>OY288269.1:105281010-107909760 GCA_958450335.1 Hibiscus tridactylites
GCATTTCCTTTCATGTTTATCTAAACTCAGTTTGACTTGAAATATACATTAAATTTATTTTTTATATATATTTGTAAATGTTTAATTTAAACTTAATTTAAGTATGTTAATGTTATTTTTTCAAAAAAATAATTTTAATTTATTATTTTTTGATTTATATTTTTTTTTCTTTTCTTAAAACTTTAAACAATTACAACTATACGTTAATTATATTTTTTTTTGAACAATTCCTACTTAGAGGAGGGGAAAGTATAATTTCTCCTAATAGGTCTAAAATCCACAGACCACAATGGGGAGGGAAATGTGTCAACTGATAAATTTTAAGCACTTGTTCCAAAATTATTGACAATATCCTATATTACTATAAATTTCATTATGTAAATAATATAACATATATTAGAAACTTGGAAATGAGTAGGCTTAGGCCTTGAATGTTAGAGTCCATGTCCAGCCCATAATTTAAATGTCTATTTTCTTATTCAAACCTTCCCAAATTTAGGACATGACCGCGAGTTTGATCATGTCACTCTCCCCTTGAATAGATCTAAAAAAACTGCCCTCTCGGTGTTCAAGGTTTTACATTGACTAATCCAGACCGACTTGCATCGCACACTTGGTTTTGGTAGATGAGTCTCTCACTGTAAATTTTCTATACACACAAAGTCTCGAACTCGAGACATACTTAAGCAATAGAAAGCAACTTATCACTTGGACTAATCTGTTGATAAAAAATCTTGATTTTTAAACAAATATAAAACTATACATGGAATATACTTAATAATTTGGAAATCTCTAAAAATTTAAAAATTCAACTCGAAACACATTTTAAGAGGCTTTTGTTGTAATCCTTATTAGCCATTTTATATATGTCTGCTAGACCTATAGTGGCCCAATTGAATGGGCTGATACTAAAAAGAAGCAGTCAATATTTTACACCATCAAGCAAATGGTATAATGTAAGATTGAGACCTGAAAGTATTTCAATCATTTATACAAGTACTTCAAATTAAAAGCCGATTACATAATAATAGTCCTGTAATAGTAACCAGCAAGCATGCCCATTGTTTAGCAGCAGAGAGGACTGTTGTGTTGACCACAGACTTTGAAGTTTGAAATTGAGCCAATCTTGACACACATGGGGATCATAATTAGCTAGCTCCCGTGGTCCTCACTCTCACCACTAGCTCACTGTTTAGTCCCTGCTGCCCGCAACTATTTCACCAAAAGTCCCTTCCAAAAAGCATCAATATTGTCTATTTTCAAAGCTGTTATAATCAAACAAATGATAAAGGACGAAAATGAAACCAACTCAAAATAAAAGAAGACAAATAAGATACCAAGATTTGATGTGAGAAACGTAAAATGATGGGAAGTTTCATTATGTATCTAAATCCTAATTCATAGTATCTATTAAAAGGAATGTATCCCCACACTTTAACCGTTGCTTCTTTATCAACATTTTGGGTGGACAAAAATTTTCTGCCTCTTTTCGGTATCTCTTTCTATGTTCCAACACTAAAAAACTAAATTATAAATCCCAAATTCTAACTTCTAAATTACAAACCTCAAACCTCAAAATGTACCATATTTTTAATTTTCTAAACCCTAATTTTAAATCATAAACTTAACTTTTTAGTGTGGGCCGTATAAATAAGGGTACCGAAAAAAGTAGAGAATTTTTATTATTTTGGACGGGACTAAAATAGAATTTGGGTCACACAACTTTAATTATCTCCTCTCTTATACCTACTATATATATATATATATATATATATATATATATATATATGTATGTATGTATATATATACTGGCGGTGGAAATTTTTTGTTTTTACAAGCGCCTCAATTATAGTGTTTAATGTTTTAGTTTAGGGTTTTGAGTTTATGAGTTTTAGTGTAAGGGTTTAGAATTTAGGCTGCATGGTTAGAAATTTAAGGTTTAGAGTTTAGGGCTAGACTTTAGGTTTTAGGGTAATATGGGTAGTGATTTAAGTTTTAAACTATAAACCCTACATTTTAACCATAAAGCCAAAATTTTATCAACATGCCCTAAATTCAAAACTACTGTACTTAAATTCTTAAACTTTAAACCCTAAGCGAAATCTTTAACCCCTTAAAATAAGACGCTTATGTAAAAATATTTCTACAAATATTTGTGTATAAAATAATTATATAGCTTTGTTAGTGACTTAGTGTATACTATGCCCTTATCTCGATACATTTTACTGCTGAAACAATGGCAATAAAAAAAAGGTAAGTGGCTAGGGTTGGAAATTTTAGAGGCAGTGGTGCTGTTTGTTGTTTGAAAGGTGTTGCGTCACATCCCAAAAATCCAGATTCCATGCCGACAATCAATCCTTTTTCTCAAATCTCAAAGGCTTTATATTAAAAAATACACAGAAAGGCAGGCAGGTGAGGGTTTCATAGCTATAAATATATAGGGCAGGCAGTAGGATAGCAGCTGCAAGTGAAGCAACACTGATGGAGGAGTGGTCGAGAGGTAGCAGAAACAGTTATATTTGTCTGCTACCGTTATCTTTAGATATGCAGAAACAGTTAAATTTGTCCTCCGTTATTAAAAATTAACATATTAATTAATTAATTCCGAAAAAAAAATTGAAAATTACCTGCAAATGCTAGTGAAAGCTGGAAAACGGATGTATGGACCGGCCCCTACCTACTGATGTTTAAGCTGCTTGACAACTCCCTTGGTTTTCCTTGTTAAGTGGGGAAAAAATTGAACTCAACAATACTTCTCCAACGAGCGTTTGAGTGTTAAACGAATAAGTAATGTTAAACAGGTCGCTAAATGAGCGTTGGCTCTTGTTTTCTCGCTTGATTTAGCGTCCAAACGAGAGTTTCGTCACAACTGAAAAATTCAGCTTCTGAAAAATCGAGCATTCGAAGTTCGATACGGCTGTAACATTTTCTTTTTTTCATTTTATCAATCATAAACGGATTAACGCAAGGTTTTCATATTCACAACCCTAAACATAGTTCCTACTAACTTAACCATAGTTACTTCTTTCAGCTCTAAAAAAAACATACAGTAAGTAGTACGAAGTAAAATGTTTGTTGTCGTTGTTGACTGTGGTCGTGTTTGAATGTTGTTTAAACCAAGAAAGCAAAATCCATAGTTAAGAGGGGACCGTACCATGAAAAAGAGGAAAGCCCTTAATTAAGCTGTAAACACTGAGATGAGTGAGAGAACAGTGGGAGGCCATGCCTCTAAAAGCTACCAAAACGTGAAAGCTTCATTACTAAAAGCCATATCAATTTGCAGTTGATTGCCGTTGCTTTACTCTCTTAATGGAGGATGGAAATCTTTTGCCCTTTTTCGGTGCCCTATTTAGGGTTTAAGTAATTATGTTAGAGTTTATGGTTAGGGTTTAGAAAATTTAGAGTATGGTGTATTTTTAGGGTATATGGTGTAGGGTTAAGGATTTAAAATTTAGGGTTAGAGCTTAGAATTTAATTTTGTACTATATTTTAGTGTTGAAGTATAAGTAGGGACACCGAAAAGGGGCAGAAGATTTTTATCCCTTAACGTAGGGTCTCATGCAATGCAACGCAACAATACATACAGTTAGTAAGAATTTGTGTAGGACTTGGTAATAATATAGACATAACTGAAATTTTTACTAGTTGAGTAAGAATTTGTGTAATTACATAAATTCTTACAATTTGGATTAAAATTTGTGTAAATTTCTGCACAAATTCTTATATTATAACCTAAATTCTTATCATTTAAGTAAGAATTTGTGTAGTTACACAAAATCTTACCTATTAAGTAAGAATTTGTGTAATGCCGCCTCATTTTAGTTGCACCCTAAAAGTCTCTCACGGTAGAACTTCTCCAATATATACACCTAGTTGAGCAAGCATTTCGAAAGCTATTAAACTTTAAAGTTTAAACTATATACATATTGTCAAACACTTCTATTTCGATAACTCATCTATTCGAAAGTAAAATAAAATTCAAACCCCGCCTCTCAAAAATCAATTTCACTTTTGTGAGATCGGAAAATCTCAAGTATTTAGTATTTCAAATCCTAGAGAAAAAAGTGCGGCGAGTTTGCTAGACAAAATGAGATAATCGAAAAAATATGGCGTATCGTGTATTTATTGGGTAATTTATTTTAAGGATATGGTAGATAAACCTGAAAGTGATAATTAAATAAAATCTTAGACACTTTGCCAAAAAAAAATCCTAAAATAAATAATAATTTAAGAATTTATTCTATTTTTTGAATGGAGAATTTATTTTCTAATAAATCTTTTTTTAAGATTATCAAATGAAAAGAATTAAAAGAAAACCTCTAAAGAGTGAAAGGTGGGTGAAAAGTAAGGGTGTTCAAAATTATCCGACTCGAATTATTCGATCCAACTATCTGCACATAAATAACTGAGTATTTATTCAGAATTTTTTTTATCCGAGTCGGGAACCTGGCCCACTATTTCTCGGGTCATGTCGGTCACAAAATATGAAATTTTTGGGTACCCGAATATATTTGAAATTATTTTTTTATATTCAATATATATATATTAAACTACTAAAAATTCTTAATTTTTTTAAATTTTATATTTAATAAATACCTATTTTTATAGTAAACTAATAAATACTTATTTTATATTTTTATATTAAAATTACATATTTTTTATATTCGGGTACCTAAATACTCGATTTTTCGGGTATCCACGACTTTCTGGTACTCAATAGTCAAGTACCCACAATACCCAAACCGGAACACAAGCCGATGATACAATTACCTTATGATTTGAGTATCCAAATACCCGGTACCCGGATTTGAACACACCGAGTGAAAAGAGGACCCCACGCATGGGATAACTATCGCCGTCGACTCAACTGTCTGGGCCCCCTTTTTTTTCTTATATAATCAATCAAACATCACCAATTAAAATATAATGAACCGTCATGATGGAGACTCGACAACTTTCCCGTACGGATCACACCCACCTAGGCATTGTGGAGGCACTCTCTGATTGAGACACGTAGACATGGATGTGAATTGTGAATGTGGCGGTGTTATCATATTCACCTTAAAAAATAGGCCAAAAAAAAGAAACTTTTATATTTAAGTTTTGAGATAAGATCAGTACAGTGCGAGTAATATTTATTTTTATAACGAGATAAATTTTAAATAAAATAATTTAAAATTAAAATTTTCAGATTAATCTTAATAATAGTACTTTGTTAGTAGAAATAAAATGAAGTTATGATTATACTCTTATATAAATCTATAATTTTTTATTTTATAGGTTAGGTTTTGTTTACTTTCTCAATTGAGTTTGTATAAGGAGTTGAATGACATTAAACTTATGTAAAATGAAAAAAAATAAATTCAACATTTGCAAGTTTTGTTATTTGGCTCTTTATTTTTTTTAGCAAATAAATTTCAACGTTTTAATTTGATTTAAATATGTCATCGTTAGATGAAAATTGTCGGTCAACTGACGGTCAACGGCTGGTATTGACTAGACTTGTCACATGTTAAGATCTACTGATATATCATTATCATATTCACTATGTGTAAACATCATATTTGCCACGTGTCACCATCTGATTCGGCCACGTGTCACCATGATGTCGACACGTGTCACCATGATGTTGACACATTGTGAATATGATACTGACACGTCAGTCGATCTTAACGTGTGATAAGTGCAGTCAGAATCAGCCGTTGACCGGCAATTAGCTGGCAGTTTTCATCCAGGATGGGATATATTTGGACGAAATTAAAACATTGGGGGTTGTTTGCTAAAAAAATAGGGGACCAAATGACAAAACATATAAACATTGGAGGCATGTTTTGTCATTTTACCTTAAACTTAATCAAATATTTTAATAATATACAAGAGCGGATGGTTTCTAAGGCCACGAGGAGCATGGCTGTCTCAAACATTTTAGGGGACATGACATGAGCGAAATTTTAAAAACACTCATATATGAGAAAAACATATCTCGTTATTTTGAACAATTAATTTTATATTTTTTTAATAAATTATGTAAACATAAATAAACTTCGTCAAACTCATTTTTTCCGTTGTTTTGTTAAGAAAATACCTTAAATACAATTAAAACAATAAGGGATAATATTGAAGAATATTGTATTTATGGGTATGATATATTGATTTTGAAGGAGTTGAATTGTGGGTATGAAATGAATATTGATTTTGAAGGGATTGGATTTTGCCTATGATATATTTTGCCTTTAGATTGGAAAATAATAAGAGAGATAATTAAATTTTGGGAACGAAAATTAAAAAATAGATATTTAGAAAGATAATTAAATTTTAAAAAAGTAAATTTTATCATTAGAAAAATTGATTCATTTGATAACTTAAAATTAAAAATAATGAGATATGAAAAATATTAATAATTAAATTTTTGTGGCGCTAAGCTGGTTGGGTTTGGGTATCATGAGCGATCGCTCATGGTACTCCCCTAGTCGGCCTTAACGAGAAGCATTGGCACCCCCAATATCTAGGGGAAATAGATTATACCCTTAAATATATTTTTTAAAAATTTTAACTAAGTCCCTTAAAAATTATTCAAACTTTCTCATAAATTCTTAAAAAAATTATTAAACCCCTCAAAATTGTTAAATTTTTTCATTAAGCCTCCTAGATTTTTTTAAAAAATTTTAATTAGACCCTTATTTTTAAAAATATTATTATTAACTCCTCAATTTTTCTGCAAACTTAATCAGACCTCTAATTTTTTTAATTAAGCTCCTCAAATTATCGTGCCAAAATCCGCTACCGTTAATATACATGAAAAACAAGACAGAAATATCTTAAAAATATTTTTGTGAATAGTATTACTATAGATGATTGTACGTGTAATGGTAAAAAGTTTATAAAAGAAAATTTGACATTTTTTAATTGAGTTGATATTTGAGTTAATTCGTGACAATAAATTCAATAAGAATTTTAATATTAGTTTATAGGTACATGAAAAACATATGAAAATACATTTTACGTAAAAACAAAATACGTAAACAGTGTTGTACGTTTTGGTCAAAGTTCAAAGTCTAAAAAATTAGTTGTTTTATTTAAACATTGAAAATATTTTAAAACAGTGTATCTCTGGATAAATTTATCAATCATAATTTCAATATTAGTACAGATAATATAATGAAAATGTTTGACTGTAATCTGTAGTGTAGAGGAGCAGACATGGGTGGCAGGTGTGCACGTGGATGGTGGGTCCCAATCTCATGTGTTGTTATTATTCGTCAAATGTGGATGTCCCATCTCTTTGACCGTTGGATGCGTGATTCTCGTACTTCTCTACCTATATATTATACATAATATAAATATTCGTATGTACGTTTGAAATTGTTAAGTAATGTATACATTTTGCATATGTAATGTATATAAAATTTGAACTTGAGCTTGGCCAATATATATATATAAAAGATAAGATCCAGTTACACAGTGTAAATCTCTTTAAGTTTTACACGTTTTTTGGATCGTTGGATGAGTGGAACGGATGAATGAGATTAATGGTAGAATTTGTGAAGATTATCACTTGGTAGAAAAAAGTAAAGAGTTAATCTCAGCCATCCATTTCCCTCATCCAACGATCTAAAAGACGTGTAAAACTCTTTAAAGAGTTTTACACTGTGTAAGTTGATCATAATCATATATATATATATATATATATATTTGAACTTGAGTTTTAGGTTTAAATTGATATTGATTTTGATAATTTGTCTAAATTATTATTCTCATAAAGGATTTATTTAGATTAATATGAATCATCGAGATAAATTAAAATATCGATTTAAACCAAAGAGTCGAATTTAAATATCAAATTAAATTTTAAAACAAAGTTCAGAGTTACCAAAACACACCTATTTAATTTTTGCACAATGTCAAAAATGCTAATAACTTTTGACTGAATAGTTACTTTAGCCTATATTCTATTTTTTTGAAGCAATTTACTTAATGTTTCATTTTGAAGCAAAACGACCCCTTTGTATATGAAAACTGTTAGTCAACTGACGACAAATGGCTTGAAATGACGTGACAAACTTACATGACAGTGCACACCGCGATAGCAATGTCTTATAGACAAATGTGCTGACTTTACAAAATGACACATGAGTAAAAAAAAAAATTTTAAAAAATTGTATAAAATATAAAATATTTTTTCTTCTGGCGTGTCATTCACTGAAATAATTTCAAGTTGTTTATCGTCAGTTGACTAACTATTTTCATCCTCAGTTGACACAAAATGAAACGTTGAATAAATTATAATATTGTTATCCTTCAAATAAATTAATATTTGATTAACTAGTGACATTTAGAATAGAAGGTAAATTTTGGAGGGGTCGACCTTTGATTTGCAGAGAGGGTGGGGCTCAGTGACATTAGCATGCACAAGTATATATCACATATAGTCTTATGGGGAAGGTAAATTTTGGGCTTACTATCATCAACCTTTGGCTTCTATTGCCTCCATTTTTGTACTGTTTTTACATGACAAAATTCCTCATTTCAATGCCTCACAATTCCCACTTCGAAACAAGTGAAAAATTATTACCAAAGTCTACTAATTATAGCAATATTAAATGTCTATACGATCACGTTTTAACCTAAAGGCGATATTATTAGAAAAAAACGATTACGAATTAAAAAAAAAACGAATACAGATTATGGCATCCAACTTTTGCAGAAACGAAGAGTTGTATAGTATATTTTATGTGTAGGCAGTCAATTATTTATGTATTTTTTTCCTTCGAATTCTGTTGTCTCATTCTAATCAAGGAATGTTGTTAATACTTAAAATATAACTCATATAATAATGATATTTAATTCTATTATTAATAGAATTAATTTGTGATGTGGAGATAACGATTTTGCACTTACTATTTAGCCTATAAATAGCGGGCAATTTCTCTCATTTGATAGAGATACCTAAGCAATAGAGTTTTCCCTAGAAACACTCTATTTGATTTTTATAAACCTATCACGAGTGTTGTAACCCCCTCGTCCCGGTCTGGTCGGATGACCGGTACGAGTGAGCCACACGGGGAAAACCGAAGCGAAACCCAAGGGGTTCCCCCTCGGTTAGCAACCCTACTTTTTTTTTATCTTGTCTAGAGGATGATTAAACCCTAAGTGATTCACAACAGCGGAAACATACAAGGAAGACACATTCGAACTCCGGCCATGCATGAATAGTCCATTTTTAAGTTTACAGGCAGGCAGTATCGATACCCATTCAAGGGGTATCGATACCCCCTTCTAGATCAACCCAGAAAAAAAAAACAACCCCAGATGATCGTATCGATACCCTTACCAGGGGTATCGATACCCTCTTCCTCGGTCAACCTCCTTGGTCAACAAGATATATCCGTATCGATACTCGGGACCTCGTATCGATACGCTCTATTCTAACCCCCCAAATCCAAATTACAGAGAGTTTGGAGGGTATCGATACCCTTAGGGTATCGATACCCCAGGCAAAATCTGAGGCCATTGGGCAAGACAGTATCGATACCCTAGCTAGGGTATCGATACCCCCTGCACTGCAACTCCACGATTTTTGCACAAGTGACCCTTAACCCAACTCTAAATGCATTGTTGGACTTCCCTAAGAACAAGCAACATACATACACCAAACCACAGTCACAATTTAACATGTGAGGCATTTAATCTAATGAAATTCATACGAAACAAGCTTCATGCAATTTCACCCAAAAGTGCATACTTAACAAACATGAACTCCTCACAAAGGATGGTCAATTATAAGGCATACAAGGCCAGCAACACACATAATAAGGCACGTTCACATAAGCATCGTACCAAGCATAAATAACAAACCAAGATGCAAAGCATAACATAACATAGAGTTTAACATACTCAATATAAATTCCTAAGGAGTTTGACCCCAACTCCTACACTCTATACCCCATTGTCTAGGCATTATTACAAAAGTAAACCATACTTAAACTTGCTTGAGAACTCCCAAAAGCTCCTCCTTCGCCCGCTCGCCTCCCGAACTCTAACGATCTGCACGTTGGAAACAAAGAGCATAAGCAACTAGCTTAGCGAGAGAGGCTCTATAATTCACAACATGTAGTTTTCCAAAACACGATTTATATGCAAGAAAACGATGGATGCACGAGGGTTAATCTCAACAACAACACATGGTTTGCACAAGCACAACCATCATACACACACGGTGGGACTACACATCACCGTTTCGACTAGTGGACTTCCAATGGGACTACACATCAAAGTACCATCCTACTAGTCACTACCGGTGGGACTACACATCACCGTAGTTTAGACCACCATCACGTGAGGCACGAACTCAACTTGACTACACAATTAACAACTCAAAATGCACTTAATGAACATGACATATAAGCATCCAACACATCACAACAACATGGGAGTAGAAAGGCTTACACACGGGTTTAGATGACCCCTCAAGGTCTCACCCAAACCCCAAAGGAATCCATATCGAGCTCAATGCAAAAAAATCAACAATTCTACTCACCGTTACTACCCAAGAGAAGATCGAAGACCGAGCTCAAGACTCCGAAATCCCCGGATTTGTCCCCGAAGCTTCTCCAACCAAAATTCTTGCTTCTAGCCAAACCAACACCAAGCAAATAATTCCAAATCAGTCCATGTTCTAATAAAACCAACCCGGATAACATACTAAGTGCAATACACCAATTTTTCCATTGAAACAAGCCCAATTTCTCAAAAATTCGAGCAGCCCTTAAGCACTCTTCAAAATCATCGATTTCAACCCTCTAATTACTCCTAAAAGTCTCCAAAACACCACTCACATATAGCCTAATCACCAGCCTTCAAAATTTCACCTCTTAAACCCCCAAAACCCATGTTAAAACCTCCCAAAAACTTCATTTTTACCCAACTCCGAAAATTCCATAAAACATTGTAAAAATCGGTTTTGTTGGACCCTTTTAGTTGTAGGCAACTCATATGACTTAAACAAATAGAAAGCTTTAGTTAAAGACTCCAAAGGCAACATTTTTAATCCAAAAATCCTTCAAACCTCCATTCTCAAAACATGTCTAAAAATGAAAACAAATGGTATTAACTTGTAAGGAATAACGAGGGTAAGTCAAAAACGTGTTTACCTTTGCGAAATTCTTCAAAACGAGCAAGACATTTGATGAAATAGTAACCTAAGGAGAGGGGGGGTCTTTAGACGTGGGAGTGAATAGTGAGGAGAGGTGAAGAAGATGACTCCAAGTAATATTTTAGGTTTATTTGAAATTAAAAGGCTAAAGACTTAAATGCCCTTAATGAATCAAGGGAATTACAATGGATGACACCCATGGCTATGTGGGCTTGTTTAAAATATGGTCCAACTAAATTTTGTTGTCTTAAAACCCGAGGCCCAAAAATTATTTTTAATTACAAAAACCGGACCCGGAAATAATATTAAATTATTATTTTTCACCCGACCCCTAAACCGGGGCGTTACAACTCTCCCCTACTTAAGGAAATTTCGTCCTCGAAATTACCTGACGGAAACAAGTACGGAAACTGCTCAAGCATGTCCGCTTTCCTCTCCCACGTGGCTTCCTCCACACCTCTATGCCTCCATAAGACTTTGACTAACTCTATAGTCTTGCCACGCAACACCTTGCTATCAGAAGCAAGTATCTCAACTGGTTCCTCGTTGTAAGACAAGTCTGGATTTAACTCTATTTCTTCCACTGGCATAACATGGGACGGATCCGATCTATACCTCCTAAGCATCGACACATGAAATACATCATGAATCTTCTCTAGCTCAACAGGGAGTCTCAATCTATATGCAACCGGACCAATCCTCTCAACTATCTCATAAGGTCCTATGTATCTCGGGCTCAACTTGCCCTTCCTCCCAAACCTCATCACCTTCTTCCATGGTGAAACTTTCAAAAACACTTTATCCCCCACGGAGTACTCCACCTCCTTTCTTTTTAAATCGGCATAGGACTTTTGCCGGTCTGAAGCCGCTTTCAAGCGATCACAAATCAATTTCACCTTCTCGGTGGTTCCCTTGAGTAATTCGGGCATCGGCACTAGTTTCTGTCCGGCCTCAGCCCAACAAACCGGGGTCCTACACCTCCTACCATACAAGGCCTCATAAGGAGCCATCTGAATGCTTGACTGGAAGCTGTTATTGTACGCAAATTCCACTAATGGTAGGTGTTTCTCCCACGACCCCTGAAAGTCAATGATACAACACCTCAACATATCCTCCAAAATCTGAATCACCCTCTCTGACTGTCCATCTGACTGTGGGTGATACGAAGTGCTGAAATTCAACCAAGTGCCTAAGGCTCGATGCAAACACTCCCAAAATCTAGAGGTGAATCTCGGATCTCGATCTGACACAATTGACTTCGGTACCCCATGTAGTCTCACAATCTCCCGAATATACAATTCGGCCAACTTGTCCAACGTATAGGTGGTATGAACCGGTATGAAGTGTGCACACTTGGTGAATCTGTCTACAACCACCCACACTGAATTTTTCTTCGAAGGAGTCAACGGAAGTCCCGATACAAAGTCCATAGTGATACGCTCCCACTTCCACTCTGGAATCTTCAACGGTTGCAACAACCCTGAGGGAAACTGGTGCTCAGCCTTGACCCTCTGACAAACCATGCATTTACCTACAAACTCGGCTACATCCTTTTTCAAACCAACCCAATGATACTCTTCCCTTAATCCTCGATACATCTTCGTGCTACCCGGATGCATAGCAAAAGGGCTATTGTGAGCCTCACTCATGATCGTACGCCTCAACTCGGCGTCCTCCGGAACCACTATCCTATCCTTGAAACATAGGATTCCATTCTCTCCGAAACAATACTCGGTAGGCCTATCTTCCGCTATGTCTTGCACGTGAGGTGCCAAGGACTCATCTCGCAACTGCTTCTCACGAATCAACTGAACCAACGATGGCTTAACCTGAAGCTCGGCCACTAGCCCACCATCCGTAGACACACTCAACCTTGCGAACATTGCTCGCAACTCAACGGCCATCTTCCTACTCAAGGCATCGGCCACCACATTCGCCTTGCCCGGATGGTATTCTATGGTAAGGTCATAATCTTTAAGGAGCTCTAACCACCTTCGTTGCCTAAGATTCAACTCCTTTTGGGACATCAAATATTTCAAGCTCTTGTGGTCGGTGTACACAGTGCACTTCTCACCATAAAGATGGTGTCTCCAAATTTTCAACGCGAACACCACTGCGGCCAACTCTATGTCATGCGTAGGGTAATTCTTCTCATGAACCTTCAACTGTCGGGAAGCATATGCCACTACCTTACCTCCTTGCATAAGTACACAACCTAGCCCCACGTAAGATGCATCACTGTAAATTACAAACTCTCTCCCCGGTTCGGGCTGAATCAAAATGGGAGCTTCAGTCAAAGCTTTCTTCAACTTCTTGAACGCTTCTTGTCTTGCATCTGACCATTCGTACGGAACATTCTTCTGTAGCAACTTGGTCAACGGAGCCGCTATCCTTGAGAACCCTTCAACAAACCTCCTGTAGTATCCCGCCAAGCCTAGGAAACTGTGAATTTCTGTCACTGGTTTTGGTTGCTTCCAATTTACAATGGCTTCAATCTTCTTGGGATCTACACTAATCCCACTAGCGGAGATCACGTGGCCAAGGAAGACCACCTCTCTAATCCAAAACTCACACTTACTTAGCTTGGCATACAATTGGTTCTCAAGTAGGGTCTGAAGCACTAACCTTAAGTGTTCATCGTGCTCTTCTTCGGTTCTAGAGTACACTAGGATGTCATCGATAAACACTACCACAAACCTGTCCAAGAACTTATGAAACACCCGGTTCATCATATCCATGAAGGCCGCTGGAGCATTGGTCAACCCAAAAGGCATCACCAAAAACTCATAATGTCCGTAGCGTGTACGAAAAGTTGTCTTCGGTATGTCCATATCCTTTACTTTTAACTGATAATACCCCGACCTCAAATCAATCTTTGAAAACACGGAAGCA
Source organism: Hibiscus tridactylites (assembly GCA_958450335.1). Taxonomy (NCBI): domain Eukaryota; kingdom Viridiplantae; phylum Streptophyta; class Magnoliopsida; order Malvales; family Malvaceae; genus Hibiscus; species Hibiscus tridactylites. Next base: position 105,295,055 of record OY288269.1, read on the forward strand.
CCCCTCAACTGATCTAGCAAGTCATCTATCCTTGGCAAGGGATACTTGTTTTTCACTGTCACCTTATTCAACTGTCTATAGTCTATGCACATCCTCATGCTACCATCCTTTTTTTTTCACAAACAAGACCGGAGCACCCCACGGGGAAACACTAGGCCTAATGAAGCCTCTGTCAGTCAACTCCTGAAGCTGTGTCTTTAACTCTTTCAACTCTTTCGGTGCCATCCTATACGGAGCAATCGACACCGGTGCAGAATCAGAATATGTCTCAATAGCAAACTCAACTGCTCTGTCTGGAGGCAAGCCTGGTAGTTCTTCCAGAAAAACACTCGGAAAGTCACACACAGTCCTAATGTCCTGGGGTCTCACCTCACTCATATCCGGGTTCATTACGTAAGCCAAGTAAGCCTGACACCCTGAACTTAACAATCTCTGAGCTTCCAAAGCCGAAACCACATTGGATAAAAACTTAACATTCTCCCCAACTACTACAACCTCTAAGTCATCAGTAAGCTTCAAAGAGATTCTCTTAGTCTCAAAGTCAACCTTAGCTCTATGCTCTACAAGCCAATCCATGCCCAAAATCACATCAAAGCCATAAAAGGGTAGCTCCATCATGTCGACTGGAAACACATGGTCCTGAATCGTCAAGGGACACCTCCTATACACTTTCCTGACTACCACTGTATCACCAAAGGAGCTAGTGACATTTACACCTACTTCTAACCAATCACAAGGTAGCCCTAATGACTTTGCATGCTCACCCAAAATGTATGAATGCGTCGACCCCGAATCTATCAGAGAAAGCAAACTCAAAGATTGCAATGTGAAATTACCTGCAATGACATCAGTGTCATTCCCAGCCTCCCGCTGAGCGTACACCCTAGCCGGTCCTCCTCCCTCGGGCTGGACTGCTACCACATGAGCCAAGTTCCTCTAACCCTCATTCCTTGGCTGGAAGTTCCCACGGCCGCGCCCACGACCTCGTTGATGCTCAAATCCCCTCGCTGGAGCCGGTCCTCCTCTGACTGGGTGTGGACAATCACGTCTCAAATGATCTCGGGAGCTACAGTTCCAACACGCCCCAAACATACCCATGCACTCACCTGGGTGGCGTCTCCCGCACTTAGTGCACTCCGGAATATGCCCAACAGCCCCTTGGCCCTGACGGCCCTGACCATGATTACCACCCTTAGGTCTCGTATCCGGCTGATACCTCCTATCCCTATGCCTCTTGGCATGATCTCTATCCCAGTTCGCATGTCTCTTCCCGGAGTCGGACCCACCGGCACGTGCTCTAGAGCTTAGGTTTTGCTCTACATCCTTGGCTCTAGAAACTAAGACATCGAACTCAGTGTAGTCGGCGGCCAACATGTAAGTCTTCACATCAGTAGTCAACCCATATCTGAAACGCTCACAACGCTCCTTCTCATCCGGAATCAACTCAGGCGCGTACTGACTCAACCTCACAAATTGGATCTCATACTCGGACACGGTCCTACTGCCTTGAACCAAAGCCATGAACTCCCTTTTCTTTTCATCCAAGTACCGAACCCCGAGGTACTTCCTCTTGAAAGCATTCCTGAAAAACTCCCATGTGACATCCACCTCTGCCATGCCAGAAGTAGCAGTGGTCCACCAAGTATAAGCGTCTCCCTGAAGCAATGAGACAATGCATCCCAATTTACGAGCATCCGAACACTCCATCTGACCCAAGATGCGAGTAGTGCTCTCAAGCCACCCTTCCGAACCTTCCAGAGACAACCCACGAAACTCAACTGCCCCCAAATTGCGAAGCCTCTCTAGGGGTAATCCTGACCCCGCACCCGGAGGTGGTGCTGCAGCTTGCATTCCGGCCAAAGCTGTCTGAAAAGCTCCGGCTATAGTCTGGATCAAATGTGCCACATCTGGACCCGCCTGACCTTGGCCCGCTTGAGCCCCATTACCATCGCCTCCAACGTTCCCTCCATTACCACCCGGAGCATTAAGAGCAGGAGGCGCGTTCTCGGGTGCCTGGTCACCCGCTCTAGGCCGTCCCCTCGGTCTCACCATAGCAATTAATGTAATCTAAAACAACAAACACACAACAACACGGAAACGTTAGGTTAGCAAGGGGCAAAGGACTCCGGTTCTCAAGCTCTTTAAACCAAAACAATTTTCCCTTTTTATTTTGACAACAATGCCTAACAATGGGGACTCAACCAACTTTCAAACAACATAGAGGTCACCTTAGCATGCATACATACACCGTGCTAAAACAAAACTTAGACAGGCATGGCAAAACACTCGTAATACCTTAACTTACCTCACTTACCTGCCCGAGGTCTCGGAAACCTCAGGCTCTGATACCAATAAATGTAACCCCCTCGTCCCGGTCTGGTCAGATGACCGGTACGAGTGAGCCACACGGGGAAAACCGAAGCGAAACCCAAGGGGTTCCCCCTCGGTTAGCAACCCTACTTTTTTTTTATCTTGTCTAGAGGATGATTAAACCCTAAGTGATTCACAATAGCGGAAACATACAAGGAAGACACATTCGAACTCCGGCCATGCATGAATAGTCCATTTTTAAGTTTACAGGCAGGCAGTATCGATACCCATTCAAGGGGTATCGATACCCCCTTCTAGATCAACCCAGAAAAAAAAACAACCCCAGATGATCGTATCGATACCCTTACCAGGGGTATCGATACCCTCTTCCTCGGTCAACCTCCTTGGTCAACAAGATATATCCGTATCGATACTCGGGACCTCGTATCGATACGCTCTATTCTAACCCCCCAAATCCAAATTACAGAGAGTTTGGAGGGTATCGATACCCTTAGGGTATCGATACCCCAGGCAAAATCTGAGGCCATTGGGCAAGACAGTATCGATACCCTAGCTAGGGTATCGATACCCCCTGCACTGCAACTCCACGATTTTTGCACAAGTGACCCTTAACCCAACTCTAAATGCATTGTTGGACTTCCCTAAGAACAAGCAACATACATACACCAAACCACAGTCACAATTTAACATGTGAGGCATTTAATCTAATGAAATTCATACGAAACAAGCTTCATGCAATTTCACCCAAAAGTGCATACTTAACAAACATGAACTCCTCACAAAGGATGGTCAATTATAAGGCATACAAGGCCAGCAACACACATAATAAGGCACGTTCACATAAGCATCGTACCAAGCATAAATAACAAACCAAGATGCAAAGCATAACATAACATAGAGTTTAACATACTCAATATAAATTCCTAAGGAGTTTGACCCCAACTCCTACACTCTATACCCCATTGTCTAGGCATTATTACAAAAGTAAACCATACTTAAACTTGCTTGAGAACTCCCAAAAGCTCCTCCTTCGCCCGCTCGCCTCCCGAACTCTAACGATCTGCACGTTGGAAACAAAGAGCATAAGCAACTAGCTTAGCGAGAGAGGCTCTATAATTCACAACATGTAGTTTTCCAAAACACGATTTATATGCAAGAAAACGATGGATGCACGAGGGTTAATCTCAACAACAACACATGGTTTGCACAAGCACAACCATCATACACACACGGTGGGACTACACATCACCGTTTCGACTAGTGGACTTCCAATGGGACTACACATCAAAGTACCATCCTACTAGTCACTACCGGTGGGACTACACATCACCGTAGTTTAGACCACCATCACGTGAGGCACGAACTCAACTTGACTACACAATTAACAACTCAAAATGCACTTAATGAACATGACATATAAGCATCCAACACATCACAACAACATGGGAGTAGAAAGGCTTACACACGGGTTTAGATGACCCCTCAAGGTCTCACCCAAACCCCAAAGGAATCCATATCGAGCTCAATGCAAAAAAATCAACAATTCTACTCACCGTTACTACCCAAGAGAAGATCGAAGACCGAGCTCAAGACTCCGAAATCCCCGGATTTGTCCCCGAAGCTTCTCCAACCAAAATTCTTGCTTCTAGCCAAACCAACACCAAGCAAATAATTCCAAATCAGTCCATGTTCTAATAAAACCAACCCGGATAACATACTAAGTGCAATACACCAATTTTTCCATTGAAACAAGCCCAATTTCTCAAAAATTCGAGCAGCCCTTAAGCACTCTTCAAAATCATCGATTTCAACCCTCTAATTACTCCTAAAAGTCTCCAAAACACCACTCACATATAGCCTAATCACCAGCCTTCAAAATTTCACCTCTTAAACCCCCAAAACCCATGTTAAAACCTCCCAAAAACTTCATTTTTACCCAACTCCGAAAATTCCATAAAACATTGTAAAAATCGGTTTTGTTGGACCCTTTTAGTTGTAGGCAACTCATATGACTTAAACAAATAGAAAGCTTTAGTTAAAGACTCCAAAGGCAACATTTTTAATCCAAAAATCCTTCAAACCTCCATTCTCAAAACATGTCTAAAAATGAAAACAAATGGTATTAACTTGTAAGGAATAACGAGGGTAAGTCAAAAACGTGTTTACCTTTGCGAAATTCTTCAAAACGAGCAAGACATTTGATGAAATAGTAACCTAAGGAGAGGGGGGGTCTTTAGACGTGGGAGTGAATAGTGAGGAGAGGTGAAGAAGATGACTCCAAGTAATATTTTAGGTTTATTTGAAATTAAAAGGCTAAAGACTTAAATGCCCTTAATGAATCAAGGGAATTACAATGGATGACACCCATGGCTATGTGGGCTTGTTTAAAATATGGTCCAACTAAATTTTGTTGTCTTAAAACCCGAGGCCCAAAAATTATTTTTAATTACAAAAACCGGACCCGGAAATAATATTAAATTATTATTTTTCACCCGACCCCTAAACCGGAGCGTTACAACTCTCCCCTACTTAAGGAAATTTCGTCCTCGAAATTACCTGACGGAAACAAGTACGGAAACTGCTCAAGCATGTCCGCTTTCCTCTCCCACGTGGCTTCCTCCACACCTCTATGCCTCCATAAGACTTTGACTAACTCTATAGTCTTGCCACGCAACACCTTGCTATCAGAAGCAAGTATCTCAACTGGTTCCTCGTTGTAAGACAAGTCTGGATTTAACTCTATTTCTTCCACTGGCATAACATGGGACGGATCCGATCTATACCTCCTAAGCATCGACACATGAAATACATCATGAATCTTCTCTAGCTCAACAGGGAGTCTCAATCTATATGCAACCGGACCAATCCTCTCAACTATCTCATAAGGTCCTATGTATCTCGGGCTCAACTTGCCCTTCCTCCCAAACCTCATCACCTTCTTCCATGGTGAAACTTTCAAAAACACTTTATCCCCCACGGAGTACTCCACCTCCTTTCTTTTTAAATCGGCATAGGACTTTTGCCGGTCTGAAGCCGCTTTCAAGCGATCACAAATCAATTTCACCTTCTCGGTGGTTCCCTTGAGTAATTCGGGCATCGGCACTAGTTTCTGTCCGGCCTCAGCCCAACAAACCGGGGTCCTACACCTCCTACCATACAAGGCCTCATAAGGAGCCATCTGAATGCTTGACTGGAAGCTGTTATTGTACGCAAATTCCACTAATGGTAGGTGTTTCTCCCACGACCCCTGAAAGTCAATGATACAACACCTCAACATATCCTCCAAAATCTGAATCACCCTCTCTGACTGTCCATCTGACTGTGGGTGATACGAAGTGCTGAAATTCAACCAAGTGCCTAAGGCTCGATGCAAACACTCCCAAAATCTAGAGGTGAATCTCGGATCTCGATCTGACACAATTGACTTCGGTACCCCATGTAGTCTCACAATCTCCCGAATATACAATTCGGCCAACTTGTCCAACGTATAGGTGGTATGAACCGGTATGAAGTGTGCACACTTGGTGAATCTGTCTACAACCACCCACACTGAATTTTTCTTCGAAGGAGTCAACGGAAGTCCCGATACAAAGTCCATAGTGATACGCTCCCACTTCCACTCTGGAATCTTCAACGGTTGCAACAACCCTGAGGGAAACTGGTGCTCAGCCTTGACCCTCTGACAAACCATGCATTTACCTACAAACTCGGCTACATCCTTTTTCAAACCAACCCAATGATACTCTTCCCTTAATCCTCGATACATCTTCGTGCTACCCGGATGCATAGCAAAAGGGCTATTGTGAGCCTCACTCATGATCGTACGCCTCAACTCGGCGTCCTCCGGAACCACTATCCTATCCTTGAAACATAGGATTCCATTCTCTCCGAAACAATACTCGGTAGGCCTATCTTCCGCTATGTCTTGCACGTGAGGTGCCAAGGACTCATCTCGCAACTGCTTCTCACGAATCAACTGAACCAACGATGGCTTAACCTGAAGCTCGGCCACTAGCCCACCATCCGTAGACACACTCAACCTTGCGAACATTGCTCGCAACTCAACGGCCATCTTCCTACTCAAGGCATCGGCCACCACATTCGCCTTGCCCGGATGGTATTCTATGGTAAGGTCATAATCTTTAAGGAGCTCTAACCACCTTCGTTGCCTAAGATTCAACTCCTTTTGGGACATCAAATATTTCAAGCTCTTGTGGTCGGTGTACACAGTGCACTTCTCACCATAAAGATGGTGTCTCCAAATTTTCAACGCGAACACCACTGCGGCCAACTCTATGTCATGCGTAGGGTAATTCTTCTCATGAACCTTCAACTGTCGGGAAGCATATGCCACTACCTTACCTCCTTGCATAAGTACACAACCTAGCCCCACGTAAGATGCATCACTGTAAATTACAAACTCTCTCCCCGGTTCGGGCTGAATCAAAATGGGAGCTTCAGTCAAAGCTTTCTTCAACTTCTTGAACGCTTCTTGTCTTGCATCTGACCATTCGTACGGAACATTCTTCTGTAGCAACTTGGTCAACGGAGCCGCTATCCTTGAGAACCCTTCAACAAACCTCCTGTAGTATCCCGCCAAGCCTAGGAAACTGTGAATTTCTGTCACTGGTTTTGGTTGCTTCCAATTTACAATGGCTTCAATCTTCTTGGGATCTACACTAATCCCACTAGCGGAGATCACGTGGCCAAGGAAGACCACCTCTCTAATCCAAAACTCACACTTACTTAGCTTGGCATACAATTGGTTCTCAAGTAGGGTCTGAAGCACTAACCTTAAGTGTTCATCGTGCTCTTCTTCGGTTCTAGAGTACACTAGGATGTCATCGATAAACACTACCACAAACCTGTCCAAGAACTTATGAAACACCCGGTTCATCATATCCATGAAGGCCGCTGGAGCATTGGTCAACCCAAAAGGCATCACCAAAAACTCATAATGTCCGTAGCGTGTACGAAAAGTTGTCTTCGGTATGTCCATATCCTTTACTTTTAACTGATAATACCCCGACCTCAAATCAATCTTTGAAAACACGGAAGCACCCCTCAACTGATCTAGCAAGTCATCTATCCTTGGCAAGGGATACTTGTTTTTCACTGTCACCTTATTCAACTGTCTATAGTCTATGCACATCCTCATGCTACCATCCTTTTTTTTTCACAAACAAGACCGGAGCACCCCACGGGGAAACACTAGGCCTAATGAAGCCTCTGTCAGTCAACTCCTGAAGCTGTGTCTTTAACTCTTTCAACTCTTTCGGTGCCATCCTATACGGAGCAATCGACACCGGTGCAGAATCAGAATATGTCTCAATAGCAAACTCAACTGCTCTGTCTGGAGGCAAGCCTGGTAGTTCTTCCAGAAAAACACTCGGAAAGTCACACACAGTCCTAATGTCCTGGGGTCTCACCTCACTCATATCCGGGTTCATTACGTAAGCCAAGTAAGCCTGACACCCTGAACTTAACAATCTCTGAGCTTCCAAAGCCGAAACCACATTGGATAAAAACTTAACATTCTCCCCAACTACTACAACCTCTAAGTCATCAGTAAGCTTCAAAGAGATTCTCTTAGTCTCAAAGTCAACCTTAGCTCTATGCTCTACAAGCCAATCCATGCCCAAAATCACATCAAAGCCATAAAAGGGTAGCTCCATCATGTCGACTGGAAACACATGGTCCTGAATCGTCAAGGGACACCTCCTATACACTTTCCTGACTACCACTGTATCACCAAAGGAGCTAGTGACATTTACACCTACTTCTAACCAATCACAAGGTAGCCCTAATGACTTTGCATGCTCACCCAAAATGTATGAATGCGTCGACCCCGAATCTATCAGAGAAAGCAAACTCAAAGATTGCAATGTGAAATTACCTGCAATGACATCAGTGTCATTCCCAGCCTCCCGCTGAGCGTACACCCTAGCCGGTCCTCCTCCCTCGGGCTGGACTGCTACCACATGAGCCAAGTTCCTCTAACCCTCATTCCTTGGCTGGAAGTTCCCACGGCCGCGCCCACGACCTCGTTGATGCTCAAATCCCCTCGCTGGAGCCGGTCCTCCTCTGACTGGGTGTGGACAATCACGTCTCAAATGATCTCGGGAGCTACAGTTCCAACACGCCCCAAACATACCCATGCACTCACCTGGGTGGCGTCTCCCGCACTTAGTGCACTCCGGAATATGCCCAACAGCCCCTTGGCCCTGACGGCCCTGACCATGATTACCACCCTTAGGTCTCGTATCCGGCTGATACCTCCTATCCCTATGCCTCTTGGCATGATCTCTATCCCAGTTCGCATGTCTCTTCCCGGAGTCGGACCCACCGGCACGTGCTCTAGAGCTTAGGTTTTGCTCTACATCCTTGGCTCTAGAAACTAAGACATCGAACTCAGTGTAGTCGGCGGCCAACATGTAAGTCTTCACATCAGTAGTCAACCCATATCTGAAACGCTCACAACGCTCCTTCTCATCCGGAATCAACTCAGGCGCGTACTGACTCAACCTCACAAATTGGATCTCATACTCGGACACGGTCCTACTGCCTTGAACCAAAGCCATGAACTCCCTTTTCTTTTCATCCAAGTACCGAACCCCGAGGTACTTCCTCTTGAAAGCATTCCTGAAAAACTCCCATGTGACATCCACCTCTGCCATGCCAGAAGTAGCAGTGGTCCACCAAGTATAAGCGTCTCCCTGAAGCAATGAGACAATGCATCCCAATTTACGAGCATCCGAACACTCCATCTGACCCAAGATGCGAGTAGTGCTCTCAAGCCACCCTTCCGAACCTTCCAGAGACAACCCACGAAACTCAACTGCCCCCAAATTGCGAAGCCTCTCTAGGGGTAATCCTGACCCCGCACCCGGAGGTGGTGCTGCAGCTTGCATTCCGGCCAAAGCTGTCTGAAAAGCTCCGGCTATAGTCTGGATCAAATGTGCCACATCTGGACCCGCCTGACCTTGGCCCGCTTGAGCCCCATTACCATCGCCTCCAACGTTCCCTCCATTACCACCCGGAGCATTAAGAGCAGGAGGCGCGTTCTCGGGTGCCTGGTCACCCGCTCTAGGCCGTCCCCTCGGTCTCACCATAGCAATTAATGTAATCTAAAACAACAAACACACAACAACACGGAAACGTTAGGTTAGCAAGGGGCAAAGGACTCCGGTTCTCAAGCTCTTTAAACCAAAACAATTTTCCCTTTTTATTTTGACAACAATGCCTAACAATGGGGACTCAACCAACTTTCAAACAACATAGAGGTCACCTTAGCATGCATACATACACCGTGCTAAAACAAAACTTAGACAGGCATGGCAAAACACTCGTAATACCTTAACTTACCTCACTTACCTGCCCGAGGTCTCGGAAACCTCAGGCTCTGATACCAATAAATGTAACCCCCTCGTCCCGGTCTGGTCAGATGACCGGTACGAGTGAGCCACACGGGGAAAACCGAAGCGAAACCCAAGGGGTTCCCCCTCGGTTAGCAACCCTACTTTTTTTTTATCTTGTCTAGAGGATGATTAAACCCTAAGTGATTCACAACAGCGGAAACATACAAGGAAGACACATTCGAACTCCGGCCATGCATGAATAGTCCATTTTTAAGTTTACAGGCAGGCAGTATCGATACCCATTCAAGGGGTATCGATACCCCCTTCTAGATCAACCCAGAAAAAAAAACAACCCCAGATGATCGTATCGATACCCTTACCAGGGGTATCGATACCCTCTTCCTCGGTCAACCTCCTTGGTCAACAAGATATATCCGTATCGATACTCGGGACCTCGTATCGATACGCTCTATTCTAACCCCCCAAATCCAAATTACAGAGAGTTTGGAGGGTATCGATACCCTTAGGGTATCGATACCCCAGGCAAAATCTGAGGCCATTGGGCAAGACAGTATCGATACCCTAGCTAGGGTATCGATACCCCCTGCACTGCAACTCCACGATTTTTGCACAAGTGACCCTTAACCCAACTCTAAATGCATTGTTGGACTTCCCTAAGAACAAGCAACATACATACACCAAACCACAGTCACAATTTAACATGTGAGGCATTTAATCTAATGAAATTCATACGAAACAAGCTTCATGCAATTTCACCCAAAAGTGCATACTTAACAAACATGAACTCCTCACAAAGGATGGTCAATTATAAGGCATACAAGGCCAGCAACACACATAATAAGGCACGTTCACATAAGCATCGTACCAAGCATAAATAACAAACCAAGATGCAAAGCATAACATAACATAGAGTTTAACATACTCAATATAAATTCCTAAGGAGTTTGACCCCAACTCCTACACTCTATACCCCATTGTCTAGGCATTATTACAAAAGTAAACCATACTTAAACTTGCTTGAGAACTCCCAAAAGCTCCTCCTTCGCCCGCTCGCCTCCCGAACTCTAACGATCTGCACGTTGGAAACAAAGAGCATAAGCAACTAGCTTAGCGAGAGAGGCTCTATAATTCACAACATGTAGTTTTCCAAAACACGATTTATATGCAAGAAAACGATGGATGCACGAGGGTTAATCTCAACAACAACACATGGTTTGCACAAGCACAACCATCATACACACACGGTGGGACTACACATCACCGTTTCGACTAGTGGACTTCCAATGGGACTACACATCAAAGTACCATCCTACTAGTCACTACCGGTGGGACTACACATCACCGTAGTTTAGACCACCATCACGTGAGGCACGAACTCAACTTGACTACACAATTAACAACTCAAAATGCACTTAATGAACATGACATATAAGCATCCAACACATCACAACAACATGGGAGTAGAAAGGCTTACACACGGGTTTAGATGACCCCTCAAGGTCTCACCCAAACCCCAAAGGAATCCATATCGAGCTCAATGCAAAAAAATCAACAATTCTACTCACCGTTACTACCCAAGAGAAGATCGAAGACCGAGCTCAAGACTCCGAAATCCCCGGATTTGTCCCCGAAGCTTCTCCAACCAAAATTCTTGCTTCTAGCCAAACCAACACCAAGCAAATAATTCCAAATCAGTCCATGTTCTAATAAAACCAACCCGGATAACATACTAAGTGCAATACACCAATTTTTCCATTGAAACAAGCCCAATTTCTCAAAAATTCGAGCAGCCCTTAAGCACTCTTCAAAATCATCGATTTCAACCCTCTAATTACTCCTAAAAGTCTCCAAAACACCACTCACATATAGCCTAATCACCAGCCTTCAAAATTTCACCTCTTAAACCCCCAAAACCCATGTTAAAACCTCCCAAAAACTTCATTTTTACCCAACTCCGAAAATTCCATAAAACATTGTAAAAATCGGTTTTGTTGGACCCTTTTAGTTGTAGGCAACTCATATGACTTAAACAAATAGAAAGCTTTAGTTAAAGACTCCAAAGGCAACATTTTTAATCCAAAAATCCTTCAAACCTCCATTCTCAAAACATGTCTAAAAATGAAAACAAATGGTATTAACTTGTAAGGAATAACGAGGGTAAGTCAAAAACGTGTTTACCTTTGCGAAATTCTTCAAAACGAGCAAGACATTTGATGAAATAGTAACCTAAGGAGAGGGGGGGTCTTTAGACGTGGGAGTGAATAGTGAGGAGAGGTGAAGAAGATGACTCCAAGTAATATTTTAGGTTTATTTGAAATTAAAAGGCTAAAGACTTAAATGCCCTTAATGAATCAAGGGAATTACAATGGATGACACCCATGGCTATGTGGGCTTGTTTAAAATATGGTCCAACTAAATTTTGTTGTCTTAAAACCCGAGGCCCAAAAATTATTTTTAATTACAAAAACCGGACCCGGAAATAAATTATTATTTTTCACCCGACCCCTAAACCGGGGCGTTACAAGTGTTGATTTTGAGTTGAGAGAAGAACAGTACCATCAGAGTTCGCTCCATCTTTCAGGTGTACGAAGTTTGGAGAGTCGTGCTAATCTCAAGGGGTTGTTCGTTCATTATAGTGATTACACACATCGAGATAAATTCGCTTCTAAGGCAGTGGTTAATACCACCGCACGGTTTAGTATAGTTTAATTATTTTATTATTTTCTAGTCAGTGTTAATGTCTCCTTTTTGCAGCCGTCTATATTTCCAACAAGGAACACATGCATAAATAAAAATTCATTATCCTCTTCTCTTTTTAAAAGCCTTTTTGTCTAGTATAAAATAAATGTTAAAAATATGATATATTAATATTAATATATCGGGGTTTCAAATTCCAACATCACCAAGATATATGAAGACCTAGAAAGCAACATATGGAAATGGAAACCCTAAAACCATATTATATATCATAGATGATTACATACACATGTGTGTATTTATATTAGATCGGATAATTAGTCATTTTAACACGTATTTTTATAACGAGCAACAAAAATTTAAGTTCGGACTTTGAAGATGATATCAAAAAATAATTATTTGTAGATAATTTTTTTTCTTCTCACAAAGGGGTCCCTATTTGTATAATTTAGAACATATTAGGTCCAACCCCATGATATACTGAACCTAAGCCACAATTAGTAATATCTATGTATAGGTCACCTTGGCTCTCCCCTTAAAGGGAAAGGAAGGTTCTCAAACATCTAGCATGCTAGTATTAGTTTAATTATACTTTTTTTTCTCATTTTATAAAAACTCCCATTGGATACTTAAGAGGGGGTGTCTCAATTATTCTTTAGAGCCAAATGGTAATCACAAAATCCAAAAGGGATGATGATCTGACCCAACTCCTTTGGCAATCATATATGTCCTGTCGGCCATATTAATTAAGAAGAATTCCCTTGCATTATATATCAAAGGGTTCTTGGAGTAGGTTTGTGTGTGAAAAATGTCTATATTCGAATGTAAACCCTCAGCCCTTTTTCGATGTCTCTATGTAGGTCCTACACTAGAAAGTTAGTTTTAGAGTTTATGATTAAGATTTAAGGCTAAGATTTAAAATTAGGGTTTAATAAATTAGGGGTAGAATGTATTTCTTAGGACATAAAGTTTGTGAAATAAGATTTAAATTTTAAAATTTATGTTTTTAGTATTAAGTATAAAAAACACCGAAAATCAACAACATAATTTTGTGCATGATCAATTAGCAAACCCTAAAATACAGTCAATTAAAAAAAGGATCGATCAGTGATAGAACTTTGTTGGCAATGGGCGGGCCCCTGTCCCCTAAACTTTTAAGGTCTAATGATTTTTAGGCCCTTATAATTAACTTAAAATATTAATCAATATTTTGAAGTTAGATAATTTGATTTCTTTCTAATATTTAGTTTTGATTTCATCCCTGGATTGACACCAGAACACGGCTAGATAAGGTGAAAACAAGATTGAGAAAAGAAATTAAAAAAGGAAAGGGAAGATTGTTGAGATTTAAATATATGTTCAAATTATTTTATATAAAATTCAGGAATAAAGTTTATGCAACATGTGAATGCAAACACGAGGACAAGTTGATTAACAATTAAATAAATAGGGTCGTAAAAAGTAATTAAACCATAAAATTAAAGTGATTAAAGTTTAATTTCATTAGTTTTGACTGGTAAGGTCCTAAAAAATAATAAATCATTTTTTTGAGAGAAACATAAACTCAATTGTAATAATTTTAAAAATACTAATATTTTAAACAACTATCAAAATTGGAGACAATTTTCTTTTTCATCTATTTTGTGCCTTCGTCTCTGAATGCAAATACATAAAGATAGACACTAATATTTGGTCTCATTTTTCAATCGAGCTCATCATACAATAATAGATAACGTTTATTGTTGATTAACACTAAATTTTAAACAACCTGTCCCCTCTAATCAGGGACATACACAAGACTTTAAGTTAAAAGGACGAACCTATAAATTTCTAAAAGGTGAACTTATAAAAATTTAAAGAGGCGAAAATAGAATTTTAATAGAAAATATATAAAAAAAATTAAAAATTTCTAACTCCGACTGCCTCCGCCAGCCCTCTCTAAAAATATATATCACTCTTTAATATCTAATCCTAAACTCTAACCTTGAACTTTAACTGTAAACTTATATTTCTAATATGAAAGCATAAATAAGACGCAATAAAAAGGATTAGAAGATTTCTATTCGAATATTAGACAGACTTACCTACAAATAAGGAAAGTGGAAGATGAAACTCCACAACACTAGAATAGTAATCTATTGAGGTTTCACATCTTTATATTATTTATATATCCTCTCATTATATGTTAATAATAACCTATATAAACATATATGAACCATAAACATTGTCTGCCATATTTTGCTGCATTGAAATGACAGCACCAAGGAAGGAAATGGCCACTAACTGACTTTCAAGTTCATAATCAGTGAACAAAACAATGCTAAGATCAATCATTCAAAGGGTTTGAAGTTTATGCATATGAATCAATTCCAGACAGTAAAAGCAGTGATATTAAAGTGACAAGACAAGTAATAAAAGAGAGAAAAACAGGAGGGAAGTCAGAGGTGAAAAAACCCGACCACCATCTGCAACAAAAACACTAAACAACTATAGTGGTAGACAAATCTGAACATGCAAATGAAGGCAATGGCCATCTGCAAAATACCTAAAGAAATAAAGGGAGATGAAGGGCAAATATTATCTGGTTTTTTGGCAAATTAGGTTCCTGCACTTGGGAAACAAACTGCTAGTACAATCACTTCCTGGAATGTCTTTTTTTGTGCTACTAGTAGTCATTACTTAGGAATACTAATACTGTTTGCATCAAAAGTAGATTAACAGGAATCCCCCAAAAATCTGTAAAGGAAAGCTACCAATATTACCAGTTTTCACCACTCTTAAACAGCAAACTACCCTAGAAATGTACTTTATGGGAAAATTAAAGATAAACTAAGCTACCCCACATAGATGAAGAGATGGGGTTTTTGTTGATGCTAAGTTGCACCTGGTGGCGGTGGCGGTGGTGGTGGCAGAGATGGGAGTTGTTGAGGTGGTGGTCGTTTACGCTTCTTCTTCTCGTAGCTAATCCCTCTTGCTTTGGACTGCAAATCACGAACCTCACGAAGGTAAAGCCTCACGGCTCGTGCACCGAACGGGTTTGCTTCGGGTTTTCCTCCGTTTTCTTCGAAGGCGGCACGGAGGCGACCGATGAGAGCGTCGAGGCTCCCCCAGGCTTGACGGAGCGGGCAGGGGCAAGGTGCTGGTGGGTTCGGGTGGCCATAGAAAGGGCAGATAGGGGTGTGGACTTTGGTCTTGCCGAATTGGTCAAGGTAGCGAAGGAACTCGAGGACGTGAGCTCCACTGCACCTGGACAAGCAAAGTGGGGGGCGATGGTTCTTCAGGTACTGCCCGAAAGTGTTCCAGTCACGGCGCTTTTGGTTCTCGTAGCGGCTTGAGGTCGGAGAAGATGAAGTGGCACTGTGCTGGCTAACGTTTACAAGGCTGGTGGCTCCGTTTTCGGAGAATGAACTATTCATTTCTCGAATTGAATCCATGGAAACAACCAGTCAACCACAGTACACAAGTTTTATAGGTCGAGCTCGAGTGTTCTGAAAAAGAAAGAAGATGGTGTTGGTGTTTGCCGTGATAGTTTGGTGATGGGATGTTTCTTTTAGGTTTGGATCTTGAATTAGGGTTTTGATGATAAGAACAGTCTTATCAGCAAATCAAAAGTTGAAACTGTTGCTGCAAGACAAGTGAAGGAACTGAAAACTTTGTTTTGTTATATAATTCTTTCAGATAACTCCACTTTTTGTTTGGCAGATTTCTACTGTTCATATGAAAACAACACAAGCAAGATGAAGGGAAATTTATTATACAAAAACACTGTAACAAGGAAACCCCCTGCTAATTATTGCTTCATATTTGACCCTATTTACATTTTGATTTATTAATTGTTTTTATTTTATATATGCATTTCTCTCGATAATTTCATCTTCAAAAATATTATTACAATAACAATACAAATTAAAATTAAAATTCATTTGATTTCTTGAGCTGAAAGGAGTAAAATTGAAGGCTATTACTTGTAACTTTGTTTCTTTTGAACCTGGAGATTCGATATGACGGATCCTCTTTTATTGACAATAATACCCCTTTTGTCATATTTTTCTACATAACTTTTTGTTTTTATTTTTATTTTATGTCATTGATATTAATGATTCCATCGACAATCAATTGATATAGTGTGATGATGAATAAAAATCTTTTGTTCCTTTTCGATGTCTATATTTATGTCTCAACACTAAAAAAAATTACAAAATTAAATTTCAAGCTCTAACCTTAAATTTTAAATCTAAACCGTACACCCTAAAAAATACACCTACCTTAAATTCCTTAAACTCTAACAATAAACCCTAACTTAAAATCCTAAACTCTAAACCTAATTTTGAGCATGAGAATAAATAGGAACACCAAAAAGGGCAGAGAATTTCCATCGACAATCAATTGATATAGTGTGATGATATGTTACGTTCTTCAAATAAGATCAAAGATTAGAATTGGCATAAAGTTAAAAAAATACCCTAAATATTTGATTGAATAATCACTTTGACCCCTATTTTTTGGAGCAAATTAATCTTTAATGTTTTATTTTAGGTTAAAATGGGCCCCTATGCGGATGCAAATTATCGGTCAACTGGCAGTAAATGATTCGAAATGACGTGAAAAACCTATATTATCGTGCACGCTGACATGACAATATTATATAGACAAATGTGTTGACTTGAAAGAACGTTACATCAGTCAAAAAATTTTATAAAATAATTTTTTTCGCCGAGTTATTATTTTGTCAAGTCATTTCAAACTATTTACCGTCAGCTTTCTAACATTTTTCATCCGCAAATGGCCATTTTGACTCAAAATGAAACGTTGTGTGTTGAGTTGCTTAAAAAAGAATAGGGGCCAAAGTGACTATCCAGTCGAACATTAAAGGTATTTTTTGAGTTTATGCCATCGGAATTTTAAACATTATAAACAAAATAAATTAAATTAAAAAGATTAACTCTGGAATAGATCTCTTTAGTACCTAATGAGATGATGTTCTGTATTGTATTTGTTTTGTTTTTGCAACTTGTTTCTAAATATTAAGAATGTTTGGTGAGAATTTACATAATACCCACCAACATAACCATTGCCTGACATGGGAAATTTGGATGTCTCTCTGTAAGTTAATAACTTGTAGCATGCATGCATCCACATGCATATACATACATCCACATAAGAATTCTTCAATTAATTGTATATCCAACATCAAAGCCCCACAACTTCGCCAAAAGGACTAAAATAAGAGTATATCAAACAAATGAAAACGATGGATGGTTATTATAAAAAAAATATTATATGCTACAACATGAATTAATTGTTTGTTACAGAAACATTTTATTTGATTTTTTTTATGAAAGTCGATATACCAATTAACACGTCGGAAGTATTTGTCCGGTTCCTCTATTATAAGGACCGATTTAAATGTATTTTTGGGGTAAAACTAAAAATTTAATATCGGAGCTGGATAAAGTTATAAAAGTTGGGGGCAAAATTAAAACAATTGTTTTCAAAAAGCTTGGATGATTTTTTTTTATAATGGACAGGGACTAAAATTGAAATTATTCCATTTAACCAATGAGGGACTGAGGCCAATGCTTACCTGATAAATTAAACGATGTTAGTGGAGTTAGTGTAGGATGTCTATGGGCCGGGTTTTTGGTCAATCCGCACCCGACCTAAAGTTTAACACCTTCATCCAAATTCGACTCAACTCGTTATTTTATGATGTTTTACCTGATCCGAACTTGAATTCTAAAGTAAAAATTTAAACTCAACCCGACATAAATAAAAAATTATCAATTTTCATTATTATTCGATAAAAATAAGGAGCTAATTGTAATTATTTCAATTGAGTCGAGTCGAGTAAAAAAATTTCGAGTTGACGCGTCATATTTTACAACTCAAACTTTATTTGAAATTTTTTCGATTCGAGTCGAGTTTGCGAGTTCCTATACAAATTTAATTGCAATTATTTATCATGTTATAATATAGATTGATTCCAATTCAAACGACTTTCTCTTATCATATCAGATATGCATATACATTTCTTCATATGTTTTCATATGTGACATATATTTCTTCATATTTTTTTACATCGGTATATATATATAAGGAAAATTTGAGGGACTCGATTCGAACTAAAAAATCAATCCACTAATTACTAAAAATTTTAAGTTATTCGAGTTATCCGAATTTCCATTTTACAACTCAAACTTTATTTGAAAATTTTTCGAGCTGAGTTTATGAAATTTCGAGTCGAGTTTTTTTCGCCTCGAATTGAATCAAAAAAATTCGAGTTTTTTTTTTCGAGTCGAGTTTTACTCACCCCTACTTATAGGATAGGGTCGAATCAAAACCCATTGAATATAGGTTAAATAGTCATCCCTAAGTTAGCGTTATATGTAATTTTAGGGGATTAATTGATTATGAGTTTCAAATAAAGATTAATTGCTCCAAATGAATAAAAAATTAACTTTTTTTATTTTACGAGAGTTTTTTTAGTGTGTAAATAAAATAATATATGTTATTGAGATATACTAACCTAGTGATTAAGGATGCTTATATTGTCTTATCTTGTATGGGTTCGAATTCCTGTATGAAAATGTATAGGGGTGAGCGTTCGATCAAGTCGAGTCAAAGAATTTTGAATTATTCGAGTTGACACGTCATATTTTACAACTCAAACTTTATTTGAAATTTTTTCGATTTGAGTCATGTTTATGAAATTCGAGTCGGGTTTGAGTCGAGTCGACTTTTCGAGTTCCTATACAAATTTAAATGTAATTATTTATCAATGTTATAGTATAGTTTGATTCCAATTTAAATAACTTTTTCTAATCATATAAGATATGCATGCATATTTCATCATTTTTTCATATGTGATATATATTTCTTCATATTTTTTATATTGGTACATATATATCAGGAAAAATTAAGGGACTCGACTTGAACTTAAAAATCAAACCACTAATTACTAAAAATTTCGAGTTATTTGAATGTTCATTTTACAACTCAAACTTTATTTGAATTTTTTTCGAGTCAAGTCGAGTTTATGTTATTTCGAGTCGAGTTAGAACGCGTCGATTTTTTTTGCCTCGAGTCGAGTCAAAATTTTATGTTTTTCGAGTCGAATCGAGTTTTGCTCACCCTAAAAATATATTACCTCTCTAATTAATCAAAAAATAATTTATGTTATTGAATACAATTTTAATTTTCTTATTATTCGTTATATAATCCATATTCGAGATATATTGTCTTTTTCAACGTTATTTTTCAAATGTGAACATATTATTTTTTAATAATATAATATGCGTTACTAATGCACTAAACACTAATTAATAGTTTTTTAATGCCTATTACGAAAATAACAGTGTTGTGCCTAAATATATATAAAAAAAAGTCAATAAAGTAGGCAATCACCTTTTAACTTAAAAATTTGTGTTAATACTATTAATTATTCTATGAATTGAAATTTGAAAAAGCCTAACCATTTATATTTGGTGGAAACCTATGGTTGATTAAAGAGTTTAAAGATTATTAATTACACAATTAAAGTGTGTTATCAATTACTAATTATGTTTTAATTTGATGATATACGTAGTAGCTACTATATCAACTTCATGAATTAGTGGCAGATTCAGATTGGAATGTCTAATGTTTGAATTTGTTTTAAAAGAAAAATATTTGAATCCGTTTTTATTTAGACCTAATAACATTTTTATATTTAAGCTCAAATACATTTAAATAAAAAAATAATACGTTTATAAAATTTAACAAAATAAGATACAATTAACATTTGACAAAGTAATATTATAGTCATATCCTTTGTCTGGCTTTCTCCATCAAATTAAAAATATTTTATTTTATTTTATTCTACTTTTATTTTTTATCTTTCTGTTTCTTTGCACGATGAATATTGTTTCTATAGATTTACATTGGTAAAAAAAATATAGTTATACCAACTACTGATTGATCTAGTAAAATAAAGTATTACATGCTTTAAGTATGATTAAAATTTTAAATTTTTGGTTATAAATGGAATAAATTAATTTGGAAAGATCGGTCCCATTAAGCTTGATAATACTCTATCCTAATCGATCAATGAATATGATGCCAATAGTTATATTAAAAAAAGTTGACGTGTAACCAACGGGGTTGGTTCAAGTGGTAAGCAGCTTGGTATCAGTTAAATAAGTTTCGGGTTCGAGGCATTGTGTATGCAGAAAATCTCCACCAAAATACTCACCCACCAAAACTAGGTTTGTGGCGCGAATCGATCTAAATTAATCATGACAAAATCTTCCGGAACCGTGGAACCAAATAAAGTTAGCGTGTTGAACGTCCGTAATTAAAATAGCGTGTAGAGCTAAATTATTGTTGGGGCGTAATAATAAGGAATTAAATTATATATTTGAAACTTTTGAAGAGTATGACATATGATTTTTTTATAAAAAAATATCATTATCAAGTGTCTCATTAAAAAAATTAAACTTAATGGAGGAAAAAGAGTGCACATGATAAGATATACAAAACACGTGAGGATTATATCGTACGAGGAACTAAGTCATCGCGTAATAGATCAACAACAAAAGTCGGGACATAATCCAAAAGAACTAAGTCGAGAGTCGAGAGACTTGCACGTTTTGCCAAAGCATCTGCAACTTGATTGCACTTCCTAGGGATAGCATGAATCGAGATCCGCCAATCTCTTCAGACCACATCCTGAATAGCACGAGTGATAGCGAGAGCAAAACCATCACGCTCTACCTGATGAATAAGCTTGATAGCTTGAGCATTATCGGATTCCACCTCTAAACTCCGAAAGTCCAGATCCCACGCAATAACAAGACACAGGTAAATACTTCATAACTCGGCTTCCACTACTGAACAACAGCCAATAAATTTAGTAAAACCATGCAGCCAAGAACTAGAATGATCCCTAATTACCCCACCACACCGAGCTTTCCCATCATGAATCGAGCAAGAGGCGTCGACATTTAGCTTTACCTGATCTATGGACGGCGGCACCCAACGAGCTACAGACGTCACCGTTGAAGGCCCAACCTACCTTCTACATTTGGCTTCGAGCGATAGACGAGTTGCGTTCGCAAGCCAACAACTCCGTTCAATGATAGAACTCGAATTATCAGACTCGGTACCAAAGACAAATGGCATTTCTCCTACGCCAAATGTTCCATTCCATTCCATTTTTTTCAATTGCTTTTAAAGCTTAATTTTAACTTATCAATTGAGTATAGTTTGATTTGTATGTCGTTTGAATAATCTATAAGACGACCTGAAATCTAACATATTTAAATATTTAATAAATTTATAGATTAAAAGAAATATGAATAATATAAACAATGTAGACTAAATATTAAAAAATTAGTTTTAATCTGTTTTCATATTGAATTCTTCTTATTGGCCAATAGATTGACTAATGTTTAATCGTGTAATTGTTTTCAGGTGCGGAACTATGAATTTATTTAAGGAACGTCGTTTTTTAATGGTATTTAAGATGAGTTAATTATTTATAAAAGGTGTCAATTATATACTTTTTAATTTTTTATATACAGATTATATAAAAAAATACAATTTTTTTTTAAATTGAAGTATCAACGAACACCTCAATTATCGATGTAGCTCCGCCCATTATTGTTTTACATGAAATTCTCCTCGATTCATATGTCCGGTAAATGACAGTGTTCGTGACATACATACATACATACATATGACATTTGTGATATATTTTTCGCTTAATCAATATTTGAGATATGTTATTATCTTTTTCAACGTCCTTTTTCAAATGTGACTATATTTTTATTTTAATAATATAATACGCGTTACTAATACATCTAACATTAATTAATAATTTGCTTAATACTTATTACTTGTCGATCAGATAAAAGAAAATGACAGTGTCATACCTGAATATAAAAAAAGTCAATGAAAGTAGGCAAACACCTTTTAACTTAAAAATTTGTGTTAATACTATTAATTATTCTATGAATTGAAATTTGAAGAAAAAAATCAATATATGACATCTATGATTTATTTTTCGATTAATCAATGTATTATTTATTATTAAAAAATCATTTAAGGCCAAAAAGTACATGTCATAGACATCTCGATATGATTGAGATGCTTTTGTGGATGTGGAATGACACTAAATTTAATTAATTAATTATCTCCTCTACTACACTTAAACTAATCAACAAAAAATACAAGGACTAAACATGTTAATTATTGAAATACTTAAAACACAATTATTTTATTATTCTAAATAACCTAGAAATTGTTTTACTATTTAAAAATGTTAATTATTTCTATATTTATAATTCAAATTATTTTTATCAATTAAATAATGATTCAACAAATAAACTAACAATGATCTTAGCATTATTGCATGAACTAACTTATCTCAGTGGTTAAGGGAACAATTGTTGTTTATAGAGGTCATAAGTTCGAACACCAGTAGCTACAACAATGTGATTGAGCATGCATTGTCAAATGATTGAGAGTATATATTCAGAATATATATTACTTGTAATTACCTTAGCTTTCAAAAAAATACAACAACAACGACCTAGACATTCTGAGTGAGAACATAATATATTATATAATTTAATTAACTAGGGGTTTGAGTATTTATGAATAGTTTTAAAATTTATATAAAAAAATATAACTCATATAAATATTTAGTGTATCATTTTCATACAATGTTTAGAGTACTCATGAATTTCAAATTCTTAAAATAAAAGCTATTAGATGTTTATTTTATGTCCGAACCTGAAACTTTTAAAATATAATAACAATATTTTTCAAAACAAATATAATAACAATAATGATGTTATATCAATGTTAATCAAATTAAAACCCGAAGTTGTCTTGGAACAAGAGGAGAGTTTGTGGGCGCAAAAGGCTCAGACAAATTGGGTTAATCTAGGTGATCAGAATACACGGTATTTTTATAATTCTACTTTGGCACGTGGACGGGCTAACATGATAACAAAGTTACAAGATGATGAGGGGGAGTGGCGTGAAAAATAGAGTGACCTTCAGGATATAGCGGTGGATTATTTTAAAAGTCTCTTTTTAACATCGAGAGTGATCGAAGGTTTGTACTGTAGGGGCAAGTTTTCGCGTCTGGATAGTGTGACTATGAATGATCTGGGTATACGGGTGACTGATGATGAGATTAAAACGGCATTTTTCAGTATAAGTCCGTTAAAGACTCCGAGTTTAGACGGTTTCCATGCATTTTTCTTTCAGCGTAACTGGGATCTCGTGAGGCCTAAAGTATGTGATTTTGCTCGGGCAATCTTTGATCAGGGGTTGGTTCCACTGGAGTTAAATAAGACGCTTATTGTACTTATTCCGAAGATTGATAAATCGATTAATATGTCTCAGTTTAGACCGATTAGCTTATGCCTTATGTTATATAAGGCGATCACTAAAGTAATTGTGGGGCGGTTAAAGCTGTATCTGCCTGATTGAATCTCAGGCAATCAGACGAGCTTTGTTCCTGGATGGTCCATCACTGATAATATTCTTATTGTACAAGAAGTGATCCATTCCATGAGACTTAAGACCGAAAAGAACAGTTGGATGGCAATTAAAATAGATTTAGAGAAAGCCTATGATCGCTTGGAGTGGGCTTTCGTTAATGATACTCTTCAGGGTGTGGGTATTCCAGATAACTTGCGTTTACTTATTATGAGCTGCATATCATCAGTTACGTTGCAAATTGCTTGGAACAGGTACATGACTGAGAGTTTTCGGCCATCTCGGGGAATACGACAAGGTGATCTCTTGTCGTCGTACCTTTTTGTACTATGTGTGAAGCGCTTGAGTCAAGTGATAGACATAAAAGTACGGGGTAGGAAGTGGATACCTTTCATTTTCGGGCGTCGGGATCCGAAAGTATCACTTTTATTCTTTACGGACGACATGATGTTATTTGTAAAGGCATCAATGGATCAATTGCTGGTTTGTAGTCGAGTTCTTGATGACTTTTGTCGAGCTTCTGGATTTAAGGTAAGTATTGCCAAAACCACTATGTATTTTACTAAAAATGTGAATAGTGAGTTGCGGAGTCAGATAAGTGGAGCTTTTGGGTTTAAAGAAGTATCTGACTTGGGAAAATATCTGAGTGTCCCAATTTTGCGGGTTACAAAAAAACATATCAGTATTTAATCCAGAAAATTCAGGACAAGTTAACTGGGTGGAAGGCGCGTACGTTGTCACTCACGGGAAGAATTGTGTTGGCCAAGGCGGTACTTGGGGCCATTCCTATCTATACGATGCAAAAACTTATTTACCAATTGGAGTGTGCGTTGTCATAGAGCGTATTATCCGTCGGTTTATTTGGGGTGGTACAACTTGCAGCACTGATATATCTTTAGTTAATTAGGATGATTTGAAGAAACCAATTAATTTTGGTGGTATTGGCATTAAAGATGTTAAGGGTCAAAATGACAATTTTTAATGAAGCTTACGTTCCATATTTTCACCAAACCGGATCAATTATGGGTGAAGATTTTAAGGGTGAAATATAAATGGGGAAATGACCATGAGGGGCCTGTTTTACGCTCACAATGCTTATGAGTTTGGCGTGGAATTTGTTTGGTATGGGAGGAATTCTGAAAAAATGTTGTATGGAAGCTTGGTGATGGTAATGTTGTCCGCTTTTGGCTCGATAGCTGGCTGGAATCGGTAAGGCCATTGCAAGATCAAATTCACCATGGCAGGCTTGCACGTAATGCTCATGCAAGTGTAGCGGACATGGTGGATTGTTGGGTGCAATGGGGTGTGCAGGAATTTGAACACCTTTTTCTCGTGAGTGTTTTACTACGCATTGCGGCCGTGAAGCCACCCATCGGGCTTTCTTATGACCGCACGGGTTGGAAGCCAAGAAGAAATCAAATTTTCACGGTACGGTCGGCTTATGATGTTAGTAGAGGAGTGATGTACGAGCCTCACAAAAAGATTTGAAAGGTACTGGCTAGTTTTCATGTTTTATCAAGTGTTCAAACTTTTTTATGGCTCGTGTGTCATGGAAAAATTTTAACAAATGAGGAGCGATGTCGGCGACATTTAACGTGGTTCCGAGGCTGTCAAGTTTGTGGTGCGGATAAGGGGGATATAGATCACGTTTTGAGAAGGTGTCCCGTGACTTATAGCGTTTGGGAGATGCTTATCAAAGCTGAAAGCAAAGATGCGTTCTTTGAGATGCCAATCAAAGATTGGATATGTGCAAATTTGGAATTACCAATAGAATTTATCGACAATGAAAATCAATGGTCGTTGTTGTTTGTGGTCTTGGTCTGGAACATATGAAAGCGACGTAATGAACATATTTTTGAACCGCAAATTTTGTATCGAGAATCTATAGTACAACAAAGTAGGAGGATGCTGATCCGTGGGACATCGAACACCCGTCCTATTGGGGTGGAGAGACAGTTGCTGCATGAACAACCGAGACTAGAATGTTGGACACGACCACCAGAGGGTTGGAGCAAGTTGAATACGGATGAGGCTGTGAGTGCTGGTTCCGGAATGACCTTTTGTGGTGGTGTAATAAGAGGAGCTGAAGGGGCAGTGGATTATGAGATTTACTAGGAGGTTGGGAGTTTGTTCACCATTAGAAGTAGAATTGTGGGAGATTTATGAATGTTTATCGATGACATAGTCTCTAGGAGTTAGACAATTTGAAGTGGAAACAGATTGCTTGGAGGCTTGTCGTCTTATAAATGGTACGATGGAGGGTGTTGGATGATGCACATTGGTACCGCATATCAGTGAAATGTTGAGTCCGGATTGGTCTGTCTGTATTTCTTATACAAGCGTGAAAGGAATTTAGTAGTGAATGTAATGGTGAAGCTAAATCTGAGCATCGATTAGTGTTGCCACCGACTATGTGAGCCGCAAGCTGCCTGTGTGAGCCTGATTTCACGTCGGGATGATGCAAATGTTCTGTTGGATCCTAGATGAGGGACGTAAAGCTTGATGCTGTAAGTGAGTTGTTGGAAGATAGATACGGTTGAGTGCTGCAATGTGGCTTTGTTTAGCGTTGCATGCTGTGAAGTTACATGCATGGTTGGTTTTAGTATTAGGTTGTGGCTTAATGCTATGAGTTTTTGTAAGTTTTCTTTGGATTTTAGAGATATTATGTGTACTCTCTTTTTTTCTATTTAGGTGTTGGGGAATTTTTTAACGAGGCACATGTATCTCGACACTTCCTTTAATAAAAAAATTAAAACTCAATAAATTAATAACAATAAAAACTATCACATTTAAGGGTCGGTCGATTAATTCCCATGATTTATCCAACAAAATTGAAGATGAAGTAGGATTCTTCTTGTAATTTCACAATGCCCTTTATCCACTAAAATTCTCTTATTATTTTTCTTTGGAGGGGAATAGTAATATTTTTTATTAAATTTGAGAGGTGTTATATTTTCATGTTGTAATTCAAACTCATACAAGATTGGAAATATGAGCATTCTTCGTCATTAAGGAAAAATTATATTATGGGTCATTCCTGCCACATCATCCATGAGACGAACGAATAAAAATCATTCATCTCATTATTTTTTTCTATGTCATATTTTTACCAAGTCAGTATTCATTTGGTAATGTTTTTTTAAATTAATTTACAGTAAATATGAATGAAGATTCACTTGCAGGGGCGAAACTAGAAATTTGTAAAGGAGGGGACCAATATGAGACTAAAAATTTTGAGGGGCCTAAAATAAAATTTTACAAAAATTGAAGGATTACAATACTAATTTTCCTTTTTTTCTAAAAAATTAATAAGTTGGCGGGGGCTACATCCCCGTGGACCCCCCGTGATGTTCCGCCCCTGTTCACTTGGTAAAAAAATTGACATTGAAATAAATAATGAGATGACTAATTTTTATTGGTTGATCTCATAAATGATGTGGCGGGTGTGACACATGATATAATTTCTCGTCACTGAGTCAATTAGTGAATTTCGAGAATAGTAATATTTTATGCACGCTTTATATTATTTTATTATGATTTATCTATGCTTTAATCAATTTGTTAGGAACTAATCGTATCTAATTAAATCTTTATTTAATCATTAAATAATTACTAATAATATATTTTTTTCCTGATTTGTGGAATCCAAATCTCTATTATGTAATGCTTTTGGAAACATATGGTCGGCCAGTCGGGTAGATAGGCATTAGCCAATTATTTCAAAGACATCACCCATAGAGGAATTGGTTTATTCCAATGCACACTTTCTAAAATTATCACATTAATAAAAGGTGATTTATTTCATCTCGGTAATCTGGATTCGAACAGTTTAATCTATAAGTATAATTAAATTTATTTAGATTTAAAATCGAACACAAATATTACTTTATACTAGAATTGAATTATATATATATATATATATATATTATAAGGGTAATTATACAATGCACAGACGATAGAAATATTTTGTTTCCACAAGTGCCCTAATTTTAAGGATTAGAAATTTAGTTTTGGACATAATTTAAGAGTTTAGGTTTATAAGTACTAAACAATTTTTTGCTAAAAATATGATTTTTTTAATTTAAAATTCACATAAAGTGAATCAAAAATTCCAGCAGCTTCCCCCCTTTTCTTATGCATAGTTTATCTTCTATTTTTTTTATTGTCAATAAAAACACCAATCTTTAGTTGGTTGTTGACAGTTAATTTTTCTTTTCTTTCATCTTCTTTTTCTAAATTTTATAATATTTTATTTTGAGCTATGTTATTTTGTTTTGTTTAATTAGTTTTTTTATAAAAATAGTGAATGATTTTGTCTGCAATTGCGATACATTTTTTTAAAGTTAAATTTAATGCGACTTTTATAGATGATATTTATTATATTATCTTATTAATCTATTTTTATTTTGGACTTCGTAATCACTGAAGATAGATCATAGTTTAGTCGTGATAATGTCAGTTTTTCAATAAACTATCGATGTTATATTCCTTTTTATACACGTGTTGATGGCGTTTACTGTTATGACCGACAATGACATTTGTTTTGTATCCATATTTGTCCGAGTTATTTGGTTGAGTTTTTAACCCTTTGAGTCATTTTTTTTACTTTTATGTCTCTTGTTTGTGTACTATAACAGTTTTAAGTGAAATATCTTAGATTAGTGTATTCTTGTTTTGGAGTTGTGTACAAGAGGATAATAATCATGTGACAATTGCCGTAATGAGTAGAATAGTCATGGTGAACAATCGTAACGGTGACAAATAACAATATTGTTAAAAGTTTGAACAAGAAAAAATGACACGTCTTAAATAAAAGTGGGACATTAATCCCACATAGTGACGGTTAATTCGAGTAGCTTCCCTTCACCTAAGCAATTCTCAATCCTAACCATATATACCCTTCCTTTTTAACACCAATTATATCTATATTAACCCCTTTGTGATTAATAATTGATGACCATTCCCTAACACTTTACATAATTACATTTTAGTCATTTCTCGAACGTTTTTATTGTTTGGTCGTGATGGATGTAAGAGAGATGCATGCAGCCATGGCCGACCTAGATCCAAATGAATCTGGTCTGAAGTTAGTGATTTCACAGGTTAACCGTGACAAAAAGCAGTATCCACTACTTGAGGTAGCCAATGCTCCCTCATTTATTTACTTTTGGGATTCTCGAAAAACAAAATGACAAAAGATACCCCAACATTTGCGTATTTTGTCATTTAGCCCCATATTTTTTTTTTGGTCCAAATGTGGCCCCAACGTTTGCTTGTTTTGTCATTTGTCCCCCTATTCTTTCTTTTGGTCTAAATATGGCCCCCAATGTTTCATTCATAGTCCAAATATGCCCCTATTGGATGTAAACTGTCAATCAACAGCTTATAAAAAAAATTTTGACGTGGCATCAACAGATCTTAATACGTGGCAAGTCCAGTCAACATTAGTTGTTTAAACGTCAGTTGACTGACAGTTTCCATCTAACAGGGGCATATTTAGACCAAAAGAAATAATAGGGGGCCAAATGACAAAACAAGCAAATGTTGGGGGTATATTTGGACAATAAAAAAGAATAAGGGGCCAAATGACAAAACAAGCAAACGTTGGAGGCATATTTGGACAAAAAAAAGAATAGAGGCCAAATGACAAAACATGCATCTTTTGTCATTTTGCCTTATAGAAATCCCTTTTTAAATCACCCCACCTGATAAAGACATGTTCTCCATTTGATTCTTTAAACTCAGAATGTAAGAATTTACATCATAACTCGATGCTGATACTTTCAAAGAAGGGGTTATAAATATTAAGTTGAAATCCCGAACTTACTATATGCACGAACCAATTGAATTAAACTCCGGATGTACATATACGTGTCGGTGACACGACTGTCGAACGGTCATATGGAGGCTCGGAGTGAAGAAGAGGATGAAAGGTCAATACATGGAACAGTATAACAACAAGGACTTGAAAGAGCCTGATCAGCAAGAAGTGTTATTATCTATTGCAAGCTGTTGTATACATAATATGGGTCCATGCATAACATGAGTGAACCAGGGCTAGCCTTGGATACTTTTCTAAACAGTAATTCATACCAGTAGGAGTAGGACCAACCTGCAAGTTTCAGGTAACAACAATAGAAAAAACACTCGAATGTATTATCATATCGGTACTGCCTACTGCAGCGTATCATCGACAAGCATGAAGCTTTACATGCATCGTTTAGTTTGTCCACTATCGCCTCGGAGTTGATAGTTTTAGAGGTTTTGAGTGTTTTTGGACTGTCAGACATGTCGGCTTGCATGCGTTTTAACTTGCAGTGAAATTCACCCAGAGAATGTAAAAGAGAGGGGGAAAGGGTTTGGCCTACTAGCTCTATCTGGTTTGTGTTTTTCCTGAACCAATGGAATTCAATCTAGGTTGAACACGGTTAGATTTCCTTCGTTGGGAAAGTGTGTAACAGGGCAGTGAACCTTGAAATATTCGAAAATCTAGTGCCTGTTATGGTACAAGATTAAGAACAGGAGAACAGACAATGGAACAATTGACAACAAATAGCAAAAAGAAGAAAAAAAATCTTTCAACAAGATCCTACAGCAGATTACAAGAGTCTATAGAATATGTACAAATATATCTACAAATCTAAGGCCAAATCTGTCACTAAAAAAACTAAAACTACAAGGAAAGCTACACTGGATGCTATGGAAAGCCGAGTTTTTCTAAGGAAAATATCGCAGCAAATTATAGACAACCCACAGCCTCATGGGAACAGCAATACCCTATTTCTCCACCCTCTAGCCACCTTTAAAAAGGGGTATAAAAAACAAAGAATAGAGTTCATAATACTAATGCATATAGCTGGAGGACTAAATAATGTATGAAACGAGAGCTCCAAAAAGACCAATTGAGGGAGAACAACTTACATGGAGTAGGACATCAAAAAATCAGAAAAGAAAAATATAACAAAAATTAGACAGTTTTCATGTCTTGCCCTTCCCAGTGGCACCTTCTCTCTGATTCCGGAAGTGACTGAGAAGCTGTTGTGCCTGCAATGGGGGAAAATAAAATAAAATATCATGTATTTTCGCAAGTGCGTGTAGAATTTTTTTCCTTCAGACTAATATGTAATCAAACATGTAATTAATAAGCAATTATCAATTCTAACTCTAAGATTTGATGAGCATTACAAGATATGTTATGCCTTTCTGATGTGATGTCACTCACTACTTTCCGCAACGCGTTTTAGAAAAATAACACATTTTTCATACCCTTCTAATATGTCACAATTAGAATCACAAACGCTTGGTCAATTTCTGATAAATAAATGGAAAAGTGGTAGAACTCCTCAATAGAGTTCATCACACATAAGCAATATAATCACAAATCAATTTTACAGGTGAAACAGACAGAAGGAATATAATCACAATTTTGCTTATTAAGACCCGATACAGGAGAATGCAAGGACAACATCACCGTCACAGAAGAGGGGTAAAAAACTGAGCTGCATACCTTTTCCTTTCCTCTTGTTGTGCCAGACTGGGACAATGCGACGAGGGGTGGCACCGCCCCTTCTTGCAAAACCAGGGTACAGAACTTGGGGCTATTAAGGCATAGTTGCACCAAGACAGAGGCAGCGTTTTCCTTACCCCTATGCGATCCTGATTCAACAATTTCAACTAGTAATGGGATACCACCTTCTCGGACAATTGCTGAACGCCCTTCCCCTATCGTTGACAGGTTCGAGAGAAGAGCAACTGCCTTGTCAACCATCCCACTATCAGGATCCATTAACCGGACAAGGTATTTTACTGCACCTGCTTGAACCATACGAGCCTTGTTTTCGTGAAAGATTGATAAGTTAAACAAAGCAGTAGCAGCATCTTTTTTCCCTCTCAATGTTCCTGAAACCAGCAGATTCACCAAGGCTTTGATAGCACCAGAGCGTCCAATCCTTGCCTTGTAGTCTTCCAAGACAGAAAGGCTGTACAAAGCTGCCGCAGAATTTTCTTTGGCTCCATCATTTCCGTACTTTAGAACATGAACTAGTGGCTCTATTGCTCCTGATTTTGCGATCATAGACTTATTATCTTCATTAATTGATAGATTTAAAAGGGCTGTAACAGCATGCTCTTGGGTTAGCTTCACTTCTGAGTATAATAGAGCCAGTAACGGTGCAATAGCACCACAGCAACCGATAATTATACGATTCTCCGTGTTGTTCCTCGCAAGAAAGCGCAACTCAGCCGCAGCTATAGTTTGGACTTCATTTGATGGGCTTTTAAGGTTGTCTACTAATTCCAACACATGGGAACTTGTGGTTAAATCATCACATCCTGACCCAGAAAAAGTAATGGAGTACACTTTGCTATAATCACGGTTTCCGTTAACTGCCTCGTCTGCTTTTGTTCCAGGGACCTGCAACTGGTTTCCTGTTGTCCAGGAAGAAAATCCAGATTCTTTTATTGAAGAAGTACCAAGGCACTCAGATGAAATTTCAGCTACCTCATGCATTTCATGTTTCTTCGACCTTCTTGACAAGTCATTTGAAGCAGGAGGTGCATAATCACAGCTGGAAGCTTCACTCGCTGCTGATTCAGTTCTGCTGTGAATATATGAATGGTCAGAGGACTGGTCATACTTTTCAATCTCCCGGCTGTGGCATCTATTGCATTCTCCACTAAATCTAGATGACATGTCAATCTTCAGCTTCTCCAAACCATTCCCGACCTCAAGAGATGATCTTGATGTGGAACTACTACTGTTTGCAAAGCAATGGAAACTATCAGTATTGGTTAAATCTTGAGAGGATATATGATTTGAAGGAGAAGAGATTGAGATAAGTTTAACATGCCCAGTGTTATTGGAAAGTTGCAAGTTGTTTTCGTCACACCAATTTGCTACCATAGCTTTAATTGTGTGGTTCGGAATGAGATTTGTATGTTTGAGCATTTGATGGGTCATTGGGCAAACGGTGAGTCCACTACCAAGCCACTTTTGGATGGAGGTCCTGTCATAAGTTTGTCCGGAAGCCACAATAACAGGATCCGTCATAAGCTCCAACGAAAGGGGGCAAAGGAAATGTGGAGGTATTGGAATGCCACTTGTGGGTTCAAATCGCTCCATTTTAAGCATATAATCCCGTAAATGAGAGATGAGATTCACAATCTGATTAAATTGATCTAATTTCCCTTGCGCGTTGCTGACTTGCGCATTCATTCTCTCTTTTTCCACAATCACAGTTTCATTCAATAGTTCCTGGTTCGATGTCAAGTTCAGCGACTTGATAACTTTTACCAGTTGATCAGTGCAAGGAATACCACCATCTTTTAGACTTCTCAAAGCCTCTCCTATATTTTCAGATAGTCTCTCCTGCTTCAGACATTTAATTTCCCGAATACAGTGCTGAAACAGTTGAACATCAATTAGTCTCACATCCAGCTGCCTAAACAATTTCTAAAAGGGTCAAAAATAGTAAAAAAGAAAACGAATAGCACTTTTGTCATCTAAATATACTATTTAAGCAACAAGGCTAGAATATTTTTCTTACCTGAACACTGGTTATACTCGAAGTCGATGGTGATGACTGCAATGATTTATATAATATGTGACATATCTGTAGTGAAGAGCTTTGCGTTTTTATCAGAAAAGGCTCGCTCTGGAGAACCTGTGCACGTTTTTAAAACAAAAATAAGTGGTTGAAATAGAATAGTAGTATTAGCCTGAAAATACCGTTTCTTTTATTCAAGAGGGAAAGGCATGCATGATACATATCAACATCAAATATTCAAGATTCTTCTCATTTGGGCGACTAGGACACGATAGATGAAGTCCTCCTGCACTGTTATTATTCATTTTACTATATGCTACATTTGTTTGCAGGAAAAAAAATGAGGAAAGATGCTTTATAGCAATTTATAATAAACTGGATTACCTTAGCCATTTTATAACTCAAGTGTTCTTCTAACAAGTATGGCATTTTAATACCTAATCGGCACTGTCCTTATTACCATTATATTTGACCGTGTTACATTTCCAAGGAATGGATTTTCTTGCCATCTAATACAACGGGTTATATTTGCAGCCAATCATTCAAATTTTCCTCTACAAACTATAATAACCTACTGATTAACTGAAACTTCACGGTCGAAGTTTAGGTACTTATACTCATATTTCACTGCATTAAAGCATCCAAACATTCTTCCTATAAAAGGTTTCGTACTATAAAGCAGCCGGACAAATTAACTGGAAACACATCTTCGTTTCGAGCAATACTTTTTTTTTTCTTTTAGGTATGATTTCCCAAAAATAAAGATTAAGATTAAACTTACCATGTGGATTTTGCTCATCTTAGAAGACCAATTCTCCATGAATTCCCGAGCCTCATTAACAAGCATGTCTAGCTCTTCACACTCTTTACACAGGTCTTCATCCGAAGGTATCTCACAATCAACAACATCATCAAGCAGCGGTTTTAGAAGCTTTAACACCACAACCATATCCTTGTATTCCTTTTCGATAGGAACAACTTTTATAGCCTGGCATGATACAAGATGAATGAATCGAGCAATACTGTTGATAAGACATCTCACCGAGGTGGTGTCCATTTGACCTGTATTTCAATGAAGCATACAGAATTTTAAATATATGTAGAATTCAAAGTGGAATGAAAACTGCTCAGGCTTTTGACTAGCCAAAATAGTGTGATCTATTTGTAGAACTGTTGAACTCTTCTTAGTTCCCAATAGTCAAGGTTCAATGTTCAATCCCCATAGCTTCACAAGACTTCAAGTATTAAAAAAAGGGGGAAGCTTTTGACTAATGCCTATGAGTAGAACACACATCCATTCATTGTTGCAGAAAATATATTATTTACACATTCATGGCATTCTCCCTGTTGACTTTTTTTCCCATATAGGAAAGCTAGCTTTCCAACAAAATATAATATTATCAATAAAATAAATGGTAAGGTCTCCTCCATAAATTAATTATGTGAAAGAAGCTTTTGACTAAATTACCTCATCAGATACAAACACATATAGCATCTGTGATCTTAGAGAGCAAAAAGGAAGAAAAAAGAAAGCTAAAATGAAAATGGTTTTATGGTTTAAAAGCTTTGTTAATTATTTTTTTTTTAAAAGGTAATTAAGTAGTCTATATGCATAAAACACACCTCCATTGCTTATATCATGGAAAACCTATACACCCTTCATTTAGAAACTGAAGAAAGCTTGATAAGTGCTTGAAATTCAACACCATAAAAACCATGTCTCAAATAGCTACCATAAGATCCAAAATTTCCAGCTTGTGAGCATCAAATAAAAAGGGTATTATGAAAATACACAAAACAAATAACAAAGGGGGGTCATATCTTCAATGAGAAACATAATTGAAACGCTACCCCAATATCCACACTATATAAAGCAGGAGAAAATTCTCTTAAAATCCAATTCCAAAACAACAGCCACTAGTTTATATAATTAAAACCAGCAAAGCATTTAAAACATACAAAGGAAGCATTTTTTTTTTATCACTGAAACCATACCTCTTCTGTTGAAATGGATTTTAAGCTGGTGAAACAAAACAAGCACGGATCTTGATAGGCATTCGAATGATGTAAAAACTTGAATGGAAAATAACCAAATATTAAATCTTTAAGCATCAAACATAATAGCTTCAAGTTCAGCTCTTTCTCTTTCCTTTTTCCCTTTCTCAGCAAAGCTGCATGACAGAGAGAGAGAGAGAGAGAGAGCTGCAAGAAAGAAAGAAAAAAATTAAAGAAACAAAACTGGAAAAACAAATAGGGAAATTACAGGGTAAAAGAAAGCAAAAGGGTAAACCAGATGGGCCCTATTTGGTGGAAGATTTGTTGGGGTTTGAGGAAAAAAGGAATTAAATAAAGATTAATTAATATTAATCATGATTTAGATGAAAACATGGATAAAATAAAGTAAAGGCCTTGTCTTTTTATTACCCTTTCCCCCCTAAAAACCTTAACTTTCATTTGATTGCAATGCTTTCCATCATATTGATATATCACTTATGTCATAGGTTAGGTGAGTAAGAATTAATGAAATATATAAATAATCAAAATTCCAACTATGGGTTGATGATAGCAAATTTTGTTCATATCCTCAAATAATTAATAAAATTATTTAACCATACCATGAAATGTTTGTTTTATGATAAGAAAAACCAAAATAAATACCATTTATCAATATTATTTGTTAATGTATTTAGGGCAAAAGATGCGTGGTGGGTGATGAAAGTATAAATTTTCAGGTTTATATAAAAAAGTCCATCTTCTGTCATTTTCAATTGATATTATTAATGGAGAAGATAAATGGTAGATATAGCTGCTGTTTGTCTTCTTCAACCCAACAAAATGAAGTTCACATCCTTTGTTCGTCAGGAAATCGATTCCGGTAATCTGTGTTGACTGTGGACGGCATGGCAATACGAAGACAACCCTCCACCCATTTTTTCATTTACAACGTCAAGATCCGAACCTCTGACCCACTTTTAAAAGACATTCGAATGTAAAAGAAAAAAAAGCAGCAGACAATTGAATTGACAGAAGTAAAGCACCCCCCATATGCATTGTTTCCATTCATTACACATTGATATTGCTCAAACAAAGACAAGCTTTATTGTCCTTAGCTGCCTTAATCAATAACAGCCTGCCCCAATTTTCAT
Source organism: Hibiscus tridactylites (assembly GCA_958450335.1). Lineage (NCBI taxonomy): Eukaryota > Viridiplantae > Streptophyta > Magnoliopsida > Malvales > Malvaceae > Hibiscus > Hibiscus tridactylites. Next base: position 105,331,643 of record OY288269.1, read on the forward strand.
CCTGTTGAATTGATGATCCATTGCCAGCTATTACTTCTCATCAACATTAACAATGACTCCAAAAAAATGTAAGCATTTGCACTTGTTTTTCTGCAGAAAGTTACCTCATAAACCTCCAAGAACTGGTAGGCCACCAAGTGAAACAACCTGCTCTATCCGTACCATCAAATCATTCATCTCTAGTAAAAGTTGTTTCAATGGAGAATTTATGGTCTTAGCTTAGAAACTATAATAAAGTTGCACTACATGGCTGAATGTGGGCATTGCAAGCCATGTGGTTGTAGGGTGGGGGCTCCTTTGTTGCTTCTACTTTAAAGACTAAGATGACAAGTTTATCTGCCTTGGGACATCATTTAAAGCTTCTGACCCTCCATTTTTGGTCAGCTTTTTTTTTCCCAGGAGTTAAAAGTGCCCCTACCAGCAAGGCAATGAGTATCCAACTTGTATATATTGATTTAACATTTTTGGATCGCATATCAACGACCGGACCCATTCGTTTACAAGAAAAATCAGAACATGAAACATTGCAAGACTTGGTGTGTTTTATGATTGAATCTTTAGAGAAAAATAACAGAGTTTGAGGGAAGATTTTTACCCAATTCATTGTAATATAAGCTCAATATTCAGTACAGGCTGCCTTTCTGGGTTCATCAGCTGCAAAATAATGAAGAAAATACCCCAAAGCATCTGTTTATTTTCCTTCCCTTTCACTTCCTTGTTAAACTAAAACAATACCCAGTGTGGAATATGGGCAATAAAGATTATAGATATCGGAATCAAGTAGTGGGAAGTTTAAGCTTTATGATTCTTCATCATGTCATCAACATCCAGCTCTACTTCCAGCACCGGAGAATCCTTTTGCATGCTGTACTGACTGTTCAAGGAACGTGAAAGTTTCAGCAATCAACAACTGTTTCGAAACAAATAAGAACTGTTTTGGAGCTACCTGTTCTGCACGGGGCCATGATCAACAGCTGTTTGCAGACAATATATAACTCGGCCAACTATGTCGGTCATAGAAACTGGACCAAATAACCGACTGTCCTTAGCTTCCTATCATTTCAAAAGAAGAGAAAAGAAAACAAAGGGAAATTGAGAATGTTGATCAGGTTCTATCAAAGCCATTAACAATTAAGTTAATGTTTATTCATTACTCAGACAAATCAAATTAAATAACTTGGCTCACAACAATAAAGAGATAAGCAGCCTCTAGAATCAAGATTATGACCCAGGCTACTGTGTTCTGCTTCCCCAAATCTTAAGATTAAGATACATATAAATTTTGTATAAGATAGAAATTAAAACTTTACTCTGTCGTGTTATTTATATTTTGTACCTTGGGTTTCAATTTTTCATTGTCAGCCAATACCCAGCATTGGTCCTTCTCAAGAACAAATGACTCATCTTTTTCATCCTTTGACACCATTTCATATCCTTCTGTAGCAGCCAATCTTCTGACTAGATAGTTTTCTGAATTGTCAGGGTCCTTCAAGACAACAACATCTCCAAGAAAAACTCGACTGCCCAAAAGTTATGCATAAAGTTATGGAACCGTGAAACCATACGCAAAATAGAAGAGTAAATATAGAGTATATAATGGGAAGAAATGGTAGGGAAAAAAGATTATCATAAAAATATTCTGCTTAGATGACATTGATTCGTGACTCGCTGAGTGACATCTGTAAATCACATAATATGTACATACAGGCAAACCTTCTCGTTAGAATGGCATGCAATTTACAAATTATAATGGATAAATCTTAAACTTAAATGAACAGTATAACTTTTACAGAGGATAGGTAAAAAATGTCTATATGCAGTATGCACGGATACTCGGATGGATTGTAGTGGATTCATTGCAATTTTCCTGGACAACACAACCAGAGTCACAAAACTACAAGTTAATTTCTCAGATGCAGTAAGAACTTGCACATTTAAGTTTTCACGGTGCAGTGAATCTTTAGGAGACAATGCTAAGAATAACAACCTGAAAATGTTGCACAATTTGAAAAGTGATAAACTGTTCACTCCAAAAAAACAATTCAAAAACTGCTTGGAGGGGAGAAGAAGAGATGAATTACGTTGGGTCAGCAATCGGAATTTTCCGAACAAGAAGAGTACTTCCTTGTTCTCCAATAGTTGGGACCATTGCCTCTCCTTTGTTCCAGTGTAAGTAAGTCAATTTTCCCTGAAACACATTTTTCCAAACTGCATCTTGTAATTCGCGATCACTGATTTGACCTCTCTTATAGCTCTGTTCCACATCAAGACTTATGTTAGGATAATATAAAGAATGTCAGAAAGCAAAGACCAGTAAACTTTATGCAATAGGACAAAAAGGAAGTATGAAACAACCATAGAAGGCACCAAAACTTTTAAAAGGTTTCATTATCAACAGAAGTACCTCTGCATCATAAGTTAAGCATGGAGATTTATATAAAAGTATTCATCTAATTCTCTTCAAATTTTTAACATTTTTTAGTAAGAAGTTTTATTGATATGAAAAATTATATGAATGACAAAGTGCATAATAATACAATATTTGTCTTGACGTAGTGAAACTTGAAATTGATGCCTTAAACTTTTGATAAATTGCAGTTATCAAAACATTCCAATTTTGGGCATCAGGTTAAAGCCACAACTCACAAGCATGGTTTGCTGAAACTTTTCCATAAATGTAGAAGATGGCAATAAGCATAGCGGTTAACAATACTTTTTTGTGACTGATTGACCACAAAAGTTGTATGATAACAAATCTCATCACAATTCATCATTAAGGTGATAACATAAACTGCAGTTACTCCTCCACCTAAGCCCTTTAGGATCCCCTGAACTAGGAAGCAAGTTCGAGGAAAAGGCGTGAACCTTTAAAAATTAGTGAATTTCTTCTCTTTTCTAGTTGAGTCCAATGTTGAAACAAACCATTGAATAAAAGGCATTGAATGCCACGAAATTTTCATATCATCTAATTGCAGCATTTCCAATTGACAACAAAGTCGATCTAAAAGAGTGTTCAACATCGGATTTTTTCCTTTTTTCTACTTTTTAAGTCAATGTTCAACATGCCTCAATAAAGAATTTGGTGTCCTGCGTACTACATCTTAAACCTGAATTGGAATATGTAAAGGGTATTAAATGACATCTAAGTAATTATTATTTAAAATATGATGCCAAGCAATAGTTCCAGAAATAAATGGTTTCCCTGCCCCAAGGCATGTCACTCGGAAATACAGCAAAATCGTCCAGCTTTCAAATCAAAAGAATAAAATTTAGTAAATGTAAATTTTAACTGTAAAGATGGTGCAAATTGAAAAGGAACCAAGAGTCGTCACCCTCGACGACTTTCCTAGGAACCAACATTCTGCTTAATTTCCCACCCACTTCCAAAATATTCAATTGGTTAATAGTTACAACATGAAATATATCATTTTCCACCTCTTTTAAAACCCAAGGTGGAGGACTATAATGCAAGTAAACCTATATTCAAACACTGATTTCAGTACTCAATCTGGTAGACAGGTTTCCAGTTGTATAAATCTCAAGCTATCATTATACTCGATTCGTCATGTAATTTAGACAAGATACCACCATAGGACTCCATTAAAACACATTGGAAATCAAGGTAACTCAAATCCCGAAAAATAAAGAAAAATCTAAACCTTTACCCAAAAAGCCAGTCATCAAAATAACTCAAATCCCGAAACCCACTAAAAAGGGACGGAAAAAATTATACCCAATGCTCCAAAAACATAAATTTCCACACACACGCACAGGAAAACCTAAAATCAAAGCAAAAACAAAAGCGAAAGTGAATTGGAAGAGATAAGGTAATGAAGATGTGACCTTCCAGCTATTAGAGAAGGAATACTCGAGCTTGTTAACTATGTACCGACACCAAGTCGACCAAGGAACCATTGCCGAGTTTCTCAGTCCGCTGCTTTGTTGGTTTCCTCTGTGCCTTGGAATTTCTCGTTAACAATGCCTTTTAGTTAAACCTCCTCTCATTTTTCCTTCTTTTATTAGTACTATATTTTTGGTCTAATTTGATCTTAGTCCCTATATTATGTAAAGCTTGCCAATCTAATCTTTTATTATAATTTCATATAATTTGATCTCGTACCTTAATTAATATTATGGTTAACTGCTAGGATGATCACTTATGTTTCCCCAGTACAGAGTCGGTCAATGATTCTGAAAAACGACCAGTAAGGTCACTTACGTTTTTGGGCGTAAACTTTTGGTCACCCAGTCGTTTGTTGCAGTTAAGTAGTTAACCTTTGATTGGAGGTTGATCTGAAATAATAAAAAAAGAAAAAATTACCTAGACAGTCCTTAAACTATTATTTTACTCTTATTTTGACCACTGAAATAAAAACAATTTGTATAATTACACATTTAATCCTCCACATTTACATTTTTTATGTCCTCTTTTCTCCGCCATCTTCCATATTCTTCTTCATCTAACTCAATCTCTAATTATCTATTATATTAATCCTCAATTCACACCGTATATTATAATTCATCACCGTATATATCCATGTTTCAAATAACGTTTGTAATTCTTAATATGGTCAAGTATAAAATAATGCTCAATTTACGTGCAACAGTGTTTGCATAGCATATTCAAAAGGCTTAGGTGCCTAAAGTATACATTTTTTTGAACTTTAGGTGCCTTTTTTGTAAAAATATGTGCCCAAAGTTTCAATTGTTATAATTTTAGGTGTCAACTCGTTAAAGGGATGTTAAAAAATTATCAACCAAGCAATGCTCGACATGTGGCACTGTTTTTATTTTTTAAAATCAATTTAATTAAAAAAACTCATAATTTTCAATCTTTAATCCAAAAATCTTGGAAATTTTACATAACAGCCCTCAAATCCCAAAAATTACTCAAACCCCCAAATCGTCGCCGCTTCCACAGTCGATCACCGCCTCTGACCACACCCCTTTAGTCGTCGGAGCATGGCGGTCGTTTCTACCAACACGACGTCACCAGAAACGGTGAACGGCGTGCCAGCTGAACGCCAATTTTGCATTCGACGTTCGGCTGGCACGTCGTTCACCGTTTTCGGTGACGTCGTGTTGGTAGAAATGACTGTCATGCTCCGGCGACCAAAGGAGTGTGGTCAGGGGCGACGATCGACGATGGAAGCAATGACGATTTAGGGTTTGGGTAATTTTAAGGATTTGACTGTTTTGTAAAATTTCTAAAATCTTAATTTTTTTTTTTGAAAGATTAAAAATTTTGAGTTGAGGATTACAAACATTGTTTGAAATATAGATATATATGGTAATAGATTATAATATACGGTGTGAACTGATGATTAATATAGTAGAAAATTAGAGATTGAGTTAGGTGAAGAAGAAATAAAAAATGTAAATGTGTAATTATACAAATTGTTTTTATTTTGGTGGTTAAAATAGGAGTGAAGTAATAGTCTAGGGACTGAGTTGAGTGACCAAAAGCGTACGTCCCGAAAACGTAAATGATCTTACTGGTCGTTTTTCAAAATCAATGACCAACTATGTACTAAAAGAAACATAAGTATCATTCCGATATTTAACCCTTAATATTAACCCAACCAAGTAACACTGTTGAAAGCTATCGTTAATCTATGGCAAGTGGCATGACAAATTTTATAAAATGTGAAAGTCGAAAACATATAAAATTCTTATTGATTTATTTTTTGTGGTTGTTTTTCGTTCTCGAGATTTTTTTATGACTAATCTGAATTGACCCGCGTCACATACTTAATTTTAATGAGTCTCCCAACAAAAACTTTTCACATACACAAGACTTCATTGAGACATGCTTAAGCGAAATTAAGCTGCTTACCACTTGAACCGACATATCAACACATTCTTATTAAGTTATTAATCGTACTAATTTAATAAGATTGAAGTTAATCTTAAAATAAAGTTAAATAATAGTTTCACTTGATAATGTTTAACCTCACTGAAAACAATGATAAAAACATGCAACTCTAAATTGAGTTTTCGATAGGGTGAAAATTAGGTGAGAAATATTCAAAAATTATGAGAATTTAAACTGACGGGATGGAAAATAACAAAATCTGTACCCACGGGGATGGTGATGGGCAAAATTTTATCACCAAAGTTTGAATAGGATAGAGACGATAATTGCTATATCTGAATCGTAACCTTATAAATAACTGTGGGCATCACCAACAAATATATGCAAGGATCTCGATATTTTACAAGATTTTTAATATATATATACTTATTTATATATATACCCTTTATACATATCTTAATAAAAAAGCCCTAATTATATTATTATCACTTTAATTCTCTCTCAAACCTATTCACACTCATGTTTCCATCTTAGTTTTTAGATATAAGCTAAAACTCTCGATTAAATCTTCTGCAACACAACACCATTTCAATATTACCATTTCGTAATTGTTTCCAATCGAAATGTCCAAACTTTATATTTTAAAATGAATTAATCATTTATTTTGGTTAGTAAAATAGTAACTTTGTTTAAATTTTTTTGGATGAGTTCTCCGAAAACTGCGAGATCCATACGAGGAGAATATAAAGACTTAAAAATTCCTAAAATATTTAATGGTAATTTTTCGTGTAGGAAATAAAATAAGGAATACAAAATATGCCCGCTCCACCCGATTTCCACCCCAGTTTTCGATCAATCTATGTATCTTCAAACGTTAAAGATTATTCACGGTATTTCACATCCGAAAAATCCATAGAATAGCTGTATGTTTCGGAGGTATAATTGAATATCAATTTCATCATAACAAGATGTTTTGTAGTAATAATAATGACGTGTATACGTAATATTTTCGACACTTGTGTCCTCGACATAATTTGAGACTGTATTTTTACTATACATGTTCATTTTATAATTTATATTTAATATTCATGGTATACTTTCTAATAATATCGTTATTAAAGTTTGAACTAATTTTTTTTAAATAATGTATTTTATCATTGCATACAACTCTTATTAATATTTGAGACCGGATTTTAGTACAATGATAGTGTTTGTAAATAAGGCTCACGATGCTACTAATGCTATGGTGAAATATGAATTTGTAGACATCGTTTTTTAGCTCAACAATACACTTGCCCACGAGGGGATCAAAAGTCTTTATTTTCTCATAACATAAATAATCACTGTTACAATACCTTTTATTTAAATAAATAACTAGTTGATCTAACAATATGAAATATTAAATTTATTAAATAAAATAAAATGTTTAAATCTCAGTAGTGTAGATAGAACAAATGAATTAAAAGAATTGTCCTTATAATAGATATTTATAATACCAAATGATTATATAAAAAAACACCATTCATTGATTCAGTATCATTATGATAAGCTCCGTTTTGTTGAGAAACACAACCTTAATACTAAGGAGGGTCGTGGGTAGGGTCAGGTCGGGTCGGTTTTTTGGTCGATCTGCACCCGACCCGAAAATTCAACACCTACATTCAAATCCACCCAACATTTTATGATACACCCCAACCTAAACTCGAACCTAAATTCTAGAATAAAACTTCGACCTGGCATAAATAAAAATTATCAATTTTTATTATTATTCGATAAAATAGAAAGTTAATTGAAAAAATAAAAATAGAAAGGGATCATTATAATAATTATTCTATTTTTATTAGACAAAATAGAGAGATAATTGATATATATATATATATATAAATAAAGAGAGTGACATTTTAACAATTATATTTAAATATTTAGAATAAAATTAAACTATTATTTCGGGTTGGGTCGAGTATTTTTCACCTTAAACTCGAACCCGACCCAACCTCATTATAAAAAAAAAAGACATGAACTCATTTTTTTTTTGAAAAAACCTGACACTATAAAACGAATCAGGTAAAAATCTCATTGAATATGAGTTAAATAGTCATCCCTATTTAATACAAAGTGAACAAGATTAGATAGAGGGAGGAAAGATCCTAAGAAAAAAAGAAAGAAAAAACATTATCTTAATTGATTTGAATTAGAACTCTACAAAATCATTATTTTAGTCGAATGTGACTTATATCAAACTAATTTTAATCAAATTATATCTAACGATGTCCAATTTGGACCGTAATCATACGGAAGTAATATTAATACTATTTTTAGGGTAAAGTACATAAATAACCATTATACAATAAGTTTGTATTCGATTTGACCACTATATTTTTAACTATAGTAATTCAATCACTGAACTATTAAAATAGACTCAATGTGACTACCAACAGTTAAAAATTAACGAAAAAATGACATGGTCATTAGTAGATTGATATAATTTCACATTTGGTCTCTGTTATTTACACAATTGAAAAATGAGAGCAAAGAACATGACGCTAGGGGGATTCAATCCATTGCCTTTGGTGTGGAAGTTGTTTACCACCAGGTTAAGTGTTTTTTTATAAATTACAACACTTAATATATGTATTAAATGGTTATTAATGCATGGAAAAAATATGGTTTTAGAAAATTCGAACATGACATATTTATAATGCATAAAAACATCTAATCTAATTAAATAAATTAAATAATTAAATTAAAGTTAACAATATTTTATATATTTTAAAATTATAATTAGTGCACGATTCAAAATCAAACACATATTTAATAAATATTGATAAATTCCTCCAATAAGGCCACCTAATTAAATAATCAAATTATTTTATTAAATAAAATTAAGACCAAATTAATAAATTCTGTAAGTAGCAGAGACTAAATGTGAAATTATACCAATTTTGACTAACAACCACTTCATTCTTTCCGTCGATTTTGAACGGTTGGTAGTCACATTAAATCCAATTTAATAATTCAATAGTTTAATTATTATAATTAAAAGTATAATGGTTAAATAGAGTCCAAAAATATATTTAGTGGAAGGATTAGATATTTTTTTAGCGGCACACCAAAAACGAAAAAACACGAGTTTGAAAAGGACACACCGCAGGGGGGGGCCAGTAGGCAGGAGGTCGGTAAACGAGCCACGCGTATCTTAGGCTTGGACCATTCTTCTTCTTCGGCATCCGTCTGTCATTTATCTGTCTCTTTCCCCTTTCTCTCCCGCTCGCTTATCCAACGAACTACTCCGACAAATTCCGGTTCAAACCCAAACCCCCGACTGATTCGTCTCTTTCCCCGTCTCTCACTTCTGGTTCGTCAAAGATTTGTTTTTGAAGGTAGGTTCGTTCAGGGTTTTCCTTTATTCCTCTGTTTATTCTTCATGTCTGCGCTATAATTGATCTGAACTCACCCATATGTTTTGATGTTTCACTGTTAGTAGACAAACCCATGTTTTATTTTGGGTAATACCAACGAATTTGATTCCTTTTAAACTAGTTTTTTTTAAAAGAATTTAGTTTGAATTAGGGGTTTGATTTGATTTGATCTGTAGGGGAAACTAGGAGAGTATGGATAGAATGAAACTAGCTCAATGGGGTGAGAAGCTGAAAACGGGTGGAGCTCAGATGAGTAGGATTGTTAGTGGGAAAATGAAGGAAATTATTCAAGGTCCCACGCCGGAATCGAAAATGGTGGACGAGGCCACATTGGAGACCTTAGAAGAACCCAACTGGGGATTGAACATGAGGATATGTTCTATGATCAATAGTGAACAGTTCGATGGGACCGAAATCGTTAGGGCCGTTAAAAAGAAGATATCCGGTAAAAATGCTGTCAGCCAAAGGTTGAGTCTTGATCTGTTGGAAGCTTGTACGGTGAATTGCGAGAAGGTAGCTTCCGAGGTGGCTTCGGAGAAAGTTTTGGAAGATATGGTTAGGATGATCGAGAATCCGCAAACGCATCCTGGGAATAGAAACAGGGCTTTGCAGTTGATTCGTGCTTGGGGACAGTCTGAAGATCTCGCGTACTTGCCGGTGTTTCATCAGACGTATATGGTAAACCATTTTCACTTCTTTCAAGTGTTGATATTGTATACTTTGTGTGTTGGTAAGTTGATGAGAATTACTAGGCAATGGTATTTATAGTTACGGTATTGCATCATATCAATACAATCTGTCAACCTGGTGATCTTTAAAGTTCAAATTATCTGTAATTCTTCTCAATTAGCAACATGAATTTATCATAATATTTTTTTAATGCAAATGATATGTGCAGCTTTAAGTATTTTACTCCTGTGTTGAAAGACCAACGTGTTTTTCGGTGGTCGGACTTTTCATAGTGCTGACATCAAAATAATATACATGTATTTCGTTCTTCCACTCCTTTCCACGCCACTAAATCCTCCCCGAGTCATATTTGCATATTTTGGTACCAGAAACTGCAAGGTTTCTATTTTTCCTTATTCTATATGCAGTTTGGATTTTACTCCATTTTCTCAAAGAATGATGGAATTAAAATGTTGGAAATGCCAATTTACAGGTTGAATGTCCTAAGTCAAACTATTTAAGCTTTTAAGTTTGCTTTGACTGTGTTATGATTTCATTATCGTCCCCTTTCTCTTCTATCCGATGTTCTGATACTTTATAGTTTATAATCCGGTTTAACTGTAAAATTATGTATTTCTTGAAGAACATTTAACAAGAAATGTCCTAGTAAATGTGGTTTTATTTCTTTTCTTTTTGCTGATATTTGTTGTTTCTTGAATTACCGTCTGCTTACACATTATGAATTGTCAGTTTGCCATCTTTTGGATACTTTCCAACTGACCATGCATTTAAAGATCTAATTCTCCAATTTTTTCGCTTACTTTTCCTCCTCTTTTAACATAAACTAGAGCTTGAAAGAACGAAGTGCACCCCTGCCGGTGGTTGATGATGATGGGAACACGCCCTTGTACCAGACCTTGGAGTCGTATATGGGAGAGCCATTGCCTCCCCCTGAAAATTATCCTGTCAATAACACGGGATTGCAGGGTGATTTTGCCTATAACTACGGGACATTATCTGTTGAACAAAAGAAGGAACTTTTTGAAGTAACTCGGAACAGCCTTGAGGTGCTCTCTAGCATCTTGAGTACGGGAACAGAGCCAAAACCCCTAAAGGTAATTCTTCTGGTTCCGGCATGATTTATTTGTAATCAGGTAGTTTATTAGTTCGTAGATTTAGCTGCATATCCGATAATTTCTTCTGTGTAGCTATCATCAGTTTATTAGCCGCATCTTGAATCTTCTTGTTCTTCCAACGTGATATTGTCGGCATAACATCATGCTGGGTATTAAATGCTCAAATTAGAATGATACAATGCTGAAAAACTCAGAAAAGTTCTCGTATAATGACAGGACGAGCTAACAGAGAGCATGCTGGAAAAATGCAAGCAGTCGCAGCTAGCTATTCAGATGATTATAGAAAGCACTACCGACGATGACGGAATCCTCTTTGAGGCTTTGAATTTGAATGACGAGCTTCAACAAGTCATCTCCAAATTCGAGGGACTGGAAACTGGCTCAAAAGCCGACACCACTGCGGTTATTCCCACTGCTCCTCCTCAGACCGATTTAGAAAGTACACCGGGTGCTACACCTTCAAACCACGATGAAACCAAGACCAATGCCTCCCTGCCCACCCAAAATGAAACCAAGACGAATGCTTCTCAGAAAGTCGATGGTACCGAATCTGGCAGTGATACGAAAATATCGAACGAAAAATGAGGAATTCGAGAGGGTTTGCTCGGTTTAAATTTCCATTTCCATGTCTTCTTGTGCTGCCCGTGCTGGTTAACTTTATGGTTGGCTTACTGTAATTAGGGAATAAGATTATGTAGACCAAACATGATGATTAGTTTATCAGTTGTGTAATTATATTTTCTTTGCTAAATTACGGTCATTATTATTTTCCGGAGATATGTTTTGATACACAAGCGCGTAAATAAATTATACAACTTTATATTTAAATTATAAAATTTAAACTTTAAATCCTAAATTGTGGGCCTGAAGGCCCGAAGCCCCGAAGCCTACTGGGCCCAGAAGCCCATTAAAAGTGAAAGTCTTCTGCTATTTTTGTCACTCTCCGTATTATCTCTCTCAAATTTCGAAATGGAAGCTCAAACTCCGATACCGCTCTAAAATTTCCCAAATTTCTCTACTCCCGCCACTTCTCTTCCTACTGAATCCCTAAAACATTCAATTTTCACGAACTTTCGCGGAAAATTACATCTCGTTTCCACCATTCCAAACAAAACCGACACCATTTCTATCAAAACCCTAACATTACCGATCCAAATTAAGAAAACCCGAAACCGAAAAAAGTGAAAACCATGCCGTCGTTGACTTCTCCAGGAAAAATACTTCGTCTGGAGCTTAATAATTTCAAATCCTACAAGGGGCTTCAAACTATCGGTCCCTTCTCTGATTTCACTGCCATTATTGGACCGAATGGGGCAGGCAAGTCGAATCTCATGGACGCAATAAGCTTCGTTCTCGGAGTCCGAACTGGTCAGCTACGTGGAACCCAACTCAGAGACTTAATATATGCTTTCGACGACCGTGAGAAGGAGCAAAGTGGCCGACGTGCATTTGTGCGATTAGTTTACCAACTTGCTAGTGGCTCCGAACTTCGTTTCACCCGTACCATTCTCCCTACTGGGGGTAGCGAGTACCAAATCGATGGCAGTAATGTTAACTGGGATGAGTACAATGGAAAGCTAAGATCACTTGGTATTCTCGTTAAGGCCCGAAATTTTCTTGTTTTTCAGGTAATTTTGTTTCCCCCTTCAAATGGCTTTTTTCTTTAATGTGAAGTTAAGCTAATTGGTTAGACGCAATGGTATAATTTGGTGAAAAATTGTGTTCTTAGGGTGATGTCGAGTCCATTGCTTCAAAAAATCCCAAAGAACTTACGGGGCTGCTAGAGCAGATTTCGGGTTCTGAAGAACTCAAGAGGGATTATGAGGCTTTGGAAGAACAAAAAGCTAGGGCTGAGGAAAAATCAGCGCTTATTTATCAGAGAAAGAGGACAATAGTGATGGAACGAAAACAAAAGAAAGAACAGAAGGAAGAAGCTGAGAAGCACTTCCGCTTGCAAGATGAGCTGGTTTAATTCAAACCTTTGATTTGTATAAACTTGTTTTTACTTTTTAGACATTATGATATCCTTTTGATGGTTAAAAAATTTGTGCAGAAATCTTTGAAAAAAGAGCATTATTTATGGCAATTGCATAACATAGAGAAGGACATTGACAAGATTAGCGATGACCTCGACTCTGAAAAGAAGAACCGTGAGGATATGTTACACGAGCTAGAACACTATGAAGCTGAAGCACTTAAAAAGAAGAAGGAACAGGCTAAATACCTAAAGGAGATTGCTCAATGTGAAAAAAAGATCTCCGAGAGAAGCATCAGACTTGATAAAAGTGTGAGTCCGTGAAAGCCTCTTTTTCTCTTTCGATTGTTGAGCCTGTGCAGACTGGTATTATTGAACTTGAATTATTGGTCTAGGTTGGAATGCCTGTTTGTCAGTTAGTTCAGATTAAGCTATTTTGGACTATTTCTAATTTCTATAGATGGTTAAGTTGGGGAATGGAGGATTTGAACTGGTGCCCTTTTTGGGTACTGGGAGGCTATTGCGTAGTCGATGAATTTTGTGGTAACTAGGTTGCTTTTTTTTTAATTTGTAGGACTTCTATTCCAACTAATGATGTCTGATCTTATTTTTAGGAGATTAGTTCTAGGCTAAGGTTAACAAGTTATCTTGCACAGATGCTTGAGCACTTCGAGAGTGATTTTGGTATGAACTGTTCACATGTTAAAAATGTCATTGTGTTCCCTGGCCTTCTCTCTCATATTATCTTCTTAAATTCTTGGGTGGACAGTTGATGTTGGTTGTGCTAAAAAAATTCAGCTGTTATTGTAATATTTTAAGTAAATCGCCTGCCACCATCCTCTTGTAAGGCAGGATGTCTCAAGCTGGAAGACAATGGACCAACATTTGGCATTTGATGATCTTATGATAATAATGTGTGTTGGTACTATCGGTGTTTATGGTGTAAGCTTCAATAGAGAATTTAACAGTCTGGGTTGATTAGGTTGTTCAAAGTGGGATTAAGCTTCTCTCCATTGTCTCTGTGGTAAACATAATTTAGATTGATTTGGCTGATTATGCTGGGGAAATGAATGTGGAAGTGATTCCTTGATTGCCTTTTATTCTTTGCTCCTCACCTGAAATGTGTTGTATTAATGTCTATGTCAAGCGTGGTCATAAACATATAAGGGCAGATATGAATTATCAGGATGGAATTTTCTGATGAATGTGATATAAGATGGAGCCTTTTTCTTGTTTGTACATCCTTTTGTGGTTCTATATCTATAATGATTACTTCTTATGTAGCTAGTTCTAAGTGTTAATCGTCTTTCTATATTTATCTGTAATTTTAATGAGTTGAAGAGAGACCTATGACATAGTTTTGTACTTTTGTTTTTTTACCCCTGAGTGCAGCAACCAGAGCTTATGAAATTAAATGAAGAAATGTCTCGCATACATTCAAAAATCAAGAGTAACCGAAAGGAGCTTGAAAGAAAAAAGGAAGAAAAGAGGAAGCACGGTGAAGATATAAAAGAATTACAGAAAGGCATACAAGATCTGACTGCAAAGTTGGAAGACTTAAATGAAAAAAGTCGTGATGGTACTGGGAAGCTCCCTTTGCTAGACAGTCAACTTACTGAGTATTTCCAAATGTAAGATATTCCGGGTTCCTTATGAGACATGATTCTCCAGTTTCTATGCTTTCATGGATTTTATTGTGGCTGAAATAAAAAATACCTATTTCCCCTTAAATTCAACATTAAAATTGGTTATGGTCCTCGTACAATGGTTCTTTTTTATGATTGAATGTTTCTGCTTCATTTTCCATCTGCTTATGCTGGATTATCCTTAATGTCCTTTTGTTTCCCTTCCTATTAGCACATCATTAAAGAAAATATGCCATGTACTTCTGTTTCCAGGGTGTTGCTCGATTTTGCTGTTATTAGTAATCACAATGCTTTTATCTGGTTCTCTGCAGGTTGGAGTTGAATGTTTTTCTTTCTTCCATGATTTCAAATTACTTCCAAATTATTATAAATATGATTCATCAATCATTGATTAACTTGTTTCAATTATTAATACTTTTTTTACAACTGACCATTGTAGTCAAACCCTTCAATTTGTTTTCATTTGAGCTAATTAAATCATTGGTGATGTGTAATTAAATATATATATATATATCTCCCCTCTGGACATGAGTCTGTTCAAAGCCTGAAAACTTTCTATTTACTGACACAATCTTGGGATCTTGACATTTCAGTAAGGAGGATGCTGGGATGAAAACTGCTAAGTTAAGAGATGAGAAGGAGCTTCTGGATAGGCAGCAACATACTGATATTGAAGCTCAAAAGAATTTGGAAGAAAATCTCCAACAGTTGAGTAATAGGGAACATGAGCTGGAAGCACAGGAGGACCAAATGCGATCTAGACTGAAGAAGATTCTTGATACCTCTGCTAAACAGAAGAATGAGCTTGCAGATCTGAAAAAGGAACTGCGAGAAATGCAAGATAAACACCAGAAGTCCAGGTTATTGAAGTTGATGATAAATTAATTTGGGTGCATTGTGGTCTCATTCTTGTTTTTGTTGTCTATGTTGTTTATTTTTTGTACGTACAATCTTGAAATGCAGATCCAAGCATGAGAACTTGAAGTCAAAAATTGCTGAAATAGAAAATCAGTTACGTGAACTGAAGGCAGAACGATATGAAAATGAGAGGGATACTAGATTGTCTCAAGCTGTTGAGACTCTGAAACGTCTGTTTCAAGGTGTTCATGGTCGCATGACTGATCTTTGTAGGCCGACTCAGAAAAAGTACAACCTTGCTATCACTGTTGCCATGGGAAGATTTATGGATGCTGTTGTCGTAGAGGATGAAAGTACTGGAAAGGAATGTATTAAGGTCTGCTAATTTTCTGTGTTCTCTACTAATCATTTCATTTTTCTATTAAGAACATTTAATATTTATCTTTCAAAAAAAGAACTTCTAATACTTGCATACAAGTAGTTTGACCCTTGAACTGTTCAAAGATATCTGAGCAATAATATATGCGAGTGCTTTTGTGTGATGAAAATCAGTCACCTGTCGTACTTCTCTTTGTGTTGGTAAAATGGATGATGCCATCTTATTTTTGACAATCTTTCGACAATGAAAGATATATATTACATGGTAGGAAACAGGAAAAATTCCCTTTATGCATTTTTAAAAAATTGACAGCCCACCACCATTGCAGAGAAATTACTCCAACCTAACAAGAATGCATAATGAAGTATGCATTATTCCATCATCACGAGTCCTTGCATACTGGTCAGACATTTTTGTTGTATAATGCAATATGCATATGATTAGTAGTTGAAATGATATTAAGAAGAAAAAAAAGTAGGATAATTGAAATCTTAAGTTGCTTGTGTGTTGATGATTCACGCTTATATGGAAGTGGCTGTTTTACTTTTACCCTTTTTTATGGCTTCTATGAGTTTAAGAAGGCTTAGAAAATTCAGAGAGTTGTTGGGTTTGTGATATAGTCATAACAGTATGTTTTCGATTGCCAGGTTGCATTTTAAATATTTACTATTGTTCTTGTATAAGTTCGTTTGAGTATTCCTGATTGTTCTTTACAGTATTTGAAAGAGCAGAGGCTTCCTCCTCAGACTTTCATCCCTCTTCAGTCTGTTCGTGTTAAGCCAATCATTGAAAGGTTGCGCACCTTAGGTGGCACAGCAAAGCTGATCTTTGATGTGATCCAATATCCTTTGCCAAAGCTTGTATTAGTTGTTCTCTAATTATGGGAGAAACATTTCTACATGCCATCCTGCTTCACAATTTACAGATTTATTCTTTTATAGTTGCAGAACACTCCAAACCACTTGGGTTCTGCTTTTTATTTGTCAGTCTTCCTAAATGGGATACTGCCTAGTGCCTAGTCTGTTTTTTATCATATATGAGAAAATGTGAAAAACAAGCAGCCGCATTCATATACATTTTGTGTTCTTAACATTCATAAATTTGATCCTGCTTTGGAGAAGGCAGTTCTTTTTGCTGTTGGCAATACTCTAGTTTGTGATGATCTTGAAGAAGCCAAGGTTCTTAGCTGGACTGGAGAGAGGTTTAAAGGTAATATTTATTATCTTTTCGTTTAGTAGTTCTTGATCCTTTCTACAGAATTCAATAATAATCCATAAACTTGTACTCTTGCTTTAGTTGTAACTGTTGATGGGATTCTGCTCTCAAAGTCTGGCACAATGACTGGTGGTACAAGTGGTGGAATGGAAGCCAGGTCAAACAAGTGGGATGATAAGAAAATTGAAGGTTGGTTTCATGCATAAATTGTCACAGCCTTTTTATTATAATATTAACTGTTACTCTTTTACAGGTCTGAAAAAGAAAAAGGATCAGTTTGAAGCAGAGTTGCTAGAACTTGGATCAATTAGAGAGATGCAGCTAAAGGAGTCTGAAACGTCTGGGAGAATTAGTGGACTTGAAAAGAAAATCCAGTATGCTGACATTGAGAAGGTAGCTTGACTATCTAATATATAAGAGGCCCCCATTCTACCTTTTAATGGAATGCCTTTCTTTAAAGGAAAAAATGTTTCTGTAAAGGTGGTATTTGAAGTTTGTGTAGTTGCCCTTCTTCTCGATGTATAGTTTTAAAGAGGAGATAATTTACTTTTGATCCATAATGTTTTGTTGATTCTATTGATTCCATAGGTAAATTTATTTTCATTTTTTTTTGTTTTGTTTTGTGAAGGAAATATATTATGCAGTTTATGGTTCAAAGCTGCCAATTTTTAATCTGAACCATAATGGATACTTCAATGATTTCTTGATGGTGTTGATATGCAAGTGTTTATTAATCTTTTTATTTATATTTGATCTCCATGAGATGCAGAACATAAAATGTTTTTGTTGCAGAAAAGCATAGAAGACAAGCTTAAAAGCTTGAAGCAGGAGAAGAAAAATATTAGGGAGAGGATTGGACATATAACTCCTGAGGTTCAGAAGGTAATTTATGATGGCAATTATGCTTTTATTCTCTGGTATTCTGTTGGTTCTCTTATATTGTTTGATCGCTGGCAGTTAAAGGACGTGACTGATAAAAGGAACAAAGACATCATGAAGCTGGAGAAGAGGATTAATGAGATTGTTGATCGACTCTACAAAAGTTTTAGTCAGTCTGTTGGGGTGGCAAACATCCGTGAGTATGAAGAAAATCAGCTCAAGGCTGCCCAGAATATGGCAGAAGAGAGGCTTAGCTTGAGTAATCAACTCGCAAAGTTGAAGTATCAGTATGTTTTCTTTCTCTCCATCTATTAAGTGTCCCAGTTGATGTAATATATGTTCATTTGTTGATTGAAACCTTCCTGATGACCCATAAATGTATATTGGAAAATATTTTCGTTTGCATTCTTCATTACATAATGGCCACCGGAGGTTTGCATGTCTGTTAGATGTAAAAAGTCTTGTAGCATGGAAGTGGTAATACTGCTGACCTCCAAGAAGAACTAAGTTTAGATGTAAAACATTGTTAGGAAAGGGAGAAAAAATACATATTTACCAAAAGAACAGGGTGTAGATGCATCACACCATTGCCATACAGATCCTTTTACTATGGTCAAATGTTTGAAACCACTTTGTTATATCAACTTTTTGGATGAACTTTGAATGTGTAATCTAGAATGCTCCCTTTAATGCTTATAGAGTAAAGAGACACTAAAATTATGAGTGGAAATGAGCTATTTTTACTGTAAAAAGTTGCAGTAACTAACAGATGCTAGGCAGTTTTTTAAATTGGATTTTGTCATTTGGTTTTGGTGGACATACTGCTGAATTGTGTAAATGTCTTGTTTGCCTGTGATTACTACGATAGCATCTTGCTCTGTTTTTGAGACCGGCGCTAATCTAACTAGCTGGTTGACATGTCCTCTTCTTTCTTACTTCTAGGTTGGAGTATGAGCGTAAGCGCGATGTAGAATCAAGAATTAAGAAGCTGGAATCTTCTATCAGTTCCTTGGAAAATGACTTAAAACTGGTTCACAAAAAAGAGGCTGAAGTTAAGCTGGCAACAGAAAAGGCTTCGGAAGACATCAATCATTGGAAGGAAGAAGTGAAAGGTATGGTTTTGACCATACATTCATTGTGCATTTCTATTTTTGTCTGAGTTTATAATTTCTTTCAATTGGTCTTGTAAGGAAATCAACTTTTTTAGTCACAAACTCCTAAAGTTAATCAAGATGTTTCAGTAAATTGACATTTGGATCTAATAATTTACTTTCGTAGGTATGTGGTTTTCAAGTGACTCAATCTCTTGCATGTTATACAGTGGCAAGTGCAACTGTAAATATGTATAGAAAACTATGGCTTCAGCAATACAATGTCTGTATATTGACATGCATGATGTATGCTAATAGATTATCCTACCCAGCAGTTGAGAGTTTATGAAACCCGAATTTAGTCATTAACAGTGAACTAAGAGTGGTACAACTTCTCAAGACTTCCTAACTTGATTCTTTATAACCCTGTTTCTTATAGTTTTCTTATATAACTTCTGAATTTATTAGTATTATTAAGTGAAGTTGGTGACTCGTAGCAAATAGCTCTTATTATGATTTTTTGTCCATTTGAACTTCTGAAAATATTGTTGTCATTGCTACTTTCTTTTGGTTCATTTATACTGCTTGTCTCCCTTAATATCTGCAGAACAACCCTGCCTCTGTTCATTGTGTATAATTTGATGCCAGTTTATTTGTCTCTCTGTTTCCGTTTTTGTAGGGTGGAAATCCAAGTCAGAAGAGTGTGAGAAGGAAATTCAAAAATGGAAGAAGCAGGCTTCTGAAGCTACAACATCCATATCCAAACTTAATCGCCAAATAAATTCTAAGGTCCAATGATCTTTTCTTTTTCCTTCTTACAATCAGATCTGATATTTGGATACGCCGGATGTTGATTAAATTGCCCTGTACATGTGCTTCCTGGTTTTACAGGAGACTCAGATTAATCAACTGGATGAACGGAAGGCGGACATTATTGAAAAGTGTGACTTGGAGCACATTGAGCTTCCTCTCGTTGCAGACCCAATGGAAACTGAATCTTCGAATGAGAAGGAATTTGATTTTAGTCAGTTAAATCGATCTCTTCTGCAGGATCGAAGGCCTTCTGACAGGGACAAGATTGAGGCAGACTTCAAGCAAAAAATTGATGCTCTAGTGTCGGAAATTGAAAGAACTGCTCCTAATTTGAAGGCTCTCGATCAATACAAGACTCTGCAAGAGAAGGAAAGAGATGTAACTGAAGAATTTGAATTAGCCAGAAAAGAAGAGAAGCAAGTAGCTGATGCTTACAATTCTGTTAAGCAGAGGAGGTACTAAACCATTATTGTGTTGCAACTCCGATCTGAGTAACTTTATACTGAATTGCTGATTTCTTGATTGTGACCAAGTCATCTTGTAATGGTTTTGGAAAGCTGTTCGGTCCGCAATATCATTTATATGCACAAGGGAAAAGGATGTGGGAAACTACCTGTAGTCTACTCAAACATTTTTAAACCTTGCTGATTGACTTTCTTTAACGATTATGCAGATATGAGTTGTTCATGGAAGCTTTCAACCACATTTCTAGTAATATCGATAGGATCTACAAGCAGCTAACAAAGAGTGGTACACATCCATTGGGTGGGACTGCATATTTGAACTTAGAAAACGAGGATGATCCTTTTCTACATGGTATCAAATTCACAGCTATGCCACCAACAAAGCGTTTCAGGGATATGGAACAACTATCTGGTGGAGAGAAAACTGTTGCAGCACTTGCACTTCTCTTCTCCATCCACAGGTACACCTGAGAGATTTAGATTATTCATTCTTTCCATTATCAACTGTCGGTTGAATCTGTTGCCACAGCTGCGGTGGATTTTACTTATTATATGAAAGATTAAGTATCAGTGGAATTCCCTGGATATTCTTTTTACATCTTATAAGATAATCTGATGGACTGCCTCGGAAAAATGGACCAGGTCATTTATGATCAGAGATGATTGACTTTCTGTTTGTATTATGGGCTAATACCAGTTCTTTTCATGCATGTGTTTCAGCTACCGGCCTTCACCCTTTTTCATATTGGATGAAGTGGATGCTGCATTGGATAATCTAAACGTTGCAAAAGTAGCAGGATTCATCCGTTTGAAATCATGCGACGGTGCAAGGGTGAGTCAGGACAGTGAAGGCAGCAGCGGTTTCCAAAGTATCGTGATATCACTTAAAGATAGCTTTTACGACAAGGCCGAGGCTTTGGTCGGGGTTTATCGGGATTCAGATATGGGGTAAAATACTCGACCTCAAACCTTGTTTCCGTAATCCAGTGAAATTACATGTGCATCTGTCTAGTTTACCAATCCTAAGTAAAAACAAATATCCTCTCCCTTGTTTTTACAGCTGCTCGAGAACGTTGACGTTTGACTTGACGAAATACCGAGAGGCGTGAAGGAGAATGCAGGTTGCAGGGCTTGTTAATTATCTGTACAATGTTGAAAAATACTTGTATATTCTATATGATTGATTTGCATATCAAAAGTAGTTAAATCTTTGATGTTTCTGTATCTGAACAAAAATGACTTGGGCAGTAAGTTAGAGACTGAAGGCTTTTGTACTACTTTCTACTGTAGCCAACAAAAACATATATTTTAATCAGATTTATCTAATATATATTTTTAAAATTGTCACTGTTTGTTTTAATCAGATTTATCTAATATATTTATGGATTAATATCCTATACACTGGCGGTGGAAAGTTTTTATTTTCACAAGCGCCTCAATTATAGGGTTTAGGGTTAGTGTTTAGGGTTTAGAGTTTAGGGGTTTTAGTGTAAACGTTTAGAATTTAGGGTTCATGTTTAGAATTTAGGATTTAGGGTTATAATTTGGGGTTTAGGGTTAGGGTTTAGTTTTAGGGTAATATGGGTGGGGATTTAGGTTTTAACCTATAAACCCTAAATTTTAACCCTAAACCCAAAATTTTATCAACAATCCCTAAATTCAAAACTACTACACTTATACCCCTAAATTTTAAACCCTAAACGAAGTCCCTAACCCCTAAAACTAAGGCGCTTGTGTAAAAAAGTTTCCACAAGCGCTTGTGTATAGAACAATTACCCTATATTTATTAGGATTTACTAATTTTTTTTAACAAAACGGATACCGTTTTAGCTGTTTAAAAATAAACCTGTTTTACCTATAATCAAGCATTTGAAACCTGCCTATTTATTTACTCTCATGAATTTGGAGCTAGCCGGATAAACAACGGTTGAAGTTTAGAAGCTTAAAATACAGATCTGTCATTCATGTATTCTCATTCAATCTTTGATTTCTTGCAACGAAAGAAAGACCCGAAGCCGAAATAGCAGGGAAGAACGGTGGATAGATTCAGGAAGCTGATCAAATAAAAAACGAGATGCCCCTTCGAGCTGGCGAGGTTAACGGTGAAGGAAAAAATGAAGAAACTCTACCTGATCATGACGATGAAAAACAAGCGAAGACGGCTTTGATTGAATTGAAGCGTAGAATCGAGGAAGCCGTTCAAGGGAATTGTTTCTTGGGGAAACCTGATGGTTCTAACGTTTGTCAAGACGGAAAGCCGAAAGAGATTAAACTCTGGGGTGTACCCTTGATGCCGAAGGAACCCCACGCAGGCACCGATACCGTGTTATTGAAATTCTTGAAGTCGAAAAACTACAATGTACATGACGCGTTCGAGAACCTTAAGAAGACGTTGATATGGCGCAAGGAATTCAAGGCCGATGAAATACTCGAAGAAAGGTTAGACCCCGAATTCGAAAAAGAGAGTTACTTCAACACCATAGACAAGGAAGGTCGCCCTCTGTTTGCCAATGTGTATGGTGATTTGAAATCTGAGCAAAATAAAAGACTTAATCCAGAGGAGCATTATGAAAAGTTCTTAAGATGGAGAGTTCAATACATGGAAAAATGCATCAAAGAACTCAACTTCGAACCCGGCGGAGCCGACTCCATGACTCATGTAATCGATTGGGAGGACTTCCATGGACTTCACACAAGAGAACTTCGTTCCGTTTATCGAAAATGGTGGATGTTGCTCGAAGAACATTATCCCGAGATCATCCGAAGAACGGTAAGATTCAATCAATACGCACATACATACATACATACATACATACATACATACATACATACATACATACACTTCGACCGATTGATGAATGATCATTTGTGCTAAAACAATGGCAGATAATCCTAAATATTCCCTTATGGTACCATGTATCCCTTTCATTTTCTTCCCGGCTTATAACTCATAAAATGAATGCCAATACCATTTTTGCCAGACCAGGGAAAGCTACAGAGACACTTCTCAGGTAAGAAAAATCTCTACATTTCTCTTAAAAAATCACACTTAATTCCCCATTGTCATCACGTTTTCTTGGAAAACAATAGATTCGTGTCCCCGGAAAACCTTCCGGTTGAATATGGAGGACTCAAAAGAGTCGACGACGACGAGTTCTCGCCGGAGCACAAAGCAACAGAAGTCAATCTTAAAGCACACGCAACCGAAGAAATCAAAATCCCAGCCCCCAAGGTAACATCACATACAAATCGACCGCAACTGTAATTTAAATCAGGCAAAAATATTTGCATGTTTTTGTCATTTGCCCCCCTATTTTTTTTTGGTCCAAATAAGCCTCCAATGTTTGCTTGTTTTGTCATTTGTCCCCCTATTCTTTCTTTTGGTCCAAATATGCCCCCAATGTTTCATTCATAGTCCAAATATGCCCCTGTTGGATGTAAACTGTCAATCAACTGGCGGTCAACGACTTATAAAAAATATTGACGTTGCATCAACAGATCTTAATACGTGACAAGTCCATTCAGCATTAGCTGTTGAACGTCAGTTGACTGACAGTTTTCATCTAACGGTGTATATTTGAACTACAAATGAAACGTTGGGAGCATATTTGGACTAAAAGAAAGAATAGGGGACAAATGACAAAATAAGCAAACGTCGAAAGCATATTTAAAAAAAAGAATAGAGGGCCAAATGATTGTCATTTCGCCTTTAAATCCCGGGTTGTTAATATTTCTTTTTTGTGTGAAATGGTCAGGCTGGTGTGAAGATAGCGTGGGATGTAACGGTGGTGGGATGGGAAGTACGATACAAAGAAGAGTTCGTGCCGGATGACGAAGGGTCGTACCGGGTGTCGTTGCAGGAGAAGGAGAAGAAAGGAGAAGATAAACGGAGTGTGAGAAATGTGTATTATATAAATGAAGCAGGGAAGATCGTCATTTCGGTTCATAATTATACGAATAAGTGCAGGAAGGTGTTTTATAGATACAAAACCAAACTCACTGCTCCAGTTTACCGCTCGATGTCGCAGAAATGATTGTAGTACTATAAAGTAATGTTCCTTCCCCCTTCCTAAAAGAATATATAGGGGGAATATTTGATCAAATTTTGTTCGATTCGAATCGAGTTGTTTAAGTTTTTGTTCAAGTTTAATTGTAAATATTTATACATATATGTTTTCATATGTCATATATCATATAGAATCGAGGGATTCGACTCGAACTTAAAAATCAATCTATTAATTACTAAAATATTTAGTTATTCATGTTGTTCGAAGTTTTATTTTATCGAATTAAATTTAGGGTAAACTACTTGGGTGACCACCCAACTATTTGGTCCGATCTATTTTGACCACCGAATTATAAAAATTTAAAATTCGACCACTCAACTATTTAATTGGACCTATTTTGACCACCGGCCGTTAAAATCTAACAGAATGATGACGTGGCTGTTAATAGAAATTTGTATAACTACACATTTGGTCCATGTTAATTATTCATTCTACTAATTTAATTCTAATTTTAATTTAATTAAAGGTTAAGTATTGGAATAGTCACTTATGTTTTCCCCCAGTACAGAGTTGGTCACCGATTTTGAAAAATGACCTGTAAGGTCACTTACGTTTTCGGGGCGTAAACTTTTGGTCACTCGGCCGTTTGTTGCCGTTAAACATTGACGGCTTGCTGACCTGACAGTTAAAAAAATAAAGGTAAACTATTGCAATGGCTACTAAAGTTTATCCCATGTACATTTATGCTCCTCAATTTTAAAAAATAAATATTATAATTACTATTAAAAAGATTTCTTTATAATTTTACCCTTGAATTTTTAAAAATTTATTTTTAAACCAACAAATTATGCAATAAATGGTACTGTAAACTAGCAACTGGCAGCAGTGGGTACGAGGACTTTCAGTTTTTTTTTTAGGTTCAAGGGTACTTAACTTCTTTTTTTCATAATCGATTCAACCGATTGTTCATCCCTACGATAAAATTCCTCTTTTTATGTGGAACCATTGTAGTTTGGTCATGGGCTTGGTAGTTCAGCTTGGGTCCAGCCCATGCTTTGTTCTTAATGGCCCATTGAACCAGAAGTGGGCTTACGAGCCCATTCGGCATTCTGGGTTTATGCTGATAAATCTACCAAAGAATTAGGGTTTATAGTGCACTGATAAATTCGTCATCTCTATTCTCACGTTCAATTTTGCAGTTTCTGAAAAATTCATAGCAATGGGAAAGAAGAAGTTTATCGATAAAAAGAAATCGGCGACGTTCCAACTACTCGCCCGAGACTCCTCCGATCCATTTTACAGTGACTCACCTGGTAATGATCGAGTCTTCGTCCGAGTTGACACCAACCCCGTCTCCTTCGACACCTTTGACGAAGATAACAATTGCAATAACGACGGCGAATACGATAACGGGGACTCTATATTCGCCGATGCTCCTGATGACAATAAAGACGACGGCGATGATTATGACCGAGTGTTGGGAAGCTCCTCTCGTGCGTCGGCGAACGATAAAGGCGCACTGCCGGAGAATATCCGTAAGGAAATTTTGGAGCTAGGGTTTCCGGATGACGGTTACAATTACTTGCTTCATTTGAGAGAGATTAGAAACACCGGCGGTGGTTCTTCTTTCCATCATAACCCTAAGTTCAAGCCCGAGCAGCTTCCCCGTGATGTTAAGGTTGGTTCAAGTTATTCATTTTTAAACAATCTGGTGTAATTTCTGATTAATTTATGTTTGATCAATGCTTTTGTGTGTTGTGCTTAGGCCTATGATGCTTCGAGGGTACAAATATCGAATTCGGAAGGGAATTATAATGAGAAATCTATTTACAGTGTTGCTTCAAATACACTTAATGCTAGGATGAACAAAGTTTTTGATCCTGAAGTTGCTGCACTGCTTGATGATGATAGTGATTTGTCGCGGTTTGGATCCGATGGCGAGGATTTGGAGGAGGATTTTGTTGTTATAGCAAACACCGGTGAAGGCGAGGACGATGAGAATGATAAGAAATTGAATTTTGTTGAAGAATCTGGGTTTATTGATGAAGGTGTCAAGAATGCTGGTCCGGAATCCGGCAATCAAGAGATTGCAAATGAAACAAGGAATTACCAAGTGGAAGAAAAGCCACGGGGCCGGCGTATTTTGGATGAGCAGTTCGACATTGTGAGTCCTTTTTAGAGCAAACTTTAATCTATTCTGTTTTACTTTGTTAGTAATTTTTATGTTCAGAACTTGTTGGAATTGAAAACTTCATTTTGATCTAGGAGCTTTATTTAGAGAAATTGAAGTTGTGTTTAATTTGTTTAGTGTAGTTCACTGAATTGGAATTTTGCAGCTTGAACTTCAAGAATATGGCTCCGATGATAATTTTATCGAATTCTCTGGTTATTGCAGCTTGAACTTCAAGAATATGGCTCCGATGACGATGATTGTGAGGGTTACATGGCTGAAGAAGAAGAGTTACTGGCAGACAAGCTAAAAAATGTTCTAAATGAAAATGATATGGAGGATTTGGAGCAGGATGATGAGTATAAAGCTCCTGCTGCTGATATCATGCGTCGTTGTGCTGAATATGCCAAAAGGTATGAAAATGAAAGCGAAGATGAAAAAGTGATTGTCGTCGAGGAAAGCAGCGATGAGTCGGAACATTTTGATTGTGAGAGCATTGTTTCTACATATTCGACTCTTGATAACCACCCTGGAAAAATTGAAGCACCAGCTAGGAAAAAGAAGTTGGCCGAAACGGTTTCTGCAGCTCTGAGTGCCAAAAATCAGGTGATATCCCTCAGGGGAAAAGAAAAGCTCCCGGTAGACTTTTTACCTAATAGCAGAAAGACTGCTACGGAAAAAGTCAAGATTGCAGGTAGCATAAAACCCGAACAGATTAAGAGAAAGCAACACGGTCAGGAGACGAAGGAGGAAAAGAAAGAACGAAAGGTATCGTATCTGTTTGCATGTGTTTAACCCTTACATTGCTTTCAAATGATTTTTAAATGTAATCATTCACATCTTCATGCATGTTTACTGCTGGATGGATGAATTATGTTTTCAGCTTGCCGTTAAAATGGAACGAAGCGAAGCACGGAAAGTGAAGAAGGCAATGAAAGAGCTGTACCGGAATGAAACCCAGCAAGCTCAGAAAGTAGCGGCTATAGCTGGGCCGTCCTCCATTCGATTAATGTAGGGAATATACTGTTTCATGGAACAAACTGTCACGCCACAAGTGTGATCGATCATGTTTTCCGGTACCGGTTCTTGCAATCTTTAAGAGTCAATCTGTTGTTAGTTTCACTTTTGAGTTCTGTTTTAAATAGATGAACGTTTGAACGGAAGAGCTTTTTTGTGCATCTTTTTGGCTTGAAAATTGTTGGTTTCTTTATATATTTTTAAGTTTTACACGTTTTATGGACCGTTGGATGAGTGAAACGAATGAATGAGATTAACAGTAAATATGTGAAGATTATCACTTAGAAAAAAAAGTAAAGAGTTAATCTAAGCCATCCATTTTCCCCGTCTAACGATTAAAAAACGTGTTCTAACTATCCAAAAAACGTGTTAAAGAATTTTATATTGTGTAAGTTGATTTTAAATATATATATATATATATTCTCAATAGCTTATACGTTGAGTTGAAAATTGATGTAAAGCATGATAATTCTATATGGATTAAAAAATTAATTAAATATATAACAGAGTAAAACAGAGAAAAGAATAATAATTTTACGAGCTCTTTACAAATTAAATACAATTATTATTCAATCTAACAAATTTTCTAATAAAAAAAACAGATGATGTTTATCTTAGGAGACGAATTTAAATTGTTTTATCTACAAAATGTGTATGTACATTTATGAACAGTTGCAATGAGTTTACGTAATGAATTATATTTTAATATAATTACTTCATATTTAAAGCATACAACTTAAATTTTAAATTTTAAACTCTAACCATAAATTCTATACCTTAAAATAAACCCATAAATCCATCCTAATCATCATTATGAAAAGTTGTAAGCTAAAATTTACCCATCTCGATAATTATGATAATTATATATTATATAAAAAAATTAAATCCAACCACCAAAATTTCAGCCCAATATTATATGTAATTAACCAATAAACACAAACATATCTCAACGATTTAGCCCCAATTTCAATTAAGGGATGCTTTATCCCCTGATTTTTTTTTCATTTTCATAAATTCAAGTCCAAGTTAGTGCAAATAAAATATAATCTACATGCAAATTACAACCATATCACTACCTCTCCAAAAACAAATGCAATACTATTTCTGAAAATGCAAAAATTGGCCTCGGATCTCTTTTCCAACTTAGTTTCAGCAAATGAATGTATATTCTCCTGGTGTAGGCTGTAGAGCAATGTGAGGATTATGAAATATCAAAATGCAAAACGGCTTCCCGTTCCATCGAGAAAACGATCGGTATGCCAACCTTTAGCCTGTAGCTCACATAGGAACGGAGTGAAAACACTGTTCATCTTGTCGTAAGCGTCTTGCAAGAGGCTGGCACTTGGCTCGTGGAAGGACTTCCCCGTGCTCGCGGCATATGCAGCAACCAGCCAGCCTCTTAGTGCATCTTCTCCGGTAGCATTATGTTCTAACAACATGTCAGTCCATTTATTTCCAGGACTCAAAACAAACTTCTCTTCAGGGAATATTTCTTTCCATTCCTCAAGCTTCGAAGGCTTGACAACTTTGTGCAAAGCCCTTCCTATTTTCACATTCCCGGCATCTTCGATTAGCCGTCCAGGAAATAGGAGATCTTCCCGGTATCTGAGATCAGCAGGACCAGATACCTTTCCAGTCTGAGTTGAGTTCAATTGGAAAATCAGACGGATGAAGAACTTCTTCACTAATGTAAAATTCTGGGTTCAAACAAAACAAACCTTTAGAAAATCAGCCACAATCATGGCAGTCCTCTGAGGATTCAATGTATTGACTGGAGCAGCTCGCATTTCTTCAACGACACTCCACACGTGTACAATGGAAAGAAGAGGACCAGCAATCATCTGCAATTCCTTATTATTATCAGCAATCCGAATTGCCAGGAAATGACACATGTAAAATGAATGCGATTGAGATGATAAAAACCAGAAAGGATTAGCACGTCCAAACGTTGTTGTGCCCTTCTCTTACATCAATAACATAACTAAAATAAATGACTGAAATGAGAGCCATTACAATCTTGATACCTTCCCTTGCATTGATGAACAAACAGTAGACGCCAACTGAATCCCAACTCCCAATCCAACAACATTGAAAAGTGTTGATATGGCCTCTCCTTTTGCAAATAGGTCGCTAAGATTCCCTTCTTTGGCAAATGAAGAATATATTGGTAATCTAGTTGCCCGCGCGGCAACCACTGCCATTCCCTTAATATAGAGAAATAAAATTCAACAAAGCATGACAGTATTTAGCATGTAGTTGTATAATGCTCTTCTTAGAGTAAACCAAAAAAAGAAACATTTTGAATCAAAAGTAAAGGATGCGGGCCTTCAGGAAAGCAAATTAATCACAAAGATAATACCTTTGCAAAATTACCGAGCCCTGCTACTTCAAGAAAAAGTTGAGGACATAACGGCGAAAGAACTTCCAAACCAGTACCCAAATCATAGAGCACATCAGCTGCAATATTAAACACTTACTCATTCAAACCTTAGATATGACAAGGGTAGCATCAAGTGAAAGAGTGACTGGCATTCAGCAAAAGGTGAAATAAGAACACAAACCCAAAATTCTCCAACGTTTTGGTTCTGAATCCATTCTTGCACCCAAATTACTACAAATAAGCTTTCCGACATGCTGCATTCCATCTTTCAATATCTGCCCACCAATAAAACAAATGGAAAACTTCAAACTGATAAGTACAGACCCGAGTTCCCGACCACATAATCAGAAAGAATTCCTCAACTAAAAATAAAAGTTTACCCAGCTGACTGCAGTTGCCTGCGCAGGGGTAGGTCGCAATCCTGCAGCAAATAAAAGTGACTGCAAAGGAGTGAGAAATAAAGGAAATGACCTCATATTATGCTGGTGAAAATAAACAACCATTCCCCTGCATCCCCCACCCCAGTTTTTTTAATTGTTTGAGAATTTAGGCAACATATATAAACTACTTTTACGAGTATATACAGAATCCTTGTAGGTATTAGAAGGAGACCTGAGTCGATAAAACAGATAATGCTGCACTGGTCAAGTGTTGCAATGCCCGGAATTGTGTGTATCTAAGGTAACCCTCATTCACACTGTTCAAATCAAACACCAAACAACATAATAATTGCCTGTTCTCAGGCTGGTTGCAATCTCACAACTTCAAAAGGTAAACAAGTACAAGTAAAGAACTTTACCTATAAGGATATCCCGAGGGAAAGAACTTGTTCAGGAAAGATTCAACCACCTTATGGTACATTGGTCTTGAATTATTAACCACCTTCACCTGCATAAAAAAAACAACATTTTTGAACTACCCAGAAAAGGCATCGGAAGTAAAACCATTACTCGTTCAAGAAAAAAAAAAGAGCTTAATTTCGCAGACCGAGTATTTGTAAAAATGTCTGAATGATAAGTTAACCATAAAAAGATAAAAACTCACGGAGAGATAGCCGTGGGGCTCAAATTCGCAACGGCGAGTGACGGAATCAGATGTCTCGAGCCAGTAAACTGGAAATTCGACTTTGGGTGGTTTGACTTCATCAGGTTCCTTCTTTCGCATCTTCAGCTTATCCTGTTTGATTTGATTTCAAAACAAAAGAGGAAAATTTCACACTGGGTTTTGGAGAAGAGAGGTTTGGAAACATTACCAGTAAATTCATTTGGAGCGAGACGAGGCGAAGGGGGATAAGATATTCAAGGCGCGAGAATCGGTGCAAGTCAGAGCGGAGCAACCGAGACAGGGGAGCTCTCTGGTTTCAACATGCCGCGATAAAGTTCATTTTTTTCCTTATTGTGATGTGAGTTACTATTGGTCTAATTTGAATTTCAATCCCTCAACTTTACAATAATTAAGAATGTTCATATTATTCCACGTGGTATGAGTTTGAATCTCGACATTTATTTTAAGAATGTAATTAAATCTCTACTTAATTTTAAAAAAAAGATAAATACTCTATACACAGGCGGTGGAAACTTTCAGTTTCCACAAACGCCTTAGTTTTAGGGTATATGGAGTTAGTTTAGGGTATAGGATTTAGGTGTAGGGGGTTAGAATTTAGAGATAGTTGTTTCAATTTAAGGTTTAGGGTTATAATTTAGGGTTTATAAGTTAAAACTTAAATTCTCACCATATTACCCTAAAAACTAAACCCTAACCTATAAGCCCTAAATTATAACCCTAAACCTTAAATTGGAACAATTATTCCAAAATTCTAAACTATTACACCTAAGCCCCTAAACCTTATACTCTAAAACTAAGGCACTTGTAGAAACTTTCAGTTTCCACCGCCTGTGTATAGGATATTAATCCTAAAAAAGGGTGAAATTAGGTTGATCAGGCAGATAATGTTGACATGTGGACATAAAATTATGATATAAAAACCAACAACTCAATAATTTATATTTAAGAATTAATAAAAAATAATAGATCAACAAATTAAAATGGTAGGACAAACTTTACATTTTTTCAATATTTTGACAATATAATATATGTTTATAGATATTTTTAACCCTTTAAAACGCACATACACCTTATAAATAAAATAATTTGAACATAGATCTTTTAGAATGAATATAATCTATTTTTCACTAAAATACTTGTTGGTCCCGAGCTTCACATTTTTAAAAAATAAAATAACAAGCAATGTAATGGCTCGTGCACACAACACACAAATCCCTAAATCAAATTTACATTTTGAACGGAATTTTAAATCGTTAGATTTCAGCAAATCCGCACGTGTGCACGATGGACCAATCCAAATATGTTTGGGCCGGACTGGACTGAGTTTTGTTATTGGATCGGGTTAGCTTCGGAATAGTTTATATATAATAATAATAATAATAATAATAATAATTATAATAATAATAATAATAAATCATATGCGGCGACAAGAGGACGAGGAGTTCGAGTGGTTGATGATGATCTGAAGGTGGCCCCATGGACGGTGGGGATTCGTTAACGTAACTGATTTGACCGTCAAACGAGAACGAAGAGTATAAAAAAGGGTAAGCTACGTAAATGGGTCACCAAAATTTTAGAGTGGATTCATTTTGGCCACCATACTTTTAAAATATTCGATAAGGTCACCCAACATTTAGTTCGATTTCAATATAATTACCGAACTTTTAGGGCGGATTCATTTTGATCATTGTACTTTTAAAATATTCGGTATGGTCACTCAATTTTTAATTCGATTTCAATATAGTCACTGAACTTTTAGTTCGCTTTTAATATGATCCTTCGTGTTACCTTCCGTTAAAAGCTAACGTTAGTTTTCATTTTTCCTTAATAAAAAAATAGGTAAAGTACACCAATCACCACTCAACACTCTTCTCACTCCTATTTTGGTCACTAGAATTAAAAAAACAATTTAATACATTTTCCTCTCAAAGAAGAATGTCTGCCATTAATATTTGTATAAACATGACATTTGAGAGTGGCCAAAATATGAATAATTCAAAAGTTAAATTATTAAATTAATTTTTTAACTCTAGTGACCAAAATATGAGTGAGAAAAATGTTGAGTGATGATTGGTGTAGTTTACCCATTTTGTATTAAGGAAAAGCGAAAATTAACGTCATCTTTTAACGGGAGGAACCATATTGAAAGCAAACTAAAAGTTCAGTGACTATATTGAAATCGAACTAAAAGTTGGGTGACCTTATCGAATATTTGAAAAGTAAAGTGACCAAAATGAAGCTGCCTTAAAAGTTCGATGACTATATTGAAATTAAACTAAAAGTTGAGTGATATTATCGAATATTTTAAAAGTACAATGACTAAAATGAATTTATTCTAAAAGTTCGATGACCGTTTATTGAGTTTACCCTATAAAAAAGAGAGAGAGAAAAAGTTGACTTTTTTATATGAAGATTCTCCTTTAATGAGTGTCAGTATAATCCACACCACGAAGCATGCAAGCGTTATTCCTACGCACCGCCCCACTTTCCTTTCTTGTTTTTATTTCCAATTTTCCATGTCCATATCTTCAGACTTACTTTTAAACCAGAGAAGAGAAGAGCTGCCCTTCATTTTCTACCAGTTCCAGCCATGGCGTTTAGAGGACTCAGCCGGGTATTTCTTATTCTTTTGCTTTCATTTTCTTTTCAGTTTCATATGTTCATCTTTTTATTGTTAATCTGCATGTTTTTCCAGCCAAATGCTACATCCGGCATGGGCGTTGCTGACCACACCAAGGATACTTTCTTGGAACTGAAAAGGAAGAAGGCTCACCGCTACGTGATATTTAGTATCGACGAGAAGAAAAGGGAGGTCGTGGTTGAGAAAACCGGTGGCCCTGCCGAGAGCTACGACGACTTCACCGCGTCTCTGCCTGAGAATGATTGCAGATACGCCGTCTACGACTTCGATTTTGTCACCTCGGAGAATTGTCAAAAGAGCAAGATTTTCTTCATTGCATGGTTGGTTTGTTTGCCACCCTCCTTTAAGTGTCTTTATATTGCAGTTTTAACATATTTGAAACCGACGATTATAGAGACTAAACTACATGGGGTGGAGAATTCACTTCACCGCGTGCTAGCAGCCGAGCGGCCATGGTGTAAATGACTTTTTCTTAAACTCGAGTAGGGTTTAGGTGTGCGGGCATCGGGACCAAGCGAATGGCACGATGTCTCCCTTGGGTGCTGCCCTACGGACGATTTGGGGCCAGAAGGCCCCATATCGCGCTCTGCGTGAAACCCAGGGGTTGGACTCTAGCATTAGCAAGGCCCTGCAGGATGCGATATTGGATAGGCGGGTTGCCTGACAGATTATGAAACGATGCTTCCGAATAAAGTACTTGAAATTAGACTCAAGCAAGGCTGACTTGATTGGGATGCGTTCCCCTATTTAAATTTTTTAAAAATTAATTTATTTATGAATTTATCTCTTCACTTTCAAACCTTTATAGTTTATCCCCTAAATTTTAAATTCTGGCTTCGTCCCGGTCAACGATACCGATCACCTAACGATTGGATTTTATTGGTCAGGTCGCCTTCGTCCTCTCGAATCCGCGCAAAGATGCTCTATGCCACTTCTAAAGACAGGCTGAGGAGGGAGCTGGATGGTATTCACTATGAGATTCAGGCTACTGACCCTACAGAGATGGACCTTGAAGTGTTGAGGGATCGAGCTCACTGATCCCTCTGTAATTTAACTGCTGCAGTGTGCAGAATCATTTTCTGCAAAAAAATTAGTATGTGTGAAGCTTGATTAACCAGAAACTTGGGCTACAAGTTTATCTGGTTATGTGCTCTTGTTTTCCTCTCAAAGGTCTGCCATTAGTATTTGACAACTGTAAAACTAGTTTCACATGTAGTGGTATGTATAAGAACTGTTGTATTTACTGCCCTATCCAATGCATTTTCTGTTTTAGAATTCAGATTGGAACTATGGAGAAAATAATGTTGGAAGGAAATAGACACAAATCTCAAATCTGGATCATAAAATAGACGGAAATGATAGACATACATCACTTAGAATTGAGAGATTTAACTCAAACTTGAAAACCGATTCACTAATTACTAAAAATTTTGGGTTAGTTCAGTCTCATTTATATCTCAAACTTTGTTTCAAATTATTTTGAGTCGAATTTATGAAATTAAGATTCAAGTCAATTTTTTTTCGTATTGAGTTAAGTGAGTCGCCCTTTATCGTCATCGTAACCACATCACTGATGTTTTCTTCTCTTAAGGTTTTAGTACCCCTAATGGGATGGAGATCGTCTACCCCTAACTATAGCCCTATTAGTGCCTCTATTTTAAAATAGTGGGTTTAGGGTTTGAGGTTTAAGGTTGGGGCATGAGTGTAGAAAATTATGAGTATGATGTATTTTTAGGCTTAGGATTCATGATATGAAAATTAGGGTTAGGGGTTAGAATTTAATTTTTAAGGGTTGGAACTATGGAAAAAACAATGTTGGAAGGAAATAAACACAAATCTCGAATCTGGATCATAAAACAGACCTAAATGATAGGGGTGTGCAAAACCGGGTTCGGTTAACCATTAGCAAATTTTTTCGGTTAACCGATAAGTTCGGGTCACTAAATTTTCGACCCTAAACCGTATCCATTCAACCGGTTAACCGTTTAGTCGGTTAACCGAAAAATTCGGTTCGGTTCGGTTCGAGTAACGGTTTTTTATTTTGTTTATTAAAAATATAAATTTTAATAATATGTTAGAAAAAAGTACATACTTTTTAAAATCGACACATGATATTATTATCTTTTCTAATACTAGCAAGTTAAACACTTAAACTTGATAAAATAAAATTATGGTTTTACTTTTGGGGAATGAGAAAATAAAATAAAATTTAATTTTTTAATATAAAATAACAAAATAACATATAATATAATAATATATATTATATAATCGGTCGGTTCGGTTACCCGGTTTATCCCAAAATCGTAAACCGTAATCGAACCGGTTTCTTTTTAAAAAATAAAAACCCGAACCGAAATCGAATTTTTCGGTTCGGTTAACCAATTTTTCGGTTCGGTTTTTTCGGGTTTCGGAATCGGTTTCGGTTTTTCGGTTTTTTTGCACACCCCTACTAAATGATAGACATATATAAGTTAAAAGTGAGGGATTTAACTCGAACTTTAAAACCAATTCACTAATTACTAGAATTTTTTAGTTATTTCGGTCTCGTTTATAACTTAAATTTTATTTTAAATTATTTTGAGTCGACTTTTACTCACCCCTTTTCGTCATCGTAAGCACATTACCTGATGTTTTCTTTCTCCCTTAAGGTTTTAGTACCCCTAATGAGTGCATTCAAAGATTTAAAACCTCCTATTTATGACTTAGGAGGGCTTTTGGCAACACTAGAAGATCAATTAGTATCATGATTGTAAAACACATTAATTCTACCGTTTGTTTCAGTCAATTTCGTTGGCTTTAATAATTGCATAAATGGGTTTAGTGTTTTTAATTGGACGAATTAGTTGCCTTAGCTCAACATTAAGTCTAAATTAAACGTCATGCATCATACCAAATACATCAGAATGCAACAATAATCAAAGCAAGATATTAATAATATTTAGGGTAAACTACTCCAGTAAACACCGAACTTTTGGGGCGTACCTATTTTAACCACCGAACTATCGAACTTGTCAATTAGACCACCTAATTTTTTAAATCGACCTATTTTGACCACCGACTTTAAAAAACTAACGGATGGGTAACGTGGTAATTAACGAAAATTTATAAAATTACATATTTGGTCCCTCAAGCTTCAATCACCACTCACCAGCATTCATCCATATCCACACTTGACCATAACCCCTCCGCCTCCCTCAAGCTCCTTTCCCTCACCTTGCGGTCAAACATACCCAAATTACATCCTTCAAACAACCATAAACAATAAGTAATCTGTCCCCAAAATGAAAGAAAGGAAAATAGATCAAAATTAAAAAAAAAATCAAAATTGAAAAAGAAAAAAAAAGGGATTACCGTTTCGGTCGGAGCTCGTTGTCGGCGTTCAAAGTGTCGTCGTCCAAATTCTAACGATGAGTATGTTCTAGGCGGTGAGGAGAGAAACATATATTTGATTTGGCGATGATCTAACGGTGGACGGAGGAGATCCGACGAGAAGAAATCAAACGATTCAAGAAAGGAAATTACCATTTCGGCCGGAGCTCGTTGCCAATGTTTAGAGTGTCGTCGTTCGAATCTCAACAGTGAGTATGTTCCAGGCGGTGAGGGGAGCAACATATCTTGATTTGACTATTATCTACCGACCGACGGAGGAGATCCAACGAGAAGAAGTCAAACGATTCAAGGCCATTTTCGTGAAGATCATACGACTTTCTCAAAAACTATTTCGAGAGAAAGAAAGGGACGGTGAGAGGAGTCTATAGGTGGTGATGGTGTCTCGAATCGACGTCGGACGGCGGCTGAGCGGCAGCGAGGAGACGTGGCAGCACTGGTCTTTTTCTTGAAGAGCCAAGTTGATATTATAGGTAAATAATAGGGACTAAATGTATAATTTTACGAATTTCTGTTAACTGTCACGTCATCCTTCCGTCACCCTTC
Organism: Hibiscus tridactylites; assembly: GCA_958450335.1. NCBI lineage: Eukaryota > Viridiplantae > Streptophyta > Magnoliopsida > Malvales > Malvaceae > Hibiscus > Hibiscus tridactylites. The sequence goes on from OY288269.1 coordinate 105,369,215, forward strand.
CGTTAATTTTTTAACGAAGGTGGTCAAAATAGGTCGATTTAAAAAGTTGGGTGGTTTAATTGACGAATTCGATAATTCGGTGGTCAAAATAGGTACGCCACCAAAGTTCGGTGGTCACTGAAGTAGTTTACCCTAATATTTAACACTATCTTTGAAACATCTGTTTGAACATTAAAACAAGTACTCAAAAGTCAAGCTACCAATTGAACTCAGCAGTCAATTTTGAAATGGCTTTTCAAATGTTGGAGTCAAAGCTTTCGTAATATAATTGAAAATTTGGCTGCAGCTGTAAACGTGATAAGCAAGGAACTTGACCCTTCTTTCCTGGGTTTCAATTTTGATTGCTGTAGCCTGTAGTAACGCAAACAAGCAATAATATGATTGTTGATTCATAGAAAGAGGTATACACGGAATTCTCTATTATAACTCTCAAATTTAAAGGTACAGAAACTGAAACATTGAAAGTTATTCGAAACAGTTCATATATGCAAGTGAACTGAAACCTGACATCTAGAAATCTAGAGCATATAACGATAGCTTTACAACGGTTCGACTTGGTGTTCATGGACTGGTTCAGGAGTCCATGTCTTAAGCAAGTGGAACTGTCCGGTGGTCGGTGGACGATGACAGCTCTGCCTCTCCTTGTGGTTCGATATCTTCGTTCTCACCCGACATCTCTTCTAAGGATTTTCCTTTAGATTCTGGCACAAGGAAAGTGAAGAAGAATCCCAAGGCATTGATTACACCTAATACAATAAGTGAATTCTTCATCCCAATACCTGCAGGGTACCCTGCATCTGCCTTGGATTTATCCTTGTTCTGAGCCAAATACAAGAACCCGAATGCACCAATAATAGCACCTAGCTTTCCCGAGGCTGCTGAGATACCATGGCATGTGGACCTCAACCTTGCTGGGAAAATCTCGGCCGGTACGACGAATGTTGTGGCATTTGGTCCGAAATTCGCAAAGAAGAAAGTCAACGAGTACATAATGACAAAGCCGATTCGATTGTCCGGGTGTGACCAGTGATCGTAAGGGATAGCCAGTGCAAACATAAAGACTGTCATGAAGAAAAAGCCCATTAATTGGATGGCAAATCTCCCCATATTATCAATAAAAGCAACTGTGAACCAGTAGCCTGGTACAGTGCTGCAAAGAGCAATCAGTGTTTGTGCCCTCGCAATTCGGAAAACTTCCTCGATCGCGTTCATTGTCTGTGCGGGAGGAATCCAACCAATAGCACTAAAGATATCCTTTTGGAACAAATTCTGGCTGTAGAATGCAATGTCAAGCAAGAACCAAGTGCTTGTTGTTCCAAGCAAGTGAAGTCCATGGCGCTTAGCAAATTCCTTAGTAAACAAACCGAATGCGGATTTCTCCTTCTCTATTTGTTCGATCTTTTGTGGCTCGGCCTCGATGTCCATCTGCAGGACCTTAGACATATCAGATGCAGCCTGCTTTGCATTCTTAGCAACAAGTGCGGTGTAACGAGCGGTTTCAGGCATCTTCATCCTCCAGTAGTATGTAAGAGCAGCAGGGAGTGCTCCAACCATCACAATAATACGCCAAAGGTAGTCTGCTTGCGGAACCGTGGAGCGAAGGGCATTTTCTGCATATGATGGAGCTTCAAACGTGGAGTTGAATGCAGAGGATAATATAATTGCAAAAATACCACCGGTTAAAATTCCAAAACCCTGCATGGCAAACACTGCAGCAATGAAAGCTCCACGAGTCTTCTTGTTAGCATATTCAGACATGATGGTGGCGGAAAGCGGATAGTCACCACCGATGCCAAATCCAAGCCAAAACCGAAAGAAGCAAAGGGTTGCCATCACAGATCTTGGATTACTGCCAAAAGAAAGACCTGATGCAATAGAGCATATAACCATGAGCATTAGAGTCAAACCATAGACCTTCTTTCGGCCTAGCTTATCACCAAGCCAACCAAAGAAGAGCTGGCCAGCTAATGTTCCACATAACGCTACACCATTAACCGCAGCCGATACATTAGGAGGCAGAGTTCCAGGCTTCTTTGCACCATCAACATGATAGTATATGCGGCCGAGCAATTTGGTGACGAGAGAGATGCAGAAGAGATCATATGCATCGGTGAAGAATCCCATCCCAGCGATGATGATGGCAGTGAAATGATACCATTGAGTTTTGGCTAGATCAAGAGCATTAAGCACCTGTAACTGCTCTCCTGCCATAGCTACCAAGCTCACTCACAAGCTTCTTTATCTGCTATCTCCTACTCTGCAAAGATACATATATATAGGCTCAGGTTACACAACTTAAAGGGAATAGTTATAGACTTATAGTCAATAATCAATATCATTTCCATATCTGACTTTTCTTAGCCAAGTGTATTATGGTTACCCTACATCCCACAGCCAACAAATATAATCACAAAACAACCCACAGCCAAGATTATGTTGAATTTTCATATGCATGATCGGGTTTTCCACCCCTACTGTTAGTGAAATATGAACACAGTTTGTACAAGTCAAGAAAAACTGTATTGGTCCAACTGCACCTCATGGTCAAACACTCAAACTAGCTTTAAGAATCTCCAGATAAATCAAACTGTATTTGGAGCTTGAAAATCTCCTTAATGTGAGATTTCTTCAATAATTGCTTAAGAAAAGGAATAAATACATGTATGGGGAAAAGAAATTTAAGCAGTGAAAATGACAAAAATGGATTCCAGAAAGTCAGAGAAGCAACAACAAGTCATATTCATGCAACCAACTCAACCATAATTATATGCTCATAGCTCTCCCCTACCTAAACAAACAAGGGAGACCATACTCCTATGCAAAGGAGATTAAATGAAAGTAAATGTTTCCTCCTATATATATATTGAAACTTATACCAATATTGCATGAAAAGTCAACACAATTCTGGATAAGAAACAAAGACATGTGAAGACTCAAACTTTATACTTGAATATTCGGGGAATATTATTCTAACGATTCCAATGAATAGCATACATATCTTTGAATGGACGCTGTCTTTGCTTCAGCATTTTATGAATGTTGGTTTTCCTTTGTTATTTGTTGGTTACCACCGATGCCTACGACTGGTGGGTTTGCTTTCTTATATTATGTCTTGGTTGTTGCCCTGGCATGGGGCTTGTATTTTCGTTGTATGTTCCGGGTTCTTTTCTGGTTTTAATCCAACGTTATACTTCTTGATAAAAAAAAATATACACATCTTTGAATGGCAAAAAATAAGTTGAGACTAAAAGTATGAAATTTCTAACCTTTTAGCTCTTGAAAGTCTGGATTTTCACCAAAATCATAGAAAAAACTATTAATTAATATCAAAATTTTGTTGTTTAATCAAGCAACAGTCTTGTTTTTTCTTTTTTGCATGATCCCAGAACTTAGGAGAAGCTACAAAAAGATGTTCAACAGTGAAAAAAAAACAGAATCAAGACCCTGACAGTATATTATCAAGTTTAACAAATAGAATCAGTCAAAGAAGAAAAGCAAAAAGCAAAGAAAACCCAGATTCTGAGAAAAGTTATTTGTTGTCGTCACTAACAAAAAGCAGTCCCACTTTGCATGCATTAAAAAATGTCAGAAAAACATGAACATGGCTAAAAGTACATTGAGACAAAAGAACAAACACAACATATGCAGAATCATAGAGAGAGTAAACGTACTCGTTTCTTGAAGAACTGAGAAGGAAACTGGGAAAGAGAGGAAGATTTGGGAGAAAATCTATGATGCAGGGAAGTGAAAGAGCATGAGTATTTATATATATATATATATATATATATATAACAAAGGACACAGCAAGCAACGGACACCGGAATATTCCAAATACTCTCGCCGGAATATTCCGATACTTTTTTTTCCGATATTATTAAGACATTCAACTCGTGATTCAATTCAATACTTCTCCATATGACTCTGATTCTGACTATCCCAAATCTACTTTATGACGCCGCTCCTCCTTTTTCGTTTACAAATTACAACCTTCTCATGTTCTTTGTTGGCTTAATTTCATCAGAAGTGCTCAAACTATCGTTTATATTTTAAATCAGTCCCTAAATTTCAAAATATTTTAATTGAATCTTAATGAATACCCGATTTGGTTAGTTTTTTTTTTATATATATTTTTTAAACCATTTACGATGACTGAATTTTTTATGTTTGTTATATTATCTAAGGTGATTAGAAGTAGTATTTGTTTTGAATGTATACTCTTCAATCATTTGACAATACATGCTCAATCATCCTGCTGCAACCGCTGGTGTTCGAACTCGTGAACTCTAGAAACAACAATTGTTTCCTTAACGACTGAGACAAGTTGGTTCGTAAATCATAATTTTTTTAACAGTCTTAAGTGATTACAAAATAGTATTTATTAATAGTTTTTCTTAATCTTTTGATAAGGTACACACCTTGCAAATAAAATTGCTCAAACACAAATATCATACGATGAATATCATGCTTTTTTTCTATAATGACCCCTCGTTAAACTATAGTTAATTTTTGAACCATAGTTAATTTAAATATAAAAAAAGTATTTCGTTTTTCTAAGAAGCAATGACTCCAAAGTCTCTCTTGATTGTGAAAGCCGCGGGTACTCTTTTTTTCCCCACAAGAAAACGACATGTATATTTAATATATAAATACTATATATTAAAAAGGGACCTATCGACTATCTATCTTTTTCCTCTTTTACAAAGTAAGACTAATTTCATTGATTTTTTTTTTCGATTAAAGGGAAAAGCGTCTAACACATACCTCGTTAAAAAATCTCCCTAAACCTAACGGAGGAAAAAGAGTACAAGTGTTAGAGCTACATGAGAGTTCGAATCAAGAAAACACAAACAACACACACCATAAAACCAAACCCAAGGTCACCCTATACCCTCCGAACCAATACTCAATCCATTATTCTTATCCGCATCGAGCAAAGACAACACATTCACCGGTGGCTCTTTCCAAATCTTCATGCACACTTCAGCACCCATGATATCCTTTGCCAAACAATCCGCTACACAATTGGATTCCCGATTTACATGCTCAAAAGAAACCTCCCACCCTCGATTCACAACATCCGCAATTGCTATTACAAGAGCGTTATCAGTGCGTACCGTGGCATCACGCCGAACAAGGCCAATCGCCTCGCGGCAATCCGATTCGATGATGATTTTCCGAAACCCAAGACTCCAACCGCGAATCAACCCTTCCAAGATCGCCCAAAGCTCCGCAATCAAAGCCGAACAACACCCAACTTGGCGAGCAAAGCCAATCAACCAATCACCCGTATCCGTGCGACAAATTCCCCCTAACGATGCCTTGCCCGTCAACTTATTCACAGCACCGTCGACGTTTATTTTCACCCACCCGCTCGGCGGGCTCTTCCACCGGTTTCCCCGTGAAGTCACACAGACCATTGTATTCCCAGCCCCAACGGTTGTCCCATTCGCACCTTTAACTTCCTCCAAATATCGCAAGCTCGCAAAGCGCAAGTCTTCCCTTTCAACAAAATCTGGATCGAACAGCTTATTGTTTCTCCTCGACCACAATTTCCAACATATTATCGGGAACAAGATATGCCAATCCCAGCCATATACATCACCCGTACCCCTTGCCGTAACATTCACCGCTACCCAATCATCAAGATCTAAGCTGAAAAAACTGCTGCGTTCACACAAAAAGGTCCGCCACACCCCTCGCGCGACGCTACAATCACGAAGCACATGGAGCACATCCTCGGCTCCATTACGGCAAACCCCACATCGATCGTCATCCGTCATATGGCGCCGCATCCTCTCCGCGTTTGTCAGCAAACGTCCTCTTGCAACAATCCACATGAAGGTTCGAATCCGGTATGGCAAAGGCAACGCCCAAATCCGCTTCCAAACCCCCGAAGACACATCAGCCCCAAGACCCGAAAGACCCCGATAAGCCGACTTAACAGTGAACCTATGCCGCTTGTCTCCATGCCACCCAAGCTGATCCGGTCCTAGCCGATTAGTAGGTGGATAGCACGCAAGAATGCGCTGTACCACCTCCTCCGGTAACACCCCGCGAAGACCTTGTGCGTTCCACTCCTCATCCAAAGTCGTGTAGGCCACCACCGGACAGGGCTCGGGTTGCGCATCCTCAGGGAGATATCCCACGAGCGGACCAGCATCACCTAGCCACGTGTCATACCAAAAATCCACCGTACACCCATCTCGAACAATCCATCTCATCCCTTCACAAACATCCTCCCAAACATTGCTAATACCAGCCCACAAACGGCTACCATTACGAACCGATACATTTCCCGGCAAAACACCCTCAACTTTATACTTAGCGCGAACAACCCGAACCCAAAGTTTATCATATTCCGTCAGAACCTGATAACCCAATTTCATAAGAAAAGCTTGGTTGACTAACTCCAATTTCCTCAGACCAAGCCCACCGTCTATCAGGGGTCTTTGCACATCATCCCAACGAACAAGGCTGATACCCTTATGATCACCACTACTTCCCCAAATGAAGCCACGGATAAGCTTTTCAATGTCCGCACAAACACATTTCGGAAGCCATGATGCCTGCATAGTATAATTAGGAATCGCCTGTAGCACAGACTTAGCCAAAGTTACCCGCCCCGCAAAAGCAAGAGACCGAAACGATCTCGAGTTCAACTGGTCCTTAACCTTATCAGCCAGGTAACTATACGTCGCTCGAGACACTCTATTATGCAGTAAAGGAATCCCCAAATACTTCCCTAGATCCGCTACTTCAGAGAACCCAAAACCACTAACAATAGATGATCGCAAATTCATAGGAGTGTTACGCGAAAAGTAAATATTTGTCTTAGGCCGACTAACCTTATGACCCGAAGAATCACAGAAAGAGCCCAACACCCGGCTAATCACATCCATTTGCGACATAGAAGCTTCGGAAAATAAGACAATATCATCAGCAAAAAATAAATGCGAAATACCTGGTCCACCCCGACTCAATCTGATCTCCGACCAACGCCCATCTGCGATTTCCATATCAATTGCCTGAGATAGCCGCTCCATACATAGCACAAAAATGTACGGAGACATCGGATCACCCTGGCGAATGCCACGGGTAGGAGTGAAACTTTCCGTCAACTCACCATTCCAACTTATGCTGGTAGTAACAGAGGTAATACAACACATAATCAAGTGAACGAAATCCTCCGGAAGCCCAGCATCAGCTAAGGTATCCGCGATAAAACCCCATTCAAGCCTATCATAAGCTTTTTCAAGGTCGATCATCAAAGCCATCCAGCCTTTACGCCCACGCTTAGACCGCATTGTATGTATAACCTCATGCGCTAGAATCACATTGTCCATGATGTTTCTGCCCGGAACAAAACTTGCCTGAGACGGCGAAATCAAACTAGGCAACAAAGGTTTAAGGCGATTGACTATAACCTTAGTCAAAGTTTTATACACCACCGAACACAAACTAATCGGCCGAAAGTGTCCAAACGTTTCCGGCGGCGCCACTTTAGGGATTAAAACTAGGATAGTCTTATTAATTCCCTCACGAATCTCCCAAGAAGTGAAACACTCACGAACAAAACCAACAATACTCTCCTTCACAATGGGCCAATTCCTCTGGTAGAACATAGCGTGCACACCGTCAAAACCTGGAGCTTTCAAAGGCTCCATATCAAACAATGCCCTGCGGACCTCCTCCTCCTCTATCAGCAAAACCAAACGCGACTTTTCCATATTCGAAATAGCCGGGAACCGTCCGCGGATACTCCACAACGGTAAACTCGCCTGGGAAGCCGTGAAGAGCTGGCGGAAAAACTCAATCACCCCTAACTTAATCTCGGAACTGTCATCACTCCAAACTCCATTTTGCAACTTAATCATAGTCACTTTACGCCTAACTTGCTTTAGTAGTACGATGATAAAATTGTGTGTTTCGATCACCATCACGAATCCATTGAGTCCGGGCACGCTGAAACCATAAACTTTCTTCCTGTGCAAGAACATCATTTAATTCCTCTTTCAGCTTAACCTCGAGATCACTTAGGAAATCACTGGACGAAAACTCTAACTTCTTCTCAATTCCTTGTATTCGGGCTAATAAACGGGACTTCTTTTTATTAATATTGCCAAAAACCTCCTTATTCCAATTGCTCGCCTCCTTAGCAAATGTGCCTAAATTTGTCAGGATATCCTCCGTAGGTCTCCAAATGCGATTCAACATATCAACAAAATCTGGGTTATCTTGCCATGCAGCTAGATATTTGAAGGTCGCGTGCTTCTGAGAAGGAATAGACAGATTCCCTACCAACAAAATCGGGCGATGATCAGAGCCTATTCTTACCAAGTGATAAACGCAAGAATCCGGCCAACTATCCCACCACAAGTCATTACCAACACAACGATCAAGCCTTTGATGAAGAGTTCCCCGTTTCCAAGTATATCGCGGCCCATGATAATCCACACAAGACAATCCGACGCCAAGCAAAAAATTCCCCATCTTCTTACAAACACCATCACGCTTATTCAAACCACCCATACGATCGGCGACACAAGGGATGGCATTAAAATCCCCCCCCAACATCCACGGCTTAGGCGTCTGAGGTTGCAAAGCAAGCAAATCATTCCAAAGCTGACTCCTACGTCTACTATCCGGACTCCCATAAACCACGGTCAACACACAACTCTTTCTACTATCCTGATGCACACAACTCGCATGAATAAATTGATGAGAGACCGCCGGAACATCAACACTCACCGTATTCCTCCAAAGAACCCAAATCCCTCAAGAAAAACCACACGCTTCAATCCGGAAAGAGTGATCAAACCCGTGTCGTCTAATAAAAGCATCCGTCTTCCTTCCACTAATCCTCGGCTCCATCAACGCAACAATATTCGGCTCCTGTGTTCTGATAATCAACTTCAAATAACGATTAAAATCAGGGACTGACGCGCCCTGAACGTTCCAAAAGAGTACTTTAATCATTAAAAAAATAGGAGAAAAGGAAACAAAGAGGGAGAAAGATCAAACCATCCCTCCTTTGTCCTCGAACACTGTATTATCCCGCCACTGAACCTTCCCCTGCACTTCTGTCAACGGCAATGTTGGAGGCAGTAGGTTCGCCACACTATCAGATGGTTTAGCCGTCAAATCCGCCGTCAACTTCGATATCCACTTTCCAACATCAATTGCTTGGTCTTTGTTAGGGTCCTTATTTTCTTGTCGCACACCAATGTTCTTTCTCACGACATAAGGACTCTTCCTCGCCACTGTCTTGATTTTCGATAGGCGGCGCTCAGTTGATGCCACCCCAGTCCCAACAACGCCAGCATCCCTATCTCCCTGTATTGCCTTCTCCGCCTCACTCGAGCCTTGTGGAACCACCTTAACAGCCGTATGATTACGAGAGTCTAATTTACTAGTAACCGATACCACAACCTCTCTAGACGCCACCTCTTGCGCTAGACTCGACGCACAACCAACCGAAATTCCATTTCCACCACCATTGGTCTTGTCGATCAACACACTAGTACTCCTCAAAACCCCTTCGGCACCTTTGGACGAACCACCCACCTCCCTTGTCAAAACCTTTGATGCGATCGTTTGCGGAGTAACCAATTTACCTTTTCCTTTCTTGTTGCTTCCGACATTCTCCATATACCCCTGTAAACTATCCGAGCCCCCAACAGATATTGGCTTATCCCCCAAAATCGGGTTAGTAGCCTCCTTCCCCGAACCATCGGCGTTTTCGACATCAAGAATCCGTAACGCCCAAAATCTTCCTCCCTTAGCACTCCGATCAGTGCGCATTCCTGCACCTAGGCGAAACCCCTCACCAACATTGCTCCCCCGTCGTTGCCGTCGGTTAACCACTTGCATCCACGGCCCAAACTTTTCTTTTTCAATTTGCGCATCCACCTCACTAGTTGCGTTAACCCCGTTGTTCGCCACCTCAACCATGGGTTTACACGCTTCCGAAGTATGCCCATATTTGCCGCAAGAGAAACAAATAGTCGGCAACCCCTCATACTCAAGCCGTTGTTTCCTACCATCGATAACAATGTACGGTGCTAACGGTTTGTTCAAATTGACCACAATCGCCAAACGCGCAAACCGTCCCCTCTTCCCTTCCGCCGTGTTATAATCAATTTGCACCACCTTTCCTAAAGTCCCCGCTATGTAACGAAATATGCTTTTAGTATAATAGCGATACGGTAAGCCTGGCAACCTTACCCACACAATAATCTGATCCGGGTGATCAACCAGAGTCGAAAAACTCCTACTCCATTGTTGAACCGTAAGATAGGATCCATAGATCAACCAAGGTCCTCCGGTCAAAATCTTTTCACAATCTTCTTCGCTAGCAAACCGAACAAGAAAGTAATCGTTGTCCAAATCGATCAACGATAATTCCCCACTAGGGTTCCATAAACTCTTGATACGAGAAAGCAAAGCTGCATATCCTATCGATCGTCCCAAAAGCCTAACCACTACTGAATTCGCTAACTTAGCATCAATCTCAGAATGTAGACGTTCCGAAAAATCAATGGTCGGAGTTCCATCAACAAAACGTACCTTTACATCCTCCGGTTTCAAATCGACGTCCAGGTCAGAGATCATGTTCACCCCCTGCTTCCCCAAATTCCGGCCCAGCACCATATCCCGAAAACTCACCTTAGCGCTCGATGACGCAGCCGCTGCATGAGAATCAGAAGCCTCCTTTTCTGTCGACCGACCCTCAGTCCGTTGATCAACCCCCTCCTTCAACGGGCCTACCATATCGCAGACCATAACGTCTGCAGCACCCGCCGTTTCTGGTGTGTCGAGGTCAACCACTTCCATCGCTGTCCCAATCGACCTCGCTTCCTCCCCCGACGTCGGATCAGATGTCATGTTAGCCCTTCCCAAAGGCAGCGGTTTTTCCCATTATCGTCTGGCGGGCGGCCCACCAAACCGCCGGTAGACGGCAGCAGTCCACTCGATGAATCACCGCTAGGGTTAAGTTCACCCTCCGAAACTTTCGGAGCAGACATGTTAATAGCTAGCGTATATAAACAATTCTATTATACTAATTTCATTGATTTAATAAAGAGTGAAATTACATAACTCAATTGAAAAATATATATTAAAAATTAAAAAATACAGTAATTATAAGATAAGAGTTATTAATATTTTATAATGTAATGTTTCAAAATTTATTTATTTTATACAATAACTTATCTAAAAACTAATTTTGTCCATGACCAATATAGAATGAATAAATTTTAAGTCGTATTTGATATGAATGTTTTGGACATTTTCAGGACTCTAAACGAAAACTTGGAAAAAGATTCATATATAAGTAGGGATGGACATGGGTCGGGTTTTTGGCCCACCCGAACCCGACCCGAAAGTAAACACCTCAAACCTGCACCCGACCCGACAATATTCTTTAAAAAAATTAACCCGACCCGAAAATAAATATACTAAACCCGACCCCGACCCGACCCGACCTATATAAAATAAATTAATTTTAGGGACCTAATTGTAAAAAAATAATTTATCGTCAACGAAAATTAAAATTTTTCGGGGCAAAGTCGAATTTTAAGGTTATTGTATCAGGGCGGAGCGAGACAGATAAATTAATATTTTAATTTGAGACGGGACAGGGACGAGTTTAAGACCTTATAGATCGGGGCAGGTTCGGGGTGACCAAAAACCCGCCCCACCCCGTTGCCATCCCTACATGTGCTCTTATCTGTGCCCCAAGAAAAAGACTTGTGTGTTTAATATTTGATAAATTAATGTTGGAGTTTTTTCTTGGCAAAATACAAAAGATGAAATAACGTTTGCATGTTTTATATTGTGACTTTTTATTTTTTTTATAGAGCAAACAACCTTCAATGTTTCAATTCGGTCCAAATATATTTTTGTTGGATGAAAACTCCCAATCAATTGATGGTCAACAACTAATTCTGACTGGACTTGTCATGTGTTAAGATATGTTTGCCACGTCAAATTTTAAAAAGAATATTTTATTGTACCCTTCTTTATGGTGACACGTGGTTGACTAACATGCTAACACGTGGCGAATATGATGTTGACACGTTAGTAGATCTTAACACGTGGCAAGTCCAGTCAACATCAGCCGTTGAGTGTAAATTTCCATCCAACAGGAGTATATTTGGACCAAATTGAAATGTTGGAGGTTGTTTACTCAAAAAAAAAAGAATATGAGGTCAAATGACAAAACATGCAGACGTTGAGGGCGTTTTTATCATTTTTGCCTTTTTTCTTTATAATCGAATTTAATTTACCGATATGATCATTAATTAATATTTTAAATAAATATATTAAATACACCACGATTAATTAAGATTGTTTGCAAAAGAATTCATTATTAATATATAAAATAATAATAATAATAATAATAATAATAATTAGCTTATATTAGAAAATTGTATTTATCTTTGTTTTTCTTTAAAAAGAAATGTCTTGTTCTTTTAAGAGTAAGAGTAAGACCGATCTCTCTTTACCTTTGAAAATGAAAAAAAGCCTTTATCTCTTTTTTCCTTTTTATCTTAATTTTACAAAGTAAGATTTATCTCATCCACTTGGTTATAAAGAGTGGAATTACATAACTCAATTGGCAATATAAATTAAATAAATGGTTTTACTTTAAATTTCAAGAAAAAAATATTTTATATAAAAACTATTTTTCTTACTATAAAAATTTAATAGATGTTTAATGATTTGATTCAAGTAATCTTACATTATTTTAGTTTATGTTTAATGATTTGATTCAACCCAGATTTTTTTTATATATTAATATAAAGATTAAAAAAAAGAAATAGGAGTGTCTTTTAACCTAGTTTTGTCAAGATGGTCAATGTATCAAATACTTGTCTATAGTTCTAAAGCAACTAACAATTCAAATGAGTCATTAATGTGCTAATCAATAAACCAATTATTTAATTATTAATAGTTAATACGATTTTATTTTACGCGTCAATAAATAATTTGATTTAAAAAAAACATGGCATCATTGTAAATCGTAGATGTAATTTTGTGATGAAAAATTGAAATTTGTGGGAAGCTCCCTCACTTTCGTCGTAACCACGTGATCGCGATCAGGAACGAAAATAAAATTCAATATTAGGAGGAGTAAGAGTTTATTATGCCTTTAAATATAAAAATTGAGAGAGACAAAAATTTTATTTAACTAATATTTAAATTAGAATGGACTAAAATAAAATTATACTAAAAATTTTGAGAGGGGCTAAACGGAACCGTTCCGTCCCTGATCACGACGACATTAAGCAAAGTGTTCATATTAATCGCGTGCAAACCGGGCTTAGTTCTAAATTATTACCTTATTTCGTTTGTGTTTTATAAGCCAACAAAACCAATAATATCACATAAAATGAAACTCAGTTATACTGGAAAAAGCAGATGTGTCGATCAGGGACGGAGTTAGGATCAAATATTAGGAGGGACCAAATTACTTAACTTTTAAAAAAGGATTTATTGAGTATTAAAACTCAAAATTGAAGGGCAATGCCTAATTTATCTAATATTTAAATTTATAAGAACTTAAATTGTCATTAGACCAAATTAAAATTTTAGAGAATTTAAACAATAATATTAAAAAATATAATTTTTGAGGGTCAAATTAAAACTTTTAAAATAATTGAAGGACTTGTTATGAAAATTTTAAATTCTTGGGGCCAAGGCATCTTTAAGCCTGTCCTAAGCTTAGTCCCTGGTGTCAATGTCCACTAATCTAAAGAATGGGACACTAAAATTTTAAATAAAATTAACAATTTAAATTATAATATTATGATTCAAATATATTGGTTTGAGAGTATTAGACCTATAATAAAATTTTGTAACACTTTTTTAAATTAATTGAATTAAATAACATTAGTAATAATAATAATAAATAGTAGTTGTACTCTTAAAATTAGAACGTGAGTTCAAACCTTAGAAACAACATTATTGAGAAGTGTAGTTTCGCAGCCCGAATATAAATCATAAACATATATTACAAAAAAAATAACAATAATAAATAGTAGCCGTCGTTGTTTTGTTTGTAAATTTTTGTTTAGATTAGAATTATATGGTGGATATTTGGTCCCTTAAGCTGTCATTATTTCCCTTTTAAAAAATACTTGATTTTTTTTTCAGGAAAAATAGACTCCAAAGTCAACCTTAATCGTAAAAGCCGCGTGTGATCTTATCTGGTGCCCCAAGAAAAAGACTTGCGTGTTTAATATTTAATAGATTGACGTTGGAGTTTTTTTTTTGGCAAAATGACAAAAGATGTTTTAATATTTGTATATTTTATTATTTGATTTTCATACGTTTTTTTTGAAGCAAACAACCTTCAATGTTTTAATTTGGTTAGTTGGACGAAAATTCCCACTCAACTGACGGTCAACAACTAATTCTGGTTGGACTTGCCACGCGTTAAGATCTGTTGACGTGGCATATCCCACGTCATACTTTTTAAAAATTATTTTGTTATACCATTCTTTATGGCGACACGTGGCTAACTAACATGCTAACGCGTGGCCGAAACGGATGGTGACACGTGGCGAATATGATGCTGACACGTTAGCAAATCTTAACGCGTGACAAGTCCAGTCAACATCAGCCGTTGAGTGTCAGTTTTCATGCAACAAGAGTATATTTGGACCAAATTGAAACATTGGGGGTCGTTTGCTCCAAAAAAAAATAAGACAAATGACAAAACATACAGACATTGAGGACACTTTTATCATTTTGCCTTTTTTTCTTTACAATCGAATTTAATTTACCGCTATAATCATTAATTAATATTTTAAATAAATATATTAAATACACGACGATTAATTAAGATTGTTTGCAAAATAATTCGTTATCAATATATAAAATAATAATATTTAGCTTATATTAAAATTTTGTATTTATCTTCTTTTTTTTTCTTTAAGAAGAAATGTCTTGTTCGTTTAAGAGTAAGAGTAAGACTGATCTCTCTTTACCTTTGAAAATGAAAAAAAAAAGAGCCTTATCTCTTTTTTCCTTTTTATCTTAAATTTACAAAGTAAGACTTATCTCATCCACTTGGTTATAAAGAGTGGAATAACAACGCTAAAAAAAATAAATTATAATCTATAATATTAATTTTTAAATAGTAAAATTTAAAATTTACGCCTAATATTTTAAACTCTAATTCTAAATCACAACTTTAAACCATAATTTTAAACTTTAAACTTATTTTTTTGGACATAAATAGCGGTAGATGATTTTTGTTCGTAACGAGATATGCTTTTGTTATATAAGAGTTCATTTTTAGTATTCGCTTAGAGCCCCGAAAATCTCAAAGACAACCCTGAATATAAACAATGCCGACATAGTACACTCTTTTTCTTCCATTAAGACTTAGAAAAGTTTTTTAACAAGACCTATGCCAGTGTCTTATCCCGTATGATTGCATCAATAAAATCATACTTTTTCCTTAAATGTTTAAATATGTGAGGGGATCATGTACTGTTTTAAAACTCGAATTTATCTCAAAATTTTAATTTTATTAATTGTGTTCTTGATTTTTTATTATTATTTGAAAATGTGCACCCCACCCCTCCGAAATGTTCAATTTATTATTAATTGATTTGTGACCTGGTGATCATAAAAAAGGTAAAATAACTTGTTAAGTTCCTTATGTTATATAAGCGAAACTAGTTCGACAAGTTCATGTCATCAAGTAACACATCCACAACCTCCAGGGGAGGACGAAGCCAAGTCTTCCCACTAAAATCCCAATCGAAAGCTAAATAAGCCATCCTATCCGCAACCCGATTCGATGCACGAGGAGCATACCGTATCGTCAAATCCCAATCACGCCTCACCATATCCATAATCCGGTGAAATAAATTATGCCCACCACTAGTGTCTACCTTACCATTAAGCATGTCCGCAACCGTGGTGTTATCCGTCTCGAGATCCACCAACCGACAACCATAATCACATGCATGTCGAAGAGCCTCATAAACCGCCCATAGCTCGCACATAAGTACCGAGCATCGCCCCAAGCACCGGCCAAAACCAAATACCCATGCACCCGCGTCATCTCGTATAACCCCTCCAATAGCCGCAAGTTGCATAGGCCCTCTAACCGACCTGTCCGCGTTCACTTTGAGCCGTCCTTGCATCGGACGACACCAAGCAGCCAAGTGAGGCCGGCCCCCAGACACGCGACTGCCCCCAACAGCACGCTCCACCGCTGCAGCAATGCACTCGTCCCTGGTGCGTATCGCGACCGCCACCAGATCCCGCAGCCCAATAACGTCGTTCCCAAGCACCCTCGTGCAGCGATTCTTCCATAATAGCCAGCAAACAATGGCGAAGAGGCTTGCCCATGCCGGTTCCGACGACCAAGGTCGATGAGCCCCGGTAATATTGCCCCAAAACCACGCATCAAAAGGCAACTCAAGGAATTCCCTCAACCGGCTCGGGTAAACAATCTTGTCCCAATAGGTCCAAGCACGTGGGCACGATCGGAGGATGTGCTCGATGTCCTCCACTACGCCATTACACACACTACAAGTCGTGGTTGCCGTTAAGTGTCGACGACCTCGTTCCGCATTCGTCAATAATTTATCGTGCGCTACCAACCATAAAAAAATACGGACTCGTTGCGGAACTTGAAGCTTCCAAATGGAAGGCCAAGCCCTCGGGATACTCGTCACCAAACCACTCCCCAGAACCCTGTAAGCCGAGGATGCTGAGAACCGACGGTTTTTCTCCCATCTCCACGCAGTCGTATCAGACCCAGCTGCAGCGTGGGGCGGCGCAACAGCCTGAATTTGCTGTAGCGTGGCTGCCGGCAGAAACCCCTCCAGCTTGTCCCAATCCCATTCACCATTCGCTCCTATCCAAGCCGCCACAGGTGAGCTGCTAGGCGTAATGCCACTAAGGCACCTTGTCGCCAACACCCCATCACCATCCAACCAATGGTCAAACTAAAAATCTGTGCTCCACCCATTATTTATATTCCAACAGATACCATTACGAATCGTGTCCCAAACTTGGCTCAACCCCTGCCATAACCGGGAACATCCCAAACGGTGAATACTCTGCGGAAGGGGGCCAACCCACTTATACTTGTGACGAAGAACCTGAACCCACAATTTATGATGATCCGTAATTAGACGATAACCGACCTTCATAAGGAGGGCTTGATTCTGTCGACCAAGGTGCCGCAAACCAAGGCCCCCCTCCTTTGTATCAGTCGCAACCACATTCCAACGAACCAAAGGAATACCCTTGGATCCACTCGGTGAACCCCATATAAATCTCCGAATAATGCGCTTCAAGGCGTCACAAACACCCTTCGGAAGCCAAGCCGTCTGCATCACATAAAAACATCACAAAGCTCGGATTTATAAAAATAATATTGTATAGAAGCTAAATTTTTAAATTTTGAAATAGTATAAGAACTCCTACCACATTTAAACCTTTATCTAATTCTAATTAATAAATATTTTTTTGAATTAGAACGAAGCTTTGTCATAAATTAGAGTCGCAATCTCGTGGAGAGTCAATAAGTATTAAACGCGTGAAGAATCGGGCCGAAATTAGATGCCTTTTTGTTTGTTTATGGGTTTTTTCCACGTCGATGGTCCCCCTGAAACAAGTTGCTGTGAAACTTAATATAAGATTTTTATTATTTTTATGAATACAGTGATATTAAGTACTACTTAATATAAGATTTTTATTATTTTTATATTTTACCCTAGTTGACAAAATTATTTTTTAAAATCACTACACAAATAAATTAATAACATTCTTAAATAAAAAAAGAACCGAATGCTTCCATTTTTAAATACAAAAACAGAACATGTGGCGATGTACTAATACGATGGGGAATGTTGACTTAAATTTTCTATTTTAATTGATAAACTCTTTGTTTTATTTTTATAGATATTTAAAGCTGTTTTGTTTATGATGAAATAAAAAATATTTCTCAAGGTTATCAAATTTAATGGAATAATTAATATTAAGATTCGGATGAGTCTACTACGATCGACGAACACTGCTGAACAACACTAACGGTGAATACCGCTGAACATTATTAAATTGATTAATAAAGGTTAAAGATCTCAGGGACTAAACATATAATTATAAATTATTTAAAATAAAATTTTAATTAAATTTTAATTGAACAACACTAACGGTGAATAGACTTTGCTCTAAGATGAAATGGAATGAATTAGAAATATCTATGGGTAGAGTTTATGGTTTGGGTTTTTAGGTTTAAGATTTAGGGCTTTAAGTTTAGGGTTTACAATTTTGGATTTTGGGTTTAGTATTTTTATTTTTTAAATTGACTAAATTTGGTATTTATCCAATTATTTAAAAAAATTAAAAATATAATATATATGAAAAATAATTTAATTAAAATTTTATTTTAAATAATTTGTAATTATATGTTGAGTCCTTGAGATTTTTGGTTTTTATTATTCAATTTAATAGTGTTCAACGATAATAATCGTTAGAGGATTGTTAAAATAGATTGAAGGGTATGAGCAAAAGAGAGCCATGAAGTGATTGAGCTTATGACCATCAATATTATACATTTGTCATGATGTCACTATCATCTTCCTAAAAACACGACCTCATCATGTGCCACCGTCATATTTATTCATCATGTCTATTCAACCTACTAGAGCACTCGATGTTAAATTAAACATTTAAATAGTCATTTTGATACAACTTAACACATGACTCGAGGTGTTCAAACCAAGTCACATGCACTTGAATATAAATATAGATGTCAATCAGATAGTTCGAATCGAGTTTAAGTCACGTCATTCAAAGTTTGAACCCGTTGCATACCAGTTCCTCTCCAAGAAACTAACACTAAATGATAGTGATTTAAAACTGTAATATGCTTTAATTATATAGGGAAAACTTGTTGAGTACTCGATACCATTTTGTCATAAGTTGGGCAAAATCTCGCATGATTAGCTTACTAAATGAAACCTGTTCATATTGATAAGTATTTTCTGGACAACAATTCTATTACTTCTGAATCAATTCCATGCATTATTAATTTGATACAAGGTTTAGCTAGAATTACACGTTTGCTTAATATATTTCTTTGCACATGGCTTGATCTTTTATGACAAGTAGTAGCTGGAATGCTTACGTGTGTTTAATATGTTTTAATGTATGTTTAGCCGATTCCTTATAAATACCAAATCTTACGCCCTTTCTCTCAAGTCTCGCACCTACCTCTCATTCTCAATTCTTAAACAAACAAACAAACAATCCAAGAAGCTTGTCGCCTAATGTATCGGCTGCGGTGCCGGTGAACGGTGTGGCATTATGCGAAACACTTGCAGGCCAGCTCTACTTCGGTTGGCTCGGTGACAAGCTAGGCCGAAATAAGGTCTATGGCATGACATTGATGCTGATGGTCATATGCTCAATCGGTTCATGGCTTTCCTTTGGTCGTACCCCTCAATCTATCTTGTCAACCCTCTGCTTCTTTCGGTTCTGGCTTGGCTTCGGGATCGGTGATGACTATCCGCTTTCGGCCACCATAATGTCCGAGTATTCTAACAAGAAAACTCGTGGAGCATTCATCGCTGCGGTGTTCGCCATGCAGGGTCTAGGGATTTTAGTAGCAGGTGTATTTGCAATAATACTATCTTCGGCATTCAAGGCCGCGTTTGGCGCTCCAGCGTATGAGGATGATGCAGTTGGCTTTGTGATCATGTACGCTCTGGTTTAAGTATTCAATTTCCTTTATTTGCTAGAAATTATATTATTATCTCACAGCACAGCTTAATTGCTTGCTGATTTATGGTTTGGAGGGTCTGTACCATTTGAAAATGAGCAAAGCAGTCCTCCTACACAACAGTTTAGTCCATTACTATTCCAAAGCAAGTAAATAAAGACAATTTAAGAACTGGTTTATGAGCAAAGCAATCCTCCTGCCGTCGGTAAACGACGACAGCTACGCCTCTTGTTGTTGTTCGTTATCTTCGTTCTCACCCGACATTTCTTCCAAGGATTTTCCTTTAGATTCTGGCACCAAGAATGTGAAGAGGAACCCCAAGGCATTGACTACACCTAATACAATTAGTGAATTCTTCACCCCAATGCCTGCAGGGTACCCTGCATCTGCCTTTGATTTATCCTTGTTCTGAGCCAAATACAAGAACCCGAATGCACCAACAATTGCACCGAGTTTTCCCGAGGCTGCTGAGATACCGTGGCAAGTGGACCTCAACCTTGCCGGGAATATCTCGGCTGGTACGACGAATGTTGTGGCATTTGGTCCGAAATTCGCAAAGAAGAAAGTCAACGAGTACATAATGACAAAGCCGATTCGATTGTCCTTGTGTGTCCAGTGATCATAAGGTATTGCCAGTGCAAACATGAACACGGTCATGAAGAAAAATCCCATTAACTGGATGGCAAATCTCCCCATCTTATCGATCAAAGCCACTGTGAACCAATAGCCCGGTACAGTGCTGCAAAGAGCAATTAGTGTTTGTGCTCTTGCTATTCTGAAAACTTCCTCGATCGCGCTCATCGACTTTGCCGAAGGAATCCACCCAATAGCACTAAATATATCCTTTTGGAACAAGTTTTGGCTGTAGAATGCAATGTCAAGCAAGAACCAAGTGGATGCTGTTCCAAGTAAGTGAAGTCCATGGCGCTTAGCAAATTCCTTAGTAAACAAACCGAATGCGGATTTCTCCTTCTCGATTTGCTCGATCTTTTGTGGCTCGGCCTCGATGTCCATCTGCAGGACCTTAGACATATCAGATGCAGCCTGCTTTGCATTCTTAGCAACAAGTGCGGTGTAACGAGCGGTTTCAGGCATCTTCATCCGCCAGTAGTATGTAAGAGCAGCAGGGAGTGCACCAACCATCACAATAATACGCCACAGGTAGTCTGCTTGCGGAACCGTGGACCGAAGTGCATCGACCTCATACGGTGGAGCTTCAAACACAGTCTTGAATGCAGAGGACAATATTATTGCAAAAATTCCACCTGCTAAAATCCCGAAACCCTGCATAGCGAACACTGCAGCAATGAAAGCTCCACGAGTCTTCTTGTTAGCATACTCGGACATAATAGTGGCGGAAAGCGGATAGTCACCACCGATGCCAAAGCCGAGCCAAAACCGGAAGAAGCAAAGGGTAGCCATGACAGATTTAGGGGTATGGCCAAAAGAAAGACCCGATGCAACGGAACATATGACCATAAGCATAAGAGTCATACCATAGACCTTCTTTCGGCCTAGCTTATCACCAAGCCAACCAAAGAAGAGCTGGCCCGCCAGTGTTCCACAGAATGCCACACCATTAACCGCAGCCGAGACATTAGGAGGCAAAGTTCCAGGCTTCTCCGCACCATCAACATGGTAGTAAATGCGGCCAAGCAATTTGGTGACGAGAGAGATGCAGAAGAGATCGTATGCATCGGTGAAGAAGCCCATCCCGGCAATGATGATGGCAGTGAAATGATACCATTGTGTTTTGGCAACATCAAGAGCATTGAGCACCTGTAAATGCTCTCTTGCCATATCTACCAATCTCACTCACAAACTTCTTTATCTGCTATCTCCTAATCTGCGAATATATATACATATATAGGCAAAGGTTACACAGCCAACTCAAAGAGAATATGTATAATTAATAATAAATATTATTTCCATCTCTGACTTTAAGCCTCTTTTCTGACTTTTATTAGCCAAGTGGATTGCCCTACACACTAACATTAGGTCCATACATACAACAATAATTGGTTACAGTTTATATATATTATATTCTCTCATATATATAGACAAAAAGAATGATACAAATAGAGAGCATATTTTCTTAACAAATTAATCAGGCCGTGGCACGATTATGCTATACGGTATGCATGGTTGTTTTTTTTTCAACGGTTGTTGAACTGTGAACACAGTTTCATCAAGTCAAAAAGGCACAAACAAGTCATATATTCACGCAACAGCCACGCCCATAATCATTCGTAGGGATGGACCGATTAGACCTAGCAAGCTCCACCCGAGACCCGAAAATCGAACCGATTTACTTGAACTCGAAACCGAACCGAACATGCTTACCTGAAATTTGACCCGAAACCGAATTGAAAATAAACTAATTTTTAGTTGAACCGAAATAGACTCAAACCGATAGACCCGAACCGAATGAAACCGAACTGAAGACAACCCAAAATAAATAACAGATATTAATAGAGATAAAAAAAATGAGATATGAACAATCCCACAACTCACCTAAAAGTCAAATATATTGGCTTTATAAAGACGTATAAAGTGTGTAAAAAAACAGAACAACCTAAAAAGATTAAAACCGACCAATCTACCATCAACCAAAAATTTACCCGACCCAGAAATCAACTGAACTGAAAATCAACTGACCCGAAAATCAACCGAACTGGAACCGAATCGAATTTAAACCGAATAATATCATACCCAAAACCGAAACAAAAAATGACCCGAACTAAACCCGAACCGATTGACCCATTTACCACCTCTAGGACCGAGGGTGCTAGAGAGGACAGTTGTACCCTTAAAAATATCCCATAATCATATATATATATATATATATATATATATATATATATATAATCATAGCTCTCCCTCTCCTCATTTAAACAGACAAGGGAGGCCATACCCCTATGCAAAGGAAATAAATTGAAGTAAACGTTTCCTCCTATTTCTAAACCTACAATAATGCATGGAAAGTCAACACCATTCTGGATAAGCATCGAAATTACTTTGCAGACAGATCTAGAAATCAAAACCAATAATTGGATATCAGTTAGTTTCAACTTTCAAGAACATTATGTTGTTTTTTCAACCTTTTTCTAAAGATTTGTAAAAAAAAACCAGAACTTTGAAGAAGCTGCAAAGAGATGGTTTAATTTAACAGTGAAAACCAGAATGAAGACGCTGGCAGTAAACAAAGAGAATCCGACAAATGTACCAAAAGCTATTTCTTGTCCTGATTAACAAAAAGTTTTAAAATCTTAAACATAACAAGGAGACTGGAGAGGAACATTGATATGAGACAAAAGAAGAGAAAAAAAAACAAATGCAGAGAATACAAGAGAGAGATACCGTTTGTTTGTTTGTTGAAGAACTGATCTGAGATGTGGGAGAAATGAGGGGGACTGAATGAGTATTTATATGAAACTCGGCCACCACCAAGTCCCAAAATATTCCATATGCTCACCGGTATATTCCTCCACTTTCTTCGGTTACATTATGACATTCATGGTTCATTATTTCAATTCCATATTTTTATTTATTTAGAATTGCCATATTTTTTTTATTGATCCATTCATTATAATATAATATTCTCTATTTTTATTATGGACAAATATTGTATACACAAACGTCTTAATTTTGGAGTATAGAGAGTTAATTTAGGGTATAGGGTTTTAGGGTTTAGGTGTAGGGGTTAGAATTTAAGGATAGTTGTTTTAATTTAAGGTTTAGGGTTATAATTTAGGGTTTATGTGTTAAAACCTAAACCCTTACCATATTACCCTAAAAACTAATCCCTAACCTATAAACCCTAAATTATGACCCTAAATCCTTAAATTGAAACAGCTATCCCTAAATTTTAACTTCCTACACCTAAACCCCTAAACCATATAGTCTAAACTAACTCCTTATACCCTAAAACTAAGGCGCTTATGGAAACTTTTAATTTTCAACGTCAGTGTGTATATGATATTAATATTTTATTATGGAAAATACTTTGATGCACAAGCTGTGTAAACTTTAGTTTACACAAGCCCTTTAATTTTAAGGTTTAGGGTTTAGGGTTTTATGTTAGGGTTTAGGGGTTTAGTATGTAGGGTATATAATTTAAGGTTTATGGTTAGAATTTAGAGTTTAGAGTTTAGGGTTTAGGGTTTAGGTTGCTAGGGTTTATGATTTAGATTTTAAATTTTATAAAAGGATTGTGTAAAAAAATTTTACACAGCTTGTGCATCAAAATAAAACCCTTTTATTATTAGGGTTTTATTTTGATGCACAAGCTGTGTAAATTTTTTTTACACATTCTTTATAAAATTTAAAATCTAAATCACAAACCCTAGCAACCTAAAACCTAAGCCCTAAATCCTAAACTCTAAATTCTAAGTTCTACCCATAAACCTTAAATTGTATACCCTACATACTAAACCCCTAAACCCTAACCTAAAACCCTAAACCCTACACAAGGTTGTGCATCAAAGTATTTTCCTTATTATTATTATGTCAATCAACCGTTGGTTCCCACGTTGCCTTTGACTCCGCCACTCTCTTGCCCGGCGCCGCTTCTCCTTTTTCGTTTCCCACTCTTCTTCTTTTATTAACTAATCATTGCCCAATTTTGTTCGTATTTTAAAGCCAACAAAAATATGAAAATTAGCTGTATTAGTGAAAGGTCCAATTCTAAATCACATTCTTTATGTAAATTAAGAAGTTGATTTATTTATCATATTTTGTAAAAGGTTGAAGTGTTTTTTAATAGTTTAGGGAGATTACAATATAGCTGGTATTTGTTTATAATTTTTTATTTTTTTTGATAAGATACATACTTTATAAATAAAGTTGTTTGAACTCATATCTCTTAAAAGTACTTATTGTGTTCAAAATTTTGAAATGTTTCGATTTGAATATCAATAAGTACCAAAGCTGTCATTATTTTCCCCCAAAAAATATTTGTTTTCCCCTTGAAAACAACAAGTCCAAGGTCAACCTCAATGGTGAAAGCCGTGTGTATTTAATACTCCATATATCTTTGAAAAGTGCATTTCACTTTTATCTTTCAAGACTAAGACTTATCTAATTCAATCGATATAACAAGTGAAATTACACAATTCAATTAAAAAATAAAATTTCTGAAATTTTACAATAATTTATAGAGATGGATATAATGATATTCTTAATTTGATTTTTAACAAATTTTATTTATTTTATATAAAAAACTACCTAAAAACTATTTTCCACTCCAAAATAAAATTAAAAAAAACTAGTAGTTATCAACAATTTTATTATGTAAATTCTAGTAGTAATTCAAATCGTATATTTAAATGGGTATTATTCTACACGTGGTGTATACTAGTTCCATCCAAGTAATCAAATCAAAGAGTAGATTGGTTGGTTGAACCCGTGAAGTGGTCTTAATAGTAGGGATGTAAAAACAGGTAATCGGACGGGTTTCAGGTCGGGTACTTTCAGGTCGGGTAAAATCGGGTACAGGTCATTCCAGGTCATTTTTTTATTTTGACTCGACTCGGGTCGGGTGCGGGTCCATTTCAGGTCGGGTCCATTTCAGGTCGGGTCCATTTCAGATCGGGTCCATTTCAGGTCGGGTCCATTTCAGGTCGGGTTCATTTCAGGTCGGGTCAAAACGGGTCGGGTCCGAAGCAGATAATTGACAGGTTAATTCGGGTTCGGATACACTTCAGGTCGGGTCCATTTCAGGTCGGGTCCATTTCAGGTCGGGTCCGTTTCAGGTCGGGTCCATTTCAGGTCGGTTCATTTCAGGTCGGTTGCATTTCAGGTCAGGTGCATTTCAGGTCGGGTTATTTTAGGTCGGGTAGTTTCAGGTCGGGTAATTTAGGTCAGGGTATTTTTAGGATTGAAATTCGTATTGAGTTTGAGTTCGGTACAACCGTATAAGTAGTCGATAGACTTTAGGTTGGCCTTCGTCAATCGTCATTGATTTGGAGTTAATTATTTAAAGTCATATCAAATTAAAATTATAAAACATTGGAGTAATTAAAAATACTGAAAATGGGTTAATTTGGATTAAAAATAAAGTTTCACGAATTATAATGAACAAAAATATCAAATTAAAATTATAAAACATTAGACAAATTTAAAAGAAAACAATGAAAAGGGGTCAATTTGGAACAAAAATAAAATTTTGGGGACTTTAATGAACAAAAATATCAAATTAAAAGTATAAAAATTAGAGTAATTAAAAAACAATAAGTAGATGTCAATTTAGAATAAAAATAAAGTTTTAGGGTCTAGAATGAACAAAATTTCAAATTAAAATTATAAAACATGATGAATTAAAATATATATAGGGGTCGGTATGGAAATAAAATAAAGTTAAAGGACTAGAATGAAGAAAATATCAAATTAAAATAATAAAACATTTGACAAATTAAAAAAATAAATGTGGGTCAATTTGGAATAAAAATAAAGTTTTAGGGTATAGAAGATTAAAATATCAAATTAAAATTATAAAACATTGGACGAATTAAAAAAACAATGAATATGAGTCAATTTGGAATTGAAATAAAGTTAAAGGGACTAGAATGAACAAAGTACAAATTAAAATTATAAAACATCGGACGAAATGAAAAAACAATAAATAAGGGCTAATTTGGAATTAAACTAAAGTTTAGGGGACTAGAATGAACAAAATATCAAATTAAAATTATAAAACATCAGACTAATTAAAATAAAGTTAAGAGACTATAATGAACAAAATATCAAATTAAAATTATAAAACATCAGACTAATTAAAAAAATAAAAAATGGTCAATTTGGAATACAAATATAGTTTAAGGACTAAAATGAACAAATGTCAAAGTAAAATTATATATTATTGGACTAATTAAAAAACAATTAGTAGGGTTCAATTTGGAATATAAATGAAGTTTTAAGGGTTATAATGAACATAAATATCAAATTAAAATTATAAAACATTGGACGATTCAGAGTTTAGGGTTTAAATGGTTTAGGGTTCATATATTGATAGATACATACATACTTGTATGCATTAGGGTTTAGGGAAATTAATCAAGGGTTTAGGGTTCATACATAAATAAGTATATATATACATACTTACATACACTAGGGTTTAATGTTTAGGGTTTATGGTTTCAGGTTAAGAGAAAATTCATTATGGGTTTAGGCTTCATACATTGATAGCTACATACATACATACTTACATACATTTTAGTCTCAATATTAGGCACTAGAATGAACAAAAATATTATCAAATGATTTATATCTAAAATATTGGAGTAAATTACAAAAATTAAAAAATAATAAAGGTAACTTTCTGTGGAAAATAAAATTTTAGGGAATAAAATGAATAAAAATATCATCATATTAAAAATAATAAAATTTATATCTACGTATATATACACACATATACATATATTATGATATATACATATACATGTATTGTTATAATTAATTAAACATATGCATATATATATATATATATATATATATATATATATATATATATATATATATATATATATATATATATATACTAAAACACACATGTATACATACATACTAAAACACATATATATGCATGTATTTAAGTTTTAGTATATATATACATGTATGTATGTAAGTTTTAGTGTATATATATATATATATTGTTATAATTATATATATATATATAAGTTTTAGTATGCATATATTGTTATATATATATATATATATATACTAGAACATACATATTTGTATGTATATATGTATACCTCTAAACAATACACATAAACCTCAACTCTTAAATCTTATAATCACTAATAATTAGAGTACAAGACTAATGCCCTAATCCTTAAACTAATCTCATAACTCCAAATAATTAAGTTGACACATTTACCCTCAAACCCCAAACACGAATATCTAAATCTTACAGACACTATTCACTAATAATTAGAATGCAAGCCTAATCACATAATCCCTAAACTAATCTCATAGCCCCAAACAATCAACTTGACACACTTACCCTTAAACCTTAAACATAAACCCATAAATCTAACAAACAAAATAAATTGAAACATAAAGGACAAATCTAAAAATAAATTAAAACTAAATTATTAATTAGAGCCCAAATCACAAATGAATAAAATTATTAAACCTAATTACTTATCAAATCTTTATACGAGGACCAAATCAAATTTAAAGCAAACTAAAAAATTTAATAATTAATTAATTTATGAAGCATGGCCTAATTAAATAAAATTTAAAGAAACTAAACCAAAAGTTAAGACTAGAAAACAAACTAAAACCTAAAAAACCTAAACCCTAATAATCTAATTAAGGAAGGACCTAAAGGATAATTAACCCCCCCCACACACAAATTTGATTTGGCGGCAAAAAATCCCCCCCCCCCAATTTTTTTGTTTGATATGGTATCAAAATTCCCCCCTATAATTTTCTATCAATAAAAAAAACTTTCCCCCTATTAATTCAAAAAAAAATTCTCCTAAACTAAAAAACATTTTTTATTATTTTAATAGTTATAATTAAATTTTTTAATAAAATATTTTTTAAATTTAATGATCTCAATTAATAAATTGATTTAAATTTTAAATAATTTGTTTTAAATTCATCAATCACAACTTATTAATTTAATAAACTTTTAAATTTAGAATATTTTTAATAAAATAAATTTAAGTATGTTAATTCTTATTAAACTTCACAAATAATTTATATTGAACGAGTTAGTATTAAATTAATTTAATAAATTAATACTTTACATTTATCAACACTTTAAATTTATCAAATCGTAGACTTCTTCAACTATATATCAGGTAAATATCAAGTCAGATCAATATCAGTTCAGGTTAAAAATAGGTCGGGTTCAAAGCAGGTCGGGTCAATTAACAGGTCGGGTTCAAAACAGGTCGGGTCCAAAACAGGTCGGGTCCAAAACAGGTCGGGTTCAAAACAGGTCGGGTCCAAAACAGGTCGGGTTCAAAACAGGTCGGGTAATATCGGATCTCGGGTCAATTCAGTCGGGTAAAATCGGTTATTTGCCAGGCCGGCTTCGGGTTCGGGTTCGTTTCAGTCGGGCGCAGTTCGGGTTTCAGGTCCACAGTAACAGATCCAATTCGGGTTCGGGTCGTTTTCAGTCGGACGCAGGTCGGGTTCGGTCACTACAGTAACAGGTCGAATTCAGGTTCGGGTCAACAACAGTCGGTTACAGATCGGGTTCGGGTCATTAAATTTTCAGGTCAAATCAAGTTCTGACTCGAGCAGGTTTCAGTCGGGTTTTCAGGTCGGGTCAGCTTTTTACATCCCTACTTAATAGTAAAAGATGATGTATTTTATTCAGGTGACTCGGGTTCAAGCATCATGTGCGCAGAATGTATGTTTGTTATTAAATGGCTAAAAAAATTGAACAGATACTACCTTATAATCACACCAGCATATTAAAAAAATAATTTGGTTTGGTTTATCCTATTTCAATTATGAATTCTACTCTAAATTGAAACAGTATTTTTTTTTTGATAAAATTGAAACAGTATCTGATTCTATGCATTCATGCTACGCATCTATTTCTTCATAAGTTTGTTCTTGGTTACCAATAAAGTTATCTTTTTTGTTTCTCCTTGTGACGCCTGCCTATTTTGTACATTTTAAAATGATTTTGTATTCCTCTTTGTTGAATTTCATAAACATTTATAAATAAATTATTTATTAAGTAGAAAGATATTTATATTTTCAAAACAAATATCGTTATTCGAATTCATAATGAAATTCACTATTTAAGAGTTTCTATATGTGACTTCTTATCAAATTGATTATAATCATAATTATTAAGTTATATTATCTATATTAATATTATCACAATTAAAGATAATAATTTGGTGACTTTCGTTTGTATAATTATTTGTATTCTCGTTAATTGACTAGTTCAGATTAAATATTACAAAAACCTCACTATGAAAGTGATCTTCTTAATCCATTTGACTCAATTCACAATGTGATAATTTAAACTTATGATCTTACTTAAAATATTTAGTGTTTTATCCTGCTAAACTAACGAATTATTAATTAGTATATAACATGACGATTTGTTTTTTTTTTTGTTAGAAAATGAAAAATAGTCAGAGGCCTAACCATTCATATTAAACGCAGGTTGTTGAACTAAAAAAAACAATGTTAAACCCATGTGAATTAGAGCAAAATATTAATTTGTGTATGCTATATATATATATATATCAATTTGTCCACCGTTTAGTTGTGATGCTTATAGTATTAATTTGACTTTTAAAAAATAATTAATTGTTATTATTATCGTTATTATTATATTTATTTATGTCGTTCGCGTTTCTATTAATATTTTCTTTGTAATAATAAGTTTAGGTCGTATATTTTATTCGATACGACACGACTTTTAATCATATAATTTTTCAATATATATTATTATGGATTTTTTGGGTTTATTTTTAGGGTTTGTGTACTTTAGTTGTAATACAACTTTCATGACATCTTCACTTTGATCATAATTTTTTTTTATCTATCTTCACTTTGGTCATAAACTTTACGTATGAATAAATTGTTATATTCGAAAAAGAAATTATTATCATTATGGATTCATTGAATTGACTTCTCAGACTCATTACCTATCTGTCACGGACACGTGTGGGCGTGTGGCTGGCGATGGGATCGTCAAATAGTTTGGGCTTGTTGACTTTAAATTTCTATTCTTAATAACAACCTCTTTATTTTTTATTTTTTTTGTTAATAATTTAAAGCTGTTTGTTTATTAGAAAAATAATGTTCTGTGTTCAATGATATTTGTTTTCGAGGTATTGTTAACATAAGGCTTAATAGTAAAAAAAATCCAAATTATATATATATTTAAAAAAATCTTTCAAATATCTACATGTATGTTTAAAATAAGTGTCTAAAATATTTTTCGGTTGAAATAATTGTCTAACATTAAAAAATCTATAATTTTTAGAGTTTTTTTAATAACGGACGTAAAAATAATAATTAACTAATAAAAATGTGGCATAAATTTTTTGGGTAAACTACAATGGAGGTCACTTAATTATAGGTAAGATTACATTTGGGTCACCTAATTATTAAAAGTTACAGTTGGATCACTTAATTATGGGTAACTGGGTAAGGTTACATTTGGGTCACTCAATTATGAGTAAGGTTACGTTTGAGTCACCCTTCATATTTAAAAAAGTACATCAATTTAGTCATTTTTTCTTCCAAATAACTTGTATACTCTCGTCAACATTAGATTACTTCATTTGAAATCATTAATTAATCTAATACACAAATTGATATACTTTTTTTAATATGAAGGGTGACCCAAATGTAACATTACCATAATTGAGTGATCCAAATGTAACCTTTAATAATTGGGTGACCCAAATGTAATCTTACCCATAATTGAGTGACTCAAATATAACTTTTAATAATTGAGTGACTCAAATATAATTTTTAATAATTGAGTGACCCAAACGCAACTTTACTGTTAATTAAGTGACCTCCCTTATAGTTTACCCAAAAATTTTCTTTTTAACAAAAGTAACATAAAAATTCTATAATTTTGTTAACATTAAAAATTCTGCAAATTTTCTTTCTTACAAAAGTAACATAAAAATTATTTTTCTAAAAAAACACTAAATCTCTAAAATTTAAAAAACACCCTAAAACCACTAAATTTTACAATTTTTTAAATGTTAGAGTATAAAAAGAGACAAAAACGAGTTGAGAAAATTTTTCTTCCATGAAAGGTGGCCTAATTTTAAATCCCCTAAAAATGATTCAAAATGAGCAACTTTTCGCCCACCCCACTATAGGCAGCAATATGCAGTGAAATTAAAATATAAGGGGGTGCAAACTCCATTGTGGATGGACATGGTTTAAAGACCAACTTCCTCCCTATTTCTTCACCTTCAAATCAATAAACCAACGATCAAAAGTTAATTTCTCTCTCCCCACACTATTGTTCTTGTTCTTTTTTAATCTATTTTGTTGAAAAAAATCAGGGTTTGATTTGTTTATTTGAAGCAACAGTGCTGTTACCAAGGACGGACGTACTTTTGGTTAAGGGAACGAACTTATAAAAGTTTAAGGGACGAAAATAGATTTTTAATAGAAAATATATAGAAAATTTTTAAAAATTTTCTAAATCATATATGATTTTCAAAATTTTAGGGGGGCGGTTGTCCCCACCAGCACCTCTCGGTCCATTCCTGGCTGCTACATTTCATGGAAAAAAAAACCATCAATTCAGAAGCCATAAACTCCATCAAGTCCTACAAGGGCAGATAAAGAAGCACTCATGTGAACAATATCAAATGGTCCGATATGGTTATAAGAAGTTTGGCTTATGTTGTAGTCTGTCAGATAATTAGTTGTTAATTGGCTGTTAGTTTGTTATTGGGTTGTTAATCAATTGGAATAGTTTTAGTTACGTATGATATAGTTAGTTGGGCTGTTGTCGTAATCTGTTAGATAATGGACTATATAAGCATTCTTAATGTATTGAGTCATCAACCTTGTTGATATTCAGATTCTATTTTAATAAAAATTAAAATTTCATTTTATCTATAATTTGTTAAGTCCCCGTCTTCATTCACTTCCTTTCCTACACTCCACCACCGGTCTCCTATTACGGCCACCAATGTTTCCTTTCTCACATTGTCACTTGATATATTTTCCTCACGATTCGTTAATTGAAGAAGTAATATCACCATATATCTTCTATATAGGGGATTCTCCAGTTGAGAAGATCCATCGACCTAAGACAAAGAGAAAGGTCTATCCGTTATTGGAGCAGATAACAACAACTATTTTATTCGAGAAAATGTCATCTTTTTCTCAACAATGTCATTTGATCCAATAGCCTTCCGTTAAATTAGAATAGATTTGATAAATAGTGATAACTCTCGAATGAAGTATTAGAACGGAAAAATCTATTAGATAATGAACTATTGATTTTAAGCCATCTCTGGCGATGAATCAATAATTCGAAGTGCTTTTCTTGAGTATTCTTGATAAACCCGCGTAATAGGCTTTGACTTTGTAACATAAAATAGAATTGTTGAAAAACGAATTATGTGAATAATTATTATTATTCGATGTTACTAATGAGTAAAACTCTATCGACAATATAAAAGGCAAAATTTTCTTTATGTGAAATAAAATTCGAATTTGGCGAGACAAATAAAACGAATTTTATCTTCTTCCATTGCATGCATATGTATATATATAATTTAAATATAAAAAATGAAATATAAATATAGAGTTTTGCATATTCTATATCTCGCGAAAATTCGTTTTTACTAAAAATCCTTGTTTTTAGGTCGGATTCTAACCAATCGAATTTTTTGACCATTTATAATAAATTTTTTTATTTATCAAATTCAAAAAATTAAATTAAAAGACAAAAATAACTCAAGATCCATTATTTATTCGAGTGATCAAAATATTAATAATGCGGCTATAAGGCACGATGGTGTGATGTAATTAAGACAAGCGACTATAACATCACAATTTGTGTCTTGTACTATACGAACAGAACTGGGATTTTTTCTTCTTTTCTAAGACCATTCTCCTGTTTCGAATCATCAATGAAAGGTTCAATAAAGACCTCCATTTGCTTTACATGTTTTTCTTCTTCAATTTAACATAAACTGTAACCCCTCGTCCCGGTCTGGCCGGATGACCGGTCTAAGTGAGCTACACGGGGAAAATCGAAGTGAAACCCGTTAAGGCTCCCCTTCGGTTAGCAACCCTATACTTTTTTTTTCAATTTAATCTTGTCTAGAGAAGTATTAAAGTCCTAAGTGATCAAACATCGGAACGACATACACGAGACCATCAAACGAACCCAAAACCACATTTAACAACCCAATTTTAAACTTAACTGCAGGCGGTATCGATACACCTAAGGGGTGTATCGATACACCTTGACTAGGTCAAATGGTCAGAGTCAACTCGTCGAGACCGTATCGATACACCCAAGGAGTGTATCGATACCCTCCCCGACGGTTGACTCCTCACGGTCAACGCTAAGATGACCGTATCGATACGCCAAAGACCGGTATCGATACCAAGTTGGACAGTAACTCCAGTGACCAAAAAGGTATCGATACGCCTGAGACCGGTATCGATACCAAGTTGGACAGTAACTCCAGTGTCCAAAAAGGCATCGATACGTCTCCCCGCGTATCGAAACGCATGGCCTGGAACAAGAAGGCCGTATCGATACGGGTCTAACCGTATCGATACCCCTGCTCTGCAACTCCTCATTTCATACTTGGTGACTTCACATACGGTTCTAGATGCATATTTGAACACTCCTAAGCACACACAATCATACATACAACAAACCACAATCAGGACTTAACATGGGAGGCATTTAATCTAACGAAAAACATACAAATCAAGACTCCATGCAATTTTACAAAAGAAGCATGTTTAGCAAGCACAAGACATACATAAGCCAACATCATACATGTTTAGGTATGTGCAATTAAACGACATGAGAATCATAGGTCACAATCTAAGAAGCAAGCACATCATAACATGAATTTAACATATTCAAATATAATCTCCTAAGGAGTTTGATCCCAACTCCTAAACTCTATACCCCATTGTCTAGGCATTATTACAAAAGCAAACCATACTTAAACTTGCTTGAGAACTCCAAAAGCTCCTCACTCGCCCGCTCGCCTCCCGAACTCTAACGATCTGCACGTTGGAAACAAAAAGAGCATAAGCCAACTAGCTTAGTGAGAGAGGCTCTACAATTCACAACATGCAGTTTTTCCAAAACACGATTTATATGCAAGAAGGCAATGTAATGCACAAGGGTCCATCTCAATCACAACACTTGGTTTGCACAAGCACAACCAACATACACTTACGGTGGGACTACACATCACCGTTTCGACTAGTGGGTTTCCAATGGGACTACACATCAAAGTACTACCCTACTAGTCACTACCGGTGGGACTACACATCGCCGTAGTTTAGACCACCATCACGTGAGGCATGAACTCAACACGACTACAACATTAACAACTTAAAAGGTATTCAATGATCACAACATATCACAACAACATGAGAGTAGAGAGGCTTACACACGGATTTAGGTGACCTCTCAAGGTTCCACCCAAACTCCAAAAGAATCCATATCGAGCACAATGTAAAAACCAATAATTCTACTCACCGTTGCTACCCAAGAGAAGATCGAAGACCAAGCTCAAGACTCTGAAATCTCCGGATTTGTCCCCGAAGCTTCTCCAACCAAAATTCTCGTTTCTAGCCATTCCAACACCAAGCAAATAATCTCAAATCAGTCCATATTCCAAAATAATCAGCCCGGATTACATACCAAGCATAAACATCAAATTTTTCCATTGAAACAAGCTCAAGATTCCAAAATCCGAGCAACCCTTAAGCACCCCTCAAAACCTTTGATTTCAACCCTCAAATTACTCCCTAAAGCCTCCAAAACATCACTTACATATAGCCTAACCATCAGCCCTCAAGATTCCATCTCAAAAATCCCCAAAACTCAACTTAAAACCTCCCAAAAACCTCATTTTCACCCAAATTAAAAAATTCCATAAAACATTGTAAAAATCGGTTTTGTTGGACCCTTTTGGTTGTAGGCAACACATATGACTTAAACAAATAGAAAGCTTAAGTTAAAGACCCCAAAGACAACATTTTTAATCCAAAATCCTTCAAACCTCCGATCTCAAAACATGTCTAAAAATGAAAACAAATGGTATTAACTTGTAGGGAATAACAAGGGTAAGTCAAAAACGTGTTTACCTTTGCGAAATTCTTCAAAACGAGCAAGACATTTGATGAAAAAGTAACCTAAGGAGAGGGGGGGTTTCACGTTGGAGTGAATAGTAGAGAGAGGGGAAGAAGAAGACTCAAAGCATTAGTTTAGGTTTATTTGAAATTAAAAGGCTAAAGACCCAAATGCCCTTAATGAACTAAGATAACTACAAAGGATGACACCATGGCTTTTTGGGTTTATTTTAAAAATGGTCCAACTAAATTTTGTTTGTCTTAAAACCCGAGGCCCAAACCATTATTTTATTATTTAAAATTTGGAACCGAAACCCGAACTATTTTTAAAATTATTATTTTCACCCGACCCCCGAACCCGGGCGTTACATAAACATTTTGCTATGCATTTTTGTTTTTAGGCATAATATAAAAAAATGTTGCTAACGTTTGGTTGAATAGTTATTTTAGTCTTTTTTTAAGTAATTTAATATTTAATCTTTTATATTAGGTTAAAATAGTCCATCTAGGATGAAAAATGTTAGTGAACTAAAGGTAAACAACTTAAAATGGCTTGACAGAATAACACGTCAACAGAAAGAATAATTTTATAAAATTATTTTTTTGACTAATGTTATATTTTTTCAAGTCAACACAATTGTCTATATGCGACTGCCATCTCATCGTGCACTGCCATTAGTAGAGGTGTTCAAAATTACCCGACCCGACCGACCCGATTACCTGACGACCAAATACAAAATAGGCAGGTATTTTCTGGATTTTTATTTATTATTGGGTCGGGTACTCGACCCGATAATTTTCCTGGGTACACGGGCCGGGCTTGGGCCGAGATTTTCCCCTTATTGGGTACTCGACCCGACACTTTTAATATATATATTTTTATATTTTAAAAATATATGTTTATTTTAGGTTTTTTATAATATTTTTACTCCAAAACTAAATTCAAATTTTTAAATTCTTTCTATGTGTGTATTATATACTTTAAGTTTTAAGTTTAATTTTTTTTTATAAATATTTGTATTGATTTGTCAGTAATATTTGAAGGAAAAAATCACGATCGAGATTAATCTTTTTAATATATTCTTTTGATGATAAACTTTAATATATATATATATCTAAATATTTCACCCTTCAAAGTTAAAATTAACTTCAATATGGATTACGTATTATAAACTTTTAAATTTTATGTGTTTAATATGTGATTTTTTTAATTGTAAATTTAAAAAATAATTATGAACCAGGTACCCGTTACCCGATTACCTGGGTACCCGAATATAACGGTCTGGGACACGGGCCGACAAAGGAGGTACCTGGATGAATCGAGTACCCGACAATGAACACCCCTAGCCATTATGGCTGTAAATGAGATGAGACAGATCGCGAGCTACTCGAGCTCGACTCGATCGGACACGACTTGTGCTCAAACTCGGCTCGAGTTCTTAACGAGCCGCCGAGCTACTTGATACCCGACTCGAAAAGCTCACAAGCTACTCGAAAATATTATAATATTTTTTATTTTTTAAAAATTAAAGTGAACTAAAATGCATGTGGAGTGTTTTTTGTTGTTATGTTATGTTAGTTTAATTTTTAGTTTAACTTTTGTATATTTTCATGTGTACTCTTTTCCTCCAACTAAGATTTGAGACTTTTAATGAGGCACATGAAATATTTCTTTTGTATGGTTCTATCTATAATAAAATCTTGCAATTTGATCAACAACAACAACAACAATAATAATAATAATGAAACGAGACTCATCACGTGCTACTCGAGTTCGTCGGTCAAAGCTCGACCAATACTCAACTCAATTGAATTCGACTCGAGCTTGAACTTGAACTCGGCTCGAGCTCAGCACACTCAAGCTTGAGTCAAGCTCGAACTCGACTCGAATTTTTAATGAGCCGACTCGAATTCATCCTCAGAGGTGTCATTTTGACTCTAAATAAAATATTAATAGTTAAATTACTCAAAAAATAAATGTAAAAAATGGCTATACAACCAAACGCTAATCAATTATTATTATTATTATTATTATTATTATTATTATTATTATTATTATTTGTAAATGAAAGGAGATAGATCACGAGCTACTCGAGCTCGACTCGGTCAAAGCTCGATCAATACTTGACTCAATTGAATTTGACTCAAACTCGAACTTGAACTCGGCTCGAGCTCTTAATGAGCTGACTTGAGCTCAAACTCGACTCAAATTACTAATGAGCCGAGTCGAGCTCAGTACTACTCAGGCTCGAGTCGGCTCGTTTACATCTCTAACTGCCATATAGGTTTGTCACATCATCTTAAACCATTTACGTTAGTTGATTATCAATTTTTATTCGCAGAAAAATTATTTTGACTCTAAATAAAATATTAATAGTTAAATTACTTCAGAAAATAAATATCAAAATAGCTATTCAACCAAACGCTAGAAGATTTTTTTGTTATGCTCTTTATACCTTGTTTTAATACCCATTGTAAGTAGCAACAGAAACAAAACCGTCTGGCTCTGTTCACTTCAGTCAGTCTAATACTGTTTGGATTTCGGACTCCAATGAACAAAGTTAGAGATCAAGGGCGGGATTAATTTTGTAGCCCACCCACACTACGGGCTTTGGGTCGAATATGAAAATTCAATGGGCTGAGAAACCAATGTGAAAAAAACCCATCGATATGAAACGATTCATGAATGACCCTAAATTGTTACTCACCTTTACCTTTACATACTATTCAGCCCATCTTACCGTTTAACTTAAATGATCGGTTAAGTATTTTTTGAATAAATATTGTATTTTAAGAAGACATCAAGATTGACATAATATTACAAACACAATATATGTATAAATAATTTAATAACGGTTAATCTATCGATGAATTAACCGAAATTGTCTAGTCTTAACAATTCGGTTAATTAACTTGTAAAATGTAATGATTATATTAGTTAATGGTTATGGTTAGGGGTGCAAAAGAGCCGAGTCCAGCTCGAGTAGTGTTAAGCCCGGCTCGGCTCTTTAAGATTTCAAGTCGAGTTGGAGCTTGAGTAATTTCTAACGAGCCTGAGAAATCTGAGCTCGACTCGGCTCGTTTAGAACTCAAGTCGAGTTCGAGCTGGATTCAAGCCTAATCGAGTCAAGTGTTGACTGATCTTTGACCGCATTGGACTCGAGTAACTCTTCATCTGTCACGTCTCATTTAAAGTCCTATGAAGAAAAAACTTTGATACACAAGTTGTGTAAACTCAAGTTTGTTACTTTTATGGTTTAGGGTGTTAGTTTAGGGTTTAGAAATTTAGGTTGTTGGATTTAGAATTTAAGATTTAGATTTTAGGGTTTAATATATATGTTTATGGTTTATATTTAGGGTTTTAAGTTTAAGAATTTAGAATTTAAATTATAAAAAAATTAGTATATTATATTTTTCGAGTAGCTCGTGAGCTTTTCGAGTCGGGTATCAAGTAGCTCGACTCAGCTAGTCAAGAACTCGAGCCGAGTTCGAGCTCGAGTCAAGTCCAATCGAGTCAAGCTTTGACCGAGTCGAGCTCGAGTACCTCACGACATGTCTCGTCTCATTAACAACCCTAGTTATGGTTAAATATTTAGAAATTGAGTTTGACCAAATGAGTCCCTTTAAGAGACATTGTAGTTCTAATGAGATAATTATAAATGATTTAAATTAAATATATGAAAACTACATTATTAGAGAAAAACATTTCATACTTTAAATATATATTTTTTGAATAATTTAAAGGTTATTACAAGGTAATATTTGTTCATAGACATTTTTAACCCTTTGACAATACACACACCTTGTAGACATTGTGATTTAACTTGTATCTCCTAAAATAAAGATCATCCGTTTTTCTACTGTGACACTTGTTGAATTCAGTTCATACTATAAATATTAACCGTAAAACAAACCTAACATAAAATATATGAAAAAGTATGGTTCATGTTGTGACCAAATTAATCAAGTTGAGGTGTTAGACTTAGAGTTCTGTAATTGTTATTTTTAGGTCACATGGTTAACAGATGGGAGAGGAGCAGAAAGTGGTGGCGCACAGTATGAGCAGAGGAATCTTGATTCGTTAATAAGTAGGCTGTAGGCTGTTCTTTTTATATTTCCTAATACTTTTTAATTTAAAAATTAAAAATAAATACAAAGTTAAACAATAATGACCCGCACGAGGATTAGGACAGCTATAGTGTTGTGGTGGTTTAACTTCTAAATTAGGGACTTAATTATTAGGATCCATTAAAACTTATTTATTTATTTTGCTTCTAGAAAGTGTTTGAAATCTAGAACTTATAATTTATATTTGAATTTTTTTTTCGAATTATAGCAAGTTTTGGGGCCTATTGATTGCTGTTTAATCAAATAATTAATCGACACACTAAAGTTGGTTGTACAAATGAAAGTATCATTTTAACATCCTAAAAATAAAAAATTAGAAGTATCATTTAGGTATATAAATACTTTTTAAGCATTCTAATTATTTATTATTTTTAAATTAAAATTATTATATTTAATTAAATAAGTTGTTTAATTGTTTTCATAAAGGGGGACGCATACTATCAACTAGGGGTGGGCAAAAAACCCAATTATCCAGTCTTGGTCCCGGACCCGGTCGGACATAGTGAATTTTTACACGGAATTTGTTCTGGTGGGACCAGGACTGGTGTAACACCCGTGTCTCGGGCCTAGGAGTTAGCCGGGTTGTTGTTCGAGTCAATTGAAGTCTAATTAAAATAAAACAAACTTAGATAATGACCTAATTGAATTTAAATAAAGAGGGAGGGACCAAAGTTGTGATTTACCCCATTTAAAAATAAAGGAAGACAACTTTTCCATAAAAGTTGTCATCTTCCTCTATCTTTCCTCTTTACCAATTTCAAAACCCCACCCCACTTTCAAACTCTCCTAAAGCCCTAATCACTATTCCATTGGGTTGGCTA
This sequence comes from Hibiscus tridactylites, assembly GCA_958450335.1. Taxonomy (NCBI): domain Eukaryota; kingdom Viridiplantae; phylum Streptophyta; class Magnoliopsida; order Malvales; family Malvaceae; genus Hibiscus; species Hibiscus tridactylites. Next base: position 105,409,724 of record OY288269.1, read on the forward strand.
ATCAATTTCATCATCAAATCAAGAGGTAAACATAAATTCTTAACCTCCTCTCCATTATCTACTCACCTATTGTTTTAAATTTCAAAAATAATGAGTTTTGGGAATTAGGGTTCTTATGGAAAATTGGGGTTTTGATGGGGCTTTTCAACCTATTTTGAAAAATTGTTTTGGGGTTATGCTTGGGCATGATGAAACTCACAACATATCTTAATTTGATAGAATTTGGGTGAATTTTCGTGGTGGGTCTTTAAGGCCAATTTTGGGATATGAAAAATTGGGTTTTTAAGAGGATTTGTGTTGGGAATGAAAGGCTGATGGTCTACCTATGTTAGGGGAGTGTTTTGGGATGTTTTGGAAGCCATTTGGGTGCTTGGAATTGAGTATTTCAGCCCTTAGTTGTGGGAGTCCGAAAATTGGGTTTTTGGGATGCTATGTGATTTGGAAATTGTGGAAATTGAGTTGTGTTTTGCAATGTGGATTGATGATTGAATTAGCATTGATTTGGGAAGTGATGAATGTGTTTTGTTGACTAGAAGCAAGGGGGAACGTGGAAGAAGCTTCGGGATCGAATCCGGGAATTTGAAGAACGGTCGCTTGCTTGGTCTTGGAGCTTGGGAGTTTAGGTGAGTGGTTGTTAGCTTTTAAAGGTTTTAAATTAGTTGGTTCGAGTATATGGACTAGGTTGGGCTTGGTAGACCCACCTAGAGTTAGGATTAGGGTGGTAGCCTAATCCTAAGCTTGATCTAAGCCTTTGGATGAACTCAATTGTGTGAATGTATATGCCTCGTATGCCATGTGATATGAATGCTTATGTATGTTGTTCTATACATGTGAATTGAGGTATGGATTGTATGGCTTAAAGCATGCATGGTGATGGTTCATGGTTGTGTCCATGGTGAGTACGTGCTAAGCACGGAAATGATTGAAATGTGTGTTGTGGAATGAGTAAAATATTGGCACTAGTATACTTAAATACAAATGATCGATCATTAGGATGTTAGTGTGTACACATGAGTCTAAAGTCGCGCGTGGCCTTGGTGGCGTTGAGTCACCAAGGAGGAGTACGGGTACGCCCGGAAATGGTATTTAAACATAGTCGGTGATGAGTGGAATCCCATCGACGGGGCGTGAGGATGAGTGGAATCCCCTCCGCGAGACCGGTGATGAGTGGAATCCCACCGAGGTAATGTGGTTGTTGGATATGAGTTTCCAACGAGTCTATCCGCGTATTTGGGTTATAGCTAAGTGCCAATGTTAATTGATAAGTGTATCAATGTGTTGGAGTATATGAGTTGTTGGATGTCAAATGTGATTACATGTTTGGTTGTGTTAAGCTCATGATTATGACATACATGTGAGATAATTGCTCATGCATCTATATCTTGTGGACTTTTGTTATACGTGTGTTGCTTTGGCTAGATCGTGCTCGGACCCTGCAATGTTGAGGTTTGTTTTTAGAGCTTGCCCTCACTAAGCGTTATTTGCTTACGCTCTCTTTGTTCAACATTGCAGATCCTTAGTTCGTGGGTTGCTCGGGCAAGAGGAGGGCCTCCAAGTGTGTTTGTGACTTGAGTTTCCCCAAGTATGGATTTAAAATATTAGACATGTAATGGTTGAGCAATGGGATATGAGTGTTTTGTGGTGGTTGTTGGTTGATAGGAGCATGTGTAGACTCCTTTATATGTATTGCTTTTGCATGGTTGTGTTGCCATGATGTGTGTTAACTCATGCCTATTTACTTGCTTGAATTGTTAGCCATTGCCTTAAGAGTTTTACATGTGTTTGAATATAGTATGAATGAATGCATGATGTGGATTGTTGCCTTTGTATTATACATGTTTAAGCCTTGTGGAAGCATGCTTTATGGTTGGTTTGCCTTAGGGATTGATGTTAGTGTGTTGGTTTATGTGTTAGAGGGATTTAGGGGCCTCCTTGTGCTCTAAATCAGCTCAAACCTGCAGATTCGTAGCTGGGGTATCGATACCGTTGGTCTGGTATCGATACTGCCCTGTGGTTTCAGGCCTCGTGTATCGATACTCAAGGGGGCGTATCGATACCTTTTTGGCCACTGGAGCCACTGTCGATTTCGGTATCGATACTGGCCTCTAGGGTATCGATACCGTTGTCTTAGCTTTGACCGTGTGAAGTCAACTTTAGGGGAGGGTATCGATACCCTCATTGGGGGTATCGATACTATCTCCTCAGGTTGACCAAACCCTGTTGACCTAGTCCAGGGGTATCGATACCCCCCTTAGGGTATCGATACCGCCTGCAGTTTGACTTTAAAAATGGGCTTTTAAATGTTAGTTTGGGTTCGTTTGACTGCTTCGTAATTATCGTTCCGCTGTATGATCACTTAGGATTTAATTTTCATCTAGACAAGATTAAAATGAAAAAAAATATAGGGTTGCTAACCGAGGGAGAGTTCCTTAGGGAGTTTTCACTCGGTTTTCCCCGTGTAGCTCACTCGGACCGGTCATCCGGCCAGACCGGGACGAGGGGGTTACACTTGTTGGTATCAGAGCCTAAGGTTACCGAGACCTTGGGCAGGTAAGTGAGGTAAGTTTAAGTTTTTAAGTTGAATTGCACGGTGTTTGCTTGCTCTGCAAGAATGGTTGCTTATGTGACAAGTATGCTGATTGTTTTACTTTTAAGCACGTGTGTGTGGGTCCCATTGCTACTATTACATTGGAAAAATGATTTTTAAGTGAGGAAACATACTTGGACACTTGGGAGCCTCACCTTGCTAACCCATTTTGTGCGTTGTTGTTGTGGTTGTAGTTAATATCTGAGAGAGCAATGTCTAGACCGAGAGGTAGACCGAGGTTGGTTCGTCAGGAACCGCGAGTTATAGCTCCTGTTGAGCCGATAGCTGGTGCGAGGGTTCACATAGAGGGACCGGGGGCCGCGGGAGTTGGCGTTCCTCCACCACCTCCACCACCACCTCCTCCACCGGGAGTTGGGGAAGAGGATAGAGCCGGAGGAGAAGGACCTCAAGGTGGCCAAGGTCCAGCTGGAATTGATATGACTCCGCTAGTGCAAGCGATAGCGGGAGCGTTCCAGGCCGCAGTTGCGGGAGCTCAGGTTGCAGTTCAGCCTAGGTGTGATGATGCTAGCTTACCTTTGGAGAGGCTCCGTAGCTTAGGGGCTGAGGAGTTTAGAGGATCTACTCCGGAGAGGTCGGAGTTATGGTTGGAGAAGACAGTTCGTATCTTGGCTCAGATGGGTTGTGTGGGCGCACGTAGATTGGGTTGTGTAATCTCACTGCTTCAGGGTGATGCCTACACCTGGTGGGTCACCATCACTACCGGGGTCCTAGAGGCCGAGATAGATTGGGATTTCTTTGAGTTTGCTTTCAGAAAGAGGTACTTGGGACCGAGGTACTTGGATGAGAAGAAGCGAGAGTTTATGGCTCTTACTCAGGATGATGCTTCTGTGACCGATTATGAGATCCGCTTTGTTCGCTTGAGTCAGTATGCCCCAGAGTTGATTCCTACTGAAGTGGAACGCTGCAACCGTTTCCGATACGGATTGAATGAAGAGGTTAAGAGGTACACGTTGGCTTCTGACTACTCGGACTTTGATGTGTTGGTCGCAAGGGCCAAGGATTTGGAGCATAGTTTGGGTGCAGCCAAACGAGCTGGTGGTTCTGGTTCTGGAAAGAGGCATAACCACTCTGATGGTAGAGATGCTAAGAGACACAAGGGTGGCGGACACCAGTTTGATCAGATACGTGGCGGTGGCCACCATGGTAGGGGCCATCAGGGCCATAGAGGAGGAGGGCGCTTGCCCGAGTGTGCACAATGTGGGAGACAGCACACTGGAGAGTGCTGGGGTAACTTTCATGCTTGTTGGAACTGTGGTTCGAGGGACCACTTTAGGAGGGACTGTCCACGTCAGGCAGCTCAGGCACCGAACTTAGCTCAGGCTCCTGCGAGAGGGAATGATTTTCAGAGAGGCCGTGGGCGCGGTCGTGGCTACTTCCAGCCGAGGGCTGATGCACCTAGAGCAAATGCTCAGAGGAACCTTGCACATGTTGTGGCTGTGCAGCCAGAGGCGGGAGGACCAGCGAGGGTCTATGCTCAGAGAGGGGCCGGGAACGACACCGATGTGATAGCAGGTAATTTTGAGTTACAGTCTATGTCTTTGCTTTCTTTGGTTGATTCGGGTTCTACACATTCCTACATTCTGAGTGAGCATGCACAGAAGTTAGATATTCCTGTTGAGATCTTAGATGTAGGTATGCATGTTACTAGCTCCTTTGGTGAGACAGTTGTAGTTAGACGTATGTATAGGAGGTGTCCACTGAAGATTCAGGGTCATGTGTTCTCAGTTGATATGATGGAACTTCCTTTCTACGGTTTTGATATTATTTTGGGTATGGATTGGTTGGTTGAGCATCGGGCTAGTGTGGACTTTGAGACAAAGAGAATTTCTTTGAAGCTTTCCGATGATTACAAGGTAGTAGTAGTGGGCGAGAACATTAAGTTCTTGTCTAATGTGGTGTCAGCTTTAGAGGCACATAGGTTGATGGACTCTGGATGTGGGGCCTATTTGGCTTATGTTATGAATCCGGATATGAGTGAAGCAAGACCGAAAGATATCAGGACAGTGTGTGACTTTCCAGATGTGTTTCCTGAAGAATTACCGGGTTTGCCTCCTGACAGAGATGTTGAGTTTGTGATTGAGACAGTTTCAGGGTCTAACCCAGTTTCGATAGCTCCGTATCGTATGGCTCCGAAAGAGTTGAAAGAATTGAAGAGTCAGTTGCAAGAATTATTAGACCGTGGTTTCATTAGGCCTAGTAGTTCTCCATGGGGTGCTCCAGTGTTGTTTGTAAAGAAGAAAGATGGTAGCATGCGCATGTGTATTGACTATAGACAGCTGAATCAGTTGACCGTGAAGAACAAGTATCCGTTGCCTCGTATAGATGATTTATTTGATCAGTTGAGGGGTGCTTCAGTATTCTCGAAGATAGATTTGAGATTCGGATACTATCAGTTGAAAGTGAAAGAGTGTGATGTTCCGAAGACAGCTTTTAGGACTAGATATGGTCACTATGAGTTTCTTGTGATGCCATTTGGGCTCACGAATGCACCAGCAGCTTTCATGGACATGATGAACAGAATTTTCAGAGACTATTTAGACCGATTTGTGGTTGTCTTCATTGATGATATACTTGTGTACTCGAAGACAGAAGAAGAGCATGATGAGCACTTGAGATTTGTCCTACAGAGATTGTTGAGCAATCAGTTGTATGCGAAGCTTAGTAAGTGTGAGTTTTGGATTCGAGAGGTTGTATTTCTTGGCCATGTTGTTTCGGCCGAAGGCATCCGTGTTGATCCGTCGAAGATTGAGGCTATTGTTGAGTGGAAACAACCTAAGTCCGTGACCGAGATTAGGAGTTTCCTAGGATTAGCTGGTTACTATAGGAGGTTCGTTGATGGCTTCTCTAGGGTAGCTGCTCCCTTGACTAAGTTGTTGCAAAAGGGAGTCAAGTTTGAATGGTCAGATGCAAGACAAAAGGCCTTTGAGAAGTTGAAGGAAGCTCTGACAAATGCTCCGGTGCTAGTACAACCAGTTTCAGGTAAGGAGTTTGTAATTTACAGTGATGCTTCCTACGTAGGCCTAGGGTGTGTCTTGATGCAAGATAGGAAAGTTGTTGCCTATGCTTCTAGACAGTTGAAGATTCATGAGAAGAACTATCCTACTCATGACATAGAGCTAGCCGCAGTTGTGTTTGCATTGAAGATTTGGCGTCACTACTTGTATGGTGAGAAGTGTGTTGTTTACACCGACCACAAGAGCTTGAGGTACTTGATGACACAGAAGGAATTGAATTTGAGACAAAGGAGATGGCTAGAGTTGTTAAAAGATTATGATTTGACTATTGAGTACCATCCGGGTAAGGCAAACGTAGTAGCCGATGCTTTGAGTAGAAAAGTGGCCGTTGAGCTGAGAGCTATGTTTGCTAGATTGAGTGTGTCCGATGATGGTGGTTTGATCACCGAGTTGCAAGTGAAGCCTCCTTTGATTCAGTTGATTAGAGAGAAGCAGTTACAAGATGCAAGCTTAGTTTCTCATGTTCAAGACATAGCCGAAGGAAGACCGACTGAGTATAGTTTCAGTGGTGAGAGCTTGTTGTGCTTTAGGGATAGAATTGTGGTACCGGAAGACGTTGAGCTAAGGCGACAGATTTTGAGTGAAGCACATTCGAGTCCCTATTCTATGCATCCGGGTAGTACCAAGATGTACCGAGATTTGAGGAATGATTATTTCTGGGTTGGTTTGAAGAGAGATGTAGCCGAGTATGTAAGCCGTTGCATGGTTTGTCAGAGAGTGAAGGCAGAACATCAGGTTCCTTCAGGTTTGCTACAGCCTTTGAAGATTCCGGAATGGAAATGGGAGAGAATCACCATGGATTTTGTATCGGGGTTGCCTTTGTCTCCTTCGAAGAAGAATTCAGTTTGGGTGATTGTTGATAGGTTCACTAAGTGTGCTCACTTCTTAGCAGTGAACACTACGAATTCCTTAGACAAGTTGGCAAACTTGTACATTCGTGAGATTGTGAGACTTCATGGAGTTCCGAAGTCTATAGTTTCTGATAGAGATCCTAGATTTACTTCGAGGTTCTGGAGTTGCTTGCATAGTGCTTTGGGTAGTCGTCTGCATTTCAGCACATCTTATCATCCACAGTCCGATGGGCAGTCAGAGCGAGTGATACAGATTCTAGAGGATATGCTTCGTTGTTGTGTGATTGATTTCCAGGGTTCTTGGGAGAAGCACTTACCGTTGGTTGAGTTTGCTTACAACAACAGTTATCAGTCTAGTATTCAGATGGCACCTTATGAGGCTTTGTACGGTAGACGGTGTAGAACTCCGATTTGTTGGGCTGAGACAGGTCAGAGGTTGTTACCTATGCCAGACTTGCTTAAGGGGACCACAGAAAAGGTGAAGTTGATTTGTGACCGTTTGAAAGCGGCTTCGGATCGTCAGAAGTCTTATGCAGATTTGAAGAGGAAAGAGATTGAGTACACAGTGGGTGAGAAAGTGTTTCTGAAAGTATCTCCGTGGAAGAAGGTAATGAGATTTGGCCGTAAGGGCAAGCTGAGCCTGAGGTTCATTGGTCCGTATGAGATAGTTGAGCGGATTGGGCCCGTAGCTTATCGTCTGAGGTTACCTTCTGAGTTAGAAAAGATCCATGATGTCTTTCATGTATCTATGCTTAGGAGATATAGATCAGATCCTTCGCATGTGATGCCCGTTGAGGAGATAGAGTTGAATCCGGATTTGTCCTATAATAAAGAGCCCATCGAGATACTTGCTTCTGATAGCAAGGTGTTGCGTGGCAAGACCATAGAGTTGGTCAAGGTGTTGTGGAGGCATAGAGGTGTGGAAGAGGCCACGTGGGAGAGGAAAGCGGATATGGTTGAGCAGTTTCCGTATCTGTTTCCACCAGGTAATTTCGGGGACGAAATTCCTTAAGTGGGGGAGAGTTGTAACACCCGTGTCTCGGGCCTAGGAGTTAGCCGGGTTGTTGTTCGAGTCAATTGAAGTCCAATTAAAATAAAACAAACTTAGATAATGACCTAATTGAATTTAAATAAAGAGGGAGGGACCAAAGTTGTGATTTACCCCATTTAAAAATAAAAGAAGACAACTTTTCCATAAAAGTTGTCATCTTCCTCTATCTTTCCTCTTTACCAATTTCAAAACCCCACCCCACTTTCAAACTCTCCTAAAGCCCTAATCACTATTCCATTGGGTTGGCTAATCAATTTCATCATCAAATCAAGAGGTAAACATAAATTCTTAACCTCCTCTCCATTATCTACTCACCTATTGTTTTAAATTTCAAAAATAATGAGTTTTGGGAATTAGGGTTCTTATGGAAAATTGGGGTTTTGATGGGGCTTTTCAACCTATTTTGAAAAATTGTTTTGGGGTTATGCTTGGGCATGATGAAACTCACAACATATCTTAATTTGATAGAATTTGGGTGAATTTTCGTGGTGGGTCTTTAAGGCCAATTTTGGGATATGAAAAATTGGGTTTTTAAGAGGATTTGTGTTGGGAATGAAAGGCTGATGGTCTACCTATGTTAGGGGAGTGTTTTGGGATGTTTTGGAAGCCATTTGGGTGCTTGGAATTGAGTATTTCAGCCCTTAGTTGTGGGAGTCCGAAAATTGGGTTTTTGGGATGCTATGTGATTTGGAAATTGTGGAAATTGAGTTGTGTTTTGCAATGTGGATTGATGATTGAATTAGCATTGATTTGGGAAGTGATGAATGTGTTTTGTTGACTAGAAGCAAGGGGGAACGTGGAAGAAGCTTCGGGATCGAATCCGGGAATTTGAAGAACGGTCGCTTGCTTGGTCTTGGAGCTTGGGAGTTTAGGTGAGTGGTTGTTAGCTTTTAAAGGTTTTAAATTAGTTGGTTCGAGTATATGGACTAGGTTGGGCTTGGTAGACCCACCTAGAGTTAGGATTAGGGTGGTAGCCTAATCCTAAGCTTGATCTAAGCCTTTGGATGAACTCAATTGTGTGAATGTATATGCCTCGTATGCCATGTGATATGAATGCTTATGTATGTTGTTCTATACATGTGAATTGAGGCATGGATTGTATGGCTTAAAGCATGCATGGTGATGGTTCATGGTTGTGTCCATGGTGAGTACGTGCTAAGCACGGAAATGATTGAAATGTGTGTTGTGGAATGAGTAAAATATTGGCACTAGTATACTTAAATACAAATGATCGATCATTAGGATGTTAGTGTGTACACATGAGTCTAAAGTCGCGCGTGGCCTTGGTGGCGTTGAGTCACCAAGGAGGAGTACGGGTACGCCCGGAAATGGTATTTAAACATAGTCGGTGATGAGTGGAATCCCATCGACGGGGCGTGAGGATGAGTGGAATCCCCTCCGCGAGACCGGTGATGAGTGGAATCCCACCGAGGTAATGTGGTTGTTGGATATGAGTTTCCAACGAGTCTATCCGCGTATTTGGGTTATAGCTAAGTGCCAATGTTAATTGATAAGTGTATCAATGTGTTGGAGTATATGAGTTGTTGGATGTCAAATGTGATTACATGTTTGGTTGTGTTAAGCTCATGATTATGACATACATGTGAGATAATTGCTCATGCATCTATATCTTGTGGACTTTTGTTATACGTGTGTTGCTTTGGCTAGATCGTGCTCGGACCCTGCAATGTTGAGGTTTGTTTTTAGAGCTTGCCCTCACTAAGCGTTATTTGCTTACGCTCTCTTTGTTCAACATTGCAGATCCTTAGTTCGTGGGTTGCTCGGGCAAGAGGAGGGCCTCCAAGTGTGTTTGTGACTTGAGTTTCCCCAAGTATGGATTTAAAATATTAGACATGTAATGGTTGAGCAATGGGATATGAGTGTTTTGTGGTGGTTGTTGGTTGATAGGAGCATGTGTAGACTCCTTTATATGTATTGCTTTTGCATGGTTGTGTTGCCATGATGTGTGTTAACTCATGCCTATTTACTTGCTTGAATTGTTAGCCATTGCCTTAAGAGTTTTACATGTGTTTGAATATAGTATGAATGAATGCATGATGTGGATTGTTGCCTTTGTATTATACATGTTTAAGCCTTGTGGAAGCATGCTTTATGGTTGGTTTGCCTTAGGGATTGATGTTAGTGTGTTGGTTTATGTGTTAGAGGGATTTAGGGGCCTCCTTGTGCTCTAAATCAGCTCAAACCTGCAGATTCGTAGCTGGGGTATCGATACCGTTGGTCTGGTATCGATACTGCCCTGTGGTTTCAGGCCTCGTGTATCGATACTCGAGGGGGCGTATCGATACCTTTTTGGCCACTAGAGCCACTGTCGATTTCGGTATCGATACTGGCCTCTAGGGTATCGATATCGTTGTCTTAGCTTTGATCGTGTGAAGTCAACTTTAGGGGAGGGTATCGATACCCTCATTGGGGGTATAGATACTATCTCCTCAGGTTGACCAAACCCTGTTGACCTAGTCCAGGGGTATCGATACCCCCCTTAGGGTATCGATACCGCCTGCAGTTTGACTTTAAAAATGGGCTTTTAAATGTTAGTTTGGGTTCGTTTGACTGCTTCGTAATTATCGTTCCGCTGTATGATCACTTAGGATTTAATTTTCATCTAGACAAGATTAAAATGAAAAAAAATATAGGGTTACTAACCGAGGGAGAGTTCCTTAGGGAGTTTTCACTCGGTTTTTCCCGTGTAGCTCACTCGGACCGGTCATCCGGCCAGACCGGGACGAGGGGGTTACAACTGGATCCAAAATTTAGGTCCCGATTGCAACTGGGACCGAGACTGGATCCTTACTTTTTTAGACCTGATACCCGGTGGGTACCCAATGGGACCGAGACCAGTACCATGTATTTGGTTCTGGTATGGTACCGAATGACGTTGAAGATGTTGAAAACAATTGAAGGCGCTCGTTTATTTCTCTTTATGCATGAATATTATGAGTATGACTCGTTTTAAGATTTCAACCTTCAAGCCTACAATATTCTGACTTTGTTATTTAATATTATCATTGATGGTTGGAATTTTTTCTCATGTTGCTTAAATTTTATTAATAATAGTCTAATAGACCGGATACCCAGTATTGATACTGATTCCCACTAGTATCGGGACCGGTTCTTGAAATCTTGGACCTGGTCTAACCGGGACTAATTCTAATTTTCAGGAACCGATGGTTATCGGAACCGGGATCAATTCTAGACAAATTGATCGGGTACCGGGTCTTGCCCACCCCTACTATCAACAACCAGTTAGTGCAATGTGATGAGACATTTTGTCACTTAAATAAGTTTAAAAGTTAAAATATTGATGCTGTGAATGGTGCAAGTTGAGTTAGGAGGATGATTCCTGTAATAGACTTCAATAGTACTTAATTTAAATTAATTAACCAATAAATAAAATACCGGTAGCTATAAAAAAACAATACACGTGCTTTGTCAATAATTTTTGGTATAACACTTAAGTTTAAAGGGAAGTGAGGGAAAGTATCTTAGTATGGTAAGTTGACTTTCCTTTATTTAATTATATTAATATTTAATTATTAATGATACTTTTAAATTTTATACAATTAATGAAATTTATTTTTAAAAAATTAATTTCTATTTTATTTAAAAATCAAGGCAGAGTACTCCAAAAATTATAAGAAACTGGAAATAATTATTGAAATTTAAATATTTATATTTATTTTTTAATTTTATGTATTAAATTTCAGAATTGCTCTTGTGAAGTGTAAAAAAAAAAATTCTGTAAATGATAAAATAATAAATATCCTTTCCTTTCAACCGTTTAACTAAATCAAGGTTGTAATTAATCTCTTCATTTCCTTTTCCTTTACTTATTAAATATCCAAAACAAAATAGAATATCATTTATTTCCCCTCCTTCCCTCCCTTTTTCCCTTTAATTTCTTTTAGATTATTGATTTAATCCAAACATAAGTTCTTTGAGGCATACAATTTCTATGTTTTATTAAATAGTGAAGTATTACATTTTCATGTTAGGATTCGAACACATACAAAATGGAACAAGATAAGCATCATTAATCATTATGTCAATTAATGGATCTCGAGGCATACAATTTCTTTCGTATTATTACATAAAAATATGAATGTAACATATTAAAAGAAAGTTAACAGCATGTTACGTTTGGATACACAATAAACTTTTTTTTAGCAATTATTATGAGTACTGAAATAATTGTTCATAACATAAAAAACAATATAAATCTAATGAAATTAGAAAAACGGGTAAAAACTCAAATAAAAGGTAATACTTATTCGATAAATATCCTATACATCGGCGGAGCGTCTTAGTTTTAGGGTATATGGAGTTAGTTTAGGGTATAGGGTTTAGGAGTTTAGGTATAGGGGTTAGAATTTAGAAATAGTTGTTTCAATTTAAGGTTTAGGGTTATAATTTAAGATTTAGGGTTATAATTTAGAGTTTATAGTTTAAAACCTAAATCCTCACCATATTACCCTAAAAGCTAAACCCTAAACCCTATAAACCCTAAATTATAAGCATAAACCTTAAATTGAAACAACTAGCCCTAAATTCTAAACCCTTACACATAAACTCATAGACTAATTCCATATACCCTAAAACTAAGTCGCTTTGGAAACTTTCAATTTCCACCGCCAATTTATAGGATATTAATTCATACTTATTCAATAATATTAGATTTACCAACAACCAGTTTGTCTAGTGGGATGGAGCGTTAGGTCCCTTAAGCAATGCCAAGGGTTTAAATTATGACGTTGTGAATGGAGAAAATTTGATTGGGAGAGTCGTCTCATATTAAACATATGCAAAACTTGATCTAAATTAGTTAACCAATAAATCGAATATATATAATATGCGGTTTAAGTTCTTAAACGAATTTGTGTGATTAGAAAATAAAATATTGGTACAAAGGGATAAGGGTTGGGTTAGAAACCAAAAAGACCCCAAGATGCTTAGATTCTTAATTTACATTTTATTTTTAATACTAATATGTGTGTTGTAAGGTCGAGTCTTGGCTTCTTTAAAATCCGACAACACAAAGTGGATGATTTACGAAACCTTTTTTTTATGAATATTGTTGCACCGTCTGTGGCATTTTGCAGGGATAATATATTATTGTTAAGAGCAATCCAACAGGAACAGAGTTTGTTCATGTGCCAATTTCCATTTAATCAGCACTCCACAATATTACTTCTTATCAATGTCTCTTTGCCCTTATCAATTTCTATTGCTCGTAATATTTGGTTTTTAATTATTTTTTGACAATAACATTTGAATTTTATTAATTATTATAAAAAACAATACAATGTGTTAAAAAGAGAAAAAAATGGACAAATTCACTACAAGTCTCTTATAATGGTACAAAGAAAAATAGACACTTCTATCGAGATTAACATATCAAAATTCAGAAACCTTTTTGAATCTCCATGTCTCTATCCAAACGAGACGCTTTAAAATGGTGAAAAAGAGTGGTGAGCGAATCAAACTATCAAACAGATTTTGCTCCGCTGCCCATGTCTGATTACATCGGCAACTAACCATCGACCGAGCGGGGATTCATCTTTCTAAGACTACTGAGAGAATCAAAATCAGAGATTAGCGCCGTGAAGATTTCTGTACTAGTACCAACCGGACGCCAAGGTATGCTAGAATCATGCTATAAGAACATATCAAACGAACCACAAAACAAAAACAAAAAACATGTCACAAGGACATAAAAACGCCTATCACGAAGGCAAAATTTTATTATTAAAAAATAAAAAATAAATAAAAAATATAATAAATTTGATAGTCGACAACCAATACTAATATTAATAGTGGACCACCGGATAAGAGTGCAAAATTAAAGGAAAGTTGTGGCGCTGCACTTGGTTAATGAACATATATAATGATCAAATTGGTAATTATATTTTTCTTTCTTTCTAAATTTGTATATGAACATAATGAACTTAGTTCTCTACCGCACATTTCGGTTAATTGATCCTGCTTTTAAATTTTTTGGTCTAATAATAATTTAGATCTTATAAATTTAAATATTGTTATGAATATTTATCTATGTGGATGTTTATCATGATTAAAACTTTATCAAAGGAGTTTGATTTATTTATTATTAAGAATATTATCTCTATGAATTAGAGTTTAATGTATCATGTACTTCTTATGCCTATAAATAGATGATTCATTGAAGGCATTGTATATAAGTCTATATTTGAGAATAATACAAATCTCCCTCTTTCTCTCATCTCTTTGTTCTTCTTGTTCTTATTCTTGTTCTTCTTTATTTTATTCACAACACGTTATCAGCACGAGACTCTAATCAACTGAGGTCTTCATTGTTATAATTCAAAAGAAGTTTCCGGGAAGAATTCGATTATAGAATAAACCAAAGATAAGTTTTTTTTCTCCTTATTTTTTTAGTTACCGGTTGTCTTTCTCTTTATATTTTAACTTTGTTTTAATTTTTGAAAACTTTGGAAGTATGTTTGATTTTATTCGAAAATTGGAAAGAGATAAATTTGTGGCTCCTCACAAACTAAAAGACGAATTGACAGAGGCAAAGAGGTTGTGTTTGGTGTAAATTACGTGTGTTTTCTCTTGTTCCTAAAGGGTTAATTAGCGGTATGATTATTCATACTTTTACTTATATGATTATATTTGATATTTTTCATATTATTATTTATGTCATTTTATTTTGTAAAAGTTAATATTTTTAACCGTGTTTTGAGTTTTACATGATATGCTTAAATGACTTGGAAAGAGATGTGATATAAAGGGACTATGAGAAGCTATCTCGGTCATATGATATGTCTCCATTGTTCACGAGAGAAAAATCAATATCGGTAAATTTTGGTTTTATTTTTATTCTTTATATTATTATTTTAAAGTGCGATAAATCATGATGATTTTGAATTTACAAGAAGATTATTATAAAGTCTATATTTGCTCGAAAGCAATATTTCTTCTTCGTTGAAAAACTTGACCATAGACTTCTCCCAATTTCAAGTTACGAAAATTCTTCTTGATCCAAAAAGTTTTATGGGAGGCATTCCTTGAAGTGAATGCAAAGCATGATGTTTATTCCATGCGATTATCCATGATGGGGCATTCCCTGAAGTGAATGCAAGCATGATGTTTATTCAATGCAATTATCAATGATGGGGCATTCCCTGAAGTGAATGCAAGCATGATGTTTATTCCATGCGATTATTGGATCTGTTTCATTCCCTGAAGTGAATGCAAACATAAATCATTATTCAGTTAGAGACATAATTTCGATATAATCCAGTATAATTGGTTGGACATCCTGTTCTGCGAGGGTACTGGTCTCAAAGGAGGTTTTTAAAGGACCTTGTGGACAGGTTTAACAATGTCGCGTACGATGATTAAATCTTTATTCTCTGTGATAAGGATATGTGAAAAAGGTTTCAAAGGCCCACTGGCTCTACTCCATTCCCTGAAGTGAATGTGAGATTGTATTATGGAAGAAATAAAAAAAAATCACATTAAAAGTTGTAGTCGTGGTCGAGGCTATGAATATACACATGAAAAATATAGTCGTTTTAAGAATACTTCTACCCGCTGGTAGCGAAGTTATAAGGATGACAAGAGTGATAAAGAACATTCTAAGGAAGTGAAATCTTTTTACCAATGTGATGTTATAAATCATTGGTTTCATACTTGTTAAACGCCAAAGTATTATGGACTTTATCCATAATCATGAATGATAAATGAAATAAAATATAAACAAAATTTATTTATGGCGAAAATAATTATGGCGTTATTGGTCCAACTCGATTGGATATTGTTAATTTTCTCATAACCATTGAAGGGAATAATTTACCATTTATTTTATTTCCCTTATAATCTCTAACAGGAATAATTGAATTTTTTTATGTTAATTCGTTTTATTTATTATTTATTTATGTTAGTTTGCTTTATGTTTATTTATTTCACATATTATTTATTTACGCTTTATGTTAATTTATTATTTGAAGAATATGATTACTTCTGGAATAAAATATACAATGAATTGTGGCTATTTATGCCTAGAATTGTGGCTATTTATGCCTAGCAGATAATGCAAGTACTCATATTGTACTCAAGCATAAGAAATATTTTTCTCATTTAAATGCAAGGGGAAATATGAGTAATATTTCTCAAAGTACTAAAATATCAATGCTTCGGAAGAATACTTGAAAGTTTATCTTTGATAGATAATCGACTTGATATGATGTGCTATATTTTATATTTTTCATTCTTCGAAGTGAATGATACAAAGTACATATTTTCATTACCTGAAGTAAATGAAACAAAACACATTTTGAAAGGTGCATAATTATGCATTTCTCGATTAAAATGCAAGGGAATAATGTGAGTACTATATCCGGAAGTACTAATATCACAAAAGGCTCTGGTTGAGCAAATATGTTATTGTCAAATGGAACTTTATTCCATATTCACAGTGCGTTATACTCGTCAAAGTCATAAAGAGAGTAATATGAGTTCGCAAACTATCCCTTTGGGAATTATAGATAACATATGTTATCAATTGGCATTTGAAATAAGCCAATATGGATATAAGTTTTTGTAGCCAAAAAGTCAGTTGAAAGCTTTAGAAGAGCTATATATTGTTACCAAAAGATAATTTCAATTGAAAGCTCCGAAAGAGCTAAATATATTCCTAAGGAACAATTTTGATGGCCGTACTAGACATGTACGAGTGGGATTGAATTATATGTTATGGTAAACAAGGAGTTTACAAATTCAGAGATATATACACACATATATATAGTTGGCATGATCGGTTAGACCATCCTGATCAATAATGGTGCAGAAATTATTGAGATTTATATGCACATGTATTAAAAGAACATGTAGTTCTTGTGGTGCTTATTCTCAAAGGAATGAATTAAATTACACTTATTAAAGAACGTGAAGTTCTTGTGTTGCTTAAAGAAATTGATTAAATTCCACTTACTAAAAGAACATGAAGTTCTTGTGTTGTTTGTTCTCAAAGGATATAGATGATCCCACTTACCAAAAGAATTAGAACTTAAAGTTCTTGTACCGAAGTTAAGACTATATGTCTTGTATATCTGAACGAAATATGGGCCCATATATCCACAAATGTGGAAAGTTTTATATGATTTTAGTAGATGTATCTACATTGTTTTATCGACTTACAACCAGAAGTTTGTGAGATTGATTCTAAAAAGATTCAGATTATGCAGTTAGACTATTCGTCTTGAAAAGCTAGTGGGTTTATATTTTTGGCTATATCAGTTGTTACAAAGCCTATTGATTATGAAAAATATAGTTTAGCAAAATTTCAATTGGATGCCTCCTATTTAATAGCTAAACTATGAGAACAAAAGAGTTATTATTTATATGGTGTTTCCATATAGCAACACTTATACGCATCAAGCCAACGAGTTATAATAAACTCCTCGTTATGATTGGTTTTTGGTCAGAAACCATACATTTCCCATTTTATGATTTTTGAATGTGCGATATGAATTGCTCCACCACAACGCACAAAATGGGTAAATAAAAAGGGTTGAGAATATATATTGAGTACGAGTCTCCTTTTATGTTTAAATTCTTAAACATTAATTGGAGAATCATTTATGACATGATTTTTCTCAACATCAGGGGGAGATAATAATCAGCTGGATAGAGGAAAATGAATTATCATTATCTAGATCCTCGTATATGAACTAGAAGTTCATAATATAATTCATGTTATTACATGTCAACTGCCAGACATATTTACTGACCCAATGAGAGTAATTAAGTCTCATATACCAGCTGAAATACTCTAAGTTTAAATTACATGTTAGAGCGAGAGAATGTAAATCATGCCTGAAGCATGATAGTTGAAATGGTTCCAATGATCAAAATTCTCGTAAATAGAAAGTAATATGAGATGGTCATATATTGGAGGCGGGTGCTCTGAAGAGACCCAAGACATAACAAATAATAAAACTCTATACGAGTTTCAGGTACCTGAAATAAAAATTGAAATCTTGAAGAGATCTCGATGAGTTATGTCATTACGAGAATGAAACCAGAAAATTGGAAAGTTGTCGACAACGATTTTACAAACAATTTTACATAAAATACTTCTATAGAAGTAAAGAAAGAAATCGAGGATCTTGTATAAAATCTATCCAGAAGTATAGATATTAAATTGGCCAATGTTGAAAGACGCTTTGAACTTCTAAAATAGAAGTATTTGGACCAATAGTCCAAACACCTAAAGGTGTAATACAAGTGAGGCACAAATAAGTAGTCGTAAATACGACTTGAACTATGATTTATGAAAAGTTTTAATTACTTCATGGTGGATGCAATTACTTTAGCAGTTTTGAAAATTTTACATGCGTCTAATTATTTGTGGATCCATATTTATCCTTGAAGGATCTAAAATGCTATAAGCATTTGGAAATTTCTGAGGAAATTTATTTAGACATGTCTCATGAATATTTTGGCGCATTTGGTATAATCGCCTTAGTGAATACTAATTGAGAAAATACTATAAGAATGATCAGATTTCCTTATGTATTTTATAAAGGAGTTTGGATCGAGATCCATTATGATAATTTTAGAACTCCTAAAGAGCTTCAAATTGGAAACTCATGAAGTACTTTCAATACAAGTACTTGAATCTTGACATCAAGTTTATCTCGACCTGAAGATCGAGCATTTTTATATATTTCTTTTGTCTATGAATAGACAAAAGCTGAAAGAATCTTAAAGAAGATTCAATATGAATAGAGCATATCTATTGAGTATCCCAATAGTTGTAAGATTGTTGGATGTGAATAAAGATAATTATCTTTTCTTGGTCTTGAAGCACTATATATTAGTTGGTCAATAAATATATATGATTATACAAAGATCATTACATTTAGATCTTCAAACATTCGTTGATGCCTCCTCAAATGTCGTAGAAATAATTGTTATGCACGAGGCAAGCCAAAAAAAATGTTTGGCTAAGACCATTGACCCAACATATCCAAAAGATATGTGGATTTACTTTTACAAGATATGATAAAAGCTATCTTGTGTGAAGATAATGCAAGATGTTTATCTCAGTTTGAAAGTGGATACATCATGGAACATATTACTCCAAAGTTTCACCCCTCACGATCTTTAGAAAAATGATATTTAAGATTAAATTATGAAGATTCAAAGATCTTCTGTGATGTTTGCATGAGGGGGAGTAAATACTCGTTGCACTCTTTTTCCCTTAACCGAGGTTTTGTCCCAATGGGTTTTCCTGGTAAGGTTTTTAATGAGGCAACATGTTATGCGTATCAAAGATGTATGTACTCTTTTTCCTTCACTAAAGAATTTTTTTCCCACTGGGTTTTTATCTTAGTAAGGTTTTAACGAGGCACACTATCTTCATAGACATCCAAGGGGGAGTGTTATGAATATTTATCTATGTGGATGTCTATCATGATTAAAACTTTATCAAAGGAGTTTGATTTATTTATTATTAGGAATATTATCTCTATGAATTAGAGTTTAATGTATCATGTACTTCTTATGCCTATAAATAGATGATTCATTGAAGGCATTGTATATAAGTCTATATTTGAGAATAATACAAATCTCCCTCTTTCTCTCATCTCTTTGTTCTTCTTGTTCTTATTCTTGTTCTTCTTTATTTTATTCACAACAAATATCAGACAAATTAAATTTTATCACGTAAATTTTGAGTTTAAATACTTAATAATTCGTCGTATTTTTTAAATTCAATACGTTAATCCTTCTCAATATTAATCTTTATTCCCTCCCAGCAATGAGACAAAGGATTGTCTGGGAAGGTTGCAGCTGCACCAGACCAGCCTATGTATACGGGGACTTCTCAAGCTTGTGTCTCAATATTTTCAGCACTCATGCGCTGCACTGTGTTTTACTCGACATATTTGGTGTTGGTGCACCAGACGGTCCAGACCAGCCATGTATATGGTTTTAGTGGTAAAAGATCCGGACTTTTAATTAGGTGATTCAAATTCAAAAAGATTAGTAAATAAGCGTGCATAAATTTATTTAAATTTAAAATTGACACAACTATTATCTTGTACTCGAATATAATGATAAAAATATAAAGTTCAATATATTTAAGCCGTTATCTAATAAGATATAGTAGTTTCCCATGTGTGGTTATAAGTACAAATTTATTAATTTAATAGATACATTATAAAGTAAGTGGTTATAAGTTTTAAAAATTTGATTGAAAAAAACCAACGGGGTTGGTCCAAGTGGTAAGCAGCTTGGTATCGCTTAAGCAGGTCTCGGGTTTGAGGCGTTGTGTATGCAGAAAATTCCCGCTGGGAGACTCACCCACCAAAACCAGGTGTACGACGCGGGTCGGACTGGATTAGTCAGGGCTAAGCCTTGAAAACCAGAGGGCAACCAAAAAAAAATTGATTGAAAAAAAAATCATACTCATAATTTTTTTCTTTCATACCAATAAAACCCTAAAACAATATTTACCTTGTTTTTATCGATTTTAAAACCTTACTTTTATTCAATGAATAAATATTCTATACACAGGCGATGTAATTTGAAAGTTTCCACAAGTGTTTTAGTTTTAGGGTATAAGGAGTTAGTTTAGGGTATAAGATTTAGGGGTTTAGGTGTAGGGGTTAGAATTTAGGGATAGTTATTTCAATTTAAGGTTTAGGGTTATAATTTAAGATTTATAGGTTAAAACCTAAATCCTTACCATATTACCCTAAAAACTAAACCCTAAATTATAACCCTAACCTTTAAATTAAAACAACTATCCTTAAATTCTAAACCCATACACCTAAACCCCTAAAGCCTATACCCTAAACTAACTCCCTATACCCTAAAACTAAGGCGCTTGTGGAAACTTTCAATTTTCACCGACAATGTATAAGATATTAGTCTTTATTCAATTAGTTACTTCCAAAAAGTGTAGTAGTTGAAAATTATGTGTGATTCTCTCTTAAAATGATGACTTGTTATAATAATATTTTAGGATGAGTTTAGTGGATAAAAATCCTCTACCCTTTCCGGTGCCCTTACTTATATGCCCCAACACTAAAAAACACAACAAAATTAAATTCTAAGCCTTAACCCTAAATTTTAAATCCTACACCCTACACCATATACCCTAAAAAATACACCATACCCTAAATTCCCTAAACCTAAACCATAACCCCTAACCTAAAACCCTAAACATAATTTTGAGTGTGAGGGCATAAATAAGGTCACCGAAAAGGGTAGAGAATTTCCATCCGAATTTAGTATGGATGACACCTACCGTTAAACACCATTAATTTTACACATCACTATATACTACTATATTTTTAAGGATTTTGCTATTGATAACTACGTAAATTTTAATAATTAATGTTTATTTTACTTTTCAACCGAATCTAGTAGAATGTAATTAATTACATTTCTAAAAAGTTGTGTTCTAATTAATATTCATCTAAAAGGGTTTAGGGTTTATAAACCCTAACTCCTATTTTAAACTTTTTTAAAAAATTTATTATATAATTAGATTCAATTATTAATTCGTTAAGCTGTCGATCACAGATTAAGACATTATTTTAACTTGTTCTAATAACAATTAAGATGAAACAGAGTCAGAAACAACAATTACATAGTATTTGTAAATAAATGGATTGCTTTAAAATGAACCATCACTATTGAATATGAATCAAACCACATGATTCTATTTGTCGAAAAATTAAAGAAATTATTCAACGTTTCCATTATTTACGAGATTCAACTTTACAAGAGACCAAATGAGAGAAGATGAACTGTGGAACAAGGTTTAACTCAAGTGTCCTAAAATCAAATCCCCCGACCAAACCAAAAGTTACATATGATTCAATTAAATTAACAAAAGAAAGAAAAAAATTGAAAATGAAGGTTAAAAAAAACATTGTTTGATTCACCAAGGAGTAGCAGTTCCACATGAACTCAGCAGTTGTTCCAAGTAATCAGCTCCTAAATCCTCAAACACCAACAAGTTCTGGTGTTGCCTTGCCGTGGGGGCGGCGACGGCGGCGGCGTTTTGCATGCTCTTCTTGTTCTTGGATCTTTTCCTCAAGGAATATCGCTGCTTGAGAGCCACAACCGGCGAGCAACCGTTGTCCTCATGGCATCGACACTTGATTGACTGAAGAGATTCCTTAACTGTTTCGACCGGAAAATTGAGAGTAGCCAATGCCCCTCTCATCGAAAACGCCGCCTGATCGTACGCCAAAGCGGCGGCCTCCGGGCTGTCGAATGTTCCGAGCCAAACCCTAGCACCATTCCTCGTCGAATCCCGAATCTCAGCTGCGAATTTCCCCCATGGCCGTTTCCTCACCCCTCTGTAACTCTTTACTTTACTCGGTTCTTCGTGTTGATGGTCGCCGTCGGAGCTCACCTCTTCCTCCTTCACGCCGTCGACGGAGGAATTATTGTTGGACTCCGACGATTCTTTATGCCTCTCTTCTTCAACCAATAAATCCCCCCAATCAATCTCTTCATTGTTGCTGAAGTTGAGAAGAAGCTCATCATCTCCGGCCCAGCCACTCGAAAATGGCTCCGGCATCGGCGATCCAAACGACGGCTCCGGTGATAATTCTGCATTATTTGAGTATTGAAACAACCAAGACTCCATATCTGGGTGATTGTTGTCTTGTAAGCTGTATGGTTTAGATATTTGTAAGACCAGGTTGGTTTGTTTGTGGTCTTTTGTTGACTCGTAAACTAGGTTTTGTCTCACGATATTTGAAGTACCAAACCCTGTATTTATACCAGATTTTGGCAGATTAGGACAAAAACATATTAAAAAACACAAACACTAAATCTGAAGTTTGTAAAAATATATTATTTTATGTATTCACAAATAGATTTACATTGCACTGTCCCATGTACCCAGGGAGATTAAATGCATTCACGTCAATGAAAGTGGAAGTTTCTAATTAGTTAATCTAACTGTGATTATATTTACATTTTAAGAAGTCCTCGAAAAAAACATATTTAATCTTGGCTTAATAGTTAAAAAGTGTCTAATCTATACCCTTTGTTTAAGTTTGGTGCTTAACTATTTTCGGGTTAGTTTGTTGTCTAACGTTTCATTTCGTAACTCAAATTAGATTTTTTCGTGACAGAAGTTAAAAGTTTTCTGTTATCCAATAAAAACACAACAAGTGACATATTCTGGTATTTTCTTTTATTTTTATTTTTCTAAAAATCAGAAAATCTTTAGTTTTATAAAAAAAAACTCAAAATCTTTAATTTCTCTAAAACCCCGAACCCAAACCCTAAATTCCTCCACTTCCACCACCAATTCAACCACCACTAGCCACCCTTGCATTTGTCGCCCCCCCTACTGAAACCCCCATCATCCCGACGTCGAAAACCAGTGAGTGAACCAGCAATTGTTTCATCGACGAACATCAAAAAATGAAGAAAAAATATCGATTGGGCTTCTAATCGACAGCTAGAGGGTGGGGGATGTTGAATGGTGAGATGCCTAACGTTTGGGTGGTGACCGATGAACCGCTGACATGTGGGAGGTGCCAGACGGCGAGGGAGATGTGATTTGAGGGTTTGATTGAAAGAAATTAAAACTTTGAAGTTTTTTAAGAAGTTTATATTTTTTAAGAAATTCAAAAATTAAATAAATAGATAAAATAGGCCATGTTGCATGTTTTAGTTAGATAACGAAAAAAATTTAACGGCCGTTGACGGAGAAATTCAATCTGAGTTACGTAATAAAACGTTGGGCACCAAAGTAGACAAAAAAAAACGTTAGACACCAAACACATAGATCTTTTCCAATATATCTATCTTTGATAGATCTAGTGGGATGCTAATCATCCATTTGACAAAATACTTTTAACCATTTGATAATGCATGCTCAATTAACTTGTTGCTGGTGCTCGAACTCGTGGCCTTTAAAAATAACAACTATTTTCTTAACCACTAAAGCAAGTTGTTTCATGCTATTCACATAATATTTTGATTGTTGATAATAATAAGCGTTCGAATAATATCGATTTTTCACAAAGATCCAAGTTTGACTATATTAGACACGTCTGGTGGCGTGAGAGTAACAATCTTATACATTCAACAACAAAAATGGTGCACTCAATAATATGCGGATGGTTGAAAACATACAAGGGAAAAAACCGCTTTCCGGAAAAGGAAAAAATAGTAGTTTTCCTCCCTTTTTTGAGAAAAATGGTAGTGTTTTTATGTTATTGGAGTTTTTATATACTTCTTTTAAAAAATGGAGTTTTTATATACTCCTTAATTTAAAATTTTAAGGCAACGTTGAATGATTTTTGTTACTTTCCAAATAAATTGGACATTTGAGAAATTTCATTATAATTTCCTATAAAAGTTTAGATTAAAATATTATATTTAAAAGATGATAATCACAATTTTTACCCAAATTTACTTACAACTTCAAGCGAGAATATATATATATATATATATATATATATATATATATATATATATATATATATTGTGTATAGTAAGTTTACGAGTAAAATAGACCCTTTATTGTAAAGTTGAGAAATTAAGAATATGTTTTCTTTTAGAAAAATATTTTTTATTTATTTTTCTATTGATTTTTATTTTTAGAAAACAATTTTCATTTTCTATTTTTAAAAAATTAAAAACCACACTTGGACCTTGGTTAATAGAGATAAAAATTTGCTTTCAAAGGTGAAAATGTGTTTGGTATTTATTTTTTTCAAAATAAAAATGAACAAGTAATTATTAAATAATTAAATTAAAATATAATTATTAAAAAATAATATTATAATAGATAAATAAAATATAATGAAATAAACTAAAATTTAAAAAAAAATGTCATTAGAAGAATTTGAACTCATATAAAAAATGAAGTTAAAACTAAAAAATGCATGCTCCATCTTTTCCACATTTTGTAAAACATGTTTAATGAAAATATGAAAACATTTTGTATATTTTTAATTTTTCACTTATTCTTATTTTTATTTTTAAAATCATTTTCTAATTTTACAGTCAAATACGTTTTCTTCAAAGTTTTCGATTTTCTAAAAATAAAAAAATAAAAATGATATCTCTTTTATAGAACCAAACGAAGGTGAACAATTAATCTTTGTACATTTACATTTTGAGTAAATAGCTCAAATTATAGCGATTTATCGAAATATATTTAAAAACACAGTAACAGAGAGAACATCACATGGAATTGGCGTTTCAACTTTTGATCCAAAAAACCAGGTTAACGAAAACACTCTTGGTGTATTTTATTTTCTTCCTTCTTCAACAAATTTGATCTGATATATTATATTTATTAATATAACATTTAAGTTAGAGCTGTATAAACTTTAATTTACATAAGCTTATTATATTTAAGGTATTAGTTTATTATTTGTGGTTTAGGATTTTAAGTGGTAAGGTTTAGAATTTAAGATTTAAGGTTAAAGTTTAGAATTTATGTTTAGAGTTTAGAGTTTTAGTTTTAAAAATTTACATTTTAAAAAATATTTGTGTAATATATTTGTGTACCTATGATTTAAAAGATATTTTTCACTTAATTATTTTCAATCTAACATCCTCCTGTATGTTGCCGATTAATCTGATTTATTAATTAATGTTGTGACTGATCTAATATAATGTTTTTGTTTTGTTTTGTCTGGATTATAAAAAACAATTAGTGGCAGTAGGTCGTCCAATCAAATTTTATAGAACTTTTAAATGTTTTTTAATCATAAAATATAAATTGTTAATAATGGAACAAATTGGTATTTTTATAATACAAAAGAGGAATCAAATGACGTACGGCGGCGGGGGAATGACGTATTTGCCATGTTAGCATGTTTAAGTAGGGGTTTTGTATTAATTTTTGACCTACATGGCAGCCACTTGGCATTATAATAATGTAAAGGAATTTCCTCTTAGCTTTTTTAAATAGAGGAGAAAACTGGTGACCATTTGCACCAAATTGCAAAGGGATTTTTTTTTTATTTCTTGAGAATCTATAAGAGTACACTACACCATGGACCGACCTTAGTTCAATTCAATATGGTGACAAAATTAACTCTTAATATTCATGTATTTTATTAATTTAGTTTTTGATTAAATTTTAATGTTATTGACGTGACTATTGATAATAATTTTTTTAGAGTCAGATTTTGTGATAGAGTTTGAGGGAGTTTATTTAAAATATTTAGATATTTAAATTAAATGTTTAAATATTTTAAAGGGTTTAGTTTAATTTCTTTTAAAAATGGAGTTTAACTAAAATTTTTAACAAAAAAAATACTTTAAGAGAACTTTTAAGAATTTTAAGGAATGTACTTAATTTAAAATATTCAAAAATTTTGAAACATAATAAAAATATTTAAAAATTTTGAAGGGTCCAAATTAAAATTTTCAAAATATGAAGGACTAAATAATACAATTTTAAAATTTTTGGGGCTAGGGCTCCTACTGGCTCTCATTATCATCACCTATGGTCTTTGTACACTTTCTTGTTGACATGATAATACATTAACAAGTAAATTTAAAATATAAGTCGATTGAGTATAGTTTGATTGACATTGTCGGTGGTGCAACATGCAAGAGAAAATGGGATATAACATGCTTAAGCGTTAACTATCCTCTAATTTATAAGTAAAGAAAAGTCTAAATTGTATAAATATTGTACACTATATGTTTGTGTCATGCGATTTGTCAAATTTGTGTCATTAAAAATTTAGCAATTTAGTTATCATTTTTTTTGTTTTAAAAGATTAAGAGTTGGATTTGACAATTTTTAAAGTTTGAAAAAAAAAATTAGTTGCTCTCTCTTTTAACCTATCCGCTCTCTATTAAATTTTTGTCGCTTGTAATTTTGTTTTTCTTCTCTTTTGGTTGGTGACCAGCAACCACTCTTAGTATTGGTTATCGACCATTGAGTCTATTATTTTTTTTGTTTTTCGTATTATAGTAAGAATTTTTGTTTTTGTGACAAGCGTTTTTTCTGTCCTTATGACACGTTATTCTTTAATTTTTTGTGGTTTGTTTCATCTATCCTTGTGGTATAATTTCAGCATACCTTAGCGATCAGTTGGTGCTCGTACAAAGATCTTTGCAACACTAATATCTGATTATGATTATGTCGGTGTCTTAGAAAGATGGATCCCCACTCAGTTGATTGTTAGTTGCCGATGTAATCAGACCTGGGTAGCGAAGCAATCTGCCTGGTAGCATGGTTTGTTCACCACTCTTTTTTAACCCCGTAAAGCATCTCGTTTGGATAGAGACAAGGAGATTCGAGAAGGTTTTCGAATTTTGATATGCTAATCTCGATAGAAGTGTCTTCTTTTCTTTGCACCATTGTAAAAAAATAGTATACTTGTTTATTTTTTTTTCTTTTTGATACATTATATTGTATTATCTTTCACGATAATTAATAAAATTCAGATGTCATTGTTAAAAAAATTGACAATTTAAAAAAAAGTTAAATTAATAAAAGATGTAAATGTTAGTATGCTTATTATTGGTTTGTTTAAGTCTTCATAAGGGGCAATTTTGCTAGATGATCTAATTTCTTTCTATAATTAGTTTTCTTTAAATAATACCTACAATTAGGGGGAGGGAGAAGAGAGAAATATTCAGGCTTAATCACTTGCTTCATCATTTGTTGACCTTTTGATAATTAGCTAAAATCATTAATATATGCTTGAATACGTTACATCTATTATTAAGTGACATTTTTTTTACGAGGAGAAAGAAAATGAAAAATAATAATAATTGATTTTTAAAAAAAGGTAAACTTAGACATCATTCTATCAACATAGTTGGATAATTAAAATAGAAATATAAGAATTACAGGCACCAAATAGGTAGTTTACCCGTATATTAATTTATTTTTAAAGGTTTCTTTTATGAAATGAGCGTGGTTAAGTGTTTTTGTAAGTTTTTCTGAATTAATTGGTGTGATCAGGAGCGAAGTTTAAAAATTTAGATTGTTGTGTCAAAATTTAAAATAGTTCATAATATATTTTTTTAAATGAGTAAAGACAAACGGTGTGTGCTAATTTCCTTCAAGAGTGTCAATACTCTTATAATCGATGTCAATTATTTAAAAGTGGTATTTATTTTTCTTTTAAACTTTTTATATAAAAAAATATATTTTTTTAAAAAATGGGGTGTCAAGTGACACCTCCATCCCCTTATTGGCTCCATCAGTGAGTATGATTACAAAATAATATATATTCTTTAATTCTAGTCCTTTAATAATGCACACACTGTCCAGGAAAATTCTAAAAATTTGAATCACCTAAAGTAAACAACATCACAAGACTTTTTTTGAACTATAAGAATGATAAAATCATTTAACTTCAAAATTAACGGAGACCTAATAAATATTTAATCTATATTTTAAAAATAAGAATATTTAAAATAACAATATCTAAAAGGATTAATATCCTATACACAGACAGTAGAAAATGAAAGTTTCCACAAACGCCTTAGTTTTAGGGTATAGGAAGTTAGTTTAGGGTATAGTGTTTAGGAGTTTAGGTGTAGGGGTTAAAATTTAGGATAGTTGTTTCAATTTAAGGGTTATGATTATAATTTAGGCTTTATAGGTTAGGGTTTAGTTTTTAGGATAATATGGGGAGGATTTAGGTTTTAACCTATAAACCTTAAATTATAATCATAAACCTTAAATTGAAACAACTATCCCTAAATTTTAATCCCTACACCTAAACCCCTAAACACTATATCTTAAACTAACTTCATATACCCTAAAACTAAGGCGCTTGTAGAAATTTTTAGTTTTCACCGCCTGAAAATTTATCCTATCTAAAAATACCGTTAAAAAACACATTTTTTTCTATTCATTTAATAACACTGTCCATGTTTACATGATCTCTCTTTATTTGAATATTTGTGAATTATTTTTCTTTCATTGATTTATATTGACATTCATTATTTACATTTTTAAATAATCAAATTTGATCTAGAACTATTCTTGGGTATTTGGAAGAAGAAAAAAAACATGTTATGTTCGTCTAGAAAAAAACATGACTCCTTAAAACGTGCAACACACATCTCCAATTTGTTGAAACTCCACCGGAGAGACGATCGGAACAACAATGAAGAAGAAAACATCAAAAGGAAAACTGAAGAAGATAATCGGTGAGAATTTCAGAAAGGAAGGAAGAGAGAAAGAGTGTTTGGATATTTTCAATGTTGGCCAAAAATAGCTGATTTGGGCCATTGCCACAAAGTGGTTTTTATAGCCCATCTTTAGTTAACAGATTGACCCAAGGTTGCTCCAATCTGTTTTAACTAATTTGGGCATTATAACAGATTTAGTTAGCTAAACCGATTCAGCTGAGCTGGATTCAGAAAATCTGTTATTTTAAACAACCCAGAACCTTCTCTCTAATATTCACCCTGCTTTATTTGCTTTCTTCTTCCTGAAGTTGCCGAAAAGACCAGACAAACAGCTGATTGCGCAAAGCTTGAAAACGACCCACAGCTAGAGGTTTTGTAAAGATATCAGCAGTCTGACACGCAGCAGGAACATAATTCACTTCCAAATGACGAGTCATAACTCTCTCCCGAACAAAGTGTAGATCCAACTCTACATGCTTCGTTTTGGCGTGAAGTACAGGATTAGCTGCCATGGCCACTGTACTCGTGTTATCACACCACATTTTCAATGGTTCATCAACATTCAACCCCATATCAGTTAACACAGCCTTGACCCAAAGAACTTCAGAAGCAGCATCCGCCAAACTGCGATACTCAGCTTCAGCCGTCGATCTCGAAACAGACCGTTGTTTTCGAGAACTCCATGAAATTAAATGGGAGCCACGAAACACACAATACCCGGAGACTGACCTCCGATCATCCACATCTCCTGCCCAGTCAGCATCAGAGAACACCCTCAAATCAGTAGAGTCACTATGAAAAGGAAAATGCAAACCATAATCAGTAGTGCCTTGTAAGTAACGTAAAATACGTTTGACCGCAGACCAGTGAGCGTCCTTAGGTGTCTGCATGTACTGTGCAACACGATTAACAGCAAACGAAATGTCTGGGCGAGTATGACAAGCATAAAGAAGAGCCCCAACAACACTCCTATACATTTGAGCATCCACATCATGAACTCCAGTATCTTTACTCAACTTAGGAGACACAACAAAAGGGGTATCAACTGGTTTAGTATTTTGCAGATTGGTTTTGGTCAACAACTCAGCAATAAACTTGCGTTGACATAAAAACAAACCATCCTTCGTATGTATAGCCTCAATGCCCAAAAAGAAATGCACAAGTCCAAGATCCTTCAGAGAAAAACGATCATGCAAAGTTCGAACCACATCATCAACATGTTCTAATGAGGAGCCAGTTAATAAAATATCGTCGACATAGACAGCCACATAAGTCATAACCACATCATTCTTAAAAATAAACAAGGACGGATCAGCTCGAGAAGCATTAAAACCAATACTGCAAAGAAACTCCTTCAACTTACTAAACCAGTTTCGTGGAGCTTGACGCAAACCATAAAGAGCCTTCTTTAGCTTGCATACAAGAGTAGAACCATCAGAATCTTTCTGAACAAAACCATCAGGCTGTCTCATAAACACGTCTTCTTGCAAGTCACCTTTTAAAAAAGCATTGTTGACATCCACCTGTCGTATCTGCCACTGCATTGAAACAGCCAACGAAAATAAGATGTTAACAGTAAAAACTTAACAACGGGGCTAAAAGTTTCACCAAAATCATAGCCAGGTACTTGCGAAAAACCCTTAGCAACAAGCCTCGCTTTGTAGCGATTCACAGAGCCATCGGAGTTGTACTTGACTCGAAAAATCCACTTACACCCAATTGCCTTCCTATTAGGAGGTAACCGAACTAATTCCCATGTACCATTGTTCATAAGCGCATCATATTCAGATTGAACCGCCTCACGCCACTTAGAGTCTTCAAGTGCACAATGTACATTATTAGGAATAGCAGCAGCTTCAACATTATAAACCTTGGGCTTGAATACTCCCACCTTACTACGCGTAACCATCGAGTGAGTGTTACTTGTAGAAGAATTAGAAACCACAGAAGAATCATGTGAAGGAAGAACCAAGTTATCAGGCACAGCTCCCCTAGCAGAAGCAGAAGATATAACATTACCACTGTGTGTAGCTGAGCTGGAATTAGAACATGGCAAACCAGAAGTGACTGGCAGTGAATCAACGGTCAAGGGCTCAGGAAGAGAAGTATCGGCTAAACCAACATGATCAGATTGATCACTGTTAAGTACAGGAGGCACAACAAGGTCAACAGCCTCTGACATAACAGCATTATCCACTGGTCTAGAAGAAGAGGAAACAACCTCACCTGCTCTCGTTACAACAAGGGCATACAAAGAATCCAATGGAGGAGGTTCAACAACCGCAGCTGCTACCCTTGTCACATCAGAATTAGACTGAACAGGAACACGGGGAGGAGAAGTCTCAACTAACACAGCAGTTCTTGGCACACTAGAATCATTCTGAACACTAGGCAAACCAGATTTAGTAGATTCATCTGAACACACATGTGACAAAGGAAAATTAGGTGACATGTGAGTCTTAGCATGCATAGTGGGATTCTTAAAGGTAGCACCAGCAGCAAAAGGAAAAGAAAATTCATTGAACTTGACATGGCGCGAAACAAAAATTCTGCCAGTGGCATCCAAGCACTGATAACCTTGATATTTTGGGGAATATCCCAAAAATACACAAGACTTGGACCTGAAATCAAACTTGTGGGAGTTGTAATCACTGGTACAAGGAAAACATTGAGATCCAAACACCCTTAATGACTTGTAATCTGGTTTTCTACCAAACAGTTTCTCATGTGGTGAAACACCCCCTAGAACATCAGTAGGTAACCTATTGATTAGGTACACTGCACTCAGAACCGCAAATGACCAATACTGAAATGGGACACTTGCTTGTGCTAACAAGGTTAAAGCAGTTTCAATGACATGACGATGTTTTCTTTCGACAACGCCATTTTGCTGTGACGTATATGGACATGTAACACGATGCTTAATTCCCATAGCAACTAAATCAGATTCCAGAGCTTTAAACTCACCACCCCCATCAGTTTGTAAAGCAATAATAGACTTTGAAAACTGATTTTTAACTAATGCAACAAACACTTTAAATGCTGATTAAACTTCTGATTTATTTCGTAAAAGAAACAGCCAACAATTCCTGCTATACATGTCAACAAACGTAACATAATATTGCCATCCTAACGACTTAATTGGAGCTGGGCCCCATACATCAGCCTCAACAAGATCAAAAGAGGTTTTATAAACTGTCAAGGAAGGAGAAAATGGCAACTTGTGGCTTTTTCCTAGTTGACAGGCAATACACAACATCCTTTTATCAACAGAAACAGGTTTATCTAGAACAAGATTAACAATCTTAGCAGCAGGGTGGCCTAGTCGTTGATGCCAAAGCCAGTAAGTAGTATGAGAAGAAGGCTTCAACACAGTATTATTTGCATCACAAGAACCTACAGCTACTGTTGAAGTGGTATGATGACACTCAGTTGCAGCAGAAATAGAAGAATGCATATTAAAGCAGTAAAGACCATCCTCAAGTCTCCCTTCCAGCAAAATAACCTTCGATCTTTCATCCTTAACAAAACAACAAGACTCATGAAACTCGAAGAACACTGAGTTATCCTTAGCAAAACGAGAAACTGACATTAAATTACGTGTAATTTGTGGAACAGTAAGCACATGATTAAGTGCAAGAGATCTAGACTGTGCTGACACAAAGTACTGACTAACTTGTGATATATTCAACAAAGATCCATCACCAAGGAATACCTTCCCTTTACCTGTATAAGGTTGAGTATTCTGCCCAGTAGACGATTCACTTGTGACATGGTGAGTGGCCCTAGAGTCAGGGTACCACTTGTCAGAAGTTGACAAGAATCCTCTGGCAATCAAGGAGTTAATCTGAACAGTATCTTCTGTTTCCAAAGGTGCCTCAGCTGTGTGGCCTGTCTTACAACTCACAAAAGGATCATAGCATGTATCTAAATTATCAGTGACAAACTGACAAACATTAGCCTGTGTAACGGGACCTTGTTTTTCATTAGAAGGCACAGTCGGTGAAGCTACAGAACCTTTAAACCCCTTATCATATCTATACCAACACCTATCAGCCAGATGTCCCAATTTACCACAAATTTGACACTGTATTCGTGGCCTGCCAAAGAACCTACCACCAGATTGATTCGAACCATGTTGATCACGAGGCCTAGACTCATTATACGGACGCAAATTTTCTCTAGATTCTCTATTTTCAGAACGCACATCATAGTTTTTTCCAGAATTATTACCAGGACTGTAACGAGTAACATTAATACCAATTGGAACACGCAAAGGATCTAGCAGCCTAGATTCAGCATCCTTAAGAGCAAAAGTAACAGATTCAAGGGTATAAGGCTCACGACTCACCGTAAGTGCTGCAATGAAAGCTTCATACTCAGGCGGTAGACTGTTGAGGATGGTAGCGATTTGTTCAACTTCAGATACAGGATTGCCAGTGGTAGCAAGTAAGTCACAAATTTCTTTGATATGTGTAGTGTACTCGCTGACAGTGGATGTTCCTTTCTTCATAGAGCGCAACTTACAGTGAAGACTCATTATCTTGGTGGTTGATAGCTTTGAATAAAGTCGAATAACAGAACTCCAGATCCCAGCCGTGGTTTCAGATCCAACCAATTGGGGAAGAATGCCTGGACTGACTGTCGATAGAAGCCAAGACGCAAGAGAGCTGTCTTGCTTCCTAAACCTTCGATAAGCTGGATTAAGAACAAGCTGACCGCTGGAATTGGTTATGACTTTAGCAGGTACAGGAGTGGATTCGTCAAGAAAATGCTCCAACTCGTGCCCTCGAATCATCAGAATAACTTGTTGTTTCCATAATAAAAAATTGTAATCATCAAGCTTCACATTAACTTGCTTATTAGCAAAAAACTGACCTTCGTCCTGATCATCAGTAATTTGTAGGTCACGAACTTGCTCAGCGGTTTGATTTGCAGATTCCTCAGCCGTCGGCATCACGAGAAACCCTAACTGCTACAGATCGAAGCAACACATTGTACCGGAAGGAAGGAGTTACACCGGAAAAGGCTCTGATACCATGTTGAAACTCCACCGGAGAGACGATCGGAACAACAATGAAGAAGAAAACATCAAAAGGAAAACTGAAGAAGATAATCGGTGAGAATTTCAGAAAGGAAGGAAGAGAGAAAGAGTGTTTGGATATTTTCAATGTTGGCCAAAAATAGCTGATTTGGGCCATTGCCACAAAGTGGTTTTTATAGCCCATCTTTAGTTAACAGATTGACCCAAGGTTGCTCCAATTTGTTTTAACTAATTTGGGCATTATAACAGATTTAGTTAGCTAAACCGATTCAGCTGAGCTGGATTCAGAAAATCTGTTATTTTAAACAACCCAGAACCTTCTCTCTAATACAATTGGTTTAGGATTTATGATCTTCTAGAATCACTGTCTTTATCTGCAAGACCAGACTCAGTGTCTCCATCCAATTTTCTCTTTTTTTTATCATAAGAAAAAACAAAATTCGATTAAAATAAAAAGGACCCGACTCATACATATGAAGTGCAGAAAACAAAGAGACAACATCAGACTTAAGTCCAGAGACAAACAAGCGACAGGACACAGTAACTTTTCTTTTTTAATAACATAATGATTATCTCAAGTTTTTGTTGCTAAATTGACATATATTTCTCAGATATAATAAAGTCCAGAATTTTTCAATACACAAAGCAGGGTACAGTCACATTATCACATACTAGAGTGTATATGATTCAGTAATTTTTAAGTAGTTCATCGGTTTTTGGTTCGATTAATTTCGATTATCGTTTTCTGATATTAATCTTAGGTTTCTAAAATTTTATATTTAATTTGAAAAAATAGATTCTTATACATTATTTGAGAAAATTTTAAAGTAATTTACGTAAATACTTCTTAATAAATTAATTTGTTCAAATAATCACTATTGTAAATTTGTAAACCATAAACTGCCCAAACGTTACAGTCCAATTCGGTCTTTGATTTGAGATGCTCAACCCTAGTAGGGATGGCGGGCATGAATTGAATTTTTGGCCAACATAAACTTGACCCGAAAATAAAAGGTTCTACCAGAACCTGTCCTGTTCGAATCAAACATGTGATGAATTTTCACTTGCAACTGACCTGAATTTTAGGATTCAAACCCGCCCACCCCAAAACAAATAAAATAATTATTTTCATTTTTATTAAAAATAAAGGGGATAATATATATATATAATAAAGAGAAGTGTTTATAGTGATTATTTCTACTATCCTCTTTTTATTCAATAAAATTAAGGATGAAATTGGAAGAAAAAATAAAGAGAGTTGTACTATAGTAATTATCTCTAAACATATGGTTAAGTGTTTAAATATTTTGGGCCGAATATATTTTACCATAAATACGAACCCTACTTGATATCTAATAATTTTTTTCACAAGATACGACGAACATAAATTTTTATTTTAGAAAAATCCGACCTTATAAAATTGAGTCTGGATCTCGTGCCCATCCCTAAACCTTAGTACAGATTGCAGTTCTAATATATATATATATATATATTTAAATACTTGATGAGTGATGACATATATATTTATCAGGAGAAAATATTATATAGATTAAAATTTAACAATTGAAACTATAACTATTTTTGTTGCTAATTTACCATAGATTTGTTACGCAAATGATAAATTCACACCATAAGTGACCGTACAAATCTTCCTCCCCATTTTTCCACCTATACAAATACAAACAAACTGAACTTAAAAGTAGGAAACTTGGGTCACGTGACAAGAGCCTGATCAACACGAACAGTGGGTGCCCACCGCCACATGTATTGTTGACGCAGTCTATGGTAATTTGACCATTAATACTCTAATCCCGAAATCCAAAGTAAAGTCCGACAAGGACTCCAGGATCCAGGAACGGATTCATCGTACCTGGTCAGTTCACTCCCTAAATCCTAGGTTAACATTATCATGTATTCCTTAATCATCCAACCCCACTTCTTTATTAATTAAGCCCTCAAACATGACTTGATTGCCACGTGTTTGTGTTCCCTTAAAAGACAGAGAAACTTTTCTCATAATCCCCCATTATTTTACCGCCCACGCGCCGCCGCCGTCGTCTCTGGCGGGGACCAACTAATCTAACTAAATTCACTTCCAGCATTATATTACATTAAATTATTCATAGGTAAAGACATTTTGTGGAGATTATGTTTGACTATTTTGTTTTCGCTTAATATCAAAATAAATATCTAAACTATTTCATTTTTATCTTTAAAGTGCCTATATTATTTTTTTTAAGTTTTTAAATTATCTTATTTTTTTAGATGCTTAATTTTTTACCGCTTTTAGGTGCTTAAATTATATTTTTTCGGTCAAAATAAGTGCCTAAATAAATCATATTTGGTCGAAATATGTGTCTTAGTTTGACCTTAAAAAGAACAAAAAATGATAGTTTAGAAATTTAAAATAGACAAAAAAAAATTAAGCACTTAAAAAAGAAAAAACATGATAGTTTAGGCACTTATTCTGACATTAAACCTTTTATTTAACTAAAAAGTTTGGGTTTTTTTAATCACTGTTGGCTTGATATGTTCTTAAAGTGGTAATAACCCGATAATTGTTCAAAGTGACCATGATTGAATTCATTTGTTATTTTAGACCATTTCATTACTTACATTTGATAGTTATATTCGAAATAATATCTAAATTATTTACGTATTTAGTGACGGAGTTGGGAATTAAGATAAGAGGGTAAAATATAAAATATAATTATCCATTAAAAATGAAGAAATTCAAATGAATTGAAAATTGAAGTCCAAATATCATTAAATTTTTTAATAGAAAAATTGCGGTCACAAGCCATTTCACAAAAAAAAAAACGTAAAAAATATTAAAAAATAAGATATCTAGATAAAATAATTACTTAGTACTTTGGCATTCAAACTTTGAAAGTCATTTCACAAATATTACTTTTGAGAACGATGGTCAAGCTTAGATAATGATGTTGTAACATATTGATAACTATTGCTAAGTTCAAGGAAGTATAATTGATATACCGATAGTCAGTTGGTCTAGTGAGATAAAACACTAAATTCCTTACATAAGCATAAAGATACAAATCTCGACATTATTGATAAAGAAAATTGAGTTGGGTGGATCGCTCCCAAAATAAAACAATTTATATATATATATATATATATATATATATATATATATATATATATATATATATATATATATATATATATATATATTCTATACACAGGCGGTGGAAACTGAAAGTTTCCACAAGCACCTTATTTTTAGGGTATAGAGAGTTAGTTTAGGGTATATGATTTAGGGGTTTAGGTGTAGGGGTTAGAATTTAGGGATAGTTGTTTCAATTTAAGGTTCAGGGTTATAATTTAGAGTTTATACGTTAAATCCTAAATCTTTACTATATTATCCTAAAAACTAACCCCTGAATTATAACCCTGGACCTTAAATTGAAACAACTATCTCTAAATTCTAAACTCATATACCCTAAACTAACTCCTTATACCTTAAAACTAAGGCTGATAGATATAGATAGTAGCTTCTTGATGCTTTCTTGGATAATAAACAATATTTCATCAAAAAGAAAATCAGTGGTGAGATTAAGGCTGATATATTATGGTGGCAACTTGGTTGGTGATGTGGGGATGTCGCTGACCGCCGGCCGGCGGGGAAAATATTTTATTTCAATAATTTTAGGGCAACAGTACGGTTCATGAACCAGTGCACGAGCGAAACTTCCTTGAACAATGCTAATAGCCTAATACTAATAGAAAAATGCATTTCGCAATCGTATTTAATTATACCTGCTACGATCCAACACCATTAGAATAACAGTATTTAAGTAAACTGAATATTATAATTACAAGTGCAATTTATGTATTTTTATTCGGTACATGACCCAGTGGGGCAAATGAACAGAGGTTCGATGAACAGTTTGTGAATTGTTCGTTTATGTTCATTTATGTTCATTTATTAAGCTAAATAGTGAGCGTGGACAAAAATTTTATGTTTGTTTATGTCTGGTTCGTTTATGTTCACAAACGAGCTCGTTTGAAAGTTCGTTTACCTGATTCTCTTTTTTCTTTTATTTTCTTTATGATATAAATATTGATAAAGGTGGAGACTAAACTGAATACACTATGAACTTTAGGGTTCAAATTATGAAACCCGAGAAGCTGGCTTAATTTCACAAATTTTCTCCGACTTGCAAATAAAAGGGTAAAAATGAGATTATTGGTTGTGAAACTTCTGAACATATAAATGAAAATATTCGCGAACGTTAAACGAATATGTTGACGAACGTTAAACGAACACGATCATTATATTAAAAACTAAAACGAACACAAATCGAACATGAATACCTTTAAAAACAAACAAACAAACACACTACAATCTTGTTTGTTCTAACCTAATTCATTTACTCCTACATATGTTTCATGTCCATTTCATGATACATATTCAAAATTGGTAATGTACTATTGCAAGGGTAAAAAGGACGAACCTTGATCCTTACCAATAATGCTATTAGATACCGAGAGAGATGGGTTTTTTTATTAAAAAAATTAAAATAAATTTATTGGTCTTACATTTTTTAATTTTATTTTAGTTTTCCTTCAATAAATTTCTACCTTCTCCATGATAATAATGGTTATATATATGTATATATATAAAATAGGAGACAACCCCTTTAAAATTTGGTTGTCCTATACTCCTATTTTTTAAATGCTTCACTTTGGGCTTCTTTTTGTTGAGCACATTTTGGACCTTTCCTTTATTAAAGTTTGATGGAAAAATCCCACGTAAAGTGCAAAAATTATTTAAAGCCCAAATTCTCGTTCAAAAGGCTGGCATTGGTCCAATTATTATAGTTTGACCAATACACTACAATGGTTTTCAATAATATATATATATATATATATATATATATATATATATATATATATATATATATATATATAACTAAATGTTAAATTTGAACGATTTTTTTAAACATTTCAAAGTGTTGAATTAAGGATAAAATCTTGTTGGTCCTACTAAAATAAGCACTTCATCGAACAATTGCATCACTCACCAAAAATATCGAATTCAAATAGGTAAAAAAAATTATATGAAATCAGGGACAGAGCTCCTTTGAGGCTTAAGGGGGCTTGGCCCCTGGCCCCTGTTATAAAATCAAAATATTTGATAGATTTTAGTTTAATAATAACTTAATCCTTGTAAAAAATAAAATATTAAATATAAAAATACAAAAGTTTATTAATTACATAATAAGTATAGGTTGAAAAGAAAAATCAGTTTGTATCTTCAATTTTTTTGGTCCAATAACAATCTGGGTTATTATAAGTTTAAATATTAGACAAATTATGTCTTGTCCCCATAAATTTTGAGTTTAAATATTTGATAAGCCCTTCTATTTTTGAAATTTAACATTTTGACCCTTGTCAATGTTTGATCCTGGCTCCATCCATGTATGTAAACAATCCTTTGACACAAAAAATTACAGTATTACAAATTGAATTTGAATTAATTCTCTCTTTTATTTGAAACCCATAATTTAAAGGATACTGAAAAAAAAGATTAAAATCAACAATATTTGAAATTTTAAATGTGTTTTTTATAAAAAGAAAAGGAGAGAAATTATTCAGGATCGAATCCGAGAATTAACGGTTAAAAAAACACAGTATCTGCTTAGCTTAAGGATAAAATTCGTATGTCCTTTTTCGGTGTCCTTACTTATGCCCTAACATTAAAAAACACTATAAAATTAAATTCCAAGCCCTAACCCTAAATTTTAAATCCTAAACCTTACACTTTATACCCTAAAATATACACTATACCATAAATTCCCTAAACCCTAACCTCAACCCTAACATAAAACCATAAACCCTAAACTTATTTTTGAGCGTATAGACATACGTAGAGATATCGAAAAGGATAGAAGATTTCCATCCTCAGCTTAGAGCCGCCAGAAGAGGGAAACTCGACAGAAATAGCCTATCATGCATGCACCACGACAATATTTGTAGCTCCCCACAAAACATTAATAAACACAAAAAAGGACAACATAAAGCAATTATTTTACTACATAATTCAGATATAGTTTTGGCCAGCTGCTTTTTAATTATAACGTTGAATAAATCGAACTTTTGTTCATCGTCCGAGGAATGGAACTTTTCCTACAGGCGTCAAATATGACCCACACCTTTATTCTCATGTGGCGGTCCATGTCATATATAAAACGCTACTTGCCAACCAAGTCTCAAATTCATTAACGTAATGGAAGCATCTCAAGGAGGGAAGAGGATGATGAACGATGGGGGAGTTCGATACAGGGGGATTCGCCGGCGTCCATGGGGAAAGTTCGCGGCCGAGATACGGGATCCGACGAGGAACGGAGCGCGGCTATGGCTCGGAACGTTCGAGACGGCCATAGAGGCAGCTAGGGCTTATGACAGGGCTGCTTTCACTTTCCGAGGTCACTCGGCCATTCTCAACTTTCCGAACGAGTTCCAATGTCCGGATCCACCACCTTTTGCACTGACCACGGCTTCTTCATCTTCTTATTCGGTTGGCATGGTGAATCGGCCTAGAGGACGAGAAAGTGAAGTTATAGAATTTGAGTACTTGGATAACAAGTTGTTAGAGGATCTTCTTGAAACAGAAGGAGAAATGCAAGGACTGTAGAGCGAATTAAATCTTTTTTAGTTGAAGTTTATTGTATTGCATTAATTCACCATTGAAAGAACAATGTGCCTGCTATATACTTCACTGTAAGCAAGGCAAAATTTATTTATTTTTAAATTTTTAATTGGGAGTACATTTGTTTTGAAAAGGTAAACTAATTAAACCAATACAATGTTGAATAAATTATGTGTGAATCGTTGGTATATTGTTCATTTGTTAAGTTATATAAACGAGTAAGGATAAAAAAATTATATATGTTCATTTAGAATATTAACAAATTTCAGTAACGATGTGTTCGATTCATTTATATTTAGGAACAAACTCGTTTATGAATTTGTTTATCAGTTCGTTTATAAGTTCATTTATTAGTTTATTTATTTAAAGTTGACATTTTAAATGTAAAATACTTCTAAAGCTATTTATGTTTATTTTATTTATTTGTAATATAATTATCAACATTTCTATTTGATTGCTTTATATTTTAAAAATAAGAAATATGTTTATTAGTGATTTGTTTGTTTATTATTTATGAATATATATTTGTAATTGTTCACGGACATGTTTAATTATATGTTCATAATCATATTAAGTATTCACAAATATTAAACAAACGAACAAAGACATATATAACTAATAAATGAATACGGATATTATTTTGAAATTCTAACCGAACACGAAAATAAAGGAAAAGTTTCATCTAACTTGTTGAGTCTCCTTTTTAACCAAAAGTTGTTGGGTGTAGTGGTAAAATATATTCTATTCTCAAGAAGAGAATTTATGTTCGAATTTTAGAAATAAAATTGTTAAAAAAATAACTATAAATTTTAAATATGGACCATAAATTATCATGGACAGTAAAATAAACCATTTAAAGCATAAAATAAGACTCAAACTTAAAGACATAATGTAAATGTGACAACTTTGTCAATATAATCAAGACCTCATTAGCCAGTTTGTTTTTTAGGTACAACTTAGTCCACGACCAACTGGATGTTGCAACAACAACATTTTTAACTGAACTAATACTCAATCGACATATTAAATATCTTAAAATAGGTTAAAATTATTAATATATATCTATACTATTATTGGGTCTCTAACAGAGTTAATGTCATTAGTTAACCAGATATCAACTCAGTTAAAAAATTTATTAAAAAAATATTATTTTATAAGTAATAATTAACATTATCTGATTATATTTTTTTCTTTTCATTTTCTTATAATCAAATAAAAGAATTAAAAACCACTTAATTGAGAATTAAATTTGTGATTAATAAGATTATATTTTAATATTTTACCACTCACCTATTTAAAATTTTGGATAAATTTTAAAACATATCGCTATACAAAAGTGTGACAAAATTTAATAGTTTGTAAAACGATCTCAGTGAAAAAAACAGATATTGTTCATACTTGGATACTCGAATTCAATCGCTTTGTTTGCAAGATTATTTAAAAAAATATATTGAAAAATAAAATAAAAATATTAAAATACTGAATTATTGAGTTACTTGCTAAGCCCATTAACAAATAAAGCTTACTTAATGGGCTATAAATTATGTTTTGGAACAGTTAAGAGCAGAATCAGAATATTTATGTTAAGACATATTTTTTTACTAAAAAAATGTTTTCCAACAATACAATTCTGTTACAATAAATTGTAATTTAAAGTCTTTGTATTATAGCGCCAAGTAGATTTTAATGTATTTTTAAAATTAGCAAACACACAAATATAAAAAATATATATGGATAGAACAAAAAATATGGATCAAATTTTATAATAATTTTCCCAAACTTGGAAAACTCTCCATGGTGGCTAAATCAAAATTGCATGCTATAGAAGATAAATCAAAGAGATTTGATTAGTTAGGTTCATGAGTCGAGTTAAATTAGAGTTGAACATATGTATGACATCAACAACATACACAAATGTTTAAGTTTGACCCAATCCGAATACATATTTCAAATTTTATTAAAATTATCTATATTTATATTTTGTTAAGTTAAACTCTTTTATGTCTATCTATAGTTATTAAATTTTAACATGCCATTTTTATTTAACATTTAATAATTTTATATATTTTTTGTTTTGCTTAATTTTTAAACACAAACAACTTACTAACATATTTACAATATTTATAAAATAAGTGAATTTATCACTGATTTTAGTGGTGAGATCAGTTTGGTCCATTTTTATGGATATTTTAACAGTCCTTAATAATTTGGTTTGGCTTGGTTTTCGATTGTTACATATTAATTTTAATTTTTAACTTTTTAGATTTGTTTTTGAAAAAATATTTTATTTTATATATTTGACAACATTTAATAAATTTTTTAATTTATTTTCATAAATAAATTTTTAAAAAATAGAATTTCAAGAAAACAAAAACAATAGATAGTTTGTATATGCCATGTTTAAGATATTTTCAGTATTGGAAATATAAAATACATATTTTGACATCGTAAAAAATAAAAATTAAATTATAATATAAATATACTCAATTTAAATAAGGGTTATATAACACAACCCTCCTTCAAAATCTAAAAATTTAATTCCTAAAGTTAAAACTTAAACCCAAAACTTAACAAATAATCCATAAAGGCATAATGTTAAAAAATACACCTAACGTTTGACGAAATAGTTATTTTGACCACAATTTTTTTTGAAGTAATCTAACTATCAATGTTTCATTTTTGGTCAAAATGGTCCCTATGCGGATAAAAATTGTTAGTCAAATAATGGTAAATAGCTTGAAATGACATGACAACGTATGTCGCGATAACAGTGTCATATATGTAAAATATTGACTTTACAAAATTACACATTAGTCAAAAAATAATTTTATAAAATTGTACAAAATATAAATATTTTTTCTCCTGACGTGTCATTCTGTCAAGCCATTTCAAGTTGTTTATCGTCAATTAACTAACATTTTTCATTCACGGAGGGGCCATTTTGACCTAGAATGAAACCTTGAAGGGCTAAATTAATTTAAAAAAATAGAGGCCAAAACGACTATTGAATTAAACGTTATGAGCATTTTCTGACATTATACCATCTAAAAATTCTAAAATTTAAACCATACAACATAAACTCATAAACTTTAAACCCTAAAATTAACAAACTTTATAAACTAAAGTTATTTTCCTTTATATAATCACAATTTTTAACTTATAAGTCATAAATTATTCTTAATTTTCTTTCGTCCCTTTCTCGGTTTTCTCTTTCGTCTTCGTTCTCTGGCTACCCTAGAGAGCTCGCTCATTATGTTGCATATCCGATGAAAGTTCCACGGTGTTTGTTTTCCTCCCCTGGCCTTTTGAAAAGGTTGGCGATGCTTCGGTGGCGGCTCAGTTGAGCGAATTTGAAGATAGGATCATAGGCTTTGAAGGTCTCTTCCCGCGCCGTTATATCGTTCCGGCCCTTGGGTTTATGATTTTAAGGTTGCATCCCTGTTTCTGTCGAAGGTTGTTTGTTGAGCTTTATGCTCTTTCTTTGTCTCTTTGCTCCGATTAATGTAATGTTTTCTTATTGATAAAAAAAAACTGTAAAAAAAGTCCGGCAAATCCCAATCAAGAAAAAGTGAAGTGGGGGACACCATGTGGGCCCCAGGTATGTACTTGTTTAAGTAATTTT
Source organism: Hibiscus tridactylites (assembly GCA_958450335.1). Taxonomy (NCBI): domain Eukaryota; kingdom Viridiplantae; phylum Streptophyta; class Magnoliopsida; order Malvales; family Malvaceae; genus Hibiscus; species Hibiscus tridactylites. The sequence continues at coordinate 105,453,758 of OY288269.1, forward strand.
ACAAAATTAGACAAAGGAAACCATGTTATTTCCGGGGATAACCAGTAACCACTACATTATTGCGGAAGCAAGTCAGAGTTAGAAAGAAGAAGAAGAAAACCATAGAAACCGAAGGGAAGGGTGTTTCAGTCTTTCTTGGTTTCTTTGTTTCCGAAATCCAGAAGTTCCTCTAACAATCTGTCATCCAAATACTCAAACTCCAGAACTTCATCGTCTTTCCTTCCTTCCACGTTTTCTCTCACCGTAGAAGAAGAAGAAGACGGCGGCGCCGCCGGAGGAGAATTAGTGGTGGTGGTGGTTGAAACCATATGTTCATCTGGGAAGTTGAGAATAGCGGAAGCACCCCTCATTTCAAAAGCAGCTCTATCATAAGCTCGAGCTGCCTCTTCCGCCGTATCAAAAGTCCCCAGCCACAACCGAGGTCCTCCTAGTCTAGTCGAGTCCCGAATCTCCGCCGCGTATTTCCCCCACGGCCGCCTTCTAACGCCTCTAAACCGAGTGCTGGACTCTCCCTCTCCCGCTTTCTTCGTCTTGTTGTTGTCATCTTCCATGGTGTCGTTCCAGCTTGAATAAAAAAACAACGTGAGTTTGCCATTTATAGCAGGTGGGAAACGCGCACCATTGGCCCATAGGAACACAGGCATAAACCCATCCAATTAGCAAATGCCAATTGAGACACGTAGATTTTAGTGCAACGAAGAAAAGGGATGGTTTTCACTTTTCTGCTTTAACGTGTCTGCAATTGTTTAATCATATTGTTCTTTATCAATTAGTTATTTAATAACGGATAAATATTCTATACAAAAGCGTCCACAAACGTCTTAGGTTTAGGGTATAGATACTTAATTTAGGGTATAAGGCTTAGGGATTTAAGTGTAAGGGGTTAGAATTTAGGGATAGTTGTTTTAATTTAAGGTTTAGGGTTATAATTTAGGGTTTATAGGTTAAAACCTAAATCCTCACCATATTACCTTAAAAACTAAACCCTAAATTATAACCCTAAACCTTAAACTGAAACAACTATGTCTAAATTCTAAATCCTTGCACCCAAACCCCTAAACCATATACCCTAAACTAATTTCTTATACCCTAAAAACTAAGACGCTTGTGGAAACTTTCAGTTTTCACCGCCTGTGTATATGATATTAATCCTTTAATAACATGTACATGTCTGCTTTAATGTTAGGATAAATATTCTATACACAGGCGGTGGAAACTGAAAGTTTCTACAAGCGCCTTAGTTTTAGGGTATAGGGAGTTAGTTTAGGGTATATGGTTTAGGTGTAAGGGGTTAGAATTTAAGGATAGTTGTTTCAATTTAAGATTTAGGGTTATAATTTAAAACCTAAATCTTGACCATATTATCCTAAAAACTAAACCCTAAATTATAACCCTAAACCTTAAATTGAAACAACTATCCTTAAATTCTAACCCCTTACACCTAAACCTTATACCCTAAACTAACTCTCTATACCCTAAAACTAAGGCGCTTGTGGAAACTTTAATCACTTAATGTTATTGTCTCTCCTAACACTGTCGTCTCATGAGTTTGAACTCGTGTCCTGCCTTACTAATGCACCAAATACTTGTCGGTAAACAAATACACGCTCTTTAATCACTTAAAGTAATTAACTGTCGACAGATTGAAAACAACAATGCATATTATTTTATTGGTTGGATGTTCTGTGTTTGCATAAGCAGGAGTGATGTTGGCAATGAGGTCAGGTCCATTACGTTAGCTTAACCAATCGTCATCTTCATCATACATTATTATTCCCAGTTACTGTTATTTTTCATTAATTAAACCCATAAAACAATGATAATTATAGTATTTAACGAGGTTGGATCTGGTCTTTGGGGAGACAAATCTCTCAATTAAACTTGCTTTCGTGTAATGGTAATGGCGTCATCATGTTTGATCACCATGGTTATGTCACCTCAAAGTTGTCGAAAATCTGTAATGCAGAACCTATAAAAAATGAAGGGTTGTGGGATTTGGAAAAAACCTCATAAAATTGCAACATTCATCACTTCAAGCAAGAAAGAAACATTGAGAGATAGTTGTTGCTAAATCAAAATTGTTTCCGGTTTAAATCGATACCAAATAACTGATGTTCTGTTTGGATCGAAATTTCGTTAAAAAATCCCTCTAAACCTAATAGGAAAAAAGAGTGTCGTGCTTTATTAATATTTATCCGAAAAGGAAATTTTAGTAAGTTTTGATCGTTTTAGTGTTTTTTAATTCATTTCATCCAATGCTTATATATTTCAAGTCAATTTTTTTTTTTGTCTTATCCAATATCGATATGTATGGTTGGGTATGAGTCGGGTATGAGTATTTCGAAAATCTAAAGTTTCTACCAGAATCTGATATGAATTTTAAGATAAAACTCACCTAATTCGACTCGAAACAAATAAAAAAAATACAAATAGATGAGCATTATAATAATACCCCTAAATATATAGAATAATTGTACATATATCTCCGATCGTGCTGAATATTATTTTATCGTATACTCGAACTTATAAGATCAGATTGAGTTAGAACCCGTCCAGTTTGAGTCCCATGTCGATGCCTATCAGTATGTATCATTATCAGAACAAAAGTGATACGTTAACCGATACAGTATATTCACAACCTTGATTGAAACCAAAACTTAATTTTAATTCAAATAAAAAAACCCAGGAGGTGTTGGTGTTATTTGGTGGAATCAGATACCCTGATTTGATGGCCGTATAATATTTGGATTTATTTTTCTGGTGGTCCTCCCTTTAATTTATTCCATTTTGCTCTTAAAATTATGTGAATTGTCATGGTCTTTGATTCGCTAAAGATAGTGTTAGATCATTATATAATAGAGTTGACCCACTCCTTAGCACTTTTCGTCGTTTTAACATAAAATATTACGTCGGTCTTTATCAAAATTCAAACCAGAAAAAAGAAGTAGGGGCTGCTGGAGATATGAATGGGGGACCATCAATATATAGAGAATGTTAGGATCAATTTATGTAATGTAAAACTTTTTAAGTTTTACACATTTTCTGGATTGTTAGATCGGGAATGAATGACTTAGATTATCTCCTTACTTTTTTTTCAAGTGATAATCTTCACATCTTTACTGTTAATCTTATCCATTCGTTTCACTCATCCAACAGTCCAAAAAACGTGTAAAACTAAAATAGTTTTACACGGTGTAAACGGGGATAAAATTCGTATGCCCCTTTTCGGTGCCCCTACATATGCCCCAACACTAAAAAACACTACAAAATTAAATTTTAAGCCTTAACCCTAAATTCTAAACCCTAAACCCTACGCCCTAAAAAATACATCCAACCCTAAATCCTTGAACCCTAACCACAACACCTAACCTAAAACCATAAACCCTAAAGTTAATTTTGAGCGTGGAGGCATATATAAGGGCACTGAAAAGGGGTAGAGGATTTCCATCCCTGTAAACGGATCCTATCTCATATATATATATATATATATATATATATATATTATAGTAATCTAGCATAAAGGTAAAGATAGGGAATTCAAGCAAAAGAAACCTTTAAATATACAATCTTTGTACCATGGGGGTTAATTCCATGTTTCCAAGTTCAATGCACATGGCAGGCTGCTGTTCCACAATGTTAATTTGCTGCTTTGCATTACAGGAATTGACCAACTCGGTGGGCAAATATACATACAAAATTGCCTCGCCGGCCCGATACTTTATGTCGAACACATATCCGTATCCGACAATAACTCGAATCCGAATAACATAACATATTTAGTAGTAACGCACCTTTGCTATTAAAAACAGAAGAGTACTTGTTTCTGATAACATGAGAGAATTTGTCCAAGAACATAAAAGATCAGAAACTATGAGTTGTGCATGGATATTGTCTGTTTACGTAAGCAAGAGTGATGCTAGCAATGAGGTCAGTCCATTACGTGAGCTTAAACCACCGTCATCTTCATAAACATTATGAATATTCTTAGCTATGGTTTTCATTAATTAAATCGAGGGAACCTGCAGCTAAATTGATGTCAGATTTGTTAGATATAAATAAATGTGTCATGCTTTATGTATAGGGGATGAGGTAATCTTGATGACGTCATCATGGTTATGTCATTTGATGATGACCATGCTAAATTGTCAACAATATGTAATGTAGACTCTAAAAAGAAATGAGGGTGGTAGGGTTTGGAAAGAACCACAATCATATGTTTAATGGTGTGGTTTTAGAGGTTGGAAACAATTGATCCTCCATGACTAATTGATTAGGGTTTGATAATTTGCCTTAAGGAAAGTTTTTGTCTAATTTGAAATTATTGAGATTTTTTTGTTTAACTACTGATACCCGACTCATGGACAAAGGTTTAATATAGGGTAACCATCCCAATTTAGTTTTCTCTGTTCACAATGTCAGGGTTCGAATCTTTAAACTTGCTTAAAAGATCTAACGCCTCATCCTATTAGATCAACTTATTGTTAGTTGAAATCCTAAGTTTTTTTTTCATTATTGATTGATAAAATATTCTGATATTTATATCAATTATCACTTGATTTAACGCGACGAAGCCCTAAATCTTTAAACACTATAATACAAGAACTAAAATGAAATAGTCACTTCCATTATGAACTTTTGTATTATCTCATCCGGATTAATTGACACACATGCTCATGTTACATACCAGTAAAATTTTCTGTCTTTTTTTTTGTGTCCTCTTCTATGCCTCAACATTAAAAAATTAAATTCTAAGCTCTAACCCCAGATTCTAAATTATAAACCCTACAAAATATACCATCCCCTAATTCCCTAAACTATAATACTAAACTCTAACCTTAATTCTTGAACTTAATTTTTTTAGTGTGAAGACATAAATATGACCACAAAAAAAGCAGCCGATTTCTATTACAATATTAAAACAAATTCCTATTGCACTGATACAACCTGGGAAGCACGGGTACGACAATCTCGAGCCGTTTCAAGTACCCAAAACGTCCTAGGGACGGGTACGGCTAGGGTACATACCGGGGACGTCCTACGTTGACGGGTACGGCTGAATGTGGTTGGGGACGGTTGAAATATTTTTGGGACGTTTCGGGGATGGCAAGTGAACTTTACGCGCGTCCCCATGGTCATTTTACAGCTGAAACACTCACGAGCTTCGACATGGATTTTACGGCAGCTTCATCGGCGGAAGCGGAGCCACCAACGAAAAAAATTAAAAGGAAAAAAAAATCAAGTGCAATTGCAGAATAAAGAAGAAGAAAGGTTGAAGAAGAATAACACATACCCTTGCTGTACCCGTACCCTGCAATTTTAAAAATAGCCATTTTTCGTTCTTGTCTCCGCCTTCGTATCCGTATCAGTGCAAAATAGAATACAACTTTAATTGAAACAAAAACACTGTTGTAATTAGAATAAAAACGTAGGTGTCGGGTGATATTTACTAGAATCCGATACCCAAGCTTCATGCCCATACAATAATTGGATGCACAGTTGACATAACAATGGTGGTCCTTCCTTTTATTCGATTTTGCTCTTAAAACTATGTGATAATCAGGGCCTTTGATTCGTTTAAGATAGTGGTGTATTATAATAGACTTACCTACACCTCCTCTATAAATTAAATTCGATTTTTGTGCAATGTTTCGGGTTCGAATCTGTGTAACTACGGATGGTAAAATAAAGGACATTTGGCATTTGTTGATTATATTTCTGATGATTTTCATGTATAATAAAACAACTGAAAGTAGAATATGCTTTGCAAGCAAGCAACAACTTTTCCAGAAATCAAAACCAGGCTGCTGGAGACATGGATATGGCTGCTCTTCCGCATTGTTTGCCGCCGACCTGGAATCGAGCAACTTTGGTGGGCGAGATCGAAAACAGAGCAACTGGTTCAGAAATAATACATTGCCAACAATATGGCCAAAACTGAAATTTCCCTAGACACCACATGTAATTCAAGTACCAACTATCAGTTGGTCTGGCGGAACGAGGACTAGATTTCTCATTCTAACGTTGTCAATGGAGCAAGCTGGCCCGGATACCGGTTTCGACCAATAAAAATCTATGTTTTAGCTTTTAAAGTGGGGATTGAGATCTCAGTTTAACAATAACAGTAAAAATGTAAAACAAAGGGAGAAAGAAACAGCACAAGAATCAGTTATCTTTGAGTATAATTGTCTGTATATAACCCAGAAGCCCTTTGCTTGCTGACATACATCCTAGCATGTAAGGAGTTCCTCCAAATGTACGCAGTCGATTTTATTGTATACTCGCTCGGGTATAAAACAACAGCAAGGACACTGAAGACAATAGAGATCTTCCCGTAAACAAAGCGAATCGTGATCTGGAATATTTTATAACTGCTTCCTCTTCCTGTCCAAATAAAATCGAATCCGCTGAAAATTCAATATGGCCCATAGAAACTGACGAAAACCTATCTCCGGCCAAAGCACGGATGGAGAATACAAGTAACAGTTTGCACTCTGCCATAAAAGGAAATTGCTCAAGCGTGTCTCACCAGACGTACGTATTATGATATCAGGATCGGGTGCAAATGCCATGTACATATGCTTCTCGATATCAGTAACTTTAATAAGGTGATCACTTTCATCTGGTACATAGCCTCCACTTGAATTGAGTAGAGTGATTTCATCCCATTTTTCTTCACAAGATTCTCGAACAGCATGGACAATCTCATTGGTGGAAGTGTAGGCAACACAAATAGATAAAACTGCTTTGGAATTCTTAGCAGTGGCAAGCATAACTCTCTCAGCTGCCAACCGAACAGGTTCATTCAGGAGTTTCAGATTCCCGGAAAAGTAAACTCTAATACCGTACCGATTGACAATGCTCTCTTCCCTGAGTAACTCTTCAATCTTGTCGAGCATCAAGTCCATCAAAGATTGAACTTCTTCAGGACTTCGCTTGAAATTGTCAATGCTGAAGGCATAGATTGTTACATACCTCACACCAAGTTCGTAGCAGTACTTTAGCATAGACATGAGAGCTGAATATCCAACTTTATGGCCAGCTCCTTGCATCAAATTCAACCTCTTTGTGTATCTCCGATTCCCATCCATGATGAACGCGATATGATTAGGAACGGGACCAACAGAAAGGATGTAAAAAATGCATTTCCGCAAGAAACTAACTGTGTTGCCATACATCTGAACCAGTCTCCCTGTAAGTCTTTCCATTTCAAAACCTTGTAAAGATTCCAAAACTGCAAAACCTGCTGAACTTAGGTTCACAACATAATACATACAGAAAAATTCGACAATCGGATCAACCAAACGTAATGCGACTATTAAGCAATGTTTTAGGCTTCTTAGCTCATTGAAATTTTTTAAAACATTCTCAAGAATTAAGACATTGAAAATGTCTTTTCAAAGGGTAGTTGGCAAATTTCAAGCTAATGTTTGAACTCCTAGCATTAGTGTTCCCAGCTCATGATAACTAGAGAATTTGTTTAATTAGGTTGCCTCAAGGAAATAATCCAAATGCAAAGAGAAATATGATAAACCCAATGCCTAATTAAGCATCAAAATCCAGACTTTAGTCTGAAAATATAGTAAAGTTCAAACCTTTTTTGTCTGAAAATATAGTAAAGTTTAAACCTTTTTTGTTTAAAAGCACAATTACAAGTACCCAATGCCTAATTAAGCATCAAAATCCAGACTTTTTCTATTAATTACGCAACCGCTACTTCACACAATAAATTCTAAGCTTTTCCAAATATGATAAACCCATAACCCAAACTTAAAACTACAGCTTTGATTCTAAAAAAGAAAGCTTTTTCCCTTTTCAATCGAATCAAAACATATGCAGAAACAATAGGTTCGGATTTCAGAAATTCCTTCAAACATTTTCGAAGCATTAATTAGTTTACCTTGGGATTCTGGATCCGTTTCAAGGAATCCAAATTTGCCTTCTCCCTGCTTCTTTGACTTGCAGTACTTAACAACCAGAAAAGTCAGAGATTTCCTTTTTGTTTATATTTGATGGGAGACACAAACAGAGAGATGTTCATCAAGCGTGATACGAGGTGGAGTCCCCTATTTTGAACGGTTGAGATTATCCTCGATTATGTTGAAAGATTAAAGGTGTAATTCTGCTTTTAGTCCTTATATTATGTTGAAATTTAGAATTCAATTCCTCTTTTGTTTGGGTAACTACATCATGTGGTCACTAAAGTTTGGGTTTTTATTTTATTTTAATAATTAAGATTTTAAATATTATGCTATGATCATTAATATTATGGATAAATATTCTATACACAGGCGGTGGAAACTGAAAGTTTCCACAAGCGCCTTAGTTTTAGAGTAGAGAGAGTTAGTTCAGGGTTTAGGGTTTATTGGTTTAAGTGTAGGGGTAGAATTTAGGATAATTGTTTCAATTTAAGGTTTAGGGTTATAATTTAGGGTTTATAAGTTGAAACCTAAATCCTCACTATATTACCCTAAAAACTAAACTCTAACATATAAACCTTAAATTATAACCCTACACCTTAAATTAAAATAACTATCCCTAAATTCTAAACCCCTACACCTAAACCCCTAAACCATATACCCTAAACTAACTTCATATACCCTAAAACTAAAGTGCTTGTAGAAACTTTAAGTTTCCGCCGCCAGTGTATAGGATATTAATCCATTACAAAATGGTCATTGTGTTGTTCAGGTTACACGTCTGCAAAAAGGATTAATATCTAATTTGGCCCTTAAACCATAACTAAAGTAACAATTTGGTACTTTAATATTTCAATGGAGAAACAGGAGAGATGTGGTTACAATGATAATATTAGATATGCAACATACTTGCAAAGTGTGGGGTTTGCATCACATTTCTTACATGAATTCTATCAATTAAGCTTGCAATTTAAAATGATTCATAACGAGTTCATTGTTGTCCAAGTTGGGTAAGTAGTGAAGCATGAATTCTTTGAACTCGCAAGCTCTATAAACCGAAGTGTCACTGATAAGCGGTTTCGCCGGCTCTATGACGCTGTCATCGGATGGGGAAATGAAGAAGGCGGCCGTTGTTCGAGCAACCCTCGAGTTCGTTACAACTCGATGTTCCACACTCTTCAGCTTGTCATTACTTATAATCTATGGAAACCAATCATTAAAACATCAACCAGTACACTATAAACCAACAGTGTTTTGAATAAACAGATGTGTACCTGTAGCAAGCTGCCAATGTTAACCACAAGTGCATTGTGCAAAGGCTCAACACCAATCCATTCTCCATTGTTGAAGACTTGGAGTCCATACACATCTCCCTGGTGGAGGATGGTTATGAGATCAGGGTCGCAATGTTTAGATAATCCGAGAGTTAGACTCGGGTCGGGACAGGGCGGGTAATGGTTAACTGATAGCATCATGGATTCACTTAATTTATCACCAAAGTATCCAGATTCTAACCCCAAGCCTTCAGCAACTAACTCCAGGATCCTGGAACCAAGTTTCTTTGATTCGATCGAAAATGTTGCCACAACTTCCCTGTATCTAATTGGCTTTTCAGGCCAATGTTTGATGCAATCTTGCAAAGGATGGCAAGGGTGGCGCAGTTTGTCACGCCAATGGTGAACCTTTTCCCAAGCATAGTTTGCGCTGCTTGTCGAAAGCCTGCATCGATTTCCGGGATCCTCGGAATGAAGCACGGCGGCCTTATCCTCAGCAGACATCTCAAAGAACTCCTTGAATACATCCATGCTTTCATTCATCACATCTTCTGGAACTCCATGATTAACAACCTGTTTACAAAAATCAAGCCTTTTTAGCTGTACAAATTAGAATCAAAACAGTGATTTAAATTACGGTTGAAGGCATAACGGATGCTATTGCAGTGTTACCAGTGCATCACATATTTTTTTAATAACCAATACTAATGGTTGCGGGTACTGCAGTTTCGGACGGTGTTACTACTACGGTTGCGGACTGCTATTTAAATCCCTGATCACATGTCACAAGGAATTGATCATTGTTCTTGTGTTTTTACCTGGAAAAACCCATACTCTTGACTAGCTTTCAGAATCTGCAGAACAATATGGGCTCGATTTTTACCGAGATCGATTACTGGTATGGTTTTGGAAGTGGGAACAATGAGGTTTCCGGGTCTTGTTTCTGGTGGGAATTTATAAGATTCAGGCAAAGATTTGTTTTTGTACCAGCTTGAAACAAGCTTATCCATCTCTTGAATGTCTGGTTTCTTTTTTCTGTTTTGGTTGTGAATTGATGAAATTTATGCAGGAAATCGTATTCTGGTTTAAGACGCAACTGATCACAAAAATAAATTTGGCTTCCTTTGCCTACCTACCGACACTCGAACCTTGACCAAGTAAAGTGATTAAGGACAAAGGAAGAGTCAAATGATAAAAAAAAATATTATACTTTAATTCATATCCAATTTAAGGGTGGGTAAAATTACCCGCCCAGATTGACTCGATCCAAATACCCGATAACCCGAATTAAATTAGATGAGTAATTACCCAATTTTTTTTTGTTTTCTCCGGTCGAGTACCCGGCCCGGTATTTATCCCAGGTACTCGGGTCGCGGTTGGGCTGAAAAATTAGTTCCAGTCGGGTACCCGACTACCCAATTATATATATATTTTTTAATTTTAATTACTTATAAATTATAATATATATATATATATATATTATTTTTAATTAAAAAATAGATGGGTAACTAATTAAATTATGGATTTTAATGTAGTTTGGGTTTGACAATTCGGATATTAAACTTTATGTTGGGATTATATAATTCAAACTTTTATTAAGTATGTATATTTTTTATAAAATTAAAAATAATGGTGGGTATCCGGTACCCGATTAGCCAGGTGTTTCGGGTACCCAGATGAGGTGGGCCGAGACACGGGCCGATGTTTGTGGTACCCGAACAAACTGAGTACCCGACAATTCTCACCCCTAATATACATGGCGAACAAAAATTATGTCTTTTAGTGGTGTACTATGACTCTACCCCTTCCACTAACCACCCCTCTCTCAAGAAGTAGGTTGGATTCATTCCGATGACGACGGAGTCATTATTTTCTGACGTGTCTGAGCTCGACGAGTTTGAAAATTATAATTTTTCAATTTTTTTTGTTTCAAATAATAAATAGTATTCGACGTTAAAGTCCGACTATAAATATGCAGTGACTTAGTGAAATTGTTGGACAAGCAGTAAGAATGTGCCCCATAGTATTTTTCTGTGCGACACATGTGTAAAAATTCTCTGCCCCTAATTATGTCTCTTTCTATGTCCCACGCTAAAAATTACTTATAAATTAAATTCTAAACCCTAATTTTAATTTCCGCATCCTACACCCTACCCCTAATTCCTTAAACCCTAACTATAACTTCAACCTCTAAGCTTAAACCCTAAACCCTAAACCCTAAACCCTAAACTCATTATTTTAAAGTAGGACATAAAAGAATGCATGATAAAGGGCAGGCGATTTCCATTCGCGGCACATAACATTGATAAAAGTTCAAAATATTACTTATGGACTTATGGTAGGTGAAGAAAAGACATCAAATGAAAAAAAACTTAAAACTGAATGGAGAAACTAAAATTTAGTAAATTAAGTTTAATTTAATTATCATGTCATTAGTACAATATACATAAGAAAATAAAATTAAATATATGTAAGCATTCGATATCTTCTAATCTATACATAAAAAAGGGTCTGAATAATATAAACATTATTCTACATCGTAATTCTTACATAATTCCTATCACGCTTGCAATCTAAAACGCTCCATGACCACTTCATTGTTTTCCAAGTTGGGAAAGTAGTGAAGTAGGAAATCTTTGAACTCAAAAGCTTTATAAACTGAAGCCTGTCCGATAAGAGATTTCGCCGGCTCTATGATGCTATCACCGGACGGGGCAATGAAGAATGCAGCTGATGTTCGAGCAAGATTCGAGTTCGTTACAACCCGATGTTCCACACTCTTCAGCTTGTTGTTACTAATAATCTATGCAAAACCAAGTAACCAACCATTAAAATACCAATCCGTAAAGGCCTAAACTATAACTCAACAGGATCAAAGAAACAAGAGATGTGTACCTGTAACTGGTTGCCAATGTTGACCACAAAAGCATTGTGCAAAGGCTCAACACCAATCCATTCCCCATTGTTGAGGACTTGAAGCCCGTTCACATCTCCCTGGTGGACGATGGTTATGAGGTTAGGGTCACAATGCTGAGCTATTCCCAGAGTCAAGCTCGGGTCGGGACAGGGCGGATAATGGTTAACTGATAGCTGCATGAATTCACTTAATTCATCCCCAAAGTATCCAGATTCTAACCCCAAGCCTTCAGCAACAAACTCGAGGATCCTCGAACCCAGTTTCTTCGCCTCAATCGAAAATTTTGCTACTACTTCCCTGCAAATAGCCAAATATTTACGTGTCTATGACATTTTCTTCGATTTTTCCAGTCAGTGCTAACGCCATGTTTTGCAGATTATTTTACCAACATTTTTTACCTGTATCGAATTGGTTTTCGAGGCCAAATTTTGATGCAATCTTCTAAACCGGGATGGCAAGGGTGTCGCAAATTGTCACGCCAATGGTGAATCTTTTCCCGACCATAATTTACACTGCTTGTTGAAAGCCTGCATTTATTTCTGGGGTCCTCGGAATAGAGCACGGCCTTATCCTCAGCAGGCATCTCAAAGAATTCCTGCAGCAAATCCATGCTTTCTTTAATCAGATCTTCTGGAACTCCATGATTAACAACCTGTTTATAAAGATCAAACCTTTAAGTGATGGGAATCAAAATCAAAACAGATATGTTAAGTCATATGAAATTGATAGTAATTCTTGTGCTTTTACCTGGAAAAATCCATACTCTTGGCTGGCTTTGCAGATATGCTGAACGATATGGGTTCGATTTTGGCCCTCGGCTTTACTGAGATCGATCACTGGAATGGTTTTGCAAGGGGGAACAATAAGGTTGCCGGGTCTTGTTTCTGGTGGGAATATGTAAGATTCCGGCAAAGTTTTGTTTTTGTACCAGCTTGAAACAAGCTTCTCCATCTCCTCAATGTCTGGTTTTTTTGGGTGTGTGAATTGTGACAAAAAAATGTTGCAGAAATTAAATAGTCTGGTTTACTACGCAACTGATCACTAGAAGACACCAAATGTTTTAATTTAGGGTAAATTACATAAATGACCACTATATTATTGATAAAGTCGAGATTTGACCACTTTACTTTTTTTCTAAGCAATTAAACCACCAAACTATTTAATTGGTTGCAATGTGACCACCAACGGTTAGAAAGTGACATGGTAGTTAGTAAAATCGGTATAATTACATATTTGGTCCTCGCTATTTATACATTTTATCAATTTGGTCCCAATTTTAATAAATAAAATATGTGACCACCTGATTGGAGGAGCAAAATAAAAATTATTAAATCAAAAATATATAAATAAATTCCTCCAATAAGGTGGCAACACGTGTCACCGCCTAATTAAATAATCAAATTATTTTATTTATTAAAATTAAGACCAAATTGATAAAATGTACAAATAACGTGGACTAAAAATGGTACCTAATGTTACGGAGATGATAATGTGGCTTAGTATAATCATAGTTTTAGTCCAAAACACTTATATATATTATCAATTTAGTCAAAAAAATCATTAATTTAAAACATCATCTTACTTTTGATAAAATTTTGTCTCATCCCTTTCTCAGCCCCTTCATATTCTCGTCGGTATCTCGATCGTGGAGTTTGGGTCCTCCAATGAACCCCGCATTAGCCCCACATTGATCCCCAAATCCTAAAATTTTGATTGTTCCTAGCGTGTTTGTTTGTTAAACTCCAAAACTCGAAAAAGTGTTCTACCGGAAGAAGAAGAAAATTGAGAAATTTACAATTTTGATCCAAAAATTAAAATGAAGTTTAAATTGATAGAATTTTAGACTAAATTGATAGATTGTATAAGTTTTTAGATTAAAAATGTTATTAATCCAAGCCACGTCACCATTTCTGCTTAACGGTAGAGGTATCAAAACAGGACAAAAACGTAACGTTAAGTACCATTTTGCCAAAAATAATAGTTAAAATACTAAAACAGTAACGCGTGAATAGTTAGGGTACTAAATGTGTAGTTTTCCCTTAGATTTATGACAAGTTAATTAAGCATGCGATTTAAAACAGTCTAGAAAGAGTTGATTGTTCCCCATGTTATGGAAGCAGTGAAGCAGGAATTCTTTGAATTCAAAAGCCCTATAAAGTGAAGCGTTGCCAACAAGTGATTTCGCCGGCTCTATAATGCTATCATCGGATGGGGCGATGAAGAAGGCAGCGGTTGTTCGAGCAACCACCGAGTTCGTCACGACCCGATGCTCGGCACTCTTCAGCTTGTCCTTACTTATAATCTACGGAAACCGAGCATTAAAACATCAATCAGTACAGTATAAATCAACAGTGTTATGAGTAAACAGATATACAACCTGTGGAGGATGGTTAAGAGATTAGCGTCACAATGCAGGGATGGATGCAGGATTTTATATTTGGAGTGCGGGATTATAATTTCAATATATAATATTATGGGAATTTGAAATTTCTAGGGGTGCGACTGCACCTAGCACCCTCGGTCCATCCCTGCATTCCCTGGTCCTATGTACAAATATGATTCAGGGCAGGGATTTACCTGTATCTGGTTGGCTTTTGAGGCCAGAGTTTGATGCAATCTTGTAAAGGATGACAAGGGTGTCTCAGATTGTCGCCGATGAGAGATTTCGCTGGCTCTACAATGCAATCTTCGGATGGGTAAATAAAGAAGACAGGCCGTTGTTCGAGCAACCCTCGAGTTCGTTACAGCCCGATGTTCTGAACACTTCAGCTTGTTGTTGCTGATAATCTAAGCAATTCAACCAACAAGTATTAGTAGACAGTAAACTAATGGGAAAATAACAGTGCTTCCAACATGAATGTACCTGTAACTGGTGGCCTATGTTAACCACAAGTGCATTATGCAAGAACTCAACACCAATCCATTCCCCATTGTTGAGGACTTGAAGTCCATTTTCGTCTCCCTGGTGGACGATGGTTATGCGACTAGGGTCGCAGTGTTTAGATAATCCCAGTGTCAAACTCGGGTCGGGACAGGGCGAAACTAAAGATAAATCCCCTACAAAATCTGGCTGTAACCAGTCCACTCCTGCTAGGCTGATGATTGTCACAACTCACACCTACTCTACAGCCACAAAAGAGAAGTTATATGAGCCCTGATAAGGTTTCTTCCGGTTCATCAAACAAGTTAGTTAGGCCGGCGGACACCGCGTACCAAGTCCTTGAAATAAGCCATTTTGCTAAACAGTTAATGCAGCTCATGATACTATTTTGGTGTATGAAAAATTGTTGCTGGAACTAGCTCCTGATTGGATATCTGAAAATATGGCCTCTGCTGGGGATTTACTTGTTTGGTGAGTATAATTAATTTGATATTTACTTGTAAAATATAAAAAAAGATTGGTACTTTCTAAGACATTTAGAACAAATCATATTCATCCCATTCTTGAAAGAATCGCCATCCTTGTCCAACTTACCACTGCACACTGTTCATTCTGTCTAAAAGCTGTTGTCGCTGCTGCCGCCGCCAAATTCTGGAATACTCGTGTCGTCCAGATTAGAATCGGCATTAACGTCCTAATCCGGATAACATAGGGCTAACATGTGTTTTAATAGTGTAAATTGTAATAATATCATTGTTAAATATTGGAGATAAGTCCAATGCAGGTCTTGAAATTTTCTCCCATACATAGAATATACTGGTACAATTACAAAAGGCCTTGAATATGGAGCTGGTTTTGAGAACAAAAACAAGAGCAATGAGGCAAAGGGAACTTCTGGAGTTTAGAACTCCCCAGCATCCTTCTTTGGGAACCAACAACTGGGGCGGGGCTTCTCCATTGTTAGCAAGAGATATACCGAAGGAGTCACTCGAACTAAGGTATTCACGGCTAAATTCTATTCGCACTCGAGACGAGATCTTTCCTACCGATGCTGATCTTTTTCAATCTCAAGCAGCCAAACATGAACATGCCCCCACCCCGAGCCGCGGAAACAGAGGCTTCCTATCGAAGCTTATGTTTCCGCGGAAAGAGACGGCAACCTTGGGTGTGAATTCGAATAGGAGACGATGGTTTCCGAGATGGGATCCCAAAAATAGGTGGCCTCAAGGCTGGTGCTAGTACAGTCTAGGCAATGACATAAAATTCAGCACATGCTAAGGTCTATCATGTTATAGACATTATCATATCGGCTTTCCGTATTTATATTTTCCCACCATGTTAAAGTATTACAACCGACGATTGAATCAAAAAAACAGAAAAGTTGTTTGCCATTTTGCATGTAGGAGATTATGCGAATTGACAGCCTGCAGGCTGCAATATATTCTGTCGTTGCAAGTTGATGCTTATACCATTTATGTTGATCCCCTAAAACACTACAAAAATCTCCCCCACAAGTTAGTAATCTTGTTCGAGAAACAGCCCGAAACGACTCAAACCGAACAAAATGGTCACCGAGCAAGCCAACTGTGCCGGACCAAATCCATGAACCATGAGCTGCCATGGCGGGTCCCGAGTGTCCAAGTGCTGTAGGACCTTATAGCCACCTACATGTTAAAGGCTAACCCTTTTGTGTTCCATAATAAGAGAGAAGAAAAAGAAAGTCAAAGAAGCAAATGATTTATAATCAAAGATGATCTGAATGGTGGACTTTTGCAATTGGGTTGTGTTGCAGAAGATGCAATGTGTGAACAGAAACCAGATTGTACAAACTAGAAAGTGCCTTTGATTTGCCTGTGAAAAAAAATGACTTAATCCGAAAGAATCTAAAAAGTTTAATCGAATCGAGATCGATTTTTCGAATCAATTTGAATGGATAATATTTAAATTCAAAAAGGATATGACTAATTAACTATTCTATTGTTGAAGCTGGTAAGGTTAGATGCAATGACAAGACATATTGTTCTCTCAAAGAGAAAACTTCGTTTAAATTTTGGAGACAACATTGTTAAAAAGGGAACCACAAATTCTAAACATTCCCCGGTCACTTTTTGGTGTCCCTATATATATTTTATTACAAAAAAGAAATTGATATTGGGGCTTAAGATTGGAGTTAGGGTTAATATTTAAAACTTAGACTTTAGTGTTTATGTGTATGGTTTAGTTTTTAGGATTTAAGATTTAATAGTTAAAATTTAAAGTTAGAGTACATAATTTAATTTTGTAGTGTTGAAACATTTATAGAAAAGATAAATATTCTATACACAGACGGTGGAAACTTTGTTTCCACAAGCGCCTTAATTTTAGGGTACAGTGAGTTAGTTTAGGATATATGGTTTAGGGGTTTAGGTGCAGGGGTTAGAATTTAGGGATAGTTGTTTCAATTTAAGGTTTAGGGTTATAATTTAGGGTTTATAGGTTAAAACCTAAATCCTCACCTATAAACCCTAAATTATAGCTCTAAACCTTAAATTGAAACAAGTATATCTAAATTCTAACCCCCTACACCTAAACCCCTAAACCCTATACACTAAAACCAACTCTCCATATCCTAAAACTAAAGCGCTTGTGTAAACTTTCAGTTTTCACCGCCTTTGTATAGAATATTTATCCTTATAAAAATATCCAAAAATAAAGATTTTTGTTCCTATTGTTCTGTGTTACATGATTGACTTTGTTGATATGAGATCAAAATGTTTTTACCTAACCCACTTTTATCTTCCAATCGTTGTAGTAAAAAGATGAATTTACCGTTCAAAAGTAAATAAGTATGTTCACTTTACATTTTATTGAAAGTTGAAGTATTCTTTTCATCTGTTTATTACTACGTGACTTTGCTTTGTAAAACTCTGTCTACTCTTCAATCACACTAATCATGAGCCCTTGCATTATATTAATACCAAAATACATCTTAATCACAAATGCTAATCATAATTAGATTCCCCTAATCCATTGACCTCTATTGGTCCACCACTAGTCATTTTTTTCAGTTTAAGTACTTGTGCTTAAAACCTTGTGTAAAAAAATCTCACACCTTTTTCTTTTTACAAGAGGTTGAGTGTTAGGGTAAAGTATATAAAATTATCATTAAACTATGTTGAAATATTTTTTTGGCTATTTGAATTTTTGAAAGTTGTAAAATGGTCATTCTTTCTTTTAATTTAATTACAAATTAGTCCTTACTAGTGAATTTTTTGATAAGTTTTGATAAATTTAAGGATCATTTTGTAGCAAAATGATAAGTTTAAATGATCATTTTATAATATTTGAAAAAATTTAATGACAATCTCGTAATTAAATCAAAAATTTAATCATTATTTTATAACTTCTGAAAGTTCAATTGTCAAAAAGATCAATTCAACATAGTTTGGTGATCATTTATACACTTTACCTATTTTTTAAATATTTAAATTCAAAATGTACATGTTAAGAGAGAAGGTAATATCAGTAAAAATCTAAACGTGTATTAAAAAATATGAGTAAAAACCTAAAGTAAAAATAATATATATTTTAGACAATTGTATGAGTGTAAACTTATGGTTGAAATTATTCATTTCTTTTTCTCCCCTTTAAGAATCTCTCAATTTTCAATTTTAAATATTAGTCATTAATTTACACTAATCAAATGATCTAAAATCGACATAAAACTAAGGGTATGTTTGGTTTTAGAGAATAAAGTTTGTTTTCAATTTAATTTTCTTAAAAAATGAAAATCGATGAAGAAAACATGTTTGGTTGTAAAATTAGAAAATGATTTTTATAGAATAAAAACATAAAATAGATGTTTTATTGTTTCCATTGAAAATGTTTTGGGAAAAATATACAATATAAAATTAAGGGTTTATTTACCCATATTTTATTTATTATGATTATAATAATATTTTCTAACTATATTTTATTTTAATTATTTAATAATTATTTTTTTTATTTTGAAAAACTAGATATCAATCACATTTTTATTATTTTTATTTTTGAAAAACAAATTTTCATCCCTATTAACTAAGCATGTGTTTTTCTTAATTTTTAAAAAACACAAAATGAAAATTATTTTCTGAAACTAAAATGAAAATAAAATATATTTTCTAAAATCAAATGGAAAATTTTACATCCTGTTCAAAATAAGCCATATGTATTCATTTAAATAAAAAATAATACTCCAACCAAACGTAACATTAATGCAATATTTAATTAGATATTATTTGATACACTGGCGGTGTAAAGCGCTTTAGTTTTAAGGTTTAGAGACTTAATTTACGGTGTAAAATTTAGTAGTTTATGTTTAGTAGTTTGGAATTTAGGGATCATGAATAGAAGTTAGTGTTAATGGTTAGAATTTAGAGTTTATAGGTTCAAAACCTAAATCCTCAACATATTACCCTAAACCCTAACCCTAACCCCTAAATTCTAACAATCGTCCCTAAATTCTAAATCCATACACCTAAACACATAAACCTTACGCCCTAAACTAAGCCTTTAAACCCTAAAACTAAAGCGTTTGTGAAAACTAAAAATTTCCACCGTCAGTGTATTGGATATAAATCTTATTTAATTATATTCGTTATTTCCCGGTACTCAATACTCATAGTGTTAAAACTCAAGTCCTTAACTAATGAGTTTTGACTCTTGTGGGTGTTTAAGTTGGAAAAAACAAAGGGAAATAAAAGGCAGAATCTTGAGAATCCGTAAAGAAGGGATAAGTTAATGTCCACTAAGGTCATATAGAGAGAAAAAATCATATGTAAAACAATGGATTTCAAATGGAGCTTCCAATATTTTTTTGACGCCCATCTAAATTGACCTAAGCAAAGGGCATAAAAAACCCACCACTCATGACTAATGAGACTAGTGTGTCAATAGTCATCCTCCTAGATTACATGTTTGTAAAAAGCTTAGCCCCAAAATCTTATAGGGATGATTATGGTTTCCCAACTCTCTAGCAATAAAGAAAGAAAGACAAAATACTAATAATACATCACATAAATTTATATCGTAGAAAAAATATATTCTTTTCAGAGTCTGATTCGATTTATTAACATCAGAATAACTCGGTTTTTAAATAAAAAAATTGAATTCAAATCTTTTTTCAGTCGGAGGTAGGGATGGGCACGGGTCGGGTTTTTGGCCCACCCGGACCCGACCCGAAAATAAACACCATAAACTCGACCCGACCCGACATTATTCTTTAAAAAACCCAACCCGACCTATATAAAATAAATTAAATTTAGGGACCTGATTGTAACAAAATAATTTTAAGGGACTTAATTATAAAAAATATAACTTAAAGGACTAAATTATAAATAAAAATTTAATTTTAAAGACTTAATTATGAAATATATATATATACAAAGAGGGGTATTATTAAAACCCGGCCTGAGTTTACCCTTAACAAAAACTCGGCCCGAACCTGATTTTTTCATTAAAAATTCGACCCGATCGGGTCGAGCCGGGTCAGAACCCATCGGGTTCGAGTAAAATGTCCATCCCTAGTCGGAGGGTCAAATCAAAAAAATTCTTTCTTTCTCCTTCTACATTTTGGAGCATTACATAGCAATTACCTCATGTGGGAGAATTGAAAGGGCAATATAAGGTGTAATGGGTTTATTCAATGAGAGATTAGAAATAATCAAGTTTTTGAGAGAAAAAAGTTTTGGGGGATAAAAGATTAAAACATGCTGTTCTTTGTCTGTTTGCATTCATGACCCTACTCATTTTCTTTCACTATTTTTCTACATTTTTCTTTTTTATCATTTGAGTCCCTATTCTTGGATTGTTTGTGCATTAAGCTTGGTTGACTCTATTTCTATATGTTAACATCAAAAAAATTCCTGGGGTAGACATTAATTTCATCATGGAAATAAATTCAGACTTCCCAACTGAAAATCAATGGCAAGATAAGCTCTCTCTTTTTTAATTGACAAGTAAGTAGCAAGATAAAGCAAAGATAATTAATGGTCAAATTTTTACATGATGATCTTGATAAGTTTATGTTTTGACTGAAAGAATTTTTTTTGACCATAGCTACACGATTTAATATACCAATAATTAATTGATCTAACAGGATAAGAAACTTCATGACTAATCGTCGTCCGATTGGATCTCCTCGACTATCGAAGAGGATATTAAGTGCAAAGCTGAAACTTTCCAGGCTTGCTCCTTTTCTTTTATTCCGAGATCTTGTAACCAAGTAGCCGATTGGCTTGTTAAATTCTCTAGGAACTTTCAGGTTCAAACATATTGGGGACTTCCTCCCCCGTCAGATCTGCTTATGTACTTATGAGGTTGTTTCTTAATATATCCCCTTTTGATAATAAAAAAACAGGATAAGAGACTAAATTTTTTAAGTAAAGTCAAGAGTTTGAATTTTTGACGTACCTGATCTAGATTAGCAAGGCTGAGCAAATGAATTGAATATCAATGATTATACAAGAAAACATGACCTAATTGTCAACAAATTTATTTTTAATCAACTAATTCTAATTTATTAAACTCACTAATTCGATTATGATTGCAGACGTCATTATAAGGGACGACCACTGATGTTGTTTAAAAAACTTAACAGTTTATCCTGCTAAATCAACTAGTTATTGATAATTAAAAAAAAATTTAATCAAATAATAGGATGACTTGAGTGCATGGATCAAATCTAAAACTTTTCAAAAACATTGAGACAAACAACATACTTTAATCTTTTTAAATAAAGAAATAAATCCTTCACTTTCTTGTTTATTATTTGTAAAGTAAATTTGGTGTCACTTTCATGTTATTTAACTAAAGAATTTGTGCTAATCGCAATTTGACAACACTATATGAGTGATTTGCAAAGATAATAATGTTCTTTAAAGCTAAGATAAATCATAAAGTGACACAAGTGAAAAGTGAATATTTTTTTTTTCAAATGAGCTTTTACAACGATAAATAAAATGAAAGTAATCTTATTTTATTTCATTTTAATAAACTTGTGTTAAATTATCATTAAAGTTCAATATTATCGTTGGAAAAATGAATTTTTTTTTTTTATATTTAGTGCATGGCTATAATGCAATGCAATGAAGAACATATACATGATGAATAAATCATGATTAGGCATGTTAATTTAGCCATTAAAAAGAAAATCTATTGAATTATATCCGACAAAATTTAATCTTGTAGCCTAAAGCAACAATGTTTTAGTGGGGTTTTTTTTTATGAAATTGATCACATAATCATTTTATTTTAATATTTATTAGAGCGTATTTAGTGATTAAATGTTATCACTGTTAACTTATAAAAACGAAAAACGTTAAAGATGAGTTTTAAAATTGTTCTATATTAAAACCGAGAATTTAACTATTATAATCTCACATAAATTTCGTAATTACATAATCATTCATTTTAATTTTTTTTACATTCTATCTTTATTTTCATTTGTATTTTTGTTCTTCATGGTGAGTAAATTTTGGCCCGACTCTATTATTTTAATATCACAAATGGGAACATAATAATAGTGAGCTTTAAAAAAAGATGAAAATATGAATAAAATCAATGGCAATAATTATCAATAAATGCACCACTGTGAAAAACATATACCATCATGGAATTCAAAAAATAATGTTGAGTTGGTGAGGTGCAAGGAGAAGCTAAAAAATGAACATGTCATCAATATTTTATTAAAAATAATATTTATATTATTTATTGCTAATAAAATAATAAATGAATTTACAATATATGTGAAATTACAAAATAAATAAATAAATTAAACTGTGAAATTTTCAATGTATAAAAATGAATTATAATAATAAATGAATTTACATTCAATACATTGTGATGGTTTAGGGTAATATGGTTAAAAAATTAAGTTTTAACTTATAAACTTTAAATTTTAACTTTAAACTCTAATTTTTAATTATGATCTATAAATTTTAACCCTAAATTAAGGTCATGTTTGATAAAGCAAGGTTTGAGACAAAATTAAAGATTTAAGCTAAAATTAGAGGTTTGACTAGTCAAATCCGTTAATTCGGATGTTTGGTAAAGAGCGGATTGAGGTTTGAAACCTCTAGTTTTGAAAAAGCTGTTAATATGAGCTTTTTGATATTAGAGATTTTGGCATAAGAGTTATAAAGACCCTTTTACCCTTAAGAATTATTAAAAATCTTCAAATAACCTAAATCTAACAATTTCTATTTTAATTCTTCAACCTCACGTATTTACATTGTGACATTTGTAAACTAATATTTTTTGTATTTTTTCTTTTTATTCTCACACATTTATATTTATATTTAATAATTAATTAAATTTTATTAAAGAATAATTATAAAAACAATAAATTAATATATAGATACTTCAAATATGCTTAGTAATGTTATATTAAAAAATATTTTTTATAATCTAATTAATATTAATAGATACAAAATATCGATAATTAATAAACTATTCAAATAATTATCAAATATAATCACGTCCTTATATGTCATTTTTTTGTTTAAATAATCAATCAGCTATCAGTTAATTTTACCAAATACTTTTATACAATCAGCTAATACAATCCTTTAGTCAAATTAGCTAATGCAGTAAGCTATCAACTATAAGTTAATGTAATCCGCTATCAGCTATCCGCTAATTGTAAAACAAGGCTTAAATCTCTAAATCTTAAAATAAAGACATTCACGAAAACTTTTTATTTTCATCTTAATAATAATAATAATAATAATAATAATAATAATAATAATAATAAGCGAAGACGTTATAATCACTACATAAAAATGTGAATAAACTAACTTTCAGTATAATTATCAGTATTTAATTTATTAATTTATTTTTTAATATTTTTTATTTATTTATTACAAGTTAAACAAGATAATTTGTCTCTCTCTAAATTCTGAAAAAGTTGTAATTGTCTTGTCTACAAAAATTTATAATATAAAAGCCAATCATATTCAAAGAAAATTTTGGTATGGAAAGAAAGATAAGATGCAAAATCCTATCTTGCTTGGGAAATGATTTTGTTGGCCATAAAAACTCACTACTTAGACTTAGAAAGTGTACTCACCAATTTTTAATATTTTATATATTAAATTTTTACACATTTACAAGATTTTTCTTTGAAAAATCGATTTTAAATAATATTTAATAGAGAAATAAGTTTGAAAATAGTATTTAAAATAAATAAAAATAATAATCTTTATTATTAGTATAAATTATAATTTATCATTATGTGAATCAGAAGAATAGGTATATTTGTTTTAAATTATACCTTACGGTCAACAGACGAAAATTAATACTTTCAATGATTTATTTTTAAAATGCGTTTGATAATTTATAATAAAAATTATATGATATACATTTTAAATGTGTTTTATAATTTAAATCCACTGTTTAATTTCTCAATCCTTAGGTTTTGTTTGATAAATTAGAAAAACAAATGGTAAATTTTTAAATACCGAAAAATTAAGTGTTGAATTGAAATTATAAATTTGTTTGTTAGTATTTTACTTAAAATTAAATGTTGGATATAGTTAGACTATTTTATAAATGTAAAATTCAAATAATAATATAGTTTGAAGAAATAAAAAATAAAAAAATTTGAAACTATTATCCACTTAACATTTTCAACACATTTGCATTGAATTTTTTTAACATATAGTTTTGATTTTAAATTATTAAACATGCTTAAAATATTAAACCATCAAATTTTTAATTTTTAATAAACTATTTTTTGTATTGAATTATCAAACATAACCCTAATTGAAAATTCTCAAAACTATAATTTTAGCATTTTACGAGTTTAATTAATTAGGGTTAAAAGACAGATTAAAAAAGTTTATTGAATGTACGAAATAATTACATCTGGAATTTCTTTTATTGAAATAAGAAATAAAAGTAAAAACTAAAGTAACTAATGGAGGGATCTAAAATGCGCCCGGTGCGTAGCTTAATAAACAGCCAAGGTCGCGCAGGTTATAAAAAGTTACGCAGCGCCCATTTTTGTCCCAAAAAAAAAAAGCTTCAGACTTGAAATCTGCTTCTTCCCACCGCTCCATTAAGCTTTGATCCTCTAATTTCCTTCCTTCCTTTCATCTAGTAGTTCAATTCTTTGTTGAATCTCGCGTTCAACTGAAAAAAGAAACAATTTTTACCGAAAAAAACGATCTTCAGCGAGTTCAATTATCCATGTCGTCGGATATAAGCTAGTCTTCTCTGCTAAAAATTCACTGCTCTCTGTAGTTTTAATTCGCTTTCTCTTCAACGGCTGGTAAAGATTTTGGTTCTAAAGATGGCTGAATGCAGAAACGACTTCAACGGAGTTAATTGCGACGAAAGTTTCATATTTGATCTCTCGAGTTTGATCTTGTAATTGGCATCCGCGACGAAAACTTCTAAAAGATTGGTTTTTTTCCTGTTTTTGTCATTGGGTGTAGAGGAATGGGAACGGGTAGTTTGTTGCTGCCAACGGTCGGACCGCCAATTAAACCGCGAGCTGGGTTAAGGAGAAAACAGGCTGGAAGAGGTTCTTACAGAGGAAGCTAGGGGCTTTATTGCAAACAAAAGATAGGTTGGGGGAGTGTTTCTGATTGAAAATTTCGTTGCTTTTAGTTGGGGGTGGGGGGCTTTTTGAACAAAATAAAAGAGTTGGTTTCTGTTTTTGAGGAGAGATAGGGATGGGCAGCAGTTCAACTAGCAGTGGTTTGCACCAGATACTGAGAAGTCTCTGTCTCAACACTGAGTGGAAATACGCCGTTTTCTGGAAGCTTAAGCATCGAGCTCGAATGTCAGTAAATTTGCCTCTTTCTCACATTTGGAGTTTATGATCTATGATGAATTGAGGTTTTGTTTAATTTTTGAATTATACTTGGCATGTTATTTAGGTTAGGATGGTTTTGAACCTTGGATTTGGCATACAATATAATTCACACCTTTTTTCTTCTTCTTTCTATTAGTATTATTCAATTGGAAACTGCCAATTTTTCAGAAGTTATGAAATTGACATACTTGCCATTTGTGTTCTTTAATTCCCCCTTTTAAGATAGTTTTAAAAGAGAAAAGGTGAACCAATACCACTTAAATATTCAGAGTTTTTTATGTTGTTTTTAGCTTTGAGATATTGTACTGAGATTATTGGAAGTAAATTAATCTCGCTCTGTTTTACCTTTAATTTTGTGGGATGTTAATGTTGAGCTTATTGCAGGGTGCTGACTTTGGAGGATGCGTACTACGACAATCATGACCAACATGATGCTTCAGAGAATAACTGTTTCAGAGATTCATTAGAAAACTTGCACAGTGGATATTATTCACATGACCCCCTTGGTTTAGCTGTGGCGAAGATGTCTTATCAAGTATATTCACTAGGGGAAGGGTATGGCTCAACCCATTGATAAATCTGTTGTTCGTTGTTTGGTATGGTTTTGGCATTGTTACTTCCGTAGTTAAAGGAACATGATACAAGAATGCAATCAGTTGAAAATAGGGTCTTGTTACCCCTTCAATCCTCTTGCACCCCCCCCCCCCCCCCCACCCCCCTTCAATCCTCTCTTTTAATTTTAATTGTTATTATGATAAGCATCAAATTTCTGTATCCGAAAAGAAGCGGGTAATACAAGCACATGTAGCTTATGCAAAAAGTCCAGTTAGTACTTATACTCCTTGTTATGCAGGATTGTTGGACAAGTGGCAGTTTCTGGAAAGCATCAATGGATATTTGCAGATAAGCATGTTAAAAGCTCCTGCTCATCGTTTGAGGTGAGGAGCTTTACCAAGAACTGGTGTCTAACATACTGTTTCAGAGTTGGTTTTGTTTTCAATACTCACTATGTTTTCTGCCTTAATTTTATTTGAATTTCAGTTATCTGATGGTTGGCAAAGTCAGTTTGAAGCAGGGATCAGGGTACGTTATGCACGCTTTTACTCTTTCTTTTAGTTGTGATGATTGCCATTGTCCAACACATGGACATCAATAACTGATCATGTTTCTAGGTCAAAGGTCCAAATCTTTTTGGTGGAGCTTGCATTTTGAGTGAAGGCATTTTATTCCAATTCACTTTTACATTTTATTGCGCAGTTTGTTTGACCTTAGCATAAAGTGAATATAAGTTTCATCTCGCGTAATTTGTATTCTAGGAGTTTGGAACCAAATGCCTTCCGTAATGTTGTCTGCAACTGTCTTTTGCCTAAAGTTTATTTTCCTTCCATATATATATGGTTATGCTATTAATAGAAATATTTTTTCGTTTTCCCTTGTAGACCATTGTTGTTGTTGCTGTTGTTCCACAGGGAGTTGTGCAGCTTGCATCCTTAAATAAAGTAAGATGAGTTCCATTTGTTTTGGTGTTTTTCTATTTTGTGAATGTTTATCAATCAATGTCTTTGCTTAAGTTGATGTTTGTGCAACTTCCTTTGGGGGGTTCTGGGATGGATATCTTTAACCTCCTAAAATTTTTGTTTTATACAAACACATCTTGCTTGCATGAAATGTGTTATGCACTATTGTCTTCGCGTCAATAAAGGAATTAGCTTCTGAAAATTTAATATTTTTATGTGGCTTTCTCCTTGTAAGCTTGATACTTTTTTCTTCAGTATTTTTATTACTAGTTGAAGTCTTTTGAATCTCTGAATTGTCAACTCTATATTTATGTTTATATTTGATGGTGCTCTGAAAATTATATGTAAGAAAACTCGTGCCTTAATTTGTTAAAAGCATTTATAACATGATAAAGTTACTAAAGTCTGTTTTAATATGGCCAAGTCCTAGAACCCTTTTCTGGATTTGACATTTAGTGTGATTGGCAATTAGTCTGTTGCTTTTGGCTCTAGTTCTTTTGAGCTGATACTCTAGACAACAATATACTCTTTAAGTTTTATTTATCTGAATGGAGCAGGTATTTGAGGATGTGAAGCTTGTGAGTCGCATCAGAGATGTGTTTTTTTCTCTTCAAGATTCTTCTCTAGGGCATATTGCCAATCCAATAGAATGTACCATGAAAAGTTCAGTTTTTCAGGTATAATTCAGTTTCTCCTTCATTTTTGTGTATCAGCGTGTGTACATGCATGCAACCTTGCACAAAACTGCATGCATATTTGTTTATATTATTAATACTTTTGGATATTCATTTTGCAGCCTGGATTACATAGAAAAGTATTAGATTCAGAAGTTATTTCTTTAGATAAAGCTGTAGACAAAGAAGGGTTGGATTTCTCGTTGCCTGAGTTTTCACATTGCCAAAAAGTCGGTGATTGTTCAGTTGTTTTTCCACTGGCCGGCAATCATCAGAAAAGGACAGTTGAAGTGGAAAATAAGCATGAAGGGCATGAGCTATCCTCAGCAGGGAGTGATGAGACTGCTAAATTGCTGGATTCAAGCTCAAATGTTTCCAACTTGGAGCATCTAAACCAGTTGGGGAGGAATTTGATAAACAATGGGGTATGCAAAGGTGAGACAAGTGGGTTGAAAAGTTCAAGTATGGGACCAGAAAATGTTTACACGAACCATCCTGTTGTAGGTAGTACGGATTTCTTTAATGTTGCACTTCAAGCTGAACAGTATGGCGCTGATCATACGTACTACTCAAACTTACTTCAATCTGCAATTAGTGATACTGTTAAGTTGGGTGGTTTGAATTCTTATCAAAATGAAGTGTTAGACACACCTGAATCTTCAGACATAAAATTTCAAAAGCATTTGAAATTGAGGAGTCAAAATGATTCAAGTGACTTAGATTCTATAAACACTTCCTCGAAGTTTTCTGCTGGGTATGAGCTTTTCGAAGCACTTGGACCAGCTTTTTTGAGAAAGAGTATCTATACAGATTGGCAGGTAGAGAATACGGAAGCTGGAGCTAATATTGAAATGCTCGAGGGGATGAGCAGCAGCCAATTAACTTTTGAATCTGGTTCAGAGAATCTCCTAGAGGCTGTGGTAGCAAATGTTTGCCATAGCGGCAGTGATATCAAAAGTGAGAGATCATTTTGCAGATCAGCACCATCATTGGTGACCGGTGGAAATACACCAGAGCTTTCAAGCCAAACAAAACATACTATTAGTTCAGCAGGATATTCAATTAATCAGTCCTCTCTCAAGGAAAAAAGCACACAGCAATGCTTGAGTTCATCAACTCTGTGTGGTGCATTGTCTTCAAAAGGGTTTTCTTCTGCTTGCCCTAGCAACTGTAGTGAGAGGTCTTCAGAGCCAGCTAAGAACAACAAAAAGAGGGTTAGACCTGG
The DNA here is from genome assembly GCA_958450335.1 of Hibiscus tridactylites. NCBI lineage: Eukaryota > Viridiplantae > Streptophyta > Magnoliopsida > Malvales > Malvaceae > Hibiscus > Hibiscus tridactylites. The sequence continues at coordinate 105,482,999 of OY288269.1, forward strand.
TGAAAATCCCAGGCCTAGGCCAAGGGACAGACAACTCATTCAAGATCGTATTAAGGAGCTAAGGGAGCTTGTGCCTAGCGGAGCAAAGGTAAATTACTTGCAGTTCACACAAGCATTGGATTATGATAATTTCCTTTTCTGTCCTTACAAATGTCAATCTGCTAAAATTTCGAGAAAAATATGCAGTGCAGTATTGATTCATTGCTGGAGCGCACAATCAAGCACATGGTCTTTCTGCAAGGCATCACGAAGCATGCTGACAAGCTCAGTAAATGTGCTGAATCAAAGGTAAGGGAGTGTACTGGTTAATGATTGTTTTGGTTCAGTAAATTAGATACCGAGATCTCACTGATCGGATTGAGTATTGGGGTGATGAATTAAATGATAACATTTAAGTTCTTCTAGAATTTTTGGGGGACTTTGTAGGCATATATTATAGATTCTTGTTGTTTGTTACGAAATGGCAACACAATTACTGTACACTGGCTGAAACCAAGTGTTGTTACATCTTTGCCAATTTTGTAGATGCATCACAAGGGAGCTGGTATGCTTGGCTCATCCAATTATGAACAAGGTTCAAGCTGGGCAGTGGAAGTGGGAAGCCATCTAAAAGTTTGCTCAATAGTAGTCGAGAATATAAACAAAAATGGGCAGATGCTTGTAGAGGTATGTACAGAGTCTGTGTAGGTTTGTGATCCTGTTCCTGTTGGTATGATTATTACTTGTCGTTTACTTATGATTTCATGGTGGGTTCACTGCTTGGTGTAATGTTATTGTCTCATTGGTTATATATATTAGTTTAGGATATTTTGTTCATTATTTCACCTGTGATAAACAGAATAGTAAGAAGAATTAATTGAATAAAAAAGAAGGATAATCTGAAAATGACACAATGATAGCTTTTTATTTATTCTTGGCTTTGAAGTTGTTTCTATTTGATCCATGCAGCTGTTGTGTGAGGAATGTAGTCATTTTCTCGAGATAGCGGAGGCCATCAGAAGCTTGGGCCTGACCATTTTAAAGGGGGTTACAGAAGCACGCGGTGATAAGACTTGGATATGTTTTGTGGTTGAGGTAGGATTTACGATATTTATGACATTTTAAGCTTGGCCATCATGGGTTGTGTCCTTTGTCTTTGCTGTTGTCTCTTCCCTCGGTTATGTGCCTGCCCAAAACATACTCAATTGGATGCTACTGGAACATGCCAATGTCTCCTCTTGATATTTATGATATCTATACATCGAATGTATTATAAGTTATGCCTCTGAAACTCCAGGCATGCGCTAACTGGATTATAACTGCACAACTATCGAGTTCTTTAATCCTCTTTCAACTTTGTTTCCCATTTTGCAATCTAATACCCGATTACAAAAACATTGCAGGGACAGAACAACAAAGTTATGCATAGAATGGACATCTTATGGTCGCTTGTGCAAATTTTGCAATCGAAGGCTACAAGCTAGCTTCAATTGCTTCACCTCTTGGAAGTAGTAATATTGGCTCCCACTGTAACATATTGTGAGTGGTTTGTGATTTAAGATTGGCTTTATGGTTTGTGCCTCTTGTCTCTATCTTCCAATCCCCTAAGAATATATAAATTAGGGGGAAAGAAGATAAAACATTTTGAAGAGTTTTTTATTTTGTTCTTCATAGTTTGTGGAAATGACATTTACCATTTTCTTTTATCCTTTCCCAGTTTATATCATAGAAGATTGGATATATCATAGAATGTTATTAGCTAAATTACATATACTACTTTACATTCTTTCTCCTTAAAAAGATGATCATGTAGATCAAGTCGAAGGTTCATTGCATTTTGAAGTGAGGAAGGCTTGAGTTTCCATCCAGACCTTTAGCCCTGAAATAGGCCATGTATTCAGTGATATGAGTTCCCCGGTATATAGGCGGATTACTTTCCGTCAGAAGCTCTCTTATTGGTGCATATGGTTTATGTTTATTTGCTGTGCTTGGATAGAAGAAACATGCCACGGATACTCTCGGTGCTTGTCCCGCAAGCACCCTATGCTCCACACTCTTGAATTTGTCATTTGTGATGAGCTAATAGAAGAGAGAAGACAAACCTAGTTTGTCATTCGGGAGAAAAAGAAAATTGCTTGCGTTTATACGTGCATATTTTTGCATCTATTAGGTGTATGAATCACTTTATAGTGATAAGACTATACCTGAATGAAGTCACCAATGTTAACCACAAAAGCGCCGGGAAGAAACGGAACATCGACCCAGCTGCTTTGATGAAGAACTTGGAGGCCACCAATATTGTCTTGAAGGAGAATGGTCAGCAAAGATGGGTCCGAGTGCTTGGTTGCACCCAGAGTTAATTCTGGCTCAGGGCAATCAGGGTAGTAGTGGCAAACAAGCGACTCGGTTTCCATGCATCCAATGCTAGCAAGGTAGTCACTCCGAAGCCCCAAAGTTTCCGATAAAAGTTCAGACAATGTCTTTCTTAGCTTGATCATGTGTTTTATGTATTCACTTACAGCTTCCCTGCGAAAGATTTTTCGAGAATTTTCTCAGTTTGCATCTTCAGTTGTGTAACTTGGTGATTAAATTGTATTCAAAGTAGTACCTGCATATTGGGGGAAAGAGTTGAGGGTCGAGTTGGCCGTCATGGAAATCAAATGCTATTGAATCCCTCCAGTTTGCAGCTCCTTTGTTTACCAGGAGATCTCCATTGCAGAAATATCTAACAGGCTGCTTAGAATCCCTGCAGTACCATTTCATCTTCTCATCCTTTGGTTGTTCATGGAACCGGCCTACGCCTTCTAGCATGCCGTCCATAACGCAAACAGGAACTCCATGGTTAATCACTTGAAAGAAACCCCATGTTCTTGAAGCTTCAATGATCCCATCCAGTATCTCCTTCCGTCGTCCGCCACCTTCCAAGCCGTCCAGATCTATCACCGGAACTTGGAAACAACCTGAACTACTAATGGTAGACATTTTCAGGCTTTCCGGTGGATGGATGAAGAACTTGGGAATCTTGACAGCTCCGGAATCGACAAGTCCTTTAACCCCTGCTTTAGTTTCATCAAAATCCTTCACTTCCTTTGCTCTGTCATAACTTGAACACTCTTCAGGAATCATCTCCAGTTCCATGTCAACAGATAACAGCTAGAAAATTCTAACCAAAACAGAAACACTTGTATAGGATATTAATCCTTTCCCAAAACAGAAACACTTGTGCAGGAAAAAAGAAATGGCATCTTTCACGTGTGGCTATATTTAGATACAATTATGAATGAAAACTAACCAATATACTGTCATCTTCTTAGGAAAACCCAGCTCCACTCCATTGTTGAACCTGATATTCTACAAACAAACCTTGTTTTTTTCAATTTTTTTTAGAGCAAATGAAGTTGGGATACTGCACTATTGAGAATGACATGAGTTCAATTCCAAAAGACATTATATATATATATATATATATATATATTGAACATGCCAAAAGACGTTATATAGGCCAAATGAAATGACTTCAACAGTTTTGGCCAACTTGAATACTAACTTTATTTGCTTGTTGGAACTGAGGATAGACAGGCGCCCAAGGTTTCATAATTGAATAAAATATCAGCTTCTTGCTTTTTAGCTACCTAACCTTGCCCAAGGTTAAAATTTTCTTAAATTAAAAGTCTAATTTCTAAAAGAATTCAAAACTCTCCTTTCTTTAAAATAATCTCAAACCTACAATTCCTCTGTTATCATGAACATAAAATTCATTTTACATTCATCATTCAATTATCAATTTGGGACATAAAAAATCGGGGTAATCAATAGTAAGAGTTCAACAACAAAAGGGCTGAGTGATGGTATTTGATTAAACAACAATAGAGAATGAATTTAAAGTTTTCTCCAGAGAAAATTAAAATAAAAATTGATTATATATATATATATATATATCACGTGTTGTTGTGAATAAAATAACAAAGAATAATAATAAAAACTAAAAACAAGAATGGAAAAACAAAGAGAAGAGAGAAAGAGAGAGATTTGTATTATTCTCAAATATAGACTTGTGTACAATGTCTTCATCAAGTCATCTATTTATAGGCATAAGAAGTACATATTACATTGAATTCTAATTAAATGAGATAATATTCCTAATGATAAAGTAAATCAATCTCTTTAGATAAAGTTCTAATCATGATAGACATCCACATAGATAAATATTCATAACACTCCCCATTGGATGTCTCTGTAGATAATGTGCATCGTTAAAACCTTACTAAGATAAAAATTTAGTGGGAAAAAAATTTCTTTAGTGAAGGAAAAAGAGTACACACATCTTTGATACGCATAACATGTTGCCTCATTAAAAACCTTACCAGGAAAACCCATTGGGACAAAACCTCGGTCAAGGAAAAAAGAGTGCAACGCGTATTTACTCCCGCTCATGAAAACACTACTAAAGATCTTTGAATCTTCATAATTCAACATTGAATACTATTTTCTAAAGATAGCGGGGATAAATCTTTGGAGTAATATTTTCAATGATGTATCTACCTTCCATTATCTCTACACAAGATAGCATTTGTATCATATCTTGTGAAAGTAAATCACATATCATTTTGATATGTTAGGTCAATGGTCTTAGCCAAAATTTTGATATCTTGTGAAAGTGAATCTTCATAATTCAACATTGAATACATCATTAAAATGTTGTGCATAATAATTATTTCTACAAGATTTGAGGAGGCATCGACGGATGTTTGAAGATCTAAATGTAATGATCTTTGTATATTCATAGATATTTTTTGACCAACTAATATATAGTGCTTCAAGACCAAGAAAAGATATAATTATCTTTATTCACATCCAACAATCTTACAACTATTGGGATACTCAATAGATATGCTCTATTCATATTGAATCTTCTTTAAGATTCTTTCAACTTATGTCTATTCATAGACAAAATGAAATATATAAAAATGTTCATTCTTCAGGTCGAGATAAACTTGATGTCAAGATTCAAGTACTTGTATTGAAAGTACTTCATGAGTTTTCAATTTGAAGCTCTTTAGGAGTTCTAAAATTATCATAATGGATCTTGATCCAAACTACTTTATAAAATAGATAAGGAAATCTGATCATTCTTATAGTATTTTCTCAATTAGTATTCACTAAGACGATTATACCAAATGCGCCAAAATATTCATGAGACATGTCTAAATAAATTTTCTCGGAAATTTTTAAATGCTTCTAGCATTTTAAATCCTTTAAGGATAAATATGGATCTACAAATAATTAGACGCATGCAAAAAATTTCATAACTGCCTAAGTAATTGCATCCACCATGAAGTAATTAAAACTTTTCATAAATCATAGTTCAAGTCGTATTTACGACTACTTATTTGTGTCTCACTTGCATTACACTTTTAGGTGTTTGGACTGTTGGTCCAAATACTACTCTTTTAGAAGTTCAAAGCGTCTTTCTATATTGGCCAATTCAATATCTATACTTCATGGTAGATTTCTATACAAGATTCCCGATTTCTTTCTTTACTTCTATAGAAGTATTTTATGTAAAATTGTTTGTAAAATCGTTGTCGACAACTTTTTAATTTTCTGGTTCCATTCTCGTAATGACATAACTCATCGAGATCTCTTCAAGATTTCAATCTTTATTTCAGGTACCTGAAACTCTTCAAGAGTTTTTATTATTAGTTATGTCTTGGGTCTCTTCAGGAGCACCCGCCTCCAATATATGGTCATCTCATATTACTTTCTATTTACGAGAATTTTGATCATTGGAACCATTTCAACTATCATGCTTCAGGCATGATTTACATTCTCTCGCTCTAACATGTAATTTAAACTTAGAGCATTTTAGCTGGTATATGAGACTTAATTACTCTCATTAGGTCAGTAAATATGTCTAGCAGTTGACATGTAATAACATGAATTATTTTATGAACTTCTAGTTCATATACGATGATCTAGATAATGATAATTTATTTTCATATATCCAGCTAATTATTATCTCCCCATGATGTTGAGAAAAATCATGTCATAAATGATTCTCCAGTAAATATGTCTAGCAGTTGACATGTAATAACATGAATTATTTTATGAACTTCTAGTTCATATACGAAGATCTAGATAATGATAATTTATTTTTCTATATCCAACTGATTATTATCTCCCCATGATGTTGAGAAAAATCATGTCATAAATGATTCTCCAATTAATGTTTAAGAATTTAAACATAAAAGGAGACTCGTACTCAATATATATTCTCAACCCTTTTTACTTACCCATTTTGTGCGTTATGGTAGAGCAATTCAATTATATATCGCACATTCAAAAATTTAAAAATGAAAAATATGACTTCTGACCAAAAGTCAAATCATAATGGAGAATTTATTATAACTCGTTGGCTTGATGCGTATAAGTGTTGCTATATGGAAATACCATATAAATAATAAATGTTTTGTTCTCACAATTTAGCTATTAAATAGGAGGCATCCAATTAAAAATTTGTTAAACCATATTTTTCATAATCAATAGGCTTTGTAACAACCGATATAGCCTAAAATATAAACTCACTAGCTTTTCAAAACGAATGGTCTAACTGCAAAATCTGAATCTTTTTAGAATCAATCTCACAAACTTCTGGTTGTAAGTTGATAAAACAATGTATATGCATTTACTAAAATCATATAAAACTTTCCACATTTGTGGATATATGAGCCCATATTTTGTTCAGATATGCAAGACATACAGTCTCAACTTCAATACAAGAACTTTAAGTTCTAATTCTTTTAGTAAGTGGGATCATCTATATCCTTTGAGAACAAACAACACAAGAACTTTAGGTTCTTTTAGTAAGTGGAATTTAATCAATTCCTTTAAGCAACACAAGAACTTCATGTTCTTTAATAAGTGGAATTTAATTCATTCCTTTGAGAATAAGCACCACAAGAACTACATGTTCTTTTAATACATGTGCATGTAAATCTTAATAATTTCTGCACCATTATTGATCAGAATGGTCTAACCGATCATGCCAACTATATATATGTGTGTATATATCTCTAAATTTGTAAACTTCTTGTTTACCATAACATGTAATTCAATCTCACTCGTAAATGTCTAATACGACCATCAAAATTATTCCTTTAAATAGGAATATATTTAGCTCTTTCAGAGCTTTCAATTGAAATTATCTTTTGATAGCAATATATAGCTCTTCTAGAGCTTTCAACTGACTTTTTGGCTACCAGAACTTATATTCATATTGGTTTATTTCAAATGCCAATTGATAACATATGTTATCTATAATTCTCAAAGGGATATTTTACGAACTCATATTGCTCTCTTAAAATTTCCACTTATAGTGGTGACGATATTATTACCATTAACGGTAATTATTGCAATATTCATAATTTTGCACTTTTCATAATGTGTTTTCTCTCAAGAATTTATTGCTCTTCTAGAGCATCAATATTTTCAGTACTTTGAGATATAGCACTCACATTATTTCCTTGCATTTAAATGGGAAAATATATCTTATGCTTATGTTGAGCATAAATCGTCACCATAGATTGTATTTGACAAGTAATCATGTTAAACAAAATAAATAAATATCATAATATATAAATATAAAACGTAAATAATTAATGTGTGTAAAATAAATAAACGTAAAGTAAAATAAATAAAAATAAATAAATAATTCTCTTCAAAGTTATGAGAATAATTAGAAGATAATTTATGTTATAAGAAAATCAACAACGTCCAAAAGAGTTGGACCAACAATGTCCAAATAAAGTTGGACCAGTATCATCTTCGTCATGTTTCGCAAACAAAATTTGCTTCTATTTTCTTTCCTTTATCATTCAATGATTCTTGATTTTTCAACGTACAACACGTACGAGACCAATGGTTTATAACATCGCATTGGTAATAAGAAGAGTTTTACTTCAATATAATGATCTTTATCACTCTTGTCATCCTTATAACCTCACTACCAGTGGGTAGAAGTATTCTTAAAATGACCATATTTTTTATGTCTATATTCATAGCCTCGACCACGACCACAACTTTTAATGTGGTTTTTATTCCTTCCATAATATAATCTCGCATTCACTTCAAGGAATGGAGTAGAGCCAGTGGGCCTTTGAAACTTTTTCACATATCCTTATCACAGAGAACAAAGATTTAATCTTCGTACGCGACATTGTTAAACATGTCCACAAGGTCCTTTAAAAACCTCCTTTGAGATCAGTAGCCTCGCAGAACGGGATGTTCAGCCAATATACTTGGGTTATATCGAAATTATGTCTCTAATTGAATAATGATTTACCATGTTTGCATTCACTTTAGGAAATGAAACAGTTCCAATAATCGCATGGAATAAACATCATGCTTGCATTCACTTTAGGGAATGCCCCATCATTGATAATCGCATGGAATAAACATCATATGCTTTGCATTCACTTCAGGGAATGCCTCCCATAAAACTTTTTGGATCAAGACGAATTTTCATAACTTGAAATTGGGAGAAGTCTATGGTCGAGTTTTTCGACGAAGAAGAAATATTGCTTTCGAGCAAATATAGACTTTATAATAATCTTCTTGAAAATTCAAAATCATCATGATTTATCGCACTTTAAAATAATAATATAAAGAATAAAAATAAAACCAAAATTTACCGATATTGATTTTTCTCTCGTGGACAATGGAGACATAGCATATGACCGAGATAGCTTCTCATAGTCCCTTTATATCACATCTCTTTCCAAGCCATTTAAGCATATCATGTAAAACTCAAAACACGATTAAAAATACTAACTTTTACCAAATAAAATAACATAAATAATAATATGAAAAATATCAAATATAATCATATAAGTAAAATTATGAATAAGCATACCGCTAATTAACCCTTTTAGGAACAAGAGAAAACACATGTAATTTACACCAAATGCAACATCTTCTTCTCTGTCGATTCGTCTTTTGGTTTGTGAGAAGCCACAAATTTATCTCTTTCCAATGTTCGAATTAAATCAAACATACTTCTAAACTTTTCAAAATAAATAAATAAATAAATTTAAGTCAGAATATAAAGAAAAAGACAATCGGTAATTTAAAAGAATGAAGAGAGAGAAAAAAAACTTATCTTTAGTTTATCCTAGAATCGAATTCTTTCCAATAATTTTTTTTTGATTCAAACAATGAAGAACTCAGTTGATTAGAGTCGTGCTGATAACGTGTTGTGAATAAAATAATAAAGAATAATAATAAGAACAAAAAACAAGAATGGAAGAACAAAGAGATGAGAGAAAGAGAGAGATTTGTATTATTCTCAAATATAGACTTGTGTACAATGCCTTCATCAAATCATCTATTTATAGGTATAAGAAGTACATATTACATTGAATTCTAATTAAATGAGATAACATTCCTAATGATAAAGTAAATCAATCTTCTTAGATAAAGTTCTAATCATGATAGACATCCACATAGATAAATATTCATAACACGTGTCATAAATGTATCATATGACATATTTTTATTAACTGAAATCTTAAAATATAATACAATAAAACATTAAATATGTTTGAAAAAAATTATACCATAAAAGTTAAAAATATATATAGTTTAGAAATTTTTTATATTAATTCAAAACCTAATATCATTAGGTGTTTATTTTTATTTTTTTGATAAAAAGAGAGACCAACCAACGAATGTCTGGTTAAAATACCCCCATAAGCCTAAAAGGAAAAAAGAGTGCATTCGAAGAGGTACGTTACAATAAACAAAATATCACCCCACATCCGGAGTAAAACTACGATCTCTAGCGACCCAAAATCAACATACATCCGGTTCACAAAGGAACTCTAAAACATTATGATCATCCGAATCAACCAGCGTGGCTAACCTATCCGCGACACAATTCGCATGCCACACCCATGTAAACTGAAACCTCTCAAGACCATGCAGCTCTTCCTTAATTAAATTGACTATCGGCAACTCCGCTCCTTCCATTACACCATTTGTTAGCAAACCAACCGCTTCCAAACAATCGAATTCCATAACACCCTTTGTTATCATTGGGTGTTTATTAGGAATGAGTATTTTACTCGACCCGATCGGTCGGATTTTTTAATGTAAAAATTAGATATTTTAATTAAGGAAGAAATTGGGTTCAAATTTTAGGTGGAAAATATCTAACCCAACTCAAGACTGATTGTGTAATTTTCCGCTAAATTTTTTAAGCATATTTATAACAGGGAAAACTACACCGGTGGTCCCCTAATTATTACTGTTTTTTCATTTTGGTCCTAAAACTATTTTTTTCGGCAAAATCGTCCCTTCTGTTGCATAATTTTCTTGTTTTGGTCTCCCGACGTTAAATAGCTAACGGTTTTACAGACGTGACATTTTTTAAATATTTTTTAATTATTTCTCTCTGTTCTTTCCCTTCTTCTTCATCTTCTTTATTTGCATTTGACCTCATTTGACTTGGGTAATCTTCACTTGTAGCTTTAATTCCGTTGTCGGAACTTAGAGAGAAGGAAGTGATGCAGAATTATGTTGTTGACCTTGATCCCGAGGTTCTGGACTTGGTCGATACAGCATCCCGACAGAAAGAGGTTTTCCCGGCAGATTTATTTTGTATTTTTTTTCATTTCCTATACTTTTGATCATTTGTTTATTTAATTTTTGGTCATAAAACTGATTACAGGTGACTATAGTGGCAAAGATTAACTTGGGTGATGCTAGGGATAAAATATGTGAATCCATTGCGGATAGGAATATATTTATTTTCAAGTCGAGTTCAAGTAGGCCAAAATCCCAACCAACCCATACTCATCTCTAGTTTTGATTCAAAGGGGATAATGATAGGAATTAAGGGACGGCGGTGGGCTGGTTGGGTTAGGTTCTTGACCGTCCCAAACTTAACCCAAAAATTTAAAATTTCAATCTAACCCAACTTAAATTTAATAATTTTTATTTTCAACCCAATCCAATATAATAAAAATATAACCTAACTCCGATTTAACCCCAAAATTTTAATAAAAATTTGATTAAACCATAAGCAGTTGAGTGTTTAAAGGGAAAATTGTTTTGGGAGAATGTTCAGATAGAGCTAATACTGAAGTTGCCATCATCGCGGCAAATCAAACCAATAGGGAAACAATTTCACATTCATCATTTCATTCTCCAACCAAAACAAGAGGAAATTACCAAAGTTCAAAACTTGGAGGGGGAAAAAGCAATAAGGCAAAAACCGTGAATTCTTATTTTTTGGGAAAAAAAGTAAAGAGAATGATCAGATAGAGCTAATACGTAAGGTCGGCCATCATATCGGCGATCAAACCAATAGGGAAACCTTTTGTTCCTCATTTCATTCTCCACCAAACTTACATAATATCAAAACATCAAAACATTCAAGATTTCGAACCAGAAACCAGATCCCAAAGCTTTAGAAAACATGAATTGAAACAAATAAACAAACAACACAAACAGGGCAGAACCAAGAACTGGTATGTCGAAACGGCTTGTTGGAAATTGGAAGTGTCTGAGCGACAAACCCTAACAAGAAAGTGTGATTTTATAGGGAATGGCTAGCGTAGCGAGTTGAAGCTTTAAACCCTAATTAGGGAAAATGTTTTGGGCTTGGACTTAGTCTTTCGACCCAATAGCTAGACCCACTAATTTGATAAACAAATTCAACGGGCCTTAATACCCTCAACTTTGTGAAAAAAACATAATATTATTGGTGGGGTGGTAGAAAATTAAAGACATAATATTATGTGATAAATTTAATTTAGGAAAAAAAATCTACCATAAATGTATTAAATATACTAGATTTCAAAATTAAACTGTCTTTGCCAGTTTTCCTTCAATGAACAATAAGGGCTCGTTCAGCAGGGAATTTCCAACGCAAAATTAAAGACAATAAGGCCTGTTAAAAAAAGATAAAATAATCAGTTGCGAAAAAACACTCGTTTAAAACGCAAAAACAAAAAAAGAAAATGGCAACAACACAAAATTTAGTAGCACGTTTAATAAAAAATTTATTTGCGGTTGATAGCCCATCGATCCAGCTATGCTGAACGAGGCCTAATTCAATAACAAATCCATCCCCATGGACCGGCCTATTGAAATGACTATAGATCATGGCCTTAACTGTCAAGCTAACCTAGAGATAATTCGCCCCTAATTTATGGCTTGGACTTTCAAAACGTGTTCCCTATTCAAAATACATCCAATTTTTGTTGAACTCAATAAGTGATATCAATAAAAAAAAGTGGATGATGTTATCTTAAGAGACTCGGCTTTAACCGCTTTGTCAAAAGATTAAAAATATATATGATCAGATACTAATTTAGCCATCTTCCTCGAAGACTTTATGGTCATAATTTCAGCATACTCTTCCCCTAGACTACGTACTGGGCTAGAAAACATGGCTCTAACGGCACTTTTAGCAACATTTTTTGAGTAAACGCCGCTAATTTTATATATTTAGTGGCATTTTTTTTTAAAAAGTGCAATAGACGGATATATGATGGCGTTTTTGAAAAAACACCGCTATAGACATGTACTTTAGTATTTAAATGTTTAAATCTCACTTCGACTCCATTTATATCTTATTAAAATTTTATAAAGAAACAAATTACCACGGAGCTAGATAATGAGGTTGGGGAAGAAGATATATAGTCAAAAACGCCGCAATATAACGGCGCTTAAAGATCTCCGCTAAAAGCGTTTTGCTATATATGTATATAAATCAAATAATTTGCAACCCTAGGTTTCATACAATATAACGAATACATACGAAGAAGACACGTAAGAATGGTCCCATAAGTAACATGGGTGTCGCCTTGACCGGTCTTTCCAAGCATAAAAATGTTACTATGTTAGCATCATTCTCCCTTTGTCTATCAACTAAAAATATTATCCTTCTTCAAATTAAATATTTTTTTAATAATGTATGTTATATATATATATATATATTAAAATAAAAGTAAAAAGAAATTCGATGCGTCGGGGCAAGAGCCCCTCCCAAGACCTACATAAGTCTGTCATTGTGTGTATGTATATATTGAGCCACTTGCATGGAGCGAACTTGATTTGAAAAGCTCCAGAGTGACAGAATTCAAATTAGAGCAAAGCAACGCTCTGAAATCATGGAAAGTTTACCAATTAAGACAGTGCTTGAAACATAATAACTGCATGGGTTTTTGCAAATTGTTGGAATATAGTTCCTACAAAATTTCAAACTAGTCGGTCTTTGTCATCTCTGAGTCTTTGTGTATACCATTGTTTGATTAGGCAAAAAAATATATACAAATAAAATAAAATAATATTCATCTTAATCTTAGAGATGGAAATCATCTGCCCCAAACTATGTTTCTTTTGGTGCTCCACTTTAAAAAAGTGGGTTTAAGGTTAAAAGTTGTGGTTAGAGTTTAGATAATTAAAGGTAGAGTGTATTTTTTAGAGTTTAGAGTTTAGTATGTGAAAATTAGGGTTAGAGTTTAAAATTTAATTTTTAAGTATTTTTTAATGTGGAACATAGAAGGAGGCATAATTAGGAACAAAGAATTTTTGTTCTCTATCTTAGAGTCTTGGCCTCCCATGGGAAAATAATTAATCCCCAAAATCCTTATTTGAGAAAAGTTGGATTTGAGGCGTTGCTTCACGAAAGTAGATAAACAAATATAAAATACAACAATGCAATACGTACAAAATACCATACAACAAAATTAATTTAAGAGATGATTAAAACACGAGTTGAATGCAAAGAAAAAACAACTGGGTAATATTGATTTTTATATATAGAAAAATCTGAGCAGAACGAGAGATTTTTTGGGATCGAGTGTGAGAAGATTTTGGCCTTGGGATTCTTTATTGTTGAAGTTGGCGGTGTAGCAATTTCATCAGTAGAAATTCTGTTTTTTTAGTAGTTTTATGTATATTTCGACAGTAAAAATTATGTTTAGAGTTTATAATTAAAGTTTAGAGTTTAAAATTTATGGTATATAATTTAATTTTTAGGGTTTATAATTTAAAGATTAAGATTTAAAATTTAGGTTTAAAGAGTAATTTTTAAACTGACAAAGGCATGCAGCTTAGAGATTCCATCACTTTCATTTCTCACATACGTGATGGCAACTAGCAAATAATTGGTTGCAGCAACCAGTAAGTCCAGGCATTCAAACACTACATATTATCTGATTGATGCAGATATCACTTATTAATTCTCAGTGAATGATGACGCTTTATTATAATAAATTTACTCACATAGAGATTAGTTGAAGATGGAAATTTTTTGTCCCTTTTCGGTGTTTTTGTTTATGTTATTACGCTCAAAATTAGATTTATGATTTTAGGGTTTAGGGTTAGAGTTTATGAAATTTAGAGAAGTGTGTATTTTTAGGGTTTGTGATTTAGAATTTAGGGTGAGGGCTTGAAATTCAATTTTATAGTATTTTCGGGAGCAACAGATTTTTATCCATTGGTTGAACTCTCTACCATTATTGATTAAGGGGATTAATGCTTTAATAATCCCCATAAAATATATAATTAAAAGCATGCATACCTCCTTGTCCCCAAAGAATAAGATTAGCCTTTCCTTCCCCATGGGTTAAGTGGCCAACAAACAAGTACAAATGACTTGCAATTTTTATTTTATTTGATTTTTTTAAAACCCTACTAAATGAAGAGTTCAGATAATGGCTTATCCCTGTCATCTGCCGATGCTATTTTCTTTAAGCCAATAGCTATATGGATCATAATAAAAGAGATGTCAAGTTGCATTAGGGAACATGTGGATGCCTAGCTAGTTTAGCTGCATAATCATATAAGATTAGTTAATGATTATGATAAACACGGATAAAAATCGTCTGCCCCTTTTCGACGCCCTACTTATGCCCCAACACTAAAAATTATTATAAATTAAATTCTAAACTCTAACCCTAAATTCTAAATCTTAAACCTTACACCATATACCCTAAAAATACACCATACCCTAAATTTCCTAAACATTAACCATAAACCTTAACCTAAAACCCTAAACCTAATTTTGAGCGTGAGGACATAAATAGAAACACCGAAAAGAGGCAGAGAATTTTCATCCGATAAACACCGTATCATTGGTCGAGCTTGGGCTGAAATATGAACCATGTCATGTCAGTGTCACTATCTTTTGTTTCTTTCATTCTGGGAATATATGCTGTCTTTCAACAGCTATTATGGAGTGTTCCACCATTTGATGTCCAGTATTTACAATATAATTTTCTCCTTAATGATTGATCAGAAGAGAGCAGGTTCTATATATGAATCAATTAAGTATAAAACACATGATTCAATCATTAAAAAGAAAAAACACATTTTCAGGTGGATTAAACCCTATAGATTTGTAATCATATCTGGACTAGCAATAGGGTAGGGACCTCTTACATATATATAAATCTTTCAAGTGACCAAAATGGGACAAATGGAATTCTAAAGCATTTTCTTTCATTGTTTTTGGATACATGATGAAGGAGAGTGTGTTAGAGTATTTAATCTCCAAGTAGTATAGCAAATTGTTGTATTATATTATATTATATCAACTGAACCTTCTTGTGAAAGATTTTTTTAAAATTACAAATAAACTTTCATTAATAAATATCAACAAGTTTGTCCAAGTAGTAAGCAACTTAAAATTGCTTAAGTATGTCTCGAGTTCGAGATTTTATATATATAAAATTTTTCATCGAAAGACTCACATACCTAAACCATACAACAGAAAAGGTCTAAAAGACTTGAATATATAGCACCAAAGCTACCTTAATATGGATATTTGATTGAACTGATAATAACAATAATAATGAGATGCACATGCTGCAAATTGCAGACCTGAAATAATGAAATGATCATCTAACTAAAGTGATTTCCACATGCCAGTTAAACTGCCAAAACTTTCATTATTATTTTTGTCTTATTTCTCCCTTTTCCCAATTCTCTCTTTTTTATTCTTAAGATTTGTGCAAGAAATATAATACATGGTTGTGAACTTGTGGTAATGTGAATATGGATAATTCAATCGGCACAAGTCTGCAGGACAATGCTTTAGATTTTAAACTAAAAAATTTAGGACCCTACAATCTTTGAATCTCAAGGGTAAGTTTAGAGAAATCAGGGTTCATCAAGACCAATATATCTGTAATATTAGAATGGATTTAAATAATGATCCGCTATCGTAATAGCGACAACTAGGGGTGGGAGAAAATACTCGACCCGAACTACCCGACCCGACTACCCGAATACAAATAACCGGGTAATTACCCGGAAATTTTTTTTACCCGGGTCGGGTACCCGGCCCGCCATTTCCCGGGTCGGGCCCGGGTCACAAAAGTAGAAAATTTCGGGTACCCGGTTAATTTCGGGTACCCGGTTCCTAATTTTTTTTATTTTTTATTTTAAATATATTATATTTTTTAAACAAAATATCCTTATATTTACTATATTTTCAAATCAAACAACCTAATTTTTAAATCTCGATCCCTCAAATGTTCTCCCTTCACAATTCGTACTAGTCTTCTCTCTCAATTTCACCGCACTCCATATATATATATATATATTACAATTTAAAGTGTTACAGTATATGTATATACAATATATTACAATTTACAGAATTCATTTATATATATTACAATATATTACAATTTATAGTATTAGTTGTATGTATAAGTATTACAGTGTATGTATATGTATATTACAATTTACAATTTACAATATTTGTATTCCATATATATATATTACAGTAATATTATTGACTCTAATGTTATTTGGGTTTGATATTTCGAATATTAAACTTTATGTTGGATTATATAATTTGAATTTTTCTTTTTTTAGGTATATTTAAATCATTCGAATTAAAAAAAAAAAACTGGCAGGTACCCGGTACTCGATTAGACGGGTACCCGGGTGTGTCGGGTACCCGAATCTCGGGTACCCGGAAAAGGCGGGCCGGGACACGGGCCTTTATTTGAGGTACCCGGATGAACCGGGTACCCGAAAAACCGGGTACCCGAAACCCGGGTACCCGACAATTCCCACCCCTAGCGACAACTATATAATGATAATAGCATTGTCTGAAATTATTATTACGAAAAATAACAATATATAATAACTACAATACATTCGTTATTAATCAAAGTATGATAAAACATCACAACCGGAATCAAAATTTAAATCCCTACTCGCTGAATTTAACCTTGTCGTGGATCACATAAATATTGCTGCAGTTTGGTAAAGGGGTGAGTCAGGCTTGGAGAACTTGCATTGTGTCGTCATCTGCTTCGATTTTTCACTTTAGGTCTAGTCGTTGTGTATTTTTCTTCTAGTTAGCCTTAGAGAAATTTTTAACTAAGCAGTCGACTTGGACAAAAAATAATAAAATTAATTTTGCCAAGCAAAAAAATATTGCCGCAGGCTCAGAAGATAAGCCTCCTTAAGGGCCCTCAAGATAATAAAAAAAGTTTTACTATAAAGGATTCTTATCCCCCACGAAATTGTGAATAAAAAAAATAAAATGAACTCCTAAAATTAATATATTTGAGATATAGATAATTAGAGAACAAAAATCATCTGTTGATTTTTGGTGTAATTATGTAGGAATAATTTTTTTAGTATTCTTATCTATATTTTAACATTCAAAAATAAATTTTAGGGTTGAGATTTATGGTTAGAGTTTAGGATGTAGGATTTAACATTTAGGTTTTAAAAATTAAGGTTAATGCATAATGTTTATTTTTTTTAGTGTTGGGACATAAATAGATGCACTAAAGAGGACAAAGAATTTTTATTCAATTATGTATACCTCAACACTAAAAAGCTAAACCATGCACTCTAATTACCCTGAATACTAAACCAGTTTAAACCTTAAAAAATCAAACTCTACTCCTTAAATGCTAAACAATAACCTTAATCTCTACGCTTAAACTCATCTTTTAGTGATGAAGTATACATTGGAACACCAAAAATGGTTAAAGAGTTCCTATTCGTAATGAGGTGTTTAAAAGAAAGGGATAAGATCATGATAACCACTATAATTTTTTTTTTGAAAAACTTATTTTACTTCTATTTAGAGGGGAGCGAAAAAATTTAAGTGAAGGCAACGCTCTTGAGGGGTCTTGAACTCGAAACGTAAGAGAAAGGGAGCGGAGCAGGTGAGCATGCTATGATCACCAGGTCATCCTCGCATGCATGCAGTAGACAGAATGTTTGTCTTCTATGTTTTAATTTAATAGCGCATGAAATATATGAGAAATCAGTCTCTATGGTTACTATTTCCCATGTTATAACTACAAAGAACCAGGTTATCTTGAAATCAATCTATGGTTCTTTGTTGTGTAATACGAAATGAACTAGAGGGTGCAAGAGGGCTAATATATATATATACAAATATAAATGTAGCCCAATAAGGGGACCAAAGGTAATTAATAAATGAGCCACCTTCCTCTTCCGCCGGTGTTTTTAAGGGCCTTGGCTCAAACCTCTCCATTTCCGTAAGAAAACAAACCCAAGAAGTTGAAAAAACATGACAGGTACCGCTTCCCCTTGTGGCGCCTGCAAGTTCTTGAGAAGAAAATGTGTTAGAGGCTGCGTTTTCGCACCTTATTTCTCCCATGAACAAGGTGCAACCCATTTTGCAGCCATCCACAAGGTCTTTGGCGCAAGCAATGTCTCCAAACTGCTCGCCCACCTCCCCGTCGCCGACCGCTGCGAAGCTGCCGTCACAATATCTTATGAAGCTCAAGCCAGGCTTCAAGACCCCATCTACGGCTGCGTTTCCCATATCTTTGCTCTCCAACAGCAGGTTTTATATTTTTTTTACCACACTTTGATCATATGTTTTTTTTTCTCATATTATAAAGAGAGATATAGAACGATACCTCAGATGATCGTCTCGTTAAAAACTTCCTTAAGCCTAATGGAGGAAAAGAGTACGGGCCCGTAAACGACAAGGGTAAGAGCGACAAACGAAGAACAATAAAACCCCTCGACACACAAAAACCAACGCCCATACAAGATCATTAACTAGCAAGAAATAAAGAAGCACGTGAGACCCCTCCTTAGCCAAAGCATCGGCCAGACCATTCGCTTCACGGAAAATATTATCGTATCTTACTTTGATCATATGTTTGATCTGGTTATCGTATCTTACGTTGCTTCATTGTGTTCTAAATTTGTACAGGTCGTGGATCTACAAGCACAGCTCGCTTCTCTTACAGAACAAGCAGCTCAAAATATTATTACAAACCCTAATGATGGAAAGCTTCCTTATTCTCAGCTCCAAGATGTTCAAAGCTGGTTTCATCATGATAATTCGAGCATGGCATCAGATTTTAACCCCAACACGAATTCTTATTACGAGAATGGGTTTTCGGATCAAAACTCTCTAGGGAATTATTACAATAACTCAATCGTTTCACCAGGAGAAGACCAAGCTACTTTTGGGGATCATGCTCCTCGTTCAATGTCTTGTCTCGACATGCAAACAAACAAGTGGGGTTTCCAGGATATTGATGAATTTCGTTATGCTTAAAATAAGAGCGGAACTAGAAATATATTTAAGGGTATCATTTTTTCATCCATATTTAAAGAATTAATTATTTATAAAAGGATATCATTTTATTCATAAAAAGAGTGTCATTTGTTCATATTTTTAATTTTTTATATACAAATTATATAAGAAAATTAAGTTTTCCAAACACTCATGACATCCCAATTTAAAGGGTGGCTCCGCCTTTGCTTAAAACTCTGAACTGACATCCTAATTTTAAAACCTTAAAATTTATCCCGCCATTATTTTTTACAAGGTAATATCTATTCACGTATTCATGAGACATTAAACTTTTGGTTTCTATCTTAATGTTGGGAAGTGAACAATAACATTAGCTTTTGTTATAAGATATAGTTGTTCATTAATTTATATCCTAATGTTTTTTTAAAGGATTTTCAATATTATCGTGTTGCATTTTTCAGGGCAAAGCAGATTTCTTTGACTTGTCGTTTGGAATAAATTGTTTTACAATATTTTTTCTTTGATTGAAGTTATAAACTCGTTAACAAATTAAATAATGATTTTAATCATCAATTTGTTCCTTATTGTATGACTATATTGGAGGGTTGGAGAAAATAAATATTAAAACAGCTCTGCACCCTCAAAAGAATAATGGGTCACAGTTTTTTTAATAATTTAATTATTCAAATTAATCATTATTAATTTCTTAATATAACAGAATTCAACAAGTGATCTGACTGAAAAAACCGATAATATTTATCTTAAAAGATTCGAGTTCAATAAATAATTAATTTTATTAATTTTACCATTTTTTTATATTAATCTTATAAAGTATATCGTAAACGGAGCCATTAAGAATTAATATTTTTTGTACTGATCGATAACAAATACTATTAAAAATAAAGCTAAAAACGAATAAAAGTCAGAATTTGACCGCATGTAAAGACGAAACTGTCCATGAACTACGATCTATTACTGACCCCACATTCAACGGTTGAGATTACACGCACGAGCGTCGCAAATTCAATAGTCAAAAGTTTTATTCTTTTCAGGAAAAAGGAAAACTAAATCCCAAGAGTCTGTTGATTCATAAAAAAATACCAGGAGTAAGTATCAAACTGTAGGTTCTTCCTAATTATCGTAGGCTTGTATTTTTAAAAATATTATAATTGAATTCTTTACGTGGTTGCAGTTAAAAAATATATTATTATTATTATTTAAAAAATTAAATTCGAATAGGAATAAAAAAATTGTTTTTTTATTTTTTATTTTTTCCCCACGCTAAAAATTGAGTTTAGAGAATTAAGGGTATGATGTATTTTTTAAGTTTAGTTTAAAAATATAAGGTTAGAGCTTAGAATTTAATTTTTTTTAGTGTTGAGATAGAGAAAGGGACACCGAAAAAGGATAGAAGAATTTTTTCTTTCAAATAGTTTATTTGTACGGACAAAAATCGCATGCCCTTTTTGGTGCCCATTTTCTATGCACATCACTAAAAAATAAATTGTAAGTCTTTACCCTAAGTTCTAAATCCTAAATCATAAACCCTAACCCATAGAAAGTAACACCCTAGTCTAATTTCCTAAACCTTAAGCTTTGACCTTAAGCCCTAAGCTTATTGAACTAATTAAGGGTGCTTATCGAGCGAGTCGATCGCGAGTTGAGTAGTTCTCGACTTGTGCTCGTTAAAAAATCTCGTTGCTCGACTCAACTCATTGCTCGTTGAGCTCGATAAATTTTTTCTCGAATCGTGCTTGTTAAAAAATCTCGTTGCTCGACTCAACTCGTTGCTCGTTAAGCTCGCCAAAATTTTTACCTTATTTTTTTAATATAGGTAAAATCTAGTGATACTATTATAGCTTAATATAAACATAGAAATTCATAAGAAAAGAAATATGAGGTTTTGAGGAGATAAATAAAGAAGTTTCCATGACTAAGTTAAAGATAAAGTCGATATTGAGTGTGAGACTCTTTTAGTTTCTTAACAATCTTCTATGAACAACAAAGTAACTTTAAATCACATTTTTTATATGAGAACTGGAAACAAAAGATTTTTTATTTTTTAATTTTATACATAAAGTAATAATAAAAGAAAATTGGAAGAATTTAATAAATAATGAAAGATTCATTATTGTAATTTAATTTCTTATTAATACAAATTAAATTTTTTAAATTTTGCAAAATACAAAGTGTTTTAGAAATTTGAAATCAAAAATTTATGGGTAAATTGCCTAGCAATTCACTGAATTTTTTTAAAAGTTTTTAACTAGTATTTTAACTTATTGGAACATATTTTTTTTAAAGTAACCACCAAAAAATCATAAAAGTATTTATAAAAAATTAACGAGTTGTTCACGAACTTATCGAGTCGAGTTGGGTCTTGTTCGACTTGCTAAGATTCCGAGTCGAGTCAACTCAAATCGAGCGTTAACCAAAAAATCACTTTTGTTCTTTTATCTTTTTCATGATATTTTATATACAAAAGATAGAGTTCAGTTTAGTTCAGTTCTTTTTTTTTTCCTTTAATGTCACAGCTTTTTCCCCCTTCGTTGAGCTCACATTCAACTAATCACCAATCACCTCCGATTTTAATATTCTACCATTTGAAATGATTACTATACTCTTTATCCCCTTAATGGAGTCCAACAAATGCATTCTTCACTTTAATATTTCAGAAAATGGACTAAAGGAAGTTAATATTTACTGGGTCACGAGATAAGGAGTTTGATGGTTTTTTAAGTAAGAATTTAAATTCAAGCATTACGAATGAAGAAAACTCGATTTTAAGTTATTTCCGTTTGAAATCCTACTAATTATATCGAAACTAATGTGATTATCAAACACCGACGTCTCGAGAAAGAAAAGGAGTGGTTAGAGAAGCTTCCCTAGGGTTGTTTGATTAATTAAATACTGATATAAAGAGATGCCTATGCCAACTTAGCTTAGCTTGCAGGTGTACCATGGTGGAGGACACGTTGTAAAAACAAAAAGAATGATTTAGTTTATGATTAATTTCTCATCATTCTAAGGGCAATTGCTTGAAGCTCGTCCAAATCACTATCACATGGTCTCATCCCATGGAAAGAAAAGTTCTGTATACTTTGTATTTCTTGCACATTCATGGTGTCAACACCGTTGAGTTCGACTTCAACCGATTCGAGTGAGCTCTGCGGGGAAATCGGATAGTTTGGAACGGACGGGAATAAACCAGAAACGTTTTGTTCCCATCGACCGTCGTTGTTATGTGAAAAATTCATGGCGTTTTGAGCTAGCTGAGCTTTGACTTGCAGTAACTGAGCTTGCAGGCATGCCACCTATATGTAACCAAGAGAAAATGTTCTTTAAATTTGGATTTTTTTTTTAACTTTCAGATATGTTCGAAATTGGATCTTCCTTGATTACCTGTTGTTGCAGATAGAAAATGTGAGCAACACAACCATGAACGGGGTCTCGGATCCTTGCTTGAGCCTCGTAAGCAATCGAGACAACCGCCTCGCAACGATCACGAGCCGGGATATGGGACAGTAATTTGGAAACATTGCTAGCACCGAACACTTTATGAATGGCTGCAAACCTTGCCGGGCCTTGTTCCGAGCTGAAGTAAGGCGCGAAAATACAGTCCGAGGCACATTTTCGTCTCAGGAACTTGCATGCACCACAAGGGGAACCGGTGGTAGTACCAGATGATGCCATGGCAGAAAAGAAAACAAAATGCAGAGAGCAGGAATAAGTGAAATAAATAAGTTGAAAAGTTTCCAAAGCACACGAGTACACTAGGAAGAAGGGTAGATATCCCTATAAGAAGTGTGAATGGGGGACATTGGTGGCCTTTGTGTAGGGTTCTAAGGAGACATTTAATAATGGTTTAAGCAACATTGGTTCATTATTTTAATGGGTTAGACTTGGTTTATGTTTATCTCATAATTTATTGATTTTTGGTGGTGTTTTTAGTACAAGAGTTTATTTTTCTGTTCTTATTTTCCGCCGATGGCCGCACCTTGAAACTGCCGCACTTCGTCGCTTTGTAGGCGCTGCCACACGAACTATCAATAATTTTGAAGGTTCATTACGTGTTATGTATATATAATATTTATGTGGGTCTTTTTCATAAGCTTATGTTTGCTTGGGGAGATGTGATTTATGACCAGAAAATGATGAGATTTGTGTAGAGAAAGTGTGGGTCAAAAGAAAACTCGAGTGTTGAAATGATAAATTGGCTGCACTCTGCTCTTTTTCGGTGCTTCTATTTATGCTTTCACGCTCAAAATTAAATTTAAAGTTTAGGGTTTTAAGTTAGAGATTGTGGTTAGGGTTTAAAAATTTTAGTGTATGATGTATTTTTAGAGTATATGGTGTCGGGTTTAGGAATTAAAATTTAGGGTTAGAGCTTAAAATTTAATTTTATACCGTTTTTTAGTGTTAGGGCATAAATAGAGGCACCGAAAAAGGGTAGAAAAATTTTATCAGCCTTTTGCTTTTTGGGGAGATGAAGCAAAACGAGATTTTTTAGCTTTTGTTGGTGTTTGGACTTTGGGAACCTGGCCATTGACTTTGTTTTAGCTGGTTGGTTCATTAAACCAGTGTCATTCTGCCTAAAGTCTTTATAAAATACCTTGGGTTAAATTACAAATTTATCAATTCAATTTTTTTTCACTTCTAATTTGATCATTAAGATTATAATAAGTTTTCAGTTTAATTATTAAAATTTTAATTTATTCATATTTTAGTTACTCGAACGTTAAATTATAAATGAAAAGATATCATGACAGTCACATGTATTGATATAGATTGTTTTTTTACTGGTATGATAACCATGTGTCATCTACATCACTGTCATTTTCCTTTTGATTTTATCTTCTTCCGTAAAGATAAAAATTTTACAATTTCATCATTTTGTCACATCGACACCAAAAATCAATATTTCAAATCCGACTACTTAAGACACCAATAAACTTGTTTCATCGTCTCCTAACCACAGTTAATTTAGATATTCTAAAAAATTACCTTAAAACCAGCAAAAGTCAACCACAAACAAAAACTCATAAAATCTCAAACCACTCTAATATGTAATATCCACCGTGTAAAATCAGAATATACAACTTGTTTGCTCCCCCACCTCCCCACAATTAAAATTTGAAAGATGTTCTATCATCAAGAAATCAAATATCAAAAACCAGGATTTTTGTCACAAAAAATAATAAATTTTGGACTCATTTCCTATTTTTTAAAAGATAGATGTTCAATTATAACACTATTAAATATTTAACAACAAAGTGACCAAATCATGAACAAATAAAACATTTAGCTATTAAAATGAATTCTTAAATTTCAGTGACCAAAATAATAATGAAGAGAAAATTGAGGGATGAAATTTACAATTTACGCAATTTCATAACTAAGTTTATCCTAACGTGAGACCTTTTTTGGCAGAAATTTGAGACAATTTTATTTGTTTGCCATAAAGCTTTCTACGCCACAAAAAATGTAATATTACATACAAACAACAACCAATTGCAATATTTCAAATCAATCCACATGCTAACAAAATGCATACTTTAATGCAAGAATTCACAGATATGCAATGTAATAAATAGATATTTGTATGTTTGCATTAGCCATGATCTGCAAACTCGGTATTTATATCGATCGACCCAAAAGTCTAAATCCAGCCAAAAAAAGCTGCAACCAGAACAATAACGGCGTGGCGCGTTGTCCCAAGAACAAGCATGGAGCTAACTCAAATCAACATGCAACGAAAAATGTCACCGAAGACTCGATGTCAGCCACGAAAAAACAAGCATAAATAAGATAATGGTTCTTCACTCCCTAACACAGGCAAATGGCGGTTTGCATTAGCAACCGGAAAAAAACTACATTCAACTGTCATAGTTCTGACTTTGTCTTCCTAGCTAGCTAGCTATAAGGTTTCTGACATCGCATACATAGTTCTGACATCATTTTTTCATCACACTCGAGTTGTAAAGTTCATAGCAGAAACAAATGTTTTGGGTTGTTCCCTTGGTTACAAGTTCTAAACAAAAGGGACATTAACAATAATTTTCCAACTTCATTTCTATTGATGTTCGTCTTTCTGGTTCTTTTCGACAATGCAATAATTACCTGTAACACACGATTTGTAAGTTGCAGCAAAATGGCAACACGGACACCTGAATAAGATGATTATATGTTGTTTTGGTTTAGTGTTTCAGCTCCTATTTTTTCTCCAGCTCATGTTTAACCAGTACTAATGCACCGCGGGAGTTTGCATGAAGAGGAACTGCACCCCAAAAAAAAACCTGATTAACTACTGTCATCACAAGAAGAATAAAAGAGTTGAAATAACAATCATACTAGAATTAAGTTCGAATGGCAAGTTACATGCCTCAAATGATTTTCCTGCTCTCTCGAATTCCAGCATGCTAAGAGCCACTTCACAGCTCTGTGAGACAATGGGCTCAGGATCCCTAGCAAATTCCTCAAGCAGCGCTACACTTTGATCATCTATAACATGGGCACAATGAGGAATTCAATTAGACTAACCGAAGAGGTCAGAATAGCAAAGAGGCAAGCTTCATAAGACATAGTAGTCATCCAAGAAAAAGTGAAAGCGAGAGACTGATCAGATCTCATAGCTCAGCAGCACTTATTACCTATCCCTTACGAAAACAACAAAAATTGGCTTAAGAAAGTATCATTACCAACCCTCACAAAAAAGGCAGTCATGTGGGACCATTAGCATCACATAGTCTTACCTGCAATGGAACCGAGAGCTTCAGCGGCTTCATGTCTAACCATTGGGTGTTCACCCGCATTCCTCAGTACATTGCTAAGTGCAGCTGAAGCAGCTTTATTTTGCAATTGACCCAAGACATAAGCAACCTTATCACAGCCAGTAAACAAACATAAAAGTCCATCCAGTTGTAAAGGAAACAGATTAAGATTGCATAGAGACTAAGACAATTTATAAAAGGAATGCCATCAAACCTCATGCTTCAACAAAGCACTTTTAGCTCCCAAAGAATCAATAATGGCAGAAACAGCTTCCTCTCCACCCTGGTTTCGGAGAGCAAAGAGAGCTGAATACCTCTCATACATGCTTCTTGCCTCATCCAACAGCACCTCCCTTAATATTAGACAACACCGGTAAATAGCCTAATAAAAGGTAGATTGAAAGTTGCATCCATCACCAATGATGAGAAATACCTAAGTTTATCAACAGAAGAATGAGATGGAGCTGCTGCAGCAGGGTCAACTGACAAAAAAGGTGACTTTTCTGTCATTGATGATTTATCATCACTGCTGCCGGATTTTAACTCCTCAATTCGCTGGAGAGCCAATTCGCACGTTTCCCGGACTTCTGGAGCAGGATCTAGAACCAAACTATTCTTCAAAAGAGGAATGTTACTCTCTAAACCAATCGCACCAAGAGCTTCAGCTGCCTGTGGCAGAATAACATATGAAAAATTTAAGGAAAACAACCATCACACAACAGAGATAAATCGAATACATAACAGATTTAACAGTAGAATAACCGCTTCACATGAACCAACCTCATGCCGAACAATGGGATGCAAAGAAAGATCATTTAGAACAGCTTCTAAAGCAGGAATAGCTTCAGAATCCTGCATTTGACCCAATGCAAATGCAGCTTCATGAGCCAACAAATTTGATGAGTCCCTTGTGGCTGCAAGAACATAGATTGCAACAAAGATTAGACTGTTCACCATGGGAAAGATCAGATTTTTACTGTTAATTCATTCATAAAGTTGCCATTCTTTTGTGGGATTTCCCAATATACAATCAATTGTTGCAACTAAACCATTTAACCCAGATTAAGTGATTCAAATTCCCATCTACCTATGCAGTTTCTACATTAGCAGGCTTCAAAAAAGGATGCAAATGGAATTAGAAAAAGTATTCAACAAACATAAAGTACATAGAATTTTGATATGTAAAATTATGAAGCGCAGGAACCTTGAATGAGAGCGTTGCGAGGGCCGGGGCCTTTCAGGTTACGAAGGGAGAAGAGGGCTCGGAAGCGCTCGGATATTGGCTGGTTGGGGTCGAGCAAACGGTCGCACAGAAATTGTTCCTTGCTGTTGGGTAAGGACGATCCCGATGCTGATACGCCGTCGTCCAAGGAACCCATGAGTCGGGGATGCAGATCAGTCGCCGGACCTTTTGAGCAGTTGCTTGGAAACGACGCGCGCCGAAGGTTTGGGGATTTGGATTCTTGGTTTATGAGGAAAAAGGTTTAGAGCTCCAATTTTTCCTACTTTTTGCCGGTTGGCGTATTATAAGTGTTGGGCCTCGTTCGGCCCATTTGTAAAAACGTTTTCGAGTTAATTAAGTTGGTAGGTCCTATTTTATAGCTTAAATTTTATTTGAAAATTTTACGAATCTTTAGTTTAGGTTTAAATTTAATTATAAACATTTATAATATTAGTACTAATTATTTTCAATTTAAATCTTTTTATAATCATATATAATACATATTTTTCATATGTAATATATATAGATCAAACATAATTAAAATACTCGACTAGACCGACCAAACTTGACATAGTGCAGTTAATCATATAAGAATGTCATTCAAGCTCCCAATCTCTTCACACACATTTTTTTCATGCTTATTGCTTACTTTAATGTTTGGACCGACCAATTAAGCCAAGATGTCAAGCCATATTTATGTATGAATATAATGCACTTTAAACCTTCTAATATGTAACATATATGAAATTATAATATAATATAAATATGTTGCTAATAAGAACTCACTCCAAATCAATGTGACATCTTCAATGGTGGAGGCTCTTTCTTAGAGTGGAAGTAAGACCTCACATATTTGTGCTTGCCATGAAGATAATTAATCAGAACCTTTAAATATCTGAATTTATTGTAAACATCTCAGATTAAGCTTGCAGGAGTTTTTTGAGGCTTCTTAGTCATAAAAATGTCTCGACCAAATAGACTCGCGTACTTCACTTTGAACCTCACAAGGCTCATATCCAGGATCAAATCAGTAGGTCTAGTTTAGAGTTTAAATTTTAGATTTTAAGGATTAGAATGTATGGTTTATAGTTAGAATTTAGTCCACCTTCCTTTTTAAAGAAGAGGAGAAAGGGGTTTGGTTCTCCCGTTTTGCAGAACCATGAATCCTAGACGGTCATATGATTTTATCAATATTTGCTTGTGTTTGAGAAAGTATTAGTTTTTTGTTATTGCCAGTATAGCCACGTTCATATATCAGAATTTTCAATCGATCATTCTAAATTTGAATTTCCTATATGTAATTATTTTTCATAGGTTTTTTGGCATATCAAGCAGACCTTGGTGGCATGAAGTAGCTAGCCGTACTTAATGTCCTTTTAGGCTTTAGCATCCTACAACATAAGCAATTTGCATACATCTTCTTCTACTCCTGTCATTGGCTTAAGATTCGAATCCCGGCTTACTGTAAGGAGAGAACGGAGATTCAAACTTTAGAAACAACATTATTAGGAAGATCATGTACAAACATCGAACATTATATTTATATATAGGTATATGAGTGTAAAAGTTACATGAAGTCACCATTGGTTATACTTATAGCTAAGGCTCATGGGGAAAACATACAAACTGCAACTATTATCATTTTCCATGACCTTGGTTTTAAGCCAGAAACAAGCTGAATCCTACGTAACACTGAAATCTCACTTAACCATATATCAGTTGTAAAATGTTCTATCTGCTGCATGATTTAATTTATACTGAAGTTTAATTTAGCAAATAACTGTATAATGAACTTTTTGATCATATACGATTGGGAGAAAAAGACCCAAAAATATACTATCAATGTGGGTGACACAGCTTGACATATGTATCTCCTTCAACCTTAAGTTTCCCCACATCAGAAAACATATCCTTTCCTGTATACCAGATGTTTAGTACTTCATACAAATCTACAAACAACTGTACATATATAGAGATTAGAGAAAGCCTTTTAATTGTTTGTATATATAACAATAATACTATGGAACATGACCTAATCGCAGCTCCAAGTCTAATTCATATTCTTGACTACTCCCATATGTGTTGTTGTTTTCATGACCAATTCCCAAGCTGAGAGTACTCCTAGGCCAATGATTCATATGCTGTGATTTATCTACGAACAACTCATCACTGCGGGTGTCGCGGCTGTGTCGGGGCCTAAAACCCCAACCCGAATCTGGGAAAAAAGTTTGATAACTTACGGGCAATACCTCATGTGGCCGATAGGTTTGGATAGGTGGATTTGGATAGGGATAGGAACTTAGGGTTACGTTGTAATTGTCACCATGAACATTAACTCTAGGCCTGCTGCTCTTGGCTCTATCTTTCCTGTGGATATTCATGTGCCCTCCTAAAGCTTGTGCCGTGGTGAACCCTCTCTTGCAGAACACGCACTCGTAGAACCGGGCGGTGCCGGTGTCGGCGTCGGCGTCTTCGCTCGAGCTCTTCGAGTCTTCAAGCTGGTTGGATTCCATGGGAACTGTTGGCTTAGACTCCCAAAATCTCATCAAAGAGATTATGGCGTGGTGGAAGAGAAACTGGGGGTAATATAGGAGGAAAATTAGATATGGCTAAATAAGAGACAAATAAAAAAACATAGGCATTGGGTAATAGCAATTAGTTGTCTGAAGATGTTCTGAAAAGTCTTAGATGTTTGCTGGGCGAGCTTTCCCTGTTGGCCGGCTATGGAGGTTATTCCATTTCCATCTCTGGCAGACAATAGTTAATTAATTAATTAATTAATCCATGCATACTTGTTTAGTAAATTAATACATGGTAAAGCTATTCACATTGAAGCATAATTATCCTTTCAACTTTGCCAACTATTAATCGCGAGTCAAACACGTAAACCCTAGGGAACTTTCAGGAATTCCATTGAATCCCAATCTTTAACTTACTAATTAAATAATACTCCTTCCGACCTATTAATTTATTGATTTTTTAGGTTAATTTTTTTCTTTCAATTTTAACTCGTTATTATTTAAGATTTATTATTAATACAAATATGAGAAATACTTTTAAAAAACCTTCAATTAAGTAGTTTTAAACTATATAATTTATAAATTTTAATTATTTAATATAATTATAGTCAAAATTTAAAAATTTAATTTTTAAAAATTTAATAAAAGATATATTTAGTAGGAAAGAAAGAGTATGGCGGATATTAAGTGCAGAGAATTAACGATATTAAGTGCAGAGAATTAACGACATTTCCAAAGTTTATAGGTTAGGGTTTATTTTTAGGGTAATATGATGAGGATTTAGGTTGTAACCTATAAACCCTAAATTATAACCCTAAATCTTAACTTGAAACAATTATCCCTAAATTCTAACCCCTATACTTAAACCCCTAAACTATATACCCTAAACTAACTCCTTATACCATAAAATTAAGACGCTTGTAGAAACTTTTAATTTCCACCTACTGTGTATAGAATATTTATCCTATTATAAATATACCATCTTCTATTTGCTTTATTAATTACCAGAGAAATGTCCCATCTTGTCATTGGTTGTGAATAGTGTGTGGAAGCAAATTATTTTCAGTAAAATTAAAAAAGAAATTAAAAGTGGCCCTTAAATTAATTCTATCTGCGTGTATTAATTATAAGATAAAAACTTTGATACAAAAGTGATTAAATTTGTTCTTTTCGGTGATGCATGTTGGGATTTTATGATTTAAGATTTAAAATTTATGGTTAGAACTTATAATTTAATTTTTTAGTGTTGAGATTAGAAAGGGTCGTCAAAAAGGCAGAAAATTTTTGTCTATTAAATTTATAGTTTCGGGGTTTAGTTTAGTTTAGGATTTAGGATACAATGTTTAAGTTATAAGGTTTATAATTTAGATTTTATAGTTTAAACCGAATGAGTTGTGTGATTTTTCCACATATTATATATCAAAATATAAACTTAGCTACAATAAATTAGTTATTTTGTAATAAAAATAAATAATTAATGTTATAGTTCTAAACCCATTAAGTGATTTCGGTGGTAAAGTATGGCATTATTTTTCCAAAGTGAACCAAGCCATATTGTCACGGGGTCAGAGTCTTCACGCAGGGACAACTCCCCCGTGCGGCAACCCAGGGCTCCCATAAGCCCAGGGCTCAGCCTTTTCCATTCGATGCTTACTGGTTTCGCCCTCCCATGGGCTCATCAGGGAAGCGGGGACAGCTCCCGACCAGTGTGGTGCCTAACCAGCACGCCCTGTCCCCAAGACCGAACGGCTGTACGGCACGTACTACACCCTTAATGCTATCCCGCATCCCGACTTAAGCACGACCAGCAAGCATCTCGTCACGGTCTTGCCTATCACGCAAACGGACCGTGACAATCTCCCCCACTCAATTCATGCACGCCCTCGTGCATGGGGAGAAATCTCGTTCCCACTCAATGAGGAACCAACCAAGATCTAGTGTGCAATTCCCTGCCTGCTCGCCCTCATTACCGAGGTTCTGCGAGTGCTTGGCGAACTTTCGCTGTGTAGCTTCCTGCCTACCCTACCTCGTCTTAGTCTCTTTCTAGAGGTCCCACTCGCGGACACCACTTCACTCGGGTGTGAGGCATCGCTCGTCCACTTGACCCGCTACGCGCAGCACATGGAGCGCTTGGTAAGCTCACAGCTAGCACACCGACTGGCTCTGATACCATCTTGTCACGGGGCTAGGCTTATATGGCTAGCTCGTGCGGCACTTGGTCGGGAAATGAACTTTGAAAGGGACCAAGTAAGCCTTAAAGCTGAGTCTTGGCTTGGCTAGAGTTGCGGAAGCGTTGCGAAGAAAGAAAGAACAAGATGGCTCGAGTGATTTGCAAAACGAATAGCCTCGTTAAAAACCCCCTCTAAGCCTAGTTAGGGGGAAAAGAGTACTCGACGTTGCTAAGCTTTTATTGATAAAAGAAAAGATGAAAACAAAGAGAATTCAGGATGATTACAAATGAGGGGGTGAGGCCCTTTTTATAGCCTAGCACCTCCCGATCTAACGATCCCTATTGATTACAATGGATGGCCAAGATTGGCCTAAGCTATCTAATAAAGGCAAGATATTACTATTAAGGATTCCTTCCATCTTGGTTGATCTTCTTTCCTTGTGAAAGGGATATGATTCTCCATGAATCGAGAGATGGATGGATGCTTGCTTCTTGCCTTGTATGCCATGGTCAAAGGGGTAGATATTCCCCAAGGAATGGGCTTGAATGGCCATGGATGGTGAAAATTCGGATGGGCCCATAGGGGTGGCTGGACGGGCTGCTTGGTGCTGCTCGGACAGGCCTATGGGTGCTGCGCGGACAAGCCCTCGGGTGCTGCTGGGCGGCCTGCTCGGTGCTGGGCGGACAGGTCCTTGGGTGCGCGCGGACGGGCTGAATTGTAGCCACATGGGTGCGGCAGAGTGGGCTGAACGGTGTGAGGCCCCATGGGTGCTGGAAATGGCCCCTAAGTGTGCGGCAGATTGGGCCCTAGGGTGCACAACGGTAACAATATGATCACATCTAAATATTAAAAATATTATTTTTATACTTCTCTCTCAAATATCAATAATTCAATTTAAATTTTTAAATAAGAACTTCAATCTTCCTTTTTAACATTTTACACGTCCGTGTATCCTTGGAATGTATATTAAAACGAACAAAAATCCTTTTATTTTTTAGTGTTTTTATTTATTTCTAACATTAAAAAACAAAAATTTAGGTCCTAATTTTAATTTTAAATTTTAATTCTTAAATTATAAACTCTATGTCAGATACCCTATAATTTAATCATATACCTTAATTTTAAATTTTAATTCTAATTTTTTAATGTGAAAATATAAATAGAGGGACCGATAATATATATATATATAAGGGGAAATGGGGTATTTTTGTACTTAGTACTTGTCCTCGAGTAGAAGCTTTTTCCACCATAATTAATGGGAAACACATCACTGTTTTGTCATCACAGCCAGCTTCATTTACAACTCTGCTGATTAAACCTCGAAAATTTAAAAGAAAAAAACTACTTTTTTTAGAGGTCTTCATTAAAAAAAACCTCAATCAATTTTTTTTCTTCCACTCAATTGAGTTTTTAAACTAGTATGTTTTATCAATTAAGTCCTTTAATTAACGGATTTTATTTTTTATTGTTGTTGGACTGACATAATTGTTGATATGACGGGCAACGTACGAATGGTGATGTGGTAGAGGACTTTAATTTACATTTTTAAATGTTTGAAGACTTGATTGATATTTTTAGTAAGTTTTATAAATTTTTAAATGTTTGAAAACTTCAATTAACTCATTGATTATAAAAAGATTAAAAAGTCATTGAAAGCAATAAAAAAAAACAATTATTAAAATATTTAAATTCGTAAAAAGTATTTTTTTTAAAAAAATCCAAACTTCTTTCCCATACACACTTTTGCATACTCGAATATATTATAGTTCTTTGAATACAATTTCAATGGAATTAACCTAGAACAATTATCTTGTATGAACATTTATCCTATTGTTTAAAATTGTAGGGACTTTTGTTCAAAAACAAAATTGTAGGGACTCAAACCACACCTAATTGGTGCTCATTACTCAAATCAATATCGTCTTGCTATATTAGTAGCTTCTAAGAAAATAAAATTTGAGATCTAAATTAAGACTTGTGAGTAACAATTTATTGTAATATTTATTACAGAAAAAAATCTCATAAAAGAATGTAGTTGTTTTAATGCAAGGTTAATTTCTATTAAAAATGTGTTCAATAGACTTAAACTAACAATAGCAAAAACTTGTCCCGAAAGAAAGTGTAATTTGTTGTGAATAAAATAAAGAAGAACAAAGAGATGAGAGAAAGAGAGAGATTTGTATTATTCTCAAAAATAGACTTGTATACAATGCCTTCAATGAATCATCTATTTATAGGCATAAGAAATACATAATACATTAAACTCTAATTCATAGAGATAATATTCCTAATAATAAATAAATCAAACTCCTTTGATAAAGTTCTAATCATGATAGACATCCACATAGATAAATATTCATAACACTCCCCCTTGGATGTCTATGAAGATAATGTGTCTCATTAAAACCTTACTAAGATAAAAACTCAGTGGAAAAAAAATTCTTTAGTGAAGGAAAAAGAGTACACACACCTTTGATACGCATAACATGTTGCCTCATTAAAAACCTTACCAGGAAAACCCATTGGGACAAAAACCTCGATTAAGGGGAAAAGAGTGCAACGCGTATTTACTCCCCCTCATGCAAACATCACAGAAGATCTTTGAATCTTCCTAATTTAATCCTTAATATCATTTTTCTAAAGATCGTGAGGGATGAAACTTTGGAGTAATATGTTTCATGATGTATCCACTTTCAAACTGAGATATACATCTTTCGTTATCTTCACACAAGATAGCTTTTATCATATCTTGTAAAAGTAAATCCACATATCTTTTGGATATGTTGGGTCAATAGTCTTAGCCAAACACATTTTTTTGGCTTGCCTCATGCATAACAATTATTTCTACGACATTTGAGGAGGCATCAACGAATGTTTGAAGATCTAAATGTAATGATCTTTGTATATTCATAGATATTTCTTGACCAACTAATATATAGTGCTTCAAGACCAAGAAAATATATAATTATCTTTATTCACATCCAACAATCTTACAACTATTGGGATACTCAATAGATATGCTCTATTCATATTGAATCTTCTTTAAGATTCTTTCAGCTTATGTATATTCATAGACAAAAAAAATATATAAAAATACTCGATCTTCAGGTCGAGATAAACTTGATGTCAAGATTCAAGTACTTGTATTGAAAGTACTTCACGAGTTTCCAATTTGAAGCTCTTTAAGAGTTCTAAAATTATCATAATGGATCTTGATCCAAACTCCTTTATAAAATACATAAGAAAATCTGATCATTCTTATAGTATTTTCTCAATTAGTATTCACTAAGGCGATTATACCAAATGCGCCAAAATATTCATGAGACATGTCTAAATAAATTTCCTCAGAAATTTTCAAATGCTTATAGCATTTTAGATCCTTCAAGGATAAATATAGATCCACAAATAATTAGACGCATGTAAAATTTTTAAAATTGCCAAAGTAATTGCATCCACCATGAAGTAATTAAAATTTTTCATAAATCATAGTTCAAGTCGTATTTACGACTACTTATTTGTGCCTCACTTGCATTACACCTTTAGGTGTTTGGACTGCTGGTCCAAATACTTCTATTTTAGAAGTTCAAAGCGTCTTTCAACATTGGTCAATTCAATATCTATACTTATGGATAGATTTTATACAAGTACTTATGGATAGATTTTATACAAAATTCCCGTAATGACATAACTCATCGAGATCTCTTCAAGATTTCAATCTTTATTTCAGGTACCTGAAACTCTTATAGAGTTTTATTATTTGTTATGTCTTGGGTCTCTTCAGGAGCACCCGCCTCCAATATATGACCATCTCATATTACTTTCTATTTACGAGAATTTTGATCATTGGAACCATTTCAACTATCATGCTTTAGACATGATTTACATTCTCTCGCTCTAACATGTAATTTAAACTTAGAGCATTTCAGCTGGTATATGAGACTTAATTACTCTCATTGGGTCAGTAAATATGTCTGGCAGTTGACATGTAATAACATGAATTATCTTATGAACTTCTAGTTCATATACGAGGATCTAGATAATGATAATTCATTTTCCTCTATCCAGCTAATTATTATCTCCCCCTGATGTTGAGAAAAATCATGTCATAAATGATTCTTCAATTAATGTTTAAGAATTTAAACATAAAAGGAGACTCGTACTCAATATATATTCTCAACCCTTTTTATTTACCCATTTTGTGCGTTGTGGTGGAGCAATTCATATCGCACATTCAAAAATCATAAAATGGAAAATGTATGGTTTCTGACCAAAAACCAATCATAACGGGGAGTTTATTATAACTCGTTGGCTTGATGCGTATAAGTGTTGCTATATGAAAACACCATATAAATAATAACTCTTTTGTTCTCATAGTTTAGCTATTAAATAGGAGGCATCCAATTGAAATTTTGCTAAACTATATTTTTCATAATCAATAGGCTTTGTAACAACTGATATAGCCTAAAACATAAACCCACTAGCTTTTCAAGACGAATAGTCTAACTGCATAATCTGAATCTTTTTAAAATCAATCTCACAAACTTCTGATTGTAAGTTGATAAAACAATGTAGATGCATCTACTAAAATCATATAAAACTTTTCACATTTGTGGATATATGAGCCCATATTTCGTTCAGATATGCAAGACATGCAGTCTTAACTTCAGTACAAGAACTTTAAGTTCTAATTCTTTTGGTAAGTGTGATCATCTATATTCTTTGAGAACAAACAACACAAGAACTTCATGTTCTTTTAGTAAGTGGAATTTAATCAATTTCTTTAAGTAACACAAGAACTTCACGTTCTTTAATAAGTGGAATTTAATCCATTCCTTTGAGAATAAGCACCACAAGAACTACAGGTTCTTTTAATACATGTGCATGTAAATCTCAATAATTTCTGCACCATTATTGATCAGGATGGTCTAACCGATCATGCCAACTATACATATATGTGTATATATCTCTGAATTTGTAAACTTCTTGTTTACTATAACATGTAATTCAATCTTACTCGTACATGTCTAGTACGACCATCAAAATTGTTCCTTTAAATAGGAATATATTTAGCTCTTTCGGAGCTTTCAATTGAAATTATCTTTTGGTAGCAATATATAGCTATTCTAGAGCTTTCAACTGACTTTTTGGCTACCAAAACTTATATCCATATTGGCTTATTTCAAATGCCAATTGATAACATATGTTATCTATAATTCCCAAATGGATAGTTTGCAAACTCATATTGCTCTCTTTATGACTTTGACGACTATAACACACTGTGAATATGGAATAAAGTTCCATTTGACAATAACATATTTTCTCAACCAGAACCTTTTGTGATATTAGTACTTCCGGATATAGTACTCACATTATTCCCTTGCATTTTAATCGAGAAATGCATAATTGTGCACCTTTCAAAATGTACTTTGTTTCATTTACTTCAGGTAATGAAATGTACTTTGTATCATTACCCTTCGAGGAATGAAAAATATAAAATATAGCACATCATATCAAGTCGATTATCTATCAGAGATAAACTTTCAAGTGCACTTCCGAAGTATTGATATTTTAGTACTTTGAGAAATACTACTCATATTTCCCCTTGCATTTAAATGGGAAAAATATTTCTTATGCTTAAGTACAATATGAGTACTTGCATTATCTGCTAGGCATAAATAGCCACAATTCTAGGCATAAATAGCCACAATTCATTGTATATTTTATTCCGAAAGTAATCATATTCTTCAAATAATAAATTAACATAAAACGTAAATAAATAATATGTGAAATAAATAAACATAAAGCAAACTAACATAAATAAATAATAAATAAAACGAATTAACATAAAAAAAACAAAAAAAAACAATTATTCCTGTTAGAGGTTATAAGGGAAATAAAATAAATGGTAAATTATTCCCTTCAAGGGTTATGAGAAAATTAACAATATCCAATTGAGTTGGACTAATAACGCCATAATTATTTTCGCCATAAACAAATTTTGTTTATATTTTATTTCATTTATCATTCATGATTATGGATAAAATACATAATACTTTGGCGTTTGACAAGTACGAAACCAATGGTTTATAACATCACATTGGTAAAATGATTTCACTTCCTTAGAATGATCTTTATCACTCTTGTCATCCTTATAACTTCGCTACCAGCGGGTAGAAGTATTCTTAAAACGACTATATTTTTCATGTGTATATTCATAGCCTCGACCACGACCACAACTTTTAATGTGATCTTTTTATTCCTTCCATAATATAATCTCACATATCCTTTAAAACCTTTTTCACATATCCTTATCACAATGAACAAAGATTTATTCCTCGTACGCGGTATTGTTAAACCTATCCACAAGGTCCTTTAAAAACCTCCTTTGAGACCAGTAGCCTCGCAGAACGGGATGTCCAGCCAATTATACTTGGATTATATCGAAATTATGTCTCTAATTGAATAATGATTTACCATGTTTGCATTCACTTCAGGGAATGAAACAGATCCAATAATCGCATGGAATAAACATCATACTTGCATTCACTTCAGGGAATGCCCATCATTGATAATTGCATGAAATAAACATCATGCTTGCATTCACTTCAGGGAATGCCCCCATCATTGATAATCGCATGGAATAAACATCATGCTTTGCATTCACTTCAATGAATGCCTCCCATAAAACTTTTTGGATCAAGAAGAATTTTCGTAACTTGAAATTGGGAGAAGTCTATGGTCAAGTTTTTCAACGAAGAAAAAATATTGCTTTCGAGCAAATATAGACTTTACAATAATCTTCTTGTAAATTCAAAATCATCATGTTTATCGCACTTTAAAATAATAATATAAAGAATAAAAATAAAACTAAAATTTACCGATATTGATTTTTCTCTCGTGGACAATGGAGACATAGCATATGACCGAGATAGCTTCTCATGGTCCCTTTGTATCATATCTCTTTCCAAGCCATTTAAGCATATCATGTAAAACTCAAAACACGGTTAAAAATATTAACTTTTACCAAATAAAATGACATAAATAATAATATGAAAAATATCAAATATAATCATATAAGTAAAAGTATGAATAAGCATACCTCTAATTAACCCTTTTAGGAACAAGAGAAAACACACGTAATTTACACCAAACGCAACCTCTTCGTATCTGTCGATTCGTCTTTTGGTTTGTGAGAAGCCACAAATTTATCTCTTTCCAATGTTCAAATAAAATCAAACTCCTTTGATAAAGTTCTAATCATGATAGACATCCACATAGATAAATATTCATAACATAATTTTTATTTTTGTGATAGTTTAAAACTTTCTTGAATTTTTTATTGTTTTTCATTAAATTTTCAATTCCTTAAATAAATTTAATTTATTAAAAATTTGTATACTTTTAAATATTCATAGAATCTTTGTTTATTTATATTTTTTAACAATTAAATGAGTACTTAAATTTCTTTAAAAAAATCAATTAAAAAGTCTTTTATCACGCCAGCCGGGGCGAATCCAGGAATTTAAGTTTGGTGGTTCACCTATTTACCTTATTCAGAGGATTAAGGCTTCGAATTTCTCTAGACAATCAATTTGACTACAACATACTAAATAAGCATAAAAAATACATTTTGTTAAAGAAATCTCTCTAATTGAAAAAAGAATTAAAAAAGTGATAACAGTCCTCAATTGACAAAGGTGACAAGAAAGTTGAATTGATAAAGGGGTGAGTAGAGAAATTCAGGATCAACCATTTTTCTTGTCAAGTAGAACGTTTAAAGAGATAAATGTGATATCGTGGAAGTTCTTCCGAGTTTCAAAGACAAAGGTTATCAAAAGTTCAAGCATTTGAGGATTGACCCAAATATAATTTTTGTAGCAATACGTTTTTTTAAGTATGAAGGGCGACCCAAATGTAACCTTACCCATGATTGATTGACAAAAATATAATCTTACCCATATTTGAGTGACTCAAATGTGACATTACTCATATTTGAATGACTCAAATGTAACTTTTAAAAACTAAATGATTCAACGACAACATAAATCACTAATTAAAATATTCAATTTGTGAAATTTATTAATTAAAAAATTTAACGAGTACAAAAAAAACGAAAATTTATTATTTTTCCTAAAAATCTCGAGAACACCCTTTAAGTCTAAATAAATCTATCATTGATTATTGGTCTACATCTGTTTATATTCTAAGTTGTGATTACTTCTATGGAATTGAACAGCCAAAATTAGAAATAAATAAAAAATAACAAGTAGTTGTTTAAAAAAACAGGTATGGGTTTTCTAATGTGTTTTTAAATACAAATTCACTCTTCCAATTTTTCATCTTTGCTTAGTAATTTTATATATTTGCAGGCCGACGATTTTAAATACTACAATAGTAGGTTTATACGTGGTAAACGGTTTGGGATGTAATTTTTTAATGGATTTAAGTGTTAAATAATAGGATAATGAAAGTATAAATAAATACAAATAATGAGATATTGATTTGGGAAAAAGTCTAAAATATTTTATTAAATATATACATTATATTAATTTTTTGACAAATGATCCAAGAGAATACGAGGAACAAAGATTACTAAGAACAGATTTTACCAGTGCGGTTCTCCCGCCGAATAATAATAATTTCCCCATCCAGCCCTCAAGTTTTCCTTTAACTTTTTTGAGGACCGGCTCTCAGATTGTCATTGCATTACGAGGATGGCTCAGTGGGAGCCCCAAATATGATGTGGGTAGGGAGCCTTTTGAACATTTTTAAATGTAGTGTACGTTTTGTCGAAGTATAAAAATTACATTAAACATTATATCAAAATATTTGTACCAAATATGCCATTACCCTTTGATTTACGATATGTCAAGTAAGGTAAATTTAAAGGATTTTATTAAAGAAATCACCTTGCGAATTTTTAAAACGTGTGCTAGTATTATCATGAATTAGACTTGGCAAACTTAATCTGAGACTCGAATTGATTTATTCGAACTAAATTCGAATTTAAACCGAACATAATGACTTGAAATTTGACCCGAAATTCAAAATTCGAAACCGAACTGAAATCAAACCGATTTTTAGTTGAACCAAAATGGACTCGAACCGAATAGATCCGAACCGAAGACAACCCGAAATAAATAAAAGATATTAATAAAAATAAAGAAAGATGAGATATGAACAATTGCACAACTCACCAAAAAGTCAAATATATTGACTTTATAAAGGCATATAAAGGGTGTAAAAAATTGACAACCTAAAAACTTGATTAAAACCGATTGATCTCCCGTTGACTCGAACCAAACCCAACCGACCCGAAATGACTCGAAGCACAATAAAACTGAACCTGAACCGAATGACATCAGACTTGAATAACCAAAACTGAAATGACTCGAACCGAACCTGAACTGATTGACCAGTTTGTCACCTCTATCCGGAACCATTGAATGTATGCCCGATATGTCGATTTTGTTTCGGAAGCCCGTCAAACAAGTGGGCTAAAATTATCCTATGGACCTGTCAGTCCACAGATAATGACTAAAATATGATTTTTTTTCCCATCCAAAAATAGAAAATTTGAGCGCTGAAATTATAATGACAAAATAGGTTGTCTATGTTATATTATGTTGTATTATTTTATGACACGTATGTTATTGACTCCAACAAATGGGCAATTTTGAATGAATAATTCCTTTTAAGTTATTATTTGTAAAAATGGCTCCCAAAAAATATTATTTGGTAAAATGACCCACAAACTTGCCACGTCGGTGAACCTCGCGTTGTGTAGAACGCGAGGTTTGATATCGCGTTCTGCACAACGCGATTTTAGTCTACATGGCGTTGTTGTTTGTGTTAATGTGCATTCATCTTTTAAAAAACCCCACGACCTCGCGTCCTGTAGAACGCAATATCAAACGCGTCCTGTAGATGATTTTTGTCCTAAATAAGAGGCACAGAAAAATAGCAGACAAATTATATTCGAAAATTATATCTTACAACATTACATTAGCAAATGTATCTCAGTATTTGAGTTGTTAGCACTTAGTCATTCTGATATCAGCTAAGAATGTGAAGTTGGCCTAAAGTCTCAACACCCATGATGTAAAGCAAAAGTGCAAAAGGTGGGGAGCCGAGGGACTTGACTTTGCGAACAAGTAGTAGAAGAGACGAGACGAGTGGCACTGGCCACTGCTGGCAGCCGTGACGTGCGCCGACTACCTTCTCCTTTATTATCCAAATATCCATGCTCTTCTTTTCACTAAAACATGCACTTGTGCACCTCCTGTTCTCCACTCTTTGACCCCTCCCTAAACGTCTATTCTTTTTACCTTATTCTTCTTCATTTTCACCATTTTGACCTGCCTTTTCCCTGTTCCCTCCCCCACAGTCCACTCCTTTTTAATTGCTCCCACACAGTGAGAGACAGATACGGTTTGAGTGCTGTTTCTGTTTGTTTTTGGCCGTGCTTTGCTGGGATGGCAAAACAAGCCTGGGTTTCTTGTTAAAGAAAGGCCATCATGTTTCCTCCTGACATGTTGTGGGGAACATGCAAGATGTTGGGAAACACAACATTAACATATCCCTCCCCCTATGTTTTTGCACACACACCCAAATCAATCTTTACTTGGAAATCAATGGACATTTGCCATTGGACTACCATTTAATGCCCAGTGGCTGCTAATCTATTGCTTCAGACTCTTCAAACCATCATCATTCTATGTGATATTCGATGATCAAACAGGACAGATGTCGTGTTACACTCTTGTACTCTTGTTTGCATACTGTAGTTGAAATATCTTCAATTTTCACAAACTAGTATTGGTGCAAGTTTTTTTTTATGTCAAGTGTATTTTCGTATCTATACTTATAAAATGAATAGTAATTTTTTGGTTTTTTTGTTGATGAGCTGAATAGGACGATGGTGATAGGGATCTTCAGGCAGTTCACCTAGGTTGATGTGGATTGTGGTCAGTAGAGAGACGAAGATGAAGGAGAAAAATGAGTCTAGATTGATTATTTATGTGAGATTTCAGTTTGAGAAAAGTTGATAGTCTTCTCGTATAAAAATTGGGGGAGACTTAATGGTGGTGTCAAATTTGGATAAAAATTATGTCTTTTTCAGTGTTCTTACTTATGTTCCAACATTAGAAAAGACAACAAAATTAAATTTCAAGCCTTAACCCTAAATTCTAAATTCTAACTCTTACTCCATATACCCTAAAAATACACCCTACACTAAATTCCTTAAACCCTAACCATAACCCCTAACCTAAAACCCTAAATTCTAAACCTTAAACCTAATTTTGAGTGCAGTGGCACAAGTAAAGACACCGAAAAGGGCTATAAAATTTCCATCCGACAAATTATGTGAGATTTCAGTTTGAGAAAAGTTGACATAATAGTTTGACATCTATTATGTCAAGATTAGTCCGCTTGGCTGATACTCATTGAGCATGGTCAGATTAGTAACTGTGGAAGGATATCTCCAGAGAAATTAGTGAGTGAAAGATTACTCTGCCTTTTTTCGGTGCTCCTAATTATGCTCCAACATTATAAAATTAAATTTCAAGCACTACCAACAAGGGTTGGGTGCATTGGTAAGTCACATTGCACTCCCAAGGAGAGAACGTGAGTTTGATCTTTGGAGACGACATTGTTGAGAGGGGCAGCCACGCACCCTGAACATGGACCGTAAGACGGACATGCATATAATCAAAAAAAATTCAAGCACTAACTTTAAATTTTAAATACTAAACTCTAAACTATATATCCTAAAAATACACTCTACCCTAAATTCTCTAAACCTTAACCTAAAATCCTAAACTTTAAGCTTAATTTTGAGCGTGGGGCATAAGTAAAAACACCAAAAAAAACATAAGATTTTTAAAAAAATGGAATCATATAACAGTTTTCAAATGTGCAAGACTTTTACTCCACATACATTCTGGTTTATAAATATAAAAAAAGAACATGACATACTAGGGTTATCGTTGCTGAGTATTGTACGTACATTCTCCCCCGGGTGGCTTACTATCAAACAGTATACAAGTAAAGGGCTACAGTTGCACGCATGCTTAGGTGATCTTGATGGGAATTCTCATCTTTTTTGTTCCCAAGATAAAGGAGTCTAGACTTAAATTAATGGGGGAGCCTTTAAACAATAATGACGTTCGCCATGTCTGATCTCGCAAATAGAACATTCATTAATTGTTGAAGAAACATCCCATCTCATCTGTCATAAACGATAAACCTTCCACTTAATTAACTCCAGTGAACTACGTACCCTGTTCTGATGATCCTGTCTTTGACAGTTAACGGGAAAAAAACTTATTCTGATGCAAAAGCATATGTCTGGTCGATTAAATGAAAACAAAAACAAAAAAGCAAGGCTTTATAGTTTATATTCCAACTCATAGATAATTAATTGCAGACTTGCAGTACTCTTAATATCAGAAAAGGGAAAAAAAGGAACAGAAAATAAGTAAATGCAACAAAGATACATAAATTTGGAAGCCATCGCCATTGTACTTAAAGATGTCCGAGTCGAAGCTCTAGATCTAAAACC
This sequence comes from Hibiscus tridactylites, assembly GCA_958450335.1. Lineage (NCBI taxonomy): Eukaryota > Viridiplantae > Streptophyta > Magnoliopsida > Malvales > Malvaceae > Hibiscus > Hibiscus tridactylites. Next base: position 105,527,789 of record OY288269.1, read on the forward strand.
TCCTTTGCATCTCCAAGCTCGTAGCTTTGAGCCCCGTGGGTTGGAACTGAAGGTGGAGGTGTGTTGTTGTAGAGTGGGGAAAGCCAGGAATGATGGGGATAGGCTGAGATGTTAGGGTTAGGGTTTGTGTTGGGTTTATTAGGGTTCTGGGATTCTAAAACCCAAGAAGATAACAATCTCAACCTGGCTCTATCCTTCCTATGAACATTCATGTGGCCTCCAAGTGCTTGAGCTGACCTGAATTCCCTCTTGCAGAAGCTGCAACTGTAATATTTTGCAGGCCATGGTGACTTACAACATGAGTAATCTTCAGCCTCCAACCCCACCAAGTCGAACCTGTTGAACTCCCACTTTGTTCTGGAATCTGTACTCCTCTCCATGCTTGGTTTCTATATTAATCTAAGAACATAACAAAAGAAGATGATATTAAAAGCTTCAAATGAATGTTGGTTTGGGTGCAGATTGTATTTAGAAAATGTGTAGAGAAAAAGGAAGAGAACGTACATGAGAGAGATGCAGTTAAGTTGACCCGGGTGAGACGAATTGGGCAACTATCATATCTGCTTTATAGATAGCCGCTTCTGAAATTCTATGCGCCACAAACAAAATCCTGTGTTAAATTAAATGCTCACCAGCCAAGGTTGCTTCTATTTCTCGATATTAATTATTTGACGAACAAAAATACTCCGCCTCCTAATTATATTTTAACACTAAAAAATTAAAATTTGAAGTCGTAATCTTAAGTCCTAAATTTTAAACTTACTTTTTAAAAAGAATACTAAAAAAGACATTATTAGAGGCAGACGATTTCCATTCTTATTTGACTGGTATATCAATCAACAAATTTGGCTGAAGATGCATGTAACATAAGCTATGTTTTAAAGTATTCATGTCGGGATTTTTGTTGTTTGTACTTTGTATATATGAAAAAAAAATTAACAAATAAATATGATGTTTAAAATAATCAAAGAATTTGTAAAATTTTAATTACATTCTAATCAAACATACGTTGAAATCAATTTCAGTTGATATACATAAATACAGCAGATGTTGCTTAAGACTGATGATTGCAAACCTGCACAACCTTTCCTTTCTGAAAATATACATATAATATAAGGATTAATATCTTATACACTGGCGGTGAAAACTGAAAATTTTCACAAGTGCCTTATTTTAGGGTATAAGGAGTTAGTTTAGGGTACGGAATTTATGAGTTTAGGTGTGGAGATTTAGAATTTAGGGATAGTTGTTTCAATTTAAGGTTTAGGGTTATAATTTAGTGTTTATAGGTTAGGGTTTAGATTTTAGAGTAATATGTGAGGATTTAGGTTTTAACCTATAAACCTTAAATTATAACCCTAAACCTTAAATTGAAACAACTATCCCTAAATTCTAACCATATACACTTAAACCCCTAAACTATATACCTTAAACTAACTCCCTATACCCTAAAACTAAGGCGCTTGTGGAAACTTTCAGTTTCCACCGCCTGTGTATAAAATATTTACCTATAATATAAATATATACATTGTGAACAGTTATACATGAGAATTGGGAGAGGTGATATAGCATATGTAATGTTTGATGTAGCATTGACTTGATATGAATTTTAAATCTTATAATTTAAACTTTAAATTAAATGGATTTGTATAAAAAAAATTCTTCTTTTATTGTATTAACTTGGTAATAGTGTATAATGTAATATGTTTTTTAGTTAACTTGTATTAGAAAAATATATAAATCACATCATTATTAGTATTATTTTGATGAGGTGAAGGAGAAAAAGTTGTCCGAGATGAAATCCGGTACTGAATGTCAAATTGTCAATTAGGACTAAAGCAATGTCTATGACTATTATCAAGACACCAAAGGATTAATTGATATAAATCTTATTATTATATGCACCGAAAATATATAATGTGAGAAAGCAAATCTACAATTATACTTTTATACTAAAAATACAACGAGAAATTTATCTATTTAGACCCCAATTTTCAATTCTCTTAGACTTTGCCTTCTTACCTTTGTCATTTTTAAGAAAAAAAACTTATTTTATGGTTAATTATACTTTAAATCCCTAATCTTAAATTTTAAATCCTAAAAACTACACTCTATACCTTAAAAAATACACTCTACCCTAAATTTTTTAAGCTCTAACCATAAACCCTAACCTAAAATCTTAAACTCTAAACTTAATTTTGAGTGTGAAAATATAAGTAGGGGCACCGAAAAGAGACTGTAAATTTCCATCCATATTAATAGTATAATTTTTTAGTTTCTTTGCACATGCATGGGGCTTGAGATTAAGAAAAATAACGATATATAAGTATGTTTTGCGCGATAACTAAAGTCAACCTACGAGTTGACGCTGACAGACGTGTTTTTTTTTTTTTTCAGTTGCGCGATATATAAGTATGAATAAAATTCCCTTGGCACTCTTTTCCTCCTTCCGCTACCGGTGAGTTTATGCTCATCGGCACGAAGGGGGTTTTTAACGAGGCCTCTATATTTATCAAAAAAAAAAAAAATACTTTTTATATTTAATATATATATATATATATATTTATATTTATATTAAATAATAAAAAATATTTTTTATTTTTTATATTTAATAAATATATATTTTTATTTTAAACTAATAAATATATATTTTTATATTAAAATAATATATTTTTTTTAATTTTCAGGTACTTAAATACTCAATTTTTCGAATACCCAATTAACAGATACCCGTAATAACTAAATCGAAACACGGACCAAAAATAATACTACTTGACGATTCGGGTACTCGAGTACCCAAATTTTAACACCCCTACTCTGGGGCATATTCTATCACATCTTATTTATTTATTTATTGTCAACTTTATATGCCTTGCTTCTAAATTAAGCATCCCTTTCGTTGCAGCCGTAGATTTCATTTCTTTATCATTAATTATATATATATATACACACGTACGAACGGAGCTATTAAGCTCCTGGGAGATGGGAGGGATGCACTTTACTGTCTCACGCTTTTTAAAATTTATGCTTTACCCTACCTCTAAATTATTGCTTCGATATATATAACATATTCTAATGTGTTGCTTTCATTATAATAAGTTCATTTTATTCATATTTAAATTACAAATTTATTAAAAAATGTTTGTTCATTTAAATCCAGATTTCAGCTTGAAAATTCATCAAATCTTAAGAAAATCATAATTTTTCAGATTTGAATAATAAAATTTTTATTTTTTTAGAAACCGCACACTAAGCAATTTACGTCTCCTTCTACGTTCGAGAGATGAATTGAATATTAAACCTATATATAATACTAATTAGGGATGGCAACGAGACGGGAGGGTTTTTAGTCGCCTCAAACTCGACTCAAAATTTAAAGCATCCGCTCCGCCCCGATTCTAATATATTATATTCCCGACCTGACCCGAGCCGACATAATAAAAAACATAATCCGACCCGACCTCAATATTTAAATAAAAATTCGACTAAACTTGTCTGGCCCGAAAAAATTAATAAAAATATTATATATATATATATATATATATCGGAGCAGGGAATTTTCACCCAAAACCTAAACTCATCCGGCCCCAACTTTATTTATCCAATAATCTGACATGACCCAAACCTAATTTTTTAATGAAAAGCCCACAAATAGAGTCGGGTTGAAACCTGACAGGGACGGGTCAAATTGCAATCCCTAGTCCTAACTATGGGATGACACCAAGTGAATGAAAAAAGAACATACTTCAACTATTTATATTGGGATTTTCTCAATTTACAAATAAATTTCAAAAAGAAAAATGGTATATGAAAATAAGAACAAAAGGATCACATCAGTTTACAACTTAGCCACATAAGTGTTTCAAAAAAATTACCCCAAATGTAACCCTACTCCCGAAGTTTTCACCAGTAAAAAGAAGAAGAAAAAAAACTCAACAAGAGACGAGAAACAAACAAAGGTAAGTAATCAGTTTTTACTGTTCTACTCCCATATCTGAGATGCTGCTTTGTACGTAAACTCTTGCATTTTCTGCTTCCAACAAGTTACCCTCAATCTGGGATGCTTCTGAAATACGGTAAAAATTATTCGATTTAGGATTTCGAGTTTAAGATTTAGAGTTCGAATTAGAATACGTACCTTCTGCAGTGGAACACATTACATGTAAAGCTCATAGAACGGACGGGTTCATGGTCTTTAACCCAATTTTCTTTACTTCTCGTAGTAGATGAAGTATTTCTTGAATTAAAACCAGCCCTTCTTTTCCATTTTCAAGAGAATTTAATGAACGCTGAAGGAAACTACAATCTGTTTCCAGTGCTTCCAATCTCTCATTCAGCTCTGAAATTTCATTTTCAAGAGCTTCCAAGCCATTTTCTCTACAATCTTCACCATCATCATCTTTGCTTGTTGAAGTACTCGAACTCTCTTGACAAGGACCGGTTCCGTTGGCCATCGACGAAGCTTCGTGCTCTCGTTTATGATCCTTTTCGTCGTCGTCGGAGTGTTCGCTTTCGGAATTGTATTGTGAAGTCCCTTGCTGAGCAAGCCTGTTAAGTTTCTTCTCCAATTTTTGCAACAAATGAGAGATGAACAACTTCTCGTCTTCGATTTCCGACCATGCGGTTATGACTACCGGTTGATCGTCGACTACACAAGCCTCGGGGAATTCTGTTTCTGATGTGTTAATTATATTATTGGTACATATGATTGCCTCGGGGGATTCTGTTTCTGAGCTATTTTCTATATCATCTTGCTTGGAACATGTGGATGTTGTATTCACAGTAGAAACATGTTCCTTGTTGTTCAAGTTAATGTTTGCACCGGGTTCGGTCTCTTCGGGTATTTGATCAGGGAAGTTATATCTGTAATATTCAAGCTCTGCTTCAAGATCTTGTAATTCTTTCTCCTTTTCTACAAGAAGATCGTTAGCTTTCTCCAACGCATCGATGTCGTATTCGGCTTGTTCTTCCATCATCCTCAAGTACTGCAGGGCCTCCATGCGGAGAGCTGCTTTCTCTTCTTGCAACCTTGTGATCATGGCCATTGCCTGAATTGCAGCAATTGCAGAAGCATTTCTTTCTTCCTCTAAGTCCTTAGATAATTCATTTATGTGCTCCCGAGCATTCTCGATTTGCCGGTTTAGCCTATCGACTAGACATTCACCTTCGATGTCACTGCTTTCGTCGAACGGTTTGAGGCTAGGGGGTTCGCTTATTGCCTCGATGAATAGGTTCTTAAGATTACGAACCTCGGCGGAGTTGGAATCAGTTCTCAGCAATTCGACTGCACGATCTTGTAATTCAGGACTTAAGTAGTTCAACGACAATTGGTTCCCTTCTTCAGACGAATTCTGCGCCGGCATTGGCTTAAGATCTTCATTAACTACATTATTTCTAGCATCAAATTCTGATGCACATTTTTCTTCAACATTGACAGGCAGGGTCTGGACTGCACTCGGGTCCCCGTCACTTGAATTTACGATGTTAGTATCATCTACAACTCGATCAGTTTCGAGACCGGTTCGAGTTTCCGAGATTTCATCGTTCTTGTTGAGAGAATTATGTTCACTTATAGTTGCTGGTGATGACATAAGGTCTCCTTTAGCCCCATTAGTGTAAGCTAGCATGTACTTCGTAACAAATTCGGGTGCACCACTTCGGTTTATCACCTTCATGATTTCATCGTCGTTATCGATGGAAATGTTTTCGGTTTTCCTTGATGCAGAAGCAACTGCCATCGGAACCGGTCCGATATTAAAGTCATAATAACATAAGACCTACAAACACATACACAGAAAAAAAAAAACAGAGAGATCTTACAATTGTCTGAAAATTGTTCAAGAGGAACATCCTTAGCATTAACCGAACTCGAAATATCAACCCGAGAAGTATGATCAGCCTGTAATGAGGCACTGGACCTTGGAACTTCCATAAGGCCAGATGAAGAAGGATAATCATCAAGAGATTCATTAGTATTGTCTGTATTGAGCTGTTTTTTGGGCTCATTCTCATTTATATCACAAACTACTCTGTTGGCATCGCGATTATCAGCGGGCCGAAACCCGGATTTTGAATCAGAAGTGATGTTCAGCAATGTGTCTCCTACATGAGATGGAGCTGATACAGAACACATATCACTCATCTTCTTCAAGTCATTAAGACTTAATGTACGAGGTAAAGGAATGTTCCGGTTCGCTTCCGCCACACCGTGCGATTTTACGAGAAGCAACCTATTGGAACCTGGTCTAGAAGCCCAAGGTTTTTCGCAGCATAGGCACAACCTTATGACCCGATCAAGAACCGAGTTGGACTTGAGTCCCTCGACGTACGAAGATAGACAATCTTCGCACATACCGCGACCATCGACGAGCTTGTCATGGACGTTACAGGAAAACAAGAATGAAAGCTCTGATCGATGGTCGCGGCAAAATAAAGTCCGATAATATCCATCTTTCACATCCCCGAAAACATGATCGAGTCGGGAACATAGAATGCAAGGGATTTGCAGTTCACAGTATCGTGCAAAACTGGTGAGCATGTAAGAAAAGGCAGCATCAACAAACAGCAGAAATATGAGAATCCATTCACAAGCAGCATACTTTAGGACCCTTAGAAATTCCTTCAAATTCCTTTGTACTCCGGGAAATGAAGTAGCAGTTGCCGCCATTTTCCAAAAAACCTGAGATAAATGCAGAATACAATATATATATATATATATCAAATCCCTAAGATCTAACAGATTAAAGAATGTAATAAAAAGAACCCTACATGCATGAAATGACAGAAAAACCAATTCTGAGAATCTATTGGAAACCCTAATGCAAAGATGAAGAATACCTTATCTGAATCGTATGTTATTGAGATTCGGGATTATTTACAGTGTCAGATATATATACATATGTGTGTATATATATATCTGACACAGGTAACGTGTGATTGTTCTTATATTTAGAAAAGCATTACCATATCAGTGTATGAGAATAAAATTGTTACATAAAATACAACTCAGAGATGATTAACAACGAAGAAGAAGAAGAAGAAAGGAGGAGAAAAAGAAATGGAAATGGAAAGTACTTTTGTCCGGGAAAAAATGATTGACCGTTGGAACCAACTGTTATGATCTGTCTAAGTTCCAAATTAAGAAAAGCTAGCTTTATGATCTTACATTTTGGTCTGATACTTTGATTATATTCAAGCTTTCGCCACATCATCGTGTATTAAAACCAAAACTGTTATTTTAAAATTATTGACTCAACTTAATATTATTTGTTTGAATAATCAGTTAAAAATGTCTGAATTTATAAGGATTTAATAGTAAAATATATGTTTCCTTGAAGGGGTGAAAAATAAGTTCACAATTTTCTCAACTTTAAAATTTTAAAAACTTTAATATATTTGGAAGGTTACAACTAGGATGAGTACGGGTCGGGTTTTTGGCCCACCCGAACCTGATTCGAAACTAATAATCTTAAAATCGAGCCCGACCCGACCTGAAAATAAATATTCTAAACCCAACCCTGACCCGAACTTATAGAAAAAATTAATTTTAGGGACCTAATTGTAATAAAATAATTTTAAGAGACATAATTATAAAAAATAATAAATTTAAAGACTAAATTGTAAATAAAAATTAATTTTAAAAAATTAATTATAAAATATATATATAAAAAGAGGAGTATTATTACAAATATCCCTAAAAATTTAGGAGAAATTACACTATTAGTCCCGGTTGGGCCAGGTTGGAATTTTCACCCTAAAACCCGATTCGAACCTGATTTTTTTATAAAAATATCTGATCCGATCGAGCCGGGTCGAGTCAGAACCTGTCGGTCTCGAGTGAAATGCTCATCTCTAGACTTACAACCCTACTACTCCCTTAAAGAGTCACCTTCTATAGTTCGATGGTACGTGACATAATTTAACCTAATATTTATATAACCCAAAATCAAGGGGCCTACATATTACAATATGCGGCAAATCGATAAGGAAGCAGAGGAGCGAAAAGGACTATAAGAAACGGGGTGACCTAAATACCCTCATAAAATCGGGTAAACCCTACTTCCACTTCTCTGCTTAAAAAATAAATCAAATCCCCTAAAAGTCCCCACCTCCAAAAGCTCTCTGCCCTTTTAACCCGCTCCCAGTTTTCCCCTTTTAACCCTAACCCCCCGCCCCGCCAATTCTCTCTTTCAAATTCCTCCACACCCAACCCCCTCCCCTCTCAATTCACACGTAATCCCTAATTCCCCTTTTTTGTTCTTTGCTTTTCTCTTTATCAGTTTTTCGACATCTTTCTCAACAGATTTTCTGGCTTCAAGTCTTCTTTTTTGCAAGTTTTCTGAAGTGTTATCTTCCGGTGAGTGTTCTTATTTGTTTTGTATTCCTGGGTGTCTTTCGAGACAAGTTGAGACTTATAATGCTGAAATTCCAATGTTTCTTCTTCTTCTTTTGTTTTGGGTACTTTAAAAGTATTGGAAATTTGGAAACTTGAACTCTATTTCTTTTTCTTTTGTTTTTAACTTCTTTTTTAATGTAAAGTGTGTTGCTTTTCAGGACCCCACGTGAGTTTTTGTTGTGTTCGATAGAAGACCGAACCGAAAGCAATTTGCTTCTTTTGTTTGTTTGCCCAGAAAAAAAAAAACTACGTTTCAGTTTCTCTTATGTCGTTTTGTTTCTACTTTATTGATGGGGTTTTTTTATAAAAAAAAAAATTGTAAATTGGGGGCATTTTGCAATACATTGTGATAAAAAAAATCCTTTCTTTTTTGTTTTTATTGGAATGGTATGGATTTTTTATCCAAATTCAAGAGCTGGATGAAGTTTCATGAAAGAGAAATTTAAGGGTTTTGTCAATGTTGTTCTTTGTATTGTTTCTACAGGCTCTGGGTTCCTATAAATTTATGGCTTTATATCATGTTTAGATCGAAAAACTATTTTTAATGAGTTTCTTTTTCTGTAAAATAGCTGTTTACTTACTAATATTGTTACATCGACAGGTTCTGTTTGAGACCAAACCAATGTCAGAATAGAGCTTCCTCTCTGGTTGTTGGTTGCTGATCTGCTAAGAATTTAAAGGGTGGGGTATCAGTTGTTTAACTTATGGCAAACCATGAGTTGTTGGTCGGGCAAAATCAAGATTTGTTGTTGCAGCAGAATCAGTACGGCGAAATAGGATTAGGGCATAATGCCAACTTTGTTCTTAGTCGTAATCATGATTTAATACGTACAGAGCCGATCCGTGATGTTGATTTGGTAATCAGGCCAACTAATGGTTATGATCATAAACTAGAAACTTGTCGGACACACACAGATGATGTTGCTCTGTCGCATGATAATGTTCATGATTTTGATGAGAATGGGTTCGATATGGATCAATTTGACTACCCTGGTGCGGAGGAAGACTGCGCTGGTGTTGAGAAACATGATGATCAAGTCCTTGATGATGTTGAGTATCATGAATTTGGTTTGCATGATGGTACTGAATTGACACTTGTGAAGAACCAGGATCTTTCAGATATGGAGCTAAATCAGGAAATGAGTATCGGACCGTTATCTTACATGTTTTCTCAACACCTGCAGATGACAGGTGGTGCTCCTGTGCTTCAGCAGCGTGCGCTAGTTGCGGTGACGAACCATGAATTGACTGTCGGCAAAGAGTTCCCTGATGTCCACAGCTGTAGGAGAGCCCTAAGAGATGCAGCTATTGCTCTTCACTTTGAAATTCAAACGATAAAGTCGGACAAGACTCGTTTTACTGCCAAGTGTGCAAGTGAGGGGTGCCCTTGGAGAATACATGCTGCAAAACTTCCCGGTGTTCCTACTTTCACCATTAGAACCATCCATAATGAACATACTTGTGGAGGGATTACTCATCTTGGTCATCAACAAGCTTCGGTTCAGTGGGTTGCAGATGTTGTTGCACAAAGTATCAAGGAAAATCCTCATTATAAACCGAAGGAGATATTGGAAGAGATTCACCGTGTTCACGGAATCACTTTATCATACAAACAAGCATGGAGGGGCAAGGAACGCATAATGGCCACTGTGCGTGGCAATTTCGAGGAAGATTATCGCCTCCTCCCGCAATATTGTGATATGATCGAAAGAACAAATCCAGGAAGCATTGCTAAGGTTTATGTGGATCCGGTTGATAACTGTTTTCAATCCCTTTTCATTTCATTTCAAGCATCCATTTATGGTTTTCTGAATGCATGCCGGCCTCTTATTGGACTCGATAAGACTACATTGAAAAGCAAGTACATGGGGAGCTTACTTTTTGCCTGTGGTTTCGATGGAGATGGTGCCGTATTCCCTCTTGCATTCGGGGTGGTCAACGAGGAAAATGATGCCAATTGGATGACGTTCCTAGCTGAGTTGCACCATCTGTTCGAGATTAACGCAGAGAACATGCCACGGCTGACCATCTTATCTGATAGACAAAAGGGTATTGTAGATGCTGTGGAAGCAAACTTCCCGACAGCGTTTCATGGGTTCAGCATGCATCATCTCGTTGACAGTTTCCAGAAGGAGTTCAACAGTTCTTTGCTTACCAACCTTTTCTGGGAGGCTGCTTATGTTCTCACTTGCGTTGATTTCAAGAAAAAACTCATCGAGATTCAAGCAATATCACCAGAAGCTGCTACTTGGATTCAAAACATACCTCTTCGTTTTTGGGCGACAGCGTATTTTGAAGGAACAAGAATGGGACTCCTGGAGGCCAACATAGTGGAATGCTTAAGCGCTTGGATAGCAGAGGCCTCTAGCCTTCCAATAATTCAAATGATGGAGTGCATCCGTCGCCAACTCATGACTTGTTTCAACGAGCGTCGCGAGACTAGCATGCATTGGGAAAGTGATCTTGTTCCTCCTGCAGAAAGGCTTGTATCGGAAGCCTATGAGCAGGCATGCACTTACCAAGTGTTCAAAGCAAATGAATCCAAATTCGAGGTTCATTGCCCCAATGAAGGTGCATTTGTAGTAGATATTCGAACCCGGAGCTGTTATTGCCGTGGATGGGAGTTGAGTGGACTCCCTTGTGCTCATGCCATTGCAGCTCTCCTATCATGTAGACAAAATATGCGCAAGTTTACAGAAACCTGTTTCACAGTGGCAAGTTATCGCAAGGCATACTCGCAGACAATACACCCTGTTCCTGATAAAGCCCTTTGGAAAGAGATGACTGAACAATTTCCAAATGGACATAACGAACCCGAGGTCATTATAAAACCACCCAAGTTGCTCGAGCAACCAGTGAGACCTAAAAAGAGGAGAGCTCGTACCGAGACTGTCGGTCGGGCGAAAAGGATGGTGCATTGCAGCCGCTGCAATCAAACTGGACATTTCAGAACTACATGTACAGCTCCTATATAGAAACTCATATTCCAAGTTCTTTTAACTGTGCAAACAGATAAACAGTTTTTTTAGGAAAGCAAAGATAGGTAAAGTTCATGTTTATTCTTTCTATTTAGAGTTCATAGTTTTAATATTTTGACCATGAATGTATTTCATTCGTTTTCATACCATAAATCATGTATATATACCAAAAATAATATTATTAAAGTTTCGATGGATCGTATTGAGCAAAATTAACTACCATAATATAAATAGCAAAAGGAAGTTGAGAACATGGGAGATGAATGCATTTAGGGCAAAGCAAGAAATCATCAGATTATTACATGTGTCAGTGCTTCATCTTCAACATCTCAATGAACACATATAAAGGATAAAAATGTGCAGGTTCAACCAAGAGTAATGGCAATTTTGTTTCTGGTATCGGGGTTATCGTATAACCCCGAAGAAAATTCTGGTTTCTGTAATGCTAAAAACATGCATAAAGGTAAATTTCTCAAGAATATATGAATTAATATACATATATTTGTATGTGCATGTAAATGTAAATGTAAATGTTTTACTCCATAGCTTTTTCCGTTTGTGTTCTTCAGATCATCATCATCATCATCATAATGGCCCGCCCACTTTCACACAGATCATGATCGCGGCTTCCATTGGCATCATCATCGCAGCAGCCTTGAAGTTTCATCTTCGGAAGCTAAGGGATCAAAAGATCATCCCACGCCTACGGTCGCGGGACAAAGACGGCGGTCGCATCGATAAGGTCGAACGCTTCCCTCACTACGTAGGTAAATAATTTTATTCATTTATTTATATGATCCTCCTTAGATATTCTCTGTGTCAATCACATTTCCCTTGATTTTGTTTTCTCCAACATATTTCAGCTAGGCAGATGGGATTTAATGACAGAAGAGAATGCCCTGTGCTCTGCAAGTTGGCCTCGGAATACATCAGTAAAGTCGAAGGTTGTGAAGAGGATATATATACATTCTTCTCTAGTGAACTCGATGTCGATTCGCTCTTTGTTAAGCTTGTGGAGGAGTTTGAGAGATGCATTCTTAGTTATTTTGCATTCCATTGGAGCCATGCGGATCTTATGATTACTCAGGTAATAATCGAGACCGATAGATATATGTGTTTGTGTAAATGTAAAATGTTAGAACAAGTAGAAAAATGAATTGTTCTCTGATGCATTGTTTCAGGTTTTAAGTTCTGATGCTGAACCCAAGAAAAAGCTCAAACAGATTTTCATGGCAGCAACTAGGTTGGACATTGATTATTACATTTCCTATTCATTGTTGAAACATATATGGCAGGGTTATATCCCTCGAAATATACGGAAAAACTTCGATAAAACTCGGCACAAGTTTTCTAGGGGATAATAAATCATGCTTTTCCTGATATAGGGAACAGAGATTTGAGAGGGTGACAAAGAATTTGAAGGTGGCTAGAGTTTTCACTACATTGGTGGAAGAAATGAAAGCAATGGGGCTTACATCGACCGACGACTCTCAATGTACGGAAGTGATGGCTCCGGTGGCTCATAGCGATAGAAGTCCGGTGCTGCTTCTCATGGGAGGTGGGATGGGAGCTGGGAAGAGCACTGTGCTTAAAGACATCCTCAAAGAGTAAGCCCTTTTCCCCCAAAACTATGTTTCTGTCAAGTGGATGTTAAATAATTGGTTTGAGATTAAGTCGAAAATGTGACCGAAAACTAAAGCGTATGAGCAGACCGTTCTGGGCAGGAGCAGCAGGGAATGCAGTTGTGATTGAGGCAGATGCATTCAAAGAAACAGATGTGATCTACAAAGCCCTCAGCAAACGAGGTCATTCGGACATGGTCCATACAGCTGAATTGGTACGATCCAATATCGGCACTAGCATTTTTGTTGAATTGTTGTAATGATTTATCGGCACTCACGATCCAATCCCGGTTCATCCGAACAGGTGCACCAATCATCTACAGATGCAGCATCATCCCTTCTAGTGACAGCACTCAACGAAGGGCGGGATGTGATCATGGATGGAACATTGTCCTGGATACCATTTGTTTTGCAGACAATAACCATGGCCCGATGTGTCCATCGCCGTAGATATCGTATGGGTGCCGGTTACAAGAAAAAACCCGATGGGACCATAACCGAGACCTATTGGGAACAACTCAAAGAAGAACAAGTAACAGAAGGAGGCAAAAAGAGGAAACCATACAGAATAGAGCTGGTTGGGGTTGTTTGTGAAGCTTATTTAGCAGTCATTAGAGGCATAAGGTATGGCACACATGGATAGAAAACTTCCTTTTTCCACTTTTACCATGAGATACTGATTCTGTAAACGAATCGAACGTTCAGGCGAGCTATAATGTGTCGACGAGCCGTAAGGGTGAACTCACAATTGAAATCCCACAAGAGATTTGCCAATGCATTTCCTACATATTGCCAATTGGTCGACAATGCTAGACTATACAGCACCAACGCCTTGGAAGGTGCACCTAAGGTGAATTCACTATATCACATTTCTGTCTCAATTTTCCTTAGGCACTTAAGAATGTGGAGAACTTGACTTTTAACAACGATTGTGAAGTTGATAGGATGGAAGGACAAAGACAGGACATTGCTAGTCGATCCCGACGAGATCGGCTGTCTAAAGAGGATAGGCAGGCTGAACGAGAACGCGGATTCGATATACGAACTTTACCGGTACCCTAACCCTGCGTGTCAAGCCGGTTCAATTTGGAAAGACATTGTACTATCACCCTCAAGATTAAACATTCAGCTGGAGCTGAAGTATACAATCCAGAAAGTCGAAAGAATGACCGATACCGAATCGAACTCATGAACCGTGTGTCTAAAGTCACAGGCATTGCAGGCTGAAGATTATGAAGATGATGAAAAGGCTATATGTAAATTTATTGTTACTAGCTTAGCCAAGTTTAGATTATGAAACTCAAAAACAAGAATGTTTCCCATTGATTGTTATAACTTGAAAGTAGAACTAAATCCGAATACTGGAAGATATAGAATGCAAGAGAATTATCGCATAATACATTCAAGAAAATCAGAAATTTGGACTAAAAAAATCACAAAGTTTTGAAAACGAAAAAAAAAAAAGGACTTGAGATCAGATGTTCATATTTTTCTTGGGTATACGCGGAGTATAGACCCAAACAAACCAACTTAACTGCATCTAATTTACAACACTACCCCTACATCAATTACCCTCTTCTCTCATTTCTTTCCTCTCTTCGGGGTGGCTTTCTTCGCCGGTGACTTAACGCTCTTTGGCTTTACACTCTTCGCCGGAGCTTTTTTAGGCGCGGCGGCCTTCTTCGGAGTAGCAGCCTTCTTCCCTGGAGACGTCCTTGTTGAAGTTCTAGAAGCTTTTGCCGGCTTCTCCGCAGGCTTAGGCTTAGCCTTGCTCGCTGCTTTTGACTTAGCAGCTGCAGTAGTCTTCGGCTTCGGGGCAGCTGCGGCCTTTGTCTTTGTGGTAGTAGATTTAGCCTTGGTAGGAGCCTTTGGTTTAGCCGCCACTTTGGATTTAGGCTTCGAAACAGCTTTCGTCTTCGCCGGAGATTTAGAGGCCGGTTTAGCACTCTTCGCGGACTTCGCAGCAGGTTTAGACTTAGCCTTAGCGGCTGCCGGCTTCTTCTTCGCCGGAGCAGAAGTAGTTGTCTCCGTCTTCGAAGACCTCGCCGACGGAAGCTTGAATGAATTCTTAACCTTAACCAATTTCCCCGCAGCTACAAGCTTCTTCAGATGGAAAAGCAACAGCTTCTTGAAATTTCCAGGAAGATTCTTCTGTTTCTCTTCAATGAATTTAGTAATAGCGTATTGACTTGAACCGGTCCTCTCTTTCAAACTAACGATCGCATCTTTGATCATCTGAATCGAATCAAATCAAACCAATCAGAAATCAAAACATTATCAGATCTAAATCTCCAAGCATAACAAGATCAAACGAAAATTAAACAAAGATTTCGAAATTCGAATCACGCAAATACCTCTTCGTAAGAAGGATGAGCAGGAGGAGCTCGAGGCTTCTTAGAAGCTGGTGCTTTCTTAGCTTTAGGCTCCTTGGCTTTCTTCGCCTTGCCCGGCTTCGCTTTCGTCTCAGCCGGCTTGTCTTCCGCCGGTTCGGGAGCGACCTCTACCGCGACAGTTGCTTCTTCTTCGGTGGCCATTGCAGACGTGTAATTAGGGTTTCGGAGATTGGGAAATTATTTCGGATCTAATTTCAATGGACCTGAAATTCCGTGGTGTGAGGAAGGTAACGGAAATGGAGCGTTTTAAATAGTCAGGTGTGAGAGAGACGGTATCCGTAAGATGAAATATGATTGGTCCAGACAACTAGCACGCGGATCACCGTCTTTTGTAAAATTTGAATATGAACCGTTGGATAACGCCTTTATCTACGGTTGAAGACTTGAGGAATTGAAGGGAAAGAGGAAGAAATTGATGTTTTGAGTTGTTCAAGTGTGTTTTTGGTCTCAATTGATTTCATCATAACTTGAGCGATAGTCGATGAAATTTTATGAGGTTTTTTCCCTTGTGTAGGTTATTCTATAAGTTTTCTAACGAATATTTTTTTGAACATTTTGAGCTTTAATTTTTGGAGTAATTCGATTTTGAAGCTAAACTGGTCAAAACTGAAGTTTGCGGTGACGTTATTGTAGTTTCTGAAGATTTTAAGAGAATGTTCGATATGAATCCTAGTTTTTTTCATCCCATTTAATAATAGATTAACAGAGGAATCTAATGCTTCGAAAATTTTGAAAATCGGATAAGAACTTGATGATAAAATATTGTTTGGAATGATGCCAAAGTTGAACATGTCCTATCGATGTTCATATGTGTTACAAGTTACAACACATGTAACCCAATTCATGAACTAAATTTCAAGGGTGAAATAGTAAACTTGTTATGCCATACTCTACAAGTACAATATATAAGTTAATCTCGAATATAAAACAAATCAAAATAAACTTTCACATTCGTTAACCAATGCAAAAACATGTTAAACCATGTTTATTCCAACCTATGAACATTTGCTTCTTCTTTTTCCGACAAAAAGGATGCCATAGCTATTACAATTAGAAACCTCTCGGTTCTCACACAGGAATAAGCAGGGTCGCGAACATCTCTATGAATAAACGTCTCTAAGTATGCCGGTGGTAAAACAAAAATAAACATTTCCGTGGTAGAGTCGGTGGAACATGTTAAACCAAATTTTGCTTTGTATAGTCCATTGTTGTAGTTTAGCATCTTGCTCTTCGCATTCAACCTTTCATTAAACCAACATTTAATGAAATCAAATTATCATATTCCATAATTATCAACCGTATCTAAACCAAATTATCAAGCTAGAAATGCACGTTGGGGAGAAAAATGTTTGACTTGTTATATCATCCATTCTTTTGGTTGTACCATGGCACAATATCTCCTCAAAATGGCCTAAAATAAACATGTACACTATTTTTGGTCAAAGTGACATTACAAGACTAATATACTTTTAGTCTATGATTAGAACATAAAACGATATCGTATTTCAATCTAAGTTACTTATAGACTTGGTTTGACTTTACGTATAATTGAAATTCGTGTGATTATTAAACATCGAGGTGTCTAATGTCAAAAAAGTTCTCAATACCTATATGAAGACTTTAATTTTATAGTTCATGATGCCATTTGCTTATTGCCGATGAACCAAACCATTTCATCGTAGTTTATAGATCAATAAAAACATCAAGTTACGATCTAATTCCGTGCTATAATTACACGAACGGAGAATCTTTAATATTTGAACGTTTATTTATAAGGAGTTGTAACATCGGAGAACCGGAAATAATTATTTAAGATCAGAATGAAAACTAAACACCATCGATTTCTTGTTTTGATGTTCTGATATAGATTTTAAATGGAATTTGAAGTGTCCTTTGTGGCACTTAAATCCCACAGGATTTGAAATTTTATCACTGAAATATAATAGACAATTATCCTAACAGTAGATCACACAATTGTTAGTGAGTCAATATAACTTTAAATTAATTCACATTCAAAATGTGAATACTTGTAATATTTTAAGTTTACTAATACAGTAATACTTGCTTTTTATTAAAATTTGATTTTCATACCATTTAAGTTCAGATTTACTTAACAGGAACAATGGGTTTTCTTTATTAAATTATTACTCTAATGCCTCTTGGTTATTTATAACACATTTGGTAGGGTATATTATTTTTTTAACATCCCTTAAGATTCAATGAAATGGTCATTTTAGTAACTATTTTTAAGTACTTTTGTTCTTAATATTTATTTTGATCAAAATAGTTAATTTTTAGATAGAAAATTGTTAATCGACAAACAATCAATAATTGTGAATTGTCGCTGACATGATCAAGTTTATTTACTTTTAAACTAACATGTTTAATATGAAGTAGTATTATTTTTCGTCAAAATATAACAACTTAGCATATGTTAGGGTGGTGGTTAGATATTAAACTCTCTCCCATCATACCCAAGTTTGAACCATCCTTCATTCGAACCTTAGATTCTTTACTTTTAATTCTTAAAATTAATCAAATGATGATATGTGTAGTCATCTAATTAGTTGAAATTAATTAGTGTGATGGTAAAGATAGATTAGTGGTTCACTCTTTCTGGTTTGGACAGTTATTTGCGGTCGGTAGCTGGCTTAAAGGAATGATGAGAATAACATAGAGGTTTGTTAGATCCAAGCCAACTCGCAAGTAATAGAGTTAGTTGATAGGCCTTGTGGGACATGACAATTAAAGATAAATTTTAACTGTTGCTGGTGATTGCTTCGGGAATTTTTCGAAGGCTTTGGGTTCTACACACGAGGCGTTATAATGGAGGGTATCTTTGGAAGGCTTCTCCAAAGGCGTTATAATGAAGAAGTTAGTGAACAATAAATTGGAGGTTTTACAGGTTCTCTTTCAATCTGCCCTATAGGTATTTATATGTTATGACTGGTTGTTGGTGTCAGTCCAATGTTAGTTAGAATCAACTGACAAGTAATAAAGTTAGTTGATAGGTCAAGTAGACTCTTGCATCGGTAGGCTTTTAACTGTTTGATAACGGAGGAGATCTTTCAAAGACTTTAAGGCTTAGTTTGTGGTTGCTTTTAAAAAGGTGTGGTGAAAAAGTAATTTTCAAATTGACTGTTGAAAAGTAGTTTTGAAAAGCTGGTTAGTGTTTGTCATTGATGGTGAAGATGGATTAGTGTGTAACGCACGGGTTTGGGGCCCGAAAGATACCCAGGTTGGTTAAGCCGATTCGGGTTAAGTTAAATTTTAGGAAGACCATTTAAAATATATCATTTTAGGACTTTTGGAGAAAAGGGAATTTTAAAGAGGGTCTTTTGGTAAAATGTGGTCAAATGAATTTTAGAGATATGTTTTGAGTTAAAATAAAATACATTATTTCAAAATTTACTATCTCTTCTTCTTCCCCAAGAGCCTTTCACGTTAAAACACCCAAGCCATAGCCACCACCTATTTTTTAACCAAACTTCACCATTTGGAGGTTTCAAGAGGTAAGCAACTTAATTTTATTCTTCTTTTCCTTCCAATCCTGTTTTTAGCATTATTCTTTCAAGGTTTTAAAGACTTCTCAAGTTTCTTCATTTGGGTAAAAATGGGGTTTTTAGAAGGGTTTAAGCTTTTTAGTGAAAACAGTAATTTGGGTGAGTTTTAAAAGATGTTTTGGGTGTAAAATGGCGTTAAGATGTTGGGTTTAACATGAAATCCCGAATTTTGGGAAAATGAGTGATTTTGATTAATGGGTATTTGGGTTCTGGATTAGAAATGGTGGAGAAGGGTTTCTAATGTTTTAGTGGTGTTAGGTTGTTGCTTTTAGAGTGTTTGAACATGGTTTGATTGATAAACTGATAGGGATGTGGCTGGCTTGAGGTTAGAGTAGGATTGAGGATGATTTTGATTAGTTTCAGATAAAAGTCGGATGCTTGTTGTTGTCAGATTTTGATGGAATTAATTTCGGTGAGTTTGAATGTTGGAAGATGTATTAATTTCTTGTTTTGATTTGGGTAGAAGGAGCGAGTAACGAATTGGATTCTTCAGACGCCACTCCGAAAGTTGTGAAAGCTTGAAGGAGGACTGTATGCTTGTTTTGAGTTTGAGCTGGTGAGTGGAAATTGTTTTGAAACTTTAGAATGTTCAAAGAAGGTTTTCTTGGGGTTTGGGTGGAGCCTTAGGGGCCAACCTAAACTCAAGTGTAAGTTTATCTATTTTTGTCTTGTTTCGTGAATTGTTGGTGTGTGTGTCTATTCGTGTTGTTGTGTGAAATGTGGATTGCTTTTATCCTCTTTTAATGTTGTTGTGTTGTCGTAGTTGTTGTCAAGCCTCACATGATGGTTAGTTGATGTTAAATACGATGATGTGTAGTCCCACCGAAAGTGACTAGTAGATGAGTACGGTGAAGTGTAGTCCCACTAAAAATATGCTAGTTGTTGTGAACGGTGATGTGTAGTCCCACCGGAAATGATTGTGCATGTGCATATCATGTTTTGTTTATGCATTCGGTTTATTGTATTTCCTATCTAAATGATTTGATATTTAAACTAAAACATATGGTTTGAACTGCATTGTTGTTGTTGTTGTGATTTTGAGCTCCGCTCACTAAGCTTTTAAGCTTACGCTCTCTTTTTCCAATAATGCAGATCATTAGTGGCTTCGGAAGGCAAGCGGGCAATGGAGGAGTCTTGGAGTTCTTTGCTAGCTCAAAGTATAGTTTTATGGTTGTAATAATATTTAAGCAATGAGAATGCTAGACTTACATGTTGTGGAGTTGGTATCCAACTCTTATGTTTTGTTATTGTTATTGTTGTTACCATGTTAAAAATGTTGAAGTATGATTTGGTTGGCTTTGACCTCTTTGTGGATGTTGAGCATGCTTGATCGAACTTGTTAAATCTTGTTTGTTGAATTGAGCCTTGATTTATGTTAGACTGACTTTAAATGAGTATTTCATGGTTGCTTTAAGTTGTATGCATGGTTAAAAGTTGGTCATATGCTTGTTTAAGATGTCCAAGTTAGTCTCCTTGCGCTAAAAATTGAAATATGTTATCTTTCTGTGCAGTGCGTATCGATACGCTCAAGGGCAGTATTGATACGGTCCTCTGTTTTAAGCCTAGCGTACCGATACCAGTCATGGAGTTGACTTTGAGAAATATGACCGTGAAGAGCGTATCGATACCAGCCTTGGAGGGTATCGACACTGACTCTCAAAGTTGACTTTGGGGGAGTTTGACCGTTGAAGGCGTACCGATAAGGGCCTTTAGAGTATCGATATGGCCTGAAGTAAATGGCTAAAACATGTCTTAAATTGCCTGATCTATTTGGTTCGTTTTCGTGTTTGCTCTTTCGCTGTTTGTTTTTCTCACATAGGTTCAAATAAAGCATTTAGACAAATAATAAATTAAAGGAGAAAAATAGGGTTGCTAATCGGAGTGAGACTTTAACAGGTTTCGCTTCGGTTTTCCCCGTGTAACCCGTCCGGTTCAGTCTGTTGGCTAAGCCGGGATGAGGGGGTTACATAGTAATTCACTCTTTCTGGTTTAGACAGATATTTGCGGTCGGTAGCTGGCTTAAAGGAATGATGAAAAATAACATGGAGGTTTGTTAGATCAAAGCCAGCTAGCAAGTAACAGAGTTAGTTGATAGGTCATGTGGGATATGACAAAGATATGTTTTAACTGTTGGTGGTGATTGCTTCGAGAATCTTTTGGAGGCTTTGGCTTCTACACACGAGGTGCTATAATATAGGGTATCTTTCGAATACTCTTTTGGACGGTTCATTGTATCTAGTTTGGACGGAGAGTTGCGGTCGGTGATTGACTTGAAGAAATGATGAAAAATAGAGAGCAATGAGCTGAAGAAGATAGTGAACAATAAATTAGAGGTTTCATAGGTTCTCTATCAGTCTACCCTATGGGTATTTACATGTTATGACTGGTTGTTGGCGTCAGTCCAATGTTAGTTAGAATCAACTGACAAGTAATAAAGTTAGTTGATATGTCCAGTAGACTTTTGCATCGGTAGGCTTTAATTGTTTGATAGCGATTGTGTCAGAGATCCTTCGAAAGCTTTGAACCCTACATACGAGGGATTATAGAGGATGAAATCTTTTAAAGATTTTGAATCATACACGCATAGCATTATAGCGGAGGAGGTCTTCCAAAGACTTTAAGTCATACACGCATAGCGTTATAACGGAGGAATGAGGACTTGAAGTCGAATGCACAACAACTAGAAATTAATTAATTTAATAATTTTTCATGATAAACACTTAAACACACATGACAACACCGCATCATGAACAAAAACCAATCGTTAATCGACTACCAATTTCATCCAAATAACTACTTTAACCAAAATAAAAAGTTTAAGTGTTAAAGTGCTTAAAAAATAGATTAACCTAACTATTCGATTAAATGTTTTAACATGTTTAAAAACGAAAAGTTTGACAGTATTTTTTTTTTTATCAAAAGAGACTTTCATTAATTAAAGTAAAGAGGGAAAAGGCCATAACAAACCAACAAAAGGGGAAACAACAACAAACCTAAAATAAGAAAGGAAACTGCAGAAACAGCAGTTAACATAAACCTTCCTTCTACGCCCAAAAGGGAAAATAAATGGCACGCAGGCCACAGACATAGAAAAACAGTACCCGTCCGAAACAAAGAAAGGATAAAAGGTCGCGACTCCGGCGACCAGAAAACCACGGCGATCGGGGACCAAAGTCCAGCGAAGGCCGTAACAAGCAAAGCATCCCACTTGAGACCAGCGACATGCATTTTAAAAACCCACCAAGCAAGACTCCTCCGGCAAAGCACAAAAACAGATCGCCACCACCAACTGTTGTAAACAGTCCACCGTCGATACCGGAGAGCTCTATCCAGAGACAGGCTTCCTTCCAAGCATGGATGGTCCTTATCACGGTAATCAGCAACGAACAAAAGCAGAAGGAAAAGTATTCGATCAGCGGAACCTTGCTCCGTCTTGCTAGGGTTAACCCGAACCTTCAGAGAAAAGTAAAGGGAAAGGAGCAAACCGGGGCCATCGTCAACAGCGAAGGAGCCTCCGGCAACACATAACCAGCATGAAGGCAAATTACTTTGGACAAAAACTTTCTTCCACGGACCCGTGAGCGTAACAACCACCAGAGCAACGCCTGAGAACTCTATCCAGAGGCAGGCTTCCATAAAAATGGTCCTAATCAAGGCAAATACTTCGATGATCCACAAACAAGAACGTGGAGGAGCAGCGAGACCCAAAACCGTCCATTCAAACTGGGCAACCACTCTGCGGTGGTAACGACATAGCAGAACAAAGAAAACACAGCACCTAAGGGACTTAAAACCTAGATAACAGCTGCAAACATCTACCATTGGATTATCCCATTTATTCCTTATTTCTTCCAAACCCCCCGGATCCCATTTAGTCCTAATATCATTCGCAAACCAAAAACCATACAACCTGGGATTATAATTCCTAGGCAGGCAGTAAGAGACCGCGTGGGTCCCGCGGAAGATGTCACCCAACAAAGCTAAAGAGGAAATTGGAGGGATCGGTTCAAACACTTTCATATAAAATAAGAGAGGCTTATCATGGCTCGTACCCCAGATCTTGGAAACTGTACTCAAATTTGTCGCAAAGGGAAAGACTAACACCAAGTCAACTCGAATAGTCTGTAGGATCCCGTGAGGCAAGGGATTTTCAACATTTTTGTGTATGAACTCGATTTCCGTGCTGGTGCTGTCTTGCTCCTTCGACCGACTATGAGGAAGTAAAATCCCATGAAATCTGGGATCAGAAAGCGGCAGGGAAAGACTCTCATGCCTTACCATGTTTGAAAAGTCAACCCCAACCAAATAAGGAAAACAATTATTCTCCAGGGGAAGAGACCATAATGCCCTTGACAAAATTCCTTCCTCTAAACTTATGTCGGGAATTGACACATGAGGATCTTTTTGCCGACCGCCGGCGACCAGGCCAACACCGATCTGGTGGTCGGAACCATGCCATGTAAACGAAACCAAACCCAGTCTGTTGGTCGGATACCCCGTTGCATCTTTTTCATTGTCACTCTGTTGACCATACAAGGGGCAGCAGTCTCCATGTTCCTCCGCTCCCGAAACCACCGCGCTCTCGCCGACAGACGCGCAATGAGCCTTCGACGACCAGAAAGCCAGCCAAGGTGGCTCAGGCAGAGGGATGCCTCTGTGAACCTCACGCCACCAGAGAAGCAAAACCATAAACCCTTTTCCTGATCCATCGAAATGAACACCGGAAAAACTCGTCGACACCACAACACCAAAAACACGGAGCCGTTGCAAAAACCATATTCGGGGAGGCTCCTCATTACCTGAATCAAATCGTCTTTTCGCCGCACGAAACATGGAGCAGCCCACCAGGTAGAAAACCCCGCTCTGAAACGACGAGGCTCCTCCGTCGGGGATAGACCCAGAACTGAGCTGAGCATGGAAACGGCCTCCACCTTACGAAGCACAGAGGGGCCGCTGAATCCTGTCTCTTCGACCAGCAACCAGGGTGACAGTCTTCGCTGTGCAGAACAATCTGGGAGAAGAGTTGAAACCTTGATTTTTCCATGGCATTCGTCGGAAAACGCGCCCAACAGAAGAAAGGAGACCGGAACCTCTACCCTAACCGCTCCTCTGTTTCCGAAAAAACACCACGAGCAAACCACCAATCGAGGACGATACCTGCACCGCCGGAGCACGACAGCCGTCTGAGGGGGCAGAGCCGCACACTCACTGCACCGTTCAATATCACCGGGCCAGGGAAACAATCCGCCGCTTGAGGCTCGGGGATTCCAGTTGAGAGAAGCCTGGGTCATCAACAGTTAAGTCCAACTTTTGAAGCTACGAAAAAAAAAGAGAAACTTTAGACAATAGGACAATAGTTTATAAAAGTTTGACAGTATACCTATTATCTTTTAACATGTTTTAATGCACGAGTTAAAAAAACTAATTTCACTTGATAGCATATTTTTTACACGTTTTATGATTTTAAGTTTTAATTTATATTAAGGATAAACTACAATAGAGGTCGCTCAATTATGGTCAATATTATATTTGGGTCACTTAATTATGGGTTAAGTTACATTTGGGTCACTTAATTATTAAAGGTTACATTTGGGTCACTCAATTATGGATAATGTTACATTTGGATCACCCGTTATATTTCAAACTATATCAATTTAGTTATTTTTTCTTCCAAATCACTTTTATACCCTCATTAACATTAAAGTACTTTATTTGAATTCATTAATTAATCTAATACACAAATTGCTCTACTTTTTTTTTAATATGAAGGTGACTCAAATGTAATCTTACTCATAATTGAGTGATCCAAAATGTAACATTTAATAATTGAGTGACATAAATGTAACCTTACCCATAATTGAGTAACACAAATGTAACTTTTAATAGTTAGGAGACCCAAATATAACCTTGACCATAATTGAGTGACCTCCGTTATAGTTTACCCTTATACTAATTGTTCTCTATATATTATATATGACAAGCTTGTTTAATACTTATATACTATTTTTCTCTTAGTTTATTGATTTTCTTAAATATTTTTATATGTTAAATAATTTTAATTTTTTTAAATTTAGTCATCCATTTAACTGGTTAAATAAAAAATTGGAGGCATGACTAAAACAACACAAAATTAATGCAATGGAACCTACAGTTATAAAATTGAAAACATGGCTTTATTCACAATCTAGCACATGAACTATAATTGTTTTTTCACTTAAATACCTATATTTTTTTGTTGACTTTAGTAATCGAATTACCATTTTATCTTAATTCACCCAAAAAGTTAACCATACTAACATAATTACCCAAGTTTGCTAAAAAAGCTTAAGTATTAAATAAAAAATTGACACCCTCTGTCCTAATCAAATTATCATACTTTTCTGTTTTAAAATTGTCTTACTCAAATTGTCACTTGAAAAAACTCAACTAACTTTTATAAGACAAATTTACTTTTTTATTCTTTTTAATTTTCTAACACAAACAAAAGTTAAATTTCTAAAGACAAATTTGTCATTTAAATTATTTTATATTACATAACTTTTTTGAAAACTCTGTAAAAAAAAATTAACATGTGATAAAATAAGTGAGACGAACGGAGTACATTTTAGAGCCAAATAATCAATTAAACCAAAAGTTATTAATTCGAATCTTATCCGTGTCAGTAGAATTAACATAGAAGCATCTCCACGTGGAATGACAACTGAATTCCGAAGCTTCCCAAGTTTCGTCTTTACTCTCAGCCCCTGCCTCGATGTCTTTGTCCTTCAGTCTCCTCTCTTATGAACCCGAATCAAAGGTCCTGGAACATGACTAAAGTTGAGGATCTGTTCTCTCAAGATGAAACTAAAACGATCTTGACCATCTCAATAGGAAGTCCATAAGTCAAAAACTCCCTTATTTGGGCGGGAACAAACAATAGAGATTATTCAGCAAAATCAGGCTACAAGTTTATTGAGTAAATTCAAAGACCCTCTCCCGAGCCTTCTTCAAGCGATGCCCCGGGAGATAACAAATCCCTATGGAAATCCATTGGGGATTGAAGGTGCCCCAAAATTCGCTCTTTTTTTATGGAAATTCAGTCACAATATCCTCCTTACCAAAAGCATCCTTACTGCCCGTCTCCATAGAAACTTCCGAGACTCAGCTTGTTGTCTGAGATGCGGAGATAAGGTGAAATTCATCGGACATCTCTTATTTTTTTTGCCCTTTTGCACAAGCAGTATAGAGGGCTTCAGGTTTCAACTACTCTCCTTCTCCCACTAGATTTCCTGGTTTTTTCCGATGATGGCTAAAAATTAATGATTTTCGACAACTGAAGAATTTTGAAGAGGTATGTGCTCTCATTGCATTTCTCTTATGGACCATATGAAAATCGCGCAATGCTTGGATTTTTGAAGGAAGGAAAGACCTTTCGTGGGATGTCTGGATACATGTTGAGCGGGCATTTCAGGAATTTTAGTAAGAGACACTTCTGAATTCCTCGAGGAAGCCCTTCCATCCGCAGGAAGTAAGAAGTTGGACTTCTCCCCCTTTAGATGTAATCAAAATAAACTGCGATACTACTTTTGATGGCCTTACCGAAAAGGCTACGACGACGGTTATTGCACACGATTCTTCAGGTTTCCTCATCCAGGGCGTTTCCGCCCCTACTCTAGCCCCGTCAGTAGCGGCGGAAGAAACTTTTGCAATAAGGCTTTGAGTCTCCTTGGCTTCTCTCACATTATCATTGAGGCCGATTACCAAACGGTGATTAAAAGACTCTGTTCGGGTTGCCTTTATGAATGGGTCTTGTCAGCCATCGAGGAGGACATTATTTCAGAGGTCAAATCTTTCGCCTCTTGTTCTTTTGTTTTTGTTCTTAGATCTTGTAACCAGGCCGCAGATTGACTTGCTAGACACGCTAGGAACCTCCTGACTCAAGTGTGTTGGGACCCCCTTTCCCTCCAGGTCTAACTTTGTATCTGCATGCAATGATATTTTATCTCTTTGAACAAAAAAATGAGTAAACTACATAAATGGTCCCTGACTATGTTCTAATTATATTTTGCGTCCTTTGACTATCAAAAGTTACAAATTGGTCCATTGACTAATCGTTACAAATTGGTCCCATTCCGTTAAAAAATAGACGGACGCCTGAGCTGGACGTTAACCCGCTGACTGAGTTTAAATAAAATTATTTTATTTTTATTGACCGTTAATGATATGGAAATATATTGTAATAATAAATAAAAAAATAGGTCCCAACCAGCGAGTTAACGTCCAGTTAAGGGGTCCGTCAATTTTTTAACGGAATGGGTCCAGTTTGTATGTAACAATTAGTCAAGGACCAGTTTGTATGTTTTGATAGTTAAGGGACGCAAAAGATAATTAGAGCATAGTCGGAGGACCATTTATGTAGTTTACCCAAAAAAATTAATGTCCGTTTCCATTCGAGATGCCATATAAATTCGCACCCCAATCCCTAAACCCTAGAAAACGCACCCTCTCTTTCCCGCGGCTTCGAACTTTTGGTGCTGGTTACTGATTCATCTCCAAGCTATGGTCTCGCCATCATCTCTAGCTTCGCTTATCTATCTTTACTTTAAAAGTTGTCACTTTCTAGATCGTTTTTTTCCCTTCAAGTTTCTCGGGATCCAAACACCGTCATAAAAATGTTGCTTTTTATATGTTTCGTTCTCATTTTTGTTTAGGCGGATGTGGATGCTGATGTTGCTGCACCAGGGGTACCGAAGAAGAGAACGTTCAAGAAGTTCAGTTTCAGAGGTGTCGATCTCGATGCTCTCTTGGATATGTCCACTGATGAGCTCGTCAAGCTCTTTCCTGCTCGTGCTCGCCGAAGGTTACCTCTCGTTATTTTCTCTATTTGATATTTTTTCTTCTTCAATGAAATTTAATATGTAAAATTAGATAGTTTCATTTCTTCTATTTTAGGTTTCAGAGAGGTTTGAAGAGGAAGCCAATGGCTCTGATCAAGAAATTACGCAAGGCTGTGAGTATTCATTTTTCCTTATTTTTCAACTATATGAGGAATTACATTATACTTTAGAGTTTTCGTGTGTTTACTGTGTGGATCTGCATGTGTTCTATTGTTGAGATTAGAAACGCAAAATGCCTAAGATTTTGGATCACTCTCTCCTAATGTTTTTCTTAGTGTTGTAGTTGGTTGTGTATTTGCTTTCATATATTCGACTAGACATATATAAATGGTATTGATGATCGTCTACGGTTTCCGAATGCTTTCTACATTCGATAGCTAGTGTGGTCTATTGTTCTTAGAAGTTTCTAATTTTCACTTGTTTTGTATTGCTCATCCAGTAATCTGGTTTTCTGTAACTCCATTTGGTAACATATTACCATATAGTTCAACAATGCAGTTGCTTTTTCCCTCTTGCTTGGTTCTCTTGATTTGTGTACATAATATAGTTTCTTGTTTCACAAGCAACCTTGTTTGGAAGCTCATGAAGTCAGGGGATCATGGCTGTAATAGCTTGGTATCGATTTTGTGATATCACGGTACTTAAAACTATCATTTCATGATTTTCTTTCTTTCTCCTTTGCCCTTCTTTTAGCTTGTGTACTGTCATCTTTAGAATCTCTCTGTTGCATGAGATTTATGGCTGCTGCTGCTGCTGCAAATTTTGCCAGTGAAGTAGGTAGCATTGATTATCCATTCGGATATTTAACTGATTTTCTTGATTTATAATAAATTTCCCTTGAACTATTTTATTTTATTCCTTCGCATGATGATCAAAGCAATTCTTGGTAGCTCCGTATATTGAGAACGATATTCTGCTATCTTGAAACAGAAACGGGAGGCTCCACCTGGTGAGAAACCCGAGCCGGTTAGGACACACCTCCGTAACATGATTATAGTTCCGGAAATGATCGGTAGTATCATTGGTGTTTACAATGGTAAGACCTTCAATCAAGTGGAAATCAAGCCAGAAATGATTAGCCACTACTTGGCTGAATTCTCAATCTCATACAAGCCAGTAAAGCACGGAAGGCCTGGTATTGGTGCCACCCATTCATCCAGGTTTATTCCTCTCAAGTGAATGTCTTCACTCTTAGTTTTGTTATTGAAGTTTGATCGGTGTGTTTAGTGTTGCTGTTTTTCTGTTTAGTACTCAGATTTAGAAAGACTTCGTTCAGCTCTCTGCATTTCTTTCCTATCCCCCCTCTGAATTTTGTTACCAAAACTCGGTCTGGCCTAGCTTCAAAGTGGATGAAATAATTAAGCTCAAACTTTTTGGCCCAATCCTCACCCAACCGAGCTTGGTTGTCCCAAATAATATATACTACCCATTTCATCATTTTATTTTTGACAAATCTTAATTCTAATTATAATCTTACCTAAAAGGGAGGAAGGAAAACACTAAGGGGGCGTTTGGTTTACGAAATGTTATCCTGAAATGATTCATTATTTGGTATATTACTGGTAATGTTACATTACTGGATTATAAGATTACTAGAATGTATATTTTATAAAATTATCCTTGTGATATATTTTCTTTTTAACTAGTCAAACTTCCAATATTAAAGTGAAAATAATTGAATGAAAATTCATAGGAAATATATTTTTCTATTATTTTTAATTTATATATTTTTCTTTTATAAAGTTCTTAAACAAATAATTAAATATATTTTTTTATTGTTATAGCACAATATTATATATTTGAATATTTGTGATTTATTATAATTATATATTTTGAAAAATAAAGAAAAATAAATTCATAAACTTCTATAATAATTATTTACACTACTAAATCAAATATACTAATAACTTACTATAAATATTATAATTATATGTTTTATTACTCAATTTGTATTATTTTTTTTGAAAAGAATTTGTATTATTTTTAAAATCAAAAGTCTTCCTTTAAAATCTAAACTTTCAAATAAAATTTGTAATGGAATTTAAAATTTAATAATAGAGATTTTTATCATATAAATAAAAAAAAAACTATTCTTTTGGGAAGAAATAATATACCAAATTATTTCTAATATTTATTATTGTTTCTTAATGATTAGTGTGGTTTTATATATTTTATTATGCAACAATTAGATTACATAAGGAATTGTTTTGACATATCAAAATAAAAAAAATATTGTTGGAGAAATAAAAAATAATAATTTATTTAAATACAAAATATTATTTTAAAGATATTTTAGTCTAAAATGGTAGAAATTGTTTAATACCTAAAAATAGGACATTTCTACTAGTTTGAAGCTATTATTGAGAATGTAGCATTATCTCTTGTAGGGAATTTTCTTAAACCAAATGTGAGTATGTGATTTTAAAAAAATTATTTCTATTGGTAATGATCTCTTTTGTGAACCTAACGTCACTTAAGAAAATAGAGAATATGTTCTTAGTGAGTTTAGAACTCATGATTTAAAGAAATATAAGGGAAACAAAAATAAGCAGCTTGAACAACCGGTTAAAATGTGTTTACTCTTAAATATATGTTTTAAAATTTTAACTAAATCACTTATAATTGCAATTTGCAAATGGTCACTTGAGTAAGACTTCGCATTATTTTTAAGTTATTTATTTATAAATATCCATGCTATTTTTTTTACTTTAATATTAAATTTTTTATTCAAATTTTAAACTCCTACTACAAAATATTTTAATGTTTATACTATAATACTGTGCATTATTATAGATTTAATTTATATATTAATTGTTATCATATATAATAATAGAATATAGTATAAATTTAGAAATTGGACTGCTTGGTATCTGTCCTTCAATGTTAAAGTTGAGCTCGGCTTGTTTTAAACGAGTTTAATTTTTTCAAGTCTATTTTTTAGAGTCGAGTATTTCTGTCTACTGTCAAAAATTTCGGATGGGATTTTTGGATTTGGTTGGTACCCAAATAACTCAATCATTTCATTACATTTTCTCAAAATTTATTTTTTAAAAAAAAATATCCCCAAGGATTTAGGTTTCATTTTAAAGAGAAAAACATAAAACAACCCCACTCTATACTTTTTTACTCTTCATTTATTGTTATAGATTTTCAGGTAATCTTGAACGAATTAAATGTCAAGAGTCAATATTTTGGAGTTCGTACCGAAACAAGACTAGGAAAGCCACCCTACTTCGCCCAACCAGAAACCAAAACCTCATCACGCTTTCACTATATCTCACATGATGTTTTAGTTGACAGATTTGACTCTTCGTTTTTTAGGGGTGTTAGATCGACTCAAATCAAGTCAAATTAAAAAAATTTGAGTTATTCAAGTTGGTGTGTCATATTTTATAATTTAAATTTTATTTGAATTTTTTTATTTAAGTCGAGTTTCTGAAATTTAAGTCGACTTTTCGAGTTTCTATATAAATTTAATTGTAATTATTTACTCCCTCCGTCCTACTTAAGATGTTCATTTTGTGTTTTAAAATTGTCCCACTTAAAATGTCTCATTGAAAAAATCAACAACTTTTACAAGACACATTTCCCTTTCTATCCTTTTTTTAGTTTTCCAACAAAATAAATTTTCACTTTTTAAGGATAAAATTGTCATTTCAATTATTTTATATCACATTTCTTACACAAATTTTTTTTTAAACTACGTGAAAATTCAATAATGGACATTATAATTGGGACGGAGGGAGTATCATTTTATAGTACGGTTTGATTCTAATTTAAATAATTTTTTTAATCATATAAGATATACATATATATATATATATATATATATATTTCTTTATATATTTTTTATATGTAGCATATAATTTTCATATTTTTTAATATATATATATATATAAGGAAAAATTGAGGTACTTAACTCAAACTTAAAAATAAATCTTCTAATTATTAAAATTTTTTGAGTTATTCGAATTTCTATTTTACAACTCAATCTTTATTTAAAAAATTTTCAAATCAAGTTCATTAAATTTCGAGTTGAGTTTTTTTTTTGCCTCGAGTCGAGTAAAAAAATTCAGTTTTTCGAGTCACGTTTTACTCACTCCTATCGCTTTTGATTAGACATCATTACTAACTCGTCTCAACTCACTTGCCTTTTCAACTCATCTTACTTGTCATCTAAGGTTGTTTCAAACCCATAATTCAACCTTAAGTTTATTCCCATCATCATTCCTTTGACTAACAAAAAATTACAGAGTTTCAGTCTCAAATTTGTGTAATAATTAAAAAAACCCTTTAATTCCCTTATTTTAGATTCACCATACATTAATGCTCATGAAAATTTCAAGCAAACTTAAGACAAAAAAAAAGGCCAGGGAAAATGCCAGACTTTTGCCGATTGAAGAAGGAATGCAAATGCAAATTTGCAGTGTTGTCGTCGAGCCATGTTTCCCCATGTTAGTTTACGCTTCACGTGCCTTGCTGCAAGGCTCACTAGAGTTTCATTTCTCAATCATACATTATACATAATTGGAGGGGGCTAACTCGGCCTGCCCTGTTCATGTCGTATTCACAAGTTTCCAGCAATGCATATCCTGTTCAATCCTTGAAGGTTCCCAGAAACCAACAAATATAACCCAAAATGTGAAAAGAAACTTCAGAAATTATGGCCGAAATTCCGTAGTTCGGACAAAACATCGACAATTTCGGTTTGGTTCCAAACATCACGCGTAGACATGAAATGCAAGCATCAGCCCATGGCATGTTGCAGATAAAAGAAATGCAAACCCCACAATCCTTTTCATTTAATTCAAAAAGTTCAACCCTTTTCGAGCTTTTCATTGCCATGGGAGATGAAACAGTTCTTTACAAATTAAACCCCAATTCCACAATCTATTTTGGTTTTAATGCCAGCTTCTAAACTGTTAAAAAGGCTTGAACCATGCAAAAAATGTACATGACCGAGTCGACCAACCATAGTAGATTGAACATACAAGACTTGAAGCACCGA
The DNA here is from genome assembly GCA_958450335.1 of Hibiscus tridactylites. Lineage (NCBI taxonomy): Eukaryota > Viridiplantae > Streptophyta > Magnoliopsida > Malvales > Malvaceae > Hibiscus > Hibiscus tridactylites. The sequence goes on from OY288269.1 coordinate 105,560,624, forward strand.
GACTAGGTCGTCGTTTGTGACGGTAACTTTGGGTGGTTATGCTCACCTTCATAGGTAACAATAAGCATCGCCGGCTCTTCCAAGCACCTCTCCACATGCTTCCTTGCAGGGCAACCTCTCATACTGCTGCACTTATAATATCCCCTGGCACCAGATAAACGAAAAAGGCCCGAGTCGATATTTTGCAATGGATTCCAATAACCACACACAACAGCTTAAACACTAGTACTACCATTAATCAACAACTTAAACACTAAAAAAATTAAAGAATCTCGAGTCACCTAATGGAAGTGATAATCGGATATCGCAGATGCTTAATTCATAGACTTCATTAGTTTCATTACTTTTCTGTTTCAATCTAAAAGTTCATGCATCTATATGCACTAAAAATTGTAATGTCATAATCAAAACCAAGAAGGCAACACCAAAATCCATATGAACAATGTATCGAATATCAGTATGATATGTTTAGAATATGATAAAGATTACCTAGGGTGAGGAGAACCCTTGATCGGTTTCTGTCCGTATTTCCTCCACGAATAATCATCGGGAGGAATATCAGCAAGCTTGTTACTGATAGCAGGCACCTTGATTGATCTCTTCACTCTATGTTTCCTGCCAATGTAATGCAACCAAATCAAGGCAAAGAACCAATTATGAGAAACTATTGTCGAAAGCACAATCGAACCTCTTCTTCGAGCAATGGCATTTACCACTACTTCCACACTTGATACTCCCATCATCTCCCTTACCCGAGCACTTCTTCTTGTGTTGAGAACCCTGGTCCGAGGCTCGAGGCGCCCCGACCAAATGGAAGGCGTTCCCATTGTCTAAATTAGCCACACTACCATCAATACTAAGGGAAGAAATGAAAGACCTAGTTGAGCTAGAGCTATCAAAGTTCAAGTTAATCCCACCATTACTCTTTCTAAACAACATCTCAGCTTGAAGTTTCATTTGCTGTTGCTGTTGGAGCTGTAACCTTTGCTGTTGGTGGTGGAGGAAATGATAGTGGCCGAGTTGAAGAGGGGTTTTGCCATTTGAACTCAGTTCCAAAGATGGGTTTCCCAAATACAGAGAACTCTTAGCATGTGGACTCACTTCTTGAACTGAGTTTCCATGGAAACCGAGTTGCAAATCCTTGGATGGATAATCTGTTGGCTTATGGTGTTGATTATCCAAAAGGATGCTTACAGGAAAAGGGGTTTGTAATTTCCTTTGTTTCCTCACTCTTGCATGCCCTAAACCAGAGTTTAAAAGAGAAACCACTCTTTTGAACCTAAAAACAGCTTCCCCGGTTTCCGCCATTAAAGTTCTGTACTGAGCTTGATCTTGAGGCTGAGACAAAATACTCAAAACTCTATGGCAGCTCTCTACAGCTGCCTTGTTAGCTTCTTCAACCTCCTCCATATTACCACCAGAAGAAAAACAATTTCCCCAAAGCACAAATTAGATCTTTTTAAACACTAAAAAAAAGACCCATCACTCAAAATTCAATCTTCAGATCACCCAAAGACCCAAACAAGGATTTCATTCCATTTTCCGGAACAGAAAAGGACCAAGAAATGAGAATTTAAGATTCAACAGGGCAAGTAAAAGCAGGCTGATAAGAAAAAGGGGGGAAAACCAGACCTTGTTGGACTTGTTGTTGTCAAACCCTAAATTCTTCAGCCCCCCACGTTTTATTTTTTAATTTTCTGAGATTGAAAGGTGTGAAAGAGAAGACTTTGTTTTAAGCCATTTGAGAGAAATTCACAAACGGCCATAACCCAAACAAAAAGCTCCCATCTTTTCTACTACTATATTATATTACTAAAGAAATAAATTTTCTAGACAGAGAAATTCAATGAAAGAGATATTTAAATAAGTAAAGGGGGAAGATGAAGCAATGAAACTGCCGTCTCTGTCACAGATTTCAAGGTGGGGTCCAAGCAAAAAACCTTTTTTGTTATATTTAATAATATATGTCCGTCTGTCTTACGATTTATGTTCGATGTGCGCCTCTTTCAACAATGGTGTCTTTAAAGTTTAAATTTGTGTCATTTGTTTACGAGTATAATGCGTTCTATCAATGCACCAAGTGCTTATGGCGTTCTTTGGACCTCGCCAATCTCGCCATGTGAAGGTGGCGAAATCCTGTGTATTGTACGCCTGTCAACTTTGTAAAAATTGAGTTTTTTTTTTCAATTTTACCTGCATTTCGCCACTTGCACATGACAAAGTCTAACTTCGTCACCTCTACACGGCGTGGTATTGTAAAAATTAACCTATTTTCTAAAATTTTCCTCGAATGACCTCTATCTCTTAAATAAAAAATTAAACTACCCTATTTTTCTAATTTTGCCCATTTTTGGGTCTTTAATTACTGCTTAAGACTACCATTTCAGTTTCGGTTTTTCTTTTTTTATTGTCACTTGTTCTGGAACCAGACAAGCTTTGAGGGTTCCTTGTAGTTTGTCTTGTACTACCGTAAATTGCAGAGTTGTTGAGAAACTGGTCATGGGTTGGGCACACACTGAAACTTACCCTTCAATTCTCTTCTTTTGTTCCTTTTTCTTACTTTTTACCGTCAACATTGTTACCGATTAATTGTATTATTTAACCTGGATATATTATGAATTTACGATAATATAATAAAATTTTCAATTAAAAATATCGAATAATTTATCGATCAATCCGATGAAAACTATTATTTTATAATGTATCAATATTAACTGCAAAGATGAATATATATATAGATAGATAAATAGATATTATTAGGCTTAATAGTAAAAAAAAAAGCAGAATTCAGTTTAGTGCTTAATTTTTTTTGGGTCACTTTGTGCCTAAGGTTTCATTCTGTAACTTAATTTGAGTTTTTTCGTCAATGACCGTCAAAATTTTATAAAACACGACACGTGACATATTTTTTGTAATTTTTTTAATTTTTATTTTTCTAAAAATAAAAAATAATTTTATAAAAAAACTTCAAATCTTTAATTTCTCTAAAATCGTCAAATCCAAACTCAAACCCTGAATCTCTAAATTCCCCTTTCACCACTAATTCAACCACCACCGGCCACCTTTGCCTTCATCGGCCCCTCACTACTGAAACCCCCATCATCCTGGCGCCGAAAACAGGCAAATGAACCGGCAATTGCTTCGCCGACAAACATCCAAAAATAAAGAAGAAAAAACCGATTGGGCTTCTAATCGACGGCTAGAGAGTGGGGATGTTGAATGCTGAGGTACCCGACGCTTGTGGGGGTGAACGGTGAACCGTCGGTGTGTGGGATGTCAGACGGCGAAGGAGATGTGATTTGAGGATTTGATTGAATGAATTTAAAACTTTAAGATTTTTTAAGTGGTTTAAAATTTAAAAAAATGAAAAATAAATAGTCCATGTGGCACGAAAAAATTTAACGGCCGTTGACGAAAAAACTCAAACTAAATTACGGAATTAAACGTTAGGTTTCAAGGTGGACCAAAAAAAATTAAACACCAAACTAAAAAAAATAAGGCAAAATGACAAAAGATGCCCCCAACGTTTGCATGTTTTGTCATTTAGCCACCTATTCTTTTTTTTTGGTCCAAATATGCTCCCAACGTTTGTTTGTTTTGTCATTTGGCCCCCTATTCTTTCTTTTGGTCCAAATATGCCCCCAACGTTTCATTCGTAGTCCAAATATGCCCTCAACGTTTCAATTTGGTCCAAATATGCCCTCGTTAGATGGAAACTGTCAGTTAACTGACGTTCAACAGCTGATGCTGACTGGACTTGCCACGTATTAAGATCTGCTGATGTCACGTCAAAAAAAATTTATAAGCCGTTGATCGTCAGTTGATTGACAGTTTACATCCAACATGGGCATATTTGGACTATAAATGAAACTTTGGGGGCATATTTGGACCAAAAGAAAGAATAGGGGGTCAAATGACAAAACAAGCAAACGTTGGGGGTATATTTGGACCAAAAAAAAAAGAATAGGGGGCCAAATGACAAAACTTGTAAACGTTGGGGGCATCTTTTGTCATTTTGCCAAAAAATAAAAGAGTATATGTTAGGCCGTTTTGACAATTAAGAGCCAATAAAAGAATAATGAACAATCAAACTAGGATCGGAATGCTCGTGGGTAGTTTCTTCATAAGTTTTGGAAAATAAAATTTATTGCTAAGGTTCTCTAGGTATATTTTCTAAACTTTTTTTTATTCATTTGTGATATTTTAATAATTTTTATCTTTATTTTTTATATTCATTATTATTATCAATATACACTAATCACGTCTTATATTAATAAAACAATTATAAAAAAGTTGTCTGCCTTGTAAATGTTAATTTGACATGAAATTAAAATGTTCAAAATTTTGATGATCAATTTATAACGAAAATTATAATTTATGAACAAAATAGGTAGGTTTAAAAGTTTAAAAAATCAATTTAAAATAATAATCATAATTTAAAAACACGCTGCAATTAAATCTTACTACAAAACAACAAAAACAAATGACGCATTAGCATATTCATAGTGCACCGAGACATTTAAACCACTCTTTAAATCATCATACTTTTTGGATTCACATACGTTTTGATAATAGCTTAATTATTACACGTGGAATCCCATAATAATAATAATAAAGTGTCAATCGTACTATTTTAGTGGTAAAAATGATATTTTTTTTCCTTAAGTGATTTGAGTTCGAATAATATAGACTATAGACATGGTTGGGTGGATGAATTTATATCCATATTTAAAATCGAACTAAGATAATACCATATAATTAAATTAGAATACTAAGCAATATTACTTTGATGATCATGTAATAAAATGATTGAATTTAATAAAAAATAGTACATTAATAATTATGTTTATTTTAAAAAATTAAAAATAAATTTCAAATATAGAAAGAATATAAAACTTAAAACAATTTTTACTTTGCTTCGAAGCGTTTTATTTTCTTTTCCTTTCGTATAGAAAAGTCCGCCTCGAAAGTGGGCCCCAGAGCCGGTAGACTATGGCAGCATTCGATGTAGCCGTTGATAGACCCAACCAATAAAATGAACCCACGTGTCATCGTTCTCTCCCTTAGACCCTAAAACCGTAGCGGCGCCTTTGACCGCTAACTTGCGCCTGGGGAACACTGCGAAATTTCTGTGAGAAACCGCAACTAGTGCATGTATAGAGATGGGCACGGGTCGAATTTTTAACTCACTCGTACCCGACCCGAAAATATATACTTTAAATCTAGACCGATCCGACCCCAATGCTTGTTAATGACTTATACTTCCAAACATAACATTATAAAGGGCCGACATAGAGAATTCTAAGTAATCAATGTCACAATTAAACTTGAACTGTAATAAATTAAATTAAGGTATTTTGTTTAAGAAGAAGAAGGAATAGTATAAAGTTAGGTAGAAAATAGATGGTAGTAAATGATGAAAGTAACATATACCAATTATTGCAACGGTTTATTTAATTACTTTCACCCCATCTAAACAAAATAAATGTACATAGTTGTATTAAACACTCACACAAGTGAAATTATTATATTTTAGGCGAATGTATATCTCAACCCAACAAGTGTCTTAGTAAAAAAACGGATGATATTTATTTTAAGAGGTGCGATTTTAAACTGTTCTATCTACAAAGTATATGAAGGAAAATTATTATTTTTTCAGATTAAATTGTAGTTCGATTAACATCTTAATATTATAATATTTTAGAGATACTAGATTCAAATGTATTTATTATACTATTTGAACGAAAAAAACAACTCTCGCACAGATAAAATTAACAAATGATCTCAAGTTAATAATGCTTATAGAAGACGTAACCCTAATGACGCAAAGTTCTGAAAAGTCTGGGCAGGGACTTGGTTTTGCGCCGGCTGGACGACCGCCTGATCTGCAGGATCAGGTCGTGGCAGATGCTGGAAGAGGTAGGGCTGCTACGGATTTCAACGCGATCAATCCCACCGTGGAGGAGAATCGCATGGAGGTGGAACCTTCGCCTCCCGTGCATGGCGGCATTGATGGAGGAGGGTTTGGTTTTGCGGGGGGGTCATCGAATGTTGAAGGGTCGAATGGATGTGCGAAGGGGAAATTATCCTTCCGTGATACGGTTGTCGGGCAGCGATCGGAGGGACAAAAGGATAATTTTATATGTGATTTAGACGTTGATCTCGAAGCCGAGGATGTGAGCATTGGAAACGTGGGTGAGATCCTGGAGATCAAATTTTCGGAACGTGTGCATCGCATTATTGATGAGAAGTTAGCGAAATCTTTGGTGTTGCGACTCTTGGGAAGACCTATTGGATATCGAGCACTTCACAATCGTGTGCATGCGATGTGGAAACCGGTAGGTGAGATTAATATTGTTGATCTTGATAATGAATATTTCCTTGTGAGATTTGCAATGGATGCGGACTATGAACGTGTTTTATCCGGAGGACCTTGGATGATCTATGGTAGTTACCTCACGGTTCAACCGTGGTCTCGTGAGTTTTCTACGGCCATTGATTACCCTAGGAAATTGTTGGTGTGGTTGCGGCTTCCGGGGTTACCGTATAGATATTACTCGCGGAGTATATTTGAGGCCATTGCCGAAGACCTTGGGGAGGTGATTCGTGTGGATTCTAATACAACAGAAGGCTCTAGGGGGAAGTTTGCGCGACTTGCCGTGGTTGTGGATTTGGAAAAGCCGTTGATCCCGGCTATTATCATTGATGGACGACATCAATTAATTGAATACGAAGGGCTGTCCCATATTTGTTTCGATTGCGGCAAGTATGGTCACTTGAAGGAATCTTGTCCGACATCAACGGGGAATAAAGGGAAGGCTAAGGTTGTGGAGGAGGCTGCCTCGGAAAATGCTGAACGTTTTGGGCCGTGGATGCAAGCACCTAGTCGCCGGCGTCGCCAACCTGTGACAAGGGACAAAGCACCGATGCGTGTTGTGCCTAGACAGCAGCAGGGGTCACGATTTAGTCCTCTTATCGTGGAGGAGGGCCATAGGAATCCGTCGAGTGAGATGGAGGATAGGGTGCTGGACCGTAATGGATCAAGCAATAAGGACCGACGGGAAAAGGTAGGGCCTGCGGAAGGATTATCGGGATTGTGTGCACGATGGGACGGAGAAGAGGGCTTCGGGAGAGGGTTCTATGAATATCGCGGATGAGGTTGATACGGAGTTACCGCAAGCGGAATGTGCTGGGGGGAATGAGCGCGTCGATATGGGTGATGTCGAAACTGAGGGGATGGGGGATGGACTGGTTGCTTCGGCTGATGTGGTTATTATTGAGGATTCGTCACTTCCATCCGCGAACCATACGGCGGTGAGAGTGGTTGAGGATGATGGACGGCAATCGTTGAGGGACTTGAATGGCCGAACAAATACGGGTGGTAACCGTGGGAGTATAAATAAGGGTGGTAGTCGGAATAAATTAGCACCTAAAGGAATGCCGTTGAAAGGAATCAAAGCGAAGAAGACTGATAGTGCTGGCCTATCGCAAGTAGCGGTTAAGGATTGGGCTAAAAAATTGTCCAAATCCTTAACTGTGGCGAAAAAAGTGGCCCGCCTCCTGCAAAGGAAGATCGAAAGAATAGAGGGGAGAGTAGAGACTCTATCCAGTGGATTCGGAATGAAACTTTTGAGAGGCCGTCATCGGGTACGCCTCAATGATCCCTCCTTTTCTTATTTTTTAATGATTTTTATGGTTAAGTTAATTACTTGGAATGCTCAAGGCGCTCTTGGCCTTGATTTTAACCGTTACTTTAAAGTGGTGGATAGATTGTATTGTCCGGATATGTTTGCTATTGTTGAGCCACATATTAGTGGTGCTGCGGCGGATGCTTTTATTCGTCGCGCTGGGTATGACTTTTCGTACAGGGTTGAAGCCAATGGTTTATCGGGTGGTATTTGGGTGATGTGGCGTGATAAAATGCAGTTTGATGTTTTAGCCGTATCGAATCAGTTTGTTCACGGATGGTGCAGGGACTTAGATTCCAATGTTAGTTTTTTCCTTACTTGTGTTTATGCTAGCCCTAATCAGAGGGGGAGAAGACTTCTTTGGGATCAACTTTGTGCGTTGGAAATGGATAGTGATGCCCCATGGGTACTAGGCGGGGATTTCAACGCCATCTATTCTGCAGATGACAGACAAGGAGGGTCTCAGCGTCGAATGGGGTTTGCCGGCTTTTTGGTGATTTTATGTTCAAGTCCGGGTTGCATGATATGGGCTTCAATGGACCTCGGTTTACTTGGAAACGAGGGGACCTCCAGCAACGGCTTGATAGATGGATTTGTTCTGGTGCTTGGTATTGCGCTTTTCCCCTCTCGGAAGTGTTTCATCTCCAACGACTGGGTTCTGATCATAGGCCAATTTTGCTATCTACTGATCGACTACAACGAAATCAGGGGACTCGGCCGTTTCGTTTTATCGCAGTATGGAATGAGCATCCGGAATTCGCACCTTTGTTGAGTGAGAGCTGGAAGATGGAGAAGGGGGTTTTTGAGAACTTAACCGATTTCCAGAATTGTAGTCGGCGTTGGAACATAGAGGTTTTCGGGCATATCGGGCAAAGGAAAAATCAGCTGTTAGCCCGTATCCGTGGGATAGAGATAGCCATTGAACGAAATCAAACGCCGTTTCTCTTGGACTTAGAGAGAAGTATAAAAGGAGAGTTGCTTGAGGTTCTGAAGCAGGAAGAGAGCCTTTGGTTTCAGAAGTCTCGCAGTCAGTGGATTGAACAGGGGGATCGGAACACGAAGTATTTTCATGCGAAAACTTTGAGCCGGCGCCGGAAAAATTCTATTAAAATGATCCGTTTGGACAATGGTGCTTGTTGTGATGATCCGACAGTGCTACAGGAACACGCCGTTGATTACTTTTCGTCCCTCTTCACGTCAGAGCCGTGTCCGGAACTGCCGGAGCTGGTTTCGATGGGGTTTCCACAGATCCATAGGGATGTCATGCAGGGCTTACTACGGGAGGTGACTTTGGATGAGGTTGCTGAGGTTGTGTTTAGCATGAGTCCCCTCAAGGCTCCGGGTGCGGATGGGTTTCATGCTACTTTCTTCCAAAAGAAATGGAGTACGGTGGGTGAGTCGGTTTTTCGGTTTGTTTCGGATTTTTTTGAGCATGGACATCTTCCGGATGATGCAAACCAAACGTTGTTAGTGCTTATCCCGAAAGTTCAGAATCCGACTAAGATAAGTCAATACCGCCCTATCAGTTTATGTACTGTTCTTTATAAAGTTATTACAAAAATTCTGGTTAATAGACTCAAACCGTTGTTATCTGATTTGGTGAGTCAAAACCGGGTGAGCTTTGTCTCTGGTCGTCAAATTACTGATAATATAATTTTGGCCCAGGAAATTGTTCACTCAATGGCAAAAAAGAATGGGGCTAAAGCTTGAATGGCGGTTAAGGTGGATCTGGAGAAAGCGTATGATCGGCTAGAATGGGGTTTCATTGAGTCCACGTTGAGAGAGATTGGTTTACCGGCGAGGTTTATTAATTGGGTTATGCTTTGTGTCAGCTCTGTGCAGACTCGGATTATTATGAATGGCGAGCTTACTCCCAGTTTTCGGCCATCGCGGGGTATCCGACAGGGGGATCCTCTTTCCCCGTATCTGTTCGTGCTCTGTATGGAACGTTTGTCTCATGCGATTAGTAGAATGGTGGATGCGGGGAGGTGGAAGAGCATTGCCCTTTCGAAGCATGGGCCTGGCATATCTCATCTTTTCTTTGCGGACGATTTGGTCTTGTTTGCGGAAGCGGGAGTTGATCAGATGCGGCTAGTGAATGAGGTTTTATCTATATTCTGTGCATGTTCGGGGCACCGCGTTAGTACTGCTAAAACCACGGTATGCTTCTCCAGAAATCTTAGTAAGGAAAGGGGTATCGCTTTGGCAGGTCTTGGGGGTTTTCAGATTGTCGAGGATTTGGGTATGTATCTCGGAGTCCCTTTATTGCATAAGCGTGTCACTGTAGCTACATATAATTTCCTCTTAGACAAAATTGAGAGTAAATTAACTGGTTGGGCGGCGCGCACGTTATCTTTAGCTGGGCGTATAACTTTGGCTAAGGCGGTGCTCCAGGCCATTCCTACGTATGTTATGCAAACGGCGTGGCTTCCGAAAGGTATCTGTTCGGCTATGGAATGTATTATTCGTCGTTTTATATGGGGTTCTACAAATGGTTCTAAAGGAATTCCGCTGGTACGGTGGGATACTATCTCATCAGAGGTTCGTGAGGGAGGGCTTGGTCTGCGCCATCTTGAGCGTCAAAACCAAGCTCTTATTATGAAGATTGGTTACCGGTTAATTACTGATCAGAACAAGCTTTGGGTACAAGTCCTTCGCCACAAGTATAAGTGGGATGTCCCTATTCCCCAACATATTTATCGGGCTGGTTGTTCGCGTTTGTGGAGAGGCTTAAGTCAAGTTTGGGACCATGTTCGTAACGGGATTTGCTGGGAGATTCGTGATGGGTGGAGCGCTAACTTCTAGACTGACCATTGGCTCGACGGTACGGGCGTTTTGGCTGAGCAGTGCACGGTCGAGCATATGGACCACAGATCACCGGTAGCGGCTTGGATTGATGCAAAAGGAGAGTGGAATTGGGGCAAGCTTGAGAATGCTTTGCCGGCTAACGTTGTCCAGCAGATTCGTGCTGTTACTCCTCCGCACGCTGCCTTGGGTTCGGATAGAGTGGCTTGGAAGTGGGAGTCGTCGCGTATGTTCTCTACGGCATCAGCGTATAGGGTGTTGAGTAATAGGGATGTGCCGGCAAGCCCGACGCGGTGGTTAAGCATTTGGAAGATGAAAGTTCCCCAACGTATCAAGGCTTTTTTGTGATTGGTGGTGCATGGGAAACTTTTGACAAACGTGGAGCGGGGGAGACGGCATTTGACAGCGGAATTGGGATGCAGTGTATGTGCCGGTGTTATGGAGGACTTGGATCACGTCCTTCGCACGTGTCCACGAGCATGGAGCCAGTGGGCACAGATTGTCGCTCCGTCCCGGCTGCAGAGTTTCGTGAGCGGCCCTTTGTCGCTTGGTTTTGGGAAAACGCAGGGGGGACCGCTGGGTGTTGACTGGTCCATTCTATTTGCCACAGTCCTCTGGTTGATATGGAAAGAACGATGTGCACGAGTGCTAGGTGTTACCGCTGCTGCTCCGCGCGATTTGGTGGCTGTTGCTATCCGTTTGAGGGCGGAATACGCCACAACTTTCCAGCCCACTGGTGTTGCGGGTTCGATGAGGCGGGGAGATGGAGGCCTCAGGCGTGACTTGGATTCGTCGCATTGGAGGTGCCCGGATAGGGGGAGAGTCAAGCTTAACGCGGATGGCTCGGTTCGGGGATCGTTACAAATGGCGGCTATTGGTGCTAGTATTCGGGACGAGACAGGGAGTTGGGTTTTCGGTTTTGGGAGATGTGTTGGTCGTTGTTCGGTTATTGTGTGCGAGCTTTGGGCGGCTTATGAAGCTTTAAAACATGCATGGGTTCTTGGTTACCGCTTTGTAGATTTTGAGACTGATAATTCTACGGTGGCGGATATGTTAAACGGTAAGAATGAAATTTTGTGTGGACATGGTCTAACTAGCAAGTTAACTGAGATTAGGAAGCGCGATTGGGATTTATCTATTCGACATATATCTCGGGGCTCCAATACGGTTGCCGATAAAATGGCCTCACTGGCTTTTGGTTGGTCGTTTGAAGGGCGAATATGGCGAAGTCCCCCCGGAAGTGGTAAATTTGGTGTTAGTCGACAAGACCTTAGTGGTCTAGTCCGTGATTCTTGTTATTTCGTTTAATATTTTGTACGTAACAACACATGTACTCTTTTCCCCCATCTAGGTTTAGGGGGGGTTTTAACGAGGCATGTGTTGTTACCCCTCTTTTCAATCAAAAAAAAATATAACTCTCGCAATTTCATGAAAGAAAAACTTTGATACGTAAGTTGTGTAAGATTTAATTTGCACAATTTAAAATTTAGAATTTTAGCTTAGAAATTAAAATTTATGAATTTATGTTGTACGATTTAGGGTTAATGTTTATATTTTAAATAAAAAGATTTATCTAATTTTTTTTACGCATATTATATACCTAAATATCATAACCATCATTAAATCACCATGAAAAGAAAATCATGTACAAATTAGTGTGCAATAGTTGCAAAAACTTTAATAGTAGGAAGTGAAAGTTTCCACAAGCACCTTAATTTTAGGGTATAGAGAGTTAGTTTAGGGTATAAGGAGTTAGTTCAGAGTATAGGGTTTAAGGATTTAGGTGTAAGGATTATAATTTAGGGATAATTGTTTTAATTTAAGGTTTAGGGTTATAATTTAAGATTTATAAGTTAAAACATAAATCCTTACTATATTACCCTAAAAACTAAATCTTAATCTATAAACCCTAAACCTTAAATTGAAACAACTATCCTTAAATTCTAAACTCATACACCTAAAACCATAAACCATATACCCTAAACTAACTTTCTATACCTTAAACTTTCAGCGCTTGTGAAAACTTTCAATTTCCACCGCCAGTATATAGATATTAATCCTGAATTAAAAGTTAAAAGTAATATGAACGTTTATAAATGGAGTATAAGATTGAAATCTCAAACGTTTCTTAAAATTGGCTGCATGTGACCAGAGGGGTGATAGCTGTGTTTTGTCTTTTTGAAGGCTAATAGTTGACTATGATTTGACGGGACATTGAAACATTATGTCTACTTGCTGTTATATCAACCGAACTCCATACCCAGAGTGAATTTTCATTTCAGGCCCTGTTTGTAAACAACACAAAGCAGAAACCATGCACAGAGCCAGCAGCAGCCTGCAGGGATCAGTTGTCTAATGCCAGCCAGCCCCGACGTTCAGTTTTCGCCATCAATCAGCCAAAAGGAGTCGCTTTTTAGTCTGTAGGAACTCATAGTTTAGCCGATATCAACATCAACAATTTCACTCCACTTCCAATATACAGTTGTTATTGCCATTGCTGGATCTTTATAATTGTTGGAGCTGCCTGAATATTTAGGAATTTGTCCATCCATTAGGCCTATTATTAAAGACTATTCGGTTTCTCCGCACTCTTTCACTTTTTTGCTTGGTGAACAAAATTCGACTGTACTTAAAAAAAATTAAATAATATTTGAGTGTGTGTACGCACTCGCGTACGTGTGGGATGTAGATTAGGATCCACTTATACTATGTATAACTTAATTAATTTTACACTTTTTTTAAATCGTTGGTTAGGCGAATAAATGGATAAGATTTTTTTTCTTCTTATTGTGATAATTTTTTAATTTTTACTGTTAATCTCATCCATTCAATTATTTTTTTTTTGACTTGAAAGAGAGTAAAAATTATAAGCAATTGGAGATGCTAAACATAAGACTATCTTGCTCAATGAGCCTAGCAATCGAGGGTGGTGGGTCTTCAAGGATGATCAAATCATCAGACGAGCAGTCCGCCAACTTGGCGAGTCCATCGGCTGGCCTATTGGCATCCCGGGGAATCCAGACAACCTCAACGAACCAAGCGCGACAACAAAGCTTGCGGATTGCCCGCACCAAAGAGAGAGGAGAGTTCCCGGCATCCACATCTAAAACAAGCGCAACCGCTTGCTTGCAATCAGATTGCACTTCCAGCATTTCATAACCATATTCCCAAGCATGGAGAAGGCCGACATACATTGCCCAAAGCTCCGTCTGTAGGACGCTTGTGAAGCCAACGTGTTTGTAAAATCCCCATAACCAGTTACCATTTGAATCGCGAAGGAGCCCTCCAATAGTGCAGTGCTTCGTCGAAGAAGAAATGGAGCCATCCACATTAAGGCAGACCCCTCCATGAATCGGGGCGTGCCATACAACGGACCTGCGATGATGCAGCACACCAGGGTGCATTGCTTGCAAACTGCCGTAGCACTTCGCCCAAGAAATCGAGCGGCGGAGGATTACTGCGACTGGGACATCAGCATTATTGAATACAGCGTCATTCCGATTCTTCCAAATCTGCCATAGAGTAGAAGCAAAAAGAACGGACCAATGCACCATAGTTTGTGTATCGAGGAGTCTGCTAGACAGGTTGCTGCAAAGCCAGGACTCGATCGGCATGGCGAAGAACGTGTCACGCAGGGTAGCTGGTAGCATTCTTTTCCACACCTCCGTGGCTGCCGGGCAATCTCGCAGCGTATGACAATTAGATTCCTGGGGGTAAGCACACAGTGGGCAAGCCGAGTCATCAGTGAGACATCGTTGGCATCGCACAAAATTGGTCAAGAGCTTTTGCCGAAACGCGAGCCAACAGAAAATTCGCACCCTTTGCGGCACAGGGCACTGCCAAAACAATTTCCAAACCGATGATTCAATGTCCCAATTTGGTTCCTGCAAATGTTTATAAGCCGAACTAATGCTGAACCTTTGCGAAGTGCTCCAACGCCATACGCAAGTATCAGCGCAATCAAGAAGGTCCGGGCATTTGATACCTTTAATATGCTCAATCACAGCCGATGGAAAAATAGAGGAGAGGAGGGGGAAATTCCACATACCATTCTCATTGACAAGTTCATTAACGGTGAGGTGATCAAAATCTTCAGTAGGGCGCAGGGCAAGAGGCCGAAGAGGGCCAATTTCCGGAATCCATGTATCATCAAGGAAGCGGGTCGATTGACCGTTCCCGAGGGACCATGCCACACCCGAACGGATAGCTTCCCAATGAGCAGCAATGGCCCTCCATAGAGGAGTAGCAACCCCACATTGTATCGACGATGGACAAATATCAACCACCCTGTACTTTTGACGAAGTAAAGACACCCAAAGAGCAGTTGGTTTCGAGATGAAATTGAAGCCGATCTTATGAACAAAAGCAACATTATAATCAAACATATTGCGAAAGCCAAGGCCACCATTAGCCATAGGTTGCCGGATAGCTTCCCAATTTACCAGAGGGATTTTACGGTCAGTACTCGAGCTACCCCAAACAAATTGGCGAACAATTCTCTCAATGTGATCACACACACCTTTGGGGAGGAGTGTGGATTGCATAAAGTAGGCCGGAATTGCTGACAACACAGATTTGGCCAAGGTTACCCTTCCCGCCAAAGAAAGGGTTTTAGCAATCCATCCACTAAGGCGAGCCTGAAGCTTGTCAATGATGAAACTGTAATCATCGCGGGAAACTCGCTTGTGTATAACCGGAACTCCAAGATAGCGCCCAAGACAATCCACCTCTTCAAAGCCGAGAGCAGTAGTAATCGAATTCCTGATGTGGGAAACTGTGTTCGGTGAGAACCAAACTTGAGTCTTTCGCTTGCTTACTTTGTGTCCAGAGGAAGCGCCAAAGTCAGACAAAATTTTGTCAATTACCTGAGCATTGGCCATATCAGCTTTGGCATAGAGAATAAGATCGTCCGCAAAGAAGAGGTGGGACAAAGGCGTGCCATTGCGAATGAAGCGAAAAGGGGTCCAACTCCCATCCGCAACTGCCGTGTCGATAAGATGGCCCAGGCGTTCCATGGTGATGACAAATAAATACGGCGAGATTGGATCCCCTTGGCGAATGCCTCTCTGGGGGGTAAAGACCGGAGATAAAGATCCATTCCATTGTACCTGAAAAGACGACGAAGTGATGGACTCCATAATGATACGGATGAGAGGTCTCGGAATGGATGCTTCCTCAAGAGAGTCCTGAATGAAATCCCAACGGAGCTTATCAAAAGCCTTTTCGAGGTCTACTTTGATCGCCATCCAGCCAGCTTTTGTTTTCTTCAATCGCATAGAGTGGACTGCCTCTTGATTAATAATAATGTTGTCTTGTATTGTTCGCCCTTTGATAAAACTAGTTTGGTTCTCTCGAATCAAGCATGGGAAGATAGGTTGAAGTCGTTTGACAATGACTTTAGAGAGGAGCTTGTAAAGGACCGTGCAGAGACTAATAGGGCGGAAGTTTGCGAAAGTTTCCGGTGCTTCTTTTTTGGGAATGAGCACTAAGATAGTGCGATTCATTTCAGGGTCAAGAGAGCCACCATTGAAAATACCTTGTATAATACTGCAAATATAAGGACCAACTGTATCCCAATGTTTCTGAAAGAAATGTGCATGCAGACCATCCCAACCAGGCGATTTGAGAGGAGCCATGTCCATTAATGCTGCATGAATTTCAGCGTGCGATGGAGCATCGGATATACCATGAAGAGAAGCCGATGGTATATCTGGATATGAAGCAGTCGAAACAAAAGGACGAAAACCTGTTGATTCGGTTGCAAAGAGGGATTGAAAATAGTCATTTGCCGCCTCCCTTAGCCGGTCATTGTCTGAGCACCACTCATTATTGGACAGCTTCAAAGAAGTAATTCTCTTTTTTTGACGCCGGATAATGGCCTTGCGATGGAAATACTTAGTGTTTCGATCTCCATCTTGGACCCAATTGGTGCATGATTTTTGCCGCCATAGAAGTTCCTCCTGATCAAGGATCCCTTCTAATTCCTGGAGCAGCTCGGATTCCAGTAAAGTTAGGAACTTAGAAGAACGCTGACAGAGGAACTTCTGAATTCCTCGTAGACGAGCCATAAGAGATCTTTTCTTTCGCCCAATGTAACCAAACACTGTATGATTCCATGTATCAGCCGCGTGAGTGAAGCTTTTAATATTATCTGATAAAGACTCCGAGGGATGCCAGTTATCATGCACCATTCTTGCGAAATCCTCGTGAGAATTCCAACCGGAGAAATACTTGAAAGATGGTGGAACTGGAAAGGAGGAGGAGTTACACACATGAAGAGATATAGGCCTATGATCGGATCTCATGCGGAGCAAGTGTGACACCACAGAATCTGGAAAAGCCTCGTCCCATAGATCATTACAAAGGAATCTGTCAAGTCTTGCATGAGCCATGCGACAGGACCAAGTAAATTCAGGCCCGGAAAAACCCATATCACGAAGACCATTAGAGAACACAAAAGATTGAAACTCCCTACAGGGAATAGAAGAAGAGGCACATCCACGACGATCAGAATAAAAAAGGGTTGCATTAAAGTCTCCGCATATAACCCATGGGGAGTGGATAGAAGCAGCTAAGCCATGCAGATAATGCCAGAGAGCCCGACGCTTTGTAGGGTTAGGGCTACCATAGACAGCAGACAGAAGAAAAGAAGTACCCGAATTCCTGTGCAAGATTCGACAATGAATAAATTGGAAGTGGTTGGAAAGGAGCTCAACGTCGAGAGAATCAAACCAACAAACCCAGATACCCCCAGCGAAACCTTTAGCTTCAACCCTGTGAGAGTTAGGCAAGCCAAGCTTCAAAATAACCGTATCAGCCTTGGAACCAGAAATTTTTGGTTCCATCAGAATAATGATATCAGGACGAACATCGCGTATATACTCCTTTGCAGCCGAAATAAATTTTGGGTTTGCACAACCCTGAACATTCCAACAAATGCACTTAAAATTCATAGAAAATAAGTAGAGTTGAAGGGAGAAGCAAACATTACTGGGACGAAACCATTTGATGGTCTTCAGTGGGAACTACGCCCGGTGCAACACTGCCATTGACGGTGGGATTACTTGGGGACGGGCACGGTATAGGTGGGTCCGGTGGACGGGCTTTGATACCCCCTGCACTCTCCGATGCCGGCAAAGATGAGTCAACGGCCATGGATTGAACATTAGGGTTATCGTTTTCGTCCATAACAACCACGGCATGTCTGGACGCGTCAAGACCAGGTGTTGCATTCCTTTTCGAGCTAGAAGCCTTGTTGGAGCCTTTATGGCCAATAGGGTAGTCCGCAAGAGTGGAGGACAACGGCTTGCGAGTGTGAGCTGCTTTGTGAGGTTTAGAAACAACTTGTAGCTTGCCTTTGGACTTGATATCTGTCTTCACCGAGGACCGAGCTGGTTGGGGCACTGTAGGGATCGGTTGGGGTCGGATGGGATGCTGCAGCGCCTGGTTGTGGTATCACAAGAGAGTCCCTGATCGTGAGGGGGGCGGTCGGAGGGTTCGCATCCAGATCTTCATATATGGGGTTGTATCTGGATCCCGTCATTCCACGGGGGGTGGTCAAAGACGACGGTGGCGGAGGAGGAACTGATTTCTTTGGTGCCCTACGTTGTCGACGCTCCACCAACATCCATGGGCCAAATAAAGCAGAACCTGGAGTTTCCGCAACTTGTTGTGGTTGAGCCGGTTGGTCAGCAGCAGTGGCAACGGCCTGTGCTTGGCCTGTAGCATCAGCGTGATGTGCATGGGCAGCTTGGTCAGCAGTAGCCTGCTGGTTGGCATCGTGCATAGAGGATGTGTCGGGAGAGGGCTGCGGAGGTTTTAGGTCCGGGCATGAAAGGTGTGAGTGACCATACTTCCCACAATGGAAGCAAATGGATGGGAGGGATTCATACTCGATCAATTGGATATCCCCATTGATAACAATCTTCGAAATGAGAGGCTTACCAAGATCAACCGACACTGCCATACGAGCAAATCTGCCACGGCTTCCGTATTCGGTTTTATAGTCAGTTCGATACACAGAGCCAATGCATTCTCCGATTGCCGTGATCAAACTCTTCTTATAGAGCATAGCCGGCAGCCCTGGAAGACGGATCCAAACAACCTGCTTCGTCGGAAAAGGCTTAGAGGAATCGAAATCAATCGTCCATGGTTCCACCGTCAAATAATGGCCAAAGATGACCCAAGGACCATCCGCTATCGCCGAAAAGTAATCTGTATGGTTGCGGAACGTGGCCAGGTAATAATCATTATCAATATCCATCAATTTGATAGGCTGAGTCGGTTTCCAAAGATCTTGAATTTTGGTTTTGAGCGTATTATAGCCAATGCGACGACCCAATAACTTGAGAACAAGTGTTCTGTCGAAGCTCTTGGCTGCTAGGGTTTGGATACGTTCCGAAAAATCGATTGAAATAAGGCCGTTATCAACACCCCGGTGGACATCGCCCTCAAGGAGTTCGATGTCATCGTCGTCCATATCACCATCGTCATCGGAGGAACACTTGCTGTCGAGCATGAGAGAATCCTTATAGGAAACCGGGGTTCTGGCGCGGGGAGAAATAGTGCCTGTAGTGTCTGTGGTAGACGACCCTCCCTTGTCAGGTGGGTCATCGTCTCGACGGTGTGGCTTTTTTAGGGATGGGGGTTCGTCGGGGTTGCCGGCGGCGGTTGGGGCGGGAGGGTTAACGGGAGGGTTCATTAGGATTGACTTTTTATTTTATCCATTCAATTACTTTCATTCAATGTTCGTTTATATTAGAACCAATTAATGCCACAACGTTTTAAATATTTTCGATTAAATTTGAACAATCATTCAATCAATTCAACTCAAATAAATTCTTAAATAGAATTTAAGTTATAAAATACGACTGACCAACTTAACTAACTTAATTTTTTTTTACTAAACTTAATCAACTGGTTACCCCTACTTATCAGCTCGAATCAAATACTTTTCCTAGTCAAAGTGAGATCTGTGAACCCACAAGCATGTCGGTTCATAAATTAGCAACTGTAGTTTTCATGGAACATTTTCATTCATTTAGAACTAAATAAATTAGGATTTATATCCAATACAATTGCGGTAGAAACTTTTAGTTTACACAAGCCTCTTAGTTTTATGATTTAGGGATTTAGTTTTGAGTGTAGAGTTTAAGGGCTTAAGTGTCGGAGTTTAAAATTTAGGGGCAATGGTTAGAATTTAAAGATTAGGATTTAAGATTTAAAGGTTAATGTTTAGGGTTTAAGTTTAAGATAATATGGTGAAGATTTACATTTTAATCTATAAAACCCTAAATTCTAACCCTAACATTAAATTCTATTCACAATCCCTAAACTTTAAACTATTAAACATAAACTCTACACCTTAAACTGAATCTCTAAACCTTAAACCTTAGAAATAAAACATTTGTACAAACTTTTAGTTTTGATAAATAAATGCTCAAAGACCAATGCACTTGCTTTTGTCTCGATACGGTGCCGTTTAAGTAAGAGTGCATGACTATTGACTACCTACCCCATTGACAAATTATCTACCAATTCAAACGAATCAAGCCCGAAACGTCAAAATGAAGGAAAATAAGCCACCAATGCATCATTTTCCCACCTTTTGTATTAAATGAGTGGTACTGGTTTGGGTTTTCTTCTTACTTTAAGCCCCTAAGAATATTCAAGCCCAGTTGCAGCTGATGGAACGAATCTGATATGAGTTCACACCAGTCTGAACCTCCATCGATATCCGGAAAATGTACAAAAACAGAGTCAAAATCCGATGTTCATGTAGAAGACAAGAAATCCATGTAGAAGTAGCGAGTGAAGATCAAGTTTCCGGGACAGGGACATGGAAACACGCAGCTTTCCATGTTGCCACCACAATTGCCACCCCTGCTGCTTATGCCCCTCTTCCTTTCGCACTCGCTTCTCTCGGTTGGCCTTTCGGTATGTATCTTCTTTTTTATCGAAGCCACTGTTTCGTAAAAGATCGATTCATAAATAAATAGTACGAATTATGATCATATATGGTTTGCCTGATCACCGACGGTGCTACATGTTGAATGAGAGGGGATGTGGGTAGAGATGGGCACGGTACCCGGACCCGACGAGTTCCGACCCGACCCGGCCCGATCAGGTCGGTTACTTTTATGAAAAAAATCGGGTTCGGGTCGGGTCGGATCAGATTTTTGTGTATGGTGAGGTCGGGTTCGGGTTTTAGGGTGAAAAAATCCGACTCGACCCGGGACTAATAGTATAATTTTCCCCTAATTTTTTAGGGATATTTGTAATAATGCCCCCTCTTTATATATATATTTTATAATTAGGTCCTTAAAATTAATTTTTTTATTTACATTTTAGTCCTTAAAATTTTTATTTTTTATAATTATGCCTCTTACAATTATTTTTTAACAATTAGGTCTCTAAAATTAATTTTTTTCTATAGGTCGGGTCGGGGTCGAGTTTAGAATATTTATTTTCGAGTCGGGTCAGGTTTTTTAAAGAATTTGATCGGGTCGATTTTAAGATAATTAGTTTCGGGTCGGGTTCGGGTGGGCCAAAACCCAACCCGACCCGACCCGTGCCCATCCTTAGCTGTGGGTGGCCCCCTGGTAGGAGAATTTTTTTTACGCTTTGATTCTTTATATTTTTCCTGAAAAAATTGGGATAATTAGGAATTTGTCCCCACCTTTTAAAATTTATGTTTTATCCCTAACTTCAAATCCCGACTCTGTACCTGTGCCTGATTAATTGATTGGTTTCAAGGTGTAAGTAGCTTGGTGGCCGCAACACTGGCCACTTGGTATTCTAGCTTGCTCATTGCCTCTTTGTGGAGATGGAACGGAAAGAAGCACGTCACGTACCGGCTTCTCGCCGAGAGTATCTTCGGTCCGTTACATAGTTTTCCTACTGTCATTAATCAGTCACTGTTCTGCTATTTGCTTGACCATTTCCTTCTTTCTGGTTCTTGAAGGCTTCTGGGGTTACTATTCCATTGCATTTTTTCAGCAAGTGGCTTCAATAGGAAATAATGTCGCCATCCAAATTGCTGCCGGCAGCAGCCTCAAGGTTAGTCGATTTGGCCCGGGATCATACCGATTAATGTAGTGACACTCACATATGTGTAATGTGTTCCATTGCAGGCTATTTACAAGCACTATCATCCGCACGGCACACTCACCTTGCAACATTTTATCATCTTTTTCGGTGTTTTCGAACTTTTCTTGTCTCAGCTCCCTGATATTCACTCTTTAAGATGGGTCAATGGGTTATGCACATTAAGTACAATCGGCTTTGCCGCTACAACCATCGGCGTCACAATCTATAACGGTACGTTCGTGACTCGATTACAGTTTTTGTCACATTCTAATTAACAAATTTGCAGGTAAAAAGATCGATAGAGAGACGATCAGTTATAGTTTGCAGGGAAGCTCCTCTGCTAAGAGATTTGCAGCATTCAATGCTCTTGGTACAATTGCCTTTTCATTTGGAGATGCAATGCTTCCCGAAATACAGGTTTAAGCACAACATTTCGATTCGTTCCGACTTCCGAGCTTAACGATCGTCGTCGACAACTGATACCCTTTTTTCCTCATAATACAGTGAGGGAACCTGAAGTAAAAAACATGTACAAAGGTGTATCAGCGGCATACAGTGTCATTGTCTCAACATACTGGCAACTAGCTTTTTTCGGATACTGGGCGTTTGGATCACAAGTCCAGCCTTACATTGTGGCTTCATTGACTGTGCCCAAATGGACAATTGTCATGGCCAATGTTTTTGCCGTGGTTCAAATATCAGGATGCTACCAGGTATACAAGTTCCTAGGGTCTGTAAACGAACAGAACGAACATGAACGAGGGTGTGTTCATGTTCGTTCGTTTAACTTTAACCGAACGAACGAACACGAACATAAACGAACACAAAATTTCTTGTTCGTGTTCGTTCATTAAGAAATGTAGCTTGTTCGTGTTTAAATGGTAAACGAACATAAACGGACACAAACGAACAAATATAATTTGATAAATATTTAATATTTTTGGTTAGTTCGATTAATTCAGTTAACTAACCGATTTTAAACCAAATTAATCGATAATTGAAATTTGAAAAAACTCTTAACCATTAGCTGAAACCTAAAATTATCTAATAGATTAATCAATTTTGTTTTGGTTTGGTCAGTTAGTTCGGTTTAACCGAATAATAAACACTTTTAGACATATGTGAATAAATTCAAATGAACATAAACGAACATAAATGAACGAACATAAACGCACAACATAAATGGACATAAACGAACGGATTACCGAATGTTCACGAACATAAATGAACGAACAAGCCCTTTGTTCGTGTTCGTTCATTTAATTAAACGAACAAAAAATCTTGTTCATGTTCGTTCATTTAATAAGTAAACGAACTTCCCGCCGAACAATTCACGAACAGTTCGTTGAACGTTCGGTTCGTTTACAGCCCGACAAGTTCCTAAAAAAAATCAAAACCCCATAGTGTTTAAGCAATTCCTCTGTTTAGATCTATTGCAGGCCGACCTATGCCTATTTCGAGGAAAGATTGGTGTCCGACACATCGAACGGTTCGACTTCCATGTTCAGAAATCGCCTCATTGTGGCTGTTTTGGGTTGCATTGGTGCAATGAGACTCGTTGTTGAAGACGTCAAGACTTACAAGTTCTTCCATGACATGTAAAAGTTTGTCCTTGCATTATCTTTCCATGTAAGATCCCGAGATCGGCAACATAACACAGAAAATTAATCACTAAACTCGTTCCGGTTTAAAATGAAATTTAATGCTTGATATTTGCCCAAATCTTTTAAATATTATATTTATGCATTGAACTTTTCGTAGAAATGTCAAAATTTAACAATTGAATTGCGTTGTTAATAAATAAATTAATGCCAAAATAAATGAACAATAATAGACAGATTGACACGTGAAGATTCCATTTGAAACACTGCCGTTTTGAAAGATCCCATTCTAACAAAAAAATAATTTTAAGGGTAAACTATAACGAATGTCACTCAATTATGGATAAGATTACATTTGGGTCACTCAATTGTTAAAAGTTACGTTTGGGTCACTCAATAATGGGTAAGTTTATATTTGGGTCACTCAATTATTAAAAGTTATGTTTGGGTCACTCAATTATGGGTAAGATTACATTTGGGTCACCCTTCATATTTTAAAAAAAGTATATTAATTTGTGTATTAGATTAATTAATGATTTCAAATGAAGTATTCTAATGTTAACAATGGTATACAAGTGATTTGGAAGAAAAAAATGACTAAATCAATGTACTTTTTCAAATATGAAGAGTGACCCAAACGTAACATTACCTATAATTAAGTGACCTAAATGTAACTTTACCTATAATTAAGTGACTCAAATGTAACTTTACCTATAATTGAGTGACCCAAATATAACTTTACCTATAATTAAGTGACACAAATGTAACTTTTAATAATTAAATGACTCAAATGTAACCTTACTCATAATTGAGTGACCTCCATTGTAGTTTAACCTAGTTTTAAAAATATAACACGTGAATAAGGTCAAAGTAATCTATCTCCCTCAAATATCTCTCGATTTACTGTGTTTTTCCTTTCTCGAAGCTTTAGAGAGTCGAAAATCAGCTGAAATTATCTTCAGGACCTTTCTCTCCGATTAGATTTTCTTTAGCGCCAACGATGACCTCGCAATCCCCGCCGACGACCGCGTTTTTCACGCGCGCCACTCTCTCGACCTTCACGCGCCGCCCGTGGCGGGAGTTCCTTTCCGTGTCTTCCTTCGCGAGGCCCATTTCCTTCGGCGATGCCACCGCCCGTATGAAGCGGAACCTCAACTACTTCCGGGTGAACTACGCCATGATAATCCTGGTAATCCTCTTCCTCAGCCTCCTATGGCACCCAATCTCAATGATCGTCTTCTTGGCCGTCTTCGTCGCCTGGTTCTTCCTCTACTTCTTCCGCGACAATCCCATGGTCATCCTCAACCGTCAGATCGACGACCGCATCGTGCTGGCGATCCTCGCCGTGTCTACTATTGTAGCCCTAGTTTTGACCGACGTTTGGCTGAACGTGTTGGTTTCCGTTTTGATTGGGGCTTTTATCGTGGCACTACACGCTGCGTTTAGGGGAACGGAGGATTTGTACTCCGACGAACTTGACGGTTCCGAGGGTGGGCTGTTTTCGGTTGTTGGCAGCCCCATTGGAGTTGGGTACACCCGCGTTTAAATCCAAATCGTTCATTTCACGCTGATACATTGATTGCTTTTGTATTCAATTTTTTTTCTTGATTGAGTTATTTTAATTTTGTATGTAATGCTTTGAAAAAGAATGGATTTTCAAGCCTTTAATCCAAAGCTTAAGACAGATTCTTTCTGGGTTTAGTTTATGTTTTTGTCCTTTGTTTTAAAGTTTGTACTAAGAACCAACTCTCATTCAATACATGTGCTTATGTAGAAGAAAATACATGCCGGATCAAAATGTCATTTTTTTTTTGAAAGAGGATCAAAATGTCTTAACTCTTTCAACAATGAGACTCCAATATATATAGAAAGATTTATTGATTGTGGTGGGGAAAAGAATGAAACAAAGAAAGCATTGTTACTCATCCCGAACTTTCCGAGCATATGCCAACACCATGACGAATTCCTTTGCGGATGAACCGATGGTTGCCGGTACCCGCTGTGATGTTGCGGCTGTTTGTAGCCACAAATCGACTAAATTATACAGCTGCAATGTGGGAACTACAGGTTGTCCCATGCATTTGATCTCAACCTGCCAAGAAATATAAGCCAAAATGTAACAAAAACCATGCACCTTAGCTTATCAAAGAATGCAATGGAAACCGGGATGTGGATCCCATGCATAAGACGGGTTGGTCATACATACATTCGGGTATCGCATATGCATGAAGTGATATATAAAAGCTCGAAGATCTTTCCGAACCGGATGTCAAAATAAACATTGAAAACCAAAATGGAAGCCATAATCTTTTTGGTAAAATTTCGTTCTTCGTGTTAACTCACCTCAGCTTCATCAGTGAGGTTCAGTTTCTTCTTCAGATATTTTTGAATAAAAGAAACAGGCATATTTCCATCCCTGTCACAGAATAAAAAAAAATGTAAACTTGCCATGTAATCAGATGTGTGGAGAAAAAAAGCAGAAAAAACAGGCAGGAGAAAGCACCTTTAATTTAACAATTACCTACTGATGATAGACCAAACCACTAGAAGGGGGAAAAAAGGGGGTCAAGTTAAAATGTTTGGTCTTTCCTATGTTTTTCTATGTATTGGGAGGATCCTTCGAGGTCATATACTCGTATCCATGTATCAGAATAAGTGTCCGGCACCGGTACTTCAAGAAAAATGAAGTGTCCGAGAACCATAGAACAAAACAACATAATATTTCTTTTCGGCATTCATCTCACAATATAAACAGGCCATTCAGGAAATAACTATTACCTGCCCGTGATAATTTAAGCCAAGATCCAGGCAACCGTGCTCAGAAGGTTAAAGTAGCAAAACGAGTGCTATATAAATGTTGTGCTATGCCAAATTAACACCTTTCAACAGGGAGAACATAAAATGGGAAAAAAGATTCATTCATAATAAGCCTATAATTAACAGTAGGAAGTGACTAGAGACGCCTTTAAAACAATCTAAAACTGAAGTACTTACTACTTCCTAATCGAAGTAATATTTGTCTTACTACATCTTTACATGCATTTTTCCTGTTTATTCTAAGCGCTTACAGATCTTTATATAACTATCCATATACTGGTAAAATTCTTTCTTTATCATTTTGACGATAACAATGCCGGAGACTGCCAGGATATTAGTACCATTGCCTTCACTCATATCCTTGTACTCTCAGTCTATTAACATTCACTATATTCTTGAGTTATCTATTACCTCACCGACTCCGTCAGATAACATTTATTGAATTCCTCTATGAGCTTGGTAAAGACTACATGTCCGTTCGTTTTCCATATCCCAGGTCAGAATCATGTAGTTAACAAGCAACAGATAAAATTTATGAACTTCAACCAAAAGGAAGAAGAATATATATGGCAAGCAATTGTAAGACAAGGAAAAGAAATTGGACAAAAGGAACTTACTTTATCCTCAGGTAATTTGCAGAAATTTGAGGGAGGGGTGCATCTCCTTCCCTGAAAGCATTGACATTTGAATCAGTTTATGACCCAAGACAAAAATAATCTTAAGACAACTCTGTCAAGTGTCTTCAATAAAGTCCGAAGGCTGAAATAAACTCTTACTGGTCTTCAGAGGCCACTAATGAGAACCAAACGGGACCAATTCTTCTTTCATGCATTGGACCAGCAGCATCTAGCACTGCCTGTGGAGAAATGCCAGAATCCCCATGTCCGGAAGCCCTTTTTCTACCGATCCTGTGCAGCTTCTTAGGTGTAACAGTTTCTGAAGTTGCTGGACCAGCATTTGTCTTTTCATCCTCCACTTTTGTTTTGCATTTCTGTTCTCTATGTTTGCTTTTGCACATTTGAGCTTCAATGTTGGGGACACGAGTATGTTCTAATTTCGAATCAGATCCTTGAGAATTGGACTTGAAGGACTTGGTCCTATTTGCAACCTCCACCAAACAATTCAAAGGTTTCCAGAGGTCCAATTTCCCATCCCATGCTTCGCCTCCATTCTCTGCTTCTTTATTCATGCGTTGGATGTGTTCAGCAGAAGTACACTGTGTAGTTGAATTTTATAACACAGACATATATTATCAGTTTAAGCTGAAACATCAGTACTTTCAAGTGGAATGGATGTTTGAGAGCAAATGTTAGGCCCCATGAGAATAAAAAGTTATAACCTAAAAGAATGTCTTCAATTTACCTGTCTTTTATTCTGAGTGAATTTATTTAGCGTTTCAGGTGAGCTTGCACTCTCCTGGTTATCCTCCATAAAGTCTTCATCTTTTTTAACAGGCTTCTCAATCGAAAAACTGGAATGTCGTAAAGCACCAGCCTTTCTAGTAAAAGCTTTTGTTCTCCTCCCAGTCATGGCCGTTTGCGATAACACTTTGGGGGCATTAACCACCAATGAAGAGAGTGATCTCTCCTTTCTTCTAGTTGGCATTGTAACCGGGGGCACAACTTCAGGTGCCTTAACTTTTCTTCTTCTAAGAGGGAAGATTTTAGCCCTCACATCTTGCAAATTATGGTCTGGTCTGATTATCACAAGCACAGACACGTCTCAATACACAATAAACTTTCCATTATGTTAATTGACCAATATATTGCATTGTGTGTGGATGCTCGACCAATAAAGACACAAAAGGGTTGATTATACAGGAAAGCCAAAAGCTGCAAGTATAAGGTCATTTTTTCAGTTCAACATTTTTCACCTTGGATTTTGGCACTGAGAGACGCACAATATTTCCAGTTCAATATTTACTAGCCTCTAATTTGTAAAAACTATTGATCCTAAGGCATTCGGAAGAAATCAGTAACTTTGCTAATAAGTAGTAACCACTTGAAACAAGTAAATAACATTTTGGAGTATTTGACAAAATTAAAACTAGGAGTACCTTAAACTTCAAAAAAATGTGTCATGAAGGACTTACAAGTTGGTAGAGGAGAATAATATGTAAATGAAGGGTACCTTAATTTCTCCAGAGGAACACAACCCAAATCGATGTTGCATATCGGACAGCATTCTAGTTCTTCCTCTTCTATCTTATCATATATGCACTTTCTGCAAACTAAACAAATCCAAAAGACAAATCTATCATAAATTTCTATTAATTGACTCAACAGACTTCAATGTAAAGACCACAAGCATCAATCCTAGAAAATGTATTAACGAAACCAAGCTCAGAAAGCAAATAAGGCAATTGAAACTCTTCTTTAACTTGGAAAAGAGGCTGGTTCAATTCTGTTTCAAAAACTGGGAAACCATCTTATTATGGATTTACAAAACAGAAAAGGAAAGCTTCAATGCTGGAAAGCACCCTTGAATTGGGAAGCCTTAGCTTAATGTGGAAAACAACTGAGTGCAAAAAACACTGATTCACAATCAAATAAACAGAACCATGAACGGATTATATTGAAAACCAACTTTCTCGATAACCAAACTGTATTTTTAAAAGCAAAGAAACATATATGGGAGCACTAGCTTATTAAACTAATCAGTACCCAGTATTCTAAGGCATGGTAAGAAGCAAAACCAAGACAAACCCAGAGGAGAAGGAGAAAAACAAGAGCAACCCAGATCAGAAGAAAACCAGAAAACAAAGAAATGAAGCAAAAAAATACAAAATTTGGAGAATTAAGAACAAATGAGCTTAAAAAGGAACAAACTTTGAAATCTGAGAGAGACTCACACGTGTGAAGGCATTCAGAAACGGTGGTGGCATCTCTAAGAAGCTTATTGCAAAGAGGGCAAGTCATGCATGCCGCAATCGCTTCTCTCCTCACTTTAACGACCTGATTCGCCATATCTTTTGTTTCCAATCTTCAACTCAATAACCCCTTACACGTATCCTTCTCACTGCATGTCAATCAAAAACAAGCAAACCAAATTTTACGTACAAATCTTCACAAAAAACCTGCATTAGAACCGATTACAGAAATACTAACAAGAAAGAAGGATTATAAACAGAGAGAGCTCGATAATGAACGAGAAGTAAAAGTAAAAGAGATTTGGGTGTGCATAGGCGAGATGGGGTTAATTTTTTTTGTTGAAATGAGAAGAGGGGATTGAGATTAAAGAAGATAAAAAAAGGGAAAAAATTATAAATTTTTTTTTGAAAGAAGATGGAGAAATAGGGTTGTTGAGAAGATGAAGGCAACGATGATCTGAATCTAACCAAAAACAAATAGAAGGAAAAAGAAATACTCGTCGAAAGGAGAATGAACCAAGAGTTTCCTTTGTTTTTATTATTATGTATTTTTCCCTTTTATATTTTTTACTTTGTAATTTATTTTTTAAAAAATAAAATAAAATTAAGACAAGTTCAACGGAGGCTTCTCCCATTACAAGATTCGGAATTTTTGGGTCGGTGGTGACTGTCCCTTGTTAATGAATATATAGGACCATGCGCCCTAAGGAAAACGGATAACCCTAGGCTGCGGTTTACTATACGACGTCGTTATAAAATTTTAATTATTTAATTTGTAAATAATGTTAATCAATAAAAAAATTGATATACTGTTTAGGTAAATTTTATTTTACAGTATTATTTTAAGCTTAAATTTTAAAATTTAAATTTCAAACTTTAAACTATAAATTTTAAAATTTTAAACTTTAAACGTTAAATAAGGTTTTTAAACTCCGAAACTATTATATTTAGATATATTAAAATAGATATATTTTTTTTATCGAGAACCTTTAATTCACTAAATTGAGCTAAAATTCTTGAAATTTATATTAAAAATATAAAATATTATTCTTTTTACTAAAAATATTGTTAGTATTATTTAATGAGTAATTTAAATTTTATAATTTGTATGTTAGAAAATGTTAGTATTAAAAGTTGTCTCTTTTATTCAATGATGACATTACTACTATTTTTTCAATTTTAAAAGCTGAATTATTAGAGATGCCAAATACCTTGTTTCCTTGTATATCATAATTATTATTTCACTCGTAAAGTTTCAATTAAAAAACGTTGTAGAAGTGGGAGGGATTCTTCGTCTATCTCTAAGATTACTAT
This sequence comes from Hibiscus tridactylites, assembly GCA_958450335.1. NCBI lineage: Eukaryota > Viridiplantae > Streptophyta > Magnoliopsida > Malvales > Malvaceae > Hibiscus > Hibiscus tridactylites. The sequence continues at coordinate 105,590,806 of OY288269.1, forward strand.
TGGTTTAAAAAAAAATTATATAATCTAAAGGTAATTATTAGATAATATCTGTTCATACATATTCTTAACAGTTTGACAAAGCATACATTTTGTAGATAAAGCGATTAAACTCGGGTTTCATAGGATAAACATCCTCTATTTTTTCACTATACCACTTGTTGAGTTCTATTTGTTTAAATTTTGATGAATTAGACTTTCACTCCTTTATTTTTTTTAGATTAAATACGTAAATTATTTTAAATTTATATAATGTATCTCAATCAGTGGCGTATCTACATATAGGGTTGAGTGAGTCCGTGCCTACTCTGAACTTTTTAAAATTCACACATTTAGCTTTAAATTTTTTAATTTTAAAAATTTGTGCCCACCTTGAAATTTTGAGATTTTTATGACTTGTACCCACCTTCCAAAATATTGTGATTTGTGCTTACCTTCAAAAATATTTCTAGATCCGCCACTAATCTCAATCAATATTTTGATTATAACTTGGTCTAATAAAATATATTATTATTTAAAAGACAAAGGCTGCTTATTTAAATTAAAAACAAAAAATATACTTTATTTGATTCGCAAGGTTTTTATCATTAATAAGGAAAAAAAAGGGTGAAACCAAACTCACACTGGATGGCAGTTATATTCGAATTTGTAAACTTAACATGCAAGACATGTTGGCCAAAAAAGTAAGGGAAGATGCACGACATAAACGGTACGAGGCAAAGCTACTTGGGGAATGATGAAAAAAGGTTCCGACCACGCTGAAAACGAGGTTAAAGCAGCTTTGTTTGTTAAAAGTGCCGGAAATATCGTAGCACTTCTCTTGCGGTGCGAAAGGCGTTGCCTACTTCGGGTCGGCAGGTACAAGCAGAAATTATAAACCTCTAAATTTATTCTACAAGACTAATAGTCTATTGTAACTGTAACACAAGACAATGGCATAAACTAAAGGACACTTGAAGCCCCCAACAACAAAAAAGAACCCAATTAGTACCAAACAACACATGAAATGTCTTATATGGGTGTGTGTATATATATATATGGCAACATAGCGATACTTGATACCGATTACCGATTACGATAGGTCGACCAGGAACACCCATCCCCTCCCATGGGGACCATATTTTCCATAAATCATGATTAATATTATAGCATGCAGTGGTTCACCTGACGTTGGCGATGACCGATTACAATAGGACCAGGTTGCACCGGGACACGGGAAGGGATTCGTTTCAGTTTTACTTCTGATGCATCTGCAAAAAGGGATCGAGCTTTACCCCCGAGTGAGTGCCTCCAACTTATTGTATGCACTTCAAGACCCAATAAGACCCTTGTGTCTTGCGTAGGACATTATCGATGTGAAAGTCGAAGTGCATAGTAGTCCGGTGAGGATGATCACCTAAGTTCAAACAGCATATTTTCGTGACTAAAATTCTCAACAAAGTTATGTGAAAGCGAATACCTTGGGGGAATTTTATTTTCAAAAAAATGTACGGAGACGTACCCACTTAAACATGTGTTCATGGCCATTGTTCCATGTATAAGGGATATTCATTCCAAAGATTGCAGCAACCAAAGAATATATAGACAAACAAACAGTCCCAGAACTTAAGAAGAGCTCTAGCTGCCACATACAGTTGAAAACCCGTAAACATAAACACATGCGGATGAAATATTATATATCGATCGAAACCAAAATATGTCACTGAACATAAGTATTTGGAGGCTAATTTTAGAGAAGCACCTGAATAAGTTGATTCCGATGGTTGTCAAGCTGCAACAGAGAGCATTCAGATTATCAAGATTTCATACTAGATCTTGATACTTGAAGGTGGTAAATTTGCCTTGGAGAATTTTGACAGCAAAAGGGAACTTCCAAGCTTCAATTTAAAGCAAGAATTCCAAGTAAATGAAACATTCAGACATGTCCATCAACCATCAAAATCCTCCTCCAGCAATTTTTCCACCTTAGTCTTGTTTGCACTACAAATTTATTTAGCTGATCACCTGGATATTGATATAGTCTTCTGTGTCATCGATGTATTCACGCAGCTGGTGAGAAAAAATAATAATTATGCTAAAGTAACCATGGGATTGGAGCAGAAGTAATGTTAAAGAGTAAGGAGCATACCGTGGTCAATTTGTTCAATGTACTATCAATCTGCATGAAGTAAGCCTGCAGAATCCAGGAGAAAAAACATAAACATTTGGTTTTGTATTTACTAATCAAAACCCATAACATCAATAACCTCGAGCAACATTTCAAGCTCCTCGACATCGTTGTCCTCCTGAATGGTTACTGCACTTCCCCGACTTGTTCTTGATATCTTTGAACCTATAGTTGGTGAGGATGGATACCAATTTGGAGCCCCAGAACCACTTACAGGTGAACATGCCCATGCCAACTTTCTCGATAAATAAAGGTCTGCCATATCATCGTCGTCATCTAAAAGTTGTTCAAGTTCATCCCTGACCTAGAAATCAGAATGTTTATCAAGAATAAGTCCAACTCATAAGTAGATATTCTTTCCTATGTGTTTTTTTATCAGAATCCTAAAAAGAATGCAAGTGTTTCAGCCTATTCAAGATTTATTCGTAGGTGATATAACAAAAGTCATCCTGTCACTGAAAATATGCAGCAGGCTTAATATATTCTAGCATTGGGCCAAATCAAGAATGAAAAAGAAATTATTCATCCTCCAGGAAGAACTGAAATTTCACTGATGTTTAGCTTCCAAAACCCTAAACATAGTCACATACCTTTTGGACTCTATTTGTCAGCCTTGTCATTGCACTTTTCAGTTTACGCACATGGTCCAAGTTACGACTGCTAATCTGCACATAATTATAGTTCTTGCATGTGTAATTGAACTTATCTTACAAGCAAACCTAGAAACCAGTGGCATTGAAATTTGAAACCCTTCGTTATTCATTAAACAGCATTAAGGCAAAACAAATGGAAAACTATAATATGGATAACCATATTTCCATGTTATATACAAGTGAGAATTAAACAACTGAATCACAATGTTTCATAGTATGTTGTAAGACCTTTTTCTCCAACATTCTGGTTATTGCAGGGAAAAAATTAGAACATATAACCATTCATATCTCATTGCATTACTAATTGATGCCTCTGCTGTTGAAACATTTTAAGACCCCTTAAAGTGTAGCCTGTTCCCATGGCAATCTAGACTTGCAGTTGGTACTAGTCATATTAGCAACTACAAAGGAAGATCGCCCTTGACACTAGAATCAAATACTGATGACCAATTTCATTTTGAACTGATACAGTAACCTGGTGAGAAATTACAGCTTTTTACTTTGATTTCCTCTATCCCACTTAGTCTCATAATTCCAATTAAAACTGCTTAGGTACCACCATAGAAAGTAATCACTATCATTAGTAATGCAGGTTTGGCAAAAAGGAACAATAGAGCATTTGCTCTGACTAAACAATATATGTAATCAAGAGGCAGAATTTCAAATTCTGCTGCAGAAAAACTACAAACATACCTAAGTAGCTGATGAATGATTTGACATTTTACAACCTAAAGTCGTTATAGAATTTAAATTTTGCAGAGAAAGGTTGATGTATTTTCTATAGTTGCATTTATTCATGTAATAGTGACTTTAACCCTTTCATCACTTCCACAAAGAATATGCATAAAAGCATTAACACGATTACATTTGCTGAATAATAAGAAGTATAAAACCGATATGAGTTCGACAGCCAAAATTCTACCCCTATAGCTATATTCTATGTTGCATCAAAGTCGACTATTAGCTTCAAATGAAATATTTGAAAGGATAATCAGCCAGCCATAAACAAATCCAGAGAGAAAAAAATGAAAATACCATGGAGGTCAGCTCATCTAGAGCAGGATAAGTATCAGTCTCCAGTTCTCTAGTGCGTGCATCAAGAAAGCTACAAATTGCTTCTAGTGCTACTTCTAATGCCCGGAATTCAAATGGAAATTCTACATGAAACATGCCAAAAAAAACCCAGATATTGATATCAGAGAATGACAAACCAATCAAGAAGATGATTTCAATTAGGGATGGCAAACGGGCGGGCCGAGTGCGGATACACATTCTCATATCCACCTAACATTTTCATATCTACCACCTATCCACCATGCACGGTGGGTACATTTTTCAAATTCACAACCGCCCACGCGGGCATATTCTCAAATCCATCTACACACTCACCACTCAATTGGATACTCATTATTCATCTCGTACCCGCTTGTACCCGCCTATTAACCCGCATGGCAGTAACCATATATATAAAACATAAATTCAATAATAACAACAAAGCATAAATTACAAGCAATATTCTATAAAATTTTAAGATTTATAGAATAGTTTATGAAATTACATCTAAATTTATAATGGTCCAAGTTTATATGACGGGTAGGAAGCGGGACGGTTAAGGTCTTAATTCCACCACATACCTACTACTCGCGGCGGTTATAACTTTTTAAATCTACACTCGCCCACTACCCACCAAACTTATACCCATCCCCGCCCCAATTGGGCCCCAATTGGAGCGGGGGCGACGCGTAATCCACGAAATTATACCCGTTTGCCACTCCTAATTTCAACCATTAGTTAGGATTACCGTTTTCTTCTCCCGTGTCCGTATCGTTGCGCAAACCAGGGTGTTCTTCTTCTTCTTCTTCTCCTTGGCCTTGACATGTGAGATTTTCTTGAGGCAATCGCCTTTTAAGTTGAGCAACAATAGGTATTACATTATCATCAAATGGATCTCTAAGCAATACCTATCACAAAAACAAAACCTAACTTAGCATCATACCAAATAAAAGTGTTACAAATTATACATATTCTACAAACTAACCTCTTCTGCTGTTATTATAGCCTTAATGTGCTGCAGTCAGTAAAATCAGCTTCGGTAAGCATCAAATTAAAACAATACAAAAAAAAAAGCAACGGCAACGAAATCAAAATTACCTCTAAATTGAGAACGATGACCTTTTCTCTGCCCAAAATAGTGGAAGGATAGGATAACATTGGATCAAGAATACGAAGATCTCTAGCATGAATCTGAGCGCGGCGCATTATAGCATACTTGTCGATGTCAAGAACCGCGACTTCCCCCTTCGCATCTATAGAAACCCAGCTCGTTGTAACCGCCGCTTTCTTCTTCACCGAAAGCACTTGCGTCTCCGTCGCCGGAACAAAATACACTTCTCGAGCCATGCGAAAAACAGAGACTTAGAACAGAGCAGATATGAGGTTTGGAAAATTCTACAGCCTTTTTTCTGGAGGACAGAAAAGGGAGTGATATTTACTGGTGGGGGAGACGATAAGTAAATCATAAGGAGATATTTACTGGTGCATGGGGCCTGAAAATGAAAGTGAAAATTGGAGGGCAAAAGGTGTTTTTAAACAGACAAGTTTCGTTGCCTTTTTTTAAGATTTTCAATAGTTGGCGCGTGGTTTAACGGCCTTTGTTTTCTTCTCTTTATATAATTCGTCTAATCAGTGGGGTTATATACAGGCGCGATAGGATCGACCGCACAAGACCTTCAATAGAGAAGAGTTCAAAATAGAGAATCTAAATTAAATTAAATTTATTTATAAAAAATATAGATTTATATATATAATTATGTGTGTGTATATATACATAATTATGTGGGTATATAAGTTAATTTTTTTGTATTAAGGAAAAAACAACTTATATATCTTCTTGATTATAAATTAAGGGTCTCATTTTAATATATTACACAGGGTCCTTAAAATTTTTGAACCGCTCCTGCATCTAATTTCGGACCTACGAAAAAAACTTTGATGTACAAACTATATTTTAATTTATACAAATTTATTAAATTTGAAATTTAATGTTTATAGAATTCTACAAGTAATTTTAGTGAAAAAACGGATGATATGTTGATTTTAAAATTTAATATTATAAACCATAAACTTGTCATCTTTTAATTCAATGCATTTATTATTATTATTATTATTATTATTATTATTATTATTATTATTATTATTATTATATCTAATGCTCTATGTGTCACTAGGAGGAGATGAGTTTAGTGACTCATCTCATCAACTGTCATCTCTTCGGGTTAATCCTTTGGTAAGGATCCCAACTTTGCCACTTAATCCATTTTAGTCATTGCTTCAATAATCACTTACTAATTATTAATTCAATTCATTTTTTAATAAAATAAAATAAATCTCAGATAATTAGTAAAGCAATTAAACTATTCGGAGATATTAGAATTCATGTTCACAACTTTAATTAATCGAATAATAAAATTTCTATTTTTTGAACAAGTTTTGGACAGATTTGAATATCAATTTCAAAATATTAAAGTTGCTTTATAGTCTTCTTCTCTCTCCCTATGTATAAAAATATATATAATCAAAAAGTGAAATGAAATACAATGCGTTGTTTGATAAACTGAAATTTTTGATCAGCACATATAATTTTATTATTTGAAAAATCATACAAAATATTAATATATGTCTCATTAAAAAAATTAATCATAAATTAAAGAAAAGAGTACATATGATAATATTTAAGAAACAAAAAACGACACCAACACAAGAAAATAAAGAACCAAACATTGTCTAAAAACACTCGAAATAAACGACAACACCACACTAATCAAATGAGGCCCCAAACCAAGTCACACAACAAACACCACGAATTCACGATGCCGCACTAACCGAATAATATTGAACACATCACGACTTTGCATAATTATAACCGAACAAAGTATAGAATCTAATAAAGTGAAATTTTATATTTTAAAATCTTAATACTGAATTTGATAATTTTGATATTTAAATTTAAAATATTTTATATTTTACTGATATTGAATGCCAATTATATATATATATATGGATTAATATCCTATACACTGGCGGTGGAAACTTAAAGTTTCCACAAGCGCCTTAGTTTTAGGGTTTAGAGAGTTAGTTTAGGGTATAGGGTTTAGGGGTTTAGGTGTAGGGGTTTAGAATTTAGGGATAGTTGTTTCAATTTAAGGTTTAGGGTTATAATTTAGGGTTTATAGGTTAGGATTTAGTTTTTAGGGTAATATGGTGAGGATTTAGGTTTTAACCTATAAACCCTAAATTATAACCCTAAACCTTAAATTGAAACAACTATCCCTAAATTCTAACCCCCTACACCTAAACCCCTAAACCCTATACCCTAAACTAACTACCTATACCCTAGAATTAAGGCGCTTGTGGAAACTTTCAGTTTCCACCGCCTGTGTATAGAAAATTTGTCATATATATATATATTTACTCTTATCTTTATGTTTTTGCATGTAAACAAAATTCATGTATCAATCAAGAAAGTTTTGAAACTCATCTCGAATAATTTTGTTTTCATTGTAGTTTGTATATAGATTTTAAGTCTTGATTATCCCCTTTGTCTTGGTGGTAAATGTAGATGTTCATTATTTCTTGGGACTTGGGTTCGAGCACCAGTAATACATGTTATGTGTGTTGTTTTTATAAAAAAAAATTAAAAAAATTGAACATATGTTACCCTTGCATCACAATAATATATTAAAAAATTAAATTTTATATATACACTTTTTTAAACACATCATATGCAATTTTTTAATGTTGGTCTTTAAAATTATATCATCTATGTAAATTTATATCTTTTGATGGTGTGGTATATGAAAAATTTAGAGTCCATGAATAAATAAAATAATATTTATAATTTATGCATTCCTTCTATAACACCCGTGTCTAGGGCCTAGGAGTTAACCGGGTTGTTGTTCGAGTCAAATAAAATTTAATTAAAATAAACCAACCATAAATAATGACCTTTTTGAACCTTAATGAAGAGGGAGGGACCTATATCGTGATTTTACCCAAAGCTTTTAAAAGTAAGACCACTTTATTGTAAAGTGTCTTCTCTTTCCCCATTTCTTCCAAAATTGACGTGAAAACCCCCCTCCCCATACTCAAACTCTCCCAACTACACTAGTTACTATTCCATTCATCCCCTTCTTCAGTCCAAGGTCTTTTTCAAAGGTAATTATGTTTTCCTAATCTCCTCTTTATTCTCTATCCAACCATTGTCTTAAATTTCAAAAACATTGAGTTTTGGGAATTAGGGTTTATGTTGAAAATTTGGGTTTTGATGGGGTTTTTCAATTTGTTTTGAGAAATTGTTTTGGGGTTATGTTTAATCATAATGAAAGATACAACATATCTTAATTTGGTTGATTTTGGGTAAAGTTTCGTAGTGGGTCTTTAGGGCAAATTTCAAAGTATGAAAAATTGGGTTTTTGAGAGGTTTAGTGTTGAAATTGAAGGGCTGATGGTCTACCTATGTTAGGAGGGTGATTTGGGATGTTTTGGAAGTCATTTGGGTGCTTGGAAATGGGTATTTCAGCCAATGGTTGTTGGAGTCCGAAAATTGAGTTTTGAGATGTTATGTGGTTTGGGAATTTGAGGAAATTGGGTTGTGATTTGCAAAGTAGGTTGATGGTTGATTTAGCATTGGATTGGGAAGTATTGTATGTGTTTTGTTTGACTAGAAGCAAGAGGAAACGTGGAAGAGGCTTCGGGATCGAATCCGGGAAGTTGAAGGTGATTGCTTGCTTGGTCTTGGAGCTTGGAAGCTTAGGTGAGTGGTTAATTGTTTTAAACGGTTCTAAATTAGTTGGTTCGAGTATATGGACTAGGTTGGGCTTGGTAGACCCACCTAGAGTTAGGATTAGGGTGGTAGCCTAATCCTAAACTTGATCTAGACCCATTGGATGTACTTATTATATTGTTGTGTATGTCTCGTATGATGTGTGGTATGAATGGTTATGTATATTGTATTATACATGTGGAATGAGATGTGAATTGTGATGATTGAGACATGCATGATGATGGTTGTTGGTGAGTACGTGCTAAGCACGGAATTGGTTGAAATGAGTAAGGTAAAGTGAGTAAATATTGGCACTAGTTACTTGAATACAAATGATCGATCATTAGGATGTTAGTGTGTACACATGAGTCTAAAGTCGCGCGTGGCCTTGGTGGCGTTGAGTCACCAAGGAGGAGTACGGGTTCACCCGGAATGGTAATTAAATGTAGTCGGTGATGAGTGGAATCCCATCGATGGAGCGTGAGGATGAGTGGAATCCCCTCCGCGAGACCGGTGATGAGTGAAATCCCACCGTGAGGTAATGTGGTTGTTGGATGTGAGTTCCAACATGTCTATCCGCGTATTCGGGTCTTAGCTAGGTGCCAATGTTGTTTGATGTGTATATCAAAATGTTGGGGGTTCATGATCATTGATGAGATGCTTGAATGTGTTTACATGTGATGTGGAGTTAAGCTTATGATCATGACATTACAATGTACATTGCTCATGCATTTTATTCTCATGACTCTTGTGGAACCTTGACATGTTTGTGAAATGCCTTGGCTAGATCGTGCTCGGACCCTGCAATGTTGAGGTTCGTTTTTAGAGCTTACCCTCACTAAGCATCATTGCTTACGCTCTCTTTGTTCAACATTGCAGATCCTTAGTTCGTGGGTTGCTCGGGCAAGTGGAGGGCCTCCAAGTGTGGTTTTTGGCTTGAGTACATCAAGTATGGCTTTTAAATGTTGAACATGTAATAGTTAAGCAATTGGACATGTGACTTTTGATGGATGATTGTGGTTGATTAGGAGCATGTTTAGACTCCATGTTATGTTGCTTTTGTATGGCTTGTGATGCCATGTTTAAGTTGTAATCCATGCCTAAATTGCTTATCTTGAATGATTGGTTAAGTACCTTTGAGTTTGCCTTATGTTGAATGTTGAAGTATGGGTTTTTGCATGTTAAGTGTCATCTTTGGGTCAATTGCATGTTCCTTCAATGTATGTACATGTTGGGTGCTTGTATGGCTTTAATGTGGCATGTAAATGTTGTATGAATGCTTGTTGGGGTCTAGGAGAGTCCAAAAATGCATTTAGATTCGAGTCCTTATCGTTTTTGCTGAGTTTGGAGGCTTTGTTGTGCAGGGGTATCGATACGGCTGGTATGGTATCGATACCACCTTCTTGATCAAGCCTCGTGTATCGATACACTTGAGAGGTGTACCGATACTATTTTTGCAACTGGAGCTACTGTCCAGTTCCGTATCGGTACGACCTTTCACGTGTATCGATACGGTCTCCGTAGCGTTGACCGTGGGAAGTCAACAATTGGGGAGGGTATCGATACACTCCTAGGTGTATCGATACGGTCTCCACTAGTTGACTTGGACCAGTTGACCTGGCCAAAGGGGTATCGATACACCCCTTAGGTGTATCGATACCGCCTGCAGTCTAAGTTTAAATTGGGTTTTAACATGATTGTTTGAGTTCGTCCGATTGTTTTGAGTATGTTGTTTCGCTGTATGATCACTTAGGGTTTAATATCCATTTAGACAAGATTTTTAAAATGGAAAAAGAATAGGGTTGCTAACCGAGGAGGAATCCTTAGGGGTTTTCACTCGGTTTTCCCCGTGTGACCCACTCGGGCCGGTCATTCGGCCAGACCGGGACGAGGGGGTTACACTTGTTGGTATCAGAGCCTAAGGTTACCGAGACCTTGGGCAGGTAAGTGAGGTAAGCTTAAGTTTTTGAATTAAATTGCACGGTGTTTGCTTGTTTTGCAAGAATGATTGCTTGGGTGACAAGTATGTTGATTGATTTACTTTAAAGCATGTGTGTGAGAGTCCCATTGCTACTATTACATTGGAAAAATGATTTTAAGTGAGGGAACGTACTTGAAACACTTGGAAGCTTTGCCTTGCTAACCCAACTTGTATGTTTTGTTGTTGTGGTTGTAGTTGATATCTGTAAGAGCGATGTCTAGATCGAGAGGTAGACCGAGGTTGGTTCGTCAGGAACCACGAGTTGCGGCTCCTGTTGAGCCGGTAGTTGGTGCGGGGGCTCACATAGAAGGGCCGGTGGCCGCGGGAGTTGGCGCTCCTCCACCACCTCCACCACCATCACCTCCTCCACCTGGAGTTGGGGGCGAGGATGGAGCCGGAGGTAATGGACCACAAGGTGGCCAAGGTCCAGCTGGAATTGATATGACTCCGCTTGTGCAAGCAATAGCGGGAGCATTCCAGGCCGCAGTTGCGGGAGCTCAGGCTGCAGCTCAGCCTAGGTGTGATGATGCTAGTTTACCTTTGGAGAGGCCTCGTAGCTTGGGGGCCGAGGAGTTTAGAGGATCTACTCTGGAGAGATCGGAGTTATGGTTGGAGAAGACAGTTCATATCTTGGCTCAGATGGGTTGTGCGGGCGCACGTAGGTTGAGTTGTGTGATCTCATTGCTTCAGGGTGATGCCTACACCTGGTGGGTCACCATCACTACCGGGGTTCCAGAGACAGAGATTGATTGGGAGTTCTTTGAGTCTGCTTTCTGGAAGAGATACTTAGGACCGAGGTACTTGGATGAGAAGAAGCGAGAGTTTATGGCTCTTACTCAGGGAGATGCTTCTGTGACTGATTATGAGATCCGCTTTGTTCGCTTGAGTCAGTATGCCCCAGAGTTGGTTCCTACTGAAGTGGAACGTTGCAACCGTTTCTGCTACGGGTTGAATGAAGAGGTTAAGAGGTACACGTTGGCTTCTGACTACTCAAACTTTGATGTATTGGTCGCGAGGGCCAAGGATTTGGAGCATAGTTTGGGTTCGGCCAAACGAGCTGGTGGTTCTAGTTCTGGCAAGAGGCATAACCACTTTGATGGTAGAGATGCTAAGAGGCACAGAGGTGGCGGACATCAGTTTGACCATAGACGTGGCGGTGGCCACCATGGTAGGGGCCATCAGGGCCATAGAGGAGGAGGGCGTTTGCCCAAGTGTACCCACTGTGGGAGACAACATGCTGGTGAGTGTTGGGGTAACTTTCATGCCTGTTGGAATTGTGGTTCGAGGGACCACTTTAGGAGGGACTGTCCGCATCAGGCGGCTCAGGCACCGAACATTTCTCAGGCTCCTGCGAGAGCTAATGATCTTCAAAGAGGCCGTGGGCGCGGTCGTGGCTATTTTCAGCCTAGGGCTGATGCACCTAGGGTAGATGCTCAGAGGAACCTTGCTCATGTTGTGGCTGTGCAGCCAGAGGCGGGAAGACCAGCGAGGGTCTATGCCCAGAGAGAGGCCGGGAACAACATCGATGTGATAGCAGGTAATTTTGAGTTACAGTCTATGTCTTTGCTTTCTTTGGTTGATTCGGGTTCTACGCATTCCTACATTTTGAGTGAGCATGCACAGAAGTTAGATATTCCTGTTGAGATCTTACATGTAGGTATGCATGTTACTAGTTCTTTTGGTGAGACGGTTGTGGTTAGACGTATATATAGAAGGTGTCCACTGAAGATTCAGGGTCATGTGTTCTCAGTTGATATGATGGAACTTCCTTTCTACGGTTTTGATATTATATTGGGTATGGATTGGCTGGTTGAGCATCAGGCTAGTGTGGATTTTGAGACAAAGAATTTCCTTAAAGCTTTCTGATGACTACGAGGTAGTGGTAGTGGGCGAGAACATTAAGTTCTTGTCTAATGTGGTGTCAGCTTTAGAGGCTCATAGGTTGATGGACTCTGGATGTGGGGCCTATTTAGCTTATGTTATGAATCCGAACATGAGTGAAGCTAGACCGAAAGATATCAGAACAGTGTGTGACTTTCCAGATGTGTTTCCTGAAGAGTTGTCGGGTTTGCCTCCTGACAGAGATGTTGAGTTTGTGATTGAGACGGTTTCAGGGTCTAACCCAGTTTCGATAGCTCCGTATCGTATGGCTCCGAAAGAGTTGAAAGAACTGAAGAGTCAGTTGCAAGAATTATTAGACCGTGGTTTCATTAGGCCTAGTAGTTCTCCGTGGGGTGCTCCAGTATTGTTTGTGAAAAAGAAGGATGGTAGCATGCGCATGTGTATTGACTATAGACAGTTGAATCAGTTAATTGTGAAGAACAAGTATTCGTTGCCTCGTATAGATGATTTGTTTGATCAGTTGAGAGGTGCTTCAGTATTCTCGAAGATAGATTTGAGATCTGGGTACTATCAGTTGAAGGTAAAAGAGTGTGATGTTCCGAAGACAGCTTTTAGGACTAGATATGGACACTATGAGTTTCTTGTGATGCCATTTGGGCTCACGAATGCACCAGCAGCATTCATGGACATGATGAACAGAATTTTTAGGGATTATCTAGATCGTTTCGTAGTTGTCTTCATTGATGATATACTTGTGTACTCGAAGACAGAAGAGGAGCATGATGAGCACTTGAGATTTGTCTTACATAGATTGTTGAGCAACCAGTTGTATGCGAAGCTTAGTAAATGTGAGTTCTGGATTCGTGAGGTTGTATTTCTTGGCCATGTTGTTTCGGCCGAAGGCATCCGAGTTGATCCATCGAAGATTGAGGCTATTGTCGAGTGGAAACAACCTAAGTCCGTGACCGAGATTAGGAGTTTCCTAGGATTAGCCGGTTACTATATGAGGTTTGTTGATGGATTTTCTAGAGTAGCGGCTCCTTTGACTAAATTGTTGCAAAAGGGAGTCAAGTTTGAATGGTCAGATGCAAGACAAAAGGCTTTTGAAAAATTGAAAGAAGCGTTGACGAATGCTCCAGTGTTAGTGCAACCTGTTTCAGGTAATGAGTTTGTGATTTACAGTGATGCTTCCTACGTAGGTTTAGGATGTGTTTTGATGCAAGATAGGAGAGTTGTTGCTTATGCTTCTAGACAGTTGAAGATTCATGAGAAGAACTATCCTACCCATGATATAGAGTTGGCCGCAGTTGTTTTTGCATTGAAGATTTGGCGTCATTACTTGTATGGTGAGAAGTGTATAGTTTACACCGATCACAAGAGCTTGAAGTACTTGATGACACAGAAAGAGCTGAACTTGAGACAGAGAAGATGGCTAGAGTTGTTAAAAGACTATGATTTGACCATTGAGTACCATCCGGGTAAAGCAAACGTGGTAGCCGATGCTTTGAGTAGAAAAGTGGCCGTTGAGTTGAGAGCTATGTTTGCTAGATTGAGTGTGTCCGATGATGGTGGTTTGATCACCGAGTTGCAAGTGAAGCCTTCTTTGATTCAGTTGATTAGAGAGAAGCAGTTGCAAGATGCGAGCCTAGTTCCCCATGTTCAGGACATAGCCGAAGGAAGACCGACTGAGTATAGTTTCAGTGGTGAGAGTCTGTTGTGCTTTAGAGATAGAATTGTTATACCGGAAGATGTTGAGCTGAGACGTCAGATTCTGAGTGAGGCACATTCGAGTCCCTTTTCTATGCATCCGGGTAGTACCAAGATGTACCGTGATTTGAAGAATGATTACTTCTGGGTTGGTTTGAAGAGAGATGTAGCCGAGTATGTGAGCCGTTGCATGGTTTTTCAGAGAGTGAAGACAGAACATCAGGTTCCTTCAGGTTTGCTACAGCCTTTGAAGATTCCGGAATGGAAATGGGAGAGGATCACCATGGATTTTGTATCAGGGTTGCCTTTGTCTCCTTCGAAGAAGAATTCAGTTTGGGTGATTGTTGATAGGTTCACTAAGTGTGCTCACTTCTTAGCAGTGAACACTACGGACTCCTTAGACAAGTTGGCAAACTTGTACATTCGTGAGATTGTGAGACTTCATGGAGTTCCGAAGTCCATTGTTTCAGATAGGGATCCTAGATTTACTTCGAGGTTCTGGAGTTGCTTACATAGTGCCTTGGGTAGCCGTTTGCATTTCAGCACATCTTATCATCCGCAGTCCGATGGACAGTCAGAGCGAGTGATACAGATTCTTGAGGATATGCTCCGTTGTTGTGTGATCGATTTTCAGGGTTCTTGGGAGAAGCACTTACCGTTGGTTGAGTTTGCTTACAACAACAGTTATCAGTCTAGTATCCAAATGGCACCTTACGAGGCCTTGTATGGTAGACGGTGTAGGACTCCGATTTGTTGGGCTGAGACAGGTCAGAGATTGTTACCTATGCCAGATTTGCTTAAAGGAACTACAGAAAAAGTGAAGTTGATTTGTGACCGTCTGAAAGCAGCTTCCGATCGTCAGAAGTCTTATGCAGATTTGAAAAGGAAAGAGATTGAGTACTCGGTGGGTGAGAAAGTGTTTCTGAAAGTATCTCCGTGGAAGAAGGTAATGAGATTTGGCCGGAAGGGCAAGTTGAGTCCGAGGTTCATTGGTCCGTATGAGATAGTTGAGCGGATTGGGCCTGTAGCTTATCGGTTGAGGTTACCTTCGGAGTTAGAGAAGATCCATGATGTCTTTCATGTGTCTATGCTTAGGAGATATAGATCAGATCCTTCTCATGTGATGCCCGTTGAGGAGTTAGAGTTGAATCCGGATTTGTCTTATAATGAAGAGCCCGTTGAGATACTTGCTTCTGATAGCAAGGTGTTGCGTGGCAGGACCATAGATTTGGTCAAGGTGTTGTGGAGACATAGAGGCGTGGAAGAGGCCACGTGGGAGAGGAAAGTAGATATGGTTGAGCAGTTTCTGTATCTGTTTCCACCAGGTAATTTCAGGGACGAAATTCCTTAAGTGGGGGAGAGTTGTAACACCCGTGTCTAGGGCCTAGGAGTTAACCGGGTTGTTGTTCGAGTCAAATAAAATCTAATTAAAATAAACCAACCATAAATAATGACCTTTTTGAACCTTAATGAAGAGGGAGGGACCTATATCGTGATTTTACCCAAAGCTTTTAAAAGTAAGACCACTTTATTGTAAAGTGTCTTCTCTTTCCCCATTTCTTCCAAAATTGACGTGAAAACCCCCCCTCCCCATACTCAAACTCTCCCAACTACACTAGTTACTATTCCATTCATCCCCTTCTTCAATCCAAGGTCTTTTTCAAAGGTAATTATGTTTTCCTAATCTCCTCTCTATCCTCTATCCAACCATTGTCTTAAATTTCAAAAACATTGAGTTTTGGGAATTAGGGTTCATGTTGAAAATTTGGGTTTTGATGGGGTTTTTCAATTTGTTTTGAGAAATCGTTTTGGGGTTATGTTTAATCATAATGAAAGATACAACATATCCTAATTTGGTTGATTTTGGGTAAATTTTCGTAGTGGGTCTTTAGGGCAAATTTCAAAGTATGAAAAATTGGGTTTTTGAGAGGTTTAGTGTTGGAATTGAAGGGCTGATGGTCTACCTATGTTAGGAGGGTGATTTGGGATGTTTTGGAAGTCATTTGGGTGCTTGGAAATGGGTATTTCAGCCAATGGTTGTTGGTGTCCGAAAATTGAGTTTTGAGATGTTATGTGGTTTGGGAATTTGAGGAAATTGGGTTGTGATTTGCAAAGTAGGTTGATGGTTGATTTAGCATTGGATTGGGAAGTAATGTATTTGTTTTGTTTGACTAGAAGCAAGAGGAAACGTGGAAGAGGCTTCGGGATCGAATCCGGGAAGTTGAAGGTGATTGCTTGCTTGGTCTTGGAGCTTGGAAGCTTAGGTGAGTGATTAATTGTTTTAAACGGTTCTAAATTAGTTGGTTCGAGTATATGGACTAGGTTGGACTTGGTAGACCCACCTAGAGTTAGGATTAGGGTGGTAGCCTAATCCTAAACTTGATCTGGAGCCATTGGATGTACTTATTATATCGTTGTGTATGTCTCGTATGATGTGTGGTATGAATGGTTATGTATATTGTATTATACATGTGGAATGAGATGTGAATTGTGATGATTGAGACATGCATGATGATGGTTGTTGGTGAGTACGTGCTAAGCACAGAATTGGTTGAAATGAGTAAGGTAAAGTGAGTAAATATTGGCACTAGTTACTTGAATACAAATGATCGATCATTAGGATGTTAGTGTGTACACATGAGTCTAAAGTCGCGCGTGGCCTTGGTGGCGTTGAGTCACCAAGGAGGAGTACGGGTTCGCCCGGAATGGTAATTAAATGTAGTCGGTGATGAGTGGAATCCCATCGACGGGGCGTGAGGATGAGTGGAATCCCCTCCGCGAGACCGGTGATGAGTGAAATCCCACCGTGAGGTAATGTGGTTGTTGGATGTGAGTTCCAACATGTCTATCCGCGTATTCGGGTCTTAGCTAGGTGCCAATGTTGTTTGATGTGTATATCAAAATGTTGGGGGTTCATGATCATTGATGAGATGCTTGAATGTGTTTACATGTGATGTGGAGTTAAGCTTATGATCATGACATTACAATGTACATTGCTCATGCATTTTATTCTCATGACTCTTGTGGAACCTTGACATGTTTGTGAAATGCCTTGGCTAGATCGTGCTCGGACCCTGCAATGTTGAGGTTCGTTTTTAGAGCTTACCCTCACTAAGCATCATTGCTTACGCTCTCTTTGTTCAACATTGCAGATCCTTAGTTCGTGGGTTGCTCGGGCAAGTGGAGAGCCTCCAAGTGTGGTTTTTGGCTTGAGTACATCAAGTATGGCTTTTAAATGTTGAACATGTAATAGTTAAGCAATGGGACATGTGACTTTTGATGGATGTTTGTGGTTGATTAGGAGCATGTTTAGACTCCATGTTATGTTGCTTTTGTATGGCTTGTGATGCCATGTTTAAGTTGTAATCCATGCCTAAATTGCTTATCTTGAATGATTGGTTAAGTACCTTTGAGTTTGCCTTATGTTGAATATTGAAGTATGGGTTTTTGCTTGTTAAGTGTCATCTTTGGGTCAATTGCATGTTCCTTCAATGTATGTACATGTTGGGTGCTTGTATGGCTTTAATGTGGCATGTAAATGTTGTATGAATGCTTGTTGGGGTCTAGGAGAGTCCAAAAATGCATTTAGATTCGAGTCCTTATCATTTTTGCTGAGTTTGGAGGCTTTGCTGTGCAGGGGTATCGATACGGCTGGTATGGTATCGATACCACCTTCTTGATCAAGCCTCGTGTATCAATACACTTGAGAGGTGTACCGATACTATTTTTGCAACTAGAGCTACTGTCCAGTTCCGTATCGGTACGACCCTTCACGTGTATCGATACGGTCTCCGTAGCGTTGACTGTGGGAAGTCAACAATTGGGGAGGGTATCGATACACTCCTAGGTGTATCGATACGGTCTCCACTAGTTGACTTGGACCAGTTGACCTGGCCAAAGGGGTATCGATACACCCTGCAGTCTAAGTTTAAATTGGGTTTTAACATGACTGTTTGAGTTCGTCCGATTGTTTTGAGTATGTTGTTCTGCAGTATGATCACTTAGGGTTTAATATCTATTTAGACAAGATTTTTAAAATGGAAAAAGAATAGGGTTGCTAACCGAGGGGGAATCCTTAGGGGTTTTCACTCGGTTTTCCCCGTGTGACCCACTCGAACCGGTCATTCGGCCAGACCGGGACGAGGGAGTTACACCTTCCTTTATTTATTTTGTGGTGCAAATTAATTTCACTTCAGAGTTGTAAAATATGATTTCTCAAAAGAGAGGGAAAGGAAACAAAGTTGTTCATATTTGGTATAAAATATAAATGTCGTCCAGTTTCATTCATTATGGATTGATCTTTTATTTGATAATTTGATCCTTATTTTTTTATTTTAACAATTCGCTTATTTTTTAAAAATTAAATCCAAAAACATTACTTAAAAAATTATATTAATGTAACATGACAAAAAACATATAATAATTTAAAAAAGATATTGCATAGAATATATTTTATTCAAACAAAAGATTAATATGATCACTGATTTTAAAGGCCAAACATGTATTCACGATAGTTTATTTAACTATAACTCACCATTTAACTTTAAAAAACAAAAAACTTATTTCATTTTAAATGTACGTATAAAATATATTAAAAATATATTGCGTTCATGTCCAAGGACCGCATAGCGCAGTGGATTAGCGCGTCTGACTTCGGATCAGAAGGTCGTGGGTTTGACTCCCACTGTGGTCGTTTTTTTATGTTTATTTCATTTAGTTATAAAATAAATTATACATTGGTTTAAAAATTAAATTTAATAATGACCTAGACGAAATTGTTGTATTTAATAATTGAATTTATTTTTTTAATTGTAAAATTTTAAATTATCTGGTTGATTTCAAGTTTTTTTTGTAAAGTTCGCATATGTAACTGAATTTTGGTCAATTATTCAATTTAAAAATTAAACTTACAATTACTTAATGTTATAATTAAACTATGTTTTGCTTCAATTTCACCACTCACTCGTTAACGATAGGTAAAAAAATATTGTATAACAAATTTATTCTTTTACGTTTATAAATTCAAACAATTTAGTCATAATTCGAAAAGAATAATAAATTTAACCCTCACTATCAACACATCATTTCAATTTGACACTAAACACTAAACTTTTAAACTCAAAAACCTAAACGTGAAACCCTTAAATATAATAATTTAACCATGAACTCTAAACATATACACTCAAAATCCTAAACCCTACAACACTAAACCATAAAACCTTAAAACACTAAACAATAACCCTAAATACAATAATTTAACCCTAACTATAACTATAAACCTTAAATATAATATTTTAACCATAATTCTTAATCTTTAAACCATAAACGCAATATATATTTTAATTTAACTCAACGACTGCCAGATTCGGGCGGCTGAGACGTCGAAAAAAACGGTTGTACGATAGGGGTTGGATGGTTGGGCAGAGGACATTCGATGGAGTGTGAAAAACGACTGATACCATGCGACTTTTGGGCAACCAGAATATGGGTTTATACACAGTTGGCTTTGGATAAGGGGGAGGATACGGTCAGGGTCAGGACAGGAAGAGGGTGGTGACATGAACTCAGTCGTACTATTGAACGACCGAAAGGCGCGGACAAAGGTGGTAGTAAAAAAATTCGAACGACGAGGAAAGGATATGGCGTGACAGTGAAAGGCACGACAGAAAAAGTTGCGAATACAAACGAGATCGCACGAAAGTGTAGGAGAGGATGGAAGGTTCACCGAAAGGTGAAAGGTGTGTCGGTAGGGTTGCCAAAGGAATGACGACGTTGTTACAAGTTTAGAGTTAGGGTTTTGAAGGTTTAATGATAAATAGGACTAAATTATTTGAATGTGCAAATATGAATGATTAAATTTGTTATTATACCAAACATTTTAATAATTGTTAATGGATGTTAACGAGCGAGTGGTAAAATCGAAGCAAAACATAAAGTTTAGTGGTAACACTAATACAAATTAAAAGTTTAGTTACCAAATTGAATAATGGACCAAAGTTCAGTTACCATTTGTGAACTTTACCCTTGTTTTTTTTGTAATGGTTGACTACAAGTTATTATTTATTTTTTAATTTTAGTTCTTTTAGTAATACACTTTACAGATAAAAATTTTGAACTTAAGTCACCAACTAAAAAAAAGACATTCATCTTCTACTAAAAACACTCGATGAGTTTTAATAATAATTTTTGTTAATAATGATCGACAATGATTAACGTAAAATTTCTTCAATCATTCTTTTAGTTGTCTAAACTATAATTTTTTTAAGTGTCGATATTATCATTTATTGTTCCTTTTAAGGTCAAGCTGAGATACTTATTTTGATCAAAGAACTATAGTTGAGGCACCTACTTTAATCGAAAAATAATAATTTGAACTCTTAAAATAGACAAAAAAAGTTTAGGCACTTAAAAGAAACGAATTTGGGGTGAGGTCCCATTAGCTTGAGTAAAAATCCTTTGCCCCTTAATCATGCCTCAATTTATGCCTATTGTTAAAAAAGTACTTAAAATTAAATTGTGAACTCTAACCCTAAATTTTAAATTTTGAACATTACACCCTAAAAATACACCATACTCTAAATTCTATATACCCTAATCCTAAGTCTTAACTCTATACTCTAAACACTAAACCCTTAATTTATTGTGGAAGTAAAAATTGAAACATAATTAAGAGGTAGATGATTTGCATCATTAACTCTGTTGTCTTATATATAACCAGCATAGAACACTCCTGGATCAATCTTTGATTTATTGAAGGATGATATGCCACGTGGGCGAAATTGGTTGGGCATATGCAAATAGGGGATATCAAAACGAAGGGCTATTATCTGTCTGGTGTGTGATTCTGGACCAACTGCTGTTGTTTTTGCAAAATCTCCCAAACTGAACAAAGAATTCATGGCAACCATCTCGGCTACCACCACCGCCACCCCTACGGCCCTTGTACACAAGCCATTGCCAAGGGTTGCACTTGCATCCCTAATTGCCATCGGTAAGAGTTTTGTTGGATTCTTTCTTTTTTTGGATCATTTTCATTTTTTTAACCTCAAACTGCAAATTTTACTTCCAGGGCTGCCAACAATGGCGAAGAGAAGAAACGTGAAGATGATGTGTTCTATGGAGAAGAAGATTACTTCGTCTTCACAGGAGCAGGGCTCAACCATGGGCAAGACCGCATCAGTGCTTGCAGCAGCCTGTGCAGCCACCGTGTCTAGCCCGGCCATGGCGCTGGTGGACGAGAGACTGTCCACTGAAGGAACCGGTCTTCCCTTTGGATTGAGCAACAACCTTCTGGGGTGGATCCTGTTTGGTGTGTTCGGCCTGATCTGGGCAATTTACTTTGTCTACACTTCCTCACTGGATGAGGACGAGGAGTCTGGATTGTCACTATGAAAGGTCTTAAATGTAAAACCCAAACCTTTTTTTCCCCTTTGATTGTTGTTCATTGCAATGTATAATGTGTGTTTTTAGGACATGGAAAATCAAAGGAGTTTGGCTTTATTATGTTGTAGTAAAACAACTTTTTTTTTTGTTTTCCTGCATGTATAATGTGTGTTTTTCTGTAATTTTTGTTTCGATGCTTGTTTGGGTTTTCACGAACATGTAGAACAGGAAATTTGTAGCTGCCTTCTTCCAATGCTATGGAGGGTTGTAATTCTCCAGTAATTAGCATTACAAATTAATTTATTAGAAGAATAAATGGGGAAACAGAAATGAACTAACTTGATTACGTATATTTCTAATTAGAGCGGATATGCTAAAGATTCGAGAGCAAACATATTTGACCGATTGATCAAACTGTTTATATTTACTCGCTCGAATGTTTGGAGCATCATTTTCTTTTCCTTAAAATCTCTCATTCCTCTCCCTTCTAGGTAGATTTGTACTCGGGATGTCACCTCCCTACCCCTAGTATATTCGGGATCCTTGGCCTTTTCTCACAAAAATTGTCACCTTCAAAGTTTCAACCCGAATCCTCTTTGTAAGAGTGCAATGTGTCTTGTCATTATACACTTGTTAGTATAAATTATATATTATTTAAAATTATATAAAATAGCCATTCTAAAACACAAACAAATATATTGATAATCAAATTATATTTAAATAAAATCATAATATTTTTAAACACAGCTCACACTTATTGAAACTTAAACCAAAATCCAAAATTAAAATTAACACATAATATTTACACACGATGAGACTAATTTTTAAAAATTTAAAAACTGCATAAGTTATCAATTCTATTAAAAACTTTATTTGTTTTTAATTTAAAATACAATTTTATTAAATTTCATTTCCAATTACTCCATATCCATTATTATCCTACATATTTTATTTTAAAGAGAAATACAGATAAATTTAATTTAATTTTAATAATATTCTCATAATACTGTTATATAACGGCCACAATCGAGATTGCGAATTGTTTTTTAAAAATATGATTTGGTGCTTAATCAATTTGTAATTATGAGGTCAGTGAAATATTTTATGTAGGTATATATATAGAGAGAGATGAATTGTATTTTAGCTCTTATAATTAAAAATGCCTTTTCGTTATTTTTCAAGCTAAGATTTATTGCGAATTCAGTTTGAGCAACTTAACAAGATTTAGATCTGTGAAGATCATTGATTTAAATCTCGGTTGCAGTCACGTTTTTGGTCGTGTCGCAGTATTCGCGATTGCGAACATAATGGAGGCTATTGCGGTCATAAAAAGTAAAAGTGTTTTTTAGTTAGAGTGTTTTCCAACACGTATTATAAAACATAATAATTATAATTATAATCATAAAAAGTTACTTTTAATGATTTTAAAGTGTTTTTCAACACTTATGCACTTAAATTATTTGAAATAAAAGGACTATATTGAACAAAAAATAAAATTTGCACTTTAAATTAAGAAAAAATCAAGGACTGAAATAACAAAGATAAAAAGTGACATGGCTGAACGGAAATTAACCTATACCCTTAAAAACACGCTAGCATCTCATAATTTAGTATAGAAATCCTCTATGTACGCCCTCACACTAAAAATTAGGTTTAGGGGTTAAGGTTAGCGGTTGTGGTTAGAGTTTAGAGAATTTAGGGTAGGATGTAATTTTAGGGTGTAGGCTTTAAGATTTAGGGTTATAACTTAAAATTTATTTATTTAGTGTTGGGGCATAAAAAAGGCACCGAAAAGGGAAATAATTTTTATTCCATAAGAATAAAAATTCTCTGTTCCTTTTCGGTGCCACTATGTATGCCCCAAATTAAAAATTACGTTTAGGGTTTAGTTAATTTAGGGTAAGATGTATTTTTAAGGTATAAGGTGTATGATTTAGGATTTAGAATTTAGAGTCCGAGCTTAGAATTTTTTTTATTTTTTATTTTTAGTGTTAAGACATAAAAAGACACCGAAAAGAGGCAAAAAATTTTACCCCATAATTTAACCTTTTATTTATGGGTCAAACCCTAATCGTGGATTTCAATTAAAAATCCTTAATAATTTTTATCAAATTAATGGTCTCTTGATGCATTTTCCTAATTGAATTCTCATAACTCAATGATTTTGTAATGATAATAAAATAAGATTATAACATTAATAACAAAACCTAAATCCCTCTTTATTCGTCGTTTTCTCTTTGGCTTTCAAACCCCAAAAGGGTTGTTTTCACGCCGTCGTCATCAAACCAGTATTTAGAGCCGCGCGATTTCACCTCTTGTCGTCGGCACGCCGTCAATCCCCTCTCGTCAACGTCGACCAATCCTCCCTGTAAGTCTCATCAGCTCGCCTCCCTTTACACTCTCACGCTCACCCTTATCGCCCGCTCATGGATTTTTTTTAGATTTTACAGTAACGGGAGAAAACAGGGATAGCGGCCCGTTACTACCGTTATTTACCGCTACCCGTTAAATTGCGACCGCAATCCACCGCTACTAGTGTGATTCCGCGTCCCACCGTTGTTTTCGCCGATAGCGGTTTCGACCGGCAGCGTTACAGCGGTCGCGGGCCGTTTTTTTGAAATCCTCCCCCAGATTCTTGAAAAATTTAGAACTCTGAAGACAGACTGAGAAAATGTTCTATCTAAGCTTAATCGAACACACTTTGCGATTACCACCTCATCTTCTTCACCTTCCTCTTGATGAGGCTCTTAAGACAGAATTGGAAACCCTTTTCATAGATAAGGTTTGTAGTACCATATCTTCCGACATATTCATTGTCTCAACGGTTTTTTTAAACTATGCTTTGATAATGATTGGCGAATGTTTGTGAATTATACTACAGGTTATTGCAAATTTAGGACTCTGTATTTCAGTATATGATATCCGGTCAATTAAAGGTGGCTTTGTCTTTGCCGGGGATGGTGCTTCCACTTATACGGTAAGGCTTCTCTTTTTTCGGTATTAAGGTTCTGTATGCAAGAAATGTTGATTTATATATTATTGTTTTTCTGAAGTCTCTGAAGTTTGACATTTTTTTTGTTTTTCCTTTTTTGCTGTTGTGGTAGGTTGAGTTCAGATTGATGGTGTTTCGTCCATTTATCGGCGAGGTCATTGTTGCAAAACTTAAAGAATCTGATGCTAATGGCTTGCGCTGTAAGTTTGGAAGAGGATTACCTTTCTACTTATTTGGTTTTGATTGTTTGGAGTTCATGATTTCAGTTTTCTTCTTCTTTGAGTACCTATTGTCCTTTATCATCTTTATGGTTTTAGAAAGTTCATCTTTGTTTCACATCAATGAATTTAGAAGGTTACTGCTTGAGTTTTTAGACAATGCAGGGTTAAGATTGTCGTCCCATGTGTATGTTTCTTGTTGTATTTCGGACTCGGTCCATAAGTTAGATGAAACGTGATAAGGAGTATAACAAGCAAAACTTTCTATCCTTCCTAACCCTTCAAGTTTTGAAGTAATACACCATAAGCAGATGCCAGGAGAGTTAGATTCTTTGACAGTTCGACTTTCATTTTGATGCTAATTGCTGGTTTGCTATAAGCCTTGTTGCATATGGATTCCCCTCATTTGATATAACCTTTAGTATTGTGTTACAGAGTTATTTTGTGGCCAATTACACGTTTTCTTGTTATTGTGATCGAAGCTAAACTAGCCAGGCATATAGGGGGATGGTTCTTCAGGCCAATTATGGTATCATCTTGATAAATACCATTTGGGAATATCTAAATGGTCCTGTGATTTGCAGTGTCCCTTGGCTTTTTTGATGACATTTACGTACCTGTCGACCAAATGCCGAATCCATCTCGCTTCGAAGCTGTCCCTAATATGAGGTGAGTGCTAGTTGAGTGTTTATTCTGCTCTGATATAACCAGATGTAGAACTTACAACTTTAACCCTTGTCTTTCATCTTTTAATTTATTATCCTCTTTATGTTGGAATGCATGAGTAATGTGCTTCTTGCTATTTTGAGGATTGCAGAAATCAAGGCAGATGGATATGGGACTTTGGAGAAGAAGAAGAGCAGTCGGATGAGCCACGATTTGTTATTGATGGGACAGATCTCGTGCGTATCGTGATATTTTTGCACAAATTTCCATAAACTTCTGATATTTTACCTTTAGTGACTTGAGACTTTCATAATCACAGATTAAATTTCGAGTTCAGAATGTTATTTATCCTTCAATCCCACTTGAACAACCAGAAAATTCGAAACCATTTGCCCCAATGGTGATCACTGTAAGTTCATCTTTCACAATTATTGTTTTGCCATTGTCTGTAGTGTTAGGCTTCTCTTTCTGGAGTTTTTCTCCTTGGCTAAAACGTTGATTGTTTCATTATAAACCATATAATCAAGTATATCTTTCAAGTATGAGAAACAACTTCGCACGGAAAAGTAGTCATTGTCATGTAATGAGAGTATAATTTGTTGTTGTTGTTGTTCTTCTTCTTCTCCTTTCAAATCTTGGTTACACTTACAGTGCCAATTGTAATGAGACATGCACAAAGAGAAGGTTAACCTTCCCTCTACAAGGCCTGAAAATACAGAATATTTAGTTCTATTATCGGTATCTTATTTTCTTATACATTTGTTTCGTTTCAGGGAACACTAAACCATGACGGTTTGGGGCCGGTTTCATGGTGGGAGGAAGCAGAAATCGTCGAGGATGAATCTTAAGTTTACAGATTCAGCCTTTAGAGCTTTTATTGACAGTAGATGTTTATAGTTTACTTCACAATGCACTACAAATGATCTTTTTTCAAAGCTTCCTAACCTGCTGTAGGTGTTTGCCACTCTTTTTTCAAAGCTTCCATGTGCTTGGAGATTCTCTAGGGTGAGTAAAATACGACTAGACTCGAATAACTTAAAATTTTAGTGGATGACTTTCAAGTTTGAGTCGATTTCCTCAATTGTGTTTGATATATGTATATCACATATGAATATATACAGAGAGAGAGAGAGAGTTAGGATCAACTTACACAATGTAAAACTCTTTAAGTTTTACACGTTTTCTGGATCGTTAGATGTGGGAATGGATGGTTCAGATTAACTTCTTACTATTTTTTCTCTAAGTGATAGTCTTCACATATTTACTGTTCATCTCATCTATTCGTTTCACTCATCCAGCGGTCCAAAAAACGTGTTAAACTTAAATAATTTTACATTGTGTAAACGGATCATATATATATATATATGTGGTTATTGAAAGTTGTTAAAATTGAAATCAATTAGTACATAACATTATATATTTATAATTATATTTATATTTAAATAGAAACTCAAATAACTTAGACTCAAATTTTATAAATTTGACTAAAAAATTTTAAAATAAAATTTGAGTTATACAATAGTATTCTTTAACTTGAGATTTTTTTACTCAGTTTTAATCGAATGCTCATATCTGGATTCTATGTTTGCTTACGGATTTGCTCCATAGTCCATAATATTGGAAGCAAACAATGTAGTCCAAAAATAAGATTATAATTCAAGCCGAAATTTAAAGAAAAATGATATCCTATAAAAAATTGAGGACTGTCTTCAGATCAAATAAGTTGGTTCCAATTTCATTAATTTACAACACTAGACCTAACTAGTAACTAGTTTTTGTTGCAGAAGTGAATGTGAAAGCTCGTAGTAAATTAATGTAAGAAAATCAGCGCGCGCTGCCAGCTTTTTTCTGTTGTTTGGAACAGCGATGTTCGCGCTATGTTGTCTTTTCAGTTTGACTTGAGAGGTCGCGATTCGCGAGTGAACCATATTAGAGGCGCTTATTTCATTTTTTAGTCCTCCTTTGTTTTTCTTTTGTTCCAAAATCGTCCTTTGTTATTTATGAATGCATTAAGGACACGTCAAAATTTAAAAATTCAAATAAAAATAAAAACCAAACAACTAAAATTAATTTTAAAATTTTTCGTTTTCAACTCTCTGAATTGTCTAAATGAAAAGGTATTATATTTTTTTTTAAGAGATTTGAATTCGAACAAAACACAAAATTACACATTAACATAATAAGAATTTTAAAAATAATCATTATTTCAATTAAATTGCGTTAATTTAGTTAACTTAGATAAATATAAAATTGACAAAGTATGTTAACATTAAAAGCAATTTTAAAAAAATATATTTGATGTATTGACTAGGGATAAGCGTTCGATCGAGTCGAGTAAATTTTTTTTGAGTTATTCGAGTTGACGAGTCTAATTTTATCATTCGAACTTTCATTCAAAGGTTTTTTGAGTCGATTCGAGTTGAAGAAATTCGAGTCGAGTTTTCGAGTTCCTATAAAAAATTTAATTGTAATTATTTATCATGTTATAGTACAGTTTGATTCTAATTTAAATGGCTTTCTCTAATCATATAAGATATGCATATATATATATATTTATTTATTCATATTTTTTTATATGTGACAATATTTCTTCATATTTTTATATATCAGTATGTATATATCAATAAAAACATTGAGGGACTCGCCTCGAACTTAAAAATAAACCCACTAATTACTAGAAATTTCGAATAATTCGAATTTCCATTTTACAACTTAAACTTTATTTTAATTTTTTTCGAGTCGAATTGAGTCTATGAAATTTTGAGTGAAGTATTTTCGCCTCGAGTCGAGTGGAATTATTTAATTTTTCCGAGTCGAGTTTTGCTCACTCTTAATATTGACAGTGAAAAATTTAGCTTACATAGACATGTTTATTCTAGATTTAGGAGTTTAATTTAGGATTAAAGTTTAGATATTTACATTTTAAAATTTAATGACATACATTAATGTTTAAAGTTTAGGATTTGAATAAGCATTAAAAATTTAGATTTTATATATCAAAAGTGTACAAGGCATGCTTTCTAGTGATGTTTATGATTAACCAAAATAATATAACGGTTAATCTATAGGCTTTGTTCTTTGTGTAATTAAAATATATTATCTTTAAGAGATACGACTAACTTGTACAATGTGAAATTTTTTAAGTTTCACACGTTTTCTGGATCGTTAGATGGAAGGAATGAATGTCTCAGATTAACTCATCACTCTTTTTTTTTTCAAGTGATAATCTTCACATATTTACCGTTAATCTCATTCATTCGTTTCACTCATCCAACGGTCCAAAAAACGTGAAAAAACTTAAAGAGTTTTACACTGTGTAAAACAACTCCAATCCCTATCTTTAAATATTATCATCTAATTACACTAAAAATATAATATAATATTTTGATTAACCACAAATACTCTTTTCACCGAAATTTTATATTTGTCCCATTTGTCATTATCCAATTTTAATTTAATTTAATCGTTTAACGTCTCCCACCAACCAAGAGAGAGGGTAAAAAGGTAAATAAGCATTACAAAAACCAGGTAGCAGCACGCTCCTCCCGCTCCTCCCGCTATGGTATATTTTAATTTTTTCCATTTATAGGTTTCGAAAACAGGCGCCAAAAACATCCATTTCTCCCGCCCCGCCTACCTCTTCCCGACCAAACCCTCCCTCTCTTTATTTTCAATCTCTTTTCCCCTCTTCATTCCCCATCCAAGATCTCTCCCTTTCTCTAGTTTCTCCTCTATTTCCTTCACTGCTTCCGTTTACTAAACGGCGATGCACCACCCACAGCCTCATATTTCCTCCGGCTACTCCGTCTCCGCTGCCACGGCGGCGTTTGACTTCAAACCGGCCAAACGCCGTGGCAGCTACAATTGTAGCAGATGCGGGCTTCCTAAGAAAGGCCACGTTTGCCAACTCAACAGTGGAACTACCACTACTTCAACTTCCACTCCAACCTCGAGTCCAGCCGCCACTACCATCGAAAACTCCTCCTCCGCATCCCGTCCACCTCAGCCTCCGCCCCTACGTCAGTCCTCGCATCTTCGACGTGCGCTTTCATTTGACGACGTTGACATCCGCTGTGACTCACCGGAACGCGATTTGGACGGCTATGATTCTACCCATCCGGGAGCGTGTGTTGACCCGGATGATGAGATAATCTCTGGCGGGTTGCCGGCTGGGTGTTTGTGGGAGGTCTTGAGGAGGTTGCCGCCGGCAGGTCTGCTGGCGGCCGCAGGAGTGTGTAAAGGTTGGAGGGAAACTACGAAGAGGGTGTGGAGGGCGGCGGCGGAGCTGAGACTTATGGTTCCACCTAGGGGTCAGCTCAGATTCACGGGATCGATCTTAAAGAAATGCTCCAGCCTTGTTAAACTTTCTCTTAAGATGGAAAGGTTTGGTTCGTCAGATCTAGGACTTTGCCGGTTGGATCGGTTGATACCAATGAAGATCAAAATAAATCCAATGAAATTAGAATGAATCTGGCTATAATATAACGATATATAAGCCGTAAAACAAAGTGGAAACTGATCTATAATCAGAAACGCCACGAAATTTCCTGCCTGTGCTCGATCTAAACACTGTTCTAATTGCGTTAATTTTTCTGCAGACGTTTGATAAATATCCTGTAATTATGAGCTAGAATCAACACAATAATTAACAAGGGGCTGGATTAACTTTGAAACAAAAATCTTGACCGGAAAATATCTGTTTCAGTGCTGCTTTTGGACTCCTGTTTGATTCTAAACACTTATCTTTTTCCTTGTTTGATTCTTGCAGTGATGTTGATGCAACAATGCTGGCCTGCATTGCGTTTTCTTGCCCTAATTTGGAGTCTATGGAGCTTTCTACATCGAGTACGGCTGTCAATAGGATCACAGGGTATAATTTCTCTTCTCTTCCCCTTTTTCTTGTGATTTATCATTAGATCTTTAGAATGGAATGCCTAGTTGCTTAGTTAGTAAACTTTGCTACTGTTGTAATTGTTCGATTGTTGGTGCTCGGTAATGGTTTAGATCTAGCTCATCGGTTGAAATTGATATGTGTTTTTACCAATTAAATAATTGGAAGGCTTGAGTGACTGAAAGGTTAAAGCTAGGGTGAAATGCATAGATATATCTAGCTGAGTGGTCCTGGTAACCTTTTTCTTACCTTTGATTCGAGATGCTACGGTAAAGATGAAAAGGTTATAAAGTTATGTATACCCTGTTACAGATTTATTGGTCCGACTTATTTGATGAATGTTTGTTCTTATTGATCTAGAGCTCCATGTTGCCATGAATAACGTGTTCTATGTTAAAATTCCTGTTTATGATTGAATCCATTTCGACATTTGTTGTTGTTTTAGATTTCAAACTGTTCAATGAGTTATGTTTTGTTTTATTTCCTGCTGAATAAATGTCAGATTGAGTGATTCTGATTTAGTTTAATTAATGTTTTATGTATAGAGATGAATTGGGTCGATTTGTTGCTGATAAACGCTGTCTAACAAGCCTAAAGATGGAAGGATGTTCTAATTTAGGGGGCTTTGTCCTCTCTTCATCAAGTCTATCTACTCTCTGGCTTTCTGATCTTTATTCCCTTTCCAAGATGGTAACTTTTTCATCAGGTCTTTTTTTGTATATATAAGTTCAAAATTTTGGGGCATGCGAGTGAATTTGTGGTCTTTATATGCGCCTTCTATTGTAGGTTTTTAACTGTCCCAATCTGAAAGAGATATCCTTAGAATTTTCTCGCCAAGAAAATGATACTACCGATCTTACAACCGTGGTTGATGGTATGGGCAGAAGTTGTCCAAAGTTGCAAAACATACACATTGCATCATTTCGGCTTTCACATGCTGTTGTGCTTTCTCTTACAGCAGCTAATTTGAGGTTTGTTGATCCTCTTGGTCTACACATTCATTTTAGTTATGTAATCATTTATGAAGCTATAGACATTGCTTTGCTTTATCAGGAATTGTAGTGGTTAAATGGACTTGCTTTGTTCAGTTTTCTTACAATGCCATGTTTTGTTTCAGAGATCTTTGCATTTAGAGGGTAAATAATCACTAGTTTAATAAATGTTGTCTATTATTCAGGGGCTTGCGAATGCTTTCACTTGTTCTTGGCTCAGAAATCACTGATGCATCTGTTGCTGCTATTGCTTCAAGCTATTCAAGATTAGAATTGCTTGATCTCAGTGGGTATGTTTTGCTCCGGCTTTAATGAGTTTTTCCGTTTATCTGGGCTGGTTCTAAGGGATTACTTTTTATTAGTTAATCTTCAGCAACATATTCCTGATGCTTGCTGCATCATTTCAGGTCCAGCATCAGTGATAGTGGCATTGGAATGATCTGCAATGTTTTCCCAAACACATTGTCAAGATTCCTCCTTGCTCTTTGTCCCAACATAACTTCAAGTAATCCTCGTTTCTAAGACTTACATCTATCTATGTCTCCGGCACACCTACATTTATACGGTAAATACTGTTTTTTTCTGTAAAGATGTTCGTTAACATGTTTCTCTGCATTTCTCAGGTGGAATTCAGTTTGCCACAGCTCAACTACCTCTTCTTGAACTTGTGGATTGCGGGATGACAATATGCGATCCCGATTCCCATGATTCACCTTGTGATCAAAGTGGTGACAATGAAGTTCCAAATGCATTGAACAATAAACTGCACCTTATGTACCAGAAGCTTATCATCAAACACAGCCGACTAAAGAAACTCAGCTTGTGGGGTTGTTCTGGCTTAGATGTGAGCTCTTTTAGTCCTTAATCTTGAGTACCTTGCTAGTTTCTCCTCAATATCCTATGTGGTTCTTATTTGTGAATCTCAATGCAGGCTTTATGTTTGAATTGTCCCGAACTCGACGACCTTAATCTCAACTCTTGTAAAAACTTGCATCCAGGTATGCTCAGGCCAGTTGAGTATGCTCAGCTTTTCTCATGGTTTAAGAACTATCTACTAAACTGTTTGTGTTTCACAGAGAGATTGCTCCTTCAATGTCCACGTCTACAAAATGTCCACGTGGCAGGATGTCAGGAGTTGTTAATTGGAGCCATCAAAGGCCAGGTATGTTAAAATCCAAGTCTTCAAACTGCAAAGATCATCTCATCACAAGTTCACAACCCCTTACCAGTTGTTTTTGCCATTATTTGAAATCCTTTTGCTATCGTTCGTAATTGTAGGTAAGTGATAGCATGTCGTCTCTGGAAAACCAATTCCAATGTAAGCGACTGGCCGATGGCTGCAAGAGGGTTCGTGCCCCGGATTGTCTGAGTCCAGAGGTAATAGTTCTATTATATGCAGAAATCAGCTTGAAATATGAAATCCAGATGGGGTGAATGGATTGACTCTGGTAGCTAATGTGAAGTGGTGTTGTTTACTTTTGCAGACAGGTGGTGATAAAAAACGGAGGAGGGTAATGGAACGGCAATGTAATGTGCTTGTGGACTAAAAATCTCCATTTTTGTAACCTCTACTTTGCACAGCATTTTTCTACTTAATTTAAACATCATTGTCCACAGATTGTTGTACTGTTGTCATATTTCCCAAGGCTAAGGTTGTCCTGGACTGGACCTAAACATTAAACAGTTGCCAGTTGGTTACCAATTCAATAAATATGCCTTTTATGAAGTACTGACCTAGTGTATGATTTAGGATTTAGAATTTAAGTTTAGGATTTGAAATTTAATTTTGTAATGTTTTTTAGTGTTTATAAGTAGAGGCATCTAAAAGGGTAGAGAATTTTTATCTATTTATTTTGGTTTTTTTTATTAATATAAAACAAAGGCTAAAATATACATTTGGTATCTTAATTAGGTACATTCTCCCAAGTTAGTATTTAATGAAATTTTGCTCCTAAATTGGTATCAGGCATATTCTTTCAAATTGATACTTAAGTTAGTATTTAATGAATTTTTGCTCTTAAATTGGTATCTAAATTAGGCATATTCTTCCAAATTGATACTTAAAAGAATTTTTACTCTTAAGTTGGTACTTGAACTAGACACATTCTTTTAAATTGGTACCAAAACTTATATATTATAATTTGGTCATAATTCAATACAAATCAATAAATTTAACTCTTTATATTTACAAATTTTGTCAAATTACTTTTTCTTATTCTCCTAAATTGTTTGTACACATTCTCAGGAATTGTTACATTACTTTCCTGGTATAATAAAAGTTTAATAATAACTTGTCGTTTTATCGTAGAATGTAGTTGTTCAATTGTTTTTTTGATCCTATAAACTCACTTGATTTGACAATATTATAATTTTTTTTACTAAATTGATGTAATTTTAAAATATTAAGGGTAAGTTTTTAGGACTAAAATAGTTAATAGAAATACCAAAACCATGAATGAAATTAAAGTCCGGGTACCAACTTTAGAGCAAACAATTTTTAGGTACCAACTTAAGAGAAGATACATAATTTAAGTAGCAAATATATATTTAAACCTTAAACAAAATTTCGAAAAAAAGACTTGAACTTGGAATACTAAGGATTTTAATGTCTTAATTTTACTTTAGAGCCAATGCCTCAATGAACCACCCTTCTAAGGACCAATAGCTCATCAGGTAAATTAACACTTGCATTGATTACATTATATTTATTTTTTACTCTATACAATAATTGTGCGCTAATAGGCCGTGTGTTAAAGGACATATTTATTGAATTGGTTTTAGGGTTATATTTTAGAGGTTAAAGGATAACTTAGAGTTTATGGTTAGAAGGTAGGGTTTAGAGTTTAGTGTAATATAGTTAGGGATTTAAGTTCTAATCTATAAATCCTAAATTATAACCCTCAATTCTTAAATTTTAATCACAACCCTTAAATTCTAAATCATTAAACTCAAACTCTGATCTATAAACCCTAAAATCTAACTTTAAAACCTAAAATTAATGTACTTGTAAAAAATTTATTTTCACCGTCAGCATATTGAATAATTAACCATCAATTAATATCATTTTATCTCTTGACCTTTATTTTATTATCTCATGCCTTAAACGCATGTTTATTTTTACTGTTCATTATTGTTATGAAATTAATTAATATTTTATTCAACAATTCAACTAAAGAATAAAAGTCAAATAGTACTACTTATGGACACACATGACCAAAGCCGATGGGCATTAATAAATGCCCATATTCCTCCTACGTACGTAACCTTCTTTAGTCTTTCACCAATCTCAATATATAAAAATAAAGGTAAAATATCAAAAATAGCTCTTAACGTTTTACATTTTAATAATTTTAACATTATTTTTGTGTGTAAACAACCACCTAACGTTTTATTTTTTGTTTAAATTTTACTTTTTGTAGATGAAAATCGTTAGTCAACTAATGGTCAACGCTTGAGGCTGACGTGGCATGTCTGTAGGGCATGGGGAGATGATGTGACACTGTCACATGGCATTTTTTAAAAAAAAATTAATTAATTAATTAATTATTTTTAAAGATTTTTTTAAAGATTTTTAACCAATCGTCACATCAGCAAAGTGCCACGTGCCAGTGCCAGGTCATCTTCTCATGCCCTGCAGACATGTCATGTCAACCTCATGCGTTGACTGTTAGCTGACTAACATTTTTCATCCAATAAAGATAAAATTTGAACGAAAAATAAAACATTAGGTGATTGTTTGCACCAAAAAAATATAGCCAAAATGACCTAAAGGTGAAACGTTATGGGCTATTTTTGACCTTCTGCCAAAAATAAAATACAAAATAATTATAGTATTAATAATTTTTTTTGAACATAATATTACTAATAATTGAATGAATAGAAATAATAATTATAACTACAAACCCATACATTATTCATTCATTTATTTATAACAAGTGTCTTTTTATAGTAAGCAAAGCCATAATCAATAATATAACTAAACGCAAAGCTGAAAAGCACCAAACAAAAGCAAAAGACAACAGCCCAAAGTTCTTGCCACCAGACACATACAGTGAAGTATTCATGTTTCAGTTTCTGTCCATATTCCATAACATATATCAAATACTTAATTACCACTATTTTATCTCACATCAACTCATAATATGTATTAATTCTTAATTAACACAAAAACACCCTAATTATTATTATTATTAGAAATAATAAAGTCAAACTGCTCCATCCATCCATGCATCCATCTGCTGCCTGTTTTGCATGTTATGATGATGATGTGATGATATGTGCATGCATGCAGCAGGCTTCCACAGAGATCAACAAGAGCAGATTGCTCTATCATCTCCCTACTCCCTTCAGCTCCTCTTCTTGCATTTCTCCACAGCTTTTGGGGCTGAAATCAAATCCATCAACTTTTGGGTCACTAAACTATGGTAGACTGTTCATTTTGGTCACTCAGCTTTCAAAAGATACAAAATGGACAGTGACCCATTATCCGTTCTTAAGAGGTGATGTGACAGTTAAAAAAATTTGTATAATAACATATTTAGTCCTTCATATCTACACGAATTTTCTTAATTGTCATTTCACCCCTTAACGACAATTATCTGCAGTGACCTTTTGTAATAAAATTAAATTTTAATGATCATTTTATAACTTTTGAAAGTTGAATAACCAAAATGAATAATAACCTATATTTTAGTGATTATTTGTGAACTTTAGCCTTTATTTTATTAATCAAATTGTTTAAAATAAGTAAAATAAAAAGGGTTTTGTTTTTAATTAATTCTTTAAGAAGTACTAACCGAGTCCGATTGCCTCTGTTCCTTTCATAATGCGCAACCTTTTGCATGATTCCACGAACATCCTAAAACAAAACAAAAATGTAATATAATTAATTTAATGTAAAAATTAATTACAATAAAAATTGCTAAATGCTGAAATATAAATAAATTTAGACGGTCCAAATTAATTAGCACAGATAAATGGGTACATACTCCCAAGGGACATCACCAACAAGCATCCAGTCACCATCCTTGTCCTCATAGGTAGGAACATAATCAGAGCCATTAAGGAGATCCATAAGCTTGCTCTCATTCATGAAATCCTTCACTCCTTGGGATCCACAATTCCCTTCATTTTTTATCAACATTATTAATTAATCACTATCATATAATCTCAAATTTAGTGAATTTATAATATTTTATTTTTGTTAGTATTTTTTAAAATATAATAATTTTGACAGGTTAATAATTCGTGTTATAGAAGTGTGCGACAATTTTAACTATAACACTAATAAAATAATATACGTGATTATATTCAGAACATATACTACAAATTACTAACCGATAGTGAAAGAACTGAACATTTTGGCTAAAGCATCAGAAAGTTGGTGGTAGCTTGTGTACATCCTCAAGTCCACCTTTCGGAGGTAAGGCGCACCGTCCATGCTCACCTTCACGAACGCCACCTTCTCGCCGCCGCTCTCGTCGCTGCTGCTCTTTTGGGTGGCCGTGGCTAACATGTTCTTCCGGAATGACCGGACTGGTGGCCATCCCACAACTTGTGCTCTAAAATCATATATATATATATATATATTCATTAATTAAACTCTATTATTAACCTTCAATTTATATTTTAACCAATTAAAATGAGGATTTTTATTTTTATTTATATTTATATAAAGTCCTACAAATATTTTTGTACTAATTCTACATGGAATATTAACCAACCACACATCTCATCTCAAAATGAATTACATAAATATAATAAAAACAAAAATAAATCGAACATCTACAAAAAAAAAAATGTCTAAGCTTCTCCAATGATATATATTAATATATACTTCAAAGATCCAAATTAGTTGAACGTGACAAACATGATTAACATATAAAAACTACGCCTTTGTCTCTCTTTTCTGATATACTAATATGTAAAAATTGGTTGCTTAAGTACCTAATCACTCACGTAATCATGATTTAACATATATTCACCAGGAAGAACTAAACTATTTTTTTTGAATATGCTGGTGTGATGTAAGGGTAGAATTTGTTCAACTTTCTTAATCTTTTCAAAGACAGCACACACATCATGTATTACTGGTGCTCAAACCCGAGTAACAAGGGATGATGAACATCTACCTTTGCCACCAGGACACAAGAGGATGAGTGAAACTAAACCATTTTTTATAATAAAAAAAAACCCAGAATTACTTATAAGAAGAAGAAGAAACAACTTACTTGGCAGGAGGCTTAGCAGGATCAATTGCAGAAAGGAGAAGATTCTTCTCCTTGTTCAAACCAGTCACCTTCTCATCATTGGGATCGATCCCGGAGGTGTCCTGCTTCGAGGAAAGGTTAAGTTTCAGATCAACCGTCTCGGAGAATCCTCTTTTCCTCACAACTTCACCACCGCCACCTTCTCCTCCTCCTCCGCCGCCGCCGGGCAACCCTAGCCTCAGCTCTGTCTCTTCGAACCCCATCTTCTCCTTCTCGCATCCTCCTACACGATCTCCTCCTCCTTTCATACCCATCTTCAGCCCAACTTCCATAACTCTTTCTTTCTTTCTCTAATGGTTTTTTCTTGACTAAAACTCTGAAAGTGAAAATAAAGAAGAAGAAAACACAAGGTGTTTAGATTATTGATAATAATAGCAGGGGGAATAGGAGAGTGTTGGAGGGTATATATAAAGTTAACGTAAGTGTGCATTGTCGGTTTTTACTGTTGACTTGAGCTTGGGAATGTGGACACGTGGCGAGACCTGTGAGCTGGATTATCCTAACTTGCTGGGGTAGGTGACGACAAGGTGAGGTTAGCATCCTATGACTGTGTTATACTTATTCCTGTGTGCGAAAAAGAAAGAAAGAGGGAGTCGACAACCCTTGTTGGCTGCCCATTTTTAACTAGGGTTTGCCCCCCACCCCCCCCCCCACCCTCTCTTGTTTAATTTAAATCTCTTAATAATTCCCTTAATTCAGAATTGGGATTTGAAAATGATTCCTTTGAATGATTGTATTTAGATATAATTAAGTTAGTTAAATTAAACAAAGCAAAATCATGCATAACCTAAATTAACATTTATAATAGTATATAATGACAAAATTAAAATTATGGGACAAAGTATAATTAACCATAAAATGAAGGACCACAACCCTATCCTAACAACACCTCCAGCTATGCTCATATATTATTTTTCTTTGGGTTAAACTTTATATGTATCTATGCATGTATGTAGTGACGAAACTCAACATTATTTATTAAGAGATTAATTTAATATATCTAAATGTATGAGGATCAATAATATAAATTGTATATTTTTAGGGGACTAAGAATACAATTTTACCATTACTTCTAAATTAAAATTTTTACAATTATTCAAAATTTTGGAAGGTCGTAGTCCACTGATTCCTCTTGTGTGAGATGAAAATCGTCTACCCCTAACTATGCCCTCATTGGTGCCTCAATTTTAAAATAAACAGGTTTATGGTTTAGGGTTTAAGATTGAGGTTTAGGATTAGGGTGTAGGGAATTAGGGGTAGATAGTATTTTTAGGGTTTAGGGGATAGAGTTTAGGATATAAAAATTAGGGTTAGGGCTTATAATTTAATTTTTAGGTGTTTTTTTAGTAGGAGGTATATGAGGAGACATAGTCCGTGGCAAAAATCTTTTACTCCTCTTGTGTGTGCCCATGTATATATGTATGTATAAATACACGTATGGTCAGTAACAGAGACAGTTCTTCTGTGGAGCTGAGGGGAGCCTCGGCTCCCCAACATTTGTAAAATTTATTTTGTAGTCTTTTAAAATTTAAAAAAAATCTTGATATAAGTATATAATGGCTCCTTAAAATTTGAAAAAACTTGTTTTAAGACCTTACAAATTTTAAAAATTTCTCTTTGCGTATATAATAACTTCCCCCAAAATTAAAATTTATCTTAATAACTTCTTAATATAAGTATATATGAGTGCTTAGAGAAGCATATGTTGGCGGGATCGTGGGTAGTGTTTGCATTAATTGGACTGCCGTCCGGAAAGGAAATGCGGGCTCGAAAGGAGAAACCATGAACAATAGTTTGACTACGGCATCGGCATCGGCACGCACAAAAAGGGATTCCCTTGGCTTAATTACATTTATATCATATGATCCTGTTTGGTCAATCTATTTCAAATTGCATGTACACATGGAGGCCACGATCCCGTTTTATAAATCTCCACTCACCATTGTGTTGTAAGTAGTATCAGAGACAAAGTCAGAATTTAGAATTGAAGAGGGGCAAAACATAAAATTTAAAAGGTGAAGTAGGTAAATTCATAATTATCCTACTTGTTTTTAAAAAAATATACAAAATCAAAACGTAAAAAAAAAATTCCCCCTACACGGGGGGACAGCCCCTTCCATGAGAGCTATAGCTCTGTCACTGCGTAGTATAAGATTAATGAAACTAGGATCTTTTCGTGGGGAGGTTCAAGATATTTTAAGATATTTTAAACCGCCAAATCTTATTATAACATAATTTTTTTGAATAGTCTAAAGGTAATTACAATGTAATATTTGTTCATATATATTCTTAACCCTTTGATAATGCACACACACTTTGTAGACAATGTGATTGAACCCGAGACTCTTAGGATGAACATCATCTGATTTTTTACTGAACAACTTGTTGGATTCCATAATTAATCATACATTAAAACTTAATATTCAATTCAAAATTTATGGTACAGTAATTATAATAATACTAACTGAAATAAGACTCCTTTCAACAACATCAACCAGTAACTTGAAAGATTAATAGTGATGGGTGAGATAATTTAATTATTTTGTTTAACTATATTAATGGTTAATATAGCATTGTTAGATTGGTATGGTACGTATATCTATATACTATAAGCCATGAACTTAAAAAAAAATCTTGATTAGTCCGAGAAAAAAGTTGTAAATCTCTTGTAATCATTCACATCTTTCTAGATAACAAGTAAAGTTCCATATCTTTTTGAATCATCAACATAATCCGACCCCCCGTTTTCCTATCATGAATATCAGCTTTTTTAACTTTTCTTAAGTCCAACTTGTATATAAATAATATTTTGGAGAAATTTTATTATCGGCTATATTTGTTCATTTCAATAATATTATTTTCAAAATTTAAATTTAAGATTTTTTAACAATATAATACTACATTTTAGAATGATACTTAATATTTTTTTTGGATACAAGACTTGTTATTTTATGTATAACCATCAATATTTAATCTATTGATGATTAATCTAAATTAAATACTGCAAAGACTCATTATAAGACGAATTTACTAACATAAAACTTATGTATTAGATGCACGAACCAACTTACCTCGGTGTTTAAGAGAACAATTGTTATTTTTATAGATCACGAGTTTGAGTACCAACAACTGCAGCAGTGTAATTGCTTCAACTTCTGTTTGCCCTCACCTTCATGCCCCAACGCTCGGTTATCTATCGTTTTAAGCGCTCAAACGAACGTTTGATGGTAGCTAAAAAATCTAACTTTTAACCAACCAACGTTTGTCCCGGCAACTGCAAAGGATGCCCTAATATTTTATTTGAATTGAAAAAACGGTTGGTTGAGAAAGTGGCAGCCAAGTTTAAGAGAAAAGCATGTGATAAGATTCATTGAAAGAGGGAAAATTTTAGAGGGACCCACAAAGTGGCCATGTGAACTTGTTTGCTCATGGTTGTGTATGTCGCCTTTGTCTCAAACCCTATCCCATGTGCGCCGCTACAGGGCATCCCACTTCTCTAATTAAGCAAAACTATTTTTAATTAATTGCACATTTAATATTATTATTATTATTATTATTATTATTATTATTATTATTATTATGGATTAATATCTTACACACTGGCGGTCGGTG
Source organism: Hibiscus tridactylites (assembly GCA_958450335.1). Lineage (NCBI taxonomy): Eukaryota > Viridiplantae > Streptophyta > Magnoliopsida > Malvales > Malvaceae > Hibiscus > Hibiscus tridactylites. Next base: position 105,631,997 of record OY288269.1, read on the forward strand.
AAAACTGAAAGTTTCTACAATCGCCTTAGTTTTAGGGTACATTGAGTTAATTTAGAGTATAGAGTTTAGCGGTTTAGGTGTAGGGAGTTAGAATTTAGGGGCAGTTGTTTCAATTTAAGGTTTATGGTTATAATTCAGGGTTTATAAGTTAGAGTTTAGTTTTTAAGGTAATATAGTGAAAATTTAAGTTTTAACCTATAAACCCTGAATTATAACCATAAACCTTAAATTAAAACAATTATTTATAAATTCTAACTCTCTACACCTAAACCACTAAACCCTATACCATAAACTAACTCATTATACCCTAAAACTAAGGCGCTTGTGAAAATTCAGTTTCCGCCACATGTGTTTAAAATATTTATCTTGTTATCATTTCTCACTATATCCTTAACTATAGCCCTTATTTAGTATTAATTATTATTAATTATATATTGCATTATAAAATCATTTTCACCGATGTGAGATGACCATTCATTTGTGGGTCATATACAAGTTTTACTAATTAATTGAATTGATTTTTCAATTTAGTGTTAACAAATTTTTTGAATCAAATTCGTAACTTTCTTTCCAATAATATTATTTTTTAAAGAGAGAATTTAAGAGCGAAATACTATAAAATCGTCTTTAAATATGTGAAATAAAGCCTAGAAAAAATCATATAAAATTTTTAATTAGATAATTCATGGATACAACAAAATTTGCTATGTCTCTCCCTGTTGAAGAAGATCATATTGTTATAATGTTATCTAATATTTTTAGTACACGAAGATTTTAAGTGTGAAATACTGACACTGGGTTTGCCTACAAAAAATCGGAGGTAGGTTCCAGCCTATTGTTCCTTTTCTGTTTCTAAAGCTTTACCTTGATTAATCTGAATCGACCTACGTTACACACATAATTTTGGTGGGTGAGTCTTTCAGCGGGAATTTCCTGCATACACGTAAAGGCTTCAAAACTAATACATTGTTTAAGCGATATCAGGTTGCTTATTACTTGGAACAACACCGTTGGTTCAGCTTCATTATTTTTAAATAATATAAAATATAAAAATATATAGATCATCATCATCATTATAATCCAATGATCATTCCTCTTTTTAAAAAGAAAACTTAAATTCTGGATAAAATAATAATTCACCTATTATTGACCAAAGATACTGTTATTCTATTCCCTATTGGCGGTGGTTATGTTCATCGAGATTTTAAAATTATTATTATTATTAAAGAAAAAAAATTAAAGGTCAAATGGTAAGGTTTTGGGGTTCAGAAAGAACCCGAAGAACTGAAAATGGTCCAAAAATAAAAACTAATGCCAGCAGAGAATCTTGTTGCTGCTATATACCTTCTATGCCGGAAATTTTTTATGCTTTTAATAAATATTTATTATTGTAGTTAATTAATGTAATCTCAGTTCAATGCTTTTAAGAACAGATCCATTCCAAATTATTATTATTATTATTAAAATATCAATAATGTGATTCTTTTTATACAAAGGAAAGTGTGATTTGTGGTTGCACTTATGACAATGAAATGATCGCATGTTCACATCTTAAGATGCTACTTTTAGTGAAGGTTTAAAATGATAACCTTCTTTTTAATTTTGTCATTTTTATAATAAAAAATAATAAGTCATTCGATATCAATCATAAAGTTTAGTATCGATTAAAATTAAATTAAGTGTTAATTATCAATACATCATATATTTGGTCGATCTTTAATTAGAAAAGAGTATCCTTAAATTAAAATTAAATTGCAAGAGGGGCTCCCACAATCTCCCACCTCCTTTTCGCAGACGACTGCCTTATTTTTGGAGATGCAAGTGCTACAGGGGCAGCAACCATAAAGCAGATTCTCTTGGATTATGCTGCGGCTTCAGGTCAATTGGTAAACTATGATAAATCAGGGGTATTTTTCAGCAGCAATGTCATTGACTCAAATAAAATTGATGTTCAACATATCCTAGGTGTCTCTCTTACTACAAATCTAGAGAAATACCTAGGTCTCCCTGCTATCATTGGCCGCTGTAAGAAAGCAGCTTTCTCAAATTTAAAGGATAAATTTCATCTCTATACGGAAGGGTGGAGTACTAAATTTCTATCTGCAGGGGGAAAAGAAGTCTTCATAAAATCTGTGTTGCAATCAATTCCCATGTATGCTATGAGTTGCTTTCTTTTACCTAAATCTTTTTGCAGAGAACTTGAGGTAATTGCAGCAAAATTCTGGTGGCGTAAATCAAAAGACAGAAGGGGAATTCACTGGTGCGATTGGTCTTTCCTAAGCAAACTAAAGGATTCAGGAGGAATGGGCTTTCGTGATCTAAAAAAGTTCAACATCGCTCTTCTTGCAAAACAAGGATGGCGTTTGATGTCGAATTCATCATCTCTTGTTAGCAGACTCCTAAAAGCTAAGTACTACAAAGAAACTACTTTCTTAGGCTCAAACCTTGGAAACAGACCATCCTTCATCTGGAAAAGCATCTGGTGTGCGAAGGGCCTACTCAGCGCAGGACTTAATTGGAGGATAGGCTCGGGCTCTAATGTCTCTATATGGGAGGACCCTTGGCTCCCGGTCAAGGAGAATCCAAGGATCACATCCCCTCAAACAGACACTGTCAAAACTGTCTCAGACCTTATTCAAACAGACAGCAACATGTGGGATGTAAATCTTGTTAATTCTGTTTTTAACCAGAGAGATGCAAAAGCTATCCTAAGTATCACTCTACCCTACAAAAAAGAAGATGATTTTCAAGTTTGGGCGGAAGAACCGACTGGCATCTACACAGTTAGAAGTGGATATAAAAAGCTCCTTACTCAAGAAAACAACAACACATCAGAGCACATCTTCAAGGCAATATGGCAGGTACCTTGTCCATCAAAAATAAAGATATGTGTCTGGAAGTTCATACATGGTTTTCTACCTACCAGACAAAATTTATGCTTCAGAAAAATAACTCAGAATGCATCTTGTCTAAGGTGTAATACAAACATAGAGTCTACTGAACATATTACTCGTGACTGCCAATTTACATATGATATATGGAGGAACTTGGGAATTACATGGCCTACACAGCTAAACACAGTGAGCTTTAAAGAATGGCTAACATGGATTCTGATGCACCATCCAAAGCATACACACAGAAAAGTTGTAATCACTATATGGGCTATATGGTACAGCAGAAACAAGCTTTATCATGAAGGGAAAAAACAAGTACCAGCTGAGATCTTAACCTTCATCAAAAGCTATGAAAACGATTTGAACACACTGCAATCACAGCCTCCCCAGTCTATGCCGGGAATCGAAATGACTTGGAAACCACCTGCAGCACCATTGGTAAAAGTCAATTTCGATGCAGGCTACAATGTTTCAGAAAAAAGGTCAAATTCGAGAATTATAATCAGAGACGAAAATGGTCACTTACTGGGCTCTTGCTGTCGAAATCAACATGGCACCCAAAACCCATTTGTCGCCGAAGCCCTAGCTGCCATTCACGGCCTGGAATTTGCTCTCGATATGGGTTTTTCCCAAATTATTCTGGAAGGTGACGCCCGCACCGTCATTGAAAAGCTCCGCCGTCCAGAACGAGATTTCTCGCAGTTAAGTGCAATCATTAGTAACGGGAAATCTCTCATAAACCAGTTTTACAGATGCGAGTTAAGCTTCACTCACCGAAACGGAAACAGAGCGGCCCATGTTCTGGCAAAGATTGGCCTCTCAGCTCACCAAGACGCCGTTTGGGTTGAAGATGTTCCGACGATCGTCCTGTTGGAAACGGAAAAGGACAGGAAGTCCTTCGGTCACCCCTGAAATTTGGGGCTTTTTCAGATAGGGGTTTTTCTCATCCTCCCCCCGCTTTCCTCACAGAATCGACACCGTTCCTCAATCTTCCATAGCCTTGCATGTTGATTCTCAGCCGGCCTGGTTCCACAAAACCTTCTTTATCTCTCCTCACGTTTTCATTTTTTCTCTTAAACACTGAACTGATGCCGGTTCAGTTGTTTTAATGTAATAACCTTTATTAAATAAAATTCAGCTGGCATTTCTGATAAAAAAAAAGGGTATCCTTCTATGTATAGCTATATACATATTTATATATGAGTCAATATCTATTGTCATTTTTAACACAACCGTGGCTTTTTTTTCATTGTCAATTGTAACTGAATTTTAATAAAAAATCATGAAAGATATTATAAATATAATGTATCTAAAAGGAAGAATAATAAAGATTAGTCTACCAAAATTTTATACAAAAATTTAAAAGTGCAAAGAAAAATAAATATTTTTATAAAGATTAGTATACCGTCGAAATTCAGAAACTTTCTTGAATCTCCTTGTCTCTGTCAAAACGAGACGCATTATGAGATAAAAAATGAGTGATGAGTTAGCCAAACTATCAAGCAGATTGCTCCGCTACCCAGGACTGATTACATCGGCAAACAACCATCAACTGAGTGGGGATCTATCTTTTTATGACCATCGACAGAATCATAATCAGAAACTAGCGTTGTGAAGATCTCTATGCGAGCACCAAACGACCACTAAGGTATGCTGAAATCATGCCAAAACGACAGATAAAACGAAGCAAAAACAAAAAAAAACGTGCCACAAAGGTAGAAAAAAAGCGTGTCACAATAGTAGAGATTCTTATTAAAATAAAAAATACAAAAAAAATTAATAAGATAAAAGCAAAAAAAATAACGAACACCGGCAGTCAATAATCAACATCTTAATAGTTGTCGATCGCCGGCTAACTCAAAAATGAAAAAAGAATAACATGCGGCCTCTATTTTGAAAGAATACTAGAGTTTTGAAAATATTTATTATCGCGCTATTGTAAAAAAAAACCCATATCACTTTATACATCATGAATTCATATGATGTTGCATTAATCATCATTAAAAATCAGTCGTACTGTTTAAACTTCACAATAAAAGCTAAATTCTCAATTATAAACCCTACATTTGAGACCTTAAAATATAAATCTATAAATTCTAAACTTAAAACTAAATCTCTAACTCTTAAAATAATTCTGCTTATGGGAAACAAAATTTTCACTTGTCGATGTATGAAATATTTTCTTTCATATATACTAGAAAAATAGTAACCATATTCTTATTTAATGCAATTGGTAATTAGTGCTTGGGGACAAAGCCCTAATGTTATGTTACCATTAATTAATCAATATACTCAATATTGACCAAGTTTTAGTTTCTTTGAACTTGGAGTCAAATGTACGTAGTTTAACAAGTCAAAGTTATGGGAAGCCGTAGAAATAAGGCAAATATGTGGCAATGCTTGTGGCCAACCAATCCAATTTCTTTTCTCCTTTGTATTGGCCGTTAAAAAACTACAATACATTCAAATTAAGCTCACGTTCTGATGAGACTCGAACATGAAACATTAACATATCCGTAGAATTTTTTTCCTTGTCCACAAAATCGAATTATTAAAGAAGTAGGGTGATTCGGGTATCGAAAGAGAATCGAACCAAGGAAGTAGTAATCAGATTGATATGGCAAATGGGTAGTGCCGGATATCCTGTCTCAGCTTTAGGTTGCCGGAAGGGGCCATGCAGATTAAACTCGTCAACAAGGGGCCAAAACCGGAAAACCCCCTCCCATGCAGGGAGCTGTGAAAGTGCAAGGTTGGGCCCAATCTCAGCAAAGTAATGGCCCATTTACTTATATTATTAGGGGTTGCACTCAGCAATTAATGGAATTAGTACCCACATTCACGTGTGATTGATACCGAGTCAAGGTTCTTGAATTTGAATAAATGTTGTTTTTTATGACTTTAATTTTTCCTATAATTGAATTAATAGTAATAATAATAATAATAATTAAAAGATAAAATCATAAAAAGATGGGGTTGAAGTGTTTATGTATAATGATGGTTTTTGTATAACCACTACTATCTAGTTTATTGGTTGTTTTCGAATCAGATATTATAGAAGTTTATTATGTGAACAACCCTTTTAACTTAGTCTACTTCACTCACAATGTTAAGATTTGAACTTCTAACCTTGCTTAAAAGAATTAGTGCATCATCCCATTAGACCAACTGATCGTTGGTGTTTTATGTATGATGATGCATGTATGTATGTAAAAATGGTGATGGGCATGGGAAGCAAAGGCCAAATCCATTAATTAGAGGGAACAAATGGGTGGGGAGCTGGTCTTTAATGTTTACTGGGCTTCTTCTCCATCTAAGAGTCCAATTTTCTTTTATAAAAGTTTGCTTTTCAAGACACCACGTGCGGACGTAGGCCCACCATCAGCGTCAGCATTTAACACACCACACGTGTGTTACTATGCATGAAAAGCTTGTAGCTTGTCCTCCAGATTTCACAAAAGGCAAAGCAGGGAAATAAAGGATGAAATCAATCTGGTTTTAATAAATTCCTAACGGATAATGTGTTTTTATAGTATTCATGCTTGAAGTTATGTCACTTAAGGAAGATAAACAATGCCCTGCCAATTCAAGTCTCTTTGCTTGAGGTATAAATGGCTGTGGACCAATTTTATAGTATTCGATTTAGATTAATCAATCAATGAATTGTATGCCGACAATTATATAAAGGGTAAAATATACGAGATGTCATTAAACTTTTGTCCTTTGTATCGAACATACCACTGGACTATAAAACGATATACGAAATACCACTGAACTTTATTTTTTTTCAATCCAAGCACTCGACCGTTAAATTGTAACGGACCGTTAAATTCAAAACGACGTCAGCCAAAACGACATCGTTTTATTAGAAAAAAATTATAAAATATATTGCATTTCGGGAGGATTGAACCAAAAACCTCTAAGATAAAATGTTTACAACAAACCACCAAGCCATATACTAACGAAAGTAGAATGTAAATAATACTGCAATTGAACTTAATTTCATTTAAAAAAAATTAAAATTTAATATTTTTAAAAAATCTAAAAATTTACAAAAATTTCAAATCAGTTACTAAATTTCTAAAAATTTCTAAATCATAAATCTCAAATTCTCACGGCTTTCGCTGTCGACCACCGTCTTCGACCCCACATGTTTGGTCGCCAGAATCAGCCTTTCATTTCCCCCAACTTGTCGTCTCCAAAAACCGACGAATGGTGTGCCATCTGAACGATTATTTTACATTCGGCGTTCAATGTTCGACTGACACACAGTTCGTCGATTTTCAGGGACATCGAGTGGGGGAAATGGTCGGTTGGGTTTGGCATCGACGGCTGGCGGCGGCAACGGTGAGGATTTGGGGATTTGGGGACTATTTTAGAAAGTTTTAAAATTTCAAGATTTTTACAAACTATTTTTAAATTATATCATGAGATAAATGAAATTAGGTCCAACTACAGTATCATTTACATATTATTTTTGTTAGGATTATATCAAATATTTAAGTTGGCTTAAAAGTTTGGTGTAAATCTTTCATCTTAGAGGTCCTTGGTTTAATCCTCCCCAAATGTAATATTTTCTTAATTTTTTTCATAACAAAACGACGTCGTTTTGGATTTAACTGTCCATTACAATTTAATGGTGAGTGCTTGGATTGAACAGAAAATAAAATTCAGTAGTATTCTATGTATTATTTTATAGTTTAGTGATATATTCGATACAAACGACAAAGTTTAACAGTATTTCGTGTAATTTACCCTTACATAAAAAACGAAACTGGGATTATTAGTGTGGTTTCTCCCAATACCAAAAGTGACACCTCAACTTGTCCATCGCCTTTCTTTTGGCTCAAAATCGTGAGTTGTATTTTGATGGGGCTGTAGGCGTTTGTGGATATGTTTTGGCAGCTAAAAAGCAACCGTGTCTCGGCATACATTGGCATTTGGCACCGCCAACTAAAAGCTGCCCTCCATTACCCAACAAAGCTGTTTTGGGAAGGTTACAAAGTTTGGGCTGGCAATTTAAGGCGGTATATGAATAAGATTATATTTGTGTTCGTTTATTCATTTTTAAAATTATTTACGTTTGATTGTATTTGTTTAAAGTATTAATATTATATTTAAATAGGTTCGTTTATTATTTAGTGTGTTCGAATTCAATTCTCCCACAATATTCTTAGAATTTCTCCAATTGTTAACCCATAATTCCATCAGTCAACCAGAACAATCATATCGATCCAAGTTTTACGACACATGTAACAGTGAATTGCAAGCCTAGTGAAACAAAGAGGTACCCATTTGTCACATGCCATGTGAGCCCACTGGATTAAAACGAAGGGTCCCACATGTGAATTTGCCACAAGCAATCATCGATATAGTGGGCCCTTTCTCTTCACATGGGGATGTTCTCGTGATCCAATGCTCCAGGATTCACTCTCAAAACCACCCCATCTCAGCCGTCCATTCTGGTCCACAGTCTTCAATACCATCGGCTGTGCTTGTCTCTCCTTTGTCCCCTTCACTTTGGGCACCCTAACTCAACGCTGCCCCCACATGTGACCGGCAACCACATATGTTGCTGTCTAGTATCCAACCCACGCGCCTCCCTTCCTCCGTAGCAAAACCCTCGTTGATCGGTCATCGAGGAAGCGCGTACGACACAAGGAGCGTGGGATTATCATTTCCCATCAATGAGAACACATGCAGAAGCTCAGTTCATTAGATAACAACAAGTCCACCCCTATAAAACAAGCTTAGTTCATTAGTTCAAAACTTCAAAACCAATAACCCCAAGTGTTTGTTTTTTTGCTTTGAACAAGCTCAAGCAATTGCATAGGTTTAACAATGGAAGTGAATTACGAGAATGGTCTCAATCTCAAGGCAACGGAGCTCAGATTGGGGTTGCCGGGAACCGATGAGCCTGAGAGACAAACGACCCTTAGGCCTAACAAGAGAACTTTATCTGAGATCAGTTGCTCCGGCGTGACAGATGATGGAAACAATCAGCATCAAGAAAGTGCTCCTCCTGCAAAGTAAGTTCATAAAAACTTGTGTTTTAGAAGCGTTTAGCCAAAGACAAAAGAGTTAGATTGTAATGGTCGAGTGTATATATGAATGCAGGGCGCAAGTTGTAGGGTGGCCGCCGATCAGATCATACAGGAAGAATTGCTTGCAGGCCAAGAAAAATGAGGTTGAAGGAACGGCGGGGAGGTATGTGAAAGTGAGCGTTGATGGAGCTGCGTACCTTAGAAAGATCGATCTCATGGCTTATAGAAGCTACCCTGAACTCCTCGAGGCTTTGGAGAAGATGTTCAAGCTCACCATTGGAGCATACACGGAGACAGAAGGGTACTGTGGATCTGAATATGCACCAACTTATGAAGACAAAGATGGTGACTGGATGCTTGTTGGAGATGTTCTTTGGGAGTAAGTTCTTTCTTTCTTTCTCCAAACCTATTTTTTCCTCTTTTACAATAAACTCATTAGTTTTTTGCTTTTGTTTTACAGAATGTTCATCTCATCCTGCAAGAGGTTGAGAATCATGAAAAGATCAGAAACCAGGGGCATGAGCTGTGTATGAGCCACCCCACAAAGAACAAAATTGTTTAACAAGGAGATTTTCTTTTGGCTTGAAGGGCAGTGTTTTGCAGAGGAAAATTTCAGAGATCGACAAGATGGCGGGCTTTTTCCTTCTCTTGGCTGGTTTTCTAAGCCTCCATTATTTACCATATCTGTAATCAAAAGGCAGGAAAGAATTGTAGAAATACTTGAGACCAAACTGTATATAGGAAATACTATTGCTTTACAATCCCCATTCCCCACAAGGATAAGCATATGTAACAATACCATTAAATCAAAGGCAATAATTATTAAGGTTTACTTGGTATGCTGAGAAGTTGTCTTCAATTTGATTCATTAGAATTCCATATCTGTTGAAGCAAGATTTACGAAGATTACACAATAGAGATGCTCCCACTACATGCAGATGTGGATAAAAAGATTACAAATTTAGACCACGGATCATAGTTGAGATCAACCTATAGCAATTAGCAACATCATTAACACACTAATATAAACCATTAGAAAGGCAAAACATCATCACCAGCCATCGAAGAAAACTTCCTTTCATCCTCATCTTGCAGAGAGCTCATTCTAGAATCTAGTATCTCCAACTGGGATTTCACCCAGTGGGGAGTATTCCTACCCTCGATCCATAAAGCTTCTCCAGTATCCTTGTGCTTAAAATCTGGATATTTAGGGCTCCTCTGCACATAGAGGACGTAACATCCCGTTAAACGCTTCACATAAAGGGCCTCACAAAAATTTTCAATAGTAAACCATTTAGTTCTGTAGGTTCAATTGTGCCACACAACCATAAAAAGTTGCAACTCATCCATCTAACTCTAAGATGATCTTCTTGATGCATGGAAAGCATTGGCATTTGGGAATGCACTGATTAAAGCAAGCTCTTTCAATTCCCTTCAATTTTAAAGGTCGAATATGCAAATACAAAAGCATACAACCACATCAAATATAAGCAAATCACCTTGTTCTGCCTATTGTCCCACCATTCAGTAGGATTGGCAAAAAAAGCTTGCCATAGTTCCATAGGAGAGCCGGTATTATTCGCACCATTGTTGCCAAATTTCCTATCTGCCATAATCAAATCAATGTTAAAACTAAAACTAAAAAGCAAAATCACACTGCTATTTATCCAAAATATGACTTACGATCATCTGAAGCCAAGGAGGACAAGTTCCTTTCTATAAAATTTATTTGTTGGACAACAATCTAGAATGTAAAGCCAAATACAAGAAACAATAAGAATATAAAGTTCGATTTTTCAATGAGCCAAGAAAAAAACAACAACAAAGGGTTTATAGTGATTGTAAGAACCTTGTAATAAGTCTGCTGTTTTCCGTCATCACTTTCGACAACGTCCGAAACCAGACGACCACATACATATATTTGTTGCCCTTTCTCCACATGCTGATACGCAGTATTAGGCAGCTCCTTCCAGAATGTCAAATTAATCCTAAAAAATGAAAATGAGAAAATATGGATAACAAAAGGTAAAATTTTGGGCTAATTTTTCATCTTCCCTAAAAGGACAAGTGAAGAAATTACCATGTAGTATCGGTGGGGGATTTTCTGACGGCAAGTCGAGTCCAGGCGAGGACTTTTCCGGAAGGCAAGTGCTTGATTTCAACGGGGGCGCCGACATTGCCGATTAGGTGCACCGTATTACAGAGGTCCTTGCTCCACGGGATTTCAGAGGGTTTTGGGTACGATGCTTGAAGGTTGTAGGTCTGGTCTCTGTAATCGACGGAGCATTTTAGTGTTCGAAATGGAAAACGCTGTCGTTTGGCAGTGAAAAAAGACGAGTTCTGGGGAATCGGAGATGGGGAGAACGATAGGGTTTTTGTGTTTGGGTTAGGGTTTTGCGGGACGACGGTGAACATAAGGTTCCTGCTTGATATTAGGGTTTGTCCAAACGCCATCGTCGCTCTTCTTCCTTTTGGCGCCAAGCTGTGATCTTTGCGTTCACTGAGTCGTGATATTTCAAGCAGGCCTAATCTAAGACCGAGCTGAACCTATTTCCCACAAGGCCCAATTACTGGGCTGAGTCAATGCGCCCGAGCAAACCACGCTCCACGTGCACTATCAAAGCGCTCATTTTGTTTCCCTTCTTCTTTGTCTTCACAAATCTCTCATTTTTTTTTCTACTCATTACTGAGTTTAACGAAGGTCTTAAAAACTCCGTCCTGAAAATGCTTGCTCGAATTGCGTCCCAGCGTCTTCTCGAGGTTCGTCAAGCTTTCCGTCAATCTGCTCAGGCGTATCGATCCTTCTCCACTGCGTTGAATTATGTAAATTCCAATCCTCCTTGCAATAAAGTATTAATTTTTAATTGTATATTACACTGCAAATTCCCGGCATTTCCCCATAAAAGTAATACTTCTGCAAATTCCCGGCATTTCCTGCAGCACATTGATGGCCCAGATAACAATCCCGGCCTGCCATGGGAATTTTCCCAGGCAAACAAAGCAAAGGTTAGTTCAAACTTCAAACCAAATGCTTGCTATTTGAGCTATGGATTATGATTTTTCCATCAGTTAAGATTAAAGCCTTTTTGAATTTGATGGTATACGTAAAATTGGGATATTTGGCTAAATCAAGTTAATAAATTTGAAGTGTAATACATTGAAATCAAATGCCATTAATTTATATTCGCTCCTTAAATTATCTTAAAGATTCACATTTTAGGTACTGTTGTTGAAAGTTGGTTTGTGTCTATGGATTCTGAGTAGAATAGTTTTATGGAATTTGTAACGTTTTCTAAATTCAATTTTAATTATCATCCTAATCTTTACTTATTATGCATAGGTCAAGGAGATATTGTCTCATTATCCATCTAACTACAAGCAATCTGCAGTCATACCTCTGTTAGATCTTGCACAGCAGCAGCATGGAGGGTGGCTTCCTGTTTCAGCCATGGATGCAGTATGTGGCATGGATTCTGTTTACTTAAATTCATTTTACAAACGCATTAACATTGAATGGTGCAGTTCATAAAGCAGAAGCTAAATGGATTATATTTATAATCAAAGAAGTAATGAATTGTGTAGGTGGCAAAGGTTGTAGGAGTTGCTCCTATTCGTGTGTATGAGGTTGCAACTTTTTATTCGATGTTCAACAGATCAAAGGTCAGAATTTATGTCAATTTTTTGCACCTCGAGGCTTCTTCGAAGTTGCAGTACCATATGGATTTATTCAATTTCTTTTCAGGTTGGCAAGTATCATCTATTGGTTTGTGGCACAACACCTTGTATGATACGTGGTTCACGAGAAATCGAAGAAGCCTTGTTGAATCACTTGGGGGTTAAGCGGAACGGTGAGTGTTACGCAGAACTCATGTCAGAGTTTGAAAATTTGGATAGTATTGAAGATTATCTATTGTTTTTTTTTATCGTCCAGAGGTAACAAAGGATGGTTTATTCTCGGTTGGAGAAATGGAATGTATGGTAAGTGTTGGCATAGGCTTACTTCATTACCCATCGGCCTGTTCGGCCATCGATTGTTACTTGACTAACTGTAATGGTATTGTAAGACAAAATGCAAGCAGTAGACGAAAATCTATGTTCTCTTCATTTTTTTAGACTCGCGAGTTTGACATCGCACTAAACACTTTCTGCAGGGATGTTGTGTAAATGCACCTATGATCACAGTTGCTGATTACTCCAATGGATCTGAAGGATATACATATAATTATTATGTGGGTTTCCTGGGAATTCCTTTCAGCTTGCCTGGTTTACCACAATTAGGTGTGCTCAATCGATAACCTACAGTAACTCTAATTTGTGCATTGCAATGTTTAACAATGCAGGAAGATCTTACTCCAGAACGAGTTGTTGAGATGGTTGAGATGTTAAGAAAGGGAGAGAAGCTACCGGTAAGAAACTGTGCCGGAAAATGCTTGGTTTTCCTCACAGTACCTTAGGGTGTTTTGAGTTTATCATATATACATGTATATGTGTGTCTATATGTATTGCATAATGATGCAAGTGCACTAATATATGTTTTAATCTCTCTTTGATATGTCAGCCGGGCACTCAAAATCCTAAACGGATAATGAGTGGACCTGAAGGCGGAAATACCACTTTGCTAACTGATCCAAAACCTCCCCCTTGCCGAGATCTCGATGCCTGCTAAAAAGTATGCAAAGCTTGGATGTTCCCCGGCTTCTCTGGTTTTCTTATTCTTGTTGAATTTTGTATTTTTTTTCTTTTACCAATACGAAATCTGGTGGATATTCCACGCAATTTTAACTCGGAATAAGTTTTGAGATGAGTAATGTGTCTTTGTACCGGATGATTGATGTCGATGTTCGGCGTAAAAAAATTGATGGAAGCAAAGCCATGATTGTGGCATTGGAATACCTTATATCTTCACTGTGAATACATTACTAATTTTTCCCTCTGCTCAATGATGGTTCAGCAGAAATTGAGAAAGTAAGTCAAATTACACTCTGGAAAAGCACTATGAAGCATCAGTTGGACCATTGCAACAAGCATTTTCAAAAGGTCCAGAATCCACTAACCAGGAAAGTGCTTCCATCATGGTCCACTACCCCCTCAATATATTCACCAAAAGGAAGAGCATATCTAGTGAGCTTGGACAATTCAAGGGCCTGCCTGGATTTTTTTAAGGCATTTACATCAAACCCTGTTTTGACCCCAAAACACAAAAAGTTGGAAATAAAGGCAAAAAAGCAAGAGCTTATGGCATCTGACCTTGATTCCAAAACAACTCTCGTTTTTTGTTCTTTTTCTCAGGTTTATGAAGTGGGATCTGTTTCAGGCTTAACAGCAGAGGAAGTGTCCGGTGGTTGTGTGTGGTAAATTGCCGTGGCCAGTGAGATAGGCATGATACAAAGAGCCTTTGATTGTAGGAATTGCATGGCTGCTCCAACATTTTCCTCCATGAGCTTAGCCACTTGTCGCTCTGTGCCATCATTTGACCATTTCTCCCATGCTGGTTGGCTTCTTCCACCTTCTCCACTTTCATCCTGGTGTATAATAGAAGAACCTCAATGCCTAAATGAATTATATATATATAGAGAGAGAAAGGATCCGTTTATCCAGGGTAAAACTCTTTAAGTTTTACACGTTTTTTGGACCGTTGGATGAGTGAAACGAATGGATGAGATTAACAGTAAATATGTGAAGATTATCGCTTGGAAAAAAAGAATAAGAAGTTAATCTGAGCCATTCATTCACCCATCTAACGATCCAGAAAACGTGTAAAACATAAAGAGTTTTACATTGTGTAAGTTGATCATAACTCTCTCTCTATATATATGAAATGTGGAGACATATGCTTGATTACTTGTTTATTACCTCAACTGAGGAAAGTGGGATGTCTGTCACTAGGGGTGCCACTGCAGCAGCTCCCCCCAACCTACTCATGGTCAAAACCTGCTCAACAATGAGGGTGAAATTTTTCAAAACCTGGAAAGAAAGTATGAAATCAATGAGGTAAACAGAGAAAAAAAGATACCTTGACTTGGAGCCTAAGGAACTTGACATAGTCTACAATTTCATCAAGCATGACTGCTCTATCAGTCTACAGAAACAGAAAGAAACATACAGGGTTAAACTTTCTCCTGGTTTTCTTCCCAACACATAAAAGTGATAAACAAAAGGGAACTGACCTTGTTGACAGTAGGAACAAGGTCCTGCAATGCCCTGATTCTTTCGGCAATTCTCTCTCTGCGCAACTGTACCAAGAAGTGGCAATCTGGAAACTCTCTGTATTTCTACAAGGAACTAGCTTAAGTTATAGTGAATTGATCTTACCCGTTCAGCAATGCTGTGTGGATCTGTGGCCTGTCCTCTTCTAGCTCGAACTCTCGGCCGCATGGCCGGCGGATGTGGTGCGGCTGCTACACTTCCTGAAATTGGCTGACCATGGAAAATCTGGAAACTTATTTAAGTCACGCCACTAATGATATGAATTTAAACAATAAGATGGTACTAAAAACAATATCATATTTTCTCTTATCTTTCTTCTCAACAATACCTTGGAAAATAAGCTAACGGTATATTCATAACGGTAGAGAAATGATAAATTACCATTATTTTCTTACATTTCTTACAGAAGAACCTCTGCCACCGACGACTCCGTCTCGGAAGCGCTTGTCGCCACCGGAAGCTTCCGCCTGCTTAAAAAATCCGCCTTTGCCTTGCTCCAAGCTCAATCCCAACGGAAAAACCTGACCGTGAAAGGCACCCCCTCCACCACCGCCGATTCCGCCGAGATGTCCGGCGCCATCAGCTGAGTTGAGCTGCAGAAACATTGGCGCTCCAGCTTCCACACCGGTTCCAGCCAATCCACCGTCGTGTCCCGCTAAGCCCGAGTCAGTATGCGCAAAGTTAGGCAGTCCGAGGATTTGCTCGAGGAAATCATCAGCAGGAGCCTCGTGGGGGTTACTAGCCATGACAAAGTAGAAGAAATAGCGGAGAAAGTGAGTTCAAATGAGTCGAGAACTCGAGATGGCGAGTTAGTGCTACCAAAGAGCTCTTCCGCAAGAGGGAGAGAGAGAACAAACAAAAGAGTGGGATTTTATGGAGGTCAAAAAATGGAGGGTCTTTACGTAAAAGGGAATGGAGTTGGATCAAAATTACGTGGGAAACCATGTCTATGTTTTTATAGTTAGTGGTCGGGAAACGGCGGCGATTTTTTAAAATTTTGGATTATTATTAAATTCCGGCCAACTAATTACTCTGCTGATTTGTGCATTGTCTTCTGGGTCGGAACAAAATACTGGCTTGCTTTGCTTGCTTGCTTTTTCGGTTATCCAATTGCATTTGAAACTTTACTAAAGTTTTATATGATTTTTCTCACCTTTCTATCGGTTCAGTTTTATAATATTATTCTTAAAAAAATCATAATACTAAATGGATAAATATTCTATACACAAGCGGTAGAAACTGAAAGTTTCTACAAGCACCTTTATTTTAGGGTTAGGGTATAGGGAGTTAGTTTAGAGTATAAGGTTTAAGGGTTTAGGTGTAGGGGTTAGAATTTAGGAATAGTTGTTTCAATTTATGGTTTAGGGCTTAGAGTTTAGGGTTTAGTTTTTAGAGTAATATGGCGAGGATTTAGGTTTTAACCTATAAACCTTAAAATGAAACAACTATCCCTAAATTCTAAACCCCTACACCTAAATCTCTAAACCCTGTACCCTAAAACTAAGGCACTTGTGGAAACTTTCAGTTTCCACCGCCAATGTATAAGATATTAATCTATACTAAATAAATCTAATTAGCTTTAAATTTAAAAGCTAAATTAATCAAAGTCCTTATTAAATGAACCAAAATAATCAAATAAAATTTTCTTTCTAATATTTATTTATATAAAATTAAAACAATTATATATTTTTTAATAATTTTTCGAGGAAAGTTATTCTAATAAATTTTTAACCCGTAACCTAAGAGAGAGAATAGTATCGGTTCCATCTACTATACTCCCAAATCTTGGAAAAATGTATTCCAAGGGTACCTTTTAATAGAATTATATAAAGAACTAATTTTATTATACATCCCCAAACTATGCTTAAATTGTAAATTAATCCCTAAAGTTAAAACACTATAATAGAGTCCTCTAACTATTTTTTTTTGAAAGGTAATTTGATTGATTATAGGGTATCAACTTACAACTAGCACAGATATGAGCCTCATTAAAAAACCTCCCTAAACCTAAGTGGAGGAAAAAGAGTGCATCATATCTGGCTAAATACATGCAAACGGAGACAGAAAATCCATGACATAGTCATAAGCCCAAAGTCCCAACAGTGCAGCTATAAAAAAACACCCTCCAACGCAGCACCAAACGACAGCCTGGAGAACCTCTCCAATAAGACACACCTCCAGTCCAGACGCCAATCTCAAAGACACTGAGGGGCCACATCGAACTGCATCACAAAACTGCACAAACCTGCAAACAACTACTAGACAAAACGGATGATCATACCATAACAATATAAAGAACCATATTCAGAGCCTCGGACCCAACGGAGCCTAACAACCCACTAACCTATTAACCTATACCTTTTTTGGCTAACCTATCTGCCTCAATATTACTCGACCTAGGAATCCACCGGAAGAACATCCCTCTTGCCCGGGCTATAGCCACAAGATTCAGGACCCTTTCTCGAATATAACAAGGGGGAGTCACTTTACCTAGACACCAATCAACCACAAGCTGACAATCGGATTCGACCACGAGTCTACTATTAATTGCCCACTGGGAACTGAGGAAAAGGTTAATACCCCGATTCATTGCTTCAAGTTCTAAGATAGCAGGGGGCGCACAGTTGGTGGATTCAGAGAACTCAAGGAGAACCACACCACTCGAATCCCTGACCAGGCCACCGATCCCACCGACCTCTCTAGATAAAACGGCGGCGTCCGTATTTAGTTTTAAGAAACCATAAGGGGGGGGAGTCCAACCGCCAGAGGGGGTCAGCGAAGGGGTTTGAGCGAAAGACGATGCCACCAGGGAGAAATCCCTCAAAAGATCAGACAGCGATAGCGGAGTATCCGGGAATTTTGCCTTAAACCACGAGGCGAGCCGGAACTTAATCAGGAAATCCAATTGGAGCCAGTCCACCTCCTTTTTCCTGAAGACTATGTCATTCCGGAATAACCAGACGGACCACACCAGGGCAAAGGGGACTAACTTCAACCAAGCCATGTTGCCTTCTTTCCCTACCCCATCACACGCTTCGAAGAAACTAGGAATATCATAAGGAAAGCCGGCCATATTACAAAACCTCATCCAAATACTCCAAACCCCAGCACACGATACAAAGAGATGTGCACACGATTCTGGAAAGGCCTTGCAGAGGGGACATAGGATGCTATCTAAATTTCTCACACCCCGTTTGGCCAGTTCTACTCTAACAGGGATACGGCCCCAAATGAGTCTCCAAAGTAGAATTTCAACTTTAGGGGGGGCGAAACCAATCCAGACTTGATTTTTCCAAATCGGGTTCGAGCTGTCGCAAGGGGCCATGGTCTCTCTGAAGGACTTTGAGGAGAAGGCACCATCGCTCGAGCCCTTCCAGCAGACCCAATCCCTTCCGGGGGAAGAAGACTTGAACGCCTCAAGACAGTTTATGAGTGAATCCCAGATGGGTACCTCCCAATCCAGACAAGGGCGCCTCAAGGGGATGGACCAACACCACCCAGAGTCAGCTATGACTCCAAACTCAGAGATGGTTCCAGATTTCAGGACAGACAGAGCAAAGATCCGGGGAAATTTCTCCTTCAGGGAAAAATCCCCAAGCCACCAATCGGACCAGAAAAGGATGGCATTACCCTCCCCAACCTGTAATGAAATATTCTGCTTAATCCTGGAACCAATACCATCATTTCCCAAAGAAGCTTTCGCTATCCCTCGCCATAGCCAGGAAGCTTAGTAGGGCTTCGGAATAAAAGGGAGGAGCGAAGTAGACGGGTTTGGAATTTTAGCGTCTATCACCCGCTTCCATAGACTGTCCGGTTCATTACCGAATCTGATAATCCACTTACATAACAACCCTCTATTTAACATTTCCAGGTTCGACACTCCCAAACCACCAGCCATTCTGGGCTTGCAGATCTGCGCCCAACTTACCCAGTGGATACATGATTTGTCCTCGTTTCCCCCCAGATAAAACGGGCCATAAGACTACAAAGACGGTTGTAGACTTGGGTCGGTAGACGAAACAAGGAAAGAAAATAAGTCGGAAGGCTACATAGGATCGACTTCACCAGCGTGAGGCGACCACCTATGGATAAGGATTTGGATTTCCAATTATTAAGCTTAGACGTAACTCTACTGATGATTGGATCCCACAACGCGGCCGAATTCCGACTAGCCCCAAGAGGTAGGCCCAGGTAATCCATGGGAAGTTTATCAAAAGAGCACCCAATATCCCTAGCCCAGCTCCTGATCGTTTCCTCACCAATATTAATCCCAAAGACTCGGCTCTTCTTGAGGTTGAGTTTTAATCCCGATGCCAATTCGAAAATACGCAGTACTCGTTTAACACTCCTAATTTGGTTTTCAACACCCTCGCAGAAGACCAGGAGGTCATCTGCAAACTGGAGGTGTGAAATTTCTAAGAGAGAGCTGCCTCTACCAACTTTACACCCAGCAAATAGGTTTAGGCGAACAGCCTTCCTAAATAGCAGGTTGAGGGCTTCACCAATGAGGTTGAAAAGGAGGGGGGAAAGAGAGCAACCTTGTCTTAAGCCACGCGAAATTTCAAAGGCCTCAGTGGGTGAACCATTGACCAAAACTGAGATTGAGGCTGTGGAGATGCACCTATGGATCCAATCGCACCATCTGTCCTCAAAGTTGCATTCCTTCATAACTCGGGTTAAAAAAGCCCAACTGACCGTGTCATACGCCTTCAGGAAATCAATCTTGAATGCGATACCCTTTTTGCCTGACTTAGACATTGAGTCAATAACCTCATTTGCAATCAGCGAACAGTCGAGGATTTGCCGACCCGGAATGAAAGCGAATTGTTGTTCCCCAATGATGTCACCCAATACCATACTAAGACGTTTGGCCAGGACTTTTGAGAGAAGTTTATACATACCTCCTACAAGGCTTATTGGCCTGAATTCGTCAAGAGAACTAGGGTTCTTCACTTTGGGAATGAGGGTGATGAAAGAATGATTAGTACCTTTATCCCAAGGGCGACCCCAGTAAAAATCCTCAAAGAACTGCATAATTTCCCCCTTAAGATTACTCCAGAACTTTTTGAAAAAGCTCAAGTTGAAGCCATCAGGTCCAGGGGCACGGTTGCCATCAGAGGAGGACAAGACCCCCCAGACTTCTTCTTCGCTGAACCTGTCTTGGAGGGAGGTAGATTGAGCATCGTTTAGTTTGCAAAAACCAAGGTTCAGGTCCTCCACCACTAGGGCAGTGGTGGTGTTGTAAGCTTCGAAGAAATAATCTCTGACCATTTTCTTCACCGACGATGGATTACTGATTTCAGCCCCTTCTCTTGTCAACTGTTTTAACTGGTTATTCCGTCTTCTGTCCAAGGTCGTTAAGTGGAAGAAACGGGTGTTTCGATCCCCCTCCGAAAACCACCGCAGACGTGACTTTTGCAGCCACTCACTCTCTTCCTTCCGATAGGCCGCCCACAATTGAGATCTGAGTGATCTGAGAGTGTCGTGCGAGCCTGGAATCGTGAGACCTTGTTGTAATTGTGATTCTAGAGATTCAATCTCCTTTGTAATAGCCACAGAATCCTTGCTTTTGTTCCTGAGGAGATCCCTAGACCAGGCCTTAACTGCCAATTTGGTGCCTATCAGAATGCCCCCTATGCCAACCGAAGAGCTTTTATTCCTTTGATCCTCGATAGTATTCCTCACTAAGTCTTCAAAACCCTCCATCTCCAACCAATAGTTGAAGCATTTAAAAGGTTTCGGGCCCCAGTTATACTTTTCCGACAGCAGATGAACCGCATTGTGATCCGACAGCGATCTCGGGAGGACCTTCTGAATGAGACCCGGCAAAGCCAAACTAAATTCCGCTGAGATCAAGAACCTATCAAGGCGTACAAAGGTGGGTGGGTCACGGTTGTTACACCACGTAAATTTCCCACCAACCAGAGGTAGGTCCATAAGCTCAGCTTCCGAGACAAAATTCCGGAAAGCGTCGATGAGCTGTAAGTTCATGGTCAATCCCAGTTTCTCCTCTTGTTCCAGAAAGAGATTAAAATCGCCTCCCAAGCACCAGGGAACATCTTTCGATTTAAGGAAGCCCAGCAGCTCCGCGAGGAAGGAAGTTTTTTCTGAGTCAACCGATGGACCGTATACGTTTACTAGACCACAACGAAAACCTATGCTTTTTATTACCCCAGTTAATGCCGTAAACCTTTGAAAACTAAATTTCTCCTCTATTTGAAAAAAGTCAGTATCCCAGACACAGAGAAGACCGCCAGCAGATCCCGACGCAGGAGAGTAAACAAAATCTATAACCCCTATGTTCCAAAAAGCTTTGATGTCCCTAATGGTTATCTCTTCTACCTTAGTTTCCTGAATAAAGGCTAGATTAGGCCTAAACCTACTAACAGCATCTCTAAGAGCTCTTTGTTTCTCCCTCCGTCTAATACCCCTAATATTCCAAGTTAAGGCACTAAAATTCATAATAATAATAATTCAAGACAAAACGAAAAAGAAAACATACCTTAGCCCAGCGAGTCAGACCCTGCACCTGGATTCCAACTCCAAGCTATAGACCCTCCTGATAACAGCCTCTTTACCACCTTTGAATGATATTTCAAGAAGGTTGCACATCTCCCAAACCGATTCGGCTTCAAGCCCTGCAGCCGAGTCTTCGAATTCTACGTTGGCATTCTCCTCCACATTGGATGACGGCAAGGGAATGTCATCTATAGAGTCTCTCACCAGACGTCTGACCAAACGCCTAGTTTTAGCCCGAAAAAAACTTCTGTGCCCAGATTTAGGGGATGAGCCTAATTGATTCTGGCCATATGGAAATGTCGAAACGTCCAAAATTTCATTGCCAGCATCCAGGCTATCCGGAACAATTTCGCCTGACCACGAGGGAGATTTTTGCACAATAATCGGCGCAGGGGAGGGGATCAAAATGGGCCAATTAGCCGATAAGGAAGAAGGTTGAAAATCTCCCCTTGAAACATCAACTCGCGTCGGCCCAATATTAAGCCCAGGGATAAGGGAATTTAATAATGGAATATTTGGTAGAGAGGCGGGCCCCACAGGAGATGTTATGGGTTGTTGCCTATCTGGAGAGTCAACCCATGACTCAACGAAAACCTTATCATAATCCTCCATTTGACCAGAAACATTCCCTGGCAACACATTGGAACACGAGCCGACATTCAAGGAGTCTCCAGCATTGATGGCCACGTCTTCCCGAGGTAAAGTGAGAACTGCCGCTTCGTGACCAGGCTGAACGCCACCCGCCGGCGACGAGGGCCGACCATCCGCCGCTAAACCATCATCAACAGAAACCGCATCATCATCAAGGAGATTCCACTCCTCGTCGGAACCATCCACGCCCATCTCCGGATCGGAAACATCCGATTTCACAGGGAACTCGCCGATGGAGATGCCCACACGAAACGGAAAGCCCATGGAAGAGATCGAAATACTCGCCGGGATGATGGCTGTGCTAACCACCCTAATGCATATTTTCGCAACATCCAATCTCACCTTGTTCTGGGTTTCAGAATCTACCCCGACGAAGACCCCCCACCTGTTGCCTAGCTCTTCGAAGAACTTGGGATGCCAGCAGCAAAGAGGAACACCTTGCAACCCCAAATTGACGAAATAGTGGGGGATGCCTCGGATCAGAAGCGGGCCAATATGTGAAAACCAAAACGAAAGTTCATCTCTTTTCCCATTCCAGATTGCATCCATTTCTTCTTTTGAATTGAACACCAGAATATGGGATTCATTGTCAACACCCCATTTCGCAACCAAAACGTCGATATCATCGTTTTTCAGGGCCTTTTGAATAAACTCTTGACCGAAACCGGCCTTCAAGATACCAACCATACACCGGTTCAACCACTCCAAGTCCTTCGCCGGAACCTGGAAGTTGACATTTGTTTTTTCTGAATTATCCTTACCGCTTCCAGAGGCATCATGGCCTGCTGCATTAGGCACATCGGATGACTCACCATCGGGAGCCTTTGGCTTGTCGCCGCCATCAGCCACCTTGTCACCTTTCAACAGGGTTTCGCGGTAGGAGCGACTAGGACCACTGGCTCCAGAGGGTTGATGCCTAGGAGGCCTATTAACCGATGGGGAGGCACGAGTCTTGGCAACCGAAACCCGGATAAGGCTGCCGTCAATTTTAAAGCCGTCAAGATTATCGATGGCCCTCTGTTGTTCCACTTTCGACCCATAAGCAACAAAAGCAAACGTATGGACCGAACCGTTTAATCTGGGATTTCTAAGAGGGATAAACAACCTCCTGACCTTGCCATGGTTTTCAAACAGTTCCTTAATCATCGATCGAGGAACCCTCTTGCTGAGGTTACTTACGAAAACAGTCCATTCCGGCGGTTTCGGATACACCCTCGACGGAGGATCACGCCTTGCCGAGCGCTGTCTTTGTCTGTTCACCACCGTCCAACCATCATCATCTGAAACATGTTCCTTCCCCTTGCCAGAGTCACGAGCCTGAACGTTTGTAGCCGAAGAAATTCTAACCTGATTACCTGGAAGAACTTGACTGTCGGATGGACCGGAACGGACGGAGACGCCATGTCCGTTGAGAGACGCCATTTTTTGATCAACACTGTCCTCTAACTATTAATATTTGTTTATATATATTCTTAGCCCTATAATAATGCACGCACACACCTTGCAAACAAATCGATAGAATTTAAGTGTAGAACCAATGTTTTGATATAATAATTGAAAAATGTTTTGGACTGATTTAAAAAGTATTTAAAACAATTTCTAAAGTCCAAATATTCTGAAACTATGTTTAGGGATGTTTCTAAATGGGTTTTTCATGTTTTCAAAGGCCAATTTATACAAACCTGTCCAGGTGTTTCGAAACACCTTAGGGCGTTTCGAAACAGGGTGCTCCAGTAGCAAAAACGTTTCGAAACGTGTTTCGAAACGGGCTTACCCTGGACTGAATTTTTGCCCAGCGTTTCGAAACGGGCTAGGCCGTTTCGATACGCCCACGTGGCAATGACCACAACGGTCATAAACCCCAACGGCTATATTCCCAACTAACTTTTAAATGTAGGCGTTTCGAAACGGACTTATAGCGTTCCGATACGCGTTTCGAAACGGCAATGGGGTGTTCCGAAACGGGTGCCCTGACAGACTGCAACGACTCTTTCTATATTGAGGCTGTTTCGAAACAGGTGCGAGTGTTTCGAAACGGGGAGCTACAGAATGCATTTATGGTGGGAATTAAAGTCCTCAACGGCTCCAATATGATCCCAACGGCTAGTAACGGCTACAAACTCAATTGGGAGTATAAAAGGGACCTCCAAGCATCAAGAGAAGGCTAATGCTCATATTGCAAAACAACAAATGATCAAATATTGTCTTAGTGCTTAAATTGTCAATTCTTGTATAGACAAACACTAGTGAGCCAAAATTGTCAAATTTGCTCAAGTGTTTTAGGTTTTGGGTGAGTGCTTCATTGTGCAAACAAACACCTATTAGAGGGTTTTAAGTTTGCTTTGTTTATCTCTTTGTAAAGAGGGTTTCAATCAAGGCTTTGGGTAGAAAGCTTGATTGGTTGTAAGGGTTTTCTCCTTGTCCTAAAAAAGGAGACGAATCAATTAGTGGATTGATTGTGAAATCCTTAGTGGGAAGCTAAGGTAGTAGATGTAGGTGCTTGTTAGAAGGCCGAACCACTATAAATCATTGTGTCTTTTTGCATTCTAGCTTCCACAATCCTTCCACCCAAATATCCACCTCTCCACCACTTGGTGAGCAATATTGGTTGATCGAATCGAGCTCTACACAACTCAACATTAAGTCTCCTAAGATAAACATCGTATGCTTTTCCATTGAAACCATTTGTCGGTAAGAGATTACCTTGCAGTCCATGTTAGGGTATACCGCATAACTTATTGAATGTAGAAAGTTATACTTGCAGATCAATAATGAAATAATACTACCAGTGAAGCTCAATCCTTTTCTTTTGAATTGAAATATAACCCCATATACTGAAGATTGTTCCGTGCAAAACTGGAGGGGAAACTGAAGCTATGAAATTATTAACCTTTGAAACAAATGAAATGATTATATATGATAATACATATGATTTCGTGTTAAGAATGGTACAGTCAAAAGATACTATAAAGTTTGGCTGCCTTCCTGGCTCATCATCTTCTCGTTCAGTCCCGTCCTAGACTCGACTAGTCTCAGATCAAACAGAGGAACATATCGAGAACGAAAAATTGGTTGGCGGCCCTTTCATACGACAACTAAAAATATGGAAAAAGCTCGCCCACGATGATCCTTCAGAAGCATACCAAACCAAATGGCACAGTCAATTCTTAATTAATCCGATCTTGCTCTATTTGAACCACTTTTCTGATGGTTGTTGTACAGCGGTAAAAGCCACGACGGCCCATGTTTCCTTCTCCCCATGTAACACCGGCAATATAGTATCCCTACTGC
This sequence comes from Hibiscus tridactylites, assembly GCA_958450335.1. NCBI lineage: Eukaryota > Viridiplantae > Streptophyta > Magnoliopsida > Malvales > Malvaceae > Hibiscus > Hibiscus tridactylites. The sequence continues at coordinate 105,657,600 of OY288269.1, forward strand.
TATCATACAAGCAATGGGAATGGCCCATCTGCGAAAACAAATACAAGCATATAAGATATGAACGAACGGTTGCGATGCATACAACAACAAGCAAGTTTGTATTGAGATGCAAATGAAGGCGTTTATGTTAGTTACTTAGTTATATATTATTACCTGTCCAAATCAAGGATGGGGCTATAAACAATAGTTTCCCAAGTGGCTACGATAACGTGCCACACAGGGTTGTAGTAAAGAGACTCCGCTGACCAGAACATCCTCGTATATGTCTCGAGGAAGATAAATAGTACCCAAGCTGCCATCTCGACCAATATGAACTTTACGATGAACCGACCGACCACCACCATGACAAGGGAGAAGGCTACCAACCAATTGAAGAGCCTTTGATTATATTCCTTGATAAACAAAGAACGTGCCTTTAACATCATCTGCAATATACAAAAGGAAAACATATTATGCAGCAAAGACTCATTTGGAATTAAAGAACTTCGGTAATTTAAGCATTAAATTGATTCAGACTCATTTGGAATTGCTATCCGGCGCTCTTAATCAATAAAATTGATTACCTTCGTCATCCTTAGCTCGTAATTTACTTTTGAAGGCCCGACACACTCCTGGTCAAAGCTTTCATTACATTGCAGGAAACCTGCATTAAATTTTGCCATAGAAGGGAGTCTAAGAACTTGAAGCTGGTCCATTGTGTCCTCACATCGGGTATATAGTCCTTCACAGAGCCTTGTGGACTGATATTCATTCGCCATAAGGACATTCTTATATGCCTAAAAGAAAATTTCCGCATTAAGGACATGAGAATTACAAAAGCTTATTGTCTAATAGATCAGACTACATATACAAAATATATTTAAGAGTCGGACTTGTACTTTTAAAATCCAGATGGGCCTTTGTATCAGATATAAGAACATGCCTAGAACGATAAATAGCTGAAATTCAAGATTTCCGAACATTGATTTCCCATCAAAATAGAAACCTTGTGACACTCGAGAAATTTCATAAAAGGTAAATGTAACGCCTCAATGACTATAGTGACGGCTCGAACAAACGTAAGGCCCCAACACCTGGTGGAAATAACAACCATGCAGGTAATGGGAGTAAGGTGGCAAGGGGAGATAGGCCGTCGACCTGGGGAGCCAGGAGAAGACTCCCCAATAGAGAGCCGACACAGAACAAGGGGAACGGTGGCTCAGGACCAGGTAATGGACAAAGCAGGCTACCCTTAGCATGTTTCCTCTGTAAGGGGCCTCATCGCGCGGCTGAGTGTCCACACATGGGCGCATTGAATGCCTTGGAAGTTTCGCCGCCAGAGACGTCACCTAACCCACCTACAGAGAACAGTGGGACTGAACCAAATAGAATGGGATCCATTCGTTTCTTGAATGTGTTACAGTCTCAGTTGGGCAATTTAAGGAAGGAACCGAAGAGGGGCTTGATGTATGTGGACTTGGTGATAAACGGTAAAGCGACTAAAGCTTTGGTTAACAAAGGAGCAACCTACACATTCATCTCACCTGGGGAAGCTAAGAGATGCGGTTTAACAGTTACCAAGGATGTGGGACAAATGAAGGCAGTCAATTCAAGATGACCAAACATTGATTTCCCATCAAAATAGAAACCTTGGGAAACTCAAGAAATTTCATAAAAGGTAAATGTAATGTCTTCTAGTAAAACTACTCATGATTGTCCTTTAAGTTTCCCACTAATTTTGTCTTAATACAAAAATCTCCTTGTACCATTAGTAAACAAGAATTTGAAATGTTGATAATAAGAACCGAGAATTTGATCCCCAGGTAAAAAAAAACTTTAATGAATGGTTTAAGAAAATTATCAATGATAAAAAAGAAAAGGGTAATGCACCTCAAAGTGCCAGTCAATACCTCCTTCATTTCTTCATCTAGTTGCTCGGCAGATTTCTTTGCATGGTGACGGCCAAAATGCTGTTCATCAAAAGCATTCATTGCTTCCTCTCGGGATCTTTCATGGGCATCTTGTAACGATTGCTCGGGCATAGGTAAACCTAATTTCGCCATCCTTTCATTGTATATCTTCAAACATCGCTCGAGAATACCTTTATTGAAAACCTCTACAAGAGAGCCCGTTGATGGGATCTCCCCTTTATTCAAAGCATCAAGTATCTATAAGATTAAAAATAAAAATGCATATTACTAAAGCTAAGTTGGACATCAATCAATCACCATCCTAACAATGACTGATTTAAGAATTTTCTTCATAAACTCCAACTTAAAAGGTCCGAGAATGTGAGCATAAACTAACCTGCTCGAGGAATGCAACAAATTCCTTTCCATTTAAATGCTTGCCCTGCACAATCTTCGGACGTATAATACTAGCTACAAGCTCTTTCAATTGATCTCTTTTCCTAACATACATGGGATCAAGGTCAGCATCCTTCAGGTCACAAAGCTTTGTTCGCATGAGATGAGGCTGTAAGTTCAAATTTCAAGCAATTAGATGCTAAATGTTCAGATTTAGCAATATTTTTTTCCATTTACCAACAAATAACATAGATACACAGCAAAACGCGTGTATGCATTCTGTCATCCTAAATGTCTATAGCGCACACAAATGTCTTTGCCTCCATACACCACCACATAAAACAAAAGGTAAATATTGATCATCACTATGATTTCTAAAAGGTCTATTTAGATACACGATGTCATAAATCTTATACTTAACCTATGTTATAAAACATTTACATCATACACATCAAACATAGATTTATTTTTCTGTTCAGAATGACAACAGCAGGGGGAAAGGGGAGAAAAGGGAAAGAGCCAAGGTAATATTTGAGCAATAAAACAAACACATATGGAACTCATACTTGCGGTAAGCTAAAAGCCGTGCTGTTATCCCCCATGACAGCTAAGGAGTCCCGAATCTGGTTAACCTGATAAAGTTCCAGGAACTGTGAAATTTCTGATCCAAGAATAAGATAGTCTAATGATACCTTACAAGTATGGTCATGGGAATACCTGATCAATATTTTTGTCCCCTGAAGATACAAAAGAGAGACGCCATCATAAGATTAACACAAAGAAAGATTAACATAAAGAAGCATCTGTTCAACAATGAAGCAGGACAGGGTAAACTAACCACCAGTATTAGGGACGTGTCTAAGTGCCTCATCCACCATTTCTTTCACTGATTTTCCTTCTGTATAAAACCCAGAAAAATGTCAGTGAATCCCCCCTATATTGTAGGGCAGAGGCGATACCTAATGGTAAACACTTTATCTCCAAAAAAAAGCATCGAGTTCAGGTTTGCTCTCATTAACAATCAAAAAAATCCAATCTAAATGGCAAAAAAATAGAAAAGAGATGCACCAAGAAAGGAATGTCTCCTAAATCTTCCACAGCATTTTAATCTTTAAAAGAAGCTTAAGGGTATAAGAATGGATTGAAAGGGATAACTCGGATGCAGGTATAATGTTACAGGCAGAGGCACTGCAATATAAGCTAGCATGCCCAAGGTCATTGACATTTTAAGTAGCAGGGCCTTATTACACTTCATAATCATAAGCTGGAAGACAATTATGAACTTACGCAGAAAATCACGCTGGATAAGCCACAAAAGTTTTGCAGGTTCGAAAGCAATGTCTTGCCCCTACAGGAATACAGTTTCTCATGAATTGACATAGCAAAACAGGTACAGGCCTAAATATGAAATATATTTTAGAGTCCAAAATTACCTTCACTCTGTTATCGATGAAATTTGGGTCAAGCAAACCACAAGACGGGTTAGTGTCTATATTAACAGGCATTAAAAGTAAAATACACCAAGCTTGCTCAGCACATGTAATAAATTGAAATTACTTTCAATTCAGCACATGGAAGAAGCGCAAACCTTCCATAAAATTCTTCAGCAAGCTCCACAGCAAATGAAAGTCGAAATATGTCAGCTTCACGAATCTAATGACAGAATGGCACAAAGAATAGTATCAATAAAAAAAGCAACCCATCAAAGGCAACTGCAATTTCTGTGCTTCAACACTTTCGACCCTCACAACATGATGCATAGACTGCAATGCTAAATAAAGACCTTAAATGCTAAAATTCCCAGGCATCAGTTTTATAAATGTATAGGCAGAATAGTACTTATAAAATACAAGGATAGCAAGTTAATTTTAGCCAAGAAGACAAGGCACCTTTGCAGAATTCTTATATTGCAAGACGCTTTTCTATTTAAAATAACATTTCACGCGGATAAACCAATTTCCAATTATATATATATATATATATATATATATAACTTTTTTCTCCTTTTTTTGGTTTTATCAATCAAACATATCTTAACCCCAAGAATCTCATACCTAATTAACATACAATATCTAGCAAAACCAACATTCATATGCAGTGGCAGTGCCCTACTGCCCTAAAGCAAATTTTAGTCAACGAATAATTTAATGCATAATGCTGTTGTCCAAATTTTAAATCTCAAGAAACATTTAGACTCATGGAATTTAACCTGAATTATAGGGGTTAAAACTTAAAACACTAGCCTTTTCAGCTTCCAAATATAGCAACTTTCCAAATAAGAGCATCTAAAAACAAGTTATAGAAAAATTAACTAACCGTCTCGGGCAAGTTATAAATTAGCACAGAGCTCATAACAGTTGCCAATGCAAAAATCCTGCACCCACAGAAATCAGAAAGGCAATATAACTACATATATATCATAGAAAGAAAGTTGAAGTACATATGCTGGAAATGGAATTACCTATCATCATATACATTTGACTTCCCCACACTTTCAAAACCCTCAGTGTCAAGAAAAAAAACAGAAGTCCGTACTCCATCAATATCCATTTCTAGTGGGGTTCCCCAAACCCAAATCCCTGATACAGAAAAGTGTAAACATCAACTGTGTAACCATTATGCATAATTGTAATATCATTGCAATCTCTTACCCTTTGTTTTTGTGTCACGCATGTGTCCAACACCAAATCCTGGGGGTAAACAGGAAAAAGCATAAACAACAACTCATCAAATAAATCTCGATTAAAAATATAAAAGAATGTTGAAAGCCACAGCAAAGTAGCATATAGCAGTGAGAATGCACCTTCATCACAAGACAGTGAAAGAAGTTGATTTAGCAGAAAAGATTTGCCAGAACGGTAAGGACCAATGACCTGGATGTACAATTCCAAAAAGATTAAGCATTGGAGAATGAGACCAATGGAATTATTCTAGAAATGCAAATTAGGTAGAATTTCAAGTTTGATGTGAAAACAATTACTGTCAACCAGTTTTCACCCAGAATAACTTGCTTGAAATCATTGAAGATATCAGTAAATATCGCACGATTTGAATCCTATACGTAACAAACACTCACTATGATAGCTATAAATCATCAAAACTTTTAAACTATGATCTAGTGCATCAAATTTCCCCAATTTACCTCCCATCAAGATTTCAACACTCATACTCAGGATAAATTTCCCAAGACACGTACTAGTATTTCCATAATATCAGCAAACTTTTTTTTAGTTCTTTTCTTACTTGCCAGGGTTGGAAAAGGGGGATGTACAGACTTTAGCACTTCGCATTTTCAGTCTAAATAATACTTAGAGTCCTTATTTCTTTGTTGGACATTTGATTCAGCGGTTTATATTTTGAGCCTAATTGATATAGAGAGTTAAGTGACAAGAATAAACTGCCAATTCATACTAGATATCTTGGAATGGCATCTACAACTTACAGCGACTGCCGAAATTGGGGTAGTTATTCTGCTGATGGCTTCCAAGCCTTCCCTTGAAAGACGAAGCTTTGTATGGCCAGGATCAGGCTCCACAATAGGAAACCTATGCGTATAAAAGTAAAAGAGACCAGCTTCAGATAAAGTAAAGACCACTTTGTCCATTTGGGAATATGTGGAGCAAATGCAAAGGAATAAACAACTAGCAGGGCAGTTCCAAATTCAAATCTGGTTCCAAGAAGGCATTTGTCTGTCACATTTAATTTACAACAGAAAAAATTTCCTGCAAAAGCACATATCTTGTAGCTAATACTGAGCATATGCCCAGAAAGTTGGCTGCAAGGGCACAGTAAGTTTTATTGAACTACTATGTCACAAATTCTATAAACGAAACATTAAAATAAGTTTCGGTTCATGTAAATATATTCCCGCCAAGAAAGAAGTGATCAAAAGACTCGAAGAACAAATTGTGGATTAGTTCAATCAAATAACTGGAACTCTCAAAAACATAACCGCTGAGCCAGACCCAAGCTGCAGACTTTTCTTTTCAAGATGATACCATGATCCAACTACGCAATTGCATATTAAATTTGACTCGAGCTGTGGTCTTTTCTTTTCAAGATTTTTTTTTTTTCTCATTCAACATGGAGTTGCCAATACTTGACATCCCATATAACACCAACCTTAAACCACTGAGCAAGACCCAAGCTGCAGTCTTTTCTTTTCAAGATTGATACCATGATCCAACTACGCAATTGCATATTAAAATTGACTCGAGCTGTGGTCTTTTCTTTTCAAGATTCATTTTTTTCTCATTCAACATGGAGTTGCCAATACTTGACATCCCATATAACACCAACCTTAAACCACTGAGCAAGACCCAAGCTGCAGTCTTTTCTTTTCAAGATTGATACCATGATCCAACGAAGCAATTGCATATTAAATTTGACTCGAGCTGTGGTCTTTTCAAGATTCGGTTTTTTTCTCATTCAACATGGAGTTGCCAATACTTAACATCCCATATAACATCCCCTAACATCCATCATTCATAAAGTCAACGAGAGCTTAGCATAAACAGAAGGGTCAACAACCTTGGTTAGAAATTGCCTCTCAGAACATTATTCCTAGTTATATTCGACACAGATATAAAATTAGTAATATCATGGCAGCTAGTATTCAAGCCTAATTGCATTATACCAAATCAGAAACACGTCCAAAGAAAATAAATAAATAAAAGAATCTTTTTAAAAAATACAAAAGAAGTGTCTCATTTCAAAGCTAATAATAAACAAATCATATCCCAATCAACACTTAACTACTCTACTCCTTGCAATAAAATCAATTCAATACAGCATCAAAGTTTAAAATTATAAACAAGCATACAGAAACAAAGGGAACTCACGGTTGGTTAAAATTGGCAATTGAGGAAGACCCGGGCGCCAAAAGGAGGAGAAGAATCGAAAAAACAAAGATCCAATAAGAAAACTCCATTGTTAGCAAAGATCGCTATTTTCCCAATGCAGATATAAGAATCGGTACGAATAAGGCAAACAAGAAAAATAAAAGAATAACGAGTTGGAATTTGAAAGGGAAAAAAGAGAGAGAAATAAAAAAGGAAATTTCTAATGAGACACAACAGACGGGTGTAGGTTAAAAATCGTGAACCCGCATCTACAGACAGAGTATATAACCAAGAAAACAAAAAGAAGGAACAGGGAAATAATCGTGGAGCCTAGAGCAGATGATCCGTGCCTTCTAATTTTCTATGTTTGGGAAGGGGAAGGGGAAGGAGTGGTAAACTCGTACAAGTGCTAATGAGGTTAAAAATGAAAGAACGGTGGTCAAATGTATACGTGGCTTGTTGTTATTGGTGGGTTAGCAAAAGTGCTTCTAGGATTTTTTACAAATCTCAAATGTACAAGTTTTTTATTATTAAATTACTTTTTTATCATTGAACTTTCGTATTAATTTTATATCAGTCACTTAAGTTAACCATATATATCAACTCAAATTCTGATCATTACTTGTTACGATTGACCATCGTCGTCGACAATAGTAAAACTTAAAATTTTCATACTAGCATGTTCCAATCCAAGTTTGAGTGCTACATTTGTTTCACCGAAATCAATCACTTCAACCCGACCACTACCCCTTAACCATGAATAACCTACATTTCATCATCATCATTCATCGTCCTCACCATTCTTTCTGCCAAACATAATAAAATTACAATCAGAACAATATATCTTATAACCCATTTTCTATCTCAAATCTCATTTTCGTCTTCAATGCTCCGATGATCGGATGGAGAATTTCAATGGTTAAAAAGGTGGATGATATTGACAAGTACAACATATCTTAGAATCGTGATTATTTGTCGGTTGAATGTTGAGATCAACAATTGAGAAGATTGCAAGTTCAGAATAAATTTGAGACTTTTGTGGAGTTTATATGATGAACTAAGAGTCATAAAATATTATTGTTGGTAGGATTTGACGGATTGAAGTTAGTAGATGGTAAATTCATGGAGATTATGATGCTTTTCTAGTTAAACATACATCAAATTTGTGTTTAAAATGATGAAACAAGTTTGATGAGAAAATTTTGAGATTCGTTGGTCTTTGACAATGATGGTCATCGATGGTCTAAATGGAGGTCAGTGTGCTGGTCAAAATTTGGGTCTGTGCATATTGTCATGCCCTAACATTATTAATTATTTAACGTAAAGTGATAACAAAAAAAGTAATACAAAAATTAAGTAATTAAATTAAAAAAGTTTGAACTTCAATAATCAATATAAGAATGTAAAAAGAGTTGAGTGATACAAAAAAAAATGACCCTTTATTATTCACCCTCCAACATTATTATCAATATCTCTATTTTTTCTTCCATGTATAGTTTTTTTTTTTTTTGGTTTTCAACCACATCCACATTGACTTGGTCACTTCTTGATAGCATTCAACAAGTTGTATGAGTCATGTTTAAATTTGTAGCTCATTGATGTATGAGTCATGTTTAAATTTGTAGCTCATTGATGTTTTAATTGAATTATGGGCCGGAAACTATAATTAATTAATTAATTGGTGTGATTTTAAGTCTTGAAAGATGATGATAATCAGAGGATAAAATCAAATAAAATTATTGAAGGTACAATTATATCAAATCGGGACACACGTTAACTATTAACTAATCAGGGGCTGGTCTTTCACACCAACTTGTTAGGGCAACAACCTTAGAGGTAACAAAAAGACTCGGAACAAAGGTTTTCCCTATACACGAATTCAAATGCTACCATTTGTTTTTTTATCATTATCACTTAAACAAAAATATCTTTAAACACAATTACGACAGCCCTGTAGTTAAGGGTGTACAAAAAAATCCGATATGATAGATTCGATCCGTTTATCTGATCCAAAATTTCAAATATCTGATCTATTTTTTATTTTTCGAATAATTTAGATCGAATATCCAAAAATTTCAGATATCCGATCCATTAAAATTTTTATATTGTAATATATCCTATGTATAGGCAAGAAATGAAGGGTGCAAGTTGAGCCAGCCGATATATATATATATATAAAGCCGGACTGAGAGCCCACTAAAAGTATTTAGCCCGAAGAATATTCCACTAGGTCATGAGTTATAGACTCACTAGGAACACTCTTTCTTCTCCTTTTCCCCTTTAGGTTGGATTAGAATTAAGAGTTGTAAAAAAATCAATCTTAGTACTCTTGAAAAATAGATTTTTTAATATCTCTAATTAAAAGTTTTAAAATATATTTTCAAATAATCACAGATATTTAATCTATTGATCGTATATTTTATATCGATATTATATAATCCTATTATGAGAGTTTATTTACAACGACAAAATTCAAAAACTATAACTTATTAATTAACTTTTGTTTATTTTGAACGGTGACATCCAACTAAAATTTAATTTTTAAAATCATACCATTGGATATTAGGATAATACATATACAAATTGAATAAAAGTGTTAAATTTCAAAACCTCGAAAAGTATATGGATAGAAGACATAATTAAACCCTTTTTCCCATAACGAATTTAGTAAAGCCCACATATATTTATTCATTTGGACTAAGAATGGCTTTATTGGTGGTTCAACAACCCACATTTATTACAGTTGGACTGATACAGAAATCGTATAGCCCGTGAAAGTTGGTTTCGCTTCATCGAAATCACCGGGCCCGAAATGCCTCTACTCCAAACAAATCTCTAGCCCTAGGAAAATGATAACCATAATACCATATGTATCAAAATTCTTGGTTGATTAATCTGAATCGAATATTATAGAAACACATTATGAAACAACCCTTTCAACTCAAATGTTTGGTTCACAACATTAAGACTCGAACCTTCAATTTTAATTAAAGAATCCAATGTTTCATCACGCTAGACCAACTGATTGTTTGTTTTACTTACGTTTTCGCTTTTTGTTAATTAAGATCTCTCTTCCCTAACAACCAGTTGATCTAGTGAGATGAGATACTAGATAACTTAACAAATCTTTACAATACTCGATCTAAATTAATTTATCAATAAATTAGATACCAGTGATTAAAAAAAATCTGTCTTCGGATTTGGCGTGTTGAACAGGGCATCCGGGTTCCCCTTTACTCAAGTCATTCCTTTTTGGTAGGTGTAGCCACTTTTTAAAGCAAAATGCTTTCCGTCGCTGGCTAGCTTTGCCAACTAATGGGGCAAAACCAAGGTTTCCAAGCAGATTAAAACACCGCAATGCGATGATGTTTCACCAATTTATTCACATTTAATAACTCACCTAACTTCATACATTTCTTTTGTTTTCAGATGTTCTCGGGCACGCCTTTGCTGATTCTGGACAACGTTAAAGTTTACAAATTTCAAACTCCGTTAAGAAATTACGTGAAACGTGTCGGTTCAACCAATGTCCGCATGCACGACAAGTGGCACCATGTACTTAAAAGAAGTTGGTGAATTTTTAAAATCAAAACATAACAAATATAATTTCAGAGTAGTCCGGGCAATAAAATCATCTCAAAACTCGAAAAGAACACATGCAATAAATAAATAAATAAATAAAGGATAAATATTCTATACATCGGCGGTGGAAACTGAAAGTTTTCACAATTGCATTAGTTTTAGGGTATATGGAATTAGTTTAGGGTATAAGATTTCGGGGTTTAGGTGTATGGTTTAGAATTTTGGGATAGTTGTTTCAATTTAAGGTTCAGGGTTATAATTTAGGGTTTATAGGTTAAAACTTAAATCATCACCATATTATCCTAAAAACTAAACCCTAACATATAACCCTTGAATTCTAAACCTAAACCATAAATTGAAACCACCATGCCTAAATTCTAAACCCCTACACATAAACCCCTAAACCCTATACCCTAAACTAATTTCATATACCCTAAAACTAAAATACTTGTGAAAACTTTCAGTTTTCACCGTCAGTGTATAGGATATTAATCCATAAAAAAGCCGTAACATTTTTAATGAGAAGAGTGGTCCAAATATCCTTTTCATAGTACTCAAGTTATATAAAGTTTTATTTTAATTAATTTGAATTGACCTACGTTGCATACTGAACTTTAATTGATGACTCTCCCGGCATAAATTTTTTGTATACAAAAAATCCCAAATTCAAAATTTATTTAAGTGATATCAAATTTCTTACCGCTTGGACCAACCCGTTTCTAGAGTGGTCCAAATATTAGAACAGTAAAAAAGGGAGCCATGTGTACTTTGCATCATCGGACAGAACAAGAACGAATGGAATTCTCGTGTCCTCCCCACCGACACGGCCACAATTTATTTTGGTGTTGTTGTTACGGTCACAGTCTATTCACTGAATGAGAATCAAATGCATATTAACTTGTGATGGCCAACAATACGAGTCATTTTGCCAAATGGTCCCCGTTGTTTTTCAAATTTTGATATTTCGAAATAGCTAAGCTACCGAAAACTATTACGCGCATAATTGAGCGAGCATTAATTTCAGAAGTACAATACAAGCAAGCGACGTAAAAGCGATTCTTTGGAAATTATATATAAAAAAATCACACCTTTTTTTAAAAATTAAAGCAGACATTTTGGACCTAGATGTTAATGTAAAGCTTTTTCCGGGACTAATTTTCAAACTTTTACCAGGGTAATTAGTGGGGGAAGGAATCAAAGAGCCGAAGTGAGACAAAAGTTATGGCTCAAAATGCTAGAGCGATTTTTTTATTACATCCCCACTAAGGCACAAAAGTGTGTAAATATTGCTTTTATAATTAAGTTCACTGTTGTAGATTACTCACAAGTGACTTAGTTTTAGGGTATACGGAGTTAGTTTAGGGTATAGGGTTTATAGGTTTAGGTGTGGGGTTTAGAATTTATGGATAGCTATTTCAATTTAAGGTTTATGGTTATAATTTAGGGTTTATAGGTTAGGTTTAGGGTAATATAGTGAGGATTTAAGTTTTAACCTACAAACCCTAAATTATAACTTTAAACTTTAAATTGAAACAACTATCCCTAAATTCTAACCCCTACACTTAAACCCCTAAACTCTATACCCTAAACTAACTTCATATACCCTTAAACTAAGGCGCTTATGGAAACTTTCAGTTTTCACCGCATGTGTATAGAATATTTATTTTTTCATATGATTAAGTTCCTTTTTGTTAATTGTCTTTTGGAAAACGTTTTTTTCAACTTTTAATAATATTCTTTTATGAAGCATGTGATAAACATATATGGTCTTCCATAATTAGTTAATATTAGATATAATTATTACAGAGAGCATTTTTTAGAACTGGATGATAATAACATGGGTAAACAGGTTTAAAATTGTGGACAAATAATAATAATAAGGGTAAACTATAACGTTGACCACCATATTTTAGTTAAAGTATTAAAATGAATACTTTAAAAAATCGAGTCAATTGACCACCCAAACTATTAAAATAGGATCAATGTGACCACCAGCCGTTAATGGGCTAACGGAAGGTATAATTACACATTTGGTCCTTACTATTTACACATTCTTTCAATACTTTAACTAAAGTATGGTGGTCAACATTATTTACCCTAATAATAATAATAATAAGTTTTTCATAAAGGCAATGATTGCAATTGGAGTTTTATAACACAAAAAGCAGCATAACCAAATGGCTTCTGGTGAAATTACTTATTATTGAATTGCTTTTTTTCTCAACTGCAATTCCCAAGATGGTATGGTGGACCTACCCGAGTCAGTACGAGGCAAAGAAACGACAAGTTTCGGTGCATATTAGCAAGACCATGACTGTCGGAACACCATGTGCGCAGGATAGGAATAAAAGGTTTCCTTTAAAAAAGAAGTAAAAGAATTCATTGCACCCGATACAAGTGAGTTAATTTTCCAGTTTTAACTTTCGGTGGATAAACTGACAAATATTGCATTTTCATAAAATAGATTTATACATTACGGGGTGGTAATAAACTAATAATTAATAAAGCTGGTTAATCCCATATAAAAAAAAAATCAAAGCTTTGGACTTTGTCATCAATTGAAATGGGCGGAAGCTTTTGTTCAAGTAAAAAGACAAATTTGAACCCATCTTCACGGCATTTTTATCTAAAAAAAACCCATTTAAAATAGTTATTTAAAAAATAACCTCAGCCAAAATTATTTTAAAAAATAACCCCTCGAACTAGGTGAACAATTTAAGGTCATTTTTGTAAATATCTATTGTAGAGATCAATTTCTAAAGGAATTTTTACCCAAATATTACTTTTAAGTTTTTTTATTCTCAAAATAGGGAACTTTAGATTTTATTTCCCAATCTAATAAATTTTACTATTCACTTTTTGAAGACCAGTAGACTACAACTCGAATTTGAACAGTGTTTTTCCCATACCGGTATTGTTCAAAGACGTGAGGAGGGCAGCACGACTTTGAACAAAGCCAGTCAACCCATATTTCGCCACGTGGCAGCATAGTGTCTTTGAAAATGAAAGTTTATAATCCGACTTTGAACAGTACCTTGTTTATTACCAATCAAACTTAAAAAAAATGAACCATAATTTCATCTAAGCCCACATCAATGCAATGTTCAAAGATGACAGGAGGGCAGTCCGACTTTGAACAGTGTCAGACAGCCCCATCTTTTGCCCCATGCAGCGTAGTGTTTTTGAAAAAGGAGTTTATAATTCGAATTTAAACAATACTTTGTATAAAAAAAAATACTGTCCAAACTCAGATTATAGTCTACTGATCTTCAAAAAGTGAAGAGTAAAGTTCACTAGATTGAGAAATAAAACCCCAGATTCCCTATTTTGAAAATAAAAAAACTCAAAAATAATATTTGGGTAAAAATTCCAATAAATAATTATTTAAAATGGATTTTTTAAATAAAATATCCCATCTTCAGTTCTTCACCCACCCACCCACCACGCAGTGTGGAACTAATTATGTCCATAAATTCGGGATACATAGGCCTGGCTTGTACTAGAATCAGCTTCATAAATTCTAATGGATTTTTCTTCCTCTTTTTTAAGCTCTGAACCAATAGTTACTGAAACTGAACCTCCTAATCTAATCTCCGGTACCCGGGAGGGACCATCAGCTTCAATTTCCCCTTATTATATACAATAATTCAAGACACGCTTGTAACTTCATTTTTCTTCAATTTGGGAGATAAAACCAAAGACAGAAACCGACATCACGCCACATCCATCAGGCAATATTATCAGAATCGGAATAATATATATACATGGAAAAACCAACCACTACATATACAAAGAAAACGTCACCAAACACTGTTTGGACTCACAGGAATTAACTAAAATCTGGAATTAGAATTAGAACAGATATTGTATTTAATTAACATTTAACTCTGACACGTATTCATAATTAGAATTAAACTTGGGAATGGGAATATTATTAACAAATCAGCCAAAACCGGTGATCATAATGAAGAAAACAGTAATGTAGAGGTCTTTTGCTGTTCAGGCAGCTACACCAAAACCATTTCAATCCGAACCATGTAGGCAGGCCGAATCGTTACCAGATTATTTAATGCCGATGCCGATTTGAGGTGTGCAAAATAAATCGTAACCGTTAACTAGTATAACTGTTTATTTTATAAGTTAATTAACTTAACTGTTAAAGTTAAACGGTTTCGATTAATCAAATTGCTAAAAAAAATGATTAATAGTTAACTTATAGGTACTTTATTTTAAGTAAGTATAAAATTTGTGTTTAAAATTTCTCTATTTAAATTATTTAAAAAAAATTAATACAATATTTATCGGAGAAATTTATTTATTATTTTAATAAAGAAATAATAAACATTTGAAAAAAAAATCGGAATAAGTTACAAGTTAACCTATAACCGATCCGTTCCTTAACGGTTACCCACTATAATAGTTAATTATTTTAAACGCAAAAACTACTTCCACCTTGCTTCTTCCATTATAGTAAGATTCAGTTCCTTCAACAGAATGACATTATTCAATAAGTAAGTATAAAGTTTGTGTTTAAAATTTCTCTATTTAAATTATTTAAAAAAAATTAATACAATATTTATCGGAAAAATTTATTTATTATTTTAATAAAGAAATAATAAACATTTGAAAGAAAAAAAATCGAAATAAGTTACAAGTTAACCTATAACCGATCCGTTCCTTAACGGTTACCCACTATAATAGTTAATTATTTTAAACGCAAAAACTACTTCCACCTTGCTTTATAGTAAAATTCAGTTCCTTCAACAGAATGACATTATTCAATATCACATAATTTATGCAAAGCGCGAGAGATGAGATACCTCGCTGCACCAGAAATTCATACTAGAGTAGAAGAAGAATCAGGTTCAAGAAGAAAGAACAAAGAGGAACAAGCTTTAAGACCAAAATTTCTAACTTGTCTTGTTTATCCATTTATATAACAATCTGACTTCATATTAGTAGTAAAAATCAGAAGATCAACCCTTACATAGAAAAAAACAGAAGGGGATTTAAACAGTTCAGCCATAGAAATTGGATTGTTCTCTAATAACCCAAATGGGAATAGAGAGGGGAAAAATAAAAAATAAAACAGTCAAAATTATATCGGTTCATCTTCGATTACTGAAGCCAAACCGGTCAGTATCTTAATCCCAGTCTGTGAGCTCTTGGGTTTTGTCTCAGGTGGCTTCCACTCTTTTTTCTCCACCTTTTCCTTCCCTTCTTCTTCCTCCGAGCTCTCAGACAAGGCAAATATGGACTCACCCAACTCAGCATCTTCAACTGAGTTTTTGTTTTTATTCTCCGGTTGGTCTTTCTCCTTAGCTTTGGCATCGAATTCAGATTCTTTAAGTGCCCCAATTGTGGCTCGGTTACAAGGAGAGAGCCATTTGGCGCTGACATACTCAGCTTTACGCCATGGAGGAACATGCATTCCCTTCTTCTTCAAGCTCTGCTTAGCTGCCTCGGAAACAATAGCAATTATCCTCTGGAGACGATCGGCTTTGCCTACGAAGATGAAGGGAAGCATTTGAAGGATTGATTTGTAAGTCTTTGTTGATCGGGCAATTTCGAATTCTGATCGGAAATCGATGTCGATCAGCAATCTCTCCCCGTCAATTATCACATCTATGTATTCATACTCCCCTGCTTGTTAAAAGAGAAAAAAATAATCAAACCACAACAGAGGGAAATGGATAGCACAACTTTCCCAGAATTATAGACATATTTCACGAGAAAGATAAGAGAGAAATTACCGGCGGGATAAGAGGGAGATTTTTCCCAACGAGATTTGCAGATAGAAGAATCGTATCCAAGGGCCAGTAGCCCATCAGTAACAATCTTCCTGCAGAAATCGTCTTTACGTTTAGAGATCTTGTTCTTCTCCATAATTTTCGCCGTATGAGCCAACAAATTCCTTTCATTCACACTCCCGCAAGGAACCAAGCTCTATTCCATGAAAAATGGAAATTAGAAAAAAATATGTTTGGCTTACAACAAAAAACTGTTATAAACAAGAATGAGGCAGAATTTATTGTTTTACCTTTAGGATTTCAGATGCTTCAGCGGAAGAAGTGAGACTGGAATCACTAAAACCGAAGCCATCAGTTTCGTCCTCGGAGCTTTCGTTGCAGTTACGATGGAACCAGTTAGGGCGGTTACGACTACACCTAACCACACCAGATTGATGTTTCTCGTTGTTCTCTTCCATGAAATTTTGAACCATCTTAGCCAAGCAAACGGAGCTCGGCTCGAACTCCGCGGCGCATTCTTTGGTAAAAGGCAGCTCATCGGCTGCAATGGCATCCACCTTCTCCGCCGCGGTATTCCTCAGAACGCTAGGAAACGGGCGCTCGAACAGCCTCTTGAATCGTGATTTCACCGCCGGCTTTACCGTCTCAAAACGAGGCGGCGCTACCTCTTCTGAAGGGCTGAAATCAATAGGTTGGATCTTCATTGGGAAAGGCATATTTCTCAGCTCCGGTATAAAGAAATGAAAACAAAACAAAACAAAACCCTCCTTTTGCTTCCACCGGCACCACGGCAGCTCTTCAAACACACTTTTAATTTCGGGAACACATATGGCTTTGTGATGAGATCAGCCAAACACAATCAACACAGAAATTCACAAAAATCAATGCGATTCGCCAAGACTCGAGAATCGTAAGCTTGATTATTATATACTAATTTGCCTCTATTTTGCCGGACAAAGCATAGAATGACTTAAAAACTCTGCTAAGCTAAGTTGCTTTTGCTTAAGGGTTATTGATTTCTTTTCAGATGCGGCTAAAGTTCCCGAAATAAGCGACGGCACGAGACGTAACGTGATTGCCTTGGAAATTCACGCGAAGAACATCAGTGATCAGTGGCTCCATCTTTATTTATCCGGTGAGCCTCTTCAGTTTTCCGGCAACAATCGCCGGAGGTGATAACGGTATTTAAAAAAAACTACGAAATGAAAGTGTGGCAGAGAAAGCGTGAAAATGGAAATGAGAGATTTTGTTTTGTTTGGTAATGGAGGACGATTGGCCGCGGAGGCCATTATAAAAGGTTGACGCTTTTTTTTTTTTTTACGATTAAGTTAAAATCCTACGTGGCGGAAGATCGAACCCGTTTAACTAGGGGGTGCGTGTCGAACGATGAACCCGGTTCGTCTCCGTAGAATGGGCCAGAGCATACCACGTATAGCGGTATAGGAGCCTGAAGAGATAAGGTGCCAGTCTGAAATATCTTCATTACCCTTCTACTATTATTTTTAATTTAAAGAATTAATAATTTTCAATGATAGTATTAATACAAATAAATTTGAGTTATTATTGTATTCTTATAAATTTGTTTGTATTATATTTTTTATTTTATTTTCACTACTATACACTTTAAAATATATATTAAAAGGAAATGTTTTATGCAAGTAATTTTTTTGTGAAAATTAATTATCAAATGGTAATAGATAAAGTGGTGTATAAAGCTTTTATGGTGAAGTGTTCAAATTTCAAATGATTATTTAAATATTTATTTTAAATATTTTATAAAAATATGAGAAGATTGTTTATAAATACGAATTTTTGATCTCGAATTTAAATATTAAGTATTTATACTCAGTTGTTTATTCCAAATTTTTATGTGTGAGAAAACAATTATACTCTTAAAGTTATATTTAGTATTAATAAAATGAGTTTATTTTTATTATTATTGCGTTTTTTATTGTGTTGTCGTAACTCTAAGATTATTGACAAATTGATGTTTATTATAAATACATCACAAGCGTAATTACCTTATATATACAATGAAATATTGTATTAATTCAAAAAATATAACATATACCATGAAATATTGTATTAATTTCAAATTAAATAAGTTTTTTTTCCTTTTCAGAGGGGAATGAACATTAAATTATCTGAAACAATATAAAATAAATGATTAAATAATAAGATTGTTTCGTTCTGTTTTTATAGATTAATTTCCAATTTTATAATGTACTTTTTTACTTGTAATTCAGTCGAATGGATTGGATTTAAATTTAAAAGGATTTTTTTTCTTCTGGAATTCATGTATATTTGTACCAGAGTGAGAGTCTAGCTACAATATGGTCATTTCAGCAAAAAAGTATGGTAAAGTGGTGAAAAAGGGGAGGGAAGGTGGGGTTGGGGGAGGTTAAAAACTGCAAAGTGGATGACTAAAAGTGGGGTCCACAGATCAATTACTGTTGCTTCTGTTAGTTGAGAGTGGGTTAAGTGGGGGTGGTAAAGTAAAACGGGAAGACTCTGTGGGGGGCTAAATGGGGAAAGCAGTGGAATTTCCCCTGTGGAAGGGTAAAAGCGGCTAATGCATGTCGTTTAGTAAAGGCACGCGGCGCTATTACGACAGGGACGTTATGTTACGTCTCTCATTAAACTTCGATGTGATCTAGTGGGGGCACGTGTCGCATAGCTGGGCTCCTAAATGCCGTTGGATTAATTCAGTCCCCGAAAGCACGAGAAGAATCCCGACCTTCGTTTTCAAATTATTTTAAATAAAATAAAATAACTAATTAATTTTTGATATATTACATATAAAAACTAAATGTACATTTGAAATATGAACTAGAGACGTTATCTTAAATTGGTAGCTAAAATGTGTTCGATTATGGAAGCGGAGTTGTGGGGAGTGTATGAGGGGTTGCGACATGCTTGACATCTTGATTTTCGACGAGTTCGAGTTGATATGGATAATTTAGAGGCGGTTCGTCTTTTAAATAATAAGGATGATGACGGCACGTATGAACTATTGTGGCATAAAATTATGGAGCAACTTCGGTGGGGTTGGGATGTTCAGATTAGGCATATCTATCGGGACGCGAATAGGGTAGCAGATTGGTTGGCTAAAGTCATGCGAGATGGTTCTTTGGATTATCGAGAGGATGCCGGTAGATCTTGTGCGGTTGTGCCATGAGGATATGTCTCATGTTGGTTCGTAATTTTGATTATTATCAATCATTGTGCCTTGTAGCCCTTTTGTTGTTATTTCCATGTGTACTCTTTTCCTCCGACTAGATTTAGGGGGGTTTAATGAGGCACATGGAAATATTTCTCGTATATTTTTATCCTTAATGAAAGCATACAATTTGATCAAAAATTGGTACCTAAAAAATACATATTCTCAAACTGATTTATAAACTATGGTTTTTATATTAAAATTAGTACCTAATTTTTATACTCTCAAGTTAGTACTTAATTTTTTTTAACTCTCAAATTAGTACCGAACTTTATTTTTATCAAATATTTCAGTAATTTTACTAATAGTTTTAGTTTGAAAACTATGCAATCTATAAAATTAGTTGTAATTCTAAATAATTTAATAAATTTACCCATTTATATTTAAAAGTTTCATCAATTTAATCATTTTTTGTTACTATCAAAATTAAAACCAAACGAGTATATCGGATTAAAATAACAATTGAATAATTGTATACTAAGATAAAACAAGTTTTTGTTAAATTTTGATTATATTAGGAAAGTAATATAGCACTTGTGAGAGATAAGAGAATAATGAAGTAAAATAATAAAATTTTTAAAATATAGGTTGTTAAATTTATTTAATTATTTTAAATTATCACCAAATTAATATAACGTACAAATTTTAATTTTAGTTTGAGAGAAAAAGCTTGTAGAACTAATGTTTTGATATAATAATTGAAAAATATTTTGGACTAAATTAAAAAGATTTTGAAACTATTTTCAAAGTCCAAATAACTTGAAATTATGTTTAGGGGTTGTTTTTAAAGGGTTTTACATGTTTTTCAAAGCCAAACTAAAAAAAACTTTCTAGGCGTTTCGAAACACCCTTAGGTGTTTCGATACGGGGTCTTCCGGTAAGCAAAACCCAGATGCAGGGCTAGTGGTATCGAAACCACCTTGCTGGTATCGAAACCAGCCTGACTTTTTCAGCCTCCAACAACTAGTTTTGAACAAGGGCGTTTCGAAACGGGTTCGAGCGTTTCAATATGGAGAGCTGCAGAACTACATTTATGGTGGGAAATTAAGTCTTCAACGGCTCCAAATCAACCCCAACGGCTAGTAACGGTTATAAACTCATCAAGGAGTATAAAAGAGACATTCAAGCATCAAGATATGGTTAATGCTTCAATTGTCAGTCAACAAATGATCAAATATAGTCTTTGTACTTAAATTGTTAATTCTTGTATAGATAAACACTAGTTAGCCAAAATTGTCAAATTTGCTCAAGTATTTTAGGTGTTGGGTGAGTGTTTTTATTGTACAAACAAACACCTATCAGAGGGATTTGTGTTTACTTTTGTTTATCTCTTATAAAGAGGGTTTGATCAAGGCTTTGGGTAGAAAGATGGATCAGTGTATAAGAGTTTCCTCCTAAGCCTAGAAAAGGAGACGAATCAATAATGAATTGATTGGAAATCCTTATTGGGAAGCTAAGGTAGTGAATATAGACCTTGGTTAGAAGGTTGCACCACTCTAAAATCATTGTGTCATTTACTTTTAAGCTTTCACACTTATTCTACCCAAAAATCTACCTCTCCACCACTTGGTGAGCAACATCAATTGAACGAATCGAGCACCTTATAACTCAACAAAGCTTATTTCAGACAAAAAAAAATTAAATACCAACATAAAAATATGCGAATAGTTTAAGTATCAATTAAAAAGAGAAAATTATTTAATAATAAAGAATGTAAAAATAATTGAGGGGAGCTTTCAATCCTTTGAAATGATGGAATGGGCCTTGTACCCAGTACTTTGGACCAGAAATCATTTAAACATCCGCAATATGCTCATCCTGCCGCTCCAAACAAGAGCATGAATCTCCACCTTAAAAACAAACTTCTTTTCTTTTTTCTTTTTTAAATAAATACAATCAAAACATATTATAAAAAGAAAAGGAAAAAAAACGACAATAACAGCAAAGTATCATGATTTGAGGAGTTGATAAAATTACCATGATGTGTGACAAATGGCGTGAGGAAAATGGACAGGTCGCCTGTCACCAATCTATACCATTGACGTTTCACGGCACATTTGGGGCATTAGGTAAAACAGAAAATCAATAATATTTTCCGATATTTTTAATTCTATAAATCAAATATTCAAATCAGATAATAACCTATGACCTAACTATGCTGTTTTTTATATATAATATTTAAATTATTTAAAATTTTCTATTTTTAGATTGAAAATAATATATATTTGTGAAAAAAATAACATATATATTAAATGAAAAATATTTTATGCATTGACGATGATGTTTTATTTTTCACACGTGTCCAGTTTATATGTTTAAAGAAATATATATATATATATTTGTAAACAATAATATATATTTAAAGAAAAAATATTTTATGCACTGACGGTCAAAATTTTATTTTTTCACACGTGTCTAGCTTTTAGGTTTAAATGTTAGGGTATAGGGAGAATTTTAGTGTTTGTGATTAAGTTTTAAAGTTTAAAATATATTTTACTATTTAAAATTTAGAGTTTAAAATATATGAGTTAAGATTTAGGATCTTAGAAAAAAAACATGTGACAACTTTTCCTCTTGAAGCATCCCATTTTTTTTAAACGATACTTAACCCATATTTATATATGTTTGAATTCAAAAAAAATCAAGTATTGTATTAACTTGAATTAATACTAAAATAATATAAAAATAAAATCTAAGTTTTATGCATGTTTGGATATCCGGTGGGAGACCTTTAACCCGATTGAACGGAAAATATGTCTCGGTCATCGTATTAATATATTTGGATTTAAAAATTTTAAATTAATTTTAGACCCTAAACATGATTATGAGAAAAACAAGGTAGAAGTAACTTTTGCGTTTTGTCGTAATTGTTACACTATATTTTTTTACACAATCGTGATTTTTTTGAAAAAAAAACTCTCAAACATAATTCACATTACATTAAAATCAATTATACACAAAATCAATTTTGATTGTGTTTAGATAGGCGTTTTGAGGCCCAAAATCCCGACTCAACGGGATTTTGGGCCTCGAACGTCGTGCCCACATGTTTAGATCTAAAAATCTAAAATCAATTCTGGACTCCAAACGTGATTCTGGGAGAAGCAAGGTAGGCGTAGCTTTTGCGTTTCTTCGTGATTTTTACACTGTATTTTTATACAATCTTGATTTTTTTTAAGAAAAAAACTCTCAAACGTAAATCACATTACTTTAAAATCAATTATACACAAAATCAATTCTATAAAATCACGATAATCCAAAATCAATTCTACCACCGCAAAACCAAACACATACAAAAATCAAATTTTTTATAACCATTACTATCTAATACATTCGCTAATAAATTCATATCTAATACCGGAAAACTTTATTTTCGGAGTAACACTCTAAATTCAATTTATTTTATCTATAATATTAATATTTAAATCTTTAATCTCACTTAAGAAAAAATAGTATACCTTCTTACTATACTAATTAATTAAAAATAAGATTTTTTTCAAGGCCAAATATAACGTCTACAATTGAATTTGAAACATATTTATGTATATACATAAAAATAATATACAAACTAAAAAAAAAAGAAATAAGATATTGCATATATGAAACAAGAGCCACCTGAGCAGAGTAACATAGGCCCCAATAAATAAGGTTGTCGTTTGGTAGTATACATATCTATTTGCATAAATTTAAACCATTCAATTCCCTTGTGACTTCAGTTCTGACATCTGTCTGTTTTTCCTTTATATTACGAGCTGTTATATTATTTCTTGGCTCCAGAATCAGACACGCACGATAAGGAAGCATTATATTATTTATATTACATGCAAATTTAGTTTATAATATAAGCAATTTATATGAACGGAATTTATAAAAGTTAGACGAGTTTAAATGATCTTAAGTTAATCATTTACGTATAACGATGAGTTTGGATTAAATTTGAAATATATATTTTAATTTGGTTAGATTCTTTTTAAATATGTTGGTGTGATACAAGTGTATCATCTGTTCAATTTTTTAAATCTTTTTTAATAAGGTACACACATTGTGCAAAATTGATGCTCGAGCCCAGATCATGAATTACATTATCTTTTGCCACTTAAATAACAAAGGGTGAGCTTAATTTGATTAGATTTAAATAGACATAAATAATATATATATATATACATATATATATATATATATAATCCTACCGGGAAAAATAACTTTATATAATAAAATCAATGTAGACTTACTTCACAGTGTTTTGTCACTTTGATGTAGGCCTGTAAATGAACTGAACGAATAGGAATGAGGGTGTGTTCATGTTTGTTCATTTAACTTTAAGCGAACAAATGAACGAACACGAACATAAACGAACACAAAATATCTTGTTCGTGTTCGTTCATTAAGAAATCTAGCTTGTTCGTGTTCGTTCATGTTCGTTCGTTTAAATGATAAACGAACATAAACGAACATATATAATGTGTTAAATATTTAATATTTTGGGTTAGTTCGATTAATTCAATTAATTAACTGATTTTAAACCAAATTAGTCGATAATTGAAATTTGAAAAAACTTTTAATCATTAATCGAAACTTAAAATTATCTAATAGATTAACCAATTTTGTTTTGGTTCGGCCGGTTAGTTCAGTTTAACCGAACAATGAACACCCCTAGACATATGTGAATAAACTTAAATGAACATAAACGAGCGAACATAAACGAACAAATTACCGAACGTTCACGAACATAAATGAATGAACAAGCCATTTGTCCGGGTTCGTTCATTTAATTAAATGAACAAAAAATATTGTTCATGTTCATTCGTTTAATAAATAAACAAACATAAACAAACTTCCTATCGAACGGTTCATGAACGGTTCGCTGAACGTTCGATTTATTTACAGCTCTACATAATCTTTGTATCTGAGAATCCACTTCGTAATTCTTATCATTTGGTATTTTAACTGATGAGCTAATCTGATAAACTTCCTTCACAAGATTGCTTTTCAATTTGTCATTATTTTCTCTATGTGACAAAGAGAAAGAGAAAAGAAAAAAGTTTAAAACTTTATGGTATTGTATTTATGAGATGGTGGTCCTACTAAAGTTTGTACATCGTCACTTTAAATTTATGGTTTTAGTTTTTTTTATATAAATTTAATTTAAAATGTAATTATGTCAATAATTAGATGGTGTATTTACCACAAACATTATCTTAATTTTAATTAACATTAAATCTTAAATACAATATGTCAATAAGTTAGGGGTGTTAAATCCGGATACCCGATATTCACGTCCGAAATACCTGATACCTGGATCATTGGGTAGTTCAAAGTGCGGTTCGTGGCTAGACCCATGTTTTACGGGTATCAGTTAGTCGGGTACCTGGAAATTCAGGTATTTGGGTACCCGGATATAAAAATTTGTATTTTTAAATATAAAAATATTTTATTAGTTTAATATAAAAATATAAAATATATATATATATATATTTATTAGTTTAATATAAAAATATGCATTTATCAAATATAAAAAACAAGATTTTTTATTAATTTAATATAAAAATATTAATTTCAAATACATTTGGGTACCAAAAAAAAATTAATTTGTGACCCGGGTAAAAACAATCGGGTAAATACTCGATTATTTATATTCTGGTAGTCGAGTCTGGTCATTTTGGTATTTTTAAACACCCCTACAATAAGTAAAAGACATTAAATTTGAATTACAATATTCAAAACCAGAATGAAGGAGATTAGACCCTTCAACTTTATGAAAAATAAGAATCTTATGTCTTTTAGGTGTCTTTATTTATATTTTCATATTAAATTTTTAAGTTTAGAATTTAAAATTAAGGTTTAAGGTTAGAGTCCATATTAGAGTTTAGAAAACTTAAAGTATATTATATTTTTAGAATTTAGGGTTCAAAATATAAGACTCAAAATTTAAGATTGAAATTTAAAATTTATTTTTTTTATCGTTGAGATATAGCAAAGAACACAAAAAAAGCATGGTGCTTTTTATCCAATTTGATAGCTCAAGTCCCGAACGAAATCGCTCCCAAGTGAAAGGACTTTTCCTCTTTCAAAATTTTTAGTGTAATACTATTTTAGATTATTTAGTTTAAATATTAATTAAATAAACATTTTATTCCTCTTAATATTTAAAATTTAATGATTAATTAAATAATAATTGATTCTTTATTTTCTATTTAATTCTAATTTCGTCCATTCTCAAACCAATATACAAATATTTACTCTCCAATTGTGATGAAATGATATTGGGGGTAATGATCGAGTGTTTGCTGGGCCATGGTATATTATCATTAGGTGCGTGGGCTGGCTCCAATGAGCTAAAAGATTTAGGTGAGATGGATCAAGTTTGGTCGAATTTATATAATATTTGAGGTCGTTCATTTCTGTGCCAATTATTATTATGCCCTCCACAACCTTTGGGTCGTACTATGTTAGGAGAATGGTCCCATAGAAGATCAAATCAACCCTAGCCTAGAGCCCTAGACTGCCCTGCCTACCAGTAATTTTAATATATAGGACAATCCATTACACCTAATTCCTAGAGTGACCCAGAGTTTAATCTTCAATAGTTGAGGAGCCAGCTTTCTAGTTTACCCTACCACACCAGTCCCTAGAGGAAAATTCTAAAAAAGCCGCTTAAAAAGCGGCTAAAAAACGAATGTACATAATTTTTTACAAAATTTGTAAGAAATTGTTTATATTGTACCGAAAAATTTATAAAAATAGTAAATTTGTGTATGTACACAAGTTCTTACTACTTTTGTAAGAATTTCGGTACAATGTACACAATTCCTTATAAAAATCGTATAATGGAAGAATTTATGTATTATATAGACAAATACTTACCAACGGATGGAAATCCTCTACACCTTTTCGGTGCCCCTATTTATGTCCTCACGCCCAAAATTAAGTTTAGGGTTTTATGTTAGGGTTTAGGAAATTTAGGGTAAGGTGTATTTTTTAGGGTATAGGGTGATTGATTTAAAATTTAGGGCTAGAGCTTGAAATTTAATTTTATAGTGTTTTTAGTATTGAGACATAAATAGGGGCACCGAAAAGGGGCAGATGATTTTTATCCCTTACCAACTTGTAAAGATTTATGTATGTACACAAAAGTGGTAAAAATTTGTGTATGTACACAAATCCTTACCACTTTTGTAAAAATTTCGGTACATGTACACAAATTCTTACAAATTTTTGTAAAAATTTGTGTACGCGCCTTTTTTTAGACGCTTTTTAAGCGGCCGTTCCTTAAAACTTCTCGTCCCTAGATGAGAAAAACGGAGCACATATTCTGGGCATGTTTCTAGACCATAATATAATTTATTAAAATTTATGTCCTTTTACATATTATAACAACATCATATCAATTGAACTAAACTCAATCGATCAATAACATTTTAGTTAAACGGGTAAAGTTGAGTTCTTGAATATTTGAACACTTAAATCTAAACTTCACTTTATATCCATTAACATGATAACAGGGGTCCCAATGACAGATTTCCCTTTGAGAAAAATGAAGGGATGATTAAGGAAATTTAGCCTTTTTATGTTACTATTTCCCCCCTTTAAATCTGGTAGTTCACTTTTTCCTAAAATGCAAAAGTGACCCACACGAAGTGATAAAATGATAAATCCAGTCCTCTTTTAATTAGGCTTTGAAAATTTCAGCATGTCTTGTCTACTTTTTATCCAACATACGTAGGATTCTTTGCCCCTTTTCGCCACATTTCTTTTAGCTTATAGGCGGTGGCGTTTGTTTGCCATCGATGGCAAAGATGCTGGGTGCCCCATTCTGTCGATTTTTTCATTTTCTTTTTTTAAAAGGATGAGAAAATCAGAATCATATTTAAAAAAATATAAAAAATCAGAGTCACCAGATACTACCATCATTATTCATGAGTGCAACAAGTGAAAAAAAAATGAATGGAAAAGACAAATCAATCTCTTCAGCCGAGTCTCATCTCTTTTTGAAACTTATTGTTTGATTGTTTAATTGATATTTTTAATAATAATAACAGTTAATAATATCATGAAAAGAATTACAAAATTACAATAGATTAACCATAGTAACCAAACAATTATCAAAGTGTGCATGTTTGGTTTTACGTTTGAGATCCAAAATTTTTGATTGAACGAAAAAATATGCTTCGGTCATCGTGTTAATATGTTTGGATTTAAAATTCTAAAAATGATTTGGACCCCAAACGTGATTTTGAAAAAAGCAAGATAAAAGTAGTTTTTGCATTTTGTCGTGATTTTTACACGATATTTTTACACAATCGTGACTTTTAACAAAAAAAAAACTCTCAAACATAAATCACATTACTTTAAAATTAATTATACATAGATTCAATAATATAAAATCACGATAATCCAAAATCAATTTTACCACCGCAAAACCAAACACACTGAATTGATCCAACTAACTACTTACGAAAAATTTAGGCCACCGAAAGATTGAGTTAACTCAATCAAATAATAGATATGAGTAAGTATTATTGTCGATAATAAAAAATAAATATCAACACTAATATAAAAATACATGTGATAATAAAAATATCATTTTAAAAAACTAAAATATTGAGGGATTTTAAATTTTTATATATTTATTGAAGTTTTACAAATTTTATTTATATCATGTGTTATGTATCATGTTTTTAGAGTTTCACATGTTTTAATTTGTAATGACAAATTTATTGGACAAAAATACATTTTAACACTATAAATGCTACATAGAATTATGAAATGAAAAATCATACTTAGAATTTAGAAGAATATTTTTTACTCATTTTTTCGTTGAGTTAATAATCAATTAACTAACGCGACACATCAACTTAATAAGAAGTTTAAAAAGAATAAATATAGTATTGAATAACATTCAAATATGTATCTAATGGCACGTATCGAAAACGCGCAAAGTCTAGATAACACGTCTATTATATCAGAGATGATTGAATTATAATTCGTTAATAATAATATAATATTTTTATGAGTTCGAACGCAACTAAACCAGGAAAAAGCTCTCAATAAAGATTAAAAAAATAATACAAAGATCCATTAATTGATCGATTAATAATTTTTTCATATGATTTAAATTCAAATTCTAAAATTCGTCTAGAAAATATAAAGTATCTCTTCAGTAAATTAAAAATGGATAGGATAGGAGTGTTTCGTTCACATTTACGTGGAGAGGGGGGCAAGCAAATGGCTTTTTCCATTAATCTGTACTATTCTTTTGGGCCCTCTTGATCTTGGAAGCCCAATTCTTACAAGCCAGCTTGATAATCACAATTCAGATGGCTTTTTTTTTTCTCTCTCTTTCATCATATAAATAGGGTAAAACTTTTAAAAGTATTTTTTTATGCTTTTTCGGTTTCTAAGTTTCGTTCTGATTAATTTAGACCGATTAGCGTCAGACACCTAACTTTAATGAGTGAATCTATCGGCAGAAATTTTCTGCATACTGATCACCGGTCAAAGTTCGGCTCGAGTGAGCTCGACTCGGGCTCGGGCTCGGAAAGAAACCTTAACAAGCCGAGCCGAGCCTACCCAAGCTCGGCTCGAAAAGCTCGTGAACAAGCTCAGAATCTACATATGCACTAAAATAAAATATGTGTTTGTATTTTCTTTCTTTAGTTGGTTGTTTGATTTTGTATTTTCTTTAATTATGTGTTTGTATTATAAAAATATTTGTTGATTATTTGGATTAATCTAATTTTTGACATTTTTTCCCCTTTTCGGTCATTGAATTTCGTTTTAGTGTTGGTTATGAAAGAGATTTTTAACGAATCTTTTATAAAAAAAACTTTAGCAAAATTTTTCATTTCTAACCGAGCCGAGCCTGACGAGCTTCGAGCCTAAGTTAAACCCAATACTATAGTTTTCGAGTCGAACTCAAGCTTAAAATTCTGAGCTCGACGAGCCTCGAGCCCGATCCGAGCCCAATTACACTGTTCTTTTCGGTAAAACTTAAGGCCTTAAGTGAAACCCTTAAAACCTTCAACCTTCTTACTTCTATGGATTCAAGGACCGATCAGGTAAACATTACCATAGCCAATATGGCCAAATACAGAAAGATAAACCGAGAACCCCATGACTTAATAAGTTCAAAATTCAATATCAAACAGGGGAAAAACAATACACACAATGTTCTCTAGTGCTGTCTTTCCTTCTACAAACAATGACAAACTAAATCCACTTTCAACGACAAAACCCGTGTTGCACAAAATTGTATGTAAGAAACAGAGGAATAAAATTAAATTGCAGCTTAAGGTCTGCAGCAGCACACTGGACTCGGAACTGTGCGCTGAAAAGAATGAGCCTGGGGCTGTGGAACCGTGGAACGTTCCTTCTGACAGTACATGAGTATTTGTATAGGACAATGCGTGTAATAACTGCAACCAAGGGCACATTCTACCTCTAGGGAACCTTTATTGCTTGAATGGATTGCAAAACATCGGAAACGACGATGATAAGGTCACCCGGGTTGATCATCCCTCTTGCTTTAAGCAAGGAGAAGGTCCTGTTTAGCTTGCTCTCCACGTCATCTGAGAAATCAAGACGGAAAGGTATCAAACCCCACTGCAGGTTCAGGCACCTTCTGATGGATGTTGAGGGTGTAAATGCAAAGATTGGACAATCGGGCCGGTTTCGGGAAAGAAGAGACGCTGTCTGTCCATTTTTTGTGTAAACAAAGATGGCATCTGCTTTGAGTTTGTTAGCTGAAAGTTGAGAATAAGAGGAAAACATCTTGTTACCAAGAGTGAAAAAAATGTCTGAAAACAACTTAGTTCCATCAACATATAGGGCTGCAAGAACTATATTACTGCTGTGCAAGATGGTACTCGAAAGTCGAATCATATGCTTACCCATTTGTGAAGCCGTATTACAGATTTCCTCAGAAATGCTAGGTGGGGTGCAAGATGACACAATTGAGGGATCTGTGGCATCCATGTGCTTCTCCTCCCGCCGCCACTTCTCGATTCTCAAACTGACACTTCTTAGTACAGCTAATGCCTTCTCAGGGTATTGTCCCATGGCTGATTCACTGGAAAGCATTAGAGCATCTGCCTGCTGCCCTACAGCTTCAGAAACATCGGCAACTTCAGCTCGGGTCGGTATGGGGTATTCGATCATGGATTCAAGCAGCTGGGAGGCAACAATGACAGGCTTATTCAGCATCCTGCACAGTTGAACAACCTTCTCCTGAACCGAGGGGACCTGTTCTATTGGTATCTGAGCACCTAGATCTCCCCTGGCCACCATAGCTCCATCAGATGCCTTGATAATCTCTTCCAAGTTTTTCAAAGAATCGATACTCTCGATCTTGGCAATGACAGCAATTTGGCTGCAAAATGGAACCATAAGAACATCTTACAGGCTACAGCTACATAGAAGTTTCAAAATTAGCCCTTGAAATGTTATACATGGTTACCTTCCAGGTGACCGAGCAGTGATATAGCTCTTCAAAGTCTTAATCACTTCAGCAGACTTCACAAAAGACACTGCAATAAAATCGACACCCTCGGCGATTCCGAAATCAATATCCAGCCAATCCTGCAAGCATCATAATTGTTTGAAAAACATATGCAAGCAACTTCTGATTTTTCTGGTAGAATCAAAATGGCAACAGCTTGATTGTTTGAAAAGTGCCAGACCTTTGAAGATATAGTAGGAAGCATTGCATTGCGCTCCTGAACAAGACTACCATTTCTCCAGAAAGTAAGATTAGCACGAGGTAATAACAGCCCTGGATCTGTGCACTGGCAGATCACATCTGGACCAATCTTCTCGGTCACCACAAACCTCACCATTCCACCATCAACAAGCAGCTCATCACCAACCTTTACATCTACCATGTACGATAAAAACCAACGCATTACCGCTTAATTCGTCACAAAATAAACAAAATTGTGGCGGGTTTGAGCTGCAGAAGCAATGAAACTAAAGGTTGCAACTTGCATGGAAAAGAAAAATCATGGTGCAAAAACAAAACAGTTAGCTCAATATGTCAAGATGATTATGTCTCTAAAAGAAGTTACAATGTAAATCAAATTGGCATGAAAGTGACAGAAAGCACAACGTGGACTGTGAATGATTCATCTTAAACTAAGCTTTGGTTGTTCATTGATATACAAATTTAATCACACAAAAGCATAATAAGCTAAATTTAAACCAGATTTAAGTACCAGATAATCCATTTTTTTGTATAATTAAACTAAATATAGCACATTTTGAAAGATGATTATTGGTCGAATCAATTGAAACAGCTTATGAAAAAATTTACCTTCTGCAAAACCATCGTAGTTAACCGTAATGGTACGCTCAGGGCACGCTGAAGGATCAAATGCTCGCACAGTAAACGTCCATATCTCACCATCCTGCAAAAAAATAATAAAAAAAATTACGTTTAATAATCACAATTAACTATTAATTAAACTAACTTAAGAGTTAAGAGTTAAGACATTAATTAATTACCTCTGCCTTGGCAGATTCGGCACCGTTTAGATCATCCATGTGGATCTCGCTACCTTCAGTGTCCATCATAATCGCCACGGCGAACCCTTTCTCTTCGTTTAACTGCCTCACCCGCCGGATCACGTCTCTGTGCCACTCGCGGGTGCCGTGGCACATATTGACACGCGCCACGTTCATTCCTCCCACGGCTAGAGCCTCGATCTCCTCGAACTCGCACGTTCGGGGCCCGATGGTGCATACGATCTTCGTCCTTCGTGTGCTCCTGAACCCGTTTGCCTTCAAGTCCGCTTCCGTCACCAGGTCCACTTGTAATCCTCCTGACTCCGCCATAGCCGCCGGCTTCCCCGACGTTACCGGAAGCTCAGAAGCCGCGACTTTCACGTTTCCCGGTAAAACAACCCTGGAATGCGCGGTCTTCATTGGCTTTGAAACCGGCACGGGATTAGGCACGACAATCCGGGGATTGAGAAAACGCATTTTGGGGAAACCCCGAGAGTGTACCGGAGATAAGGAAGAGAAACGGAAGGAACCAGACATATTCGCCGGTAAACCAACGGATCCGTTCGCGGTTTTATTCGGAGATTACGAGGTGAAGCAGCGAACCCGCGCCGGCTTGTTGAGAAAATGTTTTTAGAAAGAAAGTAAGTTGGAGTTTGTCAGTTTACTGACAAAAATGTCCTGAATTTGGAAGTCTTTGGACTGTTATGTCCTTACAAATGCTGTACCATTGGTAGATTCGCCGAAAGATACGGAGCTGCCGTTTTTGACCGTTGATGGAATATGGAATCGGTCCGGTTTTGGATACTGAATGGCGTGGCCCAACTAAGCCCTTTCGGTCCAATCTAATGGACCGTTGGCCAGAGCCCGTTCAAACTACCCAGAAATTCTATTAAACAATCCCTCGAAAATTTTGAATGTCGAAATCGAAGAATTTTCCCACCTAAAATTAAGCGCCATTTCATTTTCCGGCATTTAAAATGGAAACCAAATCTCAAGGTAATTATAAACCCAGAAATCTCATCCTATTGTTTCCTATTTACACTGTTTCTTCACTTTCAGGCTTTCAATCACTCTAATCTCTCAGGTCTCTCTTGCCACCCACTTTTTGTTTTCATCTACTACAGTGCAGATATGTATTTTTTTGGATTCAAAATTATAAGCTTTTGAGAACTTCTTTGACCAGATCTGATTAGTATTGAACAGATCTGGGTTCTAGTCAAGCTGTGTTTGTATTATTTTCACTTGCTTTTGTTCTGTGTACGAATTGAAGCTTGAATGTGTTTTTCATAATTTGAAGGTGAACGAAGATGGCAGGAAAAGGTGGAAAGGGGCTTTTGGCGGCGAAAACAACCGCAGCTAACAAGGACAAGGACAAAGACAAGAAGCGCCCGGTTTCTCGTTCATCTCGTGCCGGAATTCAGGTGTTTCTCAGAATTTACTACCATTTACTTATTTTCTACTTTATGTTTTCAGCTACACATGATTGGTTGGTCCCTTTGGATTCATTGGTTCATGAATTATATAAAAAAGAAAATGAGTAAATCTAGAGTGTAGACTTTGTGTTTGTTTCTGTTGGTTTGATAATTGTAGATATTTATACTTTTTACTGAAATTAATATGAAATAATTTCTCTATCCAAATTTAGGGTTTATGAGAATAAGCTTAGAGAAAGAAGGTTTGAACTCCAAAGTACTTGTGGTTGATGATTGGGACATTTGCAAGTTGCCCCTCTATTTTATATCAAAACACTGTGTTTTTTCAAAATATTTGTTGAAGGTTTATTAATGCTAAAACTTAGAATAATTTGCTCATGTTTTGGCATATGGGTTTTCAATGGTATAGTTCTTGTTTTGGATGGAAATCCTCTTTCGTTGTCCCTATTTATGCCCCACGCTCAAAATTAGGTTTAATGTTTAGGGTTTTAGGTTAGGGGTTGTGGTTAGGTTTAATGTTTAGGGTTTTAGGTTTATGGCCTGGAATTTAATTTTATAATATTTTTTTAGTGTTGGGGCATAAGTAAGGGTACCGAAAAGGGTACATGATTTTTATCCTCTTGTTTTAGCCTTATTGAAAAGAAACCTAGTTTCTAGAAAATTAGAAGCTGGTTGGGTTTGAGCATTTTCTCTCTGTCCATTATGTTCCATTTCTACTTTTCTCATGAGTTTTTTTATTGCATTTTAGGAAGATAAACAAGATTGATGGAATTAATTCACAGCTTTGTATAAGCTGGGACTTAGCTGAACAAAAAACTTTGTGCATTTCAGTCAGCAAAATATCTATACCTAAAGTGTAGCTTTTTAATCTTTAACCAGATCACATTTTTCTCTGTATTATGAGTTAAATAAGTTCATTATGATTCTTTTTACTTGCTTAAATCTATTTATAATTGTAGTCTTTGTTGTTTGCCTTGTAAGACCATAGCAAAATGAAGGTTTTCTTTCCGCCTGATATCTATGATATCATTACATAACAAGATTTTGTTCTCAATTAT
The DNA here is from genome assembly GCA_958450335.1 of Hibiscus tridactylites. NCBI lineage: Eukaryota > Viridiplantae > Streptophyta > Magnoliopsida > Malvales > Malvaceae > Hibiscus > Hibiscus tridactylites. Next base: position 105,692,267 of record OY288269.1, read on the forward strand.
CCAAACCCCTCATACGCTTCATTGTTTCTTGTAATTAGTTCCCGGTGGGTCGTATCCACCGTCATCTCAAGTCCAGGGCTTCTGCAAACGGGAGAGTTGGGGCCACAGCTGCTGTTTACTTGGCCTCTATCCTCGAATACCTGACGGCCGAGGTTCTCGAGTTGGCCGGAAACGCAAGCAAGGATCTCAAGGTGAAAAGAATCACCCCAAGGCATCTGCAGCTGGCTATCAGGGGAGATGAAGAGCTTGACACCCTTATCAAGGGCACCATTGCTGGTGGTGGTGTGATCCCTCACATCCACAAGTCCCTCATCAACAAGACCACCAAAGAATAGCAATGCTTGGTTTCAACTAGGTTTGACTTTCCTGTAGTTTTAGATGTTGTGTCTTCTGTGTTATTTGTAGGCTTTGTTTAATTTGTCTAGAACATCTGGTCAGTGTATACATTGGTAGACTGGTAGTAACTCTCTAGGTTTGTTCTTTTGAACTTATGGATTGTGGTCTTTATTTAGAGTAGGAATGGTGCCTGTTGGATACTTTTAACTATGGTTTCCTTGGATATTTTTATCAGATTCTGGCTCTTAAGTTCTAATATGTTTGAATATTCTTCTGTGATTATATGGTCGTTTTTGTTTTTTATTCCGAACTCTTTGAAAACATACACATATTGTGCAGACAAGCTGTTTGAATCTGAATCTCTTAGAGAGAACATTGTTTTGTTTTCTAACATGTTAGAATATTCTTGTTTGATTATATGATTGTATTTGTTTTGTTACTTTGAGCCATTTGAAAACACATATGTTGTGTAGACAAGTTGCTTAAATCCGAGTTAAACAAGTTGTTTGATGCTAGTCTAACTGGGCCTGCTCTTATCCAATTTGAAAACTTGTCTTTACTCGTTGAAGAGGTATAAGCATCTAGCCAATTGCATTCTTCACCAAGATTCCATATTTTCGTCAGATTTCATTAATTATACGATTAATTTATTTAAACTTTTGGATCAATGGAGTTGGAGCCGGCAGTATAGCTCCAGAATTTCAGATACACACTGTTTATTAGATCTAATTCTCATCCTGGTCCTTGTGTTCTTTGGACATTTGAAATTAGTCCATCTACTTTTACTCACAGGAATTTACTCCCTTTGTTCTTTTGATTTAATAATTGAAGTTCAATTGTGAAAGCACTTTTGTTAAATTGGGTCATTTCATGGGGTCATGAGATTATGTAGTATTGTTTTAGAAAATTAGAGTGAAAATTGATCAAATTAGTTTTAAAAAGTGTAGCAATAAGCCAAGTTCTGGTATCCATTTGAACTGATAAGCCAATTTTAACTATCTATCTAGACAAAAAAAATTGAACTATCAAATTGAACATTGAAGCCAAGTATATATATTTAATTGGAACAAAAAAAAGCTTTTTAAGTACCAATTTGAACCTTGAAGCCAAGTTCATTTACAGAAATACAGATTTACCTCTATTGAAACTAAAAGTAAAAGGATTAAATTTCAAATGTACAAAGAACATAGGGACTGATAAAAGAATTGGTCCTCTTTATTTAACACATTTCTAGTATGGGCCTGAATTAATTGTCCTAAATTGGCTTCCCTGTCCCAAGCGGCCACTTGGTTTTGTCAAAAACGACCACCCAGAATCCCTGACGTGATATCGTGAAGCATTGTAAATTTCAATTTGCCACTTTCAATAAGACGGCCGAGGAATAAACAAATAAAATATTTTGGCCACTGAAATTTCATAAGTTATAAAATAGTTATCAAACTTATTAAATGTCACAAAATAGTCACTACACATTATAAAAACAATAATCAGATTTGATAAGTTTAAAGACCGATTCGTAGTAATTCAATAAGTGTAATAGCTATTTTGTAACAATTTGATAAAGTCCAATGAGGCTATATTGGAGAAATATTCATTTTTTAGGAATTAATTAGAAAAGTACCACATTAATGGTTATGTAGAAAAATATCCCCTCTTTCAGTCCACGAAAGGTAAACTTGCGCTTAGCTAAAAGCGAGTTACAAACTCGCACTTAAATAAAAACGAGTTCTGCGTAAAAAATTTGGCAAATTATTATTATTTATTTCTTACCTACCTACTCAATACATAACTCGTCTTTAATATAGCCGTCCAATGACCATCAATCCATTATATAACAATTTGATAAGTAAAATAATTATTTTATAATTTTCAAAACTTAAATGGGTTAAAAAATGGCAAAATAACAAAAGATGACCCCAATGTTTGCATGTTTTGTCATTTGTCCCCTATTTTTTCTTTTGGTCCAAATATGCCCAACGTTTCATTCATAGTCCAAATATGCCCTTGTTGGATGTAAACTGTCAGTCAACGGCTTATAAATTTTTTTTGACGTGGCATCAGTAGATCTTAATACGTGGCAAGTCCAGTCAGCATCAACTGTTGAACGTCAGTTGACTGACAGTTTCCATCTAACGAGGGCATATTTTGAAATGTTGGGGGCATATTTGGACTACGAATGAAACGTTGAGGACATATTTTGACCAAAAGAAAAAATAGGGGTCAAATGACAAAACAAACAAACATTGGGGGTATATTTGGACTAAAAAAAGAATAAGGGCCAAATGATAAAATATGCAAACGTTGAGGGCATCTTTTATCATTTTGCTTAAAAAAATCAGTTTTTACTTAGTTTAAGGACCGTTTGTATATTTTTACCGAAAAAAAATCACTAGAGCACAGTTTAATCTCCACTTGTACAACGAGTATTGTTAAGAGCTCAGCATTTTTGTTTTTCAGTAGAAACAAAAGCGTACCACCAAAACAGCATCTTCAAGCACCACCATGGTTTCTTTTGAGCATTGCCCACGACCGCACAAGATTCCAAAAAACGACCATAAATATCAATGTTTTCATAGCTTTTTCCGAATATGCTTCCCATGCACATTTTGTTCTTATATAAATTACTTCTTCCCCTCCATTACCTTTACAACTCTTTTTTTCCCCATCAATGGAAGCCAAGTTGATTTTACATAGCCAGAGTCCGACCGCAACGTCTTTGCCTCGAGTAGAGGAACGGCGATGTCGTCCGGCTCGTGCCGTGCTAGCGAGGCCGGGGAAAAACTTTGTTACAGAGAGTTTGAGGTTGAAGAAGTTAAAGCCTGTTGATACTGAAGCTGCTAGTGCTAGTGCAACCACTAGTGTACATAATGATAACTGGTTTGATCTTTTGGCTATTAATTATCTGTCCGAGAGTCTACAGGCTGCAACAGGTTCATTTTCTATGGTTCCACTGTAATTTTGTTTCTGTAGGAAAAAGAGATTGGATTTTAGGACATGTTGAAAAATTGTTCCGAAATGTGTGTGTATGCAGGGCTGAAGAGCATGTCGAGTGGGTACGAGAGCTTGGTCGAGACGACGGCAATGATGTCGAAAAGATTCAATGCTAAAACACAACAGAAGCTTGTTGTTAAAGCTCTTGACAGTGCCATCCCCAAGTTAATTCTGGACATGGCAAGTTCATTTCTTGAGTTCTTATACAAAACATGCATGTTGGTTTATTAAATTAACATCGATGTTGTGGTGAACTGATCCAATGGCAGATAAGAACATTGCTGCCTCAATCTCAATTCACAAGGGAGTATTTCGCCGCCTTCACCACTGTGTTTTTCGCCTGGCTCGTCGGACCTTCGGAGGTAAGCCTATTGAAATACGAAAATATTTTCATACACAGATTGTGTAAACTGTAAAGTGTAGACTCATACATGCATATGATTTTCTTCTGATAAACTTTGTGAATGAAAGTCTAACACTCCTATTGATTCAATGCAACAAGGTTCGGGAATCGGAGTTCGATGGAAGGAGAGAAAAGAACGTTGTCTATGTGAAAAAGTGCAGGTAATTAAGCACTACAGTCTAATCCAACCTCACCAACTTAAGAAACTTTAATACGGTAAATAACCTGTTCCAATGATTGTGTGGTGGACTCTGGTTTGTTTTGTCCATTGCTATCGTATGACGGTCATCGTCGTCATCATCACGATCGTTGCCAATATCGAAATCATTGTTAAAGATTTCATCACCCTTAGATCATCCTGGTAATCCTCTAATATTCGGTCGAACTTTTCGTAGGTTCCTGGAGCAGAGCAACTGTGTAGGAATGTGCATCAACCTATGCAAGATGCCATCTCAAGCCTTTATCAAGGATTCCCTAGGGATGTCTGTCAACATGGTTCCAAGTAAGTATACAGTCATTCGGAACCTGTGTTTTCATCATTCGAATAAATTAAACCCGATTTCCCATTAAAGTAAATGTGAATAAATGAAGCACTGAATAGGAAAAAGGGAAAAAAGAATAATAATTCAAAGAGTAACAGTGGTTGCACTAGATTGTGGAGCTCATGCTCATTATGTCAATGTAGGGCCTGCATGGTTAGGCACTTAGGGTGCAAAGCTGCAAGTGGAATACTAGCTTGTAAAATAACACAAAATGCAATGTAGTATGCATACATGAATGAAACCATGATGTTAATTCTTACATTTTATCTTCTGGTTCCCATGAATCCAATCATTATTCTACACGTACCAATCATTCGTGAGATGTTGCAGGCCATTACGGTTTATAAAGCCGATCCATCGGAACAGTTAACAGAAGTGCTGATGCATTTTAACTGCAGATTTTGATGATATGAGCTGCGAGATGATTTTCGGTCAGGATCCTCCGGCATCAAACGATGATCCGGCGCTCAAGCAGCCTTGCTACAAATTATGTAATATATGTACCTCCATCTCAAATTTGGTCCTTCAACTTGGCCAACTCAATGCTGTTCCTAGCACAAATGAGCTTAATATGACAATGGAAATTGTATTTCTGACCAAAAGTATCCTTTTTTTCGAAACATGATATGCAGGTAAGGCAAACCAAATGCACACGGTTAAGAGCTCCGGCGAATGCATAGAGGGGAATGTGAAACTTTAACAAGGGTTTTCATGGATGACAAGTGACAACAGCTGATCTGAAAATCTGTTCATTATTTTTCAATACAAATACTTGTAAAATACTGAAAAGTTTCATTTCTGAAATTCACAAACATTCCATCCTACACTATAATTACTTCAGTGCAATAAAAAAAGCCTTTTCTTTTCAAGAAACTCGATGCAGGCGAATTTCGGTAAGCTCTTTTGACATTTTAAATAGTCACAGTAAAAATACTAAACTAATGTCATCTTCCATGATTAAAACATGAAAATACAATAAGAGTATTGATCTTGCACGTATACATATACAACCATTCACAAGGAATCTAATGGAAAAGTAGCATGTTGCAATTTGGGCCATAAAAAGTAAAACAATACAAAGGCAGAATGTTGAAGAAGTGAAGAACTAAAATTGGCACTGAGATAAACAGTAAAAGAAGGGAAGCTTGTGCCTGAAGTTATACAAGGGAACCAACATAGTTAGCATTTCTCTCATGTAAGTGCTTTTGTGAATGCTCAGAGAATACACTCACCAAGATGCACATGTTACCGAAGCGCTCCCCGTCCCTCCGACGCGCTAAAAAGAGGTTCTCGTTAAGGTTCAACAGATACTAAAATGGATGGTTTTTACCCTTCTTAAAACTGTAATAATTCTTGGCAAATTCTATGAGCAGAGCAATGGATATTGTGGAGGTTTCTTTGGATGTTTTGATGAGTGGTTTGACCATGATTATACACTTCCACTTCTTAATTAACCCTAATGGAAAAGCCAACTACCTTTCCTATTAGGAGAAGTGTTTTTGAATCATTGTAGGCTTTAAGGTCAGCAAGGGTGGACCAGTTGTGTCTCCCACCTTAGGTGCTGCCAAGTGAGCAATCTAAGATTCTTCTGCTTTCTTTTCTTTCTGTCTCAATGAGAGAGTGGCTGGTAGATCCACTTTCCCCTCGAAACTCAGCCGAAAGTTAATCGGCACTCAAATTCGAGACGGGATGAACAAGTGGGTGGACAGAACATATTGGTGACCAGGAAGAAACTTGTGTCACTCTAAGATGACAACATTTGTGTTTCAATAGCACAGAATGTGAACAAGAACTAATATGGGCATCACCAAAATGCCAACCAAGTTTAAGATATTCAAAAATAACTAGAAACAGACATTTAAAGTTCAGTTTTTGAAGAATGTACTTAGTGCCTACTGGCTGAAACTTGTAAGAATTTGTCAGCTGGTTGAAACTCAGCCTATATTTAGATTTTCCTTTTATATTCACAATACAGGCCATGAGAACACAGCTGGTTTAATATAAGTACATACAAATTCACAGTCTTCATGAAACAGAAATCAGCTAGTTTAATATGAGCACAGACAAACCGACAGTCCGTGAAACGGAAATCGGCAGAAATCAGCTGGTTTAATAGAAGTACACCGTGCAGACAAACCGATGATTACGTACACTAACATCAATGATTCAAAGGAAATGAAGCAAAGGACAGTCAAAATCTCTGTATTATTTTAGCCATACCATTTATGTTCTAACCTCACAATTGCAGATGTTCTAACATTTTGCTAGTACTTAGCAGTAGCACTAACAACATTCCTAATGGAACAATAATCAAATGTTTGTTTTGATTTCGAGATGATAATCAGTGATTTACATTTCCATGTTTGCATTAAACAATAGATAGACTAAAAGTGATGTCATTTTTGGTTCAAAATGACATCAGTTTTGACAAAATACAGTGCTTCCAATCATATAAAAGTTTAATTAGGTCACCATGATCAAAGCTCATTATTCTATATATAATTATATTATATGTCTTAAAACCCCATATTTTAAATTCCAAAACCTACTGTGAAGTGACTTCTAAATTAAAAAAAATACCAAAAATGTGATGCTTTCAAGTTTCCACTATGTCTGGACTATAAGGAAGGATGAAAAAACACAAATGCAAGCAATGGTCAAAGAAATCAGACTTAAAACTCTCTAAACCATTATAACTTCAATAATGCAATAATAATAAAAATACAGATCGGAAGAAGTGGAGAAATTGGGAGAATAATCCAAATGAAAATAATTATTTGGAATGCAAGGGATGTTGAAGAATATTTAGGATTTAGGCCATTTTCTACAGTATACGGTGACCTCGCCATGTGCAGGTGGCGAGGTTTAATTTTTTAATATTTTTTCTCAAACCTCGCCATGTGGAGGTGGCGAGGTTTAATGGCGAGGTCCCCGTGTACTGTAAAAAATGGCATATATCTTCAAATATTTTCCAACATCTTCTATATTCTAAATATTGATTTCTATTAGGCCTAAAAATCTAACGAAATCGGAAGAAGACCCACTTCGGGATTTTGGGTCCAATTTTGTTTTGTTAATCATGACCCAATATAGCCCAAATCATTTGAATTAGAGTCAATAAAGGCCCACATTCCAATGTCTCTAGCTTGGCCTATATGATTTGTTTAACCACCATTTTTTTTTGACAAATATTACTTTTATTTTTACCGATAAGAGGAAAGTAAAAACTCTAGGAGAAAAAAATGTCCATGTTATGTCTTAAACTCGAGACTTAAAAAAATAAAAAATAAACAAGTGAGCAACTTTGACCAACCGACCTTTAACGCATTCTCTTTAACCACCCTTCTTTCTTAGGACAAGTAAGATTTTTTTTCTTTTTTTGCTAAATAATCTCTAGGGTGAAATGATAAATCCGATGCACAGCAATACGGGGGACCGAGAATCCAAGAACATGGGCGAACAATGGATGAAGCTTCATGGCGTGGCTCAATCATCCAGCTAAGGAATATGAAAAAGATGGGGCCGGGACGACGATGTCGACTAACAACGACAACGATTACACAAAGATCAACGAAACTTACGCAAAGAATCGACCATTCATAAGAAAATCATAATAGAAACAATAGATCTAATTAATTCAGATCGAGTATTATAAAAACTCTTACGACTTTTCGAATTTAGTTGCTCCATTTATATATTGAGATTCAAATTCTTGAAATTATTTATATTATTTAGATAAGATTGGATGAAATTTTATTGTTTTTTTATAATATTTTATATTGATATTTGAGTGGATATTATTATTATTATTATCCGGGTAGGCCTGGCTCTATCTATATACACGTCAACAGTTGCAGGGGAATGGCTGAGGCCTGGTAATAAGAGGGACCAGCCAAGCCATGTTAGAACATGGGCCACAAGGCCCTTTGTCTGTTACATTATAATTACCATTAAACCCCACAAAACTCGACATTTCATTTCAACTCAGTGTATTATTACTATTAATAATTATACATGAATACATGCATTGCATGCCAAAACAAAAACACAGACAAAGTACATGAAACCAAATGAAAGCCTTGGTTGGCTTCTATTATCTCTCATAATTGTGTACGAAGATATTTTATGATTTTCAATTTCGAGAAAATGTTTTTTTTGGTTTATTGTTTATGATTTAGGGTTCTAAGCTTAGAGTTTAGGACTTATAATTCATGGTTTAGAATTTTTTTAAAATTAGATAAGGTTGATATTTGATCTAATTATTTTAAAAAATAAAAAATAATATATATATATATATATATATATATATGAAAAATAATTTAACTGAATTTTATTTAAATAATTTATAATTATATGTTGAGTCCTTGAGATTATTAATCTTTATTAATCAATTTAATGGTGTTCAACAATATTCAACGTTAGTGGTGTTCAGAAACATGGTCTGAATCTTTAAAGATTCTAATTTTGACTCGACATGTGATAAATTTTCACTCGATCTAAAATCGATCCAAAAATATATTTTTTCATTTTTATTAATTAAAGGGGATAATATGAAAAAAAATAAAGGCGGTTATTTATAGTAATTATTCATATTTCCTTTTATTAAAGTTAAGGGTGTAATTGAAAAAAATATACAAAGAGAGTGTTATTATAATAATTATCCTTAAATGTATAAAAAAAACTTTACAAATATTTCAGGTCATGTCAAATATTTTTACCCTGAACCTAAAAACCCAACACGACCACATAATTTAATAATTTTTTGCTTGAAACTGGATTTATTTTTTTGAAAAAATCGACCTAATAAGATCGAGTCAAATTGGAAGTCACCGGTCTGAGTCTAATATTTGTCCATAATAAAAACCATGTTTTGTTTAGAGGTGGATAAACAACATTTATTAACGACTTAAAACCCAAAGGGTGAAACCGTAAAAGCCAATAAGCCATAGGTTAATATTGTTGATGGTCCATAGGCTATAATAATGGAAGGGAAAAAATGATTTTGCTGAATATTTTCTTTTAGAATTTTATACGGAAAAATACTCTTTCTTAATATCATTTGAAAATATATCTCTAATTTATGTTACGTTAGATAAATTCGTATTTTGTATAACTAAGTTTTAAAGTCGTATTTTACAAGATGAGAGTTCAAACTTAATAAATCAATTTTTTTCTCAACAAAAAAACTCACGTTAAAAAAAAATTAAACTCGTGTTTTTATCCTACGTGGTCTAAATAAAGAGTATTTTTCCAAATATCATTTAAAAAAATATTTTTTAATACAATCTCTAAAAAAAATATTCAACCAAATGTGCCCAAAAAAAGGCAGGTGGATAGTTCTGGTAATAAATGACCGGATACTCTCCGGTCAGCGTTGCCTTATCCTTATCAGATGGTACACTGACTCACTGAGTTTAAAAGTTTGGCATCTACAAAACTGTTGAGTCAAACCTAAAATAAATACTCTGATTTCCTCATCAATCATTAAAGTGTTCAGACTTCTCTTACTGGATGGAAATCTTTTAGGTTAGGGTGTAGGTTAGGGTTCGGTGTACTTATATATATGTCTCACACTCAAAATTAACTTTAGGATTTAGAATTTAGATTCCTAGGCTATAGGTTGTGATTAGGGTTTAGAAAATTTACGGTATAGGGTATTTTTTACGGTATAAGGTATAGAGTTTAAGATTTAGAATTTAAGGTTAGGACTTAAAATCTAATTTTATAATATTTTTTAGTGTTAAGACATATATAGGGACACTGAAAAGGGACATAATTTTATCCTCTCTTACTATCAAATTCCCCTTGAAATCCATTTTTCTATCGATCCGTCCACGATTTATTCAAATTCAAATTCTAGAAAGAAATTTAGCTTCAATTAGTGCTCGATCTTTTTTTATTTATTTTAACTCAAGTTCCGTAACTACATATTCTTAGTTACGGTTAACATATTATTAATCGAATATTCTTAGTTAAGGTTTAGATACTTACTCTTTTAAAGCGTAATATTTAAATTTTAAATCTAAAACGATAAATTTATAAACGACTTGATATTAAAATAAGTTTAAATTAACGAATTATACTCTTTTTATTGAGATATGTACCTAATTTTTTTTTACTGAAATAAATGCCTTAAAATTTTTTAAGGACCAAACTATGTGCTTAAAAATACTTTAAAACATGCCAAAAATAAATCATTATGCACATATCTCAGTAAAAAAAATATTTTAGACATTTATCTCAACAAAAAAATGTATAGTTTGAACACTTATTTTAATATTAAGCCTTTATAAACTAAAAACGTAAACTAATATATTCTCAAGACAAATGTTGTGATTCGAACTCATACAAGAGATAACATAAATCCTTGACCACTAAACTAATTGGTGGATCTCAATTTGTGTGAGTATTTTTAAATGATCTGAGTTGTATTATTATTTTTAATTGTAATTATAATTTTTTAAAAATAAGCAATAAAATTTGAATAAACGAAAATCGATTGAATTAATCTGTAAAATTGGGTATGTGACAAAATCCCCATGCCCTACTCCTCCATTGCCATTGATGGCTTCATAAGGAGCAATAGATTTCAAGCAAGGCACGCCTGCTATTTAACTGTTGCATCCATGTGTCTTCTTCTTCCTCTCCCCATCACACTAAATCTCTATGTTTTTCAATTAATGAAAGGGCCAAACAACATACAAGTTTTCACTTAGGGACTATTTTTTATTGCAGTTGCGGTGGCCAGCGGGCATTCACTAGCAACAATAACTTAAAACACCTACTAATTTAGCTCTAAACATGCATTTACCAACCTATTTACGAGCTTAAACGCCTGTTTCGCAGAAACCAGGTTTTTTAACTTTTAGAAAACGTCCGTTTACCCTCAAACCTGGATTGGGGACTTCAACCAAAAACAAAGCCTTAGAACACATTAGACACAATTTTTCTAATGAGTTTTTGGTTTTTCGTTGTACTTAACAATTAAAGATAACGTTTCAAACGGACTTTTTACGTCTAATTTAATTTTAAACGAACATTTCAAATAAATTAATTTTTTTTGAATATGCTGGTGTGATGAAGGGTAGTATCTGTTCAATTTTTTTAAACTTTTCAAAAATGTCACACACAACATGCATTATTGATGCTCAAACCCGAATTATAAGGAATGATCAACATCAACTTTTACTACCAAAACAAAAGGATGAGCCAAACTGAAATTTTTAACTTCTCTCCAAACCATTCTTTGAGAAGCATTGCAAAACGAAGCTCATTTGTCCACAAAATTACTCACGTCAACATCAACCGTCTCCCACAACTCTTTGGGGAACTTAATTGAGAGAGGGCCCTTAGCCCCATGGCCTACACTCTGGTTGCATCATTTTAAATGAAACGCAGTCCTTTTTGAATTGGAGTGAAAAGAAAAGGATTGGTTCAAAGCATTGCGATGCGGGGTTTTCCAAACAGTGTTGGGACTTTTGTAGGCAAGCAACCAGGTTTTACCTGACAACAGCATTTAAAACCCTAGAAAACTAAACTTGGTAGCTCATTGCATTATACTTGTTTTCAATGTCTGAAACGATGCAAGTCATAAAAATGGACCAGTTTAAGAAACAGACGAGGGTGAGCAGAAGCCAATGATGCCAAATATCTAAGCAAAAGATATGAAACCCCAATTAGGACAGTGTGAACGCCATGGTTTTTTGTTTCACCCTGACACCTTCAGCCTCACCAGAGGTCTTTTTGAAGGCAGAAAAGCTACGGGCAGTCAATACTCCAAAGGTTCATCCCTCACTCCTAAGTCCTATGGCCAACGCTTAAGTGTTTGGTTTTGGGTTAGTAGAATTGATTTTGTGTATAATTGATTTTAAAGTAACAGAATAGTCATGATTGTTCCTTAGTATGGTTAAGCGGATAGTGATCATTTTAGGAGACTCAAGTTCAATCGTTTTATTTGTTGAGTTTTTGTACATTGTCTAAAACTTAAAAATATGTATGAATAGATATTACTATATAATTATCTTTAGACTATTCAAAAAAATATTATAGTTTTTTTACATGGACGGAGGAAGGATTTGAAAGGTGGGGGGACAAATTCATATTTATCTTAAATTTTTCAAGAAAAATATAGAAAATCAAATGGTAAAAAAAATTCCCTCACCGAGAGGGGCTGTCTCCCATTTAACATGTAACACCGTCCTTAGTTTTTTTTTTTAATAATGTTATATCTTTGTAATGTTTTGAAGGCCTTAATATTATTCATCGAGATGTTTGAGAGGTAGCCTATTATGAAGACGGAAGATACATTAGGTATAACAAACACCGATTCAACTAAATTAATCTTAAGAGTACGGTACACTAAAAATCTCGTACCGGAAAAAATACTATCAAAACTCATTTTTAAATGACGGAGAATTCTAAAATAATGCGAGTTAAAAGAAAATTAAAAGAGGTTATACATAAACTCTTATAAAAATTGTTAAATTTGTATATCAAATTTTATATATAAATACAAATCCTTACAATTTTATAAAAAAAAATTTATATGTACAAAAATTCTTACAAATTTTAAATTTTTTTAAAATGATATACACAGATCCTTTACAAAATATAAAAATTTATGTTTATACAAAAATTGATACACAAATTCTTATAATTTTTATAAGAATTTATGTACAAACTTTTTTATAAAAAAAAAATTAGTTGACAATGAATCGGGTCAACGATTACAACTTGAGACAGGCAGACTAAATTGACCATAGTGAGACCTTGATGGAAAATGAGAAGATGACCAACCACACTGCAAAATATGTTAAATGACAATGATTTGATAGATCACACTCCATTTCCAATTTTGTTCACAAACATTATCCCACCTTTTTTTACACCTTGCTAAAGGGGAGTGTTTGATGTGCCTGTGATTTCATGTAAACATCTACCAAACTTCTTAAATTTTAAAAAATATCATATATATGAAATTAGCCGGGAAAAAGACTTTGAGCTACAAGAAAGCGCGCGAAGAACTTTTTCTTTTTTTCAGAACGCCAACCTCCTACGAAGTTCTGAGATTTTATTACTTTTCCCGGAAAAAGCAGCGAGATCTCGGATTGTTTCGACGACCAGGTCTTTGAATATTAGACGTTCGATATCGAGGACTGATTCGGACATCTCGACGGGGTGATCTCCCCAACCGTTAACCGCATCTCCGGCAAGGTCTTTTCTCAACACACCGCAAATGACCTCGAATAAGTCATCCGACGAGTCTCGCTCTCTGATCTTTTGGAATTCGGACCAAATCTGCTGCAACGATGTCTGTCCCGGCGAGTCGATAAGCTTCCATGCCGGTAATCGTCTCTTTCGGTTGAGGATTTCATTGATGATGTCGAATATAAGCTTCCTCTGGAGTGTAGAGACTTTGGAGGTGTCTTTACCTTTCAGAAGCTGCTGCTTCTCGAGCAATAAAAAGACATTAGAGTCATCCGGCAGGTAATCCGATGCCCTCAGGATATCGGAAATGTAGATGAAATCACAAATCGCGGCGGATTTATCATCGGAGTTTGATTCGTCGGATGAGATCACGGCGGAATTCCATGCGTCATCTTCTGACCCAAACAACTTAATCAGATAATCTCAAAAATGATAATAAAAGTCTAACAACATGACATCACAAATCGCAGTGAATCTAGCGAATTGAAATCAGTTTTTCGTTCTTACCTTTGAAATCGATGCTTCGTTTCTTAACAGGGGAAAGCGACGATTCCTCCTTGTAGAACGACGAGTCAAGTACCGAGACAGGACTCGGCTGCAACTCAGTTGAAGCGGTCATCTCTGCTATGCTGTGAAGAAGCTTATCGCACCTTTCCAAGAGGCTCTTCCCTTCCTTGTATTCCTCCACCTTCGATCTCTGTAAAAATCCAGAATGCTCAATATCCACGGTAATTAAGTAATTAAGTAATTATTGAGGAAATTTACCTCCGTATCAGTTTGAGAACATGTGCTAATGCTGCTCTCTGAAGCAGTGGATGTTTCATCTTCCGCTTGAACAAATATTACCTTCTCTTCTTTCTGACAAATCTCAGCCGTTGATTTCCTGTTTCTCGGCGATCTAGTACTCGACTGATCCAATCCGGTTTTTCTCACATTTACACGAGGGGACTGAACCGGAGATACTCTTCTCTGTTCCACGTTACCATTCCCTCTCCTCTGCGTTTCAACGCTCAACGGCCTTCTGTTAGGGCTCCTCACGCCACACTCACTCCTTATAGGAGATATTGAACCTCTGTTCTTCCTTTGGTTCCGTTCATTCTCCGACCGATCACGTCTAGGACTCATCGTCGGCGGAACCTCAATGCTCAAGTTCCGGCGAGGTCCAGGCCTTGATCTATTACTGGAAGGAGTTGATTCGTTACTAATCCTTCTCCCCGGAGAAGCTGGTGATCTTCCCGGTTTGATAAAGGTAATCGGAGATTGCTCATTTTCATAAACAAAGTTCCTGCTATTCGTTTGGCTTGGAGGTTTCTTGCTGTGTAAGAGGCCTTTGAGTTGCAAGGCTTCGAGGATTTGCTTAAGAGTATCGAGATCTTTCGACGGTTCATCGATTCCTCGGAGTTTAAGCCGTTTCTCAATCTCTCCGTAGATGGAAACCGGTTGCTTCGGCTCGGGGAAAAAATCGGCTGAATCGTAGAAACATTTCCTTTGGCCTATTCCTCGAACCGCAGCTTTCATTGGTTCGGTTCTCGCTTTTCTTAAACTTTCTGATCTGTTATTCATTAAATGCTCTTGTTTGCCTCCATTTTCTCTCACTACATTGCTCGAAATCTCCTCGTTTTGGAAATTTGGCAGCTGGCTCTGTTTTAAATGGAAATTAACTCCGTCGATAAAACGATACTGAAATAGATCTCTGCCTCTGGCTTCCGACGCAGATCTTCGGAGCTCCGCTTCCCCAGCTGGTTGGGGATCCGAATTCGGCAATGATCCGAGTCCCATGAGTCTCGCAATTACGCTAGGGGACCGTCGTTGTTTGTCGTTATCATCCGCTCCATTTTCCTCCCTGTTTGTATTGTACTGGTTCGTACGGATCTCACGGGGCTTCAGGCTTCCTTTAGAATCAACGACGGCTCTGCTATCTAGTGAGAGCCTCGGAGCTTCTTTGGAAAATTTCCATGGTGACCTCGCGCTGCCTCCATTGAATTCGAAAACGGCCTTGTTCTGGTGTCCCGTCGGAGTTGAAGGCTCCGGCGCTGGGGAGCGGACCTCCGATACCACCGGAGATTGCTTGAAACGGTCCGGTGATGGTACTAATCGTCCTTGCGGCTGATTCTCAAATTCTCCCGTTAATGGTGACTCAACGGCCGTCTCTTCCTCCGACGTCGTTTCACTCGCCTGAAAAAAAAAGTCAATAAACCATTACCAATGTAGAAAAAAAAAATCTCCCAGAGTCGAGATGCCCACATTAAATAAATGTAGACATAGAGAATAAAAAGACCAACCGGCGGAGGAGGGAGGCGCTTGGTGGAGTAAAGGCGTTTGCCGGAAAGATTCTGGTGACGATCAAAGATCTGAAGGAAACCAGCCATGCAACCCATTTGTTTCCCAATACGCTCCTCTAGATTTTGCTCTGCCATGATTCCAGTCGTCATTAAAAACAAAGAAATTAAAACTTTTTTTTCCCTCTCTGTTTTAACTCAATTATCTTCTTCTCACTAAAATCCCACCTTAACATTTGTCTCCATTTTTTTTCTGCTACTGATTTTTTCTTTCTTATTTTTCTCTCTGGCCGAGTGGGGTTGTGAGTGCAGTCTGTTTCTGCTTCTCCCGCTTTTCTGGTCTTTTAAAGGGCGGGCGAAGTTTAGGAAAAGAACATTAAGGCATGTCGAATGGACTAACTTGCCCCTCACTTTTTTTGAAATGACAAATTCGTACAATGTTAATTATTAGTTTAGTTATGTATAAGGAAACAAATAATTTTTTATATACATTTCCTTTTATTATTTGTGGGAAATTGGGGGAGTTAGTAATTTTACTCATTATGCGTTTCAGGACCTTGTTTGTTGCATTGTAAGTGGGATGCACAGACGCTGCAGCTGCAGGTAAACCTCCGTGGGCAATGCTTTCTCCTTACGTGTCCTTCATCCGAGCCCTTAAATTTCGTGCCTTTGAACGGTGACCAAATCCTTTTTATAGCCTTCCTTGAAAATTATAGATTTTTATCATCTAAAACCGATTAATTGTGTAAACTTAATTTTATAAATGTATAAAATACATTACCGGTCATTGAACTATTAAGGTATTTTTAATATGATCATTAAAATCTAAAAAAAAATCATTAATCATTGGCATTAAGTAAAATTTTCATTTCGGTCCTTGAGTCGTTAAACGACAACTGATAATGTGTAAAAATCCTCTACCCCTAATCATGCTCTCTTGTATGTCTCACACTAAAAATCACTTAAAAATTAAATTCTAAACCTTAACTCTAATTTTCATATCCTAAACCTTACACCCTAAAAATACAACCTACCCCTAATTCCTTAAACCCTAACATTAAACCCTAAACTCTAAATACTAAACACATTATTTTAAATTGGGGGCATAGATGGGGGCATGATAAGGGGCAGACGATTTCCATCTAACTGACATGCCTTTAAAATTGGGTATATCACATATTGAATCACTTAATTTTATATGATTTTAAGGAGTGACGACAATTTTTAGATTGTGCAATTCTAACCTTAAATTATCGAGAATTTGCAATTTGGCTTTGATTTCACTAGAATTTGGAAA
The DNA here is from genome assembly GCA_958450335.1 of Hibiscus tridactylites. Lineage (NCBI taxonomy): Eukaryota > Viridiplantae > Streptophyta > Magnoliopsida > Malvales > Malvaceae > Hibiscus > Hibiscus tridactylites. The sequence goes on from OY288269.1 coordinate 105,709,322, forward strand.
GTTGTGTCACTGATGATTAAATTGTAATTTTTTGATAATTTCAGGTCAAAAGTACAAAATTTAAAAAGTTCGTTGTCACTTCTAAAAACTGACCAATATTAATTTTTTTCTTAACGACATCGACTTTAATAATAGTTTTTCGATATCAACAATTATATTAAAAATACTCTAAAAGTTCAATGACCATCTATACAATTTACACTTTTATAATATATAATCATATTTGTGAAAATAGGCGGGGGGGGGGGGCAACAAAAATCAATTGTACGAAAACTTGAACTCCAAGCGTTGTTAATTCTCCTACCTATCAGTATCACGGTCTAACCCCATAGAACTGTCCTCATTGTTGCCGTTTTAAGCTTCAAACGGTTCATTAATTCGGTGTTAAAGTGTGGATTGATTCTGTATAAAAATGTTAGGGTCGTTCATGCTTGATGATTAGTTGGAGTGTTGCGTACGAATGAACTAAAAGCCGTTCAAATTGAGGTCTCTAACGTACATTAGGATACAGTACGATTACGGTGCAACACTAATAAAAATGTTATAAAATATTAACCACAAACTTAAAATGTAAATATCGATACTTACAACTTTTTTACCAATGCAAGAGAAACTAAAGAGGTGATAAATATACACAGTGCAGGGCAGCCTGTGAGTAATGCAACGAGTTGTTGTTACTTCTATTAAAAGAGTTCATGGTTAACGAACAACCAATTGATTTAGCAGAATGAAATATTAGGTACTTTAAATAAGATTAAGGGGTTCGGATTCTAATATTATAAATAAAGAAAACTGAGTTGAGATGATCACTCTTATATTAAATTGTTACAAAAATTTAGTCTAAATTAATCAACTAATGAATTGAGTGTCGGAGGTTAAACAAAAAAAAACTCGGTTCCTGAGTTGTCGACTTTGATATTACACGTGGCGAACGTATTGAGCCATAACGTGTTGCGATGTAAGTGGATGAGTATGATGATACGAGTGCGGTTGGATAAGGGAACAAAGGGAGAGGGCCAGCTGCCAAGTAATAAGGCCGTTGAGGTCTGAGGAAATGCACTTGCACCGTTATTTTAACACCGAGTCTAGTCGGATAAAATTCGCCTGCCCCTTTTCGGTGTCTCTACATATGCTCCAACACTAAAAAACACTACAAAATTAAAATCTAAGCCCTAACTCTAAATTCTAAATCCTAAACCCTACACTCTATACTCTAAAAAATACACTCTACCCTAAATTCCCTACACTCTAACCACAACCCCTAACATAAAATCCTAAACCCTAAACCCTAAAGTCAATTTTGAGCGTGGGGCATATATAGGGGCACCGAAAAGGGGTAGGGGATTTCCGTCCAGTCAATGCATGCATTATTTCTTTATATAGTATATTACATCAGTTTAGGGAAAAACTGATCCTAATTAAGTAATTGAATCAAAATTTGGTAATATTAAAAGCAAAACTCATAAGAGATTACAATTTAACGTTAATATATATATATATATATATATATATATATATATATATATATATATATATCTTGAAGGTGTAAATTATAATCATATTTCATTTTTTTAAATAATATTTTTTTGCATAGGAAATCGGAAAAATTATATTATGGGTTATTTTTATTATGTCATACAAAGTCTAAATCAATAAAATTTATTATTTTTATTAATATTTTTCGTGTCATTTTTACCATGTAAATCTTTACATGGTAAAATTTGTTTTTAAATTTAGTTTACAATAAACACGAACATGAAAAATATTAATAATGGATGAATTTATTGTTTAAGACTATAAATAACGTAGTGAGAATGATCCATAATACAACTTCTTAACATATTACATAATGAGAAGATTTTTTTTTTTTGCTTTGTACTTGTTCTTCGATCGAATACTTACCTCTAATGAACTATATTATTTTAAATATTTTTAGGTTCGATGTACGTGGTTAAACATAGAGCACAGTTTCCAATCTGAAAGGATTCCCATGTTCTCACCGACCCCTACTCCACCGAACACATTCCTTTGTTTTTTACTGTGTTTAAAAAAGGGGGGTTAAAAGTGCATTTCACATTCCCTTCCCTGTTGCTTTTTATAACCTAATAATTTTCATATGGTCAGTGGTTAAGGAAACAGGACCCTGTATTTTACCCTACAAGTACGAGGCAAATTCCATAGACTTGCCCTTTTTTTGGTCGTGAATATATTTGATTTTTTGAGATTTAAAAAAATATTTAAAGATAATCAAATTTGAATGTAAGTCTTGTCAAATATGATACGAGTTTACATGAATTCAAGGGGAAAGCGATAAATTTTGTATTGGAGTTGAGATGATTTTTTTTTTAAAAAAAATTAAGATGTTAAAGACGTTTTTTATTAAAAGAAACTTAAATTATATGTTTAATTTACTGGGGGGATAAAATAAGTAATTTATCCATTTTAGCAGGGAGGCCAACGCATCCCCTTATCCCTATGCATTAATCAATTTCTAAATCTTTTTCTTTTCAAATTATATTCGTTTACGCAAGAACAATTAGATTGTGTGTGCAATGGAGGTCGGGATTGAGTCATTTTCGATTTAAATATTAGTAAGATGATGTCTTTGTCTTTTTCAGTTTTAAAATTTCTTTTAATTAAGTAGATATATTTATATTGTCAAGATAAATGTTGGAATTTGAACTTATACAATATGAGACGAGAAAACATAAGCCACATAATCTAATTCTTAAAGGATAATATTCTATACACATGCGGTGAAAATTAAAAGTTTCCACAAGCGTTTTAATTTTTGGATATAGGGAGTTAGTTTAGGGTATAGAGTTTAAGTGCATGGGGTTAGAATTTAGGGATAGTTGTTTCAATTTAAGGCTTAGGGATATAATTTAGGGTTTATAGGTTAAAACATTAATCCTCACCATATGACCTCAAAACTAATCCTTAACTTATAAACCCTAAATTATAACCATGAACCTTAAATTGAAACAACTATTCCTAAATTCTAAACCCATACACCTAAACCTCTAAACCATATACCCTAAACTAACTCTCTATACCTTAAAACTAAAACACTTATAAAAACTTTCAGTTTACAGCGTTAGCGTATAAGATATTAATCCACTCTTAAATAGTAATGTAACCCTCTCAACAATACTAAATTAGTAAGGGGTGTATTATAAAATAAAGTTAAGGTGGAGAAGATGAGGTAATTTGCCTAGAATAGAGGAATATTGAAAGGGGCTATTAATTTATTGAGTGAAGTGATGCCTCACTCCCATGCCATATGCAGCAGCAGAGGTGTAAAAATAAGATGGAAAAATGGTGATTGGGCTGAATGGATTTGGGGAATGCTGAATCAATGATGATGCTGATTCCTCTCTGGGGTTTTGGAGTTGAACCACCTTTTTAACTTTCAGGACCCTGCCATCCTCACATGGCCACCACACTTACATATATATATATATATAATTTGCATTCTCTGACCTCACATGGGGATTCTAGTCTTTGAAAACCTTTTGGTTCTTTATCAACAATGGTAATATAGATACTTTCCCAGCAGCTTATTTTAATGATTAAATATTGAAGTATTAGATTTTTATGTCGAGATTTATATTCATACAAGATGGATTGAAATGAGCATCTTTAGTCATTAGGTCAATTATTAGATCTCAATTATACACTTTTTTCAATTATGTGTACGAATCATTATTTTTATTTAAATAAGTGTTTAACGTTTAATTTTATGTTTATTTTAAGGTTTTTTATCAACGGCCGTTAAAAAATTTTCGTCATCCAATTAAAACGTGACATGTTGTCTATTTGTTAATTTTTATTTTTAAAAAATCTTTTGAATAACCGTACAATATCTCTTGAATCTTTGAGTTGTCTTAAGATATTTTCTTCATTCACGCCAACAGAACAATCTTGAAGTATTGATTTAATATTAAGAAAGAGTCCTTCGTTATTACGAAGTTTTTTAAATAAAAAATTATAACACTTCGACTCAACTTTGCACTCTTGGGCATGACTCGGCTTAATAAACTAAATAATTTTACATTATATTAATTTTAACAGAAAATAAAACATACTACAAAACTTTGTACAAATTTAAAATATAAAATAATTATGCAATTAGAAAGAAAAAAATGATTTTAATTATTTTTTAAAGTCGCCAGACCCTTGTATGGAATATACAAAAATTGTCCTTAAAAACGAATTGAGTCGGAACCGGAGGAGGTATCGGCTCTCAAAAAGCTCATAGAATTTTGGGATTGAAAATTTCAAATGAATTGACAGATGATAAGTAATAGAGCGCACATGAAGGAGTTGGGAGACTGTCAGTATCCATTACGCATGATCGAGTCTAAGAGGACATATACAGAGAGAGAATATAGGGAGATCAACTTACTCAATGTAATTTCTTTTAGAACAGATACTACTTGTAATCACCTTAGCTTTCAAAAAAAAAAAAACTTACTCAATGTAATTTTTTTTTAAGTTTTACACGTTTTATGGATCATTAGATGTCGAGAATAGACTGAGATTAACTACTTATTCTTTTTCTTCAAATAATAATTTCACATATTTACTGTTAATATCATTCATTCATTTCACTCATCCAACACTTCAAAAAAATATAAAACTTAAAGACTTTTACACTGTGTAAACGGATCTTATATATATATATATATATATATATATATATATATATATATATATATATATATAATGGATAGTAAATATGTGAAGATTATCATTTTTTTTAATCTGAGCCATTCATTACTCCTATCTAACGTTCCAAAAAATGTGTAAAACTTAAAGAGTTTTACATTGTGTAAGTTGATCCTAACTCTATATGAGATATGGTCCGTTTACACAGTGTAAAATTCTTTAAGTATTACACGTTTTTTGGACATTTGGATGAGTGAAACGAATGGATAAGATTAATAGTAAATATGTGAAGATTATCACATGAAGAAAAAAAGAGAGTAAGAAGTTAATCTGAGCCATCCATTCCCCCATCTAACGATACAGAAAACGTGTAAAACTTAAAGATTTTTACATTGTATAAGTTGATCCTAACTCTATATGAGATAGGATCCGTTTACATTGTGTAAAACTCTTTAAGTTTTACACGTTTTTTGGACCGTTGGATGAGTGAAACGAATAGATGAGATTAATATTAAATATGTGAAGATTATCACTTGAAAAAAAGAGAGTAAGAAGTTAATCTGAGCCATCCATTCTCCCTTCTAACGATCCAGATAACATGTAAATGATCATTGAATGAGTGAAATGGATGACTAAGATTAACAATGAGTTATGTAAATACTATCACTTGGTAAAAAGGTAACCGTAAGAGTTATTTCAACCATTCATTTCACTTATCCAACAATCTCAAAAACATGTAAATGATTAGTTTAAATTAGTATTCAATTTTTTTTTGTCGAAACATATATTTGATAAATGATCGGTTTAAATTAAGAAGTAAAGTTCATATAAGATTTGAACCTAAAAAGCCAAGATAGTGTACCAATTTGAATATTAAAACCAAGATAATGTACCTAATATAATATGAAATGATTCTTGTTTGAATAGCCAATCATCCCCAACATTAGTAAAAAGATGTCATCATTTTCTGGTACTTGTTACCGAGGCACATGAGTCGTCTTTATCCTTTGCCAAACAAATGAAAATGTGGGTTCTGAAATGGAAGCCAAACCTCCACAGCTCGCACATGGAACGAGTACTTCTACATTGATATGTCACTTCTTTTTTCGTGCTAAGTCTTTGACTCTGTGTTGAATTACACAACATTTCTCCAATACGAAAGGCCACTTTTCAACTCCATTTATGTGCGTTGCATATTGGTATCCAAAAAAAGAAAATAAACCAGTCAAATTTTATAAAAGTATTTTTTGACCGATGTGTCATTTTGTAAAATCAACATATTTGTCTATATGACGTTGCTATCACGGCGTGCACTGTTATGCAGTTTGTCACGTCATTTTAAGCTGCTTATCGTTAGTTAACTAACAATTTTCGTCCCCATAAGGGCCATTTTGACTCAAAATAAAATGCTAGAGGTTAAATTAGTTCAAAAAAGAATATGAGCCAAAATAGCTATTTAGTCAATTTGATAAAACTGCAGGCATAGATTTCTTTTAAAAATAAAGAGTATTGTTTTTTTAAAAGCAAAATAAAGAGTATTGTTAACTACGCAACAAGTAGGAGTGTTCATATTCGGGTACTCAAAATTCTGGTATTTTTGGGTATCAATTCCTCGGCCCGTTATCCGGCTAATACAAACCGAGTACTCGTAAAAGTGGGGTAATAGGATACCTGGAATTTTGTTTTTTTATATTTTATTTTCAAATTACATTTTATATGAAATTAATTGATTTGTCGGGATCTTATTGTTTGGTTTTTTCTTGAAAATTGTCTAGTCATACTACTGTCTTTTAACTTTTAAGTTATAAAATTTGCATGATTGAAATTAATTGAGTTTATAATATTACTATTAGTTAAATATTTGTTGAATGAATTTTTCACATAAATATAATTGCATGGTTGAAACAAAAAAATATAAACAATTACTTTAACGATGTGGACCTGGTAATAATGCTACAATTTATAAAATAGGAAAGTAAATTATATTGAACTTTATTCAAATTGACATGATCTTGGAGGTCGACCGTTACAACTAATCCTTGGCATGCAATAAAAAATACACAATATGACACATACCATAATAATTTGAATATCAAAGTGAGACATAAAAGGTAGTAAAATATAAACTTAAGAGTCAAATAATAAAAAATAAAAAATATACAAACCGGGTATCGGATTGTCGGGTACCCGATTAAGGAACATTTTGTGACCCGACCCGAATACCCTAAAAAATAGCGGGTCGGGTACCTGGCCCAAAAAATTAGGTATTTTCATTTCAGGTATCTGATAATTTTGTTTCGGGTATGCGGGTCGGCGGACCAAATAGTTCAGGCCGGATAATTTTGAACAGCGCTAACAACAAATATATTAAATAATTTTTACTATAGATGATAGATGATTCCCTTAAATTAAAGATACAACTATTGTATTAAATTACACACCTTCAAATAATAACCAAAATCAATTATTACAAATCACAATTAGACTAACAACCAAAATATATTTAACCCTAGATTAAAATAAATCCAAAAAAATTACATATAATAAGATTTAATCTAAAATAAATATAAAATTGGGACATAACCTCATTGAGGAATGGAAGGGTCAATAATGTGCCCTCCACTTTGCTAGGGAAGCGTAGCAGCACATCGAAGGATGCCCAGTTTCACATGGGCTTTTACCTCTTTCAAAAATGCATGCAAGTGGGGGTGAATCTGCATCGTCTCCCCTAAAATTTTAAAAAATTTATATGAGTTAAAAACTTTTTATAACTTTTTATATATTTTTTATTAAAAATTATTTTTTGCCTCTCCTAAATTTTTATAAGTTCGTCTCCTAACTTAAAGTTTTGCGTCCGTCCCTTCAACAACCATTTCGACTTCCCATGAAATTTAATACCATATATTATAAAGTTTTTTTTCACACTCCCACTGCTAATGTTCATTAGAGATGACGCAATGGATTACAGAAATTGTTTATTATTTAATTATCAATTATTATCGGTTAATTAAAGATGGAGAATAACTATGGGTGAGATTTAATTAAATATCGAATAAAAAAAGGGGTAGGGCTTAGGTCTCATAATGCTCTTTGTCTCCGGCAGAATAGCTAGGGGAATTATGAGCATAGGTTTAGCAAATATGTATATTTCGAATATTTTTGCCAGCCTGTGTTGTGTTTAAAATTTTGTAATTGATTTATTCAATTGAAAATATAAATATTCTAAATTGTAATTTATTATAGCAAGTCTGTTCCGATTTTAAATTAATTTTTTAAAATTGTTTAAAGGTGATCACAATATAATATCTGTTTATAAGTATATTTTTTAACTATTTGACAATGCGCATAAAACATGTAGAGATAGCGATTTAAACCCGTGTCTCTTAAAATGATCATCATCCGCTTTTCTACTCGAACACTTGTTGAGTTTATTTTAAATTAATTTATAAAACATATTCTAATTATGAGCATAGGTTTAGCAAATATGTATATTTCGAATATTTTTGCCAGCCTGTGTTGTGTTTAAAATTTTGTAATTGATTTATTCAATTGAAAATATAAATATTCTAAATTGTAATTTATTATAGCAAGTCTGTTCACTACATTTTGCGATTTTAAATTAATTTTTTAAAATTGTTTAAAGGTGATCACAATATAATATCTGTTTATAAGTATATTTTTTAACTATTTGACAATGCGCATAAAACATGTAGACATAGCGATTTAAACCCGTGTCTCTTAAAATGATCATCATTCGCTTTTCGACTCGAACACTTGTTGAGTTTATTTTAAATTAATTTATAAAACATATTCTAATTATATTCATGTATGTTAGATATAGAATTCAATTATTTAATGAATGCATTTAGAGTTAAAAATAATATATATATATGTGTGTTTTACAAATATATTATTGTAATATATTTGTAAAATATAATATGACATAAAAATAATAATTAACGTGATAAGCGCAGCAAATGTATCGAAATCTACACACTCAATATAGATTAAAAAAAATTTAGTATAATTGTTGATATTAGTCGAATAAGATATATATCTCTTTTAATTTTTAGATTTAAATGATTAATACACTCTTGACCATCTTAATATTTGATCCAAATTTCATCTTAGACTGCAGAGATTTATTATAGGGTAATTGTCCTCAGCCTAATTTGTTTTATTTATAACGCCATAACGTATACCTCTGACAAGACACAGACCTTGCATATAAAGCGATTTGAACTCGAGTCTCTCAACCATTTGATAAATGCATGCTCAATCACCTTGTTGCAGCGGCTGCCACCAATTGTTCCCTTAATTTGTGACCTCTAGAAACAACAATTGTTCCCTTAATCTGTGACTTCTAGGAACAACAATTGTTCCCTTAACCACTGAAATAAGTTGATTCGTGCGAGTTTATAATTACTTAAACTTTTAATAATTATTTTATTTAATTGTTATAATTATTGTTATCCAATCACTAGTACAAAAGAGCATGCATGTGTAGCGAACTAATTGAGAATAGTCTATTAATATTATTTCCATGTGCCCGAAGCGGCCGAAAATTAATAGAAACTGTCCTTTCGTTATTTATTTCCTCTCATTAATTATTGCTTTTCCCGCTTTTTATTTTTCATACCCGCCTTTTCTTTCTTCTTTTTTAGTTATTTGTTTCTAGATCTAGTAGCTAGATTTCATAACTTTATGACACGAATATAGTTATATTAAAATAAACAAAACATAAATTATTAATCTTTGATTAACTCATTAATTATGATATTATCAATTAATTAATTTAATATGTTGTGTATATATAAGTAATAAATATAATCATGACCGGTAATAAATTTATTTTTGGGCCGTTGAGCCCTTATATTTGAATCTAAATCCTTAAACTATACTTTTTGTTTGTTTTTAGCCTTTAAGCTAAACTTTTTGTTTGTTTTTAGCCCTTAAACAATTCTTTGGTCAAAATAAGTCCTTAAGCTATTATTTTTGGTCACTTTAAGTCTGATAGTTATTTAAGTCAAAAGAAAATTATTTCGACTAATAAAATATTGACACATCTCAAAAGATTTTTTTTATCAATAGATAGTTTAGGGACTAAAAGAAGAAGAATGACATAGTTTAAGTACTTATTTTGAATAAAAATAGTTTAAGGACTTAAAATGACATAAAATAATAAATTATGAGCTTATTTTGACTAAAAAATAATTTAAAGGCTAAAAAAAACATAAATTAAAGGCTAATTTTTCATTTAAGCCTTTTTTAAATACCATGTGTCGGTTTTCAGTCCAAGTTTAAATATATAAGTTATGATTTTATTTGAAAATGATTGATCATGGTTATAGTTGTATAAATATATAAGTTATGATTTTATTTGAAAATTGTATTTGATTAACTCCTGAAATAATAAATAAACATATAGAGTTATTATTCTTAATTGAAACGCATCGTGATCTTTAATTAATTCTACGCTTCTATATAATTATCAACGTAACGCTATAGAATGTTTTTAATACTCAATGGCTTGGTCGAACCAAACCTCCGCTATTTCTGAATCCCTTGTCGAATCGAATTATATTGTTTGAGATTGTAATATTACCTTTAAAAAATAAATCTAATATCTTGTTGGGTCACCGTTGGGCTTTACCTTGGTTGATAAAAATGGGCTTTTTTTTTACATAATACTCGTGTCAATGGGTTCTTAGTTCTTACAATATATAGAAAAACAGTCATTTCCCCTACATTTAGCAACCAAGTAATAATACCGGACCCTTTTTAGTGAATTGCACCATATATCCTCAAATTATAATATTCATTTTAAAATGGTCCTTAAATTTTTAAACATTTCAATTTCATCCGCAAACTAAGATCTTCATTCTAAATTGGTCCCCATACTTTTGAGCACCACAATTTTATCTTCAAATTATGACTCTTATTTTAAACTGGTCTTCAAACTTTTTGATCGTTCTAATTTCATCTTCAAATTATCAATATATGTTAATAATATATTGTATTAATAAAATTGTTCTAAAAAGTTGTTAATTGTCATGAAACATTGATGTGCATTATATAATAATACGATGACGTGTAAGTGATAGTTTGAGGATAAAATTGGAATATTCAAAAAATTTAAGGGCGAATTTAGAATGAAAGTTATAGTTTGGGGATAATGAAACATTCAAAAGTTTGGGAACTAATTTAGAAAGCACAAAGCCAGAAAATGCCCATAAAGTTTGACTGAATAATTATTTTGGCACTTATTTTTTTGAACCAATTTAACCCACAATCTTTCATTTTGGGTCAAAATGACCCCAATGCGGATGGAGACAACTTGAAATGACTTGACATAATGACGCGTCAGAGGAAAAAATATTTTATATCTTATACAATTTTATAATAATATTTTTTAACTGATGTGTCATTATGTATAATCAACATATTTTTCTATAAACATTGCTATTGCGGTGTGCACTGTCATGTAGGTTTGTCACGTCATTTTCAAGCTATTTATTATCAATTGACTAACATTTTCATCCGCATAGGGCCATTTTGACCAAAAACGAAATGTTGAAGGTTAAATTAGTTCAAAATAATAGAGGCCAAAATGACTATTCAATCAAGTGTTTTGAGCATTTTTTGGCATTGTACCAATTTAATATAAAATTCATAATTTAAAGATAAAAATCAAATATTTAAAAATTTAGAAATTTAGAAATTAATTTAAAATAAAAATTATAATTTAAAAACGCAATTAATTTTTTTCTAGTTATTATAAATTAGGGAAGACATAAATGAATGTGTCGAAAGTCACTGTAAAAGGTGGAGACAGCGACAAATGAAATGCTGCCTTGCCAATTGCCAATTTCCATTGCCTTAAAAAAATGTTGTGGGTGGAGGAGATGGTTTAAAAGATAAGGTTTAAGGGGGGTCACAATCACAATTCACACAAATACAAACACGACCGTCATTCTCTTTAATATTTATGATTCTCGCTTATCACATAAAAAAAATAACCAACAAAAGTTTAGTGCATTAGTAACGCACATTGTACTCTTAAAGAGATGACGTAAACTCGGATTTTAAAACGATATTGTTGAGAGAGACAGGCACACACCCCGAACATGTATCGTAAGACGGACATGCATATTCTTAAAAAAGTTAATGTTATGTGAATGTAAACTTCTTTTTATTTTGATTCACTTTTATTTTATAAAATTTGCCGAGAATTATTTCGCTTAAATTTCTTTGTTTATTATTGTTTTTTATACTATTTACATGATTGAACTTCTAATTTAATGTCATAAACAAAGTTAAGTTCATCTAAATTTAATATATTTTAGTAGTTTTTACCAGCAATATAAGTGGTAATTAAGTTCTTAATTGACATGAATTAAAGATCAAGATTCAAATTACGTTGTGATATTTGTATTTTTTAATCAATTTAATATTTATGTCGGAAATTATATATTTGATAGTGAAGTTTAACAAATCCGATGTTTATATTTTTTTCCATGAATCAATTTACTTACAAATACTGTATTTAGATTTTAATAATTTTAACACGGAATTCATTAATTGTTAAAATGTTAAATCAATAAATTCACAAATTCAAATTTGAAATATGTAGTAGAGACTATGTCCAAAAACGACGAGATCATAAAATGAAACGCAAAGGAGGAATTATTATTAAAGATTATTATCCTATACATTGGCGGTAAAAACTGAAAAGTTTAATCAGCGCTTTAATTTTAGGGTTTAGGATATTAGTTTAGGTGTTTAGAATTTAGGAAAAATGGTAAGAATTTAGAGTTTAGGGTTATAAATTAAGGTTTATAAGTTCAAACCTAAACCATAACCATATTACCATAAAAACAAAACCTCACCCTCTAAACCCTAAATTATAACATTAAACCCTAAATTCTAATCACCGTCCCTAAATTCTAAACCCCTGCACATAAACCCTTAAACCTTACCCCTAAACTAAGACCTTAAACCCTAAAACTAAATCGTCTGTGGAAACTTTCAGTTTATACCGCCGATGTATTAATAGGATTATTATTAGGTAAATACAATGATATTTGTAAGTAGAGATTTTGAATGAACGAATGGCCCTCATAATTACAATTAGCAAACACCCCCAACGTTATTAATACCAAATACTTTTGAAAACCAGGTTTAGTTGAAGTTAATAGCCATGGTAATCCTAATTAGTAATTTGTAATTTTGATGTGGAGTACATAAAGAAACAATGGGGAGCAAATCAAACCATTTTTGCTTAAATATGCGGTCATGATCCCAACTAAACTGCTTCCCGTTCTCTTTTAATCTTAGGTCAGAATCATCTAATTTGATCAAAAGTTTTGAATTCAACAAGAGGTTTGTGTTGATTGTAATCTCTATCTGGGTTCTGTTCTAGTGTAGTTCATAATTATTTGAATTCAAATTCTGGGTAAATGTTACTTTTTTTTGGGAATCATTTGTGTTTTTATTTTTTTATCCTAAAGAGAAAAGGAAAGAGAAACTGGATATAGTTTCTGCTTCTATCTCTCTCTGATAAAAACTGGGTTGATTGTTGTTTTGATTGGTTTTGAAGCTTTTGTTTTTCTTCTTTGCTGATTCACCAGACTATGTAAAGAAAAAAACTGGTTTTCATGGGTTTGTTCATCTTAATTTTGTGAAGAATATTCTTGTTTGAAGCATCAATCTATGTAGATTTGATTATATATCTGTTTATCCAGTTTAATTTCTCTGTTTTTTAGTCACCCTTGGATCTGCTATCTTCAGGTTATAGATCTGCTAGCATCCATTGATCCTTGTGTTAACACCTTCAAAAATTGTTGGAAAATCAAGGGTTAAAGCAATTTTTGGAGTTTAAGAATCATGAATTTCAGAAAAGGGAATTTGGTGGAGGTTTTAAGAAGAGAGGATGATGATGATCCATGTGGTTCATGGTTTACCGGCAACATCGTTTCGGCGGACGGCAAAAACTATGTTGTTAGGTACAATCTTCTTGTGGACCACAAAGGAAAACAAGTGATGGAGAAGCTGCAAAGGAAGGATGTTAGACCATTGCCTCCGAGTGTAAGTGGGAAGAGTTGGGCGGTCGGCGATGTAGCTGAGGTGTTCGATGTCCGGTGTTGGAAGGTCGGAAAGATTGCAAAGGTGTTAAAGAACGATGGTCGATTCGTCGTTAAGTTGTTCGGGTCAATCCAACTTAAGGAATTTCGTGCATCGAGTTTAAGGATTAGGCAGGCTTGGGATGGCAAGAAGTGGATGGTGATTGGGAAGGTAAGGGCTTATTTCATCTTGCTTTTCACCTAAGTTTTAGATGTTTGTCTTTGCAGTTTAGCATCAAAAGGCATATTTTTCTTAGTCTTACCATGTTTATGATATCAACTTCATTCTTGCTTGAGTAATCTTAAGATAAATATGACTCTGTTTCTCCTTTGGATATATTAGTTCGTCGTAGTTTTAACGATTTGATTTTACAAGAGGACTAAGAACTCTATCCTCACTGATCTGTTGAACCTACCAGTATGTGTAAACCAGACTACATTTGATTGCAGGTTGCTCAGTGTAAGGACTCGACCGAGAATTCTGCACCCAAAGTCCCGAATCGTGCTGGTGGTTTGCTTTTCAGGACTTCATTGCATTTAAGCGGAACCCCACGATTTAGGGAGAAGGATAGAGACGGATTGCATAAGGGTGGGGCTGATAATGCCACCATGTGTATGTCCATGAGAGCCATAAGTAAAGGCTATGATCATCAATCTGAAGAACGCAAAATAAACTCGATCTTCGGAGGAAGGAAAAGGAAATCCCCACCTTGGTCTAGAGGCTGCAACGACGAAACTCTTAAGAGAACATACCCTTTGTTCAACCAAGTAGACGATGTTTCTTTACCACATGTAGGGGTTGATGGAAAATTCATCAAGAAATCAGCTAAAAGTAATAACAGAATGGAAAACACATCTGCTCGTTGTGTATATGATTCTTCTAGACCTGTCTTGTTTACTGAAGATGGTGACCAATGCTCGGTTGCTAGCTGTAGTTCTAACGGTGCTGCTGATTATGCTGGCCGAATCTCTCATAGGTCATTGGAAAGCACACCCGAAACTTCCGATGCCGAGTCGTCATTCCCTTATTCGTGTGACAAAAGGGACTTACCCTTGTCCCCTACTAATGATGAAGTTCTCGATATCCATGAGCTCGAGCTTCGTGCTTACAAGTCAACAGTCGAAGCATTGTATGCTTCGGGTCCTTTAACTTGGGGGCAGGAGTTTCTGTTAACAGATCTCCGCCTCTCCCTTAACATTTCCGACGAGGAACACCTACTCCAGCTAAGACACCTTTTGTCTGCTCAAGTTGTATGATCTGTGTATCTTGCCACTCGTTCCGATTTAACCGGTTTGAAGCTCAACCATTCGAAAGATCGACAGTTTTGAGTGAGAGATCTGTGGAGCTATAGCAGTTACATCTGTTGGAGGCTGCACCTTATGACCTTAACCTTGCTAGTGTATATAATGTGTAAATTATTTCCAGGAACCAATAGCAGGAATTCATGAGATTTGGCTGAATAAATTCTGTAGATTTTGTTTTTGTAATTGTAATATCCACATGTCCTATGCCACATGGTGTCGTCAACCTGCTTGAGGAGCCATAACCAGGGATGGACCGAAGGTGCTGGAGCCGACGGTCGTCTCCTGAAAATTTAAAATTTATAAATAATATATTAATTTTAAAAAATATATATATTTTATTAAAAAATTATTTTCGCCCCACCTTAAAATTTTATAAATTCATCCGCCTAACATATATTCATACATCCGTACTGGCCATATCTTATTGCTACGGATGCACCACTAAGCAAAAAAAAATGCATTATTTTAGTAATACGACTGTGAGCAGCACTAAGCAGATATTGTTAATGAACTGTATCAAAAAATATATCGACACGTACAGTGATAATTTTGAAAAATTAAAAATGTTTAATTTTCCTTCGGTCCCTATATTCTTTTAGACTTTTGAAATTTAATCTCTATCTTTTCAGTATGTTTTATGTCCATTTTACCCTCTATATTCAAATTCGTGTTTATTCTTTCCAATAATACCATCACTCAACAAGTGTCTCAGTAAAGAAGCGGATGATGTTCATCTCAGAAAACATAAGTTCAAATCGTTTTGTCTACAAGGTGTATGCTCATTGTCAAAAGATTAAGAACATGTATGAACAAATAATAACTTATAAATTATAATCACCTTTAAACTATTCAAAAAATAATAATAATATCATCTCCAAAATATAATTATAAAAAGCTAGTCATTTTACTTCCATAATTAAAATATTAAAAATTTCATTAATAACATCGTTAATAAATTATTGTTAAATTTGATCATATGACCTTAAATTCAAGAACACAATTTAAAAAGAAAAATCATCCAATACATATGTTGTACAAAGGTAAGATTTTAAAATTTAAATTCAAGATATATATATATATATATATAAACATGTGTATAAAAAGTATTTATTTAAAAATTAAAATCCAACTGATTACAAAAATCCGATACTGACACGGGCAGAATCGGAGCATTAAAGAAACCGTTTCAGTACCAACCATAACGCAAATCATGATCCATCGGTTAATGTTTAAGAGCCGTTTCAGATAAGCTCTCAATGTCTTTTTAAAGTCGCTGGCCAGAGAAAAAAACTACACCTATTTTGCAACTCTAAATTCACAATCTGAAAACTGGTAACGGCATTTTGGTAAAAAAAGAAAGAATTGGTAATGGCACATCAAATGCCATGCACTCCCAAAATCTCTTCCCACTTGTGTTGCAAACAAACCTTTTTTCGCCCGATCGAATGGGGATATGAAGGGCATGGATTTAGTCTGCATAAGAGACCAATCCTCTCTGCCCCGATGGGGAGCTTGATTTGGATTTGTTCGGAGATGCAGATCTTCTATTCCGGTCCCTTGGTGGCGAGATATCAGGGGATCTAGAATGCGAGGATCCGCGACTCCTTGACCCTGATTTGTCTTTGTATTGGGAGCGGTGATCATCGATTCGAGGTCCAAGACGAGATTTCAACCCTTTGCTTATGTCAGGTCGTTTGTCTCTAGGACTAGGACTTCGGATAGGACTCTGGCTTTGACTACGATCTCTGTTTCTTCCCCGGTAACGAACTGGGCTGCGAGAAACACTCCTACTCCTTCTGCGTCCATATCTGCAAATTAATATATAATTGTGGGAAAACAATAATATCAATTGCATATCTGAAATATTCAAACTTGGATTAACATAAGTGAGCAAATGGACGGTCCATTATTTCAACTACTTAGCTTATAACTCATGTAGTGATATAAATCTGAGTGTTATAAGTACTATATACTGAAACAGGAAAGCAAAAATAAAGCTGAAGCAATGATTGATTGACGAAAACAGATTTCATCAATGTGTAAAGCTGAAGCTATGCGAGACAATTTCGACAAGGTATGCATAAATACACGAGAGGAAGTTAGAGAGAGAACCTGGGGGGACTATGGCCTCTTCCCGGGCTTCTATAGCGTCTGTGGATTGATTGATCTGAATTATTTCTATACCTAGAATATCTTCACCCATAAAAAAAAGTTACAAGTTTATGAAAGGGAAAACAGCAGCATCCTACGAGTCAAATTATAGTCGGGGGGTTACCTATCAGTGTTTCTTTCTGGAAAATTTCTTCCACCATAACGGTAGGCTCTTGGTGGGTAATGCTCAGGAGAAGGTGTACGGTATCGGCGTGCAAAGGAATAGCGGTCAGTGAAGCCACGACCTTTTCTTATGCGCTTTGGTTTGCCACCTGGTGATGGACTTCTTGAGGAAATACGACCTTGGTTAGATGTAGGGGCTTTCCTTGGAGGACCATTCAATGGGATTTGGGAAGTCTTTCCCTGGTTCTGCTCGTGAGATATCTGAGGAGGGCTTTTATCATCATCCTTGGGAGGAGTTATGCTCTGGCTACAACTTCTGTTTGGCCTCCGCTTTGGGGTTGGACTCACACTTCTGAGAAGCACATGGTAAAAGAAACATTGTTAATAAAATCAAAAGGTAGATTTCACCAAACATGAATCAAAATGCTAAAAGCGACCCAACAAAATACAAAAGGAGTTGTATAAGAATAAAAACCTTGATCTGTCTGAGTCATCTGTATAGGTATGTTGTTTAGCAGCCTTGTTGCCATGTCCGTTGTTGGGAAGCTCATCACTTTTGGGGGACAATTCACCTTCTTCATGCGAATTTTCCTTGGTTAACTTCAACTCATTCCTTCCTAGTCCTGCATTAGAATCTTGTTTAGAAAGTTGGTTTGGAACATTTTTTCTCTACATTTGTAGCATCACAATCTGCCTTTCGCTTATACCAAACGATCAACATTAAGATGCCTATAGAATATTTTCACTATCTCCTCCCATAAAAGCAAGGCTTTTGTTCCATGTCACCTATAATAATAAATAATGCCAGTGGAAGATTTGCTAATGTAACCTTTTACACGATTGGTGAAAATGAGTAGAGGGATTTGCATAAACGTGTAACATCTGTACTTAAAGAAGTTTGGTATTTGCTTGAGCCAATTCCAAAATCAACAGCCACTAGCCTCGTACACAAGAGTGCGAAGGAAGCTAGAGTGAAGAATGAGAAAATAACAGGCTAAAACAGTTAAGGAAAGAAATACCAAAAGATTCACCTTCAGCAAGCTTGGAGATACGATTGGCACGAGCAGAAACATGACGAGAACCAGCCTTCCCATCATCACTGCCACTGCTGGAGCTTGTACTCTCACTTTCACTGTCAGTTGAACTATCTGAACTCCTGAAATAAAACCAGTATCAACAAATATCACAAAACAAACTATTTATCCAATACTATTAATAAGCAGAAGGAACAAAAATTTCAAGGGCTGTCCTTGAAACCAGGTTTTAATCAATAATCAATACCATTTGCGTTTTGATCTTCTTTCTTGCCGGCCTTTTTTCCTATCTCTTCGCCCACCCTTCCTCTTTTTCTCACGTTTAAGCTTGTCTCTTTTTGTCGACCTCCTCCTCCTATGTCTTCTTCCATCACTAGAGGAACTTGATTCAGAAGAAGAGTCATCTGATTCTGAATCTGAAGAATAGGAATCGGAATCAGAATCAGAGCTGTAGGAATCAGATGAAGAATATCTTCTTTTCCTTTTATTCTTTCTATCCTTCAAAGACTTTCTGCTTCTCTTCACTGGCTCATCAGAACTGTCGAAAGAAGTAACTTTTGTTGATTTCTTCCCTTTCCCTGAAAAAGAAAAACCATGTAGCAAAAAGTTGGCAACTGATCCAGAAATCACAAATTACTGTTTAAAACTTCACAGCAGTACCTTTAGCTTTCCCAACAGCATCCTGAAGTTTACTTTCAGAGTATTCACCAGAGTCTGATATTTTTACAGGTTGAGCAGGCTTTCCATCACCTGTTCCCACTTGCTCAATTTTCTTCAAAACATACATTCCCTTAATTACCTTGCCAAAAACAACATGCTTCCTGCCAACCATTCAATAAATGAGAAATCTATTGCTAAGTAGCGAATAAAAAATCAGGCTGCACTAGATGGCCAAACCAGTTGAACCGGAAACTAGAGGTCATTGCAATCTATTGCTTCCCTTTATTTTACTATTTTATTCCTAAAAACTCTTTTAAACCAGTGGCACTTGAACCCTTAACCTCTTAGTTGCATGTTAAAATCATACCCTAAAGCCGAACACAATTTTTTATTCAACTTCCTGAGCAGATTTTTATTCATTGTTGCTTAAGCAGTATAATAGATAAATTTCATCTTTTGAGTTGTAATACATAAATAAGAAATAAGCAAACATTAAATACCCATCAAGATGGGGCTGACGCTTGAAGGTTATAAAGAATTGAGACCCATTTGTGCTTGGACCACTGTTTGCCATAGAGAGAACGCCAGGACCATCATGAGCTAGTTTAAAGTTCTCATCTGCAAGGAAACATAAACTTTGATGATTAAGTTCTAAATTTATATATTATAAGACAATTTAAGTTCTCACATGCAAAGGCCTACCTGCAAACTTCCCTCCATAAATACTTTCCCCACCGGTGCCTGCAACCAATTAAAGGTCTTTCCTTACAAGTCTGGGTATAATTTAGATGTCAAATAAAACGTTTCCATGCAGTGGAATGTGCAAGCATACCATTTCCCATTGAAAAGTCACCACCCTGTAAAACCAGCATAAAACAGAAAATAAATTGATAACTTCAGTGATGTCAGGTACATACTTTTGCAGGTCAAATTTATAGATACTAGCTCCATACCTTCCCAACAAAGAAAAAGAAAAATACTGGTCTCTTTCATTTACAATATTTTTATGACTATCAATATTTTTTATTCATTTATTTTTTCATGTTAACTTACAATATGTATATTGTACAATGGTAAAACAATATGATTTTTCATTTTCCGCTCTAGCATTTCTCGGTCATAAAAAGCAATGGATGTAAAGAAAAATATTTTTTCTTTGTACTTTTCTATCTTTCCTACCAAGAACACTTTAGAAAGAAAACAAATACATATTTTCCTTCCTTTTTCTTTTCCCTTCCAATTTTCTTTCTTTTCACTCTTCTGTCCATCCTACAAAGAAAACTCTAAGAATCCCCAGCAGTTGACGTTCAGCAGAAAATACAAAATTATATCTCTCTAAAACATTTTCTAATGGTTAGTGGGAAGCTAAGTTTAAGTTCTAACTTTATTGCTTCAGGACAAAGGTCATTTTAAAATGCTTATATAAGATTAGACCAAAAGATACATTCTAGCAAACACCAGAGGTAAGAAATCAGCATCCTATAATCAGAAATATATATTAAGAAATAAGATAGAATAGTAATATAAGCCAACTAAAAAGTACAATTCTTTAAAGCTAAAATTGCATCACAAGCAAGAAAACACTACAAAAAGTAGGAACTTTGACGATGTACTACAACAAATTATGAGACAATCCTCATAGAAAACATCCCTCCATTTATTAATATGAGTAAGGGAAGGAATGAATAACATACCTGGGCCATGAATCCTTTGATTATTCGATGAAATAAAGTTCCTTTATAGTGCAAGGGTTTCCCAGTAGATTTGCCAATGCCCTCTTCACCTACAGTTTGACACAGTTCAAAATAATCAAACCCTAACATACTTATTTGCCTAGAAAATTCAAGAAAAAGTATGTGAAGTATTCATCTGGTAGCAAATACAGGCAAATTGGTTTATAAGAGGAAAATTTTGAAGCAATGCTTCATGCGATTTGTCCCAGTCAACAAGGATATTTATGAGATTACCAAATCTTATACCCATAGACTACAAAGTCTACAGTACTAGAGACATTATAAGGAGCCTATAAAGACCTTAAAAATAATTGACAACAGGTTCATAAATACCGATACACTGTAAAATGATGACAAGTATAGCAAGCACAACCAATTGAACTACACCATGCTAAGTAATCAACAGTAAATATAACACGACTTACTAAATATTCAGTTTTTAGAGATACCTGTACAAAGTGCCCGGAAATTCTCAGCTGTCTTGGGAACGACATCTGCAAATAGCTGTCAAAGTAGGGAAAAACAACTTTATCCTTACTTGGAAGTGTTAGTCTCAGGTGAGTTCTAAATTTCAACCCATATAAAAACATAGTTAAAGTATAGCAGCCGGCTTTCGGCTTACCTCGATAACAATTTTTTCCACTGGATCTCCACCAATCGAAACATCGAAGAATACTAAAGGATTCTTCTTCTTAGTCATCTCTTCTCCACTACAAAATGGGAATAATAAGACCTCAAAGTTAGTAACATAAATTATCTAATACATAACAAATATATTAATGTTTACAAGCTTCAAGCACAACTCATTAAAAATTAGTGTTATAACATTGCCCGTAGACTTCAAAGGAGCCTTGAATTTTAAAGATATCTCCCATCAAAATTTCGGCGCCAACAACAGAACAAATTTCGAATAAGTCAATAACTAGTACAAACGAAGAAACACAGATTCACTCACCAAACACCCTCGCAAACAACAGGCAATCTATCTTCACTAAAATAATCGATGCTGAGTGTCCTACGCATAATTCTACGAAAATACACGCTTCCGCTTCCACCTTTTTTTATAAAAGCAATCTAAATTACACCTAAATAATGTACCGTTTTAAGAATTTATTTACGACGAAAGTATGGAAAACACGAACCTTAATTTTACATTCAAGATTTTTTTCCAGGAGAAAGAAAAATGCTTGATATTTAGCTAAAACGCTTAAACTTGCAACCAAAAATGGTATATATTTACCGATCAGAAAGCAAATATCGATCGACTTGATACGGGAAAAAATACAGAGAAATGAAAATAGGAAACAGACCGGGCGAGTTGCAATGCGAGCTGAGTGAACTCCAGCTACAACTCGGAGACGGCGGCGATAACAATTACCGGTTAATGCGAGACCCTGGCTGCCTGCTTGTGCTTAGCTCCTTTGTATTAAAAGGTTCAGTTATCGTCGGCTAGAGCAACTTCTAGGTTCTAGCACTCATTTTCTATTTTCTTTTTCGGTGATGGCAGTTCCGTAAATATGTTCTAGATTTGTTTTGGGTTTGGACTTTTACGGTTCCAATCTTTGAATAGTTTATCGGCCTAATATTTTTATGGGCTTTAATATATGTTCCGCTTTAAAATTTGTATTTTCTTCCCATGAATTCGGTTTTTTTAATCTCACGTCAATTTTTGAATTATTTTCTATTTCGTCTGGTTTATTTTTTTTACAATAATGTAACATTCTGAAATTGTGACGTATTATCACCTTAAATTTAAAAACTTAAAGAATGAAAATTATATAAATAAAAACAGACAAGTATGTTAATATAGTTTGTTATGATGCAAATTGCAAAATGGAATACTTGTTTGGAGGCTGTCATTGCAGACGTGTCTCATGTATGGATGGACCGAAAGAGTTAGAGGGGCAGCCGTCTTTTATAAATTTGAAAATTATAAATATTTAAGAATTTTTTAAAATAATTGTGTATTTTTTATTAAAAATTTATTTTCGCTCCCTGAAATTTTATAAGTTCGTCCTCAAATATAAAATTATACATCCGTCTTTGGTCTCATATCAGGAATGCATTGACATTATAGGGAGAACAAGTTCATCCTCAAATATAAAATTATGCATATGTCTTCGGTCTCATGTCAGGAATACATTGACATTATAGGGAGAACAAGTTATTTGTACTATGTCCGATAGAGACAAGAACATTAATCTCACATCGGAAGAACAAAAGGTCCTGAGATATATAAATGGTGGCGCTACATACAGTGGCGGAACATCACGGGGGCCACAGGGGACGTGGTCCCCGCCAACTTACTAATTTCTTTAAGAAAAAATATAAAATTAGTGTATTAATCTTTCAATTTTTATAAAATTTTATTTTCCCCCCCTCAAAACTTTTAGTCTCATTTTGGTCCCCTCTTTTACAAATTTCTAATTCCGCCCCTGGCTACATATGTTATCAAACATGTTGAACTAATTTGAACAATGTTAGGCTCAGGGATGGACCGAGAGGCCCCTAAAAAATTGAAATTAGTATATCATTTAAAAAAATTAGAATATTTTTTTATGTATTTTCTATTGAAAATTTATTTTTGACTCATAAAATTTTATAAATATGTTTCCTTAATATAAAATTTTGCCTCTGTCTCTGGTTAGGCCTCGTATACGCATGAGTTGGTTAGAAGTAAAAATGATTACATAATGACGAACAAAAATCTTTTGCCTCTTAACTATGTCTCTTTTATGTTACACACTAAAAAATACTTAAAAATAAATTCTAAATCTTAACCCTAATTTTCATACTCTAAACTCTAAACCTTTAACTCTAAAAATATACTATACCCTTAATTTTTTAAATCTTAACCACAACTTCTAATCTTAAACTTTAAAACCTAAACCTTAAATAACTTTTTTAAAGTAAAAATACCAAATAAGATATAGTTCAAGGGTAGACAATTTTTAATATTTCCCATAAATGGCATCCATGAAGGCCTAAATGAAGATAGGAAAGAGGGCTAGTGCTGAGCCTGGAAACAAACAAAGCCTTAAAAAGGGTGAAGAGAGAATCAGATCAGATCAACGGGGTGCAGAGTATTATAATATATTCTAAGAGATTTTGGGGGTCAGCCATAGAATCCTAAAAGGGGGGCATGCGATTCTTTGCCAAAATGAAGCTTCCAACCCAGCAGCCCAGGTGTCGACTGTCCAGCTTCCACACTTTTTCATCACCCCCTAGGGAATCAAAAGCTTTTCTACTTCTTAAAAATTAACCTGCTTTCTTGATCTGGAAAAATAGTTAACTATTTAGTTTTTGGTTCACTTGAGAGCATGAGGGCTTAGAGTTTATCCTTATTAGGGATAGACCAAAGGTGTTAGGAGGATAATCGTTAGGGATCGTATACGGGTATAATTTTGTAAATTTTGCACCGCACCCGCCTTAATTAGAGCAGATGTGGGTATAAGTTTGGTGGCTAGTGGGCGGGTGTGAATGTAAAAAGTCATACTCACCGTGGGTAGTGAGTAGATGGTGGATTTAAGGCCTTACCCGGCCCGCATCATACCCGCCATATAAATTTAGACTATTATGAATTAATATGTAATTTTACAAACTATTCTATAAATCTTAAAATTTTATAGGATATTTTCTGTAATTTATGTTTTATGTGTATGGTTGTTGCCAGACGGATTAATAGGCGGGTACGAGATGAGTAATGAGTATACAATTAGGTAGTGGGTGTCGGGATAGATTTGAAAATATACCCGAGTAGGCGGCTGTGGATTTGAAAATTGCACTCGCCGTGGGTGGTGGATAGGTGGTGAATATGAAAATTTTATGTGGGTATGGGGATGGGGTATCTGCACCCGCCCTGCCCGTTTGCCATCCTTAATAACCACATCTCTTAAAAAATTTAAATGTTCGCATAAAAAATATAATTTATATAAATAACTTAATTTTGCACCTCTTAAAATTTTAAATTCTCACATTTTCGTTTTAAATTTAGAGGCGAAGATAAATAACTTTTCTTTCTATCGTATATTTTTCTGTATTTATTCAATAAATTAATTCTATTAAAAAATGAATTTATTGTTATTATTATTAAAAAATACTTTGTTTTTGGAAATGTGCATTTTTAGTTTTTAATATCAATTTGTAATCCATTAATCCCGTCCAATACATTATTCAATTGTATAAAATATCAAATATATGTCATGTTAAGAAAATGTCGTATTAAATTTATAGTTATTTGCACCATATGTTTTAAACTATAACCTTCATTTTGAATTGGTCTATGAACTTTTAAACATTTCGATTTTATCTACAAACTATCAATAAATTATAATCATATATATTGTTAATAAAATTGTTAAAAGAAATTAATTGCCATGTAAGTATAGATGTGCATCTACAAACATTTCGATTTTATCTACAAACTATCAATAAATTAATTGTCAGGCTCGAGGCACGTCGAGCTCGAAATTTTAGGCTCGAGTTCGGCTCGAAAATAATACTATTGGTCTCGACTTGAGTTCGTCAGGCTTGGCTTGGCTCGACTCGAAATGAAAATTTTTGCTATATATATTTTTTATAAAAGATTTGTTAAAATTCCATTTCATAATCAACACTGAAATGAATTTCAATGAACGAAAAAGGGGAAAAGTGCCACAAATCATATTAATCCAAATAACCAATAAATATTCTTATAATACAAACACATAATTAAAGAAAATACAAAATCAAACAACAATCAACTAAAATAATACCCAATTTATTTTAGTTAATTTATTTTTAGTAGATTTTTCCTAATTTATTTTATTGATATTCTTTTGCTAAACATATTACTTTTAGTGCATATGTAGATTCTGAGCCTGTTCACGAGCTTTTCGAGCTAAGCCTGAATAGGCTCGGCTTGTTAAGGTTTTGAGCCGAGCTCGAGTAACTCACGAGCCGGTCAAGCTCATTATCACCCCTACATGCTTAGATCGAGGACTTGAGATGAAATTGAAATGTTTAAAATTTTAAGGACTAATTTAAAATGATGACTATAATTTAAGGACATTTGGTGTAAGTAACCCGAATTTATCAAATTATAAAACTTTAGCTAAATCAGTTCAAATACATTGCATATTAACCTTGTGTACAGTCTGATCTATTTATTATTCAATTAAATATAGTTTTCAATCTGCAATTTATTCTGCAGCATTTTGGGCAACATATATATCCATGTCATGTCATGATTACTGTGAATAAACAAAAATATCTTGTAAACCTGTTCATGAGAAAGAATGTACAAAGAGATTTAATTAATAACACAAGTAAATGGTTCATGCTTTTCCCTTTCCCACTAGTTTTATATTCCCAAAAATGATGTGTTGGCAAACCAGAAATTATAATATATCAAACCCAAACTGAAAATTTAGTCAGAAAATCTCACTTCCCGAAGAATTTTTTTTCACCTTTGTCTTTTTATTTAAAACTTTTTAAAAGTTAATTTATAAATTTGACCTCTATTTTTAAATAATTATAATTTGACCCCAACTCTAAATTCTGGCTCTAAAATTATATTTTATGCATGAAGGGACGAGATGTGATCTCAAAAGCAGAAGAAAAAACTATGTTTTAGAGATGACAGAAATTGTCATTGAAAACCCTAACAGTAACTTCATTGAGGCTTTTGAGAATCCAGAGATTCCCTCAACAGATTTCAGATACCCCAAAAAAAGGGTGCATGAGAAATGTATAAGTGTTCGAATTCAAATTTTTTAGATAAAAAAATAGCAATAAAAGAATTTGTGACTTCAATTCGAAAAGAATATACTGTGCTTATAGTGAGAACTTAATCCCTATAGAAGATGTGACACTTATCATGAAAGTAAAAAAGAGAAAGTAAAAAAGAAACCATGGAAAAGTAATACTAACAAAGAAGACAATAATAACAAGGGAGAACGCATTGTATGAGGGATTGAATATGAGAAAAATGAGCTGAAAATCTGGGTATCGTGCATGAATGCAGCTGAAGACCAAGCCGAGGGGCTTGTTTGTTTCGGACCGTGACGCCGACAGCAGGTGAAGCTACCACATGATCCGATCCACCCTTCGACGGTGAAGGGGGTTTAGATCATGCTGGCAGCTTCAACTGCTTGCGGCTGCACGTGAAATCATCGAGCTAGTGGCTAGCTCCTTGTGATCCACATAGAGAAAAGAGGGAGATTTGTGTGTATAGGGTTGCGAGAGGAGGATATGGAGATATATATAGAGAAGGATTTGAGAGGTGAGGGTTGTTCTGAATTCTGATAAACACAACGGTTAAGACTTAAAAAGAGGGGAAAAAATAATAGTAATGGATTGGGTGGGCAATGGGGAGTGGTCCAAAGTGAGACAAAATGAATATTATGATGGCCACACCAATACCATTCAGACACAAAGCTTATGACAAGTTCTAAAATTACTTGCCCTCAGGGCAAGACCAGGGGCGGATTTTGAGGTCGGAATTTGAGAGAGCCTACTTAAAATTTTTAAAATATTTAAATGTTTAAGTAAAATTTTTAAATATTTTGATGAGTTTAATTTATTTTTTTAATAAAAAAAATTAGAGTAGACTAAAATTTTCAAAAAAAAAACATTAAGAGAACTTTTTTAGAATTTTAAAGAGGGTACTTAATTAAAAATATTCATAAAAATGAAATATAATAAAAATATTTTAAATTTTTGAAGGGGCAAAATTAAAAATTTTCAAAATGTTAAGGACTAAATAATAAAATTTCAAAAGTTTAGGGAGTCCAGAGCTCCCACTGGCCCCCATTATCATCCGCCTCTGGGCAAGAGAATGACTTTATCAACATTATTTGGGTCTCTCATTTTAAAGTTTCCGGGTAATATTTGTTCATAATTTTTCTAAACATTTTGATAGGACACATACCTTATAAATAAAGTTTGGATCTCGTAAGTTGCACATTAAATTTTTTCTACTAAAATCACTGGTTGAACTTCTTAACTGATCGACATGTATATTAATCCTTCATCAAATATAAACTACTAATATTTATACTATAAGAAAATAAACATCTTTAAAGAAGATATTATCAAAATAGTTCAAAAAATAATTCATTTTTAATTATAAATAAAAAATAAGATTTACATTTACTACACTAATTCTATAAAACATTAATAAATCATAGGATAGCACAGAACAAAACAGAAACGGGGGAGGTGGGGGAATGGCCTTCCCCCTTAAAATAGAAACTTTACCATTTAGTCCCTTAGGAAATAATGCAGTTATAAATTAGTCCAAGGAAAAAATACACTCCAACTCCTCCAAAATTTATAATTCAGTGTAGCTATCTTGATTAGGGATGTTTATGGTAGGTTAACCGTACCGTTTAGCTTAAACGGTTGGTTAACCATTATAGTGGGTAACCGTTAAGGAAAAGATTGGTTACAGATTAACCTGTAACCTATTACGATTTTCTTTTCAAATGTTCATTATTTCTTTTTTAGAATAATAAATATATCTCTCTGATAAATATTATATTGTCTTTAAAAAAATTAACTTAAATAGAGAAATTTTAAACACAAACTTTATACTTAGTTAAAATAAAGTACCTATAGGTTAACACCATTAACCGTCTTTTTTAGCGGTTCAGCTAACCGAAACCGTTTAACCTTAATGGTTAGATTAATTAACCTATAAAATAAACGGTTATACCGGTTAACGGTTACAGTTTATTTTGCACACCTCTAATCTTGATTAAAATCCCGGTTTCACTAATTTATAAAAGTAACAATGTATCGAATATTAATCGATAAAACTACATTATCATGCATGAATATGATGATATAGTTGCTAATCCTTAACAATACACATATCACGTGACTTTCTTTCTCTTTTCCCACTGGATGGAATCTTCACAGACTACTTTAAGAGGTACCTTCTTCTTCCCTTCCTTTCAAGCATCTATCCTTTACATGAGATGCCATTTGTCAGAAAGCTTGATCCTGTTTAATTTGCATCTAATTGGTG
Source organism: Hibiscus tridactylites (assembly GCA_958450335.1). Classification (NCBI taxonomy): domain Eukaryota; kingdom Viridiplantae; phylum Streptophyta; class Magnoliopsida; order Malvales; family Malvaceae; genus Hibiscus; species Hibiscus tridactylites. Next base: position 105,738,132 of record OY288269.1, read on the forward strand.
TCGATTAGTTATTAAAACGAATTTAAAATAACCTTTGATTAAGCATAAAGCATTGATTTAAAAGAGCCTAATCAATAAAAGTAGGAAATGTACATGAATTTGATACTTTTGGTGGGATTATGCAGAAGGAGCCAATAGAGGAATGCCAGGGTTCGTCACCCAGTTTAAAGGTATCCGAAATCCGGAACAGATTATCATATTCCAAAGGAAAAGTTCCTTAGAATTTGGCTCAAATGGGGTGTGAACAAATCATGAATCACTGTTGCACAACTTTCGTTTCTTATGTCCATCATTGTGAAAGAAAACATAAAAGAAAAGTGTCATTTTTTTTATAATCGAAAAGTATCGGATTCGAACCGACAAAGAAGACATTGTTGAGAGAGAGAGAGCTACAAATCTCGAACATAAACTGTAAAATGAACATGTAATTTATCCAAGTATTGGAGAGAAGTAAGATAGACATCAAATTTATTAACGCTTTGATTTTCTAAGGTGTAAATTAGAGCGAGTTCAATGACTAATCATTTTACATTATATTAGCCCATATAAGGGGTGGACCATTATCATAAATTTTAAAGTTGCATCATGCCCGGAACGAAGATTGAACTCTCAACTATTGGTTAAAGTAGTACTAACGAGAGACTCGTACTATCTCACTTAAACCCGTGGTTAAATCATCAATGTTTTCCCTTAGTCAATAAATATTTTTTTATTATTATTTTGTGGTCTTTTTCCAATTTTAAATTTTTATCATTTAAAACATAGAATTAATAAAAATTTGAGAAAATATATTTTAAAAATTTTGAACGAGAGTTTTTAACCAAATATTTTAAAGAATGTTGACAACAAATCAAAGAATATGTTTTAATAACTTTGGTTTCATGTTTTAAAGAGTTAACAACATCACATGCCACTAAATTATAACTAACATTTTGAATTGATCTTTAAATTTTTAGACATTCAAATTTTATCCTTGAACGAGTCATTTTAAATTAATCTCTAAATTTTTAAGAGGTAAACTTTCATCCCAAATTATCAATATATATTGATAATGTCCAGTTTTAATAAAACAATTAAAATGTTTAAACATGAGACATGTACTATATAGTAATATGACGTACCATAAATAATAATTTGATGATGAAATTAGAACGTTTAAAAGTTAAATAATCAATTTAGAATGAAAGCTACAACTTATGTACAGATTTCAAACATTTAAAAATTTAGAGACTAATTTGAAGTGGAAGACATCATTTAAAAATATAACATAATTTTAATTTTTTTTTGAAGAGTTGGTTTTATATTGGAATAAGAATCAAACATACAGAAACCTGAGTTCAAGTCCACAATGACTCTTAACTCCTAAGTAGTAATAACATTCTTATATCAACTAAAAATTAAAACCAACTATCAATAACTAGAGAGCTCGGATTACATCAAACATGCCAATAATAATAATTCCGAGAAAATCAAACGAACTTTCAATAAACAGGATCATTATAGGGTTCTTCCAAAGTCTCCATGTCTTCCCTATCTTTTTCAGCTGCTCGTGTTGCATTAGGGGGTGCTTCTTCAATCCAGTACATATGGCAATTGAATCTTTTACCTTCAGAAGTCAGTACATGTGATGCATTATTTGATTGTCGTCGCACAAAATTAAAAGTTACCATTTCAAATCCTTTGGCAATTTCTTTAATATCATGGATCACTGGGCTAATCACAGAAGTGTCTGTAGCTTCCATGCGTAGCTTCTTTATCACTGTAAGAGAGTCTCCCTCAACAACAATTTTACAAAAGCCTAGGTCCTTCACAAAGGAGACTACTGTCAGACAAGAATAGGCTTCAGCCATGAAAGCATCCAACACATGAACATGGGGGATGGTGCTAGCAGCCATAATAAGTCCCTTCCAATTCCTACAGATCACTCCAGAGACCGAGGTGTGCATTTGGCCATTAAAAGCTGCATCGAAATTCACCTTTATTACGTTCTCCATAGGTGCTTGCCACTGAAATCTTTCCACTCTACTTGTTGTGCATATATTAGCTGTCACTACATTGTTCTCCCGTATAAAAGCTTGTACAAAGGAGAGTGTGTTGTGTATTGAGGGTGTGATACCTTCATGAACCAACTTGTTGCGAGCATACCATATTGCCCAGAATGAAACCATCAATAAGGACTTCTGACTTACATTAAGGGACAAGAAGGTTGATGCTAACCAAGACTTCCATTCTTCACTAATTACAGGGCTAGAAATCTGGATTCCTTGCAAATCAAGGATTTGTTTTGCAAAACAGCATTCCCCAAAAATATGTTGAACCACCTCATCGTTACCTTGGCAGAAACCACATCTGTTGTTAACATTTAGTCTCCTATCCTGCAGGTTTTTAAAAGTTGGCAAGTAGTTATTCATAATCCTCCACATTGTAATTTTCACCTTGGCTGGAATTTCTGAAGACCATATTTCTGAGTAGCATTTCATCTGGATTGGCGAGGTCTGACCATTGTTGTGTTCTTGCATTCGAAGCAGCTTGTACCCACTTTTTACATTATAGCACCCTGAACCATCATGCCGCCAAATCATTTCATCTTGTAATCCCGATTTTAACAGAGGGATTGAACAAATTTTCTCCACTGTGTCCGCATCAAACAGACTATACAGTGTATCCATTTTCCAGGTTTTTGATGGCATATCAATAAGATCAGAGACAAGCGTGTGGTTTATGTTAATAGCATGATCTTTAATCCGTCCATCACCAGGACCAGGTAACCACGAATCATTCCAAATATTCACATTCACCCCTGAACCAATACGCCAACCCACACCATTTTCAATTAAAGCCCTCGCACTCCAAACACTACGCCATATGTATGAAGGATTAGAACCCAAGCTTGATTTGAAGAAGTCACACCTCGGGTAATACCTTGCTTTAAGTACCCTGGCTATCAGACTGTTAGGCTGAGTTATAAGTCTCCAGCATTGTTTTGCCAATAGAGCCACATTGAATTGAGACAGACTTCGAAAACCAAGGCCACCATTGTGTTTGCTGTTAGTCAGGTTAGACCATGTACACCAGTGTATCCATTTCTCAGAGCCATTACTTCACCACCAAAATTTGGCCATTTTTTGTTCTATTGATCGGCACAAGCTTATTGGAAATAAGAAGCAATGCATGGCATATACGAGGATTGCTTGAAGTACACTCTTTATGAGCACCTCCTTTCCCCCATGGATAAGAATCGGATACTCCAGCCATCTGTTTTCTGATTGAATCGATCCAAATAGTAGCTAAAAGCATCAGATTTGTTTCTTCCTACCATTGTCGGGAGGCCCAGGTATTTCTCTGGGTTATTTGACACACGCACTCCCAGCACTGCACCAACTTCCTCCCTAATGTTTTGGTTAACATTTCCACTGAAGAAAATGAGGGACTTTTCAAAGTTATCCCTTTGCCCCGACGAGTTACCATACAATGTTAATACATGCTTCATATGGAGTGCCCCTTGCACCGTAGCATCACCGAACAATATGTTGTCATCTGCAAATAAAAGATGGCCAACCTCCAGCCTCTCACGGCCAATAGTAGCCCCTCAAATGATCTTTTCTTTATTTGCATCATTTAACTGTACCGATAATCCTTCAGCACAAATCAAGAACAAGTAGGGACTCAACGGGTCACCTTGTCTTAGTCCGCGAGAAGGTTTAAACTGATTCCCAACGACTCCATTAAGTGTAACTGAGGAAGACACTGTTGTCACACATCTCATTAGAATTCTCACCCATCTGTCAGAATAGCCCAGTTTTAATAACATGCCCTATAAGAAGGACCACTTGACCCTGTCATATGCTTTGCTCAAATCAGCTTTAAGTGCAAAAGAACCTTGCTTACCAGTGCGCTTCTTCTTCATTGAGTTTAATATTTCATAAGCAATGATAATATTATCTGATATATATCTCCCAGGGATGAAGGCACCTTGGGCTTTATCAATACAAATTTCAAGAGTAGAAGATAGTCGGCATGCCAACACCTTTGCAACGACCTTGTATAGTACATTGCATAGGCTGATTGGCCTAAAATGAGCCATGTTCTCCGGATTTTTCACCTTTGTACAAGGACAATTAAGGTGTTGTTAATGTCCTCCATATTAGAATTCCCATTTAAAATAGATAAGCAAAAGAAGGTAACCTCATGTCTCACTATAGGCCAATAAGTTTGGAAGAAAAGAGCTGGGAAGCCATCGAGTCCCGACGCCTTCATTGGAGCCATACTTTTCACTGCTTGCCACACCTCATCCTCATGAAATGGTGCATTTAACATTTCATTCATTTCAGTCGAAACTCTCGGTTGGATTTTCTCAAGAATAGGAGATGGATCTGCTGGAGTTGATGATTGAAATAAATTTATAAAATAATTAGAAGCCACCTCAAGCAATTCAGATTCTCCAGTGGTCCAATTATTGTTGGAGTCAAGCAATCCTTTCACTGCATTTCTTCTCTTTCGATACGATGCATAGCCATGGAAATATGGTGTGTTTTTGTCCTCATGTTTCAACCAATTAGCACGCAATCTTTGCTCCCAATACAGCTCCTCTCGGTCCGCCTCCAGATTTAACCCAAGCTTCACCTCTATCAACTCCTGTAACACCTCATCATCCGGCTCACTCACAGATAATTCTTGTAGTCGTTTTTGTAAGGCAACTTTGTTTGCATATGATTCCTTCCTCTTGTCACGACCCCACTTCATGAGAGACTTGCCAAGTTCATGTAATTTAATTGGGACAGCTTCATTCGAAGCCTACCATTTGTCTTTGATAAATTAGTTGGCTTCTTCATCCATAATTCACTGCGCATCAAAGCGAAACTGTCGATTTTTAAGGGTCGAATCTACATTACTGTTTGCATCAGTGTCAACCATTACTAGGCAGTGATCTGATATTGTATGTGGCAAATGTGTCACAACATATCCAGGGTATAAGTTCCACCAGCTTTGGCTGGCAACGGCTCTGTCCAGTCGCTCTCGGACATTGTTATCCACTAATCTTCCTCTCTCCCATATAAACCATGTCCCTTTGAAACCCAGATCACACAACTCACAGTCATCTAATGCTTCTCGAAATGCTGACATATTTATCTCCGAACGTAGCCTACCCCCTTGTTTTTCAAAAGAATATGCTAACTCGATAAAATCACTACAGACTATCCAAGGTAAGGACTGATCTTCTCCTAGTTGTCGTAGTAGATTCCACGATGCATGGCGTTCACGTTCCACTGGGTTGTCATAAAACCCTGTAAATCTCCACTTTACATCGTCATCTTCATTGATCATAACATCTATATGTGAATTAGAGTAGCTTCGCAACTAGACATTACAGTATGGTTTCCAACCTAGTGAAAGACCCCCACGTGACCCCACCGCATCCACATCAATGCCAAATACAAAACCACAGTGTCGACGTACTCTTTCCATTCTCCTCGCGTTAAGTTTTGTTTCCATTAGAAACAAAATTTGGGGATGGTTACCTCTCAGGGAGTTCCTAAGACGGTTCACCGCCCGTGGCTTCCCCAATCCACGGACCTTCCAGCAAATTAACTTCATGGCTCCCGGCTGCCTTGACTTGCAGAGCTAGCCGATATATCATGTGTTTTAATAGGCGCAACAGAATTCATATTATTAGAAACTAAAGCCGCCTCACCTGTAACCCTTTGTCTTTTTTTCCATCTTGTATTGAGAGTGGATTGTCCTCTGCATCTGATCCTGGTTCCATATTCTCATCGTCTCCTGTTCCAATAATTAAATTACCTGGACCAGTTGACATATGCAAATGACCACGTGCAGTTTGTGTTTGTCGGGCCACGTCTGGAAGTTGGAATACCTTACGTAATTGCCCATGCACCTGCGTAACTGCATTAATATCTGCTAAATAAGTTCCTGTAACTTATTCCCGTAACCAACTACTCGGCGCCAGAGGCCCTCTTCTGGTCGGAGCACGGATCGACAGGTCCCAACCAAATTTAATGTCTTTAGGATCCACTGATAGCCTTATAGGACAATAACTCTCACCATGGCCGAGCTTGCCACAGATAAAGCAAAAAAGAGACAATTTCTCATATTGGAATTGAACATACACACTTTTATCCTTTCCAAGAGCTATCTTCTTCTTTCTTTTAAGAGGATAATTAACAATAATGGCCACCTTAATCCTCATAAAATGTCTCCGGCTTGTAACTACCAGTTTAGAATCATAGTCGAGAAATTGCCCAATGAAGTTACCAAATTGACGTGACATTGGTTCGGATATTAAACACGTTGGTATGTCATGAACTTGAACCCAGAACATAGCAATATCCAGATTAATCAACATAGGATCTTCACCTTTCTCCATTCGATGTAATATCAACAAATAATTGTTAAAAAACCATGGGCATCCTTCTAAAACTCTAAGCATATCCACTTCATGATAAAATCTGAAACAGATTCTTTTTTCTCCAAGGTCAGTGATTGAGATACCTCCTAAAGGTCGTCATAGATCTGCTAGCGTATTTCTCATGGTCAGGAAGTGGATTACACTAGAAGTAAGAAATCTTCCAATTAAGCATAGTTCATACTCATCAACTACTTCTCCAATTTCAGCCGGAATTTCAAGGGCTTCTTCTTCACCGTCATCAATGGACAAAGCTGCTAAATCCGCGTCCATGCTTCAGCAAACAGTAACCAAACTCACAATCAAAGAGAAATTAGAAATACCAACGTGCAAAACTGCAGACTAAAGGCGTGCAAAACTGCAGACTAAAGTTAAAACTTAAAATTTAAGTTTCTAGTGTAAGTTGTAATATAACGTACATTTTGTAGTCTATGTTCTAGGTACAAGAATGTTTTTTCAACAATATTATTTTTAAAGTTTAAACTAACGCAATTTAAATTTTAAATTGGGTAAAGACATGATTTGTTTCCCAGATTTGATTTTAAGATTTAGATTGATATTTAAATTTTATTTGTCCAATCAAAATAAAGTTGGCATCTAATTTTTCCAATTCAGCAAATTAATTAATAATACTTACCTTATCAATTTAAATTAATAGAACCAGAGTAAGTACTATTTTAGTTCTAGAGAATATAAGTTATTTTCATTTTTATTTTTTTGAAAAATAAAAAATAATAAAGAAAATGTGTTTATTGTAAAATTTAAAAATAATTTTTAAAAATGAAAATAAAATTGACTAAAATTTTGAATATATAAAAAATATTTTCACTATTTTCATTGAAAATATCTTAATAAAGTGGAAAATATGAAAATGTTGTGAATAAAATAAAGAAGAACAAGAATAAGAACAAGAAGAACAAAGAGATGAGAGAAAGAGGGAGATTTGTATTATTCTCAAAAATAGACTTATATACAATGCCTTCAATGAATCATCTATTTATAGGCATAAGAAGTACATAATACATTAAACTCTAATTCATAGAGATAATATTCCTAATAATAAATAAATCAAACTCTTTTGATAAAGTTCTAATCATGATAGACATCCACATAGATAAATATTCATAACACTCCCTCTTGGATGTCTATGAAGATAATGTGCCTCGTTAAAACCTTACTAAGATAAAAACCCAGTGGGAAAAAAAATTCTTTAGTGAAGGAAAAAGAGTACACACATCTTTGATACGCATAACATATTGCCTCATTAAAAACCTTACCAGGAAAACCCATTGGGACAAAAACCTCGATTAAGGGAAAAAGAGTGCAACGCGTATTTACTCCCCCTCATGCAAACATCACAGAAGATCTTTGAATCTTCATAATTTAATCCCCAATATCATTTTTCTAAAGATCGTGAGGGATGAAACTTTGGAGTAATATGTTTCATGATGTATCCACTTTCAAACTGAGATATACTTCTTGCGTTATCTTCACACAAGATAGCTTTTATCATATCTTGTAAAAGTAAATCCACATATCTTTTGGATATGTTGGGTCAATAGTCTTAGCCAAACACATTTTTTTTGGCTTGCCTCATGCATAACAATTATTTCTACGACATTTGAGGAGACATCAACGAATGTTTGAAGATCTAAATGTAATGATCTTTGTATATTCATAGATATTTCTTGACCAACTAATATATAGTGCTTCAAGAGCAAGAAAAGATATAATTATCTTTATTCACATCCAACAATCTTACAACTATTGGGATACTCAATAGATATGCTCTATTCATATTGAATCTTCTTTAAGATTCTTTCAGCTTATGTATATTCATAGACAAAAGAAATATATAAAAATGCTCGATCTTCAGGTCGAGATAAACTTGATGTCAAGATTCAAGTACTTGTATTGAAAGTACTTCACGAGTTTCCAATTTGAAGCTCTTTAGGAGTTCTAAAATTATCATAATGGATCTTGATCCAAACTTCTTTATAAAATACATAAGAAAATCCGATCATTCTTATAGTATTTTCTCAATTAGTATTCACTAAGGCGATTATACCAAATGCGCCAAAATATTCATGAGACATGTCTAAATAAATTTCTTCAGAAATTTCCAAATGCTTATAGCCTTTTAGATCCTTCAAGGATAAATATGGATCTACAAATAATTAGACGCATGTAAAATTTTCAAAACTGCCAAAGTAATTGCATCCACCATGAAGTAATTAAAACTTTTCATAAATCATAGTTCAAGTCGTATTTACGACTACTTATTTGTGCCTCATTTGCATTACACCTTTAGGTGTTTGGACTGCTGGTCCAAATACTTCTATTTTAGAAGTTCAAAGCGTCTTTCAACATTGGCCAATTCAATATCTATACTTCTGGATAGATTTTATACAAAATCCTCGATTTCTTTCTTTACTTCTATAGAAGTATTTTATGTAAAATTGTTTGTAAAATCGTTGTCGACAACTTTCCAATTTTCTGGTTCCATTCTCGTAATGACATAACTCATCGAGATCTCTTCAAGATTTCAATCTTTATTTCAGGTACCTGAGACTCTTCTATAGTTTTATTATTTGTTATGTCTTGGGTCTCTTCAAGAGCACCCGCCTCCAATATATGACCATATCATATTACTTTCTATTTACGAGAATTTTGATCATTGGAACCATTTCAACTATCATGCTTCAGGCATGATTTACATTCTCTCGTTCTAACATGTAATTTAAACTTAGAGCGTTTCAGCTGGTATATGAGACTTAATTACTCTCATTGGGTCAGTAAATATGTCTGGCAGTTGACATGTAATAACATGAATTATCTTATGAACTTCTAGTTCATATACGAGGATCTAGATAATGATAATTCATTTTCCTCTATCCAGCTGATTATTATCTCCCCATGATGTTGAGAAAAATCATGTCATAAATGATTCTCCAATTAATGTTTAAGAATTTATACATAAAAGGAGACTCGTACTCAATATATATTCTCAACCCTTTTTATTTACCCATTTTGTGCGTTGTGGTGGAGCAATTCATATCGCACATTCAAAAATCATAAAATGGGAAATGTATGGTTTCTGACCAAAAACCAATCATAACGGGGAGTTTATTATAACTCGTTGGCTTGATGCGTATAAGTGTTGCTATATGGAAACACCATATAAATAATAACTCTTTTGTTCTCATAGTTTAGCTATTAAATAGGAGGCATCCAATTGAAATTTTGATAAACTATATTTTTCATAATCAATAGGCTTTGTAACAACTGATATAGCCTAAAATATAAACCCACTAGTTTTTCAAGACGAATAGTCTAACTGCACAATCTGAATCTTTTAGAATCAATTTCACAGACTTCTGCTTGTAAGTCGATAAAATAATGTAGATGCATCTACTAAAATCATATAAAACTTTCCACATTTGTGGATATATGGGCCCATATTTCGTTCAGATGTGCAAGACATACAGTCTCAACTTCAGTACAAGAACTTTAAGTTCTAATTCTTTTGGTAAGTGGGATCATCTATATCCTTTGAGAACAAACAACACAAGAACTTCAGGTTCTTTTAGTAAGTGGAATTAATCAATTCCTTTAAGTAACACAAAAACTTCACGTTCTTTAATAAGTGGAATTTAATCCATTCCTTTGAGAATAAGCACTACAAGAACTACAGGTTCTTTTAATACACGTGCATGTAAATCTCAATAATTTATGCACCATTATTGATCAGGATGGTCTAACCGATCATGCCAACTATATATATGTGTGTGTATATCTCTGAATTTGTAAACTCCTTGTTTACCATAACATGTAATTCAATCTCACTCGTACATGTCTATTACGGCCATCAAAATTGTTCCTTTAAATAGGAATATATTTAGCTCTTTCAGAGCTTTCAATTGAAGTTATCTTTTGGTAGCAATATATAGCTCTTCTAGAGCTTTCAACTGACTTTTTGGCTACCAAAACTTATATCCATATTGGCTTATTTCAAATGACAATTGATAACATATGTTATCTATAATTCTCAAAGGGATAGTTTGCGAACTCATATTGCTCTCTTTATGACTTTGACGAGTATAACGCACTGTGAGTATGGAATAAAGTTCCATTTGACAATAACATATTTGCTCAACCAGAGCCTTTTGTGATATTAGTACTTCCGGATATAGTACTCACATTATTTCCTTGCATAATCGAGAAATGCATAATTGTGCACCTTTCAAAATGTGCTTTGTTTCATTTACTTCAGGTAATGAAAATATGTACTTTGTATCATTCACTTTGAGGAATGAAAAATATAAAATATAGCACATCATATCAAGTCGATTATCTATCAGAGATAAACTTTCAAGTGCTCTTCCGAAGTATTGATATTTTAGTACTTTGAGAAATACTACTCATGTTTCCCCTTGCATTTAAATGGGAAAAATATTTCTTATGCTTAAGTACAATATGGGTACTTGCATTATTTGCTAGGCATAAATAGCCACAATTCTAGGCATAAATAGCCACAATTCATTGTATATTTTATTCCGAAAGTAATAATATTATTCAAATAATAAATTAACATAAAGCGTAAATAAATAATATGTGAAATAAATAAACATAAAGCAAACTAACATAAATAAATAATAAATAAAACGAATTAACATATAAAAAAAACAAAAAAAAACAATTATTCATGTTAGAGGTTATAAGGGAAATAAAATAAATGGTAAATTATTCCCTTCAAGGGTTATGAGAAAATTAACAATATCCAATTGAGTTGGACCAATAACGCCATAATTATCTTCGCCATAAACAAATTTTGTTTATATTTTATTTCATTATCATTCATGATTATGGATAAAGTCCATAATACTTTAGCGTTTGACAAGTACGAAACCAATGGTTTATAACATCACATTGGTAAAATGATTTCACTTCCTTAGAATGATCTTTATCACTCTTGTCATCCTTATAACTTTGCTACCAGCGGGTAGAAGTATTCTTAAAACGACTATATTTTTCATGTGTATATTCACAGCCTCGACCACGACCACAACTTTTAATGTGATTTTTTTATTCCTTCCATAATATAATCTCACACTCACTTCAGGAAATAGAGTAGAGCCAGTGGGCCTTTAAAACCTTTTTCGCATATCCTTATCACAGAGAACAAAGATTTAATCCTCGTACGCGACATTGTTAAACCTGTTCACAAGGTCTTTTAAAAACCTCCTTTGAGACCAGTAGCCTCGCAGAACGGGATGTCCAGCCAATTATACTTGGATTATATCGAAATTATGTCTCTAATTGAATAATAATTTACCATGTTTGCATTCACTTCAGGGAATGAAACAGTTCCAATAATCGCATGGAATAAACATCATGCTTGCATTCACTTCAGGGAATGCCCCATCATTAATAATCGCATGAAATAAACAACATGTTTGCATTCACTTCAGGGAATGCCCCATCATTGATAATCGCATGGAATAAACATCATGCTTTGCATTCACTTCAGGAAATGCCTCCCATAAAACTTTTTGGATCAAGACGAATTTTCGTAACTTGAAATTGGGAGAAGTTTATGGTCGAGTTTTTCGACGAAGAAGAAATATTGCTTTCGAGCAAATATAAACTTTATAATAATCTTCTTGTAAATTCAAAATCATCATAATTAATCGCACTTTAAAATAATAATATAAAGAATAAAAATAAAACAAAAAATTACCGATATTGATTTTCCACTCAAAGACAATGGAGGCGCAACAATTAACAAAGATAATTTCACATAATATCTTTAAGTCATGTCTCTTTCCAAGCCATTTAAAGACACATGCAACTCAAATTACGGTTAGAAACAATCAATAGAATAAAATAAATAATAAACTATTTTAGAATAAAATAGGATTAAAAAAATATGCAATAACTAAAGTAAATATACTAGAAACTATAGATAATCTGATATGAAATTTTAATTCTCTTTAAAGCATTCGTACATGTGATTAAGCAATCATGCATTAAGTTTTTTTTTCAATATAAAAGAGATAAAGGAATATATATATACCTTTCGACCCCTGTACACATAAATTTCACGGCAATTATGATAAAATATAAATGAATAAATTTCATGATAATATTTAATATTTACCTATTCGTAAAGTACACCCGATTTCTTATGCGCACCATATCAGTACAACATTATGGTTCCCAAGTTTAATGGCGACCATATTAAGGAATCCGAAAAGTATACATGACGAAAAGAACCACCAACAAGAATCACAATAATTGAGCGAGTCGTGCTACCATGCCTTTTAAAACGGTTACAAATTAACCGAATAGTTAAAAATGAAAGATAATAATTACGGTTACAAATTTTAAAAGACGGCTTTTCAATATTAAATTATATATATTTATTAAATTATTTTGTGGCTCGAGTATTATTAACTCATGGAAATTTTATTTAACTTAATCTTATTTTATATTAGCTAAAGATTTGTGTAATTTCATTTAACTTCATTTTATTTTAAGTTGCCTAAAGATTTGTGCTTATAAATTTATTAGTGTATTTTTACGTCTAAAACTTTAATAGTTTGTTGTTATGTGCTGAACATATATAAATTTGAAATCTTGAACAATTATTAAGCCAGTATTTTGGTGAAACTTTATATAAGTCAATATTTTTTATAAATAATTAAGGAGTTAATATTTAAAGTCTTTAGATTTAAGTAATGTGTTAAAAATGTTAATATAATATTCATAAAGATATAATTTTATTATTCTCTAAAAAATAATAAACATGTAAAAAAATTATAATGAATAAATTACATATTAATCTATAATTGAACCATTGCCATGTCTTCATAATTAACTGTAAATAATTAACAAAATTACTTAATAATTAATAAAATTTAATAATAGCTATAACAGTAGTTAACTGTTTGAGTTAAACAGTTTTTGACATCTATCTTATCTGTAGCAATGGTATCTTTATTTAACAAATAATAACGACTAAAATTTCTTAAAATATTTACATATACAAATGAATTTGAATAAAATATTGAACCGAACTAGATTGAATAAATACAAAATATGTAAAAAAAAAAAAACATACATAAATTTAACACTTCTATATACACACATCCAGACTTCTGCCTCGCAGATATGTTGATTCAAGAGCTGCTAGTGAAACACACGAACATCAGCCGAAAAATGAGCAAAAACTGAAGGAAAACGTAAGGAAACAAACGCTTGAACCTTGACACAACATAACACAAAGACAAAGGAACAAAGGAATATACTCAAACACGGCTGTGTTCTAAAACTTACCGTTTCAATTGTCTTTCTTACTTCACTGGGGAGTGTGGGGTTGAAATTTGAACCAGTTTTTTGGAACCTTTCGGGTCACAAACAGGAAGGAGTGAGGCTGTCAGAGCATGACCTAGCTAGGGTTAGCAATAATGGCATCATCGCCATCTCTTATTAACCGTAGATAGATCATGCTGGCAGCTTCACTTTTTCCCTTGCAACCTCGCATTCTAAGAACAACACTTGAACATTCTTCAAAACTTTTCAAAAGGTAGGGTTTATGGAGATGGAAAATGATTTTCCCATCAGAAAGAAAAGACAGATGAAAACTAACCCTTACTGTTTATGGAAGAATACCGAGCGGGAAGTGAAGTAAGAAAGAAACATCCCTTTCTTTGTTGGTGATGCAGCTGCGGGATTATGCAATTATTTATAAGGGTTGAAAACTGTGGGAGGGTTGATATTAATTAGACCCGGAAAATTTGACCTGAGACCCAAAATTCGAACCGAACTATCCAATTCGAAAATCAACTCGAAATTGACCTGAAATTTGATTCAAAACTCGAAATAAACCGAACAGAGTTTAGTTGAACTGAATGAACTCAAACCAAATGGACCCGATTAATAAAAATAAAAAAAGATAAAATATGAACAGCCGCACAAGTCACTAAAATGTCAAATATATTGACTTTATAAAGTCATATATAGGGTGTAAAAATCACTAACCTAAAAATTTGATTAAAATCGACTGATCTCTCATTTAACCGAAAACAACCGAACCGAAATGACCCGAAACACAATAAACCCGAACTAAAACCGAACCGAAACTGAACCAAAAATATCAGACTCGAAATAATTAAAACCGAAATGACCCGAAACAAAATCGAACTCTAATATTAATTAAAAAATGAAAAAAGTAGATGGATCTTGAACCGTTGGAGAAGGAGACATAAGGCACCTCTGAGTACAGTAACAAGGAACATGAGGACAGCTAAGAGAGAAAGAAAGAAAAAAGGTAAACAAAAGGGCTATGGACATAGATGTATCATAAGAGGCTAACAGGTGGGAAGATAGGGCGGCAGGGCAGGTGGGGGCTTCTCAGCTCTGGACCAGTACTGTTGTAGTAACCCTAGCCACCTAGCCACATAGGCTTCGTACCACATTTCTTAAAGCAAATTTGACTGTTTAGGGGGCAGAAATGGCACTGCAAATGTAATTATTGGGATCCATTTCAAAAACTGAATAATTTATGCTACGAGTAGTAACTCATGTCTGCTTTGAGAATTTCAATGCGTTGTTTTGGACATAAGCTTTGTTTCTGTCTTTTTCTCAACCTTTGTTCAAAGTTCAGTTGTCAATTCACGTTGCTGCTGCTGGTTTTTAATGCCACGGGAAAAACAATACAGTGGCCTTAAGGATGACAGAGGTATGTGTTAACAACGTAATGGTTGGTTTTCTGGCTTTTGGTTCTCTTTGCTCTGACTCTTTAAAGCATGCTCGATCTTTGGAGACTGGGTACTATTAATTATTCAGTTCAATTCAATTCTAACCGATTCTAGTTCCATATGGACTAGGGTTGGTTGTCCTTAAGGAAGGTTGCTGGTTTTTGAAAGTGAAAGTTTGCTGGATTTTTTGTTTTCTTCTTGCCATGGCAATCCGCATTAGTTGGTATAGTCGTTTTCGATGAGCACATGGGTGTAGTAGGAGATTCAGTTCTTGGACTCGGCCAGTCGGCCTCACCCAACTCGGTGCATGCCCGCCGGACATTAACCAGATTTTCTTGTAGGACAAACTACATTGAATATAAATCGATTTTTTTGTGTGTTTTTCTATTTATACTTCAATAAATTTAATCTATAACTTAAGATTATTTTTTAATAGTAAAGTTTAAAATTAAAGTTTAAGTATTTAACGTAAGGAGAATACGTCAGAAGTTTAAATTTTAAAATTTAATATTATTGCTTAAAATTTAATTTTAGTGTTGGTAGTAAAAAATAACACTAAAAATGAATAAAATATTTTGTTTCATTAAAGTCGCTTAACTGGAATTAGCAACAATTATATCATTTTTTCTACTAAAAATTAAAAACAAATCACCGGATTAAAAAATATACTAATAAACATGTCTCTTGGCTCATAGACAAAACACTTAGTTTAAAAATTGTTTCAAACAATCACGAACCAACTTAACTCAGTGGTTAAGGGAACAGTTGTTGTTCTTAAAAGTCACGGGTTTGAGCACCAGCAACTGCAGCAGGGTGATTGAGCGTTCATTGTCAAATGATTGAGAGTATATTCAGAACATATACTACTTGTAATCACCTTAACTTTGTCAAAAAAAAATTATTTCAAACAAATTATTCAATTGACATGTTGTTCTAAATAGTATAACAAGTCATTTTTTTAATAAAACATGATGTAATAACATTTCTAGTGTGGAGAACTTATACAATTTATAATTGTTATATTAATTTTGTGGTATACTGATAATTTAACACTAATTTTTTTTTTGTTTTATGACAAAATACAATTATCGAACTACTGACTTTATCTGATGGGCTTGCTTGCTTTGACAATTTCACAAAAGACTAAATTGGTGGTTTTTTAAACATGAATGGTTAAATTTATTGAATTAGGATAAAATTAAGGGTAAAATATATAAATGGTCACTAAATTATCTTTAAAAATACAAAATATCACAAAACTTTCAAATGTTACACAATGAGAATTAAACTTTAGTTTTTGTAACAAAATGGTCACTAATTTGTTAACTGTTGTTAACTGAGTGACTTGACAGTTACGAAAATTTGTATAACAACTTATTTAATCCTTAATATTTACACATTTAGTGAATTTAGACATCAATAATGAGGGTTAAATTATGACTAAATTGATTAAATGTATAAAAATTGAGTATTAAATATGTTATTATTCAAATTCTCGTAGCTGTCACGTCATTCCCTTAATGACAATGAACGGCTCAATGACCATTTTATAACAAAAACTAAAGTTTAATGCTCATTATGCAACTTTTAAAAGTTTGGTGACCATTTAATATTTTTTAAGATAATTTAATGATCATTTGTGTATTTTACCCTAAAATTAATAGTGTACAAGTTTTGTGCAGTAAAAATGTTATTATACTATAAAATTATATGTTTGTAACATGCTAATTGGATAATTTGTTTGTAATAATATATTATTTTAGAAAAATGGGTGTGTTTGATTTTGCGGTGGTATAATTGATTTTGGATCATCGTAATTTTATAGAATTAATTATGTGTATAATTGACTTTAAATTAACATAATTTATGTTTGTGAATTTTTTCTTAAAAATCACGATTTTGTATAAAAAAACACGACGAAACGCAAAAGCTATTTCTACCCTGTTTTTCCCAAAAAAATGTTCGGGGTTCAAAATCACGTTTAAATTTTTAGATACAAACATGTTGGCACGATGACCAAAGGATATTTTCTCGTTCAATTGGGATTTTTGGACCCCAAACTAAAAACCCAACATAGTGAAGTTTGTGTGTTTGGATTGACGTTTGGAGGCACAAAATCTCGAGTCAACGTGAAAAGGTGCCTCGAATGTCGTGTCCACATGTTTGAATCTAAAAAATCTAAAATCAATTTTGGACTCCAAGCGTGATTTTGGGAAAAGCAAGGTAGAAGTATTTTTGCGTTTCGTCGTGATTTTTACACTATATTTTCACACAATCGCAATTTTTAAGAAAAAAACTCTCAAACATAAATCACCTTACTTTAAAATCAATTATGCACAAAAACAATTCTATAAAATCACAATAACTCAAAATCAATTCTAGCACCGCAAAACTTGATTTGTTTCTAACTCCATAATGCTCTCATTTAACAATGCCCAATTAAGGGTGTAAACGAGCCGAGACGAACTCGACTATGCTCGTTAAGATTTAGAGTCGAGTTCAAACTCGAGTAATTTTTGACGATCTTGAAAATTTGAGCTCGACTCGGCTTATGAAGAACTCGAGTCGAGTTCAAGCTTGATTCAAGCTCAATCGAGTCAAGTGTTGATCGATCTTTGACCGTGTCAAACTCTAGTAATTCTGGATCTGTCGCGTCTTATTTAAAGCCCTATTAAAAAAATTGATACACAAGTTGTGTAAACTCAAGCTAGTTAATTTTAGGGTACATGGTGTTAGTTTAAGGTTTAGAGGTTTATGTTGTTGGGTTTATAATTAAGGATTTAGATTCTAGGGTCTAGTACTTATGTTTAGGAACTTTGATTTTAAATTTTAAAAAATAAAAAAATTATATATTATATTTTCAAGTAGCTTGCGAGCTTTTCGAATCAGGTATCAATTGCTCGTCTCGCCTCGTTAAGAACTCGAGTCGAGTCTAATCAAATAAAATTTTGATCGAATCAGATTCGAATAGCACGCGATCTAATTAGTCTCATTTACACCTATATGACCAATTACCAAACATTTTGATGGTTAGTCAAACCATAACCCTTTTTAGCTTAAACATTTAGCATGCTTGGAATATTGAAATAAACCAAGGCAATGGACACAATAAAAGAGGATTAAACTAGTAACTAGTAAGGTGAATTGGGAAATGAGTATCTTTGTTTTGCCAGCTAGTGTGACTTTGTGTTGGCTTCATTTGTATATAAATGCAGCTGCTAGGCTAGCTAGTAGCTACGCATCAATACCTGACTGTCTGGACAAGGCAGAATCGCTGCGGTCTACTACTAGTGTGATTTCTATAGAGTGGTCCTAGCCAGTGCCCAGTAGCCAGGCCTAGGAGCTTTAGGCCATTACCCTTTGGAACATAAAGTGCTCCATGGATGGAGATAGGGCCTAAATCTCGTCTACACCGGCCGAAGAAAAGCAGGTTAGTTTCATCTCAATGTGAAACAGAGTCAAAAGTTTCTGCTTTTCAGTAGCTTCTATTTTACCTTCAAATGTGGGTAGAAATAGAATAGTGTAAACCTTTTATTCGTATACAGACAAAGTCGTTCCAATTCACATGCTGGATCGAGTAATCAAAAAATAAATTTAAAATGGGTAAATTATAATGGAGGACACTTAATTATGAGAAATGTTGCATTTAGATCACTCAATTATGGATAATGTTACATTTAGGTCACCTTGTTATTAAAGATTACATTTGGGTCACTCAATTATGTCTAAGGTTACATTTGGGTCACCCTTCATATTTAAAAAATAAATTAATTTCATCATTTTTTTCTTCCAAATCATTTGTATACCCTTGTTAACACTAGAGTACTTCATTTGAAATTATTAATTAATCTAATACATAAATTGATATACTTTTTTAAATATAAATGGTGGCCCAAATGTAACCTTACCCATAATTGAGTGACCTAAGTGTACTTTTAATAATTGGATGACCCGAATGTAACCTTACCCATAACTGAATGACCTAAATGTAACTTTTAATAATTGAGTGACCTAAATGTAACTTTAATCATAATTGAGTTACCTTTATGATAATTTACCCATTTAAAATATTACGAGTAAATGGATAAACCATAAATTTTACCACGAACTATTTTCTCATTTCTATTTTAGTTAGGCTTAATGCATAAAATAGTCCCTAAAGTTTTCCACTTTTCTCAACTTGGTACTTAACGTTTCATTTGGGACGTTAAGCACCTTAACGTTTTCACCGTTAGCCATTTTGCCCCAAACCGTTACTTTTATCGTTACAAAAAAGTTTTCAACCGTTAAAAAAAATTTCAACCAATGAGATTGCGCCACATCAGCTCCTCTTTGATAGAGTGACCTGACTGATTTTATTAAAAGGGTAAATGTCATGTCAAGTCTCCCATGTTTATTTTTTTATTCAATTTAGTCATTGAAAAGTCTATTTTTACCTAAAATTGACCCCTATTTGTTTCTAATTTTTTAATCTAGTCCAATATTTGTTATTAATAATAATATTATTTTATTTAAATGTTATTATTTAATAAAAAATAAATTAAATATTTTAATATTATATTAGTAACTTTTGATAAATTAATCCTTACTAATTTAATATTATATTATTTTTTGATTTCAAAATAAATTAGATTTCTAATTTAGACCCATCAAAATAAATTAAATGTTAATCTTAAATAGTTTCCAATTACGTCCCAAAATAATAGAAAATTGAACCTTATTTGTTTTTAGTATTACTTATTCGAATTATATTCTTTTTAGTCTAATATTTATTATTATTTATAATATTATTTTATTTAAATTTTAATATTTAATAAAATATTTAATAAAATAAAATAAATATTTTACTATTAAATTTGTAATTTTTTAGATAAATTAAATTACTTGAAATTGACCCTAAATAATTACTCATTCAAATTGTATTATTTTTTGAGCAAAATTTGAACTATAATTTTCTATTAGTTTGTTCACTTTCAATTTCAACGAATCTCCCTCTGCAAATCCCCAACAAAAGAATCAATTTATGTGAATTGCATGCGTCGTAGTTCATGGTATATATATGGTGTCTCCTGTAATTTATTTGATGTTGTAGTTGCTTTTTAGTAATTTTAAAAGAAAATAATACTAATCTTAAAAAATTAATTTAATTTATCTTTATTAAAAATATTTTAATTTTAAATTAGTAAAATGTAATTTATATAAAAATCGTTTAATGTTAAATTAGATAAATTAAGAGACTAATTTAATATTAAATTAATATCAAATTATTAATTTATGACGTAATGGGACTAAATTATAAAATTAATTTATTTTGGGACGAAATTGGAAAATATTTAAGATTAACATTAAATTTATTTTGATGGGTCTAAATTATAAATCTAATTTATTTTGGAATTGCAAAAAAAATATAATATTAAATTAGTAAGGATTAATTTATCAAAAATTACTAATTTAATATTAAAATATTTAATTTATTTTTTTATTAAATAGTAACATTTAAATAAAACAATATTATTATTAATAACAAATATTGGGCTAAATTTAAAAAATAGAAACAAATAGGGGTCAATTTTAGGTAAAAATAAATTTTTCAGTGACTAAATTGAATAAAAAAAATAAACATAGGAGACTTAACATGGCATTTACCCTTTTAATAAAATCAGGCGGAATACTCTATCAAAGAGGAGCTGATGTGGCGCAATCTCATTGGTTGAATTTTTTTTTAACGGTTGAAAACTTTTTTGCAACGGCAAAAGTAACGGTTTGGGGCAAAATGGGTAACGGTGAAAACGTTAGGGGGCTTAACGTCTCAAATGAAACGTTAAGTACCAAGTTGGGAAAAGTGGTAAACTTTATGGGCTATTTTATGTATTAAGCCTTTTAGTTACTAAATTTAAAAACTTTAATTTAGTAATTGAACTCTATAAATTAAACATTTTTAACCACTCATTTGTTTTTCATTAACAGTCTGACAACGTGATTTGTTTTATTAATATTTGATTGCGATATGAATTTTTTAATGTTTAGTAATTACATGTAGGATTTGAAATAAAAAAATAAAACCCCTAAATTTTACTTCCAAGTGCATGTTTGGTTTTACGTTTGTGGTCCAAAAATCTTGATTGAACGAATTTTTTTGAAACCAATCACTTATTATCGATGATGGTAGATGATAAGTGTCTAATTTTCACCCTTTTTACATGACAATTATTACTCAAACTACACTCAATTGAGCTGTATTATGACCATCTATGCATTAATTACATTGTTTCTATCCTTGATCCTTTCATTTGATTTATTTAATAAAAAATGTATTATTTTGATATATTTTGGTGGGATGCCGCCAGGGCATGTGATGTCGTGCGGGCATGAAGAAAAGGAATGATGGTGTAGAACGAGCTCTCGACAACTCCAGACCGAGCCGAGCCAAAGATGACAACTGCTACTGATGGAAGTTGATTTATGAAAATAAAGCCTTGCAGAGCATATCCAGTTTCAGACCCATGCCAAGGTAGCATAATTCTATGACGCGACAGCTCATTGCCTCGAAGGCATCTAATGCCAAGGCATTGTACAACTAAACTTGTTGGCGGGCAAAATATACAAAGTGGTAGTCGATTTGAAGAGCATAAAACACTGAATTTTTTTACAAACTTTGTGTGGCAATCAGAGTTCGGGAAGACGACAAAAGTATGGAAGGAATGTTAAAGATGGAATTCGGCCAAAGTAGATAAAGACATTAAATTAAAGAGATTCACCTCTTTAATGAAGACAAATCTAGCTCCAACTTAACTTCCTATCCAAGAAAGACTTTGCCCCAAACCTCCTCCTATTTAAAGAAGGCCAAGCCACCAAATTGAACTTGTCGAGTATTGAGAGTTTGGGAGATTTAGCATGTTCTAGTTCTTTTCTTAGGCTAGAGTTATTTTTTTAGTAGTTGTGGGAAAACAATTGTATTTTGTTTAAGTTTTTAATACAATAAAGTTAAGGTTTACTTATTTTTGGCTTTAATCATTCTTGCATACTTATCGAGAGAGAGTTTGTGAGATCACCTATTTATTCAATATTAAGAGAGTTGAATTCACGAAATGAGTAAGCACGGTTTTCTTCCCATGCGGTGTTAACTAACTCTGCCTAAAGATAGGTTAATAGTTTTAGCGACTAAAAACGAGTAAGCACAATTTTCTTCCCACGCAGTGTTAACTAACTCGGCCTAGAGATAGGTTAAGAGTTTCAACGGCTAAAAGAAGCGTGTGATTGGTTAGTGTTTGTCTTTGATTTATGCCGAGAGGTATGATCAAAGATCAACCATCAACAGTGTTTCGAGCTTAGAGATAATAATGAGCCATCCAATGATGCTTTGTCAAGCCTTAACAGCATCTGCCCAAAAGCAATAGATTGCCGCAGCAGAGACTCAACCTTTGTGGCCGCAACTGGAACTTAGGTCACTACCAAGGCACTTCCGTGTTGCTTGCATTCAAAGACGGAGACAAGTCAATTGGTTTTCACATTACGACGCAACTTAACCAGGCATACTCTTCTCTCTTATTCGACCTATCTATCTTTTATTTTTATTGTTTTTTAGTTTATTAGTTAGATAAAACTCTTCCTATCACTTATTTGTGTTTTTATTTTCTACAGTGCAGTAACTTAAGCAAGTGGCCCAAAGCCCAATTCCCGTGGAAACAATACTCGATACTCATATCACTTTATTACTTGCGACGTGTATACTTGTACAATTACATATCACTTATCACATGCATCAGTAGACGTGATGACCTTTTGTGATGAGAGGTGATTGAAATCTAGGCATATAAAAAAGGCGTAATGACCACAATATTGTGGTAGAATTTTTTCCCCTCAAAATATAGTCAAGGACAGATTATTTTCAGATCTTTGGTGGTTTACTGTTCAAGTCAAAAGTCGGACTGGCTTCTACCCGACTTTGAATAGTGTTTATCTAGAAAATAAATTCAAAGTTGGAAATAAGCTTGAAGACGGATTAAGGACATTCCAACTTTAAACAATGTTCATCACTTTTACTGTTTGAAGTCGAATTACAACCAGTTCGACTTTAGTTATTTATTTTTAACATGAAAAACATATTGTTTGAACACATATTGAACACAATCCAACTTCTGATATGCTACATTGAACAACCATAAATCTAAAATTAATATACCATGGACCACATTATTGAAAAAAAATGAATAGCCGTATTTGGTAAAATAGCCATAGAAAAAAAACAAAAAAAATATTTTAAACACTACACTAAACTCATAAACCTTTAACATTTTTTTTTACCGTGGATACATCAAATAATTACCTTAAAAGAATTTACCATTATGAAACGGATATTTGGCCCTTTGACCTGAATCATTAGCCATCATACTGGACTGCCTCAGCGCTCCAACGGCTCACCGCTTACCGAAACCAATAAACCCAAAACTTCCAACCTTGTTTTTTCTCAACAAATTGGGCCTCGGTTAAGTTTTCAGTATTTGAAGATCAAGAGGTTTGACAGTTAAAAACTTTAAAAAGCTTGTTTTGTTTCCTAGTTAAAACTAAAAAAAAATGGACTCTGTACAACTTCAATCAGCCACACATTTCGCTTTTCCCATTGAATCCCGATACGTTCCCGCCGGATTACCTGTTTTCTGTTTTTAAATTCTGTTTGGTGTTCAAGAAAAAATGAAGCGATTTTCTTCGTTTTGTTTTTTCAATTTATATAGTAGCATTTGCTTCAATTTCAGTTCATTGATTTGTTTTCGTTTTTGGAGGTTTCGAAAGCTGTTTCCAAGTGGAGTCCTTCTAATGGCGATCACGACTGTTTGGAGGTTTTTTTTCTCTCTTCAATCTTTGTTTCTCCTTTATAATTATGAACTTTTAGATTCTGGAATTGTTTTTATAGGTTTGGAGGTTTCCGAGTGGAATCCTTCTAATTAAGAATGTTTAGTTTAAGATTATGAAATGGATTTGAAATCCAATAATGGCAGTCATTTCATGCTTGTTTGTTTTTTCCATCTACGATTAGTCATTCAATTAGTTGATCAAGCAAAAAGAGCCTTCTGATGCAATGTTTATTAGTGGAATTCTGCAATTTATTTGATTAAATCAAAATATTTATTTTATTGTTGTATCATTTATGAATTTAAGTTTAGGAACGGGTAGGAATTCTGCAATTTATTTGATTAAATCAAAATATGTCATCTAGAAATGGACTGCTGTTTTAATGTCAGCTTAAATGTCATCAGAGGGTAATTCTCGCTTTCTCTGTATATAGTGGATTTTGATGTCTTTTGTCTATTGGAATGACAGGACCATGATCAACTTGTTTTTGCATTTGTATACATGTTCCATTATCAGTTTCCACTTTTTTAGGCTTTTCTAAGCGAAACAGGGAAAATGTCGACAATTATTGCAGCTTTAATTATAATTCAAAAGTTCATCAACAAGGAGAATCCAACGTAGGGCAAGCTTTTATTCCAATTCTAATTATTGTAGGTCTTCTCCACAACAAACCCACCTAGCGTTCGTCATTTGGTTGTAGATAGTTTTCATTCAGAAGGTGAATCTTTTTGTTTTTTCTTTTCTGTTCTCCAATTAAATATATAGTTTTCTCGGTTATGTTTGTATTTTGTGCCACCTTTCTGGCGTGCCTGATCTCATTTGTAATCTATGGTATGGAATCATGATTTCCATTAAATCAGATATTGCATTATACAACAATTCAAACATTAGTGAACTTATATTACCTTGGGTATACTTTTGATCCTGCATAAAGGACAGATGTAACTTTCTAATTTACATTTTCGATTATTTTGGAAGAAATTAAGAACCATTTTTCCTCGTTCATTACCAATGGTTTTGATCTTGCAAATCTCCATCTCATCATGAAACTTTAAAGTGATTGGCAAGATGATTTTATTTATTGCAAGCAGATATATTTTTTTATTGGCGGAGAAAGATGTACTTAACTAATCCATAACCTGGGAAGCAACTTTAATTTAGGCAACTATCTTTCCCATGTGCTGGTTTTTCGGTTTCATTGTCTTACTCAAATTTTCTAAGTTTGCTTTTTACAGAAATATAATAGATCCATTATCAAATAACTTCTTCTGCTTTGTTTCGTTTGGCTAGTCGAGATGATCCTTTATTTGTCTGTTTTACTTGCATGTGTTTGTAGATAAGAAAACAGGTTTGGTTTTTCAACATTTTGAATTTCTTTCATTCAGATTATTTGCATATTTGGAATCACTCTTGTTACAAAAATTACTTCTATTCTATCTTCTTTCCTCTCCCATCAGTTGTGATAAATCTCCTTACCCCTAAGAGAATTGTTGAATCAGAGAACCACCTTGAATGATTTGATGTGTAAGCTCTTTGATTGGGACAATAACCACCATTTGAAATAGGTTAGACTATACCTTAATGTAAAGTTGTTATGTGGTGCAAGTCAATATCTGTATCTTCCTGTGTAAGTTGAGTTTTCTGTTGACAGCTGTTCTAGAGAATCATAAAAGACATGGTGAACAAGCAAAGCATATACTGTGGTGTGTGAGGGCATCTGTTTGTAAGACAAAGTGATAAAGTAATGCCACGAAGGAAAATTTAAGCGTTGCAAAAGATTTGGGAACTTTGGAATGTCTTTATTTGATATTGATTTTAGTGAGTGAAGGTTGACTTATAACATCAACGTTAAAACTTATGTAGCTTTGTTTGTCACTGCCTGTTTGGTTTACAGACTTACTAACAATTAGAAGTTTTGTCTTATGTGTTCCTCTTAGCTATATATACTTGTTCAACCTAAGGTGTTTGTTGTCCAGCATCTTAGATATTGGTTCAGGTTCCACCGAATAGATAGTGTAAGATTTGCCAACTGTTGTTAATTATTGGTGGCACTATGATGTTCATGGAATGAACCTGCTAATATGAAATTAAATCTGATAATCAATATTAGTATTGCAAGCTAATTTGAGTTTATGTTGCTCATGGAACGAACCTGCTATATGAAGCTTGGCAGATAGAGAAATGGTATGTTTTCTTCTACGCTATTTACTGCAGTTATGTTTTTTTTATTCTTTGTTGGGAAAGCAGCCTAGCACTATCTCTCGTCTGGTCACTTCAGCATTCTATGATAGATCATACGCTTATTGGTGATATTTTTCCTGGACTTTGCCCAAATTATAGTTTTTGAGTTTTTGAACTTTTTGTCTTTGGAATTGTATTTTCAGATTTTTTTTCTTTCAATTTATAGCTTGTTGGTACAGCAGGAACTGTTTACATAGAATTTTGGGTTGAAAATCTTGTAGTTGTATCTTAGAACAAAGAAGGAAGCTTGAAATATTTGGTGGAAAGCAAAATTCATCATCTACTTATCTGAACTATATTAAAAAAATAGTTTGACATATTCTACGATAGACGAGCAACATAAAGTTCTAATGTTTCTGATCAAAATCAACAATGTTGTCTACCACAACAAATGGTTTGACATATTATGAGATAGACGAGAAACGTAAAGTTTGTATGGATGAAAATTTGATTTAGAAGATGTTCCAGTTGTTAAAATTCTGCAGATTCTTGAACTGTGTGTCTTTCAGGATATGTTTCTTTCAATGGCTATGAGTTTGCAGTCTTCTATAAGCATTACCACACTTTCAGTATGTGTCTGGAATTTCCATTAATGCAATTTTCAATTTTGTTGAACTTGAAAACCATTTTCATGAGCTGTTTTTCCTATATTATTATTTGTATTTTAAAATTAAAGAATTCATGTTGAACCTTAGTGGCACCTAAAGAGTTGGTGTTTGTCCAAGTGGGGCTTTCTGATCTATTCTAACACTTCTTGCAGAAAACTAAAAATGAGAAAATTGGATTCTGCATGAAGGAACTTAAAATATTAGTATGATGAATGTGTTACCTATAAAGTTTTATTGTAAATCACTTTCTATTGTTCTTTTTACTATTCTAAATTGTTTTGGCTTATTTCATTAGTCCTTGCTGGTTGTCTCTCCTCTCCCCACTTTTTTGTTAGGGAATAGTTAGCCATTTGTGTTCTATCACTTTGCACTTGCAGCACAACTTCCCCCAAACTTTGGAATCCCCAATACTGCACTTGCTTTCACCAGTGGAGCAGACGTCCTTATGCGAAAGTTTAAGACTAAGACATAGCAACAAAGAAGATTAGTACATGTTACTTTTTTTTGGCTTCCTATGTAGTTGTTCTAATGCATCCAATGGTTTTTTAATATCTTAACACATTCACAGTTTCAGGAACAAATTCTACCAGTTCTTCTATGGTGTATTTGATATCCAATTTGCAGCAATGGATTCCATCCTAATGGGAAAGTGTCATTTACACTCAGGTGATAATTTGACTTTCAGAACTTTTTCTTTCAAAAATACAATAAATAGTTACTATTTTATGGTTTCTGAGATTTGGGATATCATCCATAATGGGATATTTCAGTAAGAAAACCTTCTTGCTTAAATTAAAGTCGAACAAATTTTATTCAAGTTTAATTTTCTTTTGTGGAGGGAGAGGAGGTTGGATGTTTTGAGCTGATTTATGTAATAAACGCAATCTTGATCCTGAACTATGAGTTGTTTGATGAAAATAGTTTTTCATAGGAAATTCTATCATGCCCTTCCATCATTATGGTTTACTATGACGGGCCTAATTGGAGCTGCACAAAGGATAAAAAATGTATCTCTGGTTTTCAATTTTTAAGCATCATGCCTAAAACAATTGGCAATATCCCACCATAGGAAGCCCAATTCTAAAAAGATGTGGGGCAAATTAACACTTCCTTCACTTGTTGCTCAAAAGTGGCATGCACGTGAACAAATTTAGAAGGGCTTGTCAACCTTGCATGGGATTACGCAGGAAGGACAAAACACTTATGCGCCGGGATACTGTATTAAACATAATATTAATTAGCAATGGGTGGAGAGACCTAGCTTGCATATAATGTCCTAGGAAACTGAATACTTAATAGATGTGAGATATTGCCTCTTAACATTAATCAGCTAGAGGTTCAACTTTGTTAGTGTAGATGGTGAGGCAATGCAAACCATGCAGAAGGTTGCTAAGTTCATTCTTACGATCCTTCCAGCAATATAATCTTAAGTTACGAGTAAAGTGTTAAAAACCCTGTCCACTGCATGATTCTGATAGATGAAATAGGTGTCATAATCTGATTCTACTCATATTGCTTTGGATTATTCAAAGTTATTCTTGGGACCATTGTGCCTAATCATTTTTTTTTCCATGCATAATCATCAAAGTTGCAACTCTATTAGGTATAGTGTGGGCTATGTCTCGCCCTTGTAGCTGTGAAGAACAGATCTGCTTTTAATTTTTGAATTAATTCATTATAGATTTCTGATCCAGCTCACCTTTGAAGACCTTTATCCCCTCTCCCAACAACCAAACAAAATACAAAAGGAATATTGAACTTTCCTTATGCTGCACTTCTTTTCATTTTGTTCTTTATTCTTTTCCATCATAATTTCCTTGGCGGTGATTTTTGTTCATTGCTTTTGCTTGTTTAACAAAGGTTATGTACTTACATTAGCACAAGGACACAGATAAACATCATTGACAGGATGATTGTAGAATTCTTCCAAGCTTACCCAATAGTGTTTTAGTGCATAGTTTGATGGTTTTGGAATCTTACTATGAGAAAATCGACGATCTAAAATAGAGGAAATTTCGCTGAATTATGATGCATCTTACTCACAACAGAGATTAAATTCTGGTCTTTGCATTCATAGTTTTACATTTTTCTATATTGTAGGCACTCTGAAATGTGTTGGATCAATACTTGGAGGGAATTTTGATGTATCAAAACAGTGAATTGGGCAAGACATCTTGTGACACATTCTTCTTTAGGGAATTGGTCCTATGGTGATCTCGAGATAGTGAATTGATGTATATTTTCATCACTGAAGCTTTCTGTCACAGTCAATACTTTTACATGTGAGTTATCAACAAGCTTGTAGAATATAAATCATTACAATACCTTGAATACTGCTGCATATCTCTCAGTTATGCTTTAGATGCTGTGTGATTTAAATTTCAAAGCTCTTCCGTTGCCTTATCTGAATGTTCCATTAAGACTGTATAGCAACAGTAATCATCACTTTTGGGGAAAGAATCTTTCGTACATAAACCATATGAAAATGGTAGGCATAGGGATCTAGAAATTAAGTTCATATAAGTTAACCACACCCACACACAATGACACATATATGCATTATTTTATGTTCAGAATGGGCATTGAGATTGCCATTATGCTAGGGACTTTCCTTTACGAGTTCATTAGAAATGACTATTAGTGGTGAGGAAACAGGGACCCTGGTCTTAACAGACGCTAGCTATCACGATCGTCAATCTCTTTGTTGTAGTCCCTTTCTTGTAACCATCTTTTGCTAAGCTTCTATTTTCTAAATTTAAAAGTTTTTATGGATGAAAATGGGCATTTACAGTTATTAGCTTAAGCAACACGGTAGAAAGATGCTTCTTTACATAACATAGGATGAAGAAGTCATGTGAATATCTATTTCATATGTTCATTTGTAATGCGAAAGTCAATACTGTGCTGCGGTTGTGGAAAAGAGGGGGTTTGCAGCAGAAGGTAAAAGAAAAGAAAAGCATAGGAAAGAAGGGTTTGGTAATTATTAGAATTGGAAGGAAAGAGGGGAAAAGTAAGGTTTGTTGAGATGAGATTCCCTGATGGAAGATGACACATGCAAATTCCTCTCGAGAGAAGAAAGAGCGGAGGAATAGAAGAGAAGCTTTTGGTTTGTCTAGTTGTGCAGCAGAGGGAGGTAAAAAAGAAAAAGAAAAGAAAAGAAAAAGAGGCAATCTCTTTTAGTAGGCAAATGGTATGTATATCATGTATTGTACCTTAAACTTTCTAAAAGCTTGGATATACCCATAAGCACTGAACTTCTACTTTCATTAATCCCAAGGCTCCTCTCTCTCTCTATAGTTGAATATCCTAGCAAGGAATTGCCTGCCAGAATCTTTATCTTTTTTAGCTGGTTAAAGTTGTTAAAGAGTATGGTGGTAATGAGTTCGATTGATCTCCTAACAATTGACTCATAAACCATTAGTTACCAAGCAAAGCTAGCCTACTCTCTTTAACCTCAGTTGGTGCATTTATCTATTTATAGCTCTTTCAGTTGCCCAAATTAATTCCATACTAATTTTCTTTTTCAGAAAAGTAATGGATTCGACTGCGTGGGATCGTGCAATCGGAGCAGCAAAGCAGAGGACTGATCATTCGAACGTAATACCATGTAAGTTCAACTGCTAAGTGCTAACCAGTACCTGTGAATTGTGATATATGGACATGCACAGAAATTTATAAAGTGTCACCACTCACCTAGCCAAAAACAAATAAAAGACTGAATTGTTGATTCAAACTTTGAAAGTTCTATCCAACATCTTTTTCACAACCGTTGACATATTTTTTCTCCCCTTCACCCTTTCGAGTCCTCTTCTTTTTCCTTGTTTTACTACTCTTTTTTTAAACCCCTTTTGGTTCGGTACCACAATGTTACGGACCACCAACACACCAGCACAATTTCACATACACCATCAACTTAGTAAGCCTTTTTCCACTCACGCTTATAACAGGTTTTACAGTCCCACACTCTTTAGAAAAGGCTTACATACTTGTATGGTGTATATTACGTTATCCAATTCCATTCTTACAATCTCCAAGAAGAAGTGGTAAAGGAAAAAGAAATTCTTGGAAATTGATTAAGAGGAATTTGAAGCGTGAAGAGAAAAGGGTAAAAAAGGTTGTGATTTTGGATTATGATTATTTTCAAGTTTTATATGTTTATATAATTTTTTTGACATGTTTATTATTTCATGTTATGTATTTGTGTTGAAATTATTAACTTAGGATTTAAGGGTTTAAGGTTTAGAGTCGAAGATTTAAATTTTAGATTTTATAGTTTTAAAAGGGAGGGTTGCGTAATAGTTTGTGTATCAAAATATACTATAATATTTTTTATACACAATTCTTCCTTCCTAAACTATAAAATCTAAACCCCAAACATCTCATCATAAATGTTAAACTATAAACACCAAAACTTGAATAGAAACCCCCTGCCCCTTTTCGATACCCTTATATATGCCTCCACACTAAAAAAATATGGTTTAGTGTTTAAGATCAAAGTTTAGGGTTATGGTTCATAGTTAAGGAAATTATGTGTAGATTGTATTTTTAAGATTTAGGGTTTATTGTTTAGGATTTAGAATTTAGGATAAAGGCTTAGAATTTAGTTTTTTAGTGTTGGGGCATAGAAAGGAACACCGAAAAAAAGCAGATGATTTTTATCCTTAAAACTTATTCTCTTAAACCCTAAACTGAACTCCAAAAATAAAATTGTTGGATGTAAAATTATCAGATTTGTATAAACTAAAATTTACACAACATGTGATCAAAATATTCTCTATATTTAACTTTATTATTAATAAAAAAATCTTTACACGACCTAGGATTAATTTGTAACGTGATTCACGTTACTTGGTTCAATAATATTCAGAATCACGGGCAACTCAAACCCTTGCAAATTGCAATATCCCGTTACCTGTGATTCACGTAGATTAAAATAATCGTTCATAGTTTTATAAAGCCAATGTGTATCTTTATCCAACAATTTGATTTAAACACTAATAACCAAACACTACTTGCATTAACTATACATATACCTGTCATGGGGTTGTTTTATCTGTTAAAACTTGAAACATCATTCACGGATTTGATAGTAGAAAAAGTATAATAAACAAGTGATTATTATGTATTTAGCACCTTATTTATTCATGCATTATTATTTTAGTATCTCAACTATTTTTTTAACAAAATAGTATCTAACGTTACATTTTGTTTTTATTTGGTACCCGCCGTTAAAAAATTAACATCATGAGAGAAAAGCACATGTGGCATGTTGATAAGTCACATGTGATTTCCTCTCTCCTAATCATCATGCCACATGTGTTTTTTATGATTTTAGTTGATGTAGCATGCTGATTAGGAGAGAGAAAATGACATGGCAGCCTATTAGAGTGATTTTCTTTCTCCTAGTCAGGTTGCCGTTAATTTTTAACGGCGAGGTACTAAAATAGAAATAAATCGTTACGTTAAGTACTATTTTACTAAAAAATAGGTGGATGATAAAATAGCAATACATGAATAAGTTGGGTACTAAATATGTAGTTATCCCTAAAAAAAATAAAAATGAATTTCATATAATTTATTCAGGTTGATACGATTTTGTTGATCTCAGCTGGGACTGGAAGGACAGGATCGTCAATTCAAACGGAACAAAAGTCTGCCTTTCCACCGACATGTTTACCTCATTTCCTACCTCTTAAGTACTCTGTTAGCTTATTGATTCTTTGCTTTATGTCTTTGTATTATATACTATATATACACGTATATGTATATGTATAATTGTATATCCACTGAATAGATACACGTAACTCGTTGCTGTAAACGAAGGGTAAAGTGGTAATTCCAGTGCATGCATGATAAGATGACAAGCATGGCATTGCATGAAACGTGTAGGGTCATCATCATGATCAAGAGAGAGACAGAGAATACTCACATGCAACTGAAGAATAGCTGATGAATATTCTTTTTTCCTTTTTTTTCTTTCTTTCTTTTATAATAATTTGCATTTTGAAAAAAATAATGCATATTCATCGAAGAAATATGGCATTGGATTCTACTAATATTTGCTTTTTTCCACTTTCTCAGATTTTCTAAAATATTCCAAAGATATTTTAGATCAATACTTGTCGTTTTGGCCAATTAATACCACAAAACGATACTCTGGTATTATGGGGAAATTTAACAAATTAATATATACGTGGAATTTGAATCTAAGCTTGAGACATGACCATTAAAATCCATGATTATCTCAATATTTTACAGGAAACCTGATATTTAGGAGAAGAAACCGAACAGAATAATAGATTTTTGAGATCCATTAAATATCATAAATTTGCTGCTTATAGTTAAAGAAGAAACACCTGACAGTTCAAACTTGTTGATGGGGAATTCATATACCCTTTGTCTTTTTCTTCACTTGGTATATATTCTTTGAAGGAGTCGAGACAAATAATTGCGAAAGGAAAGATATTATATATGGGAAAAAATTAAATAAAATAAGGCACGGAAAATTCAGTATTTTAGCTTAATTTCCCTCGACTTGGGTATAGTAATCAAAACAACGATCCATGTTATATAGCTGTCATGATAAAGATAGGACATGTTAGAAAAAAAAAATTATTTGCATGTGACAATTTTTTTAAAGCTAAGGTGACAATCCAGTATCGGTTATAAATATACTCTCAATCATTTAACAATGCATATTTAATCACCATATTGCAGTTGTTGTTGCTCAAACCCGTGACCTTTAAAACCAACAACTGTTCTTTTAACCACTGAATCAAATTAGTTCATGCACATGTAAAAATTTCTTTTTTCTTTTGCATAACACAATGTCATTACCATTTAATCATATTATATATTTTCCGGGAAAATGAAAGAAAATAAGCACAAACAAAGTTTTACTACCATTGAATAACACTAGTCCAAACTCCAAAGTTGAAAAGATGCTGAATTAATTTAAACAAAATGAAAATAAACTCTAGAATTAAAAAGAATGAAGAGGAGATAGCGTCTCTATGGATTATAGTATGGTCCTCCTTCTTCTTCTTCTTTTCTTCCAAATATTTCTAAATTATTACGTGTTTTTAACCTTTTTTTATGCAACTCGGTTTCAACAATCAGCCCATGTTTCCGAGTTAGGCTCAGCGAATCCGAAACCATGGGGCTTCAACAGCGAGTGGTCTCTCTCATGGTGCTGCAACTCAACTTGACCGGCGTAGCTTAGCACACCCTTCACGTCCATTCTAACGTTAACATCCCCATTGCCACCGCCACCATGATGGTGATGGTCTCCGGTCAAACCTAGAAAATCCCTGGTGAATCGGTCACTGCTCTTCTGCCACGTGTCCAGGTTTCCACACGTGAACCCAAAGTAATCCTGGGATACATGACTGCACATGCTACTGCTGCTGCTGTTGTTGTTTATCTGCGTGGCGGTTGCACCAACTGTGGCAGCCTTTTGAAGGAGCGCAGTGGCCGACAAGTGAGGAGTCGTCGATGTGGCAGCAGCAGCAGCCGCAATGGGTGGACCGTTGTTGCTGACGTGGAGGCCTTGGAAGGGTGAGGTGATCAGTGTCTTCGGAGTTGGCGGCTGCGGTTGTTCTTGGAAGAATGGCGCGAAATGGCTAGACTCAGGCTTGACATGGAGCGAGGTATTAGGGTTAGGGTTAGCGTCAACCCACGGGTTGAGAGAGATATGGGTTTCAAAAGGGAAAAGAGAAGAGTGATCGGCGTTGGGGTTTGCATGGTGGAGAGTCAGATTCGCGGCGGCGGAGGCGGAGGCGAGTTGGTTGGCGGAAAGCCTTGCACTTTCTTCAGCTAATGCATCACAAAATGCCCTATGGGTTATGAAGCTATCTTTCCTGTATACAAGAAACCGTTTACAAAATTAGTCATAATCCAGAAAATGAGTGCAACATTTGTGTTTCCTTCGAAAACTAGAGAGAGAGAGAGAAAAAAAAGTTTAGAAAACAAAGAAGAAGCTATCATGGCTGGTCCAATGCAAAGGATCGAGGAGAGAGAAAGATATATATACATATACATATACATGCAAAAATGGCTCAAATTTTGAAGAATTTGGCAAATTATGTATCTCTTTCATGCATGCAACAATACCATAAATCTAATCAAAGCAGAAACATAATGAGCCGCAGATATTTTTGCAGATTTATCAGTCTTCTCTGAAAGCTAATAATGGCATCCCTATCTGTAAATTTTCTCAACCATGAAACCCCAAAAAGCAATAATGAAAAAGCTTATTTTGCTTTTTCATCGATACCCATCATTGTTTCTGAAATTGCAGTCCAGTCCATTACACACATGAAACTTAAAACCCATTCCCATGCATGAAATCAAGAGAAATGAAGCAAAGCTTAAAAGCAATTAAACGCATTTCAGAAATGAACATGGCAGCTGGTTCAGATTTTCAGTTTTCTCTCCGCTAGGTCACCAGTAACAGACACTTGTATTAATGGTGGTGTCCACTTCGACTAAACCGAAAACCTGCCACTGCATTTATGTTGCAGATATATACTCCACGCATAGCATAAAATTGGCCCTAAAGAAACATAAAAAACTTACCTTGAGAAAAGGGTTCCACAGTCACATCTGTATTCTCTAGTTCCACAGGTTTTAGTATGAGCTTTCCAATCAGATTGAACAGCGTAAATCTTTGAGCATTTCTCGCACTTCCATTTCTTCTCTCCATGTTTCCTGCAATAGTGTTTTTTGATCCCTGTAAGATCACCTAAAGCCCTGGAAGGATGGTGGTGGACACATGTTGGCTCGGGGCAAACATAGGCTCTCTTTTTCATCTCTTTGTTGTTTCTTTGCTTCAGCTTCCATGGAAGATTATGGCCTCTCCTATGAAGCTGAAGGTTCTGATCTCTCTGGAAACCTTTGTTACAGATCTCACATACAAATCTATTGGTCGCCAGCAGTGTTTTTGGAGATAAAGCAATCACTTCAGCATCTGGGTCTGTAATAACATCGAACAGTTAAAAAAAAACAGAAAAAAACTGAGAATTAACAAAAGTCTTACCTGGATTCCCTGGGAGGCTTCTTTTTTTCTTGATATTTTGTGGCTGCTGCTGAGGAGAAATGGTGGAAACAATAGGGATTAAGCCACCAAAGTCTTGAAACCTTGTACCAGAAGAAACAATACTAGCTTCTTCAGACAAAGAAGTAGAATTGGACATAGCTGTATGAAACATGGCTGGGAACAAGAAAACTCCAAGAAACAAAGAAAGAAAAAACAAGAGAAAACCCCCAGAAAAACTGATCTTCTCTCGTTGTTTTTGCTTGATATTTTTGTTCTACTTTATTCTTAACTCTCTTCAAAGAAACAACACAGAAAAAAGTAGCCCAGAAATAGAGAGAATCCCCAGCTATGGATGCAAATTCAACACACACACACTGTTAATAAACAAAAGAGCAGCAAAGGCAGTGGCAGCAAAAGCAAAATATATCTCGTGAAGAGATTATGATGGGGTTATTCTCTCCAAGTCGCTATCTAGCCATGGATTGCTTGTCTGAACAACTCTGCAACGCAATTCAGATGTATACACATATGTATGTATGTATCTCTTTCATATATCTCTCTTAGATATATAAGCAGCTGAAGAAATTGATGCCTATCAGAACATATGGGAAAATTCAGACAAGAAGATGTTCTTTGTTTTCTGTAAACCTCTCTACTACATCATAACCCTCTCCTTCTGTCCATTTATGTGTATATAAAGATTCACAGGTAGATTTGAGATATGAGAGAGAGGGAATAAGGGAGTAAGTTTCAGTAGCAGGGTCCTGTATATAATAGAGTGCAGAAGGTGATGATTATAGTGGCTGACAGAAGGTGTAATGATATTGATAAAAGTTATATATATAACATAGTTTATTATTAGATGATTTTTTCGGTGTTTTTATTTATGTTTTTATTATAAAAATAGTTTTAGAGTTTATATTAGGGTTTAAAAGTTATATGCATGCTCGTTTTACAGTTTAAGTTCGGGGTGCGAGACTGCTCCTCTTAACAATATCGTCTTTAAAGTTTATACTCACATCCTCTCCTTTGGAATAGAATATATCTTACCAATGCACCCAACACTTGTTGGTGAAGTTAACATATTTTGTTAAATATAGTTATTTTTTAAGTAAATATAAATTTACAAGATGATAATAAATTATATAATTTTTGGCGACATTAAAATATATTTTTGATTAAAACTTGTTATGTCTTTAGCCATATTAAATATCGATTACATTTAGAATCCTTAGACTGAAAAGTCCTTTTAACAAAAAAAATTATTTGTAAATTTTGAATATAAAATTTTACTTAAAAATATCAAACACTTTCCACTTAACTCAACCGATCTTGGTATAAAAATTATATGTACATTTCATGGTCAGTTGTTTATTTCTTAGTAAGAGTACCCGTTGCGATAAGATTAATCACTATTATCGACTGTAGATATTTTGGTTCAAATAAGAAAAAAAAAAAGGGAAATAGTTCGACTTGATTGAGGAAAAAGATAAAACAATAGTTTCAGTCCATAATTATCTATTACTTTAATGATTTTTGTCTGAAATAAAATGATAATTTAAACATATATCTATTGAACTCTGACGTTGGTACTTTCTGTCTTTTCCTTTGTCCCTGTTATAAAACACCCAAAACCCTAAAAGGAGGGTTGATTTGAATGGAATGATAGTATTAAAAGTAGGGTTATATTGCTTTGCTTACCACAACAAGATGATCGCTTAGGAGAACGATAACCTTATTCAAATGAAGCTTTGGGAGTGGGAAAGGCAAGGGGCTAGTTTGAGATATGTGCATAGGCTATAGCCCTTTCTGCTCTCAAGTCTCTCAACCTTTTCTAATACCCCACAACTAACATGATTGATCAACTGTTCAACTAATGTAAAAAACCAGACATTATTACAAGCTTTGTTTGAATGATAATGTAAAAAACCAAACTCGTATGCTTGATCAATTGACACCCATATGTTCCAATTAGAGGTGGCAAATGAGTTAATCGGTTCGGGTCATTTCGGTTTTAGTTCGGGTCTATATATATGATTTTATAAAGTCAATATATTTGACATTTTAGTGACGTGTGCGGTTGTTCATATTTTATCTTTCTTTATTTCTATTAATCGGGTTCATTCGGTTCAACTAAATTCGATTCAGTTTCGATTCGGTTTATTTCAGATTTTAGTTTGGGTCAAGTTTTTCAGATCTAGTTCCAATACACTACATATGGATCCATCTATATGTGAAATCGAGCCGGATCAGACTCTTTATTTTTGATAATATGTATGTTCGTTTTACGGTTCATATTCGGAGTGCGTGGCTGTCCTTTCCAACAATGTCGTCTCTAAAGTTCGAACTCACATCCTCTCTTTAGATGTGCAATGTGCTTTACCAATGCACCAGACTCTTAATTAGGGTCAAAACTCTTTTAATGTTATTTTTTGTCTACAATACTCGAATATGAAACCTTACTTATGGGACATCGTAAACCTTGGATTGGGTTTATGGAATCTTAATGAATATCTTTTTGCAACCCACTATACAGTATTTTTGATAATTTTTATCCCCTTTCTGTCTCTCTTTTGTTAAAATCCCCCACCAAGGGGAATGTGGAAGGCCTCTCCATTCTTTATACAACTTTATTTATTCCAAACCCAAATGCAAAGCATGAGGAAGATGACACCAATTTGACGATTCTACCCCCCATCATTTAGATTTTCCTTTGCAGAATCAATTGGGTATAAGGGTAATTGTACGTAGAGAATTCAAAGGGTTTTCCCTTCCTTTAGAGGGGCATGCGTGGGCTAAACATGGGATGGGGGCAGGGAGCAAGGCTAAACATGCAAATCAATCCTCCATATGTTTACCAATTTATTTTTGGTCACTGAAATTATAGGGTTTGATGCATGGATGGTGGTAAGTGATTTGGAATCCAATGTGATATTATGGGTCGGGCTTGCATTCAGCTTTTGAAGGAGATTCATATGCTCCTTTCCTTTTTGGATAAGATGAGATTTATGCTTCATTGGTGTTTGCTTGGGGTGCATGCTTTATCACCGTTTATTAGGGTGAATAAAACTCGTCTAGACTTAAAAAAATAATTTTTTTACTTAATTTAACTTGAATCAAACTATAATTTCACAAATTCGACTCAATTAAAAGAATTTTTTTATTAAAAAAAGTTTGAGTGAAGTAGAAATTTTCAATAATTATTGAATCGGTTTTTAAGTTTGAGTAAAGTTTCTCAACTTTTCCTCATATATGGATATCATATATAAATATCATATATGATTACAAAAAACCGTTTAAATTGAAATCAATTAGTATCATAACTAGGAACGGAGTCAAGATTTGGGGTTGGGAGGGCAAATTCATAAACAAACCAAATTTTAAAAAATTTAAATAAGGGGACTTAGGTGCCCCACATGTAAATCCGTCCCTGATCATGACATTATAAAATATGACTTGTCAACTCACACTTATTGTTTACTATGATTTTTGGGATGTCCAAGACAAACTTTAAATATAAATCGTAAAATGAATACATATCATGATTCGTATACCCTAAATCAGAATATATTTCAAATCCAATAATATTGGATTTTTCCTCACAAGGTAAGAGAGAGACAGATGGAAGCCCCATATGGCAGAGTTGTTAGAAAACAAAGTTAAATAGGCCAATATTGGGGTGGCCGGTCACTGACTAATATCAGCTCTCCTCTGTTAGTCTTTTGCAAACCTAACTTTAATTCAATGAAAGGTTCGGTTTTAAATTCCTGACTAAAAACAAGTACCCAAAAACATTAATGTTAACAAATTGCCACTTATACTGATTTAATGTCTGGGTTTTTAGCCTTTTTTGGTCTTAGGAAGAAAAGGAAAATCCCATTAATTTGGTATAAAAAACTTTTGATCATTCTCGGTATTTCTATGTATGTCTCAACACTAAAAAATATTAAAAAATAAATTTTAAGCCTTAATCTTAAATTTTAAATTTTAAATCATACACCTTATACCCTAAAAATACCCCTTACCCTAAATTTTCTACACCCTAACCATAAACCCTAAACCTAATTTTAAGTGTGAGGCATAAGTAGGAGCACCGAAAAGGGGTAGATGATTTCCATCCATTAACTTGGGAGTGACATGTACAAATAGGATAAAAATCGTATGTTCTTAACTATGCTTTTTCTGGTGCTCCGCCTAAAAAAAAGTAGGTTAAGAGTTTAAAGTTATAACTTATGGCTAGAGTTTAAAGAAATAAGGGTATAATGTATTTTTTAGAGTGTAGGGTTTAGGGTTTAGAATGTAGAATTTAAGGTTAGGGTTTAGATTTAATTTTTTAGTGCGTGGCACAGAAAAGGACATAATTAAGGGGTAGTTGATTTTTGTTCGTACAAATTGTATTGAATCGGTAATGTTTTTAGTAGATATTCACATGAACGAGCTCAATAATTAATACTCGATGTTCTGTTATTTTAATTCTAATTTATTATTATTATTATTATTGGTGAATATACATTTTTTGTATTCATAGTAGTGATGATGTATTGAGTTGTATTAGGGAGTTTGTACAGGTCCGGCTTCGAGGGAATTTGATTGCTAGAGATGTTGTACTTGAACTTGACATCACACTCTAAATTAGTTCAAGTAAGTCATTTGTTATAAGTAACAATTTAAACAAGAAAACCAAATCCATCTACCAATTTGAACCAAAAAACCAAGTTTACGTACCAAATTGCACAAAACAATATTTAAGTTCCAAATTGAATACCAAGACAAAGTTCAAGTACATATTTGGAAAAGAAAAAAAAAAAGCTTAGATTTAAAGGGTAAACTACAACGAAGGTCACTCAGTTATTGGTAACGTTACATTTGAATCACTCAATTATGAGTACAGTTATATTTGGGTCACCCAATTATTAATGGTTACACTTGGATAACTCAATTATGGGTACAGTTACATTTGGGTCACCCTTATATTTAAAAAATAGTATATCAATTTGTGTATTAGATTAATTAATGATTTCAAATAAAGTAGTCTAATGTTAACAAGGGTGTGCAAGTGATTCGGAAGAAAAATGACTAAATTAATATACTTTTTTAAATATGAAGGGTGACCCAAACGTAATCTTACCCATAATTAAGTGACTCAAATGTAACCTTTAATAATCGGATGACCCAAATATAACCTTACTCATAATTAAGTGACTCAAATATAATTTTTAATAATTAGGTGACCCAAATGTAATCTGGCTTATAATTGAGTGACCCAAATTTACTTTTTTCCTCTATTTTTTGTGCATGAGAGTATGGATGGCAAACGGGTGGGGCGAGTGCGGATACCCCTCCCAACCCCATATCGACCTAAAAATTTTATATCCACCAGCTACCCTCCACCCACGGCGGGTACAATTTTCAAATCCACACCCGCCCACGCAGATATATTTTCAAATTTATCCCCACACCCCCACCTAATTGGATACACATTATCCATCTCGTACTCGCCTATTAACCCGCCTGACAGCAACCATACACATAAAACATAAATTCAAGAACAACCACAAAACATAAATTACAAGAAATATCATATAAAATTTTAGGATTTGTAGAATAGTTTGTGAAATTACATCTAAATTCATAATGGTCCAAATTTATATAGCGGGTAGGATGCGGGGCGGGAGGATGCGAGGCGGGTGGGTGCGGGGCGGGCGGATGCGAGGCAGGTGGGAGCGAGGCGGGTAAGGTCTTAAATCCACCACTTACCCACTACCTACGGCGGGTATGACTTTTTACATCCACGCCCGCCCACTACCCATTAAACTTATACCCCTCCCTGCCCCAGTTGGACAGATGCGATGTAAAATTTATAAAATTGTACTCATCTGCCATCCCAAATGAGAGGGGAGTGGGGAAAAGACAGGGAAGCGTCCCAAGAGGCATGGTGCTTATTCACGGGTATTTCTATTACCATTTACCATACAATATTCTGGCTTGCAATTTTGGCTTACTTGATCCGCAAGGCCACAAAACAAGTATTTTTACGTTATCATTTTCTCCTTTGTCCTCATTCTCTTATCAAGATTCTATTACCCAATTTCAGCTACGTATTCGACTATCATTTATGCCACCTTCTTTTCTGTGGAAAGTAAATAGAGTGCAATACTCTCGTATCAAATAAAAAATATGGGCGTTTCGTACATTCGTCAAATATATCTTTTATGAGTTTAAATCTTAACGTTTGTAATGTAAAAGTTCTCGAATTAATAATATTTCTTATGAAGTGTGATCTCTTTTTTATTGGCATACAAATTACTAAGGTGAATACTAGCATAATAGCATTGGTCTGATTTAAGAAAAATGGGCGAGAGCTGGTCTTGGACGATAATTTGGGCCTGAAAATTTAGAGCCCAAAAGACAGAGAAGGGCCTGTTTATATTTGATTTGAGCATGCGAGGACGGCTTGATGGTCAGAGTACGCTCACTTGCTCCACTTCTTTCCCTTTAGGTCTCAGGTTTAAGATCTCTCAAGAGCGTTGTCTTCACCTAAATTTTTTCC
The DNA here is from genome assembly GCA_958450335.1 of Hibiscus tridactylites. NCBI lineage: Eukaryota > Viridiplantae > Streptophyta > Magnoliopsida > Malvales > Malvaceae > Hibiscus > Hibiscus tridactylites. The sequence goes on from OY288269.1 coordinate 105,780,601, forward strand.
CTCCCCTTTAGGTAGAAGTGGAATAGGAATTTCAAAAAAAAAATGATTTAAAAGTGAAATACCGACTTTTGGTTTGCTTTTGTTCCCTCCACCTAGCTTGCTGCACCGAACAACAATCTTATATCTCTTAAGTATGTCTCTTTTTATGCCTCAATACTACATTTAAAGATAATAATATGTTGACTGACTATAACCGAAAAACCGGAAGTAAAGCATGAAGGTGCATTAAAAAGAAAACAAAGGAATAAAATTTAATAAAATAAGCCTATTCCTGCATCAGGATCAAAGTGATATCAACTACAAGTAATATCCATTTAATAAAATGATATTTAGACTCAGGTTCAAATCACTTTCTTTGTAAGCTGTGTGCATTATTAAAGGGTTAAGAATATATATAAACATATATTTCATGAGCAGATATTACTATGTAATCACCTTAAATTATTTTAAAAAGAAAACACTAGCTTAACAAAAATATTGTTAGTACTTTTAACGTTTAGGGTCCAAACTTAAATCCATTTTCTATGGGCCTTGGTACTTTAATGGACAACTTAACTGAAAGAACACTTCAGAGATCCTTCATAATTAATATATAAAATTGTTAAAGTTTAAGAATTTTTTAGGCAAAATGACAAAAGATGTTTCTAATGTTTGCATGTTTTGTTATTTGTCTTACTATTTTATTTAGGTCTAAATATGTTCTCAACGTTTGCTTGTTTTGTCATATGGCGCCCTATTCTTTCTTTTGGTCCAAATATACCCCCAATGTTTCATACATAGTCTAAATATGCTCTCAATATTTTAATTTGGTCCAAATATGCCCCCGTTAGATGGAAACTGTCAGTCAATTGACTTTCAACAGCTGATGCTAACTGGACTTGCCACGTATTAAGATATGTTGATGCCACGTTAAATTTTTTTATAAACCGTTGACCGTCAGTTGATTGACAATTTACATCCAACAGGGGCATATTTGGACTATGAATGAAATGTTGGGGGCATATTTGGACTATGAATGAAATGTTGGGGGCATATTTAGACCAAAAGAAAGAATAAGGGGTCAAATGACAAAACAAGCAAACGTTTGAGGTATATTTGAACAAAAAATGAATATAAAGACAAATGATAAAATATGCAAACGTTGATGCATCTTTTTATATTTTATTTTTTTATATATAAAGATCAAATCATATAATCTCGAATATATAATATTTCATACTTAAACATATCTGTTTAATATTCTAGGTGATGAATAGGTAAAAAGACATTCTTCTAAAAAAGTGATACTGATTTGAAAATTACTTTTTATTCGATTTTCCCCCGTTGTCTTGAAAATATTTTGATTGCACCAGCTTAAAATAGTTGGCATTCATTCTTTACACTGAGCCACTAGAACTAGTCAAGCTTAAAGTAAGGAAGATAAGCTAATCGGAGTCCAAATTCCGGTCACCGATAGGCCGTGCAGTTGAACTTTGTCTTCTATGCTTCCTTTCGGTCTCGGCAACAACCGAAAGAAGCCTGGAGACGCCTTGAGTCCACATATTATATTCTCTCTCGCTTCTGCACTCGAACTCGATAACTCCTCTTGTTTCGGTCTTCAAACCGAAATACCGGCGCTGCTCTCCGCCGTCAAACAGGTGTCTCCCCGGCCATGCCGGCATGTCCTTGCACACCTCAAGAACCACATCTGAAACCCCAAAAATCATACATATTTCTAAGGCAATCCAAAATTTCTTACACATTATTAGTATTGACATTGTCTTGGCATTATTGCAACTCACTCTTTTTCTTTTTGGTGAATGTCCCTGCAACATGCTTGCTCTTCATCTTCAAAATCACCTTCACATGTTCAAAGGTTGATTATGATGTTAGTGCAATTGTTTAGGATAAAATTCGGGCTGATTTAAACGGCGATGCGCCGGACTAAAGCAGTGGCTACCGCCCTACCTGGCCTGTCTTGTTCATATAGACTGATACAAGTTTCCAGTGAAGATCACCTGCAGAAATGTGTAATTAAGATTCATATTCATACAGTAGAAAGACATGTAATTATGTTAAAAGTCGAACAGATTCGATACCTTTCCGAGTTCTTTTGAGAAGTTCACTGCCTTTGGCAAGGAGCTCTTGACTACATGCAGTAAGGAAATCCTCTGGGGCAAGTTCTCCGCTGTTGTTGCGGTTCGAATGGTTCGAATGCCGGTTATTGCCTTTCGTGCAGTGTCCGATACCTGCCGTTTTCTCTGCCGGAATGACTGATGCAATGTTCCATACTTCCTTCAAAGCTCTTGCCTTCAAGGCAGCTGCCCCGCGTAACGCTGTGAATGAAGAAAATAAAGAGTACAATATTAATGTAGGTTCAATATTTCAATGGACTATATGTTCATGCAGGCACATTTTTAATTTTACCAGTAGCGGCAGCAGCAGTAAGAGTTAATATATCATCATGTGAGTGAACATTAACAGCAGAGCTCACAACTGAAGCTAGATGGTCACGCTCGGCTCCCATGGCTTCGGCCGCTTCCACGCATTGCGCGGCTACTAATGTTGCGGCCGATGCCACGGCGAGGTCGGTCTTGATCGAGTGTTCATTTTTGGCAGAGGTGGAAGAATTGCCTGCGGTGGCAGCTGCAATGGCTGCTATAGCGGATGCAACCGCCGCGACCGAGATAGCAGCATGGAGCTGTGCATTGTGAGCTCTTGTTTCTTCTTTCTTTTTCTCTTTTCTGTCCTTTAACCATCTCCCCACTGTCTTGGCCCCGCTGGGAGTGTTGAGTCCGTTACCGGCACTGGCGCGGCCTCCATTGAATAATGGTTGTATGGAGTTGTGGGTACGGAAATACTGCAGAAATTGCAATCACAAAGTCCATGGTTTTTCAATGTCTCGAATCTTGAATATTGACTTGAAAATGTAAAACTGTAAAAGCATGAAACCCCAAACTTGGACACCATAAATTCAAACATAAACTGAACTCAAACTCGAAATAATCTGAAAATTTTCAAACCCAGAGTTGAAATTTGGGCTGAAACAAAACCCTTTTTGGGGGGGCTAAAGCTTACAGCCCAACAGCTGGAGCTCACATGGTAAAATTTGATGTATATAATAAGAGCAGGTAGGTACTTTTTAAAGGCCTGGATGCAGACAGCTTTAGCTGATGAGACACAAACACAGCTTAGAAGATCGGAAAATAAAAAGGTTTTATCGGAAGAAGACAAAAGTTCCCGCTTCTGTATGTTTTGTTTCTTTGAACGCCACTAAAGCAACCTAAAGATTACTGGCATTAGCTTAGAGAGAGACAACTGATGGTGTGTTTAGCAGAAGAAGAAGAAAAAAAAAGACAGAGAAAGCTGAGACATTGGTCTCCTGTCTTGTCTGTCTTCAATGAGTACAAATTATTATTAAAATAGAATGTAAACGAAGACCTTAACGACGTCGTCGAACTCCTCCGACGGCGAAACCGGAGAGCCGTTGTCATTAATCAAAGGTCCGCTGCTATGTGAAAGCCGCCCCGACGTTAATGGTGAAACATCCTGAAAATACAAAAAAAAAAACAGTTAAAAGAACACACACTAAAGCTATTGTTTTAAGTCCAGGGATTTAAAAAGCGGACCGCGATCGGCGTTATTGTGAAACTGCGATATAACGCCACAACCGCGACCGCGATATAAAACCCTGGTTTTAACGTAAAAGAAGAAGAAAAGCTTACGGATTGTGACATGATGCGTTCGAGAACGAGCTGTGAAGTAGCGGAGGAAGTGAAGGAGAACTGATTCGTAACATCGGCGGCAGACTTTTCCAGCTCCTCGGTCTCGCCGTTTATGTCTTCCGGTATCGAGTTGGTGGTGCAGGAGGAGGAGCTGGCGGACTTCGGAGCCGTGTTGGAACCGTTGAGCGGAGGGGCGAGGGCTTTGGAGACTTCGAGAGCTGAAACGCTCCATGACCTGGAGAGGAACTCCATTGGGCCTCTGGGACTCTCCGGTAGCTGAGCTCCGGCGATGGAATGGTGGGGAATGTGCTCCGGACGACGGCGGGTCCTTGGACTTGCCTCCTCCATGAAGTTGAAAACAAGCAGTTGAAGCGGGCTTTGGTTTTGGATTGTTTTTAAGGTTTTAAAGAAGAGAGAAAACAGAGAAGTGATTTATGGTGTGGGGGACGGTTTTATATATACGGATTGGAACGTTTTCGGCATGGTTGCAAGTGTCCTTTTTCACATAAAATTTGTCAAATCTAATCATAGTATAAACTTCACTAATTAACATAATAATAGGTAAATGTTACCAATCTTTTTTCCTTTCTAATGTGGGTCTCTTCTAATGCGGCCGTGTCACGAGCTTTTTTCTTTCGTGATTGGTCAATTATCATGAACGTTCAGCGTGAAATCAGTCAGTTAGAAGATCACTCTAATATTATTTATTACAAGGCTATTATCTTGTTCTTAAAAGACATGTCTGATAGAATGTGCAGCGCCATCGTTTATATATCCAAAAACATTATTTTTTTTATGAGAGATTAACGACCTCGTCTCTTCTCAAACGTGACATAAAACAATAACAAATATAATCACTAATTTATATAAATAATAAAATAAACAAAAAATAATTATTGTGTAAATCCAAATCCGTGGAGTGGTCCATGAATACCTATTTCATTTAGGTGACCCGGGATCGAGCACTATCTATGTGTGGATGGTGTGTATTCGTTATTAAATGGCTAAGAAATTTAAACAAATACTACATTATAATTACAACAACATATTCAAAAATAATTATTGTGTAAATTCAAACTCGTGGAGTGGTCCCATGATGATGTATTTCATTTAAGTGACTCGGGTTTGAGCATTATCTATGTGTGCACGGTGTGTGTGCGTTATTAAAAGTCTAAGAAATTTAAACAAACTACCTTATAATTACACCAGCATATTAAAAAAATTGTATAAATTCTTTTATATTAACTTTTTGCGTTTTAGTCACTATATTTGATATATATGCATAAAGGTCCTTTAATGGGTTTACTACCTTTATACATAATAATAGTAACAATCAATCAAGTAACTGTACAAATGAATGATGGTAAGTTGGAGGCAAAGCTAATCAAATTAGTTCAGTTGTATTGCCTATGTCATGATTTCCATCAGGTTGGGTAGTACTATTATAACTTTTTTTTTTTTCCTTTAAACGTTTAAAAACCAGACCGCTGCTTAATTCCAAAAAAAAAAAAAACCTAAAAGGCAATCGGCCACATGAAAAATGGTATGGGATATGTGGGTTGTTGTCATTGGGTTCGAGATACAAGCAAAGACTATTGCTTGCTAAGAGATTTATACGTGACAAAAGTCTCATCTCCTCGGTGGCTAGTGGGGTTTTAAATACGCGCGAGATAAATAATCGTATAAGACTTCAAAAAAAATCTCAAATGAGTTGAATTAAATATTTATATGGAAAAAATTGATTTAGTAAATAGATTAATATCTTATACACTGGCGGTTTAGTTTTCACAAGCGTCTTAGTTTTAATGTATAGAGAGTTAGTTTAGTGTATATGGTTTAGGGGTTTAGGTGTAGAGAATTAGAATTTAAGGATATTTGTTTTAATTTAAGGTTTAGGGTTTAATAAATTACAAGAAAAAAAATAAAAATGTCTCGTAATATATATTTTTTACTAAGATAAAAATATCTTTAAAATACTTTATATATTTATAGGATTATAAATAAAATGGTCTCATTTTAATATATTGTACAAGTCTCTGTAAACCTTTGAACCGCCCCGATTTCCTCATTTGCCATCTTCATTTTGGTTAGGGCATCGTTTTCAATCTAATACCAAACCGATTGTAGCCTCTCTCACCATGGCATGGCAATTGGCATTGGCAATTATGTTGATATGATAGTTGGCAACTTGGCATGTCATCATCATCCACTTCTACAACACTATAAAAAAGATAGTAATGTTAGATTGTATAAATTTTATCCTCAAATTATAACTCTTATTTTTATTAGGTTTCAAACTTTTAAACCTTTAAATTTTATCCTCAAATTATGACTCACATTTTAAAATAGTTTTTAAAATTTTGAACCTTTAAATTCAATGACAAACTATGACTCTCATTCTAATTTTACCCTCAAACTTTTAACTTTTTAATTCCATCCTCAAATTATCCGTATAATCTAATCATGTCTCATGTTACTAAAATAGTTATAAAAATTTGTTAATTGCAATCTAATAATTAATGTGTATTATATAATATATGATGTGACATAAACAATAATTTAAAAATGATATTAAAACATTCAAAAATTTAAAAATCATTTAAAAATGAAGGTCGTAGTTTAAGAACATATGATACAATTAACTCTAAAAAATCACCTAATAAAAAATGTTTTTAACCAATATAAAATGATAATCTTATTTATCATTATAGCATATAAACACCTTTTAGTTCATTTTAAAAATCTAGTATTACATTTTAACCTTCCAAAAATTAATTATTTAATTCGAGGTATTTTAAAGAGAACTTTTAATGTATACCCCGTAAATGAGTTATTATATATATATATATGGAAAATACTTTGATGCACACAAGCCCTTTAATTTTAAGGTTTAGGGTTTTATGTTAGGGTTTAGGGGTTTAGTATGTAGGGTATATAATTTAAGGTTTATGGTTAGAATTTAGAGTTTAGAGTTTAGGGCTTAGGGTTTAGGTTGCTAGGGTTTGTGATTTAGATTTTAAATTTTATAAAAGGATTGTGTAAAAAAAATTTACACAGCTTGTGCATCAAAATAAAACCCTATATATATATATATATTAGGACCTAAGGAAAAGGGAGTGGAGCAGGTGAGCGTGCTCTGACCACTAGGCCGTCCTCGCATGTTTATTTATTATTTAATATTTAAACTAAATGTTATTATACCCTATCTGTTCCTACATGCAAATCTATAATTTATAACATCGTCCCTACAAAAACTTGCACAAAACTTTTAGAACCACAACATTCTCTTTTTTTGATAAACAATCAATGAACGTGATCGTGTTCGCCATTAATTGTTCTTCGATTTACCTTGCATTAACCGAAATCGTAAATAAACTGGGGACAGCTGAGTTCTCACATAAATGGCACCGACAAAGGAGGATGCGTGAAGCACAGGGCAGCCACGTAAAGAGGAAAACATATGCCCCCACAATCCCACATCGAGTTCGAGAGGTAGGAGGCGATGGTTTTCAAACCAGGCTGGCAAATTTAATGAACGCTTAGCCGTCAAATAAGTGCTCAAACTATGTCATTTTTTTTTCTAGTTAGGTACTCAAATTATTTTTCGGGCTAAATTGAGACTTAAAATTTTATTCCGTGACCAATTTAAGGTCCGCCGTTAAATTTTCCGTTAAAGGACACGCGTAACCTCTAGAAAAATCCAAAATCATATTATAAATAAATAAAATTAATTGATTTTTAAAAATCTTTAAAATTTCTAGATTTTACAAAATAACCCCAAATCCCTAAACCTCAAAATCTAAATCCCAGTTTGGGCCAATTCCGCAGCCGATTATCACGCCGCCGCCCACCAAATCGGTCGCTGGACCATCACAACCATTTCCCCCACCACCCTGTCGTTGGAAATAAACTGACGCCGTGCGAATTGACGAAATTGTCTAATGGTTCTTTCGAACAATTCGCGACGAACGGCGGCAAGAGGGGCGACGAACGGCGTGTGGGTTGTTTGGCGAGGGGAGGACGCTTCAATTCGTCGCCGGGAACGCGACCACCGCCGGCGCGAGTGGTCAGATTTGGGGGGTTTTGAGATTCTGGGACTATTTTGAGAATGTTTGAAACTTTTATGATACATTTTTATTTTATTTTATTTATTTTTAATATAATTTTGAATTTTTCTGGAGGTGACACATGAATTTAACGACGAACCTTAAATGGGTCACAAAATGAAATTTTAAATCTCAATTTTGCCCGAAAAATAATTTGAGCACCTTACTAGAAAAAAAGACATAATTTGTGCACTTATTTGACGTTTTAACCAATATAATCCAGTCAAAACACGGCCCTAGCTACCTATGGCCACGACAATGTCGAAACTCGAAAGGGATGGCAAAGGCAGGGCCGAGTGATTGTGTTCCCTTTGGCTGTTAATGTCGGAGGCCGACACACAGTGGTTTGGGATTCAGATGTTGGAGTAAAACGACAAAGTTTCAGGCCCTTAGGAATTGGGAACCGCTTTGTTTATTGTTTTTTTAACAGTGTTTTTAGGGGTACAAAGCTGGGGAATTCTGGGGAGAGAGACTGGTGCTAAAATACGCGTGCCTGGATACGTCATCATCTCTTTTTAAACCCATTCAGTTTTGCACACTCTTTTTGGTGGTACGTGAGAGTTGAGAGCAGTGGGGGTGGCTAAAGCGATGCACCCTTTATTCCCTTTGCCTCAGTTTTATCAATGATTGTCAACTTTTGTTTTTCTCAACCCATTTCCATATTATTGCATCACGCAGTTTGAATAGTAATGCTTTGTCATCCGGGACGATGGATCGAGGGGGTGCGGAGACAATAATCGCACCTTTAAAATTTTAAAATTTGCTCTGGACTAGATATTTTCGTTGAAAATCAAATTTTATACCTCTGAATTTTTTGTAATTTCACTCCTCTAATAGTTTGTACCCTTTACATAAAGTTACACGTAAGACCGTGCGTCTCTGAATATAATCGTGGAGAGAGACGGACATAGGATTTCATGTAAGAGAGTACGAACTATCAAGAAACTATATTAGAAATGTAAGGGTGCAAAATTACAAGATTTTAAGCCTGCAGAATTAGATTATCAATAAAAAATATAAAAATTATAAAAAAAACTTAAACTTTTTAGAGGTGCGGCTGCTCCCAGCGCCCATATGTCCGACCAGGTCGCAGAGGAGAATCACATAAATTTTAGATTTTAGAATGGTTTTTTAAACATTTAAATGTCTTCATTTTAAAATATTAGTAATATATCAATCAAATCATTCTATAAATTCATCATCAATTATGAAGGTTTGAAAATCATAAATCGAACAGAATAAAGTTCGGTCAATTCAGTCGGCATTAGAGTTATTGTACTTTGTTACAAGTCTAAGGGTTGTATTTTTCTCTAGTTATATTAATTTAATTTTAGTATTATTTATTAAGTTAAAAATTGGTTGGATCTAAAAAATAGGCCAGTAAACGAACCGAGCAAACACGAACGCGGGTATGTTCTTGTTCGTTCGTTTAATTTTAACCGAAAAAACGAACAAACACGAACAAACATAATTTCTTGTTTATGTTCGTTTGTTAAGGATGAGCTTGTTCGTGTTCGTTCGTTAAATTGATAAACGAACACAAACGAGTGAACATAAAAGGACATATGTGAATAAATTTAAACGAACATAAACGAAAGAACATATGTACATAATTTTTTTTAAAAATATAATACTTTTGTTATGAAAGATAATAATTATAAATGGACATACATAAATTAATCTAAACGAACAGATTATCGAACGTTCACGAACATAAATGAACAAACGAGCCCTTTGTTCGTGTTCGTTCATTTAATTAAACGAACATAAACAGACTTCCCGCCGAATGATTCACTGAACGTTTGGTTCGTTTACAGTTGGCTAAAATTTAGTTAGGTCTCTTGAAATCTTAATGCGGGCAGGCTTAAAATATATATCAATATACATAAACTTTGCATTGAATTAGCTGATAAACGAATTTGAAAAGATCTTTGACCGTTAATCAATTGAACACCCGATTAACAGTAACTAAAATAAATTCCAATTTAGTTAATTACTTTTATTTGACCGAATAATGAACCTCTCTACCACCAATTTTAACCACTAAATGTGACGAGCATAGATACGATTAAAACTTGATCAATGTATTTAAATATATATCATAATACATTTTTTTGTTGCCCTAATGTTATTAAAGTTTTACCCTAATTAATCCAAATCGACCCGCGTTGCACACTTAACTTCAATGAGTCTCTCTCAGAAGAAATTTTCTGCATACACAAAGCCGCGAAGATAACCTAAAATATAACCTTATAGAAGTTAGACTACTAACCGAAGATATGTGGTTGAATTTAACCTTGGGACTCATCCTTTGGGACGATCAAGAGTACTGTCCTGTAATGAAATTTCGTCATCTTTTGGCTTTTGGGACGATCATTTGTGAAGCCAAACGTTTAAGGGAAACCACGGCTCAGCTTTACTCAAAAAGCAAGAGACCGGCCCTCACCTGCTCTACTCAGTACTTCCTTCATCTTCTAGCTAAAGTTACTGTAAGAGGTAAAGCAACATCAAAGCTTTAACACTGGAAAACATAAAGGACACATGAAACCATTTACTTTTACCATAGGATGATTCAAGCAGAATGCAACTTGTAAGATAAGATTACATTGCACCACCCGTTGAACAATAGGTTTTAACATAAACCCAATTTCCAGAAAGCTTGAAAGTTGAAAGCTTGCTGTTCAATATTCCTGCACCATGTTTTTCACCTATGTTCAGCCCCTGCTGTTACTATTAATGGGATCAATCAGTAAATAGCTGTTGAGACAACTCATTTAATCACAATCAATCAGTAAATGGCTAGTACTTTTACAGTTTACTATTTTTGTATGAGGTGATAATACTTACCCGGTAGATAATAGCAGCCATTTAGACTCTGAACTTCATCCGTTCATTGCTGCACTAAACAGTGCTCTCTTGCACCCCCAAGATCCAAACTGTAGCAGAAGTTTTGTTTTCCCCGTCCTTCAACCTGTTTCAGCAAATTTAGCTAATACCTACTACATCATAGGCTGCCATAAGCTACCACCGAGCACAAGTACAGGCAAAAAAAGCAATGGTTGTTCATTTTCCATTTCATAAAACCATATCTCATGCTCAATATTCAAGCTTTTAAAAATGAAAGCAATTTACACTCACAGAAGGAAAGATACCAAGTTGAAAATATCAGAATGGTTGTATATTAAATGCTAAAACATGTCAAGATTCAATGCTTAGAAAGTCTAAGAAAGCAAAATTCCATTTCAAAACTTTCTGTGTTTTTGTCCCCAATCATTTTCATTGTGGCCTTAAGCTAATAGATAGCAAACAATTATGCATAAAAGGAATACTGTCAGGTTAACATACAAACATATATTAGTTGACACCATTACAGAGTGCAAACAGAACATTTATTAACTACTGAAAATAAAGAACGACATTTCTATCATGCAGAAGAGAATACAAGTGAGCTGGAAAATCAATGCCAGACGGTAGTATATAGAGTAAGAGTGAGTTAATGCATAATCTGCATTTTGGCCCATATTTGTGAGGGAACAATAAAAGTAAATGTGCATGTGAATGTGAGAAAAAGTATGAGGTTTGAAGCTCTTGTAAAGATAACTTATGATGAAAGCCTGAGCACTACCAACAAGAACATCCTATGTTCCTACAGAGGAAAAATATCTAATGAGCTAATCACTTATTAGACTGCAAACCACTGCCACCATAATACTGCTTTGTAGTTTCACGTGAGAATTCTGCAAATGTCATCCCATCCTTCAATCGTGCTGAAAGAGGTGGAACTATTTTTTGGATTTCTAGTGTAAGTGCATTTTGGCCCTGATCAAAGAAGTTATTTTCCTCGGCGTGCTCTAAAGGCTGAACACGTGGGTTGTAATGTTCCATGGGATAATCTGAGATTGAGAAAGTTTTACTCCAAGCTGGCTGCAAAAACACCACAAGAGTTTCTCTGCTTATATTTTCCAACCTCGCTGGTCTCTGCACGCAATGAAGGGTTGATCGTAGCTTTCCTTTGGATAAGATATCTGCTGATTCACCAACCTGAACAATGAAGCTTTCAGGAGAGGACTTCACCATGAGGACTTTATTCTTGTTGGGATGAAAAACTTGCAAGTATGAATGTCCACTTGGTGACGCACATTCTTGATCACTAGAATTGGAAACTTCACTGTTTTCTGTTGCTTGGTGTGAGGACAGGAGAAACATGGGATCAGTTAGAACGGTGAAGATACCATAGTCATAATGCCACTGTTGCCATAGGTTGGAATGAATTCCACATGACCTAACTCCATTACCATTTGTTTCCAAGTTCGTACTTTTTGATAAATTTTCTTTCCTTTTTGCATGGTTATTACTTTTACTTGACCCCTTCCTTTGGCCAGCTTCTCTAAGAACAATGCTGTCTACCACTGAATGGTAATGTATAAGGCGCCCTTTTGCTGCACATGATTCCAATAAGCTTTGCTCAAGCTCATTGCCTCCAATGTCCCTATCACATATTCGAGCCAGACAGAGCCCAATTTCCATCATGCAAAATCCTAGTGCCTTAAACATACGCTCAAGATTATCAAATCCACCATCCTCAAAATCACTGATTTTATCCATATTTTCATTTACGCGACTTGGTTTACTTTCAATGGATTCTAGACCTTGATCATACTTGAGCTGCATCGCGAAAGAGGAGACATTCCTATCTGGGTTCTTCAATGGAACATCACTCCCCAAGTTGTGGTCCTAAACATAGCTCAAACAAAGAAACAAGAATAATGAAAGACAGCATACAAAGGATAAAATGGAAAGAAGAAAACATATAAAATCGAACACTTTTAGCAAAGACATGAAAACAAATACTCGTTATAATCCTAATTGTAAAACATGGGACTCAAATCACTAGCACGAGATTTCTTTGCAAGGTTTAAATGTCATTGGGTGGTGACAAGAGCCAGGGATTTAAAAAGCGGACCGCGACCGCGATAACCACGGTTGGGGTAAAAAACGGTCTGCGATCGCCGCAATTCAGCCGCTTTTGTCCGAAACCGCGATATAACGCCGCAACCGCGATTTAAAACCCTGACAAGAGCATAATAGTGTTAGCCCAGAGCTACATAAAGCTAGCAGTCTGTGTAAACGCCGTGACTAAGGGGAACGCGATAGTTTTCCGATGATCCTAATTACAAGACATGGGCCGGAAGTTCACATTAAGAGTATGGGTTTTCTTGGTGGATTTATACGGCCATTGTCTCTCCTACACTAATAAGTAGCTTATAAGAGTTTGAATACCGTTCTAACTTAAAAATCTACGTCCAGTGTCAAAAAAATATGCAAAAGCACATAACAAAGAAGATGAAAATTGAAGCAAACAACGGCAAAAATAGGACAGAATAAAATGTTTGTAGAAATTACTCTGAGAATACGTTTGCGGTCTTCGGGGCTAAGGAGAGCCAGCTTGCGAGCAAGAGGGAGGAGCTTTCGTCGGAGAAGCGAAGCGTCGTGAACGTTCGTAACGGCGAGGAGGCCTGGGCCTGTTGGGCCAAGGTTTTCCATTATCATTTTCTCTAGATAATGCGAACACGATGACGACGACGACGGCGGCGATGATGATAGAAGCATGAGATCGGAGTACTGAATTTCGTAGAGCTGCAAAATTTCCGATCCTTCCATCTTTTTGAATTCACTGTGTCCCCGCGAGTGGATGTGGGTATCCTCACGAAAGCTCGAATCAATACGTGTAAAAGGCAAAACATATCGGCGCGTAACATGCTAGATCTTTGTTCCCAAAAAAACAGGCCTCCAGGCCCAGGCCCAGGCCCAGAATCCCAATTATCTTCCAAATTCGGTATTTTGATACTCTATTAGGTGCGTTTGGTTTACGAAAAAGATAATTATCTCTGTAAATAAAATTACTGAAATGTAACATTACCTGACATATTACTGGGAATATTATATTACCTTGTTTGGTTTATTTGGTAGAATTGTAAGATGGTAATATTTGGTTGGAAGAATATAATATTACTTAAATGTATATTTTACCAAATTATCTTTGTGATATATATTGACATAAAAAGAGACATACTTAACAGATATAAGATTGTTGTTCGGTGCATCAAGCTAGGTGGAGGGAACAAAAGCAAACCAAAAGTCGATATTTCACTTTTAAATCAACTCGAAAATTCTATTTTACTTCTACCTAGAGGGGAGGGGGAAATCTAGGTGAAGGTAGCGGTCCTGAAGAGTCTTAAACCCAATACCTAAGAGAAAAAAAAGTGGAGCTGGTGAGCGTGCTCTGACTACCAAGCCGTCTTCGCATGCTCAAATCAACTTGAAAACTTACTTGTAGACAAATTGCAAAACAATTTATAATCTATTCACACGTCCCTTTCTATAACTCACACTAAAAAATTAAATTTTAATTTATAATTTTAAATTTTATATTCTAAATCTTACACCCTAAAAAATAACATCATCCGTTTTAAAGTATGTACCCAAAGGGGCTTGATTTGAGGGTAACGATTTCCATTCAATCTTGATAATATACACGTACCTTGTAAATAAAATGATTGAAGTCGAATCTTCTAAAACGATTTCCAATTGTTGGGTTCAGAATTCAAATAAAATGTATATTTACCCTTTATCCAAGTATTGTATAAATACAGTTTATGGATCATATTGGACCAACTTCTCTGTTCCTTTCCTCTATAGTTTCTCCTCCTTCAAGTTCTGAAACTTTCCTCACTGTAATCCTGCAAACAATGTCATCTTTGGCCATGGCGAAGGCAAGAATATGTCGCTTCCTTTTGTCATCCAAACATTCTTCCTCTCTCTCTTTCTTCATTCGAAAACCCAGTTTCTTCTCATTCCCAACGCTTCTCCCATCTCTCCACAACTCAATCCCCCACATTTCCTTTTCATTCGTTCTACCCACTGCAACCCGTAGTAGATTTACAGTACTCTCATCGCCCTTCTGCTCTTCGGCCAAAAATATCAACACCAAGGTCAACTTTTCCCTCCCGGACTCCGACTCCGAAGAAGAAGAAAAGCAAGGAGTTTCCAGGAAAGAATCGGACAAACCCAATCTCCCTCCGCCTTACGACCCCTTCAACAAGAATTCGGTCATCGAAGAACCCCAAGACCCCAAAAACCTGCAACAAGTGTTCCACGACATGCGGGGCGATGGCCTGATCAACAATGCCGTTAAGATGTTCGACTCATTGTCAAAACACGGGTTGACCCACGAAGCGTTGGAGCTTTTTGCTCAGTTTAAGGACAATGGTCAAATGCCCGACGTGGTTGCCCATACTGCTGTTATCGAAGCTTATGCCGACGCGGGTCGGAGTAAAGAAGCTCTCAAGAGTTTTATGCGGATGTTGGCATCTGGGGTTGCGCCCAATGCTTATACTTATACTGTTCTCATCAAATGTCTCGCCGCTGCTGATGCTAAACATCTCGCGGATGCAAAGAAGTATTTGGTGGAGATGATGGGGAAAGGGATGAAGCCTAATGCAGGTACTTACACGGCGGTTTTCGAGGCGTTTGTGAGGGCGGAGAAGGTGGAGGAGGCCAAGGAATTTTTGGGGCTGATGAAAGAGAAGGGATTTGTGCCTGATGAGAAGGACGTGAGGGCGGCTCTAAGTGATAAGAGAGGACCGGTTTTTCGAAGTGTTATGAGTATTCTCTTTGATAAATGATTCGAATTCGATGTACAAGCTTTCATGGCATTAGATTCTTGAAGAACTGCTCTGCTTGTTTGCATGTTATTGAATTTTGTGGCAATGTGAAAGAGATCATTCTGGTTTTGTTGCTTCGAGTATGAATTCGAAGCGATAGTCCCTGTACTTATCGGTCTGTGCAGATAATTACTTAAACCAGCTGCATACAGAATGCAGAGAAATATAACTATGAAAGAGCTCAGCCTAATTCCAGAAAGATTAAGCAATGGGAAACAACAATTATGTGAGCTAGAATAACATAATTTCGATTAGACGGTGCCTGAAATATACGGTTGGATCTCTAAACTACAGAAGAAGATAAATATTTGAACCACAAAACTTAGGACAGTACTGAAAACTACACTGATTGGTCATTGCCTCAATCTCCTTTCGTTGGCGGATTCGCGCAGGCGCAAAAGGGTGCTTTCTTCCTCTTCTGGTTCTGGCTCTGGCTCTTTCTTATCCCACCATAAAGATAGTCCCGTAATAAAACTCTTGTTTTACGCTCCATGATTCTGGTTGGTCCTTTGCTTTCTTTTGCATCAAGTTTCAGTAGGAGGAACTGGATTTTCTGCACCTCCAATTGCAACCGCCCTATCTTCTCGGACCCTCTTCGAGCTTGTTCTGCTACTCTTCGTCTCCTAAAAGAACTACTCTCATCTGATTCTAATGCAGGCTTCCCATCAAGCGACCGAGAACGGTCTTCAACGTGTGTCACCAGTTTGCGATTGACATCGAATAGCTGAATGATGGCTTCCTCAGCTTCTTCTAGCTGCTGTTTAACCGTGTCATATTCAATTCCTTTCCCCTTTTTTCCTTTCTCAGTTATCTCCACCTTCCTCTTAAGATCCTGCACAGTTATTTGAAGGTTAGCCAACTTTTGCGCATCGGAATCGAGTCGTTCTAAAATCTTCCTTTTACTTCCTTCTTGGTAAGGCTCTGAAAATCTCTTAGAGCTCTCTTTATCAACACCCAACTCCTTCACAAGAGATTCTGTGGAGAGATTTTTGCCCCTGCGCGCCTTTGCTGTACCAATCCGTTGATTGCCAGATGAAGCAGCGACCATCTTCTGGGACTTGCCGACTTTCAAGGCAATGTTACCATCACGGTCAGTGGTTTCCCACAACTCAAGCATCTGATTATCAAGCTCTGCAGTTTCTCTCCTGCTTAACCCATAGGATGAGCACTCGGATGTTTGGTCAAGCAGAATGTCTTTCATCATCATTTCACTGTCCTCGGAAATTTCGGGTGTTGGTCTCTGACCTTTGGCATTGTTACCGAGTCCATGACCATGTTTCCCCCCGTCTTGTCTAGCATTCACTTGCCTCTTTGCTCTAACTCGTTCTTGACGTGAGCTGCTTCCAAATCTTAACTCTTCAATCTGTCTCATAGCAGTCTCTAGTTTGGAGTTGAGATTTAAGTTTTCCATTGATGCAAACTTTTGCATTTCCACCACTGCTTTTTCAATAGATTTAATTCTCTTATGGATACCCTGCAAGTCCGGAAAACCGTCTGGAACTGATGCAATTTGGCCTTCACCTGTTTCTTGACAGTTTTCGGCATGCAATTCAGTCGCCAAATCGGCATCCTTGAAAACAAGAGAACTGTCAGTCAAAGAAGCTAAACAAAACCAGACATTAAGTCACTCGTGATCAAACAAATAGACATTACCATTACTTCGTCATTATGATCTGCGGGATATTTAGGAGACAAGCGAGTTCGACTCCCCAATGATGTCACACTGTCCATGAGAGAAACAACAGCTGGAACATATGCTTCCAACTGAGCTTTAAGTTCACCATTCTCGCGTATTAAGATTCTAGCGCTTCTTTCCAGCTCTTCTACCTCCATAGCTTTGGAATGACTTCTACTTTCAAGCACTTCACACTCCTTACTAAGCTCACTAGCTGTCTCTTCAAGCAATGCTGCATGGACAGTAGAAATCTGCAGCTCACCGGACAATGCTGCAGCCTTACTTTCCCAAAGCTCAACCTCATTTCTTCTCTTTTGAAGTTCAACACTCAAACTGTCCACCCTATGTTTCCTTTCCTCAAGTTCCCCATTCAATTTGGCCAATTCAACCTCAAGTTTCTGATTAGCCCGACGAATGCTTTCAGTTGCCTTACTTTGATGGTCATAATCTCTGGATAGTTTCCGGATTTGCTTCTTTTGATCTTCACCTATCAGTATGACCTCCTCATATTTAGTCGTAAGATCCTCTATAAATTCATGCATTTGGGCTCTCTCCTCTTGACTTTCACCGAGCATCCGTTCTGCTTCCAAAAGCACAATCTCCTTCTGCCCCAACAGATCCTTTCCCTTCGAAACTTCATCATTTAACTGATCACCAACATATCTAACCGACACCAGTTCACTCTCCAAGTTTCTCATTGAATCCTTGAGATGTGCATTTTCCATTTGCATATCATCAAACTTTCTCTCCATTATTCTCAGTTTTCCCTCAAGATCATTATTGAGACGTTCGAGTTTATCCAGATTGTGAGAGAGATGCTTTATTTCCTCGAAATTATCAGCAATAATATCCTTGATAATAAGAGAAGTGTTACTTTCAGATATTGCTTCAGCAAAGGCGGCATAGTTTTCCTCTTCTAGATTATGTTTCTCCTTGCCCAAGTCCAAAACTTCCTTCATCAAAGACTTTCCCTCATCTACCACCTTGCGGTTATCCTCCAACGAACTCTGATATTCCCTTCGCAAGACTAACAGTTGTTCACGAACACGTCCTATTTCAGTTTGTAAAACTTCTCTTTGGCCTCCTTCTATCACTTTCAGTTTCAGTTCTTCATTCATATCCACAAGTTTTTCAGCTCTTTTCTGCAGCTCCCGGAATGCCTCAGACCGAATGTTCAACTCCTGGTGCAGTGAATTCTTCTCTTTAGCAAGATTTTCTGCCCCTAGTTTCAGTTGCCCGAGCAAAGCAATAAGAATCGAATTCTCAATTAAGAATTGCTGATTTTCATCCAGTGAGTTTATAAGTGAATTTTGCATCTCCTGTAATCTTCCATATACACAGTCAAGAACTGATTGGTCTTGTTCACTCGTATCATCGTAAACATGGGTAGCATCAATCTCAAGAGTCCTCAACATCTGATAAAGCCCCGTCCTTAGTATGGTAATTTGATCAAATAAGAGTTTTATCTCCATCTGCTTTTTGGAATTTGCGAGCTCCAATTCATAGATAAGTTTCTCTGATAATATGGTGGCTTCTAAGAGTTTCCTACGCTCGAGCGATAGGGATAAATTCTTCTCTTCGAGATCTTGTGCACATTTCTGCAAGATAAAATTTTCTACCTGAGCACTCATGGCCTTGTCAAGCTCCTCTTCGTATTCTTTCTTCCTGCACAAGTTTTCCACTTGTAGAAAATGAATTTGAGATTCCATAGCAGTTACTCGGGTTTCATTCAACTGCAAAAAGCTAGTATGCTCTGTCTTTTCAGCCTCTAGCAACTTTTGTAGCTCTTCCACTTCACAAAATGTTGATTCCCTCTCTTTCTCCAGACTCAAATATTTTTCTTCTAATCCCTGATATCTTTTCTCTAAATCTTTGAACTTTTTCTGACCAACATCCAACTGAGAAATCAAACCTTCGGTTTGTGTTATGAGGCCAGACTTCTCATCACCAAGCAACAGGCATGAATTTTCTAAGTTAGTTAATTTAACTCTAAATCCTTCGAGCTTCGCATTTGCATCAAAAAGGGAATTCTCCAGAGTGTTATTCTTCTCTGAAAGCTTCTCTAGATTCTCAGTTGCAATCTGTAACTGAGAAATAACTGTGTCCTTCTCAGCAGCAAGGGTGGATTTCTCTACCAAGAGAGAGTGACAATATTCTTCCAAAATCTTTACTCTCCCCCGAACACTTTCTAGCTCAACATTCATATCCAAGAGTGAATTCTCTAAAAGGGTATTCTTCTCGATCAGTTTCTCCATGATTTTCAACTTCTCTAGCAAGGCCAGCTTTTCATCTCCGTCTCTTTCGCAGACATCTTTTAGCTTTCTGTTCTGGTCCTGCAATTCCATCACAGATGATGCAAAGTTTTCTAGATTTAAGCCAACAGATTCCAACTGCCCTGTCATATCCCGGTGCCTCTTGTTAAAGTCATTGAGTTCCTCCTTCAAGCAGTAAATTTCTTGCTGAAGAGCATTTCTTTGGTCCACTCTAAGTTCCACTTCTTCTTCAAGTTTGGCTATAGTCACCCTTAAGCTTAGGATCTCTTCTTGCAAATTCTCGACGGACATTGCTGAACTTGTATTGAGTTCGTTCAGGCCATTGTTCTCATCCTTGACCCTCTGTAGTTCAGCCTCTAAACCGCGATTACGTGTTTCAACGTCCTGTAAATTTTGAGCCCTATTCTGAAGCTCGGTGGCCAGAGATCTTAGTTCTTCCTGAGACTGGGAGTGCAAATGCTGCAAAGTGTGAAATGCGGTTTCAGCCTCCATAAACCTCAAGTGTTCTTCTTGTATGGAGGTCCAAAGTCTCCCCAGTTCCTTCTGCTTCTCCGTTAGCTCTTGACTTTGATCCCCCATCTTTTGCACCAACGACTCGAATTCAGTATGCAGACTCTGGTTGGTTCTCTCCAATAGACTACATCTCTCTTCAGCACCTTTTAACTTTGCAGCCCCGTTGTCTATCTCACTGTAGAGCCTTTGCGCCTCTTCCTGGGCACGAGCAAGTTTGTTTTCCAGGCTAGAAATTGTCTCTAAGCACTGCTGGTACTGAAGAGCAGCAGCTTCCTTATCTTTGGTCAGCTCGAGAACCACTAGCCTTAGAGTTTCAAGTTCAGTTTCAGCTTTCTCTGCTCCTTCAGTCATCTTTCTGGCTCGTTCTTCAGCATTCGATAATGTTTGTTCCAGATTGCTGATAGTCTCTGTGCACTGCTTGTATTGAGTAAGAGCGTCCTTCTTTTCAGCTTCTACTTTGGCGAGGTCCTGCTTTAAGGCTTGGACTTCAATTTCAGCTTTACTAGCTCTCTCATTCAGTTCTCCAGCATCCTTTAGTGCATGAGTTATACTTTTCTCAAGATTATTTATCTTCTCCAAGCACTGCTGGTATCGATCAAGATTAGCCTCCCTTTCGGCCTCTAATTTGGCGAGGGCATCCTTTAAAGTTAGAACTTCGGCTTCAGCTTGACTTGCTCGTTCGTTAAGCCCCTGGGAATCTTCTTGTGCATGAGAAACTTCTCTCTCCAGATTAGACAATCTCTCCAAACTCTGCCGGTACTCAAGTAGGCCAGCTTCTTTTTCAGCTTCTAATTTAGCAAGAGCATTCTTCAAGTTTGAAATTTCCACCTCAGCCTTACTCACTCGTTCGGACTCGGAAAGGACTTGAACACTGAGATCAGGGCCCCCATTATTTTGCAGACTTTGGTCTTTCTCCTCCGTATCATCAAAGTTGAGGCTTTTTCTTGCCCTTCCTTCTCTGAACTTGACATGTTTTGTAGCTTCATCAGAACCAAACAGATCATGTGAAGAGAGTCCCACAGCATCCTTCTGCAGCTCATCAGGCTCCGATAAAGCACGTAAAGGTGGTGGCGTCACAGGTGAATGGGCATCAACCTCTGTAGCCAAACCTCCTGGTGATTCGTCTGCAAAAACCAGGGGAACTTGGTTTGGAAATGCTTCTGCCATGGTCCGATGAGCCTGCCGAAGCACCCCAGTTGCATGATCATATCTTTCAGCCATTGCACGGTATGCTCGGTAAAACTCTTCTACCAATTTCATCAACTCTGGACGTTTCTTGTAATACATCTCTGCTCGCCTAGCAAACGAATCAGCATCTTCCTCGATGAGCTTGATCATTTGCTTGACTTTCGTATCCATATCTGTTGAAGCATAAGATATTTTCTCGAATCAAAGTACTTTTAATACTGTAATTACACAAAATTATGATACCAATGGAAACTGAAATCTCACAGGGTTTCAATAATCAATTAAGCTCTTGCACACATGGTTTGATCAACCAAAGCAAAGATATAAACAGTATACACCTCACCTCGTGGCTTAATACAGAAACTCGCAACTTAGCAAGCTTCGGATGGAAGGTTCGATGTGCATTTTAACACGTTTCTTCGTGTAACGATCGAATAGTTGCAAAAATGGTAATGACATGGATGGATTTCCAATTTGTGTAACAATGGAGAGGTACCTGTGAGATTCTCTTGGAGCCATTTCGAATTTTTGGGGCTTATGTGACTGTTCCACCACCATGAGTACATGCCAATCGAATCCGAATGCTTCACAGTTGCCATGACTTTTGGTCTTCAACACCACCACTTCCCGACGACCTCTCACCGCGGATTACGGTTCTTAATTACGAATCCGAGGCGACGGATCAGTCCTTGTGCTTAAATCCTGATACACCAACCAACAGAAAACCAAATAATTCAGCTTTGACGTGAAGGAAACGCACACGAACTCATAACATGATTAGGAACATGAAAAGATCAAAGCAGAAAGGGCATAAAAATAACCTGATCAAGATAATCTAACGGTCCAAAACGTTATGTTACAAAGCAACTGGTAACTGTTGTCTCCGAAGCTGCCTGATGAAGACAACACATAAGTAAAACATGTGTTGGAAGGTAGAGTCTATTCAATCAAGACAAACAAACAAATAAAAAACATGTTTTTAAGAAAATTGAAGATTCACTGTCAAGTGTCAACAACATTGCATTAAAACCGTAAAATTACTGAACTTTCATCAACTCAAAGCATGATTCAGCAACTAAATTACCTCAAAAAGCTTAGAACTTTTGTTAAAAAAAACATAAAATAAAATGTGAAGAGCCGTTAAATTCAGCAAAAAGGAGATGTGGAATAGAATAAAAAAAAACTTACTGCAAACTAAAAATAAATAAAGAAGGGCTTCTGGGTTTTGATTTTGGCAGTCTCAACCCATTTCTGAACAATCGTTCTCAGGTGCAACTCTCATCCTTTACTTTTTCTTTCTTTGCTCCTCTGTTTCCGCCGGTTATGGGCGCTTTTGAGAAGGCTGTTAAAAAGTGGAAAAGAGAAGCAAAAAAAAAAGGAAAGCATATGGAAATGACAAAATCCATTAAATAAATAAATAAAAAGGAGCTTGAAATCTTTTTAGGTATCTATTTAAAAGAGGAAAATTAACAAACAAGCAAAGCAAAGCAAAGCTAGAAAGAAAAAGGGTCGGCATAAATTCAAAAAAATACTTCAAACGTTTGTTTGGGCTTTTTTTTTTTTATAATTCAACCTTTAATATTTTATTTTGAGTCAAAATAGTCTTTTTATGATAAAAATTGTTAGAAAATTAACGTTAAACAGCTTAAAATGACTATGACTTGACAAAAATGATAAGTCTAGGTCTGTAAATGAACCGAACGTTCAACAAACCGTTCGACGGGAAGTTCGTTTATGTTCGTTTATTTATTAAACAACGAACATGAACACGATTTTTTGTTCGCTTAATTAAATGAATGAACACGAACAAAGGGCTCGTTCGTTCATTTATGTTCATGAGCGTTCGGTAATTTGTTCGTTTATGTTCGTTCGTTTGTGTTCGTTTATGTTCATTTAAGTTTATTCACATATATCTAGGGCTTTTTATTGTTCGGTTAAACCGAACTAACCAACTGAACCAAAACAAAATTGGTTAATCTATTAGATAATTTTAGGTTTCAGTTAATGATTAAGAGTTTTTTTTTTAATTTCAATTATCGATTAATTTAGTTTAAAATCGGTTAATTAACTAAATTAATCGAACTAACCTAAAATATTAAATATTTAACACATTATATATGTTCGTTTATGTTCAATTTTGTTCGTTTATCATTTAAACAAACGAACATGAACGAACACGAACAAGCTACATTTCTTAATGAATGAACATGAACAAAAAATTTTGTGTTCGTTTATGTTCGTGTTCGTTCATTTGTTTGGTTAAAGTTAAACGAACGAACATGAACACACCATCATTCGTGTTCGTTCGGTTCGTTTACAGGCCTAGATAAGTCAGCAAAAAAATATTTTATATTTTATATATATTTTTTAAATTATTTTTTTACTAATGTAAAGTTTTTCAAGTCAACAAATTTGTATATATAATATTGTCATGTCAGTGTGCACTGTCGTCTGGGTTTATCTTGTCATTTCAAGCTATTTACCGTCAGTTGACTGACCATTTTCATTCGTAAAGGGGTCATTTTGACAAAAATGAAACGTTAGGGTTGAATTACTCCAAAAAAGAAAATATAAACTAAAGTGACTAATCATTCAAACGTTGGGGGCATTTTTGAGTTTATGCCAAAAGGGTTTGGTCATGGTGGAAGTTAAAGGGGTGAATCCACCTATTACTCCCTAACATTTACAAATATTACCTATTTCATTCAGAATCGTTAATCGACGTATAATGTAAAGATGAAAAGAAAACACGTAGGAACAATACAAGCCTTGTAGAAATTGTACGGCTGTAGGAAGCTTCTTCCCCATGGCACCACCATCACCTGTCGCTTCTATATACGTATATTCGTCGGTAAGACATTTGTTGCTTATACACGTAACAAACGTATATTGGTCAGGGCCGGTCTTGAGTTTTTAGTGGCCCAAGTCGAACATAAAAAATAAGGCCCAAACTAGAAATTTGAATTGCAATTGCGGTAATATTTACAATCATGTTAGATTTAATTGTGGTTATGGATATTATATATGCTATTTCGGTAACTGCGAGTATTGTGGTTGTGAAATCTCTTAATAACATATGTTATTGTGGACATAACAGTTGCGAATATTGCGGTTTCAGATGGTGCCGCTACTCATGGGCGGATGTAGCATATAAATTAGGGGTGCAATTGAGTCACTTGATTTGTCGGGGTATGAGATTTTCAAGGAGGTAATATAAATTTTTTCATAAGAAATATTAGATTTGACCCCACTTAATTGATTAGGATATGAGGTCAACAATGTTTATTCTAGTGGTATAGAAATCCTTAATACCTCATACTTCACTCACGATCCCACTAAAAGAAAACCCTAGCTCTGGCACTACTGTTATCGTCATGTAATGGTTGTTGCTACGGTTGCATATTGTTATTTAATTCTCTGTCCCTAATAGCAAGTAACGAAAAAAATAATTTTAAGAATAGGTCCACAATAACAAGTATTGAAAAATTGGGGCCCTAATAACAAAACTTGAAAAAAAAATTAAGAGTATGCTCAAAATAACAAATATTAAAAAAATCGAACCCCTAATAACAAGTATTAAAAAAAGTTGAATTTTAAGAGTAGACCCCTAATAATAAATATTGAAAAAAATCTATATTAACAAATATTGAAAAAATTGTGTCCGTAATAACAAATATTAAGAAATTTAGACCATTAAAAATAAATATAATTCGAATAAAATTAAAAACATATGACTTCTTTGAATTGTGGACCCTGGCGGGCGCCCTTGTTGCCTCTGCTTAGGCCGGGCATGGTATTAGTACACATATGTATGTATGTATATATGTATGTATGTATGTATGAGAGATTCAACGAAGCAAAGGTTCTCTCCTAAGGTCGTGGGTGAAAGAGTAATGGATTCAATAAATAGTAACTTCACATGTTTTGTTCTGCTTTTAGCTTTGGTTATTAATTCACACAAGCTTGCTTTTTGACCATTTGGTGTCATGTGTTTGCCTCATGATAATATCATGGCACATGAGCATTCTTTTTCTGCAATATCAGAGTTTAATATAAAAATATAATTTTCTTATATAAACTTTTTATAAACATTTCTCCTAACTTTGTTTCTGACTGTCTTTATACAAAAAAAATTATTATTATAAAATGTAAGAAAATTATCTGATGCGGAAATTGTGTACAAGTTTATTTATTGAGAAAATTACACCGGTGGTCCCAAAACTATTACTATTTTCCTATTTTGGTCCCCAAACTATATTTTTCGGTAAAACCGTCCCTTCTGTTATATAGTTCTTCTGTTTTAGTCCCTGGCGTTAAATAGCTAACGATTTTACTGACGTGACATTTTTTTAAGAGGAAAGAGAAATGATTAAAAAATATTTAAAAAATGTCACGTCAGCAAAATCGTTAGCTATTTAACGTCGGGGACCAAAACATGAGAACTATGTAACAAAAGAGACGATTTTGCCGAAAAACATAGTTTGGGGACCAAAATAGGAAAATGATAATAGTTTAGGGACCACCAATGTAGTTTTCCCTTATTTATTTATAGTGTTTATGAGTTTAGTTAGTTTAGAATTTAGAGTAAAGATTAAAGATGATTAACTTATTTTTAAAAAATTATTTACCCACCGATGCTCGACTTATTGACCGAAAATTGTAAATAAGAAATATTGTTCATTAAATTTAAGAGGCTGCAAACTTCCCCTTTCCCACTATACCATCACTAAGGGGGAGAATTGAACCATAACCTAATTTTTTTCATTAATTATCTAAGCCCTAAAATAAAAGGGTTCGGTATGTAATTAAAGGTACTGTTTAATATATTGTTGACAATTTATGTGCTATGATCAATACAATATTAATTATACCAGTCCATTCTAATAACTGGTGTTCAATTTAAGACATTTTAAAGCAAAAGTAAATAATTTTTTCCTGATCCAAAATAAAAATAATAGATTTATCTCTACAAACCATATGTACATCATTAATAATTATCAATTCATATTCAAGCAATAGAACAAAATTCACACATCGTTTAGTTTGAATAAAATAGAGAAAAAAACAACAAAACCAAAACCAAAAGTCAGCCAGGAACTTCCCCGTTCCTTCTGCTAGGAGCTCTCCAACAATGGGGGATTTATAAAGACAAATTCAGCCATATATACTCCCATCAATGGAGTCGTGATCAATTCATAGTTATTTAAATAGCAGTCCGCAATCGTAATAGCAGCCGTTATATAGTAATAGTGATATTGTTCGAAACCGCAATACTTACAATCATCATGCCCATAATATTTGTTGCTAAAATGACAAAAGATGTTCTCAACGTTTACATATTTTGTCATTTAGGCCCATATTCTTTTTTGCTCCAAACATGCTCTCAATATTTCAATTTGGTCCAAATATGCCCATGTTAGATGAAATCTGTCACGGTCACTGATTGATGCTGACTGAACCTGCCACATGTTACGATATGTTGACGTGACATATGTCACATCAGATTTTAAAAATGTTACACCCTTCTTTATGGTGACACGTGACATACTATCATATTGACACGTGGTCGAATCTGATGGCGATACATGGCAAATATAATGCTGACACATCAGTAGATCTTAACATGTGGCAAGTCCAGTCAGCATCAGCCGTTGATAGTCAGTTGAGTGACAGTTTTCATCCAACGGTGACATATTTGGACCAAATTGAAACCTTGGGGCATATTTGGACCAAATTAAAACGTTGGAGACATATTTAGACAAAAAAATAAAAGGCCAAATGACAAAATATACAAACGTTGTGGGATATCTTTTGTCATTTTAACTTAAAAATTTCGTCTGCAATGTTTACAACGACTATAATAATATATGTTATGTTTATAACCTCGATAAACATAACACGATTAAAAACGTTACCGTTACCGCAATTTGAATCTCTACCACCACAATGTGGGGCCACCATCTCCTCTTTTGGTTGAGATCAGATCAAAGCTTGAAGCGGATTGAATATGTATAGGTATAGCAGCAGGCAGCAGCAATCAAAGAAGCGCACATGACAAACCCCACCAGCGTCGCCATCAAAGATTCTAAAGCCTTGCCATTGTATATATGATTGCTACTACCTTGCCTGTATTAAATTTAAAGTTTAAGCAAGGAAGGAGAAGGACAGTGGCCCACTTTCTTTTTTTAAACTCCCACTAAGAGTTTCCCAATGCCATGTGAATGCCTATTAAACACTTATTTTGCTAACGACTAGTTCTACCATCTAGGCCACCTCATCTTTTTAGTGCTGTTTGCAGCTTGGATGGACTGTTGCCTGTTGATGGCTAGGTCAATTAAATTGGCTCTTTTGCTTTTCTATATATATATATATATATATATATATATATATATATAAAATGAGATAAAAACTAGAATGAGATTAAAAGTTGAAAATAATAAAATTTTTAAAGAGAGAAAAAATAAGATCGTTTAATATCATTTATCTATTATTTTTATCTAATGGTTATGTATTAGTGTAAAATTAAATGAATTTTATACTATGTAACTGGATCTCATCTCATATATTATCATGGTTAGGTCCACTTATATACATTAATATATGATTATTGGACGAGTAAAATGGATGAATGAGATTAACGGTAGAAATCTAAATTCTGAACATTATCACTTGAAAAAAAAATAAGAAAATAATTTTAGTTATTTATTATCATCATCCAACGGTCCAAAATATATATATATATATATATAACGTTCAAAGACAGTCTTGCATTTAAAGGGACTTTGAGGCATTAAAAATATTGGACCTAACCTTGTAGTATCATTTTGTAGGAAAATTGCTAAAATGTTTGACTTATTAGGTTTAGGTATGATGTTTGTGTAACTAAAGTGAAAGCAAAAGAAAAAAAAAACATTCTTAATTGGCTCTTACTATGGTGATAGCAATGTTTTCTAATGATGTGGGCTTAAAAGATGGGATAGAAATCGTGTGACATTGTCATGTCTCTTTTATGCTCTTATTTTAAAATAGTGAGTTAGTTTAAAATTTTCAATTTAAGATTAGAAATTAGGATTAGGATTTAGAGAATTAAGGGTAGAGTGTAAAAATTAATGTTATGATTTAAAATTTAATTTTTAAGTAAATTTTAATGTAAGGCATAGAAAGAGACATGATTAAGGGTAAATACATATAAATATGTATTAATAATTTTTTAAGGAAATTTTTACAAATTTTCAAATATTTAAAGCACTGTCGTGGTCAGTCATTATGTTTTTATTAGAACCTTAGTGGGAAGAACAATTGTTTCCCCTCTACATTTTACTCCAGTTTCAGTTTCCACCTCGATGCTAAAATATCACACTAGGGTTGTACACGAACCGAATATTTAACGAACAATTCGTCGGAACGTTCATTTACGTTTATTTAAATTTATTCACATATTTTTATTTTTATTTATCATTTTTTAGCAAAAGTATTATATTAAAAAAACAAAATTATTCACAAATGTTTGTTCGATTATATACGTTTACGTTCGCTTATCATTTTAACTAACAAACATGAACATTTTTAACTCTTTGACAATGAACACACAGCTTACTGACAAAACGATTTTAGTTCGAGTCTCCTGTGACGAATAACAACCATTTTTTATAGTAAACCATAAAACTGAATTACTTTGTGGATTAATATCCTATACACAGACGGTGAAAACTGAAAGTTTTCACAAGCGCCTTGGTTTTAGGGTATAGGAATTTAGGTGTAGGGGTTTAGAACTTAGGGATAGTTTTTTTAATTTAAGGTGTAGGGTTATAATTTAGGGTGTATAGGTTAGGGTTTAATTTTTAGGGTAATATGATGAAGATTTAGGTTTTGACGTATAAACCCTAAACTTTAAATTGAAAAAACTATCCTTAAATTCTAACCTCCTACACTTATACCCCTAAACTCTATACCATAAACTAACTATCTATATCCTAAAATTAAGGCGCTTGTGAAAATTTTCAATTTTTACCGCCAGTGTATAAAATATTTATCCTTATTTTATTTATTCATAGTAAATCTATACATAGATTGACATATTTTAACATTTTGAAATATATACGTCATATTGTTCTTTTGGGTTTGGAGAGCAGATCCCAATTCGTTGTCCATTTGAGGGCCCAAAAGAAACTCAGAAGTCAGAACCCTAATTAAAAAATTAGAAAAACTGCCAAATTCCGCACTCACTCGCGACAGCCGCCAAACTTGTCAGTTAACCGAAGAAGTCCGTTGTTGTGTTGATTTCCTCAACGTAAACCTTCCTAATGGAGATCGACTCCAAAACTGGTTCTGAAAATGACGCCCTCGTTCTGGTTAAGCAAGGAGCTGAAGCTGTAAGTTCAAAAATGCTCCTTTTTTTTTTCTTTCAATTGCGTTCAAGTCAATTCAATTGTGTTGTTTCCCATTTGCAGAGAGTTTTCGAGTCAGTATTCGCGGGAAAAAGGTCCATCATCAAAGAACGTTTCTCCAAGAAATACAGGCATCCTTCTCTCGATTCTAAGCTCACTCTCAAGCGCTTAAACGCGGTTCGTTTTCCCTCCCAAACCAATTCCCCCTGTTTTTGTTAAGTTCAATCGAATAAAAATCATAGTATTAAATTGCGGTTGCGGATGCGGTTGTAACGTCGCATGATTTTTTTCTAAAAAATAACTATGATTTTCAATGCGGTTTCGGGTCGCGGTGTCGCGGAGACCTCTAAAAACGTTACGATGCGGCCGTTAAGTCGCGGCCGCATTTTAATACTATGATAAAAATCAGTGCTTTTGTTTTTTTACGGAGCAGGAAGCTAGGTGCATGACAAAGGCTCGGCGGCTCAGCGTTTCAACGCCGGTTCTTTACGCTGTCGACCCCGTGCTCCATACCCTGATTTTCGAGTACGTTGAGGGCCCTTCCGTTAAAGACGTTTTGCTCGGATTCGGGTCAAACGGCGTCGTTCAAGAACGTTTAGCCGATATAGCCACCCAAATTGGCGGCGCAATTGGCAAACTCCACGACGGTGGACTTGTTCACGGTGACCTCACCACGTCAAACATGTTAATCAGAGATGGAACTAATAAGCTCGTCAGTGGTTACATTTTTTCCCCTTAAATTAGCTTTGGGTCTGCATTAGCTTTTGCATAATCTCAAACGGATCTTTCCAATTTTTGTTTTTATTTCTTTAGGTCCTTATCGACTTTGGTCTGAGCTTTACATCAACGCTTCCAGAAGACAAAGCTGTTGACTTGTATGTGCTTGAACGGGCCTTGGTTTCGATGCATTCTTCGTGTGGGAATGTGGTAAGAAACCAACAATTTATATGTGAAATCATCATGTATGCAAAAACATGGCTGTGTCAAATTCTGGTTTCTGCATATCAGTTTAACTAAGCAATTTTTTAACCAAATCGAGATCCTAGAAAGGGTGATTCGAGTGAACGTTATCGTCTAATTGGTGCTTAAATTGATGCATAGATGGATCTCATTCTTGCTGCATACAAGAAGTCATCAAGGCAGTGGTGTTCCACAATGAACAAGCTAGCTCAAGGTACTCCATTTTTAAGCTTAGTAGGACCTTTACTCCTCCATCTATGTCATCCCTATAACCCTAATCTCATTTATTGTGTTCGTGTTGTTTCGCAATGAACTGCAGTACGTCTAAGGGGTCGCAAGCGCACAATGGTTGGATGAGCCTCCTTCATTGATGGATTATATAAGGTAGGGGAAATCTGTTAAGATTTAGATTTAATGCAACGGGAGAAGTGTGGCTAATGATTTAGAATCTCTATGGTGTGGTAGTTTCTGTATATTGCAATTGAAATGTTCTCCTTTTGAACATTGGATTTAATCATGTTGTAGAAATGCATAATTTATTTCAACTTGGGGTGATTCCAAATGCTGTATTCCAATTAGGTTTTACTTCATTCAAGTGATTAAAAGCAGCCATTCTAATAAACTTGCCATTTCTGAAGCTCGAACGATATGTAAGGCTGAAACATGAAATTTTAAAGGGTTGGATCTTCCTGGTTTGGTTTCAACCAGGGCACCATTGGCTATATGAAAAATGTCAGCAACAAAACAGTGAATGTTGTTATAAAGAAACTTTTCTGGTCCAGGTTTTGGTAGATTTGGACCTTTTTGTTTCCTTGAAGTCCAGGTCTAGGCCTTGGACTTGAATTGTTTACCTCTCCTATTATGGACTATAAGCAATAAATGCAACCCTATTGCAGTTTCGAATTGTTTCCGATGTAATCGATTTGCAGCGGCCTAACAACTTGTTTGTATTTTCTTATATTGCTTTCGATCACTCTCATGACATGATATGGTTAATGGTTTGCTTCTAATTTCCTAATTTTCTTGTGTGCTCATTTGTTTGCTTCAAAGATCATAACCATACACATTGATCTCTGCTTTGTTGAAAAATCTGCCGAAAGCAACGTCTTAAGATGCTCCCATTGGTGCTCTGCATTTCTTGGCCTGTATGACTGCAAAGAAAAGGTAAATTTGACAAAAATGGGGTTCATTTGCTTGAGCTCTAAATGATAATGAATGTATAACATGTTGCTGCATGTTAGTTTAATGATGCTGACTGCTACAGGTGAGCTGTTCATGTGGGGGAAAGCCTCAACAAAGGTACAACCAAATTCCCAGAATTAGACTACCAGTAGCCTAAAG
Organism: Hibiscus tridactylites; assembly: GCA_958450335.1. Classification (NCBI taxonomy): domain Eukaryota; kingdom Viridiplantae; phylum Streptophyta; class Magnoliopsida; order Malvales; family Malvaceae; genus Hibiscus; species Hibiscus tridactylites. Next base: position 105,812,472 of record OY288269.1, read on the forward strand.
TCTTTTAACATTTAGAGGCAAGCATTGATTTCCTGTTTCTGATTACTCACAATGGCATGCATTTAGTCGAAGTCGAAACCAGTCGTTTCGGTGGAAAATTGCGATTCACTTGCTGGAGTTTCTTTTTATAGTTGGTGTTGTTCAGTAATAATGGAGTTACCAGGGGAAATGCAGGGATCAGTTAACCATGAAAGCAATGTGATACCAACAATCACATATATTATATTTAAGTCCCATTAATCTTAATTTCTTGAGGTTTGCTTGGGAAATACTGCTCTGAGATTTTACTTTCATTTGTTGAAAGTTTAGACACCAATGTTTCTGCAATTTTCGGAAGGGTAAACTTCACCCGAGGTCCCTTTACGTTTAGTGCGTGTTCTATTTTGGTCACCTAATTGAAAAAAGGTTATACTGACCACTTGTGTTTTTGACCATTACTGTTTTAGTCACCCTAACGTTAGACTCCCTTAGCACCTATTAATACGATGACGTGGCACGTTAATAAAAAAATTAATTTCTAATTTAACTCTTAAGCTTTCAAAACTTTTTTTTCACCATCTTCCAAAAACTTCCCCACCTCCTTTAATTTGAATGCGGACTTTACTTCAGAAAGACTAGAATGTTTCTCTACGGATATAGCATCAGCAGCAGCACCCTTACTCCCTTTATCAGGCGTAGCAGATGCAGCTCTGTTCATTTGCAGTTTCAGCTACCTTGTAAAAATAAAGTTTTGGAAGTTTAGAGGTTAAATTAGAAATTAACCTTTTTATTAGCATGTCATGTTATCGTATCAACAGGTGCTAACGGAGTCTAATGCTCGGGTGACTAAAACAATAACGGTCATAAACATAAGCGACCAGAATAATTTTTTTTCTTCAAATTGAATGACCAAAATAAAACACGTGCTAAACATAAGGGACTTTCGTTGAAGCATTTGAATTGTTTAGTGGATCGTGTAATTACTTTAACTTTTTTTAAGGTGTAATGATTAAGATTCGAATTCTATGTCAATTAAGTATTAGATTTCCACGCAATTCGAGTCGAGTAAATATTTAATGCATTGGTGTAATTTTTTACACAAATACGTCTATTCAAATTCCACAATATAAATTTTAAATTTATAAACTATAACAATTAAACTTTAATTCTTTAAATCATAAATGTTAAATTTAAAACCATAAATCCTAAGTTAAACCTCTAAATCTTAAATTAAATTTGCTTATAGAAAACATATATTTTACTTTTAGTATATAAAATATTTTTTATTCGAATTAATGTAAATTCAAAATTCAAAATACCATGTTCAATATATTATGGGAAATACAATATCCATCGAATTCAGGGCTGAGTGAAAATAATGAAATGAGTGACAAGATCTTTGCCCAACCTCAATCAATCTATGCATACATGACGTTAAATTATAGGGCTAAACCACTTTGTTTTTTTACCTTTCAGGTGAAAAGCCTCGCGTCAAGTTCAGAATCTGTAACTGTTATTTTCAATAATATATTTGAATTTTATTTTTTTATATTGAACTGCGTCATATTTACTCACAAATATTCTATATATATATATATATATATATATATATATATATATATATATATATATATAAGAATTTATGTATCGACTGATAAAGATTTTTTTAGGTACATAAAAATTTGTAAGCATTTGTGTATGTACTAAAATTTTTATTATTTTTGTAAGGATTTTTATAAATACATAAAAGTTGATACACAAATCCGTACCATTTTTTGTAAGCATTTTTGTATAGCCGCATCTTAGCGTGCCTCACCCTAGAATCACCCTAAGTTTTAACAGAGTTCGAGAAGTAAAATTTTGATTTAAAATAATATTGATTATTTGTGATCCGATCGGCTATTTGACAAATAATATTCTACAATTAAGATTCCTCAATATTATGCAACTAAGAATTAATTAATTAATTATAAAACTGATATAATAAAAAAGTAATGATGATCGATGAATGTGAGATCCACTAATTATATAGTGACTAAGAATGCTTATCATGCTCCATCTTGTATTTCAAATCTCGACATAAGAATGTAATACCTTAACATTTAATAAAAAATATTGATGAATGTTGTAATGAAGTTTAAAGCTTCCAAAAAATCATGTACTTACAAAAAAAACTTAAAACAAATATATTTTATCAAAATAAATTCGAAACTTAAAATTAATGTAAAAAATTTAGACGAAATCAAATTAAAATGGACAGTTCAAAAAAAATATTATAAACTCATAGAATTGAACCAATCTCACCTATATCAGTAGCACATGGTCATTAAAAGCTCAAACAAATTATTCACAATATTTTTAGTGTTATTCTATAATGTTTTATAGTAATATGTATTTTGATTATATTCAGAATATAGTCAAATCAAACCTCTGAACATATAATAAAACTCTTAAATTTAAACTTAAAATATATTTAACACTTAACATTAATCATTCATAATAGAAGCTGATAATAAAATTGGGAAAATCTTCAAAAAGAAAAAAAAGGATTTGCAATGATTGTGTAGAATATACACAGAACAATTTCAATTTACTTTTGAGAACGTCAATGTATTGTTTATACATTTGTGTATAAGATGAACATAAGTAAAACCAAAATGTTTTTTATATGATTAAATCTACGTATCAAATATTAGAGTGTTTTACGAACCCGTGGAGTAGTCCTAATAATAGAAGATGATATATTTTATTCAGGTGACCCGAGTTAAAAAATAATGTGTGTATGGTGTGTATGCCTTATTAAAGGGTTAAAAAAATTAAATAAATACTATATTGTGATCACACTAATATATTCAAAAAATATATATTAGAGTGTTTCACAACATATTATTGGTTAAATCTTTTATATTTTTTGTTTATAAAATATAACGATTCATTAAAATTATAAGAGTTAACCAACGAGTTGATTCAAGTGAGGGCGATTTATATAGAATTGGCTATTGATGTGCATTGCATTTTATGGCGTTTCTTAGTCTTAGTTGTTGTCGCACCGTTTAGTTTATTTATTTGTTGTTCTTCTTCAATATTTTGTTCTATTTTGGATTTGATTGCCGTAATATTATTATTTTGTGCTTTTTCTCTTTACCATGTGGTTAGAGAGGTTATTAATGAATCAGGTGATAATATATAGTTTGTATGATTTTTTTAATAAAATTATACTTACCGATAAAAAAAATCAAATCAGAATGTTGTATTCTTGAGAGACCTGAATTTGAGTTGCTTGTCTACAAGTTGTGCGTTATCAAAAGACTAAAAAAACAAATACTACTATTAGATCACAAAATATATTAAAAAAATTATTTATTTTACACCAATAAATCAGCTTTGATTAGATGTCAATCATGAATTAAAAGAAAAAAAGAAGAAGAATGCTAAATTACACACTCAATGGTCTCTAACTTGAGCATTTGTTAAAATGGGTGCCACGTGGAGAGAATGCCTTTGGTCTCGACAACTATGACATGCAGAGATGGACCGAAGGGGCTGGAGTACGATTATCCCTTTAGAAATTTAAAATTTGTATATAATTTAAAAATTTATTAAAAAATTATATATATTTTTATTGAATATCTATTTTCGTCTCTCAAAATTTTGTAAGTTCGCCCCCTAATATAAAATTTTGGATTAATATCCTATACACTGGCGGTGAAAACTGAAAGTTTCCACAAGCGCCTTAGTTTTAGGGTATAAGGAGTTAGTTTAGGGTATATGGTTTAGGGGTTTAGGTGTAGGGGTTTCCACAAGCGCCTTAGTTTTTAGGGTATATGGCGAGGATTTATGTTTTAACATATAAACCCTAAATTATAACCCTAAACCTTAAATTGAAACAACTATTCCTAAATCCTAACCTCCTATACCTAAACCCTATACCCTAAATTAATTCCCTATGCCCTAAAACTAAGGCGCTTGTGGAAACTGAAAGTTTACACCGTCTGTGTATAGAATATTTATCCTAAAATCTTGCTTCCGTCTCTGATGATATGAAGTTATGGACAAGTTACTCGACAACTTATAATTGGGACCAAATGGCAACAACAATAACAGCAACAGTGCCGATGGTGGAACCTTAACTTTTAGCCTTAGATTAATGGATTTTGTGTTGGTGCTTGTTAAGGATTCCCATTTTTCCTTTGGAGTTTCTTGCCAGTCAACTTCATTAGTTTAATCCTTTGTTAATTAACTACGAAAATAAAACATAATTAATTAATACAAGCCTTGAAAAAGGGGAAATGTAGGGGCTTTTGCTTAAGAAACCAGACAGTTTCCTACATGTGTATTGCATGTTTTTTTAATAAAAAATGTTTTAATTAAGGAAAGCATGCAAGGTGAAGCTTTGAACCATGAATTCACTTCTTCTTCTTTTTGTTTAAGGGATTAATTTAATGTTAGTGTTAGAAAAAGCTTTGGGGTCAAAATACATAAAATAAAATAAAATAAAAATGTAACGAAAAACATCATTTGTTCATTCTACATTTATCGAAATATGATTTAACAAGGATGGAAATCGTCTGCCTCTTATCATATGTCTTTTTTATGCTCCACTTTAAAATAGTGGCTTTAGGGTTTAGAGTTTAGGGTTTAAGGTTATGGGTTATGATTAGGGTTTAGGGAATTAGGGTTAAGATGTACCTTTTAGGTATAAGGTTTAGGATGTGAAAATTAGGGTTAGAGTTTAGAATTTAATTTATAAGTAATTTTTAGGGTGAGACATAGAAGAGGGCAGAGGATTTTTACCCATTTAACAATAAAAACTATTTTTTTGCATGTTTATTTTATAAACATGGTAATTAAGATAAAGAAGTAGATTTCCAAAAACATGCTCACATTCACAACATTAACATTAATAGAAAGTAAAATACTATTAGATTAAGTGTTAAAGAAGTTTAGTGTTCATTCAGTAAAGTTTCGAGTTTAAGTCACATGAAAAAATAACATTGAAAGAACTTACTTTCGTTTTAGGATCTAATATAACTTAAAACATAACTAAATCGAGATTTAACATGATTATTGCATATAAGAATGTATCGAAAATGCTCAACCTCTTAAGTCCCAGTGACAAAGGATGATGTTTATCTCTTGGTGACCCGGGTTCGAGCACCAGTATTACCATGCTGTGTATGCTTTCTTAAAAAAAAAACACTAAAAAGTTGAACAGATGCTACTCTTGCATCACACCAACCTATTAAAAAAAGTGTATCGAGAATAAAATAAAAACACTATACAGCAAAAATCCCTTAATGGCCTCCGAAACAAGATCCCTGTTTACAAGTAGACATACATATTTTTGGAAGAGGAGCTTTCCAAGCACCAAAAACCCACCCGATGCTTGAAACCCGAGTCTTATGTTTTTATTGCACAGTGAAAATCACTTGCCAGACGAGATGTTAAATTTTTAAGCATGGTCGGAAATTTAAATTTTAATGTTGTGAATGAAATAAATTAGATTAGAAAGAGATGCCCTCGTCATGAACCAGTAAAATACTCGATCCAAATTAATATACTAATGAATCGAATACCAACACATGCTTTGTTTGTGATGGACACAAGCCTAGGTGGAGTCAAAAAGAGCCTCCAAATTGGATAGCAGGTTTGGCACACAGTGACTGCTGAAAAGCAACAAAGCTGAAGGTTTCGAGGAGATTGAACGGAGAGTTCCCCCACAACACATTGGAGACGCAGCCAATTCCTTTCTCCTATCAAAACAACCCTAATTCTATTGATGTTCGGGAACCCAAAAACCCATGCTTAAGCAACAGTCTCCTTGCGTCTTGAGTCCCTACAAAATGTCCCCTTTTCAACTTCTTATTTCTGAACATACCGACAATGTTGAATCCAACGAGTGGCTCTAATAGAAAAGATGATGATGTTCATTTAAAAGACTTAAGTTCGAGTACATGTGTGTACATTGTCAAATAGTTAAGAAAAGATATAAAAATATATATTACAACATAATCACATCAGTATATCAAAAAAAAACCAAACAATATTATTTTGAGGTCATAGTGTTATTATGTTAAATTAAAGTTTCGAGACTAAATCTTAGGTTTAAACCTATTAACGGAGAAATTATTACATGAACTCGGCTCACTAATAATATTCACTCATTTCAATGTAATTTTTAAGTAAGCATCTGCTCACTTATAATAGTGTTTTACCTTTGCCATCATGATACAAGAGGATGAACAATTTGACTTTATGTTAATAAGTCAATAGTTTGGTTAATTGAATAAAAATCGGATTAAGTAGGACTTGAAAATTTAATTCTAAACCAGCTTAGAATTCAAGATTAATTTGAACAGGGGAAGTCAGAAACGGGAAACAGGGTCTCCAATCTCCATGCTTAAGATAATCCATTGCTTTTTAATCTTTCTATTGCTTCTTTAGCCTCCTTTTTTTGCCCTTAAAGGGAGAGCAAGGCCAGAGCTTTGGGGGTATATTAAACTATGATCAAGCCTAACTTTGCCGACCCTGGGCAATGGTAATCAAACACTATTACAATTTACAATGCCTACAAATCTTTGAAATCATTTGCTAAAAGAAAAATAGATTAAGAGATCCGGGCAGGGGCTGATTGTGGATGGGTGGCTGATATCTCCAATACCCATTGCCCATTTTCCCTTAAAGCTTCTGCCTTTGTTGTTTTTAGGTTGTAGGCATTGGATTTTGGGGTGAAAAGTGAAGGCTCCATAAAAAATAGTATAGAGAGAGAGAGAGAGAGAGAGAGCAGTGAAAACCCATGCTTTCTTGCACTTTATTCTCTTCAAAGTCGGATACTTTGCACTGTACCCTGAACGAGGTTTTTGTTACAATAGAGAGAGCTCTAAGCCCACTTCCCCTCTATATTTCTCTTTTATATGTCCTACATTGTCTTGTTCTATTCTCAGAATCTCTTGTTTTCACTCCCTCTCCTAAGTTGTTCTTGTTGTTGTTTCTCTCTCTACTCTCTAGTCTTCTCCAGGCAGAGCTGAAAACTTGGTTTCCACCATTTTTTAAGAATGAAATGGTAATGCTGATAGAAAGCCTGGAACTTGCCTTGTTCTCTCTTCTTTACCTGCGGGAACAGAGGTTTACCCTTCTCTTTTCCTAAGCTGTCATTCAAAATTATCCCACTTTTCTCCCGTTTTCAAGAAGTTTTTCCCCCACTTTTGTATTTGTCTTTGTTTACATTTGGACGAAACGCCTGAGAATATCAAGTCATAGTTGAACCAATAGGAGCAACTTCACGAAAATCATAATTATTGCTAGGCTATATGAAAGCTGTGAAACAATGAGAGATGGGAACTCCAAGAAGAGCAAGGTTTCTTTTTTCTTCTTCTCTGAGACAAGCTACAATCTCATTTGATTTTTCTGTCATTTTATGTTTAGTAAGAGATTGATTTTAAGTGTATTTTTTCCCTGATGAAGCTTTCATGGCCGAAGACATTGGTCAAGAAATGGTTCAATATCAAGAGCAAAGCTGAGGACTTTCATGCTGATGATGTTGATTATGGAGGTGATTCATTTGATTGGATTTCATGTCCTTTTTGTTCTGTCTGATTGCATGTGTTTTTAAGATTATACACTTGGTTCTTGGGTTTGAAATCTTTAGCCTTTTATATACCAAGAACATGAATTTTGGTTTTCAATTTCAGTAAGGGGTCTGATACTTGCCATTTGCAGTTCAATATCCTTTAATTGTTTCTTTCCTGTTTCTAAAATCCATGTTATTTGTTTTTTATGGTGTTTGAATATGTGAAATTGGTACTCTTCTGAGAGAGAGAGAGACATAGAGCAGCTTTAACAGCTTTGTAGTAGTTCTTTTTCAGGTGTTGATGAAGCTTGGGGGCACAACTTCTCAGATAGGGAGGCATGCACTATCAAGAAAAGCAAAACAGGTTTGGATTTGGAATCAAACTCAACTTTAGTGATTGTTTTGGTCTTTTTGGACCACATCTTCCTCTTTATCTCACCTCTTAAGGAATTTTCAATTAAACCAATGCTAAAATGTTTTGTTACATGTATGCTAGAGAGATCGAGCAAGAGGTATTGTGATCGAGTTCGACGATGTAAAATCGATCCTGATGTCTTGCAATTTACAGATGTGCATAATTATAGGTATGGTCTTGTATTCTTAGGTCTTAATTGCTTTCTAATGTTAAAGCTGTTTCTCAATAGGATTGGTTTACAGTGTGTTCCTTTGTTTCATATTGGCATAGGATTTTTGTAGCTACCTGGAATGTGGCTGGAAAATCTCCTCCTAGTTATTTGAATCTTGAAGATTGGCTTCCTACCTCTCCTCCTGCTGACATTTATGTACTCGGGTATGTGAAACCGGTCAGATGTTTACTACAACTCAATGTGTCGCTTCTTTTACATAAACTAGTTTTATGGTATTGATAAAAGCCTTTTGGATCCCTTATTTTGGCCTTGTAGGTTTCAAGAAATTGTTCCTTTAAATGCTGGTAATGTTTTGGGCACCGAAGACAACGGACCGGCCAGGAAATGGCTAGCTCTCATCAGGAAGACTCTGAACAGTCTTCCTGGAGCCAGTGGTGGCTTCCACACGCCTTCACCTGTCCCTGATCCACTTGTAGAACTGGATGCGGACTTTGAAGGGTCAACAAGGCAGGAAGAAGCTTCATCTTTCTTTCACCGCCGATCGTTTCAATCCTTGAGTCGTAGCATGAGAATGGATAACGACATGGCAATGCCACAACCAAGGCTTGACCGCCGCTTCAGTGTTTGTGATCGTGTTGTCTTTGGGCATAGACTGAGTGATTATGACCCTAGCTTCCGATGTGGTTCCTCTGATGACGAGAATGGAGCTGGAGATTCACCATACAATGCTCACTATTCGGAATATTCTCCAATGTCCTATGGGGGATCTTTTGCATTGGAGGAAAGCAATAAACCGATGGGGCATTCGAGGTACTGTTTGGTTGCCAGCAAGCAAATGGTAGGGATATTTCTAACAGTATGGGTGAAGAGTGATCTTAGAGACGACGTTCGCAACTTGAAAGTGTCTTGTGTTGGCAGAGGATTGATGGGTTATCTTGGAAACAAGGTATATATCTTTGCCTATTAAACTCTTTGATTTGATTAGCTTTTGTTTGTGAACTTAAAATAAGGAAGCATGCACACTATTTGGTTTTGCAGGGTTCCATATCTATTAGCATGTCTTTGCATCGAACCAGCTTTTGCTTCGTCTGTAGTCATTTAACCTCAGGGCAAAAGGAGGGAGATGAGCTGAGAAGAAACTCTGATGTTATGGAGATCCTCAGAAAGACGAGTTTTCCCAGGGTTCATGGAACGGGATATGATAATTCTCCCCAAACGATTCTAGAGCACGAGTAATCCTTTGTACATTACATTTTGATTGTATTAATGCTTGTCAGATTAATATCATAGCTTTTGTATAAACTAAGTTTCGGATATCTCTGCACAGTCGTGTTATATGGCTTGGGGATTTGAATTACCGGACTGCTTTGTCCTACCGTTCTGCAAAGGCTCTAGTTGAGATGCGCAATTGGAAGTCACTGTTAGAGAATGACCAGGCATGTTCTTTTCCTTTTTAATTGATCCTATATATGTATGTTCATTTTTCATGGAGCTTTGCAAGGAATCTAAAACTTTGACGGTATTCCAGCTTCGGATAGAGCAGAGGCACGGTCGTGTTTTCGAGGGATGGAATGAAGGAAAAATACATTTCCCTCCTACATACAAGTACTCAAATAATTCAGATAGATACGCAGGGGAGGATAGGCATCCAAAGGAGAAGCGAAGAACTCCTGCATGGTAATCAGAATTAACTACTTTATGTTCATGAGAAGAAATTGTGACATGATTTTGCTTTTCAATAATGAACCGATGATATTATAATAATTATAAAACAAACTACCTGGTATTTTTGAAGGTGTGATCGTATACTGTGGTATGGACGAGGCCTCTATCAGTTATCTTATGTTCGTGGAGAATCAAAGTTCTCAGACCACAGGCCTGTATATAGTGTATTTTCCGCAGAGGTCGAGTCTACTAACCTTAGTCGAATCAGGAAAAACATGAGTTGCTCCAGGGGCAGGATCGAGGCTGAAGAGCTGTTGCCACAGTCACATGGATACACTGAATACAGTTGCTTTTGAGGAATCATTTAACAAGCCTTATTCTGTGCCACACTTCGGAAGACGAAAACACGGTATTAAGTGCATGCTTGTAAAATGGTCCCATTTTATAGGTTAGCAAATTCCCTGCAGAAACTATACTATAGTGGCGGCGATGAACACATACCGTCGAGGCGTCAACTGCAACCTGAAAGAAGGTTGGTCTTTACTTTTAATAGTTTGGATGTAAATTTTTTATCCTAAAATCATTTTTCTAATTCTCTAACATGACTTTTCCTTGCTGCAACAGGTTCATATCTGTACATTGTTGATAAATTCCTAACTTCAGAAGATCATGGCATGCCATTGCCTGATATTTGTAAATGGGAGAGAAATGAAATCAATTGGCATTAACTTTTTGTACTAGTGGATAAAGCAGAAGCTTTGATTCATGTAAAGCCTTCTTTTTCCAGTTGCTGCTAATCATTTTACTGATATAAAAGTGAAGCTAGTTTTGTTTGAATTGATTATTTCCATCATTATTTTTAGTACATAATCTCAAACAGAGTGCCCTGAACTCATCAAAAGTAAAAGAAAGGGAGTAAAAAGATGAATACTTTGCTGAGATTAAAAATAATCACACATGTGCTAAGATTGAGTTTCATGTAATTGTTTATCCAGGAGAGAACATGCCTGCAAAAGGCAAATGAATCCCAATAAAGCCTGAAGCATTCAAGAAAAGAAAATAATCACACTGATGGGGGCATGATTCAGCTACTGTCATCAGCAAGATTCTTCAGCTGTGAATGCAAATTTTTAGTTATGATCAAAACTTGAAGCCTGGACTCCAATGCTGGTGCTCTCTGCTACTGTAATTTGTAACCCTACCTGTTTAGTGTTTACTTGCCAATTGTTTTGTGCAGCATTTGGTTGGACCAAACCAAACCTTTGGGAGCTGGCAAAATCTGAACAAACAAATTTATTGTTTTAACCCATCAATGTTTCAATCCAAAGTCAACTGGTTACAAGATTTATATTTCTACTGATCCAACAGCAAACTCTAAATCAAAAAACCATTGATAAAAAACAAAACTTTATGTCAAAAACCATGAATAAATGGCTCTTTCAATGTCCAGAATTCAATGATTTTAGTAGATATTCAAACCTGGATTTGTTTGATGTTATATTCCACCAGTACAACAACATTAAGCTTTTTCAGTGGTGGGAATTCCCAGCTTGAATTCGGGTGATATTACAGGTTTTCAAAACGACATGTTTGGACGTTTACACTTTTACAGTTTGAAAGCTTTGAAAGAGAATCCCATAAAGCCTGATTTATCCACAAATCCAGAACAACAACACATGAAAGTACTTTAAAGAAGAAGAAAAAAGTCATGGGAAACTGGGAATTCCCACCTGCCTTGACCCTTTTTCTTATTTTAGGACTCTTTTGTTCCTTAATTTCCAACATGAAAAATGTCTCACTCCTACTATATGCTTTAAGATTTAATGATGATATATACATATTCACCGTGTGTGTATATATATATATATATATATATATATATATATGTGTTTGTGTGCATTCATGTCTTCTGTCTAGTAGCTATCTGAGGCAGAGAGGACGGAGACTGAAAGTAAGCGCCGAGGGGGAGCTCTTATCTTTGTCCATATCCCCTTTAACAGCTTATTGTCACGCCCCACCAAGGTGCACCAGGGCTGACCGAAGAGAGCCTCTTAGGTTCACTCGGGCCAATCAAGGTAAAATGAAGTGACTTGCTCGATTGGTTCCTCGTCATTTCATGTTTCCGACATTTGGGTTGCTCCTCCGATAACCACGGTGGTCACCGTTTTCTTTTGTTCAAGACTACTCATTGGTAGACCTGTCAAACTTGACCCAAGACCCGAAACTCGAACTGAAACAGAAAATCAACCCGAAATTGACCCGAAATCTGATCCGAAATTTGATTCGAAACCCGAAATTGAACCGAATTTAGTTAAACCGAATGGACCCGATTAATAGAAATAAAGAAAGATAAAATATGAGCAGCCGTACAAGTCACTAAAATGTCAAATATATTGACTTTATCATATATAAGGTGTAAAAATTTAACCAACCTAAAAATTTGATTAAAATCAACTGATCTCTCATTGAACCGAAATCAACCGAACCGAAAATCAACCGACTCTAAATGACCTGAAACACAATAGACCCGAACTAAACCCGAACCAAACCGAACCAAACCGAAACTAAATCTAAACCGAAAATATCAAACCTAAAATAATCGAAACTGAAATGACCCAAATCGAACCCGAATCGATTGACCCGTTTGCTACCTCTACTCATTGTACTGGCTTTCTTAAAGAACAAACCAAACTGTTCCAGTGGATTCTTCCACATTACTAAAATGTCTGCAATTCTTCGAGCTGCCTAACAAAACACCAAGATTTGGTGCACATGGACTTCGCAAATTTATGTTTTTTTTAATGTTAGCTTTATAGATAAGTAATAACGTGAGGAAAAAGTTTATTGTTATGTTTCAGTCTTATTACATCGTCATTTCCTTGTTTGTTTTCTTCAAATATCAGATAATCTTTTTTAGGTAAAATCTGATAAACTGCAGAACATCTGTTAAAAAAAAAGATGAACAGAGGAACATATTAAGGCCCACAGATCATGGCACCTCCCAAAGACTGACAACCCTTTGAGAGGGTACCCCACGTTTCAAGAAATGTCATCGATTTCTCTCTCCCTCACGTCACACTTGGGGGAGAACACCGAGCACAAAGGCAAAAGCACGCCTCTGCCTCTGATTCTGACTCGTTCCCCCCGCCCCCGGCCCCACCCCACCGGTTGCTTAAGCATGCTATAGCCAGTGGTGTTCTTCCCTCTCCGCAATGTAATCAGTTGAAGGGGAACATATATATATAGGCAAAAGTCAAAAATTCCTCCCAAAGTTTTACAATTTTGGTCATTTTAATTTTATTATTTTTTTGGTGCGAACAATCGCCTAATGTTTTATTTTTTTTTCAAATTCTATCATTGTTGGATGAAAACTGTTAGTCAACTAACGGTCAACGCCTAAGAATGACGTGGCATGTCTGCAGGGCATGGAGAGATGACGTAGCACTATCACGTGACATTTTTGATGATGTTGCATTTTTACAAAATTAAAATTTATTTATTTATTTTAAAAAAATAATTTTCTAAATAATTTTAACCAATCGCCACATCAGCAAAGTGCTATGTAGCAGTGCCATGTAATCTCCCATGCCCTGTAGACATGCTATGTCAACCTCAGTCATTGACTGTTAGTTGACTAAACAATTTTCATCCAAAAAGTGTAAAATTTGAACGAAAAATAAAACTTTAGGTGGTTGTTTGCACCAAAAAAAAGATATGTCTAACAATGCTATGCGTGGTTGTTTTCATCCAAGAAAGGTGAAATATGAACAAAAAATAAAACTTTAGATGGTTGTTTGCACCAAAAAAAAGGATATGGCTAACCATGCTATGCGTGGTTGTTTTCATCCAAAAAGAGTGAAATATGAACGAAAAATAAAACTTTAGATAGTTGTTTGCACTAAAAAAAGGTATGACCAAAAGTTAAAATGTTATGGGCTATTTTTAACCTTTCGTCATATATATATATATATATATATATATAATACGTGGTTCTAGTAATCTTAGAGTGAACATATATAACCATGCTATGCGTGAAAGCATGTTGTATGCATGGGGAATTGCCATTTTAAACGAGCGTCCAGCCTTTCGCTAAATGCAGAAACAGACCAACTTAATGAAAGTTCATCTAGGTCCGAGCCATAGAGCCACCAAGGCACGAGTGCACGACTAACATGGTTCTTTTGAGACCTGACAAAACTGCATCACCCCCACGCTTGAAAACAACATAACCTAGCAATCCCACAAATTTAAAACCACCCAAATTAAGCATTGATTAGATTAAAGTGATGTCATATTAAGATACTGTATTTGCTTGTTGAACAAGGTGCCAGTTCTGATCAGTGAACATGGGTGGCGTATACCTGGTGTCATGCTCCTTTAATGTTCCACCTGCACTAAACCTAACACTTATGTGTTTTTTTTGTTGTTGTGTCAATAGTTTGGAGTTTTCTGTTTTGAGCTAGAGTCAACCCTCGTTTTCCACAATGCCGGTCCTTAATATACTCGACTCTCGGTTTTAGAAAGCATCTGGGATTTCACTCGGCCAATGGGAAAAAAAGGGTATCTTCTGAATTGGAAGGTGGTGTCACCGACGGGACGCCTGGTCTTTGGTTTCTTCTTCTCTGATTCTACCATCCCATCAACGGCAGTCGTTTTTCATTGGCTCAAAACTGCTAGTGTTTTGTTTGATGTGAAATGTGATATCTTATTTGGCCAATACGGGTATTGCGGCCGCGAAGATGGGAATCTTCTACTTTTTTCGGTGTTCTTACATAAGTTCTACGCTTAAAATTAACTTTAAGATTTAAGGTTTTAGATTATGGGTTGTGGTTAGAGTTTATGAAATTTAGGGTATGGTGTATTTTTAGGGCATAGGGTGTAGGGTTTATGATTTAAAATTTAGGGTTGAGGCTTAGAATTTAATTTTGTAGTGTTTTTTAGTGTTGAGACATATGTAGGGCACCAAAAAAGGGCATACGAATTTTATCTGTCTTACGGTGGAGTCTATGTCGAAATTCGAATAGAACAAAACATTCTTGGCCCGTATACATCATCAGTTTACATGTGCTGGGCTCATTGGAACTTGGAAGCCTGAGTATTTGTTTAATATGGCCCCAAACTCTAAAAAAGACGGTTCCAGCTCGGAGAAAATGGTGAATGGTAATTTCATGAAAATAAGGCACCATAAATAGCCATCTTCTATTGGTAAAGTATTTAAAATACAAATCCAACATCTACCAACCACATCAGAGGCTAGATGTAGACCCTGATAAGAGTGTTATTGATGATGGGCAAATCCCCTTGATCCGTAGAGCACAATTCTATCGCCTCTTTGCTTTGTATGTTTGATGCCTCCGATGAGAGAGATCGAGGTGCTTTAAAGGTCAGGCATGCCCTTCCCGCTCTTAGGATCATATGTCCTCTCTAACACGAGATCCATCGGTGTATCCTTGGGACCAGCTGCAAGACAGGCAAAATAAGTTACGAGTTCGATTCTGTACAAATTCTCATCTGTAAACCACTTGCTACACAACAATCCATGACATTTGAGCTACAAATGTCTTTAAATGCTTATGAACGGAAGCCGTTAATTAATGATGTTAAAAAGTGCAAATGCACCGGATACCTTAAATAGAAGATAGCACGATCGAACTAATCACAACAGAAAAAGCAAAAAACACCAACTGCAACACTTTGCTGTCTTTCGTATATTACCCCATCCGTTTGCAACATTTACTATACGCCTTTAAGTATTACTTACAAGGAGGGAATTGTATTGCCTTCTCTAGAATATTTACAAACTTAGATCAAAGTTCTTAGTTTCAATTCTCAATTCATTGCCTTCTCTAGAATTGTATCTATGAGGAGAAGGCCAGTTGTTGTAATTGTTATATACAACTGCAAATGGGAAAAAACTATGTTCCAGTTCCTTGAAGAACAACATTTTAGGTGCCGTTTTGAGTTGTTGACCAGTTTTCAAAGTCTTAACTTGCATCGATAGCCTTCTAAGTTTAACATCTTGCACTACCAATTCACTGATCACTGAACTGAAAACCAACTCAATATGTTTACAATTTCCAACCTTTCGAAACGACAACTATCTTGACCATCTTACATGCAACGAGCTGACTTTTGAATTAAGATTTTTTTTACTAGAACAAGGAAATGCTAGCCATATATACTAAATATAGTTGCATAAAGGGTAAAAAGAAAAACGACAATATTCCAAATAAATTGAGGAAGAGCAATACCAACTGTAGGTCTTGGTGTTGTCCTTATCTTCAGAATCTCCGGGCGAGGAATTATAGACCCAGAAGTTCCTATACCTCTGGATACTCTCACCTTAGTTCCATCTTCTAGGTATTTAACTCCAACCTTACAAGGCTTCCTACATCAATAACAATCCATTACAAAAACCTTATATTTGTTTTAAAAAAAATCAAAATATACAATCAGAATCGAGCCGATACCCGGAAACAGGATCAAGAACTTGAACATTTGATGCATGAAGTGGAGCCTCAACAGTAAATATACCACCTTCATGACCTGGACCTTGCTTAATGTGCTTTTTTACCTGTTAATTAGGGGGATTTAAAAAAACAATCTTTTCTAATAAAAGAGCAAGAATTGTATCTTAAATTTTGAAGAGTCTGACCAGATTTTTCCCTTCAACAATTACACGATTCTGAGAGCGAATAACGCGTTTGATAATTCCAGTTTCACCTTTATCTTTGCCCCTGATTATCATTACCTGTTCAATCCATTACAAAATAATAATTACTTAAAAAACATATAAATGGTTTCGAATTTTAACTTAAATCTAAAAGAAAAAAAAAACGGATATGGAAATTTAAAATGAGATGCTTACATTGTCACCCCTAAGAATTTTCCAGTGCCTGATAAGCTTCTCAGCTGCTTTCCAACCCATTTTAATCTATAACCCAACGCTTCGGAAATTCAGAACAAAAACAAGGAACTGGAATGCAAAAACAAAAAAGGAGGGAAATATTGTACCTTAGAGAGCTAAAGCACCGACCTTTTGCCAATGATTTGGAAGATCTGGATCTTGCTCCTTCTACGTCAGGATTTAGGGTTTTAGGGTTATACCCTAATATGGTTTATCGGGTTTTAGACTTTTTTAAAAGAGCCCACTTCTGTTTTCTTTAAAAAAAAATTCTGGTCAAAATGTAATTAAAAAGGTTTAGGGTAAAGTACATAAATGCTCACTAAATTATCCCAAAAAAAATAAAAAATAGTCACTAAACTTTCTATAGTTATATAATGGGCATTAAACTTTAGTTTTTGTTACAAAATGGTCACTGAGCCGTTAACTGGGGACATGACAGTTACAAAAATTTGTATAAAAATACATTTAATCCTCAATATTGACACATAAGTCAATTTAGATATCAATAACGAGGGTTAAATTAGGACTAAATTGATAGTATGTGTAAATATGAAAGATTAAATGTATTATTATTTAAATTTCCGTAACTGTCACGTCATCCACTTAACTACAGTTAATGGCTCAATGATCATTTTATAACAATAACTAAAATTTAATGCCTATTATGTAACTTTTGAAAGTTTTGTGATCATTTTGTATTTTTTGGGATAGTTTAGTGATCATTTGCGTATTTTACCCCAAAGATTTAATAACTCAATTTAGCCCTTAAAACCATATTCTTTTTTTTTTCACTATAGTACTTTTTTTGTCTATTGTTTTCTCCACCAAGGCGAAATGTTAATTTTGAATAATCAGCAGTTCAAATCTTGACGTTATAAATATAGTAAATTGGATTGAGAGGACCATTCGCACAATGAATCTATGCTAGATCGATTCCCTTCATGTTCCTTAGCGCTAAATATATTATCCAATGTAGAACATACAAATGAATGTGGAATTCAAAGCCAAATAAGCTCACATATATATAACTTCCATAAGAGAAAGTGATTTTCAAACAACAAATATAGAAACACAATTTGGACTTTAGTTGAACAATTTGAAAATTGTAACTCCAATCAATAGTGTGAGTAGCAACGGAGGGGAAACATAAGATGGACTCGCCGATGGCTGTATGACCGGTCTAATCCTCGGATTCATCGTGGCCGAGGGAGCTTCCGGTTCTTCATCTTCTTCGGGTGGCGAAGCAGGTGCCAGGTCCAAGGGAGTATCAGATTCTGGTACTGAAGCTTTGGAAGCTGTCAACAACAGCAACAACAACAACAACAATATTTTTTAAGAAAATAAATTCATGGTATTTCTCTTCGAGCTGCAACGTTGGGTTAAGCTAATCGAAATTCCGATGCAGATTCATTAGAGATTACCTCCAGGGCTCAAGGGTGATGCGGCTGTTGGTGGCAAAGTTGGAGCAAGTAGAAAGGGAACAGGGCCTGCCAAAAATGTTCTTCGGGTCAGTTAATGTTAATTTAAATTGTCTAAATCCAAAACCTGTTTAATTACTTGTGTAATAAGTTACCTGGAGCTGGTAAAGGAGTGCTAGAAGCTGCAAAAACGAAAGAAATGGAATGGTTATAACTTATAACATAAAACAAAGAGAAAATCATTTGAATTATAATATAAGCTTAATACACATTTCTCCCCCTAAACTTTACATATTTTCCCAACTTGCCCCCTAAACTATGTTTTGCCCACTTTTTCCCCCTAAAGTATTCGTCGTTACTCATTTTACTCCATTCCGTTACATTTTACCGTTAAAAAAATTCCAGCCAATAACATCCTGTCACGTCATCAACTCATTGACTAAGTCTATTCGTCTGGTTTTATTTAAAGGGTAAATGACATGTCAAGTCTGTCAGGTTTTTTTTGTTCAATTTAGTCACTGAAAAGTCTATTTTTACCTTAAATTGATCCCTATTTATTTATTTTTATTAAATATCAACATTTTAATAAAATAATATTATTAATAATAACAAATAATGGACTAAATTATAAAAATTAGAAATAAATAGGGGTCAATTTAAGGTAAAAACAGACTTTTCAGTAACTAAATTGAACAAAAAAAACCTGGCAGACTTGACATGTCATTTACCCTTTAAATAAAACCAGACGTATTGACTTAGTCAATGAGTTGATGACGTGGCAAGATGTTATTGGCTGGATTTTTTTTAACGACAAAGGGTAACGGAATGAGACAAAATGAGTAACGACGAATACTTTAAAGGGGGAAAGTGGGCAAAACATAGTTTAGGGGGCAAGTTGAGAAAATATGTAAAGTTTAGGGGGTAAATGTGTATTAAGCCTATAATATATAAAAACCAAGAGAAATTAAGCTCTGCACCTTTGCACTGCACTGGTACGCCACCCATGTTACAAGCTCGGGGGAGACTAAGTGCCAGGGTTCTGTTTATGGGCAGTTGAAGAGGTATATTTGCAGTAAAAACAAGACAAGCACAATCCATGCTGCTGCTCATAAGCGACTTCAACGAACCGCAACAGCCTTGAGTCGGTGACGACGAGCCATTCCCGCTGCTTCCGGTTATGAAATTTAGGCACGGGGTGAAGGTCGAGATCATTGAGGCCGTGCAGGCCGATGAAATTTGGCCTTTAACCGAAACGACTGAAAGGGTTGATAATATTGCAATGAGTTGGAGCAACTTGAAACATTCCATGACTTTGTTAATGAAATTGCAATGAGTTTGGAGTAATGTTAAAAGCCATGGAAATGGGAAAGATTTATAGTTTCGAGTTTTCGAGAGGGCTTCAAGCAAACAACAAGCAGCTTTGAATTGGGTTCTGGAGTTCAACTACTTCAACTAATTTCCTCACTGAAGTAGTCATTTTTTTTATGATATGACGAAATCACAAGCAGTTCGAGTTAGGCCGTTCGCCATGTTAGTTATGTTTATTTACGACCAACTCGATCGATTGATTTTAGCAGCCATGGCCCATGGCTGCATCTTCCTAGTATCTTACAAAACAAGGGATTTATGCATTGTTACCCTTTTTGAATAGTTTAGGACAATGGTTGTCGTTTTCTTTTGGTTCTACTTCTAAATAATTAATAAGAGTTGGTCATCCGAATATAACCAATCCATTTGCCAGTTTCCTCAAAAACACCATTATGTAACACAATCAAGTAAACCCCAAGTCTTCAAATCCAATCAAACAATTTGACTTTTCAGTCTCTATAGGCAGACAATTTGTCAGTTTCCTTCGTTGAAAAGCGCTTGTTAATATAAGTCACTCGAACGTGTAGCGGTCAAAAGACAGAGTATTGTCATAAAAACAGACAAAAACTGTTAAAAAACATACGAAAGAGCTGTCACCAAAC
The DNA here is from genome assembly GCA_958450335.1 of Hibiscus tridactylites. Taxonomy (NCBI): domain Eukaryota; kingdom Viridiplantae; phylum Streptophyta; class Magnoliopsida; order Malvales; family Malvaceae; genus Hibiscus; species Hibiscus tridactylites. Next base: position 105,832,568 of record OY288269.1, read on the forward strand.
AGACAAAAAAACTGACATAAAAACAAATTTGAATAAGAATTTGACAAAGTAGAAGAAAAACAAGAAACAAACTTGAAAAACGAAAAAATCATCGGAAAAGATGAATTTTATTTATGTACAGAACTAGCAGAACAACCAAAAGCCACTATCGGTAAAAAACGATAAAGAAGAAAAAATAATTTAGAAAAATATTATAATCGTCTAAAAAAATAGAAAAGTGAAAAAGTTATCTCAAAAATCATTAAAAAACATATGCTTTAAATCTTAAATCTTAATCACTAAATTTAAAATCATGAGATATAATTAAATCTTAAATTCTAAATAAACTCCTAAACCTTAAAATAACATGCTTTACACATGTGTATCAAATATTTTTTTTCATAATATATATATATAACAATAATTGCAAATATTCATTTAAATTGGTCTACGTGAATGTCTTATAATTGCGACACATGACATGCATAAAAGACTGGGATATTGAACATTAAAGAATTACATAAGCTTACATATTTGCTCTTTGAAAAAATATAAATTATAACCCTAAAATATAAACTCTATATTCTAACCACAAGCTCAAAACTCTAAATCCTATAAACTAAACTCATAAATTAAATTTTCAACCCCTAAAATAAAAAGAGTACACAACATGTATATCGAATGGTTTTCTTTAAAAATTAATATCAACTTTAAATAGACAATATAATTATATAAATACAATACATCTATTAATTCTTTCTTAAAATAATTTCTTAATTGGTATTCAAGCTTTGTTAACATTTATAATTAAAATTGTCATAACTAGTGAGGTTGGTTAATACTCTGCCGATTGCAGGGGCGGAAGACAAGAGGTATTAGTGGGGCATGACTCCACGAGATTTTAGAAAATTAGAATTAATCTCTTAAAACTTTTAAAAATTTTAATCTGGTGTTTTTAAAAAATTTATAAATTCATTTTAAGCTTTAAAAGTTTTGAATATTTATAATTAAATACAACATGATAATTAAAATTTCTTACTAAAATCTCTCAAAATTTAGTTAAACCCCTACTTTTTTAATAAAACATGTAAAGTAGACCTTCAAATTTAAAGAAAAATAGTTTAAACTTCAAAATTTTTAAGTTTTAAATTACGTTCCAAACTTTTTCACTAAGTTCTGCTAAGATCTTAACAAGTGTACACCCTTTGCAAGTATTAGGTCAAGCATTTTGGCCAACTGATTTAGACTTGGGTATGTCATTATTTCCCTTTGTTTTGAGAAACTAAAGCTGGTTGTAAACATTAGGTTCAACAGGGATGGACCGAGGTGTGCTGGTGGGGCAACCGCCCTCTAAAATTTTGAAAATTATATATGATTTAAAAAAATTAGAATTTTTCTATATATTTTCTATTAAAATCTATTTTCACCACTCCTAAACTTTTATAAGTTTGCCCCCTACAATTTATAGGTTCACCCCCTAACCTAAAGTCTTGGGTCCGTCCTGGGTTCACACCTGACATGGAAGGATGATTGAGCTTCTTCAAATTGTTCAACCAAAACCAACCCTGATTTAGTAAAAGTTGGCCACCCAAATGTAACTAATATAGTATGATCTGTTGCCGTGAAATGTGCTAATATATGTGCCCACCTTTCCCTTTGGGGAAAACACAATCCCATCTCTTTGTTACTCAAGCCTTTTTAGTGCCCAAAATAACTAGCACCCTCCTACAATCTGACCTCCAAAATGGCTTTTGAATATGTCAAGTTGGGTCTAGCCCTGGTTTTTGTGACCATGCTTTGTGGTTTAGCCACAGCTCAGTCCGGTTGCACCAGCGCGCTCTTGGGATTGGCCCCGTGTTTAAACTACATTACGGGAAACTCGACGACCCCGGCGTCGAGTTGCTGTTCTCAGCTTTCTAGCGTGGTTCAATCGCAGCCTCAGTGTCTTTGCTCGGCGCTCAGTGGTGGGGGATCATCATTTGGGATTACCATTAACCAGACTAAAGCTTTGTCACTCCCTGGAGCTTGCAATGTGCAAACACCACCGGTTAGCAGGTGTAACGGTAAGATCAAGCTAAACTTGAAACCCGAAAGCAAGGATAGACCGAGGGTGCTACGGAGGGGTCGCACCTCTAAAAATTTTAAATTCTCATATATTTTAATTTTTTTTTATATTTTATATTAATAATCTAATCTCACACCTTTGAGTTTTCAAATTCTCATATAATTTTACTAAATATAAAAAGGTAAAATGATAAAAGATGCCTCCAACGTTTGCATGTTTTGTCATTTGGCCCCCTATTCTTTTTTTGGGTCCAAATATGCCCTCAACGTTTGCTTGTTTTGTCATTTGGCCCCTATTCTTTTTATGGGTCCAAATATGCCCCCAACGTTTGCTTGTTTTGTCATTTGGCCCCCTATTTTTTTGGGTCCAAATATGCCCCCCCAACGTTTCATCCGTAGTCCAAATATGCCCCCAACGTTTCAATTTGGTCCAAATATGCCCCCGTTAGATGAAAACTGTCAGTCAATTGACGTTCAACAACTGATGCTGACTGAACTTGCCACGTATTAAGATCTGCTGATGCCACGTCAAAAAAAATTTATAATCCGTTGATCGTCAGTTGATTGACAGTTTACATCCAACAGGGGCATATTTAGACTATGAATGAAACGTTGGGGACATATTTGGACAAAAAAAAAGAATAAGGGGCCAAATGACAAAACAAGAAAATGTTAGGAACATATTTAGACAAAAAAAAAAGTCAAATGACAAAGCATATAAACGTTAGGAGCATCTTTTATCATTTTAATTACCATATAAAAACTCACTCCTAACATAAAATTTTGTGCATGTTATTGTCAGTAAGCAATATTCACCCAAAGTTAACATAAACTATCTTGAAAAAGCTAATTTGACTGTTTACCAGGTGCTAGTAGTCCAGCGGCTGCCCCAGTGAGCTCTGCAGTAAGTCCAGCAGCTGCCACAGTGAGTTCTGCAGTAAGTCCAGCAGCTGCCCAAGTGAGCTCAGCAGTAAGCCCAGCAGCCGCCCCAATGAGTCCAACGGCTGATAGTTCAGACGAGACGCCAGACACACCACCGGCTGCATCATCGATGCCGAGCATTCCTGCAGGTAGACACAACTTCCAAGTTCCAACATATATGTATATAAAGATATTGTTTCCTTTTACTAACAGTTTACTTCACACGTGAAAAATATGCAGGAACTGGTTCTAAAACAGTCCCTACAAAAGAAGGCAGCGAATCAAATGGAAGTAGCAAGAAAATGGCGATTGCTCTCACTCTCTTCACTTTGTTCGTTGCTTCATACATATGAGTTTCGCCTTATATTTTAAGCGTTTTATGTCAACTAGGAGCTTCTTTACCTACTACTATACGGGCAGTAGCCATTTGTATTCCTGCTTTGTCATGTTTGCTTAATGGAAATTATATGAGAATTGTCCTTTTTAGTTTCCAAGGTTTTGTTATGATTAATTTGGACTGACTTGTGTTGCACAACTAGCTTTAGTAGGTGAGTCTTCCACCAATATGATTTTCTGCATACACAACGCCTCAAATTCAAAACCTTGCTTAAGTGATACTAAACTTCCTACCACTTGGACCAACCCCATTGGTAAAATATTGACTTTTCACGCAATTTTAGGAAGAAAAAATTTGTGTAAGAGATGTGATGTAAAATAATTGAAAAGACAATTTTACCCTTGAAAAGTTGAATTTTGTTTTGTTGGAAAACTAAAAAGAGGATAGAAAGGGAAATACACATTGTAAAAGTAGTTGATTTTTTTCAATGAGACATTTTAAATGGGACAATTTTAAAACATAAAAGAGACATTTTAAGTAGGGCAGAAGTAGTATTACTTTAAAATGTATTGATTTTAAAATAGTAATAATTAGTAGAGTAAATTACTTTATCACAGCAAATTATTACTATACATTTTTTATTTTGCTTACCAAAATGTTTAGGTAAAATATCATTAATATTATATTTTATATTTTAATCACAAATCATTTAAAAATTAATGACTGTTGTAATCAATATTTTTTAACCCATAATTTAAGACAGAAGAAGAAATTATTAACTGTGAAGTTTAAACCAATTATTCTAAAAATTATTTACAAATGAATATTTTATCTAAATATTATCTGGGTCAATTATATATCAATTGTCGATTGCGGAACTATCCAAATTCAGATTGTACCAGCCAAATTAATTAATGTTGCTTGCTTTTGGAGTGAATTTGCCACAGGAATATCCCAAGTATTGTACTTCATTAATTTAGTTTATGCTGGCCATTATTTAGGATTGATTTATAAACAAAAAAATGTATCTATTTTTGTTCTAAAATATTTGGTGAAAAGAGTAAGATTGTTTATATATTAAATTTAGATATAAAATCAATTGAAAATTTGATAATAAATTATTTTTTATTTTACTCGTGGTTCAGTCGACATATTTCTTTATTTATAAAGTACAATGTTTAGCAAATAGATTCAAATCCAATCTACCGAATGAACTAACCTAAACTAAAATACCGGGGTACGTTTTCCACCGAACCTAAGTTATAATGAAATATTATAAATTGTATGTTCTACTTATATTTACTCGTATAAATGTAGAGAGCGATTAACGAACTGCTTGTAGATTGTTTATTTATTAAGTTAAATAAATGAGTATAAACAAAAAATTTATGTTCGTTTAATAAATAAACGAATGCGAACGTAATGTACGCTCAATTTATTTATGTTCACGAACAAGCTCACTTATAAGATCGTTTACTTAATTCTCTTTTTCTTTTTATTTTTTTACATTTTAAATATTGGTAATGATATGAACTAAATAGAACACATAGTGAACTTTGGAGTTCAAACTGTAAAAGCCTAAAGAGCTTAAGAATTAGAGGTGTAATTTCACAATTTTGACTAACATGTTAGTTGACATACAAATATTCAACATGTTTGCGCACATTAAATCAACATTTTCGCAAACGCTAAATAAACGAACGCGAACTCGAAAGTGTCAAATTTAAAAATTCAAGAATAGATGTCTAAAGTATTTTTTTCTCAAATGGGTATGCAGATTTTTATTCCCCTTCTACACACTAAATTAATTTTTTAAGAAGAATTTTAACACTAAAAAAATCTTCAAAAATGGGGTGCAATGCCCCCATGTGGCCATGTAAGTCCGTCACTAGAACACAATACTTAATTTTAAATGAATATAAATCAAATATAAACACTTTCAAAAAAAATAAACAAATACAAATATAATCTTATTCTTTCGAACTCATTTCATTTATACCCTTCTCATATTCGTTGTATTTGCATGAACCATAAAAGATATGTATTTTTTTCTCTTTTTTCTTTTTAATGCTTAGTTGTTGAAAAAACATGTTTATTCCTTCAATTTGGTAATTTTTTCTAATAGATTTTTTTTTTATTTCAGTGCTTAAATTTATACTTTTTTATTTTTAATTCATTTGATAGTAATGTTATAAAATTGTAACACGTAAAACAATATAATGTCATAAAGAAATAAATTCACGATTAATGTAGAAGTGTGTAGGAACCAAATTAAAATACATAATCAAATTTAAGGACCAAAGAGTAATTTTCATTTATCTCTTATTCAAAATACAACCTAAAATAATGTGGGAAAATTACACTAACAAGACATAAATATTAATCTCGCTTTCTCTTTCTCTGTAGCTATTTCTCTCCGTTGTTACATATCGTCTCTTTCCTCAGGCAAATTACACGCCGCCGTTTGCCTTCCTCCATTTCTCCCGGCGACGGAGCTTAAATTTTGTTTGTTTTCGCGGGTTCTTGGCTTTCAGGTAAGCCGTAAGCTATCTTCTTTTGTTCCTTTCAGAAGCTTCACATTTAAAGCCTTTTTTTCTTCTCTTTACTTGTCCATTTCTTAACCGATATTTGTTAGCGATTCCTTAGAATTTAGATTTTATTTTGAAATTATTCAACACCCTTTCCTTTTCGTTGAATTAGAAGTGGGTTTCATGTGAAGGTGCAGGAACGTTGGTTTGTACTCCTCTTTATGAGAAACTTTCCTTTTCCTTATATGGTGAAAAAATCAGTTTTGTTTTCTCATTTTTCACGAGTTTCTTTGTTTTCTTTCTGGGTTTTGGGTTAACATGCTGATAAAGTGAATTGTTTGTGGTTGTCTGTGATGGTGAAATTCAATCAATTCGGGGAAATGATATATATAGCGTGGCGCTAACTGCTACGCTTGTTTGTAAATGTGTTTGATTCTTGTGCTTGTTATATTTGGAAATGTGTGTTCATTGTGCTATAATTTCTGGTCTTATATGGTGTGTTTTATAATTGTGGAGTTCAAATGTTCAATTCGTTGTCATTTGTTCGATAAGTTCGCCGGAGGAGTAAACTGTTTGCCCGTTGTTCCTTGTTACAGTTGTAGGTTCTTGGATGTTTGCTTTGGTATTCTGAAAGAAATTTGTATCATGAAAGATGGCTTCTTGCTGGTTCTGCTTCATCGATATTCGATTGGACTCTAATTAATATGTTAGCTCCAAAATTCGAAACTATGGATTTGGTTCTTACATACATGTTCAAATTTGCTCTTTCAGATTTCATATTTCACTGCTGTGATTGACAAAACAGAAATTTGTTACCGAGGAGGAGACGTTGGAATCAATGAAACACTGGTTATTATGTCTGGATTAATTGAAGGTCTTCCGGATCCCGTTGCCCTTAGGTGCCTAGCACGGGTTCCCTTCTATCTGTATCCCAAGTTGGAGCTTGTTTCTCATTCCTGGAGAGTTGCCGTTCGTAGCCCCGAGCTGTTTAAAGCTCGAGAAGAGGTTGGCTCAGCGGAGGAACTTCTTTGTGTGTGTGCTTCTGACCCTGAGAATTTATGGCAGATGTATGATCCTCTTCGTGACCTTTGGATAACTCTTCCTGTCCTTCCCTCAAAGATCAGGCGCCTTTCCCACTTTGGTGTGGTCTCCACCGGTGGAAAGCTGTTTGTGCTTGGTGGTGGGAGTGACGATGTCGATCCATCCACCGGCGATCAAGATGGGAGCTTTGCAACCGATGAAGTCTGGTCATATGACCCTGTAATGCATCGGTGGACTCAACGTGCATCCATGATCTTACCTCGTGCCATGTTTGCATGCTGCGTTTTGAATGGAAAAATCATAGTTGCTGGTGGTTTCACCAGCTGCAGAAAATCTATATCTCAAGCGGAAATGTATGATCCCGAGAAGGATATTTGGATTCCGATACAAGATCTCCACCGCACTCACAATTCAGCATGCACAGGATTAGTTATTGGGGGAAAGATGCATGTCTTGCACAAGGGGTTATCTACAGTGCAAGTGTTGGACAATGTGACATTGGGGTGGACAGCCGAGGATTATGGTTGGCTCCAGGGTCCAATGGCAGTTGTACAGGGAGCCCTGTATGTGATGAGCCATGGACTTATATTCAAGCAGGAAAAAGACTCGAGAAAGGTGGCGATTTCTGCTTCCGAGTTTCGTAGGAGAATTGGGTTTGCAATGGCAGCACTAAGAGATGAAATCTTCGTGTTCGGAGGATTGATAGGCCCTGATCGATTTAATTGGGATATCAAACCAGTTTCCGATGTTGATATCCTGACAACCGGGGGCGATAGACCAACATGGCGTCAGGCAGCTCCGATGACAAAGTGCCGAGGAACAATTTTCGGTTGTACTCTGCTAAGAATTTAGCTTCCCAACTTGTTCTTTGTTCATGGTTTTGTGATTTAAGAGTAAAGAAGCCCCACTGAAGGAAGGCCATGCATCAAATATAAGATTTCTTCTTTGTTCCCTTTGTTTATGAATGAAGTTTTAAAAAAACAAATAAATAAAATGAAATCATGGATTATGAAATTAATTTCAAATAATGAATTTCATTTTTTTTCACTTTAAACAAATTGAGAAGTTGGTTTTTTAATTTGTCAAAACTGATCGAATTTTTTAAAAAATAAAATTTAGTTCAATTGTTTAACATGGTCGGTTTTTATTGTTAATTTGTTAAATATCAAAATTAATAATTCAATGTAATTTATATAAAATAAAATTAATAAAAATCAGTCGTTGAATAATTTATAGGTAAAAGGTTAAAAATAGCTCTCAACATTTCACATTTTGGTCCAACAATTCTAATATTTTATTTTTCGTTTAAATTTCACTCTTATTAGATGAAAATCGTTAGTCAACTAACGGTCAACGCTTGAAACTAATGTAAAATGTCTGTAAGTCATGGGGAGATGACGTGGCACTGCTACAAGACATTTTTGCTGATGTGACATTTTTAAAAATTAAAAAATTTAATTAATTATTTTTTTAAAGAAAATATTTTTTAAATATTTTTAACCAATCGCCACATCAGCAAAGTGCCACGTGGCAATGTCAAGTCATCTTCTCATGCCCTTGCATTAGCCTCAGGCGTTGACTGTTAGTTAACTAACAGTTTTCATCCAACAAGGGTGAAATTTGAACGAAAAATAAAATGTTAGCTGATTGTTTGCACCAAAAAAAAAAGATAGAGCTAAAATACCAAGAAAAATAAAACATTGGGCATAAGGCCCTAAGAACTTAAAAGCCCAATGATTTGAAACACCGCCGGCAAGTTTAAACCAACGATTTAACCGGCATTAACTAAAACCCTAAAAAAACAAGGAACCGTTCCATGGAAGGAGCAAAAATGGAGGATGCTCGGGTCGAAGAGTGTGAACACGACAACAGCAATACACAAGAAGATGCTCAAGTGGAAGAATCTGAACAAAACAACAAAGACATGGAGGTCGCACCCGCCCTCATTTCCGTCCACCCGACCCGGAGCTCAGTTGCAGTCGCTGTCGGGTCGGACCTTCGTGTCTTCAGTCTCCTGTAAGGCTTTTGCATTTCCTTCCATTCGCCTCCTGCTTTTACCTGTAATTACACTTCGCTTACTTCAAATTTCCGTAAGAAAATGAATAATGTTTAAAAGAAGAAAAATGGGTGTTTGCAGAGACAATTGTGCTGTGACTTTGGTTGATGATTCGGGCGGGGCTTCTCATAATGATTCAATTAGATGTATTAAATATGGAAGAAATGGGAAACTATTCGTATCTGCTGGAGATGATAAACTTGTCAAGGTTTGGTCTACTGATTGTTGGCGCTGTATTTCCACTGTGTAAGTTCTTAAACACCCAACTAGTTTGTTTTTTGGGGGAAATTTTTACTTTATTTTAGTGGTGCATTATGAATATGATGTATGAACAGGATTTCTGAGAAAAGAGTGAGTGCAGTTGCTATAAGCAATGATGATCTTCATGTTTGTTTTGCTGACAAATTTGGAGTGGTTTGGGTAATGGATCTCCCGGGATTCGGTGGAGCCGAAGCTCCACTTAACAAGAAGGCGGCGCCGTTGCTTGCTCATTATTGTAGTATCATTACTAGCCTGGTAATTGATTAGCTACTTTGGGTTAAGGATTGTTTCCCTTTTAATCGACACATGTATGTTGTTGAGAGAATGGTTCGTTTATTAACAGGACTTACTTACAGGAGTTTTCACCCGATGGGCGATTTATTGTTAGCGCCGACAGAGATTTCAAAATTCGTGTAAAACCATCATGCCTTAACTTTTCTATAACAATGATAGTGGATAGCATGATAAAGCACCAATGTGACATGATATTTTCTATTGGCAGGTCACAATGTTTCCTACGAAGCCATTAGATGGAGCTCATGAGATTCAAAGCTTTTGTCTTGGTCATACGGAGTGAGTGAGTTTTTTTGTGATTACATGTTTCCTTTGCATTGCTTTGATGTTGTGTATATGAAAGGTACTATTTTCAAAGAAAATTTTGGGCTGAATTAAGGAACGATAGTATGCTTGAATTTGCTTGATTCTTAGTCGAGGACTCTAGTAGGTTGATTTTCGACCTGTTTATGCACTATCTGAGAATATGTAATTCTCTATTTCCATAATAGAAGATATAGGTGCTCATTTTAATTGTGTGTACAGATTTGTTTCCTGCCTTGCCTTCGTCTGCGCTCCAGATTCTCCACAGGGTCTTCTTGTGTCTGGAGGTGGTGATTCAACTGTGAGTATTGAGAATTTTATTTGTTTAACCTGCAAAGTTGTTTCTTGTCTTCTTCATTAAGTTTCCAAGGTCCAAATTTCGGAAATCAATGAAATTGTCGTGTTCTTCAGGTTCGCATGTGGGATGTTATATCCGGAACCCTCCTTGATACTTGTGAAGTTGGTGCAAAGGTATAACTCTCTTGTTATTAAAATTTATGGAGATTACTGATAATGTTTCGGGGAAAGAGAATATCATTCACCACTGTTTTTCTACTTTTAATTTTGCTGTTAAGCATTTTATCTTGGTTTTATTTTTACCTCTTTATCGAAGGTGGGACAGGTTGAATCTGATGCTACTGGAGGAAACTGTTCAACTGTTACTGACATATGCACAATTCCTGATTGTACCCTTATTGCAGTAGCCATACAAAGGTCAGGTTCTGAGTAATCTATATGCTTGTTTTTCTTCTCCTTCAATGGTACGCCTGTTCAGTTGATTACCGTAACACTCATTCTATTCTATGTAGTCTACGAGGAATAATGCTATTGACGTGCGACCTTCCATCTCGGACTCTTTCTGTCACAAAGGTAGAGAATACAACTTGCACTACAATTTAAACACAAAGGATTGTTTAGCATGCATGCCTTGGAGACCGGTTTCATTATGTTAGTTTGACATCATGCTAGAATTTTCTTTGAAAATTCCAATTTTGGCAGGTGGTCTCAATCATCGGAGAGAATTTTGTTCCTACAAGCCTCGGCAGTAGTATATCCGGAGGATTATTATGGATGGTAACAGGTGCCTCTAATTTGCGAGGTTCTGACGTTTCATCTTTGTCCAGAGTGAAAGTCATCTCTGGTTGCGCTTCAGAGCAGGAACCAGTCGTGTTGGCTGATACTGAAATACCTGGTGGAGCCAAACTACTCGAGAAGTTGCAGGGAAGTATGTCAATTGACGAAAAGGTGTTCTTGGCAGCGGCGGACGCCGTGAAAACAGCAATGTGCAACTTGTTAATTAAGAAGCAGTATTCTGATGAGAAACGAGAGTTCAGAAAGCGAACAAGAAACGATAAGAAAGGCACACAATGATTCGGTAACTTCTGTAGCTTTTCCCTTGAGATAGTTGAGCATGTGTATGACATCGAGGTACTCGTAACATCTCTACTAACTAAGCAAAGGAAAAATACACAATTTAAAGGGTTAATTAGGGCATTGGATATAAAGATTTTAAAGTTGATTTAATCTTGATATTTACCTCTACGTTTTAGGTTCAAATTAAGTTTTGGTTGCTTTGGGAACAATCATTATGCTGCTAAACTCTAATGTAAACTTTCATTTGCTTTTGGCTGAGATTGAAACTATAGTGAAGTGAAAGAAGACGATTTTTTTGTAATAGGTGCTTAAAGTTTTATTTTTCGATAAAATAGGTGACTAAAGTATTTTTTGGCCAAAATAAGTGCCTAAAGTTTTATTTTTGGCTGAAATAGGTGCCTAAAGTTTTATTTTTTGTTGAAATAGTTGACTAAAGTTTTTTTTTTTGTTGAAATAGGTGCCTAAAATTTTATTTTTTTGTTGAAATAGGTATCCAAGTAGGTGCCTTAATTGACTTTAAAACAAACCAAAAATGTAACTTTAGGGCACCTATTTCAGCTAAAAATAAAATTTTAGGCACTTATTTTGGCTAAAAAATACTTTAGGCGCCTATTAAAAAAAGAGTTATAATTTGAGTACTTATTTTGTAATTAAGCCAAAATTTATATTTTTATAGGTACTAGACTAGTATAACATGTTGTGTTTCTTTATTTTTTTCTAACAAAATACCATGATGGTTTTACATTTTTCAATAAATTTATGCACACACGTTAAATATTTTTAATTGTTAATTTTAATGCAATCATATATATTAATTTTGAGATTTTTTTTGTCTTTTTCGTTCGTTTATTTGCTTTTATATTTTAATTAACTTGTTTTCAATTAAATACTCATTTGATTATTGAATTCAACCCTTTCTTCTAATGTGATGTATATAAATTTTCTGTCCCAAGTCGGTTTACAAATATAATACAGAAAAAATAGCACGAATGTAATACGAACAATATTACGAATATAACATGAATACATGACACTAAATATTTAGAATTATGCTAAATATGCGATAAACTGAGAAACAAACAAAATAATTAAAACTAACAATGTCATGAAAACTAACATTTACACAATAAAAATAAATTAGAATTTTCATAAAATTAATCATCAATGTGTATAATAATCTGAATACATGAAAACTATAAGACTTGATTAACAAGCAAGGCCATAAATAAATAGATTAATAAGCCGAGTCAGCTCACATGGCTATCTCCATTAAAATGTATTTTCAGGAATTCCTCCCCACCAAGCTATTTCCAAATATATAAACATATAAAACCGATTCTTAGAAGGGCAAAAATAAATTGGATTAAAAGTAAAACCAATTATTTTTAGAAAATTACCAACCTTGTTATTCACGCCTGGACGTTTGAAATTTAAGTAAATTTTGATTTAAGTATTAAATTTGAAAAAATAGATTTACTTAAAAATAAATAAATTTGTTTAAAATATGGATTTGACTCAAACTCTAAAATTCAAGGTTCCAATTTGGATCGATCTATTTTTAGGTTTATATGTATTTTCACATAAAAATAATATATAATTCTATAATGTAAAGATTAGAAAAAATAATGTAGAAAACAATAAAAGTAATAATAAAATAATACACATTTAACATATTATTATTATTATTATTAGAGTAAACTACAACGGAGGTCACTCAATTATGGGTAAGGTTATATTTGAGTCGAATAGTTATTAAAAGTTACATTTGGGTCACTCAATTATGGGTAATGTTACATTTGGGTCACATAATTATTAAAGGTTACATTTGGGTCACTCAATCATGGGTACGGTTACGTTTGGGTCACCCTTCATATTTAAAAAGTACATCAATTTGGTCATTTTTTTCTTCCAAATCACTTGTATACCCTCGTTAACATTAGAGTACTTCATTTGAAATCATTAATTAATCTAATACACAAATTGATATACTTTTTTTTAAATGTGAAGGGTGACCTAAATGTAATCTTACCCATAATTGAGTGATCCAAATGTAACCTTTAATAATTAAGTGACTCAAATGTAACTTTTAATAATTGAGTGACCCAAATGTAACCTTACCTATAATTGAGTGATCTTCGTTGTAGTTTACCCTTATTATTAATATAATTTTAAAAATAATTACACATTTTATTAATACGATTAATATATACAATACTTTTTTCATGTTTGATACAGTCCTAAACAAACATATTACAAATACATACAAAATTTATATTTTTTGTATTTAATTCAAAAATAATGAAAAAAATATTTTATTTTATTTAAATCGAGTCAAACAGTCAACCAGCTCATAAACAAGTCAATTTAAAAAGATTAAAATAACAAAACAATAAATTTCAATGAGAAAATTGTTCAAAATGTAGCATTCTTGAGGGAATGTTAAGCACTTTTCGGTTCCCTCACAGCACTAAGCATTTCACAAAGCAAATGTTAAGCTTGTTTAGTTGCTGCTTCACCTAGGGATGGGCATTTCACCCGGGCTCGACGGGTTCCGACTCGACCCGGCTCGATCGGGTCGGATATTTTTATGAAAAAATCGGATTCGGGTCAAGTCGGGTTTTTGTGTATGTTGAAGTCGGGTCGGGTTTGGGTTTTAGGGTGAAAAAATCCCCTGACCCGGGACTAATAGTGTAATTTCCCCCTAAATTTTTAGGGATATTTGTAATAATACCCTTTTATATATATATTTTTTATAATTTGGTCCTTAAATTAGTTTTTTATTTACAATTTAGTCCTTAAATTTATTAATTTGTTATAATTATGTCTCTTAAAATTATTTTTTACAATTAAGTCCCTAAAATTATTTTTTTTCCTATAGATCGGGTCGGGTTTAAAATATTTATTTTAGGGTCGGGTTCGGTTTTAGGATTATTAGTTTCGGGTCGGGTTCGGATAGGCCAAAAACCCGACCCGTGCACATCCCTAACTTCACCTCAACATGAAAGTTGAAACAAGAAGAAAAAAAAACGAAATTAAAACCATCATTTTACATTGCCAACAAAGCATCATAGTCCATTAACAATACAACCCTTTTACATTGGAAAATCAAAACTAAAATCTGCAGCAAATTCATAAAAAAAAGAAGCAAATGGGAAGTGGTCCACACAAGATCACAATCAGACCAACAATGGCAGTAAGTTCTTTAGCTTGGCAGGCACGAAACACATTGGAACAAAGATGATTAGCACGAAGAATGATCATGGCTTTCCCGAACATCGGTTCGCGGCCTCCTTTCGTTTGTGTCATCGAGATAATTCTGATAAATATAAGAGGCAAAACCACAGACTGCAAGAAGCATAGCAATTACCTTCACACCATTCATCTTGTCATGAAAAACTACCATAGCAGCTAGAGGAGTTACAGCCAATGACATAGTACTAATCACATTCGAGAACAGAGACGAGACGAGAAATATCAAGCCTACAACACCAACAGCACATACTTGCCAAGTTATAGCAGTCCAAACCAATGTCAGCACGTACGAAACTCGTCCGGCCTCGAACCCCTGCATCTCATGCTGCAAGCTCTTCCATTCTCCGCTCGCAAAGAGTCCCAAGACCGATACACAACTCGCAACGACCGATGTATAGATTTGCATTTCCAAAACAACAGAAAATGTTTCCTTCTTCAAAACCTTTTGGAAAGAAAGTTGCATAAGGGAAAGCAGAAGGGAGTAAAGGGCAGAAGCTCCAAGGGTAGAGAGGAAGCCTATGAGAAACTTCGCCTTGGAAACACCCGATGGACCTTCGGAATCATCGTCGACTGCGATTAAGGCAGCAGACAATGACAATATAACCACTGAATTAAGGATCAAAGCAGTGAACTTTTGTGAATTAAGGAAGTAGGAGAAAACTGCATTGAAAGCTAATTGAGTTGCACAAATGATTGAATACGTAGAGGCTGAGAGGTACAATAGGCCTACAGAATACAACATATTGTCACCGGCTACGAGTGCTCCGATAACGGAATAAATCAGAGCAAGAATTCCGGTGGAAGAAGTCGAAGGTTCGGAAGAATGCCGAAGAAGAAACAAGGGGATGAAAAGAACCGGGAAGCCAGCAGTTTGCACAACAGTAGCCATCCATTTACTATTTCCACCCTGATCATAATAAAACCTCCCCAGGAGAACAGCAGCAGCTTGGCCAGCAATAAGGAAGAAAATATTGATTGCCACCAAAGTCCACCATTGCCAATGCTTGAGCTTAAGAAACGGTGATGGGTCCATCAAAGTTTCAACCTTTAAACAGTTTTAATCTATACAATTGCAATTGAAAACTGAAATCAATGAAAAAGATCAAATTTAACATTCATATCAAGCTTCAAGTTTTAAACTAGAACCAGCATTCAAGTTTTACACAGCATTTCAACAACGAAAAAGAGTTCTTATCAGAGTACTGAAAATATTTCAAATTTCTTACACTTCAGTTTCGAATCTGTCACAGAATAGCGGCACGCCAAGAATACGATCGGAAGAGAAATGGGAAGTTTTGATTTTTCATTCACTTCAACCTCATGAAATGAAAACTGTTGGCTGACGCCTGACGGCCCGTGATTCTTGATTACATTGTATATTTATACTGAGGGAAGGGGTGAAGTTTGAAGATTTTTATTAGGGATTAATATTGAATGATATATTTTTTATGGGAGTAAAGAGTAATTTTATCATTTATTTATTTAGATTTTTACAAATTTATAGGTATTGGGCTAGTGCAATTCCATTCCGACTTGGGCTGCAGCTAGGGGGTTTAAATTCGGGTATTCGAAGTATCTGGTACCCAAATCATCGGGTAATATTATTTTCAACCCGCGTCCCGACTTGATTATTGGGGATATTCGTTAGTTGGGTACCTAAAAAATCGGGTATTTGAGTCCTTTGAAAATAAATATAAAAATATATATTTATTGGTTTAAAATAAAAATATGTATTTATTAAATTAAATACAAAATTATAAAAAAATTAATATTTTTTATTAGTTTAATATATATATAATATAATATAAAAAGTATTAATTTTAAATATATCCGGGTACCTGAATAAATTGAATACCCGAAAATTTATAATATTTTGACCCACCTGAATAAAAAGAAATTTTCAAATAAATAACCGATTATTTATATTCACGTAGTCGAATAGTCGGAACAAATCAATGGAGTCTAATATGTTTGACCTCTCAAGCTCATTAGGGTTACAAACAATGTTGGTTTTATAGTATTATTTTCGTATTTTCCCCTTAAATCGTTATCTTGTTTTCAGGTTCCTTATTAATTTTTCAATGGACATGGTCTGATCTTTCTTTGCTTTCTTTTTGAGAAATTTGCAAATAAAAAAGAGCGATACTTCGAATTGCTTACGTCCTTTGATTGGATTCCGATGGGCCGTCTGCCATCCGCCGTTGAATTTCAGGGACGAAGGCACGAATCTAATCGCGAGAACGGCCGTCAGAGGTCTGATTCTAATGTTTCCCTCGATTACCGCCGTCACAGCCGTCGTAGCCCTAGCTACGAAGCATACGAACGCGACCACCCGAGCCGCCAGGGTAACCAACAGCGTAATCGTTCTGGTTCACCTGAATACGGAAACCCTGGAAGACGAAGCCCTGTCGAAATTTCTAAAAGAAGGCAGCGTTTTGACCGTGAGAAATCCGATGTTTCTATCGATTACTGCCGCCGACGGCGCAGTCCCAGTTATGATGTCTATGAACGCGACCGGCCACAAAACCGCAACCGTTCAGGGTCACCTGGTGGCGAAAACCCTAGAAGACGAAGCCCTGTCGAAATTCCTGAAAGAAGGCAGCGTTTTGACCGCGAGAAATCCGATGATTCTATCGATTACCGCTACCGACGACGCAGTCCCAGTTATGATGTCTATGAACGGGAAAACCCTAGAAGCGATGATTTGTGCAATTTACCCTAAAATTAACTTTTACAACTTAAATGTAATAAATGTACAATATAATATAAATATTAATTATAATATTCAAGTAGTGGAGTGTAACCCCCTCGTCCCGGTCTAACCAACAAAACGACTCGAACAGGTTACACGGGGAAAATCGAAGCGAAACCCGCTAAGGCCTCACTTCGGTTAGCAATTCTATTTTTTAATTATCTTGTCTAAATACCACATTTAATCCTAGGTGTGAAGACAACAGCGGAAAAATAAAAAACGAATACAATCCAAGCAGAGCATACGATAACTTAAATTTATCAAGTAGCTTAATTGGTCAAGTTCCATGCACACGAGGCAAAATCATCGTAAAGGATACATATAAACTCATCAAGGAAGCATACAAGCTTCAGGGACTAAAATGTAACATTCACAAACTATTGAAGATGCAATTTAACCGATTTAACTGCCTGCATTTCGAAACATACTTGCCCGTTCAGAAACGCGGGCTCCATTTAAAAAGTATATACCAAGCCGTTCCGGAACGGTCTCACCTCGTTCCGGAACAGAAGTCTACAGTGGCGAAACGTATCGAAACAAGTTTCGAAATAGGGGCTCATAGTTGCAAATTGTATCAAAATGGCACTACCCCCGTTCTGATACGAGTACCCCTGGAGCTTTGGCCATTCCAAAATCATAGTAGGCGTTCCGAAACGCCTGCACACAGTTTGGCCTGAAAACATGTTTTAACACCCCAAACGTCCCGAAACTGCAATATATCATACAAACATTCTAGATACAAAATATCCTAATTACATCACCAAACATGCATTCTAGCAACAAAATGAAACTCAACTCAAAGTTCATAAGAACACTTAGTTTCAAGAAAACACTAACAAGTCAAAAAGCAAGGTAATTCATCCAAGGCCACAACAAACATCAACATAACTTAGCATCATCATTTAAAACATGCTAGAAACATTAAGAAGCCAAAATAAAGGAGTTTGAACACCAACTCCCTGACATCTAGCCTAGCAATCTCATTGTCTAAGTGTTATTACAACTAAATAGACCATACTTTGAGCCACCCAAGAACTCCTCCCTTGCCCATTTACCTCCCGAAGCCTTTAACGATCTGCATTGTTGAAAAAACATCATCATTGTTGGAAAAACACTAACAAGTCAAAAAGCAAGGTAATTCATCCAAGGCCACAACAAACATCAACATAACTTAGCATCGTCGTTTAAAACATGCTAGAAACATTAACAAGCCAAAATAAACGAGTTTGAACACCAACTTCCTAACATCTAGCCTAGCAATCCATTGTCTAAGTGTTATTACAACTAAATAGACCATACTTTGAGCCACCCAAGAACTCTGTGAACTCCTACCTTGCCCACTTGCCTCTCGAAACCTCTAACGATCTGCATTGTTGAAAAAGGAAAGCGTAAGCTTAGAATCTTAGTGAGAGGAGCTCTAAAACACAACAACAATGCAGTTTTAAAACATATATCTTAGATTTAAAGCAAAACCATTTAAGGAAAGGATAAAATGAAACTCAAACATAAACGAAACATGGTATGCACATGCATAACCAATACCCGATGGAACTACACATCACCGTACACTACAACTAGCATTATTTCGATGGGACTACACATCACCGTACTCATCTACTAGTCACTACTGATGGAACTACACATCACTGTAAACAACCACTAACCATCACGTAAGGCTCGACATCAACTACGACAACACAACAATCATTAAAACGAGATAAAAACAATTCACAAACATTACCACAACACACATAAACACGATCGCCAATAATCAACCAAACAAAACGAGATTAGATAAACTTACTCTTGGGTCTAGGTTAGTCTCTAAGACTCCACCCAAACCTTATAAACCTTCATTGAGCATAATTAAAACCTCAAAACAGTTTTCACTCACTGATTGAGCCTAAACGAAAGTCGGAACACCGATCTCAAGCCTCCGTAGCACGCGGTATCGCACTCGAAGTACCCGAATCAATATCCTCTGCTTCAAGTCAACCCAAAACAAACTATTAGGAAGCTAAAAACACTTGTAAACCAGCAACAACCTGGAAACTCACTTCTTGCAATCAAAACAGATTGATTCAAACTCAATTTTTATCCATAACTTCACCATTTTCGTTCTAGACAAGTCTCACACTGAAATCATCCATTTCAACCATCAAAACACATCTAAAACCATCTAGAAGCATCCCCCAACATCAAAGGAACCACCAGCCACGTTTTCAACCCAAAACCAAGCTAAAAACTTAACATTTTCAACCCCAAAACCCTATTTTTATACCCATTTCGGGATTCTCATAATTAGCCATCATTTTTAACATTTCTAAGACACTAAAGCATGATTAAAAACACCCTTAAACATGACATTAAAATACCCACACAAAAATAAATCTAAGAAATTACCATTTTTGAAATATTGAGTTTTAGGGCAAACTTAGAAATCATTGGGTAAATGAAAAACTAAGTTGAAATCTATCTTAATCTAATAAAGACCATTAGTTTAAAACATTTACCTTGAAGAAATCACCACAAATGAAGGTTTGATGAAGAATGCTTGCTCTTGAATGGTTTTGAGCTTTTTGCTTTTATAAACAAGGTGATACCTTTCTTTTTGATTTTGAAAAGAAATGAGATAATTTTTTTTAATTTTCTTTTATGGTGTTTTTGTAAATAGTGGCATATTTTTATAAAATCAGTATTTTAATATAATTTAGCCCAAAACCAAACTTAGTTCAAAACCGGTAAACTTTCAGGCCTTAAACTGGGGTGTTACATGGAGAAATTAGTATCGGTTTCTAAGATGCATTTAATTCTTTCCTTTCCTTTTTAGTTTTTTAGGTAGTGTAGTGTCGGTTTTAAGACCTAGTTAATTTATTCCCGTTGATGTTTCTATTTTTTTCTTGAATCAAGACCATGATGAAATATTCTTTTTAATAATAAAATTGGCTTTTACCATTTAAAAATTAAAAAAATATCATTCTACTTCTTCTTTTTACTTTCTAGAATTAATCTTCCGTTTTTTTTTCATCTTTGCAACTTCATCGCAATGCTTTCATAGCATCATTCGAAGGATCGTTTGAATTTGGTGGACGATGTTTGGATCGCCAATAATAAAAATCGTCTTTTGAAGATTATCAATTTTTTCTGAGAAAATATCTGTATTTTTTTCTTTGTTGATCGTTAATAGGATAATAACATGAATAATGGTCCGTTATCGTCGCAATCAGACGTTACACGTTAAATCGCGCCCGCAATTCTCTGTTTTGGTGTGGATCTAATTCTCATGGCAATTTTTGGCGATATTGATTTCGGACGACAACAATATTGCTATATAACTGTCACAATCGAGATTACGAACCATTTTTTAAAACCATGATTAGGTGTTTAATCAATTTGTAATTCCGAGGTCAGTCAAAGATTTTATGTAGATAAATACAATATATATATATATATATATATATATATTATATTTAGCTCTTATAATTGAAAATGTCTTTTTGTTATTTTCAAGCTAAGGATTTATTGTGAATTCAGTTTGAGCAACTTCACAAGATTTAGATCTGTGAAGACCATGAATTTAAATCTCGATTTTAGCCTCGTTTTTGGTCGTGTTGCGGTTTTCACGATTGTGAACATAACGGAGGCTATTGCGGTCATAAAAAGTTAGAGTGTTTTCCAATTAGAGTGTTTTCCAACACGTATTATAAAATAAAATAATTATAATTATAATCATAAAAAAGTTATTTTTAATGATTTTTAAAGTGTTTTCCAACACTTATGAACTTAGATTACTGAAATTATAAGACTACATTGAAAAAAAAAATGTTCACTCTAAATTATGAAAAAATTCAAAGACTGAAATAACAAAGATAAAAAGTAGCATGACTGGAATGGAAATTAACCTATACCCTCAAAAAAACTTTGGCATCTCATAATTTAGAATAGAAATCTTCTGTCCCTTTTCGGTGCCCCTATGTATGCCCCTACACTAAAAATTAGGTTTAGGGTTTAAGGTTTGCAGTTATGATTAAAGTTTAAGGAATTTAAGGTATGATATATGGTGTAGAATTTAGGGTTAAATTTTAGAATTTAAATTTTTTAGTGTTGTGGTATAAAAAAATACCGAAAGAGCTAAAAGATTTTTATCCTATAACTTAATCTTTTATTTATGGGGTCAAACCCTAATCTTCAATTTCAATTAAAAAATTTTAATGAGGTCTTTTTATATCAAATTAATGGGCTCTCCTAATACAATTTTTCTAATTGGATTCTCATTACCCAATAATTTTTTAACGATAATAAAATAAGATTATAATATTAATAACAAAACCTAAATCCCTATTTATTCTTCGTTTTCTCTATGGCTTTCAAACCCTAAAAGGGTTGTTTTCACGCCGTCGTCATCACACCAGCATCTAGAGCCGCGCGATTTCACCTCTTGTCGTCTGCACGCCGTCAATCCCCTATCCTCAACGTCGACCAATCCTCTCCCTGTAAGTCTCATCAGCTCGCCGTTACTACCGTTATTTACCGCTACCCGTTAAATTGCTACCGCAATCCACCGCTACTAGTGTGATTCCGCGTCCCACCGTTGTTTTCGCCGATAGCGGTTTCGGCCGGCGGTGTTACCGCTAAATAGCGGCCGCTATAGCGGTCGCGGGCTGTTTTTTGAAACCCTGATCATAGCTACCTGGACCGAGATTATAGGAACGGAATGCAATCGGAGTCTGAATATGATGAGGAGTTGGAAGGATTGAACTTTGAGGAGTATAGGAGGCTGAAGAGGCAGAAGATGAGGAAGGCGTTGAGGTTCTGTATTTGGGAGAATACACCGAGTCCGCCGAGGAATGAAGACGATGATTTGGAGGATAAAGGTGATGAAATTTCAGAGAAGTACGGGGAGGATAAAGGTGATGAGAAGAGCGACTCTGGTAAAGAAAATGAGAAGAAGAGCAATAAGAGAATTAAAGCCGAATCTGAGTCTGAAGAATCTGGTAGTGGTGAATCAGAGAGCGAGTCGGAGAATGAGTCAGAATCTGAATCAAATGATTCAAGACCTCGGAAGAGGAAGAAAGGGTCAAGTTCTATGCGAAAAAGTAGGAGAAGCAAACGTAGAAGCAGGAAAACATCATCTTCCAGTGATAACGAATCCGGAGAGAGTGAAAGTGAATCCGATAGCAAGCGTAGAAGGAAGTCAAGGAGAAAGCGGAGTAGCCGGAATAAGAATTGCAAGAAAAGTAGTAGAAGGAAAAGAAGCAGGAGGAAGAGTAGGCATAGTGATTCCGATGAGAGCGGAAGTGGTAAAAGTGAAACTGACATATCTTCCGGTGATCGTGTCAAGTCGAAGAAGCTGAAAAGCTCTTTGAATTCGAGATCCAGAAAGAGCAAGAAAAGGAGAGGATCAGAAACTGATAGCCAAGCTTCAGATTCTGATAAGAGCTTAGATTCTGGAATTGATGCTAAGAGTAAAGCAATGGTAGATGAACCTAACATGGCTGATATCAATGCTGCCGAAGCTCTCATGTTCAAAGAAATGATAGAGGCTCAGAAGAAACCTGCTTTAGATAACGAGCCTATGGTCGGCCCTGCACCGTTGCCAAGAGCTGAAGGACACATAAGTTATGGTGGTGCTCTGAGGCCTGGTGAAGGTGATGCCATTGCGCAATATGTCCAACAAGGGAAGCGTATCCCACGAAGAGGTGAAGTGGGTCTTTCTGCAGAGGAGATTCAAAAGTTTGAAAGCCTTGGGTTTGTGATGAGTGGTAGTAGACACCAGAGAATGAATGCTATTCGTATTAGGAAAGAAAACCAGGTTTACAGTGCAGAGGACAAGAGGGCATTGGCTATGTTTAACTATGAAGAGAAAGCAAAGCGCGAGCACAAGGTTATGGCTGATTTGCAACGGCTGGTGCAGCGCCATATTGGGCAGGATGTTGGCCCGACTCACAACCCTTTTGCTGGAAAGGATGGTGCTGATGCTTAAATCTCATGTATGTTCAAGACTTCAAGTATTTATGTTGTTGGCACTATTAGTTTATTGCTAATTTGTTTGTGTTGCAATGAAAGCATGATCACCATTACTAACTGCTGAGAATTTTACATCAAAAGTTCGAATTTTGATGGTTGGGTTTTCATAGATTAATTCTTTGATTGGAAATTATTGGGATTTTTTATTCAAGTTCACTGTAGTTTTGTTGGAAGAATTGAATTGGATTAGCATTGAGAATAATTTCAACGGCACATTTCCAGCATGTCATTTCTTGATCACTTAAAATTATTAGGTAAAATCTCCTGGTTTGAGTGAATTGTTATCTCTTGAATACTTGAGATTGTTTGAATTTAATTTTAAGGGTACAATTTCAACATGCTTTGGTATATTGAGTTCGAGAAGAACTTCAATGATATGCCAATAAAATCATTTAAAAAGCTTCAAAATGTCCAATAATATCTCTTTTTTTTATCTATGATTTGTTGTATATATAAACATGATATTTTATAGCCATTTATAATACACATTGGGTGCCTCTAGAGCTTGAGGAATCTGGTGTGTGTTGAGTTGTGGTATGCAATGTTGTTGGCCTATCATTGTGTGATTACATGCTGATTTGGTTGCTGCAAGTTTTAAGTATTGATTATGTATTGTGTCTAAAAGTAAATTGGCGTGCTACATGAAGAGACTCTAAGTTGATGTACCTATTTTATGTATAAATTTAAATACATACATAAAAAGAAAAAAATAAATAGGATTAGCTTATAAATAGTGTGAGAAAATATTTAATTTAGGTTATTTTGAGATTTTTGATAACTGGTAAGGGTAAAAGAGTCTTTACAACTCTAATATCAAACCTCTAATCTCAAAAAGTTTCTATTATGAGTTTTTCAAAATTAGCGATTTTACCCTAATCTGTTCTTTCAATCCGCTGCTTATCAAACAACAGTATTAACGAATCTAATTATGCCTCAAACCTCTCTTTACCAAACATAGCCTTGATTTTTAATAAAAAAAAAAAGAGTAAATGATGATACAATAGCAATTTCTGGACATTTGATAGAAGAAAGCCAAGAAAATTAATGATTTTCTAAAACATTTTTAATATAAAAATTTATATTAATTTGTTAAATATAATATTTTTGCTGAATTAATATAAGTAGTATTCCAAAAATATTTTTATTAATTTTCATGCAAATATTTGCAATTTAATTTTTGAACTTCAACTTCTTAAAAATACTATATCACAAGGATAATTTGGTAAAACTTATATTTATGTAATTTTCTATTCCTCCAATTGTAATCTTATATTCCTGTCTGACAAACTAAATAAGGTAATGTAACATTCTTAGTAATATGTTAGGTAATGTTACAATTCGAAAATCCTATTCTAAAGGTAATGCTACATTTCGTGAACCAAACGCACCCTTAATGTATAACGGTTATGGAATCCAAGCTATTGTTGGTGGATACTAAAGTTTGTGATTTATGCCGTACTTGCTAAATTTTGGAGTAAGATAGGGTGCAATAACCTTAAGAATACATTTTAAGATTGTTTTTAGAGGTGACAATGAAGAAAGAGAGCTCATAGCATGATCTTACAGTCCCTCTTTAGTGAAATTATTTAATTGGAAGAGATTTCAAAGTAGATTTACTTAAAGCCATCTTTTGTTTTGGCCTGCATGTTTTGCTAAAAGTTGATGTTCATTTTACATAAACAAATACAGCAGTGAAATAAAAGTACATAAACCAATCAACAAGAAATCATGGTTAACATCATTTCATTTTTGATAATCTTACAAGTCATAAACTTGTTTCCCAGTGAACTTAACTTCAATGGGACTAACATTCTTCCCAATTGACCTAAAGTTCTGCCCCACTCCTTGACGACCGGGGTTCACCTTCTCAGGATAAACCCCATCTTTGGGGTGAAGGTATTGAACCTCCCCATTTGGGAAAACCCTGTAGAATTGATACTTGATCTTGTACTTAGACCTCAGCCTAGTCCCCAAAGCCAAGCACTGCTCTTTCCTTGCCAACTTCAGCAGGTTAGGCCCTTGCCTCATGATGGCTGCCCCTCCTGTTGGCATCTCGAAGATTTGTTCTTTGGGTGAATCCCATGTGATGACATAGAATTCCTCAACTTGTGCCTTTCTCAACAGCCCTCCGGTGCTTCCTCCAAAGATGGGCGATGGGGTGTTGGGATCCAACTCCGGTGGGGTGAAACCAACCGGAGCTTTCTTTGTGGCGGCGGCTGTCTCATCTGCAGCTGCAGCCCTGATGGATCTTTGTGGCGGCTGCTGTCTCATCTGCAGCTGCAGTGCAGTGGAAAATGAAGAGGATGGCTTCCTTGGAGCCACAGATTTTGGGGTGCTGATTGTGGGGGTGAAGAAACCTGCTTGAGTTGCCATGGGGATTTAGTTGAGCTGCAGAGGTGAACTTCTTTTTCTTTTCTCTTGTTGTTGGTTTTTTAATTGGAGATTTTGTGTGATGGAGGATGATGATAAGGGAAAATGATTTCAGACGGGTGGTGGGGTCTGGATTCAGATATTTTGGATAAGATTATAATACTTGGACCAATAGGATGCTTGGTTTTGATACACCGACCCTTCTTCTTACCTTTTTCTCATATCCGATTCATTTGTTTTTTTGTTTTGCTATAATTTTATGTGCACGTAATTATTTCATCGGAAATAAAAAATTTCCACAATAGTTAATTTTAGGGTTTAAGTTTAATGGTTTAGAATTGTATAGGTTCTGCAAAAAAAAAATTTAAGGTTTAAAATTTAAGATAAAAATTCTCTGTCCTTTTCGGTGCCCCTACTCTATGCCCTAACACTAGAAAATACTACAAAATTAAATTTTAAGCCTTAGCCTTAAATTTTAAATTCTAAACTCTACACCTTATACCTTAAAAATACACACTACCCTAAATTTCTTAAACCCAACACTCTATACCCTAAAAAATACACACTACCTTAAATTCCCTAAACCCAACACTTTATACCCTAAAAATACACACTACCCTAAATTTTCTAAACCCAACACTCTATACCCTAAAAATACACACTACCTTAAATTCCCTAAACCCAACACTTTATACCCTAAAAATACACACTATCCTAAATTTCTTAAACCCTAACTATAAACTCAAACCCTAAACCTAATTTTGAGCGTGAGAACATAAGTAGGGCACCGAAAAAGGATAGAAAATTTTCATCCTAGAATTTATAGGTTAAAACCTAAATTCATAACCATATTATTTTAACCTTTAAATTATATATTTTAATCATAATTTCTAAATTTTAAACCCCTATAATAGGGAATTATAGATGGTTAAGAGTTATAAATCAATGCATTCCTGGAGTCTAGAGTCTTTGATGCAAGCATATTGCTATTCAAAATATGACCAGAATTTTTATCCAAAAGAAATATATGACCAGAATTATATACTGCTATATTATTTATTTGGTTATTGGATTGCCTATACCTTTACCTTTCCCATGTCTTTTTCCATCTTTTACCATGGTAAATGAGTTTCTGCAATTTGAACAACAACAAAAATGAGTTTGTGCAGCACTCTCCTTATACTGTTTAAAGAAGCTTGCGTGAAAGCATCAAAGGAAATGAACAAAAAGGTCAAATTTTCAAATTTTCTTAGGAAATTGTTATCCTATTTACACGTCAGCGTCACATTAAACCAATAAAATAATTTGACCCCATCTAACACCCAACCATAAAGACCCAAAATCTGGACATTGGTCCCCCCCTACTTCAAAAATAATAGACTTTTCAGGACCCAACGTCCATTTTAGCATTATCCTCTTAAAGATCAATAACCCCAAGTCTCAAAAGCCAATCTGATTTTGATAAGTCCTTTAGTTCCTCAACCATAACAAGAACCCCATGTGTTTGTTCACTTAAAATGAAGAGCCGGGTCCACCTCAAAAATCTTTGTAATGTGTCCTGCACCTTGTCCGAAAGGTGGCCGGAGCATGGAGACTATTTCTGGTTCTTATCAGCAGAAGAATTCTCATTCTGTTGTGATTGCAATGTAGGAAGTAAGAACTGATGAGCCTACCATGCTGCTTGTTGAGCTAGTTCTCGTGTTGCCGCTGCCGGGATGAGACCGAACGATCATAGCCGATGCGGACCTGCTGCTGTAGGTATTTCTTGTCCCTGTGGGGATAACCCAGACTTGGTATTTACCCCAAACAATATTTGTGTTTGGCCTTGTGGAGGCTGGGGGAAAATTTTAACATTGGTAGCATGGGAAGCTGGGGTTCTGGCCGAGTTTTTCCACGGGGTTGCTTGTGCTGCAGGGTTGCTCTGGGGCACACTTGGTGAGAATGTAGCATTGCTAGAAAACTTGGCAGCAATTGAAGATGCAGGCATGGTGTTGGTTGTCTGAGTTTTGCTTCGAGAAGCTGTAGCAGGCTGCTGCTGATGTTGTTGCGCCATGTGCTGCTGATGTTGTTCCGCCATGTGCTGCCGATGTTGTTGAAGCAGCTGTTGATGGGAATTTGATGAGTTGGGACCAACTGGAGGACTTATGGGTGCTGTAGTAGAGGTGATGGAGCGTGGAGGCCAATTTCCGGTGACGGGAGAGGATACAAAATTCAAAGATCTTGCTGAATTGTCGAAAACATACGTCTGACTGTTTGTCTTATGCGACGACTTCCCGGAACTTGCCTTTTTCCCTTCATCCGTATTGGTTGAACTTGATCCACTCTTCCCATCAGATCCTTGGTGATTCTTCTGCTGTGCAGCTTGCGGCATGGGTGCAACTTGGTATCCTTGCCTAGCTATCTCAGGTAGGCTATGAAAAATCGTGGGGTTCTGAGCAATAGATGAGAAGTTGAAGTTAAGATTTGAGCATTTGTTGTTTCCGGTGAAGGAAGGAAATGACATGGCAAATGCTTGAGGAACAAGATCAACTCCGCCTCCACCCACCGATGCAGAGGGTACTAGCGCAAAGTTGAGCGGCTGATGCTGAACTGGTGGGCTCTGGCCATGAACCTTTTTCTGCATGTTTGCAGTTGTATGCTCTCCGTTCATCTCATGCTCCATTTTCCGAGATTGATTGGAGGAATGCATCTTATGCTCCTGTAACTGCTGTGAATGCATGCTAGTTGAGCTCAAAAAATTATTGCCACAAACTTGTCCACCCCGTGGTTGCCGACTTTCTGGTTGCTTGTGGGATGATGATGAGCCACTTGATGGGACTGCATTTTGATAAGCTG
Source organism: Hibiscus tridactylites (assembly GCA_958450335.1). Classification (NCBI taxonomy): domain Eukaryota; kingdom Viridiplantae; phylum Streptophyta; class Magnoliopsida; order Malvales; family Malvaceae; genus Hibiscus; species Hibiscus tridactylites. The sequence continues at coordinate 105,860,962 of OY288269.1, forward strand.
GTTGAACCGGAGGCTGAGAGCGAGGTTGCTGCTGCTGAAGTTGAGTATGGAACATCTGAGAAGAATTGAAAGACCCGTTAAAGAAAGGCAACACTTGATTCGGGTTTGGTCCTCTAATTGCAGACATGTTTCCAACAGGAGCAGAGATAGAAAACGGGTAACCGCTGTTCTGTATTATAGTCAAGTACGGAGATTGGTTAGCAGCCAAATTTGGGTAATTAAAGCTCACAGCTGCTGCTACCCCTGGTAACACCGCAGAGCTAGTCGAGATTCCAGGTGCCGAATTATCTGTCGAGGATGCTTTGCTAGTAGAGGTAGCAGGTTTGGAAAGGCCAGATTGATTTGCACTTGTTTGATACTGACTCAAAGGGAAGATGAAAGCAGGGCCATGCTGCATCAAGTTACCGGCAGATACTGGTTGGGAAGCCTTTTGAACTGCAACCTGCTTTGTCAGCGCCGTGTCCTTGGCACATTCAGAGGTTTCATCTTTCCTGGTGCTCGGTGCAGCCTTACTTTTCTCCTCTGTAGAACTTAGATTCACGAAGGGATTTCCAAGAGTCAAAGTTTCTGCAGATGGCGCCACATTGAGATTGCCGGGTTTGGCCCCAGATAGAGAAGCAAAACCGGTCGGTGGTGACCAAAAATGGTTCACTTTTGCATACTGCCGGTGTAAATGTATGTTATGAGCAATGTAATGATGCATGACGCATCTTTTAGGCCGAGGTTGGGAAAGCAAGAAACTAAGGGGCTGCAAATATCCAATAGAAACTCAGTTAATTTAAAGCCAAGAAAATATTTAACAAATAACCTGAGCCTAGCAAGGAAATTAGTAATTCCAACCTGCAATGCAGTGGATGATCTAGCACTTGCATCCATCGGTGCAATTGTAGGGAAGGGAGGCATGTACCTGTTATAAAAATAAAATTTAACTAATTCGAAACAAAAACGACATATAACACCAGATTATTTAACAAAAACAAAATGCAGGTCTAGAACAAAGTCTTGATAGCTTACCCCAAAGGTGGCAAACCATTCGGCAAAGGCACTGAACTAGATTGAGCTGTTTGCAGCACTTTAGAAATGTCGACTTCAGATAGCTGTTGCTTTTGACCTTGCTCAGATATACAACAATCACTAGCAGCTCGATCCGGCCTCTCCAAATTAAGGTTCAACGAATCTCGTTTCTCGTTAATTGTATCCATCTTCTTGCCTTTACAATCATCCGCTCTCGTTTCTTTCTTCGCAACATTTGATTCATCCTTGGCCAATGTCTCCACCTTCTGCATCAAAAATGAAAAATATATTTAGACTGTGAACAAAATTCATGAGAAATGGTAGAAACGAAACTCACTCACCGACTGTATTTCCCAAGCCTTGTGATTAGGATCCAATGTGATATCCACATAGCTATCCTTTACCGGAAATGCCACGATTGGAGGAGCCTGTTCGGAAAATGTGGCATTACTCATTGTTCTTTCTTCATAAATTTGGACAGCAATCGAATTCGAATTTTCAAGAGAATGGAGATTCTCACCATCAAATCGAACTTCAACTTCTCCTCAAGCTGGCTTTCATTGCTTTTCTCATTCGATATTCTATTAATATCTGAATTAGCCGATTCCTTTTCAGTCGTTTCTCCAACGGATGGCTTCGAATCTCCTTGCCTAATCGAACTTACATTCTGCCGTGACTCCATCGCCGCCGATGCGGTTTTAGTAGCCCCGTTTTCAGAAATTACCGCATTAGGTCCAGAAATTTGACCCTTTTCCGGTGAACAAATTTCCATTTCTGCATGCTGCTCATTCTCAGCTTTCGCCGGAGCTAGAGAATCCACAACTTCGACTTTCTTCTCCTTTGAGGCTACAAGAGCCGACAAAAAATTAAAGAAAAAGAAAACCTTATAACAAAGGGATTCAATGCTAAAAGTACTCACCGTCATCGGAAAATGGATCGGACTTAACATCGGCGGAGGAAACATTTGCATCTTCAGATTCAAGCTTTGACAAAGGATTTCCAGCGCTATCTTCCTTCTTGGAGCTATGCGATTGCTTCATCAATCCGAAAAGAACCTCTGCTATTTCAATCTCGATATCTTCTTGAACTGAGCTCGACGGCTCGGCCGCCTTTGGAAGCCGAGTCTTGGGTCGATTTGTCTTCTGCAACATCCAAAAAAACAGCTAAATCCTCAAGATTTCGTTGAACACTCAAAAGAAGAAGAAAAATCTAAAAACAAAAACTTGAGCTGACCATCTTCTTCCTAACCGAACAATTTGATGACGACGGCGAAACTCGGTCAGGCTCAACCGGCGACACCGAAGCTCGCAGTCGCAGATGGTTTTGTTCATCGACTAAACCACCATTTCCAGCCACCCAATTGTCATGTGACCTTTTCACCGCAGCTGAAAAAGGAAAAAAATCAGCTCCATCTGTTATATCTAAATATAAATATTTATAAAAAAAAAACAGCAATTTTGGTACCTGAGCGAGCTTTTCTAGGAACTGGAAAACTTATCATTTCGTCACCAGAAAATCTAGCTGAAGGTGATATTTTACGGCTACTGAGCTGCTCGGCTTCGTTATCTTCTTCTTCACCGGAACTTTCCGCCGTACTTTCTTCTCCGTCCACCTTATTCGGTCGCCGCCGCTTGCTCCGATTCGACAAATCTCGGTCTATTTCTCTCTTGCTCATTCGCTCCCTCAGCCTCGCCGTTTCCTGCATCTCCATCTCTCCACCTTCTGTAAGCAAAAAAAAATTATTAATCAAACAAAATCAAAATAAAATGAAAAAAAAAATTATACACAAAAAAAAAAGTCTAAGACCAGGTGAATATCGGAGATTATTGCTTCGTTGACGGCGTTTAGGCAATCCTCTTCTTCCTTCTTTCTTTCTCTCCATAAATATAAACTCTTCAATCACAACAAATAACAAAAAATCAATCTTCCGACGAGAACAACCGGCCGGTAACAAATTCGCCGTCGTTTCCGGCGAAAAGAACTGATTTTGCGATCTTCGTTACAGTAAAGAGTCCAAACATAAGAGTTCACCGTTCCCTCTTCTCGTCTTTATATTTCTTCTCAGCGATTGCTTTTCTGATTTTTAACCTGACTTTTTGCTTTCTGTGCTAACAAAAAAATCTCTTCTCTCTTTTCTTATTTTCTCTTTATTTAATGTAAAATAAAATAAAATATTAACCGGACGATGATATTTAAATTTTAAACAAATTATAATCAAAACTTTATAGAAAATAATATTGTTTTTTTAATAATTAGAAAATAAATATTAACCAAACTTTGAACGGCCAGCTGTTAACCAATTTGTATTTTTTTTAAATAATGTTATTTTTTGCTTATTCACTCGCGTGAATGTGGAGCCTACTCCAGTGCTGGTCATGGCTTTGACGGTCCGTATTTTTTCTTTTCGCAAATGGGTTGATCTCTGCCGTTGATTGTTTTGGACAGATGTGAATTCTAGATGCCTACATGACAGACACGTCATTTTCCTGATGGAATATGGCAAATGACCAGTAACTCGCCACGTTTCAGGCGTTGTACATAATATTCAAAAAAAATGATATATCAACCACCTTACTCACTTTGAAATTAAGGGTTGGACCAATTTTAATACTATAAAAATTAAATGTATTTATTTATTAAAAAAAACTTTTGTTTTTATTTATTTTTAAAATTTTACTAATGTTTTATTTAAAAAATTCACATAAAATGTTGTCCCATTTTATATTTTTTAAAACCAAAATATACAAGATCTTATTTTATTATTTTTGTTCCCACCGAGCAACATTAATTAAGTGTTTTTATATCGTGTGTGATTACATATATTTGGACCTATAATCTTTATAAAATATAGACTAGCTTAAACTTAATTAACATTGATTTAATTAATACATGTATAAAATTATATAATTAATGTACATATAAAAATATGGTTGCATGGTTTTACTAAATTTATTGGATGTTGCTCAGTCGTGAAAGTTGAGTTATGGAGTATTTTCTTGGGTCTTGTTATTACGTGGGATCTAGGCTTTCGGAGTTTAGAGGTGGAATCCGATAATGCTCAAGCTATCAAGCTTATTCATCAGGTAGAACGTGATGTTTTTGCTCTCGCTATCACTCGTGTTATCCAGGATGTGATCCAGAGAGATTGGCGGATCTCGATTCGTGTTATCCTTAGGAAGTGCAATCAAGTTGCAGATGATTTGGCAAAACGTGCAAGTCTCTCGAATCTCGATTTAATTTTTTTGGATTCTGTCCCGAATTTTGTTGTTGATCTATTACGCGAGGACTTAGTTCCTCTTAAGATGTAATCTTCATGTGTTTTGTATATCTTAACATGTGCATTCTTTTTCCTCCATTAAATTTAGGAAAGTTTTTTAATGAGGCACATGATAACGATACCCTGTTTTTATTAAAAAAACATGTCATACTATGTTTTAAACAAAAACCACGTTTATTGTCAAAAAAAACAAAAACCACGTTAGTTTGATTTTTTTTTCGATTAAGGGGAAGAAAGCGTCTAACACATACCTCGTTAAAAAACTTCCCTAAGCTTATCGGAGGAAAAAGAGTGCATGCGTTAGAGCTACAAGAGGAGACGGCAATAACACATTACAAACCAAAAAACACGAAAAGAAGGAAACGACCAACCATCAACCTATACCATCCGAATGAGCTTCCATTCCATGATACCTATCCGCGTCAAGCAAAGCTATCCTCGCCGCCGGTGGAATCTCCCAAAATCTTGTGCTACTTATATCTCCTCGTATATCCTTCGCCAACCAATCCGCTACACGATTCGATTCACGATTTACATGCTCAAAAGACACATCCCAATTTCGTTTCACAAGTTCAGCTATCACCACCACTAAAGCATTATTCGTTCGTCCCGTAGAGTTTCGCATTACATTCCTACCGTCTCACGACAATCTGACTCGATAACAACCTTTCGAAAACCAAAGTGCCAGCCATAAATAAGCCCTTCCAATATTGCCCAAAGCTCGGCAAATAATATAGAGCAACATCCAATTTGCCGAGAATAGCCAAACACCCAATCACCCGTATCAGTGCGACAAACCCCCTATCGAAGCAGCACCAGACATTATATTTACAGCGCCATCAACATTGATCTTCACCCACTCGCAAGGAGGGCAAACCCAACAATTCTCCCTCGATACCACACGAACCACAGTTCTCTCGAGGGCGACAGCATTCACATTCGCTGCCATTACCTCCTCTAAATACCGCAAACTCGCAATGCTCAAATCCTCCTTCTCAATGTATTCCGGATCGAAAAATTTCCGATTTCGGCGCAACCACAACTTCCAGCATATAATTGAAAACAACAAATGCCAATTTTGGTCATAACCAACACACATACTGCCCTTTGTAATATTTGTCACAAGCCAATCCACCACATTCAAACTAAAAAATTACTCTGCCCATTTTCACTGAAGAGTTGCCGCCATACACCTCGCGCCACAGTGCAATCCCGGAGCACATGGATAATATCTTCGTCGCCATTACCACAAATCCCGCAGCGTGCATCTTCAGCGAGGTGACGACGCACTCTTTTCACATTCGTCAACAAACGTCCCCGAGCCACAAGCCAAATGAAGGTGCGGATCCGATAGGGTAAGGTCAGCGTCCAAATTAATTTCCACACCTCTGGACCAGTTTCTTCACCAATACCCAACAAACGATGATATGCCGATTTGACAGTGAACCTATACCTCCTATCAACACGCCATCCAAGCTGGTCCTGCCCAAAGCGATGCGCAAGTGGGTAGATAGCTAAGATGTGTTGGACAACACCCTCCGGCAAAACCTCACGAAGAGCTGAAGCATCCCACAGCTCCTCATGTGTCGTATAAGACACCACCGGGCAAGGCTCAGGCTGGCCCTCATGTCGAAAATACCCCACAAGCGGACCCAAATTGCTCAACCAAACGTCAAACCAAAAATCAATAGTACACCCATCCCGAACAATCCATCCCATACCACCAATGACATTATCCTAGACGTTACTAATCCCAGCCTACAAACGGCTATAATTACGGGCCGCAATACTCCCTGGTAAAGCACCTTCAACTTTATATTTTACTCGAACTACCCGAACCCATAATTTTTCATTCTCCATAACCACCTGGAAACCCACTTTCATAAGAAAAGATTGATTAACAATTCTCAAATTTCTCAAACCAAGCCCGCCATCCATCATGGGTTTTTGGACGTCATCCCAACGTACCAGACTCATACCTTTGTGTTCGCCTACACTACCCCATATAAAACCACGAATCAACTTCTCAATTTCTTTACAAACACATTTCGGAAAGATTAATTTTTTTAAATATAAGTATTGTTGTTGAGAGTGTGATTGAATTAATGTAATCTAAAAATTAAGTGTCAATTCAATTGAAAAATGTTAAATTTATTTAAGAAATATGTATCCAATATAGTTTATATATAATTGTTTACTATTCATACTTTTTGACAATTTATAATTTATATAAAATGTTTTTAACTCACAATGTAAATATAATAAAATCTAATATTTTATACTCTCTTTTTTCGATATACACGAATATTAACCATAAAAAAAAATCAAAACGCACTTGGCGTTTTAACGTAGACCTCTTGATCTCTATCTGGCGCGTGAGTAAGCAATGTGAAAAAGGCTTCACATTTTCATTAGTGGATCCCACTTTGGAGATCCCACTTGTCGACTATCCATTGGCTAGTTTACTCAAACGAAATATCTTCTCTTTTCTCCCAACCGAAAAAAATTATTTTATGAATCATTCTCCGCAATTCTCGATTATTAAAATTCATTCACATCATCTTTTTTCTATATCATTAATTTGTTCAAATTGTAACTTTTAAAATTATTTTTAATGATATGTAAAAATATATGAGTATAGATTCACTTGAAAAACAAAATGATGATTTGAGTGATTTAAAGCGGTGGAGGCCATGGTGTGAATAGGGTTTATGGAAAATTTCCATACGATGCAATAAGAAAGACAATTGTTTGTATTAATTTTAATTATATTATAAGATAAATGTCGAGATCAAAATTCATATAAAATGAAATACTAAGATTATTTTTATCGCTTAATCAATTAATAGATATTCGGTTGCTTGCATTATTGATTCTGATACAGTGCAAAAAAGGATTAGCTCAATCACGTGGGAATCGGTGGGGCCCGAAATGGCCACTCGGGCGGACAATTAGTTGGGACCCACAAAGGAATCAACGATGCAGATTTATTGTTCGATGTCGATAGGAAAGGAGCAACCGTTGGATCCGAATCCAACGTGGCTTTAACATTAGTGTGTCACGAGCTAGCTTTATCATTAAACAAAAGTGAGTCAGACTTAGAACCGAGATTCAAGCGCACCGCAAGATCGGACGGCCAAAACTGTTTTGTCAGCGCAGTGCGCAGGAACGTGCGAGAATGGCGGGTCCATGTGGGACTCTTTGCTGATCTGGCACCTATGCATGACGTCACGGAAATAGAGTCGTAAACTGAATTTTTGAAGTGTATAGTGTACGCGCGCTGCAACAGGCGGGGATGTTTTGACAGGAACAAGTGTGTGTCTCGCATGGCGAGTATGGAGTAGCAGCCAGTGGGAAAGAAGTAGATGGGAAAGTACACGTGGAAAAAAAGCAGGTAACCAAAAAAGTAATCGCGACAGTGAGCGTGGGGGCTGTGATATCCTCGTTGTCCTTTAGCTCCAACTGCTAATGGCCTTGGATCTCGTTATCGCCGCGTCATCAAATAATATGATAAACTACTTCAATAGTTATTCAAAACTTAAAAATACTAGTAATAGTCATCCAAATAAAAATTCTTGCTATTGAATCACCCAAAATTTTGGCGATATCAATCTAGTCACCTTTGTTAGAGGAGAATTTTGTATTATAATTTTTAGTACATATGGGGTGGGCATTGTCGGGTACCCGGTTTTCGAGAACCCAAAAAATCAGGTATTCGGTTCATCCAGGTACCTCATTAAGCGGTTCGTGTTCAGACCTATTATATTTGGGTACCCGGGATTCGGGTACCCGTAAAATTCGGGTAATCGGTTACCTGATTTTTAATTTTTTAATTTTGAAATTAAAAAAATCGCATGTTAAACACAAAAATAATTTTAAAAAATTAAACTTAAAAGAATATAATAGAAACATAGAAAATTTTTAAATATTTAAACTTAATTTTAGAGTAAAAATATTAAGAAACATAAAATAAAAATATAATTTTAAATATAAAAAATATATATTATATTTTATCGGGTTGGGACGGGTACCCGATAAGGGAAAACTTTCTGCCCGTGTCCCGGAAAATACCCGACCCGGTCGGGTAATTTTTTCCAGGAATTACTCGGCACTTTTATGTTCGGGTCGTCGGATCGGGTATTTTTGCCCACCCCTACATATGATGCACGGGTACATCATATCATTTTAAATATATATAAATTATAATCATGATTATAAATTTATTTGTAAATTAAATTTAATAATAAAATTCCAATATATATATATATATATATATAAGGAATGAGTCAACTAAGCGATAAATATTAATGAGTTTCATATTTGATTAGTAGACGAGTCCTACACTCTTCTTTTGATTAAAATATACGAGTAAAAAATTTGAGTATTTTATAATTTTAAGTTCGAGTTTCCTTTTGTCTGGGTTTTAAAATAATCTGAGAACGTAATATTTTTATCCGATAACTATAATCAATAAAAGATTCGAAATAAAAATAAAATTAAAAAGACTATTTCAAGTTGCAACTTCTTTAAATTGAAATAATTTTTAATGCATTAGTGCATTTCATGTTAAAACGATTGCAACACAACGCGGATGCTTCATAATTATCTTAAAAGGTTTAAATAAATCAACCGGGAATTGTTTAATCTAAAATCTTATTTCGAAAGCATCGAATTAGAATTTCAAACCGAATGAATTAAGAAATGATTATATGTTCTTAAACAATTTAGTGTCACCAAATAGACAATATTTTTATATTCAAGTGCCTAACATTATCAACTTGCATGTGAGTATTTAAATAATTAAAACAATAAAGTTATACAAGTTTTATCATCCATAAATTAAAAAATATTCCATTACTCAATATTTAAACAATTAAAATATAAGGTTGCAAAGTTCCCACATCGATAAGTTAAAACAATACACTCTCCATTACTTTATTTGACTGAATATGCAAATTTAAAGAATTGTTAATTCCTACAAGCCAACTCCTTTTTTATTTATAGTTTTAAAATTGTAATCATATAATGGTTTTTTAATTAAACGGATATTTTATTCTATGCTATAACTTTTATGAAAATTTATTGTTATTAAAAAAATCAAATTTCATTATATAATATTAATGATTAACAATACAGAAAGAAAAAACAAACAAAGCTTAAAGTAAGAAAAAAAACCTTATTTTATAAGAAATAGGGTGCTAATTGAGTTGAGCAGTTCGGGCTCGACTCAGTCAAAACTTGTTCAACGCTGAACTCAAATAGATTCGATTTTATAAGTTTGCAAACAACTCGTTAATTTATCTATAATTTTTTGGTGTTTATCTTAAAAAATTATGTTCTGAGAAATTTGAATTCTCATTGAAAAACTCTATAAAAGTTAAGTGCATTACTAAGTAATGTACGCAAAAAAATATTGGGCGTTCAAATTTTCAAAACTTTATGTAGTTACCGAGTTTAACGAGAAACGAATTTTTTAATGAGCACAAGTCGAACAAATATTTATCGAATTGTTCAAGTATCGAGTTAAGCATCAAAATAACAATTTTCAAATCGAATCGAACATTACTTAACTCACAATTAAAAATAAATCTTAGTACGCCGGAATCCTTCATTCTATATGGTTTGTTTAAAGTATAATAAAACTAATCCCTCTTTTAACTTAATATTTAATTATTACCACTAAATTAATAATAAAGGTATTATTCTCTGGCTTTTCCAATACATTGTGTTTCTAAATTTAATAATTAAACAATATTAAAACCTAAAGAAAGAAATCCATCTTCTTCCCAGTTTCCACTAGCTCCGAGTTAAATATTAAATAAAATAAAATATTGGTAGACGTAGACGCCTTAAATAAAATAATATTTAAAAAATCAAATAGTTTTTGCAAAAAATCTCACCTCATCAACTATGTTAGGTTGGCTTTTCATTAACCTCTAATCCATGTGATTACTGATTAGTATTAATAGTATATGCCTATCTAGACTTTTAGTTTATATTTATATTAAACAATACCCTCTTTTATTTTTTTAATTAAGATAAACTATTATGGATTATTGTATTTTTTGACTTAAGTTTGCTTTTGTCGTGGTAATGTACATGCACATCTAAACCAAATGAATATGATATGTTGTTGATTGAGACAAGTGCTTTGGGCCCAATATTTTGGTATGGTCTAAATGTGATCACAATGTAATATTTGTTTATAAGTATTTTTAATCTTTTGATAATACACATACATTTTTTAGACAAATCGATTTAAAATTTAAACTCGTGTCTCCAGTGGCGGATCTAGAAATATATTTGAGTGTAGCGCATTGTGTGTCTCTTATGATGAACATCAACTGATTTTTCACTGTAACACTTGTAAATAGAACAAACTAAGTTATGAATGTCTTTCTAATTGATATTTATAATACCCAGTCTAAGTCTTCAATAGATCGAATACTTGTATTATATATAAAAATATATTTATCAAATTAAAAACTGGTTTTTGTATAAAAATATACTTTTTTTTCTAGCAAAGGAAATCTAAATTATCAAATTAATTATAAAATATTTTTTTGGATTCAAGTGGGGCTAAATAGACAAAAGTAGAAAACATAAAGTTTTGTCTCGAAGGATTTGCTATTATGGTGAGCATTTATTTCATAATTTGTTTATTGTTCCATGATGAAGTGGCCCTAGATGAACAAGATAATAATATAATAATGAAGTGACCCTCCAAGGGAGATTTCGGGAAGGTACGCCATCTTACATGGTCAAACAATGAATTTTAAAAATAATAATGATAAAATAATCATTAAATTATTCTTAAACCCCAATAAAATATATATTAGTGTTTGAATTTTTAATAATATTTTTTAATAGATGGTGTTTGAATTTTTAAAAGTTTCCATATAGATTACTGTATTAGTGTATTTTTTTTACCATTATTTGTATTTAATTCATTAATTAATTTATATAGCATATCAAGAAGGTACACTAATATAATTTAATTCATTTACAATGGTAATATTTAAACATCTGACATTATTTAAGGGACGTTTATTAAGCTAACCTTACGCTTAGAGGAGTTGTTGCCCTCATTTTTTTACCTCGATTTATAGAAAAAATAATTATACGATAATTATAAGTTGTCCTCTACTTTCAAAAGAAATATACCTTGTTCCCCTCAAGTTAAAATCTCGGTTGTTCCTGTCAAGTGATTTAATCCCATTTTCAATATATCTATCGGTTGTTGGTAATTATTTTATTTAATTTTATTTTTAGTCATATATTAATAAAAATTATTTATTATTATTTTAATTTTATTTTGATTTTTTGTCTAAAAATTATTTTTGCCCTCGTACTTAATCAAAAATTAATTTTGCCATCGAACTTTCTTGAAAAATCAATTTTACCCTCTGTCACATCATCATAAATTACCACATAGGGCTGGCAACGGGTCGGATTTGAGTGGGTTGGAGCTTCACCCACCCCATCATCCGTATCCCAAATCGTCACCCAACTCACCCACCACATGCTTGATCATTGACCCAAATCCGCCCCACCCATCAACCGGATGAGGCGGGTGAATCGGATCATAAATAGATTATATTATTAGAAAATTATAGTAAAAAATACATATAAAATCTTACTAAAAATATTTAATATTTAATACATTAAAGTCAACTATTATTAAAGTTTAAATTTTCAAATAATATTACATACAAGAGAACCAAAATTTTTATTTCTCAATAATAAATAAAAGCTTAAAAAAGTCTAAGGTTCAAAATATTTTTTAAAATTAATATTATATCAATGGATGAGGCGGGTGACGGATCGGATGGTAGGTTAAAAAATTTTCACCCGAACCTATCACCTGCCACCCACTTCAAACGGATCAAATCCATGTTTCATCGGGTTTTCGTCCATTTAGTTAGATCAGGTGAGTTGGGTGGGCCACCATTCATGGGTAATTGCCGGCCCTATTATCACATCACCGCCGTAACGATCAATGTTAGCTTTTGTCAGTCAATGGGCAAATTGTGATGCGATTAGACTACTTCAAAAGTTAAATTAATGCGAAAAAATTATAAAGGTAAAATCGATAAATTAAGACTATTATATTGACAAAAGTAATCCTTTAGCCTAAAATGAAAGGTCGGTGAGATTATAATGTTTGAAAAAAAAAGGATGGTAGTGGGAAGAGAAATGATGTTTGTGTTTGTGTTTGATGTTTGAACCGGCAAACACCCCTTTCTCTGACCAAATAGTTTTGGCAAACTATGCAAGTCCATGTCTTTTTTTTATGTTTCTTTTTAATCCTATTCTGGGTCCCACCCCCAACCCCTTTGCCCGAAACATTTCAAAATATTGATTCCAGCAAGGTCCATTGACCTTTTTTTATTAAATAAATTTCAGTTTTATTATGTAAAGTTAAATTTTATTATAAAGTACAATTTTATATTTTTTTCGCATTCAAATATTTAAACCAAATAATGATACATTATTGCCATTGCAGCTTTTATTAAAAGACAAAAAAGATTATGCTTTATTATGTGCGAATTTGAAACTTACAATGTTTTTTTAATATGATCTGATTTATGCAATGATGTAATGGTTGAATTTGTAATTTCAAAGAACTATATGTATTGTAAGAAAAATCATAAAGTTAAAAATAGCCTTTAACGTTTGATTTTTGTCAATTTAATTTTTTTTATTTTTTGGTCCAAACAACTAACTAATGTTTTATTTTTGTCCAAATTCACATTCGACGTATGAAAACCGTCCATCAACTAACGGTCAACTCCTTCGATGACATAGCATGTCTGTAACAATGTCACGTGGCACTTTGCTAATTGGTTAAGATTATTTAAAAATAATAACTATTTTAAAAAAAATATTTTTAAAAAATATGTTTTAAAAAATATTAGTATTAATATATATATTTAAAAAAATTATTTTTTTATATTTTTAACCAATTAGATGATGCCACGTGGCACTTTACTGACGTGACATCATTTGATTGATTAAAAATATAAAAATAATTATTTTTTAATATAAAAATATTTTAAAAACTGTGATGCCACGTAAGCAAAGTGTCATGTGGCATCGTCATGTCATCAAAGGGAGTTGGTCTTAGTTGACTAACGATTTTTATCCATCTAAAATAAATTTTGAACGAAAATAAAACGTTATGTGGTTGTTTGAACCAAAAAAGGATAGATGCTAAAGTGACCAAAAAGTTAAACATATTGGGGTTATTTTTGACTTTATGCCAAAAAAACTATATGTACTGTTAAACTAAAATTATTTATTAATTCTTAAGGGTTAATTACACTACGGATCTTAAGCTATGATCCATATCCAAAATTTATCCATTAATCTTAAAATATTCTAGTTGAGTCCTCAAATCCTTTTATTAGTTTAATGTCAACTTATATTTTTTTGACAAATTATAATTCTAGTCCTAATCGTATGTAGAAAGAAGGGGAAGGGGGTGCTCTTAATAAGTCTACAACCCATGACCTAAGAGAATACGAGAGAACAAAGATGAATATTGTGACTAACCGGCCAGATGTGCTTGCTTAATGTCAACTTGTACATTATATATAAGTTTAATTTAACACTGAATATATTTAAGTATGGTATATTAATATCTAACATAGGGTCTAATTAAAAAGAAGAAGATAAGGTCATTAAAGTTTCTGAAAGTTAATTTTTTAAACATGTCAAATTTAAGTTGTTAATTATATGTTTAAAATTTGATCCATATTTCTAAATGTGCTACGTATTAAATCTGAACTAGCAATGCTCAATTTTATCATTTGTATTAACAAAATGGCTTGGTTGATATGATATAAATACTTAAAAAATCAATTCAGATGTTTATGGTTTAGAGCAATTTTTAAAAGGTAATTGTAACACATTATACCTGCCTATGCGTTATACTAAGTTACTAAAGATTATCATAACATATATATGTGACATGTATTCAGTTTTCATAAAAAAAAAAAATCAGACATCACTATAGAGCGATCACGATAATGATAGATAAAAACATATCCATTCTAAAGTCCCGTAACGATGATACTCACATACCATCGAATCATCTGTCAAGTATATAATCTAAAACCATTTCAAAGTTTAAGTTACAAAATAACGCCATCATGGCTAACTAGTAAAGTATATCATAGCAAAATATAGGCTCATGTCACCCAAAATAGACAGTATGGTGGATAAGAACATTACAACAAAAGTATAATAAGAATGTGCCGATCCTCCAAATGCCAGGTCCACGAGTAGCCTATCCAAAAAAATATCTGAAAGGGGAAAGTTTGGGGGTGTGAGCTAGGAAGCTCAGTGTGTTCCAATAAGTGCAAAGAAACATATATATATAGTTCAGATATGCATCAGACAATACAAACATGCCATAAGAGCAACCAATGTTCCATTTTAACCTATCTACCCTCCAACCGAATACCAAAATGCAATTCCCCATGAACTGCATACCGAAGGACTTATCCTAGGCCCGAAGGCGTAGGAGCCTACCAGAAAGTCTTACCCTAGGCCCATTGAGCGTAGGAGCTTAACCGAAGGTTTTACCAGCTGGATCAGGGCTGTACATGCAGACACTTCAATCATATCCCAAAAGTATACCCCAAGCAGAGCAATTCAGTTCAATATACTATCAACAGAGCTCAGACAACAGACAGATAACATTCTTATCATTTAGAGATCAGATATTTCTATTTCAGATCAGACATGAGGCATACCTTCTAACATATCACAATAAACAGACTTTCATCACATTATAATCATGCTTTTCAAACTGAAGGTAATCATGCTTTTCAAACAGAAATCATGCTTTCCAGTAGTCATACATTTCAAGTACAAGTACAATTTATAACATTCAGTGAATTGTAACGGTACCCATGTATACATATATGTATATGTATATATATATATATAACAGAAATGTAGCACACATGGAACACACCTCAAAAGCTGGTCAGCGAATCTATCGGGCTCCTGTCTCGCTACGGTCTGCTGCTGTGCTAGATCCTAAATCAATAAAGGACCATGGTTACTACAAGGTATAAGTGTTAACTCTAATAGCTTACAAAGTTCACAGATTCATACTAGTAACTATCGGAACGCGCGGAGGAGCAGATCGGGAGGAACTAGGCTGAGCAGACGAACGGTCAGGGGAGTCTTGATTACCTTCAAACAGATAAAAGCGTATATTAGTCATTTATTCGATTTACTGATATCTGAATGGAATAGTTAAGTACATATGCATGATTTGGGTTTAAGGTCAGATTCGGAGGTCTTAGAGTCAGAATTTCACAAAACGGGCTTCAAAAACGGACTCAGGACGTCGAAAAACATAAAATATGGCTTTTTCAGAAATTTTGACTTTTTGGTAAAAGTCAACGCTGACGTCAGCAGGTCAAGGTCAACGGGGGACAGGTCAATGCTGACGTCAGCGCTCAACAGAAAGTCAACTGAGTCGACTCGGTGAGTTAACTCACTGAGTCAACTCGGGCGAGTTGACTCACTGAATTGACTCAGCGAGTTGACCCAGTCTCGGGTCGGGTCGGACACGGGTCGGGTTGGACCGGTTCGGTTCGGACTACTCGGGCCGGCCGGTTCAGACCGATTCTTACCCTAGGAGATCAGGCGTCGCCGAACGGTGGTCGGAAAACTCGCCGTAGAGCCCAACGAACGCGATTCTGCCGGCAAAATGTAGATCATTAGACCACAAATCCAACCCCTATATTATTAATTCGAAACAAGCTCAAAAATAGGCCGGATCTAACCTTTAAAGTTCGAAACGGTCGGAAAGTTTGAATCTCCGATGAAACCCTTCCCGGTGTCGAAACGTCGATCGGCCGGGTGGGTTTTGATCAGCTCGCAGAAGGGAGCTTCGTCGTACCGACGGCAAAGCAAAGCGACGGCGGCACGGACGGAAAACGGAAGGACAGAAACGGTTCAACTCGCGGTGCAACAGCTCGGTTTTTAACGCAAACGGCGGCACGGGGGGCGCGTTACCGATGGCGAAAGGGCCGGAGCGGCAAGGTGAGTTCGCCGGCACAGGCGGTGACGCAGACCGGACGGCGGTGTGGACGGCCAAAGGTTGCCGAAATCTGGGGAGAGGGATTTGTGAGGGAGATGAGGGGACGGTTCTAATTTCGAAGGTGGGTGGAAATTAATTACGGGTAGGTGAAGAGGCAGATAAAGTTTAATATGTTCGGAGTTATTTTTAACTAAGTTAAAATATAAAATTTGGTAAGCTTTGACAGAAATGAGCCCTTAGCTCAGCGGTAGGAACATTGAATGGTGAGGGGTGAGGTCGTGGGTTCGAGCCTCCACACCCTCACCTAGATTTCTTTTTTTTAGCATACAAATATATATATATATATATATATATATTTACCAGGGTGTTACAACTCTCCCCACCTTAAGAAAATTTCGTCCTCGAAATTTACCTGAATCAAACAGATGAGGAAATTGCTTTCTCATGGATCCTTCGATCTCCCAAGTAGCCTCTACAGGGCTACGATTACTCCACAGGACTTTAACCATAGGAATACGTCTGTTCCTCAAAACCCTCTCATCTGAGTCTAGAATCTGTATTTGTTCCTCCTCGTAGGACAAGTCTGGCCTCAACTCCACATCCTGGACCTGAATGACATGACTCGGATCAGGATGGTACTGCCTCAACATGGACACATGGAAGACATCATGGATACGGTTAAGCTGGGGAGGCAACTCAAGCTGATAGGCAACTGGCCCGACTCTTTTCACAATACGGTAAGGCCCAATAAATCTCGGACTCAGCTTACCCTTTTTCCCAAACCTCAGAACTTTCTTCCATGGTGATACTTTTAGAAAAACTTGGTCACCGACCTCAAACTCGATATCCTTCCTTCTCCGATCAGCATAAGACTTTTGTTTGTCAAACGCCTCCTTCAGACGATCTCGAATCAATCTGACAGTCTCTTCGGTCTCTTGGATCAACTCCGGACCCAAAGTCTTCTTATCATACAACTCAGTCCAACATATAGGAGTTCGGCACTTGCGACCATACAAAGCTTCGTAAGGTGCCATACGAATACTAGCCTGGTAGCTGTTATTATAAGCAAACTCGGCCAAGGGCAAGAAGTCTTCCCAACTACCGCGGAAGTAAATCACGCACCCCCTCAACATATCTTCAAGAACCTGAATTACCCTCTCAGACTGACCATCGGTCTGTGGATGGAAGGATGTGCTGAAATTCAAACGTGTACCCAAAGCATTATGCAAGGCCGACCAGAAATGAGAAGTGAACCTCGGGTCTCGATCAGATATAATAGATAAGGGTACACCATGCAATCTGACGATCTCTGAGATATACAGCCTAGCCAACTTCTCAAGAGAATAAGTAACCCGTACAGGAATAAAGTGAGCTGACTTAGTGAGTCGATCAACAATAACCCAGACAGAATCCTTTTTAGAAGGAGTTAGAGGCAGCCCTGTAACGAAATCCATCGTTATACGCTCCCATTTCCACTCAGGAATCTTAATGGGCTGTAATAAACCAGAAGGATGCTGATGTTCTGCTTTGACTTGCTGACAAGTCATACACTTCGATACGTAATCTGATTTATCCTTCTTCATACCCTCCCAACGGTATCTTTGCTTCAGATTCTGGTACATCTTGTCTCCACCAGGATGCATGGCATAAGGGCTACTATAAGCCTCACTGAGTATGGCTCGCTTCAGGTCAGCATCATCAGGAACGCAATAACGACCCTTGAAGCACATAACGCCATCTTGATCGAAGGCATAAACGGAAGTGGATCCTTGCTCAACTTGTTGTATAACTGGAAGTAAGGAACTGTCTGTTGAGTGTGTAAAAGTTCTATTATTTACACCCTTTTTAACCCATATTTCTGCTGCATTCAAGCATCATTGCATTGCATTTAGGTTAGTTTTCAGTAAAACATCACAAAGGGACTAAAAGCACGGATTCTACTAAAAGATGGCTATTTTTGCAGGTATCTGCCATAGTAGACGTTGAAGGCAGGCGCAGGGCAGAGAAGCAGGAGAGCTGAACTGGACAAGCAGACGAAGAAGACGAAGCTGCCATGGACCTGTCGTGACAGCATGGTGACAGCAGACTTATGAAGAGGAAAAGCAAAGTGGACCTCGATAGATAGAGAAAAATCTGCTCGTCTGTCGTGTGAAAGCCACATATTTTTCCAAGCCCCGGATCAAAAGATATGTCAAGCCAAAGCTCAAGGAGAGGAAAATCCTAGAAACAAGGATGCGGTTGGAAAGTAGGAGTCTTTAGAGATTTAGTCTTTATTAGAATCTTACTTTTAATTAAAGTTGTAATCCTTGTTACCTTAGAAGACTTGAGCCCAAAGCTTATATAAGGGCATAGATTTAACCTAGGAGACACAACCGATTACCCCATAACCGAAACCAAAAAACCCCTGTCGTCCACCCGTCACCGACATGTTCTAAATTCCCTTTAGGGCTACGGGTTGTTTTGTAAAGTAGTTGCAAGGGTTGTTTTGTTTTAGGATTTTTCAGTTCAATAAAATAGACTTCAAGTTCTCTTATTTTGGTTTTAATATCTTGCAAGAGCATCGGGAGAGCATTGTGAGGTTATCCATTTACTTAGCATCGGGAGAATTAAGTATACGAAAGAAATAAGAGCGCGTTCTCTAGTTTATAGTTGAACCATCTCGTGCCTAGGGAGAGGGCGAGGTTAAGTGGCTAAAGAAGAATTCATACACATCGGTGTTCATCCTTCGATTCACGCCGGGAGGTATCATCAAAGACGTGATCATCGACAGACTTGGACCTAGGGATAGGCCAAGGCAGATCTGGGATTCTTGCCAAGCTTGAAGTACGGAGTTGGTGTGTCTGCTGCCGCGACAGCTAACGGACAGCCGCCGCGACAGGTGCTGTCGACGACGGAGCGACGACAGAACTGGAGATCCTAAGCAATTCAATACCTGCACTACCGAGCAATTCAATACCAGCCCATTCTCTCTACCTTGATAACTCAATCCTTTTATTTACGTTTTTACTTTATTATTTTCGTGACAATCTTCTAAACTATTTCCTTTACTTCGTGCAGTAAACTAAGGTGGAGTCATTAGCCCAATCCCTGTGGAGACGATATCCGATACTTCGTATCACTTTACTACTTGCGTCGTGTACACTTGCACTACAATTGCGATGGACTCTTTTACACGCAACAAGTTTTTGGCGCCGTTGCCGGGGATTGGCAACATAATATATCTTTCTTTTATTGCACTTTTTGCTTTTATTTTTATTTTTGTTTTCGTTTTTATTTTAATTTTTCTTTAATTTTTCTTCTGTGCTTTCAACTCTCGCTTTTCACGAGGTTTTCTTGTTTATGCGCAGATCCAAAAGAGGTGAAGATCCTGAGTATAAATTAGATCCGGAGATCGAACGTTCATTCAATCTCAAGAAACAACTTCGCTGCCTTTTAGACCGGAACGAATACCTCGAGGAACAGCTAGAGCAGATGGCACGTAACCAACCTGTTGGTGGCGGAGTACCGCCTGTCGATGACCCGCCTGGGGCAGATGGACGTCGGTCATGTCGGGACTACAAGCTGAATGATCATGTAGAGCTGGAGACCACGCTGCCGGATATCGATGTTGATAACTTCGAACTTAAACCTGTCATGTTTAGTATGATCAACAACGCCGGGCAGTTTAGTGGTTCTGCGACAGAAGATGCTAGGGAGCATCTCAAAACGTTCCAAGAGATCTGTGGTTCGTTTAGACTGCCAGGAGTTAGTCCGGAGATACTGAGGCTTCGGTTATTCCCCCATTCATTAAGGGACAGAGCTAAAACTTGGTGGAATAAACTTACACCGGGTTCCATTATGACTTGGGCAGATCTAACTCGTGAATTTTTATCTCGTTTTAATCCTTCGCATTTATCTGAGCGATTGCGTAATGAAATTGCTACTTTTCAACAGGAAGATGACGAGCCAATGCACGAGGCCTGGGACAGATTTACTACTCTTCTTCAGAATTGCCCAATGCATGGATTTCCTGTCTGGAATCAGGTAACTAAGTTCTATAATGTTGCTAACTTACAAACTCGCATTCGGATTGATTCTGCAGCAAATGGACTATTATTGGATAAAGATCCGGACGAGGCATTGCAAGTTCTGAAAAATCTAGCTAAGAATGAGGAGCAGTTTCCGACTGCAAGAAGAGGGGGTAAACGGGTACTTGCTGTCAAGGACTATGAGGCCGACAGCACTATGAAATCACAGGTAGCATTCCTTACTAAAGCAATGAAACGGTTATTGAATGAAGATGAATTACAAGGATTTGCTGTCGAGGAAGTTTGTACTATCTGTGAGGGAAATCATAGTAGGGATGAGTGTCCAATACAAATAGAAGAGGGGAAATATGTTGGGAATTACAAGCCGAATTACAATTCCAACAATTATAACCCTAATTGGAGGAAGGATCCCAAATTTTCCTGGAGTAATCCTAACAATGCTCTGAATCCGCAAGCATATAATCAGAATTAGGGGGGTCCTGGATTGTTGACGCGACAGCAACTGCCACCGCAGAACCTGCCGCCGCAGCAGCAACAGCAGTCACCACCTGCCACGAGTAGTATATTGGAGCAGACTCTGGCCACCTTCATGTCTCAGACCGGTACATATATGGAAAATATGAATCAATTTGTCAAGAAAACGGAAACCTTTATGGATAAAACCGAGATGAGGATGACAAACCATGAAGCTACATTGAAATCTCTAGAGACACAAATGGGTCAGGTGTCGCAACATATTAAGCCAAGGCAGAATGGAGGATTTCCTAGCAATACTGAAAATGCTAGACCGCCCCCACACGAGCAATGTAAGACGATTACTACTAGGAGTGGGAAGAAACTACCAGGGCCGGAAAAAGAAGTTGAAACAGAAAAGGACCCTGCCTTGGATAAACCTGCTGAGGAATCTGCCCCGACAGGTAATAAACAGACTGCTGCCGATGAGCCTGTCACGACAGCAGAAGCGACAAAGGAGAAAAAAGAAGACTACCGTCCTCAGATTCGCATGCAGTGGGAAGGGCGCATTGCTGATTATCGTCCTCCACCACCTTTTCCTCAACGGATACAGCAAGCTAAGCATGAATCTCAACTTAAAAAGATTTATGATATTTTTAAACAGGTTCATATTAATATTCTGTTGTTAGATGTTGTTAGAGAGATGCCCGGTTATGCTAAATTACTCAAGGAAATTATGTCGAAAAAATCTAAACTTGGGGAATTTGAAACGGTAAGGATGCAAGAAGGTTGCATGAGTATTCTTCATCGGCAGCCACCCTAGAAAAAGAAGGATCCGGGGAGCTTCATCATACCTTGTGTAATCGGCGACAAATTCGTGGGTAAGGCACTTTGTGATCTTGGAGCTAGTGTTAATCTAATGCCTAAATCTGTTTTTCAGAAATTAGGTATTGGCAAGGCGCGACCCACGACAGTTACCCTACAGCTAGCCGACCGCTCTTACGTTCACCCCGAGGGAAAAATTGAAGATATTTTGGTAAGAGTGGATAAGCTTATTTTTCCTGCTGACTTTCTTATTTTAGATTGTGAAGCAGATGAAAACGCACCAGTCATCCTTGGGCGACCCTTCTTAGCCACGGGCAGATCATTGATTGATGTGGAGAAAGGAGAACTCACCATGCGCGTGAATGATCAAGAGATTAAGTTGAATGTTCTCCAAGCGATGAAACATGCTGATGTGGATGAGGAGTGCAAGGCCATCATCGAGGTGACCTTTGATTATCCCTACATCAGGTCGGGCTGCCGTGATATAAAATTCGGTCACTGCTGCGACAGCCACCTAAAGGCCTGTCACGACAGCGATGATGACATCGATGACGACAGCACCAACGACAACGACTCCTCTGAATCCGATACATCTGATACTGAAGGTCAAGAGGAGGTAAACTGGTTAGGCAATCGTCCAGGTAAGTTATTCGAACCGTTGAATTATACTTCGGATAACCATTTAATCCAAAAGCCTTCTACTGTTGAACCACCTGTCTTAGAACTTAAGCCCCTGCCAGGGCAGCTTAAATATGCTTATCTTGGTTGCAATGATACACTTCCCGTAATCATCTCTGCTAAGCTGTCGCAGGAACAGGAAAGGCAGCTAATCGACATGCTAAGGCAGCACAAAAAGGCGATTGGATGGACGATAGCAGACATACAGGGCATTAGTCCGGAGATATGCATGCACAAAATCTTTCTAGAGGAAGATCATAAGCCGACTATTGATGCCCAAAGGCGGTTAAACCTTACGATGAAGGAGGTAGTGCGTAAAGAGATAATTAAATGGTTAGATGCTGGTATTATTTACGCCATCTCCGACAGCAAATGGGTAAGCCCGGTGCAATGTGTTCCCAAGAAAGGAGGCATGACCATGATAACCAACGAGAACAATGAGTTAATCCCAACCAGGACTGTGACCGGTTGGAGGGTTTGTATGGACTATCGGAAGCTTAACAAAGCTACCCGAAAGGACCACTTTCCTTTACCCTTTATTGATCAAATGCTTGATAGATTAGCGGGTAAGCCTTACTATTGTTTTCTCGATGGTTACTCAGGTTATAACCAAATTGCTATTGCACCAGAGGATCAAGAGAAAACGACTTTCACATGCCCCTACGGAACATACGCATTTAGGAGGATGCCGTTCGGTCTCTGTAACGCACCTGCCACCTTCCAAAGGTGCATGATGGCAATATTCTCCGACATGGTAGAAGACTTCCTTGAGATTTTCATGGATGATTTTTCCGTCTTTGGAGACGATTTTGAGAGCTGCCTCGGCAATCTTCAAAAGGTACTTGAAAGATGTGAAAAAGCTAATCTTGTTCTCAATTGGGAAAAATGCCATTTTATGGTAGATGAAGGGATAGTTCTAGGCCATAAGATTAGCTGCCGTGGGATAGAAGTCGATAGGGCAAAGATTGAAGTCATAGAGAAGCTGCCGCCGCCAACCACTGTCAAGGGCATTAGGAGTTTTTTAGGGCATGCTGGTTTTTATAGGAGATTCATTGCAAATTTCTCAAAAATCACAAAGCCCCTATGCCATCTCTTAGAGCAGAACCGACCCTTTGACTTTAATGAAGAATGTACTGAAGCATTCAAGGTTCTGAAGGAAAAATTAGTGACAGCCCCCATAGTACAGCCACCAGACTGGACACAGCCATTCGAGATCATGTGTGATGCTAGTGACTATGCTGTCGGGGCAGCACTTGGGCAGCGCAGAGATAAGCTGTTTCACGTCATATACTATGCCAGCAAGACGTTAAATGACGCCCAAGTAAACTACACCACCACAGAAAAGGAGCTGTTAGCTGTGGTGTTCTCCATCGACAAGTTTCGTTCTTACATACTTGGAACGAAAGTAATAATACACACCGACCATTCTGCCCTCAAGTATTTGTTCGCAAAGAAGGATGCAAAGCCTAGGTTGATACGGTGGATCTTGCTATTACAAGAGTTCGACCTTGAGATCAAGGACAAAAAGGGGACAGAAAATCAGGTGGCAGACCACTTGTCGAGGTTGGAGACGGGACAGAGTCTACCGCTAGACGAGACAAACATACTGGAAACCTTCCCAGATGAGCAGCTCTTTGCTGCCGCAATCGCTGTCGCGACAGCCATGGCGGCAGGTAAGTCTTCTAACCTTCCTTGGTATGCTGATTTCGTTAATTTTATAGTTAGCAGAATATTACCTTCTGATCTTAATTATCAAGCCAGGAAGAGGTTCCAAAATGATGTTAAGCATTATTATTGGGATGAACCTCTTCTTTTCAAAATGTGCGCAGATCAGGTTATAAGAATATGTGTACCATAAGAAGAACAAGAAGACATTCTCCATCACTGTCATGCTTCACAATATGGAGGTCACTTAGGAGGCAATAAGACTGCTGCCAAGGTGCTGCAGTCAGGGTTCTACTGGCCGACATTATATAAAGATGCACAGGAATTTTACAAAAACTGTGACAGGTGCCAGCGAACAGGTAACATCTCGAGGAGAAACGAGATGCCACTGCAGAATATTCTAGAAGTCGAGATCTTCGACGTTTGGGGGATTGATTTTATGGGACCATTCCCATCTTCATGTGGAAATTTGTACATCCTCCTAGCAGTGGATTATGTCTCCAAGTGGGTTGAAGTCATCGCCACTCAAAAGAATGATGCCAAAACGGTCCAAAAGTTTTTGCACAAAAACATTTTTTCTAGATTTGGCATCCCTAGGGCGATTATCAGTGATGAAGGGAGACATTTTGATAATAGGGTAATTGCTGCTGCCTTAAAGAAATATGGTGTCAAGCACAGGATCGCGACAGCATACCACCCACAGACCAATGGACAGGCTGAGATATCCAATAGGGAAGTGAAGAACATTCTTGAAAAGATGGTTAAACCAACTAGGAAAGATTGGTCTCTACTTCTGAATGATGCATTATGGGCATACAGGACAGCTTTCAAGACTCCATTGGGCATGTCTCCATACCGACTGATTTATGGGAAAACCTGTCACTTGCCTGTCGAGATCGAGCACAAGGCATATTGGGCAATCAAGGCAGTGAACATGAACTTGGACAAGGCCGGCCAGAAAAGGTTATTAGATCTGAACGAGATTGAAGAATTACGGACAATGGCCTACGACAATGCAAGGATCTACAAGGAAAAGACTAAGAAGTGGCACGACAAGAAACTGCTGCCACGACAGTTCTGCCCAGGGCAGCTTGTGTTGTTATTTAATTCTAGACTTAAACTCTTCCCAGGAAAGCTAAAGTCTAGATGGTCTGTCCCGTTTCAAGTAGTTCAAGTTTTTCCCCATGGTGCCATCACAATTCAATCATTAAAAGACGGGCACCAATTCAAAGTCAATGGACAGCGCCTCAAGCATTATCAGGGGACTGAAGCCCCAGGAATACAGAAAGTGGTTACTTTAGGAGATGCCCCACACGGCACCCCTAATTTAACCTAATTTTTCTTTTTATTTATTTTATTATTATTAGGAATTAGGTTTATTTTATTTAAATAATGTTTTGTTTTTATAATTTCAGTTTTTAGGAAATAAAAGAGTCAAGAAGGAAAGAAGAAGTGGCCCAAGCCCACCGCCCATCCATTAGCCCAATAAAGCCCATTTATGGTAACCTGTCGTTCCGGCTGCCGCCGCAGACGGACTTGATAGGCTGTCAACAGACTGACATTGCAGACGCAGAAGCGTGTGGCAGACGCACAGCAGACGCATAAATGCGTGTCAGACACGTCAGACACGCTACATCCAATCTGCCGCCCCGTTATTTCCGCCTGCCGTTGCAACATTAAATGGGCAGATACTCGACCGCTATATAACCCCGTGTTTCCCTTTCATTTTTCATCACTTCTGATTTTTCTCTCTTGCTTTCTCCTATAGTTTTATTTGTTTTCTCTCTTTCACAGCCCTCGCAACTAAAATGTCGTCGAGACAGACCCGTCGTAACGCTGCCTCCGCTTCTTCTTCAGCAGCAGCGTCACCCTTCGCCAACAAGGAGTTATGGGAGGAGCGTGGCTTCATATACAACAGAAAAGCTTCCCATATGGGACTCCGGCCGTTCATTGTAAAGGCCATCACGGCACAGTTATGGGAGGACTTTGCCGAACAGCCGCCAGAGCTAAATGATACCTTGGTCCGGGAGTTTTACGCGGCCATAGACAGCAGAACGGCGACATCTGTCACCGTCCTAGGAGTGGAAGTGCCCTTCACTGCCAACAGCATCAATCATATGTTTGGCCTCTTCTTTGGCCCCGATGATGATGCTCACCAACAATTTCTCGATACCCTCGATGCTGCTGCCTATGATACTGTCATGGTGGAGTTGACAGAGGCTGGAACATCATGGACAACCAGTAAGAAGAACCCCCACTCCGTCAATAGGGGGCAGCTCCTTCCCGAAGCAAAACTTTGGAACGCTTTCATCAAAAAGCGTATCCTGCCCTCTTCCCACCACACGACAGTCAACAGACAGTGGCTGGCCCTTATTCACTCCATTATGCACGACAGGCCCATCAATGTGGGCAAATATATGAGGGACATCATCCTCGATTGTGCCTTCCGCTCCGACTCTCGCCTTTGCCTGTCGTTCACCATCACTTCCCTCTGCCGATGTGCTGCTGTACCTGAGGCGCCCTCCGACAAACTACTCCGAGGTCATGGCTGGACTGACAATAACATCTCCAGCCTCATGGAGGTCATAGCTGCAACACCCATCAACGCCTTCGATCCAAATGCACCACCTGCAGAATCAGATGAGGAACCTGCCACCGAGCCTGCCCCTGAAGCTGCCGCCGCCACCGCTCCGACAGACCAGTCGACCCACATCCTTGCTGCAATCCTACGGGTAGAGGAGTGGCAAATGAGATTGATGACTTTCATCCGAGATTTCACCAATGCAACGGTAAATTTCATTACTAACACTTTACATTATTCGGATGTCATCTTCCCCACCTTCCCCGCCCATTATTTCCATATCCCCTCCCCCACACCTACACCACCTGTCTCTCCCCATACACATTCTGCCGCTTCCACACCATCCCCTGCCCCGACGGCAGCAGGCAGCCCACCGGGAGACACCTCCCCTCGAGGAACCAAGAGACATGCCGCTGATGACAGCCCTCTTATCCGGAGGAATTTAGAGAGTGAATTCACGCCGGTCAAACGGATCAAACATATGGCCAACAAGAAACGGCTGCCCAAGGCTAGCACCACCACTAGCAGCTCTTGGAACAGTGGCAGCAGTTCTGATGTTCAACTTGTAGAGAAGCCTGCCACAGCACCTGCCCCTGCACCTGCCCATCCTCCTCCACAGCCCAGACGCCGCCGTTAGATCCGTGTTAGCAGCAGCAGCGAGGACAGCGACTAAAAATTTAAGTTTTTATTTTTCCTTTACTGCTGCCTGCCTTTATCTTTTGTGATGTACTTTTCTTTATATTTTTGTCTTTATTTTTCATGTCATTTTGCATTGAGGGCAATGCAACCCTTGAGTTTGGGGGTGGCAACCCTCCATCATTAATGGAGTCTTAAGTACATCTTTTTATTAATTGTTGTGTCTTATTATTTAATTATTTTCTCTTAAAAAAATCAGAAAAAAATCAGAAAAATAGAAAACTGTTGGCTTAAAACTGTGAAGTTAACTTACCTGTCATGACGGCTCTGTCGTGGCAGCATCTTTAGGACAATTTAAGGAGAAGTTTAGAGCCTTTCTATAGTTTTGAAAACTTAAACACTTTTGTGACTGTTATATTGCTTAGATTTCTTTTAGCCAAACTAGAATAGGATGCTTAGAACTTGAATAGCCCCTAGAGGTGCTTAACACTGGCTCTAGGAAAGAAGTTTAGCAAAAGAAAATAAAAAAAAAAAACCTAGAGGTGCCCGAAACCGGCTCTAGGAAGCTAACTAGAGGTGCCCAAAACTGGCTCTAGAAAAATTTAGCTTGAAAAAAAAGAAGAAAAAGAAGCATGAAAATGTGCCTTCTAAGAAAATAAACTTTGGCATAAAAATTCAAGTTAAGAAGTTGAATATTCTAGTGAAACTAAGAGAGTCTTAGCATATAACTGTTCACAAGCATGCACACACCGCACGAGAGCTATAGGGAGATTCCGGACAGATCCTAACTTTTCCGACAGGTTGCTGCCGTCATAGAGAATGAGCGACGGGTAAGGGACAGTTCACTGTTTGAAGGCCAACACAAAAATTTTCTTTTTTCTTTCTTCATTGCTTGAGGGCAAGCAAAAACTTGAGTTTGGGGGTGTGTTGAGTGTGTAAAAGTTCTATTATTTACACCCTTTTTAACCCATATTTCTGCTGCATTCAAGCATCATTGCATTGCATTTAGGTTAGTTTTCAGTAAAACATCACAAAGGGACTAAAAGCACGGATTCTACTAAAAGATGGCTATTTTTGCAGGTATCTGCCATAGTAGACGTTGAAGGCAGGCGCAGGGCAGAGAAGCAGGAGAGCTGAACTGGACAAGCAGACGAAGAAGACGAAGCTGGCATGGACCTGTCGTGACAGCATGGTGACAGCAGACTTATGAAGAGGAAAAGCAAAGTGGACCTCGATAGATAGAGAAAAATCTGCTCGTCTGTCGTGTGAAAGCCACATATTTTTCCAAGCCCCGGATCAAAAGATATGTCAAGCCAAAGCTCAAGGAGAGGAAAATCCTAGAAACAAGGATGCGGTTGGAAAGTAGGAGTCTTTAGAGATTTAGTCTTTATTAGAATCTTACTTTTAATTAAAGTTGTAATCCTTGTTACCTTAGAAGACTTGAGCCCAAAGCTTATATAAGGGCATAGATTTAACCTAGGAGACACAACCGATTACCCCATAACCGAAACCAAAAACCCCTGTCGTCCACCCATCACCGACATGTTCTAAATTCCCCCTAGGGCTACGGGTTGTTTTGTAAAGTAGTTGCAAGGGTTGTTTTGTTTTAGGATTTTTCAGTTCAATAAAATAGACTTCAAGTTCTCTTATTTTGGTTTTAATATCTTGCAAGAGCATCGGGAGAGCATTGTGAGGTTATCCATTTACTTAGCATCGGGAGAGTTAAGTATACGAAAGAAATAAGAGCGTGTTCTCTAGTTTATAGTTGAACCATCTCGTGCCTAGGGATAGGGCGAGGTTAAGTGGCTAAAGAAGAATTCATACACATCGGTGTTCATCCTTCGATTCACGCCGGGAGGTATCATCAAAGACGTGATCATCGACAGACTTGGTCCTAGGGATAGGCCAAGGCAGATCTGGGATTCTTGCCAAGCTTGAAGTACGGAGTTGGTGTGTCTGCTGCCGCGACAGCTAACGGACAGCCGCCGCGACAGGTGCTGTCGACGACGGAACGACGACAGAACTGGAGATCCTAAGCAATTCAATACCTGCACTACCGAGCAATTCAATACCAGCCCATTCTCTCTACCTTGATAACTCAATCCTTTTATTTACGTTTTTACTTTATTATTTTCGTGACAATCTTCTAAACTATTTCCTTTACTTCGTGCAGTAAACTAAGGTGGAGTCATTAGCCCAATCCCTGTGGAGACGATATCCGATACTTCGTATCACTTTACTACTTGCGTCGTGTACACTTGCACTACAATTGCGATAGACTCTTTTACACGCAACACTGTCTAAGAGTTGCTTGACCTTAATCTCATCGGCCAAAGTCGGTTTAACTTGCAATTCCGCTAGCAAACTGCCATCGCTATAAATGCTCATCCTGGCAAACAGGGATCTCAGGTCAGATATGGCCTTACGACTCAAGGCATCGGCAACGACGTTGGCTTTTCCCGGATGGTACTCAAACACACAATCATAGTCCTTCAGAAGTTCCACCCAACGACGTTGCCTCATATTTAAATCCCTCTGGGTGAGGATATACTTTAAGCTTTTGTGATCAGTAAAGATATAACACTTCTCTCCGTAAAGATAGTGTCTCCAGATCTTCAGAGCAAAGATCACTACAGCTAACTCGAGGTCATGGGTCGGATAGTTACACTCATGAGGTCGTAACTGACGTGATGCATAAGCGATAACTTTCCCATCCTGCATCAGTACACAACCGAGCCCGGAGTGTGAAGCATCACTGTACACTAAGAAGTCCTTTCCAGACTCAGGTTGTGTAAGAACCGGGGCTTGAGTCAAGGCTGCTTTCAGTTCCTCAAAACTAGCTTGCTGGGCATCAGACCAAACAAAAGGAACATTCTTCCTCAAAAGCTTTGTCAAAGGGGTGGCAATAATGGAGAAGCCCTCGACAAAGTGTCGGTAGTATCCAGCCAAACCCAAAAAGCTACGGATCTCAGAGACATTCTTAGGCTGCTTCCAATTAGTGATGGCCTCGATCTTACTTGGATCAACCTGAATGCCTCGAGCAGATACAACATGTCCCAGAAATGTCACTTCTTTGAGCCAAAATTCACACTTGCTCAGCTTAGCATACAAACGATTCTCTCTCAAGGTTTGTAGAACAATTTTCAAGTGCTCAACATGCTCCGTCTCTGTCCGAGAATAGACCAAAATATCGTCAATGAAAACCACAACAAACTGGTCTATAAAGGGTCGGAACACTCGATTCATCATGTCCATAAAAGCAGCTGGTGCATTAGTAAGACCAAAAGGCATCACTAGAAACTCGTAATGCCCGTATCTGGTACGAATGACCGTCTTAGCAACATCAGAATCTTTTATTTTCAATTGATAATACCCAGATCGAAGATCAATCTTCGAGAAAACAGTGGCTCCCCGAAATTGGTCAAATAGGTCATCAATCCTGGTAACGGATATTTGTTCTTCACAGTCAACTTATTCAACTTCCGGTAATCAATACATAACCAGAGTGAACCATATTTCTTCTTCACGAAGAGAACAGGAGCTCCCCAAGGTGAAGAGCTGGGTCGGATAAAACCTCGGTCCAGAAGCTCTTGCAACTGGACTTTTAACTCCTTAAGCTCTTTAGGGGCCATACGATACGGATTCATGGATACAGGCGCAGACCCTGGATAAGTCTCGATTTCGAACTCAACATCCCTGTCTGGTGGTAGCCCGGGCAACTCTTCTGGGAAAACATCAGGAAACTCGCTAACAGTGCGAATGTCCTCAATTTTAGACAAAGAGCCCTTCGTGTTCAAGAAACAAGCAATGAAGGTTTCATATCCTTTCCGAATCATCCTATTAGCAGTCAGAGAGGATACCACATTGGACAAGTAACCTCGACGCTCTCCGACTAAGATCACTGATTGGCCATCTGAAGTCTTCAAGGTAGCCCTTTTTGACTCACAATCCAGACTAACCCGATGCTCCGTCAGCCAATCCATACCCAGAATCAGATCGAACTCCTCCAACGGAAGTTCTATGAGATCGGCCAGGAAGATCTCCCCTTGAACCTCGAGAGGACATCGCCTAAGTACTTTGTCCACATTCACTGACTGACCCACTGGGCTCATGACTGTAACAACTCTCCCTGTGGCTTCTAAGGGAATCTGAAGGTCTCGAGATACTGATCTTGAAATATAGGAGTGGGTGGAACCATTGTCGAGTAATGCAAAGTATGGAACAGAATAAATGGTAAAGGTACCTGCAATAACATCTGGCTCGTCCCTGTCATCCCGGCGTCTGGTGGCATACACAAGTGCCGGCTGTCTAGCCTCAGATAAAACTGGCCCTCCACTCTGATATGATCGAGCTCTAGTGTCAGTCCTGGCAGCAGATGCAGAAGGTCTACCCTGACTACGACCCCTAGCTGGAGTCTGAACAGAAGCTTGTGAACGGGCAGGAGTCTGAGGAGATGCTCGATAAGAAGATGGTGGAACAGGGCAACCCTTCAAGAAATGATCTCCAGAACCGCAACGGAAACATCTGCCCGCCTTCCTCCTACACTCCCCTTGATGCCATTTGCCACAATGCTCACAAAGAGGTGCCTTAGAAAAACTTGATGAACCACCTCGGCTAGCTGTCGAGGGCTGAGGGGCTGGAGGCCTAGAACCGATGTCACTCCTCGGAGGTGCAGTAGAGCGAGCCTTCTTACTTGCCCGTGCTGAAAACTCAGTGCTAGAAGGCCTCCTAGATCGGTCTCGATCCATTATGTCGCTCTCTGTGGCCATTAACTCAACTTCCTCTAAATCTTTTGCCAACTCGGTCACCTTATCAAAATCCTTATCAAGGTGTCCGATAACCTGTACGCACAACTCATGACGGAGTCCGAGTGCAAACTTGCAGCATTTTTCTTTTTCGGTGGGCACCAAACTGGATCCAAACCTCAAGAGGTCTAAAAACCTCGTCTCATACTCAGATACAGTCATATCTCCCTGTGTCAGAGTCCTGAACTGCTCTTGCATCTGTCTCATATAACGCTCTCCGATAAAACGGCTCTTGAAGCGTTCTTTGAAGAAGTCCCATGTCAGACGAGTAGCAGAAACGCTACTCACAACAGACTCCCACCAAGTTCGAGCACTCCCATAAAGCAGTGAAACAGCTCCCAAATATTTCCTGGGCGGCTCAAGACCCAACAAATCTATGTGTCTCTCAAGATCATGAAGCCACTCTTCTGCCTCAGTCGGGGCTCCACCAGTAGGTCCATCAAAGGTCTTAGCCCCGTTAGTGATTAGGGTCTGAGAGATAGGAACTTCAGGCACAACCCCCGCAGCTCTAACTGCACCATGAATCAGTTGTAAAAACTGCATGCTAAGAGCCTCATCAGACACTATCGTGGATGGCTCGGTACGGGGTGCGGGTGCTCCTCTAACCGGAGTCATCATATCGATACCAGAGGTAGGTGGTGGATCAACCGGGGCTATAGGACTTCTAGGGGCAGGAGGATCTTCTGAGGCCGGAGGATTGTTAGCTACATTGTCAAGCGGGTCGGAAAACCTAGCAGGTCGACCTCGCCTCCGAGCAGGTCGAGAACCACGTCTAGTACTCATCTGTTGGTCTCGGCTCTACAAAAAGAAGAACCTAAGGTCAGAACTGACATTGGAGTACCGAGCACAATTTAAACATGTAAAACTTGGTGACATGGCCTTTTCTGAAAATATATAAATATTTAAATCGTTTTATAAAACATAGCATTTAGGACCCACTCACAGTCCGAGGTTTATAAAACCAAAAGCTCTGATACCGATCGACACATTCCTATTATACTTTTGTTGTAATGTTCTTATCCACCATACTGTCTATTTTGGGTGACATGAGCCTATATTTTGCTATGATATACTTTACTAGCTAGTCATGATGGCGTTATTTTGTAACTTAAACTTTGAAATGGTTTTAAATTATGTACTTGACAGATGATTCGATGGTATGTGAGTATCATCGTTACGGGAGTTTAGAATGGATATGTTTTTATCTATCATTATCGTGATCGCTCTATAGTGATGTCTGATTTTTTTTTTTATGAAAACTGAATACATGTCACATATATATGTTATGATAATCTTTGGTAACTTAGGTATAACACATAGGCAGGTATAAGGTGTTACAGTAATTGTGCCTCGTTAAAAATTATCTTTAAATATAAATAGAGAAAAAGATTACTGTAACACCCCTAAATTAAAAAAAAGAAGAAGAAAAGAAAAAGGTTGCCTACCCGGGGGTTCAAACTTGTGACCCTTGGCTTTGTAAGCCTAAGCTTTAACCATTCAGGCTAAAGCATTCGTTAGTGTTGTTATGCTCTCTTTTAATATTAAACCATATTTTATGTTGTATCAATAATAACTATAGCCAACTAACTCATCTACCCCAATTAATGCTCTCTTTTGGATCTGGAAAAATATCCAGATATCTCCCAACTTTTCCCCCTCATCTAGACGTTTCTTTTTCCCCCACCGGTTGCCGCCTCGTGACCGTCACCGCCGCCTCGTGACCGTCACCGCCTACACCGGTCGAATCGCAGCACCACCCTGAGCTTAACCCTGACCACCACGCGCGTGATGGAGCCGCCTCTCGCCGGCAAAGTCTGTTTGAAGCTTCGAAAAGAAGCCCCAAATCGTCGCCTCTATTTTTGTCCGATTCCAGCCGCCTCAGCCGTCCGTTTGCGATGCCGCCGCCAGATCCGGGCTCCCGACGTGACGATGAACAAAACCCAGTCGACATCTTGTCCGTCCGACGCCGGCAAGCTCCTCATTGGAGCAACGCGTTTTCCGACCGTTTCACCTTCGTTCTAGGTAAATTCCGGCTCAATCTCGTCTTGTTTCGTGTTTTCAATGAGTGGGTTGAATAGCCGTGTTAATGAACCCTCGTTTTTGGCAGAAAAGGTGCATTTCGGGACTCCGGCGACCATTCCGGCCACCGTCCGGCCACCAGAAAATTTTGGGTAAGTGAACCGGCTCAACCCGGTTTGAACCGGCTGGACCGGTTAAACCGGTCGGCCCATGACCCTGACCCGAACTGTCCTGACCCGACCCGTCTGACCCGACCCGTCCGACCCGACCCGACCCGTCAACCCGAGTCAACTCGTCCGAGTCAGCCGAGTCAACTCGTCCGAGTCAGCCGAGTCAACTCGTCCGAGTCAGCCCGAGTTGACTCAGTTGACTTTCTGTTGATCGCTGACGTTAGCATGACGTCAGCATTGACATGTCCCCCGTTGACCTTGACTTGCTGACGTCAGCGTTGACCGTTGACTTTGACTTTAACCAAAAAGTCAAATTTTCCGAAAAGCCTTATTTTATGTTTTTCGACGTCCTGAGTCCGATTTTGAAGCCCGTTTTGCAAAATTCTGACCCGAAGGCCTCCGAATCTGACCTTAAACCCGAAAGTGTTTAATTTTGTTAAGAGCTCTATGGATAAGAACTGAAATGTTAAATTTGTGTTTTTGAAGGTATGAAAGTATCTCGGTATTCGAAATGTCATGGGACATCCAGTCTGGATTCTAATGCGATCGAATGTAGTATCAGGAGTCAACCGGTATAACTCGGAACTAAGGTAATACATTACTACCCCTTGTATGCTTTATGTACATGTTGATACCTGGTTAAAGCGCATGCTTATGATAAGTGTTTTGTGAAATCTGCTTAAGCTGAATTCAATACGAAAAATAAGTATGAGATGTTGGATATGAAATTACGAAAATGCCCTTGGAGCATAAGTATGACTAAACTACCTTCTGATAAAAGAAATGACCTAAAATCTGCATTCGACCTGATTATGTAATTTACACTACCCAAGATGTATGTTTTAATGAAAAGACTTCGGCATTAATATGCAATTCGGGTGATACAAACTTGGATAATCCCTCAAACTCTGTATAACACATGAATGAGAATTTTCTGGAAATATTGTTGAAATCCTAAGTCGATCCCTATGATAGTAATGCGTGAATTATATAAGAATAACGTTATACCCTCAAGTTCTGTAACGAATGAATCGTCTATAAAGAGGCGGAGAGTTATGGCGACTTAATTTCGTTTGAATACGTGAATGATGGAGGTACCAAATGATAATTCAGAAAGAAATGGTGCATTTATTCCAATTTCTAAAATGACTGAAAAGCCCTCTTGAGCTAAATATGCAGATATGCATTTGATGAAATTCTGAGATTTTAATAAGACCTTAAGGGCTAAAGCGCCCCTAAGTGTTAGGAAATACACTCATGTACGATAATCACTTCTGATATTAAAATAAGGTTGGAAGTTTTCTGCACAGAATATGAGTTAGACTACTCTGCGGCAAGTCTGGTGGTGAAATACGAAAGCAACCGTTCAGATACACTATACAGCCAGATACATTAGAAGGGTTGGTTAGAAATGCAAGGTTGAGGTACGATAGTTCAAATGATTTTGGAGGCTCGATAAACTTCTGGAAACATTAAATATTGTGAATCGTCATATCATCATTAATGGGCTAAATTACGAAAATCATCCCTGGTAGTTAAATGACCAAGATGCCCTCGTTGGCCCAAGTAATCAAAATAGCCCTGAATGTATCCGATACCGTGAAGAATCTTGACATAGAAATCTCTGAATGCCTGGTTGGAAATTTGATAAGCAAACAGAATTCCCGAGCTACTGTTTATGCCTTGTTGGTATAAATGACCAAAATGTCCGTGTATGATAAAATGACTATAATGCCCTTGTAAGCCTAAATGACTGAATCACTCGGGATATGCCAAAGCTCTCAAAGATCTTGATATATCATCTCCTGAATATCTGGGTTAAACCGTTAGTATGAACCCCTTCTAATAGGGGCCACGTTTCAGAAATCCGTTCAAATCGCCACAAGTTCAATATGTCTCATTCCGTAAATGCCAAGCATCTCTGAGAAATGATCTGTCCCATCTAGTGTGTTCCATGTGTGCTATATTTTGTTTAATGGATTGTATAATAATTTGACCATGAATGATATTGTATATGTTTGCTCAGTTGTTTACTTGTTATGTGGTTGCTTGACCTATGATGGTACAATCTGTTTGCATGATGAATACTGAAATGTCTGCTCTGCAATAGTATGCCCATTTATCAGTCAAAAGCATGAATTCTTCCGTTTCTGATGTTATGAGTAAAATATATGTCACATATATTCTGTTAACCATGTCTGGAAATCTGAACATTGATTCTGTCTGGGGTATACTGTTGGGTTATGATATGAAGTCTCTGTCGGTACAGCCCTGATCAAGCTGGTAAATCCTTATGGACTCAAGGTCTCCCCTTGAGTGGCACCTACGCCCATCGGGCCTAGGGTAAGTCCTTATGGACCTAAGGCACCCCCTTAGGTGGCACCTACGCCCATCGGGCCTAGGGTAAGTCCTTATGGACTCAAGGTCTCCCCTTGAGTGGCACCTATGCCCATCGGGCCTAGGGTAAGTCCTTATGGACCTAAGGCACCCCCTTAGGTGGCACCTACGCCCATCGGGCCTAGGGTAAGTCCTTATGGACTCAAGGTCTCCCCTTGAGTGGCACCTATGCCCATCGGGCTTAGGGTAAGTCCTTATGGACCTAAGGCACCCCCTTAGGTGGCACCTACGCCCATCGGGCCTAGGGTAAGTCCTTATGGATGCAGTTCTGGGGGACTGCATATTGGTGTAAGGTTGGAGGGTATTTCTTGTAAACTTCAGTATGAACATTGGACATTTGCATTTAATCTGTTATGTGCTCATGTGATATAATGTTAGGTACTTATGTATGTTGATCTATACTTATGTATGTTGATCTGTACTTATGCATGTTGATCTGTACTTATGTATGTTGAATCTGTACTTATTGGAACACACTAGACGCCAAACTCTCTGATTCCTACCTCGTATGTTACCAGCCTATATAATTTCCGTTTAATTCTTAAGGTCTGATTAAAGAACACACTAGGCATTAAACTCCTTGTTTTCATCTTCTCAATCTATCAGATTGTAATATTCTCATCTGTTACTCGATGAGTGAATAAAGAACAAGTGTCGTTATTCTCAAGTATAATGTTACCCTGAAATAAAGGAAAGGGAAAAGAGAACTGTCACTTCTTGGATCATCATGAAAATGTTATGCTTACCATATGTCTACATGAACGTATAGCATCTTTTGGTAGTTCTGTATTACTGAGCTTTCCCAAGCTCATGTTGTTTTTACCATTTCAGGATAAAAGATCAGACAAGTTGCACCTATCAACGTCGGTGTGGGAGTTTCTTCGGCTCGTCAAGGAGTATGGTATCTGTGTAACTAGGGGGCATGTGTGTCGTGTTTGTATTCAGTTAAATGAGTCTGAAACTTATTTTCGCAACTTGTATTATAATTGTTTTATCGTTTTGAATGATTTCTGAAATTGTATTTTAAATCATATATTTGATTTATGG
This sequence comes from Hibiscus tridactylites, assembly GCA_958450335.1. Classification (NCBI taxonomy): domain Eukaryota; kingdom Viridiplantae; phylum Streptophyta; class Magnoliopsida; order Malvales; family Malvaceae; genus Hibiscus; species Hibiscus tridactylites. The sequence continues at coordinate 105,898,621 of OY288269.1, forward strand.
TTTTAAAGGTTTAACCATATGTTTATTTGAAATCTTACTGTGGGTCGCTCTTGTGACCCTAATGTGACTTCCTAGGATCCGTCGTAACGCATAGGCGGGTCTAGGGGGTTACAATTACTCATAAAAATTATAAAAGCATAATTTCAATTGAATACTGCATATGTCAATTATAAGAAATCTTCTCATATTAATTTGTTCTATTCAAAAACTCAGAAGCAAAATATATGACATTAGAAACTAGGGATGGGCCAGTCATGTGGGGGAGGTGGAGCTTAATTATATATCACAAAGATGGAAGTCGACTGAACTTTCTATATGAACATCACTTAAAAGCAACGAGTGATGATGGGATTAAAGATCATTCTTTTTTTTTTCAAAAGGAAAAGAAAAAAGAAATGTTGGATATAAATATGGAGGGGAGGGATACGATTTGCAAAATGTAAAGTAATCTGCTTTCGAAGGGATGGGAATGTTATGTAGTTGGACCATGAATTGAATAAAGAAATAAAGAAACTGTCTTGGATTAAAAGGAACCGATGCTAGCGGGGTCCCAGGGTTGGAATTGGGACACATACTTGTGTAGTTTATTTGAGGCAAAATACAAAAGATGTCCTTCAATGTTTATATATTTTGTTATTTAGCCCTTATTCTTTTTTAGAGCAAACAACCTTAACGTTTTAATTTTGTCTAAACATACCCTTGTTGGATAGAAATTGACAGTCAACTAACGTTGAAAGGTTGATTTTGATTGGACTTATCACGCGTTAAGATTTGTCGACGTGGCATATGCCACATTAGATTTTAAAAAAAAATTATTTTATTATACCCTTCTTTATGGTGAAACGGATGACAACACGTGAAGAATATAATGTTGACACGTCAGTAAACCTTAACACGTAATAAGTTTAGTCAACATCAACCGTTGACTGACAGTTACTTGTTTCCATCTTGCCTTTATTAAACCTATGCTTTTCTTCTTCTCCTACTTGTTGGAAGCTTCCGAGAAATTCTCTAAGATAGAAGCAGCTTCCACTTCGAGTGTCATTGGAAAAAAATATTGTATTATCTAAGACATTGTATTAGTTTAGTGGGATGAAATACTAGATATCTTAAGTAATGTTGGAGGTTTAAATTTTTATATTGTGAATGGAACAAATTAAATTAGGGGTATTCTTCTCATAATGGACCTATACAATACTCATTTCAAATTTATTAATTAATAGATTTGATACAGATAGTTATAAAAAATCTATTTGGTAGATAATCTGTAAGTATATTTTTTTAGTATTTTATGAATTTGGTGACAAATTTGAACCCTTAATTAGAATACTATTTATTTACTTAAACCTTAGATTAGGATGCAATCGAGTTCAAGCTTGGTTCAGAATTTGAGGTTTAATATTTAGTTTGTGTTTAATCAAACATTAATTCATAGATTTAGACTTGACTCGAGATACAATTTCAGTTATTTGAGGTCGAACTCGTTTAAACTTGTTTGTCAAGATTCTATGTAAATTCGATTGTAGGTCACAGGAATCTTGGTGCATTCTAAAGTTAAAAATCCAACTCTATAAATATCGACATTGGTTCACGACTCAAGCTTTCATAGAATAAAAGGTCAAAGTCTGGGCCTAATGCTGGACCACAACTTTACACGGCTTTTAATTCAGACACGACCGAGCAGAGCGAAACAACAGTGTCTAGGCGGATAATGCGTTGTCTCTCTCTTTCGACAAGGCCTCATCAGCTAAACTTTAATAACAAATTAGTCGCTACTGAATATATTGTTATTCTTATTAACAAAATAAGTAATTTTATCGATTTTGTTATGTTTGTAATGATACCTACCGATAACTTAAGTTTGTCGGTTATTAATTTTTTATAATATTTTTTCATGTTTTTTACCGGATACATTATATTATATCAACATATCTAGTAGCACTTTACCTATTTTATTATTTATCTTATAATATTTTCAGTAGCGCTTAGTCCGTCTTTCATTAGAATTTTCCAAAAAAAAACAAATCACGACCGGGACAACATCCAGGTGTTGTCGAAGTCGGCCCTGGTCCACACATTTTAGCCAACAAAAGGCCTTTAATATAGGCTAGTTTTACAATTCGGCTCTCGGCATAAATGCAAGTATTAGCCCATCTACTTTGGGTTGATCACCTGCAAACAATACCTGTAGAAATGTTTGCACCACTCACCAGGCCCAGCTCGGAGCTCTCTTTGGCAATTATATTTGTTGTAACTCTAGTTTGGATTATTATCCGATACATTGTTCGTGAAAAAAATATTTCAAAAAAAAAATTCTAATATTGTCTTCTGTTCTATTCAAGATTTAGATTTAAGATTCAGGGTTTAGAATTTAGAGGTTCATATATTAAATTTCTAGGTTTTATAGTGTATAAAGGAAGAAAAATATTTTGATATACAAGTTTGTGTAAACTCTTTTTAATTTTAGAGTTTAGGGTTTTAGATTATGGTTAAGGGGTTTAGTGTACATGGTGTGGAATTTAAGGTTTATGGTTAGAATTTAAAGTTTAAAGTTTAAAGTTTAAGAGGTAGGGTATTAGAGTTTGAGATTTATGTTTTCAGTTTTATAGAAAGATTGTGTAAAAAAAATTTATACAGCTTCTGTATTGAAATATAATCGATAAAGGAAATTATAGTATTTTTAGATGCTTTAAACAATGCTTTAAACAATTATTAATATGTATAATTTATAAATGATTTGTGCGGTTTGTCTTGAGATTTATTATGATTTAAAATCACACTATTGACCATTGGTATGTTATTTCTAGATTTATTACTATATATTTCAGATATATTTCAATTATTAATTTGATTGTACTTTATGACGATTGATTCTTATTATAATTTATTTGAATATATATCCAAAAACAGTACTTAATAGGGACCGGCGGAGCCCATGACTCCTTCAATTTTTAAAATAATAATCTCAATAAATAACATTGAGTTTCGTCATCATATATATCACTTGTAATCTTGATTATACCAATGTACTTATTATATATATATAAAAAGTTTTCACAACCCCTTTAATTATAGGGGTTAGGGTTTTGGGAATTTAGTGTGTAGGGTGTAGAATTTAAGATTTATGGTTAGAGTTTAGGGATTGAGGTTTAGGTTTTAGGGTGCTAGGGTTTGAGATTTAGGTTTTAAATTTTATAGAAGGGTTGTGTATTTTTTTATACATTTTGTGTATCAAAATATAACCTATATATATAGGGATAGGATCCAGTTACACACTAAGTTTTACATGTTTTTTTGAATCGTTAGATGGGTGAAACGGATGGCTGGAATTAATAGTAGAATATGTGAACATTATCCCTTGGGAAAAAAAGTAAGGAGTTAATCCATCTAACGATCTAAAAAAACATGTAAAACTTAAAGAATTTTACAATGTGTAAGTGGATCTAACACACATTATATAAATATAACCTTTCAATCATGACATTAAAAATCAATTAGCTAGGGTGGCATAGTCAGGATGAAAATTTTTTGTCCCTTCTCGGTGCTCCTATTTATGTCATATGCTCAAAATTAAGTTCATGGTTTAGGGTTTAGGGTTTATGGAATTTAGGGCAATGTGTATTTTTTTAAGGTATAAAGGGTAGGATTTAGAATTTAGGGTTAGAGCTTAGAATTTAATTTTATAGTGTTTTTAGTGCTGGGGCATAAATAGGGCACCGAAGAGAGGCAGAAAATTTTTATCCGTATAGTCATGCATGCATAGGAGTGGCCGACGGCAATGGCCCGTTTGATAATATTCTAAAACCAGACAAGCTACCCACAACAATCAATGCAATAACTCAGCTCATATTTACCGGCTACTGCAATGGTCAGGTAAACTTTGTCTTCCCCTCAATCTCAAGTAGATACGCATGTCCCCGTATACCATATTTCATTAAATTTACCATTCATATTTCACTGGCACGACGCCATGGGTTTATTCCCATGTTAAATGCAAATGTTGGAGACATTTACTTTCTTAAGTTCATCTTCTTTAGAATAAGTAGTTATTCGAATAGACACGACATCAATGCCATCACCAAATGTCTGGCACAGATTATATATATAACCACTGTGTTTTGCAGTGTGGGTTTGAAGACAAGAGTTGGAGTTTGTAATGCCATAACATGTTTTCTCGGATACCCTCTGACCGTACAGAGTGTATCTGTGGAGGAGGCAAGCAAATTTCTCAAAAAACTTTGTTGTTTTATTCATTTTTTATGCATTTAACTATTTTATGTTTTGTTGATAGAGTTGATACAGATTAAGAAGACTGCATGGGAAGGCTCGGTTGAAGCTTTGTTCTTACGGATCAAGAAAACTGTAAATATGAGACTGGATGGTTATATCAAAGTTGTAAGCTGTTCTTCGTTTTTGGTTGATAGATGTTACTTGATTTGTAATTAGTTTGTTTTGTTTGTATAAGGGTTGATTGGTTGTATCGGATGATTTTTTTAATGATTTTTAGATGAATAAAATAACATTTATTTAAAAAAGAGTTGATACAGATTGAGATGTTATATACTCCCTCTGTTTCACTTAATATGTTTAGTATTGATTTTTTTGGTCAAATTTTTTAACTTTGACCATAATTACTTTTAATATTTAATTAAATTATATTCGAAAATTCGAAATATCAAAAAATTCAAATATTTATAGATATAAATCTTGTTATATTTAGTACTCTAAGGAAAATTCTACAACGAGCGGCGAACATTGATGAACACCACTAACGATGAACACCGATGAACACCATTAAATTTTTTTAAAATTTTAAAAATCTAAAGGACTAAAATTATAATTAAAATTATCTCTTAAAAAATAAAAATTAAATTTAATAGTTACTTTATAATATTTTTTAATAAGTTAGAATCAAATATACTCAATTCTCTTAAACCCTAACAAAATTAATCTCTTAGAAAAATAGAAATCATATTATAATTTCTAATTTCTTAAAGAGATGCATAGAACCGATTTGTGTTTTTCTTCATATTCTTCACTATTTCGTTTTTCTTATGTTTAGAGTTTAAATTGTTTTACTTTGTTTCATCAATTATGTGTTTCTTAGTGATGATAAAAAATGATGACTGAGTAGTATCTGATTATTATGATGATCAGTTTATAATTTTTATTTTTTTAGGGTTTAAGATAATTGTGTATATTTAATTCTAACCTATTAAAAAATATTATAAAGTAACTATTAAATTTGATTTTATTTTTTAAGAGATAATTTTAATTATAATTTTAGTCCTTTAAATTTTTAAAATTAAAAAAAAATTAATGGTGTTCATCGTTAGTGGTGTTCATTAATGTTCGTCGCACGTGGTAGACTCATCCGTAATCTAATGCTTGTTATATCCGAGCATTCAAATATCAAACTTTTTATAGATGATAATCTTGTTATATTTGACAATTTATTGATTTTTATATTCGAAAATCCATTTTTTCATAGATATGTTCGCCAAATTCGAAAAATATTTAAATAAAATATACATTCGAATAACCAGATATCTGAATATTCGATCAGAGTACATGATATTTGAATTTCCAATTTTTCAAAATCAAATATGAATCGTTATTTTACCGATCAGAAATTTTGAATATTTAATTTTTCGAATTAAATTCGATATCTGAAAATAAACGCCCCGATAGTAGTAGTCATTCCATATGTTAACTATCTTGTTCTTATTGAATTATTATATGCCTTTAGATACCCAAAAAGAATTATTTTAAAAATATATTTGACATTGAATATTTTTGAATTAATATATAAAATCCACTAATTGTACATTAATGTCTCCTAGATATTAATCTGAGATTAAAATTTGAAAATTCAAATAACTATATTTTATAAGTTTTGAATTTGCATGGCGATGATATCAAGGAAATTAAATCTAAGGCATTAAACTTCTATTTTATTTTTGAATCAGTATGCTGCTTCCTCGGAGCTTCAAGTATGTCTCTACATTGATTCGGTTTGGAAATTAAAAATCAAGAGAATTACGTTTGTTTCACGTGGGATATCAAAGATAGCTAGTTTGTAATTTTGCAATTTAGATTTTTATTGATATTTGATATGTTTTTTTATATAGATATTATTGATTTTGACATGGACGAAATCATGATTGAACAGTGTTAGGGACCAAAATATTGAATTTAAAAAAATACAAGAGATTATTAAGTATTTAAACACAAAAGTAATGGGACAAAGCATATTTTGTCTAATATTTAAACTTATATGGACATAAATTGTTATTAGACCAAAAAAATTGAAGATACATCTTCATTCTTTTTTAGTTCAACCATTATCTGATTATATATTTTAATAAATTCTTGTATTTTTTAATTTGAATATTTACTTTTACAGTAGACCAAATTGTTATTTGACAAAAACCTATAAATCATATTATATTTATAGCGGGTTCAGTGTAGAATTATTTTCATTGTAGATTTAAAGCGGACTGAGTTGTTTCGCTTTTGTAGTGTGATATATCTAATTCGTAAGTTGGATTCTATTCATCTTTTTATTTTAGCCGGGTTGTTTCGGTTGTGTTTTAGGTATTATCTGGTATACTTTTTTCTTTTATCTAAATTTTAAAAAAATTAATGAGACATTAGATAATACATTTCCGTGTATGATTCTTTGTTAATGAAATCATACCTCTTTTATAAAAGAAATGTGTATACAAATAGATTTGTTACAGCACGAGCCAACTTACCTCAGTGGTTAAGGGAACAATTGTTGTTCTTAGAGGTTAGAGGTCACGAATTCGAACAACAACAACTGCAGCAGGGTGATTGAACATGCATTGTCAAATAGTTGAGACTATATTCAGAACATATATTACTTGTAATCATCTCAACTTTAAAAATATAGATCTGTTATAATATTTATTATTTGAACATAACCCTAACTTCAAGTTAGAAGGTAGAGAAATGTATTTGCTTACAAGTAGAATTGGATCCTAGTCGCCCAACTTTTATCGAATTTAAATTTGCACAAATTTAAAAAATTAGAATTTATTTTTAAATTTTAGATTCAGTTTTTTGATTTAAATGACAATACTTGAATAATTCGCGGTAAAAAAAACAGATTCAAATTTTATTAAGAAATTTACATTCAGATTTGAATTATTTATTTTAAAATGGTGGACAAAAGCATTAAAGAAGGGAGGCGGGAGCCGAGCCGATAGAGAAGCCGAACTTGGCGCTGCGCTTAACCCGAGAAGAACACGTGCAAGGACAGTCCAAACACGTAAGACCCTCACGGTACAACTGAGAAAAAGTAAACTCTCAGTAAAACATAAAAAATAAATAAAAAATATGAAAAGAACAATCGCAGAAGCAGTGAGTGAAAGCACTCAGCGCATAATATATAAGAAACCCAACACTCCCATTTCTCCTATTCATATCCTCACTCGTTCTTTAACTCACTCAACTCAGTCCCCACAGAGAAATCTGCAAAACCCAGGCCACTGAGATTTGCAGTCAGAGAGATAGAGAAACATTGTGTTTTTTGCTTATTGTCGCCATTAATGCTTATCGGAAGACAAATAATCCGTCAATTAAAGCAAAAGAAAAACTAATTTGTTTCAAGGAATTTTGTTTCTCTCTTTTTTTTTTTGTTACTTTTGCGCTTGCAGAGGAAGAAGAAGCACACGAGATGGAGCTGAGTAAGGCAACTTTCGAGATCTTCACGAAACTGGAGCAGAAATGGCTATCGCACTGTGAACCTACGAAGAAGACTCGAATCCTCAGCATCGACGGCGGTGGAACGACCGGCATTGTCGCTGGTGCCGGCCTTATCCACCTTGAAGATCAGATCCGCCTCAAAACCGGTGATCCGCATGCGCAGATTTCTGATTTCTTTGATATGATCGCCGGCACCGGCGTCGGTGCTATTCTTGCTGCCATGCTCTCCGCCGATGATGGAACTGGCCATCCACTTTTCACTGCTAGAGAAGCTGTCAAGTTTCTTACGTTGAACAACTCCAAGCTCTTTAAAGTCAATAAGCTCGCCGGAGTTCTTTGCAATCGGAAAAAATTCTCCGGCAAGAGCATGGATAAGGTGCTGAAGGAGATGTTCAAGAGAGAAGACGGAACGTCTTTGACACTGAAGGACACGTGTAAGCCTCTCCTTGTTCCTTGCTTTGACCTCAACAGTTCCGCGCCCTTCGTTTTTTCTCGCGCCGACGCTTCCGAATCACCAAGCTTCAACTTCGAGCTTTGGAGAGTGTGCCGCGCCACGTCAGCCACTCCGAGTCTCTTCAAACCTTTCCGATTGACATCCATCGACGGCAAGACCACGTGCTCCGCCGTGGACGGAGGTTTGGTCATGAACAACCCCACTGCCGCTGCCGTCACGCACGTGCTCCATAACAAGAGAGATTTCCCTTCCGTTAATGGCGTCGAGGATCTGATGGTTTTGTCTTTAGGAAACGGTCCATCCTGCGGAAGATCAAAGGTCCGTAGTAACGGTGAATGCTCAACTTCTTCCGTCGTTGACATTGTGCTCGACGGAGTCTCGGAAACGGTGGACCAGATGTTGGGGAACGCTTTCTGTTGGAACCGTACCGACTACGTCCGAATTCAGGTATGCATATCATTTTCGATTCTCTGTTTGGTTCTTAAGAAAATTTCCTCAGATTTCTCGGAATCCAAACAGATTTCAACTATTTCTTTTACTTTTAATTATGATCGACCACAATTGACGCCTTGACGGACTGTAACGTGCAGGCAAACGGAGTGGGGAGCGGAAGGATGGTGGGGGAGAGAATGGAGGAGGTAATGAAGGAAAGAGGAGTGGAGTCGTTACCGTTTGGCGGGAAGAGGTTACTGACGGAGACTAACGGAAATAGAATTGAGGGATTTGTGCAACGCCTGGTTGCCTCTGGGAAAACCAGCCTTCCTCCGAGTCCCTGCAAGGAAACAGCCGTCAGCCCACTTGCCAACGGCCGTTAGCTAGTCTGTTTTTACTTCTTTCAATTTCCTCTTTTAACCCTCATTTGTAAGCTGTAATTTGGAATCAACCATCTTGAGTTTTTCGATTAAAAGAATCCTCCTCAAGTTTAAGTATGTCATTATAATTATATCTCTAATTGGGGTAGTAACATTTAATTAAAAATGTTAAGCATAATAAGTAATTTGATTGTGACAATTATTAAGGTTTCAAACATTTTTCAAAAAAAAAAAAACTACTTAGTATTGAAGAATTTATGTCATGTAAATAACCATTTACAAACTTGACTCAATGGTTAAGAGAACGATTGTTGTTTTTAGAAGTCGCGAGTTTAAGCACCAGCAGGGTGATTGAGCATCTATTGTCAAATGATTGAGAGTATATTCAGAACATATACTACTTGTAATCACCTTATCTTTTAAAAAAATATCTACAATATAATTATAGTTATATATAAATGTATTAATTATAATCGTGATTCTATTTGTATATGAATTTATATCCAATACACTGACGATGGAAATTTAAAGTTTTCGTAAGTGCCTTTATGTTAAGGTTTAAGAATTTAGGGATAATGATTAGAATTTAAAGTTTAGGGTTAAGATTTAAAATTTAGATGTTAGGATTTAGGTTTTAGGATAATGTGTTGAGGATTTAAGTTTTAAACCTATAAACCATAAATTCTAACCCTAATCACTAAATTCTATTCACAATCCCTAAATTTCAAATTACTAAACTTAAACCCTAAATTTTACACTCTAGACTGAGTCCCTAAAACTAAGATAATTGTGTAAACTTTTAATTTTCATGATCAGTACATCAAATAATTATCCTTTGTATATTATACGAGATTGATCTATTTTTTTTAAGAAAAGGAATCGGAGGCTATAACAGAGTTTTCATGTTGCCAAAATGCAATTAAAAAATTGCCAAATGTGATGAGAATTAATTATCAAAGTGGTCCTCAAAGGACAAGTTCCAAATCATAGTTATTGCTTTAGGGAGAGAGACTCCATAAGAAGTTAAGAACAAGTTCCAAATCAAGGACCACCCCCAGATCTTTTCACTACTCACTATAGAACCCATTATCAGCAATTTAAACACAAAATAATTTAAGTTTTATAAGTTAGTGTTTAGCGTTTAGAACAATATAATTAATAATTTAAAATTTAATTTATAAACCCTAAATTCTAATCCTATTTTTTTCTCCATTTTATATAAATTCTGAAGCCTTTTGAGAAAAAATATTTAGGGTCGGACAGTAAGCAATAAATATCCAGAGCATTTGGCGCAGCAAGTGGATCCTGGGCATTTTAGCCAAAAGGTTGAAAAAAGTAATGAAAGGAAGTTGAAGAATTTTGGTAGAATCCAGATACGTACAGCAGAGGTGAGCTGCCCAGGCCAAATTTCAACACAACTTTGGTAAGATCAGTTACAAGTAGAAGCAGAGAGGACAGAGGGAAAACTGGCAAACAAAAGCCAATGAGGAAGGAGAACTGGGTCCGCCTTTCAATTCTATTTTTCCCTTTGCATAGACATGGAAAAAGAATCAAATCCTACTGCTCTTACATAATATCCTTACCACACTGTTAAGAAAATAGCAACTTTTACTCTCGAGAAATTATATTATAAATCTGGTTCGCTACGTCATTTATAGTCCAAACCAATAAAAAGTATACATTTTATTAATCTTTTAAAAAAATTTATCGAGAGAATCTTCACTCAGATTTATTGTAAGTTAAATTAAAAAACATTTTTTACCAATTATAGATTTACTGGGTAAAAAGAAGATATGAAAAAATTAAATAGAATTGATGTTTTTTATTGGTTGAGACCATAAATGACGTGGGGAGTCAGACCTATGATATAATTTTTCACACAGAATAATTTACAAATAAAAAACAGATTCGGATTTTCAGAAAGGTTAAAAAATTTAGATTGGCCGAGCACTAATTTGAGCAGTACGACCATAACTCTTTATGCGAATTTATTTACATTTTGTTTAGATTGAATTGCAATTTTATGGATTTGTTCCATATTTAACTATGGGTTTTATTTTGATGCACAAGCTGTGTAAATTTTTTTTACACATTCCTTTTATAAAATTTAAAATCTAAATCACAAACCCTAGCAACCTAAAACCTAAGCCCTAAATCCTAAACTCTAAATTCTAAATTCTACCCATAAACCTTAAATTATATACCCTACATACTAAACCCCTAAACCCTAACCTAAAACCCTAAACCCTAAAATTAAAGGGCTTGTGTAAACTAAAGTTTACACAAGCTTGTGCATCAAAGTATTTTCCTTTAACTATATGTTTTAAAGATTCTTATAAGGGTTTTATTTTGATGCACAAGCTGTGTAAATTTTTTTTACACAATCCTTTTATAAAATTTAAAATTTAAATCACAAACCCTAGCAACCTAAAACCTAAACCCTAAGCCCTAAACCCTAAACTCTAAATTCTAACCATAAACCTTAAATTATATACCCTACATACTAAACCCCTAAACCCTAACATAAAACCCTAAACCCTAAACCCTAAAATTAAAGGGCTTGTGTAAACTAAAGTTTACACAGCTTGTGCATCAAAGTATTTTCCTTCTTATAAAGATATAATATTTGAAGATTTTTTTTAAAAAAATTTGCACTAACCAAAAGTTTACTTATTACATGCGAGAGCTTTACGGGATGAAATTTCAGCACTTAAAGAATAACATTTTAAAGATTATTTTCAGCCATGAAGATTATATTTATGGAGAAAATGTAAATAATTTTGTATTTTCAATTAGATAAATAGTTTTATATTCAACATTTTCATTTACGAAAAACATCATGGGATTGCATTTGTGAATTGTATGTTGTTTTTACGGTAAATAACTAATTAGTAAAAAATACTTGAGAGAGAAAAAATATAAATAATAAATGGAAGAATACCTACAACTAGATTTATTTAGTTTTTTTAAAAAAAATTGTTTTTATTATATCCTTTAAAATAATGCTTTTGATTGTTTTTTTCTAGTCACATTACATAGCCTGAACCCACTGTCGCTGCTTCTTTTTTAACAAGGAGAAAACAAAATATCACTTAAAATATAACAGTATTTAAATAATCACAACCAGAAAGGAACACTGTCGCTGCTTTGCTGTTTGTTTTTAGATTTGACAGTGATTCCTGTGTTTGTACGTTTTTTGTGTTTGTTAAAATATTACTCGAATAATAGGCCTGTAAACGAACACAAATGAGAGTATGTTTATGTTTATTTGTTTAATTTTAACCGAACAAATGAACGAACACGAACAAGTAAACGAACACAATTTCTTGTTCGTGTTCGTTTGTTAAAGAACGTAGCTTGTTCGTGTTCGTTCATTAAAATGACAAACGAACGTAAACATATACAAACGGACGAACATAAAAGGACATATGTGAATAAATTTAAACGAACATAAACAAACGAACATATGCGAATAAATTTATTTTTTTCTGAATAAATATAATATTTTTGTTATGAAAAATAATAAATATAAATCAACATGTGTGAATAAACATAAACGAACGGATTATCGAACGTTCACGAGAGAAAATAAACAAACATGCCCTTTGTTCGTATTCGTTCATTTAATTAAATGAACATAAACAAACTTTTCGCCGAACGATTCACTGAACGTTTGATTCGTTTACAGCCTTAACTAATAACATTATTATATAGATTTTGTTAATTTCGAATGGCTTCCGCTTAAAGGATAAATTTGTCACTAAAATAAATTTGAATCAATAATGTTGTCAATATTTTTCAATCTCATCAATTTTACCATCAGATTAATTTAATTACATCAATTTTTTCCTCAAGTAAACTCAAATCACTAAATTTAAACGACTTCAAAGGCAAAATTAATGCAAATAAATGACTTCGATAATAAAATTAATACAATTAAAAAGTATAAACAAAATTATCATTTTTAGCTTACTTCAAGAACAAACTTACCCTTCAAGTCTAAATATATTTAATCAAATTTGCTAGAGTTGTTCAATCTTTACTTTATAAAACCATAAATTATCTAAATACTACTATTAGAATAGATTTTAAATTATTTTTTTTTAGATTTTTTTACTCAACCTAACTAGAGAGGTGAAAAGGGGTGTAGATTCCACCCTAAGGAAGCTCCAATTAAAAGTTGGCATGTAGTGTTTAGCTTTAGCCTTGTTGAGAGTTAACAACATGGTTTATGGCTTTAATTAAAGGTTGGGGGTACCTTAGCATCTCTTGTTTTGAGTAGGCTTTTCCCCACACCACTTGATAATCCAAAGGGCATGGGGTGCTTAATTTAAGGGCTTTGTCTTCTTCTTTTGGTAAAGCAGATTCCACCTCCCTTTTCTATTTCCCTATAAAGATAAGCTTAATGAACCTGTTTTCTTCTACCAAAAGGAGATTTAGTGGAAAGGTTGGTTCACCATCTATTCTCCACCACAACCCCTTCCCTCTAAATTTCATTAGTTTATTCATCTTGAAAAAGGATAAGGGAATCAATGTTGTTAGGTGTCTAGCCTTAGCTTGCTAGCCCTAACTTAATTATATAATAATATCCAACCGTTAGGGATGGAGTCAGAATTTGAGGTTGTGGGATAAACTATAAATATTTAAAATTTGGGGGGCAAATTTATAAATAAACTATTTTTAAAAAAATTGAATAGGGGGACAAAGGTGAAAAAATTTCTTCGGGGGTGGGTGGGGGGGATTGCCCCATCCGAAGCTTTAATGGCTCCGTCCCTGCCAACCGTTAAATTATTATTTCAATCCTTTAGTCGAAAGAAAAATACTTTGATGTACAAGTTTGTGAAGACTTTAGTTTACAAAAGCTTATTAATTTTAGGATTTAGAGGTTTAGTTTAAGGATTCAGATTGCATGCTTTAAAATTTAGGATTTAGAGTCTGGTGTTTAGGGTTTATGATTTAGGGTGTTAGCGTTAGGGATAAAGATTTATATTTTGAAGTTTATAGAAGCGTTGTGTAATTTTTTTACACAGTTTGTGTGTCAAAATATAACCGTTATAAAAAAACGAAAATAATGAACGCGTGAGTGATAGAAAGTCTAAAGTATCTTTAATCCCTCAAATCCTTAGTAGAAATATATTACACGTTTTTTTAAAAGAAAAAGACATCGTTAAAAACTCGATTCATATCCTGAAACAAAACAAAATCCGCTTTGGACGATCGAAAGAGGAAAATAGTGTTCATGTATATTGTTAAAGATATTACATGCTTAAGTATATTGAAACTCAGATCATCCAAATTGTTACAACATCTGACCTACAACTCATATAATTATTACAAAATGAGACATTTATCAAATCTGAATTCAAATTTCAATATTTACATACAATAATATTTTCTTTTGTTTTAATGTGTAGCATCTTTCAAAAAAAAGAAAGTGCAAGTTCCCTTTTTTAAGTGTTGGTAGCCAATCCTATTCAATCCATGAAAACCACATAATATAATAGACTTTAATATGTTTAAGACCAAATTTATCACCAATAAAAGAGAATGAAAGAGAGGAAGAGTGGTGTAAGGTTCAAGTGATACAAATTCCCCCATCTCCATCACACAAATCATAGATTATGACTCAACTTATACTCTTCATCAAGAATCTTTAGGATAAAAATCATATTTCCCTTTTCGGTGTCATTACTTATACCCCAACACTAAAAAACACTACAAAATTAAATTTTAAGTTCTAACCTTAAATTCTAAACCCTACACCTCTAAATTCTCTAAATCTTAACCATAAACCCTAACTTAGAACCCTAAATCTAATTTTGAACGTGAGTCATAAATAAAAACACTAAAAAGAGGCAGAGAATTTCTATACGAATCTTTAGCCCATTTGCACTCACTCAAATAATGTTTCTTACATGTACACCCTTTTCCAATGGTAGAAAGTGCCAAAAAGGGTTTTGAAAGACAATGATATTTCAAAGGCCCCAAACGTGCACCACCGCATGCTTGCAAAATACTTCAAGCTAGCTACCCTCATTGGCTTATAATTAGTTGACATTTCATTCAAATTCTTATCCCTTTAATCACGGAATTTGCCTATTAAAGTATGGTCCAATCATAATTGTAACTAAAAATTAGCCTTTAAATACCATGCATTCGCCTATGTAGGGTACACTCGAGAGTTTGGACCATGCATGCCTAGCTCTCTTTTGGTGTTATTGGCAGCATTTATATGTAAGGTGGGTGATGCTACTTATTAGTATATTAAATGAGTATCTTGAACTTATTATAGTCGGTTAGAAATTTATGGATAGAAATTCTTTGTTCTTTTTCAGTGCTTTTATTTATGCCTCCACGCTTAAAATTAGATTTAGGGTTTAATATTTTAGGGTTTTAGGTTAAGGTTTATGGTTGGAGTTTAGAGAATTTAAGGTAGGGTATATTTTAGGGTATATGGTGTAGGGTTTACGATTTAGAATTTAAGGTTAGAGTTTGAAATTTAATTTTGTAGTATTTTTTTAGTGTTGGGCATAAATAGGAGCACCGAAAAAGGGCAAAGAATTTTTATCCGAAATTTATTTGGGGAAGAATAAAACAGAACGATATCGACATGGAAATAAGACACACGTAAAAAAAGTATCGTGGTTTGATCTGACTTATCTTCAGGGTTAAAAAATAAATAATTCATTATGAATATAAAAATCATAAGGAGTACAAAATATATTATATCACGTGTATCACATGTATCTCAAAACACGATGTATCCAAAATACACTCTCAACTTGTTACAATACTCATCTTTACATTATAGTGTAATAGTGTCAGAGATCATATAAATAATTGCTTATTACATGATATAAACATTTACTTATTAAGTAAACATAATTACCAAGTAATATCAAACCAATATAATTACAATACAATATAACTATATTATCAATCAAAATTTGTGTCAATATGTAACAATTTTATCATAACATAAATTTCATCTAAACATGGGTCTTGAAGACTTCAATTTTGTCAAATATCCGTTGAAATACCATTTCCAAATATTGAGCAACTCCAATTATAACAAAAATTCTATGTCTTTTTTCAGTGTCCCATCTATATTCTAACACTAAAAATTAAAATTTTAAGTTATAACTCTAAACTTATAAACTCTAAAAAATACACCATACTTATAATTCCATAAACCCTAATTACAAATCCTACCATTAAGCCTTAATTCTAAACCCTAAACATATTTTTTTTAGTATAGAGCATAGAAAGAGGCACCGAAAAGTGACATAAAGTTTCTACTCAGCAAACTATTATATAAAATATATTAAAAAATCGCTAGATCAATTGAAAATTACCTCTTCTACAACTGAAAACTCGTTACGATAAAATTCTTCTTGTATGTCTTTAATATCGCTAATAAAGTCGAATGAATAACCAAGAGTAACCCGAGTTATTTCATGAACTTCCAAAGCCATTCTGATTTTCCCCCATGAATGTAGATTTTACACAGAACTGTGTAGTCATGATCAGCCATAGATTCGACCTGATTCGGGTGGCCAACCATCTTAAATTCATCCTCCTTAGCAATAGATAAGTCGGTTTCAACTTTAAAAGGCAGGACAAGTGAAAATTTTGTACAATGTACTCAATGCACGGCTGCCCTCACATAACCAAATAATAATGATCATAATGCAATATTATATAATACACAATGTGGCCAATTTAGTAAAAAATAAAATTGGAGAAACAAAGTGAGGTTTTGTGTTGAATTCCTTTATAATCAAGTAGCTATGTTTATAAATACATACTTTGAAATAGGGTTATAACCTGGACGGAAATCGTATGCCTCTTAATTATGCTCCTTCTGGTGTTGTACTTTAAAAAGTAGGTTTAGGGTTTGAAGTTAAGGTTTAGAGAATTATAGGTAGAGTGTATTTTTAGGAGTAATGTTTAGGATGTAAAATTTAGGATTAGGGTTTAGAATTTAATTTTTTTAGTGTAGGGCATAAAAATGGACATACATGCGCAAAGGATATTTGTTCTTAGAACATAGTCGAATAATATACAAATAGTATTAAATCATAATCTTCTTGTATTCGTTTTTTCCCGAAATTAGTGAATTTCTCTTCTCTGCTCACGATTTTTTTCGAAAATATTTTTCACTTATGTTTTTTTGTTTATTGTGCAATCATATATATTTATCGTTATCTTTCTACAATAATAAGTATTTTATTTCGACGATAGCATTTTTGAATAATATGTTCGCTGGATTTATTAGAAAACAAAATAAAAATGTAGTAAAAAAATAACAAACCACGGTTAAACTAAAAAACGTAACACTAGACCAACAAAATTCATGTCCAGTGATTTGTAACGACATGAATGAGATAAAATAAAATTAAATGGATGAAAATAATTGATCAGTTCCTGTGTTTTTCGTCTCATATTTCTTTTTATTATTCCTGTGCAATTATAGTACACTAGCTCAACATTAATATGACTGTATTATATATATGCAAAACAATACTGTTAATTTATCTTGTATTTATACATATAAACCTACCCAGTCAGTGAATTTCAATAGGTTAAACACGAACACAATACTGTTAATTAATTTCACCTGTGCAAAACAATGTAGGAACAAAAAGACCAGGCAGGCAGGTCAGCAGAAACAGGAACTAAACAATCATACAATGATACAAACCGTGATTGACATTACTTCGTCTAGTTGTGGGAATCAAACAAAAAACGACAGCTCGGTATGTTTTGCAAGATTTTTCGATTGGAAAAACCATCTCTGCATGAACCAGCTACCGGGGCCTGATTGATTATTGCATGTTTTCAATTGAAACTGTGGGCAATTCAACATCAGAAAATGGGCTACCGCATCTTGCTCACCGTCTGTATTACTGTCAAAAGATCATCTCGCAGTGTTTTCATAATGGTGTAAATGAACCGAGCGTGAACGAACTAAATTGTTACTAATATCTGATGGGTTCCGACTTGACCCTATAGGGTCGGGGGTTTTAAAGAAAATTTTGGGTTCGATTCGGGTTCGGATATGCTTTTTCGATGATAAGGCCGGGTTTGGGTTTGAGTTTGGGTTTAAGGTGAAAAATATCTTACCTGACCTGACCCGAAATAATAGTTTAATTTTATTCGAAATATTTAGGCATAATAGCTACAATGCCCCTCTCTTTATATATGTATTGCAATTATCTCCATATTTTGTCTAATAAAAATAGTGTAATTATTATAACTCTCTCTTTATTTGTATTTTTTCAATTAGTTCTATATTTTATTAAATAATAATAAAAATGATAATTTTTTATTTATGTTGGGTCGGGTTGGGTACGGATCGGCCAAAAATCCGACCCATAAACATCCCCATTCTGTATTTATGTTCGTTTATTTATATTTTAAGATGTTTGTGTTCGTTCGTTTAACGTTCACAAACCGAAGAAAATAATGAAATTATGTGACTAGTCCTAAGCTCCTCAAACTTTATAGTTTCAACTCCAAAATTCACCATATATTTAATTTAGTCCATAACTTCGCCAATATTTAAAATGTAAACAAAATAAAAGGAAAATGAGAACCAAGTAAACGAGTCAATAAGCCAATTTGTTCGTGAACATAAACGAACCGAACACACATTTATTCGTGTTCGTTTGTTAATTAAATGAACATAAAAAATATTCATATACATTTATTTAAAACTTAATAATCGAACGTTATATAAATGATTCTCAAACACTTCGTCGAATGACCCTCAAGTGTCATTCATTCTATTCACGATGGCTTGGGTAATTCTAGGTCTAATTACAGTTTTAGTCCCTCAGTTAAATCACAAATTTCAGAGGTACTGAAACTAAAATTAGCCAACAAACAAACAAGAAGAAGCAGCTGGCAACAATGCCCATTGCACCGTGTCTACTTCCACATCTCCCATGCACACGTGTGTTACCCTGTGACTGTGAGATGTGTTGTGTACTTTTATTATTATTATTATTATCAAAAGATGTGTTATATATGTACTTTGTAATAGATTTTACAAAGATCACGATAAGATCTTGTCTCCTTGGGTTAACTTTCTTCTTTACGGTCTCACTTTTGTCTTCTTCCTACATCAAATTAAAGCAATGTTCATGTAATATGTAAGGTTTAATTCTATCCCAGTCCCTGTACTCTTCCATTCATAACTAAAATTAGGGGTAATAACGAGCTGAGCTCGAATCTGTCTAGACTTAGCTCGAAAATAGTATTACTGGACTCGGCTCAGGCTCGAAACTCGTCGAACTCAAAATAATAGGCTCGAGCTCGAATTGGATAATTTGAGCTCGGGCTCGCCTTATTGCTTTCCTCAAATTACTTTTAAATATATTTTTTAAAAGTTTTAAAAAATAACATATGAAAACTTGTTAAGGAAAGGATAATGTTTATTTTTTTTTTTGAAAATCATAATGTTTATTTTTAAGTCTGCAAGTAATCATAGTACATTTTCTAAATGATGCAAGTCCATAAGGAGAAAGTGATTTAAAGTATTTAACCATGATAACAAGTTAACAACACTGAAACATACAAATGTATATGTAGTGTATATATACGTATTATTTCGAGCTTGTTCACGAGCTTTTCGAGCTGAGCTTGAGTTTACTCGACTCAGTTTGTTAATGTCTCGAGCCGAGCTCAAATAACTTGCGAACCGGTCAGGCTCAATATCACCCCTAACCAAAATCAAACAAAGTGAATTTTACCTTAGAACTTAGAAGAAGAAAAAGAGTGCCCGTCATTTTATTTCATTATCCTCAAACGTCCAAGTACACGAGAAGCTGCACCTTGCCTTATAACATTAAAGAATAAATTTTAAAATTCAGAGTAATAAAACCTAAACTCTCAACCATTAGATTTTAAATTATAAATCTTAAATTTAAAACATAACTCTTAAATTTTAAACCATAAAATATAAACATTTAAATTTTAAATCTAAATTAAAACACATAAACCCTAAAATTAATATTATTGCGTAAACTAAACACAATATGTGTATCGAAAATAATTTTTTAAGCAATAACTAAATGTCCTTTTCTTTTTCCACAAAACCACTTTCATTTACTTCATATAGGAAAGAGCAAAGATGGGTAGCATTCTTCTCGTATCGTCGGATTCATTTCATAAAGCAAAGCACAGTTATTGGATCTTTCACTAACCCACGTTAGCTTCTTAGCAATTAATGGAAAATTTTGGAGTTTAGTGATTGAATATTTGAAGCAAAGGAAACCCTAAAAGCAAAAGGAGGAGAAAGTGACTTGGCGCCAAGTGAAAATCAATTGCCAGCATAAAATTTTGACGTTGGAAATTGATGGAAATATGGTAGGGAGTGGGAACCAAAGTTATGTTAATTTGGGGGTCGGTTTTGCTCTATTTTGTGTAGGATTATTATTCTGTACACAGTTAGTGAAAATAAAATGATTTATAAGAGGAGTTTTAAAGTTGTCATGTAATTTATCGGATAAAATTTTTCTGCCCTTGCCCCTACTTATGCCCTAACACTAAAAAACACAACAAAATTAAATTTTAAGCCATAACCCTAAATTCTAAATCCTAAACACTACACTCTATACCGTAAAAAATATATCATACCTTAAATTCCCTAAACCCTAACCCCTAGCATAAAACACTAAACCCTAAACCTAATTTTGAGTGTGAGGGCATAAGTAGGAGCACCGAAAAGAGGTAGAGGATTTCTATCCCAATTTATCTAGCGTTTATGATTTTAAGTCTTAAGAATGAAATTTAGGAATAATAGCTCTTTAATGATAATACTGCGAGATATATTACGCTGAAAAAATCAAGATATATATAGAAAAAATTAACACTATAAACCACTTAAAAATTACATATTATAGAAGAAAATGTAATAAAAAAGCTAACGATGAAAACATTGTATGCTAAATTATCTGAAATTGAATTATTAATTATTGAGAGGGTAGAAAATACACATTTTCCATTTAACTAAAAGGCTATAATGGGATATTGAAAATATTGTTTTTGGAGGAACTAAAATACAATTCTACCATTGACCGAAAGGGTGCATATGCTCTACATTCACATGATACATTGCAAGATATATTTTCAAGGAAACAAAATTCACATTATCATTCTAATCATAGTTAATGGTACCAAGTTAAACTAAGGATCAAATCCCTAATTGAGAAATTAAACTAGTTAAACATGCATGTTATTCCGTTGATGAAACCTTGAGATTGCTTAAAAGATTTCACGGAGCACTTTTTTTTCCTCACAGTTTCTCAGGGCTTTGCCATTAATCTGGGTCAACCCGTGTTTCACACCTAATTTTGATGCTGAGTCTTCCAGCAAGAATTTTTTACATACACAAGGTCTAAAACTCGATACTTGCTTAAGTGATGTCAAATTGCTTACTACTTGAGACCAACTCATTAGTGATTTGACGAAATACTTTGACAAAAGGGTTAATTAATTAATTCGTTCAATATTATGGTGTGGGAATTAAGAAAATAAATTGCTTAAGCGATATCGAACTACTTACCACTTGAGACCAATCTCATTGATAATTTCGTGGAATACTTTGACAACTTTACAGAAAGAAAAGGGTCATCAATCGGACAATCCAAACACTAAATTCCAAGTTTATTTTCTTAATCCTCACACCATAATATTAAATAGACTAATTAATTAATCCTTTTGTCAATACCTAAAAGAGTCAATTTAGACGTAAATCCAAATCATGTGAAAGGGTTGTTGTAGTTGAAATAATTAATGCATCATATACTACAACTAAACCCATGATTATAAATAATCCCTCCAAAAAAATATTAAGCTGATCCGATTGGATCTTAACAAAGAAAAAACAAAACAAATTAGTACTATTAATTTACAGGGGCTAAACTACAAAATTAGTGTCTAAGCTGTCTCTCTTTTCTGTAATAAATGTCTAAATTATCTTTTGACTGAAATAGATGACTAAAGTTTCATTTTTAGCTGAAATACATGATTAAAATATTTTTTTAATTGAAATAGGTGTATAAAATTTCGTTTTTGACTTATTTTAAAGCCACTTAATGCACCTACTTAAACACCTATTTTAGTAAAAAATTATAATTTAGACACTTATTTTGTAATTAAGCAATTAACAGGCCACTTGATTTGGTACATAATCTTAGCAAGTAGTGAGTTGTTTTACTAGTGCCAGGTGACACAGGACAGTAGCAGTCACGTGGGTGGCAGGAGATGAGCTAATATTTATGGTTATATGAAGGTTGTGGAGAAGGGTCGTACGGGTCTTTTTCACTATTTCCAAGGCAAAAACACCTGGCAATGCCTCCATTGATTTGACTTTGCTCTTGTCTCTTTCGTGTAACGGAGCAAACACCACGGGACGTGGAAGCTTCTTAACCGACGTGCGTTTTTACTTGTGCCAATTCACCCCGCCGACAACATTTTTGAGCTTTGGGCACTCGCGGGCCGCGGCTCTCCCACTCTTGTACTCTAATTAAATTTAGGTATAGCTACATTTTTAATGTCACACCTTTACCCGTTTTTTTATTTTGGTACACTACCTATTTTTTTGGCTAAATAATAACTAACGTTATGTTTTGTTTTTATTTTGATACATCGCCGTTAAAAAATTAACAGAAGGCTTACTAAGATAGAAAAAATCACATGTGGCATGTTGCCACGTCATTTTCTCTCTCCTAATTAGCATGCCACGTCAACAAAAATCATGAAAAAAGTACATGTGGCATGCTGACTAGGAGAGAGAAAGTGTCATGGCATGCTGTCACGTGTGCTTTTATCTCTCATAGTAAGCCTTATGTTATTTTTTTTAACGGCGAGGTACCAAAATAGAAACAAAACGTAACGTTAGGTACTATTTTGTCAAGAAAAATAGGTAGGGTACTAAAATAGAAAAACATGTAAAGGTGGGGTACTAAAAATATAGTTATCCCTTAAATTTAATATTATATTATACATTGAATTTATATTCAGTATAACGCGGAAATAAAAAGTTTTATAAGCGTCTTAGTTTTAGTGTTTATGAATTTAATTTAGGTTTTAAATTTTAGGATGTTAGGTTTAGTGATTTAATATTTATAGGGTGTGATTAGAATTTAGAGTTATATAATTCGAAATTTATATTTTAAATTTTAATCCTAAACCTTAAATTCGAACATCAACTCATAAATTTTAAAGCACTAAATCTAAACTCCTAATGCTTAAACCTTGAACTGAAACTATAAACACTAAAACTAATACACTTACAAAAATTTTTTGTTTCGACCGCTGAACTTTCATTTTATGCTAATTTGATAAAAATTTAATGACCATTTTATAATATATTAAAAAATTTAATGATCATTTTATAATTTTTAAAAGTTTAATGACCAAAAATAAATATATGTAATATATATAATATTTAAATATATAATAATTTCGGTTAATTCAGTTAATTAACCAGTTCTGAATCAAATTAACCGATAATACACACCCCTAATAGTGTTTGTACAGTGGTACAGATATATTGGGCCTATGCTGTTCAGCTTCAGTAAAAGTTGGATTTAATTTCTGGTTTAGTTTAAAGGCCCATTTTCCGGATGACGGTACTAACGCAAAAGCAACTCATCTACTGATTTTAAAATTCTAAATTATCAGTTCATCTAGGTAAATTACATTACCCAATCATATGTATTCATCTCGGCCCAATTTCTGATTTTGAAAGAACAAGTACCAAACCTTGGTACGTTATTCCCAAAACTGTATTTTTTTTAAATATGTTGGTGTGATGCAAGGGTAACATCTGTTCAACTTTTTTAGTTTTTTCAAAGACGGCACACAACATACATTACTGGTGCTCGAACCCGGATCCTAAGAGATGATGAACATCTACCTTTACCACGAGGACATAAGGGAATAAGCCCAAAACTGTATTTTGATTGTGGAGAAGTCATGGGTAAACTATGGGAATGTAACTTGAACTCCACAATATATTTTGATGTTGTGAACATATTATTGTTACCTCATTATAGTTTTTTTTTTTAACTTTCTGTATTCGATTTATTGGTCGATTGATCCAAATCAGGTTTTACAGAAGTCTAATATAAGACGAACTTTCCAATTTAGTTTTCTCAATTCACAATGCTCGAATTCAAACCCTAAATTTTTGCTTAAGAGATTTAACTATCGTTTTTATCTTGCTAGACCAACTTATTGGTAGAGTTTTTGATAATATGTGACTTCTTGTGTTGTTAGTGTTTCTATACATGGAGGAATTGGAAGATAACTTTTTGATGCAAAATTTAAATTTAAAATCTTAATTGAGTGACATCAACTTTTTTATTATTTAATCCAACATATGTAACATGAGATAAAAATTTTGTACGTATTTCTCTGTCTTTTGGTACGTTTTTTTTTTCTTTTTAAATTTTAATTAGGGTTATATCTGACGACACCACGACTGGTCAAGATGGTGCTCCTTTCATTATGCTGTTGATCTCTCTTTTCGAACCCTTGAACCAGATTTAGATACGCGAATACATCTACCGTTTATTCACAATTGAGTTGTGGTAATGACCTTTTTGTCAACGTACGATCACTATAATATGCATTTGTCAATGTTGTTTGTTGATGGTTTTACCCATCATCATCGATTTGGGAGTGTTTGTATCCGTCTTTTGTTTCGAATCTTTGAATTAAGTTCTTACCTATTTATTGTATGGTCCTATTATGATCTAGAGCCGCTAATTATTTTTTCTGGGTTTGTATCTAAATTTAAGTGTTTGTTTACTCAGCAGTAAACTTTTATTATAATTTCAGATATTTTCTCAAATTTAAAACCTTCTTTAAATGACATATCGTATTATTTTAAACAAATGAACGTTCGTACTAACTACATAAAGACCTCTAAGGTCTCTTAAAATAAACAGAAGAACGAAAAAAACAGGGTGCTGAAACAGTCAAACATAGAAAAGCTATGGGACTACCAAGGAATTTGATTCCACCATCATTCTTGGGTTTAATCATATTTTAAAATGAAAAGGAGAGACAGATGCACAAACATGACTTCAATTCATTATGTGATTTAGTGTTGAATTAGACTTAGCTCATTAAGGATTCGAGTCGAGTTTAAGTTTGAGTAGTTTTTAACAAGCTTGAATAATTTGAATTCGACTTGGCTTATTAAGAATTCGAACCGAGTTTGAGCTTCAGTCGAATACAATCGAGTTGAGTGTTGACCGAGTCGGACTCGAGTAGCTCGCAGTCTGTCTCGTCTCATTTAAAGCCCTATTAGAAGAAAAAAAAACTTTGATACACATGTTGTGTAAAATAAAATTCACACAAGCTTGTTAAACTTTAGGGTTTATGGTTTAAAGGTTTAGGTTGTTGAGTTTAGAATTTAATATTTAAATTTTAGGGTTTAGGACTTATGTTTAGGGTTTAAGAATTTAGATTTTAAATTTTTTTAAAATATTTTTAAATAGCTCGCAAGCTTTTCGAGTCGGATATCAAGTAGCTTGACTCAGCTCGTTAAGAACTCAAGCCAAATTCAAGCTCGAGTCAAATTTAATCTAATTTTAATCAAATCGAACTTAAAAAGCTTACTATCTATCTCATTTTATTTATAGCCTTACCTATGGCAAGAGGGGCATGAGATGACCATGCAAATAGAAGTAGCCGCTTTTCCTTGGGCCTTTAGTAGGCTAACCTATCGAAAAAGAAAAGTTTTCAAAGCAAATTCTATGGTTAGGGCAAAGAGTATGTGCAATCGGCACATATTCTTTGCCAATCTCTAATCCATAGCATATATTAAAACCAGACTATGTAAACATGGGGAAATTCAAGAATTTTATATTAAAAAGTAAAAAAAAATATACCAATTAAAGGATCAATGCAACATGAACTCTTCGTTTCTAACATTAAACACATTTTGAGCCCGATAAATGGTCCAGTTAAAAAGATGATGGTGTTTATATTTTTTCCGAAAATTGATATCACTAATTTTATTAAACGAAAAAATATTTAAAATTACAATGAAAGTTTACTGCTGAGTAAAAAAACACCTAAATCTAGATGCAAACTCAGAAAAAACAATTAGTGGCTCTAGATCATAATAGGACCATACAATGAATAGGTAAAGAACCTAATCCAAAGACTCGAAACAAAAGACGGGTACAAACACCCCAAATCGACGATGATGGATAAAATGTGTGGTAGTAAACAGAGTTTGTATTGTCCTCCCTGTTTTTCATCACTTCTCCAACTATAAATCCTCCCTCAACTCTCTCACTTTTCTTCGTCTTCAATTCCCTTTTTCTTACAGTTTTCTCTCCTACAAAGCCAAAGACATTGTCTTTTTTTGCTGATCCTAAGGTTTCTCTTTCATCATCTCAGAAAATTCCAAAAAGAAAAAGGAAAAAAAGGGTTTTCTTTTATTGATTTAAGCTCCCCTGTTTTTTGCTCTGTTTTATTTTCTGTACAATTTAAAGAAAATGTTCTCAAGTGTCGTTGAATCACATTTTTTAAGGCTGAAACTGTCTCCATATGCAATTATCCTTAACCCACCGGAACCCGAGTCTCCATCCTACGATGACGGAAAAGGCACCGGCATTACCGACGGCGATAGCGACAACAATGGCAAAGATTCGACCGGGCAAACAGAAATTTACGTGCACCCTCTTGCTAAGAGTTATGCTTGTAACATGAGTGGAAAAAGCCTTGATATGTGCACCGAGAGCTTAGGCAGTGAGACCGGAAGCGAAATCAGCGACTCGAGCGATGACATTCTGTTTCTTTCATCGGAAGCCGCCGGTTGTGATATACCGAAACGGAGGGAAAAATCCGTGACGAGAGGGATGAGTTGTTGCAGCAGCTTTCCACCTCCATTGACGTCCATTAGCGGTTCAGTTGTGAGTTACAATCCAATGAATACTAGAAGAATGACTCGTGGCGGCAGCTTTCCGCCTCCTTTGACGTCCATTAGCGGTTCGAATGGTGTTCGAGTCACGTCTCACCGTGAAGGCGGCCGCCTCGTACTTCAAGCCGTTAGTGACCCTACTTGTCATACGTACATGCATGCAGAACGAAGTGAGGGAAGGCTTAGGCTTTGTTTTTTGAAAGAAGGTACCCTTACTACTCCGATTTTCGATTACCAAGACGGTGAAGCGGTAGAAGAAGAGGCAGACGACGATAACGACGACGAAGAAGGTGTAGTAAATGAAGAACAAAGTGAGGGAAGGCTTAGCTTTTGTCATTCTAAAATTACAACCGTTACTACCCCGATTTTCGACGGTGAAGACGGAGAACTCGAAGAACGAGGAGATGAGGGTGTGAATGTAAAGAGTGGGAATATTGGGGGTAAATTAGAGATGGGGAAGTTGGCGAGGCCCATTAGTTGCAAATATAGGCGGCGTAGGCACAAAGGGTTCATTGCTTTGGAGCCATACTTGGTGGCTACTTAGAATGTTCTTAGAAAATTCTTCCTAACCCAACGAATAGAATTAGCATCATTGAGTTAGGTTTAAATTATGGTTTAATGCCAAATTCACAGCAACTTTGGTTTTACGATTAATAAAAAGTAATTATATTCGAAATTTATGATTGTACGATGAAACAATATTTTTTAAATAACTAAGCGGACCGACATCGATTGGCTTAATTTTCCAACCACCAAAAATAATAGCATAGAATTGGATGGTCCCAAGCAAGCACACTCAATCAATGGGGCACAATTTGTTGGACCATCATCATATATCATTTAAGAAAACGAAATACGAAGCTTCATATATAGGGTACGAAAAGAAGAGATGGGAAAAGGAAAAAGAAAAATTACTACAATGAACTCTTTTTACATATTTGGGTACTAAGGATGAAAATACTCAGTCCCTTTTCAGTGTCTCTACTTATGCCTTACATTTAAAATTAAATTTAAGGTTTAAGGTTTATAATTTAATGTTAGTGTTTATAGTTATGGTTTAGGGAATTTAGGGTAGAATGTATTTTTAGGGTATAGTGTGTAGGGTTTAGGATTTAGAATTTAGGGTTAAGACTTGTAATTTATAATAAATTTTAGTGTTAGAGCATACGCAGGGGCACCGAAAAGGTACAGAGGATTTTTATCCGGATACCAAAACGTGAATAGTTACAACAAAATTTGTTTTCCGCTTTGTTTCAAAATGATATTTTAGTGGTTTAAATTAAAAGAGTGAATAGTTAAAGTTTTGTGTTTGTATATCATCAAGTTTAGATTGCAATATCGAAACTAATCTAAAATAGAAAGGTAATGTTTAATACATATGTTGGTATCTGAATTTAATTTGGTACTTAAGTTTTTTTAGTCTGATTAGGTACTTAAATTTCACTTTAAAGTTTAATTTGATATCTAAACTTGATTTCTTGATTTAAATTGATACCAAAACTTAACATTTTGGTCCAAATTAATATGTAAAGTAAGTGACTTATTTAAACCAATTTGAATTAATAAACTAGGTTCATGTATATACTTGAATAAAAAAGTTGAGTTGAGGTAGCTAATGGATGGAAATCATCTTCTTCGAATTATGTCTTTTTTAGTGTCCTTTCTTTAAAAAAATGAGTTTAGAATTTAAGATTAGGGTTTATAGAACCATGAGTAGGGTGTATTTCTAGGATGTAAAATTTAGGATTATGGCTTGAAATTTAAAATTTTAGTGTTTTTTAGTGTAAGACATAAAAAGAAACGTAATTAGAGAGCAAAAGATTCTTGTACGTAGCTAATTAGAAGAGAAAAAAAAATTTAAGTACCAAACTGAATTTTAAATCAAATTCAAATATATATATATATATATGTGTGTGTGTTCAAATTCAAATATGTACATGTGTACACCAAATTGAACTTTGAAATTAAATTGTGTGTTACTTATCGTGTGTAAAACTTAAAAGTTTTTACAATTTTCTATGGACTGTTGGGTGAAGGTAAATGGATGTATAAAATTAAAAAAATATATAAAAAAATCTCAATCATTCCTTTACCCTCATCTAAAGTTCTAAAAAAAATGAATTTTATATGATATCATACTTATCAGTGTATCTAACCATATAGAAAGAGATAGTTAGAATCGTTAGCCGGAGAAAATAGATTGTTGAAATTAATTTTTTACTCTCTTCTTTTCAAGCGATAATCTTCGCATATTCTACTGTTAATTTTAGTCATTCGGTTTACCTATCCAACAGTCAAAAATATGTGATTGGTCAACGTTTTCCCTATTGGATAGTTAGGGGGCGTTTGGTTCGTGGAAAAGATCATTACTTGAGGGAATGATCTTTTCCGGAATCACATACCCACGTTTGGTTGGAGAGCATTCCTTCCAAGGGATAATTTTACATTCCCAACAGTAGCAATTTTTCATTAAAAGGTGGGAATGTGATTCCCTTGGATTTCTTAGGTATTTGTTAATTCCCTCCCCTTTGGACCATATTACTCCTATGTTAGATTTTGTTCATATAGATCCTTTGTAAAATTTAATTAGTTGATTAAATGTGTGTGGTGTAAATTAATTAAATATATTAATTTAATATTTAAATGGTGTTACAAATATTTAATGTATTTTTATTAATATTACATGTTTATAAGTTATATGTTGCGATAGCATATTGCTTAAAAATTAATGAGTTTAGAGTTGATGTTTTAAATTTTATTTTTATGTTTATGACCTTATAAAATATTTTAGTAGGTTAAACTTATTATATAAATTCTTATCAGTATTATACAACTTTTAGATTTATTTTATTATTTACTTTAATTTGCTTGACATGTCACAAGTAATAAAAATAATTAAAATTTTGAGCATATTAAATTTCTAGCATTTAAAAATTTACAAAATATTTTAATAGAGGATAACTAGGGTAAGTAAATATAAAATAGTTTTTTAATAGTCTAAAGGTGATTACAAATTAGTATATACAAAGTGATTGAATCCAGGTCTTCTAAGACGAACTTCATCCATTTTTCCACTGAGACCACTTGTTGGGTTCTTTTAAAGAATAGTTAATATAATAATTATATTAAATATGAAAAATATATAATTTTTACAAATTTTACATAGTGTAACAAAAATAATTCTATTAATTTTTGTGCATGTATTTTTAAGTTAATATTGAAAGTTTAACATGTTAAAAAGAACATATAACATATGGACAATTTAGTAAATTTTACTTCCAGATAACCTTATATACCTCCAGCCAAACACAGTAATTTTACATTCCTACACAATAAACCAAACAAGGTAATGTCACATTCCCAGTAATATGTCAAGTAATGTTAAATTCCGAGAATCTTATTCCCAAAGGTAATCTTACATTCCGTGAACCAAACACACCCTTAGAGATAAACAGGAGAAAAATACTACTGACCACATGAAAATCAAATGTGCTCATTTCTTGGCTGAAGAAAAGTGCCCCAGTCTGCATTTCCCCTTATTGATTTTAATTGGAATTGCCGTATAAATTCTGACAGTCGTATAAATTCAAATGTGTTCATCATATTTGTGATGCAAAATGCCTGGTTTATGAACGGTTGGAGATCGTTTCGCACTTTCGAATACACGAAATTTTTTTAATAAAATTAAAAACATTATTGTCGAATACATATTCATATCTGACACTCATGCTTTAACTAATAAGGTGAGGTAAGTTGTCGAGGTTATACGAATCGAAATACGAATGTGAGGTACCTGTCGAAATTTCGGACCTACGTAGGGCAAGATGATGTGCAACTGGCCTGGTTACATTATTGTGGAATACATATTTATATTTGACACTCGTACTCTGACCGATAAAGTGAGGCAAGTTGTGGGGGTTATATACGAATCGGAGTACGAACGTGAGGTAGCTGTCGAAATTTCGGACCCACGTAGGGCAAGATGATGTGCAACTGGCCTGGTTACACATGATCTTCCATGTGCTGCCTTCCCTTATTTTACTGTATCAGATTCCAATATGTTAAAAGATACTAGTTGTGATTCCATGAGATTTGCTTCCCCTTTTTAATGTCATGTGACGGGCAAGTTGGTTTAACTTTTGAAAATATCCTCACAATTCTTACCTCTGCTTTTTCTTATGTCTGTCCGAAAATCCAATGTGCACTGAAGATGAAAGATCATGCAAAGAATCAATGTTGAGATTGAAAATATCATTCGCCCTGCAAAAAGGGAAAAATGTTGCCTAAGGCTAACACTATAGGTGGTAAACGGGTCAATCGGTTCGGGTTCGGTTCAAGTCATTTCGGTTTCGGTTATTTCGGGTCTGATATTTTCGGTTCATATTCGATTTCAGTTTCTGTTCGGTTCGATTTTAGTTTAGGTCGGTTGATTTTTGGTTCGGTTAATTTCGGTTCGGTTCAATAAGAGATCAGTCGATTTTAATCAAATTTTTAGGTTGGCCAGATTTTTACACCCTATATGTGACTTTATAAAGTCAATATATTTGACATTTTAGTGACTTGTGTGACTGTTCATATTTTATCTTTATTTATTTCTATTAATCGGGTCCATTCGGTTCCGGTCCATTCGGTTCGGGTCTATTCCATTCGGGTCTATTCGGTTCGGGTCCATTCGGTTCAACTAAATTCGGTCCAATTTCGGTTTGGTTTATTTTGGATTTTGGATCAAATTTCAAATCAATTTCGAGTTAATTTTTGGTTTCAGTTCGAGTCTCAATTCGAATAATTCGGTTCGAATTTCGAGTCTCAAGTCAAATTTGTCAGGTCTAGCTAACATTATCTTGCTGTAGTGGTCGAGAGTTTCTAGTTAAAATCTCAAATATATTAGGGTTTACATTTTGGTATTGTCTTCTCTTCTCATAAATTATAACTATATAATAAAAATGATTTGTATTTAATTCACCTTATTAAAAACCCTCACAAAGAATCTATTATTAATTGGTTTAATGGGATGAAACATTAAAGCTTTTCAACCATGTTTAAGGCTCAAATCAATAATATTATGAATAGAGCAAGCTGAGCCTGAGTTAAAAAGATCGTTCAACTAATAATGAAATAGCAATTCCTGCTCCTATGTATGTCCCACACTAAAAAAACACTAGTTTTAGGGTTTATGATTAAGGTTTAAGGTTAGGGTTAATCTTTAAGGAATTAAGGATATGATGTATTTTTTAGAGTTTATGATTTAGGATTTAGAATTTAAAGTTAGAACTTATAATTTAATTTTTTAATGTCGAGGTATAGAAAGGGCATGGAAAAGAGGCATGAAATTTGTGTACATAATAATGAGTTTTTGTGATGCTCGACTCAAATTAGCTGATCAATAAATTAAATATCAATATTATACGTAATACTCTTTAAACAAATTTTACTGTCAATGTATAAATTTAAATATTAATAATATATTAAATATAAATGAAAAAAATCACATAAGAAAATAACTATGAGAGAAGAGAAAATATTCCTTGCACGTCTGTGAAAAATAAGAGTTTAATTTTTAGTATTTAGGGTTATGATTTTAGTGTTTGTGATTGATTATGTTTAAGGTTTGTGAATAAATTTTATAACTTAAAATTTTAAATTTAAGGTTAAAGTTTTAAGACCCTTAAAAATATATATAACAGCTTTAAAAATTCTCATACAATTTTTTTTATTGACGATTACATCAAATAATTATGGTAAGAAAAAGTTGCAAATACTAAAAAATTGATTGGTTGGTCGGTCGGGTTCAATAGAGAGATAGGGCTGTCATCCCTTAAGAGAGGAGGGCAGTGTCCTACCGTGGAGTGTGGGCATCCATACATTAAGGTACTTTTTACTTGGCTTAGGTGGGGGCCGATGTAAAACATTGGCATATGCATCTTTGTTTCTTTTTAACATTTTGTCCTTGGAAAACCTTAGAGATCCCTTACTTTAAAGCACAAATTCTCTCACCACCCTTTATATGTATATATTTACACTGTCAAATATGTGCGAGTTAGGTTTAGGGCACAACTAAAAGATTATAAATTTTGAAACTTGTCAAATAATTTAAAATATTATACAAAAAAAGTAATTATCAAAATTGGTTAGAAATTACGAAAAAAATCAACTTAAAATGTTACCAGAAAGTTTAAATTTTTTTTGGGGGACAAATTTTAAAACTTGCCGTTTTTTAACTGCATTTGTACGTTAAACTTGCCCGTTAAACATGGGAAAATGATGTTATCTTCTCTTTCAACACAAGATTGAATATGAATGGTGCAGCTTATGGAACAAAATCAAACCCCACTCCCTTGGAATATTCCAATCATTTAGCAGAACAACATTTGCTATATAAATAATAATTATTTGGCACAATGGCCGCAGGGTTTCTTTAATTTCACGAGTGAGGTATGGATCTTAAAGTGTTTTTTATTGTTATTTAAAATATAAAAAAGATAAATACAGGTTAAGCATTAATCAAACTTTTGGAGTTAAATATGAACTAGCATTTAGAGTCTAAATTAACAACCAGACAAAAAAAAGAGAGCATGATAGATATAAAATTGATACATTAATAATTCAATTAGATCGCTTTACAATTTTTGAGACTGATTTATAATTTGATAAAATGTAAAAAATAGCTCCCAATGTTTTACCGTTTGATTATTTTAGCCTTATTCTTCTTTTGGTGCAAACAACCACCTAATGTTTTATCTTTCGTTCAAATTTTACCTTTATTGGATGAAAATCATTAATCAACAAACGGTCAACGCCTGAGATTGACGCTACATGTTTGCAAGGCATGGGGAGATGACATGGCACTACCACATTGTATTTTTGTTGACATGACATTTTTAAAAATTAAAAAATAATTAATTTTTTTTCAACAAAAATATTTTTAAATATTTTTAACTAATCGTCATGTCAGCAAAAATGCCACGTGACAGTGTCACGTCATCTCCCCATGCCCTGCAGACATGCCACGTCAGTCTCAGGCGTTGACTAACGATTTTCATTCAACAAAAGTGAAATTTGAACGAAAAATGAAACATATTAACAAAAAGGTGAAACGTTGGGGATATTTTTCACCTTCTACCTTATAATTTATCAAATAATTTGAGATAATTAACCCATGTATATTAATTAAATACTGTGTAGTTTTCATGGCTTGGAGAAGCCATGTGATTGAAAGCAATGGGAAACTTACTTTTCATTATCACTATTAATCTATTACAGGACCTAAGACCTTGGAACTTGGAAGACCTAATCAATCATATATTTTGCATGAACCTACTCAAAGCTACATATAGAAAGGTAGATACAATTTGGCTAATTTTGAGATCACTCAAGAGCCGAATATCTATTCTTACTATTAGAATCAATGACAATGCTATCCCTTTTGAGATTTCATATATTTTGCATTAGATCGGACTGTTAAAAGTTGTTTTGATATCATTTATCACGAGATCATTACATTCTCTTCAAAAGACAATCTAATAGTATGTATAGCGTCACCGCTTTTTATAGTTCATGACGTTCCCATTCTATGGTATAATATTGTTACAAGATAAAAATTAGAGAATTTGCCCACCACATATACTCATATACTATACTATAATGTATTGTATTGTACTATACTATACTATTATTGGTGTGACAGTCTTTATTAGGAGTGTTCATTGTCAGATATCGAATTAGATTTGATCTAATTTTTCGGATCGGTGATATAGTGATCCGTATCTGATTCGGAAAAAATTAGATATCCAAATATTCGAATATCATATAATCGAATCAGATATTTAAATATCCGAGTATCCGGATATATAATTGATTTAACTATTTTTTTCGAATTTGAAGGTCGTATTTATGAAAATTTTGAAATTTCGAATATGACAAACAACAAATTACTAAATATAATAAGATTCAAATCTATAAAAAATATTTTTTTTAAAAAAAAAATCGGATATAACAAAAGCATAAAATTGTTAAATATAACAAGATTAATATTCATGAAATTTTCGGATTTTCAAATAATCCAAAACTTGAAATATTGCGATGTGTATCCGATCTAAAAAATTTAAAATCAGATCAAATATTTGATCCGAAAATAAAAATCAGATTGGGTATCCAAATTTTTAGATCAGATCAACAAATTAACTGATCGAATCGGTCAAATCGAATATTTTTAAACAGCATTAATTTCTATACGGTTGCATACGTGGTTCACTGAAACTCAAGAAAGAGAAACGAGAGGGCCTGGGAAGTGGGATCCACCCAAGTATGGCGATCCAAAGCAAATGCTCGTATGATAT
Source organism: Hibiscus tridactylites (assembly GCA_958450335.1). Taxonomy (NCBI): domain Eukaryota; kingdom Viridiplantae; phylum Streptophyta; class Magnoliopsida; order Malvales; family Malvaceae; genus Hibiscus; species Hibiscus tridactylites. The sequence continues at coordinate 105,933,907 of OY288269.1, forward strand.
ATTACCCGAGGGTGATAAAATTTTAAGGATTAAAATTTAAAATTTTATTTTGTGGTAATTTAAATCAAATTATATATTTTTTTAAAAAATTAAAATATAATTTCACGGTCTCTTCGGGTTGGTCCTTGTGTATGAAAAATAAACGAATAAAAAATCAAATAAAATATTAATAATCGCATTACTCAAATCCAAAATATGGATAATTCCTTTGGATTTTGTGGATCGAGTTTGACGTGATTTCTCACCAGCATCGACGGGGAAAGGTTTTAAAACCTTTAGCTTTCGGTATCGGCCCTTTATCCTATGGACGACATACGAAAGGATGAAAATCGTGTGCCTCCAATTTCACAACATACATGAAATAAATATGGCAACTAATTTATGATAGAGTTGCTTAGTGGCGGATCCAGAAATAATTTTTAGGATTAGCACAAATTAAATTTTTTTAGGGTGGACATAATAATAAAAATTTTAAAATTTCAGTGTGGGCACAAATCATAAAAATTAAAGACTAATTCATAAAATTTTAAAAAATTAAAAACAAATGTGTAAACTTTAAAAATTTTAAGATGGACACGAACCCACCAAAGATAAGCTTTGCATTCACCACTGGGATCGCCGTTGTCCCTGTGCGAATGATAAGGCAACAAGTATGTCTGAAAAAGTTGCACCACATAATAAAACGCTCCACAATGTCACACATCAAGGAGAGGACCCATTAAAATCCTTAAATGCTAAAAATAGTCCTATATAGATATTTTATTATTCTGAATCCAACGAGTAACTTAAAGTATGATGCGTGTTTTATCAAAAAATTAAAAAATATAAATAAATTTATATATTAAAAATATTTTATTATTGTTATTTTTTTCCCATCGGTGGGCTAGGCCTCGTGGTGCCAAAGTCAAGACTTTGTACGTATGTGCATATTCGCCACCAATTTTTGTGGTTTTGTGATCACATCACCCAATTTTTCCAACGTGTTCATCTTCGTTGCTGTCCGCATGTATTGGACTGCAACATTTCCCTTTTGTCGTGTCACCAACCTAATCTAAGTTTTTTTAGGTTTGTGGAGCAAGCGTTGATGGCCGGTTGGTTAGAACGACTCACCTGCTCTTTCTTTTTTTCTTAGGTCTCGGGTTCAAGACCTAGCAGGAACATTCCTTCTCTTAAAGTATCTATTCTCCCTCTAGGTAGAAATAAAAGTAGTATTTATAAAAAAAAGTTTCTGGATTTATGCCACAAAGAGTTAACGACATAATAAGTTATTCGTGGATGTAAATGTCCGTTCACTTTTAATCTGTGATATGTTTTTGTATATGCAAAATTAATATGGATTAATATCATATACACTGGCGGTGAAAACTGAATGTTTCCTCAAGCGCCTTAGTTTTAGGGTATAGAGAGTTAGTCTAGGCTATAGGATTTAGGGAGTTATGTGTAGGGGTTAGAATTTAGGGATAATTGTTTCAATTTAAAGTTTAGGGTTATAATTTAGGGTTTGTAGGTTAGGGTTTATTTTTAGGGTAATGTGGTGAGGATTTAAGTTTTAACCTTTAAACCTAAATTATAACCCTAAACCTTAAATTGAAACAACTATCTCTAAATTCTAACCACCTACACCTAAACCCTATATCCTAAACTAACTCTATGTACCTTAAAATTAAGGCGCTTGTAGAAACGTTCAGTTTCCACCGGCTATGTATATAATATTTATCCAATTAATATTAGAGACGAGTTAAAAAATATTGAAATTACGGTGTCTGAATTTAAAAAAAAAATATTGTAAAAGAATTTTTATTGAGTATGTGGAGACAAATAATGTGTATAATTTTTTTTAAAGGAGTGACCATTGTTTTTAACTGGTATTAATATTATTTTTAAATTATTAATTTTATTTTTATATAAAATTTATAAAGTGTATTTTTGGGTTCTGTAATCGCCTAGTGGTAACTGTTAGTTTACTAAGCCCATTCTTTTAAGACAAATTATATTCGGACGTTCGAGTCCGTTAGGCCTTTCAAAGCCCAAAAATATTAACTTAAGCCCCTGACATTTCTGAATTTTAGAGCCACGTGCGGGATTACGTGTAACAAAGCGGTGCCGTTTCATCCTGCTTCCCTAATTCTTCTTCCCTAAAGCTAAAACCCTGATCAATTAAGGATTCAATGACAGACAAAGACAATGTTGATGCGCTACGTTCGCCCGTCCCTCATCGCGTCGCGTTTTTTCTCGGCGGCAGCGGCTGCGGTGGGGAAAGCGGTACCGACTAACGAGGCCGCTCCGAAAAGCGGTGGTGGTCGCCGAAACACCATCAACCGGAGGTTTATTGGCCTTGTGCATTCGAAAGGCAGCGCAGTAGTTACAATACAGAAATGGAAAGAGGAAGGGAGTAGGGTCAATAAGTACGAGCTCAATAGAATCGTTCGAGAGCTTCGCAAGCTCAAACGCTATAAGCACGCCCTTGAGGTATATTCTTAGGCTGTTTACTTTATGAAGCGTATGGCTCTTGAACATTGAACTAAAACTTCAATTTCAGTTGAGAACTTTGCCCAATTCTAAAATGCTCTATGTTGCTGTTATTCGATCTGAATAGTCTGTTAAAACTACACGTTTCGTTCATATATTTGCTGATTTGTGCTAATTTTGTGCATTTAAATTGCTGAACTGTTGATTTTCAAGTTAGGGATTTAATTTTTTTTAGTTTCATAGGGTGAAAGGATGAAATTTATAATAAGATTGAATGAATATTATCTATTGAAAGTTGAAACGGAGATTTCGGAATTGATTAGCCTTATGTCACCCTGATTAGGGGTGCTTAACTAGTTGAGCACCTCATGAGCTGCTCGAACTCGACTCGGTCAAAACTCGGTAAACGCTCGATTCGGGTTGACTCGACTCGAGACCTTAACGAGTCGAGTCGAGCAAAGTCTAATTCGACTCTGTAAGTTCGCGAGCAGTTTGTTAATTTTTTAAAATATCTTTTTTAGTAATTACTTTAATTTAATGTACTTGTGGATTGTTACTTTAGTTTTAATATGATAGTTTTGTGAATTTGTGGATTGTTATTTTAGTTTTAAAATGCTAGTTTGATGTATTTGTGTATTGTTAGTTTGGATTTGGACTTTGAAAGTGTTTTATACACTCTTTTGATATATATTTTTTTTTGTTAAATTTGTTAATTTATGTTAGTATTAAGCCTCATATAGTATTATTAAATTTTTTAGTGCGCTTAACGAGCAATGAGTTGAGTTAAGCAACAAATTTTTTTAACGAGCACGAGTCGAACAACAAATTTTTTTAACGAGCACGAGTCGAGCACTACCCAACTCGCGATCGACTCGCTCGATAAGCACCCTTAACCATGATTGTTATTTTATTGCAGATATGCGAATGGATGAGATTGCAGCAAGATATCAAGCTTGTACCAGGTGACTATGCAATCCACTTGGACTTAATTGCAAAAGTTCGCGGTTTAGACGATGCCGAGAAATTCTTCGAAGATCTTCCCGACAAGATGAGAGATCAAGCCACATATACAGCTCTTCTCCACACGTATGTCCAGAACAAGTTATCTGTCAAAGCTGAAGCTTTATTGGAGAAGATGTCGGAATGTGGTTTCGCAAAGTATCCGCTTCCTTACAATCACATGCTCTCTTTATACATCTCTGAAGGAAAACTAGAAAAGGTTCCTGAAATAGTGAAGGAATTAAAGAAAAATGCTTCACCGGATATCTTTACTTATAATTTGTTGTTATCCGTTTGCTCCTCCCAAAATAACATTGAAGGTGCAGGGAAAATCTTTGTTGAGCTGAAGAAGGCAAAAATCGAGCCCGACTGGGTAACATATAGTGCATTGACCAATCTGTATATCAGAGAAAAACTATTTGAGAAGGCAGCCTCTACTTTGAAGGAAATGGAGAAGAAGGCATCTCGGAAAAATCGAGTCGTTTATCCCTCTCTTCTCAGTTTGCATACGAACATGGGGGATAAAAATGAGGTTCAACGAATCTGGAAGAAGATGAAATCGTGCTTCCGCAAAATGAACGATGCGGAGTATACGTGTATGATATCATCGCTTGCGAAACTCGGGGAATTCGAAGAAGCTGAGAAGGTCTATAACGAATGGGAGTCTGACTCGGGAAGTGGCAATCCTAAAGTACCGAACATACTCCTCTCGGCTTACATCAACGGAGACCGGATCGAAATGGCTGAGAACTTCCATCGGCGAATGGTGCAGAAGGGTATTTCCCCGTGTTACACTACTTGGGAACTTCTTTCTTGGGGTTATTTAAAGAAACAACAAGTGGAAAAGGTATTAGATTGTTTCAAGCAAGCTGTTGGGAGTGTGAAAAAATGGAATCCAAATGACAGATTGGTCGAGGAAGTGTTGAAGAAACTCGAAGAACTCGGCGATACCGAAGGGTTGGAGAAATTGTTGGTGATTCTTAGGATTGCTGGACATGTGAGTACTGAGGTATATAATTCACTTCTTCGAGGATATGCAAAAGCTGGTAAAATGCCACTTGTGGTTGCTGAACGAATGCAAAAGGATAAGGTGCCAATGGACGAGGAAACGCATCAACTCATAGAATTAACAGGCAAAATGGGCGACGGTGAAGTTTTAGGCAGTTCATAACGAGTATCATGGGGCAGATTAAGATTTACTACGAGATAATGAAAATGCAGATTATTTGCTTTAAGATTTATTTTTGTTGTATTTTTACGATTAACAATGGTGATCACATAGATAACAGTACTAATTGGCCATGATGAATTCTTTTTATTTGGAAAATTAGTAGCAGAAATTTCCGGTATGAACTTAAGCTTCTAATTAAGCTTTACCATAAATAATTTAGCTTAGTGAATTAATATCATAGTGTGGTATTACTAGGGTGCTTAACGAGTTGAGTTGCTCGAACTCGACTCGGTCAAAACTCGACTCTGGTTGACTCGAACTCGATTCGATAAGTTTGCGAGCAGTTCGTTATTTTAAACGAATTTTAATATGTTAGTTTGATGAGTTTGTGGATTGTTTTAATATGTTAGTTTGATGAGTTTGTGGATTGTTTTAATATGTTAGTTTGATGAGTTTATGGATTATTACTTTAGTTTTAGGGTAAACTATCTGTTTGACCACCAAACTATTGTGAAAGTTTTAAAATGACCACAAAAAAAAAACGCGCCATTTCAGTACCCAAACTATTAAAATGGTATTATTTTGGCCACCTGCCGTTAAGAGGCTAACGGCAGAGCTGACGTGGACCGTTAAAACAAACGGTGACGCTTAGGTGGAAAAAAAGAAGAAGGAAAAAGCCAACTCAGCTTATTAGAAAACAAAAGGTCTCGTTTTTTTTTTCTTTACTTCGACACGAAAAAAAACCCCAATATTCTCTCAACTGTGTCTGAAAACCCAAAAAAATTCTCGACGATCTGTGATTCTTGTTGGAGATAGAGAGGAGATGGTCGGACTTCTACGCGAAAAAGGGGATCCTTCTCCGCGATACGGTAAGTTTGATTCTTGTTCTGGGGTTTAGGGGTGAAATTTCAGATTAGGGTTAAAACGATTAGGGCTAAAACGAGATTAGGGATTTCAGATTAGGGTTAAATAATTGATATTAGGGTTAATACAAGATTAGGGATTTCATATTACACTAAAAATTTGCTATTAGGGTTAGGGTTTACACTAATCTCAGAAATTAGGGTTAATAAAAATTTGCGATTAGGGTTTATAGATTACACTTAAAGTCTGATTCTTCGCTTTTGTCTGCTTGTTGTTGGTTTTGTCTGCTTGTTAGGGTTAAAAGAATACACTAATCTCAGAAATTAGGGTATTGCAATAAAATACACTTTTTTTTTGTCTTTTTTGTTAGGGTTAATAAGATATACTTTGTTTGTTAATAAGATATACTTTTAACAATAAAATACACTTAAAGTTTGACGTGGGTTGATATCAATATTTAGGGTATTGCAATGGTGGGTGGGGTATTTATTATTTGTTTGTTATACTTTGTTTGTTGCACTGTGAAAGCATTAATGGTTAGTGTTGTGTTATTTGACAGGGGCTGATTCAGATGAGTTTAGTCTTGTTGTACATCATGGACAAAGACTTGATTATTTCGATTATTGTAATGTGGATACTATGTCCATGTTTGAGATTGTTAATATGGTAGAACGGTTAGGTATTACTACTGCTGTTACTGTCTTTTGGAAGGTTTCAGATAGACCATTAGAACTGAAGAAGTTGATAACTGATTATGATGTACTTGAGATGGTAGGGCATTTACCTACAGATCATTACATGCATGTACACTTAAGGGAAATAGGAGTGCACAATGAGCCTGAGATGAGTGTACATTCTGAAACTAGGGTAGAACCTGAAACTAGGGTAGAATTTGAAACTAGGAGAGATGCTGAAACTAGGATAGAATCTGAAACTAGGGGAGATGCTGAAAGTAGGGTACATTCTGAAACTAGGTTAGATTCAGATTCTAACTCAGAAGATGAGGAGTTTCTTGTGGAGTCAGACTCATCCAGTCATAATTCTGATTTTAGTGACAGTAAAACAGAAGTTCTTAGCTCTGAAACTGAAAGGTGTAGTGGGAATTTAGGTTTGGGCAGTGATCAAGTACAATATGAATCTGACAATGACAGTGGAAAATCTGACTCACTACACAGTGTAGATGAGTCAGATTCAGAGGGTCCAAAACAACCTAGATTTCCTGAATTTAATTCTGAGTCAGACTTAATGAACCCTAAATTGAAGGTTGGTCAATTGTTTGCAAGCAAAGACATACTTAAGGATGCCATTAAGATGTATGGTATTAAGAATAGGTACAGTGTTAAGTTAAAGAGAAATGATAATAGAAGGATTCAAGCAAAATGTAAAGGAGAGTGTCAATGGATGTTATGGGCAGCCCCTATACATGGTGAAGATCCTTCTACTGGTACATGGCAGATTAGGTCTATAATTGGTGAACATAGTTGTCTTAGGGAGTTCAAAAATTCCAATTGTACTGCCAAGTGGCTAGCTAAAAACTACTTTAGTAGTTTTTTTGTTGACCCTAATTTCTCTAGTGCATCCCTAAAAGAAGCTGTCCACAAGGATTGGGGATTAGTTGTAGATAAGGGTAAATGCATTAGGGCAAAAAATGTGGCTCTTGAGAACTTGAATGGTAACTACAATGAGCAGTATGCAAATCTGTATGCTTACTTAGGGGAATTGAGGCACTCTAATCCAGGGACAACAACTGTTTGTAAGTTGGATGAAAGAAAGTTTGAGAGGGTTTATATCTGCATGCAAGCATTGAAAGATGGCTTCAAAGCAGGCTGTAGGCCCATTGTAGGTCTAGATGGTTGTCACTTGAAGGGGTACTACAAAGGTCATCTTTTGGCAGCTGTAGGAATAGATGCAAATGATGCAATCTATCCTATAGCCTTTGCAGTTGTGGAGAGTGAAAACCAGGCATCATGGTTCTGGTTTTTGGAATTACTTGCCACTGATTTGGAGATGAAAAATTCTCACAGCTATACCTTTATGACTGATAGACAGAAGGTATAAGTAAAATTCTTTAACATTTTGGCCTGGATTTTTTTTGCTAACTGTGAACTGTTAATTAATTTATTTTGTTTTTTTGTATGTGTAGGGATTAATGGAAGCTGTGTCAGAAGTGTTCCCCCATGCAGCACATAGGACATGTGTGAGGCACTTGTACTCAAATGCTAAGAGTAGTGGAACTTTTGGAGGAAAAGCAGTGAAGGACCAGCTTTGGAAAGCTGCAAGGGCTACATATCCGAGAGAATTCCAATCTTGCATGGATGAATTAAAGGTGATCTCATGTTTTTAAAGTTTTGTCGAGTTTCAATTTGACCACTATCTTTTCTGTTAAGTTTTAATTTGACCACTGTCGAATAGTTAAAATTTTAATTTGACCACTATCGATTATTTAAAGTTTTAATTTGACCACTGCATTTTTTGTAGGTATTATCAGAAACTGCATGGAAATGGCTCTCACCTAAGGATCCCACCAACTGGTCAAAGTCTCACTTCTCTTTTGGATGCAAGTCTGACATGCTCCTTAATAATAATTGCGAATGTTTTAATAAGGTTCACTTTCTAACTTATCTAAATTACTTTCCAACTTAGTGTTTATGTGAATGTTTGACTAATAATAGTGCTAATCACTAATCTTTGAATGCTGACAGCTTATACTTGAAGCCAGAGACAAACCAATAATAACATGCCTGGAATCCATCAGATCAAAGCTGATGCAAAGACTTGCCAAAAAGAAGGATGAGGCTGAAAAGTGGACAGGCCTTCTTTGCCCTAAAATTCAGAAGAAGTTAGAACATGCCACATCATCAGCGCATAGGTATTTTGACCATCTTTTTACTATTTTTGTGTTTTCATTGTAACTGTGAACTGTGAACTGTAAAATTGAATTTTTGTTGTTGTTTTATGCTAGTTGTTGGCCTCTTTATGCTGGTGGACACATGTACCAGGTTTCATGTGGTCCATCAACCCAGCATTCTGTTAACATCCAACAGTGGACATGCACATGCAGGAAATGGCAACTAACAGGTATTGCATGGAAATAAGTTTAGGGTATTACACTTTCAATTATTGTTAACTTGTTTTTTAACTAACAAATATTTTTTTTTGTTTAGGGATCCCATGTGTTCATGCAATTTCTGTGATTTTATCCATTGAAGATAGGCCAGAAAGATATGTTGACTCGTGCTACTTCAGCTCAACCCAAAGAGCAATCTATTCTCATTTGATATGTCCTGTGAGGGGTGAGAAACAATGGGAGCCTGTTGACACACTAGAGCCTGTTCTGCCACCAGTCTTTAGAAGACCTCCGGGACGACCACACAAGAAAAGACGCAAGGAAAGTGATGAAACACCATCTCAGGCTGGTCGATTGTCAAGAAGGGGTATCAAAATCGTTTGTAAAAGATGCAATTCGAGTGGCCATAATATCAGAACGTGCAAGGAAAAGGTTGGTGCCAATCCGAGAAGACATGGACAGGCATACAGTGGTGTTGCTGCCAGGAAAAATCCTAGAACTCCAAAACTTCCAGTAAGTTACATCCACCAGCTTCTTTGTTACTTGTTTGTTTAATTCATATATAATAAACTGTTGTTTGCTTTTTTGTTGTGCAGGTTAGAAGACCTGAACCAGTCCATCCTTCACAATCCACCACTGTGAGATGGATGCCTACAACTGGTGGTGCTGGAACCAGTCAAGGACCAAGTCCAACACCATCTCAGCCTTCACAACCCACCACTGTGAGATGGATGCCTACAACTGGTGGTGCTGGAACCAGTCAAGGACCAAGTCCAACACCATCTCAGCCTTCAGAAGTCACCACTATGAGATGGATGCCTACACCAAGAGTTCCTACAACTCAAGAGAGCTCCTACAATCCATCTTGAATTCTGTTAAAGACTTAGGTGGTCATTTTGTATAGTGAATGTGTGTTGCATACATGAATATCACATTTTGTTTTGACTTGCTTTTGGGGATCAATGTTTAGGGGAAGATATTTGTCTTTTGTTATGTATTGGTCAAACATTTGTATGACACCATGTTGTCATATTTAGGGTTGAGTTTGACCAAAGTATAACATGTTGTCATTACAAACATTAAGTATCACATGTATTGGTCAAACATATGTATGCAATACTATTATGAAATTATCAAATGAAATATTATATTTTGTTTATTTTATCATTTTTTCTTTATTTTATGTCTTGTAGATTCAATTTGTAAGATAACATATGGATCAATTATCATAAACAAACAAAAACTACATTTCATTTCAATAAGATAAACCCTAAATACATTACATAATTCTTCCTCCCTGAATGTTCTTCCCCAAATACATAATCCTTACAATACATTTCAAAAACAGTCACAAAATAACAGCCCTGCCATACCCAAAATATCAGGGACAAAATCCTTTCTTCCTCATCACTGTTCTTCCTTTCTTCCTTCACCAACACAAAACCCTAAACTCACCACAATAACAGCCCTAACCTAGAAGAAATGTTTCCCCAAAATAAATCCAACCAAAACAGCAACAACAACAAGCAAACTTGCAACAATTCTTTGCTTCTTTCTTTCTTCCTCCATCGAATCAATTTTTTTAAGCAGACCAACAATTACTCTTTTTGACCTATCGGTCATTGGTGGATCAAACCAAGAAAAAAAATTGCAAGCCCTAACCCCATTTCGAAATTTTCCACAACCCCAAAACCTCCTACCTGGATTTTCATAAGTCCAACTTGTTGCCAGCTTCGAACGAACCTCACAATAGCAATCACGATTCATCTCTGCTGCCATTTTCTTCTACACCAAAACCACCTGATTTCTTCTTCTTCTTCTTCACGATATACTGAAGAAAACTTGTTTTTAGGGTTAAGTTTGGGTTTCATTTATAAACGTTTTTTTTATTTGCTTAGGTGGAAGGTTGACGTGGATGGCTCCTCACTCCAACGTGGAAAAAATAATCACAGCTCATACAGCCCACCTGTCTACGTCAGCTCTGCCGTTAGCCTCTTAACGGCAGGTGGCCAAAATAATACCATTTTAATAGTTTGGGTACTGAAATGGCGCGTTTTTTTTTGTGGTCATTTTAAAACTTTCACAATAGTTTGGTGGTCAAACAGATAGTTTACCCTTAGTTTTAATATGTTAGTTTAGTGTATTTGTGGATTGTTAGTTTGAAATTTAGACTTTGAAAGTGCTTTATACACTCTTTTGATATTTTTTTGGTTAAATTTGTTAATATATGTTAATATTAAGTCCAATATAGTATTGTTAGATTTTACTTTTAGTTAAAAATAAGGTAAATTTTTTAGTGAGTTTAATGAGCAACGAGCCGAGCTTAACGAGCAGCGAGTCGAGTTGAGCAACAATTTTTTTAACGAGTACGAGTCGAGCATAATTTTAAGGAGCTTAACGAGTACGAGTCGAGCATAATTTTAACGAGCTTAACGAGTTGAGTCAAGCAATAATTTTTTTTAACAAGCACGAGTCAAGCACTGCCTAACTCGCGATCGACTTGCTCGATAAGCACCCCTAGGTATTATATTCTCATGTCGAGATTCGAATCTATACAAGATAAGACAATATGAGCATCCTTAGCTACTAGGCCAATTAATGAATTAACTATTAGCTACTAGGTGAATTAGTGAATTAACTACTAGATCAATTAGTGAATCTTTAATAACAATTTTTTTAAACGAATTTTAAAAATGAAACTTAAACCCTTAAATTTTTAGCTTCTACGTATTATAGTGTTCTTTATATATTCTTTTAAATGTTTGGAGTGGTTATAAGACTATTTGTTTATTAATTGTAAACCTTTAACAACATAAATATGTATATTTATATGTCAAATTTAAGATAAGCTTAATAATTAATGCTTAAATTAATAAAAAAACTAATTGAAACATCACATATACATTAAAGATTTAATTAAAAAATTGAAGTTTGAAGACTGATTTAGAATATTTTCTATTGTTTGGGACGTTTGAAGAATTAACCAACCCAAGAAAAAGTCAAAGAAAGTCAAAGATATTTTTTAGGTTATAAAATAAGCAACAATACAGGAGATCTGCGCCCTTAAGGATTACGGATTTCTAGTAACTAAACATTTTTGGATACTCGAAAATACGGTCATTTTTGTTTTTCCTCCCACTCTCGGTCGACAATGGAAGCAACGCTTCTCGGCTCTCATCGCTTAAACCCTAGCCTCTTATCAACAAAACCTCGTCAAATTCCAGGTTAGTCTTCCCCTGTTTGGTTCTTTAGAAAAATCTAGATGTAAAAGCAGTGAACATTAACAAAGAAGGTTTAAGCACCGTTTCAATTTTTTAGAGTTTCCGTCAATTGGCTGTTTCTGTAGATGTGCATGATTTTTAGGTGATTTTATTTACAGATTATTGATATTCGGGATTTAGTTCGAAAGAACTTAGTTAATACGCTTATAATATGCTTTTGTATTCTGTTTGAGAAATGCGGTTTTGGTTAATTGGAGCTATTTCCTCGTTGACGATGTTTTAACTATGAATTAATTTGTTAAGTGGAAAATGATTTGAATTCTAGGCTTCTAAATACGTATTCTTTTTGTTTGTTTTAACTACGTTCCATTTGGAACTTCATTTAGCCTTAGAATTACAAACATGGGGGAAAAATAGGTGATGTTGAAGCTGAATGATAGCCACAATACAATTTTGGTGGAATCGATAGATATTGGATATTTTACCTTAATTTTTCTATCTTTAAATTGGTTTTGCTTCTCTCTAGTTGAAATGAGCTGGTGAGAAAGATATGTTAATGGAGCAATAATGTGTACTAAATATTTTGCCATGACTTGGTACGCAGATGGACATGTGGCTCGCGACCTATGGTTTTATCATCCACTTCATACCAGATCCCACCGGGTGCTCAAGATGAAATTGGTAAACTCAAGTAGAAGCCATTTTGTGATGCCAAATAGATGGTTCCAGTCGAGAACAAAAAGAGAATGGTCGAGCAATTCTTCAGATCAGCTTCGAAGTGACTATGTCAATGTCGAATCATCTTCAGAGTCTCTAAATATGGAAGTTGTTCCTTCAACTTCAGATGACGGGGCTGTTGTTACCAATCACAATGTTGTTAATAACATTGAGACATCACACGTTAGACCAAAATATTTTAAAAATAGGTTTCTAAACTTTGTACGGTTGAGTTCTGTCCTGAATAATGCTGCGGAATCATTCTTTAAGAGTGAGATTCGGCGGAGGTTATTTGTGACAGCTGTTCTTCTTGTAATTAGTCGTGTTGGATATTTCATCCCTCTACCTGGATTTGATAGAAGGTTGATACCTCAAGATTATCTTAGCTTTGTCTCTGGGTCTGTTGGTAAGTTCAGTAATCTAGAAGAAAATCTTGCACCCTTTTTCATCCCTTTTAAGCTATATGGAGTTTTATCTTCATTTATAGTCAGTATTGTTAATTAATTTTTGTCTATAACAAATTTGTGGGCTTTTATTTTGCTTTTGGTAGATGATCTGGGTGATTTTTCTTCGGAGCTTAAACTGTCCTTTTTTCAGCTTGGTATCAGCCCTCAGATCATTGCATCCATAATTATGCAGGTTTGTAACTTATCTATTTTCCATCCTCATGTTATATATTTAAGTGGAGATAGATAGATGTTGAGGATGCCTGCTATGGCCTTTTAAGACGCAATGGTTGCACAAATGGCGAAAAATTATTTCCTGTAATAAAAAGCTCATATGATGAACCCGGTTATCCTTCTTTGGCCCATGTTCCATAGTTTAATGGTACATTGGGGGTTCTGGAGTTGCTCTCTTTTAGTTGGAATAAAATTACTACCTTGGGATTGATAAATGCACGGGAATAGGAATCCCTTCATATTTTTTGGTCTAGTTCTTCTGTAGTGTATTTAGGAGCGGTTGTAAGCTTTTCTTGTCCGTTTAGTCCTGCAACCAATGTCTATGATCTCTGTAGACATATTTGTTAACATGTCTTTAAAAAAGAAGAAGAAGAAGAAGAAAGAAAGAAAGACGGACATACCTTTCCTTTCCAAGGGAAAGATGCTCCATAAAATCTTGCTTTTGGCCTAGCTTTCTTTTGTTTTTATGAATTATTTTATTTTTGGTGCGTTCTCATGTGCGTTCTCTTGAATTGATTGAAAACAGGTACTCTGTCATATTGTTCCATCATTAGTGAAGTTGAGGAAGGAGGGATTGGATGGTCACGAGAAGATTAAGAGTTATATGTGTGTCTAGTTTTTCATCTCAAGCAGTGAGACGAGTCCTTGCTACATGTATAATTCTTGATAAAGTTACTTGGAAGTTTACAAAGCATGTTATTATTCTTTCATTGCAGATGGTGGATTTCACTTGGCTTTGCAATACTAGAAGCTATTATAGTTGCTTGTTATTCTCTTCCCTATTCAATTTATGCAGCCAGTTACAGGTACATTAGCAATATAAACATGAAAGCAGCAATTTCTGATGCTTTTGTTTCTCACAAGTAATTTGCAGGATATGACACATTTCAGCCTTTTCCTGGAATTGAACTTAAAAACATAGTTTCCACATGTTCTGCATCCATTTCTTCCATCTATGCCTTATATATGAGGGGATTTTTTGTAAACTAAGGTCTTATGTTTTTTGCAGGGTTAAGCATGTGATGGTGACTGCTCTTCTTTTGGTTTGTGGTGCAATGACTGTGACATGGATCTGTGATACGATATCAGAATCCGGATTTGGTATCATTCTTATTACATTTACTCCTTATTCATTCCAATTGTAACAGACAAGTTTTTAATTTAATAAGAAAACTGGCCAAATAAATGTAAAACTAGTGATTGTTTTCTCTAGAATTTATATTGAGAGAAACTCTGGGAATAGAGCTTGAAGCAAAAAAGTTTATATTCGATGTGCAGAGATCTTATGTTGGGTTGGAGGAAATAATGACAATCTTCTCATATGTTCACTTTGAGATACGCAAAATATGCTTTTATCCAAGATTATAGAAGTTCTAGAAACGTGTTTTAGTTTTATAAGTTGTAGAATATAAGAAATTCATTAAAAGTTTCATACTTTCACCTTGTCCAACGTGTTATAGGAAAGCTGTATATTACTGCAATGTTTTGAGTATTGTGGCCTTCTTAATTCACTGCTTGTGTGTTTCAGGTCAAGGTTCATCTCTAATTATATGTGTTGGAATATTAACCGGATACACTGATACGCTGTACAAGATGTTGACTCAGCTGTCAGGTATGCCATATGTGCTGACTAAGGTCGTCTTTTTAAGTAGGTGGAGTTTTTGTTAGAATTATAATTTTTTTAGTTCAAAATCTGCCATGTTTTAAAAGTAAAATTATTACAGGATTTCCCTTTTCCATGCAAAATTCTTATTAGTATTAAGTAGAAATATCCTAAGAAATTATTAATTAACAAATTAAGTTTGACTAGATAGGCAGCCTGAAGCTGTGGTGCCAAAATTTGATATCATTGTAAAGAGTATATTCTGTAGCTATTTCAATGAAAGTAATCTGGCATGTGGGTTAGAGGAAGGTGGTGTGAAAATTGTACCCGTACACTATTCCTTTAGTGATTATTTGCTCAACTGCAACGGCCTTGATTTTCTGTAGATGTGGACATCAACTGAGCACTAAATTGAGAATTTCTTGAAACTATTTTCGGTGTGTTCTGCATTTTTTTTCAGTTTGCGTCATTATTGGTTTCTTGCATCCACAGGCAGTGCTGTGAGTTGGTGGCCGTACATGCTTGCTGTACTAGGTGTTTTTACTGTAGTCACCATGTGGGCAGTTGTTGTAACTGAGGGTTGCAGGAAAGTAAAGCTGCAGTACTATGGATTTAAACTAGCATCTGCTGCAAGGTAAAGTCAGTGCTACTTACCTAGAGATTAGATGCAATCGGTGGAGAGACATGGGCTTTGGTTTCAAATTTTCTCTTGGCAGCTTACTACAGTTCATGGCTAATCCGAGCAGGGAGCAATAGCTAATTTTATGTGAACTAGGACTATTGCTGAACTCATTTAAGGAGATTTGTTACTTTCAGTGTTTGTTTATTAACTTATAATAATGGCCATACAATCTTTCTCAGTGTCGTATTTTCTTTATTTTGTGTGCTGGACAGGGAAGACTCTCCGATCACTGAAGTAGAACCCTATATTCCTTTCAATATTAATCCATCAGGAATGCAGCCTGTTCTCACTACCACTTATCTATTGGCTTTTCCAAGTATTGTTGCAAGGTAATTGTGCCCTGAAGTGATTTAAATACTTATTTTGGTTCCTTTGTTCTATTTGTCGGGCGTACCTTAAGTCTATCTTTTATCTAATGCCCAGCAATTATCTAACACATTGCATTCTTGGCAGTATCCTTGGTTCACCATTTTGGGAGCATGTTAAGGAGATATTGAACCCTGCAACATCTGTTGGTGCAGAGCCATGGGTCTACTATTCAATATATGCATTTTTCGTTTTTCTGTTTAATATATTTGATATTGTAAGTACTTCTGAACCTCTCTGATTCTGAGTTTCTGATGATTACCTGCTTATTGTCTGCTATTGTGATCTGAATTTCTTCTGTTGCTTGGAATGATTTATATCCTCTGGCTATTGCTTACTGGGGTATCGGTACCAATAGAATGTAATGTATGATTCTTTTTTACTATCATACTAGTTTTCCCTTTTTTTTCTTCTTTTAAAAATTAAAAATCTTAAAGATGGACTGCTGCACTTTCAATGAGAAATATTGTGTACTTCGCGATACATACAGAGATGAGTAGTGCTAGCAGGGATTGAACTTTATGCTTTGATCCATTGTCATATTTTCTTTTTCCTATTTGTATACGTTGAACTATTCTTTCAAATCTAATAACCAGTCCTTGAATTTGTTTATATCGTGTTTGTTTGAAGAATTCTGCAAATCCTGGCTCCTATTAGTTTTTTCCACTACTCATTGCTTCTTTCGGTTTGTCATTTGTGTGGAAACTCCTGTGCAGGCCAACTTACCGAAGGAAATAGCAGATTACCTGAATAAGATGGGTGCCAGGATACCAAACATAAAGCCTGGGAAGGCTACTATTGAGTATCTCTCGAAGATTCAGGCATCAACACGTTTTTGGGGTATGTTTCTGTCTGAAAAATAGTTGCATTATGTAGTTGGAAGCGTATGTGCCATATGTTGAACCTACTCATTTCTTGTGGGATTCTTGGTTGTTTTTTGTCATCACATCTGCAGGAGGGCTACTCTTAAGTATTTTGGCAACTACATCAACCATACTTGATCATTACTTGCGACGTATCAATGAGGGATTTGCAATTGGATTTACCTCAATTTTAATAATTGTAAGTGCAATGCTTAAGGCTTGTTTGTCAGTGCGCTTATGTTCAGTTTTATAAACTTGCTTAGACCACTCTATAGGAAATCAAACAATATCAGCTATTCGAGTAAATGTCTATGAAACACTGCTCTTTTTGTTTAGGTGGGTTCCATAATCGAGCTAAGAAGATCATACCAAGCATATAATGTCATGCCAAGTTTAAGCAAAGCGCTGAAGCGATATGGGGTGTAACATCTCCAAAGTTTCACAGGTGCAGCCCTCAAGGTATTTTACCATTTTATTTTTATAATTACTTGAATAGAATGTAATTCATGCTGGCAAATGATTAGGAAAATATTATTCTTATGGTGCAGGGATCCTTTCCATGCGGGAACGAAATTTTGTTCATACAGTTATTTGGTTAATCAGCGTACAAAGCAGGTTCTGATTCTTCCATTTCCTCCATTTCTGGATTTAATCATGGCTTCCATGGTCTCTACTATAGTATGTGAGAATGTGGGTTCAGTATACTTCCGAGGTGTTCTAATGGCGGTAGTCCAAGACTGCGGACGTACGACAACAGGTTACCCATGTTTTCACGGGAACAAACAGGGGAAGACCCCCGGTTTCTGGATTAGTTATTGCAGCTTGCCTTGTAAGTGTATGAACTGTAATGTTGTAGGTTGGATGATTTGTGGCCTCTAAATCCTGCATCTTTATGGCCTGCCCCATGCATTTATTAGCAATTTGGTTTACTACTTTCAACAAGATAACATAATTTTTTTTCGTAATTACAAACACTGCCAACACGACAAGGAAAAATGACTGACACATTTTTAAAAGGTTTACTAATTACCGGTTAATCTAGTGGAATGAGGCTTTAGATTCTTTCTATATATCAATAATTTTCCCTGTCATGAAATATATCGTATATGAAAATGTTACAAACTCAGAAATTTGAGATTTTACAAAATAATGTATTTGGACTAGTGTGCAATTGTACTTTCATTTTCTTTGTTGAGGTTAGGGATGGGCATGCGTCGTGTAGGTTTGGGTTTTTGGCCCACCTAGACCCGAAATTAAACACTCTAAACTTGCACCCAACTCAAAAATATTATTTAAAAAATCTAACCCCGACTTAACCTATATAAAATAAATTAATTTTAGAGATTTAATTGTACTAATTTATAATTTAAAGGACTAAATTATAAATCAAAATTTAATTTTAAGGATTTAATTGTAAAAATATATATATAGGGGTATTATTATAAATATGCCTAAAAAATTAAGGGACAATTACTCAATGTTCAAGTCAGATATTTTTCACCCTAAATCTAAACTCAACCTAACCCGAATTTATCATCAGTAAAAGTTCAACCCGATCTCGATTTTTTTATTAAAAAATCTGACCCGATCGAGTTAGGTCGGGTAAAATGCCCATCCCTAGTTGAGGTTGTAGCAGATTCAAGTTACTAAATTTGTATGACCAAATCAAGTTAATCAAATAAGATTTTGATGTCCAAATCAGAACCAACACGTTTGATCTTACAAAACTCTCCGTCATAGCATTGGAGTGGAGCGAACAGACTCCCACTCGAGAAAACGTGCATAGAGAAGCTCATTCCATGAGTCAGGGACTCCAGGCAAGCACCAATGGCTACAATCTTCTCCGGGGGGTTCCGTTTCATTTCCTCTCCCAAAATGATACACAGATGTATGCCCATCTTGCCTTCTGTATGTCATGGGAGTCACATTCATCGTTTCAATCACCCGCGGATGCCTCGATAATACACGTCTCAGTATCTCAACATGTGTCTCGGTTTTATCCGGATTCGAACCGAAGTCGGGTAACTTTATATGGTGACAGTGTCCACCGTTGCTCCAGATACCACCTCTGTTACATGAAACCAATATATCAGTGGTAAATCGTATCGATACGAGTGAACCGAATCTGATCAGGAAAGAATTGAAACCTGAAATGTTCAGGAGAATAGGTTCGGAAATAAACTTGGGTCTTGTTAGTATTTACTTGACCACCAACAAAGTTGAGTAAAGTTTCAATTGATTTCCCAAATGCTGTTGCAATGTCCATGTTCAAGCTCACCTCCATTCCTTCCTGGAAATAACAGCCACTGCAAAAATACATCGAAAGGCGACGGACATTACTTAATAGTCGCTTAACCAACTTAACTGATTGAACCGACCGTGTTAAGTTCAGTTAAAACGTATGTCAATCGGACACAAACCATGTGTGTATAAACAAAGACCATAGCTTATAAAGTTATAATTACCGGTTGGTGGTCTTCTCATGACTCCACCAGTGACCACTGTTGAAAACCAGCACATCGGCATCGACCCATTGGCGGTGAGTCCGGTCCATAAGGTCGAGTCTAAGAGTCATCTTGACGCCCTCCGGAGCTCCGATCGGAGCACTTCCCTGAGCCACTAGGAATGGAGCTCTGTAATACTCGACCGTGCAGTTATAATCCGCAAACCTGAAAACTAAGAACCCTTTGTGCTTTGTGATGGGGTTTCCGTTCACCTCGTATATTGAATCCTTGTTCGGAATTGCAGAGCTAAGCATGCAGAGCATGGACTCCCACTGGTTCCTACCGATCGAATCGCCTACAAATGCAATGCGCCGGTTCCTTAGCTTTTCCAGCATCCTCGTTGCATTGAATCTGCCCCCAAAGAAACAGAAAAACCAGACCTTTAAACAAAATATCAGTAAATGCTTTCTTCTGCAGTTGATTTAGGCCATGTTTGGCAATTAACTGATAACAAATTACATTAGTTGATAGCTGATTGCATTAGCTGATTCGACTAGCGAATTGTATTAGCAGATTATATAAAAGTGTTTGGTAAAATTAACCGATAGTTGTTAAATTATTTAAACAAACAAAATGACATATAAGGATACGATTATATTCAATACTTATTTGATTAGTTTATTAGTTATTAATATTTTGTATATAATTATTATTAATTAGATTTATAAAATTATTTTTAATATAACTTTTCTAAACATATTCGAATAATTTATATATTAATTTATTATTTATATAATTATTTTAATATAATTTAATTAATAAATTTAAATACACATATAAATATGTGATAATAAAAAAATAAGTAAATAAAATTAACTTATAAATAAGGTGTGAAAATATTTAATTTAAGTTATTTTGAGAGTTTTGATAACTGATAAGAATAAAAGAATCTTTACAACTCTAATATCATAATATGAAATTTTTATCAAAATCAGCGGTTTTCACTCAATCCGTTCTTTTAATCCACTGTTGTATACCGAACAACAATATTAAGGCATTTACTGGTCAAACTTTTAATTATGCCTCAAAACTCTAATTTTCCACCAAATCTCTCTATACCAAACATGGGCTTAGAATCTCATTCGAGAAAAAAGGGTATAATTCTGATTTTAGTCCCTCTATTATGCTAAAAGTAGAAAGCTTTGTCGTCTCTTTCGACTGCTGAAAGAAAGCTGATGAGAATCGAGATGAACATAAAAAGAAGGGAGAAAAAAAGGGACCTGGGCAAATTGCAAGCTTTGGGTTGCCAACGCCACTTGGTGTAGAAACTATCAGGTCTACCATTCTCCAAACAACGGAAACCGCTATCAATGAAAGGGCAATCTGGACTCTGATACAGTGGATACTTATCGTCCCAAACCCATCTCCCATCATAAACATCACAGTACCCATCAGTATCTCCACTTTTTTCCAAAAACCCAAGGCGTTGATCTACGGTTGGTGCCGGCGGCGGTGGTGGTGCAGCAGAACTGAGTTTAAACCAAGGGAATCCATGGAAGATGAGAGTCTGGTAGTTTAAGTAAACGAAGCAAGCAATGAAGAGACAGAAAGCTAAAGTGAAGGCAAGGAAAGCAAGAAAGGGTTCAAGAAGGTTGGATTGCTTGAGTTTCTTGGAGAAATCTAAACGGGTTATTGTGTTCAACTCTTGTTTACTCATCCTTACGATTACGAACGTTAAAAGAGCAAGAATCGAAAGTTTTTGGGGGAGAAGGAAGTTATAACGCAGGCTGAACTGAAGAAGCCATACGAACTAATTAGCGGCAATTTTTGGACCTCATGGTGGTGCGGTCGTGGGTAGAAAAGAAAACGTGGGAAAAAGTGAAAAGTAACCCTCGAGGCGGGGGATGGAAATCCACTGCTATTTTTCGGTGTTATTATGTATGTCCGGTTTTAGGTTACAGTTTTAAAAATTTAGGGTAGAGTGTATTTTTTAGGTATATGGTGTAGGATTTAGGATTTAGAATTTAAGATTAGGACTTAAAATTTAATTTTATTATATTTTTTAATATTATAAAATAAATAGAGTCATCGAAAGGGAGATGATTTTTGCCAAACCGACACAATAGTGAGATGATCTTTTGAGGGTAGGGGAATTCCAAGATCTGATGTGCTTTTGCAATTATGGAAGATAATATTTCATTTGTGGCAGATAGAGAACATGGGAAAGGGAAATTAAGACCCACGACATATAGCATTGACCTACCATTGATTGCAGGCAGACGAGCTTCATACAACTTCATATTCGAGGTATAGCTAGGCGTTCGATCGAGTCTAGTAAAAAAAATTTGAGTTACTCGAGTTTGCAAGTCTTATTTTACGGTTTAAATTTTATTTGAAATTTTTTCGAGTTGAGTCGAATCGAGTTTCGAGTTTTTGTACATATATATTTCTTCGTATATATATTTTTATATGCATATACGTAGCAGTGTGTGTATATTTTTCTATATGCATATATTTAGGGCTAAACTTGCACATATTGATTCTAATTTCAACGGCTCTATATGCATATATAATATACATATATATTTCTTCATATTTTCACATGTGATATACATAATATAATAGACATAATTGATAAAATTGACTCAAACTTGAGAATTATCAACTAATTAATAAAAATGTCGAGTTATTCAAATTTATATTTTATAACTCAAACTTTATTTGAAAATTTTCAGAATTAAGTCAAATTTATAAAATTACAAATCAAGTCAAATCAAGTCTGTTTTTTTCACCTCGAGTTGAGACGAATAATTCAATTTTTTCGATTCGAGTTTTACCCACCCCTAATTCGAAGGACAGATTTAACATTATTTGCTCAATAATCATCTTTAAGAGCCCAGATTTAACAACTTTATCTGCAAGGTAAATATGTATATTATCAAAAAGATATACTACCTTATAATTATCTTAAGACTATTAAAATAATTAAGACGAATAACAATTAACTAACCAATGCTCAGAAAACATAAACAAGCTTAACTACGGTGCTCATATCATCATATGGCTATTTGACAACTCTCGTGAGTAATAACATCAATCATCTTTTAAACCATACAATTCCCTGCTCAAGTCACCTATTACCACATTGTAACATTCGATATCGGGAATCTCGGGATTCATGATTAAACCATCCAAACCCAGGGTTATAATCATACACGACGGTAAAATGCCATACAGTTCCCTTAATATTCGTAAAATCACCCCTAGAACAAAGCTGTCCACACATCGGACTGACACGAAAATGGAAGAAAGGCAATAGATTTAACGGCCTCGACCGCGTCCCCTTCCACGTCCACGACCCCGACCGCGTCCCAAAGGCTTCCCTGAATTTGAAAATGCATTAGAAAGACCGACAATACTCGAAAAGAAATAAAAAAGAGGGGGAATGGAGCCAGAGAGAAATGGAAATACCAGCTGTTGGCTTCTTCGGTTTCACCCTTGGTGTTTCTTCAACCAGCAATGTCTCAAGATTTATGCTGTCGGGTAGAATGTAGTATCGAATGTTGTTACCCCTCACACTAAGGTGATCCAAACTCACTGGATTTTTCCCCTTCAGCGTAAGTTTCACTGTTTTCAGATGGGTGTTCATACTGACATCCACACCTAAAACAAATATCAAATCAAACAGTCAGAAAACTTGCAAGCTAAAAAGTTGTGTTCAATAAGGAAATCCCTATGGTATAACCATTGTTTTTTGAATATATGGTATAACCATTTTTAAAATCCAATACTCGCGGCAAACGCAGATTCTGTCCAAAATAGAAACACAATCACTGGTTTCATACGCCCAAGAAGAGAATATAACAACTAAACGGAAAACAATCACGGTACAAGAAGTCATCCAATAAACAACAAGAAAAGAAAGTGTGCAGTGCACAGATAGAGTAATAGTCTCACAATGTAAATAAAGTCCGCAAATAAGACAATTCCATCTAATATGCATAATCAACTAATAACAAGACATCATATGTGTGACCAGGGATGGACCTAGAGGGGGGCGGTCGCCCTCCCCCTAAATTTTTGAAATTTCTATATAATTTAAATTTTTTTTATGTATTTACTATTGAAAATCTATTTTCACGCCCTAAAATTTTATAAGTTCCCCCAGAATTTTATAGGTCACCTCCCACTCCCTAACATAAAGTTCTGCGTCCATCTCTGTGTGTGGCTCAATCTAAAAGCTAAATAAATTCTGGAACATATTATGCCTCTCAAAAATGTTTCATAACCAACTTGGAAGGTGGTAACAAGTGATATCGTCCATGAATACCTAAATCCATCCCCAATTTTAAAGGCACGGAATTCACAATTGAGAAGGGAATTGCTCAATTGCATGATTAGGGTTAGTAGCATTACTCATTTTAGGAAAAAAGAAAAACAATAAACCCTTGATAACTCTGGTCAACTGAGAAAACATTGAGCAAATATTCTAAAACGGAGGGGTTAGGGTTTAGCTAAACCCTAACTAGGGTTAGAAAAAGGGGAAAGGGAATGAAAAGGAACCTGTAATGGTGCCGTGAACAACGGTTCCATTCTTGAGCTCAATCGACACCGTTTCATTGTTCAACTTCATCAAAAACCTGCTCCACCGTTTATTTCAAATCAACTCCATTACATTAACCATCAAAAAAGAAAATCTCCACATCAATTCGTACAAAGAAAAGAAAATCTCCACATCAATTCGTACAAAGAAAAGAAAATACAAAAAAAGAAGAAATATAGTAAACCAAGAAACTGACCTGACGAGCTTCATGTTGGAGCTTGAGGGAAATTGCAAAGGCGAGAGAGGCTACGGAACTTTGTGACGGTGGGAGTGAGCGGGAGAGAAAGGGGTTTATTTGCGGCCAATTGTGCTTTCGGACGGGGAATTTAAGGCTTGGGCCAGTACTACACGGCCTTTTGAATATTTTTTAGCTAAAACCAAACGACGTCGTAGCTAGAATAGTTGTTGCATTCTTGGGCCAAACTTCCGTTTGTAGAATAAGTTTTAGGTCAAAATTTGATTATGGTCCCTTTAGTTTGCTTAAGCTTGTGTTAAGTCCTTGTATTTAATTTCGTACAATTTAATCTTCTACTTTCATATTAAAATTACTTAATCCAAACGGTTGATACTATTTCTTTTAAGTTTTTACTCATTTTGTTCGGAACCACAAGATTTTATCACACTTAAGTCGTCATTGAGAAAAATATTAATATATGTAGTCTTAGGCGAAGTGATGAAAGGTTTATATTTAATTTTATTAGTCTCGTGTTCAATCTTTAAGCAATATTTTCACTTTATTTTATTTAAAACTTAATACAAAATGATGAAAAGTCAATACGCTATTTAAAACACTTTTAATTTCATAATTTCCAATTAAGTACATGACAAACTAGGACTAGGGATGTGCATTTTACACGACCCGGTCCCATCGGGTCAGATTTTTTTAATGAAAAATCGGTTTCGGGTTAGGTATTTATTAAGGGTGAAGTCGGGCCCGGTCGGGTTTAGGGTAAAAATACTATACCCGACACGACTCAAGACTAATTGTATAATTTTTCCTAAATTTTTTAGGAATATTTATAATAATACTCCCTTTTATATATATTTTTTATAATTAGATCCTTAAAATTTATTTTTTTATTTATAATTTAGTCCTTAAATTTATTTTTTTACGTTTATGTCGCCTAAAATTATTTTTTTACAATTAAGTCTTAAAAATTAAATTTTTTTCAATAGGTCAAGTCGGGTTTAGTATATTTATTTTCGGGTCGGGCCGAATGAGAATATAAGGTATTTATTTTTGGGTCGAGTTCGGGTGGGCCAAAAACCCGACCTATTCTGTACCCATCTCTAACTAGGACTTTAAATATGTTATAGATAATTAAACTTAAATTTTATTAGTTGAGATCGTTGAGAATATATGGTCTATCATGTCAGATGATGCGAAGAAATAGATTAAGGTGATCGAATTGAAACTCTTTAAAATGGGATTTAAGGAACTGAAATAAATTTGAGAATGTATGTTTTCACATATATTAACATCGACTTCTATTTGGAATTCAAGAACAAATATATATATATATATATACCATACTGCTGAATGCAGATTATTAATCTTTCATGGCTTATTACTCACAGATTATGATTTGCAGAAATCAAATAATTCAGAAAGGTAAGAAAAAGAAGGTTTGGAAATCAGTGTATGTGATGAACAAGGACCGGCCATGCCGTATAATCTAAGCAATAGACGTGAAGTTGAAGTTGGCGCAAGAAGTTCGCATGCCCAAGAGTGTACCGCTGAATCCCAACCTTGAACTTGCCAAATCAAACTGCAGAACCGTGTTCTCCAGTTGCTGCCCTCCAACAACAATGGAAGTCCTTGTGTTCGAACCGCCATTAACAAATCCAAGACACAACACATCCCTGCTGACCGCCACCATCGAGTTCGCACCAAAAATCCTCCAAACCACGTCCTGGTTCTGCAACACAAGATTTATTGACGGCACGGTTGGTCCGACGCGCGTGCCAAAGATGTTTCTCGAGCTGAAACACACCTCGAACGGCGCTACGCCGGCAACCCTGGTGATGTTCATGGCAGCAGCTTCGTTAATGAACGTGTCGGTGACGGCTTTGAAGATCGAAGACTCGAGGACGGTGTAGGGATCTACTGTGCTGAGTTTTGTGCCCCCGACGCCTTGGTTGTTTATGGATAATAACGCTGTGTTCAACGAGACGGGTTTTTCATTCACTTTGATCGACTTTACGCCGATGAAATACTCGGCGGAGGGTTCGCCCATGGGGAAAGCGGAGGCGGTGCTGATAGGGTTGATGAAGAGTGGTGTAAAAGTAAGCGACGGTGATAAATCGATTCCAGGGAGGAACGTGTATGGACCGTCGCCGAAGAAAATAACACCGTTTGCCGAGGTTGAAGACGAGAGGCAAACGGCGAATTTCCGACGGAAACTAAAGGCGGCGGCGAATTGTGAAGGGAGCCCAATTCTAGTCCTCCCCAGCCCGGCCATGCCGGCAACACCGCTAGCCAGACCTTGAAGCAAGAAAGTCGGTGCACAAGCGAATATAAACCTGGGCACATTTACCACCCTGCCCGGATTCCTCCCATTGGTTGATTGAAGAGAGAGAAAATCTTGGGCAACCTCGCCGGAGGTGGCGACGTGGGTCACCGAGTTATCAGGCGTGACGCCACACGTGTTGTTGTTGCAGCCTGGCCTTGGTGCCGAGAAGCAATCCCCGCAGCCATCGGCTCCGGCCAACGAGCATTGTGCTGAACGGCACCTGACGGGACGGTATGTTGAAGAAACGTAATCCCGTTCGCAATCAACCCACATAAACCGGCCGCCGAGATCGACCACGAGGTCGGTGGGGAAAAGCGGCGTCCTTTGGTCGATGGTGGTGAGGTATTTAAGTGTAGAAGCATCTTTAGCGACGGGGATTACCAGGGCCTTGGGGCGGAAAGATTGCTGAGCTAAAGATGGAGAAGAAATGTAAAGCAGCAGACAAGTGAAGAGGAAACACTGAAGGGAAGCCATGGCCATGGATATGATGAAAACAAGGTTGAAATCCATCTGTATTTATAGCTGAAGATTTGATCTACGCTTGGCGCCACCGCCAAAAAGCCTGAAAGTCAAAGCAGGCAAAGCTGCCAGCCAGGCAGTCAGATGCTGTGGACGTGGCGGTATGGATTAGAGAAATGTTGACTTTGACCATATTATCTTAATCTGTTTGCGCCTCTGATGACTAGGGGTGTTTTACTAGTTGAGGTGCTCGAACTCGATTTGGTCAAAATTTAGTAAATGTTCGACTTAGATTAACTCGACTCGAAACCTTAATGAGTTGAGTTGAGTAAAGTTTAATTCGACTCGATAAGTTTGCGAGCAACTCGTTAATTTTTTAAAATATTTGTGGATTGTTAGTTTGAAATTAAGACTTTGAAAGTGCTTTATACACTTTTTTTATATTTTTTTGGTTAAATATTTTAATATATATTAATATTAAGCCCCATGTAGTATTGTTAAATTTTACTCTTAGGTAAAAATAAGGTAAATTTTTTAGTCAGTTTAACGAACAACGAGTCGAGCGAGCAACGAGTCGAGTTGAGCAACAATTTTTTTTAACGAGCAACGAGACGAGTCGAGCAACAAATTTGTTTAACGAGCACGAGTCGAACACTGCCTAACTTGCGATCGACTCGCTCGATAAGCACCCTATTGATGACCATTTAAGCTTTTTGAATTTATGATAATATAAATTATTTTTTCTTTATTTATTCCGTGGAAGTAATGACTTCATTGACTAAAGTTTTTGTTTTATAAAATAAAGTATACGATTTTCAAAGTGCGGAAGTGCCTTTGTTGTTAATTATATCTGTGTGTTTATCAAGTAATAAATTGATTAACGTAGCAACAAAAAATAATTTTAAAATAATTGAGAATTTTTGTTGGTATGTTAATCGATGTGTATTTTTCTTTCGCAATTCAATGTATTTCAATATCAAATTCTATATTTTAGATTAAATTATATTCATTCATTTTTATTTTTTATGTATTTTTGTTTGAATCCAGTTATTTATTGTCGATAGCAGTAATTGATCCACTTGACTGTTATGAGTAGAAATCGAACCTTTAACTTTATAATTAAAGAATGAGATGAGCAATTACTGCACTGTATCTCATAGTTATTTTTTTCATGGTCTTTTAATTTTATTTTTTTTTTACATTTTTAGTAGTCTAATGATATTTTTTGTCCTTGAACTTGTCAAAAAAAAAGTTCTTTTAGTTTTTTAAAAAAATTAATATATTCTACCATTGAACTTTTCATTTTTTTTATTAAACTACCCCGATTGAAGAAAAAGGTAGCAAATTATGACGTGATATATTACGGTTTTTATCTAAAATTATTTATTTTGACTTCCATCTCTTTATACAAGGTGAAACGAAAGTTTTAGAAGGTTGTGTATTAATTGATTTGTAATTTGTTTTGAATATGCTGGTGTGATGCAAGGTTAATATCTGTTTAATTTTGTTAGTTTTTTTAATGACTATACACAATATGTATTATTAGTGTTCGAACCCGGATTCTAATATTTGTAATTTTAAGGAGGTTATGAGTACAATTTTGAATAAAAAACTCAATTTCTCAATATATTAAGAACACGATAGCAGCATATATATTTGTTCCGGAAGCTAAAAGAGCAGCCGGAAAAGATGAGTAGCGGGCGTCCGGTGCGTCATATTCGCCGTTGACCGTCGCATGCGTAGGTGACGCTGCAGTTTTCGTCGACAACGACGGTATACTTATGATTAGGCTTCCAAAGGAAAGGCGGCAAATGAAGCAAAATCTCACACACACACACAGGATCAATCTGCCTCAGCCACTCACAACAGTAACGTTGTTCGGGTGTCTCGTGAATCCTATGCCGATGCTTGTGCCTACGCCGGTGCTTGTGCCGGTGTGATCTACCGTGCTCATCTCCATCAACCGGCGGCGGCGGCGGCGGCGGCATCGGAAGTATAGGCACCATTGCACACGCGAAGTTTACCAGCGCAACTTGGGACCTGCAAAGTGGATGCGGGAAGGTTATCTGCTCGGGGATTATGGTCAGGTTGTTTGACAGTACAACGAAGAACACGGAGAAGAACACGGAGAACAAAGATAACATAGGAATCCCAAGCTTTGCTGCCATTATGGAGCTTTTTATGTTCAATGTTTCATGTTTTTAGGTGATATTTTGAACCTAAAAAAGAGGGGATTTGGTATCTCGGTATTGGTGTTCGTTTCGATTTATAGTCTGGGGCGAATAATTAAGAATATAGAAACAGGGGATGAACAAGAGAATTAGGTGATGGTTTGTTGAGGTTATGGAAGAGTTCAGGTTCTGAAATGTGTTTGTTTATTCATTGATTTATATTGCATTCCTTTGGTGTGAAGATTCTGTTGGGAGCCAAATTGTGTTAATAATGCATCATTATGTCTCGAATCATTCCTTCAAGAAAATTACCCGCCATTTCCCGAGTTCGGGTCACAAAATATGAAATTTACGGGTATTCAGTTCTTAATTTATTTTATTTTATTAGATTACTTAATATTTTTATATTAGAACTATATTTAAATCTCTAAATTCATTCTATATTTGTATTATATGCTTTTATTTTTTTATTTTTTTTTAAAAAAGTATATTAGTTTGTGAATATGTAAGATTCGATATGAAAATTTCTATGTTATGCATTAGTAGTTTTTATAAAATGTTTACTGTTTTTACTCATTTTTCTTTAAAAAACATGAGATTCGAAAAAAATCATGATCGAGATTAATATTTTTAATATCTTTCTTATGGTTTATAACCTTCAAATCATTAATTTTTTTTGTTTTGATCATATGTTATGAACTTTTAATTTTTTCAATTTTAAAATTTAAAAAATAAAAAAATGTGAACCGAGTACCCGATTATAGCATACCCGGTACTCACGGGTCGAGACACGGGCCGACAATTATGGTACCCGAATTTTAACACTCATATCTGCTGCCCAAGTTTGATTACATCGGCAAAAAACAATCAACATAGTGAGAATCTATCTTTCTATGAACACCGAAAGAATTATAATCAGAGTTTAGCGTTGTAAAGATCTCCGTACGAACATTAAACGAGCGTTATATGTTGTAATCATGCAAACACGACAAATAAAACAAATCAGAAAAACAAAAACAAAAACAAAAACATATCACAATGACTGAAATATATTGTTTTTAAAATAAATAATCATCAATCGTGTATTTATCGAAATATTTGTTGAACGTATCGTATTTATATCCAATGTTTTAATCTAAACCACATATTTATTATAATCTAATTACCATGAAATTGTGTGAAATTCATTAGTTTTATACCTACTAGGCTACTACAGTACTAGCCAGTCTTCTTTTCCGAAACTCTCTCATCCTCTCTTTATTTTCCCCGATCATTCTCATTTTCTCGCTTGGAAAGAGGTTATTTCTTTTTCTTTTTTCGTTCTCGATTTAATCTTCTCCTTTTTGTGGAAAACCCTAGTTTATTTTTGCTTTCTCACGGTTAAATTCTGTCTTTTTTTTCCTCTGCAGCCAAACAGAGCATTGTTTCATAAGTTGTTTTCCCTTCGGTTCATGTTAGGATTCGTTTCTAATTCTACTTATTCTCTTTTTAAAATTAATAATTCGAATAAGGAATTTTTTGAATAAAAGATTGTTCTTGTATACTATTTTTAATCCCCAAACATGGCACTAGGGTTTCTGGTTTTGGTTTTTATTGTTCTATGATACAGTATTTTATATTAATATTATTTTCTTCCTTTGCTTTTCTCCATTATGTTGGAAGAAATTTTATCACTTGTGTGTCATTTTGCATGTAAATTGTAATATTTATTGTTTCTACGATTCTGTTTGAAAAATATAAACTCTTGGTAGTTCTACGTTTGCTTAACATGATTACAATTATGACGTTGATTATAAATATTGTGTAAATTTTGTTACTTTATTTGCAGGTTAATAGCTTTCCAGAATGGGATTTCAAAAGGTTTATAAATGCTTGATGCATCTATTCCCACAGGTATTTCTTTTTACTCATTTAATCCCATACTGTTATTGGTTTATATATGTGCGTGCGTGTGCGTGTATATATATATACACAACTCGGCAACTCGGCGTGTGTGTGTGTGTGTGAAGCAGAACGTAGTAATTTGGAAAAGGAATTGTAACAAACATGCAGTGAAAATATTTTTCTTGCACCTGCAATAGGTTGATTCACGTATTCTAAAAGCTGTTGCTATAGAGAACTCTAAGGATGTGGATGCAGCTGCGGAGATTGTTCTGTCTGAGATTCTGCCTTACATGTCTAAAAAACCGGTGGCTGCTCGTTCTTCCTCGCAGGAATGGAGCCCTCGCGTGCAACCAGATAGAGGTTTTCTTTTTCATGATTTGGTTCTTGACTTGTTTTATACGACATTATGCTTTGGCTATTCATTTTCATGGATTTGCCTAGATTATGCAATATTGTTGTAGCATTAGTTGTTTATCTGTATGTACTGTGGATTAGAGGGCAACTGGCATAATTTTTTTTGTTGAACTTGCAGTTGTTGATGAGGAAGAAAGCAATCAATTAAGGCAGAAAAAGGTATTGTTGGTGAAAACAGCACGCTCTCCGACAGATACATTGTCGGAAGCAAATGAAGTTCTCAGAGACGTTGTTCTTACAGGTGCTGCTACCAGTGTGGGTTCTGTTGAGGCATCAAGTGCAGCGAGTACTTCAAAATTCCATGAGAGCAACAATAATGAGCCTGCTGATGTTGAAACTGATGAATTGATTTTGATGGGGAACACAGAAAATGGTGCTGAAATTGGGAAAGCTAAATCCAGTGTCAGCTTGAATGCTTCAGGGATTGATAATCCTCTGCCTTATGTGAATCTTAAAATTAAGGGGTCTGGATCGTCGAGTAAAGACCAAACTGTGGTCATTGAAGATATGATTGTGAGGACTCCTCATGCTTCCCCAGATACAGCTGATAATTCTACCTCACTTCTGGAGAATACTGGTAGCAGCGGCAGCTCTAATGATAAATTAAATTTTGGTGGGCCTGTAGATCTGAATGTGGTTTCATGCAGAAACAGTTCATTAAATGGAACCTTAAAAGGGGAAGAAAATGCTGTGGCTCTTCCGGTTCCATCATCTTCTCATGAACAAATGGCAGAAGCCCTGAGAGCTGGTCTTCATTCTGAAAGCCATGATCACTCTACTGGTTCTGAGAAACAAGAAAGAGGTTCCATAGAACTGAAATCCCAGCAGAACCCCATCGGTGATATGGGTGGTATTGAGGATGATACCTTCAATCATGGTGTTAGTAGGTCTAGTCAAACATGCATAATTGATCTACTTGAAGAGGTCATCGAAGATGCTAAAAATAACAAGGTACTCTTTGCTCCAAAACTTTTAACTCTCTTTTGTTAAATTTTGATGCTAAACGGGTATGGAATGAATCCTCTGCAATGATAATTGTGTCAGTTGTGGCATGACATACTTATTAGGTTTTGAATTCTGATGTTATTGCATATACTGGAAGCTATTCATTATGAAAAGTTAGTTCATTATTTCTTTTGTTCTATTTCAAAAGGGCATATGCTTAGCTTACCGTGTTTTGGTGCAGAAAACCTTGTTTCAGGCCATGCAGTCAATCATGGATTTGACTAGAGAAGTTGAACTTCAAGAGGAAGCTGCAGAACTAGCAAAAGAAGAATGTGCCAAGGGTGGTTTAGATATTCTAGTCAAGGTGGAGGAACTTAAACAGATGCTGGCACATGCAAAGGAAGCAAATGACAAGGTTGTGCACTTGTTAACAGCCACATTTTTTAATTACTGTTAAGAGTATAAGACTATGTAGCTCTTTGATTCTTTATCGAGTATGAGAGCTCAGCCAATGTAATCTTTTTTTTTTGCAGCATGCTGGAGAAGTATTTGGGGAGCAAGCAATTCTAGTCACTGAAGTAAGGGAGCTTCAAAGTCGCTTGCACAGCTTGTCAGAGGAAAGAGATAAATCTCTTTCCATTCTCGATGAGGTATTCTAGGAACAAATTAAAGCATCGTCTGGTAGATATTCAGTAGAAAATCTTGCCATGATATGATTTGCTTTGGTATAGTTCATTTGTTTGTTATCTGTGTGCCATAAATTATATTGATCTTGGTTGTTCAATATGTTTATCCATGCATGAGGCATATGGAGAAGTTGGAATTTTTTTTTACGACATATATCATCTTTGCAATTAACTAATATTCGGTTGACTTCCTTGTCCTGAGATAAATCAACCATTTGTTGAAACAAATTCAATACAGAACAAGTTTTTCTAGAGATTTGTACTAGATCATCCTGGGAATACCTCATTGACCTAGTTATACTCATTCTTTTACCCGTATGCATTTATCCACAGATACGTCAAACCCTTGAAGCCCGGCAAGCTGCTGCAAAGGAGATGATGAAAACAGCAGAGCAGGAAAAGCTGAAGAAAGAAGAATCTGCTCTTAGTGCTCTTGCCGAGCTAGAAGCCATTATGTCAAAAGTGGTTCAAGAGTCCAAGATTTTACAGCAGGAGGCAGAAGAAAATTCCAAGGTAGCTTTCATTTCTGTGTAGTCTGTATTTCTACTTACTAGTCTTAACAACAGTTTGAAATAGATTACTTATTCGAACTTACTATATTCTATGTTTAATTGTTTATGCTATACTGCAGTTACGAGAGTTTCTTATGGACCGTGGTCAGATTGTTGACTCATTACAGTAAGTTATATTGCCTGGTTATTTACTTTTTTATCAATTAGCATCAAACATATTTCTCATACTATTCCTGATTTGTGAGTTTGTTAGAAAACTGTTGACTGGTGGAAGTGGTATTGATTTTTCCAGTTAATTTTATCTGTTATTGGTAGTAACAAGAATGTAAATTTGTAGTGGGGCATATATATGAATCACGAAATAGATGATAGTTTTCGTCTGGTATTTAGGATCCATCAGCACCAAAAATAGCATTGTAGGAATGGTAACATTTTACCGTTCATCATTTCTGCAGGGCAGAAATATCTGTTATTTGCCAGGATGTGAGATTGGTTAAAGAGAAGTTTGAACAGTGTATCCCGTGGAGCAAATCCATATCCTCAAGCCAAACCAGCTGCATTCTGGCCTCCTCCACCTCATCTCTGAAAAGCATGGCTTCAGATCTCAGTCCCGAGCAGGGAGAGACAGATAAAACCCTGGAGAAGAGAAGCCCAACACCATCCGTTGATGCGCAATCACCGAAAAGTAGATCATCGGAAGAATGGTACAAAGCTGATGACAAGGAACTAATTGATGAGGGGTGGGAACTTTTTGATGATGCCGAATTCATTATAGCATAGTGAAGCTATCTTTATCTTTGATGAAACATAAGAGGGTCCCTTCCCTCGGTTATAAATGGCTTTTACAAGTCTGCAGTTTGATGTTCATAACAATTTGCTAAATACTGGGATCCATAGGTTATTTTCTCTATAGCATATATAGGCAGTTTCTTTTGAACCTTATATGCTTATGTTTGTTCAAATTATTTTAGCTCAACTTTTGTACAGCATTAAAGTATCGAACAATTGAATGCATAGCGCCAGCAAACTTGGGTTAGTGCTGGCAGTTTGATGTTAATAACAATTTGCTAGCAAATGTACTTGGACTATTGGCAAGCTAACCAAACCAGTGAAAGTGGAACTCTGGTTTTCTATGCTTTTGCAGTGGCATACAAAGAAAGAAGCTTTTAGGAGGAGCGAAAGAGCGTACAGAAGTCGAAGGAACACGGTAATTCATCCAGCCTTTTCTTCTATAATCATAATTAGGCATTGTTCATCAGCTTGACTATCATTCATGCCAACAAAGGAGCAACATAGTACATCTCCATATGATATAAAGCCTTGCCCTCTGCTCTCGAATTTGCTTCGAACACCTTCGCCATGTCCGGACCTTCAAATTCTTCATTGAAAACGAGCTTTCCGCCATATACAACACAACGGAATTGAATCAAGAGCAGAAGAGAAGCAGCACCTGGAAGTGGAAACTTCCTTCTTTGGTAAAACAAGTGGGAGTGGTTTCAAGTTTTTATAGGAAGCAAATGTTTAATATTATGTGGTAGGTGATAATCTCCCCCTGGTTGTGTCATTGGCGTTGGCATCCACTGGTTTTCAGCAAAGAAGACAAAGGGCAAAGCGGAGGTATATTAGCTTGTCTTGTCTGTTTGCCAAACTAATCCTGAAAATGACTTGCCAATGACATCAGCTTCTGTTGTCTGAAGCAAGAAGGGGCCATTTCTGTCTCCCGTGCTTTACCCATATGATAATACTGTATTCAAAGTTTCTATATGCAGGGGCCGATCTTGTAATAACAAGTTGATGGGGCCAATTTAAAATTTTTAAAAATTTTAGAAGCGCAAACTAAAATTTTTAAAAATTGTGAGGTTTAATGAGAAATTTTCAAAAATTAAAAGGGGACTTAATTGAAAATATTTAAAGAAATAAAAACTTAATGATATTTTTTAAAGTTTTGAGGGGGCCAAATTAAAATTTTTCAATTTTTTGATAAGACTGAAATAATATTTTTTAAAAACTTGAAGGACCAAATGTAAAATGTTCAAAATTTTGGGAGTGCGTTTGATTCGCGAAAAAGAAGATTATCAGGAGATTAAATTTTTCTAGAATTTTAAACCTATGTTTGGTTTCTAAAGATTCCCACTAGGGGTAATACAACATTACTAACAGTTTTGCTTTTTGGGCTTTATATCGAGAATCATATTTCTTTGGTATTTGACAACTCTTTTCCTTTAGAATAAATTTACCCTCATAAAATATGAAAATTTCATCTCAATTTTTTCCTGTAATTTGAAAATATGAACATTAAACTTTAAATTCTAAACCTTAAAAAGTTAAAAGTATAAATTTTCATCATATTTTTTATTTTTTTTAAAAAAAAATTAATATCGTTTGATACATAAACCCTGAACGTTAAAATTTTAATTATAATATAATAATTTCAATATATTTACACAGTTGTAAATAAGTAATATTTTCTCAAACTTAATTACAATCTATACCGATGTAAATATGTTATTTTGCCAATATATATCACAAAGATAATTTAGTAAAATATACATTAAGTAATATTATATTCCTCAAACCAAACATTGTCATCTTACATTCCTGTCAAATAAACCAAACAAAGGAATATGACATTCCCAATAATATGTTAGGTAATGTTACATTCCAGTAATATTATTTTCAAAAATAATTATATTTTTCGTGAACTGAACGCACCCTAACAGATGAAACAATATAAATAAAATTATATGAATGAGCAAATTAATAAATCTCGTAAATGATGGATAATCATGTTTAGTGGTTTTATTGGAGTTAATGCATAAGTTAGTCTTATTAATTTCTTAGCCAAAGGGCAGGTGCCTGGTGAGTCAATGCCAGTATGCCACTACTGAGTTGAAGTTTGTTTTATTCCCGTGCTTGTGTGTGTATATATAATCTTTGGATTATGCATAATATTATAATTCAATTGGGCTTCTCCAGTATATTTCTATTAATTTATTTCAGATTATATGCCTGATACTTCTAATCGTATTCTCGTTAAGGGATGGCAAACAGGCGGGGTCAGTGCGGATACTCTCTCTCTCATCTCCATATTCACTTAAATTTTTTATATCTATCACCTACACATCACCTACAATGGGTACAATTTTTAAATTTACACCCGTCCATGCAGGTATATTCTCAAATACATTCTCACACCCACCACCCAACTAGATACCCATTATTCATCTCGTACCCGCTTGTACCCGCCTATACCCGCCCGTTTGGTAGCAACCATATCACATAAAATATAAGTTTAAGAACAATCATAAACAAAAAATCAAGCTCGATCATAAAACATCATAAACAAACTTAAGTCTTAAGTACATAAAACAAACCAAAGTCTTAAAATTCTATAAAAATTTAAGATTTATAGAATAGTATGTGAAATTACATCTAAATTTATAATGGTCCAAATTTATATGGCGGGTAGGATGCGGGGCAAGCGGGCGGATGCGGGGCGGGTAAGATCTTAAACCCACCACCTACCCATTACCCACGGCAGGTATGACTTTTTACATTCATACCTGCCTACTACCCATCAAAATTATACACATCCTCATTTCAATTAGGACGAGTGTAAAATCCATAAAATTGTACTCGTCACTATCTTATTTTCGTTATAGAAATCATCAAATAGTAGTCTAAGGGGGCAAAATGGGTGGGAAGCACACAATACCCCCACGACTCAGGCCCATATTCATGGGTCATGTCATGCCGGTTCAAGATTTGCCCACCAACGCGCTATATCACATTATCCATTTATGGGACGGCATTACCGCATTAAATCAGGGTTTCGATCCAAGTAGGCTGAACCATGCCACGTTCGTGGTTTGCACCCTTTGCAACGCTCGTCTTCGGAAGGGACAATTTAACTGTGTATAAATGTTGAAACTTCAAAGCATGAGGATGTGGCTGCAAACTTTAATATTAATATGGACCGAGTTAAAATCAAATATTAAGATCGTGAAGAGTCCATTAAGTCTTTAACTTTTAAAATTAAAAAAGATAAGTAAATATATTTGACCGGTTAATTAAGCTGTTCATCTTTGTTTCCATATATTTTCATATTTAAACCAGCAAATACATTAACATGTGGTTTCTAGATCCACTAGGAACGAATAAAAATCTTCTGCCCCTTTTCGGTGTCCTTACTTATGCCCCAACACTAAAAAATACAACAAAATTAAATTACAAGCCCTAACCTTAAATTTTAAATCCTAAACCCTACACCCTAAAAATACACCATACCTTAAATTCTATAGACCCTAACCATAACTCCTAACCTAAAACCCTAAACCCTAAACTCTAAACATAAATTTGAGTGTGAGGACATAAGTAGGGATATCGAAAAGGGGTAGAAAATTTCCATCCACTAGGAACACCCTTTCTCCTCATAGGAGACATGTGTCTTATTTATCTAATATTTAAACTATAAATAATCTTAAGTGTTATTATACCAAAATTTTTGAGAGGAAAACAACCCCTCCCAACTTGGTTCAGTGGTTTTATTTGATAATACATGTTCAATCACCCTGCTGCAGCCGCTAATGTTCAAATCCGTAACTTTTAAACGAATTTACCCCCTAATTTATCATACAACACTATCCTAATTGCTAACCGATATTTGTCGTTACTTTTTGGTCATGACCTCTATCAATGGTCCGTAGTCCATACCCCCTGCAGACCCGGACCCACGTGCTCATACGTGAAAACAACCTTTTTTCACCACAACACTTGTTGTCTCCACATCCCTCCACGTGTATTAGCATCACTCGTGCAGCTTAATTCAAATCTTATTCCCTAAAAAAATTAAAATAAGGCGCACTCGCGTCCCCCACTCGTCTCCCATCCAACACGTGGAACCATCAAGATATTTTCGAGCCACGAAAAAGATATTTCGTATTTCGCGATCTCCGCGACACGTAGCGTAGCGCCTGACGTTAGATTCTCCATCACGGCACTTCACGCAATGCTCTTTCAACACGCGTCTCATTTTCTCCAATCGTTGCGCATCACGTGTTAAAAGAATCTAGCAGCAGTATGCAACCCATTTACTACACGCCACGTGTCCAGATTTTTTAGTTTCCGACATCTGGTATTTAGCCATTTAGGCGCGTTTCGGTTCCATCGCTGTCTGAATCGGTCTATGTTTTTTGTGTTCGGTTCTGCGGTTCTGCCCCCCTTCCAAATAATGAGTGCCACCCAAAGACGCAGACTTGATTATGAGTCCGAGTTAGATGACTCGGGGATACAAAACGAGCGAATTCTCCTACTCGTTTTTGAGTCAATAAAATGGGATTTGCAGATCCTTTGTTTAGTTTCTTCTGTAAACCACAAGCTTCGAGCTATAGCGAAGCGGATTCTATGGCGGAAGCTCTGCGTGTTTCGAGCACCGCGGATGGTTGCAGCATTGGCAAACGGTGCACCCAACGGAAGAATCGGCGGCGGATGGGATGCGCTGGCGAAGCTCATGTTTTTCTGCAGCGGTTGTGTGTCAACTCGTCATTTCAAGGTGAGTCAGCCTACTCCGGCTCATTTCGCCCGAGCTTCTCGGTTTTCCAAGACGTCGGGTCGGAGCTTCTTGGCAAAACGGTGCCGGAGTGATTTGTTGTTCATAAGCGATCCCTGCGAGCATCCGGCGGCCGGTAACGAAGACCATCTGGGGATATACCGAGGGGTATTTCGGGGATTCATGAGATCTAAAACCAGAGCTTGTTTGATCAGACGGCAAGTAGCGTTCGAAGAGAGCGTGAGGTGTCCTTATTGCGGGACACGTGTCTGGAGCATGACGGCGGCTCGACTCGTCCCCAAGAGCGCGGCTGGACGGCTCGGGTCCGGCGACCGGCGGCTGGAGTATTTTGTTTGCGTGAACGGGCACTTGCACGGCGCTTGCTGGCTCATACCTCTGTCTTCCGATGAAGAAGTTTGCGACGACGGGGAGGAAGACGACGAGGATAATGATGGAAGCGAAGATCTGGATGGGGACACGTGTAGCCATCAGACGGTGACAAATGGAAGCACGAGCTCGTTAGGGGAAGATGTCTTGGGAGGTGGACCCATCGATTAACTGATATTTGCGAAACTTGTAAGTAAGAGATAAGATTTTTTCGCGCATTTTAAGAAAGGAAAGTGTAGCGGATCAGATCGTCCATTATTGGTCTATGTAATTTTTCTATCTTTCCTGGTCCATGTAAAATATGACGTGTCGATGAGGGATTGGGTCCCATGTCTTTGCTCATCTTGTTAGAAGATAGAAACTGATTTTGTCGGGATTGTAAACTGATGACGTGGAGAAATTGGGACTAGTGAATTGGATTCAAAATTATAAAAGTAGTGGACAGCACAATTTTTTATACAAGTTTAAAACTTAATTCAATTATAAAGTTAACATTTTAAATTTAAATACGATAATTTTAATTTTAAGCTTAATCGTCAAATAAGTGCTTAAACTATATTTTTTTAGTTAGGTGTCTAAACTATTTTTCGGGTCAATTAGGTGTCTAACATTTCATTCTGTTACCTATTTAAGGTTCGTTGTTAATTTTTTCCGTTAAAAGACACGTGTCACCTCCAGAAAAATTTAAAATTATATTATAAATAAATATTTTTTTAATTTTCTAGATTTTACAAAACAACGCCCAAATTCTAAAATTCCTACCCTCAAAATCTAAATCTCGATTAGACTGATTCTGTCACCCACCAAATCGGTCGTCGGGCCATCACGCTCATTTCCCCCACCATCCCGTTACAGGAAATCAACTGACGTCGTGCGAATATACGAAATTGTTGAATAGTTCTTTCGAACGATTCACGACGAACTGCAAGAAGGGAGACGAACGGCGTGGGGTTGTTTGGCGAGGGGAGGACGCTTCATTTCGTCGCCAGCAAAGTGGCCAACGACTGCGGGAGTAGGCGGATTTGGGGTTTAAGGATTTAGGGACTATTTTGGGAATGTTTGAAACTTTCATGATACATTTTTATTTTTATTTATTTTATTTATTTTTAATACAATTTTAGATTTTTTTCTGGAGGTGACACGTGTCTTTTAACGAAAAAAGTTAACGGCGAACCTTAAATGGGTTACGGAATAAAATGTTAGGCACCTAATTAGCCCGAAAAATAGTTTGGGCACCTAACTAAAAAAAAGTTATTGTCTGGGGTTAAGCCTTAATTTTAATATCAAACATCAAATATAAATACGGTTTAGACTTTTAGGCAGTATTATTAATAGAATTGTTCATGAACCATGCAATGATCTTTTACAGTGAATCTGCTTAGTAGTAGATTCTGTCTTACCTGCAAGTAAGGGATTCGGACAAAAATTCAAACTCCGATTTCAATAATCAATTCAGCAGCTGCACTCGTGGCCGCAACACCGCCGAGTCCGAGCAAAGCCATAGCCAGTTCTTCCTTGTTCCACCGCATCAATCCGTAGCTCAGCCTTTTCAAGACATCAACATCCACATCCAGAATCCACTTCTGGGTGCAACCTACCATCAAGGTAACAAACCAGACAATGTATGCACGCCAAGTGGCATAATCGCATCCGAGCGATATTTTACCGTCTACCGCACTAGCAAGGAACTCCAAGTGTGATCCGAGAACCTTCGGTCGTCGTTTCGATGCCGGTGAGGCCGAGTCCACACCCCATGCAAATGTACCACAAAGGACTACAAAGTATGCAAGTGCATAGCCACCAAGTATGGCAACTACACCCCTAGGTTCATTACAATCATGGTCTGGTGAATGGGCTGATATAAACCATGAAGGTAATGTTTCTTTGATTAACGATTGGACCGAGCTTAGTCCACCGGAGAGCCAAACCAATGAAGCCCCGAGTGATGCGGCGAGTTTGACATGTTCCATCGCTGCACCGAGAGAAACATGTCCATATCTCGGTCCAAACTTGGTTAAATTCAATTTCTCCCTAGAGAATCCACTAGTGGCAATATGTCTTACTGAAGACATTAAAAGACAGACGATTTCTTCTGTCATAAACATGATATCTCTAACCGATCGATGCACTCGTAAGTAAAGAATCCCTGGGGAAACCGGAGACATTCCCCCGGAGAAATGAGAGCCGAATCCATGGCCTAGGAGTGCACCAACTCCACCGTTGCTGTTAATTGTGGAGGGGCTTAGTCCAAGAGTAGAGGTGAAGCAACTCCTTAGAAGCTGAACTACGGCATCGCTGCTGTGGTGGAAGACGGCACGAGAAGCAGAGAACACAAGGAAATCATTCCAACGCTTGACCTTCTGAGCCCACAGTGAGGCTATGATAGGCATGCAAGGCCAGGGGCAACCTTCAGCCAGGGAACTCAATGCCGGGCCGATTAATAGAAGGAAACGTTCGGAGGCTTTATCGAGTTTATACGTTATCGTGAGACTAACAAGGGCAGCCAGGGGCAGAGGAAGCATAGCCGGAGTGCCCCCTCCTGCAAGCAATGAAAATGTAAAAAAGAAGATTTGAGACCAAGTATTAGCTATTGTTCATTTTTCTAACATTAGTCAGATAATACCTATGGTAAGACTTGGGACATTAACACCAGTGGCAGCTATAATTTTTTTAATCTGTTGCTCAACAATGGATAAATTTGCGGCTGGACTTGGCCAATCCGATCCATTCATAAAAACCGGCTTCCATATACCTCGTGTTACTTCAGCAGAAAGGTAGCTGGCGATGGTTGCCAGAGTTGCTGGTAGGAAATCGGCAAGATCTTTAAGTCCTGAGATACAGGGCCAATTTAAAAATTACTTTGACCACAACATGTATATGCTTGCTTTTAAGAAAGAAAGTGGAAGAGGACGAACCCGTGGCGAGTTCACGAGGCGAGAGTCTTCCATGGGCACAGGCTGTTAGAGCTGCATCAAGCACATATGGAGTGGCTTCCAGGATATCCCATGCAGGCACCTGTGGTCTTAAAGATACGTTGTCAGCTCCGGATGTAGACAAACTACTACTTCCGGAAGCCGTAGATGTTACCGTCTGACCTCCCCTGCTTATCTTCCTGAACATCATACCAAGGAGTGCATCGACAATCTGATGAACCGTGGTCCCTTGTACAAGTCCTGACAGGGTGGAAGCAATACATTTTTGATGCTGACGGTACCAGCCTTTCAACTTAGGAAAGGAGTCCATAAATGTGAGTTCCAAATAGAAATTCAAAATTTTTGACAGCCTTTTAATTTTCAAACGATCCTTGGGTGATTTTCCGAAATCTGATACTTTGGAGTTTCGAACCAACAACAGATATTCGGGAGTTCGTTGGGATCCCACCGGTGTTGCATCTCCCATGACATGGTCAAGAGGTGGATGATCAAACCTCCATAATCTCAGTAGAAGTGTAAATGCATTGGTGAATACTGCATGACTAGTCAGCTCTTCTCCTGTTGGAAGAGTCCACGAAACATCGGGAGCAGTCGACCCGAAAACCTCACAAAGAGGCATCAACATACCGGCAAGTATCGAAACCTGAAATGTACATCAAATAACATTAGTTCATGGAGCATGATCAAAAACTAAAAAGATGTTACTAAGGCATTCCCATATATCATTCATATTACACACAAGAATATTCACATATAAGCTGATTGAAAGCCTTACCATGCCATGTAAAGAGAAGATATGGACGCAATCTACCGATGATATTCCAACAAGCAGAACATTCAAAAACGGAGCATAACCGATCAAATAGTTCTCACTCCGAGAATAATCCGAAGGAACTGGTGGTGATAGCAAACTTGTAATGAAGAGAATGACATGTTCCTACAAACAAGGAAGAACAAAATAATGTGACAGTAATGCACCCTATAGGATGTAACCTTCCATCAAATTACCTGTATATTCCAACCGCGAACTAGAGACGCCCCACAAAGAATGCTGGCAGCAGATATCTTCTCATCATCTGAACCTTGGATTGCAATCTCATATATTTTCTCTATCTCCACTAAGCTTCCATCAAATCCATGAGCTCAATTTCAGCTGCCTTATAAAAAGGATATGTAAGGATATGTGTTGCAGTATACCTGGAAGCTGGAGTTGCAATTAAAGCATTTGCCAGTGTCGGAGTAAGAGGGCATCCTTTCATCAACGATGACCAACCGGTCACTTGATTAGGAACACTACGGGGTATATTTACGCATGCGTTTACGTAGCCAGGCCAGACATATGCGGATGTGTCCAATAGATTTCTTGCAATACAAGCCTCAACAATCAGATGCCACATGTTTCCAGCTGCAAGGAATGCATAATATCATAAAACAAACCGAATTAACAATACCTTCCTATATCGAAGACGAGGATAGGGGTACTTACAGCAATTCATGGGCA
Organism: Hibiscus tridactylites; assembly: GCA_958450335.1. Classification (NCBI taxonomy): domain Eukaryota; kingdom Viridiplantae; phylum Streptophyta; class Magnoliopsida; order Malvales; family Malvaceae; genus Hibiscus; species Hibiscus tridactylites. The sequence continues at coordinate 105,977,609 of OY288269.1, forward strand.
AATCATTAATGCTCATGCACTCATAGTAACTACTATCAACTGTGAAACCAGAAATAAACATGATTGCTTTGGCAGCAGCTTGGTTGGCCGCTGTTCGAACTGATTGAGGAGGACTCAATAAAGCCTCATAATCATTCAACATTTGTAAGCTGGAAATTAAATCCTTACGACATCTCCCGGGAGCTTGTTTCTCTTTTATTTGGTTGGTTTGACTGCAATCACTTTCATCAATGAATTCACATTCCTCTTCCTCCACAATATTAGTCACCACAAGCGGAGTAATAGACAATAACATGCACAAGCAGGTGTCAAGGCGAGGTATAGGACCCTCACTAATGTCCCTTTCCTATGAAGAAACAATATAGAAAGGAAAGAATGATCAGTTTAGACACACGAAAATGTTCGAAAAAGGAGTATAATGTGTTCTTTATCGTTATTTGCACAAATTCTTACCCTTTGAATAAGCCTCAAAGCTGCAATCCATAGGCCTAGAAACGTATCGTGCCATGTTGTACCATTGACAGCCTGTAAAGCCTTCACTAAGCCTGCAAGAATGGCTCTGCCTAAGTAAAATGACCAAGGAACTAGTACCTTATCTGCTTCAAATAAAGCAATAAATTGAGCATAGGAAGACCGTTAACAAGTACCGGTAAGTCTTTCGGTAGCACCAGTTGCAGCCACTTGTGACCCATCCATAGCATCCTCAAGAAACAGGTCAATAGGAAGCCAATGTGCAGAAGGACTAGTTCCGTGACACCGACCAGATGCATATGTTAGAGACCTGGAGCCTATGGCAAGATTAAACTCTTGTTGTGATATCGTCTTACATTCCCTAGACAGAACTTTATGTGTATCAGATGTCAACTGCAAAAGGGCCTCCTGAACTATATGTTTCGAATTCCTCAATATCACGGACTTCGCTGAAAGAACTCTTAGTTGCTGAATGAAAGCTGCCCAATGTGATGGACTAAGAAGAGTATTGGAATATGTTAGTCTAACCAAAGTTCAATAAATCAAATTCTTGCACTAAATGATAGCATTACATATAAAGTTCTTACATGTTTCTTTGAGCCAATAAAAGAATCCTTGAAGTTACTTTATTTTGCAGAAACTCCCCGATAATCTCTATAGCCATCGTAGTATTTCCTTTACACATCACATCAAGTTGCTCGTTCCTCTTTTCGTTAAAGTTATCGGCATTATCTATTTCCATGTCTTGAGTTACAACATGCCATATTGATCTGTTTTCTGGAGGAAGTTCCAGTAGCCCTTCATCATCCAATGATGCATCAAGTAGTTGCCATACAATTGAAAAAATAAATTCAACTAGAAGCAGACTAGGATCAGATGCTCGAACGCCAAATATCTCGGAAAGATGAAGAACATCATCTATTGATTTCATAATCCTGTATTTTCACCAGGAACATACATTAAATTTAATGCTATTGCAGTTGCTTAACCAAGTGTCCCTGGAAAAGATATGAAGTGATACATTGGAAAAGGAGAAAAGACTGAAGCTTACTTTAGATAATTTGGTCCATTGATTTGACATTTAAGTGAGAAGGCATGTCTCCTGAGCAGTTCCATGTAAAGCCGATACGCTGCGGGATGAAACTTACGATTTGGAATGACCCTGTCATGGACACCAAATGTTGTGAGTTCCATATAACATGTCCTGGTAACTTAAAGATAAATGTTTTACCCGAAAAACAGAAAAGGTTGCCATTTAATGGTCACAATCTAACATAAAATCTCCATCAAGCAGAAAATCTGCAGAAATAAATCACCAAAAAAACAACACATTGTCTTATATATTCAAATTTTCTGTCATTCACTAGCAAAGGGAACTAAAAGGAACAACCTTTTGGAACACCGAAAGGTATAAGAAAAAGGAAACAAAACAGAACCAAATGCTATATGTAAGTATTGAACCTTCAGTGAGGAAACAAGATTATGAATTTATTTTGTTAAGAATATTGGCATTATCATTTCTTATACTTTGATTAAATAAGGCCATAAAAAAAGAAAGACAATATGAATGAAACTCAGGTTTCATACATAGGTACTTTTAATGATTCGTAATATACATACATGATACGTAAACAAGTACTTCCATACATACATACATACATACATACATACATACATATATACGTACATACATACAACATGCCAATACACAACAGCACTTGTATTATTTGTACAATGGCAAAGGATACCTCAAATAATCTGGTCATCAAATATCATCAACCCTGCTTTCATAATGTATGTATAAACATAACAAGGGAAATGGACCTGGTAGAGAGAAGGGCGAGAACAAGCATAGGAGGAACAAATTTGACAGTCAAGGCCTTCTGTAGGAACTTCCACGCGGTAGGCACGTGATTATCCCAGCATATGTGGGACACAAGGAGGTGAGCTAGGTCAATTGAAGGCAAAGAAACCCCAGCTGAGTTAAGGCTAGAACTGAGCTGAACCGCCCATAGAAGTGGATCACTGTTCTTGTCCTGAGCAGACTTAGTGTACTCCAGTACCGAGTCCCATACAGGACCCTTCGTCTCTATAGACACCGCCATGCCGGCTGCCACCGGAAGGTGGTGCTGCAACGGTGCACGATTTCACCAAGTATTTACAGTGGACTCAGTGGATTAGAGAGCTGAGTCCAGCACCCTTCATTGTTGTTTGTTTTAAACTTGGGTTAAATGAAGAACTAAATGTTTACTTTGGGTTCTTCCTTTGGGAATATGTGTGAAAGAGATTTGTGCTTGCTTTTGATTTGATTAATCAAATTCTAGGGGCTGCTTGCTTTTAAATTTCATCCCACTTTGCCACATTGGTTACTTTCTATGATTATTTTATGGTCAAAATTTGATTCTGCTTTTTGAAACCAAATAAAACCGGCTTCCTTCACCTACAATCAATTACAGAATGAGAATCAAAATCTTGGATTTCCTTTTTCTTGCAGTGGAATACATAATAAAAAAAAAACAAAACTTTACTTTTTGAGAATTAAAATCAAGTAGAATCAATTTTGGAATATATATACAGTTATACACATTTCATTGAGGAGCGGGGTTCGAGCTTTAATGGACATTAAGCACATTGTTCACTGGTTTCAGAGAGCACAAAATTTCATACAGCATACATACATACATACATACATACATACATACATACATACATACATACATACATACATACATACATACACACACATATATATGGTTTGAGCTTTAATGGACATTAAGCACATTGTTCACTGGTTTCAGAGAGCACAAAATTTCATACATACATACATACATACATACATACATACATACACACACATATATATGGTTTGAGCTTTAATGGACATTAAGCACATTGTTCACTGGTTTCAGAGAGCACAAAATTTCATACAGCATACATACATACATACATACACACACACATATATGGTTCGAGCTTTAATGGACATTAAGCACATTGTTCACTGGTTTCAGAGAGAACAAAATTTCATACAGCCTACATACATACATACATACATACACACACACACATATATGGTTCGAGCTTTAATGGACATTAAGCACATTGTTCACTGGTTTCAGAGAGCACAAAATTTCATACAGCATACATACATACACACACACATATATGGTTCGAGCTTTAATGGACATTAAGCACATTGTTCACTGGTTTCAGAGAGCACAAAATTTCATACATCATACATACACACACAGAATTGCCATGATAATAAAAAAAAACTCATTGAAAAACACTCCATTTGATAATCAAATTCAACATCAGCTCATTTTATTTTTATGCTGCAAGCATTAACACTGTATCATCAAGAAATGAATGAAAAGCATCGTTGTCTATAGGTGGTTCCTGCTTTGTTTTTATGATCACGGTGGTAGTGCCGGTGCCGACGGTGGCAGCCTTGAGTATTTTCCTAACCGCAGTCCTCCGAATTTGCTGAACATTCTCGGTTCAACATTACTCTTCTTGCCTAACCAACGAGCAAAGTCACGTTTCTTCTTTCTCACGCCATGTTGCAGGTGATGCAATGTGCCTTTGGACCCGTCTGCAACAGGGTCCTTAACATCAGCATCAACATTAGATTCATCAGTAAAATGACACCTTTGGTTATTTTCCTCGGAATTACGAGAACGACTACCGCCGTCGTCTAGCAACTCGATTTGGACATCGGGATTCTTCTCGTAGGAGTAAAGCTCTGCTTTTTTGCCAACCTTTTCTGATATCGTCCGAATGAGTACCGAGGGTTGCACCGTGCCCCGAACCGACACCAGCCCATTTTTGGCATCAATGTCGATATCATACACGTCTAGATGACAAAATCAAACAACAACAATCAGAAAAGTTTTCTGAAAAAGTGTTCAAAATGATAATATGAATATTCTTAAATTGAAACAAAACATACCATCGATTTTCTGCAATCTTTTCTTCACTTTCTCGGGACATGTTGAACAACACTGGATATTCACTTTCAGAACACACGTCTGAGAAAAAAAAACATGTAAAACCATGAAAAGAAAACTATGTGTAATAAATCTATACACACACACATATATATATATATATACACCATATATGTAAAGAAGAACAGATGAATACCGGGACTTTCATACTATCTGCCATTGGAACTTAGAGAATCTAAGCAAAACAGTGAAAAATGAGTATGCGTTAAAGGGTGTTGCAGCTGGCTATTTTAAAAGAAAATTTTGATGATTTTGTCCCTTTTTGGCTACAAAATCTTGATTCTTCAATCTTCAGGCTGATTGAAATGGAAAAACAATTAATGATTTCCATAAACAATTTAAATTTTTATGTTTTTCAAAATGTACTTAACGTAACTGACATTCCATATAAACACAAAGTTTCCGAAACTGAAACTGGTGATCATAGGTTAGACACTGAAGAAAATCTTTGAAAAAGATTGAACTTTTGGGTAAACTACAACAGAGGTCATTTAATTATGAGTAAGATTACATTTGGGTCACTTAATTATTAAAAGTTATATTTGGGTCACTCAATTATGGGTAAGGTTACATTTAGGTCACTCAATTATGAGTAAAGTTACGTTTGGGTCACCCTTCATATTTAAAAAAGTACATCAATTTAGTCATTTTTTCTTCCAAATCGCGTGTATATCCTCGTTAATATTAGAGTACTTCATTTGAAATCATTAATTAATATAATACACAAATTGATATACTTTTTTTTAAATATGAAGGGTGAACCAAATGTAACTTTACCCACAATTGAGTAGTCTAAATGTAACCTTTAATAATTGAGTGACCCAAATGTAACCTTACCCATAATTCTCATAATTAAGTGACCCAAATATAACTTTTAATAATTGAGTGATCCAAATATAACATTACCCATAATTGAGTGACCTCTGTTATTGTTTACCCTTTTTTTTGCTGGATTTGATTTGTTTGTTTGTGTGTGATGGTGAGCTGTTCCACTTCGTTTTGGGAACTCAAACAACTTGATTTTGTTTTCTCATATTTTTTTTTTTGAATTATGTCGTATTAGCTTAGTGAGAATATTATCAGTTTAGATCTGCATTTATTGATTAATTAAATCACTAAACTGAAAAAAAAAATGAATTTGAAATGTGAAAATCACAACCTTTGCAATAAAAAAATAGCATGTCAGGTCAATAATGTCGTGTCATTAAAAAAATAATTATATGATACATTGGCTTTCTACTAATACTTTAACTATATGGTTTAGAGACTTAATTTAGGGGTAGAGTTTAGAGATTTAAATTTAGTGGTTGCGAACAGAGGTGGTTCAAAGATTTTAGAGGCCTTAATTTATAATCAGTAAGATATACAATTTTTTTTAAAAAAAATTACCTTAATAAAAATATATTATTAGATTATCCTCTTAAGCAAAAAAAAATAATTTATAAACATATAAAACTCAAACATTCTCACTTAAAAAGTGTTATCCTTTTTGCAAATTTTAAATTTTAGATTATTGTTATATATATATATATATATAATTTTTTATAAATATTTAATCTAATTTAGATTCTCTATTTCTGAGCCCTTTTTATTAGGGGTCATGCGCGGTTGTTTTTACTGTTCTTGTCCAGAATCTCAGTTATTATAAATAGAATAAAATTTAAAATTTAAATTTAAGATTTATAGCTTAAAATTTAAATTAGTGACGACTCCGTTAAAGTCATCAATAGAGGTTGGCTACTTCTAATATTGAAACGATCCATCAACATACAATACTATAAAACACAATTTTAGTGGTAATAAAGTATTTTTTTTTTACTAAAAGTATTAAAGAATGATGTTAAAAAAGGAAATAAAAATGTTTTTCAAATTATTTTTTTAATTTTAAATTAAAAAATTATCAATAATACCATTTAAAATCATTTTTTATTTTTAAACCTAATACCCAAAACAAATATTTTAAATTTCATAATATTTTTACACTAAGGCCTTGTTTGGTAAATAGAAGTTTGGGCAAAAATTAGAGGTTTGAGGTATAATTAGAGGTTTGACTAGTCAAATCCGCTAATATTGATGTTTGGGCAAAGATTAGAGGTTTGATATTAGAGTTGTAATGACTCTTTTACCCTTAAAAATTACCAAAAATCTTCAAATAACCTAAATTAAATAATAATAATTTTTAATATAAATAATAACATATTAAATATTGGACTTATTTGTTGTTACTACTAATTTATATGGTGACATTTGTACGTTAATTCTATTTTTACTATCACATATTTATATGTGCATATAAAAAATTTAATAATTATATAAATAATAAATTAATATATAAATCTTTCAAATATGTTTAGGAAATTTATATTAAAAATAAATTTTACAAATCCAATTAATATTTATTAGATACAAAATATTAATAACTGATAAATTATTCAAACAAGTATTAAATATAACCATGTCCTTATATGTCATTTTGCTTGTTTAAATAATCAAACAGCTATTAGCTATCAGTTAATTTTACCAAACACTTTTATACAATCAGCTAATACAATCCGCTAGTCAAATCAGCTAATGCAATCAGCTATCAGCTAATATAATCCGCTATCAGCTATCCGCTAATTGCCAAACAGGGCCTAATATTTTTACTTCCGCGATTACAACTATTTCACAATAAATCTAAAAAAATTACAAATTTGATACTCTACCTTTACCTGTATTTTTATTTTGATACCCATCTATTTTTTTGATAAAATGACATCTAATGTTACAAAATAGGTAATTTTCCCTTAAAAATACTCTCACTATGAAACTGTCGTCATTTCAAAACTTACCAACCATGTCCAATCAGACGGTCAAAAATAAAAAGCAAAGAAATCCGACTTGTGGGAAGAATCCAAGAACAATAACGGCGACACCCATTGGCCTGTGTCCACAAGTTTAGCATCTGGAATTCTCAGCGGCAGCGACTGCCACAGGTACCAAACCCACACAAAATTTTCAAATCCCAACAGTTGGTTCACATAAATCGGGATTTCCCCAATCTTAAAACCTTTTATAACCATAATTGTGAGAAAAATCCAGGATTCTCAGCTCTAGAGATGGATAAGTGTTTGGCTCTGTAACACAAAAAAAGGGGTTCAAGGCAGGATTTTGAGAATTTTAGATAACTGGGTTTCTATCCATTAAACAATACGATGAAGCTTTGCATTATGACTTCTCATGGCTACCCTCAGGGTCCGGGGCTTGTTTTGCACCAAGAGCAAGGCATTAGGATCAAGGTATATTCTTTTTTCTATGGTTTGGGTTTTTCAGATATGTTGTTTCAGTTTGGCTTGTTAATTTGTGTTATAATTCTTCTTTGTTGAATCATTTGTATAATTCTTAATCAGTTTAACATGGATTGTTTCGGTTTATTGAATTTTTATTGTTTTTAGGGCTGTAGATGAACCAAAGTTTCATTTATGTTGGTTTATTTATTAAATGAACAAACACGAAACAAGATTTTTTTTGTTCGTTTAATTAAATGAACGAACGCGAACAAAGGGTTTGTTCATTTATGTTCGTGAATGTTCGGTAATCTGTTCGTTCGTTTATGTTCGTTTATGTCGGTTCGTTTAGGTTCTTATAAGTTTATTCACATATGTCTAGGGGTGTTCATTGTTTGGTTAAACCGAACTAACCGAACCAAAACAAAATTGGTTAATCTATTAGATAATTTTAAGTTTCGTTTAATGATTAAGAGTTTTTTCAAATTTCAATTATCGATTAATTTGGTTTAAAATCGGTTAATTAACTGAATTAACCCAAAATATTAAATATTTAAAACATTATATATGTTCGTTTGTGTTCTTTTTTCGTTTATGTTCATTTGTGTTCTAATTTTGTGTTCGTTCATTTGTTCGGTTAAAGTTAAACGAACGAACATGAACGCAACCTCATATGTGTGAATAATTTGCAATTATAGTTTTTTCTCTTACTTTGGTGCCTTGTTATTTTGTGTAGCTCTTTATCTCTCATTGTAGTTCCAAATATGTTTTGCTAAAAATGTATCTGCACTCTGTAGTTATTTATTAATGATTGCTTATTGTTCGAAGCAGGAGTGTGGATCCTTCGTTCCAAGTCAGATAGTGAAACAAGACATGGTACAAATAGGCTCCTTTGATCTGAGGAGTAACCAATTCGAGGAGCAGCCAAAACCGGTTACTGCACGGTGTGAGCCTAAACTGATTATCGATGTCGATCTGATGGCACAAATGCCTGCGATAATCAATAAACCAGGTCTGCAACTTGTTGCTAGTTCCTTGTATTGGACTAATTATTTACTTGGCGAAAGAAACAAACCAATTGTTTGTAGAAAACATGATAAAGAATTTGTGTTCATGCATCGATGAGAGTTTGTATATTTGAAACTTAGAACGTCTTTGGTAGTCTTTGCAGAATGATTATGGTTATACTTGCCATGTTTTGGTCACAGATGCTTATCTGGATACAGAACTGCTTAGCTTTGGGATAGCTGAAAAGTGCAGGAGACATGAAAAAATCCTGAAGTTTCTTATGTCTGGATCGAATGAATTAGAGAAAGGGGAACTTGATTTATCTTTGCTATCTGATTTGACCGGACTTCAACCGGTGATGTTTGGCATGCATCAACAGCCGTATGACTCATATCTAATACATCCAAGTAGCAAAATTGATTCCCAGATGCCTCTCCCGGACTTTTTTGGAGAAATGTTGCACAATTCGAAAGTTTACATTAACCCAGATGGTCAAGTTGTACTTACGGCCAATGGGATTGAGATGAAAGACGTCCTTTCGATCGTTGCTGAGTTTTACTTATCAAGCAACTCAAGTACATGGAGAAAACAATCGTCACTAGTCCCATACTTTGATAGGTATGGCAACTGACACCTAGTTCATTTAAATTACATGAAATCCGAGTACAAACAAACAAGTCTTGGTATGAGATGAAAATTTTCTACTATCATTGTTTGTATTTTTCGTGTTATTACTTTATCTTAGACGGTTTATGTTCATTTGACTTGTGCATCTAGCTTGAGATTAACTAAATGTGCTGCTCAGGTTTAATCTTGTTTTAAATGTAAAACTATAAGTTGATTTCAATGTTTGAAAGGCATCTGATGCTAAAAACTCCAACTAAACAGGAAACGGATCATGAAAGCACGTGCCGGTACTAACCTGTCTTCTCCACAGTTTGAAGTTGCAAGTATTGCACCTCTGAAAAGGTATGTGATTGATAATCTGTTTCAAGAATGTTTCACTGTGTCCTGATTTATATTTCTTGTATTCTCATGCACCTCTTTTTCGACAGTCCTGAGAAAATCAAGCCGAAACCATCACCAAAGAAGGGGTCTAAGAAGTTAGGCAGCGAGAGAGATCTGTACAAGAAGAACTATTTCCATGCATGTGAGTGCCTTCTTTCCTTGATGGTTGATAAGAGACGGCATGGCAGAACAGCGGTTCTTTCCCTTAAGAAATCCGGCCCTGAACTTCCTCAGCTCTTGACCCAATTCTCCGCTAGCATTGCTGGGACTGGTCTTGCTGTTCTCTTCTCTGTTATCTTTAAAATTGCTTGTGGGAGAGTTCCATTTGGTACATCTAAACTTTTTAGCACTGGCCTCGCCTTCGGGCTAGTTTGGCTCTCATTGGCAGTTAACCGACTGAGGGACACAGTCGTACATATCAGCAATAATACTAGCAAGTCGGATACGAAGGAAGAGGAGATGATTAAGAGAGTGGAGAGAAGTGTTAATCAAATCTATTTCAGAGCTGCAACCTTGATGGCTGTAGCGGTGCTGAGGTTTGTATGAACTTTGACTTCAGGAGCTGCGACATTGATCTTGGACGTCGATGTCTGAAGAACAGAGAGGGTCGGGGCCGGGGGGGGGGGGGGGGGGGCAACAATGGAACTTTGGCTTCTATGCTAACCATAGCACATATGAGGACATGATCTCTGCAGCTTGTGCATGTATAGCTATCATTATGTTGTAAATGGAGAGGTGAGAGCCAAAGAGGAGTGCTACTAGTACGACTGCCCGACTTAGGGGCAAAAAGAACCATATCTTCCATGTTAATATAACTACAATTTTGTCTTTGTACTTGAAACTATCTTTCCTTTAATATAATTGGTATTTTGATTTGTAATAAATAATGCTGTGCACAGGACTGTGTTGATGCTTTCGGCTCTGTGATCCGCCCAGCGGCTCCCGGCAGGGTCAGGACATCGACAATTAGAGTTTACCGCAAAAAGTACTTAGTTAGTTTCGTTTACCATTCCAGTCTTCACATCCTCTAGTTTTAGGCTATGCAGAACAAGTCCCACGTTTTCACCAGCCTAGTAGAAAATACACTGTGCATCGATACAGTTCAATACCAAATGCAGAAGAGCCTTAGCTAGCAGGGCAAGTTTAGTTCACTTACCTGTCCTCGATCCACGAGTGTATTGAACATGTTGACCCCGATCGCAGGAACTGTGGTTCTTAGAGGGCCACCCTGCAGAAGAAAGCTCAATCTTCGACCGGCATCAGGAAAGGCTTGTTGAGTTGGGGCACGGGGTCGGGAATGTAGGCATCTAAAACCTCCAATAGTTCGAAGATTGCAATTTTGCCTGTTGCTTCACCATTTAAAGCAGACAATGCTGATCCCTGAATGAAAGGTATGTCATCCCCAGGAAAGTCGTAGAAGCTAAGAAGCTCTGTCACAAACATAAAACTTCTGTGAATTAGTTCCAAGAAACCGAAACAACGAACAGACAAGAATGATTCAAAAAGGCTACTTACCACGGTCTCCTTTTCGACAATCTCCAACCGCAATGGATCGTCTACAGCATCAACTTTATTCAGAAAACACACAACATAGGACACACCAGCCTGCAGAAGAAACACTTTTTTTCCTATGTAAATAAAGGCAAACATCCATCAATGATAAACCTGAGCAGCTATTAGTACTATATCCACCTGTTTAGCAACTCGAATCTATTCTTTAGTCTGTTCCATGGGACCATCAAGAGCGGACACGACCAGAATAGCACCGTCCATCCGGACACCGGCAATCATATTCTGCAGAACAGGTTACAGTTAGGCCATTGCTCATAATATGTTCGAGCTTTATAGAGCCGTGCCAACGTTAACGTTAACCGCTTACTTTAACATGATCAAGATGTCCATGGCAGTCTACATGTGAATAGTGACGTTTAGGTGTCTCATACTCCACACGAGCCTGCAAAGTCAAAAATGTGTGATAACACCAACCTTTGTGATTGCCGCAGTGAGTGTCGTCTTTCCATGTCCGACGTGCCCGAATGTTCCTACGTTGCCATGGATGTTGCTGCTGCTGGAACTGAGGATGGGAGATTTTGCTGCTGTTGTTGCCTTTTGGGGAAAATGTTTAGCTTTTGATTTGAAGCAAATCTAAAATGGTGATTGATTAGCTGCTGTGTGACCAAGTGAATTATAATCTGTATATATACACATTGTTGTGATGAGAAACATCTGATATATATATATATATATATATATATATATATATATATATATATATATATATATATAATAAAGTAGTAATATCTTAAAATAGGTATGAATATATTTTTAATAATATTTACATTTTGTATTAAGTTGTGTTACAATAATATCTCAAGACAAATGTTAGGATTTAAACTTATACAAAAAGTCAAGCGGATGAACATTAAAAATAAATGACATGATTATCTTAATGATATATCAACATTAAAAATAAAACGATTAATTTTGTGTATTAAACATATAACTATTCCAAGGAAAGAAAGTCAATTAAGTTATTGCAAATAAAGAAACATTATGTTTTCAATTAAATTGGTAAATATACATCTAATTTAATGAATAAAGTAAAGAATAAAAATAGTAAAACTACATAATTATTCAACTGTAAAATATTAATTATAAAAAATATAAAATATTATAGAATCATCAGAATCATTATCGAAATCTTACAAAATTATAATTAAAAAGAAAAAAAATTGATGCACAAACCGTGTACACACGCCTTTTAATTTACGAAAAAAATAAAAAAAAATAGATAAACTACAACATAGGTCACTCAATTATTAAAAGTTACATTTGGATCACTCATTTATGGGTAAGGTTACATTTGGGTCACTCAATTATGGATAAAGTTACATTTATGTCATCCAATTATGAAAGGTTACACTTGGGTCACTTAATTATGAGTAATATTACATTAGGATCACCTAATTATTAAAGTTACATTTGAATCACTCAATTATAGATAAGATTACATTTGGGTCACTCTGTTGTAATCTAACCCATAATTGACCTCCTTTGTAGTTTACCCCAAAAACAATATGAAAGTTCATGAATTATTTTATGAAACATATTTTTATAACAAATATATTTGAAACACTCCGATTACACTCAATTATTATTGGTTTTATAATAAATAATAATTTTGTGTACATTTTTTATAAGATATAAAGAGATAATATCTCTGATTTTAAGTTTAAATAAACTCGCACTGTCGAACCCAAATTACATTCTACATACTCATTGAGTTCTACCACAATGGCCAACGTCGCATTGTCAAATCCTAAATATTGTTTTATTATATGTGAACTATTGAACCTACTTAAAAAAATTAAAATTGTGGAGGTTCACTTACAATTTTAAAATTGTTAAGGACCTGATGCATATTTCCCAAATTTTGAGTGGCCTTACCTCCTTCCCCAACGACCCCTTCTCAGGCTGTAAGACCAAAAACAAACTAAACCAGGGGAAAACGACACCATATTTGCTGTTCAAGCTTTCGTTTGTCTCTCTCGACGGCTGCTGTCGATATATCGGCCGACAGGTTTTTTTTTTCTCCAAAAACCCAATAGTTCAGAGCATCCATAGAAAAAGTTCGGGTCTTCATATTTGATCAAAGCAGTAAATAATTAAAAGGAAAGGTTGTGTTTTGTAGAATAAAGTGGAAGATGCCTATGGCGGCAAGGCCGGCTTTGCCAAAGAGACTAACGATACCAATGATGCAAACAGTGCTAACTGTTGCCGACATTTTAGCCAAGGGCGCGACCATTTCTTGGTTCCTAGTTTCCAGTAGAAATACCTTACTCCGCGCATACAGCCGAGTACGGTTTCCCTGAAACTCATCGACTTATAGCGAAGACAATAAATATCAACCAGGAAAAAGAAATATGATTGATTATGACGTGCAGAATACCAAGTTTACATGGCAATGTATCACTGTTCAACAGAGCTATTATTTTCAATGACATTAAAAGGATGTTCAATTGAGATTTTTGGGTGGAGGGACATGCTGACTGCTTACAAACCACCGGAAATTGAACAAAAAAAATCAATAACACCCGTTTTTCATACCATTAACAATCTCTTTGGTACTGCTAGAACAGAAGATATTACCAGCTGTTTGTTCTAATTCGGGAAACCGTCAATAAACTGGAATGGCAACTTCTTAGCTCAGTACTTTCGATACTACGCCAGCACCAACAGTTCTACCTCCTTCCCTCAAGGCAAATCTTTGTCCTGTTATGTTCATGACAAGCACCATGTTAAGATGGTCTTATTTTCTAATATCATTTTAAGAATTTAACAACAAAAGAAAAACGGGGGGAGGGGTTCAAAAAAAAACTGTAGCATACCTGATTCGAGGGGCACAGGTGACATGAGCTCGAAAGTTGCAGTAACGTTGTCCCCTGGCATAACCATCTTAACACTATCAGGTAATTGCACTTTTCCGGTTACATCTGCTGTCCTCAGATAAAACTGGGGCATGTAATTTGATTCAAAGGCTGTATGACGTCCACCTTCATCTTTCGTGAGGACGTATATCTCTGCCTCAAACCTTTTGGATGTCTTCAAGCTTCCAGGTTTGGCGATTACCTAAATAATCGGAAGAAGTAAGATGGTTCAGCTTTCTACATTCTCATTTTCGCATCACCACGCCCAACAAAACAAATTTACCATCAACATATATACATGTATATATATATATATATATTTCAAAAGCTAATAATGAACAATACTGAAAAACTCTTCTCTCTTACTCTACATAAAATATTCCTCAGCATGAAAGATTCACAAGGATTAACATGAAAATGACAAATGTGACCTCAAAAAGCATATATATTATGAATATATTAGAGTTGCTACAAGAAGCTCTATTTGTTGCTGAAAAACAAAGAGGGTGTAAAGAAAAGTTAAGTTGGTGCCATCTACCATTCCACGCTGCACATCGTCACGCTTTAGTCCACGAAGAAGAAGTCCCACATTGTCACCAGCCTTATAGAAAACACAAGCGCATAAATATACAGTTCAACACCAAATGTAGAAGAGCCTTAGCATGGCAAAGTCTCTACAACAGTTCAGTTACCTGTCCTTGATCCAAGATTTTCTTGAACATCTCAACCCCAGTAACTGTAGTTTTTAGAGGACCACCCTGCAGAAGAAAGCTCAATCTTAAATCAAACGGTTAAAGACATTTTAATAAAATAAATCAACAGAACCCTTCATTAAACAACCCTTCTCAAGCTGGCTACTCAGACTAAGAGTTTCAGAACATTATTCAGTCCAGCATATCTGTCTCAAGAAAATGCATACTGACATAAGAAAATGACAAAATACCAATATACAAAAATACCTGTGATAACCCCAAAATTTCTACTTCTTCACCAACTTTAACGGTCCCTGCTTCAACACGGCCAGTTGCAACAGTTCCACGTCCCTTCAGGAAACAAGTCAAAATCATCAGAGCTCTAAATTAAGACTTTTAACTCCAAAATTCAGTTTCTGGTATGCAATAGTAACAAAATTCTACGACGTTCACTCCAAAACTTTGCTCAGACATGCAATAGTGGAATTTTACTCAAATACAGAAGGGAAACAGATATGATTGCAATCCCAACAAAAGAAAATGTGCAAGTACCATCATCATATATTAAATGAAAAAAGCTAACTTTTCAAAGCATCAAGCCCCGTGTCTTCATCCTAACATGAGATAGAGAACAGGCAAATGACAAAATATTGGAGCCACAGCTTAGTTACATGATATTAAATACAATCATAAAGGAGTTTGAATGACTAAAAAGGGAAAGTAAGACGAGATAGATGATAACCAAAGCCATAAAAAAGCGCTACAACAACTGATTCAGCAAAGACAAAAGAAATAACTAGTAGTAAGGAAAGAATATGCATGGCACACTACCTGAATGGAGAAAACATCTTCGATTGGCATCAGGAAAGGTTTGTCAAGTTGGCGCACAGGGTCAGGAATGTACTGATCTACAGCCTCCATTAGTTTCAAAATTGCATTTTTGCCTATTTCCTCATTTGTACCCTGTAAAGCAGACAATGCTGATCCCCGAATGATAGGTATTTCATCCCCAGGAAACTTGTAGAAGCTAAGAAGCTCTGTTGCAAAGATAAACTTATGTGAATAAGTTCCAAGAAGTCAAAACATTGAACACACAAGAATAACCAAAAGGCTACTTACCACGAAGCTCCATCTCCACAAGCTCCAACAGCTCTGGATCATCAACAGCATCAACTTTGTTCAGAAAACACACAAGAGAAGGCACACCAACCTGTAGAAGAAAAACATTTTAGATGTAAATAATTAGCTCTCTTCTGAAACCACAGGCAAACATCCATTGTAAATAAGTTCAAGCAGCTATTAGTAGTGTATCCACCTGTCGGGCAAGTAGAATATGTTCCTTAGTCTGTGGCATGGGCCCATCAGGAGCAGACACAACCAGGATACCACCATCCATTTGGGCGGCACCAGTGATCATATTCTGCAGAACATGTTATGGTTAGGCCACTACTTATAAGAGGTTTGACAGTTAGAATTCTGATGTCCATTAATAAAAAAAACATGAAGCAACAATTCAAGATGGTTAGTATCAGAGTCTTAAGTTTGTGAAAATGGATAAAACTAGCAGTAGAAGTAATATTGAGGTTGTCCAAAGAGAACATATAACATTTTTGTGTAACATCTCCAGAATTCTGGAAACATAATTTAATTTACAACATTAAGCTAACGGCTTACTTTAACATAATCAGCATGTCCAGGGCAGTCTACATGAGCATAGTGACGCTTAACTGTCTCGTACTCCACATGAGCCTGCAAAATCAAATCAAGTGTGATAACACTGCAAGGAGGCAAAATTCAAGAAGAGCAATTACATTTAAGTTATTCAAGAGAAAACAAAAATTTACCAACCGTTGCAATTGTAATTCCTCTCTTCTTCTCCTCAGGAGCCTTGTCGATTTCATCAAACGCAACAGCCTTGGCTTTTCCTTCGTCTGCCAGCACCTATTCACAAAATTCCAGACCCTATAATCAGATCACTAGTGTAAACCTAATAACAGCGTCATAACTATTCCAAAGTGACAGGATTTGTGAAGAGAAAACTATTAAGTATTAACCATATCCAAAATCCAACCTTTGTGATTGCTGCAGTCAGTGTGGTCTTCCCATGATCAACATGCCCAATTGTCCCTACATTAACATGAGGTTTTCTGGAAAAGAAAACGATTTCAACCGTTAAAACGAAAACCCATTTTCCACCTCTGTTCTTTTCATGATTTGCATATCATGTTTCAACAGATATACAATAGTGAAGAAAAAGAGATCTAATTTATTCAGCAAAAATGAAGAGAACTAACGTGCGAGTGAAAGTAGCCATGGATCTCCACCAAGGGTTAGCGTTAGCTGGAACCGCCGCCTCATTTCCAGAGATGAAATCGGAGACTGAGAAGTGGGAGGAAGAGATGGCGCCACGAGAGGACCAGTAAATTGGGGAAGATAATGAAAAGAGGCGCCTCGAATTAGGGTTCCGAAGGACGGCAGCAGCCATTTGTTTATGCTTTCGACCCTGATCTGCTGTTAGAAAACGCAGAGGAAGTACGGCGAGTGGCGCTGGAACAGAAGGGAAATGGGGGGATTTTGCTGCTGGTTTTTGGAGGAAGGGTTTTAGTATTCAACCGTGTTATTGTAAGTTGAGGGTTTTAGAGTGAAAGAAGAATAGGAAAAGGGCTCTCAGCCCAATTATATTTGTTTTTACTTGGCCCAACACCCTTCACTCATTGATTAACTCTAAATATATCTATAAATTAAAGGATAAACTACAACGGAAGTCACTCAATTATGGGTAAAGTTACATATGAGTCACCTAATTATTAAAAGTTATATTTATGTCACTCAATTATAGGTAAATTTCCATTTAGGTCACCTAATTATTAATGGTTACATTTAGGTCACTCAATTATGGGTAAGATTACGTTTGAGTCACCCTTCATATTAAAAAAAAGTATATAAATTTGTGTATTAAATTAATTAATGATTTCAAATGAAGCACTCTAATGTTAACGAGGGTTTACGAGTGATTAGGAAGAAAAAAATGACTAAATTGATGTACTTTTTTAAATATTAAGGGTGAGCCAAACGTAATCTTACCCATAATTGAGTGACCCAAATGTAACCTTTAATAATTGGGTGACCCAAATGTAACCTTACCTATAATTGAGTGACTCAAATATAACTTTTAATAATTAAGTGACCCAAATGTAATCTTACCCATAATTGAGTGACCTCCGTTGTAGTTTACCCTAAATTAAATATTATTCAACAACAAAAATATTTTTATTTAATTTAATTATAAGAATAATAAGTACTAGTGTAGATTTAAAACGTAATTCATTTTTTCGTAGTTATTTTCTTAGAATTTCTTTTATTGTTTTCTTATTCGAGAGTGTGGTCGACTGAATTATTATTTTTATTGTTTTCTTATTTGATAGTTTTTTTGTTGTCCTCCTTTTGAGTTTAAAGTATATATTTTTTATTTTTTTATTATGCTGGTGTGATGCAATGGTAACATCTATTCAACTTTCTTAGTCTTTTTAAAGACGGCACACACAACATACATTATTGGTGCTTAAACCCGGGCCCCAAGGATGAGCTAAAGTATATTTATTTTATTCTAAATGATTACTGGTGAGTTAGGGTGTATTATGTTTGTACTTTTTTCACTTCTAATGAAATCTAGTTTATGTTATTGTTCAATAAAAACCAGGCTGAATTTCTAATTTTGATCTGTTTTTACTTTTATCATACTTGGAATTTAAACACTATATGCTTCTTCTTTTTTGAATTGAAAGAAAAGCAAACTAAAGACAGCTTGCACTACGGAACATTCCACTGTTCTTTTTAAGGAGACTAACGATCGAAGGGGGAGGATCATCAAGGATGACCAAGGACTCTGTCGAAGAGTCAGCTAGCTTGGCAAGGCCATCGGCTGGTCGATTAGCTTCACGAGGCACCCATGTGATGTCAACCAACCAAGCCCGGCTACAAAGCTTGTTGATTGCACGCACCAATGAGAAAGAGGAGTTTCCGGCAATGTCATCAGTTACGAGCTTCACCGCTTGCTTACAATCCGATTGGACTTCCAAAATTTCATATCCATGCTCCCAAGCTTGGAGTAGGCCGATGCAGATTGCCCAAAGCTCAGTTTGCAGGATGCTTGTTGTGCCAATAGTCTTATAAAACACTATATGCTTTGATTTGATCTAGTTTGATCATTTATTTCCCAATACGATTAGTTAGTTCAAGTAATTGAGATTTAAATCTTGTACATAATATAGGTGGGAACCATAATGCTATTAATGGTTACGATGATGCCGAAATTGGGAGTCCTCCATGGTCCGGTTGTCATGCTTGCCCATCTGCGCACAGCGGTAGTGAGTCCCGGAAAACTTCGTCGTGGTGGAACAGGGTGCTCTTGCCATGGATTGAAAGAGTGCTTGTATTACCTTCCCCTGTTGAAACACATGTTGCAGAATCTACTTTCTGAACCAGGCATCAACATTTGAAGGGAAACCTGTATGAGTCAGGCTCGAGGCAGCCCCAGGGCAAAAGCAAAATGAATTTTCAAAGGCATTGCTCATGCAATTATTAGCTCTGAAAAGAGCATTTACTTACTGTACAAACTTGTTTGCAGTTTGCTGTCAAAAGATATACATGAAATGCAGGAAGTCATTGGAAAAGCAGCTCCCAAGTGATACTTTCAACAAGATTTTCCTGCCACATGCTTTCGAGTTTACTTGTATTGATTTAAATCTCAAAACTTTTAGGCAATTTCCTAGCCTCTCTATTTGCAGGCTAATGCAAATGTTGACCTAAATGAATCCCTTGAACAGAAGGGCGACAGCAAAATATAACATCTAAACTTCCATTAGCACCCAATTAATATAAGATTAATATCCTATACACTGGCGGTGGAAACTAAAAGTTTTCACGTACAGAGAGTTAGTTTAGGGTATAGAGTTTAGGGGTTTAAGTGTATGGTGTTAAAATTTAGGGATAGTTGTTTCAATTTAAGGTTTAGAGTTATAATTTAGGGTTTATAGGTTAGGGTTTAGTTTTTAGAGTAATATGGTGAGGATTTAAGTTTTAACCTATAAATCCTAAATTATAACCATAAACCTTAAATTAAAACAACTATCCCTAAATTTTAACTCCCTACACCTAACCCCCTACACCCTATTCCCTAAACTAACTCCCTATACCCTAAACTAACCCCCTACACCCTATTCCCTAAACTAACTCCCTATACCCTAAACTAAGGCGCTTACGGAAACTTTCAGTTTCCACCGCAATATTTATCCATTAATATAAACATCAAAGGGAACAGAAAGGAATGAAGGCTAAGTGTTTGTGAAATGCTTTAGCAGATGCAGGCTAAGTGCTTGTGAAATGGCCATAAGTAAAGCAGTTTTAGTATGTACAAAGATGCTTCAATTTCATTTCAACCAATCGTCTTAAAACTACACCAATCATAGAAGATATTTGCATTAACAATGTAAAGGGAAATGAATACAAGGAAAAAGAAACAGCAGAATGCAATAAATTCTGAGCAACAAACATCAACAATTCTTATGAGACTTAACGTTTTGCATCAAGCTTTGACTGGTTCGTCGTCATCTTCAATATCCCAGCTTAAATCCTCGTCTTCTTCTGCAGTACTTAGTCGCTTTCTCAGCTCATCCCTATTGGAAGAGCTCGGACTCCTGCTATGAGCTCCTTTCTTATCATCAATGCTGCTGAGATCCTCAATTTCATCCCACCCGAGATCCTCCTCTTCCTCAGCCATTGATGGATGGCTCAACACAACTGCAAAGTCACCGTCTTTACCACTGCCAATGCTTGGCTTCGGAATCGGATCCTCATTCTTGCCTTTCCCTTCAGAAGCCACTTCCTCAACAGATTTCGCCGCGGAATCATCCTTGCAAACCTCTTCATTCTTCTCCAAATTAACTTTCTCGGAAACCACATTGCCACCACTTGATTCATCATCATTTCGCGGTTCCTCAACAGCTTGATCCTTACTCTCCAAAACAACACCTTTATCAGCTTTCTCTCCCACAGTTTTTCCCTCCAAAAGATCACTTTTTTCTGCTTTCTGTTCCACATTTCCATCTTTTTCCTTCTTCTCCACATCTTCTTGCTTCTTCAATGTCGGTTTCGGCATTACATTTCTCTCATCCACCTCTTCTTCATCCTCATCCTCATCAACATCCCAACTCAACTCCTCCTCTTCTTCCCTAGAAATCGCTCTCTTAACAAGCTTAACCCTCATATCCTCAGCTTGCTTAAGCTTAAAAACCCTATAAAAATACCTACACCAAAACGTCTCATGATCAACCCCATTCGAAATACCGACAACCCTTTTATAAACACTCCCCATCTCCCCATTCTCTTCCATCAATCTCTCAATCTCTTCCTCCTCCTCTCCCAAATTAAACCCAGATTTCCACTTCTTATAATCCTCAAAATCCTCCGGCTCTTCAATATAAGTATTAATATCTCCTTGAATTGCCCTTACCTGAGCATCGAACCGACTGTACCGATTCGAGTTCAAGCTCCGTTGAGCAATCTGACTTTTTTCCTTGCTCTCGGAGGAAGGGGAATCGGATTCGTTATCGGCAGCTAATATTGCTTCCTTGCCTTGATTGATGATCTGAGTCGTGCCCTTTATGACCGTGTTCCCGAACTCATCAATGACTTGCCCTACGTTCCCTAACGAGCCCTGAGCTACCTCGATTTCCTTTTTGAGACCCATCCCGAATTCTTCGAGATCGCGACGGTAGGTTTCGATCACGGATTCGGATCTGGTTGCTATCGTTTCGAACAGACCCCCGAAGCTCCATCCGCTAGGGTTGGGATCGGGATCGGAAAGTTTGGGGGATGAATCAGGGGTGGAGTATTCGGCTCTGGGGGTATCGGATTCGGGTTGGACTTGGGGTTTAGGCGGATCTGGATCGTCGGCGAAAACTGATTTGAAGAAATTCATGATGAAAAATTAGGGTTTTCTGTGTTAAGAATTGACTGAGATTTGGGTGGGATTATTTTCAATGAGATGTGGAAATGAAAATTATGGTAAAATACCAAAGCTTTCGTTTTTGATTTTCTTTCTGAATTTCTGATACGATAATGAAAGGTGCGCATCAAAAGAGGTTGGAGACTCTATTTCTCGTTGGTCTAGACGGTGAACCAAACCGGTTCATTCTAGCGATAATGAAAGGTTCTAAGCTCGGCTCGACTTGTTAAGATTTTGAGTCGAGTTCGAGCTTGCGTAATTTCTAACGAGCCTGAGAAATCTGAGCTCGACTCGACTCGTTTAGAACTCGAGTCAAGTTCGAGCTTGATTCGAGTCCAATCGAGTCAAGTGTTGACCGATCTTTGATCGCATTGTACTCTTGTAACTCTTCATCTATCACGTCTCATTTAAAGTTATAAAGAAAAAAATTTTGATACACAAGTTTTGTAAACCCAAGCTTCTTAATTTTAGGGTTTAAGGTGTTAGTTTAGGGTTTAGAGGTTTAGGTTGTTGGGTTTAGAATTTAGGATTTAGATTTTTGGGTTTAATAGTTATGTTTAAGGTTTATATTTAGGGTTTTAAGTTTAATAATTTAGATTTTAAATTATAAAAAGTAAAAAATTTAGTATATTATATTTTCGAGTAACTCGTGAGCTTTTCGAGTCAAGTATCCAGTAGCTCAGTTCGGCTCGTCAAGAACTCGAGCCGAGTTCGAGCTTTGACCGAATCGAGCTCGAGCAACTCGCGATCTGTCTCTCATTTACGGCCCTACTTATAATAAAAAGGATCTAATTCTTATTTTTTTAATGTGGAAATTTAACTCTTGATCTTATTTAATAGATGTAAAGTTAAGGGTTTTTTATTAATTTGGTCATTGATCGAATCAAATTAGGCAAAATTGAATTAATCAATAAAAAATTCTTTAACCATTAATCCGACTAAGTTTTCTGAAAATTATTAATAGAACCGAACAAAATTCAGTTAATTCAGTTGTTTTTTGAATTACTTACAAATTTTAGGGTTCTTGTTTTTCTTTAGTTTTTTTTTAGTATTTTTCAATTTGAGTTGAAATAGGCTTAGGGTTAAAAATTAGTTGATATCTCGACATTTAACAAGTGCCAACATTCTCAGCCTATCTGTATGACTGTATAATTAAATTTACTCATGAATTCTAACCTAGCATTACTTGCATGAACTTCCATGAATAAAGATAATTCTTTGGGGGACATGAAAATAGAAAATGGATTCAGAATCAAATGAGTGCAGAAATACACAAGCTAAGCTGTATGTAATCTTTATGTAATTGTAATGTAATGTAATCTCAGCTCGAAAACGGGCAAGGCCCCGAGGCAGTGTTTATGAAGTTCTTCGAAAATTAAAGCTCATCATGCTGAGGTTCTTGAAAGCACTGCTCGTCCCAAAAGATGGGGAACTTCAACTTTGCTGCAGTGTGAGGCATGGACCAATCTGAATATATGAACCTAAATGCAAATTCGAAACGAAAGAACGAAAGAATCGTCAGCATTCATGAAAGAGAGAAGAAAGGGAACGAATCACAAGGAATGCATTCTCGATGCATACAAGGAAATTCGTCGGAACGACATAGTTTTCAAGTTGAATGCTGATATGGTAACTTAGGCAACATCTTCGATTATGCAGGAGACATCATCAGATGGTATTGCAATCATGGTTTATATATGCAAATATAGTTCTTAAACAACTAATGATGGAAGTGGAACATGTTCAGAGAAAGAAATGGGGATCGTGTTTTAATACACAAATCTACCGGATATCAAGGAAGAAACTATACCACTTCAAAAGAAATATCGACGGTCTTCGTTTTAAGCTTCCCAACAACTCCTGCCACTTCTCTCTTTCTCTTAAATGAGTAAAGGATAATTAAGATGCAAGTAAATTTCCATCTTGATGTACTCTATAAGTCTCTATTATATCAGCTTTAATTACCAAAAGATCAAGGCAAAGCCCTTCTAGAATAGGTGCTTTCGGTTCGTTTATTTTAAAGATTCGGAAGATGCCGTTAAAACTAGCATGCACTAACCACCAAAAGAATCAATGCAATAGAGTCAACCACAACAACTATTTGGAAGGTTGAGGCCAAAGATAGCATTTATGGTATTCAACTGGACAATGGAAATTGAAGCGAGAGAACTGAATAAAAATTACGTACACTTTGACAGGAGGCCGAGATATTATCACAAGCACTTGCAAATCCTCGTGTGCATTTGAATTCCAGACCTGCAATGATGATGACAAACAATTGAAAACCGAGGAATGTCTGTGAAACACCGAAATTCATCAAGGTGAAATAAGTGAATCATCTCACTACAGGCTAACCCCAAGAGAAAATTATCCCTGTTCTGAGATTTCTATGTTTATTAATGTCATCAATCATCATATTCATTAGAGGGAGAATATTTTTACCTGGTGAACATCATTGACAGGGATATGAAATGTGCTATTCGAAGATATAAAATGCTCCTCTGGCTTTCCAGGGGACTTATGTGAACTCGAGGCAAGATATAGAGTGCCACTCCCTTTGAGAACAACAAAAACTTCTTCACAAGAGTGCCTATGGATCGGTGTGCGCGCCCCCGGTGCAAATGTTTGAAGCCAAACCTCAACCTGAGGGGAAAAATCCAAGAAGTTATCGTATCCATGACCCGAGATTCGACATCTTTTATTCGCCTACCACATGAAATCAAAACTTACAGCTGTTTCTGAAATTTCTAAAAACTTGGCCAATTTACAAAAGCCAATATTAGGGGTGGGCAAGACCGGGTACACGGCCAATTTGTCTAGAATTAGTCCCGGTCCCGGTAATCACCGGTTCCTGAAAATTAGAACCAGTACCGGTCCCGGTAATCACCGGTTCCTGAAAATTAGAACCAGTACCGGTCCCGGTTAGACCAAGTCCAAGATTTCAAGAACCGATCCCGGTACTGGTGGGAACCGGTACCAATACCGGGTACCCGGTCAATTAGTCTATTATTAATAAAATCTTAGCAACGTCTGAGCAACAGGGGAAAAAATTTCAACCATCAATAATAATATTAAATAACAAAGTCAGAATATTGTAGACTTGAAGTTGAAGTCTTAAATCGAGCGATAATCATAATATTCATATATAAAGAGAAATAAAGGAGCACCTTCAGTTGCTTTCAACATCTTCAACGTCATTCGGTACCATACCAGTATCAGGTACCTGGTACTGGTCCCATTAGGTACCACCGGGTACCTGGTCCAAAAAAGTAGGATCCAATTCCGGTCCCGGTTGCAATCGGTACCTAAATTTTGGACCCAGTCCCAGTCCCACCGGAACCAATTCCGGGTAAAAACCCACCGGGTCCAGAACCGGAACCGGGTAATCGGTTTTTTTTCCCACCCCTAGCCAATATCATACATCTAGATGAATATCAAAAACCAAAGTGTAAGCAATCTGCATACTTCTTTCAATCCATGCAAGAGTGAACCGGCAACAGTTATATGGGATAAACCTCCTATTCCATAATCATCCTGTGTAAGTTCAGCAATATTCCTCACCAGAGGTAACCCTAAATCAGCCATTAAAAAAGCATAAATCAAATATAGCCAACAAAACTACTGCAACCTCCATTGTTATTCCCCCAGTCTAAATATAAACCATATATGTTGCAAACTAGAACAACCCAGTTCGAAAACTGTGAAAGATTGAATTTTTGAAAGATACCCAGAAAGGAAAACGAAATAAAAATGTTACCTTTGATGGGGCAGTGAGAAGCTTCGAGAGCTTGAAATAATGGAAGCAAGTTTAAGATAAGGATGAAGGAAATGAAGCTAGTTCTTATCATCTTCTCTCTCGTTTAGTTTCTGGCTGAAGCCTGGAATTGGTCTTTTTATTTCTCCGTTTAGAAAAATAAAAACTGATTTAAGGGCCCAAAGCCCAAAAACTGCTCCAAATGGGCCATAAAATGTTTTGCCATGTCATCACCACCCTCCATGTCAGACAAAATATATATTATAAAATTTGAAAATTATACTTTCTTCGTCTCACTTATTTTGTTACTTGTTGATTTTTCACGGAGTTTTAGTGAGAGAAAAAGTTGTGTGGTATAAAATAATTTAAATAACAATTTTATTCTTAGAAAATCAACTAGACAAAATATTTTATAAATTTTGAAAATTATACTTTTTCTATCCTAATCTAACCTATGAACAGCTTAATCAACCGACTAACGTATTTGGTAAAAATGATTCTTTAATTGATTTGACATTTTGTATAGAAAATAATTATATCATTTTAATTTGTCCATTTATAAGTTAAATAATTTATGGATAAATATTCTATACACATGCGGTGGAAATTAAAAGTTTTCATAAGCGCCTTAATTTTAGGGTATATGGATTTAGTTTATGGTATAAGGGTTAGGGATTTGGGTGTAGAGATTTAGAATTTAGGGATAGTTGTTTAAATTTAAGGTTTAAGTTTATATTTTAGGGTCTATATGTTAAAACTTAAATCCTCATCATATTACCCTAAAAACTAAAGTCTAACCTACAACCCCTAAATTATAGTCATAAACCCTAAATTTAAACAATTACCCCTAAATTCTAAACTCATACACCTAAACCTATAAACATATACCCAAAACTAAGTTTCTATACCCTAAAATTAAGGCGCTTGTGGAAGCTTTCAGTTTCCACAGCCAGTGTATAAGATATTTATCCATAATTTATTCCATTTTTTCTATTTATTTTGCCTTCTCCCCCTTAAACGGTGCGTGTAGCACTTTGAATAAATTCCACAAATTTTTATTTTATTGTAATTTTCTTCTAACGCTTCTCTAAAATCCTCCCCATTACACTCATAGTCTACTGTCACCGCCCACCGCCCGCCGGCCGCCGGTATCTATTTTACTCAAAGTTGCAGCTTCCACCTCCCAAAAAGTTCCATTTCCGCCGCTCCAAACGAAATCCTCTTATAGTATGCTGTTTTTCCATCCTTTACTCTCCATTTACATATAATATGAGCCCACAAATAGCTTAAAATTGCCTGAGACCAATTCTCTCTCAGTTTTTTGTTTGCATTTTCAACCCCTTTTCGGTGGATATTTTGGTATAATGTCTTTATCTGTTTTGTGTTTCTCAGCATGAGGATAAAGTTCATTTCTTTTTATTTGAATCCCATTGTAGACCATGTAATTAACTTGTTGCTGTTCATTAGCGTATGCCGTATTGTTAATGGCTGTTCATCGGAGTATGTATGGTTTAATTTGCATTGGAGTTCCACTCTGTTATCAGTCTGTTGTTAATTTCCATTACCTTTAGCAGCTTTTTTTTCGATTTCGATTTCGATTTTTTATTGAGTTTTACCATGTTCATACAGGGTTTGTTGAGACTTGAGAGAGAATCAACTTGAGAGGACATTGGGTTGTTTCTTATGTTCGTAAGATGAATGAAAAGAATGATAGTGGTGGTGGTGGTGGTGGTGGTGGTGGTGGTGGTGGTGTTGCGTGCAAAGTAGGGAATTGTTCTATCTTAGCTCAGGACAAAGGAAGTAAGAACAAGAGAAAATTAGATGATCCTTCTTTCGAGACTCCGGTTATTCTTCCTTTGTCCATGAGTGAATTACCTCCGGAGATATTTCGATACCCTATGGTCGGGCCATTGGAGGTAGGATCCTCTATAGGGTCTCTTAGCGAAGATCTTGTACCTGCTGATTGGGATGATCCGGTTGCTTGTCAACTCAAGGAGTTACTGTTATCTAGTTTGCACACGGTTTTCTGGAATGCGATTAAAAAGATTGTAGAGTGTGGATTTAAGGAGGATGTCGCCGAAAAGGCGATTTCGAGGCACCCTCTCTATCAAGGGGGTAAAGATCTTGTGTCAAATGTTGTGAATGATGCTTTGGCTTCCTTGAAGGAAGGGATAGAAGGCGATATTTCAAGTTATTTGTTCAAGGATTTCCAGCAGCTAGTGGTGTATACGATGCTAGAGATGATTAGTGTGCTTAGAGAGGTTAAACCATGTCTATCTATTGCAGAAGCAATGTGGTGGTTGTTGATGTTTGATCTAAACATTTCCGTGGCATGTGAAGTGGAAGGAGATATATTGTGTAATTTAGGTTGTATGGAAGTCTCAGGAGAGAGCTCCTCTGATTCTAACCCCAAGTCGAGATCGGAAACTCAAAATCGCGAAACTGTTATTCCTATCTCGAATGAGCCCAATGTTTCAAAACCTTCATCCTCCTCTCAGAATTACCACCCTGAAGCACTCAAATTTGGAAGTTCCCCTAACTTACCTAAACCCAAAAGTTCTCATGCTTCTGAAGGGTTGTCGCCAGATAAAGAGCTTTTGGGCTCTATGAGTGCTTCCAGAGATAATGTCTTGATTACGTATATCTCTAAAGAAAAATCAGTGACCAGTAGAAGGGGGCGTTCCAAAACGGAACTAGCTGCACTACGGAAAAAGTCCTTGAATATGGAAATTAGCAGGATGGCTTATTGTAGAGGTTTTAGAGCTGCGAAATTATCTGCCTCTGGCAGTGTTGTTTCTGAAAATAGATTGAAGTCTCCATCTGAGTTACCAGCTGTGCATAGGAAAAATTCTTCATCAAAAATAGTTGAGGCTGGAGCTTTAGCTGATGAAAGTCATCATGTTTCAACTAAATCTTTTCCTGGTGACTCTTCAACTTTGCCAACTGAGGGTACTAAATCTGCAGTTCCAACAACAAATACTGGGTATGCACCATCATTATCTTCAGAAAATAAACCTGTTTCAAAGTCTGAAGGAGGAACCTCAAAATCTTCCAAGACACCTGAACACAGTGTAGAAAAGAAATCTGCTCCAAAGGCCGAAGGCAGCTCTTCTATTTCTTCTAAGCCAATTGATTACTATGCTGGAATTCCGTACAATGAATCTTTAGGAAAATACATCCCGTGAGACGAGAAGGATGATTTGATTTTGAAGCTTGTTCCAAGGATAGAGGACCTGCAGAATGAACTAGATAGTTGGACTCAATGGGCCAACCAGAAGGTCAAGCAAGCAGCCCACAGGCTTAGCAAGGACCGAACTGAACTTAAATCACTGAGGCAAGAGAAGGAAGAAGCAGAGCATCTCAAAAGGGAAAAGCAAATAATGGAGAAGAACACCACGAAGATGTTGTCTGAGATGGAGTTTGCCTTGAACAATGCAACTAGTCGGGTTGAGAACGCCAACTCTACTGTTCAGAAGCTTGAGGAGGAGCATTCCATGCTGAAGATGGAGATGGAGGCTGCTAAATCACAGGCTACAGCATCAGCTGCAAGTTGTCGAGAAGCGTTGGAGATAGAACAAAAGGCTCTTAAGGATGTTCGGTCATGGGAAAGACAGAGAAGCTTGCTTCAGGAGGAGCTTGCATTGGAGAAGCAGAAGGCAGCAGAGCTGCAAAGGAAAGTAGGCAAGGCTAAAAATATCTACAGCCAAACTGAGGTACAATTCTCCTTGAACAAAATACTCATCGACTTGCTAAATAAACCTTAATCAACATATAGTTTACTTCTACCTTGTTAAGCCAGCATATGGCTATTAGTCTCAACTCTTAACTAAATAGATTAGGAAGGTTATAGAATTGTAAGATTGAGAGGAGATAGATTATTGAATAAATTCCACTAAGAAGTTATGGTACTATAAATAGAACTCTTGAGAGACCATAAGAATTTGCAAAAATGTGTTTGTGTACCAATCTTTACTCTTATTAGCAAATTACTATGAAATTAGTCAAAGGGTTGGGGCAACTTTGCAAAATCCCTGACAGGTTGTCTATCCTCAAGATCTATAAACCAGTAAGACGATTATTGATTATGCTAAACAGCAGATTGAATTCAAATTATACGCTCATATCCCATGAATGGTCAAATGTCTTATTCTTGGCAACTTCTCGTTCTAAATATTCCATCTTCATTTATGGCTTAATGCATGAAGAGGCGTAGAGAAGTACACTTAGCTGTTTATACCCTTAAATGTAGATAAATTCTATTTACTTTTGTTTTCTCATGAGAGATGGTGAAAAGTTGCAGATGACATGGAAAGAGGCGAGGATGGCAAAGGAGAAAGTCCTTTCACATGCTGCCTCCATAAGGAAGGAAAGAGAACGTCTTGAAGCTGCAGCAAAAGTGGAGAAGGATAAGATTAAACTGAAAGCAGAAAAAGATATGCAGAAATATGGAGAGGAGATAAAAACGCTTGAGAGCGAGTTATCTGAGTTGAAGATGAAGCTGGATTCATCAAAAATAGCTGCACTTCGGGGAGGCATTGACGGTGGAAATGGCCAGTGCTCTTCTGTAAATGAGGGGAATCATATTCCAAGTTTCTCTAAAGGTGTGGTTGACATAGAGGATTATTCTGGGAGCAGAGGTTTGAAACAGGAGCGTGAGTGCGTCATGTGCTTATCAGAAGAGAAGATGGTGGTATTCCTTCCATGTTTGCATCAGGTCCTATGTGTCAAATGCAATGAGCTCCACGAGAAACATCGGATGAAGGACTGCCCTGCTTGTAGGACCCTGATCGATTGCCGCATATGTGCACGTTTTGCTAAGCCACAGTCTATAGCTCTCTGAACCATTTTGCTTGACTAAGACCAACAAGCAATGGTGGATTGGTGAAAAGGAGCTCTGAGAAGTCTCTTCAAACTTGTGGTTTTTGTTTTGTTTTGGGGTCTTTTGAATAGTTTATACCAGTAGCTCAAAGGTATGAAAAAGATTAAAGAGGATAAAAATTATAGATCACAGCCCTCTAATATAGTTTGTTCTTTTCCATAGAATGATATAATATGTAGTTTAGTTTTACATTACACCATCAAATGTTGCTTAATTTTAGCTTTGAAAACTTCAAACATGTTCTACTCTTTTCCTAGGGTATATATGTAAAGCTGAAACCCAGAATTCAAATGTTGCAAGCATCTTTTTCTTGATTCTCTATGCATTAATGGCTGCTTGAATTTGTTCCTAGGTTTTTCCCTTTTGTTTTAGGTACCAATGTGACCACAAACAATGCAGCATATAGATTGAAGGTACCTGCAAATGCAATGAATCCACAAGAGTTTCTGGTAAATTCACAATTTCTTTTTTCTTTTTACTTCTTATAGACAAAATTTTTCTTTCTATTTACCATTGGAGCTCCAGCTCATGAGGAAGTTGAAACTGTAAGAAACAGCCAGATGTCTCCCACCACTTTGGAGCTCCATTTTCAGGTCCCCTAATCTGTCATTGCTTAAACTTATTAAGTATACATTCAGGTCAACTAATTTATCATTGCTTAAACTAATTTATCGTTATTATTAAATTATTATTACCAGCCACCTTTTTTGCTTTGACTAGTCAACTTTAAGACAGCTTGAATTCACGTTCAAGACGGTTGTTTCCCAGTATTGTTGGTGAAGTCTAAGATAAAGACAGGTCAGACACAAGAAATAACTACCCTCAGGCCGTCTTATGAGATTCTTTCTGCCACATCAAATTCACATTCAGTCAAACTATGGCTGCTGGAACCGCAAAGATGTTTTATGCATTGCGCCGCTCCTGGTAACTACCATTGTTTTTTGTTTAACCACCGGTATTCGACTCTTTGGTCGACTAATCCATATCGAGTTTTGCAGAAATCCAGTTTTATCCATTCACAACATGCCAATAAACATATGTATATGCATGTTCTAATGTAGTAGCTATTAATCATGCAGAAGTAACAGCACATGCAAAAGGCTGGAAATCAGGCAACATGGTCTGGAAACCACGTTCTTGTAATAACCTTGTATTCATAAGACCAAAACTCCATGCCACAGGTTAGCAAAAACATGACATGTATATGTATATATGTGAGGAATTTCCAGGATAAAAAACAATGAAGCATCATTTGTTGAACAAAAAGTTGATGTACTTACAAGTGTGGCATGCAATTTTGTGCCCCATATTGAATTCAAATGAATCTAACTTGATTCTGAAGCTATTGTATCTTTACAACAACATATGCAATCAAAAATCGAGGTGAGCATACCGATGAGGGTCGCGCCGTTGGAGAGTTCAAATGATCTGATTGTGTTAATGTTGTGCTTGAAAATAGCTTTTGTGTTTAATAGCTTGAACTCGTCCCTTCATCCTTACGGCCCGAATGATGACTACTTTCATGAATAAACATTTGATAGCCTGAACTAGAGAATTGACCCGAGCTATTACTTCCTATCGATCTCTCGATGTCATCGATATGAGCCACTAGAGGAATTGGCCTCTCAGGGATCGAGGGAACAGAAGTGTCTGTTTCCAACATTTTCACAACCTGGTCCATGGTTGGCCGGCATTGTAACTCGGGATGCGAGCAAAGGACAGCGATCAACACGTATTTCTCAAGAACCTCTGGCGGCCCCAACTCCGGCATGCCATCTTCGATAACATCCAGAGCTCTCTCTGCCTTTACCAATGACCAAGCCCAATCAGCCACTAAAGAAGGCTGGTTATCATCATCCATTACCAGCGCCTTCTTTCCACTCAACAGCTCAAGAAGCACAACACCAAAGCTATACACATCGCTTCTCTCGGTCAATTGACCATACAATGCATACTCAGGAGCAACATATCCCATTGTTCCAGCTACCCTAGTGCTCAAATGAGTCATCCCCTCCGGTGTAAACTTTGCAAGTCCGAAATCCGCTACCTTGGCCTCGAACTTGTCATCCAAGAGTATATTACTCGCTTTAATATCCCGATGAATGATTGCAGGCTGTGCTCCGTAATGCAAATAAGCCAGTCCCCTAGCTGTTCCTAGTGCAATCTTTTGTCGAATAGGCCAACCGAGTTTCTTTTCCATGGAACCAAACAGATGATCATACAAGCTCCCATTCTTCATTAAATCACAAACGATTATCCTCTGGTGACCTTCTAACGCGGTGGTGGCAGTACAATATCCCCTCAAAGCAACGAGATTGACGTGCCGAACACTAGCGATTACCTCGACTTCATGCGTGAAATTGGCATCGCCGGCAGCAGAACAGTTCTTGAACCTTTTTAAGGCAACCTCGGAGCCATCGGATAAGTAACCTTTGTAGACATTCCCATAGCCTCCTGTTCCAATGATGTTGTGTCTGGAGAAACTCTTAGTAGCTTCCTTAATTTCATCGAACGAGAAGTGAATCAAATTAGTACTTTCACTAATTGAACGCAGCCCAGAACCACCTAAACTCCCCATCTCGAGGCTCCTGATTCTATCTCTCCCTTTCTTCCTCTTTGAAGCCTGGTGTTTTCTATAACCAAACCAAAACCCAGAAATCAAAGCAGCTAAACCAACACCGACACCAACCAAAACACCCAGAATCAAACCTATTCTGTTACTCCTATGATTACTGTTATTATTGCCAAACCCGATTGAGAACAAACAAGAGGCGGTGTCTGAATCAGTTGGTCCGGGGAAATTAGCAAACGCACCGGCGTAAATAGACGGGTAGGCCGTGCAGTCCGACACGTTCGCGGTTGAATTGTTGTCGGACAAGTATAAAGCCTGCACATTGGCCAAGCTTCGAGTACAGGAAGCACAAGCCGAACCCTGCAACGACTGGTTACAATTCGAGACGACGTCGGATAAAGTAGCGTTGGGGATCCGAGCTTCGAAGCTGGATTTAGTGGTTAAGTTCAGACAACCTTCGGAGATCCAAGCGGTTTGGAAACCGCAAGTGGAACGCATGTCGAAGCTCGGGTCGAGGGTTTGGTACGTTTGCCAACAGGAGTCGGCGGTGTCCAAGGGAGGGAAGAAGGCGGAGGTGCGGCGAAGGTAGTCGGAGAGGACGAGGCGGAGGCCCTGGAGGACGTAGTGGCACTCCATGGAGGTGTTGAGGCGGGGCCGGGGGTTGGGAATTAGAGGGCGGAGGATGGTGAAGTTCAAAGGACATGATTGAGCAAAACACAGTGGGATAAAACTTGAGATGAAGAAGAAGAAGAAGAAGAAAAGATGGTGGAAAATGGACATTTGTGGAGGAAAGGGGAGCTGCTGTTATAGCTAGAAACTCATGGAAATGGAAAGAAAGGAAGAGAAGTGGGAGTTGTTGAGACGGGGAAGAAGATGGGGGAGTTTTGACTCGTGAAAATAAAATGGGAAAGGCTGCTTGTTTGACTCTTTATCGTGTTAGTTATAATAGTAGATTCGAGAGCGAGTTGAATCAGTTGATTTACCATGTGTGAAAAAACAGTGGGAACAGAACAGAACAGAAAAGTGCAGATCGAAGACAGAGAAAACGAGCTGGCTGTAATGTAGTAATATTTCATGATGATGTGGTTGGTTTTGTCTGTGTCTGCTCCAACTTGGTTTCCAATCTTTTTTTTATTTGTTAGTTTTTTTTCAAAGGTGTAATATTAATAAAACCCTCAATAAAAATAAAATTTTAATAAAAACATAACCGGATGAGTTCTTATAACTGAAAATTTAATTAATCAAATTCTTATTGGATTAATATCATATACAGTGGCGGTGGAAACGAAAAGTTTCCACAAACGCCTTAGATATAGAGAGTTAATTTAGGGTATAAGATTTAGGGGTTTAGCAGTAGGGGTTTAGAATTTAGGGTTAATTGTTTCAATTTAAAGTTTAGGGTTATAATTTAGGGTTTATATGTTAGGGTTTAGTGTTTAGGGTAATATGGTTAGGATTTAAGTTTTAACCTATAATCCCTAAATTATAATCCTAAACCTTAAATTAAAACAATTATCCCTAAATTTTAACCCCCTACACCTAAACCCCTAAACTATATACCCTAAATTAACTCCTTATACACTAAAACTAAGGCGCTTGTGTAAACTTTCAGTTTCCACCTCTATATAGAATATTTATTCATTCTTATTTAGTAAAATTAAGATTGTTCAAAGTCGGTTAATTGTATTGTTTACTTAAATGATTGATTAATTATTATAACAGTTATTAAATTTTACTTATTGTAAATATAACTGTTAGTAAATAATTAATCATTATAGTGGTTAATGGTTTCTTTATCTTGTAAATTATTACCAAAAAAAATTCACATGTTCATTAATTTTTTTTAATAATGAGATTATCTATCCATAAACATTATATTAAAAATTTTAGAAAAATAGTTAAATAAAAAGATTTTAAACACAAACTTCATATTTAGTTACAAAATACACATACATTAATTATTAACCATTGTTTTAAACGGTTCGATTGACCAAAACCATTTAGCCTTAACGGTTATGTTAATTAACCTGTAAAATGTAATAGTTATGTATACACCGGTTAACGTTTACGGTTTATTCTGCACACCCCTAAATAAAAGCAATAACATCAATAAAATGATCAATATTTTTTATTTGACCAACAATATTCAACTCATTGATCGACTAATCCGGATCAAATTTTACAGGGAATCAATATGTAACGATTCTCCCCACTCAATTGTGTATGAATTTTTCATAAAGGCTTGATCATTTTTCATTTCCATTGAGATTTATTTTAACATTTAGCCAATTTAAAATGTGGGTTTCAATTTTTTAACGAAATATATATATATATATATATATATGATTTATTATATATATATTACTTGACAATTATTAAGATGAAAGTCAATAATCTAACCTCTCCTCGACCACTTCTCTCAAAACCGGACAAAACCGATCCAGTGGCTGCAAGAGAATTGATCAAAATTAATGAGTCAGATTCGATTCCCACCGATGTCTGAATCATCCACCTTCCACCCAACAGCAAACGGCGCCGCCTGAGCCTCCACGTGCAACTCTCAAATTCTTTGCATTGGAACTCAATTTAACTATTGTAACTTGTTTTTTTAATCATTATTGCGTATAAATTTAAGACTTATAAAAATATATAAAACTTATTTTGAAAGTTTTAATTAATTTACATTCGATTGTATACTAATGAAAAGAATTTAAGAATTTCGGGTCAACTCCCTCAAACTGTTACGGTGTAATTATTTTTAAGGTCCTCAGTAATTTTGATATTAGTTAAGCTTTGGTCTTTAAACATTTTTGGTTTAATTATTCTTAGGTCTTGTTACTTTTGAAACTAGTCAAATTAAGCCATGCGCACAAAAAACGATCCCATGATTTTATCCCAATTATGTCCCTAACTAAATAGATCGCAAAAAAAGAATGGATGAGAATCTCGATAAATTAGAGGATCGAAGTCTAATTTGACTAAAATTTAAACTAGCAAGGATCTAGAATGCTATTGGGCCAAGATTAGGGGTGGCAGGTAGGAGTGTTCATTTTCGGATATTGGATTCGATCCGAAATTTCGGATATCTGAAAAATTCATATCACCTAAATAGCGATCCATATTCGATCTGAAAAAATCGGATATCCAGATATCCAAATTTTCAGATCAGATATTCGAATATCCGAAATCTATGACTTTATTTGATTATTTTTTTAATTTGACGGTCATATCCATGAAAATATTAGGTTTTCGAATAT
This sequence comes from Hibiscus tridactylites, assembly GCA_958450335.1. Taxonomy (NCBI): domain Eukaryota; kingdom Viridiplantae; phylum Streptophyta; class Magnoliopsida; order Malvales; family Malvaceae; genus Hibiscus; species Hibiscus tridactylites. Next base: position 106,013,959 of record OY288269.1, read on the forward strand.
AACAATCAACACATTATTGAATATAACAATATTTGTATCCATGAACATTTCAATTTTTCATATATAACAAGTAAAACTATCGAATATAACAAGATACATACCCATATTTTTTTTTGAATTTTCGGATATCAGATATCTAATCCGAATGTGCAATAACTATCCGTATTTGATCTAAAATTTTTGAATATTTGACCTAAATTATCTGAAAAATAAAAACGAATTGAATATCCAAAAATTACTGATCGGATAAACGGATAATCGAATCGGACTTTTTTGCACATCCCTAGGACGGGAGGCTCCCTCCCGTTGCCCACATGGGTCCTCCCCTGCTCAAAATTCTTTGCAGCATATAGTTAGCCTAGCGTTGCAAGGGTCTTGGCCCATTGATTAAATGGGATAATAATAATTTTAGTCCCTCTCAATTGTCAATAATTTAATTTTAACCCGATAAAAATAATTTTTAAGCTTTAAACTTCCAAACTTGTATGATTTTATTTTAACCCCTCAACACTAAAGTATTGGCTTCTCGTCCCCTTTACATCCGAACTTTATCTCAACACATCTACATGTGTCAACCATGGTTCCAAATAATAATCAAGTAATATGTTTAAAGAAAAACTAAGGACCTGACAAGAGATTGATCTCCTTAAAATGAAAAATATATTCACAAAATTATAATCTTACGACCTAATACTAATAAAACTACATTTTTTATTTTCATAAAAATTTAAAATTCAATTTCGACTCGAAAAAGTTTCTAACTACTAAAGATATAAAAAGAAGGCGACAACTTGCTCCCATTACATCGCACGGCATGATTTTATGCCTATTAACGACATAGCAACGTCTTTTTTAAGTTAATTTGATTTATATTTTTGGTACGTCAATTTTTCTATAATTTTCCCGAAAAAATTAAATAAAAACAAAATCAAACGCCATTTTTATGATAACATTTATTTTAAAATTAAATCTCACATTTTAAACACATCAGAACATAGTTTCAACTATATACATATATATATATATATATCAATTTTTGTAACGTAATATAAAAAGGCTAAAGAAAAAGTAATCGGAAAGCTAATGCCCATCCGCCCTATTATAAAATATTCAACTTGCAATCTAATATATAATAAAAACATTAATTACTCTTGTCATATGTGTATATATATTGCTACATATCATGAGTCTGGTGCAACTACGTTACGTTTTTTTAATTATTATTGTTAATTTAAAATAAGTGCAACTTTATAATAATTGGGCAATGCAAGGGAGGCTGCAAGCAAAGACAATTCCCCAAGTTATCGTTGTCTCATTAGGGTTTTCAAGACACTATTTTATATTCTATATTAATATTTTTTAAATAGTTTAAAAATGATTATAATTTATAAAGTAGTATATGTTTATACATATTGTTAACCCTTTGTAAATAGACATACATCATGAAAACAAAACGATTTAAACTCGTGTCTTTTAAAATGAACAACATCCGCTTTTCTACCGGGACACTTATTGAGTTCATATTTTATATTAATGTTTTTTATTGAATTTGATGTTTATTATAATAATAATAATAATAATAATAAAAATATAAGAGTATGTAAGTTTATAATAATATAACGTGGAAGTTCGTTGTAAAATGGAAAACCTTTTGTGTTATTATCATTAGTATTTTTTATACTATATAGTGTAATTAATCGATTAAAATGTCAAATTTATGCAACTTAATTTGCATTTTTCAATCACAACAATAACATAGGTCAATGTACATCAACTTTAACCTTGGGGTATTGCCTATTGGGAAACATTTTTTTTAAGCTTTGGTCAATTTTGCACCCCAAAATTTCAGATTATACGAATCGAGTTGGTTTATGGGTCAACATAAATTAACTATGTCGTGGACAAATTCCCAAGTCCCCAAAAATCAACATAAATAATTATTTGATACTGAAATTTTTATGCGACCGTCAAATATCTTTATTTAATATTTAAATAAATAAACTACACGACGAAGGATTAAATTATTTGTGAAACAACAAAAAAGACACTAATTTGTGCATATTAAATATTATTATTATCATTAATTTATGATTATTAGTTGTTGAGAAAAGATTAATCGGATTCGGTAGTTGAGAAAGCCAAATTTGAAGCCAGAGCCACCAAACATAATGGAGAAGAACCATGATAGCACCATATTGTTTTGTCCATTTTTTTAGGCTTGTATTTCAATCAAAATCTACTTTTAAAAGTGACTTCTATTTTATGTGTGTATTTATAATTTTTATTCTTATCTCTCTAATTATAATTATTATATATTAACAAAATAACTTACTTATATAGAGGATTCCCCACTTTTCCATTTTCTTCTACTTTTATTATTTTTTTACCCGCGGCGACCTTCGACCGTTCTGCTGGTTCTGTACATAAATAAAATTCATTTCTTTCGATGAATATTTCGTTTTTCAAGTTTATTTTTTGTTTTTCTTCTACTTTGCCAGATTTTTATTCAAATCTGCTTTTATGGCAGTTCTTTTGTTTGCTTGGTGGTAGTTCTTTCGTATATTTTTTAGCAATTTTTGTCTGTCTTCGTGACAATAGTCTGTCTTTTGACAGTCATGCGTTCGAGCGACGAGTATCAACGAGCGTTTTTCAACAAAGGAGATCGTTCTATACATGTTATGATTATCTTTTGTGGTTGTGCCGACATGCCAAAAACAAGTAGTGGAATAATTTTCGCTATATTCAAAGAGCACTCAAGGCAAAGTTATAATTTTTATTTCATAAGATTTCTTCTGACAGTGTTAGGTTTGGCATTTTAACGTATTTCACACCTTTATATTTTGTTATTTTGTTTTGCATTGTATTTCTCTTGTAAAAGGTGTGATTCCTTTATATTCCTTTCGGTGTTGAATATAATCCAGATTCAAAAAATATTATAAATTAAGATTAGAGTAACAAAATATTTATATTCAAACTTTTAGTTGACACCAATTTTAGATTTAATCTTTGTCTCAAATACATATTTCTTTTATTACCTACTGAAATGAAAAAGACCGTACTAATAAAATAAAAAAACAAGTGAATTTTTTTTAGAAAATAAATAGTCTTACCGTAATAAACAAAATATTTATAATCACTTTTAGTTGACACCAATTTTAGATTTAATCTTTGTCTCAAATACATATTTCTTTGTCTCGAATAGTCTTTTATTACTTACTTTTAGTTGACACTTCTAAGGAGGAGACGCGAATTTAAATTTTAGAGACAATATTTTTAAAAAGAATAGTCTTATATCTCGAATATAGATTGTATGACTGACGAGAAAAAAAAAAACAATTGCATAACCATTGAAATTGTTCCTATATAACATCATGTTTTTATAACTTTTCAATCTTGGTGTATGATTTCACGAATCATCCCAACAATACACTTTTTAGTGTGATTTAAGACATTTCATGGAGTTGTAAACATTGGCTATTATTGGTTATCATTACACTTAAATAATTTATTGGAAGTGACATTAATTTGGTTTAACTAACTTGAGGGATGATGTGTGATTAAACATGAGGGAACAATAATTAAAGACTAGTTATCTCTTTGGATGATTATTTATGGCATCCGTGGACTAATTCTTTTTAGTAATATGCATGTTTGTCTTACGGTTTATGTTTGAGGTGTGTGGTTGCCCTTCTTAACAATGTCGTTTTTAAAATTCGAACTCGCGTTCTCTCTTTGGGAGTGCAATGTGTCTTACAAATGCACCCAACTCTTGTTAGTTCCGTGGACTAATTCTTTAACACTAAACAATGCACTTTTTATTTATTAGGGTAAACTACAACAAAGGTCATTCAATTATGGGTAAGATTACATTTGGGTTACTTAATTATTAAAAGTTATGTTTGGGCCACTCAATCATGGGTAATGTTACATTTGATCACCCAATTATTAAAGGTTATATTTGGATCACTCAATTATGGGTAATGTTACATTTGGGTCACCCTTCATATTTAAAAAAAGTATATCAATTTGTGTATTAGATTAATTAATGATTTCAAATGAAGTATTCTAGTGTTAACAAGGGTATACAAGTGATTTGGAAGAAAAAATGACTAAATTAATGTATTTTTTTAAATATGAAGGATGACTCAAACGTAACCTTACCCATAATTGGGTGACCCAAATGTAATCTTTGATAATTGGGTGACCCAAATGTAACCTTACCCATAATTGAGTGACTCAAATATAACTTTTAATAATTAAGTGACCCAAATATAACCTTACCCATAATTGAGTGACCTCTATTATAATTTACCTTATTTATTATTTGAATATTTTTTGATATACATAGTCCGTCAATTTTAAATTTTAAATTTTAATTCTAAATATGAGCATTAAAGCAACAAGCTATGTATACCAATCTATGTAAACTTTAATTTATACAAGTATGTCAATTTTAAGGTTTATAAAATTAATATAAGTTTAGTGTATGTGTTGATAGTTTATGCATGAAGAGTTGTGAATATTTGTATACACTGTATATTAAAATATAATTTTATTTGATTTATGAATTTATATTCAATACACAAGTAGTGGAAATAATTTTTTTTACAACTACTTTAATTTTAAGGTTAGAATTTAGAGTTTGAGTTTAGGATTTAGAATTTAAGTGTATGAAATAATAATCTATAATTTATTATCACTAAAATTTTAAAAAACCCCGTTCACTAACTCTCACAAAAAGATATTTTACTCTTAATTAGTTTGGAGTGAATTTAGGGTTTTAAACATCTTGACCTAATAAAACGAAAGCTTAGCAACAGGACACGTTCATAACATAGTCCATTTGTCCAAAAACCCTGAACTGAACCGATTCTTGTTTAGATTATGATTTACTTGTCTAGATTTTAGTATAAATATTCAAAATATTATTACCCTCTATAAATATCCCACCTTCTCCCTTTTTTTACCCTATTTTCTTCGTTTCATAATCTACAATTATGGATGAAAATTGTCTGTCGTTTTCTATGCCTCATTTTAAAATATTATATTTAAAATTTAGAGTTTAAAGAATTAGAGATAGAGTGTATTTTTTTAAGGTGTATGTTAAGTATGATTCATATATTGTAAAAGGACAGATGCTGGAGCGAAGTGGGAGTGAGCGACCGAACGGTACGGGATATCTTTGTAATTGTACCGTGTATGATTACTTATATGAGTAGAAATCTATTTTTAAGTAGGAGATCTTATTGAATAAGGTTTCTTTGTGACCATATATTCAGGTCTATAAATAGATGTATTATTTGTAACCTAATAACTATCGATTGAATAAATAAAAACATCCGCTCTTTGTTTTCCAAGAATATAAGCACACTGCTGAATCTCGTTAATTCTCTTGTATTTTTGCTTGTTTGATTTTTTTTGTCGTTTGTTCTTACATGCCACGTGGAAGACAATGTTAAAAATCCACGTGTTTAACTAAGTCACGTGCCACAACTCAAAGGGGATTCATCGAAGCCACCAAGTTTGAAAAAAGTTAATTTTTTCTTCTCTATTATTAAACTCAGTAATTAAATTTTAAAAGTAAATAAATTATTTAAGCTGAAGTATTATTTACTTCTGAAATAAATAATAATAATAATATTTTTTTATAGAGAAGAAATCATTATAAACAATATTGTAGGAGAAGCAAGTGATGATAAAAGCTTAGAGTAAACTGCACAAATTTATGTGCACCTCTTCTTTCTTCCTCCCCCCATTTGTTTTTTCTGCTGTTCGCTTCCTTCTCTAACAATAACAAATATCTGACAATTTCTGAAGAATTTAAGCTTATCCTCAAATGGTATACGCATTGCCTTTCCTTCTTCGTTTTTCTGGGGTTTCTCATCTTTCTTGTCGGTTTTTTCCCCTTTTTCTGTCGCTTAGTTTAATGAATTCTGCATGATGTTTTACCAGACACTTCTTTTCATGTTTTCTCTTTGTTGGGTTACTTTCTTTTCGACATAAAATCCATTGGTTTTGTTTATTCTAGCCTGTGATTGTATTTGCAGAGAAACCAGAACGATTTTGCAAGTTAAACGGTCGGGGGAAGAAGACAACAAAAACAGAGCACTCTGTTCTTTTCCCCTGTCTTGTCTGTTTTTCCTATGAATCTTCAAAATGGAGAAGAAGGTTGATTCATGTTCTCCCACTTGTGTTCTCGAGGATTTCTTCAAGAGTGAAGAATTCGATTGTAAAGAACCAAATATAGACTCAGCAAACGAGAAGAACTCGAAGCAAGGTTCTCGATGGCGAGGGTTGGCGCAGTTATTTAGAACCAAATCGAAGAAATCATTACCCAATTTGCATTCTTTTGGATCATTTAGGCTGTCGTTGAGGAGTAGCAGCATGCGGGAAAATGTCGCCGGTGCACCGGATTTTCTCGGAACGTCTTCGAGGAAAGTTTTCGCTCTTTCCGAGCTTCAAACCGCCACCAAAAACTTCAGCACTGGTCGGTAATTCTAACACTTTGGGCCCGTTTGGTAATAGCGGATTACATTAGCGAATAGTTGATTGCATTAGCTGTTTTGACTAGCGTATTGTATTAGCTGATTGTATGAAAGTGTTTGATAAAATTAACTAATAGTTGATAATTGTTAGATAATTTAAATAAGTAAAATAACATATAAGAATATAATTATATTCAATACTTGTTTGAATAGTTTATTAGTTATCAATATTTTGTATCTAATTATTATTAATTAGATCTATAAAATTATTTTTAATATAAATTTTTTAAACAAGTAAATAGAATTAACTTATAAATAGGTTATTTTAAGATTTTTGGTAATTGGTAAGGGTAAAAGAGTCTTTACAACTCTAATATCAGACCTCTCATCTCAAAAAGCTCCTATGAGCTTTTTCAAAATTAGCGGTTTCACCTCAATTTGGTCTTTCAATCTGTTGTTTACCAAACAACAATATTAATGGATTTGACTGGTTAAACGCCTCAAAACTCTCCTACGAAATAGGGCTTTTGTGCTGCTTGAAATGGACCAGATATGTTGATTTGATGTCTTGTTTTTGTGCAGAGAATCTTGTTGGAAAGGGTGGTTATGCTGAAGTTTACAAAGGGAGATTACCAAATGGGCAGCTTGTTGCAATCAAAAGGCTAACAAAAGGCACACCCGATGAGATTATAGGGGATTTCTTGTCCGAGCTTGGGATTATGGCTCATGTTAACCATCCCAATACTGCCAAGCTTATCGGCTACGGAATTGAAGGTGGCATGCATCTTGTTCTTGACTTCTCCCCCAATGGGAGCTTAGCTTCTCTTCTTTACGGTAAGTTCGTGAACATCGAACGAATCGATCCGAATATGAATGGCGCTTATGTGTTGAATTCTTACAGGTTCGAAGGAGAAACTGACATGGGGTGTTAGGTTTAAGATTGCACTAGGGACAGCTGAAGGTTTAAGGTATCTTCATGAAGGTTGTAAGAGAAGAATCATTCATAGAGATATCAAGGCTGCAAATATTTTGCTTACAAAGGACTTTGATCCTCAGGTAGAAAAAGCCCTGAAATTCGAGCATTTTACTTCGGTTTTTATGTTGTTATTAACAAATTCGGTGACAGATTTGTGATTTCGGGCTTGCGAAATGGCTACCGGAACAATGGACTCACCATACCTTTTCCAAGTTCGAAGGCACATTCGGATTCGATTTTTGCATACCTAACACTGTACTTCTTTGAAGTTATCAGTTGTGCAAATTGCAATCTATGATTAAACTGATTCCCTTTATTGCTTTCTTTTGCAGCTACCTGGCTCCTGAGTACTTAATGCACGGCATAGTCGATGAGAAAACCGATGTTTTCGCCTTCGGTGTATTGTTGCTGGAACTTGTCACCGGTCGCAGAGCTTTGGATTACTCTCAACAGAGCCTTGTATTGTGGGCAAAACCTTTGCTGAAGAAGAACAACATTAGAGAGCTGATCGATCCCACTCTCGGAGAAGATTACAGTGTTCGACAAGTGAACCTCGTTCTCTTGGCAGCATCGATGTGCATACATCAGTCTTCGATACGGCGCCCTCAAATGAGTCAGGCATGTTGTTAAGTTCACAATCAATAGTACTCATCGGTGCTCGTCGTTATATTTGAAACATAACACATATATGTCCTAAAATATGTCATGCAGGTTATACAGCTCCTTAATGGCAACCCCAACAGCTTAAAGAGCAAGAGAAAATGTCGGGTCCCGTTCTTCACAAAAGAGATTTACAATGGAGAAGATCTAAGCTTTAGAAACAAGTTGCATGCAATAAGCTAAAGTTGTTTTCTCGTACATTAAAAAGTGGAACCGAACAGATTTGGGAAGAATTCCGAGGAGGCAAAAGTGAAGAATTGCAGTGTGTGTTGGGACATAGAAGACATGTACATAAGGGAATCATAGGGGGGGGGGGGGGGGGGGACAAAAGTAAAGGATACCCCATGGTTTAGTCAATTTTTGTCTGATAAATACATGAAAGAGCCAATGTCTTTTTACTAATTTATTTTTTAAGCAAGTTATGATAAAAGTGCTGAGCTTCCAATTATCTTAGAAAACACTAGTTCAAGTGATTTTGTTTAAAAAATGTTAAAATATATGCGCATTGTATCTTTTTGCTTTTTAAATAGGATTTTCTCCGCTTAATGGATAAGCATTTGCTATCAATGGGGAATTTTTTCTCATCTTAAATCCCAAGATTGGATTTGCGCCAACGGAAACATTGCCAAAGGATTAAAAATATGTATGAACAGATAAGATAAAATTCCTCTGCCCTTTTTCGGAGATAGAAATTCTCTACCTCTTTTCGGTGCCCTACTTATGCCCCATACTTAAAATTAGGTTTAGGGTTTTAGGTTAGGATTTAAAAAATTTAGGGTAGAGTGTATTTTTTAAGGTATAGAGTGTATGGTTTAAGATTTAGAATTTAAGATTAGGGCTTGAAATTTAATTTTGTTGTGTTTTTTAGTGTTAGGGCATAAATAGGGGCACCGAAAAAGGGCAAAGGATTTTTATTCCTTTTTTGGTGTCCCTACTTATGCCCCAACACTAAAAAAATACTATAAAATTAAATTCAAACCCCTAACCTTAAATTATAAATGTTAAACCCTACACTCTATACCCTAAAAAATACACAACTTTAAACTCTAAACCTAATTTTGAACGTATGAGTATAGGTAGGGACACTAAAAAGAAGTAAAAGATTTCTATCCGAACAGATACTATATTGTAATCATCTTTAGATTATTTAAAAAAATAGATTCGGTTAACTCAGTTGATCATTGGTCGGGGTTAAATTGTACTAATTAGTCTAATATATTTTCAATGGGGGCTGCCTATTAAATTATCATGTGTTTGTTTATTTTTGACCCAACCCTGGCGGCACGTAACTCCGCTAGTCACCGTTCCTTGTCATCCACTCATCCTTATCGTCTTATCATTCACGGCCAACTATTAACTATATTGAATATTTAAAAAATAATTTGTCATAAAAAATGAATGAATAAATTTTATAATATTAAAGTATATATAATTGTAACATTCTTAAAACTGAATTATGGGACGTGTGTACGATGAATTAAGAGACGTGTACAAGGAGAAAAAATATTAGATGGGCCTGGTTCACTACGTTATCAGTAGTATCAGTCAATATGGTTTATTTATGTTATCTTTACTTAATGTAAATTTTCAATTTTTTTACAGAATTTTTTTTGTCCATTTTCGGTGCCCCTACTTATACCTCAACACTAAAAAATACTATAAAATTAAATTCTAAGCTCTAACTCTAAATTTTAAATCTTATACATTATACCCTAAAAATATACCATACATTAAATTCTCTAAACCTTAAACCCAATTTTGAACGTAAAAGAATAAATAAGGACACCAAAAAATGAGCAGAGAAATTCCATCCATTCCCTACATGTAAAATAGAATGAGTAGTTATTTAATTTTTATAAAAAAAATAAATAAACCTTATTAGTTGAGATTTTAATGACGTGATAAGTCAAATCTATTTAATAATTTCTCGTATAATGGGCAAAAACATGCTTGGATATAGACGAAAAGTGAGTTATACTCGAATTAGACAGCTTTGAAACTTTTCGACAGCATGTTATTTGTCCATTATACAACATATTTGTGACACATGGGAAGGAGATGTAAAGTTCTTTTTTCTTTTAACATGTGTATCGTAATGGTTTAGTTAAGATTATAAAGTTTAAGACTTTAAATAACAAAGTCTATTTCGGGACATCATTTTTGGTGATATCTATTTTTCGTGACAATTGTGTGCATGCGGACTAACATTTTATGATATATACATGTTAAAGCTTAATAATAATAATAATAATAATAATTTTATACAAGGCGGTGGAAACTAAAAGTTTTACAAGTGCTTTAATTTGAAGGTTTATGAGCTTAGTTTAGGGTATACGGTTGGGTTTAGGTATATGAGTTTAAAATTTATGGATAGTTGTTGAAATTTAAGGTTTATGATTATAATTCAGGGTTTAGAGATTAAAACCTAAATTCTCGCCATATTACCCTAAAAACTAAACTCTAAATTCTAAACTCCTACCCCTAAACTCCTAAATCTTACACCTTAAACTAAGTCCCTAAACCTTAAAACGAATACGTTTGTAGAAACTTTTAGTTTATTCCGCCAATGTATTGAATATAAATCCAAAAAAATAATGGTTATATTTTAACACACAAGTGGCGTAAAAAATATTACACAACTCTTCTTTAAAATTTAAATTCTAAATTGTTAAACCTATAACCATAAAATCTATACTCTAAACCCTAGCTCTAACTATAATTTTAAATTCTAAATTCGTAACTTTAACATTAACCTTAAACTTTAAACCCTACATCAAACAAGCTTGTGTAGACTAAAATTTACCCAACTTATTTATTAATTTTTTTTCCAAAATATAATCAAATTTTTTATTAATTAGATATTCTTTTTAGGATATCGTTATCATTGATTAAAGTAAGAGAAATGTTTATCATCTTCGCCTAAGTTTCATAATTATAAAATGGTATTGTTTTAAGAATTAATATGATATTAATGTAAATTCGAGAAATTTTTTAATATTAATTTTTGCATAATTTAACCAAAAGTTCCTCTCACTTTTTTTTTTCTTTCTATTTTAATACTTTAATTTTGAACTTATTTTTCAGGCTTTAACGCGTGTTGTAATCCAAAGGCAAAAGCCATACCGCTCAGTCCACGTCCGCGAAACCAAAATTTAACCTCCAATTTCACCCGTAATCTCGGCAAATTTAGGGAAATAGGGGATATCGGAGAATATTTAAGAATCAATTTTGGTTAAAAAATTATACAATAATTTTGGACTATGAAGCACAGGAACGCCACCTAAAGGTCATCTCGAGTCCCCAATACATCTTCGAGACATGGACAATACGAAGACGTCTCAACTTTACCAGGGACGGTTAAACATATATCAGATACGGTCAACGCTTATTGAGATGTATCCAGAGGCGTACTCGAATATATTTACTTAAAAAATAAGAAATAAAGTCCTCATCTTCTTTGTGAGCAGGGTTTTAAAAACCATTAAACTAATTCAAACTTAAAAATCTCAAGGATAATCGTACTAGAAAATTATCTTTAAAAAACTACTAAATTAAATACTCCAGCTAAAAACAATAAACTTAACACTTAATCTCAGCCAAAAGGCCAAGACTAGATCGCTTCTTTGTTCTATTTGATAAATGCATATTTATAGGTTGATTTCTCTCATTGCTTTATGTATCTTAAAGATGTGATATATTAACTGTGTATTATATTTGTAACATGTTTCAACGCTTATTCACTCAAGCTTTAAATATGAATGAATAAATATCTATTTCAACCATATCATCTTTTAATTTTATTATTTTAGTTATTGATTTTTTTTAGAATGTAAAGTTAAATTTTCATTCAATTTAGTCGTTTAATTTTAGTAATCTTTTAATCAAAGTGTTAAAAATAATTTAAAATCATTAGAAGTAAATTTAAATAACTACAATTATAATTTTAGTCCTTATTGTATTGCAAATTTTAATTATTATTATTATTATTATTATTATATATATATATTAAAATTTATTTTATATTTATCATATACTCGTCGTACTCGTACTCTATAGTTTTAAAAATTATCATTTTTTGTCCTTGTATCTGTCCTCGTATTTATATCTGTGCAACTTAAGTTTTGGAGAGCTAATAAGAATTATGAGGCGATCCGTCAATCTAGTTGTTACATTCACAATGTAAAGACAAACTCTTTTCTTAAAAGAATCAAAAACTTCATCGAGTTGGACTAATTAGTTTTTGGTTTTTGCATTCATATTTTAATCAAAGTACAAAAAACAAAAAATATGATGCATTCTTTTTTTCCTTAATAATTCAAAATATATTAATTTTCAACAAATATACTTTTGCTTGATGATAAACAATAACAATTCTAGTCCATTGAGATTTTCTCCCAAACGCCAAATTCTATCATTTGTCTCCATTAATAATATAACTTAATTTAACAGGTTTCAAGACTATTATTTGATTCGAGGTTAAAATTTTAAAATTTGATAAGCATAGGGCTATATACAATTAAATCAGAGTGCATGGGCTAAGTACAAAACTTACACATAGTACAGGGACTAATAGCAAAAATTGACCTTTCTTTATGTAAAGAAATATGCGTCCCCAAGCTATGTATTTCTTTTTCAATAGGTGACTAAAGTACTTTTGTCTGAAATAAGTGCCTAAAATTTTATTTTTGACATAGGTGCCTAAAATATATTTTTTGGCTGAAATAGGTGCTTAAACTTTCATTTTTAGCATAGGTGCCTAAAGTATTTTTTGGCTGAAATAAGTCCCTAAAGTTTTATTTTTGGCATAGGTGACTAAAGTATTTTTGGCTGAAATAGTTGCCTAAACTTTCATTTTTGGTTAGAATAGGTGCCCAAGTAAGTGCCAAAATTGACTTTAAAACAAAAAAAAAATGAAAATTTAGGCACCTAATTCAGCTAAAAAAATAGTTTAGTTAACTATTTCAGCTAAAATGAAAGTTTAGACAATTATTTTAACTAAAATAAAAATTTAAATATTTATTATAAAAAATATAATTTAAGCACTTATTTTATAGTTTAGCCGAAGAAATATTACTGTGTTGATTTTAGTAAACAGATGGAACTTGTCTAGTTGTCTGGGGAGAGTCCGTGTTAGTTTATAAAACAAAGAGCCAAAGCACTGAAAGAGGAACCAAACCACCCGTTTCTTATTTATTATCACAAATAAATCTGTTTAACGTTACAATATAAAAATAGTAAAGTATTTATTAATTGCATTAGGTAAGTCAATCAATTCTGATTTTCCTTAATCTCCTAAAAAAATTGCTATATATTTTGATTTTACAAGTCAAGAAGCTTCAACTTCAATTCCCTCAGTCTCTAAGATCTGCCAGCTTTCCAGTATCTGATTAAACAAGGCTTCTTCTTTCCCGAGAAACAAACACAGAAACCACCATGAATATTGTCAACCAGTTGCAGAGACAGTTCCTTGACTACTCCACATCTCTGCATCGTGAGGTAAAAAATCTTTCCTTTTTATGTTTTCACCAAAAAGATTTGGTATTTTCTACAGAATCTCCTATGGGTGGAAATATTTCTGGGAAATTGTTTGCTTTATGGGGGGAAATATAAGTATTTTGTTATAAAAGCCAAATCTTGTGGGGTCTTATCAGATTTGTTTTCCCTGGTGAAAAAAGTTTGGGTTTTTATTCTTATTTATTGTCCCATCATTTGTTTAACTTGTTGTTTGGGCAGGGATTTGTGGATGAGCAATTTACTCAACTCCAAAAACTGCAAGATGAAAACAGCCCAGATTTTGTCGTCGAGGTTGTCTCTCTTTTCTTCGAAGATTGTGAAAAACTTATTAACAACATGGCCAGCGCACTGTGAGTTTCCCTTTTCTACTGTTTTTGCCTTAACTTTTTAGATTCTATTTTTATGTTTTTGAATATGTTTTTAGATTCTATTTTTATGTTTTTGTATGTTGGGATTTATTCTGCCTATTGTCTTCTTCAGTGAGCAAACACAAGGTGTTGATTTCAAGCAAGTGGATGCTAGTGTTCATCAGCTCAAGGGTAGTAGTTCCAGGTATTATATATAAATCTGCTTTTGAATTTTCATATTGATTTGTTGAATCATTCAATTTGGATATTCAATCTCAAGCATTTTCATGGAACTAATGATCTTAGTATAATCGTCGATCTTGAAACCGGGGAAAATCGATTTGTTTCATTGCTTCATGTAGAGAATTGGATTGTATTTGCTTATGTATATGCTAAAAGTTCTTATGTGTTTCTGTCTCTGTGGTACTAATAGCATAGGTGCAATGAGAGTTAAAAATGCATGCATCGCCTTCCGAAGTTTCTGCGAGGCCCAAAACCGCGATGGGTGAGCTCCCCACTCGAAATTTCTCGATATCTATGTTACCGTTATGCTCCTGTTGAGATACTTAAACAATTGAAAATTCCCAGCTTTTTTAGGCAGTATTTGGATTCTTTAACCCTGAGTCATTCCATGTACTGTTGTGAAGAGCAAAGAGCATTTCCAATTTGCTTAAACAAGTTCACTTCCATTTTAGGTTGTTACGCTAGCTAGATTTTGATCCGGAGAACTTTGACATTGATTTGCATAGCACTTTACACGTTCTTCGTGATTGTTTAATGGATTAAAAGTTCAAGTTTCTGTTCATTTCTGGTAGTTCTTGCTAGTTGTTCATGTATTTCGTATGTGACAGATTATGCCCCTTTTATGCGTCTATCCGGATGTAGATTGTAAACTTTTGTTTCGAGCAAGGATGTGTACTAGAATCCGATTAACTCGATGTTGTCTTAAACAGGTGTTTGAGATGCCTGCAACAGGTCACTCATGAATACTCCCTACTGAAGAACAAGCTTCAAACCTTATTCAGGGTAAGACACTGTTCCTGCATTGCATTGATAATCTAAGAACCGGTTTTCATTTTCCTCAATGCGTATACTTCACCGGGGAAATGAGCATACGTGCTCATTTGTTCATATCGAGTTTATCTGTTTCTCCCCCTACGTGTAGTCTTAACTAGAGCCCTTCCGTTTCGATCTTTCAGCTTGAGCAACAGATCATTGCAGCTGGTGGATCAATTCCAGGAGCGGATTAAATAACATTCATATCATCCTCGTTGTGAAACAAAGGGAGAATGGATGGTCGATGTTGCAGATACTTATTCTTTATGAAGTCGGTGTTCAATTATCGAAGGAGTTTCCATAGATTTGTGTCTAAAACCTGTATGGGGTAAGAATAATGTTGAGTGTGAATACACATTTTTTAGCTCTGTGCTGCCTTAAGCTTATATATGATATGGGTTCTGTCGTTCAATGTTTGAGAATTTCATGTCGATTCGAATAAACGCTAAAGGATGTTCACTGTTCAGCATTTGTCTATTATTATGAACAACATTTTTCATACTAGATTCAGTTGAAACAGATTTACAGACCGGGATTTAGTCCGGTCGGCTTCATAACTGCCTTTAAGAGACGATTTCTACTTTTCTAGTACATTTAGTATTCGAATCTTAATATTCGTTTCTTCTACGGGAACTATTTTCGGACACAACCGGAAAGTGTGAACCCTGTGTTCTTGTTCAAACTGTGTAAACCTCACAAGGAACTGCAACATGGGAAATGGTCAACGAACATCAGAGTTCACACACTAATGTTCACTTCAGTGTGAACCCTAAGACAACACCTAACCCTAAGCATTAAGCAAGGTTTCCCAGGATTCATGTTTCTTGAAGATTAAGACAAATTAATGTTGCGTGTCTGAATCTGTTTTTGGAACATTTATTACATTCAGTTCAGATACAGGGGATATTGTTCTTGTCAAGTAAACCTGTATTGTATTTAGGAAAATTTCACGACGCTCAACGAGCACAGATGAGCATCATCACTAACGACGAGCACCGATTAACACTATTAATTTAATTTATAAAGATTTAAAATCTAAAAGACTCACCGTATAATTATAAATTATTTAAAAATCAAAAAGTAAATTGATTAAAATAGATTTTTTATTTTAGGGTAAAATACTCAAATGGTAACTGAACTTTGATAAATTATTTAATTTAGTAACATATTTTCAATTGCTTTAATGTTATCATTAAACTTTTAATTTTGTTCTAAATTGGTCACTGACTCGTTAACCGCCATTAAAAGGGTGACGTGGTAGTTAAAATATTTTGTATAATAACACATTTAGTCTTCTATATTTGCAACTTCAAACAATTTTGTCCTAACTCAAAAAAAATATTAATAAATTTAACCCTCATTATTTACAAACTATTTCAATTTGACACTATTTTAATTAAAAAAAATTAACCTTAAACTCTTGAAACAATTTAACTCTCGTTATTTTAATTTCGATCAAAATCCGAAGATCCTTTCTCTTGTTTTCACGTTTAAAACTCCATGATGGAAAATGGGATGCACATGATGATGATGATTGATGTGCTTAGTGATGTTTGGTGCATTCCATGCCCCTGCACGCATCTCCTCCCTTGGGGACCAAACAAGTAACGTGTCGGATAAAAATTCTCTGCCTTTTTTCAGTGTTTCTACTTATGCCGCAATACTAAAAGACACAACAAAATTAAATTTTAAGTCTTAACCCTAAATTTTAAATCGTAAACCCTACACCCTATACCCTAAAAAGTACACCCTACCCTAATTTCTTAAACCCTAACCATAACTCCTAACCTAAAACACTAAACCTAATTTTGAGTGTATAACACAATTAGATGCACCGAAAAAAGTTGAAGATTTTCATCCGTAACGTGTCATATCCTAACATTGCCGCTCTGCGTCCAGTCACGTGATCCCTGCCTCGATCACCCACTGCCCCTACCTGCTGACCTGTCCCCCGAACCTAACCCTCTACCTTCCATGTAGGCTTGGACAACCTTTTTTTACCCCCCGAACCTGCCACTAAGGCAACAAAAACCAAGAACAGTAGAAGAAAACATAAACAACAATAATAATGAAAAACTAATAGTGTACTAAAATTAAAAAGACATTCCCAGTGTGTTAGAATTAGAAAGTCCGCCGTCAACGCTGTGCTATTCGTCTTCTCTAAGAAGCCATTCACCAAGGACCACCATTGCTTCTTCTCCAAGCCACTCATTTTTTTTCTTCATTAGATTAGTTTCGCCATTAAAGGGTTTCACGTTTGTATTTCCACGAGAAACCGCTAGTCTTCTCTCACGGAAAAAGCTTCATTTGCCAACTCAAAAGCTTCACCTTTTTGTTCTTATATAACAATCTACTTCAATACCCCACCTCTTTACTCCACTGGGAATTTTGGGTCTTCTTTAATTCATCGATTCAATGCCATTAAAGGGTTCTTATGCTCTGTTTTTGGTTGCTCTGTTTCAATGCCGATTTCTGGGTTTTGCGATTTTAGACCCCGTTGATTTCTTGGCTTTACAGTCCATTAAAAAGTCTCTGCGGGATTTGCCCGGCTCTAATTTCTTGGTTTCCTGGGATTTTACTTCCGATCCTTGTAACTTCGCCGGCGTTTACTGTGAGTCGAATAGAGTGGTGGCTCTTAATCTCGGCGACCCCCGTGCTGGTTCGCCGGGTTTAACCGGAAGGATTGATTCGGCCATTGGGAAACTATCTGCTCTCGTCGAGTTAACCATTGTTCCGGGTCGGATCTATGGGCCGTTGCCGGTGTCAATCTCGCAATTGAAGGGCCTTCGTTTTCTTGCGATCAGCAGGAATTTCATCTCCGGGAATATTCCGGGGACTCTGGGACAATTGAGGAGGCTTAAAACTCTTGATCTCAGCTACAATCAGCTCACCGGAGGAATCCCTCGCTCTATCGGAACATTGCCGGAGCTCACCAACGTTATTCTTTGCCACAACCGTCTCTCCGGTTCAGTTCCACTGTTTCGTTCCCAAGTCCTATCCCGGCTGGACCTCAAACACAATGCTCTCTCCGGCTGGCTCGCTCCAAACTCCCTCCCTGCTTCCCTTCAGTTCCTCTCCCTCTCATGGAACCAGCTGACCGGACCGGTAGACAAGCTTCTATTCCGGCTCAATAAGTTAAACTACCTAGACTTAAGCTTGAATCGATTCACAGGTCCCATCCCGGGCCGTTTGTTCTCGTTTCCAATCACGAACCTTCAGCTGGAAAGGAACTTCTTTTCCGGCCCGGTCCAGCCGGCCGATCAAGTGACGATACCGACCGTCGACCTGAGCCACAACAGATTGTCGGGCCACATATCACCAATGTTCTCGACCGTACAGAATCTTTACTTGAACAACAACCTGTTCACCGGTGAAGTCCCGGCCAGCTTCGTGGACCGGATATTATCGGCCAGAATACGAATACTTTATTTGCAGCATAACTACTTGACCGGAATCGAGATTAATCCGACGGCGGAGATTCCTCTAAGGAGTTCGATATGTCTACAGTATAATTGCATGGTGCCGCCCGTTCAGACGGCGTGCCCGTTGAAGGCGGGTAAAGTGAAAACCAGGCCCGCCGCCCAGTGCAACCATCGGAAAGGATAGAATTGGTAATTTTGACATACTTTCGGGTAAAAATGGAATTTTAGGATACAATTTATTTTCGCGGGTGATATTTTGTGGGTAGAGGGTGAAAATAAGTGAGTTTATTGTTGTTAATACATTAGAATTTAAAAATTAGAAATTTTGCCATCTTTATTATTATTTTTTCATTTTGTGGTCTATTATGTACTTAATTATATTAAAATTAAAATACTTGGGGACAAGTATTATTTGAGATGCACGAGACCTATAAGTTAGATGGATTGGTTTTAATTCGGATTAATTTTAGATTCGAGTCATTAATGACTGGAATTGTGTTGTGTTCAATCAATTTAATTTCTTTGTGTATCTATTTAAGAGTTTAGGTCGTATAATTCTAAGGATTTAAAGTTTATATTTTAAATTATATTGTTTAAATAGAAATGTTGTATAAATATTTCACACGTATTGTATATTAAAATATAACTATTTTTATCAAAATTTTGAATTTGAATGAAAAAAATGTATAAATGGAAAGTAACATGATGTTCCACAATGACAATTACCTAGGTGTGCTTGTCTGATGTGGATATTATTGGATAGTGGTGGTCCACAAACCATATTCCACGTTAGGAAACTAAGAAATGACCTTTCTTTGATTGCTACTTACAATTTGCATTTTTGGTTAATGTAAGGTTTGAGACGTCAATTATTTAGTTAGTATGAGTTAGATTTAGTTAGTTCAATTGACTAAGCACGGGCGATGGAAATCGAAAGTTTTTATAAACGTATTTGGAGTTTAGAATTTAGGAATAGTGGGTAAAATTTACAGTTTAAGGTTATAATTTAGGGTTTATAGGTTCAAACTTAAATTCCTACACCCAGTGTATAGGATAATAATCCATATATAACCATAAACTCTAATTTCTACCCGCTATCTCTAAATTCTAAACCCTTACATCCTAAACTAAAACTCTAAACCTCAAAATTAAAACGTTTGTGGAAATTAAAAGTTTCTAACGCCCATGTATAGGATAATAATCCATGTATATATATGTATATACATATAGGATAAGTATCCTATACACAGGCGGTAGAAACTGAAAGTCTACAAGCGCCTTAGTTTTAGTGTATATGGAGTTAGTTTAGGGTATATGGTTTAGGGGTTTAGGTGTAGGATTTAGAATTTAGGGATAGTTGTTTCAATGTAAGGTTTAAGGTTATAATTTAGGGTTTATAGTTTAAACCTAAATCCTCACCATATTACCCTAAAAATTAAACCCTAACATATAAGCCATAAATTATAATCCTAAACCTTAAATTGAAACAACTATCCCTAAATTCTAACCTATGCCCTTAAACCCCTATATCATATACCCTAAACTAACTCTTTATACCCTAAAATTAAGGCGCTTGTGGAAACTTTAAGTTTCCACCGCCAGTGTATAAGATATTAATTCATATACATATATGTTGTGTTGTTGATGTTTTTCTTGTCTCGAAGGGATACAAGTGGAGATAAAAAGAAAAGAAAAGTGAAAAGTGAAGGGTTGATGAGTTATTGCGTGCAGCTTTCCATTAGCACGAGCTTGGCGAAAAAGAAAACACGACCTTACCCAAACATGGATTAAGGTTTAGAGTTTAGAGTTTAGAGTTTATTATACATTTTTTTTCTTCATATTGAAAACCAACAAAACAAAACCAGAATTATTTCAAAAAAACAGAGTCTAAACCATCTCTTTCACGTATGGAAAAGAAGAAAGAAAAAGGAACACCTAATCTTAGGTTGGATTGAGACAGGATGTAACATTTATAATAACATTACACTTTCTAGCCACATGGGAGGGGAGTATAGCAATATATTAACATGTAAAACTCAAAATTTAACCCCATTTATTTTGATTCAGAGACCGTAAAATTTATACAGATATGTTAATTTTAGGGTTGATGGATCTTATTTAGTGTTTAGGACATAGTTATCCGGAACGCAATACGATACGAAATGGGGAACATCACTGCCGTTTCATTTAGTGTTGAAATTATAAATGTAATTATATTACTACTACTAATATAATAATGATAAATTTTGAAATTAAGAATCAATTTTAAGTTATTAAAATCTTGTATTAAATTGAAATTTATAAATTTTTTGAGATTAATTTTAAATACCCATTAACAATTAGGGTTTTTAACATCACTGCCGTTTTATTTTACTCGACTATCTCTCTTTTTCTACCTGTTTATTTTCCTTTCCTCCTTACTTTCTCCTAAAGCCATGCATACCAAGTTGCGTCCCACGTCATCTTGTTAGTCCGTTTAGGATCGTCGTTCTAGGAACAACGTACAGTGGGCCGTTCCCAATTCCGAGTAACTATGGTTTAGGATTTAGACTTAAAATGAGTTTACTCTTTAAAATCAACCCTAAACTCTTAACTTCTAAATCCTAAATTTTAACCATGAACCGTACAAATTAAGCTCCTAAACCTTAAACTATAAAATATAAAGGAGTAAATTACAGAGCGTGTTGTTTTACCTGTTTATAATGTTACACACTGCATACTACTACCAAGTAATATATGGACTGTTGTCTGTGGGAGTTGTTGATTAATTTAGCTATATATTGAATATTCTATACATAGGCGGTGGAAACTGAAAGTTTCTACAAGTGCCTTAGTTTTAGGGTATAGAGAGTTAGTTTAGGATATAGGGTTTAGGTGAATGAGGTTAGAATTTAGGGTTAGTTGTTTCAACTTAAGGTTTATGATTATAATTTAAGGTTTATATGTTAAAACTTAAATCCTCACCATATTACCCTAAAAATTAAACCATAACCTATAAACTCTAAATTATAACCATAAACCTTAAATTGAAACAACTATCCTAAATTCTAAATCCCTACACCTAAACTCCTAAACCCTATACCTTAAAACTAAGGCACTTAAAAAATCTTTCAGTTTTCACCGCTAGTGTATAGGATATTAATCCCTATAATATTACTATGAAACTTAAAAATTTTAAATTAGAACTTGTTGATTCTTCATGCAGAATCAAGGAAGAAAATTAGGGTTTCATTGAAGCGTATAAACAAGCTTACACAGGGAGTTGTATTGTTTATTTATGTGCAGCTAAAAAAGTTTTATACATGGAAGTGTAATCGTACTGTTAAACAATTACACTTTATTCAATGATAATGTAAAATATGCAAGAGCTGCTGCTTAAAACACATGCAGATACATTTAACGATATCACCTTCAATAGTAATATTGCCTCTGGACTCTCTTCTTGTTCATAGGGGACGCTGCTTCTCCGTTGCCGGGGAATTCCCACTTAACCACGTCTCCGTCCCAGGAAGAGCTGACCAGCATGGGGTAGTTCGGGTGCCAACTACAGTCCCTTACTGGTGATGTATGGTGCTTTAGTACTGCAACTTGAGTTCCGGTTACCTGTAAGGTATAACCGTGTTATTACGCTCGATAAAAGAGATTTTGGTTGTATAGCATAGGCCACCAGGATTTGGTATTCATGCAATGGCTAAGCACATTATGCTGCAGTCTCTAATTTAGACTCGTTTCAGTATAATCATTCATTGCAGGATGGCAATATACGTTTTTGTAACATACACAACCGCACTTTGGCCCGTGCTGCAACACTAATTTACACCGTGATGTATGTTGTGTGCAACGGTGACTCCGAAGGCAATCTATAGGAAAAACATATCAAATTTTGGTTACTTACCACATCATAAATATAAACCCGAGAATCGTGAGATCCAGTGTAAATGTACCTTTGGCCAGTGCTGCAACAAAAGAATCAAGAAAATGGTGACATGTTATTAAATACTTTAACCCCAAGCTAACAGTTGGGTAAAGGGCAAAATATTGTCAATCTGACTAATATCAAGCAAACACAGAACAAGAGTACTCACCTGTATTCGGGGGAAAATAACAGCAAATAAGAGTACTCACCTGTATTGGGGGGGAAAATAACAGCGGATAAGAGTACGCAAGACCGAGTGACCCTTATAAGTAGCCACGGATTGGTCACACGGGTGTCTCAAATCTCTAGCCAGTGGTGGGTAGTCCATCCATCTGTAATCCCATTCATAATTCCTAAGCCCTCCTAGATTGCTGCAATAACATATAAAGATCTGCTAAATAGCATGCACACATGACATATGCATGCAGAGAAAATCTAAACCATGCACATTGGAAGCCAAATGAAAAAGCATACCAAGAGGTATTGGAGGATATTTTTCTGATATCCCAAAGCTTTATAGTCTGATCTTTACCGTTTGATATGAAATAACGACCATCTCCACGACTGTCGAGAAATGTAATACCTTCTAGATGTCCCATCAAGACTCCTGCTGGCTTATCTTTTGCAATGAAGCAACGTCTATCCCACACCTAAACAAAATCAAAACATTATCGTCTTTTACTTCATCAAAAGCGAAAATACAGCATCTCTATACCCCCCCACACTTTCAGTAGCATGTTTAGGCTTTTCTTGACTTGATTTTACCTTGCAGAGATTATCATCACTACCGGAATATATCAAATTGCCACTTTCATCGGCAAAGGTTACCGTGTTAACATCTTCCTGCAAGATGAGAAAACGAATCAACTTTAGGTCCCCGGAAATTAGAGATCCAAATAGGGAAAGTGGTCATCACATTACGTGACATGAGAGTGGGAAGCAAGGTCAAAGCAACAATCCAAAAATAAAGCACATTGTAGTTAGTGAGTGATTTGCAAAAAGTACATTTGTTTCCTAGGATATTCAATCCCTTAATTCTCTTGTTCATGCAACATTCGGCAGTTTAACGACAGATATCTAATGCAGGAGCTAACTTAGATACCACAACAAGTAGACAGAGGCAACAATACCAAGCAATAAAATAATTATAAAAACGACAAGCTTATCATATTGAGAATACACAAGCAGTGAACCCACAGTGTGTGCCACAATTCGAAGGGAAAGCTTGTTTGCTTCAAGATCATAAACATATATTGAGTCGTCACTGCTTCCAGCAACAAGTTCTCGTCCATCGGTTGAAAATTTCACAGAGAATATTCCAAAAGAATATCCTCTATACTCATTAGAAATAAAGTCCAATCCTTCATGGATCTCCTGATAAACATTAGAACGCCAAAAGTGAGGCCAAAAAGATTGTTGGGAAAATTAATGCTTCGACGAATATACTAGACATACATTATCGAAATATTTCATGTTGTTCTACTATAAACCACAAATGCTTACCCCAAAAATATGATTCTTCTAGTTACTCTATTCATTCTCACCTTCTATATATGTGTGTATGTGTGTGCGTGTGTGTACGTAATAGTCATGACCCGGCATGAGAGTCTTGTACGTGAAACCAATAAACTAATAGCCATCCTTATTTCCACGATCACAAAGGAAAGAATTTTACCGTGACGTTTGCATGGGATTCTGTGGTAGCAGACCCAACATTAACAATATGAACGATAGGTGACATGCTGCTATAAACCTGAAATAAAGGAATATAAATTTAATTCAGATATCTGCAAAAAAAAAATCATTTAACGCTATTTAGAGACGAACCTTTGACTTACCAAATGCAAATGATGTTGAGTGTAATAAAAGAAGCAATAGTGTGATAAGAAAATGAAATATTGACATGTATTAAAACATTCATTCTGTGTTTAGAGTTGGAAAGAAACTAGTCCAAGTTAACACCTTAACTTCATATCTTATAAATCATTACAAAAATGATTTGCTCGAATAATGGTGGTTGCATTTCAATTTAAGAGTCCTTGTTCTTTATTCCTTGGCCTTTTAATCTTCCCAGTTATTTGCAGTTTGTAGAATTTTAGGTTGGCTTTAGGTAAGCAAAGAAAAAAATACTGAGAAGTCAGGTTAACACAGATTATCAACCTAGTTATCGGTAACAAAGCCATTACAAGAAAACTTGAGCGTGAAAGCCAACAGATGACCGGACAAAGCAGGCACGCATGGACGCATGTATAGACGTGCAGACAAATCTATTACGTGGATTACAAGCTCTGTGTAGGGAGTGGATGGTTCTTGCCTTCTTCTGCCCAAGTTCATGAAACAACATCTTATATTTGTTCCTTTTTAGAACACAAAACAAAGATCGGGATGTCAGAGACTAAAGTTTTATCTGGTATTGTTTTCTCATGCCCCATAGTGAGTGAGACCACAACATCCTATATGATACACTGATACGTTCGGCACTCAGAAGCTATCCGCTTCTACTCATCATTGTTAACCCTTGTTTGTAACAAAAGCTGAGGTGCTAGTAGAATACCAAAAGGCTTAAGAAAATGGTGGTGCAAACTGCAAATTGAGTTGCTTTTTATCGATTCGGTGCATTTCATGCACCATCTTAGCCATGATGTTCTCCACATAAGACATGTCAAATATAGTAGTTTTCGAAAAGTTCTAGTTCACAGGAAGGAAGAGTTTGTTCAAGCAATATATTCCCTTAGCATCAGAAACTTTGTTTAGACTAATGAGTAAAAGTAACTCAATTGAAATTAACCACATCTCATACGAACTCACAAGATGGCGCTGATCGGGAGAAAGGGATGTATCGGTTACTGTCCACCGCAAACTTTTAGCAAGAATGTTCTTCCGAACTTTCCAACCTCTATCTACGTCATATATTCTAATATTGCTTCCCTGAAACCAAACATTCACAATAAAATTAAATCAAATATGTTACTACCTACAATCCAATCAATTCAATGTCAAGTCAATCTCACTCAGATATAAGGCAATGACCATACCTGAAATCCAGCAATAAACAGAGAACCGTCGGCTGAAAATTGAGAAACATAGGCCCGGCTGGTTGTTTGGTCCACAAGCCAAGGACCATTTACTGGCAAATACCTGCTAAGCATGTGACAACGATCTGCGGATGAGAATCTTCCTCTTCCTGAAAAATTACCTTCTCGACCTGCCAACATCCTCACCGGTGAAACAGGTAATTGCTGCTTTCCAGGCATGAGTTGACGCAGTCGGTCGGGAGGCCCTGATCTGAGGTTTGTAAGCTGCGCAATCTCGTCGTCTACTCTACGAAATGGTTTGTTGGGCCTATTACTGCTACCAGCTTCAGTAATGGCATTGCCACCATCAAACAAATCAGATTCTATATCCAGCCTACTCATGGTGTACCCCATTTCATCGACGGCAATCCCACCGGCTGTAACGAACATTCTTTCAATATAAAGTCACTAATTCACTGCCAATATTTTCTTATGAACAATCCATACACATATCTTCTAACCCTTCATGCCAAAGTTCATTTTTTGGGTTCTCAACATGTCAAACCTGAAAAAAAAAAACAAAAGAAACAGATGGAAATTGGGTATATGAAGAGTTTTAAAATGCCAAGAACAAAATATGGAATTCAAATAGACAAAGGAACTCATGATCAATGGTCAAGCGCACAGTTTGACCAACTTTAAGTCACTTTTCATACCCAGAAAAGATGTAAGAAACCCAACACAGTGAAAAATCTTAACTTTTTAATTAGCTAAAAATCACATATAATCTATTCTACCACCATAAATTTAGTGAAAGGCATGAAATTTTAACCAAACCCAGTTCCAAAAACAAGCCAAAAAGTAAACTTTCTTCCTCAGTTGCTCAGAATACGTTATAGTTACCACTAATTCAGACTTACAAAACAAAAGTGAAATAAAAAGAAAATTCCAAGCTTTGAACACACAAACGAGAATTGAATACTCAATGAAATAACTTGTTTTAAAAAAATGGTGACTTTAAAGAGCTGCAATTGTGGATAAGAGAAGAATAAAGCTTACCTTTTTCAGTTACACTTAGAGGACCCTGAAAGTGTTTTAGATGCTGCTGAGAATCATTCAGACAAGGAGTTTGCCGGCAGATGTTAATATTAAAGCTTTGATTTTGGAATTTGGGGAGAAAGTTATCTTCTGGGTTTATGGATTTGGGGTTGTTGATGATTGGAGAGGTGCAATAAGTGCATGGTCGCTTCACATATTGACACGTGGTAGTTTCACAGGTTGAGCTTGTTTTGTCAGTATTTTCAAGTTTTTCACTTTGTCATTCCCTTCTCAGTTCTCACCCTTCTCGTCTTAACAGTAAAAGTTACCCTGTTTTTTCCCCTTCATGGATTGGTGCGTGGATTGAGGGTGAAAGCACTTTCCAATTTCCATGTAACACTCTACATTTCTACCATGCAAATTTGAAATTTACACAAAAAATATATATAGGTCCTGAGATTTTGGAGGTTGGTTTAAACAAAAATTTAGGTCTTTAATAATAAGTATTAAAAAAATATTTTTTTAGTTTTTAATAATAAATAAAAAAATTTAAAAAATATTTGACTCGAATAATTTGATCCGTTGACTCGCCAACCCCAACATGTGAAAAATAACAAATTATGTTTAGTGTGCGAATATGTTACACACAGATTTGCATAGGAAATTAAAAGGTAAATACTAAATTTACAAATGTAATTTTTTGGCTTAACGGTATCAAAGGCCCCTGAATTTTTTTAAAAAAAAATTAATTAAGCCCTTAATGTTTTTTACACTTAATGTCACCCTCAAACCTCAAAATTTAACAAATTCAACCTTTTGATCGACGGAATCCATCATTGACCGACGAAATCTGTTAAATTCTTAAATATGGGTCGTTTATATGCCACATCACCTGCCAAATATTGAACATTTATTTATAAACTAATGACGTGAATTAAAAACGCTGGCATTGATTAAAAAAATATTTAAAAAACAAAACGCTTATTAAATCCTAACTGGTTGGCTTGGTGGTTTAATGTTAGTCTTTGTTTTCAAAAGGACATGGATTGAATCCCCAGTTGCAAGGAGAGTTTTAAACCTTGTTTTTATCTATTTAATGGGGTGGTGACATGTGTCACCACCACATTGGTTAAAAAGAATTATAAAAATACTACATGGACCGCTGACTAGGAGAAAAGAAAATAAAAATAAAAAATGTCACACTAATTTTATCGTTAATTTTAAACGGCAGATGCACTATTTTAAAAATAAAACTTAATTTTAGTATTATTTTGTAAAAAAAATAAATAGATGAAGTACTAAAATAAGAAAATGAAATAAATAGGGTACTAAATATGGAGTTTTTTTTAACGTACCATCTCAGCAATTTTATTGAAACTGAAAAAAAAAACAATTACAAAACTAAAACAAACATAGGAAAGAAAACCAAACTATAGCTTTACAAACATAAAAACTAGCTCAGGTGATCCAAACCCTTGATTAACCATCGTGGAGACGAACTGAAGCTCAAATCAAAGGCTAATAAAGCAATCAAAGATTGCCCAGACCACATGCATCATGAATCTACGGCGGATCAAGCCATCGCCGATCTGCATCAGCCGCGAGAAGCACCGAAGGGGGAGCGTCTTCTAACCAGTACCTATCCACAGATTCATTCTTTCCCACCATCGCCGTAGAAAACGCCGTGCTATTTCCTTTTCGGCCCACAAAATAAAAGGAGCAGCTCCGGAATCTTCTTGAAAACGCCTTAATATCCGCCACGAGAGGTATCCTCATTTGGGGAAATCACTTTTGTGATTACTGTTCGCGAATCTCCTTCAACAATTTCAGGTACCGTTTGTATTGAATTTTCATGCACAAGTTTGTTTCTAGCAAACCATAATGCCCATATAGAAATCGTGATTATTGGATGTTGATTTGAGATTTAAGCCATTCTTTAAATGACTTGTAAAAATTCTACGAACATAGGTAAATAAACGCGCACCAGGTGTTTGTAAAAATGGCTAAATGACTTGTATCTATATTTACTTCTTTTATGGATTTGGGTTGCTTGTAGAATTGCAGGACCGTTTAGACGAAAGGATGGTGCCCCTAGAAGCGATCGTACCGGCAGCTCAAAACAATATAAACACGCAATTCATATTACTGGAGAAACGCAAGGCAACTCGAGATGGTCAAAACAGGATGTGCTTGGCGCTTGCGGCGGACAAGACAGCAGCAGTTCACTTGCAACTTTGGGGCGACGAGTGTGAGGCATTTGAGGCAGGTGATATTGTTAGGATGGAGAATGGGATTTTCTCCTACAACAAGAACAACTTGGTGTTGAGAGCAGGCAAGAGAGGGAGAATAGAGAAAGTGGGGGAGTTCACCATGGAATTTGTGGAAACACCTAATTTGAGCGAGATTAAATGGGTTCCCGATCCTAACAATTCCAACAGGTATGTTCGTCACACTGTTATTTCCGCTCATTCACGAATCTTCCCCCCGATTCCCTAGCTGTTCATGTCTGAATTTCCTTTTTGGCTGTCTTTATGTTCCCATGTCACCATTGGCAATACAAAATTCCAAACATTTTGTCATGTTTTAGTGATTCTCATTCGTAATAAAGGATTGTAGTTGTTTTACTTGTTATATTCATGAACATATATGTCAATAGCATCTAGATGCATTGGCGATCGACTCGTTTAAGATGATATAAACCCTCTCTTCTCCGATAATAATGACACATTATTATGATGATTTAAACCACCTATAGAATTAGTTAACGACGAAGCATTTCTTCCTAATTTCTCCTGCATTCCCTGTGAGAACTCCAATGGCTCCCATCTTCTTAATCGACCGTGCAAACTCCGCGAAGAATTTGTTCTGGTTAAGCAACTGGTTGACGATGTTGGTTGAGCCGTTGTTTGTCAAGAGGGTGGCGTCCGACTGAAACAGGCCCCTGTTTTGCTTAAGCGTGACATAATAGTTACTATCGAAGGCCAGCACGCTAATGGGATCCATCGGCACGAAGGTCGTGTTGTCACTAAGGCTTTGGCATTGGGTCTTCAAAAAAGCTGCATAAGTTGCATTCAAGGAAGGATCTTGATCTCCTCTTCCAGTAAAGTTGTATAGCCTGTTGCTGAAGGCATTGCAGTGGCCTACGCCGAACGTATGAGCACCTACGTTGAACTTTCCGTTAGCACTTTGTAAGTCGTTTCCAACATCGTTATGCTTTCTTATTAATAGTACCTGATAAGACCACCAAGTCACGGACGTTGAGGCTTTGGTTTGCGAAATTTCGAACAAGGGTGGTGAAATTTGAGGAAGGGGAAGGAATATTAGCCAGCACCTCGGAAATTCGCGACACCGTGCCGTCTCTTCTACCGGTAAAAACTTCCCACAACGGCCTTTGGAACTGCAAGTAATTGAATTGTTAAATGCTTTCACCTATCAAAATTAACATCGTTCTGGTTTAACTTACTTTGAATGACACAGCATCCCTAGCAGCCAAGGCCAGAACATCAGCACAAGATACCACGTTCGGACATTTCTTCTCGACTTCCGCTTTTATGTCATCGATGGCATCAAAACGGGACAGGGTTTGGTTCGGAACTGCATCTTTCTCGGCAGTGTTGTTAGCCGTCGAGTTCAACAGGATCGAAGCATCGCACCCCTGATTTTTTTCCCGATAACATGCAACGTAGGTGAGCATTTATGATTTAACATTCTTCAACGTGCTAGTATAATACAGTATTTAGCAGTCCTTACCCTAACAAAACAGTCATGAAAATGCATTCTCAGGAACTTCGCCGGCAATGTGGGATCGTTGGCAACACGTTGCTCGGTAGCATTCTTGATTATCTCCTCCGCATCGCGGCATTTATCGGCGTAATAATTCTTCTTAAGACCACCTCCATGGCAGGTCCCGGCAACTCCAAAAACCACAATGCAAACCAAAACAAAAGCCTGGTTTCTCATCTTGTGACTGTAATAATTGAATCTGGTAATGCCATAGGCTAAAACAAGGTGTGCCATTTTTATACTCGTCGTTTTGGAATCTTTTCTAGGAAAGAATCCAGTTAAGCAAAGGTGTATTTTAGTGAAAACAATGATTAACGTTACAATCTTAATTTGAGATTAAAGCATAATTGACTAGTTTTTTCAGCCAATAATTGGCTCTTTACACGACCATCAACAAATGAATGAACTAATACGTGTTTATAGTTCATACTCTGAAACTATATATATATACATATGTGATTAAAGTCTATATATAATTTTCACAGGCACGAACCAACTTGCCTCAGTGGTTAAGGGAACAATCCGATTGTTGTTCTTAGAGGTCACGGGTTCGAGCACCAGCAGTTGCAGCAGGGTGATTGAGTGTTCATCGTCAAATGGTTGAGAGTATATTTAGAACGGATACTACTATGATTTATATATAATACACAACCGTAAAAAAATTAGTTTCCACAAGTGCCCTAAACCCCTAAACTCCACACCCTAAATGAAGTCCCTAAATCCTAAAATTAAGGCGCTTATAAAAAAATTTAGTTTCCACCGCTAGTGTATCAAATAACTATCCTTTAATATATATATATATACTTCAATACAATTCATACGACTTTCAACATAGTTTTGATAATTTTTTTAATTATCGGTATCTGATTCATTAGTCAACTAATTTAAATCAAGTTTTGTAGAGGCTTAATATAGGAGCAATTCTCCCGACCTAATTTTCTCTATTCACAACATTAAAATTCAAACCTCTGACCTTGCTTAAGTAACTCAATTTTGATAATTATTGGTACAACTTTAAAAACATTTTTGTAATGACTTTTATTTTAGTAATTAGAAATGATATAATATAATCAAGTAGGAAAGATTCGTTGCATGGATTATGTTAATTGCAATAAATTACACAAACGAAAACAAAACACCGTCATTAATTAAACCCCAAAGCAAAACATTAGAGTCAAACATGTTGGAAAAACAAGAGATTGGTGGTGTTGTGTTCATACAATAAAATAATTAATTCTTCACCATATGCATAGTTCAGAAGTCAAGCTCTCAACCGAAAACAATGGCGTTTTCTTAACAAGCTGAGAATAACTATAATTTAGCTCAACTACCCAATATTTAGGGTTCATCAAACTGTAACTTGTTGATGGGTAATGGTCGGATAATAATCAGAATACAAGATTTTCTGATTAATTAACGATTCTCAATATACCGAATAAAATTTTCAGTTTTAAGCATTAACCTTAAATTTTAAATTTTAAATCATAACCTCTAAATCTAAATAATACAACATACATTTAACTCCTTAAACCTAATTTTTTAATGTAGATATAAAAAGAATACCGAAAAGTGATATAATATTTGTATTCGTAGTTAACAAGCGTTAAGATTATCGATTCTTAAATACAATGGCATGAAATGATTGGGTTGAACCTGGGCTCAAATCATCTGCCTTTGACAAAACCGTTTGAAAGATTAAATTAAAATTTTGATTTTTTTTTGAGATTCACTTGTAATTTTTAAAATTCAGAGAGATTTAATGAAAATTTTCAAAATATATTATTTTAAAAATATTAAAATATATTTTTATTAGTTTTTTCAGGGTAGGGTAGCTCATTGTTTAAAGTTTTGCGTATATGTCAAATAATTATATTATATATCATAGTTTTATTTTTAAATTAGCATAAACTACAGTTAGATTGATTCAGTTTATATACTTTCTTCACACTACAAAACCATGTAATATTACATGCCCGATAATATGAAGCGAAAAATGGCAATACTTATAAGGAGTAATAAATAGGCAAAATGACAAAAAGATGTTCTAATGTTTGCATGTTTTGTTATTTGGTCTCTATATTTTTTAAAGCAAACAACACTCAATATTTTAATTTGATTTAAATATGCCCCTGTTGAATGAAAACTGCCAGTCAACTGATGGTCAACGGTTGATTCTGATTGGACTTGTCACGTGTTAAGATCGGCTGACGTGACATATGTCACTACAAATTTTTAAAAAAAATTATTTTGGTATACCCTTCTTTAGACTGACTATCATGCTGACACGTGCCAAATATGATGTTGACTGACAGTTTCCATCCAACATGGGCATATTTGGATCAAATTGAAACGTTGGGGGTTGTTTGCTCCAAAAAATAAAAGGCCAATGACAAAACATGCAAACATTGGGGCATTTTTTTATAATTTTACCTAATAAATAAATGTATTTATATTTAATACATTGTCGGTAGGAACTAAACTTTAAAATTTAGAGTTTAGAGTTAGATTTAGGAATTTAGAATTTTAAACTGAATCCATAAATTTTAAAACTAAACTTTTAAGTTTTATCGTTAGTGTATGAAATAATTACTCAAATGGATGAGTTTTAGTTTTAAAAAATAAATTTTAACATGAGTAGGCATAAAAAACGGGTAAAAATCATCTGCCCCTTCTATGCCTCACACTAAAAATCACTTAAAAAATTAAATTCTAAACTCTAACCCTAATTTTTACATCCGAAACCCTAAACCCTACACCCTACTTTAATTTCCTAAACCATAACAACCCTAATCTTGAACCTTGAACTCTAAACCCTAAACACACTATTTTAAAATAAGGACAGACGATTTCGATTAAATTTAATTCAAATCATAAAATATCGTATTGATTTTGATTACAAATATTACATATGAATGAACAATGAATATAAACGGAAACAATAACTACCATTTAAATCCATGACTAAAAACCATGCCTAAAGTCTTAAGATGCTAGACAGGCTTCCCAAAACAACCTGTTCTTCTCTTTCAAGGGTTTGGCTGAATCAACAGAAACAGAAGATGATTTCTTCCCATTCCTCACTCCTCCGTCGAAACTCCGACGACGATCGTCCCTCCGATTCTTATGCAAAGGAGCCTCCCCTTCATCATCACCAACACTTGCTTTGTGTTCTAAGCCATTAAGCTCTCCAACACCAGGGAGAAGCTCAGGTGCAGTAGCATCACAGCTACATGACTCTGCATCATCATCAACAACAACAGCAGACATGGCAGGTTCAAAACACCCTGTTTCAGAATCTCCAGTGGCCTCAAACAGCAAGAAAGAAGAGATGTCAATGGCTTTACTTTTAACATCCATAAATGAAAGCTGTAGTTACTTGATTTGTTTTTGAAAGTCTCTCTCCCTATAATATATATTAGGAATTTTGTGTGCTTATTGGTTGGCTAATAGATAGATATACTATTAAAATATTAATTTAGGGAGTTGAAAAAAAAGATAACTATATTTTTAGTACCTCACCTTTACCCGTTTTCTTATTTTGATATCCTACTTATTTTTTGGTAAAATAGTACCTAACATTTATGTTTCTATTTTGATACCCCGCCGTTAAAAAATTAACGGAAGGTTGACTAGGAGAGAGAAAATCACACGGGACATGCTACCACATCATTTTCTCTCTCCTAGTCAACACGTCACGTGTGATTTTTCTTCTTCTAATTAGCTTTCTGTTAATTTTTTAACGGTGGGTATCAAAATAAAAACAAAATGTAACGTTAGGTATTATTTTGCCAAAAAATAAGTAAGATACCAAAATAAAAAAACAGGTAAAGATGGAGTACTAAAAATGTAATTATCTCAAAAAAAATATAGAGAGAGTTAGCCTGTTGGATATTGAAAGTGTATGCTGAAATTGAAAAACTTGTGAGTCTCATTTCATTGAGAAGAAGAAAGAGATTCTGACATCTGCCTTTTTACTTTTCTAGAAGGAATGCTTTTGATATAGATAGATCAAATTTCAGACCTACCCTTCTAGAAGAAAAATACATATAATATACGAATACCAAATCTTCTAGAAACCAAATTGTCGACTCCCCCATATTCTACTTGTACCTGTTTTAAACGTTTTTACCCTCATGTAAGAGGAAAGCAAGTAAAAATCAGACAAAGGGATAAGAAATTCAGTGTTCCTCAAATAAATCTCGGATGCGAGTCTTTAAAATGAACAAAATAAGTCCTATTATACTAAGAAAGTATATATTATAAAAAAAATCAATTTGAATAAAATTCTTTCATAATCAAGTATCTATCCTTTACATACTTTGAGACCCATAAATTGCACTAAGAAAGTATTTTTGTATTTTTTTTTACTAATAAATTTCTCATGTTGTGTGATTTTTTTCTAAAAGGCCTTTTCGCATAAATTTTAGTGTGTTTTTTATTGTGCTATCATATATTTGTCATTGTCTTCCAACTATTAAGATCCAATACGTTACAAAATATAAGTTCGACAACCCACGCCGACCATGGAAAAATTAAAGACCTTGCCTTTAAACCATGTTTGAAGCACTGTTCAAGAAAAGTGACCGAATGTTTGGGTCAATTTTGTTTCCAAAAGATAAGGATAAACTACTAGCTTTGACCCTATGCAAACAAAGAAGACCTGTATAATTCAAGTATTTTACCACTACTCAAATACTCAACCCAGCAATTTTCTTATTAATTTGGAACCCTTTTGTCAAAATTGAGTGAATAGTAGCAACAATTATATAGAATTGTTTATATGAAGAAAAAAAATGACAATCTAGAATGACATTTAAAAATAGGGTAACCCAAACATAGAAGATATGATATTATAATGGGCAATGGAGAATGCAATGAGGCGTGCAAAGAAAAGGGGGGTGGATTGGAATGTTTACTAGTAACGTGCACTAGATTATCATTAATACAACATTATATATATATATATATATATATATATATATATAGGAAAATACTTTGATGCACAATACACAAGCCCTTTAATTTTAGGGTTTAGGGTTTAGAGTTTTAGGTTAGGGTTTAGGGGTTTAGTATGTAGGGTATATAATTTAAGGTTTATGGGTAGAATTTAGAATTTAGAGTTTAGGATTTAGGGCTTAGGTTTTAGGTTTTAGGTTGCTAGGGTTTGTGATTTAGATTTTAAATTTTATAAAAGGAATGTGTAAAAAAAATTTACACAGCTTGTGCATCAAAATAAAACCCATATATATATATATATATATATATATATATATATATATATATATATATATATATATGGATAGGATCTAGTTACACAACTCTTTTAAGTTTGTACACGTTTTTTGAATCGATGGATGAGTGAAACGAATAGATGAAATTAACAGTAGAATATATATATATATATATATAAGTTAAGATCAGCTTACACAATGTCAAACTCTTTAGTTTTACACGTTTTCTGGATCGTTAGATGGGGGGAATGGATGACTCAAATTAACTTCTTACTCTTTTTTTCTAAGTGATAATCTTCACATATTTACTGTTAATTTCATCCATTTATTTCTCTCATCCAACGGTCCAAAAAACGTGTAAAACTTAAAGAGTTTTACATTGTGTAAATGGATCTTATCCCTATATATATATATATATATATATATATATATATATATATATATATATATATATATATATATATATATAGGAAAATACTTTGATGCACAAGCTGTGTAAACTTTAGTTTACACAAGCCCTTTAATTTTAGGGTTTAGGGTTTAGGGTTTTATGTTAGGGTTTAGGGGTTTAGTATGTAGGGTATATAATTTAAGGTTTATGGTTAGAATTTAGAGTTTAGGGTTTAGGGCTTAGGGTTTAGGTTTTAGGTTGCTAGGGTTTGTGATTTAGATTTTAAATTTTATAAAAGGATTGTGTAAAAAAAATTTACACAGCTTGTGCATCAAAATAAAACCCATATATATATAGGGATAAGATCAAATTACACGGTGTAAAACTCTATAAGTTTTACACCTTTTTTGGATCGTTGGATGAGTGAAACGGATGGATAAGATTAACAGTAAAATATGTGAAGATTATCACTTGGGAATTAAAAACACGGAGTTAATCTCAACCATCCATTTCCCCCATCCAACGATCCAAAAAAATGTGTAAAACTTAAAGAGTTTTACACGGTGTAAGTTGATCCTAACCCATATATATATATATATATATATATATATATATATATTGCAACCCACAAGAAAGGGAACTTATCTAATGTTAATGACAGGTTTTGGTTTGGTCTGCAACCAAACACGTGTTAAACAATTGATTAAGCTGCTTGATTGAATTCAATGATTGACAAAGAAGGTTTCGTTTTTTTTTTTTCTGGGCTTTCTTGCTTCATCTTTACTCTATTTTGAAGGTAATCTATCCGTTTTCAAATTCCATTTCATGCATGAGTGGTAGTGCAAAGGAGGTAAGGTGATAAAATTCCTGTTTGGCTGTTGTCCATAAAACAAAATACTGAAATCTGCTCTCAGCATTTGGGATTTGTAGATATTAAAAATAAACACCAAATAATGGAGATGGACCAGCATGGTTTGAATTAAGTAGTAAGTAGCTTCGTCTTGTAGAAGAAGAAAAAACCTTAACTTAAAAATATGTGCTTAAATTATATATTTTTTAGAACAGGTGTCTAATGTATTTTGACTGAAACAAGTGACTAAAATTTTATTTTATTAGTGTTTTAAGGTAACACCGTTAAAAAACTCATTACCCAATCAGAATTTAACACGTGTCTTTATTTTTAATTTTTTAATATAAAAAAATTGAAGAAAAAAATAATTTAAAAAAAATCTCCAAAAAAATTTCAATTTCCTAAAACCACAAACCTAAAATTGACGCCTATTATCATTGATAGTCTCGCCGGACCTGCCCCTGCTGCCTGAGGCCATCGCTCATTTTTCCCAACCACCCATCGTCAGTAACTGATGAGAGGGGTGTTAACCGAACGTCGAACAATTAAAATTTTTTACGTTCATCATTCGATTGACAACCCTCCTGCCAATTACCGGCAATGGGTGGTTGGGGCAACGACAAAGTCCGACGAGACTATCAACGGTAATAGTGACGTCAATTTTGGGTTTAAGGTTTTAGAGATTTTGAGACTATTTTATAATTTTTGAAAATTTTGAGATACTATTTATTTTATTTTATTTTTAGTTTATATTTTTAAAAAATAAATAAATAACAAATACCATGTGTCAATCTATTATTGAGTGATGAATATTTTTTAACAGTGTTACCTTAGAACACTAATGGAATGAAATTTTGGGCATCTACTCTAGTAAAAAAACATCAGGCACGTATCTCAAAAAAGTGTACAATTTAAGCACCTATTTCTGAGGGGAAAAAAACAAGGGTGAAAAAACTTCTATTTAAGAGATGGATGAAATGAACAAGGGAAAAGAGATGAATAGGAACACAAGCAAAAAGGAAATAGAAAAAGGTGCTGTTGAGAATGGTGGAATTTGGCGTAGGATATTGCTTTAATTTGTAACCTGTTTGAATTCAAATCAGCCGACCTCCCAACAAACCAAATAATGGGATACGTGGTGGAGCGGTAGAGATGAACCATTACTTTATGAAGCATGGGCTGTTTAATTATTTAGTATTTTTATGTGATTGAGATTTGAAAATTTGGGAAATTTAGGTAGGGTTTAATAATGAGGACCTGCTTATGAGTTATGACCCACCAAAAATGAAACATGACAATCACAAGATAGAACCAGCAAGAGGAATACAAATGATAAAAGAAAGGGGTTGGGGACTCACAAGACTTCAAGCAGCCAATGGATTTACATCGCCCGTACTCGAATCTGAATAACATAAAATGCGATTTTTTTGCTTTACGAGAAGAGTAGTCAAGAATTACTTACAGATGAAACAAGAATAATGTGGCGGCTGCATGCACCAAACACCCGCAGGAACATTGGCACTGTGGCATGACAAAGATGAGAGACACATGAAGGAACAGAAAATAAATGAGACAGCACATGACAATAAAATGGCCGGTGGCGTTTTCGATGTATTTACCAGCAGAATTGTCTACCCTCTAGATTTCGTTCTTTACATCAACTTCATAGGCAGCAACCAGCAATATTACCGGAAAAAAAACTATATCTACACAATGCCCCTTACAGAAAGATCATCTTAATGCGGTCATGAAAAAAATGAAAATAAGCAAGCATAAAACCAGAGAGATAAAAAACGAGTAAAGGGTTCATCATGCATGTCAGAATCGGATATTGAATGAGGCATTAATTTTAATCAAAGTGATGTCGTAAATTGATGATTATCATAAAGGACATAGATGGTGCGTTAATTTTTGCTAATGTTTCATGATCCCAGCAGAAAGAATATTCAACATACAAGCAACAACTGGTACCTGAGATGTAGGGTCCTGGACCCGGTTACCCTGTGACAAACAGATATAATCAAGAAAATTCTCAATTGAAACTGTGGATTGGAGCATGAGAGATACCTCGAAATTTCTACGAGGGTGCTTTATGCTATTGCTAACCGTCCGGATAATGTATCTGCAACACCTTCAACCAAGTTACTAAAAATAAAGATAGGCACAATAAAAGCTATGTTCCAAATTTAAAATAATAATAATCTTACATATTTCAACTACAAGTAAAAAATGTAGAGACTAAATTCAGTCAAGGGGAAACAATTACCTAAACAATAAATCATAGTTCTAGAAAAAAATCAGCATGGGAGTGGGACAGCCATGGAGAGATTATATGGCCAGATGACAGATAGGAAATCCCATGTAAAAACCAAAAAGATAGACCTCCGTGCGTATGAATTTACAATACCTGAATGTCAGGTCTGAGTGCATCTCTCCAAAATGAATATGGATCATCACTTCAGGTACCTTGAATATCTATACACCCACCAAAGCATCCATTCTTTTATAAGAAAATAGGAATCTTTAAAAGTATCAACCAGAAAATGTTGCACCAAAGAACAAAAGAAAAGTGCCGAGTACAATGCACTAGTGAAAATACAGAGAAATTGAATAAACTCTAAAAATGTATCTTGCTGAGAAAAAAAAACAGAATTCAAAGAGTTATTGAAGGTGGAAACAAATGCATCAAGGGAACGTTCTATCATGGTCGTCCCCGCGACATTATACTAAGAACAGATGTTATTGAGGAAAAATCAATAAATAATATTTAGTATCTAAATCGAATTCAATGATACACATAATACAAATTGCGTAGGCATGCAATGCACCATAAATTACAAGTGTCTGGGAATTTGATCCCATGAAGCAATTACATGGATGGAGTGAAGCATATGATCACAGGTTATCCACATCCAGCCAAAAGGCTGATTCCGCAACCAGTCAAATATGTCCAAGTTCCATGTGACCAAATGTTACAAACATTTTCTGCTCCCTTCCAAGACTAACCTCTCAATCAATAAGGTTTGTTTTGTTTGTTGTCTCTCTTAAGCTGAACCTTGAGTTTCTTACCACCTAATTGGAATCCGTTCATCATGTTTATTGCATTTT
This sequence comes from Hibiscus tridactylites, assembly GCA_958450335.1. Classification (NCBI taxonomy): domain Eukaryota; kingdom Viridiplantae; phylum Streptophyta; class Magnoliopsida; order Malvales; family Malvaceae; genus Hibiscus; species Hibiscus tridactylites. Next base: position 106,053,750 of record OY288269.1, read on the forward strand.
GAGCATCTTCCGGGGAGTCATAACTAACAAATCCTGCAAAGAGAGATTCTTGAGAGAGAAAACTCCTTAACACTCGCATCAGATTAAGAGGTAAAAGAAAACGCATTTACCGAAACATTTACTAACTCCTGTTGCTTTGTCAACAAAAACCTTTGCACTTAAGACCCTGCCAAATCCTTGAAAAGCATTAGCCAACTCTTGATCGCCGAATTCTTGAGGTATGTGATAAATAAATAGATTTGCACCAGGTGGACCTAGGTCAGAGCATACTAATTAATAACATGCCACCAGCAGCAATATACTTTCAAAAGGCAACAAAAACCAAGAGGATCATAGACAGCAAACCTTCAATCTGGCCTCCTGAATTTGCACCAACAGGGGAAGATGATGAAGAATTACTGCTTGCATTTGCTTGTAGCACTGAACCAGGTGAACCAGTCAACGGCCGATGGCCCATGATTCCCCCAGGATATGCCATGGGGTACTGAAGACCTGACACAGGTGGGTATGCTGAGCCCACATAACTTGTAGGAGGCACAGCATAATTTCTAGGAGAAATACTGGAGGCAAGATCAGGTGTAATTCCTCGCAATGAATTCCCTTGATTAACGGAAGGAATCATATTGTTGAAAGCAGGTTGATTCTGCATTGGTCGCAAGCGGTGCTGCATATGTCCATAACTTCCTGGAGCCTAAATAAATAATGAGGTGATAAATAATATTTAGCTATGCTTAGCCAAATCATCATGACAAAAGTATTAGACAATCCCCATAGCTCAGTTACTAGGAGGAAACAGAATCACTGACCAAAAAAAAAAGGGGGGGGGGGGGGGACTACCTGATAACCATATCCATTATAAGGGGGAATATAACCCATTGGCAAGGCTCCAAACAATGAAGGATGTGGTGAATCAGCATTTGGCATGTTACTAGGAGGAAACAGAATCACTGACCAAAAAAAAAAAGGGGGGGGGGGGGGGGGGGGGGGGGGGGACTACCTGATAACCATATCCATTATAAGGGGGAATATAACCCATTGGCAAGGCTCCAAACAATGAAGGATGTGGTGAATCAGCATTTGGCATGTTCGAAGCTTGAGATTGGACTTTCTGGGCCCTCCGAGCTTGTCTTTCCTTTTCTGTATCTGCCCATTTAACAACGAGAGGGACACTTGAACCCTAAAACAGCAGAAGATTAAGACCAGAATATAGTACCCCACTTTTATTAGAACTGTCTAACTCACTACCATACATGATAAAGAAAAGATGCTATTTAAGGCAAATGATTATGGCATACTTAACTCAGATTTCGAAGTCAAAGGTGAAGATATTCCTTTGATTAAAGACTGATTTTCCGGTAGAAGAACAATGTCTAATGGATACAACAACTTTAATTCGTGTATATGCATTTTCCAAACCTCTAGTGCATAGAAGCAAATTTCAGTACCCAAGTGTAGCAGTAGCTACCTGAAGATACGAGATTATGGGCCTCTAAAGAGAGCCCACTAGCTTGACAATTTTGATTCTAGATGCAACATGCAATTATTTACAACGGTGAGTTCTGTTTTGTGGCTTGCAATACATAATAGGGATATCAAGCCGCAAAATAATCCTTTGGAGCATGTGCAAATAATTCCAAGTTAGTATTGGAGTCTTTAGTGACTTGAGCTCTTACAGGCTAAGCTAACATCATGAAATATGTGAAAATTTGATGTGATTCATTCCTATGAAAGAACTGACTGTGTAAGAAAGCTGATCGGTACATAACTTTTAAATACCGCATTAAAGTAGGAAAAGAAACCCGGAACAATCTTGAATGCAATCTGTTGATTTCGAACAGCAGAAACGTGTAAAAAATACTAACCTCCATGTTATACTTTCCATTAAGGGCCTCCAGAGCCTCCAAGGCTTGTTCTTTTGTCTCATACTTCAAAAAGGCACAGCCTGCCATAAAGAAACCAACACGACCACAATTCACATATTGAAAGCAGCTTGAGGTTTAGGTTTGATTGTTTATACAATCTAGCAATTAATATGTTTTCTCCTTAAAAGGAAAAAAAAGAAGATAAAAGATAAAATAAATACAAGATCAAAGAATAAGTACCTTTACTTGTTTGTTGAGAACCTCTTAGAATCTGTAGGTCCCTTATGGTTCCATATTTAGAAAATAAAGCGGAAACATCATCTTCAGAGACATTCTTTGGCAGCATGCCAACAAAGAGTTTGTGCTCTAAATCCATCAGACAGTGAAAAGAAGATGACTATTCAGAATTTACTGAAGGATTTGATAGAAAGAGCTTTACCAAATAATGAATGAGAAACAATTCTTCCAACCTCATAGCAAGCAGAATTATAAACAATTAATGTACAGAAGTTATGCATACCTAATCTTTCCAACTCGCCATCTGCATACTTAACTTGCAATGGACTAGATGCCTGAATCAGACAAAAGTACAAATAGATGAGTCCTACTCCTCCTAATCAGGGAGGTACTGAGACTGACAAGGTAAAAGGAATCTCATGCACAATTGTGACAGCAGACATGGGAGATGGTAATAAAGTACTTCGGATTAATTGTCACAAAATTTATTGTTAATCGTTAATATAGGGAGACGGCCAAGTGGCAATTCGTGCCATTGGACAGTTATATTTTGCCTTTTCTCCGCTTCATTATTAGATTTTTTTTTCTCTCGAACTATAAATCATTTAATATATAAATGTTTTACAACGAGAAAAACGATAAGTCCTAATTAATACAATATTAAAAAGAAAACGGTACGCATAAATCAACTTGTATTAGTGGTTAAAGGAACGGTTGTTGTTTCTAGAGCTCACGAGTTTGAGCACCAACAGTTGCAGTAGGGTAATTGAGCATGCATTGTCAAATGACTGAGAGTATAATTAGAACATATATTACTTGTAATCATCTTAGTTTTAAAAAAATAAAAATAAAACGGTAGTTAACGATTTTCAAATTTTGAAATTTTTGGGATTTTCTAGAAATTTAATTATTTTGTCTAAAAATATTTTAAATTGTTGATTTTGAAAAAAAATAAACATGTCACATGTCATGTTTTGATTGGTTAACGAGTTTTTTTAACGGTAGTTAACTATCATGCAACTAAAATTGTAACGATATAAACTTTACGCACATATTTAAAAAAAAATAGACGCCTAAAGTTCAAAAAATAATCTTTGAGCACTTATTTTTCATTTAATCCAAATAAAACTAATAAAATCTCGTAGAACACAACAAGTAGTTTAAGTGAAAATATAAGAAAAATGATAGTCAAATAAATATGGGTGGTGTAAAGTAATAGGCCCACAAGTGGCACAAAGTTTCGAAACTTTGGGAAATTATAACTTAGTTTCTAAAAATCTTAGTTCGAACCATCAAGATTTTCAAAAATTTATATCATGTTTTAAAATTGTTAATATTTTTCTCTCTTATAATTTTTAAAAATTATTAATAAATCACTCAAAAATATCTAAAAAATTAGTTAAATCTTCAAAATTTTAAAAATTTTAATTTAAACTTTTAAAATTTTTAATTACTCCAAAACATTTACCTCAAATTCTGTCACTACACACATGGTTTGTTGGTTGAATTCTAAAACTCTTTCACTTTCGACAAATTAAGTTATCAATGTCCTTGTGTGTGTTTTATTCTGAAGGAATGAGACAAAATAGTATGCCTGTAGCCTGTAGGTATTATACCAAATTTCATCTTTTAGAAACAACAAAATAAAAAAGGGAGCAGTGAAGAAACTGTCGAACTTGGTTTACGAAGTTCGTGGAAAGGCCCAGCAAATGTAGAGCAGCAACAATCAGCAAATTAACGACCGCAGAGGATTCGAATGGGGATGAGTTCGTAGCCACCAAAGCAGTCTTGTAGTAAACCAAATAAATTATCAGGCCCAAAACCACCCCATCAACCAGGTCTACCAAATAAATGTTACCATAAACTCTAAGGTTTAATATCCTATACACTAGCAGTGAAAACTAAAAATTTCCACAAGCACCTTAGTTTTAGGGTATAGAGAGGTAATTTATAGTATAGAATTTAGGGGTTTAAAATTTAGGGATAGTTGTTTCAATTTAAGGTTTAGGGTTATAATTTAGGGTTTATAGCTTAGAGTTTAGTTTTTAGGGTAATACGGTGAGGATTTAGGTTTTAACATATAAACCCTAAATTATAATCCTAAACCTTAAATTGAAATAAATATCCCTAAATTCTAACCCCTACACCTAAACCCCTAAACTCTATACCAAAAACTAATTCCTTATACCCTAAAACTAAGATGCTTGTGGAAAACTTTCAATTTTCACCGCTTGCGTATAAAACACTAAATCATAAACCTTAAATACTATCATAAATTATAAACCCTAAATGTTGTCATAAATTCTAAATCATAACCACTAACCTAAATCTTAACCCCTAAAATTAAACAATAAACCCTAAAACTTAAACACTAATTTAAACCGTAAACTATAAACTCTAAATGATGCCCTAAAACTTAAACTATGAACCCTAAACACTAATCTAAACCATAAGTCATATAACTTTAAACCCAAAACAACACCCTAAAACTAAAACTATAAACCCTAAACACTAATTTAAACCATAAACCATAAAACCCTAACCTAATCCCTAAACCATGTATGTTAAACCATAAACACTAACAACACCTTAAACCTTAAACCTAAAACCTAAACACTAACCCTAAACCTTAATCTTAAACCCTAGATGCTACCATAAACTCTAAACCCTAACTAGTATCATAAACGATATACCCTAAATACTAACCTAAACACTAACCCATAAACCTTAAACATTCCCCTAAACACTAACCTAAACCCTAAACCATATTTTAGTTGAAACTTGTTTTTAGCATTATCGATGCTTGTTTGTGAATTGTTCATGAAATTATCGATGCTTGTTTTTAGCATTATCAGGAAACTCAACCAAACAACGAAAAATAAATTACACAACATCATCCAAACACCAGAAATTACTTGATGTAGTATGTTTTCTTAAAGATGTAGTTTATTTTTTGGAATTCATTTTTTAAAAACAGATTTCAGTAAAACAAATGGACCTTGAGAAAATGGTTGTTAGGTTCTTTCCAATAATGGTTTTCAATCACATTTTTCGAAAGTACTTTATTTAAGATGGAAATCTTTTACCCTTTTCGGTGCCCCTACATATGCTCCATGCTCAAAATTGACTTTAGGGTTTAGAGTTTTAGGTTAGGGGTTGTGGTTAAGGTTTAGAGAATTTAGGGTATGATGTATTTTTAGGGTATAGAATGTAGGGTTTAGGAATTAGGATTTAGAGTTAAGGCTTAAAATTTAATTTTGTAGTGTATTTTAGTGTTGGACTATATGTAAGGACACCGAAAAAGAGCAGACGAATTTTAACCCTTTGTTTAAGCCACTAGTTTATGAACGTTGATACATTAGCACTCGGTACCAAATGAATTAATTTTTAGAAATTATGGCTAAATTTGAAGGTAACCAAGTGAAGAAAGGTGCTCTATTGTCTGAATATCTGCGTATGGTTGACCCTTTGAACCATAGATTTCCTTTCTATTCAAACCTTGTATATAGTCATGGATAGTCCAGTTTTCACAGCTAACCTATTGTTTGTAGTTTTCCTGAAGTCCACATCAAACCAATGAGAAGGCAGTTAGAATGGAATACTATGTCCAAGAAATATAAAAACCATGGAATTTGCATTCCTTTCTCCTCAACTCTCATCCCCTCTGTTGGGACCAAAAACTGTAACCGGCCCGCTACTCGTCCTACTGCAGATGGGAAAAGTCGTTTGCTCCGAGATATATGAAGACGAAGGCAGCGGCTTGGATATCAAGGGGCTTCTTATGGTCCTGGTTATCACTCTCACCCTAATGGCTATTTGCATCCCGCCACCTCCTCGGCGAGCTATAGTCCTCGCACGGCGTGTAGCCTGAGAAGTTCCTTGATCATCTTGCCTGACCAGTGGTTTACTTGCTTCCCAAGGTAGGCTGTGTTAGGGAATTTAGTTTTCTAGTTCATGTAAGGGAACCTGTGTTCTTGAATGTCGGCACAACTCGGCCTAGAAAAAAAAAGCTTTAGATGAGTTAAACAATTCTTCCCAAAAGAGGTTTAACAAGGAGGTTTTTATAATTAGAGTTAAACAATTCATGTCAAAAAGTTAATATGTATAAACTGTTGGATAATGTTTGTTCCCTCTTTGTTTGAATGATTTTTGAAACATTCATCCCAAAAGAACAATAATTTTTTAACATGAAGGATTAAACATAAAAAAATATATTTAATTTTGCATTACATAGCATTTTCACAAGCAGCAGCAGCAGCATCACAGGTAGCATCAAAGGCAGTCCGGACTTCGAAAGAAAAGACGGCAACCGCTCTAGCCACTCCCAGAAATCACCATAAAGGCGTTACCGTTCCAAACGAACGGGAAAGCAATCGATGTTGGGATCTTAGGACAAGATGGCAACTCGAATGTGCAATGGATGAAGGTCTGCAGTTTTTCCGGTGGCATTTGCCACCGAATGACAGCTTCTATAATCTTGTCCTCGGTTTTCCTTTGGCTTGCCACGCTTGCTATTCTCAATCTTCACAAGAAATCAAGGTAGATGGGAGTTGAGAAGGTGATGGGGAGTCATAAATGTTAGTGTCCCAAACAGGTGGGGAGAAAAAAAAGTAGGTCTGCTGGTTGGTGAGTCTCATTACAGTGAAACAATGGACCATTCTGAATACAGGAAGCATAAATTTCACCAGCCACTCTTTTATTTGCATGAAAATTATTGTAAAAAGTTCCCAAGATTCCAAGTAGTATTTGGCAATCTGTAATGCAGAAAGAAGGGTTAGAAGTTAGAACATAAGCCTAAAAAACGGTGATCGGATCGAACATCTAACCCTGCACCAAGAAACCATAAATTTCCTAACAAAAAGAGGGGGAAAAAGGAATAAACCAATAACCTACATATGATGTATTGACGTGCAGTTTTAATATCTAATCTTCAGGCATGGATCATATAAGGTATTACAAATCAATATAATGGGAAGCTAAACACTAATTGCAGAAATCATATTTTACAATAAATCTGCATCTTACTATGCTTTAGCTTCTAAAGAACAAAGAAAATAAAAAAAGGAACATATTTGCTAGTTACAAAAATGACCCAAGTTTATGGTACTTCCAGTCTCAAAGTTGTTTACCGGTATCTCATCGCTCTATCTTTGCGAAACGACCCTTGATTCTTGTCCTGCTTTCAGCTCTAACCTTTCTTGATTCATACCTGATGTGCTTGTCAAACCTGTCATGATTTGAAGAAACATTGCTCAACAAAATGCAGAAGAAAGAAGAAGCTGATCGACAGTTAGATTATACAGGCATGTGTTTTACTGAAGTAGTAGAATGCTCATCAACTTCACTAGCTCACGAAAACCATGTAATGGATTGTTTCAGTTAACAGTATAGACTGGAGTTGTCGAACACGAGACAAAGTGAAGCACTACCTCCTTGTTTTCCTTTTCTCCTTGTAACGTGAGATTGCAGAGTCTCTTTCCTGGCTATTTAACTCGTGGACAGCAACCTTTGGAAGAGCTGACGTGGTTCCGGCATCGTTTTGATGTTGTTGGTTTTCGAGACTATCACTAACAGGTATTGTCCTACTAGAACCTAGATGTTTATCAGGAACCACAGCAGTTTCCTCAGTATGGCCTCTTAATTGGGAAACATGAACAAATACTTGATTAGTCGTCTCGACATTGTCATTGAAGCACCGTAGTGCACTCGACTGTATGAAGAGAAAAAAAGTTAGTTCCCTATTTCAGGTAAACAAGCAAAAAGTTCATATTTAAGATGCTCGGAACCCAGATAGTCGAAACATATCAAATGCTGTAATCTATCATCAACATAAACTGTAAGCTATATTATTTTCTCAATAGCCAATCTGCACCTTCAGTTTCCAGAATTGCATCTAACATCAAGGATATGCACACAAAAAAGAAGGAAATGCATACCTCAAAAGCAGGAAATGAAATTGGATCTGTATCGTTTTTGCAACTTGTATGCACAGTTCCTGGCTGCAAAATATCCGTATCAGGCATCCGTGGCTGGAACCCATCAATGGCTTCGACAACAGTCTTTCCAAAGCCGAGGGTAGGTTCCGACTTCACCAGTTCACGTAGCTGATGAATTATCTCCACCTTGTGTTGTCCACAAGAAGCATTTCGATTCTGATTCAGAAACAGTACATTGATCCATGTAATACATTAGCAAAGGCTAAGAAACTTGCAGCTAAAGGCAAACAGTTCATCACAGATCTTCTTCGTTGTAATTACCATACAACCGTAGCAGTAAAATCTCAACAAAATCAAGTTGATTGACAAACTAAATTTGATCATGAAAAGTTCAATACAAAAGATAAGTTCATGTACACCAAGAAAATACCAGAACACTAACGGGCATCATTTTGCAAAACGAAAAGAGAAACTAAAAATTTGATATGAACCCCAAAATTCCAAAAAATTCCAAAATCCATCCACTTTACAAACAACTAATATTCAGTAACTTTTTCACAAGCATTGCAAGTAGCATTAAAAAAAGGGGACAACTTTTAAGCTTTCACCATAAATGCAAAAGGGTTAAAAGTTAAAAGTTCAAACTTGAAACCTACCTTGGGTAAAGGAAGAACATCCGTCGGATTAAACCCATGATCAAAATCAGTCGAAACAAGCAAATCATCAAAGCTAGAAATCACCGGAGTTTCCCAGCTCAACAAATCCAACCACCCATCGTCTTCACCATCGCCATCTCCATCTCCACACCCACCACCTTCCCTTTCACTAAAAATCGGAGCTTTATCACCCAAATCCTGAATCCCAACAAAACTCACCAACTCAGTCACCGAAGGACACCCAGAAAACCCTTCAATGGGCCTCCTATTGTGCAACGAAGACGAGGGAAACTTGTGGTTTTCCCAATCGCAATTCGTGCAGAAAACAGATTGCTCTGTTTCGCAAAAGATGGAAGCGGGGGAATCATCACAGGCGTCACAGAGCTGTGAGCGAGTGTGCCTTGTGAATAGCTGGTTGGCTGAGTGAACTTCCCTGTCGCACGAAAAACATAGCTTGGCTGAGTCAGCTCTGCAATACAAAAGAGCCTTGGATTCGTTGCAATAATCACAGACTCTCCTCTGTTTTTTGTTAACTTTCTGATCAGTCATGTGTAAACGATAGACTGAGCCTCTTTTCTTTTCTTTTTTTTCTTTTGGTTAGGCAGCAAAGAGAATAATATAGCTTTGGGTGAAGAAATGAAATGGCGGAAACAGAAAGGGATTCTAATTGTCGTCTTTCTTGGTGCCCAAGTTGTGTTTAAATGAGTTGGTTGATATTATTTTTCTTTGTTTCTCTTTAATGAGAGAAAGTGATATTTCTTTTAACTTTTTATATCTCTACCCACACCTTTTGGTTTGCAAGTGACAACCTGACAAGACTTATTTTTTATTAATTAATTTTTTTTCATTTTATAAAATAATAAAATGGAAGTTTTGTCATGTAATTAATTAATCATTAGAGACAATTGTATTTTTAGATTTAGTTTGTGGTTGTTTTTAAAAAATGTTGTAAAAAAAGTAATTTTTAAACTAGCTGTTGAAAAATAATTTTGAAAAGTTGGTTAGTGTTTGTGATTGATGTCAAAAACTGATTTTGAGGAGATAAAATGTCTATATTAGACATGAGATTTAAAAGTAAAAAGAATTGGGTGATGTTCAAATTAGTTAATGTTATGATATATGAAATAAAATAATTTCAATTATAATAAAAAATTATTTTTTGAAAAAATTTAATTTGAAAATTTAAAGTATATTGTAGATTATATACGGACATACCACTTACAAATTAATAATAAATATAAAATAAATTACAAATAAAACAATTTTATTCTCAATATAAATATTATAAAATATATATTATTTTACAATTATGTATACATAAACATTATTTTAACAATTAATTATAATTAAATAACAAGGGTAAAAAAATATTTTATTTTCAAACTAACTTTTCCACCCAAGAAGTTATAAAATCTAACATTTTGGTTTGGATGGAAAAGCTAATTTTAAAAGCAACAAAAAACAACTTATTTTAACTAAATTACTTTTTTAAGTACTTTTAGGTTGCTAAAAGCAACCAAAAGCAGCCCTCAGTACTCAAACTATGATTATCATTACAAATTGATTTTTAATTTTCTGATTATTTTAGTTCTCTTTTCAAATTATAGTTCTCAATTTGAATCAAGTTTTAAACTTTTAGATTTCCAATTTTATTTCTAAACTAAAGGAAAAAATTAATTATCAATCTTTTAAATATTTTAAATTCATCTTCAAATGATTAACATATATTTATAATTTGAGAATTAAATTAGAATGATCGAATATTTGAGGACCAAATTAAAATGAGAGTCATAATTTCAGGATAAATTGAAATGCTTAAAAGTTTAAAGAACAATTAAGAACGAAAATTATAATTTAAATATAAAATTAAAATGTTTAAAAAATTTAAAATCAATTTAGGATGATAATCACAATTTAAAAAATTTATGATGCAATTACCTATTATTATTATTATTAAATAGATAACTTTGATGAGAATATATATATATATATATATATATTCCACCTTACAATTCAAGAGCAATTTCGTTCAAAAAGAACTATTTTGTTAGATTACTTATCCATCTTTACACTTATAAGATCTAAAGTCGAATTAATATTATTTATTACATTTATCACACATAAATAAGTATCGGCTCATATTTATCTTTTTTAAAATAATATTCAAATATACATCTACAAAAATATTGACAAGATTGGCACAATGAAATTCACGACTGATCACGAGAAATTGCAGTTAAGTAAGCTTATTCGCTGACTTATCAATTCATAAAGAAAGAAAAAAAGAACACTTGCTGTGTATGAATGACATAATGCATGCTAGAAAGTTTGATTAGAAAAAAAATCATTTAATTCAATTATATACAACTCGTGACTCATACTCAATAGGTCCGGCATCAAGATTCAACATTAATTGAGGGGATTTCATCTCATCTAAATCCCTGCAGCAACAACCATGTACCGACCACAATTATAAACCTTGCCAGCGTGGAAGCTCGAAGCAACAACACCACAACACAAGGTTTCAAATCACAAATATTATCATTTAACTAAATAAAGTAAAATATAAAAAGATGTCCCAACATTTGTATGTTTTGTCATTTCACTCTTTATTTTTTTAGTCTAAATATGTTCTTATTAAATATAAATTATTAGTCAACTAACGGTCAACGGCTGATATTGATTGAATTTGCCAAGTGTTAAGATCTATTGACATGTCAGCATTATATTTATCATGTATCGTCAACATGATAATCAACCACGTGTCAACATGATAATCAGCCACGTGTCAACATAAAAAAGGGTATAACAATTTTTTTTTTTAAATCTAACGTGACATCAGCAGATCTTAATACGTGGCAAGTCCAGTCAGCATCAGCCGTTGACCGTCAGTTGACTGATAGTTTTCATTCAACGGGGGCATATTTGGACCAAATTAAAACGTTGAGAACATATTTAGACCAACGTTGGAAGCATATTTAGACAAAAAAAATAGAGGGCCAAATGACAAAACACACAAACGTTGAGAGTATCTTTTGTTATTTTGCCATTAAATAATATGTTATTAATTTAATATATAAAGTGTCATTTTTAAGTGATATGGCATTTTATCAAATCCATTACAACTTTAATAACTTGAACAATTGCAAGAATTCAAGTTTTTTTTAAAGCTGCAATAGATCGGATGAACATGTCATATCACTTAAATCCGCCTTATAATCAACAGTTTTTGAAAATACAAGGACCAAAATGTATTCTGTGCTGCAGTACAGGGACTTGTACAGTACTTTAATCTCTTCATAACTTCTAAAATTTCATAGCATGCTAGAAACTCAATAATGGGGGCAATTAGATTTAGATGTATCAAAAATTCCAAAAGGTAATTTGCTCAAACCTCTTCATAACCATTACCATCTCTCCCTGTCTCTGTCTGAAATGCATTTGACTCATCTGTACAATCGTAACTTTTACAAAATGTACTTCCGAATGCCCCCTAACTTTACTGATAAAGAGGATAGTTACATAACTTCGTAACCTGAGTAATAGGCATGGCAAACGGGGAAGGGTGGGTGCGGATATCCCTCCTCATCCCCATACCCACTTTTATATTCACCACCTACCCACCAGCTACAACGGGTGTAATTTTTAACACACCCGTTTATGTGAGTATATTCTCAAATTCATCTTCACATTCACCACCCAACTAAATACCCATTTTACCCATCTCGTACCCGCCTGTACCCGCCCGCTTGGTAGCAACCATATCACATAAAACATAAGTTCAAGAACAATCATAAACATAAATTTAAGCTCGATCATAAAACACCATAAACAAACCAGAGTCTTAAGTACATAAAACAAACCAAAGTCTTAAAATTCTATAAAATTTTAGGGTTTATAGAATAGTTTGTGAAATTAATCTAAATTCATAATGATTTAAATTTATATGGCGGGTAGGATGCGAGGCGGGCGGATGCGGGGCGAGCGGATGCAGGGCGGGTAAGGTCTTAAATCTACCACTTAACCACTACCCACGGCGGGTATGACTTTTTACATCTACAGCTGCGCACTACCCACCAAATTTATACCCATCCCCACCCTAATTGAGGCGGGTGCGGTACATAATCTACGAAATTGTACCCGTTTGCCATCCTTACTGAGTAATCACAGTAACAAAAGCAGCAACTGCACAGATGATAAGTTCAAAACAAGGGAGCAAGTTTATGGATTATTAAAGAATGACACACCGGCATGAATTCAGCTTCTGCATATCCTCCTTGCTCTTTTCTGCATGCGGTGCAATAGAAAACAAAATGGAAAACCAGGAGAAATTAGGCAAAGTTGAGAACTGATGAATTTGTTCTTATCAAAATTTGAATAATGGAACAAAGGAATTGATTAGAATGCAAACACATGAATGGACAATGTATCGTAGACATAGCAACTAAAAAATTAAGATCAATTAAGCATCCTTGAAAATAATTCAATCCTTTAACCCCCACCCTCCTCCTTTACTGAGAAAAAGACAACATCGAGGCAAATAAGCCCCGGGGATTATTTCTCTTCCCCGAGAAGTAGGTAGTAATAAAGGGGGATAACTACATTTTTAGTACCCAACCTTGACCTGTTTTCCTATTTTGGTACCTTACCTATTTTTTTGGCAAAATAGTACCTAACGTTACATTTTGTTTCTATTTTGGTGCCCCGCCGTTAAAAAATTAACATAAGGCTGACTAGGAGAGAGAAAATCACACGTGGCATGCTGCCACATCATTTTTTTCTCTCCTAATCAGCTTGCCATGTCAACAAAAATCATGAAAAAACCACACGTGACATGCAACTAAAAAATTAAGATCAATTAAGCATCCTTGAAAATAATTCAATCCTTTAACCCCCACCCTCCTCCTTTACTGAGAAAAAGACAACATCGAGGCAAATAAGCCCCGGGGATTATTTCTCTTCCCTGAGAAGTAGGTAATAATAAAGGCGTGGGGTTTAGTCAACAGGTTGATGTGCCATACATAAAGCAAGAGTGCAAGACTACGTGCTGTGATTAAGAAATTATAGACTAGTTAATTCTCAGTAATCAAATAAGGTTTCCCGAAATACATTCCCGCAAACTTTTTTTTTCAAAAGAAAGAGAATATAACAAACCTGTTTTATTCTTAGCTATAGCAGGCTGCACTACCACATGCATAGTAATAACACCAGCAGGAAGGTCACCAAATGTTATCCTGGAATCAGCCAGAGATTTGTTGTTTTCCAGAAGTTTACCAGCATGTATAAGTTTCAAATCGTTTATCGACTTCGGTGTGACAGTTTTGTCTGAAAATACACACACACAAAAAAATCCATCAACTCAGACAGCTGTTGCAGGGGAGCATCATCATCAATGCCATGTAAATTCTAATTTGTTCCTTAGAAAAGTCACAAACATGCCCCATAAATATACAAGTTAACAGACAATGGGCAACATCACATTTTTTCTCCAAGCAGAATAGTATCATCAAACTGACATAGAGGCTTCAGGCAGTCAGGCTTGTTTGTTCACACACATGAACACCATGGCTAAACTACTTTTATTCAAATGAATATAAGCTAATACGAAAAATTTATTTCCAAAATACCACCCAGAAACAGAAACAGAGAAGAAACTCAAGCCAAAGACACAGAAAAGCATCGAGTAACTGATCCTCAAGCCATGATGCTTAGGTCAAAAGTGACCAGACAAAAGATAGAAAGAAACACAAACAAACAGAGACAATGAAACTGAACACCTATGATGTTTAATCAAATTATAGATTTCGGAAAGGAGTAAGTTACACAAGGAGGAAATAAGTAAGCAGAAACATATTAATAACCTTGCGGCCACTCAGCAATAATCTTTTGCTTAAGGCTTGCAACAGTCATAGATGATGCATAAGTACTGTGTGCTACATCTGTGCCATCATATATGCGGAACTTAAGCTCAATAAGCTCCTTGCCATCAGCCATATCAGTCTTTTTCCTCTGTTTTCCAGCACAGAGGTCAAATCAAATGTGATAACAAATGAACAGTTTTAGTCTCGGAATTTGGTCTTCGTTCACTCACCTGCACAAAAGTTCCCCATATATAAAACTCAAATCCAAAACCTTCATGTCACTTAAAAATAATACTTGCAATATTTCATATTCAACTCAATTACCTATAGTAGTTTACTAGGCAGCAGCACAGAGAATTACACAGTTTCAATGATTTCAACTAGAAATCAGAAAATGCAGAACTTGTTGTTACTCGCTACCTGTGTTTAAGCTTGCTCTTGTATTTGCGGGGAGTTATGCACAAATCTAATTCAAATTGCAATACATTCAACTAACCTCGTTACCTCAATTAATACTCGGTGAAATTTGTTTGGTAAGAGTTCAAGTAAATCAACTTCAAGTTCAAGAGGACGTCGCCAACAGAGTGAGCACTTCATATGTTCTGATAACCGGCAAGGTTTCCGGTCAATAACTCTCAACCAATGTTCCTTTAACAAAATGCAGATCTCAGCCTCAAAAGAGACCACAAACAATAATAAAATCTTAATATTCTACTGCCTTCTGATCAGAGAAGCACAGTCGAAATCAAACAGGCTTCTATTAAATATCTAATTATTTCCAGTAAGATTTCCTATTTTCCATTACTTTTTTTCCTCTACTCATTCCATCACTTCATAAAACCGAAATCACAACAAACATCGCTCTTTTTTTTCTGTAATTGTTTTCGTTTTATTTTTTAAGTCAAATTTTCTCACCAGCCAAACGGAACACGATAGAATCAAGGAAATTCATCGGGAAATTGTAAAAATAAGATAAAAAAAATCAAAAAAAAAAATTCAAGGGAGGAGATAGAGAAAATACCTGATCAAGAGGCCATTGATGAAAGATCGGCAAGAGAGAGAATCAAGCAAAAGACTCTTCCTGGCCACTCTGTCGGTGTTTGATCGAGTAAAAAAAAAGGGAGAAAGAGAAGGCTCCGTTCCTTTTCTTTGGTAAATTATAAGAAAAAATAAAACAATTTTCTCTTTTAATTATTTCCCGAAAAATCTCTGTGATAAGATAAAGATGACGAGAATCGAAATTTGATAAAATAGTGGATCCAATCCCCAAATTTATACTAAATACAATACTAAACTCATTCGCAGGTTTAATAAAGCCCGTAAATTCCCCATTATCGGTTTGCCACGTCGATTAAAAAAATCAGATAGAATGACTAAAATAACCTTAACTCTACACGTGGGATTTTACTATTGGTTTCTCGTGTAATCGAGGCGGTTAACAACCATTAGAAAAAAAGGTGGTAGTTAGTAGTTACTGTTCGTTATTTTCCATGAAGAATTGAACTTATTTTTATTTTTTTACATTTCTTTTTCAAGCCAAAGCAATATAGGTTTGTAAATCAAATGAAATTTTGTGTTTTTAAAATAAATAGCGATATCTAACCCATTAACTGATTAATTTGGATCGAGTATTGCAGATGCTCGTTATAGGCCACTAGACCAACAGATTGTCGGTGAAAATTTCGTTTTTTTTATAGCAAATTAATGGCATTTGCTGGCAGCTATATACCAAGCTTTTTCCTTATATATACAAACACCAATTGAAATGTTTGGTCCATTAGTACAGCTTGGCCATCCCTGTAAAGCAAAGACAAAAGAGAGAATATAAAAGCAAGAAGATGGTGACTGTGACACCCATGATGCTATTGGTGAATGGTAGTTGCAACCCCACCTAGTCCCGTAAACGAACCGAACGAGGGTGTGTTCATGTTCGTTCGTTTAATTTTAACCGAACAAATAAACGAACACGAATACAAAATTTCTTGTTCGTGTTCGTTCATTAAGGAATGTAGCTTGTTCGTGTTTGTTCGTTTAAATGGTAAACGAACGTAAACAAATATAAATGAACACAAACGAACACAAACAAACATATATAATTTGTTAAATATTTAATATTTTTGGTTAGTTCGATTAATTCAGTTAATTAACTGATTTTAAACTGAATTAATCGATAATTGAAATTTGAAAAAACTCTTAATCATTAGTCGAAACCTAAAATTATCTAATATATTAACCAATTTTGTTTTGGTTCGGTTGGTTAGTTCGGTTTAACCGAATAATGAACACCCCTAGTCATATGTGAATAAATTTAAATGAACATAAACGAACATAAATAAAAGAACATAAATGAACATAAACGAACGAACATAAATAAACATAAACGAACGGATTACCGAGATTTTACGAACATAAATGAACGAACAAGCCCTTTGTTCGTGTTTGTTCATTTAATTAAACGAACAAAAAATCTTGTTCATGTTCGTTCGTTTGATAAATAAACGAACTTCCCGCCGAATGGTTCATGAACGGTTCGCTGAAAGTTCGGTTCTTTTACAGCCCTAACCCCACCAAGTGGGTGGGCAGATCAGAGAGGGTGACATAGAGGTGTCCATGATTGGACGGGATTCGAGTCGAATTCAAGTTTAGTGTCGAAGTTTGAGTGATGGGGTACGTTATAATAGGGGTGAGCAAAATTCAACTCGAAAACAGTCTATTTCTTTTGCCTGTGACCTGCCTAAATACAACTACATATAGCTTGGGAGGAGCCCTGCCTAACTCCTAATCTTTGGCCAGTAAAATTTGAAGTTAAGCAACTTCACCCTTCCCGATCTTAGTTTCGTCTCTGAAAGATTCCTTTTTCCCTGTGTTCCGTAAGGCGGGGAGAGCCGGAACCGGTCACTACAAGCAGAATCTCAGCCACTGTGGAACTTGAGCTGAGATGTTCTAATCTTACACCATAAATCATCGTTATCAGCTTGTTTAGACTAATGCTATACTCAGCTCCCATGCACATAGTAGTTAGCTTATTTGGTCTATATTCGAATTCGTATTTGATGTACTGTTAGTGTATACAGTCTCAATGTATGTATGTATGCATCAAATACGAATTCGAATATAGACAATTGAACCAAATATAGACCAAATCATCGTTATCAGCTTGTTTAGACAATTGAACCAAAGCTGTAAATGCTATTCCATTGGATCCAATCTTTCTGCAAAGTAATTCGAAAAGCACCTCTGCTTTCCAAGACTTTAGCAAGTTTGTCTCATTTGAGCACTACTACTCAATGTTCGAAAGTGAAGAATATATATGGCACATTAGACTAGATAATGCCATATGTATGCCACAAAGTTTATATATATAGCATCAGAATTTACCATGTTTTTTGTTGCAGGATCCGAGGTAAAGTTATCTACCATTGATATCGACTAACGACCATTTCTCCACCGTTCGAATAATAAAAGGCGAAGGAATGTAATGCCTTTCTTTATCTGAGATAAAGTGGAAGAACCAATGGCAGCAGACAACATCAAAAGTTTTAGAATTTTCTTTTTGCATGTGGAGGAATGCAATAGGGGAATCCAAAGTTGAGAAATGCAATAGGTAACCTGTTATACCTCACTCAAGTCGTCTCGTCGAGTCAACCACTTTGACACCGGGGAACAATAACCTATTCTCACCGGGATCCATCGAGACCCTTCCCGTTGCAAGGCTCCCTATAACCCTGCTCTCCTTCTCTTGTCACCAGAAGGGGACAAGTCTTCCAAGTTCTGTCATCTTCTTCGACACGAGTAAACTCCTCTTGAGAACATCTAGAGGCTCTCGACACGGTTGCTTGAAGTGCAAGTAAACCAATAAACCCTAAATCTTGTATCAACAAACCCTTTTGTTAAATTAAAGACCACTTTGCATGAAAGTTTTATTCAAAACCCTTGGAACTTAATCTAGGTTATGTTATCCAGACTTTTATTGTTCTTAAAGTATCCGGTTCTGACTTTTGTGTTCGACACATATCCAAACATGAGTACGAATGGCGTGGGAAATGTTCTTCCAAATAGATTAAAAGCATAAAAATTCTGTTGAAGGCTAAAACCAGAAATGAAAGTATATTAAGTTTGCTTCATTAAGAAATAGAAAGTGATTACATGGTACAGAGCTAATCCAAAGCTAAAAAGCACATAAGAAATACAAAGGCCTACATACAGACAACACAATACACAGCTCATGACTAGAGATCAGTACTAATAGTGAGCCAATTTTATTCTTTCAATTTGATATTTCAAGTTTACTTAAAAGGTTCTTTAACACAAAGTCTGATAAGGTTTCAGCATAGGCATCAGCCCTCTACTTAGATGGAGGGACATGACTTCATTGGTGGAACCGACCAGCTTTCCACCAATGAAGATGGCCGGAACCGGACCATTACACCCCAACCTCATCAGAGCTTTCTCCATTTCCCAGCCTTCAGGGTCTTGGTCGAGCTCGTGAACCATCGGGGTCACTCCGAGCTCTTGGAATAGTATTTTGACTGCATAACACATGCAGCATGAGCTCTTGCTGAATAGCACCACTCCTTTCTCCGAGGCCAATCGTGTCACCTTGTCCATGCTGAAAATCCTGGTTCACAATATGTGGACCGAATTCCTACAGCATTCGAGACAATCGTAGCGAAAGTTTGGACTTTTAGAAGGTGAAAAGAGAGAAAAGGGTTCAAAGCTTAAGGTTGCTGGAACTTAAGCTTCCGTGATAGAGTATTTATAGGGACAAACTGCAAGAAGAAAATGTGTTTTAGCTAGAGATGCTACTTTACAGAAAACAAGTTGGCTAAAACAAGTTTCTGCTAAATATTACTCGAACCATATTCAAAGTGATCGACTCTGTAAGCCTATGTATACTCTTCTGATATAATCACTTCTTTAACATGGATCAAGAAAACAGAAAGGATAATAAAGTAGCAAGATTCATGTTAACTTGATTCATCGGCCTACGTGTTTAGCCAGCTAACCATATGAATTCCCAACTTTTTGGTAGATTTTATGGAGACGAATACTTTCCAACTCCTATCAAAATGTAAGAAAAGTAGAAGATTCTGAGGCTGCCATGTCAATTTACACTAGATCCTCAAAATCGCCTCCTTTGAATCCTTCTGCTGCAGAAAAGATTACGAGCAAGATTGCGAATGTGATGTCTTTGTGTGCCTGCAAAATTTTTACTATTGTGCTCTCCAACTTGCAGGATTCTTCACACATGTGACCACTCATATAGGCTCTCACTTCATGCATAGGGCTGCTGCTCTTACAGATAGCAACCATCGATATGTGCGAGTGAACCGCCTATGAACGACGCCAATGGTCATACGTGCAATGACAGCAACTCTTCCTTCCTCGATGGTGGGGCAGGATTCTCCATTCTCAATGCTATCTCACTGCAAAGAATAAAGTAACCGGCTTACGGGAAGTGCTCGAGAGTATCCATGAGGTAGGTACAGTAAAGATTACACCTTTGAAACACTCTGAAATAAGGCCATATAGACATAAATTTATACAAAAATCTTCAACTAAACATGCAAATTAATACCTTTAGTGTTATCTGGTATGCCAAGTGTCTAGTCAATGGAGTAGCAGGGCATGAAAGTCAAGAACCAACCAATTTGGTGTCACTTTTAGTACTAATTAACACCTTAAAAAGAAGGGATTCCTTTTTGTAAGTGGATGAGTTTTAAATTAGAACATGTTTGATTACCAGAAGAGACATATTCCATTATAGTTTATATTTGTATAGGGAAAAAGTTCTAAAATATTCTTCAGTGGGAACTCCATGAACACAATGTGAACCTAAATTTGATTAAAAGGCCATGAATTTGTGTCTGTTTCTGATACTAAAGAATCCTACAAAGTGAAATGCCTCGTTTATGACCATAAATCTGTTTCATTACATTATCATATCCATGGTAATGGAAGCGTCATCCAACCGATCTTCGAGTCCTCGGTTGCGACTCCTCTGCTGTCACCCCTCTACGCGCAGGTTCCCGAACCCTCCAGTATTTTCCTCGAGATGCCCCAAGACTTATTGTCTCGATATATCCTCCGCTTAGCTACAGTCCCTCGAGGTGATCGTTGTCAAGTCCACTTAACTCATCCGCTAAGGTGCTAACTCTAGTACCTGCCATCAACAATACTATATATGAACTATTGATTTTATTCAAGATACCAAAGGCAAATCAAAGCTCTTTATTATACAACATTTTCCCTTTCAACAAGAAGGGATATGGACTATTAATTTTAGTACTGATGGTGTTTTTATATTCATGTTAGGACTCTATCCCTATTGTTATTTGGTTTTAGATTTTTTCGTAACATATAATTTAATACAACTCTCCCCTCACATAAATCAAAGAATATTAGAATATTAAGTTTAAGCATGTTCAATTGTAACTTCTCTTTTTTTTCTTAGTGCCGCCGCGCTCTCTCTTTGGTTCGAACAAAGGCCGGCGGCGGCAATAGCTTTCGGGCTATTTGTCGACTGCCGGTCACCTTCTTTCATTTATTTGTTTTGTTCTTTTAATTTTCAGTCTTTTTAATTCAATAAATATGTCTTTATGACACACTTTTCTCTACCGTTTGATACATTTTTCTGCTTTTTAACATGTTTTTCTGTCTCTTGGCATGTTTTTCTATTTTTTTTATTATCAGGGTTGATTTGACGACGCCACGACTTATCGAGATGGCGTTTATTTGTAATCATGTTGATCTTCCTTGTTATGGACCTTCGGTTTGAATTTGTATACGCGGTTTGCGCTTGTGAAGAGTTTCTCAGGTGCTCGGCTCTGATTTGCGTTTTCTCGGTGGTCTATCAATAGCTTCATCCCTTTTGTGGTTCGTTTCGCCGATACAATCAGGTTTCGTATCTATTTTTATGATTCATGTCTGATCTAAAGTTGCTAGTTTTAGGAGGAAGACCAAATTATGTATTTATTTTACAATGATAGTTTGTAAACCGTTATTGTAATTTTGGGTATTTTCTCATTAATAAAACTAGTGGCTTATTTTCAAAAAAAATTGTAACTTCTCTTGTACGATTAGGGATGGTCATGGGTCGGATTTTTGGCCGACCCATATTCGACTAGGCATTTGATGATGCTCCACTAATTAGAACCGGACCCGAATTTTAGAATAAAAATTTAAACATAACCCGACCCAACATTAATAAACAATTATTTTTTTATTCAATAATATAGGGAGTTAACTGAAACAATATATATAAAAATAGAATATTCTAATAATTATTCTATTTTTATTAGACAAAATAGAAACTGAAACAATATTAGAAACCGAATGACCCTTGCAGGCTTTAAATGGTATAAAATATTGAACTAAAAAAACTGGACTTGGTCCAACTTTTAAATGCCCATTTTAAGCCGTATAACGAATAAGCACTTCTCGCTACTGTTTTTTTTTTTGTGGTCAAATTCTGTGAATAATCCATGTACTGTATGTTAATGTGAATTTAGTCCTTATACTATTTACTCAATTTTAGTCCGATATCTTTTGAATATTGAAATTCCAATTCTTTAACGTAAATGACACAATATAATATAACTGAATTATAGGGACTTAAAATTATCAAATTAGAGAACATAAACTAATTAAAATGGTTTAGGGACTTAAAATCAAACATGAAATTAAGATATATATATATATATATGGGATAGGATCAAATTACACTGTGTAAAACTCTCTAAGTTTTACATCTTTTTTGGATCGTTGGATGAGTGAAACGGGTGGATGAGATTAACAGTAAAATATGGGAAGATTATCACTTGGGAATTAAAAACACGGAGTTAATCTCAACCATCCATTTCCTCCATCCAACGATCCAAAAAAGGTGTAAAACTTAAAAAGTTTTACACAGTGTAAGTTGATCCTAACCCTATATATATATATATATATATATATATGCGACACTATAACAAATTCAGTTTACAATTCAAAGAGATTATCAATTTTAATATTTGCAGAATAACTTCGATTTTCATCAACAACAGTAAAATGTCATCTTTATCATATGTTGAATTGTTGTAATGTTGATATGGAAATCTTCATAAAACTAATATTCTCCGAAAATATACTGATTTGCTTTGCTTGAAAATATATTCAAAAGAACAGCAATTATTGTAGGCAAAAAGCATGCAACTGGTTTAGGGTAGGGTTTTCTTTAGGGGTGAGAAATTAAAACCATTAATATCAAGTTCACACATGCACTGATTTAAGAACGTTAATGAAATCACTGTTGTTGTTATGCCAGAAGCCAACTTCGCATCGTTACTCATCTTTCATTAATGCTATTTTTCCGAGTACTCAGGGACGGACACATTGATAGAAAATACATAAATTATATAAGAATTTAAGATTTTTAGGGGTGCGATCGCCCCCTTCGGCACTCGCTCGGTCCATCCCTGCAAGTACTGCTATATGTACAGGTGAATCCACCAGAGTTGACATTCCCAAACTGTCATTTCTTCACCATATCCGTATGTACTTGTTATCTTCATTGTCACTCTCTCTTTCTTGCAAATCAAGAATAGTATACATCTGTGATGGAAATATTTTCTAGTGTGCTTATAATGAATGGTTCAGATCAAAAAGAAAGAAGCCCGAAGATATCAGAAAAAGGATATTTGCATAGGAAAAAGGAAGGGAAAAAAAGTCGATATCTCTCACATAATATTCTTTGATAGATATTACTAGTAGCATATAGAACAATCCATGCAGGTGCAGAATGCATGGCAGCTCTTCATGCACGTATATATATATATATATGATTAATACCATATACACTGGCCGTGAAAACTGAAAGTTTCCACAAGCGTCTTAATTTTAAGGTATAGGGAGTTAATTTAGAGTATAGGTTTTAGGGCTTTAGGTGTAGGGGTTTAGAATTTAGGCATAGTTGTTTCAATTTAAGGTTTAAGATTATACTTTAAGGTTTATATATGTTAGCGTTTAGGGTTTATGATAATATGGTGATTATTTAGGTTTTAACCTATAAACCCTAAATTATAACTCTAAACCTTAAATTGAAACAACTATCCCTAAATTCTAACACCTACACCTAAACCCTTAAACCATATACCCAAACTAACTCTCTATACCCTAAAACTAAGACGCTTGTGGAAACTGAAAGTTTCCACCGCCTATGTATAGAATATTTATCCACATATATATATATATATATGCATGATATGGATTAATTGACCCTGGCCTTTCGCTTTGTCTCGAGCCAGGTTTGGCTGCTGATATACGTGCTCAAACTTGGAAAAGTGAAGAGTTTTTGATGCTATGGACAGACAAAGAAGATAAGCAGATGCACCATATAACTGTGATCATGATGGATCAAGTTGTTCTAACATGAGAATATATTCTGACCTAATAAATTATTTAACACAAAAAAAATATATGATGATGATGATAATATAAGCTGTCTGATCATATCAGATACATGATCTGATGATCATGATGATGAGAAGATGAAATAAATCCCAATAAAACCCCATTCTTGAATGGGCAGTCAAATGAGTAAATAGAAGTAGTAATTTCATTTGTTAATAAACCATGTAATGTAATGGATAAAAATCGCCTTGTCATGCTTCTTTTTATATCCCTATTTTAAAATAACAAGTTTAGGGTTTAGAGTTTATGATTTAAAATTAAGGGTTGTGGTTAGAGTTTAGGGAATTAGGGATAGGTGTGTATTTTTTAGGGTGTAGAGTTTAGGGTTTAGGATGTGGAAATTAGAGTTAGAGTTTAGAATTCAAATTTTTAAGTAATTTTTAGTATAAGGCATAGAAGAGGACATGATTAAGGGCAGGAAATTTTTACACGTAATGTAATAGATATTGTGGAGATTTAAGGGACTTACCTGTGGGAGTCCCTTATCTGCATTAGTCAAACTACATATAGATGGACAAAGATATGTTAATAGAATCATAATCTAGCCATTAGCCGGCCCTTTTTAAATTTATGATCAGTATAAATCAACTAAATTAAGATTCGGATTTGGATGCAAGTCTGTTTTATGTTTAAGTGAGATTTGTTCATAATTTCAACCCAAATCACACGGGACAAGGATGAACCGAGAGGTGTTGGAGGGGTAGTAAAACCCCTGAAATTTCAAACTCTCGTATAGTCTATGTATTTTTTTTATATATTTTTTTTGTATTTTCTACCAACGATCTAAGTTCACATCCCCTAAAATTTTGTAATTTCGCAATTCACACCCCTAAATTTCTAATATAATCCCCTAACAGTTCGCATCCCTGACATAAAATCACGTGTCCATGCACTGAAATTAATATTGGTTGTAGGCATTTCGAATAGTTAAGTGCACTAATAATGGGGTGCCATACTGCCATGTGAAGGAATATCTCAGATTTATTACATTCTTTTCGAGCTAAAAACGCAATGTAAAAGGAAGTACTAGATCACGTTTGTGGGGTCCTCTAGGCATCTTCTTCTTGCTTCTTTGTACGGCCATTACGTTTGTAGCCTTTAAAGTAAGCATCTCTTTTCTCTCCATTTTTTCCCTTTTTCTCTTTGCTTTCTCTGTTGGCTTGTGGTTTTCTTGGTTTGGAACTTATGCGAATCAGTGATTTAAGAGAGAAAAAAAGTGGTGTCTGATACATTGGATAAACCAAACTTCTTTTTCAACTTCAGCAAAGAGATGCCTCTACAAGATAGAGAAAGATTGAGTAGGAAGTTTTAAAAAAAATAGAACACGGATACGATACGAATACATGTATCGGTATCGGTCTATATAACACGAATTCTTAATGTATCTCATGGCTCATGCATGGATAGTTCTATAGCCTACAGAAAGACTTTGCTCTCTTTGCATGCACTTACGTATGTCAAGAATGGTGCAGTCATTTAATATATATATATATATATATATTGTCAATGTTAAATGTATTTTCATACTGGTGTGTGCAACTTCTCAGTACTGAATGTAAGGAAATATGAATATCTTTATCAATTTACTCATCAAGGGGAATATGAAGGAAGATCTTTTGGATTATTTTATTCCTTCTCAACACTGCTCATGGACAGTATAAATATGTGTCCAAGGTGGCTAGTTCTTCATCAAGCCTGAGCAGCTTAAAAACATTTTTAAAGTTTCCATAGAAGCTCACTCCAGCTTTCACATTAAATTACCAAAAAAAAAATTACTTCTCTGCTGCATAAATGGATGTGGTGGCAAGCATGGTTGCAGACAGGCCAGTGGTAATCTTCAGCCGGACCACTTGTTGCATGAGCCACACCATCAAGACTCTCATCGGTGGCTTTGGAGCGAACCCGACAGTTTACGAGCTCGACGAGATTCCGAACGGGAAACAAGTCGAAAGGGCACTGCAACAGATGGGGTGCAATCCCAGTGTACCAGCTGTTTTCATAGGGCAGCAGCTGATTGGAGGAGCTAACCAAGTCATGTCCCTCCAGCTCAGGAACCAGCTTGCCCCATTGCTCATAAGGGCTGGAGCTATATGGATTTGAAAGATAAAAGTATACTTCCATAGTTCCATCAACTCAAATAAAGTGATAAATGGTTTTGATATAACTGTGTTTCCCTTTTGGTTTTAGTAGGAGTACAGTGTCACTGTCTACATATTTTTGCAGAGCGCCCTGTACACCATTTTTGGGGCTGAGCAGGGTTATATATTATAGTATTTTCCTTGTACTAAGGGTTACTTGCATATGTAATATCCCTTGTCTATGCTTAAATAAAGGTATATTTGCTATTATGCACCTTGAACCTTGACTCAGCATTGTAGTTTCACCATAACCAGGGAACATTTAGCACATAAAATATAGCAGTAGAAACAGCACAGTCAGCTTTAGAGTAAGCAGGCAATGTAATAGCTGCATGAACTGAAAAAAACAAGCAAGCATATCAAACCATCGATCAAAGAGGGGGAAAAGGAAATAGTAAAAAGCAAGGTAACTACTTTGAGAGAGGCTAAAGGGTGGGTGGATCAATCTGGAAGCCGAATATAGCCTACTGAATTTATGCTTCTTGTCATCTATTCTGGCTATAACTTGCTAAGAACATCAGCTCATTCAATTACCTAATTATTAGCTGCAGATACTTTTGAACAATGATTAAAAAGGCCTAAATAAGCAGTAATTGATAAAGATATGGTCAACTTAATGATAAAAGATGGAAGTCAAATATATTTTTTAGTTATATTCATAGGGCAAAATCTCATTGGAGGTCTTCATCAGCTAGTTCCATTGCATAAAAGACGGGAGTAATATGAACATGCAACACGAGTACTTTCTCAACTCAGCTCCGATGCCGAGTAACCATGGCTATCTCTTTTTCTTTTTGGCATGATAAAATTGGGTGTAGACAAAGGAACCATAGTTTATGTTCTTTTATGCCATTTCATTTCTTTTAACATTACGTGTTCAAGTCCACTTGAACCCGTATCTTTCGAGAATCTTCAATGATAAAAAATGAGTGGAAATTGATGACTTTAGATACTTCAGAGACTCTTTTCCTTACCTCATAAACTTTCTCGGGACAGTAGGGTCCTCATGTACATCCCTTGCCTATGTATTCAATTACATGCAAGTGTAAATGGCATAACCATAGATTCAAGCATTCAGCCTGATAGCACACTCTATGCTGTGGAAACAACCACAAAGAATACCTGATCAATCACCAGAAACAGCAATTCGCTATGTTTCGAATCCAGGGGCTCATAGCAGATACCTGGTGGGATCAAATTCAAAGCAGATAATCGCATAATGGTACGGGCATTACTCCATTTCTTCGCAAGGATAAGAACCAGCTTTTGGTCATTAATAAGCAGAGCTTCAACGTACAATCATTTATACGGAATCCAGTTAAAAAAACACATGAACTAGAACCCTAAACAGGTAAAGAACATCTAACAACTGCCAACATAACTACATGATGCCCATAGATGACTTATGAGCGAAATTTATGTTGCCACTTGCCACAAACACTGATAATTTGTAATAACAGTTTACAACTAAACATTGATACCGTACATTCTGTTTTAAAGAACTTAATTACAATGTATTACAGGAATTTCTCCCTGTATCTGGAAGAGCAAGCCAATAACAAAAAAGGAACCATTTTGTCCAAAATTTTTTTAGCTATATAATCTTTCATCAGTATACAAGAAAAAAAATCCACTGAAAGGAAAATTGGATAACTTTATTCAGAACTGATAGCAAAGTCTACATTACAAGATAAACACCAAGCAAAAGATTTTACTTTTAACATTCTCTTCAAAGTTCCTTCTATCAATCGCACACTGAAAAGAACGCAGCGGCATGATGATTGTTTACCTGTGAATGTAATCTTTCAAAACCCCGTTTCTTTGCTCTATAACTGCATTCCTCCGCCAATTTTCGACGGCTCTACGAACGGTAGCGTTTGCCTCGCGAATTTCTTCAGCGGAGAATTTATGCTCGATAATACCCAGGGGTCCAGGTTGTAACACCTTGATTACGGTTTCCATTTCTTGCTCCAATTGCCTGAAAAAAATCAGGGAAAAAGATTCAATCTTTTTCGAGATTGAAATTCGAAAATCTTAAAAAAAAGAATTCAAAGCTGGAATTTGTAGTACCGGAAGAGTTTCGGAATGGGCAATATGTTGCCTAATTGAGAAAGAGAAGCCCGCATCTCGTCCGTACCGTTTTCAATTCGAAAGATCGACAGAGAAAAGTGGAGTCGGATTTTTCAGCCTCGCGCCGCCGCCAAGGAACAAGAAAACCTCCAGGTTTAAAACTGTATATGAAACGCAGCGTTTTATCAAAACTAATTCACTATAGACTTCTGGGGTCAAATTATAGATTTGGTCCCTATATTATTCTCAACTTATGTATTTAGCTACTATACTTTAAGTTGGCATAATTTGGTCCATCTATTATTCTCAAATTATATACTTAGTTACTATGCTTTAAATTGGCATAATTTGGTCCCTACTTCTATAATATGGACAGCAAGTCCAAATAGTTCACACTTTAGACATTCTAGTTAAGATCTAATGTCTACTTAAGCACGAATTGTTGAGACATAGTTAGATAGTCCAAAAAAGTAACCGATCGAGTATTAATTCAGTTGACATAAATATTTCTAAAGATTCTTGAAAGATAGAAATTCCCCTTCTCTCAAGTAGGGGTGATAATGAGCCTGACCGGCTCGCGAGCTATTCGGGCTCGGCTCGGTCAAAGCTCGGCTCGAGTGAGTTCGACTCGGGCTCGGGCTCGGCTCGAAACCTTAACAAGCCAAGCCAAGCCTACCCAGCTTGGCTCGAAAAGCTCGTGAACAGGCTCGGAATCTACATATGCATTAAAATAAATTATGTGTTTGTATTTTCTTTCATTAGTTGATTGTTGTTTGATTTTGTATTTTCTTTAATTATGTGTTTGTATTATAAGAATATTTATTGATTATTTGAATTAATCTAATTTTGGCACTTTTTCCCCTTTCCGATCATTGAATTTCGTTTTAGTGTTGATTATGGAAGGGGTTTTTAACGAATATTTTATATAAAAAAAAAACTATAGCAAAATTTTTCATTTCGAGCCGAGCCTGACGAGCTTTGAGCCCGAGCCGAACCTAATAGAATTGTTTTCGAGCTGAGCTCGAGCCTAAAATTCTGAGCTCGACGAGCCTCGAGCCCGAACCGAGTTCAATTACATTGTTTTCGAGCTGAGCCGAGCCAAGCCAGGCTCGGGCTCAGCTCGGCTCGTTATCACCCCTACTCTCAAGACTCTTCCTTTGTCAAGGCATAAAAACTGTTCCTTTGTCTACTTTGATTCATATGTAGATTCTCGCAGTCACACATTTAAGATACACAAATTTTGACTGAAAAATGCCCCTTCTCTCAAGACTCTTTTCAAAATGTCAAGGCAATGATCTCACCAAACAAAGCAACCCCAGAATCCAACACTCAAGAATATATATATAGCTACTATCAACCCTGCAATTAGATCACAAATATCACACTACATACACATACAATAAACTATACTCTCTTTCAGTTAATCCACACCTAGTTAACTATGATATCGAGTGACGCCTTCGCCTTTGGAACAAGAACCGAGATTCTGTATTCGGTTTACCCCCTGTAGGCTTCAGATTGTTGATCCTGAACAAAGAGTTGAGCTTGCTTAATTTCTTGGTGAATGATTTGAATATCTTGTTACCAGGGTGAGACCTGACCAACTCTTGTTTCATTGACACATGATCCTTTTCGAGGTCGGTTAGCCTCATTCTCATCCTTGCAACTTCGAGCTTCAGCTCTCGGTTCTCTCTTCTAACCGATGCATAATTGTCTCTCGGCGAGATGGCTCCGCTCCCTGCACCGTTGCTTGAACGTTGAGGGAACTGCTGGCCATTGATTGTGCCAAAAAAGAACTGGTTGTGGCCTCCGTTCATTGCGTTACGAAGCCTGATTTGCTCGAAATATAGCACTTGGACAGCCATTTGGACCGGTAACCTTTCATTCTGTGCTGCATGACTACAAGCTTCTTGAGATAATTTCTGGCAATCTATGGTTTTGCATAGTCTGTATCGTTCGGAATCCTTTATGTTTGGATGAACCTGTAAAAAGCAAAACAGAAAATGGTTCTAAGAATCCGTAAAGATGACTTAGCTAAGGGGCTACTTATCAGTTATCAGTGTTCTCTTGTGAAACCCTCACCTTAAGGAAGATATCCACAGCTCTGTATAATCCGTCACTAACGATTCGAGCATGGTCGGGCAGTAATTCTGCAAGTGCTATGAATTTTGATGGCAGCAAATTTGTGTCCAGTGCAACTTCTGCAAGATAAGTGTCCAGTAACTTCGATACTTTGAGGATCGAACTTTGTTTCGGAGATCCCGGGCTGTCGAAATCATATGCCAT
Organism: Hibiscus tridactylites; assembly: GCA_958450335.1. NCBI lineage: Eukaryota > Viridiplantae > Streptophyta > Magnoliopsida > Malvales > Malvaceae > Hibiscus > Hibiscus tridactylites. The sequence continues at coordinate 106,084,246 of OY288269.1, forward strand.
TTCACTTTCATCTCTCATGGGGTTATCCTCATCATCCTCATCATCATCATCCAAGTTCAAAAATATGGAGAAGATCCTTAAAATTGTCTCTGTATCATACAAGGTTGTATGATTGTTTCCATGTGAATTGGCTGGTATTAGGACATCTTCAAGAATTGTCTGGTCTAGTTGCAGGCCTATCCTTCTCTCAAGATCCAATCTGCAAGAAGTGGATGCCGATGAGGCTATTGCGGTTTTCAGTAAACTTGAGAGAAAAGCCATGGGGACCGAACTCTTCCTCGATTGAGTCGGAAGTAAGCTAACCATGGCTTCAACTATTACCCTTTGTTTCTTTTGCAGCTCCAAGTCCAATAGGCTTCCCCTTACCAAGTGATGATCCCTGAGGACCAGACCTTGTAGAGAATTATGGGTGTAATTTATCAAAATTTTGCTGATCATATCCTGCTTTAGACCCTTCGACTTTACAGCGGTTAAAACTCGTTGGAAGAAATCAAGATTAAGAACCACCAGAGACTTTCCCCACCAGTCTGATGGTGTTTCCGGTTCGATGTTCGGCATAGCCTTTGATGGGAAGTTGTGATCAAGTTTCAATAAGCCTGAAGTGAGCTGCTCTTTGCATGCATTGTTGGCAATTGCATTGATAAGCCTATTAACCAGGTTGATATCTTCAGACACAAGCAAGAGGTTTTCGCAATGGTGAAGAACAGATATCGAGCTCGATATGTTTGGGAGTACCATGTCTTTCAGATACCCTTCTGTCCGAGCTTCCAGATTCTTCTCCGCAAACTCTTCTGTCATCTCCAGGAAATGTGATGCACATCTTAACATCGCAACGTTCGATAATGTAATCTCGATATTTATTCCATAGCAGAACTTTGCAGCTAGCTCAAATGCTTCTGGTCCACCAGGAATAGAAGAAAGATTCATCCGCGAAATCGTTGCATCCTTCGCTTTGATCAACAGCTTTCGGATTCTTCCACTCCGGGAAACTAGAGGGAACTGAAAAGAAAATTTACAACCAGGTCCACATGACTAAAGCTTGCATCACAAGGTAAACATCTTTCAAATACCATATGCATACATCAGAATTAGAAATCAACTGCTAAGGAAATGCCAAAACAGTTTCAGCTTACCTTGTGAAGTGCAAAGCTTGATGCTCCTACTTCAATGGTGAGATCACTAGAAACATCAGAAATAGGCCTGCATGATTGATAACAATGTTAAAAGGGTGCTGCCCCATATCCGGCAACCGAGCCTCGTGGTGCCGTCACTTCAGACGAAGACTTCCGCGACCAAGATCTTAGCTAAAAGGGGTTAATCTGTCGAAGTCTACATGACTGTATTCAATCAGCAAGTGGTGCTGTCTAGTTTTAATTTACTTGAGGGGGCCTTAGATGAGCTGAAGCCATTGATATAAGAAAAGGCTGAAATACATGTACTTTTCTGATAACATTTATTGGAAAAATTATTACACAAAGAAGATTGCACTCTTTGCATAAATTATGAACCTGGGAAATAATGCATAGCAATATGTATACTCTTGTTGTTGTGTCAGAAATGAAGAATGAAGCTGGAAAACATCACTTTCCAAAATTAAATAAATTTCTGAATCAATTTACTGCGGTTTCAGAAACTGTTTTTGGCAAGTGAAACACAACTGTCCATTGTCCAAACTCAATTAAATAGTAAGATTTTTCGAAGTTCCATGTATCAGAAGTAATCATTAAGTTCAGAAATGTTAGAAAAAAAACCCTTCAAATCACTCTGCAACAAAGAAGAAGAAGAAGAAGAAAGTTATTACCATTCAGTGGCATGCCTTGAACTTGGACGAAAAGATCTCTGTCCTGATATAGTAGGTTTCACTTCACCAAGAGTAATAACACCCATCTTCTCAAAAACCTGGAAAATCTCAGATTTTAGCCCTATAAAAGTTATGAAACACAAGCAGCTACTAACAAGTTATCAACACTTCATGCAGGATTAAAGGGTGGTGGTGGCTTTAAATTATACTTTTAATGAGTATTATGTACACAATGTGCTTGATTCTAAAGCCAGTGACAGAAATCCTCAAGGGTTGCAGTGCTTTTTGGGATGTAATCATGGCTAGTGAAAGCTACCAATATAAAAGATTAGCTTAATTAACTCTTATATTATGTTAAAGTCTTTACTAAAGCAGGGTGTTAAGAGGATGAGTTGGATTACATGTTATAATTAGTACCACTCTCCTTTGTCCATATTATATCACTCAAAACTACTTTCACTTTTGCAGATATACACATATATATATATATATAGCCTATTTTAGGTCCTAGCTAGAAGCCAAAGCCTGCAACTATGGTCATTTCTTTGCCACAGTCACTAGGACATTACCTTAACAGGCTACAGTTTCCTTAGTTTCTCCAAATTCAGATGTCATTCCTTCTCCCTTACACAAACTTTGGTGCTACTGCTAACACACTGTTTATATGATTAAATATGAACATTTTAACAGATTCAACCATTTTAACTACAAAAATATCCATCTAGATGTGAATAGTGTTGGTTTTATTGTGTCAAGCTTTTTTTTTCTTTTTTGAACATAATGTAAGGCTTCATTTAACCTAATCAAACAAGTGTATATATCTACTCTTGGGATAACAAACTGTTGGATTAATTATGACCAAAGATTGCATGGATCAAGTGTTAATAATGATCCCATCAATTCTTGCTCTCTTTCCCCCCCTTTTGTGTGTATGGCTAGAATAAGTGGTGGCATTTGTTTAGCTTCAAAGTTTGCCTCATAAAAATCTTAGTCTGGATTATATTTAGAGTCGAAAGTCAAGTTGAATCCCTAGATAAGATAAAATTACTCCGATGCTTTTTTTATTTACAATATTCAAAGCAATAATTTTATTTTAAAAGACATCGAACTCTTTACTACTCGACTCAAAAGACAACAGCTCAAATCCCATTGGGATCATTGGCTTTGGGGATTTGGGGGTGTTAAGGTTTGATTTTCATTTAATTGTTTATATTATCTCCTAGGTAGGCACATCATGAACAACTTATAGGTCTCTTGTGACAAAAGACTATTTAACTTTTTTATTTTCTTTCTTTTAAAACCCCATTTCTTTAGAGCACACCTTTATATTTTTAAATGTTTGAACCAGACATTATGACATTGAGCAGCTTACACCAGAAAAGGCAGCTTAACAAATTGATTTTGAATATGTTAGCTGAATACATTATTAGACAGACACCTGAAGAATTAATCACCAGAAAAGGTGGCTTAAATTAATTAAAACTTCTAACATATCGATATCGAACACATAAGGATCGATCTCCGGTGTTACATTAGAAATGAAAAATCCCGGTTTCGGGTTCGGTTTCCTTCGGAATGTCCCATTTATAAAGGGTTGATTTTCTGGACCACAGTGGGGTTGAAAATCCCCTCTCCATTAAATCTGTATCAGCCAAGAAAATGGGAGTGCAGAGGCCAGAGCTGGACATTGATACTAAAAGCCAAAAGGGGATTTTCTTTTCAAGTAAAATACAGGTGAAATGGGGAAAGCAGTTTTGAATCATTAGTACAGCAGGTGGATAAGCAAAGCAAAGTTGGTGGCTACAATTATGGTTACAGAAAAAATGTGAGCCCACCCTTTTGAACCCCCTAGCCATAGGCTTTACTTATTAGCTCCTATTATCATAGTAACTTGCTGCAAATCAAAGGTTGTTGATCATGTGAGTGTATGTATATGTCACGTCTGAGAAAATGCGGGTCATTAATCCTACATCGGAAATGAAAAGAGAGGTCTTGAGATATATAAACGGTGGCGAATATGCTTAATTATGATCTTGCTGTAATCATTGATGAAGCTGAAAATTTGTTAACCTGTTATGCACTTACTGGTCTTTGCCATGTTTGAATCAAAGGGGTTACATTCAAATCATTGAACCATGGATTGTCTAATTGTCTTCTTGCACGTGGGTTTGTTCATTGAGAACTGTTCTTCAGCCCTGTTTCTTCACATCCTCAACCAGTTTGAAGGCATTTTCAATCTTAGGGTAGAGTGACAAATAGTTTGATTTTAAATCTAAACTATCCTAAAATGTCATCCAACTTTTAAATGTTACAAAATAATCATTAAATTTTAATTTTTGTTACAAAATGATCATTGAGCTGTTAATTGAATTGATATAGCAGTTAAAAAATTTATAATAATACGTTTAGTTTTCTATATTTATAGATTTAATCAATTGTCCTATTTCGAGAAAAAAAATCAATAAATGTAACTTTCATTATTTACAATTTCTATTAATTTAGTCATACTTTTAATTAAAAATAATTTAATATTTCTTTATTCTAACCAGATGATGATGACACATGTTAATTTAGTATATTAATATATTTAAAAATAGGACCAAATTTGTTGGATAAAAATTTTATGCCTCTTTTCGGTGCCTCTACTTATGACCCCAATACTAAAAAACACTATAAAATTAAATTCTAAACTTTAACCCTAAATTCTAAATCCTAAACACTACACCTTATATCCTAAAAAATACACCCTACTCTAAATTACCTAAACCCTAAAACATAAACTCTAAACCCTAAACTTAATTTTGAACATAAGGAAACCCTAAACTTAATTTGTAGAATGTATAAAAAATAATGATGACTAAATTTATTAGAATTTTTAAAAATAAGACTAAATTGATTTTTTTAAATAAAACTAAATTGATTGAATCTATAAATATAGAGACTAAACTGATTCAACTTCGATCCCGACACCCCTGCATCTTGTCCAAAGCTTTGACCGTCAAAAAGGAGGTTGCATTGCATATATATGTTTTGTAAATGCTATGCCTTTTTGGTCTAGGATTTCTATAAAAAAAACAGCAGTAATGATGGGTACAAGGGAGACTATACTGTTACTTTCATGCAAGTAAAACATGGGGGTTTATGCATAAGTTAAAGCAGAGCAGGAAACAAGGCTTTGTAATCACAAGAGGAAACACTTTAAAAGTGATTGTTGCGCATGCTCAAAGTTTAATAGTGATTTGTTCAACAGAAAGATATTAAGCTTCGAGTTCATATACAAAGAATCCGGTGAAATCCAACCTAAACCCTCAAAGAAAAGCGGAAATACCGACACCTTTTTGCCCTTTCGATATAAAAAAACAACCATAGCAATAGCAAAATTGCAAGTCACTTTAACAAAGGGGGGAAAAGGGGGGTATGGAGAACAATCCACCTCAAGTGTTCATTGCAAAATGATGAAGTATACAAAACATCAAGCTCAAAGGATAGTCACAGGCTAACCTGATACAGTGGCTTTATGTTGTGGTTATTCGGAAGAAAGCGATACTAGTTCGTACTCTGCTACAACAGCTTATTGCAGATAATATTGATGGTAATAAGAAAGACAAGCTAGACATAAATACAATCAGTTCTATTCTGAGGTAATGCAGATTGGTTGATGAGCCTTGCAGCTGATAAATGTAACTTTGCACAATTGACTATAATGTACCCAGATCTATTAACAGAAAAACATACCACGGTTGGTCAAACCATATCTGCCGGATAATGAAGAATGGCTCTAGCATTTTACATCAATTTGTGCGACGAACCTCACCACCCTGTCTTGTGCTTCTGCTACTGCTTAGAGGAACAGAACTCTGACTTGAAAGCTGCAAATCGGAAAGGGGAACAGAACCTGTCTGCGAAAAAATCAAACCAACCGAACTACTAGGTGTGCTAGCAGTAGAAGGAATTCTGCTCAAATATGAATCCTTCTTAGGCCCTGAAATAAGCTCTGGTCGTAAATCATAAGATGAAGAAGGTGCCAATGTAGCCAGTAAAGACCCAACTTGATAAGGAGCAACAGGCATATCAACGAGAGATGATGCTGATGGACTAAATCTTATTGTTCCCACAGGGTGATCGAATTTGCATGTGGACCCAAACTTGCAGTGTCCATTCTGCAAGTAGAATGAACAAGGCTGCACACCCTGTTTACAAGAAAGAATCAAATCACACCAAGTTTTAAAAAACAAAGTATAAGTTCTTAGGATAGACACTTCATCTCAACATCACAAAACTGTGAAAGTAAAACTAGTTGTACGAGATTTAAAAAAAAAAAGCTGTATGAAATAGCAGTAACAAGGCTGAACAAAAAAAGGAAGAAAAAAATAAAAACAAACTAGACCATATTTCTCTAGGGAATAGGAAGGGTGCAAATAAGGACCTCAGTATATAGAGTTAAGGTGGCTATTAAATCGAACACAAGTTTTTTCTAACTAAAAACATACTGAAAATATAAGGCATAACAAAACCTTAATTATGTCCTCGTATAATCACAAGGCATAAGAAACTTTGGTGGAGCTAGGTTGCCTAATTTAATAAATCTCCAAGTTGCTAAAAAAGACATGCTACTCCCATAAATTTGTAGAAGTTTTCAGATGACCTATCTTTTGGCCACAAGAAAATTAAAAACTTTCAGAAGCCTCAACTAAAATTCTCCATCATATGCCTTCACTACTCACTAGGGATCAATTCTAATATGATAATATCAAATGACAAGCTATAACCCTACCGAAGATTCTCCTCAAAAAATACATCTCTTTACCAAAATTAATTATGAAACTTTAACAAACCTAAGTCATCTAGTAAGCAATAATTAGATTCCCGAGTTCTGAAGGCCATCAAAAAGCCATCAACAGTATATTATTCGCAGGTGTAAACAATAAAGCTGTTAAATGTGTATGAAGAAATCTCAAATCTATTAATGATGACCATTACTGAAGCCTTCTCAATCCTACACTTGAGCGTTGATGAAAAGTGAAAGCAGAGGTCAAAAGGCTTCACTTCCTTTCTTTCCTATCTAAGGAACAAAACTTTGAACTCCGTAGTAGATACATTAATAAACAGAATTTCAGACTTCTAGGGCAGTCGCTCAAAGTCAATTCCAGAGGTATTTACAATATATAATCTAACCAAACTTACTTTAATAAAGCAAAGTTTTGAAGTCAAGATCCCTATAAAAGCAAAGTCTAAGTGACAGCTTTCTAACAAAATGTCATCTTGAACATATAACACATGATAGAGAGATTAAAAGTGTTCACATACCGGACGTAAAGGAAGTCCCATTGGATTGAGGGCACAACTTGTTCGTGGCACAACCCTGTCTCTGGGATGATGATACCTACAAGATGATCCAAATTTACAATCACCGGTTCGCAAATAGTATTGGCATTCAGGTTCGCCAGGTCTCTCTGGGAATGTTTGTTCCTTCTGGTTACTGCTTGAAGGGCCAGTAGTAGAGGACAAGGAAGAATAGGGTCCTGCAAGTGAGGGTGTTGAAGAAGATAGCTGTGTTAGTCCATAGAGAGAAGTTGCTCCAACAGCAGGTTGCGCACCAGGAGAGAGTACTGGGCTTATGGGTGCCTGCACAAAGTAAGTCAAAAACAGCTTCAGAAATCCCATATACTTTGGCATTATTGTAATGCAACAATGGTGATTATCCTACCGAGTAATGGCTCCAACCCGGAATAGGAACTACTCCAGGGGAAAACAGCACAGGACCATAAGCCCCTTGAACATATGAACCGGGCATTAGTGGAGGCCTTGCCACTCTCACACTGGTGGATGCTCCCCCATATTGTTCAGGCATAGGAACTGAAGGAGACTGCACCGACTGATAAAATTGAGGTGCAGATTCTGGCATTGATGTGCCAGCAGGCTGAGGATGATGGAATTTACAAGTAACACCAAATTTGCACTGCCCCATTTTCAAATAGTAGGAGCATTCTTCCTCGCCCTGTTAATAAATGCACATCAAATCGGTTCAGGATGTTTTTAAGAATACTCAAATAGACATATGCAAATTGAGAAAGCAAAGATGAGAAGAGATCATCCAAACCGGTCGTAATGGATATCCATATATATTCAGTGGAACATGGCTAAAGGATCCACCTCCGTGTTTTGGATGGTGAAACTTACAGGATGCGCCAAATTTACAAGTCCCAGTTTTTAAATAAAACTGCAACGACCACAAAAGCACAAGTTAGGAAAAATAAAGAAAAGGTCTTTGCAGCATTAATTAGCAAAGAGGTTGATTCATTAACAAAGATTTTGCATTTTTCCACAAATGTTTTTTTTTTCTTTTTACCTGGCATGCAGGTTCCCCGGGTCGTTCAGGGTACTCCCCTGTAGCTCTTACGGCAGCCTCAACCTAAATGGCATAACGACCAAATAAATATGAGTAACTAAACTATGACAAGAGGCTTAAAGCGAAGTACGAGAGAAAAGGCCATCAGCTCAGGCATCTGACAGGTCATTAAGAAATAGTATACGAGAAGGGCTACTTGTATTACCAGTTTTACAGAAGATAATGAAGAAACACACATAGACATAACTTGAAGGCAATTTGTTAAAATCCGGGGCAGAGGATGTCAATCATAACTTGTAAATTGAAGTAGTCAGTTTCTATTTTGAGAGAAGTATAACATTATCAATATCCCTATGAGTTATAAGCAACAAATTCTTGCATTGTTGCAGGCACAGAGAGATTATAACTGGGGGAAAATAACTTCATTTATCCACTATTACCGTAATAAGTTCCTTATTCCTAGAGCATTTTGTACTTTCACAGTTGATATGAAACCCCATTATTGAAGCAAATGATAAAAGGATTTTACTTACCGCAGCACGGTTGCGGGGGTGATTGTACCGGCACCTACCACCGTACCCGCATAGACCGGTTCGCATGTAGTAAACACAGTCAGGTACCCCAGGCCGTTCCGGGTACGATTCAGTACCCCTCAACGACAATTGCCACATCGATTCTGCATCACACCAAATAAACACTAATAAAACACCTAATTCACTCTCCGTACAGTAAAACCCCTAAATCCCCAAATCAAAATAAGCTTGACCAATATGATATCGTTACAATGTGGGTGGAAAACCGGGAAGAAGGGGAAAAACATAACGGAAAAATACCTTCCAAGCCCGTTCCGGGACCGGCGAGGCTCCATTCGGGTTGGTGAACCGATTGCGACCCATTCCGTGTCGGGTTTCGACCGTACAACTCCATCGGAAACGGGTTCTGTTTTTATCTGTTTGGAGGGACGGAAGGCGGGTTCTGTTACTTCTGAATACCTTACCGACTACACAGAGAGAAGAAATTAAAATGAAAAAATGTAGGCAACAATGGAAGGTTCTAGAAGATCGGAGAGAGGTCGATCCGACGGTGGAAATAAGCTGAGAAACAGTGAGGAGGAGGAAGAAGAGAGATAGAGATACTTTGTTTTCCCTGTATTTTGAGCTTTTGTTTTATCTTCTCTCTCTACACTCTCTCCCTTTCTCTCTCTACTACCGTACGTCTGGGTTCGGAGCCTTTTTTAGCTTCGTTTATTTATTTATTTATTAATGTTTTAGTGATATTAATAATTGATCATTTAATAAAAAATTGGCTTATTATAAACGTGGTGACGTTTTTCAAATTGGTACCTGAAATTTGAAAGAATTCTTGAATCGGTGCATAAATTTGTAAAAATAATCAAATCGGTACATGGTGTTGACGTAGTATTTCATCAACCAATCAAGTTGTGACATGTGGTGCTCGAACCCGGATCATCTGGATGAATTACATCATCTTTTACCATTAGAACAACAAAGGTGGGTGTCTCTAATCTTTTGTTTGAATTTAATTTGGTGTGAACTTTGTGATTTTCTCTATTTATTATCGGTAAAAAAAATGTCATTCTTCTTATGAGATCGAACATATATTATGTAAGACTGTAAGTGAATATATATATGAGTTAGAATTAGCTTACATAATGTAAAACTTTTTAAGTTTTACACGTTTTTTGGATCGTTGGATGGGAGAAATGGATGACTGAGATTAACTCCTTACTTTTTTTCTCAAGTGATAATCTTCACATATTCTACTGTTAATTTCATTCATCCATTTCACTCATCCAACGAATCTAAAAACGTGTAAAACTTAAAGCTTAAAGAGTTTTACACAATATAACTGGATCCTTACTGAAATTTGATATTTAATCTTTAAATATTATCTCGTTGTAATTTAATCTATCTGGCAATGTCATTGGTTACTCTAAACAGTTAACATCCTTATTAAAATGTTGACTTATTTTTTTAATTACTTTAAATAGTTAACATCTTAATTGAAATGTTGACTTAATTTTTCTTAAAACGTATTTTTTTTCAAATTAATCAAACATGCGTAGGGTTTTTTAGGTTGGAGTAAAAAAAAATTACGAAAATAATCATATCGGTATTTTTTGAATGGTTGACTGCACTTATATTTTGGATTAAATACTTGACATTATAAAAAATAACAAAGAAGTGATCTCAACATTTTATTATAGTATAGGGACCAAAATTTGAATTACACCTATACCGTATTACTTTCTCTTTTTGTTTCGTTGTGTCTAGCGGATCTTTTACCCACTGAATAAAGCCTACCTGGGAAATTGTTTAAACCTCGGGTTTAGACATAAATACAAGTAAAACAAGTAGCCGACACTTGTTTGAAACTGAAATTACCCGTATAGCCTTATACTCTGTTCAAGCGAATCAAATACTATTTTTTTTTGTTGCGATCTCGATTCTGCTCTGGCTAATTCAGATCGATACATGTCACACACCTAATTTATTGGGTGAGTCTCTCGGCGAATATTTTCTTGATACATAATGCCGCAAACTAGGGGTGAAAATTGTCGGGTACCCGAAACGGAAACCCGGTTCATCTGAGTACTTCAATCTTCAGCTTGTGTCCCGACCCATTTTATCTGGATACCCGCCTATTTTTATTTTTTTTAATTCTATTTTTTTAAAAAAACACATATTAAACACATAAATATTAAAAAAATAAACTTAAAACTTAAAAGTATATAATAAAAACATAAAAAAATAGGAATTTAAATTTAGTTTTAGAGTAGAAATATTAAGAAACTTAAAATAAAAATATAATTAAAATATAAAAAAAATATATATTAAATATTATCGGGTCGGGTACCCGGTAGCTTAAAAATCTCGGCCTGTGTCATGGGAAAATTCGGGTCGGGTACTCAGCCCGGTCGGGTAATCGGGTCATCGGGTCGGGTAAACCAGATCGGATATTTTTTCCCACCACTACCACAAACTTGAAATATACTTCAGCCATATTAAATTGTTTACCACTCAAAGTTAGACCAACATGTTATTGAATTACGTTGAAATTGTCTTTTGTTATTGAACTTTTGAAATTTACAAAATATTCACTAAACTTTTAATTTGGTTATAGAATTGTCATTAAAAATGTTAAATATACAAAATGGTCATTTAAACTTATTAAAATATTACAAAATGGTTATTAATTTATCAAAATTTGTCAGTTGTAGGATCAATTTGTGATTGAACAAAAAAAGTAATGTTCAATTTTATAACTTTTGAAAGTTCAATAACCAAAAAATCATTTGTATCCTTACCTTTTTATATAATATTTAAATTATTCATAATCCTTCAAACCCTTAAATCAACATAAATAAAATTCAATGATATAAACAGGTCTGATGTCCCCTCGATATTCATAAGCATTCTATAATCACTTGGGTGGCAATCCTATATAGACTGCTTTCTTGCATAATAAAAAAATATTTTTATAAAAAATCAGTATTTATTCAAAATCTCATACGGTTTACTTACCACAGTTAAAGCTTCAACACTTATATTTTTTGTGTGTATTCTATAAATATAAAAACGAATTTAAACATTAAAATTAATACTCTTATTATTTTCTCTTCAATTATTTTAATTAACAAATGAAAAAACAAATATTTGATTAATATAAAAGTTCATAAACATTTGTTGGCATCGTATTTCTGACATAGCACAAGCTTTTCAAATCGGACGGGGCAAATATCTTAAAGGGACAAGTTGTCATGCCCCACCAAAGTGCATCAGAATCGATCGAAGAGTGCCCCCTAGGTGCACTTGGGGCAACCAAGGCAAAATGAAATGTCTTGGGCGTTTTAAGGCAAAGGATGATCCAAAGAATGATCTAGAACGACTTGGAGAGGCCCACGACCCTCAACGTTCCCACAAAGTTTCAGGACGTTCCACACTATCTAGGCTCAACCGGGAGGACCTATAAGACACTGAAAGGCTCGAGACAGCACGAGACTAGTCTGGACATCTCTGGAACATTCTAGAAGCCTATAGATAAGTGTAGATCTATAGGAAATTATCTAGAATATTTTAGATAGTTGTAGACATGTATGGATACATGTAGAGCTATCTAGAATAGTTTAGGTCCTTAGATATATTGGGAGGCGAAATTGTAACTGCTGGATCAAAATGATCCTAGCCGTCCGTTGAGAAGGTGTGAGCCTATAAATAGGGTCATCCCTCTCATTTGTAAATCATCCCACAAATCCTAGAATTCACATAAGTTATCTCTCTTGTAAAGCTTTCTTAAGAGTTCAATACATGGTTCATTTTCTTGTAACTTTCTTCCCTTCTCCATTCTTGTGTGCATGTAGTCATAGAATTCGCGTGGGAAAGGATTGCTAACATTGTATAAGAACTGTTAGCGTCGCACTGATAAATTTGAGAGAATAAGTCTGTGACAAAACGCTCGTTTGAGAATAGAAATTCGAAAATTCGACGATGACACAACGCCCGTTTGAGGACTAAATACGGTAGGATAGGGGGTAAACGCCCATTTTAATGCCTTATTCGGTGTTGCTTTAGCATTGGAGCTTCCAACGACCGTTCAACAAACAATGTTGAACGGGGCCTTAAACGCGAGGTCAAATAATTTTTCTAACATTCGGAGTCGTATCCTGATGACATTGAGAGGCCGGCTAAGACGGACTCTCCTTTATTAGAAAGTGAGCTGCATCCCGATGTGAATATTTTTTTATAGTATTTTAATTTTGTGTTTTAATAAACGTGAGTTCCGCGAAAAATAAACTTCGTGCTCCGTAAAAAACGTGTAACGTGTAAATTAAATACGGTGAATTTAATTTTGTGACTTATTACCTATCTGTTGTAAACATAACTCACATTCCATTAAATGCAAGGTTTCAAAAATAAAATAAAAATAAAAATTGCATCGATACTTCACGAGTTTATCCGAATTGACGTTTGAATTTATCGCATAACTCACGTTTAGTAGTACACGAGTATCATTTTAATTTTTAAAAATAATGTTATCGGAAAAGTTCATCCACATCGAATAGAACTCACTTTCTACTGGACGCTAGCTCAAAACTCGTGTTACGTTGGACACGAGTTCATCCTACGTTGTTTGAAAGGGACACATTTATCTAAATAAGTCTCTACAGAGATTATTTATCGAATTAAATATTTTAAAAGTATATTTAGATAATTTAGCTTGGAAGGCCGTTAATCTATTAAAAATATGAAACGAAGTCTGACATCCAAATTTTACCATTGTAAATGAAATAAACGAAAATAAATCTATAGAATTAATTTAACTGAGATCATGGCCTATCTAACTATATAAATCGATTAATCAAATTTGATTAAACAAAATTGATCGATTAAATGGATTTTAATTCATTTATATTATCTCTACATGGAATATTCCCCTGTTATTGGTTATTACAATACTCAGTTCCCATGTTTATCATTTAAAGCATGGGTAAACTATAACATAGATTACTTAATTATGGGTAAAGTTATATTTGAGTCACTTAATCATTAAAAGTTACATTTGGGTCACTTAATCATAGGTAATGTTACATTTGGGTCACCTAATTATTAAATGTAGTAAGGTTACGTTTGGGTCACCCTTCATATTTAAAAAGATACATTAATTTAGTCATTTTTTATTCTAAATCACTTGTATACCCTTGTTAACATTAGAATACTTCATTTGAAATCATTAATTAATCTAATACACAAATTAATATACTTTTTTTATAAATATGAAGGGTGACCCAAATGTAACATTGCCCATAATTGAGTGATCTAATTGTAACCTTTAATAATTGGGTGACCCAAATGTAACCTTACTCATAATTGAGTGACCTAAACATAACCTTTAATAATTAAGTGACTCAAATGTAACCTTACCCATAATTTAGTAACCTTCGTTGTAGTTTACCCTTAAAACATTTTAAGAAGACAGTTGTGTTGTCGGTAAGCATGGGATTGCCCGGTGGGATACGACAAATCTAAGTAATCTTCCGTTAATTTCATGATGCCTCGTGTTTAACATCATAATTAATGACATTAAACATAAATAAGATGGCATGGTTTAAATTTTATATAATTTATATATAGATTTCTTTTTACAAAATAAAATCACTTTCGTTTTATAAGTTTTTTTTTTTCACTTCTAAAATGTTATATTTAATCTTAACCCTTAAATTTTGGATAAAATATTAAATTTGCCCCTACAATTTAGATAAAACATCAATATATCATTTGAACTTTTGATAAATATCAATTTAACTATGAACCCAACTAAAGTCCCCCACGCCAATCGCCGCTTACAACCGTCTTTGGCCACCGCAAATCGACGTTTATGAACACAAATATGATATACATTTTATCGAAAAATGTCCGAACTCCACAAAATTAATGTCTTGTTTGACAATCAAATGTGTATATAATAGTAAAATCATACTTGATAAAAAAATATAATATTAAAAAATGGAAAAAATAGAAATATATCCTTGTATACGTTATGATTTTTTATTGTCTTTTATGATTATCAATATTTTATATTTAATATACACATTTTTTGTTGTGATGTTTCGAGTAGTTGTTATTTAGTGGCTTGTAATATATAGTAAAAATATATAATTATTTATTACGATACATTGTATTTTCAATACATACTGTGAACATGAATTATTAGTTTGTAATTATTTTTTAATCTTGTACATACTAAAAATGATATCTAGATAATCAAGTTTTTTTTCCCAAATAAATATCAATGTCATGCGGGTGAGAAAATAAAAATAAAAACTGTACACAATTTCGATTCTCATGTAATAAATTAAAGGAAATTAATAATTTAGTCAATATTATTTAAAGTGGCCAATCAACGAAGTTTTAAAGTGTATGGACTTAATTAGATGTACAAAAATTCAAAAGCATTATAGTTTCATCCTCAAACTATGACTTTCATTCTAAATTAGTCCTCAAACTTTTTGAACGTTCTAATTTCATCCTCAAATGATCATTTATATCACATCATATTATTACATAACACACATAAGTGTTTCGTGGCAATTAACAATTTTTGTAACGGGTTTAATAACATAAGATATGATTAACATATATTGATAATTTAGGGATGAAACTAGAACATTCAAAAAGTTTGAAGATCGGTTTAGAATGAGAGTCATAGTTTGAGGATGAAACTATAATGCTCAAAATTTTACGGACCAATTTAGAATGAGGGTCATAGTTTGAGGATGAAATTAGAACGTTCAAAAAGTTTGAGGACCAATTTAGAATGAGAGTCATAGTTTGAGGATGAAATTAGAATGCTCAAAAGTTTGAGGATGAATTTGGAATGAAGGCTATAGTTTGAGGATGAAATTGAAATGTTTTGAAGTTTAGGAACCAATATAGAATGAGTGTCATACTTTGGGGGCGTGTGGAGCAATTAACTCTATTTTTTCCAAAAGTTTAAGGGTTTAATTGTTTTTTAGTTCAAAAAGCTTAATTATTTGTTTTTCAAAGTTCGATGGTTTACGATACCTTTAATCCCATTTTTTAAATTCAATGAGCAATGTGAACACTTATAAAACAAAATGTACTATTATGGTAATTTACCCAATAAAATAAAAAGCGGCTGCTGTGTACAACAAAGACCAGAGTGAGACCCTCTCTTTCTCTCCCTTCCTCTTTCTCTGCTATCAAATTCCGGCTAACGGGATCGCACCCAAATATTTACAAAACAAAGAATCCCAAATCAGAAACCCTAAAACAACAATTAAAATTCCCGAGAGATCTTTATGTTCGAATCCCCATCCTTTTTGGAAATCAAACCGTTTTGAAGTTTCGTTTAGGTGTTCTGGTTCGTGATCGAGTTTTGATTTTTTGTTGAAATTAGGGCAAAAGCCGTCTTTCCATTGGGCGGGGTTTAGGGTGTTGTGGAAAATGGTTAGGAGAGAAACCTGTGGGCTTGGAATAAAAGAACACTACGTTTGAGAACTTTGTAATTTAAGGCGAGAGTTACCTTTTTTCTTTGATTTTTTTTGTTGTTGAATGATTTCGTTAGGGAGTAACGATGCGAGGAAGGGGCTAGGGTTAGGGTTTGGTGGAAGAAAAATGGAAGAGGCTGAGCTTGAGGAAGGAGAGGCTTGCTCCTATAATAACAATAACGATGACTATGATGCCTCCACTGACCCCGAAGCTGATTTATCTTCTCTCTCTTACATAGTAAGAAATTTTGGCTCTTTTTTTCTTAACTGCTTAGCTTAGCGTAGCTTAGCTTTCCTTTTTCCCTAATGTTTTATTATACTGCGTTGACTCTCTCTCTTTTGATTGGGTTTTAGTTTCGAAGTTTAAGATTGTTATGCTGATTAATTGCAATGTTGGATTTTGTAACTTCAATTTAAATGCCTTTACTGCTTAATTGTGTTGCTTTTAGAGATGTAAGATATAGACTGGATGACTGGTATTGTAGTTTTTTATTCTAATCTTTGGAGTATTATTTGGTTCATGATGGAGATATTTAGAGGTTTAATTAAGTGAAGAGAATTGTTTTTGGTTTTGGGATATTTTGGGTTGTTGGGTGTGAATTGGAGTATTGGACGCCTGTCTAGTGGAGAAGGCTTATTCGTAAATTTCCATCTAATGTTGGTGATGATTGATTATGGTACTCTTGTCTGTTATGCTGGGGATTTTGTAATTGGAAATAGAGAGAGTAAGATTCAAGCACATTCATTAGCATCTGGAGGTACGGTGCGTTACTAGTGCTTCTAGAGGATTAGCCACTAACTCTACTCCGTAATACTTTATGTTTTATCACTTGTCTGATGCTTGTTCTTAGTTCCATTTGTTTTATGATCATTTAGTGATATGTGGTTACTGTAATATGTTTGAAGGATGAGAAAATTCAACATGTTCTGGGACATCTTCAAAAAGATTTTGAAGGTGGAGTTTCTGCAGAGAATCTGGGTAAGTCAAAACAATAAGAGAATCATGGTTCTTATGAGGTCAAGAGTCACCATATATTGGAGTTTATAAATCTAAATGGATGATTTTGGAATTTTTGACATCTCCGCAGGGGCGAAATTTGGTGGTTATGGATCATTCTTACCAACTTATACACGTTCTCCTAGTTGGCCTCATCCAAAGAGTCCACCAAGTCAGAGCTGCAATGCATCCAGATCCCCCAAAAATATGGCATCGGAGGTAGGAGTTTTTCTCAATTTGTCTTATCCCCACACCATGAAATATAGTTTATTTCGTGTGAGGAATCTTTCTATATTGGTTTATTTGAGAAGTTTAGTTAGTGTGAGCTCTTAGTTTGTTTTATTATATAGGATGTCCATCGTAACTCGGAGTATTGGGCAAGTGGTTCACAGTCACGGAAGGCTGGACCACCACCACCTATAAATTTTGGAACCCTCCCTGCTTTGAAGGCATCATCTGTGAATGATTCAATTGAACAAAAGGTCAGCATAACGCCTGGTGATGCTGATGAGCTTGCCTCTAGGTGCGAATCTGCAAACAAGAAAGCTGCCAATATGCCAGACCAGAAAATATTGAAGGTGCGAATCAAAGTGGGGTCAGACAACTTGTCGACACAAAAGAATGCTGCAATCTACAGTGGCCTTGGCCTTGATGTCTCACCATCTTCCTCCTTAGATGAGAGCCCTTTAGGAAGTGAAGGGATGCATCGAGAGACTCAAGAGCCATTGTTTGAATCTCCAACCAGTATTCTTCGAGTAAATCCTCCATCTACTATTTTGTTAATATTCTCATAAAAAGATTGTTTCTTTTCTTGTATCTTCTTGCATTTGATTTACATAAAATGATCTTAATATATGTTTTTTCCTGAATATTTTGAGCAGTTTATGACTTCCTTTCCACTAGCTGGTGAGACACTGCTATCACCTCTCCCTGATCATGTACTCAACTTGATTGTAAAGGGAAAGGTTCCAAAAGAGAATAGATCTGATTCTGGAAAGGGTGATGGAATATTGTTGGGAGACAAGAAAGCAAGGTCGGTGGAGAAAAAAGATTTTCCAGCAGAAAGGAAGAGTTGCAATAACAGGGAAATGGGGAACGGCAATGGTGCTGTGTCAAAGAAGGAAGTAGATATCGACATATTGGCTTGTGAGGAACTTGTCTCAAGAACATTGAAGCTTCCTCTCTTATCCGATTCTTGTTCTGCTGTTTCCAAGGTAAAAAATAAGGGCATTGCAAGAAACAAAGGTGTCCATGATGTAGCTGAGGAGCCGGTGGAGCCAAGATTTGCCCAAGAGATTGGCTGGGAGAGTCCAAGGGCTGGTTCAGCTCGAAAGGCCTTGGAGGAGCAAAAGACAAGTCCTTTGGGTGATATTTCAGGTTGTGTGAAAAAAAGTGGGTATAATATAGCAGACAAAACTTATGACTCTTTCAAAGCTGACACTAATACTCTCAAAGGTAGCAAAGCTCTAGATAGTGAAGTGGTGGATCCTCCCAATCAGAAGGTCATCCAGAGAGTGACATCGGCTGAGCAAGACAATATGAAGTTGCCTTCTGCAAAGGAGCATGTCTCGTCTGGTGGAAAAAGAAAATCGAAAGGTAGTCACAGTAATGGCAGTCTAGATGCAGAGGGAGCAAAAGAAAGCTTGAGGGTGGGTTCGTCTTTGATGCCGAATAATAAGCAGACTGCTCATATGAACAGTTATACGAACAAAAGGGAAACAGGAGGAAAAAAATTTGAAAGGTCATTTCAAAAGGCTGAAGATATGAATAGAGATGTTTATGAAGATATTGGAGAATCAGAACGGGAAGAGAACCAAACAAGTTCTTGGGAAATTCTTTCTGAAGATCGGTCGAAGATAGCTGATAAGATTGAAAAAAGCACATCAGCCATTCACAATGGACATAGTGATAAGCTAAGCGGTAAGAAAACTGAGGGTGTATTGGCAACTGAATTGTGCCCTAGAGCAACTATGGGTGCACATTCAATCTCTGCTAATATGAATGTTGCTGGAACTTCCCTTGCAACTGCTGCTCCTGTATTGATAAGAGAAAATTGGGTTTGTTGTGATAAGTGCCAGAAGTGGCGTCTACTCCCAATAAACATAAATCCGGCTGACTTACCTGAGAAGTGGTTGTGCAGCATGCTTAACTGGCTGTAAGTTCTTTATCATCACCCTTTCTAAATTTTTTACGAATGTTAATAATGGTTGTAAAATTTTGTGATGCTGATAGTTAACCTTTGTGATGAATTATGGCAAGATATCTCATCTTCCTTGCTAAAATCTCTAAAACTGTTTGTCCTTGTAAATGTTTAGGCCTGCAATGAATCGCTGCAGTGTTGAGGAGGAGGAAACTACAAAAGCTGTTTTTGCGTTGTATCATGTTCCTGCGGTACAGAGTCAAACTCATCTGCAAAGTAATCCCGTCAATATTATGTCTACAGCAGCCTCATCAGATGCCTTGCAAGCTGACCAAAACCCACTACATCTTGGTTCACATTCCATGCTCCCTGGTGGACGGAAAAAACACATTTTAAAGGAAATATCAAATGCAACAGATAAAGATGGGCCAATTTCTATGAAGAACATACAGTCTTCAGTCCAATCTGGAAGCCTGCCTGATGTGACTCAATCTCCTGTTGTTGGTGAGCCAGCTCTAAATCCTCTAATTAAATGTGATTTACCTGCTGAGAAACACAAAAACAATCAGAAAGAGAGGCACAAATTGTTGGAACACGGTTCTGATGGAGGTATTCTTTTTATGCTGATACTTATTGTACTTGAAAACTTCTTTTTTTAAATTATGTAATGCATTGTTTTTTTATAAAACATGTAAATAGGTGGTATAAAAGCTTCAAAGGTAAAAGGCAAAAGGATCACTGATCATCAAGATTCTTTAAGGCCCTCCAAGAAAGTTAAGGGTGAAACATTGCATCTTGCTGATGAAGATTGGATGTTTGACCATGCCGGCAAGGGTGGGCCTAGCACAAGTAATGGTTTCCCTAACACATCAGTAGGAAAGGATCAGCCTAATCACAGTCAACATTTCTCTTATAAGGATTCAAAGTCGGATAAGGACGGGCAACAGGTCTCTGGTAAAAGACTAAAGGGTAAAGTTCAGGTTTCCTTAACTGATGGACCATTGGCTCCGACAGATTGTGATGATGTGGAAGTTTCAAGAAAGAGGAAAGATGATGAACGTGCGAGTAATCACCCCCATGATAACAGAGTACTTGTGAAAGAAGAATTCAGTGAGAATGAAAACAGGAGGGAAAAGAAGACCAGGGTATCCAAATCTGGAGGGAAGGATTCTTCTGCAAGTAAAAGCAGTGGGAAACTAGAGAAAAAAGGTAAACATGAACAGAAGCACCTAAGTGGGCAAGATCTATGTAGCACTCTGTCTCAACGGAGCTTAGATGGTACGGATTCAATGAAAAGGAATTCTGGATCTGCCCAACCTTCTTTAGCAGCTACCACAAGCTCATCTAAGGTTTCTTGTTCACATGAATCAAAACCTGGCTTCCATGAAACAAAAGGCTCATCAGTAGAATCAGTTTCCTCATCTCCTATGAGAATTTGTAATCCTGATAAGCTTCCATTGACAAGGAATGTTGCAGGGAAAGATGGGTATTGTGATACTGGCCTTTTTGTTTCAGATAGTCCAAGAAGATGTCCAGCTGTTGAGGATAATGGTGGGAGTGACAAGTCCGAGACACTAAGGAAGGAAAATACTTCAGCTGCAGCTCAGCATGCGTCTCTTGAGCCCCTACTTGATATTCAGGATAATGATGGTGATCAATTTGGTGGCAGTAAAGCTAAGGCACCGATTGAACCTTCCCCTGATACTCGAAAAAGGCAGTTCATGAATGGCACCGATGATTATTTAGGCCAAGATGCCCAAATTTCTGGTAAATCAGCGATGATAAATGAACACTGTGATGAGGAAAATCAGAACGAAAACCGTGGCAATGCCAATGTCTCTCATCCAAGAAAGTCAGGCAAAGGGTCCTCATGGTCAAAGGACAGGAGTCATAATTTTAAATCTGGTTTTGTTGATTTACATCAAGATCATGCTCCTTCAAATGACGTGAAACCTAGGGACGGTAGAAATCAATTTCCGGAGAGGCCTGGAGTAAAGTCAGACGAAATTGAGAATAGATTTGTTGAAAATAAAGTATCTCTGGGAAAATTGTCTGGTGAGATTGGTAAAAGAGAGAATCAATCAAATGGTCGGTCAGATGCTAAACTGGTTGCCAATGGAGGTCAAGATGTAATGTCTACTGTGAAGCAGAATCTATTGCAGGGCAGGGATGGTGAAGAATATACAAAGAGGTTTCACTCTGAAAACTCTGATCATGCAGAAATTGCTTCTGAGAGAGGGAAGTCACTATCTCTACCACCCTCTGGAGAAACTCAAAATGAGATGCCAACTCGACATCCCAATTCCCTTTCTGGGTCCCAAAAGAGAAATGGAGCTGATGGATCTCAAGCTCAAGATGCACTCAAGGTACATAAACAAATAAAGAAGGCTGATCGTCAAAGTAGGAGTCAGCAGAACAATTCAAGACATTCTTCAGCAGGTGGACGTATCAGGGATGTTGGTGCCCCAAGTCCAATGAGAAAAGATTCCTCAAGTCAGGCAGCCAACAATGCTTTGAAGGAGGCTAAAGATTTAAAGCACATGGCTGATCGTGTGAAGGTTTTTCCTTGTTTTCTTGAACTTATTGTTGTATTTTTTTCCTGTGTCCTGGCCTCAAGCATTATTTAATTTTTTTTAACATTCCCTCAGAATTCTGGATCAAATGGGGAGAGCACATCACTTTACTTCCAGGCAGCACTGAAGTTTCTTCATAGTGCTTCTCTACTAGAATCTTGCAACAATGAGAGTACCAAACATGGGGAGATGTCGCAATCTGTGGAAATTTATAGTAGCACTGCAAAACTATGCGAGTAAGTAAAATATTAATATATTATTAGGTGCTCTAGTTGGTGTTCTCTTGCTTTTGTAATCCTAAGTTATACATTTGTTGGAGCTTGATCTTGTATTAGTTGAAAAAAATCCTGACATGGAAATCTTCTGTTATTGCATTTTATTTGGGATGGTTTCATTTTTTCTGATACCTGATTTTATTTGTTTGTTTACCAATCAATATTCAGGTTTTGTGCCCGTGAATATGAGAGATTGAAGGACATGGCTGCTGCTTCTTTGGCCTACAAGTGTATGGAGGTGGCTTATATGAGAGTTATCTATTCCTGTCAAGGCAATGCAAGTAGAGATCGGCATGAGTTGCAGGCAGCTTTACAAATGGTTCCTCCTGGTAATTCAAAGAACCATCATCATACTGGCTGAAACCCGTAGCATATAAATTTAAATTGATGTTTACGGGTCCTTCCACCACTTCCTGAAACCCTTCCTATTAGTCTGTGTAGCATATAAAACCATCATCTGGACACTGCAGTCTATCGTCTCTGGTTGCTTTATTTGTGAAAAGACTCATGCACATAAGACAGTTGCATGTTAGAATCATAGCTGTAACTAATTGCACTGCATGGATGGTTAGGTTACTTGCTTAGATACCGTTTGTTCTTTGGCATCTTGAAATCTGAGAATCTTCAGGCGGAGTGTCTTTCTGTTATTCATGTTTTGGGTTGTCTTTCATTCACACAGGCATACACATTTATTCTTCTGTTTTAGCTGGAGGACTTGAGTCTATAAATCATCAGTGTTCTAGTTCGCATTTGACGTGCAACTTTTACTATTTTTTTTTGGCAAAATGGACTTTGACCTTGTTGGCGTGCATGCATTTAAATAGATTTTTCTAGTATGCCTACTCATCAGTCTCTCTGTCTGCCACAGGCCACAGCTTTTTGATCACCATTTTCTTTTGTTATTTTTCTTTATGGACATGAGATTCTTAATGACTAATGTTAGTTAATACCCCATTGATTGGGACAAACTGACAGTTCATTTTAACTTCTTTTCTTGACATCGGTGGTTTTTCATATCAGGCGAGTCTCCTGCTTCTGATGTTGATAATTTAAACCAACCAACATCAGCTGACAAGGCTGCTTTTCCAAAAGGTGTTAATTCTTCCCAGGTTTCCGGAAGTCATGTTATTTCTGCTCGAAACCGTCCTAACTTAGAACGGTTGCTCAATTTTGTAAGTGTAACTTTCCTTGTATATAATTTTGAAAGTCTAATTCATGTATTTTTACGTAGCACAGGAGCAAAAGCATTCTTCAACACATCCTCCCCAACCACTGAAACTAATATACACCTATATCCCTAAAACTAATTTTCTTTTTGTTCTAATTCCTAGAAGCTGTTCTGGCGTTTTCACAACCTTTTATTCCCTACGCCTTGACTTAAGTTAAAGGCTTCTGTTTACTATGTTCAAAATTGCTGTCCTAGCAGCTTTATACATTTAAGCACATAGACTTTTGTGGTTATTCCCATCAACTGTATATATCGTCTCTTTCTGTTTTTTTTTTGGATCAATCATTATTATTATTATTATTATCTCTTTCTTACTGTAATGTTTCATGTCAATTTGTGCTCTATGGTGTGTATATGTAGGTTTAGAGACTTACGTAACTAAAATCAAATGTAACTATTTGCAGGTACAGTATGTAAATTATGCAATAGAAGCTTCAAGGAAATCACGAGCTACTCTTGCGGCTGCCAGTTCAAGTTTGGAAGGGGCTAAAAGTGGGGAGGCTATATCATCTGTGAAGAAAGCTCTTGATTTTAGCTTCCAAGATGTAGATGGAGTGCTACGTTTGATACGAGTGGCAATGGAAGCTATTAGCCATTAAAGGGGAAAAAAATCCTGCCAGTAAGGACGATTGTACACTAGGAGGAAATTTTGTTTTGATGGTTTATCCTCGGCTATGAAGATCTTGATCTGAAAAGGAAGAGGGGTTGGCCAGCTATTCCTGCTTCAATCCTGAACACTTCCAAGCTTGCAACTGCTTGTTTTCTAACACTCTCTGTACATGTGTGCTATACAAGACGAATCTGGGATTTTCAGTAAATTTTTTCACGAGCTTCAACTTCTTTCTGACATGGTATTGAGGATACAAGATTTATAAGGTTTATGTGCAAGATTGTTCTTGAGCTATATAAATTATACTAAAAAAGAATTGTGGTTGAAGAAATAATCGTGTAAATATAGAGATGGCAATTGTAGATTGAGGTGGATTGGTAGAATTTTGGGCTCATTGTTCCCCGACGGCTGTTTTAGTTCACCTGACATTATTTTATCCGTACTATATTAGTTAGAGACCTTTTTAGGACAATACCGGTATATGCAGCAGCACGTGTTTTCTCAGTTCAGGCACTATGAAGCAGAGCGCTGTAGTTGGCAGTCGCAGGTTTGCTATGCTTAGATTCATTCTGCTATAAAAATTTAAAGTTTGACACATTAAGTCAATTTTAGTTCCTTTTTCCTTGTCCTTGTCCTTTTCAATATCCATTTACTTTTCTGTTTATGTTAAGTCTCACCTTTTATTCGTATTTTTGCAGGTCAGCTGCTGTAGTGCCTGTCATTGTATATACTTGTGATTTATCAAAGATGAGTTAGGAGAAAATATATGGAAAAAATAATTGGTGGCGCTTGAGATCCAAATAAGGTTGCTGGAATTCTTTATTTTCTTTTGCTCCCTTTAAAGGTTTCCATGCTCTTTGTTTGTGATTGCTTAATCTTTTGCTTTGGCCTACCATTGTTTCCGACATTCTTATTTTGTGTCTGTATATTATATATTTAGGGTTATATTTTGATACATAATGTGTAAAAGAATTTTACACAACCCTTCCTATTTAACTATAAAACCTAAAATCTAATTCCCTAATCCTAAAACCTTAAATTCTAACCCTAAACCCTAATTTCTAAACCCCTAAACCTTGAAATTGACAAGCTTCTAGTTTACACAACTTGTGTATTAAAGTATTTTCCATGTATTTATGTACCATGAACATATTTTTTTGTAGGGTTCTCTATGTGGAATGTAGCAAGTGTTTTGTTTGTAAGAGAGATCATTCTATCATATTCAAGGTGGCCTTGTTGATGCTGATAGGTAAAAACTCTTCCACCGAGTCATTTTTATACATCGAGGAATTTACTTATCACGTAAAACTCGAAAAATATGATAATCTTTTACTTGTCATATGTATCTGTTAAACTATTATGCACTTTGAGAAATGCTAAATGTACAATATGATTTGGTTTCAGGTTGAACAATTTGTGCAGTTGCATAAGCAGCGAAGCTGGTTATGGATCGAACTAATGTAAGCAAAATCGGGACTTAGTCTTACCTCACTGTTGCTATTTCACTGCAAACTATCTATATGCATCTCCAGGTATCATTTATATAACAAAATTTTGAACTTCTTACTGCTTTTTTTTTCCGTGTATATATAGCAACTGGCATTTGTCTCGATATAAAATTGGAGGTGTTGTTTTGTTTTACAAAATAAAACAAAAATACCATTGCTATGCATTGTACATAGACTTGACAAACTTGACCCGAACCGATTTACCCAAACTGAACTGAACATGATGACCCGAAACCGAACCGAACCGAAAATGAACTGATTTTTAGTTGAACCGAAATGGACCTAAACTGATAGACCCGAACCGAAGACAACCTGAAATAAATAAAAGATATTAATAGAAATAAAAAATGAGATATGAACAATCGCACAACTCACTAAAAAATCAAATATATTGGCTTTATAAAGCCATATAAAGGGTGTAAAATACTAATCAACCTAAAATCTTGATTAAAACCTACCGATCTCTTGTTGACCTGAAATTGACCCGAATTGAACCGAAATAATCGAAATCGAAATGACCCGAACCGAACCCGAACTGATTGACACACCTCTAATTGTACAGCCAATGCAAATCTATCCATGGAAATTGATGTTTTTCAATTACTTTGCCTAGAAGGTTTGAAACCCTGCTAAGAGAAATTTGTATAGTCAACTGCATGGTTTGTTATCAATTAGAAACAGCAATTGCTTTGTTTTTTATGAAATAAAGAAACAAGAGCAAAGGGTGTTGCATTAACTTCATCCTAAGCCAAACTATCATCATGTGGAAATTTTAATAACATATCCGGGGTTACAGATGACTCATAGGGCCACACTAACTTAGACGAGCAATGAATAGGATATCGGTAGTTAAAATAAATAAAAACCTGTGGGGGACTTTGTTGTAGTACGCGAACCTTCTCCATGCTATATGATTCGATAATGACCCATCGTTTATCTAATCGCCGTGCATGGTGTCACGACCTTAGCCTTTAGTTCACTCGGTTGCTAAGTCGTGCGACACTTGAATGGGAGTTTTCGCCCGATCAAGTCAGTCTTCTCACTCAATAATCTGTCACAAGCAACCAGACAACACGTTAGTTCCCGCATAACGATGCATTTCCAAATCACAAGCCAAAGCCGTGGGGCATAGCGGATGCCCACGACTGACCCCATTCTTCCCCGAAGGAAAAGAAAAAGGTTTTTATTAGAGAAAAGGAAAAACATCGGGTTACACAGAAACTAATCCACACCATCTTCGAACATGGTGGTAGGGGCCACCCCGATGGTGTGGGAAATCCTAGCACAATCACACACACAAGCATGTGAGCAGTACCCGGCCAACTGCTCACCCCCTACATATATGCGAAATGGATTTTATAGAAATGCCCGGAGTAGACGTTGAAATTCTCGAAACGGGGACACTTTTTACTTAGTCTTGAAAACAGTAAAAACAAGGACAAATCCAAAAACATTGACTTGTTCGAAATGGGGACATGGTGACATGATGGCACGGTTGTGGCCCTGGGACATGGTGAAAGGGGCTGGCCACAACATTCTCCCCCACCTAACTTGTCGACGTCCTCGTCGACTGAGCAGCAAGGAACTCTTCGATCTTTTGTTGGAAGGCTTTCAGGTCATGATCTCTCTCCCAACTTGACTCCTCAGGTCCAAGGCCTTCCCACTTCACTAGGTACTCCCGAACAGGCTTCTTCTTTGATACAGTCACAAATCTGTCAGCAAGGATCTCTTCAACCCGGCGTTGGGACGGAGGCTTTACACAAATGGGTTCTCTGTCACTCAATCCTCGACTAGCATCTAATGGATCTGCATGGAAAGGCTTTAAGTTGCTCACATGGAACACTGGGTGCACTTTCATCCATGTCGGCGGCTTGATTTTGTATGAACAGTTCCCCACTTTGGCCACAATTGGTAACGGTCCCTCATACTTTCTCACCAGCCGTCGATCTCTATTCCGCAGGAATCGCAGCTGTTCTGCCATCAACTTGACAAGTACTAGATCCCTCACTTTAAAGGATTGGTCTCTTCGGCCCTGATCCGCCCATTTCTTCATCCGCTTGGCAGCTTTTTCAAGATAGGCCCGGGCAATCTCCATGTTTCGGTGCCATTCCCTGGAAAAAGTAAATGCTCGAGGGCACTTTCCCGTATAGGATTCCATAGTGGTATGTGGGAGTCGCGGCTGCTGACCTGTCACAATTTCAAATGGGCTTTTATTAGTAGCAGAACCTTTTTGGGAATTAAAACAAAGTTGTGCCACATCCAATAACAACGACCAATCCTTCTGGTTGGCTTGAACAAAATGCCTCAAATACTCTTCCAGCAACCCATTGAAACGTTCCGTTTGCCCATCTGTTTGAGGATGGTAACTAGAGGACAAATTCAGTTTGGACCCCAGAATTCTGAAGAGTTCTCTCCAAAATTTTCCCGTGAACCGGCCATCTCTATCACTGACAATATCCTGCGGCACGCCCCAAATTTTACCACATGCTTGAACACCAGCCTAGTTGTTTCCTCCGCGGAACAGTACTTCGGCGCAGGAATAAAGGTAGCATACTTCGAGAAACGATCTACCACCACAATAATCGCACCGAGATCTCCCACTTTCGGCAAGCTCATTATAAAATCGAGGGAAATGCTCTCCCAAGGTTTCCCCGGCACAGCCAACGGTTCCAACAAACCAGCAGTCTTTTGTCGGTCTATCTTGTCTTGTTGGCAGATAAGACAAGTTTTTGTGTAGTCCATGATATCTTGTCGCATGTGCGGCCAATAATACCCCTGTTCCAACAGAGCCAAGGTACGCCTCCACCCTTGATGACCAGCCCACTGAGTGTCATGGCATTCTCGCAGTAGTTTTTGCCTGAGTTCTCCCGCCCTCGGGACATACATTCGCGGACCTTTCGTCATCAAGACTCCATTCTCTATCCAGAAGGTCTTTGACTGCCCACTTTCTACCATCTTCACTATCGCCATCATCTGCGGGTCTTTCTTCGTATTTTCCAATATCAATTCACGGATGTCATTAGTCACCCTACTAGCTAACATAGGGGCAATTCTCCTAAGAGCTGCCAACCCAGCCCTTCGACTCAGAGCATCGGTTGCTTGGTTCTTTTTCCCGGCTTTATATTTAAAGGAAAAATCAAACTCTGCCAGGTGCTCTTGCCATCTCGCCTGCCTTGCCGACAGCTTCGGCTGTGTCAATATGTGACTAGCGGCTGTATTATCCACCCTCACGACAAACCTGGAACCCAGCAAATAATGTCTCCAAGCCCTAAGACAATGGATCACCGCCAATAGTTCTTTCTCTTGAGTAGCATACCTTGTCTCGACACCATTCAATTTTCGACTTTCAAACGCCACAGGGTGACCTTCCTGCATCAATACTCCTCCTATGGCAAAGTCAGACGCATCTGTTTCGACCACCATAGGTTTCCCAATGTCAGGTAGTGCCAGGACAGGATCACTCATCACAACTGCCTTTAATTCATCAAAGGCGTCTTGGCACTCTCTGGTCCAAGCCCATTTTTCTCCCTTCTTCAGCAAATCTGTGAGCACTGTTGCCCTTCGAGAGTATCTCTCAACGAATCGTCTATAGTAGTTAGCCAGACCCAAGAATGATCTGAGCTCACTGACATTCTTTGGGGCTGGCCACTCTTGGATTGCCTTGACCTTTTCCCCATCCATCCGAACATACCCCTGTCCGACGAGGTGTCCCCAAGAACTGTATTTGGGTTTGCGCAAACTCGCATTTCTCTCGTTTCACAAATAACTGATTATCCCGGAGTCTTTGCAATACCAACTGTAAGTGCCTCTCGTGATCCTCTAGGGTCGAGCTGTACACCATTATGTCATCCAGATAGATCACCACAAACTTGTCGAGGACATCATGGAATACCTGGTTCATTAAAGTACAAAAAGTGGCAGGTGCATTGGTTAGCCCAAATGGCATAACAAGAAATTCAAACGCCCCATACCGTGTAACACATGTGGTTTTCGGCTCATCCCCTTCAGCCACTCTCACTTGATGATACCCCGAACGCAGGTCTAGCTTGGTAAAGAATTTGGCACTGCTCAACTGGTCAAATAAATTCGCAATCAACGGAATAGGGTACTTATTCCGAACAGTTACCTTGTTCAAAGCCCGATAATCCACACACAATATCAGGCTTCCATCATGTTTCCTCTGAAACAACACCGGTGCCCCAAACGGTGCTTTGGATGGTCTAATAAAACCAGCTTCCAGTAGCTCGTCTAACTGTTTTCTTAATTCAGCTAACTCAGGGGGAGGCATCCGATACGGGCACTTAGCAGGGGGTTTCGCGCCCGGTATTAGTTCGATCTCATGGTCCACCGACCTTCGAGGAGGCAGACCTTGGGGCAATTTATCTGGCATAACATCTTTGTAGTCTTCCAATACCCTCTGAATCCCCCTCGGTAAGGCTCTTACAGGCGAGTCCTCTTTACATACCGGCAACACCAGAAATGAGGGTTCTCCTTTCTTTATCCCTTTCTTAAATTGGATAGCCGACAACATCTTCTTGCCACCCCGGGGAACAACAGTAACTGGCTCCACACACGGGCAATCCCCCAAGAACATCAAACAACCAGCAGCAGGAACAGGAATCGCTTGAGCCGATGTCATAAAATCCAGTCCCAATACCACATCGAAATCATCCATGGGTGTAACAGTGAAATCGACATTTCCTTCCCAAGGACCCAGTTTGATCCTCACTTCCTTAGAGTTTCCACAAATGGATGAGGCCGCCGAATTGACTGCCTTCATCTGTCCCACGCCTTTGGCCACTACTAAGCCACACCTCCTTGCCTCTGTAGGTGAGATGAAGGTATCTGTAGCACCAGTGTCAACAAGAGCCCATGAGGCCTTCCCATTTATTATCACGTTGACATACATCAAGCCCTTCTCTGGTTCTTTCTTTAGACTGCTCAATCGTGACTGCAATGCCGACAAGAACCGAATAGATCCCATTTGAGTGGGTTCGGCAGCACTATTTTCCGTGCCAGAAGTTTGCGGAGTTCCCCCTACAGGTGAAACTTCCAAAGCATTTATCGCACTGCGTTGCGGGCACTCGGCCACTTTGTGAGGACCCTTACACAAAAAACAACCCGGAGGAAAACGGCCTTGTCCATTACCTTGCCCCGGTCCTCCGTTTCCTCTGTTCTGAGACTGCTCTCGGCTGAAGACTCTTCTTCCTGGCCCCCAGCCGTTTGGCCTATCATTTTTAGGCGCCTTATTCCCATTTCCCACTGAGTTGTTACTTCCCCCAGAACCCACAGCCTTGCGCTTAGTAGAATTATCATTATAATCAGTGAGTCGTTCGGTAGCTGCCATAGCGGCCGTTATGTCCTCAGGCCTATGTCTCATTACCTCTGTTCTAGCCCACTGTTTTAATCCTTCCAGGAAGGCGAACATCTTGTCTTTCTCCGACATATCCCTGATATCTAACAACAGGGCTGCAAATTCCCGCACATACTCACGAACAGACCCTGTATGCGCCAGATCCCTCAGTTTCTTTCGTGCAATATAGTCTACATTTTCTGGGAAGAAAGAGCTCATCAGTTCTTTCTTCATCCCTTCCCATGTGTCAATAGAACAGACACCATCCACAAACTTGGACCGCCACCACAACTTGGCATCCCCCGTCGAATACATCGATGCGACTGACACTTTGTCCGCCTCAGATTCAGTACGTGTCGCTCGAAAATATTGCTCAATGTCAAATAAGAAATTTTCCAACTCTTTAGCATCCCTGTTTCCTTCATAACGCTGGGGTTCGGGAACTCTAGTTCTCAGTCCCTTATCCACTGTCATAGAGTTGCCCATGGCTATCTGCATTAGATTCACTTGAGCCTTGATCTCCTCTATTTCAGTATTCATGTGACTCATTGCTTCCTTTGCCTCATTGCCAAACTCTTTGATGGCCTGAGTCAACTCTTTCTAAGTCTCCTCGATTGCTCGGAGCTGATCATTTGATACAATAGCCCTCATGGCTTCCACTGCGGCTTCAAGTTCCTCAAATCGACCACGGTCAATCGAATCATTTCTCTGTGTCGACGTCCCTGCACTTGGGTTTCCACTACCCGGTGCCGACGTCCCTGTGTCTGGATTTGTTCTAGATCTGGGAGCCGTACCTGCTCCTCGCTTTCGTGTTGTCACCATTTCTACTGACACACACGCAACACAGTTAAGCCTGCACGCAACAAGCAATATCACATATTTTATTCAGTCCCGTCTACAAGCATCCACATGCTTGACGCATAAAAGACATCACCACGCTAGAGCGATTGGTTTGGTTAACGTCAGGCACCGCGTGTGCGCTGATTCCATCCCCAATCGTTTAGCAAGCACCCACGTGCTATCACGCGCCACTGCGCTCGGATAATTATCGAGGTTAACGGCAGGCACCACTTGTGCACTGATCCCACGATAATTAAACCAACAAGCACCTCTGTGCTGATAAGGTCGAGCATCGCGTGTGCTTCGACCGCTGTAGTGGTTAACGACAGGCACCTCTGTGCACTGATTCCACTACGTCATAATTTAAGCACCTCTGTGCCTCAATCACTACGCACCTCTTGTGTTCGAGGTCAAATCAAGCGGCAACACAGCCTTGCTCGAACACCCAACCTTGCTCTGATACCACGTGTCACGGCCTTAGCCTTTAGTTCACTCGGTTGCTAAGCCGTGCGGCACTTGAATGGGAGTTTTCACCCGATCAAGTCAGCCTTCTCACTCAATTATCTGTCACAAGCAACCAGACAACACGTTAGTTCCCGCATAAGGATGCATTTCCAAATCACAAGCCAAAGCCGTGGGGCATAGCGGATGCCCACGACTGACCCCATTCTTCCCCGAAGGAAAAGAAAAAGGTTTTTATTAGATAAAAGGAAAAACATCGGGTTACACAGAAACTAATCCACACCATCTTCGAACATGGTGGTAGGGGCCACCCCGATGGTGTGGGAAATCCTAGCACAATCACACACACAAGCATGTGAGCAGTACCGGCCAACTGCTCACCCCCTACATATATGCGAAATGGATTTTATAGAAATGCCCGGAGTAGACGTTGAAATGCTCGAAACGGGGACACTTTTTACTTAATCTTGAAAACAGTAAAAACAAGGACAAATCCAAAAACATTGACTTGTTCGAAATGGAGACATGGTGACATGATGGCACGGTTGTGGCCCTGGGACATGGTGAAAGGGGCTGGCCACAACACATGGCAGAGCCCATCGTATACTCCCATAACTCCGCTTCAAGCGTCGAGCAAATACCGATTCACCTTGAAAAACCTAATATCCAATGCCTATTATCGTCACGTACTACTACTCCACATGTGGCCTCACCGTTTGCTGCACATCTCGCAGCATCGGTATTTTTCAAGTCCCTGGTAGTACATGGTAAGTCACCCTGGCGGGCATCGAGTGTAGCACAAACTGCAGCGAACAATCCATTTTCCTTTTTACAGAATACCATCGGAATTATGACTCCTGTTTTCAGAGCACGTTTGTCTAAATTGAAAAACACCTTTTTTACACATCAAAACTTCACATTTTGAGTGGATTAGTGAGATAATCACCATTCTTAAGTATGACCACTGTTCACGGTTTTAGAGTTGGGAGACAACACTATTTTTTAAATATTATATTATATGTATTTTCAAATTGTTGTTTTAAGAATAATTATTTCATGCATGATGACAGAAAATTTTTTCTACCAATAAAATTCTAAAACACTAAGTGTTTTATTTGAATGGTTTAAACCTTAAGTACTACCTAAAATGCGTAACAATTTTAGAACATCGCTTGTGAAAACAAATTTCATAGATTCTCTTATTTTAATTACCGTCTTATTATATTACTAAATTTTATACATAACCCAAAAAAGCAACGGCTTAAATCAGGTGTTTTTTTATGCCCCTACACTAAAAAATTAAATCTTAAATCTTAATTTTAAATTTTCAATCCTAAACTTTAAACCCTAAAAATGCATCATACTCTTAATTTTTTAAACTATAACCCTAATCTATAATCTTAAACCACAAACTTATTTTTTTAATGTGAAGGCAAAAATAAAAACACTAAAAAGGATGAAGATTTCTATTCTAGATCACAACATGTGTATTAAAGTTTTATGTCATTTCATTTTA
Source organism: Hibiscus tridactylites (assembly GCA_958450335.1). Taxonomy (NCBI): domain Eukaryota; kingdom Viridiplantae; phylum Streptophyta; class Magnoliopsida; order Malvales; family Malvaceae; genus Hibiscus; species Hibiscus tridactylites. Next base: position 106,117,927 of record OY288269.1, read on the forward strand.
ATCACTAAACGTCTAATACGTTGACGTTTTGATCACTCATTTTAATCACCATCGTTAAAAAAAAACTTTCATTTCGATGAAACCATCACATTAAACTTTGGCGAGACCCATTAACTTTGAAGTCCCAACCTCATCCTATGAGGACTGATTCCGGAATTATACCAGTACATGTCCAAGTGCATCATATGATCCATTCGGTATTTTTAGTTAGAGCTACGTAACTTTACAAAACTATACTTGTATATTTACAAATTAGACAATGATTTAGGTGAGTTGTGGGAAAAAGAGGGCCCTGAACTGGAAGATTAAATATATATGACCATAGAAATAGAAGAAAACATAGTATATATTATCTATATATAATTGTGGTATGTCTTCAGAAAGCTGCCTCTGGCTTCAAGAAGTTATGATATTCCAGCTGAGTCATTTCCCCACCATTCACCGGATCGAATTGGCATTGGTAGAAGCTGTGCATTATATTCAAACAACAAAAAACGGTAAGGGTCCAAGTTGACCTAATGTCATGTACATTTAACGGTTCCTGCCGTGTTGCGGTCGTAGAGGAGAGGAAGAGATAGAAACCTAGGACAATAATATCACATGTTTCGATCACCTAAAACCGAACCATCTTGATGACAACTTACCTAGATGCTTCAAGGACATTTCCCAAGAATATAGTCCTGCAATCTTTACAAATCCTAAGAAGTTGTGGATAACAACTCCAAATCCTAAGAAGTTAATTATAAAGGATGCTGCTAAGAGACCTAATACTCCCAAAGTTGGTCCTAAATGTGAGTTTACTGATTTATCAGCATATTCAAATTCAACTTAAAAGAGAAACAACAGAAAATTTATATTTTCCTTACCTTCCATCAATGCCAAGAATTACCACTGTATTCTTTTGGTGACCGAAGGCAACAATGTACTGAGAACCTTCGACCAAGCGGAACTGAGCCACTGACCATTCCGAGCTGAAATACTTCGGTAACACCCCTGCATGTGGAAAACATATTTAGATGATTATCATGGTAACTCACTGACTTTAGACATGTTAGACGCGATCTAGTTTAGCTCATATCGTATCGAAGACCTAGTTTCTCTGATGCCGGAAGTTCGGGGTTAACTCTCCTAAGTCCTATATGCAGAAAACCACTATAGATGTTCATCATAGTTGCTGAAATTTTTTCAAGACAAGCTCAAATACATATTTTCTAGAGCGAAAACAGAAACAAATTTGTTCTTCATAGTATTGTTTCGTATGCCGTGAGTGACAAGTATCTCAGATATCAAAAAATGAAAAAACATAAAGGGCAATTAACATGGATGTTCTTGTTCCATGATAGCGTCACCTTTGATAAAAGAAAGAGATGAATGGGGTGATACAACAGGCTCGGATGCACTTCGTGACCGCGTAGTACTAGGCGATCCGGCATTAATTTTAAGGCTGAAAACATGGACAGTGCCTTTGTCACTTGAAACTGCTAACCACTGGGCATTTGAAGAGAATGCCAAACTATAAATTTCAGCTCTATCTGCACCCCTCCTTACCTACAATACATTGATATACAAGAGAACTTTCAGAATATCAGAAATTCAGAATCAGAACATGCAGGGACGGAGCCATTAAGGCTTCGGGATCGCCCCCACCCCCGAAGAATTTTTTTTCCACCTTTGTCCCCCCTATTTAATTTTTTTAAAAATTGGTTTATATATAAATTTGCCCCCCAATTTCAAATATTTATAGTTTGCCCCCCAATCCCAAGTGCTGAACATGTGAGATTATTTTCCCCCAATTTCAAATATTTATAATTTGCCCCCTAATCTCAAAACCTAGCTCCGTCCCAGTGCTAAACAGAATAGTGTTCAATTGCTTATAGCTTTAAACCGCATACCTCTTGCAGCAAGCTGCCGTCGGCAGTGTTGTAAATGCGAACCAGCGTCCCTTTCGAGCTCGCGGTGGCGAGCATCTGGCCATCCTGCGAGAGAGCAAAGCACGCAATTCTTGAATCATGAGCCATAATGAACTTAGTCCTCTTGGAAGCGTAATGCTCAACCCTAACTTGCCCCTTTTGCAATCCGGGACAAACCAAAACCAATGATCCCGCCCCTTGAGACACTGCGCAGAGTCCCTTCGGATTCGCGATGGTCTCAATCTGGTGCAGCAGCTTCAAATCCACGAAATTGTAAACGAAGATCTTCTGCTCCAAAACGACAATGATTCGATCCCTCCGAAGCCGAACCGATCTTACTTCCGACCGAAACGAAAGCTCGCTGATGCATCGGCTCTGGTGATCGTCCCAGATCATAACCTTATTCGCTGGGTACTGCGGATCGGGTCCACCGCCAACGAGAGCCAAAATATTGCACCGGAACAGCATCTCGACAACCCCGACGCCGCGATCGAAATCACGGCGAAAGATCTCGCGGAACGGATCGCAATTGTAGATCCGGAAGCCATGGTCAGTGCCGACTGCGAAGCAACCATGGTCCTGGTTGAAGGAGAGGTGGAGAAGAGACGGCGGAGGCACGGATGGAGCAACCGACTCGGGAGGGTTCGAAAGTGCGGTGTGAAAATTAGGGTCAGCGTTGGGGTCCGGTTCGGGAGAAGATTCCCGGTTGAGGTTAGATTGGTCGGAAGGGGAAAGGAAATTGGTGTTAGGGTTAGAATTAGGGTAAGCTGAGAGGGTAGCCATTGGAGGGATCTAAGATGAAATTATGGAGGATTATGGGGACCAGCGACGATGAAGGTTAAAAAAAAAAAAGCAACCAGATCAAAATTACGATGTTGTCCTTTTGGACGAAGAAGATGAAGGATTGTTGTTGTGTCGTTTTTGAGATTAATGGTCCGGCCGGCTGGGTGAAATAAAGAAGAAGAAGAAAACAGTTGGAAATAGGTTTCTATTGGGCTTTTATTAGATGACACGTTTCCTTAAAAAAAAGCTTGAGCCTTGCTCTTATCGTATAAAATTCGACTCGAAAAAATCAAATTTTTTGACTTAAATTTTTTTTTTGACTCATCTTGAGTTGACTTGTAATTTTATAAATGTAATTTAATTAAAAAATCGAATAAAATTTAAGTCGTAAAATGAAAATTCAAAAATATATATATACTTCATGCTTTCAAGTTTATAAACTAGTTTTTAAAAGTGTTTATCTAGTACAATCTTCAGTTTTATCAGCCGTGGGAAGCATCAAGGAACCAAAACCTTCTCTGTCGGAAGGTACGATTGTTTGGACGAGTAAAAATTTCTTGCCCCCTAACCATGCCTCTTTATATGTTCCTTACTAAAAAAAATATTTAAAATTAAATTTTAAGTTATAACCCTAATTTTCATATCTTAAAGCCTAAACTCTAAACTCTAAACTTGTTTGTCGCATTTATAATCGCCGTGATGTATATTTGGAACAACGTGTACCGAAGAAAGTACTATTACGAGCTTGAACACAAGGTTTCCGGGAGAAAGTTTAAGGAGATAACTACGAACACGTATTTCAGTCGAATCCCTGAACTCGCCACGTTTTACTTGGAGCTCGTTCACGGTATCCCACCTATCTTCAAGCATTATTTGGAGAACGCATCGGCGTTGCACTCGGTACTCATCTTCGTCTCTATCAAATCGTTACCGATCAGCAAGGTCTCGTCATAAGAAAGGTTTCTCTTCCGAAGAGTCGAGCCGAAAGAGCTTTATGTCTTCTGTTGCGCGGCTCGATACGGGCAAATACAAGATGTTGAAATGGTGGAGAAAGCTCGGGAGGCCGGAGTGGTTCACTTGGTCGGCGAGAACGAGGTGATTGCAGGGAAAGGTGGTGGCATTGTGAAGAAGATTATGATTGATTATGGTTATAATTTTATAAAGAGGAATTTGAGGCAAACGGATGAAGTGTTTAAAACCCCACACAAGCGTTTGCTTAAAGTTGGGATGACTTACGAGCTTTAGAGAACCATGTGTGTTGTAGGGATGGACCGAGTGTCTCGAGAGGCCAGGCAGTCAATTTATGTGTTTACTTTGTATTTTCTTTTGATTATCTAAATTCGCAGTCTAAATTTACAGTCAATTTATCGGTTAGTTAAATTGTTCATATTTGTTCCTTCGTTTTTTTAAATTATGAGTTTTCGACTCATTAAAAATACTCTCTTTCTTTCCCCTAAAGTTCTCCTCTTTCCTCCTCTCTAGCTAGAATTAGGGTTAGATTTAAGATTTGTCAAAAAAAATATCATTAATATATCGAATAATTGTTTTTAATTGAAACGCATTTTTTTTAAATTAGATTATATTCAATGGTGAAAGAATTACAAATGAATCACACCGTAAACAATGAAAGTTCAGTGCAAAATAAACAATGCAAAAAAATTAACGGTGTGAAAGACGTTAAAAAATCAAACCTAACACCTTCAGAAGAAACTTTTGAAATTAAATTCAGAAAGCTATTAATTTGCCTTGAGTGCTAATTGAAGACATCATAATTCTTTTACTACTCATTATTGGCATATCGACACAACCACAAAAAGGGAATCATAACATGAAGTGTTCGGGCTTCCTTCGGTGACAAAAAAAATTGATGACTCGTCACCCGAACTCTGAACTATCAAAAGATAGACTGAAACTACCATAAAAGCAAACAAATGAATTGTCATACAAGCAGACAAAAGAACTGTCATATAGACAGATAAAAAATTGTCAAAGAAACAGATATGGTAAAAATCTAGCAAAGTAAAAAGATACAAAAAAAAAACATGAAACTAAAAAATTTATTGGCAACAAAAAAACTTATTTATATATATAACTAATAAAGCGGTCGACGATCGCCGTCGGCAAAAATAAATAAAGAATAAAGATGAATTTTAAAACTTAGAAAAGTAACATTCTTAGAGAATGTAGAAGAGGTGGAGAAGAGAGAAATTTTTAAAATTAATCCTGATTGTTGATTTAATGTTTTATTATTTAATTGAAACATATTAAAGTAGCTTAATAAATACGATATTATTCAATTAATTATCTCAAATGTAATTTTTTAGGTCCTTATAAAGAGAATATGTAATATCGAAGGTTTTATTTTGGGATGAACAAAAATTGTACTCGACGACTCAATCCAATCTAAAAAGATTATAGTTTTTTTTATGAAATTTGAGTTTTGATATATATATATATAGGCACTAGAACTATAACATTAGATTAAAATTTATTTTAATTTCGTGTTATTAATATGAATAATTTAGTATTTTAGTTTCTGGTCAAAATCAAGTTTCTAATTAAATTCGGATTATGCTTGAGACGGGTAAAAATATATTTTAAATTCATATTAGATTGATTTTGATTATTTTTATTTAAAAAGATAATTATAATCTAAAAAATAAATGTTTAGATTTGAACTCATACAAAATAAAATAAGTATTTTGACCTACTCGATTAATTAGGAAACAAGTAAAATATTTTTCACTAAATAATTGACCGAATCATTTGTGTTTAGTTTGATAATTTAAACACAAGGAAAACTTCCCTCTTGATCTATTCTCGAAGTTCTCTTATTCCCTTATCATTTAAATATTTTATGCAACATATAATTAAAATATCTAATAATTCGTGGGTTTGAAGCAATAAAATCAAAGATTTTGAGCGTGCTATTCAGTAATTTCTAGATTGAGATTTTTGTTCTGAAAAAAAGTAATTCATAATTATTTAGTTTGATAATTGATCTGATTTCTATTAAATAGATTTGATTTATATTCAGCTATTAAATTCCATGTTTTCTTACCTAGGAAACGATGTTCTTGCTGCCATAAAATATTATTTGGTTAGTTTAATTTGTTTGTTTACCCCCAACATATAATTATATACATTTTTAAAATTCTCACTAAACTTCTGAATTCTTTTTTTAAAAATTTTAGTTAGAACTCGATTCTTTTCTAAAATTATCATCAAACTCTTCAAAAAAAAATTTAAACCAATTAGATCTCAAAAAAAAATTAATTAGACACATTTCGTCAAATTTATCATTTGATTAATAAATTTAAATAGGAAAAATATATTATGCACTAGTAGTGAAAACATTTTGTTTCCACGAGCGTCATAATTTTAGAAGTTAAAGATCTAATTTAGTGTTCATAGTTTATGTGTTTAGATTTTAGGGTATATTGTTAGAATTTAGGGTTTAGAGGTATGATTTAGAGTTTAGATGTTAGGGTTTAGGTTTTAGGGTAATATGTTAGGGATTTAGGTTTTTATCTATAACCCCTTAAATTTTAACCCTAAACTCTAAATCCAAACCACAATCCCTCGATTCTAAGCACATAAACCCAAACACCTAAAGTATAAACCCTAAACTAAATCTCTAATCCTTAAAATTATGGCGCTAGTGCATGTTATAATTACCTTTTAATTAAATAGTCCAAATGGGAAGTGTCAATATTCTCGTAAGGGTAAACAACAATGTAGGTCACTCAATCATGGTTAAGGTTTTACATTTGGGTCACTCAATTATGGGTAAGGTTATATATGGGTCACTCAATAATTAAAAGTTACATTTGGGTCACTTAATTATTGGGTAAGGTTACATTTGGATCACCCTTCATATTTAAAAAGTACATCAATTCAGTTCATTTTTTTCTTCCAAACCACTTGTATACCCTTGTTAACATTAGAATACTTCATTTGAAATCATTAATTAATCAAATACACAAATTGATATACTTTTTTTTTAAATATGGAGGGTGACCCAAATGTAACCTTGCCCATAATTGAGTGATCCAAATATAACCTTTAATAATTGGGTGACTTAAATGTAACCTTACCCATATGAGTGGCCAAATTGTAACTTTTAATAACTGGGTAACCCAAATGTAACTTTATACATAATTTAGTGACTTTTGTTGTAGTTTACCCTTCTCGTAATTTGTAATATAAACCCCGCCTCGCCCTCACATTTGGGAGCTGGATCTTCCCAACTTTCACCCATATAGCTCCGTCAAAGAAGAGCAACACTTGCTCTTGTCTTGCTTTTACTGTCAGGTCATTTTCATAAACTCGAAGCAACTTTTCTTGTAAATCATGGCCGGTGAATATGAACAAGAACCCTTTGAAGAAACCCACCGCGACGACGACAAGGCCGAAGAACTCGAATCAAGCGACACCCATGAGCCAATTTCCGACGCCGAAAAACATCCGTCACCGCAGAAAAAGCTCCGCCGATACGATTCCATGGACTTGGAATCCGCCAAGGTTCCAACCCATCACGGCCATGGCCCCAAGGTATATACATATACATATATATTATATATTTATATTAGCATGTATGTGTATGCAGTGGCGGATGTACATATAACATAGGGTGAGCCCGTGCCACCCTGAACTTTTTAAAATTCACACATTTGTCTTCAATTTTCTTATTTTTTTCTGAATTAGTCCTTAAATTTTTGTAATATTTGTGACTTGTGTCCACCCTGAAATTTTAAGATTTTATACGTGCCTATCCTCAAATATATTTCTGAATCCGCCACTGTGTGTATGGTTGCTAACGTTTGATCAATTACGTTTTACGTAGGACCTGGGGTGGTCCGTGATACTGCAACTGGCATTCCAGAGCATCGGAGTCGTGTACGGCGATATCGGCACGTCGCCGCTCTACGTCTATGCCAGCACTTTTTCCGGCGGCATAAAGAACAACGACGACGTATTGGGAGTCCTCTCTTTGATCTTCTACACCATCACTCTCATCCCTTTGATCAAATACGTCTTCATCGTCTTACGAGCCAACGACAACGGTGAAGGTAAGCACTTAATTAACATCGATTAATTACGTGATTAGTTTAAACATCCAATAGCAAGCAATCTAATTAACACTGTAGTAAGTCATCGCATGATTATTCAATTGATTACGCGGATCGAACTTCGTTCGGTTAGAATTTCCGAGTTTTTTTTTTCTGACAAATTGATTCCCGACATGTTATAGTCAAGTAGGAAATTTTAATTAATTAATTACCCTAATTAATTTATATTGTCAGTTTTAACGTGGGAGAACTTAACTACGTTTTCTTAATAAAATAATTACGTTATTTATCTGAGGGAGAACTTAACTACTTTTTTTTAATTAAAAATATTAAGTCTCACGCTGGCGTTGAAATACCAAATTAATTACTCTTTCTGTCCCACTAAAACTGTCACATGTTAATTTTTTTGGGTCAAACTTTTTCAACTTTGGCCTCTTATAATTTAAAATTTATTATTGATAAAAATATGAAAAAATATATTTTAAAAACTTTGAATCAACTAGTTTTTAAATATATTTTTTATAATTTTTAATTAATTAAAATATTTAAATAAATTATAGTCAAAGTTAAAAAATTTTGACCAAAAAAAGTCAACATGTGACAGTTTTAGTGGGACGGAGGGAGTAGTTCTTAAATCTCGTGAAACTGCATTAATTTTTTGAAAAAAAAAACTATAATTAATTTATATTTTTTATTAAGAAAAGATAGATATTCAGTGTTTCATTAAAAAAAACTCCTTAAATCTAAATAAAGGAAAACGAGTACACCTGAAAACCTTGCAATAAGCGATTAAGTCATAAAATTACTAACATATGCATGAAGCGTGTCGAAGACTACATCTGATGATTGCACAAACTTTATATCCCCATATATCAACTGAAAACCATGCTTAGCTAACGCATCAACCACCAAATTAGCCTCACTATAAGATAATTAATTTATATAATCATCAATAAAATATTTTATTTTCTAAAGCTGGGTTCCATCCTCGTATCAAAATACGATGAACCTACCGACAAACAACGTTTTTAATGCCATTCCCGATTGCCGGGGGAATAATTTTTTATTTTTCTAACTTAAGGCTTAAGGATGCTTTTGAAAAATAAAATCTTTAAGTATTGTTTTACATCCGATTAAAACTCTAAAAAAAACAAAATCAATTAAATTATCGAAACTAGAAATCAAATTAATAAAAACTTTTTAATTAATTTTTACAGTTAAACCTTAATAATTTTTTCTAATGTTTTTTTTCATAGGACACATTATGATTCTATCACTTGGTAACATCATAACATAACATCAAGTGACATCAATCAAAAATACATTTAAATTCAATGATTGATATTGGTAAAAAAAATTAAATTGATATTGATTTATGATTTTTTGCTTTGTATTTGTTTTCTAAATATTTCTATTGAGTTTTGATTAATCTTAGTTTTAAATATCTTATATTTTTTACAAACATTTTTTTCTTTTAAAAATTAAACCCTCAAAAATTCTTAAAATTTTTAGTGTAAACCTATAGTTTTCTTTTTAATTTTAAATTTGACCCCGAATTCATTCATCAATTCTGTCACTAATTTTTTGAGTCAGAAAAAATAAAATGGTTGAAAAGAAAAGATTAATATCCTATACACAGACGGTGGAAACTAAAAGTTTCTACAAGCGCTTTAGTTTTAGGGTATAGTGAATTAGTGGTTTAGAATTTAGAGATAGTTGTTTCAATTTAAGGTTTAGGGTTTATATGTTAGAGTTTAGTTTTTAGGGTAATATGGTGATTATTTAGGTTTTAACCTATAAACCCTAAATTATTACCATAAACCTTAAATTGAAACAACTATTCTTAAATTCTAACCCCTACAACTAAACCCCTAAACCATATACCCTAAACTAACTCTATATACCCTAAAATTAAGACGCTTGTGGAAACTTTCGATTTTCACCGCCTGTGTATAAAATATTTATCGAAAAGAAATGATAGAAGTATTGTATGTTGTTCAGGGGGGACATTCGCCCTATACTCGCTGATATGCCGATACGCGAGGGTAAGTTTGATCCCTAGTCAACAAGCAGAGGATCGGAATGTATCCAATTTCCAGCTTGAATTACCCAGCAAGCGTCTCCAAAGAGCTTCCAGGCTCAAGTCTAAGCTCGAGCGGAGCCGGTTTGCCAAATTCTTTCTGCTCATCATCACCATGCTCGGCACTTCCATGGTCATCGGCGACGGCGTCCTCACCCCTTGCATTTCAGGTTTTACCTTCTTTTCTTTTCCTATATATCATTCACATTTCTTCATCATATTATTATACCCCGTTTTTTAAACATCCGGTTGCAGTTTTGTCTGCTGTGGGTGGCATCAAGAACGCTACATCCGCAATGACAGAAGGTCAGTGTATGTATGTATGTATATATGTATGTATGTATGTATGTAGAGGTGTTCGCGGTTAACCAAAATACTATAACGGTTAACCTATAAGTTATGTTCTTAGGGCAAAAGTTATATGTTCATAATGTAATTAGAGGGAAAATACATAGAGAATGTGCCTAAGAATGCATAGAAAATTAGTAACTCATTCTTAATGGTTAACCAACGGTTAACTGTGAACACGTATGTATGTATGTATGTATGTATGTATGTATGTATGTATGTATGTATGTATGTATGTATGTATGTATGTATGTATGTATGTATGTATGTATGTATGTATGTATGTATGTATGTATGTATGTATGTATGTATGTATGTATGTATGTATGTATGTGTGTGTATATGTATGTATGTATTGCAACTTACCTTTTGCCTACCATGAAATTGAGATCATTTGGATCGGTTTTGTACTCTTTTATACTTTTTGATTGCTTTTACCTCCAAAAAGTTAGATTCTTTTTACTTTCTGGTTTAAAAATTAGGGTAAACTATAATGGAGGTCACTCAATTATGAGTAAGGTTATATTTGAGTCATTCAATTATTAAAAGTTATATTTGGGTCACTCAATTATGGGTAAGGTTACATTTGATTCACCAAATTATTAAAGGTTACATTTGGATCACTCAATTATAGGTAAGATTACATTTGGGTCACCCTTCATATTTAAAAAAATATATCAATTCGTGTATTAGATTAATTAATGATTTCAAATGAAGTACTCTAATGTTAACAAGGATATACAAATGATTTGGAAGAAAAAAATAACTAAGTTAATGTACTTTTTTAAATATGAAGGGTGGCCTAAACCTAACCTTAGCCATAATTGAGTGACCCAAATATAACTTTTAATAATTGAGTGACTCAAATGTAACCTTACCCATAATTAAATGACCCAAATATAACTTTTAATAATTAGGTGACTCAAATGTAATATTACCCATAATGAGTGAACTTCGTTGTAGTTTACCCTAAAAATTAAACTCCGATCCATAATAATATCAATTGATTTTCGTTAATTTTTTATATGTGTTATAATTGAATTTTACATTTGGCTCTATACACGATTTAGCATGTGAATTATACTTTTTTTTTAAATTTGATATTTAAACTGTTTCTTGCTCACTTTAACACTTAAAACTATTATTTTGTCCTCATTTGCCCCAAAATATAACCTTTTTTCTATAAAAAATGTCAGCCAATAGTAATGTGCCATGCGTTTACCTTATATATATATATATTAAGGAAAATACTTTGATGCACAAGCTGTGTAAACTTTAGTTTACACAAGCCCTTTAATTTTAGGGTTTAGGGTTTAGGGTTTTATGTTAGGGTTTAGGGGTTTAGTGTGTAGGGTATATAATTTAAGGTTTATGGTTAGAATTTAGAGTTTAGAGTTTAGGGCTTAGGGTTTAGGGTTTAGGTTGCTAGGGTTTGTGATTTAGATTTTAAATTTTATAAAAGGATTGTGTAAAAAAAATTTACACAGCTTGTGCATCAAAATAAAACCCATATATTAATGACTTTACCTGTCACGTGTTATATTCTTATTAGGGTTTTATTTTGATGCACAAGCTGTGTAAATTTTTTTTACACAATCCTTCTATAAAATTTAAAATCTAAATCACAAACCCTAGCAACCTAAAACCTAAACCCTAAGCCCTAAACTCTAAATTCTAACCATAAACCTTAAATTATATACCCTACATACTAAACCCTAACCTAAAACCCTAAACCCTAAACCCTAAAATTAAAGAGCTTGTGTAAACTAAAGTTTACACAGCTTGTGCATCAAAGTATTTTCCTTCTTATTAACTCACATTTTCATTTTTTTTGAGTTATGCTAGTTTTGGTGTAATCTTTCCCTCATTCCACTGTTCGAGTTGTGTTCTAACATGACTTAATTATGAACGAAAATTTTAGTATTAAAGTGGACTAACAAAAGTTTCGATATCATAATGATGAAACATGTATAGATCAAGAGCTAAATTGATCATTTACCAGATAATATCGGTTTAAGTAAGTTTTTATTTTTTAATATGTTGGTGTAATTACAAGATAATATTTGTTTAATTTTTTTAGCCTTTTAATAATGCATACACACCATGACACCAAGTACACATGGTACTCGAACCTGAATAACTTAAACAAAATATATGATCATTATGATTGGGTAAAACAGGTAGGATTGTTTGGGTATCAACAGCAATCCTGGTGTGCCTCTTCATGGTTCAAAGATTCGGAACAGACAAAGTGGGCTACAGCTTCGCCCCCATAATCTGCGTCTGGTTCACACTCAATGCTGGGATTGGGGTTTACAATTTCTTCAAATTCGACCCATCAGTCATCAAAGCCATAAACCCTAAATACATTGTCGATTACTTCCACAGAAACAAAAAGCAAGCTTGGGTTTCCCTCGGCGGCGTCGTTCTTGCCATTACAGGGACGGAAGCATTGTTTGCCGATGTTGGCCATTTCACGGTTCGCTCCATTCAAATAAGCATGTGCTCGGTGACTTACCCGGCTTTGATAATGGCGTATACGGGACAAGCCTCTTTCCTTCGTAAACACCAAGATTTAGTCTCCGATACTTTCTTCAAATCAATTCCAGGTGAAACCCTAAATTTTGTTGTGATTTTGGGTTTTATTTGTAAATTGTAATGATTGGGTTATTAAAGGTGGTGATTTGCAGGCCCGCTGTATTGGCCGATGTTTGTGGTGGCGGTGGCGGCGGCGATAATTGCGAGTCAAGCAATGATTTCTGGGGCTTTCTCTATAATCCAGCAATCACTCTCGTTGGGGTGTTTCCCTCGTGTCAAAATTGTTCATACATCGGCCAAATACGAAGGTCAAGTTTATATCCCCGAGGTGAATTACTTGCTGATGCTTGCCTGTGTTGGGGTTACTCTTGGATTCAGAACCACAGAAAAAATTGGCAATGCTTATGGTAATAGACTCGAATCCGATAACGTCGAACTCTTTATTACTCGATTCGATAATGGTTGGTTCATTCTTTCATTTCTTGTTGCAGGGATTGCAGTGGTGTTTGTAATGACCCTAACATCATCCCTATTGGTTCTCATCATGATCATGATATGGAAAACCGATATACTCGTCGTGATGGCCTACGTTTTTATCATCGGCACCGTCGAGTTAACTTATTTGAGCTCCGTCCTCTACAAGTTCGATCAAGGCGGTTACTTGCCGTTGGCTTTCGCGGCGGTCCTAATGTTCGTGATGTATGTTTGGAACAATGTGTATCGGAAAAAGTACAATTTCGAGCTTGACAACAAAATATCTCTTGAGAGGTTAAAGGAGATTACATCCAATACAAACTTGTGTAGGATCCCGGGACTTGCCCTGTTCTACTCGGAGCTTGTTCAAGGAATTCCCCCGATTTTCGAACACTATGTTGCAAACATACAAGCATTGCATTCGGTCCTTGTTTTCGTTTCCATCAAATCGCTACCGATCAGCAAAGTTCCGGCCGAAGAACGGTTTCTTTTCCGAAGAGTGGAACCGAACGAGCTAAGTGTGTTCCGTTGCGTGGTTCGATACGGGTACACCGATGTCCACAACGAAGAGGACTCGTTGGAGCGGATTTTAGTCGAGAAGTTGAAAGAGTTCATCAAAGAAAACATATGGTTGGCACATGTTCTCAATGGAAAGAAGGCAACCGAGGGTGAGAACGAGACAAACGGCGGGGAAGTCGAAAGGGAGTGGCGGGAGACGGTGGAAAGAGAGATAAGGGTGGTGGACCGAGCGTGGGATGCCGGAGTTGTTCACCTGATAGGCGAAAACGAGGTGATTGCAAGCAAAGGGAGTGGAGTTGGTAAAAGAGTTCTGATAGATTATGCTTACAATTTCATGAAGAAAAACTTGAGGCAAAGTGAAAAAGTGTTTGATATTCCTCATAGGCGTATGCTTAAGGTTGGTATGACTTATGAGTTGTAGAAGTAATTATTCTATTTATATTTGATATTATGTATAATTTTATGTACCATCAATAAATCAAATTATAATACATCATGCATAAACTTTATTAGTCTTATTAGCTTGAGCATTAAATATCAGTTTATACTTGATGTTGGTTATCTATAAAATATAGTATAAAATTTATACTTGAGTTGGTGTCAAATTAACCTGGATCGAGGGGCTGGTGAGGGAGGTCGCCCGCCCTAAAATTTTGAAATTCTTATACGACTTAGAAAAATTTTAATTTTTTTTATGTATTTTCTATTGAAAATCTATTTTCGCCCCTTAAAATTTTATAAGTTCACCCCTAACCTAAAATCCTGTGTATGTCCCTGAAATTAACCCAACACCAACTCAACTTGAAATTTACAAAATGATATTTTTCAAATTATTAAATAGTAATATTTTAAGACTTATTTTGTCATTATAATTTATTATATAATATCTTTAAAAGAACCCAATGTTAACTAAAATCTATTGAAACTTAACTTAAAAGACAAGGTTGAGACTTTAAGTTTTAAAATAATTCAAAATTAAAATAGATTTAGAAAAAAAAATAACTTATTTGCTTCATTTACTTATGTGATCTATATTTTTATACAAATCTAAATAACTCATGATTTCACAAAGGTAATTACGTTTGAACATATTGAATTAATGATCCTCTAAAACTTCTAATCTATCCATGATTCACTCGACGTATTATGATATTTAGATTTTTACTTTTATCCCGCTATTTTAACTTGAATCACTAAAAAATAATAAATCATTTAAAAACTATGCATTGAGTTCTGTTAAATTATATTTTAAATATGTTGTGCCATAAATTCACATAAATTTTAAAGGCTTAATATTTAAAAAAGGTGTCTAACCTATATTTTTTTTTCTAGTTTAGTGTCTAACGTTTTTTTCGGGCCACTTTGGTGCCTAACGTTTCATTTTGTAACTCTAATTGGATTTTTCCGTCAACGATCGTTAAAAAAATTTCGTTAGCCAATTATAACATGACATGTGGCCTATTTTTTTTAAATTACTTTAAAATTATGTAATTTTTAAAAAAACCTCAAAGTTTTAATTTCTTTAAAATAAACTTTCAAATCACATCTCCCTCACCGTCCGGCATCCCCACACGCCGGTAGTTTACCGTTCACCACCCAAGTGTCGGGTACCTCACCGTTTAACATACCCCACCCCTAGTTGTCGGTTAGAAGCTCAATCGGTCTTTTTTTCTTCGTTTCTAGATGTTCATCAACGGAGCAATCGACGTTTCATTCGTCGATTTTCGACGACGAGATCATGGGGGCCCGACGAAGGCAAGTGTGGCCGGTAGTGGTTGAATTAGTAGTGGGAGGGGGATTTAGGGATCTAGGATTTGGGTTTGGAGGTTTTAAAGAAATTAAAGATTTTGTTTTTTTATAGAATTAAAGATTTTCTGATTTTTAGAAAAATAAAAACTAAAGAAAACACTAGAATATGCAATGTGTTGTGTTTTTATTGGATAATGAAAATTTTTAACGTCTATTACGAAAAAACCCAATATTAAATGAAACGTTAGGCACCAAAGTAACAAAAAAAACGTTAGGTACTAAACTGAAAAAAAATATAAGTTGAACACCTTTATAACTATTAACCAATTTTAAAGAAGCTGACGGAAGAATCTCAACGACATGATAAAAACTGGGACTACGGTGATTGGATTGTGGCTGGCTTTTTATGAAAAACGAAACGGTCTCCTCAGAGTGGGACCCGCGCAGCCTCCAGACAGTTCTTTCTTCCTTTCTTTTTTCAGATGGTATGAATAAGATACGGAGCCAGAATCGAATATTGATAAAGATTAAATATTAAATTTAAAAATTAAAAAGGTTTATTAAGTATTTAAATTCAAAAATTTTGGGGCATTGTGTAATTTTTCAAAGCTCATACAATTTACTTCAATTTTTATAATTTTTACAGAATTAGTCATTTAATTTTGTGACTTATGTCCACCTTTATAATTTGTACCCATCTTAAAAGTGTTTTAATTTGTACTCAATCTCAAAAAAAAAAATATGAATCCGCCACTACGAGGGACGGAGCCCGTATTTATTAATCTCCATGATTCAAAGAAGATTGCTATATTATCTTGATGGTTTGGCTTGACGAATTAGCATTCAACAGTTTTTATTAGTATAAAAAATGTTGGAATTTTTATATGAAAAATAAGAAACACTGTTAATATTATAATTGTGAAATAAAACTTTCTATACACGGGTACTTTTATTTTAATCACTTAGTCCTAATTAAAATGGAATACTAGTCATGGACCGACCAATATAACAATAAGAAAAGTTATCGGTTTTTTAGGATAAATTACGTAAAACATCATTAAATTTTATTTTTAAATATATTTAGGTCACTGAAATTTTAAAATGTTCAATTTAATCGTTGAAGTTTAGACATTAAATGTTTTTTTGTCATTCCTTCATTAATTTTTGGACGACGTTCATTTACCAGTGAACGAAGAAATTTTTTATCGACACGAGGGAAGCAATATGTTGCAAAATGAGCTCCATTTGACAACGGATGAGGGAGATCGGCGAGAGAAAAATCGAAATTTTTTTGCCTAGTTCGTGGACTTTGAGGTACTTTCTGATGAAATGGAGGACGGATACGGGCTCAGAAGACCAAGATGAAACGACCCGTAAAATTTAAGACCGAATGACCACCATCTACAACCGTCAACGATAGCATCCGACAATAGTGGACGACGTCCACGTCATAACGTCGTCAAAAAGTTAACATAAGAGTGACAAAAACGTTTAATGTCTAAAATTCAATGAGTAAATTGAAAAATTTGAAAAAATTTGTGATCAATGTAAGTTTGAGAGTAAAGTTCAGTGATGATTTACGTATTATATTTTTTATTTAAATTTATAATTTCACTTTAACATGTCTCTTTTATTAATTGATAAATGCATTAAAAGTATCGTTTATTTTAATCATTCTTTAATGCAACTAACCATTAAATAGTTAATTAATTGTATCGCCTAATAAATATAAAAGAGAACAGAATTGGGAACTCAAATCTCAATACAAAATAAAAATGGATGATAAAAATAATATTGTAGAAAAATATTTTGTTGAGGAAAAAGGATAATCCGTTTATTATTTTTTAATATAAAATAACGTGGATGAATTTAATATTATTGTTAGCTAGATTTTAACTAATTATATTAATTGAATTGGTATAAAATAATTTGTTATATAACTCAGTCAAGTTTGTCATTATTGTAGACAAACGCGCCAATAATCTCATCATCCACGATTACATGCACAAAACAACCATAAAAAGGTAATGAAAAAAATATATTTTTTCAATCTAATTTTGATTATATATTGATATGATAGAATGTATTTTTTTCAAGATTTATTTGAATAATAAGATAAATAAATAATTTTTGAAGGGTTTTTGATAGTTGTTTTCATTATCAATCATATACAATAAAATGTTTTTGTTTTCAAGGTGTTTGACATTATTTTTGTCCAAAAATTTATTTTTCGGCCCATAAGAGAGTCTCAGAAACGTCTTAACTAATAAAACACGGCTTGTAGTACGTGTCGTATTTATACGACTTACCTTATATGTTTAGTTGCTATATGTGGTTTAACGCGATTGATTTGGACAAAGAGTCGCAAAGAATCAATTGAAGAATTTTGAAAGTATTTTTAGAAATCAAGATGTTAAATTTAGGGTGAATAAAGATTACTCTTTCTTAAGATTTATGTTCATCTTTTTTGAGAATGAATACGTCAGATTTATTCATAAAGAAAAAAATCAGGAAGAAAGTTTACAACTTCATTCAGACAAATTCCTAAAAACAAAACTAACACCACTATATCATACAAGACTAGAAAAAAAGAAGGTAAAAAACTTAATTCAAAGATTCAAAAATACAAAAAAATCACTAAAGCTCAATGATGAAGGTAAAAACATCAACATTAAAAAAAGAATATTACAAAATTGGAGTACGTTGACAACACGTTTATTACTAAAACTCAATCGCGAACAATAGCAGTGATTAATCTTGCATTTAAATCCAAATCGAAGGTCCAAAGCAGGGAGGTCAACATAACAATCAAAGTAGCGCCATCTTGATCAATCGTGGTGACGGCAGATCCAATCCTAATAAAAAAATAAAAACAAAAAAAACAAGTCAAAATACTGAGTAACGTGCTAAAAAACAGATTTATTAAAATAAATATTAATTCTAAAATTTGAATCAAAATATTTTCGATTATCAAACTCAAAAAATATACTATATTTCACTATTACACGGAATAAATAGATTTTATTTTCTTCTTATCCGTTAATCGCCGCTTGTTTTTCTTTTACCAAAAACCTTTTCCTGAAACCCAAAAAATGAAGTTGCATATATTTTTGTTCGAAAACGGAACCCAAAAAACAAAACACTGCCCTAAATTTCCTAAAATAGGATTGTCCAAAGGCATTGTAAGAGAATTAGACATGTCCCTTTTGGTCATTTAGCCCACGTATCAAAACCTACCTATGAACGCGTGTGGTCTCAACTCTCATAAATCGAACCGAACACAAGCGTTAATCTTCCTTCTCTCTCTCTCTCTCTCTTTTAAATTAGCAGCAAAAAACACAGAATTTTTCTTTCTTTGCTAAGTCCTCAAGAATCCAACTTGTTTTTCGTATTCATGAAAGTTAATCTCTTTTTTACAAGGTAACCAAGACCTTTACTTTGTCTTGTTTCTTCTTTTCTTTTATTTATTTTTGTAGTTTTTTTATGGTAAAAAGAAGAAAAAAAGTGTGAATCGAGGTTTATATATGTATAACGATGAAAACCCATTTTTTTCCAGGTTGGTTTTGGTACGTGAATTTTAACTTCGGGTTCTTTCTATGGAGGTCAGCTATATGTTTTCCTCTTTTTTTTTAAAAAAAATCACTTTTTTGCATGTTCATATACATTTATTACCAACTGTTTATCAGTTAATCTGTCTTTTTTTCTTACAGCTTTGTCTAATTGTTTGCTTTGTTATGTATTTAATCAAAGGGTATTGCATGTTTATATGTTTTCCAGATCTTTTTACTGTGTTTCGATGAGATTGTTCAGACATTGACGAACTGACAGCTATGTGTTAATAGGACAGTTTGGATTTGGACTTTAATTTTGTTTGTTTGTTTTGTTTTTAATCTGCTCAATCAGTATATGAGTATGTGCCTTGGCAGTTGAATGTCGGTTACCACTTGGTTTTGGTTCTTTCTGTTGATAATTTAGAATACTTGAACTTGAAATGTGAATTTTATCTATTTCAATTGCAGTGATGAGGTTTCATGCTTGGATTAAGGGCTTTCGATTTTTCTGCTTCGAGAAATATGTCGGAAATTTTAGCATTGATTTCGGTTTAATTTTATACATTTTTTGAATATATTTTCATGAGGTGATTATGAACTATTTTTGATGAACTCAGTCTGCAGAAGTGTGTTTTTCTTTTTGATGAATGCTGGTAATTGTAATTCCTCTGTTTTTTACTTGGTACCGCCTTTATTTCGAACGAAAATAAGTACTTTAGAGAGATTGTATTTGGCATTTAGCTTCAAAGAAGTTCACTTTAACAGTCACATGTTGAAAATTTTCCATGATTAATTATAGGTAATTAGGATTCTAGGGCTGGTTTTATGCACTCTTACAATGTATTTTTCTTTGTTTAATTATGTTTGGTTCGAGTCTTGAGCAGATGGGCATTGCTCTTTTGGATAATGACATGGGGGGCATTGAATATGAACCATCTGAAAAACCACTTGCTTCGTGTTCCTTTTTGGATGAAATTTCTGGAGATCCGCAGCTGGTTCCTCGTGTCGGAGATCAATACCAAGCAGAAATTCCACCTCTAGTTGGCGAATGTCGGAGTTTACAGGTTGTAATGCATCCAGTGGATTCAAGTGTCATAACGAATGTGTCGAACCCTTTTCCAATGGGATTGCCTATACCTCTTTTCTGGACAAAGACTGAAGTTGAGAGCATAAATGATGCTTTTGAATTTGAAAATACTGATGAGAGCCACATTACTTCGAGCCATGGCGGTGGAGAATATAAAGTTGAAAATCAATATCCTACATTAGGTGATAGGGAAGACATGAAAGAGAATTCTGAGATTCAACTTATAACTGGAGCTAAGTTGGATTCCGGATTACCCTTCCCGCTGGAGCCAAAATATAAGCCGAATCAGGTGGATAGAGGTACTTGTCCTCTCCCAGGGTCTTCAAATGAAGTATGGAAGGATATCGAACTTGACAGTTTTCTTCTCGGGCTATACATCTTCGGAAAAAACCTTATCCTTGTGAAAAAATTTGTTGAGAGTAAAGCCATGGGAGAGATATTGTCTTTCTATTATGGAAAATTTTACAAGTCTGATGGGTATCGTAGATGGTCAGAATGTCGAAAGTTACGGAGCAGACGGTGTGTTCATGGACAAAAGCTGTTCACAGGGTGGAGGCAACACGAACTATTATCTCGATTACTGTCTCATATTTCAAAAGAATGTCAAGATATGCTGCTCGAGGTATTTTCCTGACTTTTCTATACTCGAAACCTACTCGTATGATCTTTCTGTATGAGTCTATCAAGAACATCTCTTGGAGTCTACTTACTTTTGGTACTCTCAGTTTACTGCCGAACTTTTGAACATGATTTTGCAGCCTTATTTAGTCTATATTTTTTCGGAGAAAAATATTTCACCATGATGTTTTATGAATTCTGATTGTTGTAGGTTTCTAAGAAATTTGGTGAGGGAAAAGTTACATTCGAGGAATATGTATTCGCTATAAAGAACACAGTAGGCATTGGTATGCTCATAAAAGCTGTAGGTATTGGCCAAGGAAAGCTAGACCTTACTGGAAATGCTATGGAGCCAGTAAAAGCGAATCATGTAGTTTCTTTTCGTCCCGAAATACCGGTTGGTAAAGCTTGTTCTAGTCTTACATCAGCAGAGATTATCAAGTTCCTAACTGGAGATTTTAGGTTGAGCAAAGCTAGATCGAACGATCTTTTCTGGGAAGCTGTTTGGCCTCGACTTTTAGCTAGGGGTTGGCACTCTGAACAGCCAAAAGATCAGGTCTTTTCTGGTTTAAAGAATTCTCTGGTGTTCCTTGTACCTGGTGTTAAGAAGTTTTCGAGGAGGAGACTAGTGAAAGGTGACCATTATTTCGATTCCGTTAGTGACGTTCTTAATAAAGTTGCATCAGAACCGGACCTTCTTGAGCTTGAAATTGAAGTGCCGAATGGCAGCAGAGAGGACCTAGAAAATAAGTTGGATCCAATAATAAAACAAGATCCTGATATTAATTCTACGAAAGATAAACGAAATTGTTACCTCAAGCCACGAAAATCTGGCTGCAACCGAGATGTAATGAAGTTTACAATTGTAGATACTAGTTTGGTCAAAGGGGCTGAACGATCCAAAGTTAGAGAGCTAAGAAGCTTACCTCGTGAAGCGACTAGCTTATCCACTCCCTCTAGCATTTCCAGTGATTCGGACGAGGATACATCGGATGACTCTGAAGATGAAGCAGAAGAGACTAGTACTACAAATTCCTCCGAGGCCGTCCTAGCTAATGGGGGAGAATGTGTCAACATATCAGATTGTGTAAATAGTAACTCAAATATAGTTGTTCCCCATGCCTCTGATACAAGCATTATATCAGCAGAAAATCGAGAAAGCCACAACAGAAGTCTGCTTCATGACGAGGACGAAAAGGATGAGAAGAATATTTTCAGCCAAAAGGTGCAGCCTAGTGATTCAAAATATTCGGTTCCTGTTACCAAACACCGGGTTTTAACTGATTGCATCAATGGAGAATCTAGCTGCAGCGTTGAAAACGTTTCAGTTGACAGGATGTTAAATGGAGACAATTCACATTGTAGGTCTAACTCGCCCGATGCTTGTGAAGATATGGTTATTCAAATGGGATCACAAAACTTGTCACCCGCGAGTTCATTGTCTAGAGGCAGTCCTGACCAGAGAAAGGAAGGTATTGTTTCTGAAAAGTGCCTGCATATAGAAGGATCTCCGACAAAGACTCGGTCACATACATTGATAGACTTAAATGTTCCTCAAGTGGAAACCGATGGACCCTTCATCTCAGAGATGGTGCAAAATAGTGGCAATTCTTGTTCACAGATATCATTCTTTCAGTCTGAAATAACAGTGCAGCCTGAGTTGTTGAATTCGAAGATTCCTGATAAAGGTGCGGAGGTCAATCAGCATCCTACAACGCAAAACCGGAGGCAGAGTACTAGGAACCGACCGTTAACCACAAAAGCATTAGAAGCTCTCGAATGTGGGTTCTTCAGTCCCAAGAGGAAGAGAAAGCCAGCAGAGGCTTCCCAGAATAACTCACGAAGGGTACGTTCGAGGCCTCATGTTAGTGCCGTTTTTAGAAACGGTGCTAACGATTCTAACATGGGTGAAACTTAGTATGGTTTCTGCAGTGCCAAAAGAAATAGCCAGTCAGTCTCACATCATAAGCCGATACACCGAGAAATGAGCAAGAAACCACAACCTCAGCATGTCGTCCGAAGCATTGTGTTTTGGGGTGATCATTGATTTTGATTGTTGCATTTTCCTAGTCAATCGTGTATTCATCCCAACTAACTGCAGATTCGTGACCGATGTCCGGTGAAAATTTGGAAGTTCCAAACATGTTCGAAACCTAAGTCGGTCTCGACCGACGTTGATCCGATTTGGGGGTCGTAATCTGAGAAAGAAGGGCCTTTTCCAGCCTAGAAACAATTAACATAGGCGCTTCTTACTGTCCTCTTGATAATTTGACCTGCAAACAGTGTCAACCTTTCATGTTAGATTCTTGATAAAGATGACTGCAATTTTTCCAGTTAATTTATCTCTTTCTATATAAAATCATGTCCAAATTTAACAGAGTCGTCCTATTGTTAACACTTAACTAAAGTGTGTTTTGTCTTAACCAACAATCAGTCGGTCTCAGAATGAGGTATTAGGTCCTTTTAAGATTCGAATTTTAATTTTAACGTTGTAAATAGAAAAAAATAAGTTGGAGGGTTGTTTTTATATCGGATCTTTTATCAAATTCGACTCAACCGGTGGTTATAAAAAACTGTGTTTTGGTCTTAGAAATCTTTTTTAGATTTTAAAAAACAGTGTCTTGAAGACGTGGTCAATGCATGGAGGGACCATACATGCAAAAAACAAGTACCATTGGCCCTTGGGTCCATTTCCATTTTGACCCTAGAGCATTGATCATTTTCTAGCTGATAATTATTTATTTTATTCGTAGCGAGAAAATTAATCAGTTATCGAAAATAATTATCTTAATTTCAAAATATTGAAGAAAAAAATATTCGCCAGAACCTGCAACTGCACCGACGAGGTCATAATCTTCCATGGAAGTTGAAGCAAACGACGACGACCGAGGTCAAGAAATGAGTCTACATATGCCCCGAGCCGAGTTGAGTCCACCACAACCCGCTCAAATCCCTTCCTCAAGAGCTAGTGCCGATGCCGTTTAAGTCCATGAACATGGGAGGAGGCATGTTTTCGAGCAGCTCGGGCCGTCTATTCGGCGGTCCGAGAAGCATTTCCTCGTCGCCCTCAAGCTTACAACTTAGTTCGAATAGCTCATCGAGCTTCAATTGTTTATAGGACAGCATAAGTGGTTGCCAGGTCTCCGGGTCACCCCACATGTCTGCAAACAGCTTAGCTACAGAAAGCAGTTCAAATTGGTGCAAACTTAAGTAATAGTATAAACTCACCTATGATGCAAACTTAAGTAATAGTATAATTAACAATATTATTTATTTAGAGCATTTATTATTTATTTATACCTAGTAGTATTGAATATCTTGTTAATAGGGAGAAACATGTTGATCTGGGTATGAGTTAGCGTCTGTTGTTGATTTTAAGCATTTGTCACGATTATGTGACTTTTATGTAACATCCACTATGTGTACTTTTTTCCCATTTAAGTTTAGAATAGTTTTTAATGAGACACATGGTAGATTCAAACATCATTTATAAAAAAACAAAACTAAAACTATAATCTGACTAATGTATTACATCTGATTAAGAGTCTTACTAATATTTTAAATTTTTTAAAGATTCGAGTTTAAGCAGTTGTATGTAAAGTGTGTGTACCTGTTAAAAATTAAATACAAATAAACAAATACCATTACAAAATCACACCGAATAATAATGATAAATTGTTATTTTTAAATAAAATTTAAATTATATCTTAAAGTTCCCGGCCCAATGAAAAGAAAAAGGGGGAAAAAACAAGTGGGATGAAACCAGAGCCCAGAATTTCTTCAATTCGAAGCCCTAAGCTTTTAACCACCGAAGTAGCGAAGGCGAAATCTGGGGAGGTCAAAGCTCTAAAGGGCTAGACTTCTCAATTGGGGTCGAAATCTAATTATTTTCAAACAAATTCTCGCCCTCTTTTCAACCATTCGTCTACTCCATAATTACGTTCCAATCCTCCAATCCCTTTTCCGACTGGATTCTTCTTTAGTGATAGGGTTTGGGTTTCTTTCCTCGAACTGTTTCTTGATCGTATTTCTAGTACGCTATTTCCGCTTATTTTCATTCATTTCGCATGATCGATTAATTTTTCAATGTTTTCATTACTTTCCGGTCAATTTTAGGTTTTTTTATGAATTTGTTTTGATTGATCGATTATTTGAGTACGTTTTATTTGTGGGTATCGCTTCGTTTGAGGTGACATTGTGTAGAAATTATATTTTGTGCTGGTTTTGTTAGGGTTTTCGTCAATGTTTGACCTTCATTTCTTGATATGTTATTATTTGGTTAATTTTTATGGAAGGTTGAATTGTTTATCTGCCAAATTTGATGATAGGGTTTGATTGTTTTGTTTTCCGTGGTTTTTCTTTAATGCAAGGAATTTTACAGGTTTTAATTTTGAAGAAATCTTTGCTCCACTTTTAGGACGATGGAGCGCAAGACTATTGAATTGGATCAGGGATGGGATTATATGCATAAGGGAATCACAAAGCTGAAGAGGATTTTGGAAGGACTGCCGGAGCCTCCATTTAGCTCTGAGGAATATATGATGCTTTATACGTATTCTTCATTACTTATTTTTCAAGTTTTGCTGATTTTGTTTTTCGAGCTGCTTATTATTTTTAGTTATCTGTTATCCTGATTCTGATCATCTTTCCTTAATTGAAACTACTATAGGACCATCTACAACATGTGTACTCAGAAGCCACCTCATGATTATTCTCAACAGCTTTATGACAAGTACCGCGAGGCATTTGAAGAATATATTACTGTAACGGTAATGAATTTGGTTGTATGTTAGCTATAACATTTTTTGTTGCTGACTAGTTGTCTGTCTTGCTCTGTATATAGAATGGTGTTTTACATAAAACCAATGGAACTGGTCTTATTCTCTTGTGAAATCTTACTGAAATGCTTATTGAATGAGAAATGGATTTTTGCCAACATCTTTTATAGTGCCTATTCCTGGGGCTGAAAGGAGCTCTGCATGTCAATTTCTCTATTTAAACTTCCATGCTCAGATAATTTTGGTTGCATTTTTTTACATTTCATGGATTATATTGTTCTTTAATATTGTAGTTTACAAGTTGTTTTAGTAATTGTTTTTAAGTTTTATTGTTTTTTGTTGGATATTTCTGTAAATTATAGTTTTAATAGTTTTTCTCCAATAGAATATATGAGGGCTTTTTATCTTCTTTTCTGTGCTAATTATGTGTTTTCTCTCAAATTTCCTCCTTTCTTAAAATCAGGTATTGCCATCTTTAAGAGAGAAGCATGATGAATTCATGCTGAGGGAGCTTGTTAAAAGATGGGCCAACCATAAAGTGATGGTCAGGTGGCTATCACGCTTCTTCCATTACCTTGATCGGTACTTCATTGCCCGGAGATCACTCCCTGCACTTAATGAAGTTGGGCTGACCTGCTTCCGTGATCTGGTTTGTTATTAGTTCTTCAAGTGACACCTTTATATGATACTGATTCTGCTATGATGAGTTGGGTTTTGAGAGTTAGCTGCCTATTATTTCCATTATACTTTTAATAATCTATGCATTATATATTTTACTCATTTCAGGTATATCAGGAAGTGCATGAAAAAGTCAGAGATGCTGTAATTGCGCTTGTAAGTTTACATCATTGTGTCATGGTTAATTGTATTTAATTCACATTTTGATATAAAACTTAAGTGGAATGGTTACTTCATATCAGATTGATAAAGAACGCGAGGGAGAGCAGATAGACCGAGCATTACTGAAGAATGTCTTAGATATTTTTGTTGAGATTGGCATGGGACAAATGGATCGTTATGAGGAAGATTTTGAAGGATCCATGCTTCAGGATACCGGTTCTTACTATTCACGGAAAGCATCAAGCTGGATTGAAGAAGATTCTTGTCCAGATTACATGTTGAAGGCAAGTGCTAAAATTTCCCTGCATTTTTATTTTTCATAGGTTATAAGAATTTTACCCTGATTAACACAGATCGTTCTTGTACCGCTTATTTTAATGCTAATTGCAGTCTGAAGAATGCCTGAAGAAGGAAAGGGACAGAGTGTCTCACTACCTGCATTCAAGCAGTGAGACAAAATTGTCAGAGGTCAGTTGAATGGTTGCAAATTTATAGGTTAATGGCGAGCTTTTTCTCTGAGCTTAAGTTGGCTTGAGGGGGTAAACTTTCTTTTTTAGAGAAAATCTGTTTAATTTTACCCCATAAGAGGGAACATAAATGAGTATTTTTTGATGTGTGAAAGTTGTCACTAAGATTTTACAATAAGTTATGTGAATTCTCTTGAGGTGACATGTATATTAAATGGATATTTGACATTTTTGACATATTCAATGACATGGAATACTGCAATAAGAATTAATATATAGTTCCTGTGAAAACAAGTCTATAATTTCTAGAGCACTCTATTAATAGCTGTTTATTTTGTTTCTAGAAAGTGCAACATGAATTGTTGGTCGTGTATGCAAATCGGCTACTTGAAAAGGAGCATTCAGGATGCAGGGCCTTGCTTAGAGATGACAAGGTCTTGTTCAACATCGTTTCTTTGCTAGCAAGGCTTAACTTCTGGCTGTTTGATTTAGCAAATATATATCAGATACTTATTTGACTTTGTTTACGCTCTCCAGGTGGAGGATCTTTCTAGAATGTATAGGCTTTATTGTAAAATACCCAAAGGCTTGGATCCTGTTGCCAATATATTCAAGCAGGTCTGAATTTCTGTGTATTTTATTCTGCGAGATAAATGGCCATCATTCTTATGTTACTCCTTGACTTTACTGAACCTTACAGAGTGCCTTTTTTTCAGCATATTACTGCCGAAGGTAACGCATTGGTCCAACAGGTTGAAGATGCGGCAAGTAACCAGGTTAGTTTCCCTGTTGTCCTCTGATTGCTAATATGATTGCTGAATACATTATTGATTTTCTTCTGTACTAAAGTTAATTCATGAAGATATTTTCTGGATATAATTGTTTGTTTGTTAAGGAGTGAAATTCTTTTCTTTTAAATAATAGAGGATTGCAGGAGTAGTATTTAAGTACATCTGTTAGGTCTCGTGGGTTTTTTTTACTCAGATCTGTTACTATGGTTCCACAGTTCTCTTAATGGTTAAGTTTTATGTGCCTTTTTGACTTACCAACCACAAACTTCCCTTATCTCTCTTTGGGGGAAAAGGGTAAAAATCCATACTACTGCAGACTAATATTTACCCGCCATTAAGAGAAAAATATATGCTAATTTAGTGTTGCTAATGCTAGCATGTTTCTGGTTTTAAGTGCTAATAGTCACTCATTTCCACAGGCCTCAAGTTCTTCAGGTGTACATGAACAGGTTAATATTCCAACTTTTATTGTTTTGGATTCTCTTGAATTCAGTATAGATGCTGAGAATTTGTATGCTATTACCAGGTCCTTATCAGGAAAATAATCGAGCTTCATGATAAGTATATGGCATATGTGACTGACTGTTTTCAAAACCATACTCTCTTCCACAAGGTTAGTGTTGTAAATTGTAGTCCTAGATGTCTATTATGGATCATGTCCCATCATTTTCCCTGACCCATGTTTTGTCAAAATGTTCATAGGCCTTGAAAGAGGCTTTTGAAGTATTCTGCAACAAAACTGTTACTGGCAGCTCAAGTGCAGAGCTTTTGGCTACTTTCTGTGATAATATCCTCAAAAAGGGTGGAAGTGAGAAATTAAGTGATGAAGCAATTGAAGAAACACTTGAGAAGGTAGCTTATCAATTTCATGTTAAATTTATTGGGATCTGGAATTGATTCTGAAATATCTGTTTGGTTTCTGTAGGTAGTTAAGCTGCTTGCCTATATTAGTGATAAAGACCTCTTTGCTGAATTCTACAGGTGAGGCTATTATTATTTTTGTCAATTAGTTTCATATCACTTGTCAGGAAGAGGAAAAAAACCAGTTATGGTGTAAATTTTAGTTGTTTGTTTTGATCCTACCTCTACTATGTGCGATCATTGACAGGAAGAAGCTTGCTCGACGATTACTTTTTGATCGTAGTGCTAATGACGATCATGAAAGGAGTATCCTGACTAAGCTAAAGCAACAATGTGGTGGACAGTTCACCTCAAAGATGGAGGGGATGGTGAGTTGGCATGTGTTTCTCTACTTTAGTATTTGCCTGCATTGTTTTTTTTCCTCTTAAACTTGTTATGGAACCTGTGTTCTGCCTTTCTAACAGGTCACGGATCTGACATTGGCAAGGGAAAACCAAGCCAGCTTTGAGGACTATCTTAGGAATAATGCTGCTGCGCATCCTGGGATTGATTTAACGGTTACTGTTCTCACTACAGGGTTCTGGCCAAGTTATAAGTCTTTTGATCTCAATCTACCTGCTGAGATGGTGATGGCTCCAAACATGTTATTTGACCGTATTAAATATCTTGCTTTGCAATGCGATTGGAAGTGTTTTATTTATATGTGGAAATATCATTGTTTCAGGTGAAGTGTGTGGAAGTTTTCAAAGGATTTTATGAAACAAAAACAAAACACCGAAAGCTTACATGGATATACTCACTGGGTACTTGCCACATTAATGGCAAGTTTGAACAAAAGAACATTGAATTGATTGTTTCAACATATCAGGTAAACAGACTTTTGAACTCTGCATTCTTTAAATTTAAACAAAAAGTTATGTAGTTTGGATTCGTGACCGTCTCTTGATGGTATCTGATGTTCAGCTTCAACGGTAGAATCTAATTTCCAGTTGCCTATGTAAACAGGCTGCCGTGCTTCTGCTCTTTAATGCTTCTGATCGTCTGAGCTATTCAGAGATTATGGCTCAGTTGAATTTGACCCACGATGACTTGGTTAGATTGCTACATTCGCTGTCATGTGCCAAGTACAAGATTCTAATCAAAGAGCCAAACACAAAAACCGTCTCCCAGAGTGACTACTTCGAGTTCAACTCCAAGTTCACTGACAAGTTGAGGAGGATTAAGGTCTGTGACAGCCTTGCAACTCACTCCTCTCTTTTA
Organism: Hibiscus tridactylites; assembly: GCA_958450335.1. Classification (NCBI taxonomy): domain Eukaryota; kingdom Viridiplantae; phylum Streptophyta; class Magnoliopsida; order Malvales; family Malvaceae; genus Hibiscus; species Hibiscus tridactylites. Next base: position 106,147,653 of record OY288269.1, read on the forward strand.
GTATCTATTTGTACGAGAAGATCTTTAACTTCGTTTATATTATCCTACGTAGATTCCTCTCCCTCCGGTGGATGAAAAAAAGAAAGTTGTTGAAGATGTGGATAAAGATCGCCGTTATGCTATTGATGCTGCAATTGTGCGCATAATGAAGAGTAGAAAGGTTTTAGGCCACCAACAACTAGTTTCAGAATGCGTCGAGCAGTTGAGTCGCATGTTCAAGGTATTATTAATACATGATAACCCTTTTTTATCTATCGGTGTATTAGTAATAAGTCAATTAAACTTGTCGATGTGGGTCGGAATTTGCAGCCCGATATTAAAGCCATCAAGAAGAGGATGGAAGATCTGATCACAAGAGACTATCTGGAGAGAGACAAGGAGAATCCCAACACGTTTAGGTATTTGGCCTGAAATTTGGTGTCTTTTTTGCATATGGGATTTGTTTGAAGTGATATTATGTCAAGTTGAAGAATAACTATTGAAAACTTGATTAGTATTTCACTCTAAATTCCCTGTATTATACGAGTAGTAGGCCTTCCTTTTCCAATGAACTCTAAATTTTCACCTTCAATGTGATTTTTTTTTGTTTTGTATTAAATATAAAAATAAAATAATTTTCAACCAGTGTTTCATGTATTGGCACAATGAACCTAGAGCTAAGGATGTAAATGAATTGAGCTCAAACGAATTGTGTTTATGTTCGTTTTTTCTTTTAATTTTGAAGTTGTTCACTACTGATTTGTGTTTTTAAATTTTCAATACGGTGTGTTTGGACTCGATTCATTTAGTGTTTGTGAGTATGTTCGTTTATATGTTCCTAAATATAAATAACTAAGTTTAAATAAGTTACCAATACTTATTTAAGTAAGTATTAATGTATTAGAAGTACATATTTTTATCGTAATTTATAACGGTGTATTTTATTGAAAACTAATATATATTAAATTAATTTGTTGAAATTTGAATATGAAAATATAAATAGATATTATTTTAATATTTTTATAAGAAATAGTAATAAATCCATAAATAAATGAGTTGTAAAAGAATTAAATATATATTTTTTATGTTTGTTCATTTAGTAAACGAACATAATTTTTTTTGTTCATACATGCTTATTTAGTTTACTAAATGAACATAAATAAATGTTATACAAACGATTCAATAACAATTCATTAAATGTTTTAAAGGTTAGTATTTTGAATTTAAGGTTTAATTTGTTATGGTTTAGGTTTAGTAATTTAGGGGTTTTTATGCATGTTCATCATTCCTTAAGATTCGGGTACGAGCACCAATAATGCATGTTGTGTGCCGTCTTTGAAAAGATTAAGACAGTTGAACATATGCTACCATTGTATCATACCAGCATATTAAAAAACCAAAATTTGTCTGTCTATTTTTTATGTTATATATTTTACTAATTATTTTATATTACGTGTATTAATAATTTTTATTATTATTTTATTAATTGGTTATATTTTATTAATACTATAGATGACATAAAAAGGTTAGACAAATTTTATTCTCGTGTCAAAGCACGGTAAAAAGATATAGTGCTAAACACTACAATCAAACCTCTAAACTACTAAATTTATAATATTTTATTAAAAGGTTTAATTTTGATATACATAGTCTGTAAAATAAGCTTTACACAAGCCGGCATATTTATAATATAATCTCACATCCTAAATTATTAAATTTAAACTCTAAAAACTAAACAACAAACTCTAAATTCTAAATACTAACCTTAAATTCTAAACACTACAAACAAACCTCTAAACTCTAAACTTCAAATTAAACTCTTTAACTCATAAAATTAAAAGGATTGTGGTTTATACACCTTGTGTATTGAAACTTTTCTTTTCATTAAAAGAAGATATAGTGCTTTTACATAAACATGTCTATTTAAATTTTTAACTCTAAATTTAAGGTTTTAAATTCTAACTATTGCACTATAAGCCTTAAATTCTAACCCATTTATGAAAAATAAAATTTTCATTGTCAGTGCATGAAATATTTTTTTTATTGAATAAGAGGTCTTACATTTTTATACCGAAGTTCGAATCTATACAAGATGAGACAATATGAATATCGTTAGTCACTAGGCCAATTAGTGGATCTCTTTTTAACTAATTTCGTCGTTAATTATTTAACGATGTTATGACAAAAAAAATCTTTTTTGAAAATTTATGAATAGTATGAAAAGATTTCTTCTATTTTTTTAAAAAATAAAGCCCTATAATAATCATTTCCAAAGTTTTAACCTAATTTTTTGTGATTTTTTTAATTTTCTGACGTTAGAGTATATTCTTCTAAATCTTAAGAATGAAAAGGTAGAGAAAAAGAAGACGATTAATATATTTTTATTCTACACTGATCAAACGATGAAAATTATAAATCATAGTCATTTCTCTCTCGAATTTATGTTGAAGTTTTACAAATATCAAACAGATTTTTTTTAAAAAAAATCTAATTTAATAGAGTTGTAAGGATTTTTGGGTAGAATTCACCACCATAATATGATATTATTAGTTTGATAAAATTTTATAATTTTATATATCAATAATAAAACCATTCAATATTTATTATATCAATTATATACACATATTGGATGAGTTGTAATATATGTGTATGAGTTTGTGGTTGAAATGTTATTATGAATAGTTAAATTTTTTATATTATTCAAACTAAACCAAGTATGATATAATAAGCTAACCAGTTTTTTAATATATATATATAGTTTAGTTTATATACTTAATTTATTTTATTTTAAAAAGTTGTGGGTTTGGTAACTTGGTTGACCTAAAAAGTAAGTCTACTCCTAGTCTCCTACACTAATACCATTTTTTCTTGGCGGTTTGAAAAACTAGACCTTTCTTAAATCAATATCCAGATAACAAAATCAGGCTAAAATTTCAACGTTACAACTCAACTACTATTATCTTTCATATGTGATGTGTTGTTTAATCGGTGGCAGATTTTTTTTACCTTATTTTTTTTACAAAAATTCTTTAGAACAAAGGGGAGTAATTAACTTCACTAAACTCCATTTTCGATCGTCGGAACCCAATTTTGACTAGATCGACGGATTTAATAAGGTTCAGGAAGGATTAATTGACTCAATTAGAGTTCAATGTCAATATAATTGATCACACTTATAGTGTCAGGGCAAAATTTAAACCTTTCCGATGTAAGGTTTTCGATCGCCGAAATCCAATTTCGACTAGACCGAATTTCGGAGTGTTACATATATAATATATTTATTTTATATAAAAATATTTTATTATGCCTAGATATTAGGGGTGGACATTGTCGGGTACCCGGTTCATCCGGGTACCTCATTAAGCGGCCCGTGTCCCGGCCCATTATATCTGGGTACTTGAGATTCGGGTACTTGTAAAATTCGGGTACCTGGGTAATCGGGTACCGGGTACCCGGTTCTTTTTTTTTTAATTCTAAAATTAAAAAAAAATCACATGTTAAACACAAAAATATTTAAAAATTAAACTTAAAACTTAAAATAATATAATACAAACATAGAAAAAAATGTAAGGACTTAAACTTAATTTTAGAGTGAAAATATTAAGAAACATAAAATAAAAATATAATTTTAAATATAAATAAATATATATATATTAATTTTTATCGGGTCGGGTCGGGTACCCGGTAAGGGAAAACTTTCGGCCCGTGTCCCGGGAAATTTGCCGGGTTGAGTACTTGGCCCGGTCGGGTAATTTCCCCCCGAAAATACCTGATATTTTAGGTTTGGATCGTCGATTTTCAGGTCGGGTCAACCGGGTCGAGTATTTTTGCCCACCCCTACTAGATCTATCGTAAATATGAAAAATATAATATACGAAATATGTATTTAGATAAACTTGCCTTCTACTCATTTATTTGAGGACAACCTTACAAGCAAATACTTTTTTAACATTATATATATATATTATTTTTGAATCGTAGCATGAGTGAAATGGATGATAAAAATTATTTTTTTAAGTTATAATTTTCACATAAATTACTATTAATTTTAACTATTAATTTTACTCATCCAACAATCAAAAAATAGGAAGATATTTTAAAATTTTATCATCCGAAATTGGTAGCAATCTAATAGAATTTAAGAATTGAAGATTCATTTTTAATTTTCCAAAATAAGATAGATAATTTTCATTTTTTTATTCAATTTATGGGAAGAATCGAGAATGACGGAGAGATATCTCCTCCACCGACGTTTCATGTATTTAATGCAGAAACCCTTCTCTACTCCTAAACCCACAATAAAAAAACAAAACACTTGAACACGTCATCGTCGTCTTCGTCGGAAAACTATGGCCGCCATCAAAGTACACGGCAGCCCTTTGTCCACCGCTGTTCAGAGGGTGGTTGCATGCCTTTACGAGAAAGGAGTTGATTTCCAGTTTGTTCCTGTAAACATGGCCGCCGGCGAGCATAAATCCGACAACTTCCTTGCCCTCAACGTAAGCATTTCCATTTCACAGATCTTTCAATATTTTCATCCATGTTTCCCGGAAACTGATTTTCCCATCATTCGTACAGCCGTTCGGTCAAGTTCCGGCTTTTGAAGACGGCGATTTAAAGCTCTTCGGTACAGTTTCATGACCCAAACCCTAAATTGGTTTCCAGTTTCAAATTTCAATTTTTAAAACCCTGATTTTGAGATGCAGAATCGAGAGCAATCACCCACTACGTCGCCCATGAGTACGCCGACAAAGGGACCCAGCTGTTGATCCCCGGCTCCAACAAGGATGCGGCGGTGTTACAACTGTGGACGGAGGTTGAAGCCCACCAGTTCAACTCTCCGGCTTCAGTTTTAGCCTGGGAACTGTTTTATAAGCCGATTTTCGGCAAGGCTACCGACGCCGCCGCCGTGGAGGAAAACGAAGGTAAGCTGGGGAAAGTTCTTGATGTGTACGAGAGTCGGTTGAGTAAGTCCAAGTACTTGGCTGCTGATTACTTCACGTTGGCCGATCTGTATCATCTCCCCAACCTTCAGTGTTTGTTGGGTACGTCGGCCAAGACGGTGGTGGAATCGCGGCCGCATGTTAGCGCGTGGGCGAAGGAGATCACCGCTCGGCCGGCGTGGTCCAAGGTCCTGGCTATGCAGAAGCAGTAGAAACTCTTTTGGCATTACCTATGCTGGATTAGCAATATGTTTAATGAATAATAGCAGGGTGTAATCTTCTGCATTTTTTTTTTGAACAGTTCTGCATTTTGGTTTCAACGTAGCGTATTCTTCAATCTTCCATGCGAAGACTGATGATTTGATTTCTCTTGTGTTCGTCTCTTTATGTGACATTTACCACTTTACCGCGAGCTGACTCGGTCAATACTCGACTTGATTGAGCTCGACTCGAGTTTTTAATGAGCCGAACTGAGCAATTTGATACTCGATTCGAGAAGTTCGCGAGCTATTCGAAAGTATAATAAATTATTTTTAAATATTTAAAATTAAAGTGAATTAAAATATATGTCGGTGTTTTTGGTTGTTTATGTTATGTTAGTTTTTAATGAGCCGAACTGAGCAATTTGATACTAGGATTTCTTTTCTCCTACTAGGATTAGATGATTTTTAATGAGTTAAATAGAATTATTATTATTATTATTATTATTATTATTATTATTAACAGTGTTGTAAATGAAACGCTACAGAGTAAGTTGCTCGAGCTCGACTCGGCAACACTCGATTAATACTTGACTTGAACTCAAGTTCGACTTGAATTCTTAAAAAATTGAGTCGAGTTCAATATAATCAAGCTCGAGTTAAGTTTGAACTCAACTCGGATTCTTAACGAGTCGAGCCGAGCTTAACGCTACTCGAGCTTGACTCAGCTCGTTTACACCCTCACTGACATTTGTGTTTCATCTCGTCTATCCCTAATTAAGGATGTACACAGGTCAGGTTGAGTTTTTAGTCCACCAAACCCGACCAGAACTTAATTCTTTTAAAAAATTCAGCCTGGCCCAAAAATTAATATTATAACTCCGAGTTGACCTATAGAAAAAAATAATTTTAAGGATTTAATTGTAAAAAATAATTTTTAAATGACTTAATTGTTAAAAATAATAATTTTAGTGACATAATATATATATATATATATATATATATAAAGATGGGTATTATTATAGATATTTTTAAAAAAATTTAAAAGAAATTACACTAGTAGAATATATTTTACTATAAACCTAAATTCGACTAGAACCGATTTCATATTTGTCAAAACTCTGACTTAACCCAACACGAACTTAACTTAATTTTTTTATTAGAAAATTTGACCCAATTAAGTCAGATCGGAACTTAGCTGGGTCGCGTTAAATGTTCATCTATATTAATATTTTTTTTGAATAAACACTAAACTTCATTAAGATAATGAGAAGAAGTACAAGATAAGCATACTCTTAAAAAATAAACGTAAAAGAACAGAAAGTATACAAACATGAATAACAAAATTAAATATTCTCATAAGATCTTCGTCGGTGTTCTTTAAATCTATTGCCATAGCGAAATCTTGGAGTGCTTACTGGTAGAGCGCAGATCGTTGAATTACTCCAATCAACAAAAAGAGGGAAAAACGTCTTGGTTAACTCCATAAACAACCAATCCATGCAAGATCGTGCGGTAAGATTCAATTGTAGCATTCATCAGGTTGAAGACGTCTTCAATATTAACATGCCATAGAGGCAGACAAAGAACGTGTCAAGCGACAGACAAAAAGCATGCCAAACAGCCGACAAAAGTAAAAAAAGAAAGCAAAGAAAAGAACAAAAGAAGAAAATAAAAAAACAAAAGAGAACAAACAAACAAACAAACAATAAAATAAAATCACCGCCGGTAGACGGCCAAAGCCGCCACCATTGGCTTGAAAAAACTCAAAAAACTACTTACAAATTCTCTAGTAAAAATAATTGCCGCAGAGAAAATGTGAAAGTAGAGGCATCTATACTAATATTACTAAATAGTGAATTCGAATTACAAATATTCTTTAGAATGTTATTACCTCTTAATTTAATCGAAAACATTTAACATATTTAATTTTTTTTATTAATTTATAGTTTACACAAACAATAATAATATCAACCAAATAAAACGGCAACTCTTACGTCATGGAATATGTAATTTCTCCGCACTTTGTCGATGAATATTTAAGAAAAGGAAAAGGAAAGGAATATATGACTTTATCAATAATTGTTGTGATGACAAAGGATTTAAATGTTTTCTTTGAAAAATTGACTACGGTCAAAATAGTATAAATTACTCTATTAGTAAATAAACTATTGGGAGTACCTTATTTTAGTCACCAAATAATGGGTATGTTTCATTTTGGAGTCCAAATTAAAATATTTGCAAATTTAGTTATCACGTTAGCGAAAGAGTTGATGTGTCAGTTTTTTAATGGGTATAATTACAAATATAGTTTTCAATACTTACAAATTTTATTAATCTTGTTATAATTATAAATAATTCAAAATTTAACCCTCATAATTATAGATTATATCAATTAAAATAAAAGAAAAGGAAACGTTTTAAAAAATTCAAAAAAATCGATTTTTTTTTATGTTTTTCTCTATTTCATAAGGTTTTTAATATCATATAAATTTGGTCCTAAAACTTTGGGTCGCTCAAAAATCCAACACACAAATAATCTATTTACTATTATTTTTTTAAAATATTATAGATTGCGTTTTCTGCTAAAAACTGTAAAAAAACAATTATCCTTTTTCCTCCTGGAGATTCATTTCATATTTTCATAGGTCATTCAATTAATCAGGTGAGTGATTTCATATTTTAAAACTAATGTACATCCTTTATTTTTAAATCTTATTTTCCAGTAATTTTGTGATTTATTCATATATAATTTAACGAATATTTGAAGATCTTTAACATTTTTAATTCCATAATTCATTTTGTTTCGAATATTTGAAGATCTTTTAACATTTGTTAAAACTTGAAGCTTTTAAGAATCATTTTCCCACGACACTTTTTAAAACTTTGTATATGATTTAGTGAGGATGGGTCAATATTCGACATCTCAATTCAATCCAAACAATTTAATTTCATAATTCATTTTGTTTCGAATTTTGAAGATCTTTTAACATTTTTAAATTTTTTTCTCTCTCCAGAAAACTGTATAATTGAAGGACTTGAAGCTCTTATTTAGTTGGAGAATAAATTTGTAAGTGGAATTATCAATTTTAATTGTAAAATGAGAGCAACCGTTGGATCAATTCCCAACATAAGATCAGTTTTTCCACAGCAGATAAATGATTATTCTTGTAATTACAAAAAATTTAGAGGCAGACCTCGTCAAATCTATTGCAGTAATGGTATGTTATATTTTTTAAGTTTTCAATATCGTTTAAAAATATTTTAGTAGTTTTATGGGGGTTTTTATTATATTTTTTTAATTTTAGGATTAGGATTAAATTGAAAAAATTGCAAATATTGATTGTTAAACTTGTAAACATAAATGTCTGAATTTATAAAATTTATAAATGTGAGGTTCAATTTATTTATAAATGTTGAAAATTAAATACATAATTATGTCAATTAAAAAGATGGGACATCAACTTCTATGTTATCGGTTTAACAGAAAATAATTAAATTGCAATTAAACTATGTCATTGATAGTTAAATTTATGAAATTTTAATTTAGTGGTCAAAATAAAACACAACGAATAATATAGTAATAATGGATAGTTTATCGGATGGAAATTTTTTACCTCTTTTCGATGCTTTTATTTGTACGGTTCTACCCCACGTTCAAATTAGGTTTAAGGTATATAGTTTAGGGTTTTAGGTTATAATTTATTATTAGGGTTTAAAGAATTTATGATAATGTGTATTTTTAAAGTATAAAGTGTAAAGTTTAAAATATAAAATTTAGTATTAGGGCTTAAAATTTAATTTTACAGTATTTTTTAATGTTGAGATATAAGTAGAAACACTCAAAAGGTGACCTAAAATTTTTATCTAAGCAAACACGAGTACAAATTGATAGAAAATCAACGAGTGAGCGAGTTAAGCAATTTTGGGCAAAATGGCGAGCCAAATGATAGGGTCATGTTTTCCTATGATAGGTATTCAATATAACTTTTTTGAATAATTTAAATTTTATTACATATAAATTTATTATATTTTTCTTAAAAGTAAAGCGGAATTTCGCTCTTTAGGATTGGGTCTTGAACTTATAACTTAGAGAAAGAAGAGTGTGTCAATTGCGAGTTTTAACCATATGTTTTATAGATAATTAACTTCTAATATGTTTTGATTACATTATATATTGTAACGATTGATTAATTATAATTGTAGTTATTAGATGTTTTCCTACTTTTGTATTTGTAATTATACACATAATCTAAAAAATAAAAATATAAATTTCACATTATTAAGAATAAATATACTATACATAGGCGGGTGGAAATTGAAATTTTTTTTAAATTCTAAACCCTTATCCTAAACCTCTAAACCATATACTCTAAACTAATTCTTTATACGCGATTGTGGAAAATACGGCTGTGTATAATACATTAATCACATTATTAATTGTTTTTAAGTTTTGTGAAAAGTAGGTAAGATAAGCAGAGAAGGAAACAGGGGATTGGTCAAAGGGAGTGATCTGAAGCAGAGAGTGAAAATGAGGATGGTTGGGCTAACCGGCGGGATTGCATCGGGGAAGAGTACGGTCTCCTCCATGTTCAAGCACAACCATATTCCCATTGTCGATGCTGACGTCATCGCTCGTGTACTCTCTCCTCTTTGCTTTTGCACATCACCTGTTCGATAGAATTACTATTAGAAAAAGGAGAGGAAAAATGGTACTACTACTAGTTTTTTTTTGGCAGGATGCTTTGAAGAAGGGTTCCGGCGGGTACAAGAAAGTGGTGGCGGCGTTTGGGCCGGACATTTTACAAGATGATGGCCATGTTGATCGTTTGAAATTGGGCCGAATTGTCTTCTCTGATGCCGATAAACGTCAACTCCTCAATCGGTACATTTTCTATAACTTCCTCTTCTGTTGTATTTATTCCGGCTGCCTACTAGTCCTAGAGGTCGGGATTTTACCCTCACAGTGCAAATTTTATTGGCATTTGTAGTGTAAAATTTGGTCCTTTTTTAGATAGTTTTATAACATGGTTTTCTCAAGTAAATTGATATCATGAGCTCCTAGGAGCAGGGATGGACTGAGCCCCCCTGGAAATTTGAAATCCGTATATGTTTTAGAAAAAAAAAATAGAAATTTTATATGCATTTTCTATTTAACATCTATTTTTGTCCCCTAAAATTTTATAAGTTCGCCCCCTCTAACATAAACCTTTGCATTCGTCCCTGCCTAGGAGATTGCTTTTTAACGATTTAAAGGCAATTGGAAGTCATGTTGCCTTCTGATCCTTAAGTCATGCATGTCAAATTTTATTACTATGATGTTTCATTTCAATGCTAGGAATGTTAGTGTCCTTTATACCTGGAGATAATCTGGACGGAGGCTTGATTATGTATGGTCGTCGTTTTACCTTGTTATGGAATTGCGGATTGTATTGATTCCGAAGTTTGGTTAATTTTCTTCCCGTAGGTTATTGGCTCCCTATATATCTTCTGGCATCTTTTTAGAAATTTTGAAGCTGTGGATAAAGGGTCATAAGGTGATTGTTCTTGACATTCCATTGTTGTTTGAGGCCAAGTTGGATAAATGGACACAACCCATTGTTGTTGTATGGGTTGATCCCGAAACACAGCTTCGACGACTAATGGCAAGAGATAATTCAACAGAGGAGGATGCCAGGAATAGGATAAATGCCCAGATGTCTCTAGACTTGAAGAAGAGCCGTGCAGATATAGTAATAGATAACACCGGATCACTTCAGGACTTGCAGGAAAGGTTCGGCGAGGTACTGTCGCAGGTCAAAAGGCCCTTGACATGGACTGAATTCTGGCTTTCCAGGGATGGAGCCTTGTCTGCTCTTCTTGGTGTGATAATAGGTGTTCTTGTGGTCAAGAAAATCTTTTAGTGATTTAACACAAATACAATCACCATCATCTTGTGGTTTAGAATTGGTTATAACTCTTGTCTTTTCTTGATGAGTAGGTGATGTTGTTGTAGTTTTAAATGACTGCAAATAAGATGAATTACTCTTGTTGTTGCCAGTTCCATATATGAGAATTCTCTACTGCATCTCTCACTGTTAGATATTGAAGTGACTTTCTGTATGATGGAATGCTTTTTATACCATGAAACTAAGAGTTGCTTCGAATTCTGACCTTGTTTAATGGGTTTAGTGCCTTATGCCACTAGACCAGACTAGGGATGTAAATGAGACGAGACAGATCGCGAGCTACTCGAGCTCGACTCGGTCAAAGCTCGATTCGATTGGACTCGACTCGAGCTTGAACTCGGCTCGAATTCTTGACGAGCCGAACCGAGCTACTTGATATCCGACTCGAAAAGCTCACGAGCTACTCGAAAATATAATATACTAATTTTTTTGTTTTTTTATAATTTAAAATATAAATTCTTAAACTTAAAACCCTAAATATAAACTCTAAACATAAGTATTAAACCCTAAAATCTAAATCCTAAATTCTAAACCCAACAACCTAAACCTCTAAACCCTAAACTAACATCCTAAAGTTAACAAGCTTGAGTTTACACAACTTGTGTATCAAAGTTTTTTCTTCATAGTACTTTAAATGAGACGTGACAGATGACGAGTTTCTCGAGTCCAATGCAGTCAAAGATCGGTCAATACTTGACTCGATTGGACTCGAGTTCTTAACGAGCCGAGTCAATCTCAAATTTCTCAGGCTCGTTAGAAATTACTCAAGCTCGAACTCAACTCGAAATCTTAACGAGCCGAGCCGAGCTTAGCACTACTCGAGCTCGACTCGGCTCGTTTACACCCCTAGACCAGACCAACCGGTTGTTGGTAATGTAATAACAATGACGTTAAATTAATTGGTTGGCCTGGTGTAGGAAAATTAACCCTAAGTATAACTTAATGTCTCAAGTAAATAGATACTAAATGCATGAATCAAACATTTTGGGTAAATAAGAGAAACCAAGAAAGCCATAAAGAAAATAGAAAGTCACGTGATCAAGCTAAGCACGTGTGTTAGAGCTTCACACAGTTTTAGTACTTTTTTAGTTCAATTCCCCTCCTATAAATCTACTTTATAGCTCTCATTTTCCTCTATAAAGACATTAGCTCCCCTTCTCCTCCCCCATTCTCTCTCGGAGATGGCTGCTAAAGCTGCCGATGAAGATGCTGTAGGAGGAGCTCTGAAATATAAGGTCAGGCATATGTGTATATATATATATACACACGCGCGCACACACACAAACACACAGAGAGACATGGGTATTTCTTCATTTGCTGGTTTAATGTTAATTTTCTAAATTAGTTGGCTCCTTTTTCACTGTTTTATTACAGACATGGGTTTTCAAAGTCCTCATCCATTGTGAAGGCTGCAGGAAGAAAGTCAAGAAAGTTCTTCAAGCCATTGATGGTACCTTCGTGTGTGTGTGTATATATATATATATTGCTTACATTGGTAGTTAAAATGTGCTTACACTTTACTGTTACAGTTTATATTATGTGTTTTCTTCTTCTTCTTCTTCAGGTGTTTATGAGACGAAGATAGATTCTCAACAGCACAAGGTGACGGTCACTAGCAGCGTGGATGCAGAAACGCTCATCAAGAAACTGACCAAGTTGGGGAAACACGTCGAGCTTTGGCCGGAATCAAAGCCTGAAAAGAAAGACAAAAAGCCCGGCAAAACAAATAACAATGAAAAACAAAAGGACGGTGGAGAAGAAGCCGGTGGTGGTGATAAACATGACCCAAAGAATAATAATTCAGCTGAGAAACCTAAACCAGCCGCTTCCAAGAACGGCGGTGCCGGTGCTGCTGCTGCTAAAGGCTCTGCCAGAGATAACCAGCATCAAGCAGGGGACCAAATGGGAGGCAGAAGCGAGGAACCCCACCATACCCAAAGTACTAATGGTGCTAGCAATGGAGGTAATAAAAAGAAGAAAAATAAAGGCCAAAAAGGCAACCCTGGAGGTCCCAACGCCGAGACACAATCCGGTAGCGACATTCAATCAGCCACGGCACTCCCGGTCCTTGCCCGACCCGAAGCATCAATCGATCTGATCCCTCTGAATCAGCCAATGTACCCTTACACACCTTTGCTCTATGGCTCTCCATTTTGTGGGGTAAGTTACAACACCACTTGCCCTAGCTCAACCTCTTCATACTATGCCCCTACCATGCGTTACGTGCCACCGGCTCCACCGTCTTATCCGAACGATAAATTCAGTGAAGATTATTACTACGATGATGATGAAAGTGGCTGCTCAATCATGTGAAGCTTAAAATTATATCGAAGAAATCGAGTACATGCAGGATTTTGTGTTGGTGTGCCTACTGTTTAATGAAGAAGGGATTAATTCTGTAAGATGCAAATTAAGTGCTGCTTTTGCTTAGGGAGAAACAAAAGGCTGTTTTTACTTTTTATTGGGGTTTGAAGGGTTTTATAGTTATTAGGTTGTCTTTGTTTACGTTGTCCGTTATATCTTTTGTTTTGGGGGTTATATGCCCTCTTTAAGGGGTGCTGTAGGGCCTAAAAATCTCACTTCCCCTCCTTTTTCTTATTTTATGAATGAAGAATTTTGTTAATGTTTGGTCTCTCTCATTTTCCCATATGAAAAAAAATGCTTGAAGATATCTATTTTATATGTTCTTTTAGCCAAAACATTATTGTATTGTATGAATGTCTTTTGCTTTCACCACCTAGGGTTTTTAGTAGGTTCGACCAGCTTGTCTGCATGGTGTATGCATTGTTAAATAATTAAAATTAATAAACAAATACTACTATCTAATCACATCATAATGTTTGCAGTAATAATTATTAGGATTAATATCCTATACACTGGCGTGGAAACTGAAAGTTTCCACAAGCGCCTTAGTTTTAGGGTATATAAAGTTAGTTTAGGGTATATGGTTTAGGGGTTTAGGTGTAGGAGTTTAGAATTTAGGGATAGTTGTTTCAATTTAAGGTTTAAGGTTGTAATTTAGGGTTTATAGGTTAAGGTTTAGTTTTTAGGATAATATGATGATGATTTAGGTTTAGTTTCCACCGCCTGTGTATAGAATTTTTATCTTATTTATAATTTCTTTCATTAACCACCAAGTTTCTAAGATTAAAGTCAAGAAAAAAAGATATTTTCCCCCTTAATCAAGTATGATTTATAGAATTAACCTGAATTATTAGATAGTAATTTGGTTTCCAATGCTTTTTCAAAATAAAGAAGAGGATTAGTACTAAATCTAGCATTCAAGTATTTGGCATATTATGAAAGATGGAATGATAATAACATGGTGCTGATATTTGGGGACCCTCTAACGGACAATGATTTATAAAATCTAGACAAAAACCCACCTCTCTTTGTCTCTTCTCCAATTCCATCACTCGAAGAAACCAGCTTGCTTGATTCCCTCCTATACACCCAAGATTTTAAAAATCAAAGTCACAAATTATTATTACTTTTGGTTTAATCATTGATTTCCGACCCACTGACCGACTAATCTAGATTAGATTTTGCAAAGGTCCATTATAGAGTGACCGGCTAATTGGGAAATTATTCCACTGATGGTGAAAAAGAAAAGTTTCAGGATTCAATCTAGTGGGTTAGGTTTAGAGCTTTAGAATTTATAGTTTATAGGTTAAAGTCTAAATCCTTAACCATAAGATATAACAACTAACAATACAAGATTCTAAAGGGTAAAAATCTTCTGCCCCTAATCATGGCTCCTTCTATGTCTCACATTAAAAATCACTTTTATGCTCTAAGATATTTATTTTTCTTTTCGATGTGATCTATACAATTTACTAAATTATGTTACGAATTAATAATAGAAAATCTCATTTTTTTTGATAATATGCATGTCCGTCTTACGGTTCATGTTCGGGGTGCGTGGTTGTTCCTCCTAATAATGTTGTCTCTAATGTTTGAATTCACGTCCTCTCTTTAAAAGTGCAACGTGTTTTACCAATGTACTCAACTCTTGTTAGTAAAATCTCATTAAATTAAAGTTCCATTCAATTCATGATGTTAATTAAAGTGTATTCAACTGAAATTCAAGACAAAACAGATTGGTGTTGGGAAATGTGGACACAATGCATTGCCAAGTTGAGACGAAATGGAACGGTAGGTGTAGTGAAATTAGGACAACGTGAAGATATTGTAAGATTTTTGATTTGAAAGCCTGAACTAGAAACCGAACTGGAAAATGCAGGACAGTTCATAATAACAAAGGAGAAAAAAACTTAGTGCAAAGGGAATCTTAGTCCGAATTGCACACACATCGTCTCATTTGCTTTGTTTTTATTCCCTCTCACACCAACCAAATTACACGCTTTTCACTTTTGTCTTCGCTTTGGTTAATAACCCCTGGAAAATATTTTGATTCACATATCGTATAAATTTTAAATTTAAGAGTTTGTATTTTCTGATTTAGAATTTAAGGTTTATTGTTAAACTTTATGATTTAGTGTGCTGAGTTTATAATTTAAAGTTTGAGATTTAGATTTTACTATGATTTAAGCTTAAATAGACAAGATATGTAAAATAATTTTTAAATAATTTGTATATCAAAATATTACTAATACTACCAACAATCAGTTGGTCTAATGAGATAATAAAAAAAAATAGGTTGGAAGGAAATCCCATAATAAATCTATACAGTACTTGATCTGAGTTAGTCAATCATTTGATTAAATACCCGTCATTAAACCAAAACAATTATTTTTTTATCAGAAAAAATTATTCATGCCCAATGACATAAGCTGCTTATAATTACATTACGAAAGTTAACGGTTGGATAATTTTTTTGGGGTTGCTCTCTGGTTTTTAGGGTTTTACCCTAACTAATTTGGACAGACCTGCATCACACACTTGATTTTAGTGAGTTAGTCTTCCAACGAGAATTTTTTACATACACAACGCCTCAAACACAAGACCTGCTTAAATAATATCAAGCTATTTCCACTTAGATTAACCCCTTTGATTTAACGGTTTGATAATTTATACACAAGAAATTAATAAAAGACAATAATACAAATGAATTTATTTACTAACAATTCAAATATTTTCTGATCAAGATTTAATAAACTAAAGCGTAAATATTAATTTTAATTTTTTATAAAATATAATGATCAAATTTTAATTTTTATTAATGAAGAAATGTTGAAAAGATTTTTGTTGAATCCCGAGGAACTTGCAATTATTTGTGGTAAATCATTCACTAAAGTGAAACATATATATGGAGAAAAAGGATATGGTTGCACTGCACTTGTCCCATTCTAACATGTATGTATGCACTTACGGATAAGATTAATTACAAAGGTTGATGGAAAATCAAATAATGTACATGGTGACAACCTGATATCAATCGTGCAACATGAATATGAGTAATTTGAATAAATTCGAACCGTAGTTAATGCTCCTTATTTTATGCAATCGAATCAATGAAGCAATAACAAAAGTAGATGTCATGTACCTCGACTCTTAACTCTTAAACTAATACGAAACTCAAAAAATTATAAATAAACCTTTCAAAATTACAAAACTTGAAGTTAATATGTGATAAAATTGTACTACGATTCTAGAGTGATGGAATTTTAATTTAATATTTACAGAAGCTATAATTTCTATAAGCTAGAATGATAAAAATATTTTTTTATTTTTCATATAACATATAACATATAATTCTATTAGATTTTTAAAAAAAGATTTTTCGCTTCTCCTAAAAGGTCACGAGCTTTTTATATAAAAAAAAATTATTTTAATCAAATTCAAATTGGACCGGTCCACATATGATTTTTCCCGCTAAAACGACGACGGTTATTGGGCGGGCCTATATCTGAATAACATAACATATGGTAGATATTCATGTTGGTCCATGTTATTTGTTTACCACAACTCAAAGTTCTATTGCATACTTATGGAATTGGATTCCTCAAAATTATTATTTTGTGTAAAATTTAACTAAAATTACCTTTTTCCTCACTAATGTTATTTTTTCACGTTTCAGTCATTAATTTATTACTTTTTTCCTATTTTGGTCACTAAACTATTCTCACTTTCATGTTTTTCCATGAGTTTTTAATGGCGGGTGACCCAAATAAAAAAAATAAACATAACATTAGTGACTGTTTTACTAAAAATAATAGTTTAGTAATCAAAACATAAAAACGAGACTAATTTAGTGACCAGTGATGATGTTTAGCTTAAATTTTGTGACATATATTATTTTTTAAACTGTCAATATCAAATGTATTAAATAATTAAATCAAATCAGGTACTGCAATATACATGATAGACATCCATTTACTTCATTCGCAACTTAAAAATATAAACCTCTAATACGAACCAACTTGACTCAGTAGTTGAGGAAATAATTGTTATTTCTAGAGGTTACGCATTCGAACACCAACAATTGCCACCAGAGTCATCTAACCTTAGCTTTAAAAAAAATTCAACCTTTCACCCCCAAAATGCCAATAGAAAATCCAAAATGCCAAGTGCCAGGTGCCAGCAGCCGTGTGGCTCAACCAAAGCGGTAGCACTAGCGACGTGTTTATTTTGTTCAACTCTTTCACAAGCCGTTGACGCAAATCTTAGATTTCTCATATTTCACCCCCAAAATGGCGTCGCAATCTGATTATAGAGCCACCATTATCGACGGCAAAGCCATCGCTCAGACCATCAGATCTGAAATCGCCGGCGAAGCCCGTCAACTCTCCCAGAAATACGGCAAGGTAAGACTTACCACCTCACTTTGGTTTCCCAAAGCGTCCGTAAATTTCATTAATGGCTAGATTGAAAATGTTCAATTCTATTCAAATTAGGTGCCAGGCCTAGCCGTGGTAATTGTTGGGAATAGGAAAGATTCTCAAAGCTATGTGGCAATGAAGAGAAAAGCCTGTGCTGAAGTTGGGATTAAATCTTTTGATGTGAATCTCCCCGAGGAAGTACCCGAATCCGAGTTGATCGGCAAAGTTCACGAGCTGAATGCAAATTCTGATGTTCACGGTTGGTTAATGTTTCTAGTTTTTGATTGGCGGGAAATGTAGAAACCTTAGATTTATTGTAATTTGTAGTTCAATTGCTTATATGGAGGGTTTAGGGTTTGTAATTATGTATTTTCTTTTGTTGAATTGATAGGCATATTGGTTCAGCTTCCCTTACCAAAGCATATAAATGAAGAGAAAGTTTTGGGTGAAATCAGCCTTGAGAAGGATGTAGATGGTTTTCACCCTTTGAACATCGGCAAACTTGCGATGAAAGGCCGAGAACCCCTTTTCCAGCCGTGTACACCTAAGGCAATCTTACGACGCATTCGAATGTTGTAACGATGATGTACCCTTGTTCCTTTGCTATGATGTGTTTTTGATAGTTTTCCCTCTTTTCTACAGGGGTGCCTTGAGCTGCTATCTCGGAGTGGTGTAAGCATAAAGGGAAAAAATGTCGTTGTTGTCGGTCGAAGTAACATTGTCGGATTGCCTGTTTCTTTGTTGCTGCTCAAGGCTGATGCTACTGTTAGCATTGTTCATTCACGTACCCCGGATCCCGAAAGGCTTGTTCGTGAAGCTGACATTGTTATTGCTGCAGCAGGACAAGCTAGGATGGTAACCAACATTTTAAAGTCTTTTGTTCTTGCCTAGCATAGTCAACATTTCATCCTTGCTTTGCTTCTTCTCCCTTTGGTTTTTAGCATTCGGATTTAGTTTATATCTTAATTTTGCCGAGTATAGTGTTGGTCCTTTTGGATTATACTTCACTCGAAGCACCGCAAAACATCAAATATCCGTAATATAACCTTTTTCTAAACTGTGAATGTATTCATCTTGGGAAAAAAGGGGGTGAATGAAAGGAAACCTCAATTGTTCATTTGTTTGCATTGCTGTGGATCAAATCAGTGACCGTGAAGTCCTTTCGGGGCTTCGTTATTTATGTGTGCACAATTGATATTACTTTGGTTGTTCTGTAATGGTTTGTCCATCTCTTTATGGTTTATATCTTTACTTCCAGATCAAAGGCAGTTGGATCAAATCCGGTGCTGCAGTTATCGATGTTGGAACCAATGCTGTTGATGACCCAACGAAGAAGTCCGGATACAGATTAGTGGGAGATGTGGATTTCGAAGAAGCGTCTAAGGTGGCTGGATGGATAACACCTGTTCCCGGTGGCGTCGGCCCAATGACAGTCGCAATGCTGCTCCGGAATACTTTAGATGGTGCAAAGCGTGTGATTGAGAAATGAGTATCTCATTTTGTTCACTGCATAATAAAATTTTCTCAAGTGTAACCTCTGAGTTGCATCCCTGACTCAGAAGTGTGATAGAAATCAATTTCAAGAACTTTTCCCGTGTCTTTCGTTACAATAGTTTGAGATTTAGGTACGGTTTTGATAAACTGAAAAATTAAGTGTTCCAAAAAAAAATTCGAGGTTTGACTTTGGAGATGATAAGAGTTTTAAAATTTTGAAGACGATATTATTAGGCGTGTTTTCACTTTGGAGCTAACATTATTGGAAAGAAAAACTTCACACTTAAAATATAGACTATAAGATAGACTGGGAGAAATTATATCATAGGCTCGGCTCGCCACGTCATCCATGGTCCCAACCAATAAAAAGCATTCATTTCATTAATTTTTTCCATATCATCTTTTACCAAGTGAATCTACAATTGGTAAAAAGTGTTTTTTAATTTAATTTACAGTAAATCTGAGTGAAGATTCACTTGGTAAAAAAATGACATGGAAAAAATTAATGAAATGAATGCTTTTTATTGGTTGGGACCATGAATGACGTGGCGAGCCGGGCCTATGATATAATATCTCGATAGACTGGATGCCTCGAAGATAAAACTCGAAAACCTTCTTTTTATACTTTAGATGTGGAAATTAGCATTCCCATAAATAAAATAACGAATAGAAATCTCTTATTTTTTGGTGTTTATATTTATGCTGAACATTAAAAATATGATTAGAGTTTAAGGTTAAGGTTTATGGTTATAATTTACGATTAAAGTTTAAGATGTATGTTGTATTTTTAAGGCTTAAGGTTTATGATTTAAAATTTAAGACAAGGGCTTATTATTTAATTTTTTAGTGTTGGAGCATAAAAAAGATACCAAAATGAATATAAATCATCTACTTTTTTTATTGCCCCTATTCAAGCCTCAATATTAAACACCGGCGGTGGCACCAATTTTAATATTGATCGCTAGCTACTAGGATCTATCGTTTCGTTTGTTTTGTTGTTCAATTTTTAATAAATTATTCTGCTCTTGTGGCACGGTTTTACTCTACCTTTTAGTACGTTTTTCTGTCTTTTGGCACATTTTTTTATTTTTCTATTAGAGTTAGACCTGACGACGCCACGACTGATCATGATGGCGATCGTTTCATTATGCTGCTGATCTTCTTGTTTCGGACCTAGATTTAAATATACGATTACATCTACTGTTCTTTTTTTGCGATTGAGTTGTGGTAATGACCTTATTGTCAACGTACCTTTATTGTAATATGCATTTTATGTTGTTTGTTGATGGTTTTACCTATCATCGTTGATTTTGGTGATGTTTGTATCCTTCTTTTATTTCGAGTGTTTGGGTTAGGTTCTTACCTTTTCTTTGTATGTTCCTCTTTAAATCTCGAGACGCTAGTTTTGTTTACTAGAATTATGTCTGGATTTTAATTTTTCAAAAAAAAAGTTTAACTTTTTTTACTTTATTTATGTTGTTTTATTATTTTGATTCGAATCGGATCCTGAAAAGTGTAATCCCAAATTAGATTCGGACCAAATTTTTTTCATCAGATTGAATCAGATTCGAATCGAATTATGATTAAATTGCCCTCCCTAATTTACCGACCAATAAATGTAATCCCAAATTAAAGTTATTAAGCAATTATTGTTAACCTAACTTGCATGAATGGATACCGGATTTTCCCACACTATAAAAGGAGAACCCATCCTGAATCTCCGACAAGCCGGTTCCGTTAGGGCATTTAACCAAAAAATGGCTACTCGATCATGTTTATGTGTTTTTCTTCTTTTACTTGCGTTTCAATCCACCGTGATTAAGGCCACTACTAATCTTCCTTCACCTCTGTGCAGGCCAGTACTGGCTTCCACCAAAGAAAATTTCCAATTCGCTCTGAATTTGCACTTTTATAAAGCAGAACTTTTCCTGCGTTCAACAGTTGGTCGTGGAATCAATGATATATCACCAGGTCTGGTTGAAGGTCCGGCTCCGATCGGAGCCACCCTCGCCAATCTCGATAACCACACCAAATTTTTTTTAGAGGAGTCTGGTTTAGCTAGTATCGGACATATCAGGTTCAGATCGATGGTTACATATTTTTTACGATGTGGGATTTTATGATGTGCATACATGGATGGACTGAGGGGTGTTGAACCGCCCCCTTAAAATTTTGAAAATCACATATGATTTAGAAAAATTTCTATGTATTTTCTTTTAAAAATCTATTTTCGCCACAGTTTATAAATAATTTTGATGTTTTGCAGGGCTATCGTAGACATGTTATTTGTAAAGAGTCCAGTTCGAGTGGCACAGTTGGATGTAAGGCCAGAAGTTTATGCCAAATATTTGGACGTTATAAATGCCACTTTGAAACCTCCATTCAATACTTACGCCAACACAAACAGCTTTCTGTTTGCAGCTGTGTATGCTTCTTATTTTTTAAAACAGTTTTACGCTGGAATTCTGCCTTCCATTGTCGGCAACCCTGAACGAGAGGTAAGTGGTAAGTTGTAACGTAATCTGTCTCTGTTAGGGTGGTCAAAGATTTTGGGATATCGTGCAATTTATTAAAATGAGGGATAAATATTCTATACACAGGCGGTGGAAACTGAAAATCTTCACAAGCGCCTTAGTTTTAGGGTATAAGAAGTTAGTTTAGAGTATAGGGTTTAGATGTTTAGTTATAAGAGGTTATAATTTAGGGATAGTCATTTCAATTTAAGGTTTAGGGTTATAATTTAGGGTTTATAGGTTAAAACCTAAATCCTTCTCATATTACTCTAAAAACTAAACACTAACCTATAAACCCTAAATTATAACCATAAACCTTAAATTGAAACAAATATACCTAAATTCTAAACCCCTACACCTAAACCCCTAAACCCTATATCTTAAACTAACTCTTTATACCCTAAAACTAATGCGCTTGTCGAAACTTTTAGTTTCCGACGCCAGTGTATAGGATATTAATCCTAAAATGAGACCCTTAATTTATAATCAGGAAGAGATACAATTTTTTTTTTTTTTAAAAATTACACTAATACAAAAAATTATTATTAGATTATCATCTTCAGCAATAAGAAATTGACCTATAAACGTCTAAAAATCAAACATTTTCATTTAAAAATTTATAATTTTTTACCAATATTTAATTTAATTTAATTTAGGTTCTCTATTTTTGGACTTGGAGGCCTGTACAGGCGCTCTTATCACACCTGTCTAGAATCTCACTGGTCTCTGTTCCTTTCGTCTTTCAAATCGAATCCCAAATCACTGCCTTCATTTTCTCTTGTTTAGTTGGCGGTTGGAATCGCGCTCTACGAGGCTACTTCATATGGAGTTATTCGATACCTTCTCAACGATAGGGCTAATTTAACAGTGCCGCCTTATACATCCACAGTGGGGAATGTTACCAACCTTACTGCACAAGTTGGTAACCAACTCGGGCGCTGCGGCGTGAAAGATGAAGGTTTGTTTGTGCCACTGCCACTCGGAGTTGAGAATCGAACTACCTCTAACGTCATAGCGGCGGATGTCAACTCCCTTCCATATACACGTTCTGCATTAGAGATCTTGAGGATCCTATTTATATCTGGCAACGCCACCAGGCCCGGTGGAGTTTTTCCCTGTGGTTTCGAGGGGACACTTTATCATCGGATTCTTGCCCTAAAACAAAATTGAAGCATTGGGGATCATATTCATGGATAGAAATCCTCTACCCGTGGTTTCGAGGGGACACTGGGATTTTAGTTTGGATGAGTAAAATTCGACTCTATGCAAAACAATTCGACTCAATTAAAATTTTAAGTTTGAGTTATAAAATAAGATTCAATTAACTTGAAACATTTTCTCTAGACTTGGTCGAATAACTTCAAAATATGAAATTGTTTATACACGTATTTAATAAAAAATGCCTCTTTAGTAGCTAATAACTTCAAAATATGATGTTTTTAATGCCAATTAATTTCTTAAGACTTCATACAAGCAAGCTGTGAATATTTTCTAACAGTCTTTGCCGTGTAATAAGGGTTGAATCAAATTAGGTCCTGTTTAAACCAAACTCCTCGATAACATTACGGATGCCGCTGCCGAGCTCTGAAGTCGTAGGAAAGTAATTAGTATTTCATTAAGTCAATTAAAGGAAGAGTGAGTTTACCGAGCTCGACGAACATCGCTAAACACCACTAATGTTAAACATTGTTGAACATTATTAAATTGATTAATAAAAATTAAAATTTCAAGTATTCAACATATAATTATAAATTACTTAAAAAATTTAATTAAATTTTTTATATTTATATATTATATTTTTTATTTTTTTAAATAATTAGATTAAATACCAACTTTAGTCGATTTAAAAACCCTAAACTCTAAACTTTAATCCTAAACCGTGAAATCATCAAGGCTACTAATAACACCTCGAAGAGTAGCTCAAAATGAGGCTTGCAATAAATGACACTTTCCATCGATGAATAATTACCCAACTAGAAATTCATAACACAAATGCTGCTAAGTTAGATGCAAAAAACTCCATTACATAAATCAACAAAAATTGAAACAAAACCGTAATAAGATGAGAATGATGTACGGATTTTGGTTTTGGGTTTTGGATTTAAGGCTTCAAGCGTAGGGTTTTTATTTTTTAAATTGACTAAAGTTTGTATTTGATCCAATTATTTTAAAAATAAAAAATATAATATATATAAATAATTTAATTGAAATTTTACTTTAAATAGTTTATAATTATATGTTGAGTCATTGAGATTTTTAATCTTTATTAATTAATTTTATAGTGTTCAACGATGTTCAGCATTAGTGGTGTTCAGCGGTGTTCGTCGCACGTTGTAGAATTTTTCTTAAAGGAAATAAAGAATTAAAGTATATCTCCTCAAATTAGGTAAACAAAATTCGACTCGAATCAAATAAAAATTAAATAAAATTTCAATTATAAAATTGAAATTCAAATAACTCATTTTTTAATAATTAGTAGATCAATTTTTAAGTTCGAGTTAAATCCCTCAACTTTGCCTGATTTATATGTATAACATATAAAATATATATTGTTATCATATATTGTTATGGAAAACAATTTAGATTGGAATAAATTAATATCATAACATTATAAATATTTAGAATTATATTTGAAGAAGAACTCGAACAACTCAAATTTTATAAACTCGACTATACGCAAAAAGATTCGACTCAATTAAAATCTAAATTTGAGTTATAAAATAAGATTTGACTAACTCAAAACATTTTCTCTAGACTTGATCGAATAACTTCAAAATATGAAATTGTTTATACACGCCGCCAAAAAACTGTTTTATTTTAGTGATTTAGGAACTGCATGATTGATATGAATGATGTTTTTAATGCCAATTAATTTCTAATTAATTTCTTAAGACTTCATACAAGCAAGCTGTGAATATTTTCTAACAGTCTTTGCCGTGTAATAAGGGACTTTTCTGAAGTCGTAGGAAAGTAATTAGTAATTCATTAAGTCATCAATTGAAGGAATTAAAGTATATCTCCTCAAATTAGGTAAACAAAATTCGACTCGAATCAAATAAAAATTAAATAAAGTTTGAGTTATAAAATTAAAATATAAGTAATTCGTTTTTAATAATTAATAGATCAATTTTCAAGTTTGAATTAAATCTCTCAATTTCATAAATTCAACTAAACCTGAAAAATTCTCATATAAAATCTTTGATTCAATCGGAGTGCTCACTCGTATCTCAAACCAGGTTGCTTCATTACCACTCCCATTGTTTTTTGTTGCGCTTTCGGTTTTCAGGACTTCGTCCTGATTAATTTGACCCAATCTGTGTCACACACATGATTTTAGTGGGTAAATTTCTTGACGAAGATTTTCAGCATACACAATATCTCGAACTCGAGACCTGCTTAAGTAATACCAAACTGTTTATCGCTTGGACCAACCCGTCGGTTAACGAATGTGTAATTTACGTGCATGGACAAAGGATACTAGATTTTTCCATCTTCCTTCCCCTCTATAAAATGAGACTGAAATTTCCGGTGATATTCAATCAAAAATGGCTACTCGATCATGCTCGTATGTTTTTCTCTTTCTTGTTGCCTTCCAATCCGCCATTATTAAGGGGAATATTGCTCTTCCTCCACCTCAGTGCAGGTCAGAACCAGCTTCCACCTTAGAAAAGATCGAATTCCTCCTCAACTTGATCGTATATAAAGCCGAAATTTTTCTCCGTTCTTCCGTCGGACTTGGAATCAACGATATATCACCAGGCCTGGTCCAAGGCCCCGTTCCCATCGGCGCTACCGTCGCGGAGCTCGGTAGCGACATCCGCAATGTTATCGAGGAGTTTGGTTTAAACAGTGTCGGACATATCAGGTTCTGATACTTTCGTATTTTTTCGAGGGCTTAACATCCAAATAGGTGCCTAAACTATGCTTGTAGATCACTTTTGGTGTCTAAACTATTTTTAGCTCTAAATAAGTGTCTAAAGTTTCAATTTTGGTGTCTAAAATAACTACTGCTATTTTTATTTGTTATTTTATTTTTTAATTTAACTTTTTAACTTAATTTTTAAAAAAAACCCTAAATATCCCAAAACTCACAAAATGGCCCCAAACTCGAAATCCCTAACTTCCTCGGCTGAACCCGCCGCCAATGGTTTTGTCGCCGCCCCCATATCCGCCGCCGAACTACCAAGATCGTTTCCCCAACCACCCATCACCGGTAAACGGCGGTAGGTGTGTCGATCGGCTTCCTAATGTCGAAAGAAGCCAAAATCACGAAAGGAAGTCATCGGCACACCTACCATCGGTTATCGGCGATGGGTGGTTGGGGGAAACAGTCGTGGTGGTCCAGCGACGATAGTGGTGGCCTCCGGTGAGGTAGTAAACCGCGACAACGATGTTAATTTGGGGTTTTAGGTTAGGGATTTGAGACTATTTTATAAAGATTAAAAACTGTTAATTTTTTAGAAAATTGAATATTGAATTTTATTTAAAAAGTAATTAAAAGAAATTAAAAATTAAAAACATGCCATTTGTCACAATTTAATTGGCTAACGATTTTTTATTAACGATTAGGCACTTAAAATGATCAAAATTGAAACTTTAGACACCTATTTGGAGTTAAAAATAATTTAAGTATAAAAAATGATCCACAAGCATAATTTAGGCACCGATTTTGGGTATTAAGCCTTTTTCGAGTTAAAAGTTCTGAAATTTTAAAAGAAGATTGATTTATGCAGGGCAATCGTAGACTGCACCAGTCTCAATGCTCCGATTACAAGGCCTCAGCTGAATTTCAGCGCACAACTTTTTTCAGGCTTAATCAACCTAGTTGTGAATGAAACTTTGACTCCTCCATTCAATATGTACGCTAACAACAATTTTCTGTTCGCTGCCGCCGATGCATCTTCCCTTTTACGACAATATCTCGCCGGAATTGTCCCTTCAATAGTCGGCGACGTTGAACGACGGGTAGTAAATAACTTTATCTCATCTATTCTTCTTTTAAGTACTCTTTTACTACATCTAAGTTTAGGAAGATTTTTAATGAGGCTCGCAACCAAGTTAGGCTTTTATGATTCTAGTAGTAATAAATCATATTTTGCCGAGCAAAAAAAAATATGATCTCAAATGATTGCCTTTTTTATTAAGCTGGTGGCCGGAATTGCGCTCGACGAGGCAACAAATTTTGGAGCTATCCGAGCACTACTCAACGCCAGGACGAATTCAACAGTGTCGCCTTACACATTCACCGTGGCGAATCTCACCATACTTATCGCACAACGGGTTAACCCAATTGCGGGGTGCGGTGTGAAAGATGAAGGGTTGATCGTGCCACTCCAACTCGGAGCAGAGAATCGAACTACCAACAACGTCGTATCGGCGGATGTCTATTCCCTTGCATATCGACGGTCTGAACGAGAGATCTTGAGGGTCATATACGGAGGTAATGCCACCAGGCCCGGTGGTTTTTTCCCAAGTGGTTTTAATGGCGGGCTTGCTCGACGAATTCAAATCCTAGGACTTAGCTAAGAGATTTGAAGGCGATCACAACATCATTGAAACATAAATGTAAGAAATAAGGGTAAACTATACTAATGACCATCGAACAATGGGGTTAGTGTCGATTTGACCACTATATTTTCAGTTGTGTTAAATATACCACATAACTATTTAATTGGTTCCAATATAGCCACCTGTCGTTAAAAAAACCTGGAAAAGTTGACGGGCTGTTAAAATAATTGGTATAATTAAAAATTTGGCCCCCTTTAGCTATACAATCTATCAATTTGATCTTAATTTTAATCTAATAAAAATTTATTTATTTTAATTAGGTGACCTAATTGAGGGATTTTAAATATTTTTATTTAACTAAATTAATTAATTTCCCCTCCAATCAGGGGTGACACGTGTCACACTGATTGGAGTAGGAAAAATGAAAACTAAGGAACCGCCCTTGATAGGAATTGAACCTGGGATCTTGGGGGAGTAACACGCGTAGGTTTACCACTAAGCCAAACATATACTTGTGATATGTAATACTAATAATAATATATGTGTTATACATATGGAGAAAGACAAAAAACAATATACTCACCCTCGGTAGGATTCGAACCTAAGAATCCTTAAGGGTTGAGGCATGGGTTTGCCACTAGGCTAAATAAGTATTTTTGATATGAATTACTGATTATATTATATATCTTATTCGATTGTAATTTAATTTGGAATATTATATATATATAATATTAAAATAATCAAAATTTTAAATTTTAAAAGAAAAACAAACATAAAATATTAAAAAATAATTTTTAAATTTTAATTATTTTAACATAATTATATAAAATGCATGATTAAAGGGAAAACTGGAAAAGGGACTAAATTAAAACAAAAATGAAAATTTGAGGGACCAAAACATCAATAATGCCACTAAAAAACTAATTGAATTGCAAAATAATGACTAAATTAAAAAGACGCAGAAACTTAAAAGGGCCAAAATGGTAATTTTCCCATTCAAATATCAATTAACGTAAGAACAATGACGAAATTAAAGGTTTTTGAAAAGCTGAAGGGACTGTGAAAAAGATTTTAAAACGCAAAAGCCCCTTGTGCGCGATTAAAGGGACACGGAGGTCCTTAAAACGTAGTTAAACTAATTTTAAAACCTTAATACACTATAAAATCAGACCTAAAACATTTGAGACTCTTTTTTAGCCCTAATCTAAACTCAGAGACTCTCCCAGCCTTTTTTTCCTCTGTCAGAAAGCCACCGCGCCGGTCGTCGGTATTTGATAGCCGGCAAGCTCAAAAACCCTAAAACAAATCCCCAAAAACCTTTTCTCTTTAATCTTTTGAAAACCGAAAACCCCCTGTAACACCCGTATTTTGGGGCTAGGAGTTAGTCGGGTTTGTAGTCCGAGTCAATAAAATTAATTAAAAATAAATTCAACCTAAAGTGTGGCCTAATTGGGTTTTAAAATAAGGAGGAAGGACCACCATGGTGATTTAACCCAAATGTTTTGAAAAAGGAAGACCACTTTTAAAAAGGTAAAAAGAATAAAAAGAAATGTTATCATCTTTCCCATTTCTTCTTCTCCACCATGAAGAACACCAAACCCTTTCCCCAAACCCTAGTTACTATCCCCTTTGATTTCTTCATCAATTCAAGGGCGTTTTTAAAGGTAATCACATTTTTGAACTCTCCTTTCCATTTCCTATCTATCCATGGTCATTGATTTTAAAACCATGAACTTTTGAAAATTAGGGTTTATATCAAGTTTGGGTTTTTATGGGGGTTTTCATCTTGTTTTATTAAATTGAGTTGGGGTTTTAGTTAATCTTGTTAAAAGGTGTAACATATATCAATTTGGTTGAAGTTGGGTGAAAATTCGTGGTGGGTCTTTAGGGCAAATTTTAAGGTATCAAAATTTGGGTTTTTGGTGGGTTTAATGTTGAAATTGGAGGGCTGATGGTTAGGGTATAATAGGAGGGTGATTTGGGATGTTTTGGAAGTCATTTGGGTGTTTGGAATTGGGTGTTTCAGCCTAGGATTGTTGGAGTACGAATTTGGGTTATTTGGGGATTTATCTTGATTGGAAAATTAGAGTGAAATTGATTTGAATTCAAAGGTTGTGAGATTATTGAATATTAGCATTGATTTTGGCTATCGGTTGTGTTTTGGTTGGTTAGAAGCAAGAGAAGACGATGGAGAAGCTTCGGGCTCGAATCCGGAATTTGGATGCTTGGTAGGCTAGCCGGCTTGTGCTATGAAGTGGTCGGTGAGTGGTTAATGTTTTTAAATGATTTTAAACATTGGTTCAAGCATGAGGACCTAGGTTGGGCTTGGTAAACCCACCTAGAGTTGAGGTTAGGGTGGTAGCCTAATCTCAAGCTTAAGTTTAGGAAACTTTGGTTGAACTTCTAATTGCTTGTTATGCCTCTTACTTATATGAGCTTATGGTAGTTATGTATATTGTATTATACATGTCGTCGAGGTATGATTTGATGCATTGCTATGCATGTGGTTTGGATTGTGAATTGTGCATGATGATGATCATGATGAGTACTTGCTAGGCATGGTATTGGGTTGTGAAATACATGTATGTGAGACATGATGATTGATGCATTGTTATATGCATGTAGCTATGAAAATGGATTGCGTTTAATGTTGGCACTAGTATGCTTGGGTACAATGATCGATCATTAGGATGAGTGTGCACACAAATTGAGTCAAAACGTACGTGGCCTTGGTGGCGTTAAGGCACCAAGGAGGAGTACGGTGATGTAATATTCCACCGGAAGCTTTTATATACTTCTACGTGATGATGAGTGGAATCCCATCCGTAGGGCATGTGGCGATGAGTGGAATCCCGCACATGCAAGGACCGGTGATGAGTGGAATCCCACCGAGGTAATGTTGTTGTTGGAAATGCGTTCCAACGGGTTATCCGCGTATTCGAGTCATAGCTAGGTGCCAATGTGAGGTTGTATGTGTAAACCAATATGAGATTGTGTGTACCTGTCAATATGAGTTTATATGCGTCTTTATGAATTGAGATGTGTTGCCAATATGATATTAAATGTGAGTTCCATGTGCTTTGAGATATGTTGTTATTAGTACATTGTTATATGTATCTTTGTAATTTGACCTTATGAGTTGTTGAGCATGGCATAATGTTGACTATATGTTCATGCATCATGTTCATCTTGGCTTGGCAGACCGGAGGTAAGACTATGCATTTCATCATGGAAATAACTCGTGTTTGGACCCTGCATTGTCGAATGTTTGTTTTAAGAGCCACCCTCACTAAGCTTTTATGCTTACGCTCTCTTTTGTTCGACAATGCAGATAAATGACTTGTGGGTGGCAAGGGCAAGGAAAGGTCTCCAAGTGTTGCTTTTGGTGAGCTCAATGTATGGATTTTAAGTGATAGAATGTAATAGTTAAGCAATGGGATAGGTATTGTTGTCTGAGTTTGGATGTATGTTGATGTTTTGATTTGGCCTTGGTTTGTAAAACATGTTATACTTTGATGTATGCTTGTGTATGGTGGCATGTCTATAGACGTTTAGGTTGCCTTGTTTTAGTGCAAACCTCTTTATGCTTATCATGTACCTTTTAAGGCCTTTGAGTTCTATGTATGACCTTATATGCTAAATTGCCCCTTGTAAGGCCATGTATGGATGCTTAGATGGTGTTAGATTGCTAAAGTTGCTAGATTATATGTGTGCCTCTTCGTGTTGTTTAATGCCCTTGGTTCTTGTGGAAGCATGTTTTATGGTTGGTTTGCCTTAGGGATCGATGTTAGTGTGTTGGTTGAAGTGTTAGAGGGATTTAGGGGCCTCCTTGTGCTCTAAATCAGCTCAAACCTGCAGATTCGTAGCTAGGGTATCGATACCGTTGGTCTGGTATCGATACTGCCCCTTTGGTTTCAGGCCTCGTGTATCGATACTCGAGGAGAGTATCGATACCTTTTTGGCCACTGGAGCCACTGTCGATTTCGGTATCGATACTGGCCTCTAGGGTATCGATACCGTTGTCTTAGCTTTGACCGAGGGAAGTCAACTTTAGGGGAGGGTATCGATACCCTCATTGGGGGTATCGATACTGTCTCCTCAGGTTGACCAAACCCTGTTGACTTAGTCAAGGGGTATCGATACCCCCCTTAAGGGTATCGATACCGCCTGCAGATTAACTTTAAAAATGGGCTTTTAAATGTTAGTTTGGGTTCGTTTGACTGCTTCGTAAATATTGTTCCGCTGTGTGAACACATAGGACTAAATGCTCATCTAGACAAGATTTAAAATGAAAAAAAATAGGGTTGCTAACCGAGGGAGAGTTCCTTAGGGAGTTTTCACTCGGTTTTCCCCGTGTGACCTACTCGGACCGGTCATTCGGCCAGCCCGGGACGAGGGGGTTACACCCCCTTTTTTGTATTTTGAAAACCTAGACCCAAAATTCCATTTTTGTTGCCATCTTTACCGACTCACCATGCATGGCCTCAAAGGGGCCAGAAGGCTTGTCGCCGACAAAAGAGGGCAAAAGACCGGAGGAAAATGAACCGACACGAAAGTAAAAAAACCTAACTCTATGTTTTTTTATTTATACTTCGAAACAAAAATGAAAACGATATACCTCTAAAAACTTGAGGTTTTGCTTGTATTGATCTTTGGAAAATCTCTCCTTTGAAACTTGGGGTATACAATGGTTTGATTTCGGGTTTTATAACGCCGAAATTACATTTTTTCGAATTACATAAAATTGAAGTAAAACGCCATTGGCTCTGCTATTCTTGTTTGTATTCGTCTTGATTTTTTATTTTTTGCCTCTGATTTCGGTTATTTTGGTTGCGCGTTTCTGACATTTTTTTTGTTCGCATGTGAATGAACGGCCGGAGAGGAGGGGACCAGAGGTGGAGCGGCTCGGTGACTTAAGAATTGATGTGGCTGGACGTCGTGGAGCCATCCCAGCCATTGGAGAGGGATCTGGACAGTCTGAGGGATCCGGAAAGGCGCGCGTGAGCGAGCCGAGAAGCCGCGCGTGTGGGCGTGAGGATTCTGGAGCCTTCCTCTCCTCGATCGTGGACCGTTAGATCTAGGGCCATTAGATCTTCCCTAGATCTAATAGTCGAGACTCGGGTGCACAAAAACACCAGATCATATTAGGATTTTTTGGTTAGGTTGGGCCCAAACGGGCATTATGACATAATATGTAATGAATTTTTTTGGGTTTTTCTTTTTCTTTAATGTAAATGTACTCTTTAATAATAATAATAATAATAATAATAATAATAATAATAATAATAATATAGATAATAATAATAATAATAATAATAATAATAATAATAATAATAGTAGTAGTAATAATAATGGTAATAACAACAATAACGGTATTTAATAATAAGAGTAATAGATAATGATAATAATAGTAATAATAATAATAGTAGATTATGATAATAATAATAATAATAATAATAATAAATATGATATTAATCACTACTAATAATAATAGATATAGATAATAATGATAATAATAATAGATAATAAATAATAATAGTAGATAATAATAATAGTAATAATAGATAATAATGTGTTAATAATATAGTAATAACATTAATGACATTAATAATAATAATAATATTGATATCACTAATAGTAATAATAATAGATAGTATATGATAATAATATTGGTAATAATAATAAATAATAATAGTAATAATAAATACAACATTAATAATAATAATAATAATAATATATTGTTTGTTTTTTTGTTTTTTAGTTTTTATTCGATATATATATATATATAATTAAGAAAAGTAACTGAGTCTATTATTTAAAAAGAAAATGGGTTAACACCCCGAACAAAATTAGTGATTATAGTAATTTTTGGTGATTGTTTTTATCGTTGGTTTTCAGGTGTGTATTTACTTATTGGATATGTTTTTGGGATGTATTTGATTATCGAGTATGTATTAGACAAGAAATTCGTTAACAATTCGTGTCTAGTTAATTTTTGAGTATGTATTAATTGACTTTTACTTCAGATTGGAGCTTTGTAATCCATTTATAAGTAGTTTTTATTATTTTAAATAAAACAAATGCTTAGCAAAACACATGTCCCAACGTTTAAAATAATATGTTTAGCGTTGAGATATTTAAGATTTAAATTTTAATGTTTATAGTTTATAATTTAAAATTTAGGGTTAATTAGAGGGTTGTGCTTAGTTTTTTTAGTATATGGATGAGCGATTTAAAAAGCAGACCGCGACCGTGATATTGGTCGTGATATAGTAGTTGAGCCGCCGTCTAAAATCGTGATTGGGGTAAAAAATAGTTGATAATCGTCGCAATTCAGCCGCTTTTGTCTGAAACCGCGATATAACGCCGTAATTGCGATCGTGATTTAAAACCCTGACATGGACATACATAAAAACACTAATAAGGGATAATTTTTTTCTTCAAAAACTAAACCCTTTTTTCAACAAATTCTGCCTCTCTCTTTCACTTTTCATTTGCTTTTCAATTCAAAAACCGTAACCCCTTTCCTTAAAAACTGATTGAATAACCTTTTGAAGAGAAGTTTCTTCTAGGTTCGAAATACTCGTGACGATGGAAATGACATTATTTTAATGCAATAGTTAATCGAGTAAAAATCTTTTGCCCTAACCATACTTCTTTATATGTCTCATACTAAAAAAAACACCTAAAAATTAAATTTTAAGCCCTAATTACCTTAACTTTCATATCCTAAACCTTAAAATACACTATACCACTAATTTCTTACACCATAATCCTAAGCCCTAACTTTAAACTCCAAACCCTAAATTCTAAACCCACTATTTTAAAATAAAAACACCAATGAGAGCATTGTTAGGGTAGACGATTTCCAACCGGTAACCGGGCACGGCTTCTATAAAAGGAGACTAACCGTGCCGCTGATAATCATGAACCCCATCCTTCGTATAAGCAGGCCTTTGATTAAGGAAAATGCCCAGCCGCTCCTGTTTCTATGCCTTTCTTCTCCTTGTTGCATCTCAATCCGCCATGATCGAGGCCGAGGCCGAAGCCGAGATCGTTCTTCCGCCACCACAGTGTAGGCCAGTACTGGCTGTTCGCCTGTTCCCTTAGACAAGATTACATTCCTCGTCAACTTGATCATATATAAAGCAGAATTCTTTCTGCGTGCTTCGTCTGGTGCTGGAATCAATGATTATTCACCAGGTCTAGTCCAAGGTCCCCCCCCACCCATTCGGAGGCGAGAATGCCATTGTCGAAACCGAAACCCGTACGATTATCCAGGAGCTTGGTTTACAATCTGTCGGACATCTCAGGTCCCATCCTTTCATATGACTACATATATTCGAATCTGAAACACAACACAAATACGAATGCATGTTGCAGAATGAACACAAATGACGTATGACTTTAGGTTAAGAGGTGCGAAACTTTTAGGGGACAACCTTATAAATTTTTAGGGGACTTTACGATTTCTATATACGAATGCATGTTGCATACCAATCGAGCTTTTTGTATGCAGCTGGAGCTGTTTCTTCACTTTTACAGCAATATTTAACTGGACTCATCCCTCAAATTATCGGCTTTGCTGAACAAGAAGTAATAAATTGTCTCGAATTTTCAGTTTTCACCGCCTT
This sequence comes from Hibiscus tridactylites, assembly GCA_958450335.1. NCBI lineage: Eukaryota > Viridiplantae > Streptophyta > Magnoliopsida > Malvales > Malvaceae > Hibiscus > Hibiscus tridactylites. The sequence goes on from OY288269.1 coordinate 106,182,654, forward strand.
GGTTTCAGATCAAATGCTAAAATCAACTTGTTTATTTTCTTGGTTAGCTGGTGGCTGGAATCACTGTCAATGAGGCAACAGGATTCGGAGTTCTTAGAGGACAACTCTACGCCCTCGCCGATGAAAGGGTGTCGCCTTTTGGATTCGATACCGGAACTCTCGTCGACCGTACCGCCAACTTGACTAACCAACTCGGGGGCTGCGGTGTGAAAGATGAAGGCTTGGTTGTGCCAGAGGAGCTCGGAGCAGAGAATCGAACTACCACTAACGCCGTGCCGGCGGACATCAATTCCCTTGCATACGCACGATATGAACGGGAGATCTTGAGGATCGTGTTCGGAACCGGCAACGCCACCAAGCCCGGTGGACTTTTCCCTAATGGTTTCAATGGGACACTTTATCAACAAATTGTGGCCGGAGGACTTAGCTAAGAGTTTTGGAGCATTGGGGATCACAAAATAAGTAAAATGACTACAACACTTGTAGACAAGTCCTTTTCTAGTCTGGAAATCAGACCATAAGCATGTTATAGAGAAAACACATGCACAATATATCTTTCTATAAGTTGGAACTACGAACAATGAATAATAGAGCTTTGGGATCATTCAATTACGATTTTGTTTTTGTTCTTATTTACGAGACTTAACGCTTCATTCCACTAGACAGACAAGTAATTAATTTATTTTGTGTCATTGTTAACAATGGATTATTCCGTTGCGAATGTGTATATATATCATTTCCAAAAGTTTTTATTTGGTTGTTGACATCCCGTATGTGGCATACTCTTTTACTCATTTGAAGATCAGAGAAGTTTTTAACAAGGCATACGAGTTAAGACATATATAATTCAATCTTAACAAAATCATATTTGCTGAGCAATTTTTTTTTCATAAGTACCATTCACTCAATCCATGAAAAACTCAGTGACTTAGTGGTTAGGGTTCACTTCTACCTTCTCTACGTTTCAGGTTCAATATCTAATATATAATTATTGATATTTAATTTATTATCCGACTAATTTAGATGACTTATCATTAGATCGATAAATAATTAGTTTATTTTTCTTGTATTGTTAACAATCAATATAATTGTCACTAATATATATATATATATATATATATATCCTTTTTCAAATCACAAGTTGATAGCTACAAACACTTGTGAATGCAATACTAGTAATTTGAGTACACTATGACTATCAATTAGACATCTGATGGTCTTATAGATAAGAATAAAAGACACATGTCATTATTTTATTCGAGAATATTAGTTTAATAATAAAAGATATATTAATTTTCACATCAAACCCAATTAACAGTTGAATAATCGTTGTTTTAAAATATTAGGTTGTAGAACTCATTGAGCAGTTTTGGTGGTAAAAAATATCGTTGTTCCTTTATAGGTGATTCGAGTTCGAGCAACATAGTCTACAAATATATGTGAATTTGTTCATAAATAAAATCATATTAAGATACTATCTTGTAAAAAAATTATTATTTTTTGTTCGAAAAATATAATTTTATTAATTTTAACCATACAAATTTAAACCATTTGACAATGCATGGTCAATCACATTACTACAGTTGCTGGTGCTCAAACTCGTGACCTCTAGAAACAAAAACGGTTCCCTTAACCACTAAGGCAAGTTGGTTCGTGCAAATAACCTTTTATATTTTTATATACTCACGTACTCGCATTGTGTTATTGGTCATGATTTAATTATTTTTTTAATATTATCTTCAAAATAATCAGATTTATATGTATACATCAAATCTATTATATATTCACTCAATTGTCTAAATTTGAAATTCCCATAAATCTCTATGTCTGCAATTTTTCAACGAGTTAGAAAATTCAAATCACTGAATTAATTATCAAAAACTTCAACAAATAATTAAACAATTCCAGGGTTCATTGAGAAGAGGCAAGATTTTCTTTTATACATAATAATAAGACTTAAACCAGCATAAATCCATATAAAATCTATACATAATCTTAAAACTTAAACAGATATAAATCTAAACTCGAACTTATAAGTTTTTATATAGTGTTGAAACTATCCAGACTTTCCTCTCAGATTTTTAAATAAAAAGACACTACGCGTTTTAAATATGTTCGATCATAGTTACCCGAAACGTAATACGATACAAAATAGGGAACGAAAACAGGAACGCGGAACGTTACCTTATCAAATTCAGTACGATGAGATGGGCTACATAATTAATTATACTAATATTAAATCCTTGGATTAAATTGAAAATTTGTAGAACTTTTGGGGTTAATTTATAAATTTAAAAAGTTTTGTGCTATTTCTATGAACTCTAAGTGCTCAAGGGCTGAACACCTAATTTTTCCCTTTGAATTAAGCCTAAAAAAGAAGTCCCATGTATTTGAGTTTGTTTTATAAAAACGTGTTGTTTTAAAACCAATCAGCAGCTAAGGTTTGTGTGTTTTAAATTTCTGTCGTTTCATAGACTGACTCTTCTACTTCTTCTTCCTTCCTCGTCACTTTCTCCAAAACCAGCACAACTGTTCTGAATCGCGTCCCAAATCGCGTCTTGCATCGTTTCGTTCCGTGTTTTGGGTCGTCGTTCCCGAGTCGCCGGTCAGAGGGCCGTTCCGCGTTCCTGGTAACCATGTTCGAAACACATATCCTTCTAAATATTACAACAACAAATATATCAATCTTAACTCAAATTCGAACACAAGATTTCATTTGATTGTCAAGCGCAACCCTACATGCTAATTCCAAGGGCCGGGCTAAAAAAAGTGGAAAAAAATTATGAAATCTATACTAACATGCTAACAGCTTTGTTACCAATTTAGTAGGGATTTAGCCTGTTTGGTAAAATTTAATTTCCTGGACCTAATTCTCTTCCAAGTTTAATGTTGGACTTATTATATACTACAAGTTGACGAATATTGTTCCAAGTCAGCTCTTAATCAAAATTATTTCCAATAATTACTTTTAAAATATTTATACGTTAATACTAAATTTTTTAATTGATATCGTAATAAAATTATAAATGTAAATTATCGAGTATTTTTACAATATTGTTTGAAAATTATGTTTTTTTAAACTAAAAGTTGTGCATTTTTAAAGGTTTTGGGATATATATGTCTCAATATTTTAAGCTTTTAAATGTTAATGACTTTTCTCCATCAAAAAGTAGTGGCACTTAGGAAAACCACGATTGACAAAAAAGCATGTTCTTAATGTCAATTAATTACTAATTAATTTCTAACGGCTTTATACATTTTATGTTTAACGATTTTCCAATGACACTTTTTAAATATAATATTTGCTAATATTGACATTATTATTGTTGTAATATTTAGGAGGTCGTAGATTTGAGTAGTTTTAATTAGATTGAGTTAAAGGACACTGGTCACCTTTAGAAAAATTCAAAATTATATTGAAAATAAATGAAATTAATAAAAAAAAATAAAAATAAAAATGTATCATGAAAGTTTCAAACATTCTCAAAATAGTCTCCAAATTCTTAAACCCCCAAATCCGACCACTCCCGCCGCCAACGACCGCTTTGCCAGTGACGGAATGAAGCGCCCTCCCCTCGCCAAACAACCCACACGTCGTTCGTCGCCCCTCTTGCTACTGTTGAAGAATGATCACAGCTGCAACAACCTTGCTGAGCTGTAATCCTTTCTGTTGCGCATAGTTTTCACCAGCTAGGGTTTGTTACACCAGCTGGTTTTCTGTTATGCATTCCCTCCTTTGTATTTCAACATCTATATAAGTTGTATGAGAATGAAAGAAGAAGCAAGCTTTCACTGCCCATCTTTCTTCATATATGTTTTTCAACATGGTATCAATCGCCATGTGATCCTGGAGCCTTCTTCTGATTCTTTCTTTCCTTCCCCTTCTTATTATTTTTCATTTCCTTTCCCTTCACCATGCCCAACGCTGATCTTCCCCTAGCTCCGACTCGACTGACTCAGTACGAGTTGTCCACACCTTCACCAACAAGAAAATCAGTCTGGTCCTTGATGAGATGAACTTCCTTCTTTGGAAACAACAAATCTTCCTCACTGTTAGGAGTAGGGGTGAGCGTTCGAGCGAGTCGAGTCGAGTCGAGTCAAAAAAATTCGAGTTATTCGAGTTCAATCGTCATATTTTACAACTTGAACTTAAATTGAAATTTTTTCGATTCGAGTCGATTTTAGCGAGTTCGAGTTCGAGTCGATTCGATTTTTCGAGTTTGGTTTTAATTTAAACATTTTTCTATTTATATCTACATATATATTTCTTCATATTATTTTTCACATGTGTAAAAAAAGATTTTGAATTATATCTACATACATATAAATTGACTTATGACTAAACAATACAATGATTCTAAAAGCACAAAAATAAGAACACATTTTTCATCAAACAAGGTAAACCTGTCCAAATTTCAATTGTAACAATCAAACCAACAAAAAGAAAACTCAACCTTCCATTATAAACTACGGGCCTCGTTAAAAACCTCCTTCTTATCTAGGTAACGCCAAGACGAGACCAAAGATAGCGGAAGGAGGAAAAGAGTACCCTAAAATATATTAATAACTAAAGCAAATAACACAGTAGAGTTTAGAAAATCCAACATCACATGTCAAAAGATACAAACCAATAAAAACAAAAACATAAGAGTAGTTCAAAAAAGAGAATTGCAACAAACTTTTTTCGAGTTCCGAATTATATTGTCGAGTTTCTATACAAATTTAATTGTAATTATTTACCATGTTATAGTACGATTTGATTCTAATTTAAACGACTTTCTCTATTCATATAAGATATGCATATATATATATATATATATATATATATATATATATATATCTCCATATTATTTTTAACATGCATAAGTAAGATTTGTAATGTTATTTAATAAAAAAAATATCATCTAAACTTCTAAAATATATTTATAACATTATTTTTAAATAAGGAACTTTTAAGGATAAAGTACTGATGGGGGTATAAATGAGTCAATGAATTGATGTAAAGAAAAAAATTACAAAAAAATCGGTTGAATGATCAAATTGAATAAAATATAAAGTTAAAGGGCTAAATTAAAAAAAGAATAAATTTGTTAAAAATATGAATTGAAGTTATATAGATATTATATAGTGTTAGTGAATCATGTGGTTTAATTTTGGTAAAAAATAGACTTAAAACGAAAGAGAAATTAAAGAAATGGGAAACATTCAAAGTTGAGGGGCTAAATTACAAAAGTAGAAAATTTAATTTAAAAATATGAATTGAAGCTAAATAGGTATTCTAGTTTCTACATTGGTTTAGGAGCATGTGGTTCAATTTTGGTCAAAATTGACTTAAAACGAAGGAGATATTGAAGAAATGAGGAAATCATACAAAGTTAAGGGGCTGAATTGAAAAAATATGAAATTTATTTTAAAAATATAAATTGAAGATAAATATGTATTCTACGCTAGTTTAGGAATATGTGGTTCAAATTTGGTCAAAAATGGACTTAAAATGAAGGAGGAATTGAAGAAAAATGAAATCAATGACTAAATTGTAAAACTGTAAAATTCGGTTTTTCGATTTTTCAATTTTTCGAGTTGGGCAAATTCCAAACCGACTCGAAATCAAAAAAATTTCGAGTTAATCGAGTTGACTCGAATAACTCGAATAATTCGACTCGAATAACTCGAAATTGAAAAAAAATATCGATTTTTTCGAGTCGAGTCGAGTTTTGCTCACCCCTAGTTAGGAGTCATCGACTTGAGAAGCTCTTCACTGGAGCTGCCAAACACCCTCCTGAGCTTGTCACGGGTTCAGATGGGCAACAGATCTCCAACGCTGATCATGAGGCGTTTGTAGCTCAGGATAGCGCCCTTGCGTCCTGGTTATTATCAACGATTAGCGCATCCCTTCTACCCCACTTTGTTGGTGCTGAAACGGCAGCTGAAGTTTGGTCTCTCGTCCAAAAGTTTTTTGCCAACAAATCTACTACAAGTGCTATGAGCTTGCACTGCAAACTCCGATCTATTCGCAAAGGTGATGAAACAATGCGCAATTACCTTACCCAAATTAAGGAAGTCTGCGATGCTCTCTCTGCCTGTGGGAGTGCAATTTCGGACATCGAACAAATAGCCACCATTTTAAATGGGCTACCTATCGAATACCAGCCATTCATGGCTATTATCACAACTAGCAGGGACCCTTTTACTCTTGACAGCGTCAAATCTGTCCTTATTGATGCTGAGGCTCAACTTCGAGGGTTCAATGTCCAATATCAGCTGCCTATGGTTGCCAACGTAGCTCAGGTTCACCGTCGTGAGCAAGATATCATTTCTGATCGTGGCCCGCGTCCACCCTCTTACTCTGATGGACGTTCCCCTCAATGGTCTGGTGGCAGGTTCAATTCCTGGTCCGGTGGTCGATCTGGGTTTCGTGGTCGTGCTCGTCTTCAGTGTAAGATTTGTAGCAAAGTTGGTCACTCTGCTGATCGATGTTGGCATCGTTATGACAATGCCTTCACTGGAAATTTCTCACCTCAACCTACATCGTCTGAGGACAATGCTAATGCTCATGTTGCACCTCAACATACATCTTCTCGTGCAATTTTGATTAATGATCTTCTACATGTGCCTGCTATCACTAAGAACCTCCTTTCTGTTTCGAAGCTAGCTAGAGATAATTACATATTCTTTGAGTTCCATGCAACATCGTGTCTGGTTCGAGATGAGGATACTGGTGAAGTGCTGTTACAAGGAGTTGTGGAAGATGGTCTCTATCATTTCAATTCTGAATGTTCTGGTTCTTTAGTTACAAATAAATGTGAAGCTCATGTTGTTAGTTCCTCCATTAATACTTACGATTTGTGGCATAGACGTTTGGGCCATCCTGCTCACTCATCTCTTGTTCAAGTTTGTAAGAAATCAAACATTGTAATTCTTGGGAATCGAAATGGAAATGTTTCTGATATTTGTGTGGCCTGTCGATTGGGTAAAAGTCACAAAATTCCATTTGCTGATTCTAATGCTATCTACACTGCTCCTTTTGAACTCATCTACACTGATCTTTGGGGACCAGCTCACATTACATCTACTGGTTTTTCATATTATATCTCCTTCATTGATGCCTACACTCGCCACTGTTGGGTTTATCTACTCAAATCTAAAAGCCAAGCATTACAAGTGTTTCATCTGTTTCAGTCTATGATTCGTACTCAATTTGATGCTCAAATTAAAGCCATCCAGAGTGACTGGGGAGGCGAGTACATGATTCTATCTCAAGAGCTAGCTAAAGCAGGCATCTCACATCGAATCACATGCCCACACACCTCTGAGCAGAACGGTGTCGTAGAGCGCAAGCACAAACACATCGTGGAGTTGGCACTTGTGCTACTTGCTCAAGCTTCCTTGCCCTTTCAATATTGGGCATATGTTGTTCGCACTGCTGTGCATCTTATCAACAGGCTTCCCTCAACAGTGTTACAAGGGTCCTCTCCGTTTGAAAGGTTGTATGGCAAGCAACCAGATTATCATGCCTTGAAAGTGTTTGGTTGCAGGTGCTTTCCCCATCTACGCCCATATCAAAGGCACAAACTCAGTTTTCGATCTCAACCCTGCACATTTTTGGGCTACAACATTCAACATAAAGGGTATGATTGTTTGGCACCTGATGGTCGTGTGTATGTATCACGCCATGTAATCTTCGATGAACAAGTGTTTCCTTTTGAGTCATCCAGCACTCTTGATCACTCTCGCACCAATATAACCTCCTTGTTCCCTGACACTTCTGAGTTTGTGGTTGTTCCTGGAGGTGTTGAAGCATGTCAACATGATTCTACATCTTCCACTCCTGATCTAAACCCTCATAATCCTTCCAGAAATATTTCTTCAGCACCTGTGACATCACAAACACCTACTGTTGAAACATCCCCTCATCCTCACCCCTCGAGTCCTATGATCAACAATGAAACTCATGATACTACTGAACCTATACATCCCACCCCTGGTGCATCATCCTTTCCCTCTCCACCTACTTCACCTATTGAGCCCACACTCTCTACATCACCCCCTGAGTCACTATCAGTACATGAACCATCTTCTCTACCTGAACCCACATTGATCAGATCTACCAACTTGATTCCTGAATCTACATCACAAGAACCTTTACATATGAGAGGACACTCCATGGTGACCAGGAGTAAACATGGTATGTTCAAGCCTAAAACCTACACAACTTCCCTCCGTATCGAAGAGGCTGAACCATTGTCTATTGAAGCTGCTCTTCAATCATCCAATTGGGGCCCTGCAGTCCTTGCTGAATATGATGCATTAATTAAAAATGCTACCTAGGAGGTTGTACCACTACCTGAAGGAAGATCCACTGTTGGTTGTAAATGGCTCTTCCGTGTGAAGAAGCATGCTGATGGAACAGTACAACGCTACAAGGCTCGTCTTGTAGCCAAAGGCTTCTCACAAGTGCCAGGCCAGGACTTCCAAGATACATTCAGCCCCGTTGTCAAAGCCACCACTATCAACATTGTCATTTCCCTAGCTGCTCACCATGGTTGGACCTTAAGGCAACTCGATGTAAACAATGCGTTCTTGAATGGAGACTTGTTTGAAGATGTCTACATGCTACAGCCTCCAGGTTTTCAACAGACGGCGTCCAATGGCACATTGCTTGTGTGCAAATTGAAGAAAGCTCTCTACGGGCTTCGATAAGCCCCAAGAAATTGGTTTGCAAAGTTAAAGGAATACTTGCTTGATGAAGGTTTCATTAGCTCCAAAGCAGATGCCTCTATGTTTATCAAATCTAATCAGAGTTCAGTGACATATGTCATAGTCTATGTCGATGACATTGTGGTTACAGGGAACTCTAACACAGCCATTGATGAGGTGGTACGTTGCTTAGGCTCAAGATTTTCCCTCAAAGATCTTGGACAACTTCATTATTTCCTTGGCATGGAAGTAATGAATGAAGCAAATTTGATTATCTTGAGTCAGAAAAAATACTTGCTTGATCTGTTGTCTAAAGCTGGGATGCTAGAAGCAAACACCACACCCACTCCAATGATCACCTCATTGAAGTTAACTCAGTCAGCAGAAAACCCTCTACAAGATCCCAAAGAATACAGAAGCCTGGTGGGTGCCCTACTGTATGCATGTCATACACGCCCAGACATCGTATTTGCAGTAAACAAACTTGCTCAATATATGCACTCACCATGCGAACAACATATGGTGGCTCTCAAACGAGTTCTACGCTATCTAAATGGAACGTTGGATAGAGGCCTTGTTTTTTCGCCCACTGCTGAACCATATCAAGTAACTGTATTCGCTGATGCCGATTGGGGAGGTAACGTGGATGACAGACGCTCGATATCAGGAATCTGCGTGTTTGTAGGAGGCAACCTTGTTCTATGGACGTCCAAGAAACAGAAAACAGTGTCACGATCGACCACAGAGGCAGAATACCGCAGCTTAGCCGATGCAGCATCGGAAGTAACCTGGATACAAACCCTCCTTCTTGAAATGAAGATTCAACTGCACTCACCTCCAGTCATTTGGTGCGACAATTCAAGTGCCATAGCAATGAGTGATAACCTTGTTTATCATTCGAAGACCAAGCATGTAGAGCTCGATGTTCACTTCGTGCGAGAAAAGGTGGCAGCAAAACTGTTACAAGTAAATTACGTACCAGCAGAATTTCAACTTGTCGATGGCCTCACCAAACCCTTGTCAAAGGAGTACTTCAACAGCTTCAGACGTCGTCTACGTGTATTGAACAATGAAGAAGTTCAAAGTGAAGGAAGTAGGGAGGATGTTGAAGAATGATCACAGCTGCAAATCACAGCTGCAACAACCTTGTTGAGCTGTAATCCTTTCTGTTACGCATAGTTTTCACCAGCTAGGGTTTGTTACACCAGCTGGTTTTCTGTTATGCATTCCCTCCTTTGTATTTCAACATCTATATAAGTTGTATGAGAATGAAAGAAGAAGCAAGCTTTCACTGCCCATCTTTCTTCATATATGTTTTTCAACAGCTACCGTTCGTCGCGAATCGTTCGAAAGAACCATTCGACAATTTCGTCGATACGCACGGCGTCGGTTGATTTTCGGCGACGAAATGGTAGGGGAATGGTCGTAATGGTCCGGCGACCGATTTGGTGGGCGGCGGCGTGGCAATCGGCGGTGGAATCGGCCCAAATCGGGATTTAGATTTTGGGGGTTTAAGGATTTTGGAATTTGGGGTTGTTTTGTAAAATCTATAAAATTTAGAGATTTTTGAAAATTAATTAATTTTATTTATTTATAATATAATTTTAGATTTTTTGGAGGTGACATGTGTCCTTTAACGGAAAAAATTAACTGTGAACCTTAAATTGGTCACAAAGTAAAACTTTAGATCTCAATTTGGCCCGAAAAATAGTTTTGGCACCTAACTAAATAAAATAGCATAGTTTGAGCACCTATTTGACAGTTAAGCTTAATTAAAAATGATTTTAATCTCGTTTTTGCTGAAATTTCTTGTAGAGCCTAAATGAACTATGTAGATTCTAATTCCGCCAGGACCAGATTGATATCATCTAAGATTACGTTAGAAACTTGATTGACGTAGATGGTTTTTTTAAATGGAGATGTTAAACCAAAAATATTGAGTGTTTAAATATTTGTAATCCACGTCTTCATATAAATTGGACTGACTGACAATAGTACTAATTAAGGGTAATTATGTGCTGCAGCAGAGTTACGATACGACTAAAGTACGGTACCAATTGAAATATTACAAACACGAAACGTAAAATATTACTCATAATATTTTAGGTTGGTGATAAGTATCGAAATTTTGTTCCGAAGTATCGATACTTGTAACTTTTAATAACATTTAGGTTGATTTTAAGTATTAAAATTTGTCTCTAAATATTGATACTTGTTGTGAGATCACCAACAAATTAAAATATTATCAAAAATTATAACATTTTAAGTTTATACATAACATTTTAAATTTCGTATTTTTTGTAACATTTCAGTTGTACTGCATGTAGCCGTACTATGACCATGATTTACGTTGTACTCCCCCACCGGTTAAACTAAAATTAACCAACACTAAAATACATATTATATTTATAAGAAAAGCATCAAATGTAACTTTGAGCTGGAAGAGGAAATTATAGTTATAGTTTAAAAAATAAAAGATGAAGGAAAAAAGGGAAAATTAGAGTAGATATCTAATACTATCACCGTACATAGATTTATTGAGCAATTAATCTTGAGCCAACTTGTTATATTACGTCGCATGCAATACACGAAGGGTTGGATTACCCAGATTTTTTTCGGATGAAAATACTCTGCTCTTTTTCAGTGCCCTTATTTATGCCTCACATTCAAAATTATGTTTAAGATTTAAGATTTAAAGTTTTAATGTTGGAGCATAAATAAAAACACCGAAAAGTGACAGCGGATTTTTATCCGGTTTTTCGTCTATAAAAGGAGGCTCATGCTGAGGCTGATGAACACACAAATCCAAACAAATCCTGAATTATAACAAAGTAATCCAAACAAAATGGCCAGTCGATCATGGTTGTGTGGTTTTGTCCTCCTCGTTTTTGCATTCCAGTCCTCCATTGTTAGGGCCAACGTTCTTCCTCTTCCTCCACCTCAGTGCAGACAAATACTATTTTCCACCACAGACCTCTTCCAATTCCTTACTTTATTGATTCAACTTAGAACAGAATTCTTTCTGCGTGCTTCAATTGGTGTCGGAATCAATGATATATCACCGGGGCTGGTCCAAGCCGGCCCCGCTGCCATCGGAGCCACCGTTGCCAATCTCGATACCGTAACCAGAAGTATTGTCGAGCAGATGGGTTTAACCAGCGTCGGAAATATCAGGTTCCCGTCCTTTAATATTTTTCCACAACCCTAGCTATTTGTTTGAGCTTATTGGAATAATGTTGAAAGTAATTTGATTTCTGCAGGGCCATCGTAAACTTCACTGCACTAGGTACTCCGCTCGGAACGCCACTGGTGAATCTGAGCACGGAGGCTGTTTCCGGCGTTTTGAATCTCTCCGATTTGGCTCCTCTGTTCGATATTTACAGTAACACGCTCAGTTTTCTGATGGCAGCCAACCTTTTTACTTCCATTTTGGTAACATTTGAAGGTGCAATGGCCCCTGCGGTCATTGGCAACGCTCAACAAGAGGTAACGACTAACAAACTACTATTTTTCAGTGGGGTTTAGGACAGGCGCGATATGAGCGATCGCACGGCCCCAAGAGAGATGACCCCGAAAATAAGAAATTTAAATTAAATTAAATATTTTTAAAAAATTATAAAATTATATATATAATTATGTGTATATAAAAAATTATTTAAAACTTAAAACATGTAAAAAGAATGATAATTTTGAAGTGAAAATGATTAATATTTAGATGCTTATAACTTAATTTTTTATTACTCAAGAGGATAATTTAATACTTCCTTCGTCCTATAAAACATGTCCCTTATTGACTTTTTGAAAGTCAAATTTTTTAAACTTCGACTATTACTATTATATTGAATTTTTTAAATAATTAAATTTTATTAAATATATATTTGAAAACTACTCAATTAGAGGCGTTTAAAATATGTTTTTTTCATATTTTTATCAACGATACATTTTAAATAATTATGAGTCAAAGTTAAAAAAAATGACCAAAAAAAGTCAATAAAGAACAAAAATTATAGGACGGAGGGAGTAATATTTTTTTATTAAAGTATTTTTTGAAAAATATTTATATATCTTACTGATTATAAATCAAGAGCCCTATTTTAATAAATTGTACAGTGGCCCAAAATCTTTGAACCGCCCTTGTTATTTCTCTCCCATATTTTCTTCTTTTGAACCCGGTTCTCAAAACCACCGCCTTCATTTTTCTTCATTCAGCTGCTGTCCGGAATCTCACGCACCAACGCGGCGGAATTGGGAGTTATCCGAGGCCAACTCTTCGCCAACGTCAATGTGACGGTGCCGCCTTATGGATTAACGGTGGGGGAACTCGTCGACATGACTGCAGAAGCGGTTAACCTACGTGGGAGGTGCGGTGTGAAAGAGGAAGGTTTGATTGTGGCGCTGCAACTGGGAGCGGAGAATCGAACAAGAGTTAACGTGGTGGCAGGGGATGCCAATTCCTTGGGATACATACGTACCCCACTGGAGGTCCTGAGGATCCTTTTTGGAACCGCCAACGCCACCGTACCCGGCGGAGTTTTTCCGGCTGGTCTCCCTGGAAATATTTATCGACTGATTCAAACCCTATACGTGAGAATCGCCTAAAGGCTTTGAAGCATTGGCGCTGGAGCTGGCTGTTATCATAATTATCACCTTGGATTAAAACGTAAAATGACTAAAAGACTTGAAAGTCGTTTACTAGGTTGGAAATAAGACTATGCATGTTAATTATAAAGCATGCACTATAATATATATATATTATATAGTTATATCATATGTAAGTTCGAACTTCGAACATTCAATAATACAGCTCTGGGATTATCATCAATCCATAAAAATATTAGTGTTTCCTTATCATTTGTGTAGAAAATTAAGGTAAACGAATAATTCGAGTGACCTAAGTGAAAAACAGAATGTAGTTATTTATAAAAAAAATTTGAACCGAACAATTTATCTATATGTATGCATTATCAAAATTCTAAAAAATAATAGATACTAACTAAAAATCGCATCAAATGCTTAAAAAATAAGAAGATCAAGGTGAATATTGATAGCATACCTAATAAAAGAATATGACTTTGATATTAGTGTATCACTTATAAGTTATAAATTTATAAAATATAAAATAATGCTTAGGGAGAATGAAAAAAAAAAACAAAATATAATCAACGGGGAATGCGATAAAAGGCAGAAGTAGAAAAAACTATGATGCAATGATAGATACGGCGACGATGATAAAAATAAAGACTAGAAATGATGGTTTTAAAATTACAGTAAATATAAAATAAATTTTAAAAATTAAAATAAAAGTCATAAAAAAATTATGTGCCCGTGACATTACATATGCTTACGTATTTATAGTTGAATCATGTGAGTAAAGAAAAAAGATAAAAATAAAAAAAAGTGAAAGAATAAAAGAAGAAAATAAAATAGAAAGAAAAAAAATATTTGAAGATACGCAAGTCGTACCCAACATGTCCTATGTACAGGGACATATCGAATACGTAGCATGACTTTAGGTTGAAGAATTTGTGAATAATTCAATGTGTTTGCTTTAGCGTTTTGACTTCTTTATTCATAAATAAGCAGGGACGGAGCTCTCTTGAGCCAAATGAGGCATCGACTCTGTTATAAAATTAAAATATTTAATAAATTTTGGTCTAATTATAATATGACTCCTATAAAAATAAATTTTTAAATTAAAAAATACAAAAATTTATTAAATATATAATCAAGTAGGGATTAAAATAAAAAATAATGAGCCTACATTAAAAAATAAATTTTGGTCTCATTGTACGTAGTACGTAGGGATGGGCACGGGTCGGGTCGGGTTTTTGGCCCACCCAAACTCGACCCGAAACTAATTATCCTAAAACTGACCCGACCCGATCTAATTCTTTAAAAAATCCGACCCGATCCGACCCGAAAATAAATATTCTAAACCCGACCCCGACCCGACCTATAGAAAAAAAATAATTTTAGGGACCTACTTGTAAAAAAATAATTTTAAGAGGCATAATTATAAAAAATAATAATTTTAAGGACTAAAATGTAAATAAAAAATTAATTTTAAGGACCTTATTATAAAAAAATATAAAGAGGAGGTATTATTACAAATATCCCTAAAAAATTTAGGGGAAAATTACACTATTAGTCTCGGGTCAGGTCTGATTTTTTCACCGTAACACCTAAACCCGACCTCACCCTACACAAAAATTCGACCCGAACCCGATTTTTTCATAAAAATACCCGACCTGATTGGGTCGAATCGGGTCGGAACCCGTCGAGTTCGGATGCGGTGCCCATCCCTAGTAGTACGTGCAATTTACTAACCAATAAATGTAAACCCAACTTAAAGTTATTAAGCAATTAATGTTTACCCAAGTTGCATGTGGTGTACACGTAGTTGCCTTGCCTGCATGAATGGTTGGATACCAGATTTTCCCACTATAAAAGGAGAACACATTCCGTTCGGGAGTTTAACCAAAAATGGCTACTCGATCATGCTTATGTATTTTTCTTTTTTTACTTGTTGCATTTCAGTCCACAATGGCCAAGGCCAACACTGTTCTTCCTCCATCTAGGTGTAGGCCAGTACTGGCATCTACCAAAGAAAAGTTCGAATACGCTGTGAACTTGCACATTTATAAAGCAGAACTTGTTCTGCGTGCTTCAGTTGGTCGTGGAATCAATGACATATCGCCAGGTCTGGTTGAAGGTCCTGCTCCCATCGGAGCCACGCTTGCCAATCTGGATAACCGCACCAGAAAGATTATGGAGGAATCTGGTTTAGCTACTATCGGACATATCAGGTTTAGATCCTTCCATATTTTTCATAAAGATAAATATTCTATACACATGCGGTGGAAACGAAAAGTTTCCACAAGCGCCTTAGTTTTAGGGTATATGGAGTTAGGGTTTAGATGTAGGGGTTATAATTTAGGAATAGTTGTTTCAATTTAAAGTTTATGGTTATAATTTAGGTTTTATAGGATAAAACATAAATTCTCACCATATTACCCTAAAAACTAAACCCTAACCTATAAACCCTAAATTATAACTCTAAATTTAAACAAATGTCCCTAAATTCTAAACACCTACATCTAAACCATTAAACTCTATACCCTAAACTAACTCCATATACACTAAAACTAAGTGGAAACTTTCCACCGCCAGTGTATAAGATATTATGAAAAAGGCATAATATCTATACATTGGCAGTGGAAACTGAAAGTTTCCACAAGCGCCTTAGTTTTAGGATATAGAGAGTTAGTTTAGAGTATATGGTTTAGGTGTAGGGCTTAAAATTTAGGAATAATTGTTTCAATTTGAAGTTTATGATTATTATTTAGGATTTATAGGTTAAAACCTAAATACTCATCATATATTACCCTAAAAACTAAACTCAAACATATAAACCCTGGATTATAACCTTAAATCTCAAATTGAAACAACTATTCCTAAATTCTAAATCCCTAAACCCTATACTTTAAAACTAATGTCTTTGTGGAAACTGAAGTTTCCACCGGTTATGTATAGAATATTTATCATTTTAATATATGCAGTTGATGTTGTAAAAAGTTTATAAATAATTTTGATGTTTTGCAGGGCTATCGCAAACATCATATTACGAAGGACTCCACTTTCAATGCCGCAGTTGGATCTAAGCCCGCAAGCTTTTGAGAAATATCTCGACGTTATAAATGTCACTTTGAAACCTCCATTCAATATTTACGCCAACACAAACAGCTTTCTACTTGCAGCTGCTTTTGCTTCTGATTATTTAAAACAATATTACGCTGGAATTATGCCTTGGATTGTCGGCATCCCGGAACGAGAGGTAACTGGTCCGTTCCTTTCCTCTTTCGAATCTAATCTCAAATCACTGCCTTCGTTTTCTCTTATTTAGTTGGCGGCTGGAATCGCGGTCTACGAGGGTGCATCGTATGGAGTTATCCGGTCACTACTCAACGACAGGGCTAATTTAACGGTGCCGCCTTACACATTCACAGTGGAGAATCTTACCAACCTTAGTGCTCAAATTGGTAACCAACTAGGGGGCTGCGGCCTGAAAGATGAAGGTTTGGTTGTGCCACTGCCACTGGGAGCTGAGAATCGAACTACCAGTAACGTCATAGCGGCTGATGTCAACTCCCTTATATATACACGGACTGCACGGGAGATCTTGAGGATCGTATTTATAACCGGCAACGCCACCAGGCCCGGCGGACTTTTTCCTCATGGTTTCCAGGGGACACTTTATCAGCGGATTCTTGCCCTAAAACAAAGCTAAGACTTTGAAGCATTAAAATGAATAGACTAATAGTTAAGTCACTTTCTAGTTCGGAAATAACCATGCATGCTATGAAAAAAGAAAGCATGCACTTATATGTACACATGTTAGTTCGAAATTTCAAACTCAATGTCCTAAAGCCATGGTCATCTGCAGAGATGTGAAAACTTCAAAAACCAAAACATCCAAATTATGAAGCAACCATCCCTTTCAAAGAGTCAATCCCGATGAGATGCACCACGCCGAAACTAAACCCTCTGATATATCAGACCGTAAATATTTATCTCGATTCTCCAAAATTGGATAACGAAATTTTCTAAAATCTAATACGAAAAATCTTAAAATAGTTACAATATAAAAACATTATACACATACTTTAATTAAAACTGTAGTCATGTAAGTAAAAAATTGTATAATTTGAATCCTTCATTTACATTTAAATGTTACTACTATTAAGAGATAATATCAAAAATTGACCCCAACACAATCAATCCAAAGTAAAAACATCCATCAAACCAAAAAAACGACATGTCTACCTATAGACTGCAAATCAACTTGAAATCCAAGCATAGACACTAATCACCTTCTAACACAACGCCACTTATTCTAGAGGCCGAATCAAAAAGCGTAGTCCGTAAAACCACTATGAAAACACATCAGTGATAACTCTGTCAAGTCAATACATTTATCTATATGATATTTTTATATTAACTTATATTGTCATATAAATTTGTCACGTAATACCTTTAAATTAAATTTAAATACTATTAAACGAGACACATTTTTTTATAATCATAATCATATATATATATATATATATTGCAATATTAGGCGTTCGTGAATCTAGTCGAAAAACTCCCTTCTTTTATGCTTTTAGAGGTGGAATTAGCATATAAATAAGGGTAAACTACCTGAAATACCACTCAACTTTAATGTGTGACTCTAAAATACCACTTAACTAAAATTCGATACTATAATACCATTGAACTTCATTGTGTGATTCAAAGTTAGCACTCCACCGTTACTCCCGTTACGGAATTCTGACGTGGACTCTAACTCTCGTTACGGGGATGACGTGGGCGATAATGTGTTTCTGCATTGGCTCCCTCCGACGGAGACAGCGGGGTTTGGTGTTGAAAAGAGAAACGGAAATCGCTGCTCACGTCTTGAACTGCTTCGAGTTCTTTTATTTCTTCACATTCTCCATCAGGAGTGTAATGTGAGCTGATTCCATGGGTTTTCTGCTCCGGTGAGAAGTAGCCATACAGATTGATCGACTTAAGCCTTTGAAAAACAGATGGAGATCCATCGAGGTACGGCGGCGGCGGAGACGAAGGCTGCTGCTGCCATTCTGGGGTTGTTTGTTGCTGAAACGAGAAATGGAAATCGGCGCCGACATTCGGGATTCTGGAACTGAAACTCACGGCTCTTCGGATCTATGAGAATACAAGTTGATAGATTTCAGCCTTTGGAAAACAGATGGGGGTCTAACGAGTCTGGGGTCGTTTCTTTCATCTCCCTCGCTAACACCACCACCACCACCACCACCGGCGGCGGCGGAGGAGGGCTAGTTGGAAGCTAAGGAAGAAGTGAAGAAGATGGTGCCGATGGTGAGGTTAACGAAAACAAAGAAAACGGTGGGAGTAAACCAGCTAAGATTTTTTTTATTTAATATATAAATTATGGACTCCATTATCGCCCACGTCATCCTGTAACGGGAGTTAGAGTCCACGTCAGAATTCCGTACGGGGGTAACGGTGGAGTGCTAACTTTGAATCACACAATGAAGTTCAATGGTATTATAGTATCGAATTTTAGTTCAGTGGCATGTTAGAGTCACACATTAAAGTTGAGTGGTATTTCAGTCAGTTTACCCTATAAATAAAATACTAACAATTTAAAGGGTTGAGTTGATGAAAAATTGATTTCTATTTAGGGAAAAGTCATAGAAATTATATAAATAGACTACATATATAATTATAATGTAGTCGTACGTTCAATTTACCGGATAAAAATTTTCTACTCTTTTTAGTGAATAAAAATTTTCTACTCTTTTCAGTGACTCTTTATATGCCTAAACACTAAAAAATTAAATTTTAAACTCTAACCCTAAATTCTACACCCTGCTCTAAATTTCTTAAATCCTAACTTTAAACCCTACATTCTAAACCATAAATCTAATTTTTTAGTGTTTGACATAAATAAGGGCACCGAAAATAGCAGAAAATTTCTATTCCAATTTACCAACCAATAAATGAAAACCTAACTTAGAGTTATTAAGCAATTAATGTTAACCCAACTTGCATGTAGTCACCTGCATGATTGGAAACCAGATTTTCCCCACTATAAGAGGAGAAGTACCCTTCCTAATGTCCTACAGGCAGATTCCATTTAGGGAATTTAACCAAAAATGGCTACTCGAACATGCTTATGTGTTTTTCTTATTTTACTTGCATTTCAATCCACCATGATTAAGGCCACTATTGTTCTTCCTTCACCTCTCTGCAGGCCAGTACTGGCTTCCACCAAAGAAAATTTCCAATTCGCTTTGAACTTGCACATTTACAAAGCAGAACTTTTCCTGCGTTCTACAGTTGGTCGTGGAATCAATGATATATCACCAGGTCTGGTCGACGGTCCGGCTCCCATCGGAGCCACCCTCGCCAATCTCGATGACCGCACCAAAAAGGTTGTGGAGGAATCTGGTTTAGCTAGTATCGGATATATCAGGTTCGGATCGTTAATTTCTTATTTTTCATGACATGGGATTTTATGATGTGCAGTTAATGTTCACTGCACCAAATTTGGTATACAACGGCGTTTCTCGTGGCGTTTGTGTTTAAAAACGCCGCTATAGATCTTAATTTTTTGCGGCATTTCTTCTGACAAACGCCACTAAAGACCAGTTATTGGCGGCGTTTGTTTTTTTTCAAAAACGCCGCGAACTATTGCAGCGCTGGTTTAAGCGGCACTTTTTGCGGCGTTTTCTTAAACGCTGGGAGAGTTTTTAGCAGCGTTAAAAAACGCCGCCATAAGGCTAAAAAACGTCGCTAAAGACCTGTTTTGCTGTGGTTGTACAAAGTTTATACATAAGTTTGGTGTTTTGTAATAATTTGCAGGGCTATCGTAGACATGTTATTTGTAAAGAGTCCAGTTCCAGTGCCACAGTTGGATGTAAGGCCAGAAGTTTATGCCAAATTTTTCGACGCTATAAATCTCACTTTGAAACCTCCATTCAATACTTACGCCAACACAAACAGCTTTCTGTTTGCAGCTGTGTATGCTTCTTATTTTTTAAAACAGTTTTACGCTGGAATTCTGCCTTCCATTGTCGGCAACCCTGAACGTGAGGTAAGTGGCAACTGCTCTCTCTCTCTCTCTCCGTTGGTTTGTCTTTCGAATCTAATATCGAACCACTGCGTGTTGTAAAAATATAAATTTATTTACTATATTTCAAAAAATCTCACATCTCTCTAATTTTATATTATTTGTTTTGTGTTTAAATATAAAAATTTAGTATTGAGCTTGTACGAGAAAAATATGATGATAGTTATGCGCATACAAGATTTGATCAAGAAGTCCAAATCATTAGTTTGTCCTAAACGCATGAATTAGAGGCTCAATCTATTTTTATAGTTTATTTATTATTTTTAAAGTTGATTTTTAACCATCTATTTTTCTAATTAATTTTAACATTCATTTTAAATAAAATTATCTTTATTTTTATCCATTCATTTTATTTTTGACTGATTTACCTTGACTAATTGCTTTTTGAACATGCATGGTACTATAAATATTATGCATATATGCCTTCATAATTCATCTAAAAGTAGAATCATTTACTTTCTTTTCACCTCTCTCATTTTAAACACTTTTGACAGTGTCTAGTGCACGCCTCAAGCAAGTCTTATTTTTAATATTTTCGGTTTAACCAAACATTTTTCCTACACTGCCTTCATTTGCTCTTGTTTAGTTGGCGGCTGGAATCGCGCTCTACGAGGCTGCATCGTATGGAGTTTTCCGATCACTACTCAACGACAGGGCTAATTTGACAGTGCCGCCTTATACATTCACAGTGGGGAATGGTACCAACTTTACCGCACAAGTTGCTAACCAACTAGGGGGCTGCGGCCTGAAAGATGAAGGTTTGTTTGTGCCACTGTCGCTCGGAGCTGAGAATCGAACTACCACTAACGTCATAGCGGCGGATGTCAACTCCCTTATATATACACGGACTGCACGAGAGATCTTGAGGATCGTATTTATAACCGGCAACGCCATCAGTCCCGGCGGACTTTTTCCTCATGGTTTCCAGGGGACACTTTATCAACGGATTCTTGCCCTAAAACAAAACTAAGAGCTTTGAAGAATTGGGGATCACAACCTCCAATTAATGTTAAGTTTTTGATAAAGTCCACTAGATTTTTCACCTTGTTAATTCAGTCCTTTTCAACAAATAATTAGTTGATAATATACATGTATGTCTTACAGTTCATGTTCGGAGTGCGTGACTGCCTCTCCTAACAATGTGTCTCCAAAATTCGAACTCACGTCAAAAATTCAATCCATCTATCCAATTAATAACACTACAAACTCTCTTCTATTAAATTTTAATGTGTTATCAACTGAACTTTAAATTTAAAATCACATATTTGAATAATAAAATCCCACAATGGAATTTAATTGAAACAATAGTATTATTAATTGAAGTTTATTCTTCAAATCAAACAAGAGACTAACTACGCATAAATAAAAGCAAGCCAAACTTTCTAAATCTTAAGAATAAAAGGGTTGGGAGTGTAATAAAACCTTTAAGAAATGAATGGATTCATCATTTCATCCAATGGTAAATTGAAGAAAGTTCATACAAGCATTGCATTGCACACAAGTGAAAGCACACCATGATATTGATTCTCTCCATGTTTAATTGGACTACGCTTCTAAGACTATAGAAGTTCAAAATTTTCATCGGATCCGCTGTGCGCTTCATTTTTCCTTTCGACTAACCGATTTCTCGCTTGCATAAGGGTTTTCGGGCGTAGAGTACCACAAACCCAACAGTATAAGTAAGTGAAGACAAAGGAGTAGAAGAGATGAATACAAGTTTGATGGGAACACATTCCAGCACAGCTCCACTCCAACGAAAATAAGCACGCTGAACAAGCAAAAGGTTAACGGATTATTATACGGAACTAACTGCACCAAACTTATTCAAAACCGCATTGGGTAAAGAAGTTACCGAAGCATCGTAGGGAAAGGTGTTATCCACAATAGGTAAGGCAAACTATAGAAATACCTGCACCCAGAGACTATATAGTTAAGACCAGATGAGGGATCTGCAAGAGTCTGATTCCACTTAAACGATTATTTAGAGCAGATATCGAATATATATAAACTAAAAAGAAAAAAAACTTATCCAGATTGTCCATAATTATATGTATCATAGGAGGTGTCGAATATATGAATATCAAGGCATTTGTACTAGCAGGACACTTACCACGAGTAGAACTGATAATGCAATGAACGGGCACATATAATGCCAATGAAGTTCCCAGCAAACATGGTTGCCACAATATCTGTGGATTCATCTCCACCAAATTTAGTATTGCGGTAAAGGGATTCTCGCATGAAATTCATAGAAGGGTCAAGACTTACGTTCTTTCTTGAGGGGTTTTGGCCATGGAGAGCTGGAAGATGACAAACAACACCTAATCCTCGAATACAAAAACTTAAAAAGCCCACCTTCATGCCTGCAAGCCGTATATATAAGAGCAATCGGAATTATTTATATAACTTGCATGGCAACAAATATTACCTAAAAGGTTAAAAGTAGAAATTTTACGATAAACAGCACAAGCATTTCCCAAACTAGCTTTTTCTGGGGGGAAATCCGGTGACCACACATTCAGCATTTACTACTAAGAGAACATAAGCCATTTCACTTACTTGCACCATTTATAATGAGCGAATACTATAAGCAAAACAAGGTGGGCAATCAGTAAAGAGATGGCAAGTTCCTTCGACACAAAAATTGGTTCAGGAATGAACTTGAAGTTGACAGACCTAGCGAAAGAATAAAAGTCAAAGTTAGACCTCAACAACACCCATTGTTGTGCAAGTTACGAAAAGCATTGTCTGGAAAAAAAATAAAGTGTAGCGCTGGTCACAAAAAACCACTGCAACATACAAAGCGACAAGAAAACTCATGTGTATAACCTCTTAATAAATATCATCCTAAACCACTATCTCCTAAAATATTACTAAGAATAGTGTCTCCTAACCTCTAAAATCTATACAGCATTTTATATTCTAAGGCAAGTGCATGAGATTTAAATATTAAGTTCATCGACTGCAAAAGGGCAGAAAATCCCTGAGGAGACCGAAGAAATAATTTCTTATCAAAATGCTTCAAAGGGCAAAACAATGAATTTTTCAACTTCAGAATTCTTTTAGGTCAGATTTTGATCTAGCAAACCAATCTAATCTGTATTCCCATGCACAAATGAAAATCTTAACTGTAATCCAGTTGATGAGCTATGAAGCTAATATTCTTTGAAATATCAATAATCCATAAACAATATTTCCATTTACCACCATTCAGAAAAGATGCTACTTTATTAAAAAAAAAGATGCTACTGGTTAATCCTGTCAACATGTGAGTAACTGACAATTAAGGAGAATGGTGAGCGTTTCCAATACTACAAAATTACCAGAAATGGATGAAGACGCGTCCAAGATTAAAGGCTCCAGACATATATTCAATTGGATATGAAACTAAAAATGGCAGCCCCAGCACAATCTGCAGAACCTTTTACTGAGTATGTAGAAAAGAATAAACAATTTGGCAGGCAGCAGTACTTGCAGTAGTAGTCCAACTCACCTAACCACATAGAATATAAGTTAAGATGCATGGAAATTCATATTTATGTCCGGTGTTATCGGTAAAGAAAGAAAAATAGAAGTAGAAACCCTAATTATCAGGAAGTTTTCAATGCTAATAATGAGTCATCAAGGGGCAAAAAGGAATAGCCGACACACCTGCACAAGTGCCGCGCCAGCTAAAGCTGATATTACCCCACTGATATTCATAGCCTGTTATAAGAGGCGATAACAAAGAAAGATACAACTGTTTAAGTAAAATAACTAACCTAGTTGTTAATTACTTGAAAAAACATAATCAAGCAGAAGTGAATGCACCTTTAGCATGAGTATAAAAAGGGATGGAGCAAAGAGGAGGATATTCATCTTTATTGAAACTGCAGCACTACACATGAAAAAGAGGGAAATTAGGATCAACTTCTTTTCTATTCCTTCTTAAAAGGGAATAAAAAATGTATTGATAAAGTAAACATACTACCTAAAAATAATCAACCCGAAATGCCACCATCCAAAAAGAATGGATGCCATTGCAGCATGGAGGAATGTCATTGCAAAACAGTCATTAAACAGACGAAGTACAAATATTGAGTGAACTCGCTTTGAAAGACAAAGCAAGCTAAGAGCCCACCATGGAAGCTGCAAGACGTTTTAAGAACAGTAAAAAAAGCACAGATGCAAAATACAGCACGAAACATTAACAATAAAGAAAATTTTCCTTTTCCAAAGATTTGATAGTTTCTGAAGAGCAAAGATACAAACTTTTGTAGTGCTTAAGTGTGAAAAATGGGAACAGAGAATCATAACTCAAATCAAGTGATCTCAAGTTTACAAGTTTCCAACATTGAGAGCACTCGGTTAAAGACATCTATTTCTCGGCTTTATGAATTTTACAGGATATTTATTAGGGGTGTGCAAAATAAACCGTTAACCGGTATAACCGTTCATTTTATAGGTTAATTAACCTAAAGACGGTTAATGGTTAACCTATAAGTACTTTATTTTAACTAAGTGTAAAGTTTGTGTTTAAAATTTCTCTATTTAAGTTAATTTTTAAAAAAAAAATTAATACAATATTTATCGGAGAGATATATTTATTATTCTAAAAAAGAAATAATGAACATTTGAAAAGAAAATCGTAATAGGTTACAGGTTAACCTGTAACCGATCCGTTCCTTTAACAGTTATCCACTATAATGGTTAACCATTTAAAAAATTAACGGTTAATAATAACCGCAATAATGGTTAACCAACCATTTAAGCTAAACGGTATGCTTGAATTGTAAACAAAAGCAGATTCCATACCACATCAGTCTTTACATAGATTAATAAGACAATTCCCAGGTTTATAATGTATAAAATCCCAAACAAAATCTGCAAGCAAAAACAAAAATGTAAGCATACATAACTGGTTTACATAAGCACAAATCATAGACAAGAAAATTCAATTTGCCAAACTACAAACATCACCTGAGCTGGAAAAACTTGTCCTCCAGTAACATACTGAATAGCCGAGTAAACGTAAAGGAACCCAGCTGGGTAGACAAGCGGCCCAGTGTCTCCTTTCAAGTTCTTGTAATCCCTTTCTCCTCCAAGAAACCCAGTAACCTGTTATCTTGATAAACACTAATTCTACATCACCCCATCAAATAAAAACAAAATTCCGAATCAACCCAGAAAGGAAATCAGCCTGATTAGCATAAAAATACCACACCTGAGACATGTAAGCATCCCAATCTATCTTCGTATCTGAAAATTAAAAACCGTGAGAAGTGACCATGAGCTCAATTATAACAGTAGGAGAGTGGGGTTTTCGGGATCTTACAAGGGACGTAGGCGATGATGAAGGAAACGAGGAGGGAGTCGATGATGAGTAAAGCTAAAGCCATTGTTGTTTTGGGGTTATTCATAAGTTTGGGGATCAGAGAAGATGAGGCATCAGCTTTTCTCCTCGAACGTTTGGCATGAGCTGATGCTGGATTCTTCACTGCCATGGAATTTTTCTTCTTTTTTTTGTAATTTGGGTTGAATTTGTGTTGGCTCGTGTGTTGCTAGAGGAGAACGAAAGGAATTGGAGTACTTGAGTTTCAGAAAGTAAAGCGGAGGAGATGAAAAAGTAGGATACTTGGGTTTGATTGTGGACCGTTTGATTTGGGCTTTAGACTGAAAATTGATCCGTAAACAAGTTGAAGGGGTTAATTTAAAAAATTTGAAAATTTTAGAAACGTAAACTAAAATTTTCAAAAATTTTAAAGGGTATTTAATTAAAATATTTAAAGAAATAAAAATTTAATGAGAATTTTAAAAATTTTGAGGGGACACAATTAAAATTTTCCAATTTTTGAGAGGTCAAATTAATATATTTTTAAAACTTGAGGGGCCAAATGTAAAATTTTCAAAATTTTGGGGAGGCCCCCTCAAGCTCTTACCACTGTCCGCCCATGTTGACTCAACTTTAATTTCATAGGCTCAGCTCGGAAAAAATTAAATAAAATTTAAATTATGAAATAAGACTCTAAACTTAACTAACTCAATTTATTTTTGACTTGATTCGATCTAATACTTATTCTTACCTTTGAGGTTCGAAATATGTTTTTGAGGAATACGTAGAAAGTCGCATTAATGGCTCGTATAAGGATGGACATTGGTCGGATCAGATTTTTTGTCAATCTGAACCCGACCTGAAAATATAAAAATTATACTCTAATTCAACCCGAAAAATATGAAGTTATATCCGAATCCAACTCAATTTTATTATTAAAATTAGACTTTGACCCAACTTGAAATAATATTTTTTATTGAAAAAAGGTGAGATATTGGGGAAATAATATAAAGTGTTGTGTTTATAGTAATTACACTTATTTTCTTCCTTTTTAATTCGATAAAATTAATGATATAATTGGAAATATATATAACGAAAGTAACATTAATTACCCTTAAATATGTAGGAAAATTTACAAATATATTGGGTTTAGCATATTTAACACTAAACCGAACTCAACCCAACACTTAAAACTTTCACTCGTCTGACTTTAACTCTTTTTGGAATATATATATATATTACATAGTGTAAAACTCATTTAGTTTTACAATAATCTATGACCATTGGATGAGTGAAATGTATGGATAAGATTAATAGTAAAAAATGTGAAAATTATCACTTGGAAAAAAATATAAGAAACTAATTTGGGCCATTAATTACCATCATCCAACGGTCCAAAAACTGTGTAAAAGTAATTGAGTTTTACACAGTATAAGTTGATCCTAACCATATATATATATATACTTCTATATAATCAGATCAAATTGAAACCCAACCCTAGCTCATTGGTCCTTTTCTGAATTATCCCTTTCATTTCATTTACATTCTTATGACATTCTTACCATTACTTCATTAAAAGATAAGAAATTTTACATATTTTAAATTTCTTTAAATTCAATAGATATTTTCATTGACTCAAATATGATACTTGTATTAATTCGATATTTCAACAATAAATTAAATTATTAAAATGTATTATAAAAATAATATTAACAATAAAGTAGTAACGTCGTAAACGATTGGTTGTTGAAATATCACATTATCAATAAGTATTAATTTGAAATTTTTTAAAATTTATATATCTAAATGAGAATAATAATAAAATTTAAGTATCAATTTAAGGGGTCTGATTAGAATTTAGGGTTTATATGTTAAAATCTTAATTCTTGACCATACTACCTTAAACTTAAACTCTAAACTCTCAATTCTAAACTTAAACCCTAAATTCTAAACATGTTCCCTTAAAACCATAAAATTCATCAACTCTAAAATTAAAACGTTTGTGGAAACTTTTCATTCTCACTATCCGTGCATAAAATATTTTCACTTATAATAAATATCTATATTGAATAATTATTAAAAAATATAACCATTCTCAAATAAGTTTGGTATGTGGCTATGTGCTGCGTATTTTGTCTTAATTTCAAGCAATTTGCCTTGCACGTGATGTCCAAAAGCAAGTTGTCAACTTGATAAGTATGAAATCATATGCACCGGGGAAATTTTTTTTTACCTTTTTATTCTTTATATTTTTTTTGGAAAAAATTGAGATAATTGTGAATTTACCCCTCTCACCTTTTAAAATTTATGTTTTGTCCCCTCTAACTTCAAATCCTAGCTTCGTCCCTGACGTTGAGGGTGGTCACGTGTTTACTCTGAAAAATTAAAAAAAAATTATTGGTTATTTATTTTATTGAGTGTGTTAAACATAAAATTATATTGTGCTCACTCTGCAAATATAACTTTTTTTATTGGTTATTTATTTTACTGAACGAGTCCACCATAAAATTTTATTTGTACTTATTTACGTATAAAAATAAATTTAGAACAGATACTACTTATAATCACCTTAGCTTTCATAAAAAAAGAAAAATTATAATTTTGGCTTAAATATACATTTGGTACCCGAACTATACACCTTCTCCCAAGTTGGTACTTAAAGAAATTTTGCTCCCAAGCTGATACCAGAATTAAACATATTCTCCCAAATTGGCACTTAAAGAATTTTTACTCTCAAGTTGGTACTTGAACTAGGCACTTTCTCCCAAGTTGATACTAAACTTATACATTCTATCAATTTGGTCCTAATTCAAAATAAGTCAATAAATTTAACCCTTTATATTTAGAAATCTTATCAATTTACTCTTTGTTATGTTCTTAAATTGTTTGTTTTTCTCCTGTAATTGTTTATATCACTTTCCTAGTATAAAATTTTTTAACTGTAACTTGATGTTATTTTATGGTATAATGCAGTTATCTCATTGTTGTTTTGATCCGTTAGGCTTGTTTAATTTGAAGTGTCGTAAAAAATGACTAAATTGATGGTATTTTTAAATACTCATGGTTAAATTTATTGAATTATTTTGAATTAGGACCAAATTGATAGAATGTATAAGTTTTGGGACTAAGTATGTTAATAAAATTATTAGAATAGTTGATGGAATTAAAGTTTGGGTATCAAAATGGGAGGAAAAATTCTTTAGGTGTCAACTTGGGAGAAAATGTTTAGTTCAAGTACTAGTTTGGGAATAAAATTTCTTTAGGTACCAACTTAGGAGAAAATGTATAATTTAAGTACCAAATGTATGTTTAAGGCTATAATTTTTTATAGTGGGTTATGCATGCATCCGTTAATACGTCTAAATGCCACGACTTTGACAACCTTAAAATCAAATCAAAACCACTATGCACTTCTCTTTTATTTTTCCCAAATAATATTTGTGCATTGTTATATGTTTAAATTTGAAGACGACAAAATTAAAAGGAAAAATACAAATTTCAAACATAAATCATTAAATGGACATATAATATAAAAAATAACCTCAACGAAATACAATAAACAAATAAATCAACTAACCCATAATTTTTCCTATATATATATGGGTAAACTATATAAAAGAATCCTCCAATTATATGACGCTTTTTTTAATAATCCAACTTTAATAATTTATTTTATATTTTTATATTTACACAATCAATCAATTTAGCAAATAGCACTAATTCAAAAAAAAAATTTAGGGTTAAACTATAAAATAAGTACCCAAATTATGTATTTTTTGTAATAGGTGCATAAAGTATTTTTTGGTTAAAATAAGTGTTTAAACTTTCATTTTGACTAAAATAGGTGTCTAAATTATTTTTTTAGCTGAAATAGGTGCCTAAATTTTAATTTTTTACTTATTTTAAAGTCAATTTTGGCACATACTTCAACCAAAAATGAAAGTTTAAGCACATATTTCAGTCAAAAAATAGTTTAGACACTTATCTCAGCCAAAAAATACTTTAGATACCTATTGCAAGAAAAAAGTATAATTTAGGCACTTATTTTATAGTTAAGTCTAAATTTAATCATCTTTACTTATTCATTTTATCAATTTAACATTTTTTTTATTTAACCTTCTATTCTGATACCACCTCCTTGATTTAACGACCATTTGTTCTACCTCCGTTTTATTTGGCGAGCCTTTCGTTTTAGTTTCTTCTCTCGTTCGACCAGTTACACCATTTAGAAGCATTGTCAAGCGAAACGCAAACTAGATAGAAGATCATTATAGCAGAGAGACGGTGTCAGAATGGATGGTTAAATTGATATACGAGTAAATAAAAAAGTTAAACTTATTTTTTTTAAATTATAATTAAATTAATTAAATGTAAAAATATAAACAATTAAATGTGTATTATGCTAATTTTGTTAATTATGATGTCATTAGTAGTTAAATTTTTAACAGCAACGTACTAATTTACCAAAATTTTAAAGTAGAAAGTCATTTTGTAATTTTTCATAGTTAAAAGACTCAATTAAAAGCACCTTATAGTCAGGGGACTATTTACATAGTTTACCCTATAAATATTAGCTGCACCTCTAGAGGAACCTTTTATAACTGATCTTCCCGCAATCATTCACTTGTTTTTCTCTTCCCCGTTCTCTCTTTCCAAAGACCCAAAGGTTTTTTTTTTCCAGAATCAGAGAAAACCCAGAAGGTAAACCCCCTCGCCGCGAAACCCTTTCTTTTCTTGATCTTCAAGCAAGAAAATGGTCGAAACGCGACGCAGTTCTTCCTCTGCGAAACGTCCCCTTCAATCCTCACCCGTTACATCATTCCATCCTCCTTCTAGTAAACGATCAAAGGTATTACCTTTGTTTTTTCTTTGCCTTCTAACAATCTAATATTCCCCCTAGGGTTCTTAATCTGCATGCCTGCAAGAAGTTTTCCTTTTATATGTACTTTTGTTTAGATTTTGAATATGGGTCTGTTTTTTTCTTTAGGCATCTGAGCCAGCGTCGTCTCCCGCCGAAGGAGCATCGGTTACTGAGCCGCTGAAGGATTCTGGGTCGGACTCGCCGGTAACGGAGAACCGGTCTCCTGATCTGCGGGTAGTTGATGTGGCTAAGACCGATGATGGGTCTGTCCCCGATAAGTCTGCGGATGCTGATGTTGAGAACGGTACTTTTGTGTCTCCGGACTCTTTAGGTGCGATTCTTGGTTTAATCATTTTGGGTTGGTTTTGGTTTTTATGGGGTTTTGATGTTGGGATGTATATGGTTAAGCAGATGAAGCTGCTGTTGGTGCAGAGAAAGCCGAGGGGATTAGCGGTCGAGTTAAGAAGAATCCGGCGAAGTCTGCTTCTAAAGTCCCTTGGGGAAAACTTCTCTCCCAGCAATCTCAGGTATGTATGTTCTATGAATTTTTCATTAGTTTTCCTAGTTATGACCTGTCATTTGATTCTTGGTTTCTCTGTTTACTTGAGTAGGATTATAAATTCATGTCCGAGTTCTTGGTCATTTATCCATTAAATGGAATGAAAAAGAAGTGCTTTTGGCATGTGAATTTTGGATGTCAATAGAATTTTATTGCATGATTTGGGTGGAGCGATCATATACTATGTTTGGTTCCAAAATCCAATCATGGAGTTCATAATTATATAGGTCAATTTCAATTTTTTGTTGAGAGTCTTGAACATGAACACACTGGAAGTTTCCATTAGGGAGAAGATTTAAATGACCTTTTGAGGTTAATGGTTATAACCATAGGAATTTCTTAGATTCGTTTAAAACTTTACCTAACATTTTTTTTGGCAATGATATGTAATATGTTTCATAACGTGCAAGTCTGAGAACTCACAAGTTAACTCTAGATGTTTTGGTCTATTTGTATGCTTTATGGTTGTTATTAATGTTAGATTCATCCTTTTTTATGTTTGATTTGTCCCCAGAATCCTCATTTGGTCATGTCTGGCACACCATTCACTGCTGGCCAAAGCCGTCAGTGTAATTTATGTCTCAAAGATTCCAATATTAGCAACATTTTGTGCAAACTGAAGCACATAGAGGTATGTAGCTCTACAATACTTATCTGGATACCTTCTGGTCATGATTTTTATTGCTTGTTTATGAGAGTGCTGATTTTATTTTTCTAATGTAGAACAATGGCACTTCTATTGCATTACTAGAAGTCACAGGAGGAAAAGGTTCCGTCCAGGTTAACGGGACGGCTTACCGGAAAAATACTAGTTTGATTTTAAATGCAGGCGATGAATTGATTTTCACTAGCTCAGGAGAACATGCTTATGTATCCTTTTCCTTTAACATCTCTTAATGCATTTTTTTTTTACGACAATCGATATTCCTCTCCTCTCAAAAGAGAATATATGTGGTGTCGTCTCCCTGCATGTTTCTTTTATTCAACTTCAGTTTTCTTTTGATATTATTTTCACCTGAGAGCAAATTTAATTCCTTAATGGAAACTTAGATATATCAGCAGCTCACCAGTGATAATTTAGATGCTCCAGGCATACCTTCTTCAGTGAGCATTTTAGAAGGCCAGGCTGCTCCTATAAAAGGGATTATTGAAGCACAATCAGGGGATCCATCAGCTGTTACTGGTGCAGCAACAATATTGGCCTCCTTGTCGGCAAAAAAGAACCCAGATATGTCCGATATACCTTCTGTTTCCAATATGTCAGATGACTGTGTTCCAGAAGTTGACATGAACGACAGTGCTGGTGATAATGATCCAGCAACTGCTTCTTCAAAGCAGAAAGCCATTGCTCCTTCTCCTGATGCTACCAATGGGAGCCCTAATCTTGACAGACTTGGATTTGATGATAGTATGGATGCTGATAATATGAAAATCCCCGAGGCTGGTTACCCTTTAAGACCATTGTTGCGTATCCTCGCTGGTACACCATCTACTGACTTCGATTTTACTGGCAGCATATCCAAAATTCTTGATGAGCAAAGGGAAATTAGAAATATGCTCAAGGAATTTGAACCTCCTTCAGCTTCAGTATCAACTAAGAAGCAAGCATTTAAAGATAGTTTACAGGAAAGCATTCTCAATCCGGATAATATAGATGTCTCATTTGCAAATTTCCCATATTTTTTAAGGTAAATCTTGTGCCTTTTGTTCTTAAGTGTGTTTGCACTTCTGTATTGTCTTGAAAATATAATTCGATCATTCCTAATCTTGGGAAACTAATTAGGATTATTGCATTTACTTCTTTTGTCTATCCACTGTTTTGCATATTTGCAATTGACAGAGAATTATTCCTTTTGCACAGTATTATTTTTGTGCCTTCTGTTTTTTTGTTTTTCCCAGATCCTGCTTTACTGCTTGCTTAATGGATTTGGGTTACTGGGAAGTTTTGATTAAATTTACTTTAAATTTATATTGTGACAGTGATACGACAAAGGATGTTTTGGTAGCCTCGACCTATGTGCATTTGATGTGTAATAAATTTGCAAAATATGCTTCAGATCTCCCTACCATGAGTCCTCGTATATTATTATCGGGTCCTGCAGGTATGACTTCTGTTTTCTGTTAATTTGCCTTGTAAAACTGTTTGATTCTTCTTCTCTGCTCTTTTCCATCGCTGATGAGAGTATTTAATTCCTTTGGCATGTGTAGGTTCGGAAATATATCAGGAGACTTTGGCAAAGGCACTTGCAAAGCATTTTAGTGCAAGATTGCTAGTTGTTGATTCTCTTTTGTTGCCTGGTGTATGCGTCTTTTACTCTAACTTATTTTTACTTTTGATTCTTCGCAGTTGCGTGTTATGAAAGCAAGATTTGGGTTAAAATTGTAGTTTTCATGCTCCCTACTTCATTTAATCTTAATATCAGGGTGGAAGCTGACGGAGTCTATATTTTTAGCACATTGGTTTTCAAATTGAAAAGAAATTTGTGTTTTAACAGTTTATCATGATAGATACTTCTTCCAGACGTATTCACTTTCTCATGGTTGCTCAGATTTATGTATTGTTTACATTTAGAATTTCTAAATGTCTGTACTTTTTGTGGTATCTTATATTATTTTCTTAATAATATATCAAGGGATCAACATCAAAAGAAGCTGATAGTGTGAAAGAAACTTCAAGGGCTGAAAGGGTGTCAATATATGGCAAAAGAGCTGCACAGGCTGCTGTGTTGCAGCAGAAGAGACCAACTTCTAGTGTAGAAGCTGATATATCTGGCTCACTGAACTCCCAAGCTTTGCCAAAGCAGGGCGTATCTACTGCCACATCTAAGAACTATACATTTAAGAAAGGTGTCATTTCTTTGAGATGATACTGGCTTTTGCTATTTAGTAATGCCATGGCCTTTTTTATTGATGAGAAAATATTATCAGCTTCTCGCTGAATTAATTAATTTAAAACTTCCAGGTGATAGGGTTAAATTTGTAGGTGCCACATCACCTTCTGGACTTTCCTCTCTACAACCTGCTTTAAGGTATTTTCTTTTGCATTATGTATACTCAGTTTAGATTCGACATTGCTTTGTTTTATCTTTAATAGCAAGTTCATATTTTAAATTTGAATTTATCTCGTTTTGATGCTGTCCACGCTAGTAATTGCCTTCTACTTGCTATAATATCTGCAATGGATTGATGCTCCAATTTGACTCCAGCCCCTGATTTTATCGTCATTTGAGATGTTTTTATGTGTTTTTTAGAAGTTTGCTGGTATGCTGGTTAGCACAAACTCCAGATTTCCAGGAGTGAGACTCACCAAGGCCTGTGGCCCGGATATATCATGCATAATTTGTCTCAAGTCATTTTTGTTTTGTAGAGGACCAACAATTGGTGTTCGGGGCAAAGTAGTCCTTGCTTTTGAAGAAAACGGTTCCTCAAAAATTGGGGTCAGATTTGACAGGTGTATTCCTGAGGGCAATGACCTTGGTGGTCTTTGTGAAGGAGATCATGGTTTCTTCTGTGCTGGTGGCTCATTTAACCCATCTTTCATTTTAAACCCCTTTTATGATTTTTTGTGGACCTTTTGTCCAAACTTATCAATTATGTTCTGCTCTACAGCTAGCTCACTACGTTTGGATAGTTCTGGAGGTGACGATGTTGACAAGCTGGTCATTAATGAAATTTTTGAGGTTTGTGTCATTGGCTAATACATGAGAGCTATTGTTTTACCATGCTTACGTGTTTTAAGTATTTATTATATCTAAAATTGTCTCTTCTTTATAGGTCGCATTTAATGAAATCAAAAGCAGTCCCTTGATATTGTTTGTGAAAGACATAGAGAAGTCTGTAGCTGGAAACACAGATGTTTATACTGCCTTGAAGAGTAAGCTTGAGAATTTGCCAGCAAACATTGTGGTAATTGCTTCTTATACACAGATGGATAACCGTAAGGAAAAAGTAAGAAAGTTACTATGTTTTTTTAGCTCTGCTTCTTTCTTTTGTGCTGCATGGATTATTTTTAACTGATTGATGTTGCCAATTGTGTTTCTGTAGTCTCACCCTGGCAGTCTTCTGTTCACAAAGTTTGGATCCAACCAGACTGCTCTGCTTGATCTTGCTTTTCCTGTATGTCAAGCACCTGACACTTTTCTTTTTCCTGATTTCTTTAGCTTGAAAGAGTATTTTGACAAACTGTTCCAAGTGTTAAATGACTGTAAATTTATTTATATACCTTACTTGTATTGCGAGCATGTCTGATCATATGGTAATGTTTCAAGGTTTATACTTGTATTTGAATGCTCTGAAATTTTCTGGAAGTGGCATGATTACCATCTAAATTTTTAGATTGTTATTTTATTGAATTTAAAATGATGTAATTATAATGTGTAGCATTTCCTTTTTTATTATTCAAGTGACTCTGTTCCTATAGATTGTCCTTGTACGCGTTGAAACAACATCCGTAGTCCTTGGAATCTGGTATTCTCCTATTTTCTTAGTGGTCTCCTTCCAGTAACACACCTGATGTATCATTCCCAATGCAGGATAGTTTTGGTAGACTTCATGACAGGAGCAAAGAAACACCTAAAACCATGAAACAAGTAACTCGCCTTTTCCCTAACAAAGTGACTATCCAATTGCCCCAGGTGCGTTATGTCAGTTCCTGCATCGGTTACCCTCATATCTTGTTAGAATATTGAAATACTTAAGTTAATATTCCTGAATCATGTCAGGATGAAGCTTTACTTTTGGAATGGAAGCAGCACTTGGAACGGGACATTGAAACTATTAAAGCACAGGCAAATGTTGTTAGCATTCGCTTAGTAAGTATTGCTTTAATCTTGCTCTGTTTTTCCTTTTCCAGTTGTGTGCTTCCCGTTTCTGCATGACATTAGGAGCTTCTTTCTAAAAGTAATTGCCTGAAACTGGGTTACTTTTGTAGGCTAATTAATTAGCCTTATTGATATGGCTGAGAAGTTTTTAAGAAAAATGCACATCTCCTTGTCTACTTCCTCCCGAACAGACAGAAGTTGCCTTCTGTTTCCTTGATATATTTAGAAATTACTGAACAGTTAATATTGTTAGAAAATTTGTTGTACATGTACTTGTCTGAGTCTCTCTTTGGAGATATCTCTCAACAGTTTTCTGCTGTCAGGTTCTTAATCGAAACGGTTTGGACTGCCCCGACCTTGAATCACTTTCCATTAAGGATCAAGCCCTTGCAAATGAGAGTTAGTATCCTTGGGCTCCTTATTTTATATGCACACTATTCAAATGTATACAAATATTCCTTGCTTTTTAACTGTTAACATCTATACATTGTATATATAAGAAAGATTTCAAGGCGTTGTATTTTTTTTGAAAATTTAATTGATCGTATATTTTAGAAGTTGTCAAATATGTAAAACTTTTCCCTATAAAGTTCACAAAACAGCATTGTACTTTTGGGAAAGAGGTGCTAGTAAATATTGTACTAATTTGCCTCCCCCTCATGTTTTTAATTTTTTGTTCCTTTTCAATTATTAAAGGTGCGGAAAAAGTGGTAGGCTGGGCACTGAGTCACCATTTCATGCATTCTTCAGATGCCTTGGTCAAAGATGCTAAACTTGTAATTTCAGCTGAAAGGTATTATATTCTCTTCACTCGCTGCAATTTATATCAAAGAAATCTTGAAACAGAATCTACAATTAGATGAAGTAAATGTTTCATCATTTCTTGTGCTATCTTTTTCTGTCGCAGCATCAAATATGGATTGAGCATTTTGCAAGGAATTCAAAGTGAGAGCAAAAGCTTGAAGAAATCACTCAAGGTGCAATTACCTCCATCTCGGGTTTAATTTGTAGCAACTGTGCCTGATGCATTTATCAGTACTCTTCTATATGGTTAGAACTTAGAGATTTTAGTGTGGTGTTGACTTAGATATAACCTTTTCTTATTTCCAGGATGTGGTCACTGAGAATGAATTTGAGAAGAAACTCCTTGGTGATGTTATTCCACCAAATGATATTGGCGTTAGTTTTGATGACATTGGAGCCCTCGAGAGTGTCAAGGATACCTTGAAGGAATTGGTCATGCTTCCTCTTCAAAGGCCTGATTTGTTTTGCAAGGGACAGTTGACAAAGGTTGACTCATGTTTACATAATTTAAAATGTCTTTTGCTTTATCATATGTTACTTGGAATTGTGCATTTTTTCAAACTAATTCCTGTTGTTTATTGTTTCCTATATTATTGCTTTTACAGCCCTGCAAAGGAATACTGCTGTTTGGGCCTCCTGGTACTGGGAAAACTATGCTCGCTAAAGCTGTTGCGACTGAAGCTGGTGCAAACTTTATTAACATATCAATGTCCGGCATTACTTCAAAGGTATTTAACGTGTGTAGAAACTATATAACATTCCTTATGTTAGAGATGGATTATATGACCTATTTGTATGTCTTGCAGTGGTTTGGTGAAGGAGAGAAATATGTTAAAGCCGTTTTTTCTCTCGCCAGTAAAATTGCACCTAGTGTTATTTTTGTTGATGAGGTTTGCTATTTTCTCCTATTTTTATTCGTTTTATTGTTGTGCATTTTCTGTTTTATCAGAAGATTAATTGCTAGTATTTCGTTGGCTTGGCTTTTATTGTTTCTGTAAGTTAGTAGTGTGTAAATACTAGCCTCTAATATGATCTTAATTAGTGTTCTAATTGTTTTGTAAACTACTCTAAGGATAAGAGTCTAATCCTATAGAAAGTCTAGTGTTAGTGAAACTCTTGTATTAAGTCTATAAAAGGGCTTTACCTCTGTAACTATTAAATCATTGAATATAAAATTACAGAGAATAACTCTCTTTCTCTTCTCTGTAAATCTACCTTATTTATTTCTACATGGTATCATGAGCCAACATCGGTCTTGATGTCGTCACCACTGCTGCCATCTCTGATCTGATATTATTTTTCTTTTCATTTACACACTACTAACTTACAGTTTCTTACATTGATATGTAGTTATATTGACTTGGGTGGTTATTTTAGGTTGATAGCATGTTAGGACGACGGGAGAATCCAGGTGAACATGAGGCTATGCGTAAAATGAAGAATGAATTTATGGTAAATTGGGATGGTCTCCGTACAAAGGATAAGGAACGGGTGTTGGTTCTTGCTGCTACAAACCGGCCATTTGACCTTGATGAAGCAGTCATTCGGAGGCTTCCTCGAAGGTAATTTTCTTATTTTGTTTCGTTTGAGTTGCTGTAGTTTGACCTTATGATAAGCAGTTGAGCACCATTGACTTCCTGGTTGAATATTTTGTGCAGGTTGATGGTTAATTTGCCAGATGCTGCAAATAGAGAAAAAATTCTAAGAGTTATATTGGCCAAAGAGGAATTGTCACCCAATGTTGATTTGGAAGCTATTGCAAATATGACCGAAGGATATTCTGGAAGTGACCTGAAGGTTGATATCTTCATCTTTTTACTTAATTTACTGTCTTGTTTCAAATGGAAAGTTTTTTAACCAAAGAAGGAAAATTAATCAACATCAAATCATATGCTAATGCTAAATTGAACAAGCTTGGTTATTTTATCTTTTGGCTACATTTGATTCTGAAGGAGTCTTCATATATGAGTGTTGATTATTCTGGCTTAAACTAATTTTGAACTTCCTTTTTTCCTCCTAAAAATGAAAATTTTACTCATGAAGGTTGTTAGCAAGGCTTCCCTATTCCTGTTAGCTGAGTCATCTTCTAACTTTTATTTGAACCAAAATGGGTAAGTGGCTTTATCGTTTACCCATGTTCCCATAATAAAATATCTGTTTGCAGAACCTGTGTGTGACTGCTGCACATTGTCCCATACGAGAGATTCTGGAAAAGGAAAAGAAGGTCAGTCAACATGTTAATTTATATTTTCTAGGATAGGTTGCAGCTACTGCCAATCCATATAGACCATGTTGAATTTGGTAGTTATTCATAGGTCAACACAATGATAAATATAATTGTGCTAATATCTGGGGGGTTTTTTGTGTCAAATGTTTGATTTTAACCCACCTGCGGGTTAAGGAAATGATCCCTTGTTGTTTAATAAGTATCTACTGATTCAAAGGTAATTTCATCTGCAACTTTAAACGAGGAATCATTCTGGTTAATCTATCCTCATGATTTGGAAGCTCCAGACATAGATATATTTTCGTTGGTTATGTATGCCTTCTATTAACTACTCCATACCTTTTTTCATGGAAGTTCATTATGTGTACAAGAGTTGACTGATATATCGTGCAAATTTTAGGAAAGAGCTTCGGCAGTGGCTGAGGATAGACCTGCACCTTCCTTGTATAGCAGTGCTGATGTTCGTTCTCTGTTGATGGATGACTTAAAATATGCACACGAACAGGTATCTTATTCAGTCTTGGTTGCACGATATATCAATCATATTAAGCAAATATTAACTCATTATATTTGTCAAATTGAATGATTCGGAATGCAGAAAGCAGTATATTTTTAATGGAATGTTCTATAAAAAACATACATGCATATATTATATATATGATTGGTGGGTTGGAATTGGAATGCAGGTTTGTGCAAGTGTGTCATCAGAGTCGACAAATATGAGTGAGCTTCTTCAATGGAACGAGTTATATGGAGAAGGTGGATCAAGAAAGAAAAAAGCTCTAAGCTACTTCATGTAGAGTAGGGGATGGGGAGGTATTTTTGTTTATTGCCATTCCTTTTTCCTTTGATTCTTCATTCTCACCATAAAAGGTAAGTTGGCCAAGTTTGAGAGACCTGCTTGTGGAATTTCATTGCAGGTTCTGGCTTCTTTCCTTGTATTATAATAGTTGCATATAGGTGTTTCCCCCGAATTTATCGCTTTAAATACAGTTATTCTGCTTGTTAAATTTAAAGCCATTTTCCATTCCCCTCAGCATATATGCCTCGAAGAGCAAATACATTGGCTGTGGAAATGGGAAAGAAGTGCCTTCCTCCCCTTTACTTGTCCATTAAGCCTTAAGTACCATCCCTTCCCAAGGGTCTCAAGCTGAAGGCACTTTCGTGAGCGAGATGGGAAAGACCGTTCCTCGAGTATTAGATAGTCAAAGATAGCTTACTGTAACAGCAACAGAGAAATATGAAAATAGAGTGAAGCTCCCACTCGTAGTTAATAGTAATCGCTTGCCTGGTACTCGTCGACTGAATCAGTAGGTTAACCCCTCCAGGCGGCGAAGTAAAGACTGGGATGATAAAATTATCGTTTGCGCATTTTCCTCATTCCATGGCATCATCATGTACTCAGATTTGTACATAGAAAAGAGTAGCACAGATTGATCAAAGCAAAATTCTTTGTTCCTTGATGGTTGCAGGGATGGCAAACAAGGGCACCAGAGTACCTTTTGTTCTTTGTTTTCATTGTGGTTTTCTGATTGGGAGAGAACCGCTGTTATTATTATACTGTCGTTGTTAGTGAGGATTGTAAACAAATATTTATCATTTTTTTAGTCATAGCAGCAGGTCTGGATTCTGGATTCTAATGATACATACATTATCTTTGTCTAATATCATTATGATTACATTCAAAGGTAATATTGTTATATTATTTCAGCCTATTGATTTTTTTTTACGAATCAAATTGTGTAAAAAAAAAACCAAGAAAATCAATCCTATAATGCCTGATCAAACTGATAATTGAAAAAAAATTCAATCTTTATGATAAGGCAATGGAGATTAATGTTAATCATATCCTTAAACCAAGAAATAACAGTGCAAAATTCAATCTTTGATGGCGTGAACTGAAGTACGACAAGCAAGAAGGTTAAAAAAGCAAGCTTTTTGGGATTGGGGGTCGGGTTCGGCGGCGGCGATTGTGATTGGAATGGAGATGCAATTTGTGAGGAGCATCTGAGGCCACGTTTTCACCTGGTTTGGTAGAATAAAAATAAACAATGGGAAACGCTATGATCCGTCAAATATGGAACCACTCTGTACGGACATCCTGACAGGGAAATGTGGCGCAGAGCATTCAAAACTTGCGTCGAATACAATCTGAAAACACCGTTTTCCACCGCTTCTCCTCCCTCGTCTTGGCTCTTGGTGAAGCGCACGTTAACCACCATGGACATTATGCACCATTCTTCGACGTTTCTTCTCCCCACGATTCCTGAAAACCAACGCCCTTCTCTAACCTACGCCCTCGTCGTTCTTAACCACAACCTCCCCAGATTCACTCCTCTTCTATGGAAGCACGGTGTTCACTGCATCCTTTTTCACTTTTTATTGTTTTTTTTTACACTCGACGGTGATATCTGCCGTGTTCCCTTTATTTATTTGTTTTTGGTTTAGAGCAGCTCAGCTTCGCCTCTGTGCTGACGGTGGTGCCAATCGTGTGTTCGATGAAATACCTCTGCTGTTCCCTCGGGAAGACGCCTCCGATGTTCGACGCAGGTTTCTTTCCGTTTTACGTTGTTGCTATACTGTTTGACGCTTTGATTTGTGTTGGTTTTTATTTTATTCCTCTTATATTAGTTAAAATTACTGAATTTGATCCAAAGTTTTTGTCCAATCAATGGAAGAACTGTTGTTATTAAGTGATATGATATCATTCATTGGTGCGTTGATTCATGGCAGATACAAGCCGGATATAATTAAAGGAGATTTGGATTCGATTCGACAAGAAGTACTCGACTTTTATACCAGCCTTGTAAGTTTGCAAATTCCCTTTTCTTCCATAATTTAAGTGGTAATATGTATGCGTGCATGCGTGTATGTATGTATGTATGTATGTATGTTGCAGATTGTGAACAACTTGCCTTGTCTTGCCAATCGTGTTTCCTATGCGCGTGTGCCTGTGCGTCCTGTTGTATGTTGCTGATTATGAACAACTTGACTTGCCAATCTTTTTTTGTATGTGTGTGCTGTGTGTTTCTCTGTTCTTATGAGTATTAGGCTCGTTTTCGTTCCATTTCAGGTGCTAGTTCTCTCTGGTTCATAAATGTGTTAATGCTGATATGTGTTGCCAATCTTGTTTCCTATGTCTGTGCCGTGTGTTCCTCTGTTTTTACGAGTATTTGGCTCATTTTCATTCCATTTCAGGTGCTAGCTCTCTCTGGTTCATAAATGTGTTAATGTTGATATGTGTTGCCAATACCAATCTTGTTTCCTATGTCTGTGCCGTGTGTCCTCTGTTTTTATGAGCATTTGGCTCATTTTTATTCCATTTCAGGTGCTAGCTCTCTCTGGTTCATAAATGTGTTAATGTTGATATGTGTTGCCAATCTTGTTTTCTATGTCTGTGCCGTGTGTTCCTCTGTTTTTACGAGTATTTGGCTCATTTTCATTCCATTTCAGGTTATAACTCTCTCTGGTTCATAAATGTGTTAATGTTGATATGTGTTGCCAATCTTGTTTCCTATGTCTGTGCCGCGTGTTCCTCTGTTTTTACGAGTATTTGGCTCATTTTCATTCCATTTCAGGTTATAGCTCTCTCTCTGGTTCATAAATGTGTTAATGCTGATGTGTTGTAGGGAACAAGGATTGTTGATAAAACTGATGATCAAGACTCTACTGATCTACATAAATGTATAGCATGCATTCGCGACTTTGCTCCGGTTTCGGATAAATCGAAGGTAAGCTAAACATAGGTATTTTGGAGAAAAATGAAGATTGTGCTGACTAGGTAATCCTCTCCTTTTTCTTGGTTTCATGGCAGCTCTGCATTCTTGTTGCTGGAGCACTTGGTGGACGATTTGACCATGAGATGGGGAACCTAAACGTCATATGTTGTTTCTCGTCCCTGCGAATAATCCTTTTATCCGATGATAATCTCATCCATCTCCTCCCAAAGACTCACCGTCACGAGATACATATTCAAGCTTCCGTCGAGGGTCCGCATTGTGGACTAATTCCGATCGGGATGCCATCGAAAAGCAGTACAACAACAGGGCTTCAGTGGGATCTGAGTAAGCACATATTCATTTCATTACTGTTGTTACTGTGAGCCATATTTTTAGTTGATTTTTTATGATTTGCAGACAACACCGAGATGGAATTTGGTGGTTTGGTAAGCACATCGAATGTGGTTAAAGGAGAAAGAGTGACGGTGCAATCTGATTGTAATCTCCTGTGGACCATTTCCCTTAAAAAGTTGTGGTAGCTGCGGCCAGGGATGGACCGAAGGGTGCTGGTGGGGGCAACCGCCCCCCCTAAAATTTTAAAAATCATATCTGATTTAGAAAAAATTTAGAATTTTTCTATTTATTTTCGCCCCCTCTAAACTTTTATAAGTTCGCCCCCCTAGAAATTTATAGGTTCGCCCCCATAACCTAAAGTCCTGGGTCCGTTCCTTACTGTTATGTTTCATAGTTTCCTGTCATGAACTGGCTGCAGATTTCACTTTTCATTTTGCATGCAAACTGCAACGTAAAAGGGTTGTAATGTTAACGGCCGGCGGTCGATAAAGCCGATGTGGTCATTTTGGTTAATGAGTATATATGGATAAAATTCGTCTGACCCTTTTCGGTACTCCTACTTATGCCCCAACACTAAAAAACACTACAAAATTAAATTTCAAGCTCTAACTCTAAATTTTAAATCCTAAACCATACACCTTATACCCTAAATTTCCTAAACCCTAAACCCTAAACTTAATTTTAAGCATGAGGACATATGTAGGGGCACCGAAAAGGGGCAGGGGATTTCCATCCTATATAACATGG
The DNA here is from genome assembly GCA_958450335.1 of Hibiscus tridactylites. Lineage (NCBI taxonomy): Eukaryota > Viridiplantae > Streptophyta > Magnoliopsida > Malvales > Malvaceae > Hibiscus > Hibiscus tridactylites. The sequence goes on from OY288269.1 coordinate 106,226,427, forward strand.
ATTGATATTATAAACATTTTAAGAAATAAATATAACAACTAAATACTAGTTAATTTAATAGGATGAACTGTAAAAAAATTTAGGTAAAACTACAGTGGTCTCCAAACTATTACTGTTTTTTTATTTTGGTCCCCAAACTATGTTTTTCGGCAAAATCGTCCATTCTATTACATAGTTCTCCTGTTTTGGTCTCGACGTTAAATAGCTAACGGTTTTGCTGACGTGACATTTTTTAAGAGAGGAGAAAAATGATTAAAAAATATTTTAAAAATGTCACGTCAGCAAAACCGTTAGCTATTTAACGTCGGGGACCAAAACAGGAGAACTGTGTAACAAAAGGGACGGTTTTGTCGAAAAACATAGTTTAGGGATCAAAATAAGAAAATAGTAATAGTTTGGGGATCACCGGTGTAGTTTTCCCAAAATTTTAAACATATTGTATAATTTAATTTTTGATATTGTGATTATAACAAATTGAATTGGAATAGACAGTAATTCTACAAATCGTAATAAAATCTGAAATTTGATATATGAATTGAAAAATTCGATTTTGGTAAGATTTTTTAAAAATATATATATTTAATTCGGTTACAATTTATAGTTTTGAACAAATTGATTAACCAGTCTAATCGGTTTCTTATAATTTTATTACTTTTATGCGTTAAAATTCTACAGTTAAGTGATTTTGAAACACATTTGATTTTTGAAGACATTTCGCCATGTGTTTGATCATTAGAAAAAGTAAACTTCCGGTGTTTTTAAGTTGTTTTTTTCATTTTTATGCAATCAAATAATTATTAAATTTATTATATTAATAGAATAAAAATAAATATTTTAATTAATCGGTCAATTAATTATGTAATATAATTGGTATAATTTACGATAAAAATTGAATAACTCAAATTTATTAATTAACCGAAATAATTAATCGAACTCCGATTTTGCACAACATTGTCTTTTGGCGGCAAAATCTAGCGTGATAGGATTTGGTCTTTCTCCCGCTCTATGTGCAAAACCCTAACTATCGTCGGATTAGGGAATTCCATGTACTTGTAATTCATTCTCTAGGGTTTTGTCGTTCAAGTTGTTCGGTTCATTGAATTATTTACTCTCTTGCAATGGAAGGATCGGCTCCGTCCAATTCCCCAGTAATTAAGCCCATAAACAAAGGCGTTGTCCACAGAATCTGCTCCGGTCAAGTCATATTAGACCTCTCCTCAGCCGTTAAGGAACTCGTTGAGAACAGCCTCGACGCCGGCGCCACCACCATCGAAATCGCTCTAAAAGAGTACGGGGAAGAATGGTTTCAGGTCATCGATAATGGCTGCGGTATTTCCCCTGCTAATTTCAAGGTAAATTATCCACCATTTAGCATCACAAAAGTTTCGCCATATCTTTTCCTTCGTTTTTTTTTGTTGTAATTTTAAACATTTGTTTTTATTTTGTAGGTCGTGGCACTTAAACATCATACGTCGAAGCTAGCTGATTTCCCAGACCTTGAATCCTTGACTACGTTTGGATTTAGAGGGGAAGCGTTGAGTTCGCTTTCCTATTTGGGGAGTCTGAGTATTGAAACAAGAACAAAAAATGAACCAGTTGCAACGCATTTAACTTTTGATCATTCAGGTGCGTTGATAGCTGAGAAGAAAACTGCACGGCAAATTGGCACCACAGTCACTGTAAAGAAGTTGTTCTCGAGTCTACCAGTGCGAAGCAAGGAATTTCATCGCAACATACGCAAGGAGTATGGCAAACTTATTTCCTTGTTGAATGTGAGTGCATCCATAGGTGTCAAAAGCTTTAAAATTATACTTAATTACTTGTTATATAGCTACATTTTGATGTCTGGATAAAAACAACATTAGAATTGCCTTCATTTGTTGTGCCTGTTGGAGATTGTGAAATAGGTTTGAAAAAAATGTGTTTTTGAGTCTTTGTAATTGATTCAGAAGGAACATTCATATGAGAACCTCTTTAGAGGAAGATTTGCTATTCATTTTCAGGAAGATATTAAAAATGCCTATAAATTATGATTGGGGTCTATGTAATGGTCAACGCGTTGTTGTTCAGTTATTGTTTGCTTAACCTTTTAGTATATTGTGATTAATGGTTTCATCCTTACAGTGCACAGACACATCACGGTACTGTATAATTTATTAGTTCATAAAGAGAGTAATCTCTCGGGTTTCTTACTGTGACAACTATCTTTTGGGTTTCTCTTTTTTCTCTGTTAAGAGTAAGGATACTCATTACTCAATCATATGTATGTGGTATGTCGTCATTGAGTTATTTAGTACTCATCTATTCACTAATTTAGAATATTTTGGATTAAAAGGATATTATTCTAATGTTCTTTCAATACAGGCATATGCACTCACGGCAAAAGGAGTCAGGTTAGTCTGCAGCAACACAAGTGGAAAGAATGTGAAGTCTGTGGTTCTTAAAACACAGGGAAGTGGTTCTCTCAAAGATAACATCATACAAGTTTTAGGCGTGAACACATTTAGCTGCTTAGAGCCTGTATCAATAGGTATATCAGACAGCTGCAAAATTGAAGGTTTTATTTCTAAGTCTGGACAGGGTTGTGGCCGCAATCTGCGAGACAAACAATACTTCTTTGTAAATGGTAGACCAGTGGATATGCCTAAGGTGAGCAAGCTTGTGAATGAATTATATAAAGGTGCAAACTCTAGGCAGTATCCCATAGCCATAATGAATTTTATCATTCCAACTAGAGAATGTGATGTGAATGTCACTCCTGATAAAAGAAAAATATTCCTTTCTGATGAAAGCATGATTTTGCAATCTTTGAGAGAGGGTTTGCAGCAGATATATTCCTCAACTAATGCCAGTTTCATCGTTAATGGAGTTGAGAGCACTAAAGAATCTGAATCCTCTGAGTTTTGCTCTTCACTAGAAAATTCTAATAGCCTTTTAGAAAAGTTGCCTCCAGATGGAGTTGACTTTAAAGTTTCCACAAGAGAACATTCTGCGGAGGGCAAAACCTCTTTTACAACTGTTAAAATCAATGCTCAAAGTTTGCAATTTTCAGAAGGATTAGTTTCTAGTGATCATGAGAATATATCGACTTTTGGAGTACAGGGGACAAAGAAGGTTGATGGTGTTAATGCAGGGCAATTGACAAGTCATATGGATGGTACTTTTTCAGAAGGATCACTCCTTAGACACCATGGGGATTCCTTGAGGAAGGACTTCACCTTACAAGTACACAGAACTAATAAGATCGATGGTTTTACAGAGTCTAATGATGGGGATTTGACAACTCATATGAACAGTATAGCTACCAAGGATTCTTCATCCCCCTCAACTGCAATTGGGAAAGGAATTTCTGCAAGTAGAGACTGTAACAGTCATTCAGGCCGTGTTCAATCATCACTGCAAAAATTTGTAACCATAAGTAAGAGGAAACATGAAAGCATTAGTACTGTATTATCTGAAAGGCCTGTCTTAAGAAACCAAAGTCTTAATTACCAATCGAAGAGCTACAATTCAAATATGTGTGCTCTGGGCCCAAGAGATCAAGTTGATGATTCCTCTAAGTTGAATGAGAACGAGCCTAGAAAGTTTCTCAAAGCAAATGGCATCTTGGGTGAAACTGGAAATCCTAGTTCTCCTAGTGGTGGAAAACCTGGAGAGGTACATGGTCCTGTTATCTATTCTAAACTCATTCATTCCCGCTTTACCAGTAAAGAAACACGAGAAGAAAACTAAGCTGGATAAATTCCATATTGATAACAAAAGTAACTCCAAGCAGTATTTAGGAAAAATGTGCATATTGCTTTTCGATTTCAAAACTAAATTCTAAACTATGCTTCCGACTTCTTTTTACCCATCATATCCTAGTCAAACATATATCAGATGCCTCAAGCGAACATGAGTATGTTGTTATAGTTATAAAAGATCTGTACCATAGTTATGCGCAATGCATCTACCATTTCTGTGAAACCTAGGTAGAAATCCTGGTTATGGTTGTACAATCCTTCGGTATTATGAAGATCAACTTTAATGTCTAGCTGTTATCAATGTTCTCTCTTTTGATTGCAGCGAATTCTTGTAAATCCCGAGGATGTACCTGAAAAAGCATCTACAGTTCCAACATCAGAGTCTTTATCCTCTGCTTTAGTTGTACATGCTCCCAGACCTCCATCTGATAAAAAGATATGTTCCATCTTGGAGTTTAAATTTCAAGACCTATTGACAAAGAGGCGGGACAGGATGTCGAGAGCACTGCACACTAGTTACAGATTCCTCGGCATGAAGAAGAAAAGGTCCGTGAAGATTCAATCCAAGTAGTAAAATTGTTATCCAATTCTTGTATAGCAATTTGATTTTCATTATTGTCAACAGGTGTTATACTGATGCAACACTTGGGCTTTCTCCACCAGAAAATGAGGAGCGAAAAATACAAGCTTTAAATGCTGCTACGGCAGAGTTGGAGAAACTTTTCAAAAAGGAAGACTTTAGACGAATGAAGGTTCTTTTCTTTTTCTTTTTGTCTGGTCTAGAGTCTTGTGGGAAACACTGTGCTGCCTTGCTAATGCTTTTTTTGTGGACATGCTTGAATTTCTCAAAAACTAAACTCATACAAGTTTCTTCCAGTTGATTGGAGTAGATCTATTACAGCACTTGGTTGCTACTTAGTTTATAGTCTCTGGTCAGGATTGGTTTGGATTTGGGTTAGGTTTCAATTATGACTAGAATGAGCTGAACCAAATGCCTCTGTTAATTACATTTGTATCTAGTAGGTTAGTTTTCTAACATTACAGTGCGAGTCTGAATCTGTGAACGTGTTGGTTGAATTTATACATGCATGAAATATTATCTCATTTCACAGGTTATTGGGCAATTTAATCTTGGATTCATTATCGGAAAGTTAGACGAAGATTTATTTATTGTGGATCAGGTAACGTATGGGCTATTTCTTTTTAATGCCTGCTTGATTTTTCCACTTTCATGTGGAGTTACTTTGCTGTTTTATTAATAACAAATAAAATAAGATCTGTGTATTTTCAGCATGCTGCTGATGAGAAGTACAATTTTGAGCATCTGGCTCAATCAACCATCTTGAACCAGCAGCCCTTGCTTCGGTGAGGAGTTTTATGATGTTTATTGAATTACTTATTTTGAAAAAAAATGTTTTCTCAATTAGAAATTCTGAAGTCAGATGCAAAGTATTTTAGATGATGGTGATTGATGACAAGTATATAGATCCTAAAAGTGCACAAAATTAATAATTAAGAAAGTGCATGAAGCGACATATGGGATCCTGATGCTAGGAGTGTTCTTTTATCGTTTTGTTGTAATAAATAAAGTAGATTATTGTGGATATGACCAATTTGCAGAAAATGATCTAGAAATTGGTTATATAATAGTGTTATTATCACGCTATTGCGGTCTAGATATCCTGTAGTTGTAGCCTGTCATCTAGGAGAGTTCAACGAGTCATTGAACTGAATAGATACATCATGTGGATTGTGAAGCAAGCACCCATCAAGCTGTCCCTTCTGAAGCTTCCAAGTTTTTCATTCAAGGGGTAGGAACTGGGTGACTTTGATATAATTCTTGTGATTGCTCTGTTGCAGCAATTGAACTGAGGTGTATGGAATACAAAAGTACTGTCATATATTATTTTGGATTGGTATTCTAAGACTTGTTTTCGTTTATTTTCCTAGTTTTTTTTTTTTCTGATTATGGAGATCTTTTAATTTCCAATGAGAATCACATTCTGGACTTGACTTCTTACCATGTCCAGGCCACTGAATTTGGAGCTGTCTCCTGCAGAAGAAGTAGTTGCTTCAATGCATATGGACATAATCAGGTTCAGTTTCCTGTTGGATGTGATTCGTTTTCACACATTTGAGTATCTATTTTTGCCTTTTTGAATGCTTTGAAACTTCAATTTTCATGACCTCTCTAAAGTAACTGTTGTACCGTTGCCTTGTGAATATCTTGTATATTCAGGAAAAATGGGTTTGTTTTGGAAGAGGATCCACATGCTCCACCTGGGCACCATTTTAAGATCAGAGCTGTTCCCTTCAGTAAAAACATTACTTTTGGAGTCGAAGGTAGTCCTTTTCAGTGTTCTCATGCGTTCAATTGATTGATGTTCTTTATTAAAGCGAATTTACCCCTTAACTGTATACTGGTTAACTCACCCGCATAATATTAGGATTTATTGTTTTAGTAATTGACTTGCAACTAGTCAAGTATACACATGATATAATGTAAATGTCAACATAGCAATTTAAGGAAGAAATACGGATACCAAGATGTTGCGAACAACATAATCAATGTATGTCATACCCATATGTGCAAGTAGATATGACTAGGTGTGGCAACTTTTAGACTCGTATAAAATCGCTGCATCTGTAAATAAAGTAGAAGTGATTGACATTTTATGAACACGCTCTAAAATATGCGCATGACTAATTTATATTAACAGACTTGTTTCATGAAATGTAATATTGTCTTGAAGAGATTATCTGCACAGCATATTGATCCACATCTCTGTAAACAGATGTCAAAGACTTGATCTCTACGCTTTCCGATGATCAAGGAGAATGCTCAATAATCGGTAGTTATAAAATGGACACGCCTGATTCTGTTTGCCCAACTAGAGTTCGTGCTATGTTAGCGTCACGTGCTTGCAGATCATCTGTCATGATTGGAGATCCACTTGGACGAAATGAAATGCAGAAGGTAAATAACTTTAGCCTGCACTGATACTGAAATTTTTATCATATATATATAGGCTTTAAATACACAAGTTGGATTTCTTCACTTGATGAAGTACGGACGCTTTGGCCATGTTCTTATGTAAAGTTTCTCAATATGGACATACATATTCTTTTTCAAAATGATTCGATTAGTTTCAATCAAACATATGAAAATGATTGCTTATCGAGTATTACGTGATTTTCCCAGATACTCGAGCATTTGGCAGACTTGAAGTCGCCGTGGAATTGCCCACATGGCCGACCAACGATGCGGCATTTGGTAGACCTGGCAACCTTAAGAAAAGAACCAGATGAAAATGATACAAGCTCTTGATCAACCTTCCATACATCCATGTGGTTCTGCCCCTTGTTTTTGTCTTCACTTATGTTACCTTTTGTTCTGCCCCTAACAAGTAAATAGCAATGACAACAAGAGCCGGAAATGTGCAATATTGCCACACTAGGAATGGCTGCCGTGTCGATTGGGTTCGGTTCGGTCCGGTTTGCTTCTTTTGGTTATGTAATCTTAAGCAAACGTCTAAGAACCAAGGTGGCCAGAAAAATGGCCGCATATAAAATTATCTTTTTCAGTCTAAAACTCTTTTGAATGATATTAAAAGACCTGTGAAGCTTGCCCCCAGTTATTTTTTTTAGCCAGGAATGTACATGTTCACAGATCATCAACAAAAAATGAGCCCCCTCAAAATTGGGAAATTTGTTTAATTTTTTAGTATTTTCAAAGACGGCACACACAACATGCAAGTGCTCAAACTCGAATCCCAAAGGATGATGAATATCTACCTTTACTACCAGGACACGGATATGAGCTGTTAACTATTTAAATCTGTTGAAAAAGAAAGATCTCTTGATTAATATGCGCGAGATTGGTTAACGATAAAAAGTGATTAATAATAATAATAATAATAAGAGTTAATTGCTGTGGTACATAAACAATGTCATTTTAAATTGGTTTTTAAACTTTTCTAAAGTTTCAATTTAATTTTATCCTAAGTTAGTCAATAAACTTTTGAATATTCTAATTTCATCCTCAAATTATGACTCTCATTTTAAATTGATTTTCAAGCTTTTAAATGTTTTAGTTTTAACCTCAAATTGTCGTTTATATCATATTATTACATAATTTACATTAATGATTACATGACAATCAATAACTTTTATAATGTTCTTATTAAAATGAGATATGTTTAGCATATACTGATAATTTAAATACGAAATTAGAATATTCAAAAGTTTGAAGATCAATTAAAAATGGGGTTATATTTTATTACACAAGCTGTGTAAAAAAATTACGCAACCCTTCATATTTAAGCTATAAAATTTAAAATCTAAATCTCTAGCCCTAACACCCTAACCCCTAAACCTTAATTCATAAACTCTAAATTCTAACCATAAACCTTAAATTCTAAGCACTACAACCTAAACTCCTAAACCATAACCTAAATCTCTAAATCCTAAAATTAAAAGTCTTGTGCAAACTTGCATGTCAAAGTATTTTTCTTTTAAAATAACTCATAATTTGGGGTAAAGATAAAATATTTAAAAAGTTAATGATCAATTTAAAATGCTGCGATTGACTCAAATAATAATGAGCACGAGTAATAATTTTTTACTATATTTGTTTTTTTTTTTTGCTTAAGTGATAATTAAGTGCTTAAATTATATATTTTTTCAGATAAGAATTTAAAGTATTTTTCAGGTCAAATATGTGCCTATTATTTTCAAAATTTTCATTTAGATGTTTTACCTTTAACAGTTGTTAAAAAAATCCTGTTAGTCAACAAAAACATGACACGTGATAGTATTAAACATTTTTTGAATTTTATTCTTTTAAAAATAAATTATATTTTTAAAATTATCCTTAAATTTTTAAATAATCTCAAAATAGTCCCCAAATCTGGCCACTCTCACCGGTGTTGGTCACGTTTTCGGCGATGGAATGATACGCCCTCCTCTCACCGAACGACCCACACATTGTTCATCGGCTGTTATACTGCCATTCGTCGTGAATCATTCGAATGAACTCATTTGACAATTTTAGTTTCGCATGGCGCCGGTCGATTTTCGATGACGAAGTGGTGAGATACATGGGCGTGATGGTCCGACGACGAATGTAATAGGCGACGGCGTGGCAATCAACAACGAAATCAGGTCAAATCGAGATTTGAGTTTTTAGTGTTATGAATTTTAAAATTTGAGATTACTTTATGAAATTTGGAGTTATTTTATTTTATTTATTTTTAAATATAGTTTCAAAATTTTAAGAATCGGACGCGTGTCAAATAACGAAGATTAACCGTAAAAAGTAACGAACAGTAACATCAAGGCACCTATTTAAATAAGACGCTTATGGAAATTTTTAGTTTCCACCGCTTGTGTATAGGATATTAATCCTTTAAATAATGTTAGAAACATTTAGTACTTATTTAGCTCGAAAAAAAAAAAAAACTTTAAACAGCAATTATTTGCAGCTCACGCTTTTTATTTATTATTTTATAAACGTTCTTGAAGGGGCAGGAGAAACCCGCCCGATCTCCTCGAAGCAAACTCTATATTTAAATCAGTGGGTGAGGTCGGGGAAAAAACATAAAAGTGAGATCGAAATTCAAATAAAAGCCTAAGAAGTTGTTCTTCCTTCTCTCTCGTTGGTATTTACGATTTCCTTTCTCTGTTTTATTAGGATTTTTATTGAGCCGATTGATTTCCTTTTTTCCCCTATCAAATCAAAGCTTTAACTATTACTTGTAATTATGAATTGTTCATCTGAGCTAGGGTTAGACTTTGAATCGTAATTGTTCTACCGTAATTTAGATTAGTTCCTTGAAGTTTTGTTTTTTTTAATAATTTTCATCATCTTACTCTCCGTGATATTGCTCTTGACTTTTTTCCTCCCTTTTTTTTCCCCTTTTTTTTGCAGTTTTTTTCGAGGGTTCTTCTTTAGGCTTCTACTCCATTCGAAGCGGAGAAAAAAAATGGTATGTTACTCTATTAACTTGCCGTTTTGATTCCTTAGGAATCGCCCGAAAAGGGGGAGAAAGCGGGAAAAAAGTTGCAGGAAACTTTTCCTGTGCTTCCATGGGGTTTCTGGAAGCCCAGAATTAGGATCAAATTGATTTAATAAGTAAATAACAGAGATTAAACATGTAATTTTAAAAATGTTCTGTTAATTGGCACGTGGCACTTCCGTCACCCCTCCGTTAACTTTTTAACTGCGGTGGTCAAAATAGGTTGATTTAATAAGTTTGGTGGTGTGATTGACGTTTTTTATAGTTCGGTGGTTCAAATAGGTATTCTCAATTACTTCGGTGTTCATTGGAGTAGTTTTCCCTTAATTTTATTTTTGTTAAGTTGTTTTTAATGTTATTATTTATTTGTATCTACTTTTCTCGGCTAACCCGTTTTACTTAAACCTTGGCCAGCTTCCTCTTTCTCTACTAAAAACTGCTCAGGGCCATCCTATGGTAAGATCACACTTTTCCCTTGCATCCCAATTTTGGGCTTGCTTGCTAGAAGTTTACTTCATTTATTGATTTTTTAAATGACTTTGTGAATTTTGTTTTTCTTTCTGTTCTCGAACAGCTGGTGGAACTGAAAAATGGCGAGACTTATAACGGACATTTGGTCAATTGCGACACTTGGATGAACATACATCTTCGTGAAGTCATCTGCACTTCAAAGGTAGAAAAATAATTCAAACAGTGCTTTTTTTAAGAATAAATGTAAGAATGGTGTTTTTTTGTCTCTTAAAGAAAGAAAGGGTGAAAATGGTTGGGGTTTGATTGAAAACATGTTGTAGGATGGAGACAGGTTTTGGCGAATGCCCGAATGCTATATTCGTGGAAATACAATCAAGTATCTTCGAGTTCCTGATGAGGTAGCTTTTACTCCTTATATATGTTGTTTAGTTTCCTTATGTTAAGACTATAACATTGGTAAATTTATAAATGCTTGATTTTCAGTTATCTTCACAAAAGCATATAGTGGATCTCTAGTGATTTGAAACTGCGTTGTTAAAAAAGGGTGTTATCTGTCATCTCTTAAAAACCTCATTTAGATCTTCATACTTATTGACCTTTGCATTGCACCTTCTCAAATTTTCAGTTCCACGTAAATATTGTTGCATGGTTTTTATTATGGTTATTGAACTTATTGTGCCTTCGCCTAACCATTTTAGTAGCTTCTTTCACCAATCTGCTAATCTTTATAACTTTACCATTGAATTTCAGGTTATTGATAAAGTTCAGGAAGAAGCGAAGAGCCGTTTAGGTATGATTTAATTCTCTTGCTAAGTATTAAAAGGGATGGATAATTATTGTATTATTCAATTTAAATGAATATTTTAGTACAAGTAGCCTTAGTTTTAAAAAGCGCGCCTAAGGCGCTAGGCGAAGCTGGGCGACCTGAGAAACGCCTCTCATGGCCAAGGCGAGGCGGCATACGGTGGGCGACGGTAGGCGCACGCCTTTGGCGCTTTTTAATGGGCGAAAAGCGCTGCGCTTTAGGGCTTTTAGGATTTAAAACTTTTAAGTTGAAGAAGAAGAAGAAGAAGTGGGTTGGTTTTGATGAACCGACTGTTCACTTTACTGCATTTATTATGTTTTAAAAGATGTGTTGGTGGGTGTTGGATTGATTCCAAGGCTGTCAGATTTTATTATTTTAATTATTTTTCCTTCACATATCATAAAAAAACGTGCATCATCTCTTGTTCAAAATAAATTTGAGTTTTTTTTTTCTGTATTATTCTTTTATTATAGGATTTTGTTATTATTATTATTTAAATTTTATGAAAATTATATTATTAATTTTGTTACCCAAATAATTAATCTAAACCAAAATATTAATTTTAATATTATTTTGATATAAACTAATATAATAAAATAACATATATTTTTAAATATTTAGTAATTTAAATAAAATATTAAACTTACATATTTAAATAATATAAATTTATCAATATTTTAATATATTTATTTTTAATAGTTTTGAAATTTACATCTAATTAAAATATTTTGATATTTTAGAATCTATAATATAAATTATTAGCTTTTTAAGTACAAAATTTACTCTAAGATTAATTTATAAATTTTTAGGATAAAGAGTGCGCCTCACCTACGAAAGGCGAGCGCCTTCGCCTAGCGCCTAGCGCTTTGGCTCTAAGGACCTTTTGCGCCTTGGAGCGCCTAGCGCCCTTTAAAACTAAGCAAGTAGCATGTTCTCTAATCAGTTGCAGGTTGCATTGCAATTTGCAAGCATATGTACTACATTCTTTGAAGCGTTCGATGCAGATTAAATTGTGCTTGGATAGTTGTTTGCTGAAGTAATGTAATTTTTGTTTATGCATTGTCCTTCATGTTTGCATCTTATTCTGTTTGCTTCATATTGCTTTCTGTGCATCTAGAAATTTGCACTCAGAATTGGGTACCAACTTATCCGAACTTTACCCTTGTGGTTGATAGTTGATACTACTAGAGATTCCGGCATATGAAAACTGGAGTAATTAACTTGGCTGTTTGCCTCTGCTGACCTTTTTCAGATAGGAAGCCTCCTGTTTTAGGCCGTGGCAGAGGTAGAGGTAGAGAAGATGGTCCTGGAAGGCAACCAAAAGGAGCTGGGCGTGGATTTGAAGACGGACCCAAGGGTGCAGGAGGACGAGGCAGGGGTGGCTCAGGTGGAAAGACCAGCGGAAGCAGAGGTAAAATTGCTATATCAAACAGCTGCACAATAGTGTGTATGTGTATTTTGGTATTGAATAATCTGTCATGGTTGGTTCTACATTTTAATGGTCTGCTTCTTTTCCTTGTGGTGACAGGCGGTGGCCGAGGCCGAGGTTGATGTCATGCTGCTTTTTCTTGGGCAACACTGCTATTTTTAGAAACAGGTTGCATCCAATCAACTGAAATTGGTTTCTATCCTTTGATTTTTTTTCTGTCAGAATGGTTCTCCAAATTACCAAAATATTATGTAACTTTGCAGAATTCAGATAAAGATATGTCTTGTGTTTTTACTGCTTTGCCTTCTTGCCATTTTATTTTATTGGGGTTGTAACATGTGCTACAGTTTGCTCACTTTGCTGTTAAATTATGCATTCAAGTTAAATGATTATCACTTGTCAATCTTTTAATATATCGGTGTGATTACTGATTACATGGCAGTATTTGTTCATATTTTTCTTTTCTTAATCCTTTTGTAAGGCGCACACACTTTGCACACAGGTGTTTGAACTCGAGTCTTTTAGAATAAAAATTATTCTTTTTTTTACTAGAAGTCCAGAACCACTTGTTCGGTTCCACTTGCAATCAATTTGTTGGTCTTAAAAATAGTAGGCAAAATGATAAAAGATGCCCCCAACATTTGCATGTTTTGTCATTTAGCCTCTTATTTTTTTTTGTTCAAATATGCCCTTAATATTTGTTTATTTTGTCATTTGGCCCTTTATTCTTTCATTTGGTCCAAATATGCCCCAATGTTTCATTTATAGTCCAAATATTTCCCCCAATATTTCATTCATAGTCCAAATATGCCCCAAATGTTTCATTCATAGTCCAAATATACCCCTGTTGGATGTAAACTGTCAATCAACTGACGGTCATCAACAGATCTTAATACGTGGCAAGTCCAGTCAGCATCATATGTTGAACGTCAGTTGACTGACAATTTCTATCTAATGGGGGCATATTTAGACCAAATTAAAATATTGAGGGTATATTTGAACTACGAATGAAACGTTTGGGGTATATTTAAACCAAAAGAAAGAATAGGGAACCAAATAACAAAACAAGCAAATGTTAAGGACATATTTGGACCAAAAAAAGAAAGGGACCAAATAACAAAACATGCAAACATTGGAAGCATTTTTTGTCATTTTGCCAAAATATTAATTAATTACAAAATTCCAACTGTGTGACAAAATAATGAAATAATTGCACTTAATGGTAAAATGTTTTCATTTTCAAGTGCTTTCTCACATTACAATACATCTGCTGAACTTGGAAAAGATTGTGGGAAAAGTAAAGTTACAAGATCACTATTAGAACACACGGCACTAAGGCAAAGCAATGGGTATATTTAGTAGGGTTGGTGCCTACAGTTTTTGCGAGTTCGCGGTGACTTCTTCGCCAAAGCACTTGTGATCCAAGACCGACTGATCTCCGGTGAATCATCACTCATCCAACAGCACAAGCGACCATCCTCGCCACCCGTCCATCCAAAAATGCCTCGACTTTGAGCCGGTCCACTCTGCATGTTTGACGTAGGCAATATGCTCCTAACAACACCCATATGGCCACCCCCGAGAACTGCTTCCGGGGGTCCTATCACTGCTTCTCCTTTATACTTAACCGGGAAATAACCTAAAGAGCCACCATTAGTCCCACCGATCACCCACAAATTCTCTCCTCCAGAACTGTGGCAATCAACAAAATAATCAACCTGCAAAGGATCATGAGAGCTTAGTGCATGTTCAGTCCAGTTTCATAGCTGCTTTAACCAAGAAAAAGCTCTGAATTTGGACTTAAAAAACAACTCGTAATAGAAGAAAACGTTAAGTGAATTCAATTATTTTCAGACTTACATGATCCAATGTCCAACTCTCCGATGCCAGTGAACGAGCATCCTCAAAGTTTGCTTCATTGGTTCCTTCGTTCCAATTCCATACACTACAAGGGGGTGTGAAATAAACGTCTAAGCACTAGTTCTGGGAAAAAAACATATTTATTCAAGGCATTTTAGAGCAAAATTGTCGAGCTTAATCGTATTTTCTGCATAGGTCCTACTTCATCTCCCAATATATTGCAGATCCATTAAACAAAGACCGGTATTTAGAGGTTCAAGCATAAAGATACCTTAAGGTCTCGATGTTTGACAAACACCAGAGCTTCTCAGAAAAGTCCCCCAAAAACCCTATTTTTGCGATTGAAGTTCCTACATTGATAACCTGAAATGTTGGGATAAAAATTAATCATATTTCCAGATGCAGTAATTTATCAAGAATAAACAATGCATTCGCTAAACCACAAAGTCAAGCAAACATAGTAGTCAATTTTGGACTATGATGATCATAACGATGCTCTCTTACAGCTAAAATAGCTCATCTTCTTGTTTGGTGTGCAGACTGAAAGGACATTAATCGGAAAAGGAACAGACAGAAACTAGGAAATCCCATATGATTAAGCCTAACAGCTTAATCATCTCTATGCAATAACGCCCCCCCCCCCCCCGGTTACGTGCTGAAATACACGAGAACTGCGCAATTATACACAACTCTTCAACAACTCAAACAAAAAGTTTCAATCATATGCAGATAAGAAACAATATACTAACCAAATTATCATCTAGCTAACTGCTAAAAGTTTACATGTTTGGAACAAGGACCTAAGAAGAAAGTAAGAAACCGACCTTCATAGTTCTAAAACGATGAGGAAACAATATCATCTAACAAGTCAAGCACTTACTGAAAAAAAATAACATAAAAACGAG
This sequence comes from Hibiscus tridactylites, assembly GCA_958450335.1. NCBI lineage: Eukaryota > Viridiplantae > Streptophyta > Magnoliopsida > Malvales > Malvaceae > Hibiscus > Hibiscus tridactylites. The sequence goes on from OY288269.1 coordinate 106,241,657, forward strand.
TCTGCACTTACAGATTCAAGATGATCATCATCATTGATATCTCCATTGGTATCAAATATGCATATCAATCCATCAGCAGAAGCAGAAGCTAATTTGTTTTGATGGCCAGGGACGAAGTGTACCTTTCAACAGTAGGAGAAAAGAAATACCAGTGAAGCCAATAAGCCACATGATTCAATCGACAAATCCCAACATTTACTAGCTTATGGCTGAAGTATAAATTTGTTTAATCTACATTAAGCTTCAGTATGCCAAGCATGGCCACAAAAATTGGGATGTAATTATGTAGAAGACACAATAGAAACTCAAAGACCTCAACCTAAACAGAGATCAAACCGAACAGGGGGCTAGACTAACCTGAGTAACATCGTCCACATGAGATTCCTCCAAGCACGCGACTTGCTTCTTGTTCCTCCAATCCCAGAAAAGTATCTGTGTTGTCGATAAACAAACAAGAAGAAACTGTCAAAAAAAAGTTGTACCTGACAATTTCTCACACAAAGGATAAGCATATTGACTACAATAAGTAGGCCAATCTAAAGTGGCCAAAACTAACAGATGTTAAACAAGAAAAAAAAAACAATAACTTTAAAACATAGAATGTGAGACCTGGGATTGACATCCTGCAGCCAAAAGATTATCATCTGACCCTCCAAATGAGAAGCTAAAGATCTCTTGAGAAGAGCCCGAAGTTATACACGAAACCTACAAATAAAAAAAAAGCATCAAACATATTGCACAAATTTATTTTATTTTTAAAAAAGAAGGGTCCTTTTTCAAAATTTGTACAGAAAAATGCCGGTCTAAGAATTCACCTGCTGAAAATTTCTGGTATCCCACGCTCTGATAGTTCCATCAGAGGAGCAAGAGTGCAAAACATGCTGATTGGAAGCACCAGAAAAACAGATATGATTAATAGTTGAGGAATGTCCTTTACACTCTCCAAGATATTGACCAGTCATTGGGGAGTAAAGTTTCACTGCATTAGTCGACAATGATACCGCCATGGAAGTCCAATCATCCCTTTTTTCAAAACCCAAAAACAATAACCAATCACCATCAACTTTAACACCACAAAAAATCAGAAATTTCCCATTTTTGCGATGACCATAATTGGTTTTGGGAGAGGAATCGTACCTGGGGACGATTTGGAAAACGTAGTCGTCGCCGAAATTGGTTTGAATCGAGTTTTTTAGACCGAATGTCTTGGTTGAGCTCTGAGTATTCTGAACCGGCTGTTGCTGTTGTTGTTCTACTTCCATCTCTGAGGCCTCTACCTCCATTTCTGTATCTTTTTTTCTTCTTTTTTTTCAATCGTCGTTGTGTTGCTCTGGATTTTAACTATTGAAGAAGAAGAAAGAGGCAAAAGTAAGGCGGGGGCGCCTACGCATAGGGAATTCAGGGTTTTAGCTAGGCGATTGTAAACGGTCAGGTTCAGCTTAACTTGTTTTTTATGACCAATCAGTCTTTGCCACCTCATTCCCTTTTTAATTTAAGCTTGAAATTAGATTTCTAGCTTCTAGGTTCCTATTTTTATTTATCACTCTAATAATATTGTATTCACTTGTAAAATAAATTATTCAAATTTGGTTTTCCTTAAAATAATAACATTTTTTTACATAAAAAAGAATTTGCTCTCTTTCACAATAGCCTTGTGATGTCTTAACATTGTTGTTTATGAAATTTTATGATGAGATTAAAAGATTTATTAGCACCGTGAATAGAAGGAGAAATTATATTATAAGTCCGACTTGTTATATTATTTATGGCTTTAGCCAATAAAAAGTATCAATTTTATTAATTTTTTTACGTCGTAAATTTACTAAATGAATTTTTAATCATACTATGAATTAAATTAAAAAATATATTTTTTATCAAGTGAAAAATATGACAAAAAATTAATAAAATAAATATTTTTTATTAATTGGTACCATAGATAACACAACAAGCCGGGCCTATGATATAGTTTCTCCAATAAAAGTGTATGAGATATCATATACTATTTAATGATGAAATTAAAAAAATGTATGATTATATCCAAAATCCGTGACTCTGCTAACAATTATTTCTAAGGTTTAAACTCGAGTTTTCTTCTTGCATAAAGTAAAATACCTTACTACAATACATGTTAAAGTCATTATATATAGACGGTGGCATTGCACGTCCTATCAAATATGTCTTTTAGAAAGAGGACAATAATTTTAAGATATATAAACGGTGACGCTGCACATCCCTATTAATAATATTCAATAATATCTTTGAAAAGAAGATAATGACCCGTGACAATTTGCACATAAGAGACTTGAACTCTGACCTGTGAAATATAGCCTAAAATTTCACACATTACGTGTTCATCTGCCTACACAAAAATACTCACGATTCAATCAATCATTTTTTAAGGTTTAAATTCCAAAACAAAGTTTCCAACAAGGGATGAAATCCAGAGTATCTCATTTCTAAACCATCACAATCCAACAAATGATTTTAAGCTACACCGTACAGCATCCTACTTCATGTCAAGGAGCTAAAATTGTCCACCCATCGGACCGAAACATATATCTCTTCCCAGATTAAGCAAATGTTTGATCCCTGTCCAAGGTACACCCGAAAAAAGAAACAAAATATAACGAACACCCATAGTAAAGCAGCATTTCAATTTTCAGCTAAACTGATTTCATGTGCTTGCTTCAGCTTCCTTCTTCTCCGAAGTTCCTGCACCATGCTCATCCGGCTTTGCATCTCCTTCGGCCTTGTCAGCTGGCTTTGTTGCTTCTTGCCCTACATTTGGCCGGAAACCAGCAACATATTAAACATTCATCACAGGCAAAATATCACCATTAAAACATTGTAGTATACTTACCTTCGTCATCACTATCTTCAAACTCATCCATGCCGCCCATCCCACCCATGCCGCCCATCATGTCACCCATACCACCCATGCCGCCCATCATACCGCCCATGCCACCCATGCCACCCATGCCGCCCATCATGTCACCCATGCCGCCCATCCCACCGAAGTTCTGAACACCACCACAATTATCAGGTAAGAAAGGAAGTCTTCATAAGTTAATGCTGAAAGTAGAGATTGAAATAAAATATCATATATCCATTTCATACCGAGAAGTCCATTCCTCCCAAGTCAAGATCACCGGCACCTAATCAGAAGTAGTAGCAAATAATAAAATGTCAGCTTGAACTGTATTGGCCTCAGCATCAATTCAATCCAAATAAAGAAACATACCCTTGTCTTCATCTTCATCCACCCATTTGTCCCAGTCCACTTTGACATAGTGGGGGGGCTTGCCATCCCCGCGCAATAATTTTTTCCACCACACTTTCTCGGCTTTCTCTAAGATGCAGAATATGCTCCTAACACCTATATTTATTTTGCTTTCCTTTTTTCAAGAAAAATGAAAAATTTTACAAGATGTCAAATAATGAAGGAATAACGTCTATCCCAAGCATTGAGAGCATATGAATAGGCAACACTTTCAAGGAGTTTCAAAAATAACTTAAGACTTAGCTTGATAGAGTTGATAGAAACTTTTTTTGCATTAGTATTCAAGAAAAGAAATAAAAATGCTCAATTCATTGGTTGTTGGATATGAAAATTACAGTAATTTACTTTACTATTTCACTCGTATATTTCCCTTTCTAAACACACCAAAAATTCATTTTCTTTCACTTTTGACATCCTTCTAACCAACACACCGATATAGTTAGAAGCAGCATGTGCGTGAATGTGTGTTTGTGTTTCAAAAACGACAATCTTTATCAAAACATTTACTATAATCCAATAGAGTGCGTGTGAATGCACTTAAAATGAAGTAGTCCTAAAAATAGGACACTGAAGGGCTAAAGGCAAGCCATAAAATATACATAATTCACTTAAAAAGCAACAGATCATCAACATAATCAACAGTTTGACTGACACCCAGGATTCTCAGATAACCCTAAACAAATGGATCAAACATTTTGTCAATTCTCGATGACCGATCGACCGATATCTTACCTCAACAATGACCTTATCAAAAAGATCCAACTTCAACTCATAATGGGCATTGTCAGTTCCAGCAGTACCAGTGAAACTAAACACTCCCTCCGGCTCAAGATTGACCTTAGCATCCTTCGAATCGGATAATTGCACCGTAATGAAAACCTTATCAGCTCTTTGAGCCCATTTCACCTCGGGATGACGACTGGAAACAAATAGAAAACCAAAATAATTCAACCATTGTTAATAACAGAAAATTCCAAACTAAAATACAGCTAAAACGAAACAATCCTAATCAAAACCCACTACAAGAGTTCTTCCAAATAGTTAATTAACAGCCTAATAATAACCTAAAAACATTTCTATAAAAAGAACACAAATGGTAAAAAAAAGAAGCTTAATATCAATCAAATCCGTCGGGGACGGCGGGGCCGGCGGGGACCAAAGATTATAAATATGACATCAAAAATAAAATAAAATTAAAAAAAAAAAAGAGAGAGATTGTAAAGCTTACCTCATGATTTAGTACTGGGCAGAGAGAGTTGAAATGTTAAGAATTGTAAAACCCTAATGAAAACACCAAACCAATAATATAGCCGACGGCTAATAAGTTTTTAACTTGCAGAACGGACCACATTTGCCCTTGCTTTTCGCTTTATATCGTGGGTAAATCAGGGCCATTTTAGTATTTTTTCTGTTCCAGATTTTTTGTATGCTAGTCTTTGTATTGTTCGGTTAGCCTGGCCCAATATAACTGGCTCGTTAGTCCACCGGTTCAATTAAGCTCGCCCAATTTAGTTTTGAACCTTTGGATTTTGGGCTCAATAGTAATTAAAGTTTCAATTTCATACCTTTCTTAAATTTTCCATAAATAAGCAATTACGCATAAAAAATATAACATGCAATAATAAGTACAATCAATACATTTATATAATTATAATCATAATTAACTATTATAAGTTATTCTGATCTTATGGCACGATTTATTCTACCTTTTAATATGTTTTATCCTGTTTTTTAGCATGTTTTTCTCTTTTTTATTTTAATTTTTTATTAGGGTTGGATTTGACGACGCCATGGCTGATCAAGGTGGCACACTTTTTATTATGTTGCTAATATCTCTATCTCAGACCTTCGAACTGGATTTGGATACACAATTACATTCATCGTTTCTTATTCGCGATTGAGTTGTGGTAATTATCTTGTTGTCAACGTACCTCATTGTACATATGCATTTTTATGTTACTTGTTGATGGTTTTACCTTTCATTGTCGATCATTGGTGATATTTGTATCTATCTTTTGTTTGGAGTCTTTGGATTAGGTTTTTACCTTTTCTTTGTATTGTTCTCTTTGTTATTGTGATGTTAGTTTTTTTATTATGATTATGTCTAAATTAGGTGTTTTGTTTACTAAGTTGTAAACTTTTATTGTAGTTTTAAATAGATCATTGTTTAATAAAATTAATGAATTCTAATTAAAAAATTATTATAAATCACCGGTCAATAAATGATAGTCAAAATATGTCACGACCTAAACAAGTAATCAAAATAAAGTTTGGAATGCGAGTTGTAAACTAAAAGGAAGTTTGTATTGTCTATATTGTAAACTATCATTCTTCCTCACTTGGCTTGGGTTCGAGTAGTGTTGTTTATAAAATATAAAAAAATAGATAACTAAAAGTAGTGTTGTTTATAAGAGAAAATAACATATACTATCATGTACGGTAGCATATAACATTAAAAAATTAATTTGTATTGTATTTTACTGTATTTTATAAACCAATGTTCAAAATATAGATTTTATTAGATATAACCGAGAGAAATTGGTAACAATAAAAAATCAAATTATAATCAAATATATTTTTTAAAGCTAAGGGAATTACAAGTAATATATGCTCTGAATATACTCTCAACTATTTGAAAATGTATGCTCAATTATTCTGCTACAGCTGTTGGTGCTCGAACTTGTAACCTTTAGAAATTCATCTCATTCTTCAAAACGTGCAAAATAAAACTCATTATTGTAGAAAAAGGCTGGACCATGGTCCATGACCCATGAATTTACGAATAAGTGGTGCTTGTGACATGGACCCCGTGGCGGGTGGGATGGATGAATGCTGATCTCTACTTTATTTCCTTCTAGTTTTAGCAGAATTTTCCTCTTAAAATAAAAAAAGCGATTTCAATAATTTATAAAATGATTAAAGGGTAAGAAAAAAACACGATGAAAAAAAGTTAAAAACTAATCAAACTTATCGCACTAAGTTAAATTCGTCTGAGATTTTATTGATAAAATATTAAAAATTGAATCCTTCGATTAATGGTGATCATATATATTTTGAATAGAAACAGTTAGTTTTATTAGAAAGGGAAAATATTTAAAATTATAATAAAGATTTATAACTATCATCGTAAATTAAATACATAATTTAAACATTTTCTTATAACATTGACATAAGAAACTAGTTGCTTTAGATCATACAAGAACTATACATAAAAAATGTTAAAAACTCAACTAAAAGACTCGAAGGAAAAATAAATACAAACAAATCTTATTGCATCGGCGAACGAACCACAAAAGAGGATTGAGATATTGAAAAACCATTGAGAATCGCAAATCAAAGCTAAATGTCATGAGAAACTATCCACAGATGCAAACTATGTATCTAAATCTAATTAGGGGGTCCAAAGTAAGAAAAATCAGCATAATTACAAATAAACATCATCTTGATCAATCGTGACATCGTCAAATTCAATCATAAGAAAATAAAAAATAAAAAATAATCAAGCGACTGAGGAAGACGACGAAAAAACATGTTAAAAATATAGATTAACGCGCCACAAAACAGAGATAAGGGCAACACACATGCAAAATTATTCTTGCTAAAAATTAAAAAGAATAAAAAATCAATAGTCGACGGTTGGTGATTAATATTTATATCAACTGTAGACAATTAACATCAAAATTAATGTGGTCGAAGTCTATCGCCAACTAAACAAAGTTTAAAAAAAGATTAGCGTCTATATTTCTTTGAAAACAAGGGTCGCAGAGATATTAATGGTGATCATATTAATATTAACTGTTAAATTATGCTGACGTAACAATCAACTTATCTTATATTATACGCTACGTGTAGTTTTGTTGGAGGCACACTTAGGTTATATATTTAATACGATGTCGTTGCAGTTTGATGGCGATCATATAATTGCAATTATTCTGAAGAAGGAGATGTTAATGTCTTAATTATTAGGACATTAATTTTTTTAACTGAAATCTATTAGTTTTATTGAATGATGATATATTTAAAATTATAATAAAAAATTTATAGCTTAGTAAATAAAAATACCTAATTGAGATGTATTCATATAACTATTGAAATAAAAAATTAGCGTCTCGAGGTCATAACAAGACCACACAATAAAAAAAAAGTAAAATTTAACTCAAAAATTAGAAACAAAAGATAGATATAAATACTACCGAAGATCGACGACAAAATGTAAAATCATCAACAAACAACATAAATAAAACTCCAACCCCTATAAATAGTATGCAAACCTATTAGGGTTTTACAACGGCAAAAACGCATAAATATTTTACTACTTTTAATCTATGATTTTTTAAAATATTTTCGGTGATAGAGGAAGTCAAGGTTATATTTCGTGATCTCTGCAGACGTGCTACTACAGTTGATTATCTAGTTGTTGCATCCTAAGAGATAGACAATCAACGTATCTCAAGCACCATATGAGTGGCAAAAAATGTGTCTTAAGTAAACTGTACTTGCACAGGCCTCAACTCGTTTCTACTCAATCGAATTACGGTTTATTTATTCGATGTTCTATTTTAATTTTAAATTTATTTGTAACTAATTTTATCATGTTCGATCTAATAATATTTTAAGTTTTTATTTTTATTGTTTTATTATTATTCTTGGATAATTAACCCTTTTGTCTAACCGTTTTCAATAACAAAAAAATATTATATGTATTGGCAGTAATTTCTTTTATAAACGATTAATTTTTAGAATTTATAAGTTAATATTTATAGTTTAAGACTAAGATTTTAGTGTTTATAATTAGATTTTAAAGTTAGATCATATAATTAGTAAAACGGATAAGAACAAAAAAAAAGTCAAATAAGTGCTCCATTACTCTATACACGAAAACCATGCTTAGTTTAAAAATGTTCAAAATACACAAATTGTCTTTTCTAGTTGTATATAGGGGTGTTTATGGAGTGAGTCGATCGTGAGTTGAGTAGTGTTCGACTCGTGCTCGTTAAAATTTTTTGTTGCTCGACTCAATTCGTTGCTTGTTAAAATTGTGCTCGACTCGTGCTCATTACAAAAATTGTTGTCCAACTCGACTCATTTCGTTAAGCTCACTAAAAAATTTACCTTGTATTTTAACTAAAAGTAAAATTTAATAGTAATACTATATGAAGCTTAATACTAACATAAATTAACAAATTTAACAAAAACATATCAAAAGAGTGTATACAACACTTTTAAACTCTAAATCCAAACCAACAATTCACAAATACACCAAACTAGCATTTTAAAACTAAAATAACAATTCAGAAATTCACAAAACTATCATATTTTACTAAATTAACAATCCACAAGTACATCAAATTAATAATTACTAAAAAATATTTTGAAAAATTAACGAACTGTTCGCGAACTTATCGAGCCGAGTTAGACTTTACTCGAATCAACTCGTTAAGGTCTCGAGTCGAGTTCGAGTTTGAGTCGAGAGCGTTTACTGAGTTTTGACCGAGTCGAGTTCGAGTAGCTCATGAGCTGCTCGCGAACTTATCGAGTCGAGATAGACTTTAATCGAATAAACTCGTTAAGGTTTCAAGTCGAGTTCAAATTTAAATCGAGAGCATTTACTGAGTTTTGATCTAATCGAGTTCGAGCAGCTCACGAGCTGCTAAACTCGTTAAGCACGCCTAGTAATATATCATTTCTCTACATACATTTAAAAAAAAGTCAAACGAATATTAACTGTGCTTAGTTAAAAATTTTCGTAATATATATATATATATATATATATATATTTAGGATTTCGTGACTTTTCTAGATCGGAATCTCTGGAATATAATTTTGGATAAACAAATGAATCATAAATTCAACTCCACATGGTATGAGTTAATTGATCAGATTTTTTAACATAAGCTACTTTCAGGGGTCAATATATAATATATTATTAAATTAATGAGCAAAGCAGTTAAAGATAATATACAAAACGAAAACAAATATGGCCCTATTTGATAAAAAAAATTAAGTCACAATTAAAGATTTTAATATTTTTAGAAGGTTGACCAGTTAAGTTTTATATGTTTAATACACAGAATATTGTAAGAGTAGATTGAGCTGAAGTTTCTTAAATTTTTTAAAAAAAAACTCATTTTAAATTTATTTTAAGAGTTTTTGGATCACGAGACCTTAAAATAAACGATGAAGATTTGAAGAAACAATAAATAAAAGATTTTGCTATTGACAGCCCTAAGGGCTGTCAATAAGAACTCTATAAATTTTTAAAATTAATGTTTGTTTTGCTTTATAATGAATGTTTGTTTTACTTTATAATAAATGATTGTTTTGCTTTGTAATGAAATCTAGTAAAATGTAATTAAATACATTCCTAAAAAATTATGTTTAATTAATTTTAGGTTGTTTAATATAATTAATACTCACTTAAAACAGTTTATTGTTTAGGGTTTGAGGGTTAGGGTTCAGTGTTTAAGTTTTAGTGTTTGATGGTTGGGTTTAGGGTTTAGAGTTTAGGGTTAGGGTTTAAGTTTTATGGTTTGGGTTTAGGGTTTAGGGTTATGGGTTTAAGTTTTATGGTTTGATGTTTAGGGTTTATGGTTTAAGGTTTGAGGTTTATGATTTAGTGTTTAAGTTTGAGGTTTGAAGTTTGAATTTAAGGTTTTATTGTTTAATTAAATTAAAAATTTTAAATTAATGAAACACAACTTTTTAAGAATATAATTAATTACATTATACTATATTTGTTTAAAAAAATTAAAACACATTAATTACAATAATCTATAATGTTCTTATTGACAGCCCTAAGGGCCGTCAATAGCATAACCCTAATAAATAAAACCACCAACCAAATCAAAGCTATAAATTTTAAATATCTCCGTGGGAATAAAAAAATAATAGAAAAACACTGCCTACCAGAATTCATTAATGAGGGGCAAAGAGAAAAAAAGAACTCCTTTAAATATCACTAAAATAACTACTACAACGTCAACTTTGAGATCTAAATTTAATGGGTAAAATACATCACTAAACTATCTTTAAAAATATAAAATATCACCAAACTTTAAAATCTACATAATAGTCATTAAATTTTAATTTTTATTACAAAATCGTTACTAGACCGCTAACTGTCGTTAACTAGGAGATGTGACAGTTACGAAAATTTGTATAATAACATATTTAATCCTCATTATATACACCATTTAATCAATTTAGACGTCAATAATTAGGATTAAATTATAAATAAATTGATTAAATGTGTCAATATGGAAGAATAATATTATATTATTCTAATTTCTGTAACTGTCACGTCACCCAATTAACGACAATTAACAACTCAGTGACCATTTTATAACAAAAACTAAAGTTTAATGTCAATTATGTAACATTTGAAAGTTCAATGACCATTTTGTATTTTTAGAGATAGTTTAGTGACCATTTGTGTACTTTACCTAAATTTAATTTATATAAATCTGAATTTGTTAACTAATGTCACTAGTCACTACCCATTATTTGATTGCTCATAAATCTAGGTACAGACACAAGATTTTATACTACGGGAGATAAACCTATAAAAAATTTAAGGAGAAGCGAACTTATAAAAATTTTAGGGGGCAAAAATAGATTTTCAATAAAAAATACATAGAATTTTTTTTAAAATTTTCCAAATCATATATAAATTTTAAATTTTTAAGGGGACGACTGCCCTCTCCAACCCCTCTAGGCTCTAGGTCCATCGCTGCTCATAATATCATATTCTCATTAAATGTTGTACGTCATGGATGATGGCTAAAGTATGCAAATTTTTTATTCTTTTAGGTTAGTTTTTGTCTATATTTATGTTTATGTAGTATAATCATCATTATTTAATTTAGTGATTGATTAATGCAATTATATATTATAAAAATATACTATATCTTTTCGGTTTTGTTTTAAAAATCTAATTTTTCATTTTATTGGACTAATTGATTAGTGATTGTGATTATTTCTTCCAATAATATTATATTAGAGGTTTAATATGGATTTTTATTAAAGATGTATGAATCTTGACTTTTTAATACTACATTTAAAAGTCAACAATCTTTAAAGCAAGTGATTAAAGCTTTTAATGGACATTCTCTCTTTCTTTTTCGTTTTTTCACACCTTAAGTAAAAATTGTTCAAAAAAATACTGCACTTAAAATTTATTGGCGAATCCGTTAAAGAAATCTATATGTTAAAAAAATACAATTAACTATTTTTATTTTTAAACACAAATTAAAATTAAAAATCACTCCTCTCATTTTCTCTGCAACAGTTACAAGAAGTTTTCAAGTTCTTTATCTTCTTCGTTGATTTTCTTCTTCACCGGCAACAACCTTTGGTCGTTTTGTTGGTTTTGTATATAAATAACCTTCATCTTTGGTGATGAATGTTTTTTTTATGTTTTTCTTATTTTTCCTTGCTTTGCCAGTTTTATATCAAATTTACTTTCATGGCAGTTCTTTTGTCTGCTTTTATGACTGTTCCTTCGTCTGCCTTTATAGAAGTTTTAGTCTGTCTTTTGACAGTATAGCGTTTGAGTGACGAAATTTGAGCGAGCCTTTTTTCAGCGAAGGATGCCGATCTATAAATACTTATGATTCCCTGTTGTGGTTGTGCCGATATGCCAAGAACAAGTAGCGAAATAATTTGTTGTCTTCATAGAGCACTCTGGTTAAAGCTATAGTTTCCTTGATTTCTTTCAGAAGTTGCTTCAAGTCCTTCTGAAAGTGATATGTTTGTTCATTAATGTCTTTCATTCCCTTAAGTTTTATTGTATTTATCTTTATACATTGAATTTGATCTTTTGTAATCCTACTACTTTTAATATATTTCAGTTTGTTTAAAGAAAATATTTTATTTTATCATTTAAAATTAAAAGTAAAAAGGGGGAAATGAATGAAGGCCGAATCTGGACGGTTGTAGGTGTATGAATTCATCAATCATGTGAGATTTCTTTGACATTGACAGCCAAATGATGCAATGTAAGATATAAATCTCTAAAAATGTTAAAACACAATTAAATTTCACCCTTCTATTTTAAAGTTTTAGTTTGGTTTTTTTAAATAATTTATTTATTTATATTAAATAAAAAATATTAAATTTAAAGTCAAGTGTCAAAATTCGAACTTATATAAAATAAGACAACATAAATAACATTGATATTGCATGCTTCATAAAAGGAAGATGTTATTATTAAGATTTAAACTTTAGACATGAAGTGTTAATAATAGAATAATTTTTTTCTTCGTACTTTGGTACGATACATATCCGTTTTGCTAAGTTCATGTTCTGAATTCGTAAATTGATTCTAATTATAATATGCATTTAAATCTAAAATTTAATTTTTCATTATAGATATAATATATATTTTTGATCAAAATAAATACAAATATTGGCCAATGGCCATCATTTGTAGATAGATTTATTAAGGATTAAAACTTTAGAAAACATACTTATTTTTTTTAAATATGCTGGTGTGATGCAAGGGTAACATCTGTTCAATTTTTTTAATTTTTTTAAAGACAACACACACAACATGCATTACTGATGTTCGAACCCGAATCTCAAGTAATGATGAACATCTACCTTTGCCACCAAAACACAAGGGTGTGAGCTAAAAAAACATACTCATTAGTGCTAAGTAAATCTAAAAAAGTGGTATCAATGATAGCAATTAGCATGTGGGTAGTCGCAAAAGTAATGAATGCTACAGCGACGGTCTCCTCCTTTAGGCACAGATTACCTTGTCACGTTCTTCTATTTTAATAATTCAACATTTAGCTATTCAAAATAATAATAATACAATATTCAAATAATAATAATAATAATAATTCAACATTTAGAAAGAAAACAAATATAGAAAACCACTAAGATACTATAGAAGAATATTATCATCAAATGCCCGGATCAATTAATATAAATTGTTTCAATTCAATCGAAACTTCTAAGTTCAGATTTAGCTGCACCGATTATTAAAAAAATCAAAATTGACAGTACATAATGTTAAAAGGTATAATGTGTATATATTTTTAACCATTTAATAATGCACACACATTGTAGATAAAATGATTAAATTCGGGTGTGTTAAAATGAACATTATCTGTTTTTCCACTGAGATCATTTGTTGAGTTCGATCTTAATCACAACCTAATTCAGTAAAATTTATAAATTATTATTGACCCTGTTTGTAACGAGAGGTTTGAGCCAAAATTAGATGTTTGAGCTAAAATTAGAGGTTTGACCGGTCAAATTCGCTAATTTAAATGTTTGGTAAAGGGCGGATTGAAATAGCAGATTAAAATAAAACCTCTAATTTTGAAAAGTATGCTAATAGTAACTTTTTGAAATTAGAGGTTTTGACATAAGAGTTATAAAGACCCTTTTACCCTTAACAATTATAAAGATTCAATTACTTTTAAAAAATATAAGAGTTATAAAGACCCTTTTACCCTTAACAATTATAAAAAATTTCCAAATAACTTAAATTTAACCATTTCTATTTTAATTCTTCAATCTCATGTATTTACATTGTGACATTTGTAAACTAATATTTTTATTTTTCTTTTATTTTTACACATTTGTATTTGTATTTAAATGTAATAATTAATTAAATTACATTAAAAATAATTATATAAATAATAAATTAATACATAAATCTTCCAAAAATGCTTAGTAATGTTATATTAAAAATTATTTTTCATAATCCAATTAATATTAATAGCTAATAAACTATTCAAATAAGTATCGAATATAATCATGTCCTTATATGTAATTTTGCTTGTTTAAGTAATCAAACAACTACTATTTATCAATTAATTTTACCACAATTTTATACAATCAGCCAATACAATTCGCTAGTCAAATTAACTAATACAATCAACTATATGCTATCAGCTAATGTCGCTATCAGCTATCAATTATCCGCTAATTGCCAAACAGAGCCATTATAAATGACCGAACATGCCATATGTATATAATTACATTTAAGTTTATTTGAATAATACATTTAAGTAATTTAATTACAGATTAATATCCTATAAACTGGCGGTGGAAATTAAAAGTTTCCACAAGCGCCTTAGTTTTAGGGTACATGGAGTTGGTTCAGAGTATAGAGTTCAGGGGTTTAGGTGTAGGGTGTTAGAATTTAGGGATAATTGTTTTAATTTAAGGTTTAGAGTTATAATTTAGGGTTTATACGTTAGAGTTTAATTTTTAGAATAATATGATAAGAATTTAGATTTTAATCTATAACCCTTAAATTCTAACCTCATACACCTAAACCATAAACTATATACACTAAACTAACTCTTTATACCCTAAAAGTCCTAAAAGTACTTGTAAAAACTTTCAAGTTCCGCCGCTTTTGTATAAAATATTTATCCTTTAATTACACCCAAATATAATTACTATTATATGATAACTTTCTAAATGCACTATATTTCCAGAAAAAAACCGGGTTACACTTAAACGGATACGGGTGGTGAAATAAAAGTCCCGAACATATAAGTGGTCCGGTCCGGAAGCATTTTGTTTTTTCTCATCTGCACCGGCGAAGGTTCTTGGCATCTAGTTCCTGGTTGCGGAATCTCCGAGCGTCTCGAACCAAACGTGTGGATAAGATTTAAAGTTCGATTTTTTATCTGTGCGTGTTCTATCAGTACAAATAATCTGACGTCTACTGAGCTCCAAGCAGCATTTTCACTTTGTTAACCATGAGTTTCCAGGTCGGTTTTCTATGTGTTTGTTCTTCGTTTTTGCGCGGTTCGGTTTTAGCACCCTTTGTTTTGGCGTAATCCAGTTTGATTTCCGCCTTCTCCGTTGATGTTTTCTGGATTTTCTTTGTTTTTTTTAATGGGGTTATGGTTTACCTACTGTATTTATTTTATTTATTTCATTTCCATGATCCCCGTGTTTCAAGAAAAATCTTTTCCTTTTCCCCCACGATTCATTTTTTTAAAGCAAGTTGGGGAAAAATTCCAATGTTGAATTCAACTGTGTTTTTCCATATTTAATACTATCACCGGTACTTACATGTTCGTACTTTTCTTGGTCCTTAGGAGCACCGATGACTTGTTCATTCATTTCCACTAATCTCCGGGAACTTTCACGTCGGCGAAGATTGTAAAAGCGAGAAAAAAATATGGGTTTGATTCATTTTTCCATGGAGCTCCTTATGGCAAAAAAAAGGTTGATTTTTTCCGTCTAAAAGCTGAGAAAACGGTGGTTTTTGTATTGTTTCAAGTTTTGTAGTGAATATGTCTTCTGCTACTTGGATTACTGCTCTTTCATGTTCAAGCTCTGTGATTGAATCTTCCAAGGAGACATCTGTTCCTGTGATAATCCAATGGTTGAGATTCATTTTCCTCGCTCCATGTCCTCAGAGAGCTCTGTTTTCAGCCGTGGATCTCCTGTTCTTGTTCACCCTCCTGTGTTTTGCGGTTCACAGGCTTTATTCTAGATTCTCAGTCAATAGCCATGGCGGCTCCGACATCGACAAGCCTCTTATAAGAAGCAACATGGCGGTTCTTAGGACTAGCTTATGCTTCAAGCTTTCCTTGATTGCTACGGTTCTGCTTGCATTTTGTTACATTATTATATCCATTCTTGCATTTAGAAGTAACCAGGAGCCATGGAAGCAAATTGATGGGATATTTTGGTTGATTCAAGCCATAACTCATGCTGTGATTGCTATCTTGATTATCCATGAAAAGAGATTTCAAGCTATCAACCACCCTTTGTCTCTCCGGATTTACTGGATTGCGAATTTCGTCATCATTTCCTTGTTTGCAGCTTCTGGGGTCATTCGTATGTTGTCTGTTGGAACAGATGAGGGTCAGAACTTGAGGTTGGATGATATAGTTTCCATTGGTTCTTTTCCATTATCAGTTCTTCTTCTTGTTGTTGCTATTAAAGGCTTGACCGGTATATCCTTGAGCGGTGAACCTGAACCCGCAATGGAGGAAGAAGAAACCAAGTTGTTGTATGAACCCCTTTTGAGCAAATCCAACACTAGTGCTTTTGCTTCAGCTTCAATAGTATCAAAGGCCTTCTGGATTTGGATGACTCCTCTGTTGAGAAAAGGCTATGAATCCCCTCTCAAAATGGAAGATGTTCCAACTCTTTCACCAGAACATAGGGCCGAGAGGATGTCGAGGCTCTTCGAAGTAAATTGGCCTAAACCGGAGGAAAAATCAAAGCACCCTGTTCGAACTACATTGCTACGGTGCTTTTGGAAGGAACTAGCATTCACTGCATCACTCGCAATGGTGCGGCTTTGTGTCACGTATGTTGGTCCCGTTCTGATCAAAAGTTTCGTCAATTACACCGCGGGGAAAGGAAGCTCTCCATATGAAGGATATTACCTTATATTGATTCTTCTTGTTGCGAAGTTTGTTGAAGTGTTGAGCACTCACCAATATAACTTCAACTCTCAGAAACTCGGAATGCTCATTCGCTGCACTCTTATTCCTTCTTTGTACAAGAAAGGGTTAAGGTTGACTTGCTCTTCTCGTCAAGCTCATGGGGTCGGACAGATTGTGAATTACATGGCTGTGGATGCTCAACAGCTCTCAGACATGATGTTCCAGCTTCATTCTATTTGGTCGACTCCTGTGCAGGTTTGTGTCGCCTTGGTTCTCTTGTATGGGTACCTTGGTGCTTCGGTTGTGACATCCTTGCTTGGACTTCTTTGCGTCCTTGTATTTGTTGTAATTGAAACCAAAAGAAACAAACGTTTTCAATTCGATCTGATGAAGAATCGTGACTTGCGAATGAAGGCAACAAATGAGATGCTTAATTACATGAGGGTTATCAAGTTCCAGGCATGGGAAGAACACTTCAATAAAAGAATCCAATCTTTCCGTGAAACTGAGTTTGGATGGTGTAGCAAATTCTTGTATTCATTCTCTGGCACAATGGTTGTACTGTGGTCAGCACCAGTGCTGGTATCGACCCTCACATTCGGGACCGCACTTTTATTTGGAGTGAGACTTGATGCAGGGCTAGTGTTCACAGCAACAAGTATCTTTAAAATCTTGCAGGAACCAATCAGGGCATTCCCACAATCCTTGATCTCACTTTCACAGGCAATGATATCGTTGGAGAGATTAGATCATTTCATGATGAGCAAGGAATTGGCAGATTCATCGGTGGATAGACAGGAGGGTTGTGATGGTAGAGTTGCGGTGGAAATTAAAGACGGGGCGTTTAGCTGGGATGATGAAAATGGAGAACCGGTTTTGAAGAATATAAATTTAGAGATCAAGAAAGGGGAGCTCGCCGCCATTGTCGGGACCGTGGGATCCGGGAAGTCTTCTTTCCTGGCTTCAGTTCTTGGTGAAATGCACAAAATATCAGGAAAGGTATGAAGTCTGAACGTGAAGAAGCTGATGTTTGCATTTCATGCTAGTTGGTTGTTCATGCGTTTTTCCTATTGAATGATAAGTTAAATTCTTGCTGTTTAAATGGCAGGTTAAACTCTGCGGGAAAACCGCATACGTAGCTCAATCATCCTGGATTCAGAACGGGACAATCGAAGACAATATCCTATTTGGTTTGCCAATGAACAGGAAGAAATATAGGGAAGTGATAAGGGTTTGTTGTTTGGAGAAAGATTTGGAAATGATGGAGTTTGGCGATCAGACTGAAATCGGAGAACGCGGGATTAACCTCAGCGGTGGCCAGAAGCAACGAATACAACTAGCTAGAGCTGTTTACCAGGATTGTGACATCTACCTTCTCGATGATGTCTTTAGCGCTGTTGATGCTCATACAGGGTCGGATATATTTAAGGTGACATTGTTGATAGCTTATCATGCAAAAGCATAATTCACATATCGTTAGTTGATAATGACCGAAACCGATAGATCAACTTGCTGAATCTCAAGTCTGCTTTATCTGCAGGAATGTGTGAGGGGAGCTCTCAAAGAGAAGACGATTTTGCTCGTAACACATCAAGTAGATTTCCTGCATAATGTTGATCTTATCTTGGTAAGTAGGCACGTATGATCCGTTTCTTGGAAAAGGATGCAACCATGCACATGTATGTATTCATGTTTCTAAAGAATTGGTTTTGTAAATTACAGGTGATGCGAGATGGGATGATAGTACAATCCGGGAAGTACAATGATTTACTAGACTCTGGCATGGATTTTGGAGCTCTGGTTGCTGCACATGAAACGGCCATGGAACTTGTAGAAGCAGGCAACACAATGCCTGGTGAAAATTCCCCCAAAACAGCAAAATCTCCTCGGGATGTTTCGAACATTGGGGAAGTAAATGGTGAACAAAACTCCCAAGATGACTCGAAATCTGATAAGGGTGATTCTAGGCTGATCAAAGATGAGGAGAGGGAAACTGGTAAAGTCAGCTTGCATGTGTATAAAATGTACTGCACTGAGGCTTTCGGCTGGTGGGGTGTGGCTATTGCCTTGTTTTTATCTCTGATATGGCAAGCTTCTATAATGGCTGGTGATTATTGGCTATCGTATGAAACTGCAGCCGATCGTGCTCTTTCATTCAACCCTTCGCTATTCATTTCTGTTTATGGTATCATAGCAGCCGTGTCGGTTGTGCTGATAACGATCCGAGCCTTTTTTGTTACAATTATGGGGCTCAAGACAGCCCAAATCTTTTTCAGGCAAATTCTTCAAAGCATCTTGCATGCCCCTATGTCCTTTTTTGATACCACACCTTCAGGAAGGATTTTGAGTCGGGTAAGTATTCAAGGAATGAACTATGGCACTCACTCATCACAACATGTTTACATATGCTTATTTCTGAGAAACAAGTGGTCGGAGAAGCATTGTGTCTAAGGACTCACAGATTTGTTCTGTTTTTGATCTACAGGCGTCGACTGATCAGACCAACGTTGATATCTTTGTCCCATTCATTATGGGAATTGCCATTTCTATGTACATCACACTGCTCAGCATCATCATAATCACATGTCAATATGCTTGGCCTACAATATTCTTGATAATTCCACTTGGCTGGCTGAATTTCTGGTATCGGGTACGGTTCTTTCGTTTGAAATCTGCTATTTTCGTATCCGTGTATGATATAGATCATGTAGTGAGCATGTTCTTATTCACCAAAACATGCTGAATCTCAAAACTTTTGCATACAGATTACAGATTTACTTCTTTATATCACACACAGCAGTTCGTTTATCTGGTTGTCTTGTGTTCTCTTGAATTGCAGGGATACTACCTGTCAACATCACGTGAATTAACCCGCCTCGACTCGATCACTAAAGCTCCTGTCATCCATCACTTCTCGGAAAGTATCTCTGGAGTTATGACGATTCGTGCATTCAGAAAGGAGGATAGATTTTGTCAGGAAAACGTTAACCGAGTAAATTCCAGTTTACGCATGGATTTCCACAACAATGGATCAAACGAGTGGTTGGGATTCCGTTTGGAGTTTATAGGGAGTATAGTTCTCTGCCTTTCTACTATGTTTATGATCTTTTTACCGAGCAGCATCGTCCGGCCAGGTACTTATAGCCGCAACCTCAGTTCCACAAACCAGTTTTCTTATGATTTTCATGGATCTATTCCTGAACAAACTCAACTTATTTTGCATGATTCAGAAAATGTTGGGTTATCTCTCTCGTATGGATTGTCCCTCAATGCTGTAATGTTCTGGG
Source organism: Hibiscus tridactylites (assembly GCA_958450335.1). NCBI lineage: Eukaryota > Viridiplantae > Streptophyta > Magnoliopsida > Malvales > Malvaceae > Hibiscus > Hibiscus tridactylites. The sequence goes on from OY288269.1 coordinate 106,261,600, forward strand.
CCCTATATATGAGTTGCTTTGTGGAAAACAGGATGGTTTCTGTTGAAAGAATAAAGCAGTTTTCGAGTATTCAGCCGGAAGCAGCGTGGCATATTCAAGACCGTCTCCCCCCTCCAAATTGGCCTGCTCATGGTAATGTGGAGCTCAAAGACCTGCAGGTAACTGGCATGGCATAAATTTATTTACAATACCCTTAAGTAGTTGTTGAAGACTTGCTTATTATGGTCTTGGCTGACAGGTTCGATATCGACCAAGCACTCCTCTTGTACTTAAAGGCATTAGTCTGAGCATTAATGGGGGTGAAAAGATCGGTGTCGTTGGTCGTACCGGGAGTGGGAAGTCGACTTTAATCCAAGTCTTCTTCAGACTGGTTGAGCCAACCGCAGGGAAAATCATTATTGATGGTATAGATATCTGCATGCTAGGACTGCATGATCTCAGGTCACGGTTCGGAATCATCCCGCAGGAACCTGTCCTTTTCGAAGGAACCGTGAGAAGCAACATTGATCCTGTAGGCCAGTTTTCAGATGAAGAGATATGGAAGGTAAAAACAAGTTATATCCATAATGAAACATGCTTCATTGTTTCAACTCACTGAAAGTTTATAATTCTTGCAGAGCCTTGAACGTTGCCAACTTAAAGATGTGGTGGCTTCAAAACCCGATAAACTCGATTCTTTAGGTATGCGACTTTAACTTATTCACAATCTACTCAATGAAATGGTGCCTGAGAAGTGAGAAGTCCCTAAACATCTTTAAAATTTTCAGTGGTTGATAGTGGCGACAATTGGAGCATGGGGCAGAGACAACTTCTATGTTTGGGGAGAGTTATGCTTAAGCGCAGCCGGCTTTTGTTCATGGATGAGGCGACTGCTTCGGTCGATTCGCAAACTGATGCTACAATCCAAAAGATCATCAGAGAAGACTTTGCAGCCTGCACAATTATCAGCATTGCTCACAGAATACCGACAGTCATGGACTGTGATCGGGTTTTAGTCGTCGATGCAGGTGCGTGCTTCATTCATATGTTACCCGGGGTGTCATATTCGACTATACTTTAAAGTCGAGCATTCATCACAGTTTGTCACATGAACTTCATAGCTAACAATCCCTTGTTTTCTTTTCTCCTCCTATAACAAACACAGGAAAGGCAAAAGAGTTCGACAAACCGTCACGGTTGCTTGAGAGGCCGACACTATTCACGGCATTGGTTCAAGAATACGCCAACCGTTCTTCTGGATTATAAACCAAATCTTTCTTCAGGAGACTGCAATATGGAGAATGTGGTATTTTACAAGCAAAATATTAATCAATGTTGGTCAATGAATATACATGGCCATATGAAAAACTAATACCATATTCTTAAACTTTCGAATTGTTCTTTCGATTTTCCCGGTTTTATTCCGAAATGAATTGATCTGTAATATCATCACAAGAGTTTTGAACTGTTATTGAAGAGTGATTTACACAGGGAAACAAAACACTTGGAATATATAAGGAGGAGAATAAAAAGGGGTTAATGTAGATTTACAGGAAGTTGGTATAATCAGACACCGATGAACGCTCGACACTCGGATTCCCAGTGTTCCTTCGTCTGTCGAACTCTCTCCGCTCTTTCTGTCTGAAGTCGCTGCTCCCAGTATTCACAACAGCTGTTCCAAGACAAATGCATGATTCTTGTAAGAACATATTGATACATATTCATGCATGTATAACTCCTCACTCCATACATAAATATATTCGAAAACATAATACTTATACCTTCTCTTTAACAATATACTAAGCTCGTCCAAATGTACGAAACCTTCATAAACTCCTGCCTGAGAAAAGAGTAAACAAAATGAGTAAAGAAGCAAAAGTAGCACATAGTATTCAGTTTGCACAAGACATTCAACTCGAGACTGGACACTCACCTCTCGACATAAAGGACACTTTTCTTTCGGCTCTGCCGCTTTCAGTCCGTTAACAATGGTGACCGATGCAGCTGAACAAGCGCACATGTAGCAGAATATGTGCCCACAAGTGAGGGATACCGGATCGAACACCGTATCCTATTGCAGTAAGGAAGAACATAGAATCTCATATCAGTAAAGAATCCAAGTAGCAGCTGAGCTAATGAAGTCGAAGACGGTAAAATCATGTCCTAGAACTCACTTACCAAGCATATAGAGCAAGTCAAGTCGATATCAAGCTTGACGGAATCGAAGAGTTCACACGAAATAACCGGTTTGCCGTCGTTAAACGTGAGGTAGCAGCCCTCAAACAATGCAGGGGTCATCCCAGATTTGGCCTTGGTTTCCCTCAAATTGATGTGGAAAGCCATAAGCTCACATAGCCATGGCGATTGAAGTATTTCGATGTGCATACTCTGCGCTCGGGACCGGAATGCCTGCCCTTGTTTCGACAAATGAACCTGCATCAAAAGCAGAATTAGAACACAATCTTTCCAACCACAACATTACAACATATTAACATCAGAGCAGATTCATCACAGCATACCTTATCGTACTTTTTAAGTATTTTCCGAATCGCGACGGCATTAATCAATGCATAGTTAACCAGTTCCTTCCCTTCTTGAATCAAGGCAACATGGCTACCTTGCAACTTACCTTTGAACCAAATGAAGTACTTCCTAAAGCCAGAAGCCAAGTGCAGTTCAAGCAATTTCTGCGCACGCTCATTGAAGCAACCGACCACGTCCGACATTTCCTTGAGAAGGGAGGGGAAGAATGTCCCGTCGCACACTGCCAAACCATAATTTCGTGCAGATCAGAACTAGGGGTGATAACGAGCCTCGGCTCGGCTCGGAAACAGTGTAATTGGGCTCGGCTCGGGCTCGAGACTCGCCGAGCTCGAAATTTTAGGCTCAAGTTCGGCTCGAAAACAATTCTATTGGGCTCGGCTCGGGCTCGAAGCTCGTCAGTATCGGCTCGACTCGGGCTCGAGACTCGCCGAGCTCGGAATTTTAGACTCGAGCTCGGCTTGAAAACAATACTATTGGGCTCGGCTCGGGCTCGAAACTCGTCAGACTCAGCTCGAAATGAAAAATTTTGTTATAGTAATTTTTTATAAAATATTCGTTAAAAATCCTTTTCATAACCAACACTAAAACGAAATTCAATGACCAGAAAGGGAAAAAAGTGCCAAAAATTAAATTGATCCAAATAATCAATAAATATTCTTATAATACAAACACATAATTAAAGAAAATACAAAATCAAACAACAACTAATAATGAAAAAAAATACAAACACATAATTTATTTTAGTGCATATGTAGATTCCGAGCATGTTCACGAGCTTTTCAAGGCTCGGCTCGGCTTGTTAAAGTTTCGAGTCGAGCCTGAGTCGAACTCATTCGAGCCGAGCTTTGACCGAGCCGAGCCCGAGTAGCTCGCGAGCCGATCAGGCTCATTATCACCCCTAATCAGAACGAACATACATATACTTTCTTAAATATTTTTCTATAAAGATTTTAGATTTCGACATGATTAAACATACTCGTATCGAACACATACTCATATCGAACACTCCAGATAACATAAGAGTATGTTACTTATATGCACATAAACATATTTGTCTGAAAATATATACCTGAACAAAGCTGGGGACAAGTTTTGATGTCAAGAACCCCATGAACGTGTTCCTTGGACTGAGCCTCCCTCCTGCTGCAGTTCTTCAAAATTTTCTTGAGCTTCTTGAAACCAAGCCCGGGCAGTTTATGGTCTTGTCCCTGCATGTATTCTTGATATTTCTTGCAGAACTTCATCTCTCTCCGAATGAAGATTGTAGAGATTTGGGAGTGGGAAAAGGCCTAATTTTCGGATTATCTCTCCATTGCTTATAGCGGATGCTTTTATTTGTATTATGCGCTTTTGGAAATCATATCTGGAGCTGACAAAGACATACTACTTTGGTAAATCATTAATGATAAAATCCAAATTAGTGTTAAAATAATTAATTATTTACTCTAATTCCTGTAAGAGATTGAAAATGGTAAACAAATATTATATATATATATAATCTATAAAAAAAATTACGCAAATTTATATATATACTCTTAAAAAATAAAATTTAAATCCTTAATCTAAACTCTCTACCCTCAATCTTAAGGATAGAAATCCTCTAACTCTTTTTGGTGGCTTTTACTTATGTCTCAACGCTTAAAATTAAGGTTAGCGTTTAGGAAATTTAGGATATAGTGTATTTTTAGAGTTTAGGATTTAGAATTTAGAGTTAGACTTATAATTTAATTTTATAGTATTTTTTAGTGTTGGGGCATAAATAGGGGCACCGAAAAGGGGCTGAAATTTTTTATCCCAATCTTAAACCCTACAAATTAAACTTTAAACTAAAATTTTTATCCTAAAACAAAAGGTATCAGATAATTTAAAGATTATATGATGAGTGTATAAGAATGGACCGAGGGGTGCGGTCGTACCCTAAAATATTAAATTTTTTTATTTATATATTTTTTATTAATGATTTAATTTTATTTTAATATATTTTTTTAAAAAAATTATATCTTTTAACATAAAATCATTCGTTGGTGTATGCATATAATTTAAGGATTAATATCTTATACACTGACGGTAAAAAAATTTCAGTTTTCACGAAGCGCCTTAGTTTTAGGGTATATGGAGTTTGTTTAGGGCATATGGTTTTATGGGGTTTAGGTGTAGGGAGTTAGAATTTAGGGATGATTGTTTCAATTTAAAGTTCAGGGTTATAATTTAGGGTTTATAGGTTATGCTTTAGTTTTTAGGGTAATATGGTGAGGATTTAGGCTTTAACCTATAAACCTTAAATTATAATACTAAAACTTAAGTTGAAACAATTATCCCTAAATTCTAACCTCCGACACCTAAATCATGTACCCTAAACTAACTCTCTATACCCTAAAACTAAGGTGCTTGTGAAAACTTTCAGTTTTCACCGCATGTGTATAGAATATTTATTTATAATTTAAATATATATTTTTTAAAAATACGAGGATAATTACATACGACTTAATACCAATAAAGCAGAAGTCGAAACAGATGTCATGTGAAATAAATTTGAAAAAAGAAGGGGAAATCGTGTGAAATTGATAAATAATAATGGGGACCGAAACCAGACCGTGTAATTTATTGGCCAAACAATTCTGTTGGTCCAAATTCCAATTATTATACATAAAAGAAGTGGGAAAATTGATATTTGGAGCCCTTGGGAAATGTTTTGTTGTGTAAAGTAATTGCCTAAACCAAAAGGAACAACTAGCTTCCAATGATGCTTATCCACGTGGAATCGCATTGTCTGCCACATCTAATTAGCGGTGGGGACGCTTTTTTATGATCAAATTTTATCATCTCGACTCAGTGGGTGGTTCACACTTGACTCGCTCAACTCAGCCCACACCGCCCACAGCAATTATCGCCGCAGATGTAAAAGGCGCGGAAGGTAAGGTTTTTTATTCTAAAGGTTTTGTTATAGAAATTGTTAATTATTTTTGGTCGAAAAGTGTTAAATTTGTAAAGATTATTATCTTATAGACTAGCGGTGAAAACTAAAAGTTTCTACAAACGCTTTAATTTTAGAGTTTAGGGTCTTAATTTAGGATGTAGAAGTTTAAAATTTAGTGATAGTAATAATAATTTAGAGTTTAAGTTCATAATTCAGGGTTTATAAGTTAAAACTCAAATCTTAACTATATTACCTTAAAAATAAACTCCAACATCTAAATCCTAAATTTTAAACTTAAACACTAAATTCTAACCACCATCCCTAAATTCTAAACCCTAGACCTTAAACTAAAACCACAAATTTTTATAACATACTTGCTCTTGGGAAATCATAATTAAGGCTTGTAAAGAAGCCCAATTAATTGTGGCTATCGTTCCGGTTATGAGATGGGTTCATAGTTGGGTTGGGAGTTTAAGATCGGTCCAATATTTGACAAAAGTCAAATCAAACTGAAAATATATCTAATTTTAAGAAATAATATCAAAGACACATATATTAAAATTAGGGTTTGGTGTAAAACTTCTTAATTTAAAAAAAAACTAATATTGAATAGTTAATCATTTAAATTTGATTCAATATTTTCACCCTAAATTTCACTTTTGCTATATTCCTTTTTAAATTAAAATCTTTAATATTTTTTTCTTTAATTATCTTTATATTTAATGAGTAATACCAACAAGTGTTGGGTGCATTAATAAGACATATTACACTCCTAATGTGAAGACATGAGTTCAAACCTTAGAGTTGACTTTGTTGGGAGGGGCAGCCTCACACCCCAAACTTAAACCATAAAATGGACATGTATATTATCCAAAAATTTTGATGTTAATTAAATTATATTAAAAATAATTATATAAATAATAAATTAATATATATAGTTTTTTCAAATATGTTTAGTAATATTATATTAAAATTTTAATATTCATAATCTAATTAATATTAATAAATGTAAAGTATTGATAACTAAAAAATCATTCATATAAATATTAAATATAATCACGTTCTTATATATTATTTTGTTTGTTTAAAAAATCAAACAATTATTATTAATTAATTTTATCAAATAATTTTAAACAACCAACTAATACAATTATTATCAAATAGGGCCTATCACCTATGGATTTAATAATGCACTACTTTTTTTTATTCAAAACACCCAACATTATTGGAAAAGAAAACACATGTCTCTCTTAATTTCTATGGTTTAATTATTTTTTTAAGATATTATTCAATTCAATTTTTTTTTAACTTGTTCTCACTTAGTTCAATTCTGGCCATTCCCAATCTCCAATGTATCTAATCATTGAATACCATAGTCAACGGGTTGATTAGTAGCAGAATAAATGAACATTCAATCCTAATTATTGAAAGTAAGATGCAAATGAGACGAGATAGATCGCGAGCTGTTTGAGTTTGATAATGTCAAAGCTTTTAATATTAGACTCAAGTTCTTAACAAGTAAAGCTCAACATTATTGGGCTTGACTCGAGCTCAAACTTGACTCGAATTCTTAACGATTCGAGTCGAGCTTAGCAGTACTCGAGCTCGACCCTAGGGATGGCAAACAGGCGGGGCGGGTGCGGATACCCCCTCCTCATCCCCATACCCACCTAAAATTTTCATATCCACCACCTACCCACCACCCACGGCGGGTACAATTTTCAAATCCACACCCGCCCACGTGGATATATTCTCAAATCCATCCCCACAACCACCACCCAATTGGATACCCATTACTCATCTCGTACCCGCCTATACCCGCCTGACAACAACCATACACATAAAATATAAATTCAAGAACAACCACAAAACATAAATTACAAGAAATATCTTATAAAATTTTAAGATTTATAGGATAGTTTGTGAAATTACATCTAAATTCATAATGATTCAAATTTATATGGCGGGTAGGATGCGGGGCGGGTGCGGAGCGAGCGGATGCGGGGCGAGTAAGGTCTTAAATCCACTACCTACCTACTACTCACGGCGAGTATGACTGTTTACATCCACACCCGCCCACTACTCATCTCCGTCCCAATTGGAGCGAGTGCAGTGCAAAATCCACAAAATTGTACTAGTCTGCCATCTCTACTCGACCCTACTCGTTTACACCCTATTTGAAAGACTGAAATTCAACTACACTTGATAATCTAATAATCGAATGCTAGTATACAATTGTAATAGATAAATCATATAACAATCACCCAGAGTCTCATCTTCTGGGAAAACCACCATGAACAGAACTTGAAACTTCACCCAATAAATCAAACACAATACTGAATTCAGCTCACTAATCATCGCATTGCAAATTCCTCTTTATTCAAATGAAAACAACTTACCAGTAATCTCGATGTAGCTCTCAAGTGTACAAAGGCAAATCAGTCCAAGCACCGGAAACATGGCCGTTCTCACAAACGTAAGCTCGAACAACAGGCTCCCCGTCGTCATGGTACCCGAAAACCCGCCTCAAACAGAAAGCAGAATGCAAATCCCACGTCTGTTTGCCGGAGCAGAAGGCGCAGTTCAGATTGGTCTTGCGTCTGTTCCCTTCGTTTATCGTCCTCCACACTCGGGATTCCTTGAAGTTCTTGAAAATCCCTCTGAAAAGCATGTAATCTCGCTTCTCCTCCGTGTGAATGCATCCCGGCCAATCGCAGATGTATAGGCAATCGCCTCGGAACCGGCTCGCTAACAACTTATTGCCTTGTTCTCGGCTTAAGTTCCAAACGCCGTCTGCTAGATGAGATCTAAGCGGTCTAGATTTCTTCCTTCTTTTACGAACGGAAAATTCACGCCCTGTTTTGGATGCATTAGATACGGTGTCGTACTGTAGATCATCAAAAAGGGACCGGCAAGAATCGGACCCGGGAACGTCGAGTTCCGGATCTGGATTCGAATTCCTTTCCACTCTTCTGGAATATGGCTCGCTAGACGGCGCCGAGGCTTGGTGGACGGCGTCAGGGCCTATATCGCGTTTGAAGCCGAAATCGGAGTGTTCGAGAAGGACGCCGGCGTGGTGGAGGCCTGGGCAGCAGACGGAGAGCTTGTGGAGGGAGGCCCAGCCGCCGGGCAGGGCGGACGACGAGGAGAGGAGATCGGCGCAAACGGAGGGGATGGTTTTGGAGCATTTTTGTTTAAAGCAGGTGTTGAGAATTAGGGAGGAGAATTTGGTGCAGACGCAAGCGAGACAAGCCCAGGTCTTGGGGTCATCTTCGAGCTTGGAGAAGATGTTCAGAACGACGTCGTCGGAGAGTTCCGAGAACGACGCGTCTGTCATTGTCCTCAACCCGAAGACGGTGGAGCAGGTGAAGCTTGTGGTTTTCAGGTAAAGGCTATTTATTCCCACTTTGAATTCGTCGGAAGATGATGAAATGGTTGTTGGCTGCTGCACTGGCAAAGAATCTGGCGGCCATGAGAGACATTGGGCGTAGCATATTGTATAGTAATATTTCAACAGCTAAACTACACCCAACGTCATTTAAATATAATAGTTGTTACCTAAACTATTTTTTTTACAAATTAGTACCTAAAATTTCATTTAGTAACTCATTTAGGTTTACCGTTAAATTTTTCGTTAAAAGACACATGTCACCTCCACAAAAATTTAAAATTATATTAAAAATAAATAAAATTAATAAAAGAAAATAAAAATAAAAATGTATCAAGAAAGTTTTAAACATTCCCAAAAAAGTCCCCAAATCCCTAACCCCCAAATCGATCACTCCTGCCGCCGTCGGCCATGTTGCTGGCGACAGAATGAAGCGTTTTCCTCTCGCCAAACAACCCCACGCCGTTCGTCGCTCCTTTTGTTGTTGTTCGTCGTGAATCGTTCGAAAGAATTATTCGACAATTTCGTCGATTTGCACGACGCCGGTTGATTTTCGGCGACGAGATGATGGGAGAAATGGACATGATGGTCCAACGACCGATCTGATGGGCGGCGACGTGGCAATCGGTGGCGGAATCAGCCCAAATCGAGATTTAAATTTTAGGGGTTTAGGAATTTTAAAATTTGAGGGTTGTTTTGTAAAATCTAGAAAATTTTAAAAAATGGAAATTAATTAATTTTATTTATTTGTAATATAATTTTAGATTTTTTTAGAGGTAACATGTGTTTTTTAACGAAAAAAAAAATTAACAGCAAACCTTAAATACGTCACGAAATGAAACTTTAAGTCTCAATTTAGCTCAAAAAATAGTTTGAACACCTAACTGAAAAAAATATAATTTGAACACCTATTTGACGGTTAAACCTAAATTTAATAAACAAACAAAAACACTTTTTTAAAAAGTTATAAGCCAACCACTTAATTAAAATATTATAATAAATAAATGACTTCGTCATTCAAACTGAAACAAAAGTGTTTGAAATGTAAAAGTTCTTTACCTAATTCAATAGATTTAACTTTCCATATTTAAGAAATATATTAATATTATCCTTTAAAATGAAGATATTTAAAAAAAAAATTAACTGACTAGTGTTTAGAGTTAATTGAGCATTTTAGATATGGTATAGACACGAACACTGAACTGCCATGGTCCACACCAAATTCTCAGAACAATGTTGCTCCCACACCACCACAGGCTCAAAACAACAATAATCTATTCGAATGAAAGGGAAACCAAGGTAATTTAGCAAGGAGTTTAAACACCAATCCCAACAAAAATACAACAATCACCGTGCATTATTCTTAATATTATTCTTGGAAAATTAAAGGATCACTATGCGTGCTGATGAACACCGTTTTCGCCTTCCTTGTCTTTTCGCGCCACAGCTCTTAATTTACGTTGCTCCTCCTTATAAATCCGGTTTCTTCGTTGAAACTGCAATAGTTCTCAAGAATGGTCACAATAATGTCACTTAAGAAATGGATCCCAGCAATATTCAATCAAACATCCACATGGATCATGGGATAAAACCAAACCATCTAAATTCAATTTATAATGCTATGAAATGTGAAATTTTCTTCCCCATTGACCTAAGTTCACACATCTAACAATATTTTCGGAGAATGATGAAGGCAAGATAAACTAAATATGCACAAGCTCATTTATCTTTCATGATTACACATTCAAAGTAGCTCCTCCTCCAAAAGACAAACACCATTTGATAGAGAATGTATTGAACTTTTTCACAATAAACCACACGCCTAACATCATTTTTATCTCGTGACATTTTTCATTAGGTTACAGAAAATTTGACATCCTTTAAGCAAAATCACACACATCAATGCTATAATTCCAATGAACTCATAAAACTGTAGGAATATGAAGCTCAATAATAAACTCCGTAAAACTGCCTCGATGTCGCAACTATATTGATCTAGATATCAGGCTTTGTAGCTCTAATACCTTCTGAGGGGGGGGGGGGGGGGGGGGGGGGGCAAAACATGCATTCATCAATTTACAACAACACTCATACAGCAGCAATTCAGGAATCCTTCTTGAAGACCACTAACGATATTGCAGCTAAGACATGCTTAATTTATTACTCTATCACATGACTAATCTGTGAATTGATGTACTTTAAGTTGTAGATTTTTTTAAAGTGATAATCTCAAATTTTAGTGGATGAACAGGTAACAAAATAAGAGTTCATTGATATAGAAAATCATATGGTACGAACCAATTCTTAATGAATTGCGAATACAATACAAGTTTAGAGAGGAACATATTTTGGTAGGTAATTTGTTCTGAAGTGATTTCAAGGATCACACCTCGGCTCAGTGGCTCGGAGATAATACTTAACCACCACTTTGGATGGGATTCAGATCAACCCAAGTCCAAGACAGTAATGAGCAATCTAATCACTCTCGTTAACCTAAAGTTAGTCGCGTAGGAATCCTAAGTTACTAACAAACATGGTAATTAACCTCATATCAAATCCCAACTAAAGGTAAAGAATTCTTAAACTAACGCAGCTATCCGTAACTGGATTGTCATTTGTTCCCAGCTGAAGCACTGAGGCATAAACAAAACACTAATTTCTTAATTCATAACCAGCACTGAGCTCATCAAGACAGAACCAATTCTTTTCTTTTTCCAAATTTGGGAAAGCCTGAAGCTAAGCATGCCACAGACAGCAGTAGCTTCAGGGACGGAGGTATGTATAGTTCGGGAGGGGCATGAGCCCCTCCCAATTATTTTGGTATAATAGCATTTGTGGTCCTTTTTACTTTAAATAAAAGTTAAATAAGGTCTTTTGCCCCTCCTAATTTTCAAATTTAAAGGCTTAATAAACCTTTGCACCTCCTAATTTCGATCCTAGCTCCGTCCCTGAGTAGCTTAGATTTAGAAATTACAATTGGAACAAATGAACGCAACGATTCTCATATGCAAATGATCTTCAAAAGAAACTATTTGAGCCAATTCCAATTTCCAACCCACTTCAAATGAAATCCAGTAAGCTCAAGATCAATATTTAACAAATCATGAAATTCAATACACAAGAAATAATCAATTTATCTTATAAAAACGCGCCAATACCAAATCAATTATAGCTAGAATTACAATGCGATGGATCGAGAAATGATCCAATAAAACTAATTAGATACTGCATCGGCGAGAATGCAAAACAATTAGGGTTTGGCTGAACATTCAAATGAAAAAAAAAACACTAAAATCCATAAATCTGGAATCGCATTGGAAAGAAACAAAATTAAAACATAAGAGGAAGAGAGAATCACCTCTTTAGAATGGTGGAGGCACTCAAGATAGTCTTCACGGAGGAGACCGCAGTCCTTGGGCTCTCTGCAACGGGACATACACTCGCTGAAGTCGACCCAAAAGTCGTAGCACCTACCCTTGGTTCCATTGATTCCCCAACCAGATGCCATTTCTCTCTTTCTCTACCCGTCTCGTCCGCTCGATCAGATGGATCGTGCACCGTGAAAATGCTCAATTTAGCTACGCACTTTCGGTAGTTTCAATTAGGGAGGGGGCATTTTACCGAGTCGTATTTTTTAATGAAAAAATCGGGTTCAGTTCAAGTAGTATCTTATCCGACCCGGGATTAATTGTATAATTTTTTCTTAAATTTTTAGACATATTTATAATAATACCCCTCTATATATATATTATAATTAAGTCCTTAAAATTAAATTTTTTATTTATAATTTAGTCATTTAAATTATAATTTTTACAATTAAGTCCTTTAAAATTATTTTTTTACAATTAGGTCTCTAAAATTAATTTATTTTATATAGTTCGGGTCGGGTCAAGTTGGGGTCGAATTTAGTATATTTATTTTCAGGTCGAGCCAGAATTTTTAAAGAATATTATCGGGTCGAGTGCGAGATTATGATGTTTATTTTCGGGTCGGGTGCGGGTGGGCCAAAACTTCGACCCGACCCGTGCCATCCCTAGTTTCAATCAGGTGGCCACAAAATGTCTGGTACCAAAATACCAGACGAACGGGTTTCAATCTGATGGCTATTGCTTTTACACGTGGAACGGATTTATTTTTCTCTCATAGAAACGGATCCACTGTCAGACTATTTATTTATATTTGTTAATTTGGAGAAATTATTATATGGTCTCGGACCACCACGTCATCTATGGTCTTTATCCATTAAAAATAAGTAACATAATTTCTTCTTTTTTTCATGTCACTAATTTCTTTCTGGATAAATATTCTATACACGCGGTGGAAACTGAAAATTTCCACAAGCGCCTTAGTTTTAGGGTATATGGAGTTAGTTTAGGGTATAAGGTTTAAGGGTTTAGGTGTAGTAGTTTAGAATTTAGGGATAATTGTTTTAATTTAAGGTTTAGGGTTATAATTTAGAGTTTATATGTTAAAACCTAAATCCTCATCATATTACCTTAAAAACTAAACCCTAACATGTAAACTCTAAATTATAACCCTGAACCTTAAATTGAAATAACTATCCATAAATTCTAAACCCCTACACCTAAACCCCTAAACTTTATACCCTAAACTAACTCCTTATACCCTAAAACTAAGGCGATTGTGGAAATTTTCAGTTTCCACCGTCAGTGTATAGGATATTAATCCTTCATTTATAATCATTTTTTATGTAACCGCTCACTCCCTATTTATATGGCTTACAAAGATGAAGATTCATCTTTGAAAAAATGACATGAAAATTACGTAGCTGAATTTTAATGAAAATGACTATAGATGACATGGTAGTCCGGGACCATGCAATAACTTTTCGTTAATTTGGCTTTTGCATTACAAAATCGGTTAAATTAGTGAGAAAGGGGATCTTTGTTTTTCAATTAGAAAAATAGTACTGAATGTATAAGGTTTCTACTTTCGTGGGAGGGAGAAAGAGGGGAGTTCTAAAATTTGGCGCATTAAAATTAGGTTAAAATTAAATTATTTTTGTGTAATTATATAAATTTTTATTATATTAGTAAGAATTTGTGCAGGATGAATAATAAATTATATAATTACATAATTATTGTATAATTACAAATATTCTTACCCCTTGTATAATTATTTAATTATTGTGTAACTACACAAATTATTATATGATAACCTAAAGTCTTACCATTTTGTGTAAGAATGTGTGTAGATTGTGTTGATTGTAATGAATTGTGTAATTATATAAATCTTTACTATTTTTATAAGAAATTGTGTAACTCGCGCCTAATTTTAGCATGATAGTAAGAGTGTCTAACCCTAAAAGCTCTCGAGAGAGAGTCGCTCATAGCTGTCGAGACTAGACTTGATAAACAATAATAAATTGTTGGTAATGATAAACACTTTTCGTTTGGAAGTGCTTTCTAAATGGCCGTTGAATTACTAAATGTGAAAATAACGTTGAATGGTCACCCCAAACATATAAAATTATTGTTTGGAATTTAATTTGTCTCAAAAAATTTAAAATTTAAAAGTCAAAAAATTCAATTTCGGTCAAATGCCCGTTTTAAAGTCAACCCCGAACGAAAATAACACGAGAAATCTGAGTGGATAAAACGTGGGGAAATCCAAATTTCTATGGGATATTCACGTTTCTTATTGCTTAAGATGTGAATGCTTCCAACCACGTGCAATTCAAGTGCAACGGAAAAATTTGGAGAATAATCCAAATAAAAATAAATATTTAAAATATAGGAGATATTGAAGAATATTTGGAGATATAGGCCATTTTCTACAGTGCACATGGGACCTCGCCATGTGCAGGTGGCGAGGTCTAATTTTTTAATATTTTTTTCTCGAACCTCGCCATGTGCAGGTGGCGAGGTCCAATTTTTTTCTCAAACCTCGCCATGTGCAGGTGGCGAGGTCCCCGTGTACTGTAGAAAATGGCCTATATCCTCAAATATTTTCCAACATCCCCTATATTCTAAATATTTACTTCTATTTTGGCCTACAAATCCAACGGAGCCCAAGTGCAACTGCTCTCTGTTAGGCCCTATACACATGCGCGTAGACAGAACTACATAGAAGTAGGGAGGGGCAATCGGCCCACTCTCGAAGAATTTTTTTATTTAATTTTTTTAAATAATTTATTTATGTATTTGCCTATCATTTTTAAATATTTATTGTTTGCCTCTAATCCTAAATTCTGACTCCGTCCTTATTAAGGGTTTTAAGATTCGACTTATCAAGGTGGATTTTTTAAAAAGAATAAGGATTAAATGGATCATATATAATTTTTGTTAAAAATTTTGGGGTCGGACTAGTATAAACTATAAAGTTTAGATAATCTCGCGTTAATATATTTACAAAATTAATCTTTTCTTATTTTATAATTATTTTATATAGTATATTTAATATTTTATTATTTCCGGGTCGGAGGGTTTAGTCGGGTATTTGTTACAATTTTGATATTGGATTGAGATTTCTATTTTTCAGGTCGTAACGGCCAAAAGTCCGACCTGTTGTAATCCCTACATGCACTATATTTTAACTTATTTGAATGTACCAAGAAAAAGTATTTTGTCAAATCTCACAACTACTTGTAATTAGTTTAAAAAATACAATATTATTACTAATAATGTATTAAATATTGAAACCCGTAAAGTGTTTTTAGTGGTAAAGGATGATATATTTTATCAAGGTGACCCGGGTTTCAGCACCATGTGTGCGCGTTATTAAAGTACTAAAAAATTGAACAGATATTGTCTTATAATTATATCATTATATTAAAAAATATTAATTATGAAAATTTTATAACAAATATTATTAAAATAACTCTTTGAAAATGGATATAATAAATAAGCTGATGTTGAAAACAGTCTAATAATATAGAATGAGTCTTCCTTTGAACTCAACTAGTTATTACAACTTGTTTTTTACACCTCGATTCGAAATTAAATAACACCATAGAATTGTTCCAACCTCCTAAAAAAAGAATTATGATAATTTAATTGAAGTAATCCATTCCCACTTGGCACATGTAGTTTATAAAACAATTTATATCATACTTAAATGGGATTAATTAATAACACATGATTAAGTGGTTGTTTGGATGCTTTAATTATGGAGATTATAGTGACAAACAATTTGCTAATGAAAGCAAAAACCTAACTGCCGTATTCATTATTGTTGTTCCATTTTAATATCTTTTACATATTGGCTGAATATAAAAAACCCTTTAATTATTCTTTCAATTTATGTTAATGAGATTTAAACATGATCATAAGGATAAATTGATAATAATAAGATAAAAGAGTTCTACTCATGGATGGACCGAAAGAGGATTGGAGGGGGTCGATTCTCTTAAAAATTTAAAATTTCTATATGATTATAAAAAAAATTCACCAACAAGTGTTGGGTGCAGGGCCGGTCTTGGGCTTTTGATGGCCCGGGGCAAATATAAAGAATGGGCCCTAAATTAGAAATTTAAATTACGGTTGTAGGCGTATTTATAGTCATGTTATGTTTTATAGTGGTTGCAGACATTATATAGATGCTTATTCGGTTATTGCGAGTATCGCGGTTGTGAAATCTCTTAATAACATATTCTTTGTGGACATAATAATTGTGGGTATCGCAGTTTCAGATGATGCCGCTACCCATGGGCGAATATAGCATATAAATTGGGAGTGCAATTGACCCCACTTGATTTGTTGGGGTATGAGGTTTTCAAGGAGGTAATATAGATTTTTCATTAATTATATTAGATTTGACTCCACTTAATTTGTTAGGGTATGGGGTCAACAATGCTTATTCTAGTGGTATAAAAATCTTCAATACCATATGCTTCACTCATGACCCCACTATAAGAAAATCCTGGCTCCGCCACTACCGCTATCGTCATGTAACAATCGTTGTTGCGGTCGCATGCCGTTATTTAAATCTTTGTCCTTAATAGCAAGTAACGAAAAAAAAAATTAAGAGTAGCTCTATAATAACAAGTTTTAAAAAATTGGGCCACTAATAACAAAAATTGAAAAAAAAATGAATTTAAAAGTATGCCCAAAATAACAAATATTAAAAAATTAGGTCTCTAACAACAAATATTAAAAAAAGATAAATTTTAAGAATAGACCCATAATAATAAATATTAACAAAAATTAAAAAAATTAAGCCCTAATAATAAATATTAAAAAAATTAGACCATTAAATACAAATATAATTCGAATAAAACTAAAAACGTGAAATTTCCTCGAACGATGGGCCCTGGGCAGGCGCCCTTGTTGTCCTTGCCCAGGGCCGGGCCTGATTGGGTGCATTGGTAAGACACATTGCACTCCTAAGATGAGGACGTGAGTTCGAATTTTAGAGATGACATTTTGGGAGGGGCAACATCACACCTTGAACATGGACAATAAAATAAACATGCATATTATCAAAAAAAAAGAATTTTTTTTATGTATTTCCTATTAAAAATTTATTTTTTTCCTCTTAAAATTTTTTAGGTTTACATTTTCTAACAAAAAATTCTACGTCTGTTCCTGGTTCTATTTAACTTTTTGAGATAATTCATGGTACAATTGACCTATACGAAACATACATTGTCATAACGATGAAAGTTTGCTTTCAAAGTGACATCTTTTTCATTGTAATGGAAATGTACGTGCTCATATAAAAAAACGTGCGGATCCCTTGTCGTTTAAGGAACTAAAAGAAACTGAGATCCTAAATTAGCGTTTCTTACATTAGCTCGACACTAAATGTTAGAAGGATGGTGTCGAAAATGTCCAATTTCATCAAAGTTGGTTCACGTGAAGTGAGTTTAACTTTAAAACAACGACCAATTTTTTTTTTTATATTTTTTTGAAAATAAAACAACGACCAAATTAAATTACAATCTAAAGGAGATGATTAATTTCGATTTAATCGAGTGATAAAGTGTTTGATATTTTACAATATGGTTTGATATTTGAGCATTGCGAATAGAGATTAAAGTTTGAAATACTAAATGACCTAGAACTTGACAAGTTCATTCAAACTGACCCCTTAACTTTTTCTTTCTTCCAAATTAGCTTCTTCACTTGACAAGCTTGGTCAATTTGACCCTAGGGTTTTTTTTATAATAATTTATTGCTTTTTGGGGCCGATTCAACTTAAAAAATGTTCAAGGGTTAATTTGGCTTCAAACAAGTGTAGGGTTTAATTTTAAAAATATTGACAAATTTAGTGATCATTTATGTTTTAAGCAAAAAAAAAACTATAAGAATAGTCCTTCATTTAGAGATTCGATTATAGTCTAGATCAAAGATAGGGTATAATTTGAGGTTTATGAGCAAACATAAATATTTGAAAGTGAAAAATTCGTAAATAATTCAATTCGAGATCAAAAACAGCCCCTCCTACAACTGACATACCTCTGCCCCTGATCTTTTTTTCTCTCTCAATAAACGAAATCACTAGATAAAACAGGAAATTACATCAGAGGCCTCAGGCCAGGAGGCACATTGACAGGCCAATCACTGGGGCAAGACTCGGTTCTAATAGCTTTGGCAACCTAATCAACAACAAAATTACATAAACGAGAAACAAAACTTATAGAGACACCTGAGAAACAAGAAAGAAGAAGAAGAATATCTGACTCGATCGCAGAAGAGTCCCAAGATGATAAACATTTGTCTTCTTTGTGATTGGGTGATTATTCAAGTAGATATTTAAACTCTTGTGGTACAAAGTTAAACACTTCACTACAATTAAAAGTTGTGGCTGTCCGAGATAACTGCCTAATGATACCTAATTCAACACAGAAAATGTAAACAAATGCAAAACTACACAGGGAAACATCTTTTCAAAGTGTGGTTATCACTATCAGACTATCAGTCTCATCTCATACATGCATGTATAAATTTGGCTTAATTATAAAATAAGTGCCCAAATTATGTCATTTTTTGTAATATGTTTTAAAGTATTTTTTTGGTAAAAATAGGTGCCTAAAGTTTTATTTTTTGGTTGAAATATGTGTGTCAATTGACTTTAAAACAAGTCAAAATGAAACTTTAGGCACATATTTTAGCAAAAAAAAACATTTTAGGCACTTATTTCAGCCAAAATGAAATTTTATACACATATTTCAACTAAAAAAATACTTTATGTACCTATTACAAAAAAAGACATAATTTAGGTACTTATTTTATAGTTTAGCCTATAAATTTATGCTAGACAAGAATCGAACTTATGACTTTAGCCCTCACATTGAAATTGTTATTTTTAAGTTAAATTTAACTTTTCACCTCTGAAAAATATTTTTTTAATAAAAAAACAACAAAATAATTTAAAATAAATGTATATAAAAGATAAAAAAATCATTTTTTTGCATAAATACATAGACTACTAGGTGAAATATAACATTTTTATCAGTAATTATGTTAAAGAAAAACCCAGTTAAAAAGATATTCCAAAAACAAAAACAATCCCTTTATTTTTGGTGAGGAAATCAGAATAGTTAAACATGAAAAATAAATGGAAATGTAATTAAAGTTGAGAGAGATTCAGTTCACCACCAAATGCCAATCGTTTACTTTTCAAACTAGAAGACCTTTTTACAAAACAACCAAAAGCCACCGCCCTGGGCATTTCTGTAATATCCCTCTTTCTCCTTCTTTATAGTCTCCTCTTCCCGTCTTACAATTTCCCTCAGCCCGTCTCAACTCGCCGGCGACTCAGTCTTTGCAAACTCTTTTGAATTTGCTTCTTTCTGATCGAGTTTTGAAGTTCGAAGAGAGATGGGGTCGGAGCTGATATACAGAGGCCACGACTCTCAGCCTGTTTCGGATTCGTATTCGCCCAAACCCGATAAACCATGGGCCTCCGTCACCCGTCCGATTCATTACATGCTGCGGGAGCAACGCCTTCTCTTCGTCCTCGTCGGCATTGCTATTGCCACTCTGGTTTTCACCGTCTTCCCAACCTCACCTGCTCCCCACTTCCCCGATTCCATCGCCTACTTCCCCGTCGAAACCCAGAACAAGTTCTCCCACCCGCACCGACTCGGGTTCGGGTCGTATAACCCGACGGGCAAGATTCCGTTGGGGTTGAAACGGAAAGGTTTGAGAATCGTCGTGACCGGTGGAGCCGGGTTCGTCGGGTCCCACCTCGTCGACAGGTTGATAGCGAGGGGAGACACCGTGATCGTCGTCGACAACTTCTTCACCGGCAGAAAAGAGAACGTCATGCACCATTTCGGAAACCCGAACTTCGAGCTCATCCGACACGACGTCGTCGAGCCTCTGCTGCTGGAAGTTGACCAGATCTACCATCTCGCTTGCCCGGCGTCGCCAGTTCATTACAAATTCAACCCAGTCAAAACTATCATATCCTTTTTCATTTTCTAAAATCGCCATAGCTTTTGATTTTGATTTCGATTTATACATTTGTTGTTGTTGTTTTCGTTTCCTTAATGAATGTGTTTCTTCTCCTACAAGACAAATGTGGTTGGGACATTGAACATGTTAGGACTGGCGAAACGAGTCGGCGCAAGGTTCTTGTTAACCAGTACCAGTGAAGTCTACGGAGATCCTCTTCAGCATCCTCAGACGGAAACTTATTGGGGCAACGTTAATCCAATCGGTAAACACTAAACACCCTTTTCTCCACTTGTGTTCGAAAATTTCCGGTCACCGGAAATCGTACGGTCAGCAGGAATTTTATTTGACACGTAGCACATTTTTATTACATGTACAGAACCAGACAGGTAATTTTTGCAGGAAAAGGGGAAATCCTTATTTTAGTAACGGTGAGAAATGGAAATGACAGTAGGGCGACGATTGTGGGATATTTTTTCAAAAATGTGCTTGGTTTACAGTATATTTTAGGATAAACTATATATTGGAGGTAGAGGTGGTAAACGGGTCAATCGGTTTAGGTTCTGTTCGGGTCATTTCAGTTTTAGTTATTTCGGGTCTGATATTTTCGGTTCAGATTTGGTTTTAGTTCGGGTCTATTGTATTTTGAGTCATTTCGGTTTGGTTATTTTCGGTTCAATGAGAGATCATTCGATTTTAATCAAATTTTTAGGTTGGTCAGATTTTTACAGCCTATATATGACTTTATAAAGTCAATATATTTAACATTTTAGTGACTTGTGCGGCTGTTCATATATTATCTTTCTTTATTTCTATTAATCGGGTCCATTCGGTTCGGGTCCATTCGGTTCAACTAAAATCGGTTCAGTTTCGGTTCGGTTTACTTTGAGTTTCGGATCAAATTTCGGATCAGATTTCGGGTTAATTTTCGATTTCGGTTCGGGTCTAGGTTCGGGTAATTCGATTCTCGGGTCAAGTTTGCCAGGTCTAATTGAAGGTCACTAATTTATTAGTAAAGTTACACTTGAGCCACTCAATTAAAGTTTTAGTTACGATACGGTCATTCATCCATTATAAGGTTTGGTATAATGACGATTTTAGTCCTCAAACTTTTATATTCTAAAAATTTAGTCCCAATTCAAAATAATTTACACATCCAATTATCCTCATCATTCTTAAGCCTAAATCAAGCAAAATTCTTCAAAAACCAGTTTGAATGTATGGTGGCAGGTGTCCGAAGCTGTTACGATGAGGGAAAACGAACTGCTGAAACACTGACCATGGACTATCACAGAGGAGCTGGAGTTGAGGTTAGATGAATTCATCTATTGTCATTTCATAACACCAGACTTTTAAAATGAGTATGTAAAACGTTTGAATATTCTTTCTTCCAGGTTAGGATTGCCAGGATTTTCAATACTTACGGACCTCGTATGTGCATCGACGATGGCCGTGTTGTCAGCAACTTCGTTTCTCAGGTGCCCTTTATCCCATTTATTTTCAGTAACTAGTTCTTTAGTGCCTGTAGGAGTGTTAATGTTGATAATTGACTAAACAAGTGCAGGCTTTAAGGAAGGAGCCTTTGACCGTGTATGGTGATGGGAAGCAGACAAGGAGTTTCCAATATGTTTCTGATCTGGTATGTGAACCGAAAGTTTCCATAATCACCTTAGTTTTAGGGTTTAGGTGTAAGGATTAGAATGTAGGGATAGTTGTTTCAATTTAAGGTTTAGGGTTGTATTAAATTATGGATAAATATTCTATACACAGGCGGTGGAAACTGAAAATTTTCATAAGTGACTTAGTTTTAGGGTATCGTGAGTTAGTTTAGGGTTTAGAGGTTTAGGTGTAGTAGTTAGAATTTAGGGATAGTTGTTTCAATTTAAGGTTCAAGATTATAATTTAGGGTTTATAGGTTAGGGTTTAGATTTTAGGGTAATATGGTGAGGATTTAGGGTTATAAACTTATAATATAGGTTAAACCTTAAATCCTAACCATATTATCCTAGAATCTAAACCCTAAGTTATAACCGTAAACCTTAAATTAAAATAACAATCCATGAATTCTAAACCCCTGCACCTAAACCACTAAACCCTAAACTAACTCCCTATACCCTAAAACTAAGGCGCTTGTGGAAACTTTCAGTTTCCACCGCCAATGTATAAGATATTAATCCTATATATAATTTCAACCTAGGGAATGCTAACTTCTGCAATAAAGAGCTTTAAGTTTTAACTGAAAGGATCTTATTTTTTCTCTGGTTCTGAAACTTTGTTTGAAGAGTGTTGGTGAAACATACACCATGTGACTTTGTACCAAAATGAATGCCCTAAAGGGGACCGTCGAATTTTAATTGTCTCATAGTTTGGTCTGAAGCATGCATCAGTGAACAGAACTGATATTTCTTCATACCAGTTTGTTGATTGCATCATTATGTATGGTTGACATAATGTGTTGAACCAGGTGGAGGGGCTCATGCGGTTGATGGAAGGGGAGCATGTTGGACCTTTCAATCTTGGAAATCCGGGTGAATTCACAATGCTCGAGCTTGCCGAGGTATGTGTGATTTGCAACAATTTGAAAGTTGTGGGGTGAAATGTTCTTAAGCGCGCAATATCTTTCGATTTTATTCTTTAAAACAGAAATTGAAGATTGTTACCTACTTACAGGTTGTCCAAGAAACTATTGATCCAAATGCAAAGATCGAGTTTAGACCCAACACTGAAGATGACCCACACAAGAGGAAACCGGATATCGCAAGAGCCAAAGAGCTGCTCGGCTGGGAACCCAATGTCTCCCTCCGAAAGGGTCTCCCTCTAATGGTTTCGGATTTCCGGCAACGTATCTTCGGTGACCGGAAGGAGGGAAGAAATACCAAAAACAGTGAATCATCATCTTAATGTGGCAATGCCATAAACATGTATACATAGAATAGTTTTTTTGGAGGTTTTCCTTTTTGACATGCATTTGCATCTTTGTAATTTCCATGTCTGTTATCCCTGTAAGCTTTGCACATCCAAAACAATAATATTTCACCAGATTTTTAACATTGAGAAAAACACCTAATTCTCTTTGGCATAAGCTGACTAAATCGAATTAAAAGAAAAAAAAGCCCTAATATAATGAAAAATTAACCAAATTTGTAAGTTCTTTTACCACGGATGAAGCTTGAGCAATGCCAGTTAAACCTGCATACCAAATCAACAAAATTTGATTTAAGAAATTTTATGAATTTTGTTTATATCATTATCAAATTTTAAAATTAAAAAGTACATGTACTAAAATAATCAAACTATAATATATAAATTAAATTCATAATTTAAACATAGTACAGAAAATAATTGTAGAATTTAACAAGTTATTTTTATCGGGATTAATACAAGTTTTGGTACTCAACTTTAGTTTTTATTTACAATATAGTGCTCATCCTTTTATTGTTGGTATAATTGGATATTTATTAATAAATATTCTTAACTATTTGACAATACATACGCCTTGCAGATAAAGTGATTAAACTCGGATTTTTTAAGATAAACATCATATGCTTTTCGACTATGGGTTCAATTTTTTTATCATATTATGACAAAATCATTATAGTAATTAGAAATTTAAGCAAAAATAAGCTAGACGGTCTGAAAGATTTACTTTTTTTGGTATATTAAATCATTGATATTTAAGTGATTGTTTGACAAATTCAGATCGTGTATTGCATATGTCTATCATGAGGACGATCCTCTCAATCTAATTTGATTTATTAACAATATAGAAATTCGAACATTTGACCTTATTTATATAATGTTTCATCTAGGGGTGAATAAGCCTCTACTCGAAAAAAACTAAATTTTTTGACTCGACTCGAGACGGAAAAACTCGACCCGTCTTGATTCAACTCGAAAATGCATAAACACGGCTCGAAAAAATTTCAAATAAAGTTTAAGTTGTAAAATGAAAATTCGAATAACTCGAAATATTTAGTAATTAGTTGATTGATTTTTAAGTTCGAGTCGAGTTGCTCTATTTTTCTTGATTTATATATACCAACATAAAAAACATGAAGAAATATAAGCCACACATATGAAGAAATATGTATTCATATCTTATATGATTACTGAAATTCGTTTAAATTTGAATCAAATTGTATTATAACATAATAAATAATTATAATTAAATTTGTAAAAGAACTAGAGCTCGACTCAAATTTCATAAACTCGAATCGAACCTAACAAATTTAAACAAAATCTGAGTTGTAAAATATGACACGTCAACTCAAATAACTCAAAATTTTGTGACCCGACTCGACTCGATCGAACGCTCACCCTAATTTCACACAACTAAAAATTAATTGACCGTGGTAAGATTAATTTGAATTGGATCAGAACAATTGCTGTTCATTTTTGGCCCAAAACTTAGAAACCGAATAAGAATCCTGAAATACCCTAGACTCGAAAATCCATATATAGAATCCGCCTATAAACATTTGAAACTTCTCCGCCGTTGATTATCTCCAAAATACGCAGCGGCAGCTAAGGTGCTGTCTCTAAACCTGCCTTCCTCTTCATTGGTTATCTTCCTTGCGTTTTTTAATTGATTTGACTCGTCCTAAATGCAGTGAGTTGGTGCTAAGATGAGTCGTGGAGCAGCAGCCGGACCCAAGGGGAAGAAGAAGGGAGCGACCTTCACCATCGACTGTTCTAAGCCGGTCGATGATAAGGTCATGGACATTGCCTCACTCGAAAAGTTCCTCCAGGAACGGATCAAAGTCGGCGGCAAAGCCGGTGCTCTCGGTGATTCCGTCACTATTACACGCCACAAGAGCAGAATCTCCGTCGTGTCGGACTCCGACTTCTCCAAGCGGTACATTCCCCGTTTCCGTTTTCCTCTTTTAGCTGTAACATAGAAATAGCATGTGTGCCGCATCTCTGAAATCTGGATCTTGAAAACGGCTTTGAATCCTAGTAAAAAATTGTTGAACTTATTTAGGTTCATGGTTAAGGTCGGTGATTACAATTTTTAATGCTTGTTTCTCTGAACATTCGCAGTGGCCGCCTGAGAGCTTTCGCCTTCGCCGTGCTTGAGAGTTATTGCTGCTTTAATCCTTCCTTGAATGTCTGAGTTTTAGGCACTTGTTCATATAAATTGAGTTGAACCTGATGGTATGGGTTTTAGCTTTGTAAATTAGGGCTTTTTTATCATGTGAAGAATTTTGATAACTTATAGCTGCGTAGTATTATGGATGTGATTGGCTTTAATGTTAAGGTCAATGATAACAATCTTAAGGCTTGTTTCTCAAAACATTCGCAGAGTGGCCGCCTGAGAGCTTTCGCCTTTGCCGGGCTTGAGAGCTTCTGCTGCTTTAATCCTTCCTTGGATGTCTGAGTTTTAGGCATTTGTTCATATAAATCGAGTTGAACCTGATGGTATGGGTTTTAGGTTTGTAAATTAGGGCTTTTTTTTATCATGTGAAGAATTTTGTTAACTTATAGCTGCGTAGTATTATGGATGTGATTAGGTTTAATGTTAAGGTCAATGATGACAATCTTAAGGCTTGTTTCTCAAAACATTCGCAGTGGCCGCCTGAGAGCTTTCGCCTTCGCCGGGCTTGAGAGTTATTGCTGCTTTAATCCTTCCTTGGATGTCTGAGTTTTAGGCATTTGTTCATATAAATCGAGTTGAACCTGATGGTATGGGTTTTAGGTTTGTAAATTAGGGCTTTTTTTATCATGTGAAGAATTTTGTTAACTTATAGCTGCGTAGTATTATGGATGTGATTAGCTTTAATGTTAAGGTCAATGATGACAATCTTAAGGCTTGTTTCTCAAAACATTCGCAGTGGCCGCCTGAGAGCTTTTGCCTTCGCCGGGCTTGAGAGTTATTGCTGCTTTAATCCTTCCTTGGATGTCTGAGACGATTTGTAGTTGTTTGTTGGAGCCAAAAGATTCAGCTTTTGGTTTCTTTACATTTAAGATTGAGTTTTAGTTGACTTGATTCTTGGGGTTTCTGTTTTGTTTCCAGGTATCTTAAGTACTTGACTAAGAAGTACTTGAAGAAGCACAATGTTCGCGATTGGCTCCGGGTGATTGCCTCCAACAAGGACCGTTCGATCTACGAACTCCGCTACTTCAATATTGCCGAGAATGAAGGGGAGGAGGAAGAATGAAAAAATCAGTTTAGTGTTTTCCCTAGTTACCTCCTTTTATCTATTTCAGGTTTTTATTTTCTGGTTGTTCTTTAATTCTTACTCGATTTCCAATGAAGTTTTGGTTGCGGATTATAAGCTCCTAATTTACCTTCAACCTTGCTATTTAGTACTTACCAGTGGCCTCAGATTTTTGCTTGCTAGTAATTTTGATAGTGATAGCTGTCAATTTTCGTCTTACTCGATTTCGGTATGAAATTGGGTTTGTGTAATTTTTTTTAATTGGGGTTTGTGTAAATTACTGTTGTAAAAGAAAACTTGTATCACAAGTAATTATTTAGACTAACTGGACTCTAAATCTTGAATTATTTAGACGGTTGTAAAAACAATAAGTTTGTATATGAAATAATTACCCTTAATTATTTAGACTATATTTTTAAGGATTAATATCTTATACACTGGCGGTGGAAACTGAAAGTTTCCACAAGCGCCTTAGTTTTAGGGTATAGGGTGATAGTTTAGGGTATATGGTTTAGGGGTTTAGGTGTAGGGGTTTAGAATTTAGGGATAGTTGTTTCAATTTAAAGTTTAGGGTTATAATTTAGGGTTTATAGGTTAAAATTTAAATCCTCACTCTATTACACTAAAAACTAAACCCTAACCTATAAACCCTAAATTATAACCCTAAACTTTAAATTGAAACAATTATCCCTAAATTCTAAACCCCTACACTTAAACCCCTAAACTCTATACCCTAAACTAACACCCTATACCCTAAAACTAAGGCGCTTGTGGAAACTTTCAGTTTCCACCGCCTGTGTATAGGATATTTATCCTATTTTTAATTTTTTTTTTTTGGTGAAATTAATATTTAAAGATTTTGGTCAAACAAATGTTTAAAATATAAAAGCTTATATTACAAATGAATACTTAATGAATACTTTTAAGTATTTTAATTTAGATGTTTAAACTATTTTTTAAAATACTTAAAATATACTTTTTGGTTTCAAAACAAAAACTTATATTAGAATAGGTACAGAGTTTAAACCTTAAATTTGCTACCTTGTTTGTACATAATTCTCGAAACAAGCGAAGTCTTTACCGAGACAAACAAATTTCCAAATGCTTTCCAAAAATTGCAAATAATCCCACGATGTTTTCCGTCG
Organism: Hibiscus tridactylites; assembly: GCA_958450335.1. Taxonomy (NCBI): domain Eukaryota; kingdom Viridiplantae; phylum Streptophyta; class Magnoliopsida; order Malvales; family Malvaceae; genus Hibiscus; species Hibiscus tridactylites. Next base: position 106,289,094 of record OY288269.1, read on the forward strand.
CCTGAGTGCCGTTTTCGTCATTCCGAAAATAACCAAAAAATTCTCTGTCCACGATAATCCCGTTCTCTGTCAAAAATTACAGAAGAGATGCAGGCAACGAGGTCGTACTCGCGCCGCAAAGTGGCACCAGCTGCCACAGATGGCGGTGATTCCGGCGACAAATTGGAACAGCTCCTCCTGTCCTCCGCCATTTGTGACGGCGACAAATTTAAACTTGTAACATAAACATTAAAATTTAACACTATTCGGGTCTTTCTTAATTGGTGCAGATTAGGAAAAATTTAATACAAAATTTGCTACAGCTACATTCAGAATAATAAATCAAAACCCTAAAATTAATATACTATCATTCTCCCGCCCCATCTAAAATCACTTGATGATCATCTAGCTTCATAAGCTTATGGCCTAAGCTCACTCGATTAAAAATAACATAAAAGCACTTAAAAAGGAAATTTATGAGATTTAGTTGCTCGTCTTTCATTGTTTGTTGGTCTTGCCCGTAGCACCTTTGCCTCTGTTTTTCTTCGGTTTTTGCGCTCTCCGTTTGTTATCCTCGGATTTTTCATGAGGATGCACCTCCTCAAACTTGATCGGTTTTATAATTACCCCAGGTTTCTTCACCACCTGTTTATGAAAACAAGCAAGGTGAGTAGGTACGATTATAATTAATGCATGCGACGACAATATAGGAGCGGGGCGGGAGGATTAAAATGGAGAAGAAGATGAATATCTGAAATAGCTTCGTGAGTTGACGCTATTTTACAAATCTCTACTATGTCCACCTAGTAAAAGAAGTACACAAGCCAAAGTTTTGAGTATGATTTTGAGAAAATTGAACTTACTTCTGGCCGATTAAGACTTCTGATTGCGGTTTCTGGGTTCGATTCAGATCCAATCGGCATGCGCATACTTTGTTCAAAAAGTTCCTTGGATGTGAAAGGGTAGGGCAAAGTTTTTGTTTGCAATTTCTCAGCCTGCCAAATACAATTACAGGGAACTTAGGATAATCATTTTATAACCAGAAAGCGAGCAATTGAACTATATGTCCAAAACAAAACAAAGAGTGTCATATAACATCTCTTATTCGAATGCATGAAATTTGTATATCTTGGAAATGACCTGATTGGATCTTCAAACATGGAAAGGGAAACTGGGAAAGTCCCTTACCTCAACTGTAGTGAGATAGGAATGGAACTCCTTCATCGAAAGAAATAACAGGCTTCATGGAGGAAAGCCAAGGCAGGCAGGTTTTCTATTTACTCAGGTAAAATGAGCAGTATATACACGGATAGGTTTTACCAGGAACATTGTAAATTGTAATGTGATATACCAAGGAGTTAGGGGTTTGTTGTTTAGGTATTTTGAATGTAAATTGTAATGTGTCACTTACCAAAAAAACAAAAACAAATATGTACTTGAGATGAAAATTGAAGAACAAAACTAAGCTACTTACCTTTTTATCCACCTTTTCGGAGATAATGACATGCTTAAGATGTGCATCCTTCCTTCTCTTAAGAGTTTCTTCCCGCTTCAGCTTGGCGTCTTCATGTTCTTTAAGCATCCAAGAAGGCAAACCCTTTTTTTGCTGTACATCAGTCCATTGGCCCCAACCAGGGAGCAAAACAGGTTTATCTGGTTCAGGGTTTTCCTCATTCAAGATCTCTTGTTTATCCCTTTCAAATTCTTCTTGCACATCATCCCCAGCAAATGCAAGTCGGATGAGTTCTGATTGAGAAGGGAGTTCATATGATTCCTTGGGGCCTGACGACAAAATACCATCAACCATTTGTTGTCCACTCTCTGAATCGCTTTCCTCTTCTCCCTCCTTCAGAGTTTCCAAGAAAAGGAACGGAACAATAAGTGCCGAAACACACAAAAAGTAAAGCAAACTTAAAAGTACCAGAAGGATCAAACCTCTTTGTCTTGATTATGCGCAATAGGTTCCTTGACTTCAGGCAACTTCTTGACATTTGTAACAACTCCATTCCCACTTTTCATCTGTGATTGCATACAGACCAGTTAGCATGAAAAAACAGCTTACTCAGGATTAAGGAATATTTGAAGTGATAGAAAAGAATAATAACCTTTCTCCATGAGTCAGAAGCAAAAATAGCAACATCATATGTTGTTTTTGAACCGGGATCTCCAACGACATCTTCAAAATTCTGTGATCCAAAACAGTAGAATATTTATTACTGTTGCAGGCTAAAAGAATAGAAAAACAGAAGGCTGCAAGAAAATCAGAAGAGCTATTACCTTGTACACAGCAACATCGGTTGCTTCTTTACTATCATAATTAGGGCCAACATCCTTCTCAACATTATTTCTTCTGCCACCCTCAATGTTAATATACTCGTTGGCTTTGAAATCATCTTCACTATCACTGTTACCATAATAATTATCCACTTTCATCGTATCAGTTTTGGTCTTCTTGTTAGAATCTGGAACTTCACTATTAGCCCTGCCAAAGACCCTTCTACTACTTGTAGTGGCAGGTTTAGAATTTGCTGCACCATTTGTACCCTCCAATTGTTCATACTCCTCAAGGGCAAGCTTAGCTTCTTCCATTGCTTCTTCCTTTCTTTTCTTCATTCCACGAACCTAACACATAACAAATGAGGCAGAAAACATCAGGATAAGATAAACAAATACAACTTATAGGTATCTTTGATGGTCCAAATGAAAAATACAGCAAAAAATACCATGAAAGGTAAAGAGAGAACTCCAGAATTGGGCAATTCTTCATTGTCTTCTAATACTTCCAGTGTTTTCTCTTTTGCTTTTTCTAGCAACTCGGATGCCCTATCCTCGTTTGAACCCTCGTCATCCTCGTCGCTACTGCTATCACTGCCACTACTACTGTCGTTAACAGTGTTAATTTTTCTTGTCAGAAGAGCATGATGGTGAAGCTGTTCAGCCATAGCTGCTCGAGTACCTTCATCCTGGGCATTCAAACCACGCTCTAAAATACGCCTTGCCCACTTTGACTTATTTTTGTGCTTCAAAGTCATTCGCTCCTGCATCATAAAGGAAAAATATCAAGATTAAACATTTGTTATTTATTGTTTGGTAAAGCACAGATGAAAGAACAATGTTTGAGAATAGAAAATTTATTTAAACAAAGGAAAATGATTGATTACCTCTGCCCTTTTAAACTCTTGCTTCCTAGCCTGTTCTTTGGCTGCCTCTGGATCCATCAACATTTCTACGGATGCCACTTTCAGCTTATCCTTATTTTTTAAACGATGAAAGGTTTTGGACTTGATCTTTTTGATGCGTTTCTGCTTCATTTCATGACGGAAAAGAAGGCTGCGCATTTTTGCAACATGATCCCGGTGTTTCATGTAATCTTCTTCGGATATCTGCCAAGCATTGATGAAAACCAAACCCACTTGAAAAATCTTCATGATCTTAAACAACTAACACATTTTATGCACTGACAGACGAACACTCGCAGAATATTCAATGCAACAGAACAAAAACCATGAGAGGATCCAAGTCCGTCCAAATACCCAGAAAATTACAGCCATCCAAAAGCCATTGCATAAGGATAAAAAGTTTAAAGACCCATTTGTTTTTTTATACAGGAGAAGTTCAAAAGAGTGATAAGCTATAAAATCTAAATATTCAACCTATGTTTTGCTCCTAATATGGAAAACCCCTTTCATTCACACAAAACATTATAATCTCAGCTGATTTCCAAAAAATTAATCAAATTCTAATCCACACTAGTCAGAACCAAATTGGGAAGCCTTCTGAGTTCTCTATTAGAGAAACCATGATATGAGAGCACGAATATTTCTGAATTTTATTAAGTGAAAAAACAGCCCAACAGTAAACATTAAAATGAAAATTGAGTCCAACATCCACAGAAAGATACTTACTATCTGCAAGCAGACATTAAAAGCCATGTTTTTTATGTTAGATAAAAGATGGGTAAAAGCACTTAAGTGAATCCCAGAATCTCCAAAACTCTAAAGAAGCTGTACACCAATAAAGTATACCTTGATTAAGACAGGCAATGCATTAGCGTGGTCAATATTCTCTTAATTCAAATATTAAGATGAAATTCTTCACAAATGTTCGGGAAAAGTTACTCAGGAAGGAGAAGTTTGTGATAAAAAGCTTATGATTAGCAGAGGCAGGCATTTTGTAAACCTATGAAAGCAATCAAATGCCACGCTGAATGAACAAGGAAGCCATAAAATGCCCATACCTTATTTAATTCCAGAAGTTTGGAACCATCTGCTTTATGAGCTTCCATAACTTTGTCATCATAAACCAAAGAAGCAATTTTCTTTTCAAACTCGGTTCTAGGCTCAAATTCAGAAGCTATTGCCCCTACAGTTGAAAATCCCAAGTCTACGTCTTCACCGAAAAAAACAGTAGGAGCTTCTCTATTCCTTTTGACCAGATGTTCCCACTTTGTAATATCTTTCTTTGAATGTTCATACACCGCCATCCTCTCCAATTTCTCTCTATCTGCCTTCGGAAGAGGAGCTTGAACAGATGCAGACTTTCTATCCACATGTTGCATTCTTTTTCTAAGTTTGCTATATCCCGGTTTTCCTTGAATAGGATCCAAGAGATCTTGAACTGTAATGTGGCCATCACCCTGAAGAACATCACGAGTAGGGTTGTATTCCGACTCAGGATGTGCCTCAGATATAACCCTGTTATTCCTCTTCTTCTTGTCTGCAACCACCCAAAAAAATCTTATCAACTGAATAGTAAAGAGTATAAAGGTAACTAACCCAATGCCTGCAAGAATAGTTCCCCCAAAATTTTCTTCTGGACAGTGTTAACACATTTTTAAACCACGGATGGCATGCTTACATGCGGCAATTCAATCAAAATACCATGTTTCAATTTAATAGAAAAATAAAGTTCTGATTGGCAAATATGATAACAAGACAAAGATCTCCGCGCAAAATGCAGGCTGCCCCAGTGTCAGATAGATATCAAACTTGTTCTGAGGACATTCATTACAATCTCTCAAAAAACAAATTGGTGGCAACTTTTAATTAACAATAAAAGACAGTATAATTAATTGAAAACATGAATAAGATTTAAAATCTATCAATTAGAGTCCTATGACCATTAACTAACATAGGCCGCCGAACTTGGTAGATCAGTAGATGCCATACTAATCCAACAACACGAATTCAACAAATTCTTACCTCCAAAGGCATCAGTTGACATTCCAGTGATCCCTTGCAACATCCTCAAGTGCCTTTCATCATCTTCATTTCCACTACCCTCATTTCCATCGACACCAAACTCGTCGTCGTCCTCTGATGACACATTTTCATCCTACATAAAAAAAAGAAAATACTGATAAACACAAAACAACACCAGAGTATGCATGCACTGCATAAGATTGTTAATTATATGTGCCTAATTGTGAAGTATAGGAATTTGGATCTCACTTTGGAAAGTATGGAATTTCTACTTACGCACTAATAGCTAAATTTATCATGAAACAAGATTGGAATAAAATTCACTTAAACGAGCTAACAAGAAAGAAGAAAACCTTAAAATCTTTAGGGAGCTCATATTGATAGTTCTCAACAGGATCGAAACGGCGGTTCTTCCGGGACTCTTCTTGTGGCACTTCTTCCTCGTACTCATAAACATCGTATCCAACATCAGAATCAATGCCATCATCACTGTCGGAAGAGATTCTAGGGTTCAGGCGATCAAGCTCCGTTCGTAGCGCAGAAGGTAAGCGAGGACCTTTCCCTTTACTTACCGTATTGTTTTTATTCGTATTCTTCTTTGAATTCATATTCTTCTTAGAATCCTTTTTGAACTTTTTGTTGTTTTTGAATTCACCGCCTCCAGCCCGCTCTTTCCGCTTTTTATCCGCCATGCCTGACTAACCAGAGATAGAGTAACAAGCACTACGATCGAATGCAGAAAATCAAATATAGCAGAGCAATGCGAGGGCAGGTAGCAGATTACTCTCAATCGTATAACTAATTAGAAATATTTCTAGTTAAGTTTAGGGTTTCAAAAATTAAATTAGGAAACTTGGCGGCGGGATGTGCGAAGGAAGATAAGAGTAGCTCCGCAAAATTTAAACAAATATTAGTAAAACTTTTTCAAAATGTAATTTAGGCTTAATAGTCAAATAGGTGACCAAATTACACTCTCTTATTAATTAGGTGTCTAAACTATTTTTCAGTCTAAATAGGTGCCTAACATTTCATTTCGTGACTCATTTAAGGTTTTCTGTTAAGTCTTACCATTAAATGTCACATGTCGCTTCTTGAAAAATTCAAAATGATGTTAAAAATAAATAAAATTAATAAAACAAACTAAAAATATATCTTAAAATTTTTAAATATTTTCAAAATAGTCTCTAAATCTCTAAACTCCAAATCCAACCACTCTCACCAGAATTGACCGCGTGATGGATTAAAGCGCCATCCCCTCGCCGAGCAACCCACACGTCATTCGTCGCCTCTCTTGTCGCAAATCGTTCTAAAGAACCATTCAACAATTTTGACGGTTCGTACGGCGTCGGTCAATTTTCGACGATGAGGTGGTGAAAAAATGATCGTGATGGTTCGGCGACCGATGTGGTGGGTGGCCTATAACTTTATTATCTTTGTAATAAAAACTTTAGTCGCTTTCTCTTAAATTTCTGTCGCCTATAATTTTATTGTTCTTGTTTTGGTTGGTGGTCGATTGTTTTTAGTATTGATTGTCGACCATCGGGTCTATTATTTTTCTTGTTTTTTTTATTTTAATAAGAATCTCTACCTTTTTGGCATGCGTTTTATTTGTCATTGTGACACATTTTTCTTTGACTTTTTTTGTGGTTCGTTTCATCTGTCCTTATGCTATGATTTCAGTATACCTTAGCAGTCGGTTGGTATAGAGATCTTCACGATACTAATCTCTGATTATGATTCTATCAGTAGTCTTAGAAAGATGGATCTTCACTCGGTTGATGGTTGGTTGTCGATGTAATCAGACATGAGTAGCGGAGCAATCTGACTAATAGCTTGGTTTGCTCATCACTCATTTTTCACTCGTAAAACGTCTCGTTTAGATGTATAGAAGGAGATTCATAAAAGGTTTCTGAATTTTTGTATGATATTCTCGGTAGAAGTGTATATTTTTCTTTGCACTATTGTAAAAAAAAATAGTGGACTTATTTTTTTGTATGTATTGTATTGTATTTTTTATGATAGATTAATAAAATTCAGATATCATTGTTTAAAAAAATTAAGACTTGACCTAGTTGAGTGATTTGAACCGAAACTTCGTCACATGGTTAAGCTCGGCCCTTATAAAGCTACTGGCTAAATCTCAACTAAGCCTAATATAAAAATTGGGTTGAACTTGAACCTTAAAATGGGCCTAACACTCATCAGTCCGACAACAACTAAGAACATATTCAAAAGTTGTTTAAATTCGACATTTAAATTTTAGGTTAGATTGTAATTTTAATATTAAATTAATTTAATATGTCTAGCCACTCTAGCCCTTGGTAATTTTACTATACCCATTAAATATGGACACAGTAAAAAGTGAGTGTTGTTTTTTTTTAAAAAATTCGAATTCGAGCATCTTATCTGCATGGTGTGTGTACGTTTTAAGAATTAAGAATAAAAAATAGATACCATAATGTTTAATATATATGTATATTCATGATACTTATCGAACCAATTAAGAGAAAGACAACAAAGTTATTGTGCTCAATTTTTTGAATGGTTAAAGGTGATTACGAGGTAGTACCTATTCATACATAATCTCAACCCTTTGACAATAGGTATACACTTTGTAAACTAAGCGATTTGAACTCGTGTCTCCTAGGATGAATATCGTCTCGTTTTCCACCGGGATACTTGTTGGGTTAATATCACATTTAATACGTATGTTTTAATAAAAACATATGATGTGATATTTTTAAAATGTCCAATATGATACTTATACTTTAAGAAATGTTCAATATGAATATACGATAACTAAAATATCATTATATGTATTATCATGGTACTTGGATTAACATCGTTAATAAATGATGTACCTTAACTATCACTTCATTTATTATTGTGGTATCTCGGATAAGGATGAAAATTCTATGTCCCTTTTCGGTGTCTTTATTTATGCCCCACGCTCAAAATTAGGTTTAGAGTTTAGAGTTTTAAGTTAGGGGTTGTGGTTAGGGTTTAAGAAATTTAGGGTATGATGTATTTCTTAAGGTATAGAGTGCAAGATTTAAGATTTAAAATTTAAGATTATGGCTTGTAATTTAATTTTATAGTGTTTTTTTATATTAGGGCATAAATAAAAGCACTGAAAAGAAGCAGAAGATTTAATCCTCATTTAATATCGTTAGTTAATGTTGAACCAATAAATGAAAATTCACATGTACTACATTCAATATTTTGTTAAATTACATATATCACATTAGATATTTCAAATCTAACGTAGTATTTCCCCTGAATTATTTACTAGGTATTGGTATAATCTTTTTTATATAATATAATATAATATAATGATACTTCACTATTAAAATATTTGTCACTTTTAGTGTCTCTTTTTATGTCCAACACTAAAAAAATAAATTCTATGCTCTAATCCTAAATTCTAAACTATAACTTTTAAACTTTACAAAATACACCTTACCCTAATCTCCTACACCATAACCTTAAGCAATAACCATACAATTAAATTTTTAGTGTTAAAAAATAAAAAGAACCACCGAAAAAAATTACATAATTTTTATTCCTTTAAAGAGGGCATGTATTTATTGTATGATAAAGTGTCACGTATAAATAATTGTTCAAGGAAAGTGGTTTATTCACTGTTAAACTGCTAAGGTAATTCTTGCTTTCCTTGTCGTCTGATCTTGAACAAGTTCACTACACTTGCACAAGGTGACACGGGCTTAAAACCCCAGAGCACCAAAGTTGGCTGTTGCGGCTGCTGATCCGCGAGCGAAGTCTCTTCTTATTAGACATGTCGACGTCCGTAATCCAAAGACGTGAAGATACTATATTCCTGCAGGTCAGCTTCAAACAATAACATCTCGATACAACAATATTTTTACTTACAAATATATATTCATGAAGAAGAACTTGCAGGCGACGGGAAAGGGAGCACATGTAGGTAAAAGTCGAGGAACTCGTGTTGGAGAAGGGGAGCACGTGCAACAAGGCAAAAACAATGCACTCTTTGCACGTGCCCTGCTTCTCCAACAGGAGAACCTCACCTGCTTAAACATCTCCACACCATGAATGAGTTTCACAACGTGTGCGCGCGTGTGCGTGTGTGTTTTTTTCAACTTTTGGCTCTCGAGATGTAGAAGCGATGTTCCGAGGGACTCGAGTATTTATAAGTGCGACCGAGCAAGAGAGAGAGAGAGACGAAGAGTTATAATACGGAGATCGAGTGTGCAGAAAGAGATATCAGCCATAACCTGCAAACCCGAAGTCATTACTTGTTTGAATCAGTTTTTAAACGATGATGTCTTTAGACATACGACTCGATTCGACTTCGAATATAATTATAATTCAATACGAGTAATATGTGTGACAATATATATATATATATATTATATAATACTGCCATTACTATGCAATCATAGTGATGAGCAGAGAAATTCAAAGTAGAGACATCTAAGGAAGAAGAAACGGGTCTTGTCTGCCTTGATTTCACACCACCACTTTTGTTTCCTTACAGGATCCAAAGACACAGACACCTACAACCACAAGGCTCTAAAACCCTATCCCCCACCGGGGTTATTACCCAAATATGGTCCGTAGATTTTTTTATTCCAACAATGTGGTCCTCGTTACTTTATTTCCCGATCTATGGTACTTTAATGTTCAAAATCAGAAGTCGGATAGATTTCACATCGACTTTGAACAACATTTTCAAAAAAAAAAAGTTTAATTATTAGAGTAAGTTAGATTACAATCCGACTTCAAACAGTATTTTGAACAAGTGGTGTGCATGGGATAAAAATCTTCTGCCCCTTTTCAGTGCCGCTGCTTATGTCACAACACTAAAAAACACAACAAAATTAAATTTTAAGCCCTAACCCTAAATTCTAAATCCTAAACCCTACACCCTATGCCCTAAAAAACACACATTACCCTAAATTCTCTAAACCCTGACCATAACCCCTAATTTAAAACCTTAAACTTAATTTTGAGTGTGGAGGCATAAGTAGGGGCACCGAAAAGGGGTAGAGGATTTTCATCCGTGCATGAGTAGGTACATTTCAATGAAGGAAGTCTTGAACTTTATTTTTTAACATTTTCTGGTAAATTACTGTTTAAAGTCGAGGTGAAATTCATCCGACTTCTGGTCTTGAACAGTAAAATACCATAGATTGGGAAATAAAGTTATGAGGACTACATTGTTGGAATAAAAAAATCTAAGGACCATATTTGAGTAATAACCCCCTATCCCACCTTTGGATCAAGAATCTGGTGTCATCATATCAGGTCCCACCACCTTGTATGGCCCCATTTTGTAGGGGGTAAACCGGCCGGTCCCACTCTCCCATCCCCTTAGAGGAAAAGAACCTGTTGATGCAATGAGGCAGAGAAGAATAATGTAAGAGTGCACGTAGGCTTTGCGTGTTGCCGTGTTGGGTGCAAACGTGCAAGCTTTTTTGAGTATGGTGTGGGTATGAACGAGCCTACCCCCATAATTCTTGACACGACATAATATAAATTAATAAAAGTATAAATATTCTATACACGGTAGAAACTAAAAGTTTTCACAAACGTCTTAGTTTTAGGGTATAGGGTCTAAAGATTTAGGCGGTTAGAATTTAAGAATAGTTGTTTCAATTTAAGGTTTAGGGTTATAATTTAGGGTTTATAGGTTAAAACCTAAATCCCATATTACCCTAAAAACTAAACCCTAAATTATAACTATAAACCTTAAATTGAAACAACTATCCCTAAATTCTAATCTCCTACACCTAAACCCTTAAATCATATACCCTAAACTAACTCCATAACCCTAAAACTAAAGCGCTTGTGAAAACTTTCAGTTTTTACCGTCAGTGTATAGGCTGTTAAACCTTAATAAAATATCAGAAATATACATACGATTATAAGTATACGAATGTGTGGTTTTTGAAGTGAGAAAGTGGTTTCCTTGTTTGAATGGAGAATGGATGGGGCTCCATATGTTGATATGATTCCCTATTATCTAGAGTAGGGCAACGACTTTAACTCCAATGAAGAAATTTTTTAGGTTTAATCATTACTTCATTAGTATTCGACTTATTAATGGATCATATCAGATTTTGCAGATGCTCAATACATTGATAACCCTCTTAACTTAATTTTCACCGTTCATAAAGTTATGACTCGAATCCTAACCTTACTTAAAGGATCTAGTCTCATTCTACTAGACCAACTAATTAATGGATGGAAATCTTCTACCCCTTTTCGGTGCCCCTATTTATGTCCACACGCTTAAGATTAGGTTTAGGGTTTAGGGTTTTGGGTTAGGGGTTGTAGTTTGGGTTTAGAAAATTTAGAATATGATGTATTTTTTAGGGTATAAGGTGTAGGGTTTAGGATTTAAAATTTAAAATTAGGGCTTTAAATTTAATTTTGTAGTATTTTTTAGTGTTTGACAAAAATAAAAACACTGAAAAAGGAAGATAATTTTTATCCCTAATTAATAGCCTTAGTTTTCCATATATTTCAAAAACCTTGATGACCGTGATTTTAATGCATGTAACATGCAAGCAAAGCAATCTCTACAAGGAAAATAAATTCAAATCGTGTAAACTTTTGAAAGGATGAAGCAAAAGTGTACAGATATCAAATTCGGAATAGTATAAGATATCGGTAAATGAGACGAGACAGATCGCGAGCTACTCAAGCTCGATTTAGTGAAAGTTCGGTCAATACTTGATTCGATTAGACTCGACTCGAGTTCTTAACGAACCGAGCCGAGCTACTTGATACTCGACTTGAAAAGTTCGCGAACTACTCGAAAATATAATAAATTATTTTTAAAATTTTAAAATTAAAGTGAACTAAAATGTAGGTTGAGTGTTTTTAGTTATTATGTTATGTTAGTTTAATTTTTAGTTTAACTTTCTTTATATTTTCATGTGTACTTTTTTCCTCCTACTAGGATTATGGGTTTTTAATGAGTCACATGAAAAATATTTCTTTTGTATGATTCTATCTACAATAAAATTATGTAATTTGACCGATAACAACAATATTATTATCATTATTACTATTATTATGAAGAGAGTTGTAAATGAAATGAGACAGATCACGAGCTACTCGAGCTCGACTCGGTCAAAGCTCGATCAATACTCAGTTCGAATTCTTATCGAGCCGAGTCGAGCTCAACATATTTAAGCTCAAACTCGGTTCGAATTTTTAACGAGTCGAGCTCAGCACTACTCGAGCTTGACTCAGCTCGTTTACACCCCTACCCAAAAACAATAACAACACAATTTTTTTCTTCGAAACCTTAATGAAAATTCAAGTGGGGTGTTTGTAGAGACAGACAGAGTAGTTGAAACTTCAAGGTCCATGTTCTTTGTCTCAGACAGGAAGCCGCAAAGGCTTACACAATAGCTCACAACTCTGAATCTCTATCTATTTTGGAGAAAGTAGTAAAGTAAGATGAAAATCTGAGCAGAGCTGAACGTGCATTTTCTGTACTGTGGAAGAATATGGATTTCTGAACTGAAGTCATCATCAAAATCTAAACACATAAATGCTGGCGTGTCGTGGATTTTGTAGTAAATGCCTTGTGTGGTCCTACACTCAAAATTTTTCCACGGCTTTGAATTTTTATTTATTTATTAAATGCATGTTCGTCTTACTGTTTATGTTCAGGGTGCGAAGCTGCCCCTCTTAATAATGTTATTTCTAAAGTTCGAACTCACGTTCTCTGCTTAGGAGTTCAATGTGCCCTACTAATGCCCCAACATTTGTTGGTGGATTTAAAAATTTTGAACCAGTGGAATGAAGATTATTATTTTTAGTTGGATCCACTCATCCATCGCCCACTGTTTTCAAACATTACTCATGCTTTAAAGCTCCAACAAGTTAAAGGCTTGCAAAGTCCACTATGCTTGGTTGCATATATTTGACTTTGCTTCAACGACAGAGGAACAGCTACAAAACAAATTGGTCGACGTGTGCATCATTATTACAGTATGTTTGTGTAAGAAAAATTATATAATTTCTGGACATGAAGCAACTTTAAGTTAGTGGCCAATACAACGATCACTAAAGTGGGTGGTTAAAACTTTCGGTTGACATATTTTCCTTCTTTTAGGATGTGAATAGGGGTGTTTATTTTCAGATATCGAATCAGATTCGATCCATTTTTTCAGATCGGTAATATAATGATTCGTATCCGATCCGAAATTTTTTGGATATTCGGATATCAGATAATCGGATCGGATATTTAGATATTTGATTATCCGAAAATATATTTAATTTAATTATTTTTTGAATTTGAAGGTAGTATTTATGAAAATTTTAGAATTTCGAATATAACAAACAAAAAATTGCTAAGTATGACAAGATTCACATCTATAAAAATTTTGATTTTTTTTTTAAATTTTCGGATATAACAAACATCAAATTGTTAAGAATAAAAAATTAATATTCATAAAAAATTAAATTTTTGAATAATCTGAAACTTGAAATATTGCGATCCGTATTCGATCCGAAAAATTTAAAATCGGATCAGATATCCGAATTTTCGAATCAAATTAACGAATAATCAAATCAGATATTTTTAAACACTCCTAGTTGTGGGTTCAAGATCTAGTAGGAACAAAATTCTCCTTCCCCGCCTCCAAAGTAGAAATTGTTCAAAAAAAAGTTGGTGGCCAACATCTATTTTTATATGGGCCAACAAAAAAACATAAATTAATCAATGTACTCACTCTAATAAAACCAAAAATATTAAGAAACTATCATGTTTCTAATTAAAAAGTATAGTTTAATGATTAATAGAATATTAAATAGTAAATATACTTTATTCTTTAAAATCGAAATAATTATTTTTTATTTTGACATGAGTTATCATTTTTTTTTTAATATAACATGAGTTATCATCTTATTAAACCGTATGTCAACTTTAAAAAAATATATATGATTTGGCATGTGACACCACAAAGATGTAACCATATGCCAAATTCTTTTAATTGTAAAATTTGAACTAATTAGTGTTTTAATAAAAATATTTAGAGTCAAAATTGACATTTTTAAAATATACATCCCACATTAGATGATTTGCTATAACTTAAGGGCCACCAAGCTATTATCCCATTGCATGCGAACAATCTTTCCAGATATTGGGCCTAAAGAGTAAGCCCGTTGAGAATTACAGATTCCTCAAGTCCACGAAAACTGCGAGAAATTGAAGTTTGAGCCCTTCTGGTCTTACACAAAGAAAGGGGGAAAAGTCGAAGCCTTCTGTCACTGTACTCTACACACGAAAGGGGGAAAACAGTAAACCCTAGAATTTGTTCGAGTGAAATTAACCTTTTTTTTAGGAAAAGAACAATGAGTGAAAGGCAAGAGATTCAGCTGGATCCGCAGATTCAATCGCCTCAGAGTTCATCAAGAGATGACATGATCTCATGGGTGGTGGCGTTGGAGACGGCTTTGCTGCCATGCTTGCCCGCCAGAGAGCTGCAAGCGATCGACCGTTCTCCTCACCCTTCTCATCAGAGTCAGTAGCCCTCATCTGTGTAAATTATTTGTGTAAATTGAAGCTTTTATTACTGTGTGTTTGGTTGCGGTGCTAGAATTGATTTTGGATCAACTTGATTTTATAGAATTTATTTTGTGTAAAATTGATTAAATATAGTGTTAAAATCACGATGAAAAAGTTACATCTACCTTGCTTTTTTCAGAATTAAGTTTGGGTCCAGAATTGATTTAGATTTTTGAATCCAAATATGTGGCTACGGTGTTCGAGGCCAAAAATCCCGTTGAATCGGGATGTTAGAGTATCCCATTTCCGATGCTTGGTTCCACATTTTCACTATACAAAACCAGATGTGCTTGAATGAACACATCAACTTACTAACGTATTACCCAGAAAAAAATAGATAAATTTAGTTTATCTTACATTTTTGGATCAAATCCTTGTGTTTTGAAATGGTGTTTTTGTTTGCAATTGTGTAGTTGATGTGGAGAGACATGCTAGAGATTTCATGGAGGCTGCCAAGAAGCTTCAGTTATACCTACTCGGCCTGCAACGGGAGGATCAGCCAACTAAGGCTGAAATGCTCACAAAAGTAAACCATAACCATTAAACTTTTACTTTAGATGATCGCTTCGCTGTGTATGATTAAGCCACACCCCGAACAGGCCTAATACGACATTGTTCTTGTTCTAACAGGAGATTGCAACAATGGAGGTAGAGTTGAAAACTAAGTCGGAGATCATCGAGAATCAGGAGAGATTGATCCAAGGATGGAGGAAGGATTTGAGTGACCAACTGGACAAACACAATACCGAACTCGAGAGAGTATAGTTGATTAGCCAACTAAGGCTGAAATGCTCACAAAAGTAAACCATAACCAGCTTCTCTGTGTATGATTAAGCCACCCGAAACAGGCCTAATTTGACATTGTTCTTGTTCTAACAGGAGATTGCAACAATGGAGGAAGAGTTGAAAACTAAGTTGGAGATCATCGAGAATCAGGAGAGATTGATCCAATGATGGAGGAAGGATTTGAGTGACCAACTGGACAAACACAATACCAAACTCGAGAGAGTATAGTTGATTAGCATTAATCAGCATTGATGATATATATTACTATTTGAGATTGAACCAACCATGAGTCTAGCTAGCCTTGTAGTGGTAGCATTATGTATGTTGCCTGTGTACAATCCTTTGATATAGTAATTCAGTCATTTGATTCATACTTGATTAGATTCGATATTCGAATTTCAATCTATGCTATCTAGCTTTCCATTCCAAATGAAGAAAATAATGAGCTTATTTATACTGAATAGAGACACATGGACTGCTACAACTAAAGGAATGTGTGTAGAGAATTTAATTCAAAACATAAAACATCTGGTCAACAATCTACAGTAACAATCCTGAAGCCATAGTCAACAAGAATGTATCACAAAACGACTATTACATTTATGGCAAATGCCATCTAATTGACCTTCTCATGATGGAAGCAAGAGAAACGGATTATTTCGGTCTTTCCGTCTACTTCCGTCTACTTCTTTGCGTAAGTAATCAACATCTGGTTTTGCTGCATCTTGAAACCTTGTAGTGCCTGCATTGCAACTGTTGATTGCATCTCATTTTCGTACTCTACAAAGGCAATACCTGGTTTTGTTTCCACCATTCTAACATCCTTTAAACCAGGGTACTGATTGAATAGCATTTGCAGCATCATTGTGGTCGCATCATGCGGAAGATTCTGAATAAACAGGATGTTATTCGGTGGCGCAGGAGCTTCCGGAACAATTGGTCTGGCACCCAGGTAGGGTAATTGTGATAGCTACAGCATTTTGGAGAGAAAATATAGAAGCAAATAATGAGAAGCATATATGGTAAACATTTTTTTATGAGATGTAACTGAAACTAATTTCAGAGTAAAATGGTATAACAAGACCACCAAAAGTAAAGGACCAAGTTTCATTCAATTACAATTCTACAGTATCCAATCTTTTATCATCCGTATTGTGGAGCAACACAGGTCTCGTAGAGTCTAACGATATAGAATGGTCAAGTTCAATTAGCATCCGAGTTTCATCAGAGCAAATAATATGCAAGTCTTCAACACAGCAAAGCACAGAAGCTTTCCATGTAGTATGGATAAAAAATGCTCTTGCAGGCTTGCAGCAACCAGATTTCAGCAGCTCAAAAGTAATAAATGTGGCCAAAGACTGAACATATAACCTTCTAAATAATCCATACTAATAGCACAATTGCAAGATTAAGCAAAGATAGTTTCAACCAGAGTCCATCGAGAGAGAGAGAGAGAGAGAGAACAAAAAGTAGTCAATCCATAGTAAGATACTATATTTCGTATCACTTACAGGAGGTGTTGCACCATAAGCACCCGCGTAAGCTGGATTCAAACCTCCTGCTGCTTGATTAGGATCAAGTTGCTCTTTCCGTTTTTTCCCTCCTACATTGACACAACATATTCAAATCTCAGGAGAACAGGAAAGAGGACTATAAAACAGATAAAACTGTATGCCACATATGCCAAAATAAGCAACAGGTCAAAGAAAGCGAGACAGAGCAAAAAAGTGTGAGGTTTACTTTGACATTAAGACAAATTATAAGGCATCCAAATGTGCATTCTAAACGATTCAACAATAAAGGCATTTGTTAGTGTTATTTCAATAACAGACTCAAGCTTTCGAGATTCATGTAATAGCAAAGGAAAGATTGCCAACAACAACAGTAGCGATACAAACTCAACGTAAGAGTACACGCAAACCATATACAACAACAACAACAAAAATGTTAATTGCTCAACTGTTAGCTTTTTCAACCGAAGATAAGGGACAAAGAGGAGCGTACCCTTTTCTTCATGCCTCTTTCGCTTCTCCCGGGGTACAAAAGTGCCATCTGCTTTTGCAATTATATCTGATTTGGTCTTTGCATATTGTATTCTCTGCAAAGAATTAGACATTGTTTTCATTAATTACCAGCAGCAAATATTATGAAACTTTATGGTAGTATTGAACATGGTTTATAATCTGAATATCCATAGTTAAAAGCAAAACTACTGAATCTGAATTCTCCATTGATTCAAGTACCCTATAAAATCAAAATCTAACCATTCTTGTCATAAAACAACACAGACAAAGACATTAACATAAACCCAGCTGAAAATTCTGTCCAGGAATACTGAAATGTATCAAACCATAGGCAAAGAGATAAAGAAGTTACAATTTTCTTGTCATAAAAGGGAAAGCCCTGCATTCGCCTAAGAGCACTGGTAGCGGAGCTAGCATCCTCGAAAACAACCCAAGCTTGGCCTTTGTGTTTCAGCGTCTTGAATGCCAACACATCCAGTATCTTTCCGAACTGTGAAAACACAGCGTGCAACGACTTCTTCAACTCTGCAAACAACATCGAGGGAAAAATCAAGGAAAAGAAGAGTAATTTAAGCATTTTTTAGGGATTTAGAGAGCTGAAACAAGTACCGTCGATTTTGATCTTCTCATTGAGATTGTTTATGTATAAAGTCATATTCGGAGGAATTTCTTCACCCTGGCCCTGACCCTGACCCTGGCCCTGACTAATATCCGCCATTGTTTTCTCCTGGCTCAGACTCTAAGCTAAAGCCAAAAAATGGGGTTTAAAATTCAGGGTTTTCTTTTTGGGTAAAATCCCTAATCAGACGCGGAACACAATCGATAGGGAAGACCGGGAAGGGCGAGACTTCGATACGGTTTGGGATGGGTCATCTTGCGGCCCTAAAAAGGTTCGCTAGGTCCAAATCAAATCCATGATATTTTTTAGTTTATTATACAAATTGGTACATGAACTAAACAACTTTTTCAAATTAGTATTTGCACTTAAAATTTCAAATCGGTACCTAAACTCAATTTTTTTTTCTCAAATTGATACTCAATGGTGATGTGCTATTTCAAAAAATCAATAAAATTGTAACACGTAACACTGAATAACATTATCGTTTTAATAGGTCGATGTTATGTAACAACATGATTAATTATTGAAATTTCACATCAACACTAAAGATCAATTTGTCCAAATTTTCAAGTTTTAACATTAATTTGAAAATTATTTTCAAGTTCAAATTGATATTTGAAAAATTTATCACAAATACCAATTTCTATAATAAATCTATTTCCCCTCTCTTTTATGCCCCTTTCTCAAAATCCATACTATATAGACTGACCCGTATCGCACATCTAATTTTGGTGTACGAGTCTCTTAGCAGAAATTTTTTGCATACACAACGCCTCGAACTCGAGGTCTGTTTATGCGATACCAAATTACTTATCGCTTGGACCAAACCCGTCTGAACTCGATGAGATCTGGGTTAGTGGCGGGTTCCACCATCTCACCGTGAAGCAGATGAAATGGGTGTAAAATTCTGTTGTTTGGAGTAGATGAATATCACATTTCACCTGCACTAGGTCTAGGAAACTAGTTTTCTAATGGCATTTCTTATCATCCAAAAAGAGAGAAGCTAAACTTATTTTCCATGGAACTTATTGAGCTATGATCCACCCTCCCATGCATTAATATAATTTATTTAAATGTAATAAAAATACAAAATAAAATAATAAATTCCAGGAAATTTTACTATTCTAGCCTTACTTCTTGCAGGACTATCTTCAATCTAGTTCAAGGAAGGCTTAATTTCTAGAATTTTCTTACATTGAACAAAAGAAACATTCTCAAGATTGTTGAAAATTACAGTAATGTGATAGCTTCAAGCTAACTGCTACATAAACTGGGTTAAGAACTTCAGACATCAACTCCGACTAATCGAATAAGTAAAAGTTACTCTCATTTAGCCATCCTGACCTAGAACATTTGCCACCAGAGAAACTTCCAAGGCAAAGCCTGAACCTTTTTCCGGGTCTAAACGTCCTTACAACCCCATTTTAAACATGATACCGACTGTCTATAATCGGCTAAAATAAAAATGACCGAGTCAAACAAGTGGGATATCAGTTTTAATCATTTCAGATTACAAAGAATGGCACCTTGCCATATAATTTCACTTGAATAGTGGAACAAAACTATCCAATTCCATATTTTTAATCTGGCAGGCTTTAACGATAATGTGATCAGTACCTTCACCACATATGCAGACCACAACTCAAGATATACAAATTTCCTATTGATTCATTTTAGGCAACTGAAAGCTCCACACCATGCAAGTTAAATGATAACTTTTCTCGCTAAAAGTTGAAGCCATTGAAGTTCTCTGCTAAGCCGAAAGGGTACTTGCAGAACGAGTAAGAAAGATCCTGCCTAGAAAATTATAATGTCGCATACATCTCGACCTAGAACTTGAGATATTGACTAATGACTTGACTAAGATTCAGACATATCGAATATCATAGAAATTCTCAAATGTATATAGTTCCTGCCAGAAACATTCTTCATCTTCCTACCTCTACCTCTCATGTCCAATTACTACATCCTACTTTAACTGCCACAAAAATGCACAAATTTCCTATTAATTCATTTTAGGCAACTGAAAGCTCCACACCATGCAAGTTAAATGATAACTTTTCTCGCTAAAAGTTGAAGCCATTAAAGATCTCTGCTAAACCGAAAGAGTACTTGCAGAACGAGTAAGAAAGATCCTGCCTAGAGAATTATAATGTCGCATACATCTCGACCTAGAACTTGAGATATTGACTAATGACTTGACGAAGATTCAGACATATCGAATATCATAGAAATTCTCAAATGTATATAGTTCCTGCCAGAAACATTCTTTATCTTCCTACCTCTACCTCTCATGTCCAATTACTACATCCTACTTTAACTGCCACAAAAATGCACAATCCCATGTCTGCCCTAGTCCTCCCTTCTGCCCTTTCGACTTCTTTCTATTCGCTCGATCGTAAAAAGTGATATAAATTTGCAGTTCCACTATCATATACAGGAGACAATCTAACAATCTAACTCAGAGCATTACAAGGAAGATGAACTAATATGCCAATCAAACATTCCCTAATCCAAGCAATTAAAGCAATAACAACCACATAATCAGAAACAAATACACACAAATGAGTTGAAATTCTAAACACATAAAAGTTAAAACTCTGCAAATTTCAATGTATCACCAAAATCCACTTCAATTCGACCCAATATGAAAACATAGCATTCAATAACTTAAATATTTCCTTCCTAGGAAATTCCTCTAAATTGAAGCAAAAGAGGACTTAACTCTAAGCTTGCTTACTTTCCCATTAACGCAATCCAGTCCACATCCACACTGCGGACACTCGTAAAAGTTATCAATCGGAAAGCTCGCAGAGGCAATCCCTACGGAAAACCCCAACTCATCGTCATCTCTAGTGACCTCCACAATGTTGAGCCATAGAAAGAAGACCTTGACGCTTATTCCAGAAAGATCTTTGAGTTTGTTATTGGATATGATTCCGCTGATTGTTGATTTGTATTTGAGTTGATAAGATCCTTCCAACGAAAAACTACACGTACCATTTAAGTAGGCATGGAATCGGCCCGTGGATTCGTCTAAATCGTACTTCACGACTCCTTTGGGGAGAATACCGACGGGGAAGTTGTACCCTTGGAGGACTTCGTAGGCCGACGGCGCGTCGTCGGTGACGGTGAGGGGAAGCGACGTGGCGAGAGACGATTGGAGGAGAATGAGGAGGAGGAGGAGCGATGTGGGAATGGCGGCGCTGGGATTGAGAGCCATTTGTTTCGTGTCTATGGAAAATGGTTTCAATTTTGTGTTTTCCTTTTGGGGAAGAAGAAGATGGGCAGTGAAACGGGGGAAGAGCATGTGGGTGCTTTGACCGGTAGAGAGACTAAAGACTCCGGAGAGAGCACGCTATGGCAAATTTTGGCAATTAAAAAAAGGAATAACTACATTTTTAGTACCCCACCTTTACCTGTTTTTCTATTTTAGTACCCTATCTATTTTTTTGGCAAAATAGTATCTAACATTATGTTTTGTTTCTATTTTGATATCCCGCCGTTAAAAAATTAACAAAATGCTGACTATGAGAGAGAAAATCACATGTGGAAGCACGCGTGGCTAGGGATGGGCATTTCACCCGGGCCCGACGGGTTCTGACCCGACCCGGCCCGATTGGATCGGGTCGGGTATTTTTATGAAAAATCGGGTTCAGTTCGAGTTTTTGTAGAGTGTGAGGTCGGATCGGGTTCGAGTTTAGGATGAAAAAAATCCGACTCGACTCGACCCGACCTAAGACTAATAGTGTAATTTTCCACTATTTTTTAAGGATATTTGTAATAATACTCTTTTTTATATAAATTTTTATAATTAAGTCTTTAAAATTGATTTTTTATTTACAATTTAGTCTTTAAATTTATTATTTTTTACAATTACTAGAATAAGTAAAAGTTACTCTCATTTAGCCATCCTGACCTAGAACATTTACCACCAGAGAAACTTCCAAGGCAAAGCCTGAACCTTTTTCCGGGTCTAAACATCCTTACAACCTCATTTTAAATATGATACCGACTGTCTATAATCGGCTAAAATAAAAAAAAACCGAGTCAAACAAGTGAGATATTTGTTTTAATCATTTCAGATTACAAAGAATGACACATTGCCATATAATTAACAGAAGGCTAATTAGGAGAGAGAAATTCACATGTAAACAAAAATCATGAAAAAAGCACACATGACATGCTGACTAGGAGAGAGAGAGAATGACATTGCAACATGTCACGTGTGATTTTCTCTCTTCTAGTCAACCTTTCGTTAATTTTTTAACTGCGGGGTATCAAAATAAAAACACAACGTTACGTTAGTTATTATTTTGTCAAAAAATTAAGTAGAGTATCAAAATAGAAAAACGAGTAAAGATAAAATACTAAAAATGTAATTATCCCTTAAAAAACGCAGCTTTGAAATTATTGGTTGGTGGTAGTGGATGGATGCCGCGGCGCGGTGGGTGGCAGTAGAATTTTAGTTGGGTCCGTCCGTAAATCATATGTTCATCATTGATGTTTGTATATGTGAAAATAAATGTGTATTTTTTATGGGAAAATATCTGTGTAAATTAAAATTTATATAAGTTTACTGGTAATATGTTGGTTTAGTTAAATTAGATATTAGATTCTTTTAATAAGTTCATGAATTTGAGCTCGAACGTGTGAATAGAACAATTTAGTTGGAATGAATGCCTTATAATCAGCTTTTGCAATATTTAATATGAATTAATCAATCAATGAGTTGAATATTAATAGTTATATTAAAAAAATTACACAAATTTATTAATTTTACGGTTTATGAGTTTAGTCTAAAGTTTAAAACGATAGTGGTAGAGGCTCCGTCTCACCCCTAAACCACCACCAAGACAAACACCCCCATATGTTATATGTTCAATTATGACCAGCTCATACTCACAGTTTTAAAGTTGTTTGAATAAAAAAATATTGATCTTGTTTGACAATTAGCGGATAGCTGATAGTGGATAGCGGATTACATTAGTTAATAGCTAATTGTATCAGCTGATTTGACTAACAGATTGTATTAACTAATTGTATAAAAATGTTTGAAAAAATTAACTGATAGTTGATAGCTACTAGATTATTTAAACAAACAAACTGACATATAAGGACATGATTATATTCCATACTTGTTTGAAGAGTTTATTAGTTATCAATATTTTGTATCTAATTAATATTAATTAAATCTATAAAATTATTTTTAATAGAACTTTTCTAAACATAATCGAATTATTTATATATTAATTTATTATTTATATAATCATTTTAATATAGTATAATTTAATTGTTAAATACACATATAAATATGTGATAATAAAAAGAAAAAATAAATAGGATTAATAGGCTGAGAAAATATTTAATTTAGGTTTTTTTTGAGATTTTTGATAACTAGTAAGGATAAAAAAATCTTTACAACTCTAATATAAAACCTCTAATCTCAAAAAACTCGTATTGTGAGCTTTTTCAAAATTAGCGGTTTCACCTAAATCCTCTTTTTCAATATGTTATTCACCAAACAATAATACTAACTAATTTGACTGGCCAAACCTTTAATTATGCCTCAAAAGTCAAACCTCTATTTTTTTTCTTTCAAATCTCTCTTTACCAAACAGGGCCAATATGCATTACATGTTCAAAAGTTGAATGTTAAAATTCTAGGTAAGAATACTTGTAGTTATATAAATGTTAAACACCTAATTATTCTCATAAATAAAAGTTGGGTACCTAAATATACTCAGAAATTAAAGTTAGGTACTTAATTGATTTTGTAACACCATGTACTTAATTGTTATATTAAAAAATAGAAACTTAGTTGTAAAAAAAATTGGGTACCATACTGCACATAAACACTAAAGTTGAGTACCAAAAGTAATATTTATTCTACTTTGTAATAATTTTTGTATATATATTTTCTTGAGCATTCTTTTATGGCTTAATACCTAAATAGGTGCTCAAACTATGTGTGTGGATCACTTTTGATGCCTAAATTAATTTTAAATTTAAATAGGTGCTTAAAGTTTCAATTTTGGTCATTTTAGGTGTCTAACCGTTAACTATCATTATTTTTATTAAAAAAATAATTTTTTGTTGATTTATTTTTTAATTTATTTTTTAACTTATTTAAAAAAACCCTAAATTTCCCAAAACTCACAAAATAATCCAAAATTTGAAATTCCTAGCTTCCCCAGCTGATTCTGCCGCTGATGGTCACGTCGCCACCCCATATTCGCCGTCGGACCACCACGACTGTTTCCCCCAACCACTCATCGCCGATAATTGACGGTAGGTGTGTTGATCGGCTTCCTAACGTCAAAAGAGGCCAAAATCGCGGAAAGAAAGTCGTCGACACACCTACTATCGTTATCGACGATGGGTGATTGGGGAAAACGGTCGTTGTGATCCGGCGACGGTAATGGTGGTCATCGGTGAGGTAGTAAACGGCGACATCGACGATATATTGGGGATTTTGGGTTAGGAATTTAGGACTATTTTATAAAAATTTAAAAGTGTCAATTTTTTATACAAAATTGAATTTTAAATTTTATTTAAAAATCAATTAAAAGAAATTAAAAATTATAACACGTCACTTATCATATTTTAATTGGCTAACGGCTTTTATTAACAGTTAGGCACCTAAAATGACTAAAATTAAAACTTTAAGCACCTATTTAGAGCTAAAAATAATTTAGGCACTAAAAATGATACACAAGCATAGTTTGGGCACCGATTTGGGTATTAAGCCTTCTTTTATATACCTTGTTTGTACATAATTCTCGAAACCAGGGCGGGTAAAAATTTAGTTGTAAAACCGAAGTCTTTACCGAGTCAAACAAATCTCCAAATGGCAAATGCCTTCTGGAAATTACAAATAAGCCCACGCTATTGTCCATCGTCATAGTGCCGTTATCGATCGTCAATCCGAAAATAACAAAAAAAAAAATTCTGTCCAAAAGTATTTCAGATTCACAACTTCCGTTCTCTCCCTCTCTTAAATCACGGCGCCATCACCGTTACCGACAAAAGAGATGCAGGCAACGAGGTCGCACTCGCGCCGCAAAGTGGCGCCAGCGGCCGCAGATGGCGGTGATTCCGGCGACAAATTGGAACAACTCCTCCTTTCCTCCGCCATCTGTAATGGCGAGGACCTCGGTCCCTTTGTCCGCAAAGTGTTCGCTTCTGGAAGGCCTGAAACCCTCCTCCACCTCCTCCGTCACTTCGCTCGTTCCAAGGAATCGGAAATCGAAGAAGTTTGCAAATCTCACTACCAAGATTTCATCATGGCCGTCGATGATCTCCGATCTCTTCTCTCCGATGTCGATTCTCTCAAATCCGCTCTCTCCGACTCCAACTCGAGACTCCAATCAGTCGGTGGTCCTCTCCTTTCTTCCCTTGACTCCTTCGTCGTAGCTCAAAATGTTTCGAAGAACGTAAACTCCGCTTTGCAATCGGTGACACTGTGTATTAAGCTGATGGAGCTTTGCACAAGAGCAAATCTTCATCTCTCAAACGGCAGTTTCTACATGGCATTGAAGTGTTTAGACTCGATCAAAAACGAGTTCCTAGATAAAACGCCGTCATCTACTTTAAAAAGGATGCTGGAGAGGAAGATTCCAGAGATTCGATCTCATATCGAGCGCAAAATCAGTAAAGAGTTCGGCGATTGGCTCGTGGATATTCGCGTGGTGAGCCGCAATTTAGGGCAATTGGCAATTGGACAAGCCTCGGCTGCTCGTCAACGCGAAGAAGATCTGAGAATCAAGCAAAGGCAAGCCGAAGAACAGAGTCGACTCAGCTTGAGAGGTTGCGTTTACGCTTTAGAAGAAGACGACGATGAAGGTGGACTTGGAGGAGACGAGAATGGCAGTTATAGTAACGGTAATGATGGCTTGTTTGGATTTGATTTAACTCCTCTCTATAGAGCTTATCATATTCATCAAACTTTAGGACTCGAAGATCGATTTAAGCAGTATTATTTTGAGAATAGAAAGCTTCAATTAACGTCTGATTTTCAAGTATCTTCTATGACTCCGTTTCTTGAATCTCATCAAACATTTTTTGCCCAAATTGCGGGGTTCTTTATAATAGAAGATCGCATTTTAAGGACAGGCGGGGGTTTGGTTTCCAGAATGGAGGTTGAGAATTTGTGGGAGACGGCTGTTAGTAAAATGTGCTCGGTTTTAGAGGATCAGTTTTCTAGGATGCAAACTGCTAATCACTTGTTACTGATTAAGGATTATGTGAGTTTGTTAGGAGTTACTTTGCGTAGGTATGGCTACCCTGTTGATGCACTGCTTAATGTTTTGAGTAAGCATAGGGATAAGTACCATGAGCTGTTATTATCTGATTGCCGGAAGCAGATCGTGGAAGCTCTTGCCGATGATAAATTTGAGCAGATGTTGATGAAGAAGGAATATGAGTACTCGATGAATGTGTTGTCTTTCCAGTTACAAACATCAGATATTGTTCCGGCATTTCCTTATGTTGCACCATTTTCATCTACCGTGCCTGATTGTTGCCGGATTGTGAGATCCTTTATCGAGGATTCTGTTAGTTTTATGTCTTATGGTGGGCAGCTGGATTTTTATGATGTTGTAAAGAAGTATTTGGACCGGCTTTTGGGTGAGGTTTTGGATGAGGCTCTTTTGAAGCTGATTAGTTCATCTGTCCAAGGGGTTTCTCAGGCAATGCAGGTTGCGGCAAATATGGCTGTTTTGGAGCGAGCTTGTGATTTCTTCTTTCGTCATGCTGCACAGCTTTCAGGCATTCCTTTGAGAATAGCAGAAAGGGGCAGGAAGCAGTTTCCTCTTAACAAAGCCCGTGATGCTGCAGAAGAGATGCTGTCCGGGATGCTCAAGAGAAAGGTTGATGGTTTCATGACTTTGATTGAGAATGTGAACTGGATGACTGATGAAGCTTCACAGGGTGGTAATGAATATGTGAATGAGGTCTTAATATATTTGGAAACTTTGGTTTCTACCGCTCAACAGATATTGCCTCCTCAAGTTCTTAAAAGAGTTTTACAAGACGTTCTTTCTCACATATCAGAGAAGATCGTCGGGGCTTTACTGGGAGATTCAGTGAAGAGGTTTAACGTAAATGCTATTATGGGGTTTGATGTAGACATTCGGTTGTTAGAATCTTTTGCAGATAACCTATCTCCCGCGCTTTCCGAAGGGGATGCAAATCAGTTGAAAAATGCACTTGCAGAGTCAAGGCAGATGATTAATTTGCTTTTGAGCAACCAGCCAGAGAATTTTCTGAACCCAGTAATTAGAGAGAAGAGTTACAATGCCCTGGACTACAGGAAAGTTGTGACAATTTCAGAGAAGTTAAGGGATTCATCAGATCGGCTATTTGGAACCTTTGGAAGCCGGGGTGCCAGGCAGAATCCGAAAAAGAAATCTTTGGATGCATTGATAAGAAGACTCAAGGATGTGAGCTGATTTGGCAAGGAGCTGTATGTATGTCTATATTCTTTTGCCTTTTAAGTTTTACCCTTCACCTCTGTTGATTGCAATTGCCGTTACTTGTTTATTGTTAGTAGTTCATTGCTAATTTCTTCACTTGATTATCTGGTTGTATTAAATTAATCATTTCGAATCGGATTTTTTGTTGTATTAAATTCTTTTTAGGCCATGAGTGAATTTGTTCGTAGAATTGCATTAAGATCCTTTGCTATTTGTCTACAAGTAAAAGGCTATATTCATTGCTTGGTTCGTAGAAATGCTTGATCTATTTGTACCATTCAAAATGCATGTTTGATTGACTACATATAATGTTGTGCACATGAGGTACATGGTGTACACATACATATAATACAGGCATTTAGATATATGTTTTTGTGTGCATTCGTCATGATTGAGATGATTTCCATCCGAAAACTTTCTCGAGTCTCCATGGTGTAGTTCTTCGGCTATAGTCGAGACTTTGCTTGCCCCTATGCATTTAGAAAACTATTTGAATCAGATACCATTTGGTACTTAAGTGCAATATAACACAAGTTCAATTGGTAGAACTGTAGTCTAATGCAAAGGCATTATCAAGATGCAGGCAGGAATGCTAATGAAAACATTGTAACTTGCAGAGGGTTTCTTCGAGTAATCTACGAAAAACGCTCACCAGAGATGTTCTTCTCGAAGCCCTTTCCGCTAAATAGGCGCAGGGTTTGAAGAATGCTCCATAAGTCTCTGACCATTGCTCCAATTTCAAATGTATATGTTTTGGTCCAATAGTGTCAGCCCAGTAAATGATTCCTCCCCTAAGCGAATTCATCATTCGTATCGAAATCAGGAGTTAAGCATTCGACGATTACAAAGAAGAAGAAAAGTCGGGCACAAACCTATATTCTGGGAACCCCAAGCCCATAACAGAGGCAACGTCGAGATCCGATGCCTTGACAACAACTTTCTCCTCGATAAGGCAGCATGCCGCATTGACAACAGGGAAGAGAATCATTTCAACTATCTCTTCATCAGACAACTTCATCAACTGTTAACAAATTGGAAGCCATCAAATAGGACTTATAACAACTACTTCATGCCTACTTGTCATCTGGTCAAGAATGGAACCTGACGAGAAATATAACCGAACTGTATGAAATTCACGTCGACGAAAACCAAGGGAATGGAAATAACCTCATAATCAACACCGAAACTGGAGGCGCTCTTCGCTTTGTTGACATACGTCTTAGTATCAGGATTAGGGATAAACTTGGACTCCCTGTCATAGATGTAGAAACCCTTCATTGTAGTTTCACCTGAAACAGGAAAAAGTGATGGGCATATGATGTGTTAGCATGCTGCCTAATATCGATTTAGCGAGTCAGTTTCTGGCCGAATACTGTGCCGAAAAAGACTCAGATATTTAGGGCCGACAACGTACCTGCTTTTTTATTCTCGTGCATGACTGAAATCAGCTTCGACTTGTTGAATCTCTCTCCAAAGT
Source organism: Hibiscus tridactylites (assembly GCA_958450335.1). Lineage (NCBI taxonomy): Eukaryota > Viridiplantae > Streptophyta > Magnoliopsida > Malvales > Malvaceae > Hibiscus > Hibiscus tridactylites. The sequence goes on from OY288269.1 coordinate 106,318,227, forward strand.
TCTTGCTGAATTGGAACTTCATTGCAGTCAAAACCTCGAAACCGACGAAATCAATCATTCTGCATCAAAACAGAAAGTTTAGAATCGGGATACTTAAACCACATTCTGTTCTTGCATGACCAAATGATTCTTAGCATTGAGTAAACTAGAACTTAGATACGAATCTTTGCACGTTTAAAAGTACCTGAATGGCCCCGTTGTCATTCCAAATGCTTCAGCTGCTCGGTCAATCCGATAGAGATCGACTCCTTGTTCAACAAGCGCCATAGCTGCTTGTGTATAAGGAAAGAACATCCGGTTCATCGCAAAACCAGTGGAATTGTGGACTACTATGGGGATTTTCTCCATCTTCTTCCCAATAGCTAGCAAGTCAACAATGGCTTGGGGAGACGTTTTTTCCGTTCGAACTATCTCCATGATCGACAGAAGATGAGCTTGACTGCATCAAAACCACACATCAACACGAGGCCGGGAACTAAAACCAGAAGAAGCACAAAGCAAACCTACCCGAAAAAATGTGTCCCGACAATACGATCTTGCAGTTCCTTCCTTTCACTGATCAAATTCAAGTTTATCATGGAAGAACTGCTAGCAAGTATGCAGTGTGGTGAGCAATAACATTCAAGCTCAGCAAAAACTCTCTGCTTTAAACAAATATTTTCACTAACAGCCTGCTTAAAACACAAGGAACAAAAAAAATCATAAGAAAGTCGGATTCTTTGACAACTTCAAATCCAAAAATAGTAAACCGAACCTCGATGACGATATCCGCTTCTCGAAAACCTTCATAGTGGAGAACACCTTGACAAAGAGAGAGGATTTTATCAAGCTTTGCTTCTGCCAATTTCCCTTTCTTAACAAGATCTTGCAAATTCACTGGAGGGGGAATAGACAAAGAATGAAGCAAGTTATAATAGAAGAAAAAGTGACTACAGCTTGTATGTAGGGATGGGCATTTCGCCCGGGCCCGACGGGTTCCGACCCGGCCTGATCGGGTCGGATATTTTTATGAAAAAATCGGGTTCGGGTTTTAGGGTGAAAAAATCCGACCCAAGGCAGAAAAGAATGAAGCAGTTTCACCTTTCACTCTTTCAATTCCAGCCTGCAGGGCCTTTTCATCAGTTTCTTTCAAAATCACTCTGTAGTTACTAACAATGAGTGTCGTTACGATCGAAGAACCCATTATTCCTCCACCAACAACAGCAAAAGTATTCACTTTCCTCGGTGTTAAACCCATATCAGTTATACCAGGCACCTGTTTTTCGATTTAGACAAAGGATATGTATTCGATGAGTGAGACGGATGAATCGGCAAGGTAAAATCTCAAAATATCAAGAAACTAGAACCTTGAGTATCAATGTAGCTACAACAGTAGAGCTTAAATGGTATCCTTTAGCTTCTCAGTGATGTTAAGCACTGAAATATCACTACAATTTTATGTTATTTGTTTTTGTTTGACTTTGCAGAGCTACTATGACTGCATACCTTGGAGGTTCTCTGCCGGGCAAAGAAGTAGTAGACCAAACTCCTACAAGTGTCGGATTGTCGAAGTTCAGATAACGCCTCCGATTCCTAAAAAGAATCAGCATGTCATCTTGTACACCAATAAGGTTATCTGCAATATGAACCAAAAAACTGACCATAAAGAAATACCTTCCAAAGTGCAGCGCGTGGACCACGAATTAATCCGTCTTCAATGACATCAATGCAAACCAATGGATGTTTGAGATTGGGAGATTGTCTTTTGGACTTAACTCTAGCATGCTCAAGCATCATCTTAGCCTCCGGTAGGGGCTCTAATCGGTCTGTTCTGTAAAGACTAACAGCCCGTGGCCTTCTCTGCGCTAAAATGTCTTTAGCCCAGTGACAAGCAACAGTAACCAATTCGTCTGCTGAAGAAGTCGCATCCACAAGACCCGTCGCTAGTGCATCGTCTCCGTTCACAAATTCTGACGTCTGGAGGGAGGCAAAAAAGGGAGAGTGCTTATGAATCCTAGTAACAATAGTTTCTTCCTATATAGCAGGCAAAAGGAGTCATCATACCAAGATCATTTCAAGAGCCTTACGAAGGCCTACGAGACGCGGCAGCCGCTGAGTCCCTGAAGTAAGACTACAAAGGTAAGAAGTTGAGACAAATTATACTGCTAAAATAGATAATCTACAATTCTACATCCACAGAAGCACAGCCTTACCACCAAATCCCGGAAGAATTCCGTATCGAAGCTCAGGCAGGCCCAGTGTTGCCGAAGAGGTCGATATTCGTGCATGGCAAGCCTTAGAATGTATCAGGTAAATCATCACAACTTGGACGAATAAAACACAGAAAGATTCATATCAATAGATTTAAAACACACCAATGCAATCTCCAATCCCCCTCCTAAAGCAGGGCCATCAATAGCAGCTACACAGGGTTTTCTGGCAGCTAAGAAACCAACACATAAAATTATCAGGGAAAAAAAAACCCAGACAGCAGATAAATAAAACATACAAAAACACACAAATATACCCTCTAAAATGTCTGTAATAAAGTCTACTGAAAAAAATCCAAGCTTCCCATGTTTTCCTGTGATATACAAATGTAAATTTAGGACAACAAATTACACAACAAGAACCAATTCAAATTGCAGAGTAAGATATATAGGACCAAGACCAACCCTTGTTCCCAAAAGCTGTGACATCAAAACCTCCTGAGAACTTCCCTTTTGAACCTGTTTTAATGAAAAATGATCAATATAATTTTCAAGGATTAATATCCTATACACTGACGGTGGATGCGCCTTAGTTTTAGGGTTACAATTTAGCGTTTATATGTAAAAACCTAAATCCTCACCATATTACCCTAAAAACTAAATCCTAATCTATAAACACTAAATTATAACTCTAAACCTTAAATTGAAACAACTATCCCTAAATTCTAAACCCCTAAACCCTATCCCTAAACTAACTACATATACCCTATACCTAAACTAACTACCTATACCCTAAAATTAAGTCGCTTGTGGAAACTTTCAGCTTCTACCGCTAGTGTATAGGATATTAATCCAATCTCCAATGGCAATAATACACAGTTGTATAAGTCTGGGATTCAGTTTACCGGTAATAACTATAGCTTTCACATCATCCCTTTGAAGAGCCTGCTCAGTGTTCTCCTTTAGGCTAAGCATCACTAGGGAAGTGGAAAGAAAAGAAAATCAGCAGAAAACTTTTAAAGCTTAAAAATTTAGAAATGGGGTAGAAAGCAACCATGGGAAGAGAGCAAATTAAGAGGTGGGTTGTTGATGGTGATGATAGCCACGCCATCAGCTCTGGTTTCCAGAATAGTTTTTCCCTTCATTCTTTCCATCAGTTTTGAGATTCATGGACTTTGCTGAGTTTGATCAGCATAGTTTTTCATTGTTTTTATTGGGTAAACTACAACGAAGGTCACTAAATTATGGGTGATGTTACACTTAGGTTATCTAATTATTAAAATTTATATTTAGGTTACTTAATTATGAATTAGGTTATATTTGGGTCACCCGATTGTTAAAGGTTATATTTTGACCACCCAATTATGAGTAATGTTATATTTGGGTAACCCTTCATATTTTAAAAAAATATATCAATTTATGTATAGATAAATATTTTATACATAGGCGGTAGAAACTGAAAGTTTCCACAAGCGCCATAGTTTTAGGGTATATGGAATTAATTTAGGGTATAGAGTTTAGGGGTTTAGGTGTAGGGAGTTATAATTTAGGGATAGTTGTTTCAATTTAAGGGTTTAGGGTTATAACTTAGGGTTTATAGGTTAAAACCTAAATTCTCACCATATTACCCTAAAAACTAAACCCTAACCTATAAACCTTAAATTATAACTCTAAACCTTAAATTGAAACAACTATCCCTAAATTCTAAACTCCTACACCTAAACCCATAAACCCTATACCTTAAACTAACCCCATATACCCTAAAATTAATGCGCTTGCGGAAAGTTTCAGTTTCCACCGCTAGTGTATATGATATTAATCCTTTATGTATTAGATAAATTAATGATTTCAAATGAAATACTATAATATTAATGAGGGTATACAAGTGATTTGGAATAAAAAATGGCTAAATTGATGTATTTTTTAAATATGAAGGGTGACCCAAATGTAACCTTACCATAATTAAGTGACTCAAATGTAACCTTACCCATAATTAAGTGACCTAAATGTAATCTTTAATAATTAGGTGACCCAAATGTAATTTTATTCATAATTGAGTGACCCAAATGTAATTTTTAATAATTGAGTGACCTAAATGTAATTTTACCTATAATTGAGTGACTTCCATTGTAATTTATTCTTTGTTTTTGGTTGGTCTTTGGTTGGACACGTCTGTTTGAAAGAAGAAAAAAACAAAAACAAATCGAAATGATGTCTGGTTCGGTTGGAATCGAATCTTTAAAAATATTTGGCTTTATTATAAAATACTTGCCTAAACAATTGCTTTTTATTGTCTAAATATTTTTTATTCAGCGTAGATGTTTAGCGTTTTATTTTGTTTGTCATTTAAATTATTCGTTCAAAAAATTTGTTTAATAAATATGTGACATTCGATCATTTTTCTCTTTCTCGTCTTAAATATTTTTTAAAAAATAAATAGAAAAATAAATAAAAAAATGATTTGTTCTTGAAAAAAACAAACACTACAATTTTGATAACTATTTTCAGTGCATCAATTTTCGGAAAAAAGAAAGAAAGAACAATACACTTAAAACTTCATTAAAAATCTCTCTAAATTTAAATGGAAAAAAAAATATTAGGGATATGTTAAAAATGTTCATAACAAACTAATATAATAAAACACAAAATAAAACACCAAAACTAACTCAAGCTCACAACCAATCACCAAAATTGCATGAAACATCCCTAGCCAACATCCCCATGTACTTCGAAAGGTGAAGTCTCTCCAAAAATGCATCTTAGTAATTCGATTAGCAATTTGATTCGCCGATCGCTTAACAACACGAAAAGAGACCTTTCACCGGTGGCCAAGTCATTCTTTAATATAATAGAGTAAAAAACAACTACCTCAACTATTATCTGTAATCGTCATTAAACAAAATGCATCTATACTATTCGTCTCAATGACAATCTTCCTTAAGCCTCGATGCCAAGCATGCTCAAATCCTAAGAACACTCCCCATATCTCAGCATCCAGAACAGAGCATACTCCCAAACATTTATTAAAATTAAAAATCTAGTTTCCCGTACTATTACGAGTCACTCCACCACAAGCGGCAGAACTATCACACTAAAACGTGACATATCCGTATTTATCTTAACCCAACTTACATCCGGCGGCACCCACACCACATCCTTGTTCGGCCCAGGAATTCCCAACCGAGCCGCCACAAGATAAAACAACATAAAATTCTTTTACCACTTAATCAATTAATTAATTTTATATTATTAATATTTATTTTATCTCATCACGACTATTGTTATTTATTTATTTATTGTAAATACATATTCTGTTACTAATAACAAGCAAAGCCACTAAAAACGACATCAGCAGCAGCGGCTAAACGCATTTATCTTTAGATTAACTGTCATCATTTTTAGTAATCATTTTTAGTGGCTAAGCTAAATTGCATACTTTTAAATAACAAATTTTACACACAAACTATAAATCAAGTTCATTTTGTCTCGACTTTTTTCCGAATATAAAAAAGGCAGAAAATCGTTATAATCAGAGGTGAAAACAATGAAGCCCGTCACAAACAATGTTGCATTGGTTCTATTGTTCTTCGTTTGTCTTTCTTTAGTTAATTCGAGTCGTGTAAAAGATAATAACGCGAACGACGACATAATCGACGAAACTTGCGCAGCTGTTACTTACAAGAACATCTGCCTAGAAGGTTTCCATCAAGAAAACCCCACCGAAGACCTCAAGGACGGGAGCGAGCGCGTGGTGACGGCGATCAAGATCGCTAGCAATAACGGCACCGACATCGCCCTCCATATCGAGCAGTCACTCGATAAATCCCAAAACTTGAATCCCGAGAAGAAGAAGGCCTATGAGGCATGCGAAGCGAATTTCGATACCGCTCTGAAGAAACTCGAAGACACTCTGGAGTCGATGGAAAATGAAGAATACGAGAAGATGAAAGAGGATATAACGAGTGCTATCGAGGATGCCAAGGACTGTGAGTCCGGGCCGCACGAAGACCCGGTGCTGTCTAAGAAGACCAAGATGTTTTGCAAACAATGTGAAAACGCCATTGATATCATCACTAAGTTTTTGCATTAAGAGTATGTACCCACCTAGCTTCATTACCTATTACTATAATTTCATTTAAAACTAAATACTCTGGTGCATTTTGGATGTTCCTTGTGCCATGTAATGGCCGGTAATGTGTCGGATGATGTTATCGTAAGTAGATTTATTCAAAGTTAGGTTTTATTATGTATATTTGGTTTCTAAGGTATTTATAGTAACGAACTTTTAATTTTACGCTTTGTCGGCTTTGTGATTTAAAATTTTAATAAAAAATACTCCTATAATTATATATTCAATTTATAGGTTAATGTTCTTTTTCGTTCTTGACTTTAGTTGTGGTACATAATGTGGTCCATGTAAGGGTGCTTACCGAGCGAGTCGATCGCGAGTTGGGCAGTGCTCGACTCGTGCTCGTTAAAAAATTTGTTGCTAGACTCGTTGCTCGTTAAGCTCGTTAAAATTGTGCTCGACTCGTGCTCGTTAAAAAATTTGTTACTCAACTCAACTCGTTGCTCGTTATGCTCACTAAAAAAATTACCTTATTTTTAACTAAAAGTAAAATTTAACAATACTATATGGGGCTTAATATTAACATAAATTAACAAATTTAACAAAAAATATCAAAAAGTGTATACAGCAATTTCAAAGTCTAAATTCCAAACTAACAATCCACAAACACATCAAATTAGCATATTAAAATTAAAGTAACAATCCACAAATTCATCAAACTAACATATTAAAACTAAAGTAACATCCACAAATATTTTAAAAAATTAACAAGCTGCTCGCAAACTTATCGAGTCGAGTTAGTCTTTGCTTGACTCAACTCGTCATTAAGCTCTCGAGTCGAGTTCGAGTTCGAGTCGAGTCAATCTAAGTCGAGCGTTTATCGAATTTTGACCGAGTTGAGTTCGAACAGCTCACGAGCTGCTCAACTCGTTAAGCACCCCTAGTTCCATCATCCATGACACTTTTAGGTGTAATTTACCCCCCCCCCCCCCCCCCTGCCTATTGTTTGTACAATATTAAAATAATAATAATGATGAATCCATGACACTTTTAGGTGTAATTTACTCCCCCCCCCACCCCTTACCCCCCCCCCCCCCACCCCATAGTTTGGCCCTTGCCTATTGTTTGTACAATATTAAAATAATAATAATGATGGTTTTATTACAAAATAAATACTCAGAATAAGTAAGTGCTCGATGTTTTATTTCGTAACCACTTTCAAGTAGTCCGTTAAAAACTGCTATTCTCTATTAATAATAGTTTTTAAAACAAATAGAGTTTAAAAGTCGTATTTAAAAATAATTTCGGTTAAAACGATCAATTTTTTATATAAAATAAATGGGTAAATACATAAAGACATAAATCTTAAATTTATATATTAATTTTGATCAAAAGTGTAATATAAATATAATATGCAACATTAACAATACCTTTGGTTAAATACATAAAGACATAAATCTTAAATTTTTACCCTTATTGTAGAGCTAGAACTTGCAAGGGAAGTAGTATATGCACCCGAGGCCGAGGGGCTGAAAATCAGAATTTCTTAATGAAGTCGTAAATGTGCATGCTAATCTCCTCTGGTTTTTCTTGGTTGATAAAGTGGGCTACTCCTTCCATGACGACTACTTCCTGCAAGAACGGCACGTCTTTCTTGAATCCGCCGCCGTGTATGTATTCCTTGACGCCGGGGATGTGGTAGGTAATGTCCAGGTCGCCGACCACAAATTTAACCGGTACCTTGATCTCTAATCCGGTCCAAGGCGCTGTGAGTTCCCAGTTCCTGCAATAAGAGATTAGTAGCTAGTTATTGAATGGATAAAAAAATTCAAGGAAAATTGAAATAGAAATGTGATTCCTTCAACAACTTAGCATGCTCAATTTGACCTACCGGTCCATAGCTCGATAATAGTTCAGTCCTCCGGTAAATCCGGTCCGATCGAATTTGTTAGCGAAGTAATCGATGTCTTGTTCTGAAATCCAGGAAGGCAGGGGTGGAGGATCAGGCATCCCTTTCAACCCTGTTTCTTTAGGTATAAAAAACGGACGCGGATCGCGTGATGTGAGAAACAACCTGAAAAGTTTCCCTGTGCCCAATTGAGCAAAGTCGTCTTCGATCTCCCCCGGTTCCTACGACGTAATGGTTAAATCAAGAAACCAATCAACTAATTAATCCAACTGTTGGCTGAATCAATTTACCTGGAACCGGCAAATATAGTAATCGTCCCCGAACAAAGCCCTGAGTCCTTCCACGGGCTTTACCGTAGGGTTCCTTGGCCGATACGCCACGCTAAGGTTCACCAAGGCCTTGACTCTATCGGGCCTGAACTGGCAAAAAGACCAAGCAATCACCGCGCCCCAATCGTGTCCCACCAAATACACACTCCCGATACCGAGCGTGTCGAGGAGGCCCACGAGATCCCCCGCGACGTCGAAAACGGTGTACGAAGCCGCGGAAGTGGGAGCATCGGTGTCACCGTAGCCGCGGAGATCGGGAGCCACGCAATGGTACCCGAGAGACGACAGTGAAAGGAGCTGATGGCGCCATGAGTACCAAAGCTCGGGAAAGCCGTGCAAGAAAAGGATGACCGGGCCCGAACCAACCGACGCAACGTGCATGTTTATGCCGTTGGTGGTCACCGTGGTGTGCTGTATCTTCTCCATATTCGCTCTCAGTTTCAGACAAATCTATACGGAAGCTTATTTGTGTTATTAGCAGAATTTTCAGTCATCCGGAATACTACAAATTGCCCTTTTAAAGTGGAGCCTTGTCGATGTTTTAGACGAATCTTTTTTAAAGTTATTTCCAAGAACAGTTATTAGTCTGATTCTTTTTGTGACTAAAATTATTAATAATTTTTTATATAATTATCGTATTCAATTAATCTAAATTAAATATCGTATAAATTTATAGTAAAATGTCATTCTAATTTAACTCAGTGCGTTCATAATTTTATTTTTTCAATCAATGGGATATGCTCGCAATTCACGAGTAGAAGATGAAAGGAATTTTTTTAATTAAGTAGAGATATATTATATTTTTATGTCAAGATTCGATATTATACAAAATAAAACAATTTCAGTGTACGCATTGATTTAACCAAAAATTCCGATAGTGTTGCTTCTAGAACGTGGATAAGATAAGATACTACCAACATTGCAATAAAAGTTGTAAAATTGAAAACATTTGTTTACCTACTCTTTACTAACATATGTGGCAACAGAAATAAAATATATTAGGAGTTTTGAATCAAATATTGCAGCAGATTTTTTTATTATTTTAAATCTATGATACAACCGACTTTAATTCCTATACTATTGCACTTTTTACAGTACATGTAAAGTCGGATTCAGCTGAATTCGACTATAAACAGTATTTTCCCCCCAAAGCCCTGAAAATTGCTGAAATCGGATTCTCTTGTACTCGTCTTTAGGGGTATTTTTGGAATTTATTGTTCAAAGTCGAATTCAGCTGAATCTGACTTTACATGTACTGTAAAAAGTATAATATTGTGGAAATTAAAGTCGGTTGTGCCATAAATTTAGAATAAAAAAATCTGCTGCAATATTTGAGTCAAAACTCCTGCTCTTACATCTATAAAATCATGGTCGGGTTTTTTCAAATTACATGTAGAGATGGGCACGGGTCGGGTCTTTGGCCCACCCGAACCTGACCCGAAAATATATACCTCAAATCCAGACCCGGTCCGACTCGAGCTATTAAAAAATAATAAATTTTAGGGACCTAATTGTAAAAAAAATTAAATTTTAGGGACCTAATTGTAAAATAAAAGTAATTTTAATGACCTAATTGTAAAAAATATATAAAGAGTGAGCATTATTGTGAATATACCTAAAAAAATTTAAAGATAAATTACACTATTAGTCTCGGGTCGGGTCAAATTTTTTCCACCCTAAATCCGAACCCAACCCGACCTGACTTTACTCCTTAAAAAAACCCGACCCAAACCCAAATTTTTTATGAAAAAATCCGACCTGATTGGACCGGTTCAGGTAAAATTGCCATCACTAATTACATGTGATCATTCATTACATATTTATATTTATTACATATTATTTTAATCATTCATTGTATATACCTCACCACCCTATGAAGTTTGCATAAACATATGTATCATGTCATTCCATCTTACCAACATCGTTATTTTTTATTTCACCAAAATTCAGCCTAAGTTGATGCAGAGTTAGTATTTTTATATGATGCTTCAAATCTTTAAATCGAAAAATATGGTTTGTTTAAGTATGTTTGAGTCTACATTCGTTTAATTGTTACTATAATAATTATATTAATCGAATTGAAATTTTATTTTATTTTCTAATTAACCAAAAATCAAAATTTCATTAAAAATATTTTTTAGACCACATATTTTCTGACCAAGTTCAGCCTAACAACAAGCAGTCACTTAAAAGATGTCTAATAAAGGTGTAAATCGTCTATTCCTAACTATGCCTTCTTTGGTGCCTTCATTTTAAAATAGCGGGTTTAGGGTTTACGATTTAATGCTTAAGGTTGGGGCTTAAGGTTAGGGTGTAGGGAATTAGGGGTAGGGTGTGTTTTTTTAGGGTTTAGAATATGAAAATTAGGGTTAGGGCCTAAAATTTAATTTTTAAGTGTTTTTTAGTATGTGGCATATAAGGAGGCATTGTTAGGGGTAGAAGATTTTTACTCGTCTAATAATAACTATCAGGGACGGAGCTAGGATTTGAAGTTGGGGGGGCAAAACATAAATTTTGAAAGGGGGGGGCAAATTCACAATTATCCTAATTTTTTTTAGAAAAATATAAGAAATCAGAGGGTAAAAAAAAAATTTCCCCCAACCGGGGGGGCCACAGCCCCTCCCATGGGAGCTGTGGCTCCGTCACTGATAACTATCATTATCAATTAAAAAATTATCATAATTTATAATTTATAATTTAAAAATTAGAGTTTAAGATCCTTAAAAAGAACACATAACAATTTTTAAAGTTCGCTTGTGAAAAAATATTCCATAAGATACATCAAATATTTAGTTTGTAAGTTACCCTATAATTTAAGCCTACTAGCCTAGGCTCATTAATATGCCTAAACTCAACTAATTTTTAACTCTAGACCCATCAAGATTTTAAGATTCAACCCATTTGTAACTCAATGAAAAAATATTCAAATTATTTTAATATAACTAAAGAAAACAAGTACAAACTCTAAAAACTTATAACAAAGTTTAGTTAATTCGAAAACTAACTAAATTAATTGAACCTTTTCGGTTTGGTTAATAGTTTTCAAACAATTTTTTGTTCGATTAATGATTAAAGAAAAACAAATTTCGGTTAATTCAATTTTGCTTAATTCGATTTGGTCACCAAATGAATTAGCCGATCAACTATCAATCGGTCAAGTAGAATGAGAGATTATATTCTTAAATAGATCAGAAATTCAAATCTTAACATTGTAAATGAAATAATCGTTCATAAAATGAACTTCGGTGTTCTATAAATCAAATGAGTGATTCTAAAACTGATAATTTCATTTGTTCCTTTCAAGGTAAGTCGTACCAAACTATTTGTTATAGATAATCAAATGTTTCCTATGCTACTCAATATAATGGTCGAATTTTAGTTCGGTTTAGTACACCAACAGACCAAGTTGACAGCCATAACTAATTTATACATGATTGAAATGGAAAAAGTAAAATTCTAACCAATTATACATGACCGAAATGGATAAACTAACAACTTTGCAGGGGCTATGGCTCAAAAAACTTTAGGGTTAGTTAGGAAATAATTATTCCAAAGTAGCTTCTCATCACGTGTCCGATATAAAGTTGAGAAAGTTTTGTTTCGTTTGATTCTATCTAATTTCGAATATAATCGTATTTATATAACTTTTAGATATTAATTTTTTTATTAATTAAAGAGGTATTATAATTTTATACCGAGATTCGAACTCATATAAGAAGAGACAATATGAACATTCTTAGCCGCTAGGCCAATTAGTGAATTTTAGATATCAAAAAAAATTATAAACAAAAGTTTATTATTACAAGTATAATATTTTAGATATCAAAAATATTTGTTTTCAAATCATTTTTTTATAAAAAGGAGTTAGGTAAATTTATATGCCTCGTTAAACATCACCTAAACCTAAATGAATCAAAATACCAAGATAAAAAACAATGCGAGCAAAATATTGTCTACATAAGACTAATCACAAAACTACCATAACCATGCCTCAAAACACCACGGAACAAGCAACAAGAACAACCTCCTTAACCACCGGGATCAACATGCCACCGAGCCTCAGCACCATTGCTTAAGTGTTGCTCGTCTTCCACCTTCAAATCCCCTCGCAAGCACAGGACACGTTCCGCAGGAACCAACGTCATCACAAGTAGAGGCGGCTCCAAGTAAGTCGACGCAACAAAGCCCCTATCCCGACTCAAGGACGCAAGCTTGTCAGCAACACCATTACTCTCCCGCTTGACATAATTAATCATCACTCGCCAGTCGCGACAAATCAACTCTCTAATATCTTTAACCGGCACACTATCGACTAAAGTTGTCAATTTATCGCCAATAATCCTCGTAATCTCTTTAATTGTAAATATTTTTTTTCAAATTAATTTTTACAATGAGTTGTCCCATTATCTCTCTGTTTAGTGGAATACCACCGAAGAACTTTTTCAGATTAGTTATTAATTATTTCAGTGGCGTTGTAACATTCAACCAACGTGGACCAGGTTATGTTAGATCGATGTTAGCATAAAGGACTAATAGGTATTAATAATCGATTAGTCTAACGAGATGGGACGTTATGTTTTTTGTGTAGATCAGAAGTTCGAATTCCGACGTTGTGAATAAAGAGAACTAAATTGGGAAGATTGTCTCATATTAAATCTCTGCAAAATCTAATTTAAATTAGCCGACCAATAAATCGAGTATCAGTATTTAAAAAAACTAATAGGTGATCAAAATAGACTTATTGCATTTTCTTTTACATTTGATAGCGATTAATACCTAGCTAGCTGGAAACATTACACTTTGAATAGCTCAGCTACATTTTTACGCTTATTTATTGTAAAAACAATGATCAAAAGTCTAAGTAGTAAAAAAAAGAACAAACAAATTCTTCATCTGTTACTTAGTTGCTCATGCTAATAAGCTTGCAGTGTAGGGAACTCCGGTATCCGGTAACCACTGGTCTCCCACCAGGAAGCCCGACACCGTAAAATTTGCGGCATCAGTGGCGTTAATCGTATGATAACCGGACCATGTGACCCGATTCGAAGTGCTCGAACCCGGACCGCTGTTGTCATACTCGGCATAGTACAACGTATTCAGCGCGAAATCTCCATTCCATGCCATCCAACCAGCAGGGTCTATCAAACTTCCCATGACATTCTGCATGTATACAGTCCTTGAATACTCCTTCCATGGTCTCCCTAGATACGTTTTGAAGCTCGTATTGCTCGAGGCTAGATCACCAGCAGCCATGATGTTGCAGCCATGAATCGATGTTCCCGTGTTCTGGTTCGGGTCGGTCCGGCCTTGTGCCGTGATGGCATTGAATTGGCCACTCATTGGCTTTCGAGGATATATGTTACAATTCTGGAACACAACGGCTGCGTTACCGAATATGAAGTCGACCGTGCCATAGATGTCACATTCTCTGTAGAATTGCCTTAGGGAATGAGTGTATAAAGTATCTTGGTATCCTTCGAAACTGCAGCTATAGAATGCCGATAAATCGGCCCCGTTTCGAACTGCGACCGCCTGGTGCTTGATCGCCCCAGCCGTGTTCTGGAAAGTTATATTTACCGCAACAAAGTTCGGAGCCACCACGGCTGTAATATTAAACAAAATTAGTCAGATAATTAAGTTCATTTTGCTAATTTGCTTAAACATGTTCACAGGGGCGAAACACAAGAGGGACGTGTGAGGGCCACGCACCCCTCAAATTTTAAAAAATTTAAATTTAGATCCTTGAAATTTTCAAAAAATATAAATTTGGCCCCCACAACATTTTTATAAATTTAGATTAAGTTTCAAATTTTTTAAATGTTTTTAATTAAATTTTTACCATAATTATTAAAAATTTTCATTAAATCTCTTAAAAATTCAAAAACTTTAGTTAGACTCAAAACTTTTAGAAAAAAGTAAATTAAACCCTTTAAAATTATTAAAATTTTTAATCTAAAGCTTTAATTTTTTTTAAATTACGTTTGCCTCCCTAAACTTTATCATCAAGTTCCGCCACTGCATGTTCAGATTTAGTTAACTTGAAGCTTACCAAAAGTTGCAGAGTTAAACGTTGTCCAACCGTCGACAACGCTGCGGTTTCCGGTGATGATTGTCTGATTGATGCCGTCGCCGATCATCATCAAGTACTTTTTCTTCTTAGCAATGGAAATGTACTCTTCATAAACACCAGCAGTTACGTAAATCAAGAAGTAACCCTTTGCACCATCGGTGTTATTCGGAGCGGCGGATATGGCGTCGTTAATGGTGGTGAAATTCCCACCGCCGTCCTGACTCACCGTCACGACGTCGCTCACCAAGACCTGATCGGGATCGCTCGTCTGAAGAAGCTTTCTCCGGCTCACAGTCTCGTAAATCGACCGTGTCCGGCTCGACATTTGTAAAAGCAAACGCCCGTGTTTGAAACCGAGCTGCTTGGCACTAGGCCGCTGCCATGCCGATGCCGATGCCGATGCCGCCCTCTTTTTCTTCTTAGGAACCCAGCCCTTTGTAAACAAAGCCAACGATACGCTGTAGAGCTTCGTGTCGTTCGACAAAGGAACCGAGATGCCGTTCTTTATGCTCCAAGCCGACGCGGTGGATTGTATGCCGTCCAAACATGTCTGCTGATTAGTTAAAATAGCACTGAGGAATGTTTGTATGTCGTCGGCTTCGACAAGCGACAGAGTTGTATTGGTGGCGTTCACGGTTTTGAACGAGTTCTGCAAGAAATCAACGTTGAGGCCTGCTAGAAACTGGCAATCCTCTAGAGCACGAATCGCCGGCACCGACAACGACGGCCGGTATTTCCGTAGGTACTTTTCGACCAAGTTAAGGAATTTCTGGGACTGGGACAGGGATTTACGTACAGAGAAACGACCATAATTGTACACATTGGTGGTCTGGTTAGGTAACACGGATCTGCAAAAAGAAGGGTCCGGGGTAGACTTACAAACGGATCCGGGTGAGACCGGATCCGATGGGAGAGTGTCTGAAAGAGAAGGATGTATGAAGAAAGGAAGAAGAAGAAGAATGAGCTGAGGTATAATTAGAAGAGAGCACATCAGCTTGGAAGCCATTGTTTTCAACAAAAAAGGAAGATTAAGCTTAGCTGATTTGGATGATTTGCATTGGCTGGTTAAGTGTATATATAGAGGGGAAAAAAAGTAGCTTAGGTTGATTCTACTTCCGGTATGACATATGCAAAGTCATACTATTTATCTTTTATTTTTTAGTTCGACATTCACATCATTCTGATTATATTTAAGTTGAGTCAGATGAATTATTTAAACAAACGAAATATACTGGCGGTGGAAACTGAAAATTTTCACAAACGACTTAGTTTTATGGTATATATAGTTAGATGTAGGGGTTTAGAATTTAAGGATAGTTGTTTAAATTTAAGGTTTAAGGTTATAATTTAGATTTTAGTTTTTAAGGTAATATGGCGAGGATTTAGGTTGTAACCTATAAATCCTAAATTATAACCCTAAACCTTAAATTTAAACAACTATCCCTAAATTCTAAACCCTTACACCTAAACTCCTAAACCATATACCCTAAACTAAATCACTATACACTAAAACTAAGGCGCTTGTGGAAACTTTTAGTTCCCGACGCCTGTGTATAGAATATTTATCCTTAAATGATGAAACATTTCGATGTAAACTTGAAATTTTAATTATCGAAGACTGAACTTGTTTACTACTAAATTCGATATGAATTCGAACATTTGTGTATTATTTTTAGGAAACTGTAATGGTAGACAATTTATTCATTAATAAATCAAAGTCAACTACTTAGACTTGGCTAAAAAAAACGCGTTGTTCTTCTTTAGCTTGAAATTACAAATCCACATGAAGAGGAAACCAAGTAGCCAGGCTAGCTGTTATGCAAGATTTCAACATATATACGGCTTACCTACTACCAATACATATATACTATATTAGTTTTAATTTATTTTCTGGGTCGGGAAATGTCCTAATTTTGCCTAATTCTTATTGGACTTTTCATGTTTATGTGTGAAGACCAAACGGATAAAAATTCTCTCTACCACTTTTCGGTACCTTTATTTATGCTCTAACACTATAAAATTAAATTTTAAATTTTAACCATAAATTTTAAATCTTAAACCCTATATCATCATATACCCTAAAATATACTCTACCCTAAGTTCCCTAAACTCTAACTGTAAATCTGAACTTGAAACCCTAAATTTTAAATCTAATTTTGAACGTAGAGACATAAGTAATGCGCTGAAAAGAGACAGATAATTTCTATCCATACCAAACACAACGGTTATAAAACTAAGAGACGGTAGAAATCGAGTCGCATTCACATTCTAGCACCTAATTAATACTCCGTTTGGTGATGAACAAAACTTGGAAAACAATTTCAGTTATTTGTTAAACTCATTAATAATTACTTTTGGTATTACCCAAAATTTCATAATCCAGGTTCTAACTACTCTAATACTTAACCTCCATAGTCCATACCCATATTTCTGTGCCCACTGTCCACCCCTCATTTTTTTAACTTGTTGACTAGGGTATTTCTGAAGAAATGAAATTCGCTAGTGACAATGAGCATCTTGTTTTGTTTTTGGTGATTGCGTACTCAGACGTGGTAATCGAGTCGTTCGAATAATTTTAGACTATGTGTAATATAAGTTTGATTTAGATTAGAAGATATGATTTAGATTTAATTCGTGTGAAGATTAGTATCGGTCGAGTCAATATCATATTTACTAATTTTCACGTTGGGTCAATATTGGTTCGTATGACTTTCGGATTAGATAACTATCAGATTGGTTAATAATAATAATAAACATTTATTCACTTCAACACAATTAACGGATTAAATAGGGCTGTTGTTAGATTCATATCGAATTTAGATAAATTAAACTTTGATTGCTTTCGATTCTAATGGTCTTTGGTACGAGTGAAAATCGATTTGTGTCCAAATTGATCAGGCTAAAATTTTGATCATTTCAATCCAATTTGATTTATTTCAAATTTCGGGTTAAATTTGTGTCATCATATTTAGATTCACATCGATCGGGTGTTGAGTCGTGTGAATAGGTTCGGATATTCCGTTCAGATTAGTTTATTAAATATAATTGCAGCCATGAAACAAGCACCTGGGTCCCTGGTCTGGACTCTGGGTCTGGGACCACGTTTCATCATTACAAGACCATTGTTTCCTATGGGTTTTGTTTTTAATCTCAAAACTCAAAAGGTTTTTCAGTTTCAGGTGAAGGTAATATCTAGCGAGTGGTGCATGGAAAAAGTCTACAAAAGTACGTGCGACGTGAACCCAATAGCTGAGAAGAGTTTCCGTCACAAATACTTTAATTTGGCCCGGAGTGGGGTTAGTTTTTGACTAGGGATGGGCATTTTATCCGGGCTCAACAGGTTTCGACCCGATCCGGCCTGATCCGGTAATGTATTTTTATGAAAAATTGAGTTCGGGTCGGTCGCATTTTGGTGTAGAGCGATATCGGGTCGAGTTCGAATTTTAGGGTGAAAAATTTCAACCCGACTCGAGATTAATAGTATAATTTTCTCCTAAATTTTTAGGGATATTTATAATAATACCCACTCTTTATATATTTTTTATAATTAAGTCCTTATAATTAATTTTTTATTTATAATTTAGTCCTTAAATTTATTTATTTTTTATAATTATGCCTCTTAAAATTAGTTTTTTTTACAATTAAGTTCCTAAAATTATTTTTTTTCTATAGGTCAGTCGGTTTAGAATATTTATTTTTGGGTCGGGTCGAATTTTTTAAAAAATAAGATCCAATCGTGTTCGATTTTAAGATTATTAGTTTTGAGGTTCGGGTGGGGCAAAAACCCGACCCATGACCATCCTTTTTTGACGGTGGATTTGGGATTGGATTTGCCGCCTACACTTATTTTGATCCCCCAAAGTTAAAGTTTTTAAGTCTTAATACCCTAGTCAACACGCGCAAACATGCCGGTTCTTACCATGTTTTAAATCAGCGGTGATTGGCTATTTGATTCATGGATTGACTCACAAGAAGAAAATATTGAAATTAATTATTATTTAATATACTGACATGTTAAAAATGTTGAGTATCTTATTTGTTCATTTATATATTTTTAAATATCAATTAAATAGTAATTTACATATCATTAATACAATATATAAGAAGACGTGAAATTAAGTATGTATAAGTGCTTAAATTTTTTTTTATGAATGAGAAGAAATATGAGTAATATAAACATTATATCAAATTGTATGTTAAAATACATAAATTAAATATACATGATTTGACAAATTTTTTGTACCACTATATATATTTAATTTATCAATTAATTAATTTAAATTAAATATTCTAAAATTTAATTATAAAAATATTTTTTTTATTAAATAGAGAAGTATTAAAAAATAATATTGCAAATACATTGTTAAGAATGAGAACGCTCGTAGTTCCGTGGTGAGACATGTGCTAGCTAGCGGCTGCCGAAACAATGAAGCTTCCCACGACTATATATATTCAGATTTTAATCAATGTTTCTCCACTTGTTTTAAAAATTAAGTTATATGCTCACTTTGTAATACTTAAGGAAACGCAATTATCCCAATAAAAATAATAATTAAGAAGCACATTTTCCACGTATAAGACAATAAGATATCTCGAGTTTAGAATAATAAAATTACAAATGAATAATTATTAATGGTATTTAAGAGGATATTTGGATCAAAGTGACAGTTTGAATTCAAACATGAAATGAATATTATTAAATAATTTAAAAGAGCGGCTGCCGGTGCTGAATTTCATGGTAACATGTTTTCTCATACGGTGGGTATGTCCTGGTGTTTGGGGATTAATAGCTTATGGTCCTGTTTGATAAATAGCGGTTCGAGTTAAAATTAGAGGTTTGACCGGTCAAATTCGTTAATTTAGATATTTGTATTACTTGAATTCATAACATTTTTTTATGTCTTAGGTTCTAGACCCATCAAGATCACTCCCCTTATTTTCCTTAAAGTTCCCTTCCCCATATTTGTATAATTATTCGATTTTTGGTTAGCGGTTCGGAAAAAATGTGAGAAACCGACTCAGATGAACGAGCGAAGCCACTCATTCAGCCGAGTGCCGATGAAATCGAGAAAGAAACGAAACGAAATCGGAGCCACTTGAGAAAAAAGAAACTCAGAGGGAAGTTGAGTCCACTAAAACAGGCCATAATCTTCCATGTAGCAACATCAGCCCACAGCAACTGAGCTGGGAAGTGATTACGGAAACAACAAAGAGATTTTCAACAAGGGCTAGCAATGAACGTGACAATTTGTACTAGTAAAGAGGTTTGTGCATTTGATAATAAAAAAAAAAAGAGAGGTTTGTGCCACTCTACAAGCATTCTTGAAGCAGAAATGGGAGCGGTCTCGGTTACGAGGATGGAAATCGTCTACCCTAAACTATGTTTTCTTTGGTGTCCCACTTTAAAAAAGTGAGTTTAAGATTTAGGGTTTGGGGCTGTGGTTAAAGTTTAAGAAATTAGGAGTAAGGTGTATTTTTAGAGTTTATGGTTTAGGATATAAAAAATAGAGTTAAAGTTTTAAAATATAATTTTCAAGTATTTTTTTAGTGTGGGACATAAAAAAGGTATGATTAGAGGGCAGAAGATTTTTGTTCCGGTTATAAACCACAAGAACACATCTAGTATTACGAGTTATCAACAGAGCGAAAACGTATAGATTTTAATCTTTCCCCTGCTACAAGGAATGACATTAGATAGATATATTTGGGGTAAGTAGTGAGTACTCTAAATATAATCCTTCCTTTCAAATGTTCATATTGAATTCTATAATGGCTTAGTTCGTCCTGCAGGCTCGGAAAGTAGGGAGTTGAAATTTGAAGCTAGACTCAAGATTGCCATAACTATAGCACATGGTATTCGGTACATGCACGAAGAATGTCCTCAATGTCCCGTTGTCCATGGCGAATTCCAGCCCCGCAACCTGTGATTAAGCTACAACTTCAATTGGAGGGGTTGTAAGCTCTCGGTAGGGAAATTTTTTTTACCTTTTGATTCTTTGACCTTGTTTGACAATTAACGGATAGCGGATTATATTAGTTGATAGCTGATTGCATTAACTGATTTGACTAGCGGATTGTATTAGCTGATTGTATAGAAGTGTTTAGTAAAATTAACTGATAGCTGATAGCAGTTAGATTATTTAAACAAACAAAATGACATATAACGGCATGATTATATTCAATACTTGTTTGAATACTTTATTAGTTATCAATATTTTGTATCTAATTAATATTAATTAGATCTATAAAATTATTTTTAATATATTTTTTCTAAACATATTCGAATGATTTATATATTAATTTATTATTTATATAATTATTTAAATATAATTTAATTGATTAATAAATTTAAATACACGTATAAATATGTGATAATAAAAAAACTAAATATGATTAGCTTATAAATAGGGTGAGAAAATATTTAATTTAAGTTATTTTGAGATTTTTGGTAACTAGTAAGGGTAAAAGAGTCTTTACAACTCCAATATCAAACCTCTAATTTCAAAAAGCTCATATTACGAGCTTTTTTCAAAATTAGCAGTTTCACTCCAATCCGCTCTTTCAATCCACTATTCACCAAACAACAATATTAGCGTAATTGACTTGTCAAACCTTTAATTATGCCTCAAACCTATTTTTGCCCAAACCTCTCTTTACCAAACAGGGCTTTATATTTTTCTGAAAAAATTGAAATATTTGTGAATTTGCCCCCCAACTTTTAAAATTTATGTTTTGTTCCCCAACTTCAAATCCTGACTTCGTCCTGCCCGCAATATTGTATTTGTACTCTGGAAATGGGAAGTTAGAAATTTTCCGGGAAAGGAATTATTGAACGCTGGTGTGTCAGCAAAGCATCTGGTCTCCACAGCCATGAAAAATGCCAAAGCCTGTAGCTTTGTTCTCTTGTAGAAAGGAAATGACAAATCTTGACATATAAAATACACATACATAAATTGTCTTGTCTAAACTAGAATCAATGTAGCAAAGGAATCCAAATACAAAGAATCTCTTCATTATTTTTCTCGTGTTGGAAAAAAATGAATTTAGCGATGATATGCTTGGCATACCAATGGCAATGGTTAACATTTGGTGCCGTCACGACTCTTTAGGTTCCCCAGCATTGGCACATGGACGAGAAAAATGTGCAAAGTGTTTCAACTTCCATCTCTCGTTGTTATTGTGGAAAGACATTTTGATTCAATGAATCGTCTCTATTTCATTAGAGAAAGAATCTTATTCTTTGAAGTGATTTGAATTTAAATGATTTTGTCTTACCGGCTCGCGAGCTATTCGGGCTCGGCTCGGTTAAAGTTTAGTTTGAGTGAGCCCAATTCGGGCTCGGGTTCGAGCTCGGCTCGAAACCTTAACAATCCGAGCCGAGCCTACCCAGGCTCGACTCGAAAAGCTCGTGAACAGGCTCGAAATCTACATATGCACTAAAATAAATTATGTGTCTGTATTTTCTTTTTTTAGTTGGTTGTTGTTTGATTTTGTATTTTCTTTAATTATGTGTTTGTATTATAAGAATATGTATTGATTATTTGGATTAATCTAATTTTTGGCACTTTTTCTCCTTTCCGGTCATTGAATTTCGTTTTAGTGTTGGTTATGAAAGTGATTTTTAACGAATCTTTTATATAAAAAAAACTATAGCAAAATTTTTCATTTTGAGTTGAGCCGAGCCCAACGAGCTTCGAGCCCGAGCCCGAGCCGAGCCCAATTACACTGTTTCCGAGCCGAGTCGAGCCTG
Organism: Hibiscus tridactylites; assembly: GCA_958450335.1. NCBI lineage: Eukaryota > Viridiplantae > Streptophyta > Magnoliopsida > Malvales > Malvaceae > Hibiscus > Hibiscus tridactylites. The sequence goes on from OY288269.1 coordinate 106,340,543, forward strand.
GCCAGGCTCGGGCTCAGCTCGGCTCGTTATCACCCCTAATTTTGCCTACACAATGTGCGTGAATTTAAGACTTAAAAAGACCAAGCGCATTTTATCAGTTGACCAAATTGCTCACCTTTATTTCTTTATAATTTTTTAAGTAGGAACACTCGTTCTTTTCCCTAAAGTCTCCTTTCTCATTCTTTTAAACATGATTAAAATTAAATTTTAAATTTGTCCAAAAAAACTTAAGAAAATAAATCTTACAAGTTACAACGAAACCATTTAAAAATGTTAAAAGAATCATTTTATTTCGTTACACATAACAAAATCATTATAACCCCATCTCTTACTACTTACAAAATAAACTCAATTACATCTCCAAGTTCAATTAAATTGAAATATTAAACTAAATAATCCATAAAATAAATACTCGATATATTTATGTGTATTATATTCTTGGAAAAATTAAAATAACTTGAGGGCTTAAGGTACCTTTGAAACAAATTAATTAAGATTTTATTTTTTTGCATTTAATTAAATCTTTGAATCAATAAATTATATTAATTAAATTTTTATCATTAATTTATAATATTTTTTTTAATATTTTATTGTCACGTGACACATTACAATTCTGTCACATGACATTATAGATATTTTAAAAAAATATTTTTATAATATTTTTAAAAAATTATAAAAAAATAAATAAAATATAAAAATATAAATATTAAGTGACAACATTGTATACGATAAAATGCATCAATTAATTTAAAAAGTGATTAGATTTTACCGTCAACTTGGCTAAATAGATGAATTGATAAAATTTTAGATTATAAAAATTTAATAGGTGCAAAAAAAAATCCATAAATTTAATTGATTTTTTTTTGTTCAAAATAAATTTAATTGATTTTAAGGACGTATTATACAGTTAAGCTTAATTTGAGTAATTGATTTGAATTTTGATGGGCTTTAAAGTCCCGGGAATGATAAATAAACGCAAGAAAATTCCAACTAAAAAATTGACCAAACCCAGTGAATATTTGTGTGGCTTCAATAAATCTTCATCTCTCTCTCTGGATTATCTCTTCACCACCATCCTTTGCTTCAAATCCATTGCTTATCGCTTCAAATCTCCAATCTCTTCACCTCTCTCAAACCAAAAATTTAAAAAAAAAAAAGAAGAAAAAGAAAAGAGAAGGTTCGTTTTGTTCATTTGATTCTTTTCTTTTTGTTGTTTGATTTGTTTGTTCATTTGGTTATTGTTTAATGCTTAGCTTGATTCAATGAGATTACTCTGCTGTTGTACAAATGGCCTCTGCTCCTTCCTTATCCGGTGAGTTGCACTCTTTTTTTCTTTCGGATTAGCTTTGTTTCTTGTTTGGTTACTAAGAAAGAATGTCGGCGAGAATGATGGAATATTCGTTCTCCGGTGCTTGTTTCTTCACTTAATTTCGACATAGTTTTGGATTTTTAAGCAACAAAAAGAGTGTGAAGAGTATGCTTCTTTCTTTCAGCTCCGATTTCGTTATTCATTTGTTTACTCAGTTTTTTTCTTATTCATTCGATTGCAGTTTCCTTGGAGTGCGTGAATATATGTAAGTTAACTAAAGGGGAAGGGAGTGTAAGGTTCGACTGTAGCTTGCTTTCTTGTGCATCGAAAGCTGCAAGAGCCTTAACTGGATTCCTAGCCAGCACTGCCAATTATTCTCATTCGTCCTCCTTCACCTACGCCCGCAGCGGAAAAAGAGCTCGTATCAGATCAGTATGTTTGATTTTTACTTCTCCGTCTTAGTTTTTGTTAGATTCTTAGACGTTCGAAGCTTGTTTAGAAATATCTTGGCGTCAGGGGTTATTTTAGATTGAATTTACTTTATTTGATGTATCTGTAGTTGATTTCATTTATTGATGCTGTGGTATGAAATAGGACCTTGACTCTTTTAATAAGCCTTCCAGTCAGATCACAAACTTGTACTTGGGGATTGTTAATATTAGGTTGACAAATATGAAATGTTTCGGTGAGCTCATAATGTGAGTTGGTGGGTTCTTTAATGCGTGGAATCATCCAAAAGTTGTTGGTGAATTAATTCAATAAAAGGAAATGGAGTGTTATGTTACGGTTAGAACATTTGGAGAAATTTTTTTTGGGCAACTAAAACATGCAATTTCTTAAGACATTTTTGTACAACTTGCATGCTTAGACAGCATTGTTGCTAATGCTTTTTTGCTGATTCAATCTTGTGTTTTTACTAGGCTCTTGATGCAGGTGGATGGTATTCCACAGATGTTTCCGAGTTTGTACTGCTTGAAAAATTCTTTAGATCAAGATTGCTTCATGCTGGCTGTAAAAGATGGCAGTTGTATTGTTCTTCATCTGTCTTTTCAGAGACCTCTAATGAGGTTTCTCCTGAAAGGTTGTGGGAGGTACAATTGACTTTTCTCAAACCTCATATCCTTAAGAATGTGCATTATTCTGTAAGGAAAGTTGTTACAGTTTTATACTGATAACTGTCCTAATTGCACTAGGATCTGAAGCCTACTATATCATACCTTTCACCTAAAGAGTTGGAATTGGTCCATAATGCTCTCAAGGTAATGTCTTTGCTTTGCAGAAAACTGTTACCGTGCACTTTCTGAAAAATATCTCTTGACATTATGGTTTGCCCATGAGTTGTTTTTTGTTTGGTACAGCTAGCTTTTGAGGCACATCACGGTCAAAAAAGACGGAGTGGGGAGCCGTTCATCATTCATCCAGTTGAAGTTGCACGCATTCTTGGAGAACTTGTGAGTTAATAGAAGTATGCTGTTATCGGAAAATGTATTCTGCATTCTGATATGGGGTTTAACTTGCCTCAACTATTATTCTAGGAGCTAGATTGGGAGTCTATTGCAGCTGGATTGCTGCATGACACTGTGGAAGATACAAATGTTGTTACATTTGAAAGAATAGAGGAGGAGTTTGGTCCTACTGTACGTCGCATTGTGGAAGGAGAGACTAAGGTGCTTTATTTATGCTTATATAAATGTCATTAGTATACTTGTCTGTTCAAACTTGAATGCCATATCTGACAAAGCTCTAGATGGTTTTGTCTTGTTTGGGTTTCTTTAAACTTGTTTCATAAACAGGTATCCAAATTGGGAAAATTGAAGTACAAGAATGAAAATGATTCCGTAAAAGATGTGAAAGCTGATGATCTCCGGCAAATGTTTCTGTCAATGACAGAGGAGGTTGTTATTATTTCTTTCTTTCATTTTTTCTTTTTGGGATGATATTTTAAGGAAAGTAATGTGCCTAATCAAATGGTTTTGCTTCTAGGTTCGTGTTATCATTGTCAAATTAGCTGACAGATTGCATAACATGCGGACTCTTTCTCATATGCCTCCGCATAAACAGGTTGGTTGCATGAGTTGAAGCATGCTTTGTAATTGGTCATTTACTTTTTCCTTTTAACATTATTGTATTATTTCAGTCCAGCATTGCGATGGAGACATTGCAGGTCTTTGCTCCTTTGGCAAAATTGTTGGGGGTACATCAAATCAAGGTACATTCTTATGCTTTTTGAAAATACAATTTCCATTTTATGCTCATGAATTAGCATTCAGAGTTAACCCAATCTGATTTTTTTTTTTGTAGTCTGAACTTGAAAACTTATCCTTCATGTACACAAAACCTGAAGATTATGCCAAAGTGAAGAGAAGGGTTGCTGACCTGTATAACGAACATGAGAAAGATCTTTTGGAGGTAAACATTGCCTTCCTTTAATCAATAGTATTAAGTTAGAGCTCCAGAAATACTATCTATGTGATAATTAACATAGCAGCTCAACGTTGAAAGTGTACTTAATGGAAGTGTCAAGTTTGAACTTTGAAGGTTCACGAACTAGTATATCATATGCATTGTTATGATTTTTTTTCTTTTGTTTTTTGGTATTAGGCAGACAAAATTTTGATGAAAAGGATTGAGAATGATCAATTCCTGGAGCTTATGACACTTAAAACTGAAATCCGTGCAGTGTGCAAGGAACCTTACAGGTGGGGCCTTGAATATTATTTTCTGCCTCTTTGTTCATTATTTATTCAGTTCTTTTCCTTGCGATACACATGGCTAGAGCTTTTGGAAATTATTTCAAATTGCATTTTGTCATCACGGTTTACAACTGAGCCAATGGGGACTATTTATGAGTAATTTGGTATAAAAATGCCTACCACATGGTTCTAAGTTTTGTGGGAATGGGAGTCTTGGACCCAATATTTCTTCCTTCACCTGATTCTCAAAGACAGATTGAGTGAGTGAGATGTAAGATATCGTTTTGAATATCTATGTTGATTATTGAATATGGTGTTGCTTTGAATACCAGCAGCTAATTTTCTGTTCCCTGTTGCCTTTTTTTACCTCTTTTTATCATGTCTTTTAAAGCTTTTTTGGCTGGCTTTTGAGTGATAATTTGCTTGCTTGCAATTTTTGTTATGGTATCACAGTATTTACAAATCTGTGCTGAAATCCAACGGTTCGATCAGTGAGGTTAACCAAATTGCTCAGGTCTGTTCAGATGCTTCCTTGAATCATTGACATCTAGTATGAAGCTTTTTCTCATGGTTTATTCTTGCTTATTGACACATTCATTCCTGTTGGTTACAAACCAGCTTCGTATAATCATAAAACCAAAGCCGTCAGTTGGAGTTGGCCCTTTTTGTAGTCCACAGCAGGTGAATTATTCTGCCAATGCAAAATTACTTGGTTATGATAGAATGCATCTGTACTTGAGTTACAATTGCAATTTCTTTTTGCAGATTTGCTACTATGTTCTTGGATTAGTCCATAGCATCTGGACTCCTGTACCTCGAGCTGTATGTATAATTTTTTTCTCCTCATTTGACTTGTCTTTCTTATATTAGATTATTGGCATTTAGTAAAAATTGCCTATCCTTTGAACAGATGAAAGACTACATAGCAACACCAAAGCCTAATGGCTATCAAAGTCTTCATACAACCGTAATTCCATTTTTGTATGAAAGCATGTTTCGCCTGGAAGTTCAGGTTCTTAAATTCTCAATGGTCCTCTCAGCTATTTGTCTTTGCTACATTTTGCTTAGTTAGATTATTTTAACTAAAAACTTTAATGCAAGGATATCCACAACTTGTTTCCAAACGATTTTGAATCTTCTGATAATTACATAAGTAATAATTCTTGACTCTTTTATGTTAGTAATGTATCGAAGATGAATGTACAAGTGATGCTCATTGGAATATAGTCTGATCTTTAAAAAAATAAAAAGGGAAATAAAATATTTCTGGCATATTTTATTAATCGTTGGTTTCTTGCAGATTAGAACTGAAGAGATGGATTTGATATCTGAGAGAGGCATTGCTGCTCACTATAGTGGGAGAGTCTTCGTTACTGGTCTAGTTGGGCATGCAGAGCCAAATGGTAGAAGTTCAGGAGGGAAGGCAGTTTGCCTTAACAATGCAAACATAGCACTCAGGGTATACCTTGTTTCTTTGAGTATTGTCATTAAGAGTCATCCTAAAGGAGGTTCCTTGATACCCTCTAAAGTCCCCTAGCAAGAATGTAAATTTACAGATGAAACCCTCTATTTTCTCCAGGTTGGTTGGCTCAATGCAATTAGAGAATGGCAAGAGGAGTTTGTTGGCAACATGAGTTCTAGGGAATTTGTGGATGCCATCACCAGAGATCTCTTAGGTAGTCGTGTCTTTGTCTTTACCCCAAGGGGAGAGGTAACCCACATACTAAAAGTTGTTCATGTGTATGTCTGCTAAAAGATTTAACATAAGTCTATGATGACTAGTGTTTTGATAAATAATTTATGTGATCAACAGATCAAAAATCTGCCTAGAGGGGCTACTGTCATTGACTATGCGTACATGATACACACCGACATTGGAAACAAAATGGTAGCTGCGAAGGTATTTTTGTATCTTATGGCACAATTTTTCCGATTCCAGTGTCAGCGTAAACAAGAGCATGAGTTTAATGCTTGACCTTCTCATTGCAGGTCAATGGTAATCTTGTTTCTCCAGCACATATACTTGCCAATGCCGAAGTTGTGGAGATTATCACCTATAATGTTAGTATATTGATCATTGGCAATTACTTCTCCATTACTTATATTCAAGCATGATTCCTTGATTATGTTTAAATTGTGGGAATAAGACAATTGCTATGCTTTGGAAAAATGAGTAATACTTGTTCTTTTTCCCTCAAACGCTTGAAACTAGCAGTGAGGAGCATCAAATTCTGAGTATTGATGCATGATTTAGGTGATTAGATCTGTTGTTGAAGAGATTTAGATATATTTACTATTTTGTCAGTTGTGATAGAACATAAGACACGGGTTACGGATTAAAGTACTTACAAATATGTTATTGATGTTTACCTGGTTCCGTATACTATAGGCTATTTGTGCACAAACTGTTGCCCCTGTTTTTTAATAGTTACAACCTTTCCCCTTGTTCCAGGCGCTCTCAAGCAAATCAGCTTTTCAAAGGCATAAACAGTGGTTGCAACATGCTAAAACACGTTGTGCCAGACACAAAATTATGAAAGTAGGTTTATTGTATGGAGTATGAATTATATCTCTTAATTCTGTTAGTTTTCAATGCTCCGATCGTCTAAATTGCTACTTGTAATTAGTTCTTGAGGGAGCAAGCTGCACTATCTGCTGTGGAAATTACAACAGAGAGAGTAAATAGTTTTGTTGCTGACTCTGAAGAGCAGAATGAATCGGAAGAGTTTTCCAGACAGAGCGAACCTCTATGGGAGAAAATCCTGGGGAACATTGTGGACCATTCATCCCAAGGAAGAAGTTGTGAAGATACCTTGGCTGCAAAAAGTGCAAGTATTTGGACCCCTAAGGTCAATGGGAAACTTAACAAACATTTACAGCCTGTGAATTTAAAGGCGAATGGGAACATGTTAGCACGGCAAAATGGTGCTGTGAAAATCATACCTGCAAACCTTCCACCACCTGAGGTATTGCCTGGTCCTGAAAATTGGCAAGCCAGTAAAATTGCCTTGTGGCACAATCTTGAAGGGCATTCAATTCTCTGGTTTTCTGTGGTTTGCATAGACCGAAGAGGTAAATCATTTGGTAACCATTCCATACAAGGTTTTTATTATAAGTGGTATACAAATCCAAACGATTGGAATGGAAAACGTATGCACTTCCAGGTTATATCAGCTCTTTTCTTTTTGGCTAAATGGTTTAATTGCAAACATGATTTTAGGGATGATGGCCGAGGTCACAGCGGCATTGGCGGCTGTAGGCATCACCATATGTTCCTGTGCGGTGAGTGATTTAAATTCATCGATCTTGCGATTTGCTTCAGACTGTCAAAACTTTGCTAGTTCCATAACAGATGTACATTTTTTTTAGGCCGAGACGGATAGAGGAAGGGGAATGGCCACCATGTTATTTCATGTTGAAGCCAACCTTGAAATTTTGGTACTGTGTTCACATCTACTTTCATTCTGTTTCCTTTTGTGTCTGTATGTGTTCAACATTCAACAAGCCACTTATTTGTTTCTCAGGTTAATGCTTGTTCAAGGGTCGATTTAATCGCGGGTGTTCTCGGATGGTCCATTGGATGCAGCTGGCGAAGCTCGACAGAAAATAACCAAATTCTTGAGTGCTAATTCAAACAATGGATCCAATAAATCCAACTAGTTGACCCAGCCGGTTGCAAGCTTGGGTATGAAGTTTTGTCCCACGTAGAGCTAAGACCTATTGTTCTTTCTTATAAGAAAATTCACTTCCTATGTCCATAATCCCCATCTATTTGTTAGACTCTCAAAACCAAATAAACCAAGAGTCAAGTAAGCTGTCTCTGGATCAAAGCAGGCATTGTATGTATAAGAAAAAGAGAATGTTAGAGTTGAGTATACACTTGTAAAGATACTCGTACGAAAAAGGATCATAGGCGAACATTTTATACAAGTTTTTTTTTCTATAGTTACGGGTATTCGATTTATTGATCGATTAATCTGAATCGGATGAATACAACATATGTCCATTATGAAACGATTGTTCCACTCAGTTTGCTCTATTCATAAATTGTTTTAAACATTTCATATAAGGGTAAACTACATAAATGGTCATCGAACTTTTAGGGTGGATTTATTTTAGTTATTGTACTTTTAAAATATTTGACAAGGTACCCAATTTTTAGTTTAATTTTAATATAGTCACCAAACTTTTAGTTTGCTTTCAATATGGTCCCTCCTGTTATCTTTCGTTAGAAGTTGAGGTTAGTTTTTGTTTTTCCTTAATAAAAAAATAGGTAAAATACACCAGTCATTACTCAACTTTTTTCTCACTCATACTTTGGTCACTAGAGTTTAGATTTTTTTAATTTAATAACTTAACTTTTGAATTGTTCATATTTTGGTCACTCTCAAATGACATGTTTATATAAATTAACTAGCGTAAAATTCTTTAAGTTTTATATATTTTCTTAGTCTTTTTTAATAAGGGACACACACAATGCAGAACTGGTGTTCGAACTTGGGTTACCTGAATAAATTACATCATCTTTTACCACTGGGACAACAAGGTTTGAGCCATTATGAAAATAGTTAAATTGTACACTGAAAAAAAAAACCTAATCGCCTCTCTCAAAAAACCCTAGCCGCTCCTCTCTCAAAATTGTTTCAATTATAGCCGCTTTCCTTTTTGTTCAGTCTCTTTAATCGGTGGTCGACAATCAATCTTCATATTGGTTCTCGACCTCCGATTTTATCAGTTTTCTTATTTTTATTTCAATAAGAATCTCTGCTTCTGTAGCACGCTCTTTCTCTGTCCTAGTGACACGCATCTTCTTCTGTCTTTGTGACATGGTTTTGTCTTGTTTTTTTTTGTTTGGTTATCTGTCTTCGTGGCAGGTTTCAGCATGGCCTAGCGTTCGATTGTTGTTCGCACAGAGATTCACCCGGCGCTAGTTTCTGATTCATGGTGTTGTCGGTGGTCACTGGGAATGTTTTATCCCCACTCGTTGATGGTTGTTTGCCGATAAAATCAGTCTTAGGTAGCGGTACCTTTTGCCTGACAGAATGGATCGCACATCACTCCTTCCTTCTTTATGTGTCTCGTTTGGACAGATATAAGGAGATTCAAGAAGCTTTTGAATTTTCGTTGATATGCGTATTTTCATAGAAATTTTCGTTTTCATTGTTTTTTGAGTTGTAAGAAATTTTTGAGTTATTTTAACTTAAATTTTCTTCTTCTTAAATGCGTTGTTGTAATTGAATTTTTTTATAATTTAATAAAAACTCAGTGACTATTTCAAAAAATAATAGTGAACATTAACATAAGAAAAACAACATATTCCGGAGTCATTAACAGAGCAAATTAAGCTCTTCACACATTACAAGAACAAATCAATTAAATAAAAACCAACAACGCTCGCTTTCTTCACCACCAAAACAGACGACAAATAAATAATTTATAATAAAAACAAAGGAATTAAGCTGTTTAATAACCATTAGGGACTGGATTAGGTTCAGAGGTGAAGAAGAAAGGTCCGACGGAGAAAAGCTTCATCCCCAAGTGCTGGAGAACACGGAAACCCGAAAGCGGAGCTCCACTAATGCCTTTGTTGACATCCACGGGAACGTTACAGGCCTCCAATGGAGAGCTTTCAAGGAACGCCTTGCAATCCCTGAGCTTGCTCAACAAATCGACGTTTTCAAGGCCGGAAGGAGACAATCTCGCTAAGAAGTAACCCTTTTCATCAGTTTCTCCGCTGCAAACCGAGTGAGTCTTCTCGTACCCGTTTTCATCAACAATTAGACACGTTATCCTTGTCAAAGCTCCTCGAATTGGGTAATACTTGGGACCTGATTTGCATAAAACAAGCCCTTCAACGCCAATGGGGAGAACTTCAGGGTTTGGTTTGTAGAAATCCGTGGCTGGGTTTGCGTTGTAATTAGGTTGTTCTTCTGGTTGTGGCTTGTTGAAGTTTGGGTTAGTGCCATAATCTGGCTTCTCTTCATTTTCTAACTTTGGGTTTTCTTTTTCTTCTGGTTGCTGCTGGTAGAAGCTATTTTGAGTGGCATAATCAGGCTTTTCTGTCTCTTTTGGCATTGGCTTAGTGCCATAATCAGGCTTTTCTTCCTGTTTTGGCTCTGGGTTTTCTGGTTGTGGTTGATAGATTGGTTTTGTGTTGTAACCAGGCTTTTCTGTCTCTTCCAGCATTGGCTTCTCTTTCTCTTGATCTGCCTGTGGTTTATAGGAGCTTGGCTTAGTGCCATATTCAGGCTTTTCTTCCTGTTTTGACTCTGGGTTTTCTGGTTGTGGTTGATAGACTGGCTTTGTGTTGTAATCAGGCTTTTCTGTCTCTTCAGGCATTGGTTTCTCTTTCTCTTGATCTGCCTGTGGTTTATAGGAGCTTGGCTTAGTGCCATAATCAGACTTTTCTTCCTGTTTTGACTCTGGGTTTTCTGGTTGTGGTTGATAGACTGGCTTTGTGTTGTAACCAGGCTTTTCTGTCTCTTCCGGCATTGGTTTCTCTTTCTCTTGATCTGCCTGTGGTTTATAGGAGCTTGGCTTGGTGCCATAATCAGGCTTTTCTTCCTGTTTTGACTCTGGCTTTTCTGGTTGTGGTTGATAGACTGGTTTTGTGTTGTAACCAGGCTTTTCTGTCTCTTCCGGCATTGGCTTCTCTTTCTCTTGATCTGCCTGTGGTTTATAGGAGCTTGGCTTAGTGCCATAATCTGGCTGTGGTTGGTAAACTGGTTTTGTGCCGTAACCGATGCTTGTTGTTGCTTCTAACAATGGCTTTTTCTCCTCTTCTGGCTGTGATTTGTACACATTTGACTTACTGCCATAATCAGACTTCTCTTCTTTTTCTGGCTGTTGTTGGTTTACTGGTTTTTCAGCACCATAATCATAAACACCATAGTCATTGGCAGAAGCAAAGACAAGCAATGAACATAAAAGCAAGGAGGCAGCCAACAAGGGAGAGGCAATAGCCATGGTTTGCAACTTTTAACTACCGAGCACAGATGATGGGATGAAGGGTTGGTTACCTTCGTTGTCCTTTATATATTGGAAAGTTTGATGTAATGCGGCAATGATTGAGAAATAAAAGAAATTGAGTTTAGAATGATTTGGTTGCACGACGGTGAAACATTTGCAGACTTGTGTACCACTAACCACTTCATGGAGAATTGGATATGGCAAATCTGGAATGTGCTGGAGATGGCATTTGAGTTTAGAAACCATTTGGATGTTTTTAGGAAGAAAGTAATTGGATTATTGTTTTGGAAGAAAGTACATATTTTCACGGATGTAAATCGTCTACCCCTAACTATGCCCTTTTGGTGCCTTCATTTTAAATTAGTGGGTTTAGAGTTTGGGTTTAAGGTTGGGCTTTAGGGTTAGGGTGTAGGGAATTATGGATATGTTGTATTTTTAGGGTTTAGGGTTTAGAATATGAAAATTAGGTTTAGGGCTTAGAATTTACTTTTTAAGTATTTTTTAGTAGGGGACATAGTTAGGCGCAGAAGATTTTTACTGTATTATATATATATACCCTAAATTTAAGGTATTCTCCATAAAGTGTACTCAAATTTATGTTTTGTTAAATATTGTAACTAGAATTTATTGAGGGGTCCCGGTAAAAAAGAAAATGTATTATTTTTAGAAGATTTGAGTTCAAACAACTATGCGTGTTTCATGTATATTATACACATAATGAAAGTTAATGCATCAAAATGCACATTAGATCAAAGTTCATGTATAATTATGCACATTAGATCAATGTTCAATGTTCGATCCCAAACAAAACAAGGGTGGTTCAATGATTTAGGAGTCATGTGAAATTTATTAAAATAGGGCTATTAATTTAAAAAAAATTGTTTGTTGACTTGTGTGTATGTTACACAAACTTTTGAATAAAAAATGGGTATAATAAAATTCAATATCTATGAAGTACAACAAAAATTTTCTTTTCTCGTGTGATTTATTACTAGTTTATAACTAATTTTTGTTTTTTCTTGCAAGTGTTTTACTTAACTCATTTGAGCTTTACATTTTTCTAGAAATTATATACTATCGTTTATATTACGTCTGTCTAGAACCATCTCCGATCCATACAATCTCTTATATCTCATTATAAGAAAATAAAATAAATACACAAATAGTTATTTTGTTTTAAAGTTTTAAGGATAAACTACAATGAAGGTCACTAAATTATGGGTAATGTTACATAAGGTCACTCAATTATAGGTAAAGTTACATTTAGGTCACCCAATTATTAAATGTTACATTTGGATCACTCAATTACGGACAATGTTACATTTGGGTCACCCTTCATATTAAAAAAGTATATCAATTTGTGTATTACATTAATTAATGATTTCAAATGAAGTATTCTAATGTTAACAAGGGTATACAAGTGATTTGAAAGAAAAATGACTAAATTAATGTACTTTTTTAAATATGAAGGGTGACCCAAACGTAACCTACACATAATTTAGTGGCTTAAATGTAACCTTTAATAATTGGGTAACCCAAATATAACATTACCCATAATTAAGTGACCTAAATGTAACTTTTAATAATTAAGTGACCTAAATATAATCTTACTCATAATTGAGTGACATACGTTATAGTTTAACTTAATATTAAGAAACCTTGAGGGCTAATCTAAACCCGTACTTTGTTTACAAGGCCCATGAAAAAAAAGTAATTTGGGCTATTGGGACACGCGTACGAAAATCAACCGCCAAATATTTAAAAACCCGACCCGGAAAAAAAACAAGCAGCATCCTCAAAACCCTAGGGTTAAGGCGGCCATATAAATAAGCTACTATCACTTCCTTCTTATCCTTCTTCGCTAACAGCAGTTAGCTGCATCACCGAAGAGAAGAAGAGAGAGAGATGGTTTCGCTTAAGCTCCAGAAACGGCTCTCAGCCAGCGTTTTGAAGTGTGGAAAAGGAAAGGTTTGGCTCGATCCAAATGAAGTCAACGAGATCTCCATGGCCAACTCTCGTACGCTTTTCTCTCTTCCTTTCTTTTCTTTTTGTTTCACTTTTTAATCACTGCTTTAACATCTATAGTTTACGTGTTCGTCTTTTTTAAGTTGAGATATGATTTGAACTTTCTTATTTCATCTTTCGTTGCCAAATGTTTGTAGAAACGAAGCTAGATGTTTTTAGGATATGAATCTTTATACTGATTTATGTCAGTTCCGTGTTGAGAAAAAATGAAAATATTTCAGTTTACCTGTGATTTCCTGCTTATTGCATCTTTCGTTGCCAGATGTTTGTAGAAACGAAGCTAGATGTTTTTAGGATATGAATCTTTATACTGATTTATGTCAGTTCCGTGTTGAGAAAAATGAAAATATTTCAGTTTACCTATGATTTCCTGCTTATTGCATCTTTCGTTGCCAAATGTTTGTAGAAACGAAGCTAGATGTTTTTAGGATATGAATCTTTATACTGATTTATGTCAGTTCCGTGTTGAGAAAAATGTAAATATTTCAGTTTACCTGTGATTTCCTGATTGAGGAAGTTAAGTTTTTACATTAGTAATAGAGTGCAACTGGATCTGTATGCTTTAATTTTTTATATTTTTTCCGACTGTAAAATCTGAAGTTCTGAACAATTAATCTTAGTTCAAGATGATGTAGTATTGTAATCATAATAGAATTTGATATTCTATGGACCTGTTAATCTGTTTTTATCTTTGCACCATAAATTGTTCCTTTAATGTTTGATTTTGATCATTTTCATATATGAATTGGGATTTGCAGGCCAGAATATAAGGAAGCTGGTTAAAGATGGTTTTATCATTAGGAAGCCAACCAAGATTCACTCTCGATCACGTGCACGTCGCATGAAGGAAGCCAAGAGAAAGGGACGTCACTCTGGATATGGTATGTTTTTTCCTTTTACTCTGATTGTTAGATTCTCCACATGATGGAGAGTATGTAGGTTGACATACTTACAGATTATATTTTTGAATCTTGATTAAGCATCATGTTATTAAAGATGAAATGAAGTATTGTGGAGATTCTTAATTCTGTGAGGAATCATTTGTTAGTGATCAGAGACTGTGATGCATATCGGGTCATATATGCATATATTGATTAGCTTGGTTTGTACTTCCATTCTCATTTTAGGTAAGCGCAAGGGTACAAGGGAGGCGAGGTTGCCCACAAAGATCTTGTGGATGAGGAGGATGCGTGTTCTGAGACGCTTGCTTCGCAAATATAGAGAATCAAAGAAGATTGACAAGCACATGTACCATGACATGTACATGAAAGTCAAGGGTAATGTGTTTAAGAACAAGAGAGTTCTCATGGAGAGCATCCACAAATCGAAGGCTGAAAAGGCCAGAGAGAAGACGTTGGCTGACCAGTTTGAAGCTAAGAGGGCTAAGAATAAGGCAAGCAGGGAAAGAAAATTTGCTAGGAGAGAGGAGCGTTTGGCCCAGGTAAAGAACATTTCTATCATGTGGTTCTTTGTGTATGCCGAGCATAATGGGATGCTTTATGTGGAATAGATTCACAGATATTTTTTCCTTCTGAAGTAACTACTTGTGTTTTAATGTTTTATTTCCCCCTTTTATCTTTTTAGGGACCTGGAGGAGGAGATAAGCCAGTTGCAGCAGCACCTGTGGCGGCCGCCCAACCAGCTGTGTAAGTGCATCTTTGAGTTCAATTTTCTTTTGCTAAAGGATCAGTGCTTTTAATATATATTTCTTTTTGCCTTTTTTTTAATCTTTCAGTGTTTCCAAGAAATCCAAGAAGTAGGGAGGTTCTGTACTCAAGGTGACTTATCGACTTTGGCTTTAGTTATTGGTATGTCCAAGTAATTTTGTTGATCCAGTGTTGTGCTTTTTAGTTGATATGAACTGGTTTTGTTCTCAATTTTACTTTTGCCTTTTGTTTTAGTTATATGATATAACTATATGTTTGAATTTACATCCTTGGTTGTTGATTTTCAAAATGACTCCTAACAAATCTGTAAAATGTTCAATTCCAACGTATAGCTTTCAATCCCAACATTATTGTGAAGAAGGATCATAACATATCCTAACGAAATTCAAGCCACAAGGATCATAACATATCCCAACATTGTCTCACTTCATCGTTTTTGACAAAACCGAAGAAGCATCTTGAATCTTTTGGAATCGTTTCTTAGCTTCTCCCTATACTTTGGGTGTTCTTCATTCATCTGTCGGGATGCCATTTCTTCCAAATTAACAAATGAAAAAAGAACCCATCAGCTTGAACATGAAAAAAATTATAGCATGCTAAAGCCTGCCTTCGATAAGGGTCACGAATTCCAGATTTCGACATTTTCACCACCACAACAACCAATGGAACTGTCAAAAACAGGGGAATGCTTATGCAATCAGCAATTAGGACATGCACGAAGGTTGTTTGGTTCGGCACTTGAAGGAGGTTGAGATTGTGATTAAAATATTATATTTGTGTTGGATTTATAGACATGCAAATTAACATTAATTTCTGCAAGGGAAAAAAAGTGTGGAAGGCATAGAAAGCTAATGAATGGAACTTTGGAGAAACTTCGAGAGGGTTCGGTTTATTTGGTGCAGTTTGTAGACATATTTATTAACGGTGGAGATTGTTGGCCACAGGCTTCGGCGACCGGTGCGGAGCCACGACATTGCGTTCTTAACAACGCCTGGCTGAAAAAATGTTGTGGTTAAAATTGAATTAACCGACCGAACCGAATTAGTTCGGTTAAACGATTAATTGTTAAATTTTTTTAAAGTTTAATTATTAATTAATTTGATTTAAAATTAAATAATTAATCAAATTACCTGAAATATAACAAATATTAAATATACTATATTTATACATATTAAGCTCATGCGCTGATGCGCATTCTAAAACCCAACTTCTAACTCAAAAAAAAAAACGAATCAACTACTGACAAAGTATCATATTTATATAGAAATATAATATAATATAAAAAATAATGTCACGGTCTCGAAGCCACTTACTAAATAAGTTGAATTATTAAGTTATAAATAATTTTCATTATATTTATTTAACATATTATTACTATAATTTAATTTTTGATTTGTTTCTTTGAGTTTAGAAGAATAGTTTGGTGTGATTGATCAAATGCATATATATAACACATTTATACTGATATAAGTTCTTCTTAACTACAGTTAACTAACACATTTTTTCGAACTTTTTTAGATAGAGCGTGTTAAAAACTCTTTGACCGGATTATAAATACGTGTGTATTTATTGTATGAATGATTAGGATGATAAAATGACTTGATTGATATGATACTAACACTCTTATTACTCAATTAGAACAATTTAAAATTAGATTAATATTTGATATACTGTCAGTATAAAATAAATTTATACAAGTATACCTATTTTCAACCCTAAATATAAAATCTAAATTTCTAGCCTTAAAACCCTAGAAGTTTAGCCACAAACTCTAAAACTTAAACTCTAAATTCTAACCATGAATCCTAAATTCTAAACCCTACAATTTAAACCCCAAACTTCTAAACCCTTAACTAGAACCCTAAACCTTTAAATAACACCGCTTGTGGAAACTTTATTTTTCACCGCCAGTGTATAAGATATTAATCCTTCAAAATTTAGATACCAAATAAAAAAGGATTAATATCCTTAAAAAAGGATTAAAAAAGGATTAATATCCTACTTTTAGGGTATATGGAGTTAGTTTAGGGGTTTAGGTGTATGAGTTTAGAATTTTGGGATAGTTGTTTCAATTTAAGGTTTAGGGTTATAATTTAGGGTTTATAGGTTATGATTTAGCTTTTGGGTAATATGTTGAGGATTTAGGTTTTAACCTATAAACCCTAAATTATAACCCTAAGCCTTAAACTGATACAACTATCTCTAAATTCTAACCCCTACAACTAAACCTCTAAATTATATACCCTACCCTAACACCATATACCCTAAAACTAAGACACTTGTGGAAACTTTCAGTTTTCACCGTCTGCGTATAAAATATTTATCTAATAAAAATTTGTGTCTTAGTTTAAGGATGTATGGTACAAATAAGGCAACATCATATTTTGGGTCTAGAATTCTCCCAAGAATTGTACGAACCATGTGGGCCGTATAGAGATGTTTTCTTTGTGTTATTCGTGAACTTGAAAAAGCTCTCACCATACAATTCATGCAACAATCGTGAAAACTGAACGAAACTAAAAAGTCTGGTCTACTTCCATTAATCTCTAAAATCAAGCTTCTCTAACTAAGAACCGAACACTATGGAGCAAGTGGAAACCGAAGACAAGTTATGTGGACAAAGCAGCCAACAGCTTCCCATTAAAGCACTTTTACAAGATGCTGATGCTTTCGAAAATGTGTTCTTCCCCTCAACATGCATGGATTTCAGTCCGGCGGAACTCAACGAAATCATCGATTTCGACGAACTGCGGGCGATTTTAGACGATGGGAAGAACAGCGAAGAAACGCATTCCGTCGTGCGAAACGAAGGTGGTGGTGGTGGTGGTGGTGGTCATAGTGTTAGCCGTGGCAGTAACACCATGGTGGCCGCCGGTCATGTAAACAATGGCGAAGTACTAATGAACGCTAAAACTAAATCAAATAATGAAAAACAAGTGGTCAAGAAATGGAATACGAGAAAGAAGATTCAAAAGGGTACTCCAGAAGCTTATGAAAAGAATGAATTACGGAAAATAAAAAATAGAGAGGCAGCTGCTCGTGCATATCAAGAAAATAAGGTAAAGCACATGCTGGAAGCTTGTGATTATTCGCATTAATCCATTGATTAAAGCTTAATTATATTAATTGCATTCCCAACTTAAATCTAATTATATATGATCTTTAGGCTCACCTTAAATGGCTAGAATTAGAGGTGCAGAAATACCGCAGGAAAAATGCAGATCTGAAAAGGCTGATTCGGGTAATTAAATTCCATTTTTCTCCATTTCCCACTCACCTACATTTTCTTTAGTAAGGAAATACTCTGTTCCTTTTTGGTGTCATTATTTGTATCCCACACTTAAAATTAAGTTTAAGGTATAAGGTTTATAATTTTATGTTAGAATTTATGTTTAGAGTTTAGAGAATTTAGGGTAGGGTGTAGGATATATGATTTAGGGTTTAGAGAATTTAGAGTAAGGTGTATTTTTTAAGGTGTAGGGTATAAGATTTAAGATTTAAAAGTTAGTGTTATAGTTTAAAATTTAATTTTTTAGTGTTGTGGCAGACACCAAAACGGGGCAGAGGATTTTTATCATGTTTTAAAAGCCAACAATGAGTTCCAATTTTATGTATTCCTTTCAAGTTGACATATATATATATATATTAAGGATAAATATTCTATACACAAGCGGTAGAAACTAAAAGTTTCCATAAGCACCTTAGTTTTAGGGTATAGGGAGTTAGTTTAGGGTATATGTTTAGGGGTTTAGGTGTAGGGGTTAGAATTTAAGTATAATTGTTTCAATTTAAAGTTTAGGGTTATAATTTAGGGTTTATAGGTAAAAACCTAAATCCTCACCATATTACCCTAAAAACTAAACCCTAAGTTATAAACCCTAAATTATAACCCTAAACCTTAAATTGAAATAACTATCACGAAATTTTAAACTCATACACCTAAACCCCTAAACTCTATACCCTAAACTAACTCCCTATACCCTAAAACTAAGGCGCTTGTGGAAACTTTCAGTTTCCACCGCCTGTGTATAAAATATTTATCCATATATTAATGCATATTCTGATATTTTCTCTGGTTTATAACTTAGTTTGCCGAGAGTAGCATAAGCTTAGACATGTCGCGAAAACAATTAAGAAGGACGAGTTCTGGACTGCTGTAGATCTTCAGACTTGAAGCAACTGGAAAGATTAATTGTCTCTATTATGATAATTAACTTGGTAAAAACTTAACAATGTATATGAACTGATTAAAGAATATAACTTGTTTTCTAAGTTTTCAACATAGTTGAGCAAATTGAAGTTGTCTGCAAGCAATTTGGCACAACAGGGTAGTATAAAAATGGGTTTAGATGTTCTGTTTTCCGACATGTACCATAATACTCCATATGCTTAATCACTTTCCAAAAATTTGCTCGCTTTATTCGAATTCAAAATGTTTAGAATTTAAAGTAGTGACAGAGAAGATTAATGAACATGAGTTATAATTTAGAATCAGAGTCTGTTCATCGTTAAAAAAATGACACAGATATATATTTTCATCATCGAAAACATGGTCGTCTCTATTTGTACATATGTGTCCCCTAATTGCGGGGTGGGAGGCGATGGATAAAATTTGTCTGCCCCTTTTCGGTGCCCTTACATATGTCCCAACACTAAAAAACACTACAAAATTAAATTCTAAATCCTAAACTCTAGCCTTATACCCTAAAAATATACCTTACCCTAAATTCCCTAAACCCTAACCACAACCCCCAACTTAAAACCCTAAACTATAAACCCTAAAATTAATTTTAGACTAGAGACATATGTAGAGATATCGAAAAAAGTAATTTTTTTCTTCTGAAGAGCGATTGCTCCAACCCACCCTCATATAGTTTCGTCTCTGCTTGTACATATGTGTCCCCCACTTGTGGAGCTGGGGGACCATTGAATATGTTATACTGACCTAATAGCTGTTAAAGGCTGTCAAGGCCTTCTTTTATGGCCATTCCCGACATGCCAGTCTTAAGACCAGAAACCAAACATGCATTGCTCGGCCTTCCTACAATCATCCAAATAATTATAAAACAATTGGATTAAGATATGATTAGAATAATTGAAATCCAAATCTGTTAATATTTTATGATTTCACCACCTAAACTATGTAGGTCCAGCTACTGTTAGCATGTGAAAGTTCTATTTCCATTTTTATTGATTAATTAAGGCATAGACCATAGTATATAGTTAGGTTGATGCCACATAAGCAAATTAGCCAAGTATTATACGGTGCTGACTTTTTATTTAAAAATAAATAAATAATAAAAAACAAGCACTTTAACATTTCTATACGCTACCTAGGGGTGTTTAAAATATCCGGCCCGCCTACTCGCATACTCGAAATAAAATTACAGAGCATTCCAAATGAAAATATCTGATTTTTTGAGTTGGGTACCCGACCCGCTATTTTTTAAGGGTAATCGGGTTGAGCCTGGATCACAAAATGTCCTTTAATCGGGTATTCGACTACCCGCTACCCGATTTGTATATAATTTTTATTATTATTATTTAACTCTTAAGTTTATATTTTAGTACTTTTTATGTCTCACTTTGATATCCAAATTATTATGCTACATGTCATATGATGTATTTTTTATTGTATGCAAGGATTAGTGGGAGTAGTCCACCGCCAAAATTATATCAATTTGAGTAAAGTTCAAATGACTAGACAATTCTCTAGAAAAATACAAACAATAAGATCCCGACAAATCAATTAATTTTATATAAAACGTAATTTGAAAATAAATAAATAAAAATTTCGGATACCCCATTACCCGAATTATTGGGTATCCAAGTTTTACAGGTACCCGGTTTGTGTGTACCCTATTTGCATAAGACGGGTAACGGGCCGAGAGATTAATACCCAAAAAATTTAAGTACCCGAATATGAACACCCCTAACGCTACCTACAGTGACATCTGGGTCCCTAACTCGATGCCACCATTACATACAAATCTATATTATTTGGTGGATAAAAAAGGAACATTATAAATCAAATGTACGTATATGACCGTATGTATCACATTATTTGCAGTATGGAAAAACAATAATAAAAAGGTTACAAAGGGAGAGAATCTGTGATTGCCTGGCTTTTGACACCTACGCTCGAAAGGAACAATGGAAGTTCACGTAAGTCTTCCGCCGCCGCCACCGACAAAACAAAATTTTTACACCGCCATGACCGGCATTGCATCCGCCTTTGACCGGCGGCAATTAGATTCCACGTCGTTGCTCGTCGCACACCTACAGCAACAATATTAAGGTGCTGCGGTTTTTTATATGTTCTTTTCCTAGTTGATAAGTTGGGACAAAAAAAGTGACAAAAATGAACAGTCCTGGTCGGAAATTTACCGGCGACTATACGGTGGTTTCAACGCGCGTGGCCGTACAAGTCATAAGGCGCCCATAATGCGTCCAGTGGGCACGGCTGATCGGAGTCCAGCCTAAGCCACGGCTTACCGCTACCGGACCAATGCAAGAGGCTAACCGGACCGGGATGCAAGTCTCGACAGCTTCCGTTCACATTGTCCCCACCCAACCCGTGTTGGTTCCATCTATGCTCGATGGGCGCCACGCGTCCCGCGAAAACCAGCAAGAACGGCGGTAACGAACCGAGCTCGTAGATCCGGTGATGTTTCTGGATCTCCATCCATCTTTCTATCCGCTTCGTGTACCCGACCCGTCTCCATTTCACCAGATCTATCACCATCACCCCCGTGTTGAAATAACACGGCTTCCTCCCTCTGAAAGTCGCCGAGAACCGCTGGTCCGACCAGAAACCGGCCGTGAAATATTTCGTGAAATCCGCGCGGCAATATTCGGGTGCCCCGATTGTACGTGAACCTAGTTTGGTGCTCCACAGTTTATAGATATCGTCAACAACGACTAGATCAGAGTCCAAATAAATCACTCTCCGTACGCACGGCTCTAGCAGATCAGCCAAGTAATTCCTAGCATAATTTAACGGCTGTTCAAGCGCTTGCCTAACGGAAGACGATATCAGGTTCCGTACAACCTCGGGATCG
Organism: Hibiscus tridactylites; assembly: GCA_958450335.1. Taxonomy (NCBI): domain Eukaryota; kingdom Viridiplantae; phylum Streptophyta; class Magnoliopsida; order Malvales; family Malvaceae; genus Hibiscus; species Hibiscus tridactylites. The sequence continues at coordinate 106,362,267 of OY288269.1, forward strand.
AAATAATAAACCCTGAACTTCAACTCGGGGATCGTGGACCGGACGAGGGTTTCCAGACCGGAATCCGAAACGAGGAAATGGAAGAAAATGTTTTCCGGGCACAACGAATGCTGGAGAATGGAGTGGACGGCGGCGATTGACCCACGGAGGTAGACGACATCGAGAGTGATAGCCACGTGGACTAAAGAAGGATCGCAGACCCCCGTGGTTTTGTTGTCGGCGGAGCCACATTCGTCGGCATTGCGAAATCCGGCGGCTTTCCGAAAAGAAAACCGATCATTTCGCGATGTAGACACCTGATACGACGGTAACCAGAGATAGCTGTCCAAGTGAGACGATCTTATGGCTTCGGCGGGAGGAAACGACTGGAGTGAAGGTGAGAGAATGATCATCACCGTTGCGGCGGAAAAGAAGCCGGAGAATCGCATTATCCAAAGCATCTTACTACTGTAAATCCCTCTCCTCTTCTTCTTTTTAGATTTGAAATCGAGCCGATCTGCTAAGATAGTAGACAGTGAGGACCGGAAGAACGATAAGATTCCTTTTAGGTCCGCCATAGCTCACGATAATGAATATGGAGTAAGAACCCAAAGTTAAGAGCCCAGTGCTATGGTGCGCCGCCGGCGTAACGCTCCGACTCCCTCTCTCCGTCGCCTCCTCTCACTCTATGCAGAGAAACTGATGGCAGCACAATGAAGAGATAAGAGGCAGAGGGTAGAGAGGGATGGAGGTGATAATTGATAAAGTTTTTATTTTAATCTTAGCTTGGCGTTTTCCACCGTAGAAATCGACGGCCGAACATAATTATAATGTTTAGGGTTAGAGAAAAACAAAGAAATTAATAAGAGAAGAGAGTGATTAAATTTGGAAATATAAACTGGCAATGTTCGAAGGAGGAAAGCAACCAGCTGTCCTTGTCTTCTTCTTGAATGACGATAGTATCCTACAGCCATAAGCCTGCACGTACAACACTTGGATTGTTGTACACGTCACCCACACCCTTTTTAATTTAACAATTCCTTTAATTTAACTAACATCCTTAAACTATGGCTTACATTTTAAATAGATTTCAAGAATTTTGATTGAGTTACAAACATCTGAAAAAGGAGCTGGACTTAGAATGAGAAGTGAGAAGAAATATCGGTATCATCGATTCAGAGTTAACTAGCTAAAATGAGGAGATTAGAATACTAAATTCTTTCATGCCACAACTGTTCAATATCGAAGAATCAACTAAGCCATCACAGACGTCCAGAGTTACCGAGCTAGCACAGACGTCCTGCGGCCAATAATCTAGCCTTAAAATGCATATGGTTAATAATTGTCAGCCGAGGGGAAAATAGATTTTTGTTATAAAAATATTATTTTATAAATTTATGGTATTCGATGTGGGATCGATGAAATGATATTAGATATGAGCGAGTATCGATTAATTATTAAAGATGGCAAACGGGTCAATTAGTTCAAATTTAGTTTGGATCATTTCAGTTTCGGTTAAACTAAGCCATCAGCCCATCACAGTTAATGACAGCTCGTGGATGTCTTCTCCTGATTGAGAAACGTCTTTGTCTTATACTCTTATTTATAAACATATTTCATTTTGCCTTATAAGATATACACTAAATTATCTTAAGAAACTATAAAATAGTCATTTAAGTTTCAAAATTATATAATGGGCTTAGACTTTTTAGGTGAATCACATGACAATTTCAAAAATTTGTAAAAATACACATTTAATCTTTTATATTTACATATTTAATTAATTTAATTCTTATGGTAAAAAATTAATAAATTTAACCCTATTATTTAAAAAAATTATTCCAATTTGGGTCTATCTTTGAATTAGAAATAATTTAAAAACTAATAATAAGAATGACATAAAAACTGTCTACACAATTACACTCACACATTTCATATATGATCCATTTCATAATGAATTGATATTTAGTTGTCCAAATTAACAATTAGATTGACATAAAAACTACTTTTATTTTATATTATACTATTAAGAAAAGTTTTAGAATTGATCATGAACAGTGGTGTAGTGGTTGCTCACCTCATTCCTTAACCATGAAATCACCATTTAGGAGTTCAATTTTTACCAATGAGAATAAAGTACATTTCATGGCTAGCTATTTACTTCTTTAATAAGAGCACACGTGATTAGCAGATTAATCACTACTATCAACAATAGATACTTTGACTAAAAAATGCAGCAACTAAGATAAAAGGTAAAACGTTTCTACAGCCAGATGAAACCTATAGTTTTCTTCAAATAATTACAAAACACCATGCTAGTTGATAGTTGCTACATGCATGCACGGTTTTAGTACACAAATAGGGCTCAAAAACACTTGAGTGCCCGTATCGATTTAACTCATTGTTTGTTGCAGAGTAGAAACATACTAAATTAAGATGTCATCAATGCATCAAATTTAAGCAAAAGCCCTTGAAACTAGGTATATATATGCATGTGATCATTATCTTCCCCATTGTTCATTTCTAGAAAACTATATTATAAGCATTTTTCACCCCATCATTTTATCATTTTCATCCTTTCAAGATAAACATTTTCGGTCTCTTTTCACTGCTCTTACTTATGCCCTAAGACTAAAAAGTACTGCAAAGTTAAATTCTGAGTCATAATCTTAAATTTTAAATTCTAAAATCTACTCCCTATACCCTAAACTCTAAAAAATACACTCTACCCTAATTTCCTTAAATTATAACCATAGACTAAAACCCTAAACCCTTATCCTTAAACTTAATTTTAAGTGTGGCGGCATAAGTAGGGGCACCGAAAAAGGACAGAGGATTCTCATCTTTTTTCATATCATATTTTATCAGATAAATGGTGAAACCATCTGCCCCTTTTCGGTGCCCCTACTTATGTCCCATGCTTAAAATTAGGTTTAGGGTTTGAAATTTAATTTTATAGTATTTTTTAGTGTTAGGACATAAGTAGGGGCACCGAAAAGTGGTAGAGAATTTTTATCTCAGATAAATCTCCGGATATAAATTGTCTACCCCTAACTATGCCCCCATTGGTGCCTCCATTTTAAAATAGTAAGTTTAGGGTTTGGGGCTTAAAGTTGGAGCTTAGGATTAAGGTGTAGGAAATTAGGAGTAGGATGTATTTTTTAGAGTTTAAGGTTTAGTATATAAAAATTAAGATTAAGACTTAAAATTTAATTTTTAAGTGTATTTTTAATATGTACATATAAAGAAGCATAATTAGATGACATCAATTTTTTACTCTAAATCTCCACGTACACAACAACATGCATCGTTTATATATGTCGAAAAATATGTAACTTCGAATATATTATAAAAACATCCTAGATAATTTGGATGGAAATCATCTGCCCCTTAAGTATGTCTCATTTGTGTCTCCACTTAAAAATAGTGGGTTTAGGGTTTGGGGTTTAAGGTTGGGGGTTAGGGTGTAGAGAATTAAGGGTAGGGTGTATTTTTTAGAGTTTAGAGTTTATGATTTAAGATATGAAAATTAGAGTTATGGGGTAAAATTTAATTTTTAAATATTTTTAGGCAGAGACATAGAATGAGGCATAATTAGAGGAGAGATTTTTACCCAAATAACTTAGGCATGCATTAAAAAAGTCACTCAAAATAGAAAACCCATCAAAAGGGAAATAAAACCAACTAGTATCCCGTGGGTCAATTGAGGTCTAAATTAATCAAATCCATCAGACATTTTGTGGAATTGCTGGATGACATCTTGAATTAACAATGTAATATTGCAGTAAGAAGATCCCCCCATTTGAACAGCTTCCTTGGCCAACACTCCAAACTCCTGAGCTCGTTTTCTTCTCTCCATTCCTTCATTTCCTTGATCCATCAACTGCTGTATTGCGTTCTTAACACTTTCCTTTTTCAAACTGAAGCCAGATTTCTCATCTCCGAACATCGTCGGCTTATCGGACCCGAGACCGACCCCGATTTTCAGTATCTGCACCACAAGTGTCTGGTTGCAGAATTGGTCCGCAAGCAAGGGCAATGTTACTAATGGGAGACCGGCAGAAATGGCTTCAATCGTTGAATTCCATCCACAATGAGTTATGAAACCTCCAACTGCCGGGTGTGACAAAATAAGGACTTGGGGTGCCCATCCCTTAATTATAAGCCCCCTGAGTTTTGTTCTTTTTTCAAATCCGTCCCTTTTAATCCATGTCTCAACTTCATTTGCTGTAGTGTTGTTTCCTCTTAGAACCCAAATGAACGGCTTCCCCGACGCCTCCAACCCCAACCCCAACTCTATCAGTTCCGGCGAGTTTATAGTGCTGATGCTGCCGAGGCAAGCGTAGATGACCGAGTTGGGGTCCTGCGAATCGAGCCACTTCAAACATCGGTGCTCGTCGATTGAAGTTTTAGACCCTTTTTCACAGTTGCCCGGCTCATTTTTGAGCCGGGCAACTGGACCAACACACCAAGCTTTCTTTACCTTTCTGAACTCTTTCACATAAGCTGATTCTAGCTCTTCGTAGGTATTTATGATAACCCCAAATGCTGCTCGGTCAGCTTCCATTAGTGGTCCGATTACTTCCGCCCAGGAATCAATCTGAACGGGAATATACGGAACCTGTGCTTTAGTCAATTCGACCTTGTCCGGCAAGCCGGGCACTATGAAGTATTCATGATCAGATTTTATTCGTTCGAGTACCTTGGAAGAGTTTACATTGTGCGAACAAACAAGACTGAAGCAACAAAACCCGTGGAACGATATCCGGGGAACTCGGAACTTATCGGCGATTTTTCGGGTATAATACACGTTCACGTCGGAAATAATACAAGTGGGGCGTGGCGTTAGCTTCTCGAATAGTCTCTCCGCCGCAGCTTCCATCTTGTTTATTGCAACGTAGAAGTTGAAGCAGTCTTGAATCGAATGCAGCATGTCGACACTCTCGACTCCGTCTGCCAGTCCTACTTCTTTGCCGGGAAACGGGAGTTGGAAGACGCGGATATGGCACCCTGATTCGACGGCTCCGGCGATGGATTTCTCGACTCTGCCGGCGTTAAGCGGTGTGGTTACGATGGTGACAATTATGCCACGGTGGGCTAAGAGTCGGCTGATGTCTACCATGGGGATCATGTGGCCTTGAGCCATGTAAGGGAACAACACAAAGTGGGGTTCGGCCATGACCGGAGCTGTGAAGGTGAATTGTAAGTAGGGGAGTGTTTGTGAAAGAGATGAGGCGGTGCTCTTAAAGAACAAAACAAGTCAACCTTGTACGACCATAAATATTTTACTTGGAGACCAAGTCCCGGAGTAAAAGATAATACTTGAGGTCCAAGTTTTGGATGGTTGCACCACATGTACATATACAAGGACGGACGCAAAATTTTAGTTAGGAGGGCGAGTTTATAAATTTTTGAGGGACAAATTTATAAAAATTTAAAGTGGCTAAAATAAATTTTTAATAAAAAAATTTAAAATTTTATTATATCATATAAAAATTTTAAATTATTAAGGGGCGTTCGTCCCGCCACCCCCTCTCGATCCATTGATGTTCATATCCTAATAAATTTAGAAACAAACAAAAAGAGGAAAAGAAATTTGACACGCAAGTTGTTGCTAACATTTAGTATCCAATTACATTGCTACAACATCAAATCAAATTGAAATCGATTATGAATACGGTGGGAAGTGGGAACCACTCGAGAAAAACCATATTAGTCGGTCGATTTGTTTTCACTTAATTAGTAATTTTATGAATTCTAATTAAATTTTTTTAAATAAAATTTAAGATATAAAATTAAAATTTGAATAACTTGAAAGTTTTAATGATTAGTGAATTATTTTTGAAATTTAAGTAGTTGATCTTAATTTTATTTAATATATATCGCATATTAAAAAAATATGAAGAAATGTGTATGTGTATTTTATATGGTTATAGAAATTCATTTAAACTGAAATTAATTATTACCATAACATAATAAATAATTATAAATAATTTTGAACAAATAATTCGATTCCAAAAAATAAACTTTAAGTTATAAAGTATGACTTATCAACTTTATGGGTTTAAGTTTAAAAGTTTAGTATGTAGTGTTTGTGGTTAGAATTAACAATATAGGGATATAATTAAAGTTTTATAGTTTAGATTTTAAAGTAATATGTTAGGGATCTAGGTTTTTACCTATAACCCCTAAATTGTAACCATAAACTTTAAATTCAATCTACGTTCCATAAACTCTAACCACGTAAACATAAAGTCCTAAACTATAAACCCTAAATTAAATTTCTAATCCCTAAAATTAAAATATTTGTGGAAACAAAATATTTTTTTACCGGTATAATATAATTACCTTAAATTTAAACCTGAATTAATATCATGACTTGATGCAGGGCCATCATTGAAGGTGGGCCATAAGGGCAATCGCCTCGGACCCTCCCTTATGCAGGGCTCATCATTTATAAGTGTTTAATTTTTTTAATATTTATTATTAGGGATTAATTTTTTAATAATTATTAGTAGGGGTTAATTAATATGTTTTTCGATATTTGTTATGAGACATGCTCTTAAAATTTAATTTTTTAAAACATATGTTATTATGGATCTAATTTTTATTTTTATTTTTTGCAATACTTGTTAATAGAAGTCCAATTTTTTCTAATACTTATTATTAGAGGTTTACTCCTAAAATATATTTTTTAATATTTGTTATTAGGTGTTAATTTTTTTCCGATACTTGTTATTAGGTTCCAATATTGTTAATAGCTACATATTATTAAATTTTAAATTTTTTCTATTACTTGTTATTAGAGCCTTATTTTTTTTTCAATACTTACTATTAGGAGCCTATTCTGAAATTTTATTTTTTAATACTTATTATTAGAGGCCAAAATTTTAAATTCACCCGTAAACTACTAAAATCTTAAGAACGGGTCTGCTTGATGTTACTCATAAGCTGAAACTAATGATCCATCAAATAGTCCAATTTAGACTATAGATCGTTTATAGATTCAGCTGAAAATTTGGGTTTCCGGTTCCATGCTACGCAAGGTTTGTTTTGTTTTGGATATCGAACATAGCCCATAATTGTTCTAAGATCATTCTTTTTTTGGTCCTTTAGAAAAATTTATGTGAAATTATTACATGTAATTATTTGGTACGTCATTTAAAAAAAATACAAGATGAATTAAGTAATGTGAAGCTCATTTAATTGATATTTAATGAATACACAAACCAACTTGTTTCAGTAGTTAAAAGAACAATTGTTGTTTCTAGAGATTACAGGTTCGAGCACTAGCAACTGCAGCAGGGTAATTGAGCATGCATTGTCAAATAGTTGAGGTTATATACAGAACATATACTACTTGTAATCACCTTAGCTTTAAAAAAAATTGATATTTAATAAATAAATGAGACATAAAAATTGTAGTTATATATCGCTTAATATCAAATTAAGTAGAAATGTATTTGTTTCTTTTTTAAACTTCCAATACTACTTTTTATATTTATAAATATTTTTAGAATTCTTAGAAGCACTACATTAAATATCAAGAATTAATTTTTTATAGTTTAAGACCGTAAATCGAGAAATTATATTATGGGTCATTCCCACCACGTTATCTATGAGATCAATCAATAAAATGCATTCAATTCATTGATTTTTTACGTCATTCACTTGGTAAAAACTGTTTTAAAATTTGATTTTATAGTACATATGAGTGAAGATACATCTAGTAAAAAGATAAGATAGAAAAAATTAATGTAATAGATACATTTTTATTGGTGGACATTAAATTTTTTATCACTCGACTTAACAAACTGACTTTTAAATCACGTGTGATCTGAACCATGTTTTTTAGTAGAACTAATGCTAATCGAAAAATCATCATATTGCTATAAATTCAAGCTTTAAACTCCCAATAATCATAATTACTAGATCAATTAATAAATCTTTCATCAAAAATTAAATTTAATTCGACAATAAAGACAATGTTTCAAAATAAACAATCTTAATGATAGGATTAGTAGTTAATTTGAGAGTTGGCTGAAAATGACGTGGAAAGAATCTAAGCAATCTGGAAGAGCTGTTCTGAGTTTAGATGCAGTCTTAAGGAGAGTAGTGAAAGTTAAACAATTAATTATAAGCAAAATTACCAAAGATGCCTTTAATGTTTGCATGTTTTGTCATTTAGCCTCATATTTTTTTTGGTCCAAATATGCTCCTAATGTTTACTTGTTTTGTCATTGCCCCCTATTCTTTTTTTTGGTCCAAATATGCCCCCAATGTTTACTTGTTTTGTCATTTGGCCTCCTATTCTTTTTTTGGGTCAAAATATGCCCCCAACATTCCATTCATAGTCCAAATATGCCCTTGTTGCCTGTTGGATGTAAATTGTCAATCAACTGACGGTCAACAACATATACGAATGAAACATTTGGGGCATATTTGGACCAAAAGAAATAATAGGGGGCCAAATGACAAAACAAGCAAACGTTGAAGGCATATTTGGACAAAAAAATAGTGGACCAAATAATAAAATATGTAAATGTTGGGGGCATCTTTTGTCATATTACCTTAATTATAAGATGGGTTCATTTAATAAAACGTGTGGGACGTGGGTTCCTTTATTTCTTGCGCATTTTATGTGGGGCGGACCGATCCTCGCCATCATATATTCTGGATTCACATAATATTTATTGTTTCGAATTGAGGATTTTGTGTGGTTTTCAAGTCAGGTTACAATTTATTTATTTTTAAATGAAATAATGTTACTTTAATTTAATTATATAAAATTATTTTAGTACATGTTAAATAATACTTTTTTCGACTGAAACTTAGAGCTTCTAGATAAAGTTTCACAATGTTTTTGTTCGGTTATGATGGTGTAGACTCTGGAGTGGAGGCGGTAGGGGTATTTGTCTTCAAAATGTTAGAATTTTAATTTAATTCCTTAAAAATTATGTATAAAGTAAATTAATAATAAAATTTAAATTTTGAAATTTTAATATTTATAATTTAACCCGGCTTTCTAAAAAAATCAACTTCACTCTAAATAGATTTTTTTTAATATGTTGGTGTGATACAAGGGTAGCATCTGTTCAATTTATTTAGTCTTTTCAAAGACAGCACACAACATGTATTACTGTGCTCAAACCTGAATTCTAAGGGATGATGAACATTTATCTTTGCCATCAGGACACAAAAAAATTAGCTAAATAAATTTTTTAATGTTCGATGCATTGTAAATAGTCGAGTATATGAATAGGATAATGTTTCAATAGGAATAATATATATATATATATATATATATATATATATATATATATATATTTGAACTCCTAAATCGCCAAATTAGTTATTCATTAAGAAATATATATATAACATACCAATATAATAGTATTCAAACATGCTTATATTTATATTTTTTAATATTATAACAATAACGACTCTAATTGAATTAATTTTAATAGAGCAAATTTGAAATATTTTGATAGATAAGAATTTGATGAAAACGGTCCTTTTTAAAACTTCAACAATGACCGATTGTTGAAATTCGAAAGCTGAGGTAGCATCATGTCACATACTTGAGAGTGACTTGAAGACTTGTAGTTAAAAAAAACAATAACAATAATAATTAATGCTATTAAAAACAAGATCTTATATTGTAATATATAAAAGTTTAATTGAGTTTGGTGTACATCAATTTATTACAAATTATTAAATTATTTTTATGCAATGATACGGTATAATATTGATTTATATTTTTTATTGTTTTATATTAATTTTTTTATAAAAAAAAAGTTAAAAATTCAATCAGTGGTCTAAGTGAAAAAGATAATAATGTTAATCTTAAAAATTTAAATTCAAACCGTTTTATCTGTAAAGTGTATATACCTTATTAAGAGATTAAAAAAATATAAATAAATATTACATGGTAATCCTTTAATGCTATTAAAAACCACTTCCTTCAAGAATCGAGCTTAGCTTGCTTTTTCCCAATAGTCAAGGGTTTTTATAGTTACCTTGATGCAGTTCCAACCCAAAGCCCCACCAACGTTGACAATTTTAGCTGTGTTTTAGTTGGGGGTTCAGTCTTATACTGGTCTATAATATCCATACAAATCTACGTTTTTTGTTCTCCCAATTTTTTAAAAGTTTATCTTAATTATTTAAATGGAACCTACGTGATTTTAGTGACTCAATTTTTTGATTTTTTGTTTAGTTATTTTATAAAATAATAGATTTTTAGCGGCGTTTGTAAAATTAAACGCCGCTAAAACTAAACCTATTCTGGCGTTTATTATAAATACCGCTAAAATTAGACTTATTTGTACCGTTTATGTAACGATGTAAAATTTATAAATTTACGGCGATTGTGCTGCAAACGCCGTGATAAGTATAATATTCACGTCGTTTTTTTAAAAATGACACTAAAAATACCACTATATACTAAATCCGGTGTAATTGGTTTGTATTAACCAACACAATCAATGAAATCTTGATTAAAAGTTTAGGTGACGAAAGCCCTTTTTCCAATTTTATGGCCACTGATTTAACTAATTAAAAACTTAATACGACTTTCACCAGCCATGTCTGGTCCCAGATAATTAGTTTGTTAAGCCAAAATGAGCAATTTATTTGGTGAAAAAAAAAATACAATCGGAATTCGGATGCCTGAAAATAAACCACGGCGGTGCAAATATCACCGTCGACAAACAACGGCAGAGCTGAGCTTCCCCGCTTCTCTCGGCACCAGCTGACCTTGCGCCATCACCAACGATTTGTAGATCTCGATGATCATCTTCTCGTCGTACTCTTTAATCGGACGCTTCCCATACGCCGATATCCCATGATCCCCGACGGCTCCGCCGTACCCGCTAACCACCCTGGAATTAGCTAACCCCAGCATCATCTTCACGTACGCATCCCGCAGCCAAACAAAGAACTTCTTCGGCGAAGGCAATCTCACCTTTGCCTTGGCCCTGATCTTCCAGAACCGCCTCCGCCGCGAGGGCCCGCCAAGCTCCACTCTGCTCCGCCGTGCTCCTCCTCTCGAACCACCGTTTAGCTTGACATACCCTCTCCTCTGCCAGTACCCTCTCAAACCCTTGCACATGGTCGTGGAAACACGTTCCATCACCGTTTCTTAAAATTCGTATTTCACCGGAGAAAAGAAGAAGAAAGTGGAGGAAGATTGAAGAAGATACATATACATATATATACACAAACAAATTAATATAGTAAGATAAATACATATATATAGATATATAGAGAGTAGAGGGTGGCGGTGATAAATGGATAAAAAATTTCCAGGCCTTTTCGGTGTCCATATTTATGCCATAACACTAAAAAATACGACAAAATTAAATTCCAAGCTCTAACTATAAATTCTAAATACTAAACCCTACACAGTGGCAGATTCAGAAATATATTTAAGAGTTGACACACATAAAGTCTCAAAATTTTAGGGTGGGCACAAGTAATAAATATTACAAAAATTTAAGGACTAATTCATAAAAATTAAAAAAATAAAGGCAAATATTGAGTTTTAAAAAGTTCAAAGGACCCACCTATATTACGTTTGGGTCCGCCAGTGACCCTACACCCTAAAAAATATACTCTACTCTAAATTCTCTAAATCTTAACCTAAAACCATAAACTTTAAACTTAATTTTAAGCAGAGACATAAGTTAAGATACCGAAAAAGGCAGAGGATTTCCATCCGTGATAAATGAGAGAGATGCAAATGAATTAAATACATGTAGGCCATTCCACGTGCCAAATTATAGCCGTCCGATCGTTTGATCATCCATAGGATTCTTCTCACTCGCCAAACCAAAAATAGGAGTATTAAAATAGAACTCCTTTTTCATACTTAAACTGTTATTGGTAATTTGGAATTATTATTATTATATTTAACTAACAAACGTTTTTGTGGAGATAAAATATCAAATCATGCAAGGGGAATGAAGGGATTTTTCATGGCATTTTGTAAGGTAGGTTATAACTTACAATTTGAAGCTTGGAAGGTGAGAAAGAATGAGCTACCTAGCTACACCTACGCATGGATTTGGCAATTTTATCCAATATTTTGAATTAAAAAAATTATTTACGAAATTAACTTTCGTTAAAAATTAATTTTTGATCTAACACATTTTTTTACCAGATCAACCAAAAGCATGTCATTTTGCGAAAATGGTTTTTCTATGAGTACTTATTTTATTAGCATCGAATGCAATCAGCTATCAACTAATGTAATCCGTTATCCGCTAATTGCTAAACAGGGCTTCTGAATTACAAATGTTAAAGGATCTATAAAGTAATAAAACGAAAAATAAACTTGAATTTCTATAATTCGAGACACGGTGCTTGAATCAAAAGGAATGGGAATTCAAGGAGAATTTTAGTAAAGACAAGGAAGAGGAGAAGATCCCTTGAAGATAGGAAACATTAGAGGCGGATGCACCAAGCTCTGGTGATGAGTGTTCGTATCCTAAAATTTTAAAATATAAATTTAATTTCATTGTCTTTTTTAAAAGTCAACTTTATTTAATGTGTAAAAATAAATTACATACAGAGAAATATTTGAGATCACATTTTTAAATTTCTGTATCTGTCGCCAGAAAACATAAAATGCTTACTTGTAGCTTAAGATCAATGAAATATTTAATGAGAACAGACAATGGCTTGATAATGATATTTTTAAGCGATCGAAAGGCTAAATTTGAAGTAATTACTCAAGCAAGTCAAATTGTTTTCTAATATGCACATGCATAGTGCTTGGAACTGTGCCCATTTTAAAATTTTGAGAATTTATGACTTGTATTCACCCTGAATTTTTTAAAATTCACGCATTTGACTTTCACTTTTTGAAATTTTATGAATTAGTCTTCAAGATTTTTAAATTTTTATGACTTGTATCCACTCTGAAATTTTAAATTTTTTATGATTATGCCTACCATCAAAAATATTTTGACTTGTGTTCACCTTGAAAAATATTTCTGAATCCGCCACTCACGGAGACATCATTTACAACTAGGTTCCGATTCTGTGGGCATCTTTGGACCTACGATATTTAAAACAAAGCTAAATTATTATCGAACCATATCAATTTTTGCGTGTTGACATTTGCGGAAATTTATTTGCCTTGTTAAATCTGGGAAGATCATATATTTCGTCTATTTACTGCAGTTTCTTCGTATGTAGAGGTTCATGTTTGTGCGCGTAATAATTATAAAATTCCAACTCATATTCGGAGTATTTTTAGCCACTCAGTCAATTAATAAATCTTTAATTTAGTTAATTTTTGTTTCATGTATTTTGATTTTAAAAATTCAGTTTTGATTCAAATAATATGAGACCACATTAAAAAATATTAAAAAGAATATATGTAGAGGGATAGGGAGTTAAAAACGGTTAGGTATTGTGCCAAAGCCGCTGTTTACTTGGATTTGGTATAAGACAAAGGGCAGGTGAATTAAGAAAGTTGTAAGGCCTTAACCTTTACAAACAAAATAGTTCGGCCAGCAGAATTCTGGTCTTCCTAATTTATGGTTAAACTCATATATTCTGGTCTCATATTCTGTTTTAGTAGAGACATAATTTATAGCTAAACTCACAGTACTAAAGAGGTGAAGAGAACACCAAAAAACAAAATAAAAAAACTTAAGGTAACGTGGGCTATCGCATGCCTCCCCCGGCCCAAAATCCTAATTGTTTTAGTATTTATACACCGAGAGATAGGGGTGAGCATTGTCGGATACCCGGTTTTTGGGTACTTGAAAAATTCGGTACCCGGTTCATTCGGGTACCTCATTAGGCGGCTCGTGTCCCGGCTTATTATATTCGGGTACTCTTAAAATTTGGGTACCCGGTTTTTTTTTTCTTTTTTTTTTTCTAAAATTAAAAAAAATCACATGTTAAACACAAAATTATTTAAAAAAATAAACTTAAAACTTAAAAAAATATAATACAAACATAGAAAAATATAGGGATTTAAACTTAATTTTAGAGTGAAAATATTATGAAACCTAAAATAAAAATATAATTTTAAATATATATATATATATATATTAATTTTTATCGGGTCGGGTCTGGTACCCGGTAAGGGGAAACTTTTGGCCTGTGTCCCGACCCGTGTCCCGGTAAATTTGTCGGGTCGGGTAATTTTTTTTTAGAATTACCCGACATTTTAGGTTCGGGTCGTCGGGTCAATCGGGTCGAGTATTTTTGCCCACCCCTACCGAGAGAGTCAGAATTGAATTATGATGGTTAAATTGATTAATTTTAAAATAAATAGAGTTTTAAAAATAATTGAATTATAAAAATGAAAAATTAAAGTTTAATTTTACTAATTTTATTAATCTGAACTGAAAAAATCTTTAAAAATAATAAATTATTTTTTTGAAAGGGACAAAGACTTAATTATAAGAATTTTAAAATGATCAGTAGCCTAAAATTGATTAAATCATTTAAAGTTGGGGGACTATTGCCCACCCACCCTCCATTTTACTCTGCCCCTGTCTTTTTTATAACAATTCTACTTAGACAAGGTGGGAGGAGAAATATTTTACTCATGATGAGTAGTGAACTCACAATCGAGCGAACGAAGTGATCCTTTACTCTCGTATACTGTAAAACAATACTATTGTTGGAGCGAATTGTGACAGACGAGGGTAAAAGATCTGTTAGTGCAACAAGAGATTTGTTACCCTCGTATATGGTTATGTCCCGAGACGAATGTACGGTATGAAGTATCTTTGTAATTGTATCGGGTAGGCTTATTTATACGAGTAGAAATTTATTTTAAGTAGAATATCTTATTGAATAAGGTTTCTTGATGACCATGTATTAAAGTCTATATATAAATGCGTTATTTGTAACCTAAGGACCATCGATTGAATAAAATAAAATAACCATTCTTTGTTCCCGAGGACGTAAGCACACTGCTAAACTTTGTTAAATCTCTAATGTTCTTGCTTGTTTGATTTTCTTTTTCGTTTGTCGTGTGCACAACAACATTAACATATGCATGTGCAATAATAACAACATCATTTGACCTTAAACTAGTCACGTGGATTAGTGCCCATCATTAATATACATGTTGATTATTAACTATTTAATTAAACGAATCCCAAAATCTCATGAATCTAAGTGTTTGCATTCTAAACTATCTTATTCAAAGCCTTTGCCATTAGGAAACAAATCGAATGTTCAAAGTGGACGTTGCAAATCTCATTTTTCTTCCACTCTAAGCTAAAAAATGAAGATAAAAGTAAAACAAAAACTACAATCGATATTACTTCATAATTTAACGAAACCAACCACGAAATTGCAGCTTATTTTTCTGCCTGCTAGGGAAATTATTAATACAAATCTAAAAAAAAAAACGCAAATTCTTGATGTAATTTCCTTCAATTAGAAGAAGCTGAATGTGGCTGATAGCAATAGAGAAACGATGGAAACAAAAAGCTTCAGTTCCGAGTGCTTGGAGCTACCGGCCCAATGATAAGAAGGTGGACGGAAGTACGGAACCACTTCGTTGGGCGGTGGATAAACGGCGCCTCCTATAACTCCCGGCTGCTGGTTAGTAAGTTCTGGCGGAGGAGGTCCTGAAACAGATGGAGTACTCTGACATGTAATGCAACATGTAAGACATGCAGGCGGTGGTGGCGACTGTGATGGCGGCGGAGGAGAAGGAGGAGCTGGTGGACACTCGACTACGGCGGGAGCTGGGGGTGGCGGTGGAAGAACAACGGGGGTGCAAGTGTCGCATTTGACTTCAACTGCGGTAGTTATAGTAGTAGAGATACCGAGAGGGAAAAGGAGAAGTAAAGTGAAAGCAGCCAGTAAAGGTAGCATTTTTGAAATACTTTGCTCAAAGGAAATGGAAAACAACAAGAAGGAAAGCTTAATTATCAGAATAAGAAGTAAAGGTTTAAGCGTATATGAAGGAGGAGAAGATAGAGGAAAAGAAATGCATGTGCATTCGTGGCCGCACCATTGTATCGGATTTTATCTTCTATGCTGCCATTATATATATATATATATTTAAGAAAAAAGAATCCTGAAAAATAAAAATTATACTATACTTATTTACATTCAGTCATTTAAAAAGGTAGACAGACTAAGAATAATATTCATCTGAAGAGATTTAAATTTAAATCGAAATTATTATTAAAAATAATATTTATTTTAGGAAATCTGAGTTTAAATTTGTGTATGTACAGTATATATATATATATATATATATATATATGAACACATTGTAAATCTGCAAGCAAACAAGTAGTAGCAAAGAACAAAAATTAAATGATGGACCACTCTCTAATTCGTGGATACCCGTAACTCAATATAACCATGGCGTAACATGATGGAATTCTGCCACCGACAAAACATTGGATGAAGATAACTCCGTTCAAAATTACTCGATTTGAACTATCCAACCCAACTACTCAAACATAAATAACTGAATATTTACCCATAATATTTTTTATCCGGATTGGGTACCCGGCCCGTCATTTTCTGGGTCGGGCCCGAGTTAAAAAATATAATTTTTTGGGTACCCATTAAATCCCTGATACCCGGTTCCTAATATTTTATTTTATTTTTTATTTCATTAAATTATTTAATATTTTTAAGTTAGAACTACATTTAAATACATAAATTTATTCTATATTTATATTATATACTTTATAAATATATTAATTTGTAAATATATAAGATTTTATATGAAACAAACAATAAGATTTTTCTATTGCATAAATGCAATGTTATTTTTTATAAAAAAATATGAGATTCGAAAAAAATTACGATCGAGATTAATATTTTTATATTTTTAATGTCTTTATTATGGTTATAAATTTTAAATCATTAATTTTTTTAGATCACGATAAAATAAAATAAAATAAAACGAGTACCCGGTATTCACGAGTCAAAACATAGGCCAATAAATTTAATACCCAAAAGTTCGGGTACCCGAAAACCGGAATTTGAACACACTAAAGATAACTATTTAGATGAAACATCTAAAATGT
Source organism: Hibiscus tridactylites (assembly GCA_958450335.1). Classification (NCBI taxonomy): domain Eukaryota; kingdom Viridiplantae; phylum Streptophyta; class Magnoliopsida; order Malvales; family Malvaceae; genus Hibiscus; species Hibiscus tridactylites. Next base: position 106,379,279 of record OY288269.1, read on the forward strand.
CGTTCAAAAGGAATTTTTTTCTTTGCCTCATCTCAAATGTTCAGCTTCGTCAAACTATACATTCAATATAAGCTTTAGTTCTTTCATATAATTCATAACCATTTGATTTTTTTTTTCAGGAACAAGAGTAAAAACCATAATCTATAGCTTCATTTAGTTGCCTTTGTATACAGTCGCACGCCTGAAATTATGATCGCCCCTTTCTTTGGGTTCGTTTTACATATGGAATCAAAACCATTCACCGCGCAGTTCTCTTAGTCTCCGAGAATGCGGAAGCTCCGGAATCCCACGCGCCGCGTTCTCCTTCCAGATCTCCGATGCCCTCAACAGCGTTTCTTCAGCCGTTAGAAGTTGCTCCGGCTTCCATCCGATCACATCTCCCCCACTCTGTTTCGTCTCCGTGGCAGTCCCATCGGTGGCTCTGGTGATCGGCTTCCTCGTATCCGCCACCTCAATCTCAGACAACGGCGACGGCTTGCGGTCCTTGAAGTACTCCTTGTCATCCTTCGTTTGCTCTCTCTTTTCCCCTTGCTCCCTTTCTTTGCTCTCCGGCAAGGGCGTACCGTCGAGCCCTACACAGCTCACTTCTTCTAAAGCTGCACGGCTGACTTTGGTACGCCGTTGTTGAAGGTTGGGTTCCAAGGGTTCGTTCACCGGTGAACTCTTGAGCCTCCGAGAGGATTCATGTGGCAGCTTGGGTTGTATTAGAGGATCCGTTTCGGATCCGGGTTTGGACTCTTTCTCTGCTCGAAAGTCGGTAACTTTACGGTCGTTACCCGGATGGTTTTCTATGCCCTGCAACGTTAAAAAATGTCAAAACTCATAACTTTAAGAAATCAATAAGAAACAACAAAAAAAATTGGAAACTTTACTCATCGTATCAGGGATGGACCGCGACCGCGAGGGATGCTGGTGGGGCAACCGCCCCTAAAATTTTGAAACTTATAAATTAATTTAAATTTTTTAAAGTATTTTTTATTAAAAATTTATTTTGGCCCCATAAACTTGTATAGGTTGGTTCCCTTAACCTAAAATTCTAGATCCGTCCCTAGGGGTGATAACGAGCCGAGTAGAGCCTGAACCTGGTCAGGCTCAGCTCGAAAACTATATAATTGGGCTCGGGCTCGAGGCTCGCCGAGCTCGGAATTTTAGGCTCGAGCTCGGCTCGAAGCTCGTCAGGCTCGGCTCGAAATGAAAAATTTTGCTATATTTTTTTTATATAAAATAATAGTTAAAAATTCTTTTCATAACCAACACTAAAACGAAATTTAATGTCCGGAGAGAAAAAAAATGCTAAAAATTAGATTAATCTAAATAATCAATAAATATTCTTATAATACAAACACAAAAATTCAAAATTAAACAACAACCAACTAATGAAAGAAAATACAAACACATAATTTATTTTAGTGCATACGTAAATTTAGAGTCTATTCATGAACTTTTAGAGCCGAGCTTGAGTAGGCTCGGCTCGGCTTGTTAAGGTTTCGAGTCAAGTCTGAGTCGAACTCACTCGAGCCGAGCTTTGACCGAATTTTGACCGAACCGAGCCAGAATAGCTCGTGAGCCGATCAGGCTCATTATCACCACTATCCGTCCCTAATCATATCCATACCTGAGCTTCTCCTGTGTGAACATCGGGTCCGGCTTCGAGTTCACCGGAGTGGATTTCAGGGTCAGCTGTTCTTCCTTTAACGGCAGCTCCAGAGGCAAATCTTGGAAAGAGAGCCTGGTTTCGGGCTGCATACAGCGCCGAATATGTTCTCGATGCTGCTGTTGCCAATCTAGATTGCATTTTCTTCTTCTTTTAGGGTTTAGGGTCTCTGTTTTCTCTGTGTGATCGAGTTGCTGCGGCGACACTTGCGATGGATGAAGATATGGGAGTAGAGAAGAATTTTGTGAGGACACGTGTATTGTGAGTCGAGGTGGCATCCATTTATAATGCCGCGTGGAGCTGTTGTGGATATGGTGTCAGACGCACCTAGAAGCCTGGAGAAGTTGGTGGATTTGGCTTTCAAGTTCGAGGCTACTCTAGAATTTACATTTACAGTTAATAAGTGCAAATTAACTACTGATTTATTTATATAAAAAGAATTAACTACTGATTTACATAAAAAAAATATTTACTGTAAAAAGATAGGATACAATAGTAAGGTATGTTGTTTTGGATGGAAATCATATATCATTTTTAGTGTCTTTATTTGTGTTTTTACACTTAAAATTAAGTTTACGGATTTAGATTAGGGTTTAGAGAATTTAAAGTATGGTGTTTTTTTAGAGTGTAAGGTTTATAATTTAGAATTTAAGGTTAGAGCTTGAAATTTAATTTTGTAATATTTTTTAGTGTTGAGACATAAGTAAGGGCACCGAAAAAGAGGAGTATTTTTATCGTGTTGTTTTTTTAAAGAGAATTTAAATTCAAATTTAAAAAATAATATAATTAATAGAAAAATTCACGAATCCAAACATAGATAATAAAATAAATATGCAAAGAGGGAAGATGGATCCTAAGCAGTAGAGTCATTGCCAGTAGGGGTGGGAATTGTCGGGTACCCGGTTCGTCCGGGTACCTCTTTAAACGACCCGTGTCCCGGTTCATATTTTTTATTTTTTATTATTTTAGAATTAAAAAAATTATATGTTAAACACAAAATATTTAAAAAAAAATTAAACTTAAAACTTAAAAGAATATAATACAAACATTGATAAAATATAAGGATTTAAACTTAATTTTAGAGTGAAAATATTAAGAAACATAAAATAAAAATATAATTTTAAATATAAAAAAATATATTAAATTTTATCGGGTCGGGTCGGGTACCCAATAAGGGAAAATTCTCGGCCCGTGTCCCGGGAAATTTGCCGGGTCGGGTAATTTTTTTTCCGGAAATTACCCGGTATTTTTGTTTCGGGTAGTCAAGTTTTCGGGTCGGGTATTTTCTCCCACCCCTAATTGCCAGTGGATATAGGATAGAAATCCCCTGGCCCTATATGGTACCTCTATTTGTACCTTCAAGCTCAAAATTAGATTTAGGGTATAGGGTTTAGGATTTTAAGTTAAGGTTTATGGTTATGGTTTAGAGAATTTAATGTAGGGTGTATTTTTTGAATATATGGTGTAGATTTTAAGATTTAGAATTTAAGGTTAAAGTTTTAAATTTAATTTTGTAATTTTTTTTTAGTGTTGAGGCATAAATAAGGACACTGAAAAAAGAGCAATGAATTTTTATCCGTGGATATATGGAATTTTTTTACCTTAGGAGCAAGGTTATAATATTAATTATTCATAATAACCACATTAATCCCACCACATTGTACTAATAACAACAATAGCAAATCATTTTATTCTTCAATATGTTGAGAATTTAATGAATACATCGGTAAGTAAAACCAGATGGTGAGTTGGACATTCAAAACTAAGGGTCTGTAATTCTCAAGTAAGTTAGCCTCTCTCAATATCACTCTCCCAGGGATTTAAAAACGGACCGCGAGTGCGTCGCCGTCCAAAATTACAAAATAATGCCGCAACCGCGATTTAAAATTCTGCACTCTCTTAAAGCCAAATTCCTCTAAAAAGGACATTATTCCAGTGATCATAACACTCCTCTAAAAATGAATAAATCCGGGGTTAACCTTGAAATCACATCTTCAGTTTATGTTTGCCAAGGTTGGAAAAAACATCAGCTAGGAAGGCGAAGCAAAAGCCGATGAACCGCAATAGCCATAGTAGCATCGACAGCGCCATGTCCCAGAATTTCTTCTTTGGGTGGTGGCCTCTATCCGAAATAAGTAGTGCCCTGTACACGGCTTCGGTTAAGGCATAGGCCGAAATCGGGTCGGATTCTTCTACCGGGAATCCATACTCATTGAGGCATAGTATGTCGTAAACTGCATTCGTCTCCGATATCTCGAGACATTCGCATATCTTCAGCCGGCCATCTATCCGCTCTTCGACCGATAATAAGTCGCCGTGTGTTAAGATCAATAGAGGGTTTTCGTCTGCATATATATATATATACATATATACAACTTAGGTGAATGTGACAATGTCAATTACAGACAATTACAGACAGTATTCTCGAATAAAACTTACTGCTTTTTCGCAATGCAGGGGAGCAGAAGAGCTGCCTGGTGGCTTCTAATGGCTTAAAATCTCCAGCTTTTAAAGCTTTGTAAATGTGTGCTATGTTAGCTACAACCATCACACAATTCACTCGTCTCTGCACGAATTGCGCCGATGGTCTCGTGCCCTCGACATTGTCCGCCGTCGTCGTGCAGTCACCGTATCTAAAGCATAGTTGATTATGATGAATCCCTTCACTCATCCACCATGACAATTCGTCCAAGGCCTCTCTCGTTCTACCGTAATCGAATCCTCTCGAATCGTAAATGCAGAAGCCGCTTTGCATCGATCTTAAGACATTATGTTCTTCTAGGTACATTGTTGTGTGACCGTAACTTCCTACAATGAGAAGTTCAATTTTGATAAAAATCAATTTTTACTGCATCTAAAGTTACTAAATTATTCAAATGTAACTTACCAGATGATGTTTGAGCAAAGGGTATTAGGCCGGAGCGACCGAGAATGCTGTACATAAGATTTATAACCGAGCTCTTGCCCGAACCCGAAAATCCGACCAAGAGAATTGTGTTCACCGGAGGAATGTCAGTATCTTCCTTGGTGATCCCACCTGTAGGCACCCAGAAATCACCCGAACGATACCCGATAAGCTTGTGCCGAAGCTCGTTTAGTCCATCGGGTGCAATCAAAGCCAGTCTCTCCAACTCTCTAAGCAGTCTGAGCCTAGGCGTTAGGATGGAAACATTCGGAAAGTCTAGCTTCAGCTTCACGCATTCATCGAATTTCGCAGCCGTTCGCCACCAACAATACGCCAACCTACACGACTCGTAGTCGTCTTCGTCGACGACGCAAGATACTTGGCTTTTCATCACTGGAGGCAATACGGTGACGATGATGGTGGTGGTGGTGGTGGCTTTGCTTGAATGATTGATATGATTCGAATCGAGTGACTTATCGGCCTACGGTCGCACTGTTGGGGAAATGGTTTAAGGTGATCGAGAGATGGTGGCATTGTTGTGTAAAGCAGTGGTTCGGAGCCGAATCCAAACATGTACAATACTTTTTCATGTGTCTGGATTCATGGTCCGACTTCCAGGTTCCTTCCTGATAATTCATTTTTAGGAAAGTTCCAACCGTACTTGGTTTGACGGAATTACCCTCGTTCACAAACTTTTCATAATTGCCATTTTATGGATACTTTTGCCATTACGTTTTTGTAAAGTTCCTAGTACCATGTTTCTAATGGAATCGTTTATTTTTCGTTCATCAAATAAGGAAAGATAACTTATGTTAATGAGTTTGTTTTATTTTAGTTTCGAAGTTGGTTTTAGGCAATTGAGTTATATTAGGGTTGCTTATCAATTGACTCGTGCTCGTTAAAAAAAATTGTTGCTATACTCAACTCAACTCATGCTCGTTAAAAAAATTTGTTGTTCAACTCGACTCGCTGCTCGTTAAGCTCATCTCGTTGCTCATTAAACTCACTAAAAAATTTACTTTATTTTTAACTAAAAATAAAAATTTAACAATACTATACAGGGCTTAATATTAACAAATATTAACAAAAGAGTGCATAAAACACTTTTAAAGTCTAAATTCCAAACTAACAATCCACAAATACACAAAACTAGCATATTAAAACTAAAGTAACAATCCACAAATTCATTAAACTAACATATTAAAACTAAAATAACAATCCACAATTATTTTAAAAAATTAACGAGTTGTTCGCAAAATTATTGAATCGATTTAGACTTTGCTCAACTCAACTCGTTAATGTCTCGAGTCAAGTTCGAGTTTAGATCGAGTCAATCCGAACCGAGTGTTTATCAAATTTTAACCGAGTCGAGTTCGAGCAGCTCACGAGCTGCTCAACTCGTTAAGCACCCCTAGTTTAGATCAATAAGTATTAATGTCAATGTCACAGGTAAGATTAACATGTTTGAACGTTTACCATTTTTCTAGAATAATAAAATTTGGATATCAAATTTGGATAAAATTACTAATATCGTTGTCCGTAGTAAAAATTTCAATAATATAGACATGTATAAAAAAAACTAAAATTGATTTGAAAGGGTATGATGCTAGATCCCGTAATATCAAATATTCAAATCACGACATTTTGAATAGAATAAACTAGATTAACAACATCACTCCCATTTAAGACTTTATAATATTCGATCCAAATTAATCAACTCATCCGCAAGCAGCCTCGCACCGGCACCATTCATTTCAAATGTACGAGATATAAAGTTTACATGAAAAGCATCTGCCGATCACCGCTCTTTCCGCATAATTGTCCTAATATGCAGAGAAAGTACAATTAATGGAAGCTCACTTTGTACTTCCGAATCTAAGAAAGGCATTGTCGGGGTGCAATGAAACAAGCCAAACAGGCATGCAAATTCATTGAAAATAAACAAAAAATATGGTAACAAATCAAATTCTATATAGAAAAACACCGTAAAAGTTTAACTCTGTAACTTATAACTGCAAAACATCCTTCGGGTTTTCGACAATGATACATTTCCTCCACAAAACTGATCGGGAAGATGCAGTCGAAATAATAACTCCACAACTATCACTAAAATGAAATATCTAAGGATGCTGAATAAAAAGAGGGAAAAACAGGTGGAACATGGAGCTTCAAGCCTCAACCCTTGCATCCGAGTATTAGGATGCTGAATAAAAGAGCAATGATAAACTACCGGAATGCAAATCTAAAAGAGCAATGCAAAAAATACTGTAACTTAATCACCAAAACATATTTCCGTTTCTGTTCAAATTCAAACAAGAATATATCCGTTTCTGTGTACCAACCACAGCAAATCTAAAAGAGCAATGCAAAAAATACAAACAAAATATGGGAAGAAATCAAATTCTATATAGAAACAGTAAAAGTTCAACACTGTAACTTCATCACCAAAACATCCTTTGGGTTTCCGACAATGATACACTACCGGAAAAGATATATTTTCCTCCACAAAACTGATCTGAAAGACCAAATACCGACTCCGCCACCATCACTAAAATGAAATATCCAAGTGTTTTTAGAAACGGAACCTTTCACATATGCATGCCTCTACCATTGCATCCGAGTAATAGGATGCTGATAAAGAATAACCTAACTTATAGAAAATGTATTTGTATGGCTTCCGGACACTTTAAAACATTTTTACCATGGCTTATCGTACACCTTGTCTTTATTTGATGAGCTTCATTCTACTCCAGCAAGTGCCCTGCAAATTCAAAAGTAAGTCGGAACGGATACGATTAAGAAACATAAGTTTCGGTATATTACAAGTTTACATATATGATACCTTCAATTGAAATTGAATCCACCAGAGGGAACAGGGGGTTGATTGCCTCCGAACTGGAACCCAGATTGTGAAGCATCGCCAGGGGGTAAAGGCTCATCATCTTCTTCCACCCAATAAGTTTCAAGAATCTTCACTGCCTTCTCGTATATTTCATTGTTGTCATGACTTTGGAGGTTCTCAATCTTCTCCAATCCCTCAGCATCATCGACCAACTGGGCATAGGGATTGACGTCTCCACTGTGACCCAGATTTTTCTCCGCTTCACCAACCTTCAAAATGTTCTCAAGACCTTCTAAACAAACAGTGGCAATTCTTGGGTCGGGACAGTTCAGAAGATCACACAATGGTTTAATGCATCCTTCGCTCACCAAAAACCTAGTGAACAAGACAGAGAGTTAATAATTTATGGCAAATTGTTTGAAGAAGAACACGGAATTATAACGGAAAAGGGAATATATACTTTATTTGTTCATGGGTGCCACCAGATGTAGCATTTGAAATTGCCCAAGCAGCTTCTTTCTTGATCTCAAACTCAGCATTTTGAAGTAGATGGACTAGAGGGGCAATAATCCCAGCCTCAATTACAGCCTGCAAGAGATTCTCAAAATTCACGATCCAATGGATATACATCCACATAGGACAAAATATAACAATTGAAAACTAAACTTCCGGATTCAAACATAGGTCGTGGACCTTTAAAGTATAGATTTTTCATGCTATAACTGGCTTACCTGTATCTGATCCGCAATTCCAGCAGTGATGTTTGAGATGGTCCAGCAAGCTTCCTTCTTGATACTCTTCTTGTAGTTATTTGTCAGAAGGTTCAAGAGGCGTGGAAGGGCTTGATGGCTAATAATGCACTGAATGGGGTAACAAAAACAAAGAATCAGAGGCAACATGACGCGGTGACATGAAAAAAAAATCTATTTGAAAGAAAAACAGATGACATTTTTGCAACTTATATCACTTACAATGGATAATACTGACCGATCTAATTGTAAACTGAAGGCATAAACTATGCTTTATCTTAGAATACGCCAAATAACCAAGAATAAAAGTTTCAACAAAAAACAAATTATGCCTGAATCATAAGGTACAATTTTTGCAGTCTACAATCTTTACATGACAAATATTCTCATTTCTAGATTCTAATTGTCTATATGCATTTCAAGTGTGAAAAACACTTAAAACTTAAAAGGTTTCAAGTTTTCAGAATAAAACTCAGTGGTACATGATACATCTTCATTAAAAATGCCAAGCTTTAAAATCTCCAGAAAGTCATTAAAAACCATATCTCAAGGGAACACAATTGTCTGTTCAAAAAAAGGGAACACAATTGGAATAACAATTGAGAAAGTAATAAACATCATGAATTCCATACCTGAGTCTGCATATCATCCCCTGTAACAATATTTCCAACTGTGCGAAGAGCAGGAATGAGGACTGTTGGGGATGGATGACTAACAACACAAGGGGGTGAGTGAGAAATAAAAATAAGAAAAAACAAATACATCAATTTCAAAAAGGGAAAAAAAGCTCATCACTTACAGCAAGAGCTCAACAAGCCGAGGGCAGACACCAGCATCAATAACAGCTTGGATTTTGTCATTAGTGCCATCTGAGAGATATGACATGGCCCAGCATGCATCTGTAAGAACTTCCTCATCATTTGAATGGATAAGACGCTCAAGAGTAGGCAAAGCTGGCTTTGTCTGGTTATTAAATTTAAAAAAGCACCACGTATTAGCAAAAAGAGTCAACAGCAAAAGTCATGAGACCAACAATTCATATTACAAGAAAACCCAACCTGCTCAAATGAAGGCTGTGGCTTGCCCCTGCAAAAATTTGACAAAGTCCAGGTAGCATTTCGCAACATAGATAGCTTTGCATGCTCATTAAATTGTGCCAACAGAGGCACCAAGGCCCCATGGCCAAGGACCATGTCACGACATTTAGGAGAGTCTCCAGCAATATTTCCTAATGCCCAAACAGCCTGTAAGTTCAAAAGAACAATGAACCATAAGAGAATTGCAAATTAACTATGTTAATGAATAGAAGATCACTTGCAAACTGGAGTACTTACCTGTTCACGTACATCATCCGTAGGAGAACCTAGGAGTTTAACAAATATAGGGACAGCGCCGTGATCAATCACGACTCTGGTATTTTCTGATGTCCCTGAAGCAATATTTGTGAGAGCCCAAGCTGCCTCAAACTACAAAACAAAAATATGAAACAATAAAAAAAACATAACAAAGAGGTTGAGCAAAATCCTTGTTACTTCGGAAACAAAAAATCACACCTGTAGCTGAGGGAAGTCATCCCTAGCAAGGAACTCAACAAAGCGAGGAACAACACCTGATTGTACAACTTCGTTGATCGGAGGACTACGTTCTGCATATAAAATTAGTGTAAACCACAAATTTCCAACAAAAAAATGATACCAACAAGGAGAAACACCAAAACAAAATATCAACCTATTGAAAGCAGCTTTCGGAATTGAGTGATCGTCTCAAGCTGTGCACTCCTGTCATCCGACCAAACACCAGCAACCATAGCCGGAAGACTTTCCAACTGCAATTAGATTTTTAAAATATCAAAGCCAATTTCAATTCAATAGCAAATGAATAAAAAACACTATCTATTTCTTCTCGAGACTTACTGCACAATCAATAAATTAAACAAACATTCACTTCATTTGATTAGTACAGTTTCAGGTACCTATTATAACAATGCAAAAAGTACTACGAAATCCAAATAAAGCAACAGCCAATCACAATCAGCTCTGATATTCATGTACTAAAACAAACTAACCCTAGTTTATCATTCACGATCCAACGGATCAAATCGACTAGTCAGTAGAACATACCTTCTTCTCGAGACTTACTGCACAATCAATAAATTAAGCATTCACTTCATTTGATTAGTACAGTTTCAGGTACCTATTATAACAATGCAAAAAGTACTACGAAATCCAAATAAAGCAACAGCCAATCACAATCAGTTCTGATATTCATGTACTAAAACAAACTAAACCTAGTTTATCATTCACGATCCAACGGATCAAATCGACTAGTCGGTAGAACATACCTTCTTCTCGGAACCGGCGCCAGAAGAGAGTAGCTGCTGTTGCTGCGATTGTGTTTGTTGGGAGAGAAGTCCTTCGCGGCGCTTCTTAAGAAGATTCTCCTCTCTCTTGTTCTTTCGGATCTCCACCATGTTGTCTTCTCTCCTCCGACGACCTTCCTCCGCATCGACCGCCACTTTGTACCTGTTCCGTCGAACCTCGGTCCTCGCGCTCGGTCTTAGAGACATCTTCGCGTTTTTTTCAGTCAATCTGATCGAACCGCCAACTAATTCGCCGGTGAAATAATGGTTAACAATTTTCGGCGATCAGTTGTTTAGAGAAAATGAGGGGAAATGGCAAAGGGAGAAGAGGGTTTTTTGGTACTATTGGATCAGAAGACGTTGGGCCGAAGGTGAAGATATATATCGTTTATGCTTTATATAGAGAGTAATTTTTATTTTCTTTTTAGGGTTTTAGTTTACTTTTCGAAATTTTTTTTTTCTTTCTGGTGGAGTTTGGGCTTTGATGTGGTGATAATAACGATTGTGCCACTAATTTTGAATTTGAACTTCGGGGGGGGCTGACGTCACTATACCGTTATGGAATCCAGCTCAAGGAATATATTAATGTTTTCTTTCTTTTTTTTATATTTTCTTTTTTAAATGAGAAACAAACTAAACTTTTTTTTAGATAAATTGACACTTTATTCATCCAAGCAACCTCAAAGAAACTACAATGACTCCAATAGAACCATCAATTGTCTACCCTTTACTTACATGCCGAAATAAGAAAAAACAAAACTATTCACAAAGATCCCAATTTTCAGCTATACAGTTATTAGTAAAAATGAATTTATTACATCCTGTAATTCTCCACTTCACACTATACTTTATTAAATCAAAAATATCAGCCTCTAACCTTGGCCTTTTACCATGCACTCGGCCATTCCTCTCTTGCCAAATATAATAGTTCAAGGCATTACATGCTAGCCTAATAATCACTGCTCGCAAGGATCTCTCTTTACCAGCTGATTGGACCCAAAACAGCTTTTCATTCCAGCTATCAGGGACACAACTTACCCCACAACCTTGCAAGAGCAAAGCCCACAGATTTCTCGCATAATAGCACTCCCCAAACAAACTAAACTTTGTTATCGCTAATGCTGAGTTTTTTTTAATAATAGTATCTAAATTTTATTAATCATCATAACAGATAATACAAAACAATGCATAAAAAAAATGTAAGTCTATTAACAAAATTTTATAATGGTGTAAAAAAATTATATACTTTTATCGAGATTAGCATACTAAAATCTAGAAACTTTCTTAAATCTCATTGTTTCTATCTAAACGAGACGATTTACGGTGTGAAAATGAGTAGTGAGCGAACAAAGCTATCATGCAGATTACTCTGCTACTCAGGTTTGATTACTTCGGCAACCAACCATCAACCGAGTGGGGATTCATCTTTCTAAGACCACCGACAGAATCATAATCAAATATTAGCATCTCTGTACGAGCATCAACCGACTGTTAAAGCATGTTGAAAATCATGTAATAAGGACAAATGAAACGAACCACAAAAAATTAAAGAAAAAAGTGTTACAAGGACGGAAAAAGCGCATACTACAAAAATATAAATTTTTGTTAAAATAAAAAAAAAATCTGGTGATCGACAATTAATATTGAAATTAATTACCGACCACCAATTAAAAGAAAAAAATAACATTGTAGGTGGTAGAAATTTAAAAGAGCACGACTTAGTTAAAAGAACTAAAAAGAGAGAGAGGCGGCTAATGCTGAGGTTTTTTGAAATACACCCAATATATATGAATTTTCAAAATATATATATATTATACGAAGGAATGTTGAAAATTCAAAATTTCATCTATAGATTTAATTAAAATAATGCAAATATTCGATATTGGTCAAACATCAACCACTTAATACTATAATTATAAAAAGGATTTATAATTACTCTTCCACACCCATACCTTAACAATTATGTAAAAGGAGGGGATTGCATAGAATATGGTGTTACTGTTATATAATTATTGATATTTAACTTATTGATCGGTTAATCTAAATCGAATATTATAAAGACCTATTATAAAACGATTATTATAACTTAATTTATTCCGTTTATAATATTAAAATATGAACTTTTGATTTTACTTAAAAATTAAACACCTCAAATAAATTGATAATTAATTTATTTTATCATTTTATTAACAAATAATATTATACATAATGGTTCAATGTCAATGCACGAAATTTCTTTGCACTTTTAAATTTCATTTTATTAATTTAATTTGCACCGAATTCATTTAACACCTCATAAAGAGTTGGAAAAATAAATATAGTTAGAAAAATATTAATATAATAATAAATAAATAAAATATTTTTTTAATAAAAATAAATAAAATATTAATAAATAAACTAATAATTTAAAAATAACATTAGAAGAATTCGAATTATCATATCATTGTTGATTATTCGCAAGTGTTGCGCATCCGTACATGATTATTACTCTCATTTTATTAATTCCCCTCCATTTTCGTGGGAAAATGATTATCGGGTTTGTTTTTTGTTACATGTTCCAGAAATCTGTTCAAATCTTTAAACAAAAGAAGCTGGTCGGCTCATGGAAACAATCATTCCAACTTATGAGATGAGTTGGACTAAACCAACATGAATAAATAATAAAACCATTGAACTTATTGCTTTTTTATATAAATTTAATTTTTAAACAATCATTAAGCAAAATAAATACTCGGATGGTTTTTTTTTTATTTGCAATCGAGAGAAAGGATGACATTTGAACTTTGAATAAAGCAAAAGATTTATATTCAATATATAGTCACCGAAAATAAAAAGTTTTTACAGGCGCTTTGATTTTAGGTTTAAGATTAAATTTATAGTTTAGATGCTAGAAACGACGCGCATTCAAATTTTTAAAAAAAGCTGTCGTTAGGTGAGGGTTTTATCATATAGGAATAAAACAACATTTAATCCTTGAATTTGATAATAATTTTAACCTTGGTCCCTAAACATGTTTTGTTTGACATTTTTCATTCGATCCCTTTAGTCCACATTGGTCTTAGAACTTAGTAACTTTTCCTTATTTGCCCCCTAAACTTAAATTCTGTCACGGATTTCAGTCTTCAACTGAATTTAATTTAACTTGTTAAAGTTAAAATTGATTCGAGTTTCTTAATTTTTTTAATTAGAGGGAGTTACAAAAATATTTCTAAAGTTAGTATAGAACTCAAACCCACACAATGAGTAAAGCGGATTAATATGTATGATCACAAGGACAGTTAATGAATCTTATTTTCTCACCTTTTGACTCTATATATAAAATTAGTTTTTTAAAGATGTTTAAGTCGTGTAAATCTCCATAACTTTACGAAGTAAATTACATGAAGTTTCTCACAGTTTGATTCGTAATTATACAAATACAACGGGTTTTAAATATTACAATGTGGAATTAATCATATGATTAGTACACAAGTACAGCTTCCGGGAACATTGAAAAATGGTTAATAATTGTGTTTGAAAAATGTTAAAATCTGTGTTTGTCGGAGCTTAGGATTCGCCAATCTCATTATTTGGGAGTAGTATTAAACAATACGGGAAGCGTGTACCATGCCAAAAAGTCCTCCGTATTCTCTTTATTTTCTTAATCACAAATCATTATCCTAATTAAAATCTTCAAATAAATAAGGGTAAACTACAATAGAGGTCACTCAATTATGAGTAAGATTATATTTATGTCATCTAATTATTTAAAGTTACATTTAGATCACTTAATTATGGGTAAGGTAACATTTGGGTCACTCATTTATTAAAGGTTGCATTTGGGTCACCTAATTATGGGTAAGGTTACGTTTTGGTCATCCTTCATATTTAAAAAAGTACGTTAATTTAGTCATTTTTTCTTCCGAATCACTTGTATACCCTCGTTAACATTAGATTATTTCATTTGAAATCATTAATTAATTTAATACACAAACTGTTATATTTTTTTTAAAATATGAAGGGTGACCGAAATATAACCGTACCCATAATTTAGTGATCCAAATGTAACCTTACCCATAACTGAATGATCCAAATGTAACTTTTAATAATTGAGTGATTCAAATGTAACCTTACTTATAATTAAGTGACTTCTGTTTTAGTTTACCCAATAAATAATTAACACAACAAAAAGCGTGTCCTTCTAACAACAACCAAAGGACGGCATACATTTCAGTCATAGCAAAATGACAAAAGATGCCCCAACATATGCTTATTTTGTCATTTGGCTCCATATTATTTTTTGGTCCAAATATGCCTATAATGTTTCATTCGTAGTCCAAATATGTCCCCAATGTTTCAATTTAGTGATGCTGACTGGACTTGTTATGTATTAAGATCTGCTGATGCCACGTCAAAAAAAATTTATAGGCCGTTGACCGTCAGTTGATTGACAGTTTACATCCAACATGGGCATATTTGAACTATGAATAAAACGTTCGGGGCATATTTGGACCAAAAAAAGAATAAGGGGCAAAATAACAAAACAAACAAACGTTGAGAGTATATTTGAACAAAAAAAAGAATAAGGCATTAATATTTAATACCTCGTCTCTGATAATATGAGATATATACATATAACAAAATCATTCAATACATGTATAATTTAAAATGTAAAGTTTAAATTTATATTTAAAATTATGAATTTAGATTTTAATTTTTAAAATGTTTGTACATCATGTGTATAAAAAATGACTTATATATATCACTTCACCATATTTCAAAAAGGTAAATTGACTAAAAATGTCAATTGTATATAATACAAGGACTTTTTACAAATTACACCAAAAAACCATTTTTTCCCCTCTCCGCGTACAATTATTAAAATGGACCAAATAATTACATATAAATAGCCAACCTTTCGTTCATCTTCCCCGAGCAACCTCATAAACATATTTCTCACAATCCGGCAAAAAACTTAGTACTCCAAGCTTTCTGCCAATTACTTTCTAAAATACAACAAAATAATACATATAAATCGGTGCGAATTATGAAGCTAACGAAGAAAATGCCGAAGAAGAACGGCGATGTTGCTCGGAGAGCCTGGGGGCTGCTGCGTCTGGCATTGTTATGGGCAAGAAAAGGTGGGGTGTTCAAGCGGCGGCTCATGACGGAGCTCCGACTGCTGCCGAAATTCCTAAAGGGTCTCGGACATTCGACGACGGCACATGCCCGTGGTGACCGACGACTCCATTACAAGGAACGTCAGTTTTCTTTCGACGAGACGCCTATTATCGACGTCAAGGCCGTGCACCGCTCCGCTTCGATGCGGTTCCTCCTCCCGTGCATTAGCGCCGAGGCGGTGGACTTCGACCGATACGATGATTTGGGTATCGATGAATATGACGATGAGATTGATAGGTAAGGAAGCAGCGAGTGTTCGGATATTGTGGAAGAGGAAGAGTGGGGATATGAAGGTTGTGATGAGAAAAGTCCGCCGTTTCCGGCGGAGGAAGAAGGGATCGATTCGAAGGCGGAGAAGTTTATAGCTAAGTTTTATGAGCAGATGAAGTTACAAACACATAGTTCTGATTTGGAATGCAGGGAAATGCTTAGGAGAGGTGGGAGTTATTAATTAGTTCTCGAACTTAAAATTTTATGTTCGACGAGTTTCGAATTCGAGTCGAGCCAATAATACTATTTTCGAGCCGAGCCTAGTCAGTTTCGAGCTCGTCTCGTTGTCACCTCTACTCACTATGTTTTTTTCTTCATAAAATTTATTTTTGGTATTTATATAAGTTCTGATTACATTGATTAGGGACACATGTTCTTAATTTTTTTTTAACAATCGATATCGATTTTTTCATATTATTTTTTACTTTGGACTTTTATAACTTTAGTTTAACAAATTAATTTGTGTTTGTTTCTCTACATGTTTTAAAGTCTTGTATGTAAATATTTTTTAAAATTTATTTTTAATTAATTAATAATTTTTATATAATTGTTCAAAAAATAATTATTCTATAATATTTGTAAGTTTTTTGCCTTATTCAAATAGTATTTTCATTATAAAAACAAAAAATTAAACGTAAATTTAATTCAAATATTATTGAGTAACCACGGTTTTTACACTTGTATTTCATAAATCGTGCAAATATTTTGATTCGAATGATTCAATCGGGTTATTCTTAGTCTTAATCGGACCCTTAAATTTAAAGTCGAACAAAATTAAACTTAGGTTGAGATGAATTTAGTTCAGCTGAGTTTCTTAAATTTTCTTTAATAGTCAATTTTAATTTGATTCTCATTTTTATTATGTTAATTTTTGTTGTCAATTTTTTTAATTTAATCAAATAATATGTTCGTTTTTCTACATACTGTTCGAAGTCTTTTACGCAGCTATTTCTAAAATTATATTTTCAAATAAAAAAACAATTAATAATTCTTATATAACATTTAAAAATATCTTTCATTGCACGAACCAACTTATCTTAGTGGTTAAGAAAACGGTTGTTATTCCTAGAAATTACGAATTCGAACATCAGCAGCTGCAGCAGCATAATTAAGCATGCATTGTCAAATGATTTAGAGTATATGCGAAAACGGGCACCAATGCAAAGAAATGCCGAATAAAATCACTGTTTTAACTAAGTTAAAGAGGAGAAATTTTCCATCATAAGTTCTTTACTAGTTACTGCTGCCGCTGCCGCTGCACGCAGATGAGCTCAAGCCAAATCAAGGCCTGGCGATTTGCTGCTGAAACATCCTCAAAAGCTTAAAAAAATTAAACACCAAGATAATCCCAGCACTAGGAGCAAAACCAGTCCTCAAAAATGTCGATGAAGCTTTACCGTGCTGCGGCAGCACTAGACCAGGTGAAATACAGTGATCTAAGAAGATGCAAATGTTGATAGGATGTTCTTCTTGACCGTGAATTCATCCGCTTTTGCCGGGCTTATCGACTGCATCAAGAACAAACAAACAAAAAATAAACTCATGTTTAAGATTAAGAAGCTCTTAATATAATTTCGTTTATAATTTACTGCCAAACATCACAATATGACAAAGATGATTCAGGCCACCATCCATTGTAATTCTATTAAAATAGTAAGCCTTACCTTCTCGAGAATGCGCTGCAGCCGCTCGGTTTCCTTCTTGGGATAATCAGCACCTTTCTCTAAACAGCTTTTAGCAGCTTTCAAGTATATCTTTCCGTACCTGGCAACCAGCAAGATAAACAGTTATGCACAGTATAGTTGTCTCCGAATTGACAAGTTCTCATTTGGAGCTGAACACTGAGAAATTAAACGATTACCTCGCAGTTGAACCTGTGAGCTTCTCGACTTCCTCTTCAATCTTGGAGAAGACTGCTTTCTTCTCATCGTTGCTAGCAGCCACAAACTCCTTCACTAATGCATCCAAACTTGACAAAATGCCAGCCTGTGCAAAAGAAAAGTAGAACAATTGATCCATTTAGAAAGAATCGATAATGACAAACGTGATGCACCAGTACCAGCATACATATGGGCTGCCCACCTTTGAAGTTAGCTGCCCTTTAGAATCACGACTGGTGCCACATTTTTCATTGATGAAAGTAACGAAGTCATCTAAATCCCTGCCACCGTCGTAATCTTCACCAGCTTTGTTGCCCTTTGGGAAGAATTTCAATGTAGGAAACCCACTAATTCCATACCTGCACATAAAGCATAGCCTTAAAACCCATCGATACACTCCCTAACTGTTAACAAACACTTTGTAAAAGAAAACTGAGCTTATTGGATAAATCCATGCTTACTTTTCGGCTAGATCCCTATGTTTGTCAGCATCTAGATTAGCTATCACTACATTTTCTTCGGATTTAAACGCTGTTGCTACCTTTTCATAGGTCTGTAGATACAAAAACATAGAGCATAGAATGCAGATCATCACTTGCACCAAAATAATCAGGCCTACTTTATTAAGCAAAAATATAGATGCTTACAGGAGCAAGGCTTTTGCAATGGCCACACCTGGCAGGAACCAACCCAGAGGCGAGAACTTGGTCAAAACAAAGTTAAATAGAAAGGAAAACAAAAAACGAGAAAATAAAAGTGCATGCTTATTGCTTACCAAGGTGCATAAAACTCAACCAACACATCTTTGGTTTCATCAAGGACAATCTCATCAAAATTATCAGCGTTAAGCACTGCAACACTGGATGGCAAAGTGGCGATCTTCACATTAGTCCCTGTAAACAATACATTAGCTTCGCAAAATCGTATAAAGTTTCGACCAATACACATTCAGAAAGTCAACAACACATAAGACAGAAGTAATGGCAGAATCTCTTAGATTAAGCAAACCACATCCAGAAAACTCTACAAAGGAAAATGACATATGTACCTCCTTCAGTGTTCACATATTCAACCAATGCCTCAGCAGTGCGAGGTCCTTCGTACCTAGGTAAAACAATTTCGATCAACAAAGAGCATGCTTTAAATAAAATGTCGATATGACTAAAAGAAACTTAACATAAAACATCTGTTTCTACATGTTGATTAATGCTCACTTTTTAGGTTCCAAAGAGCCTTTAGGAAACCACTGAATAGTTGGGTAGCCTTGAACACCATATTTGCTGCATAGACTCTTATGTTCATCACAATCCACCTACAAGCAAGAATCACTTCATCTTAGTAAAAAAATCATAATTCATACATTAACAACCAAATCTGTGCGCTTATAACTCGCTAACCTTTCCGATCAAGACGGACTTAGCCTTCTTAAAACTTGCTCCGAGCTTCTCGTACTCGGGAGCTAGCTTCTTACAGTGTCCACACCTGTGGTAGGAAAAAAGCAAAATATATGTTCACAATATAACTAGCTCGAAATTATTATAAAAAAACAAAAAACCCTACTATTTTAAATCCACAGCCATATGCGAGATAATTGAACTGAAAATTCATTAAAAAATAGTAGCATACAACAAATTCAAACTCTTAACCCCAAAACAATCAAAAATACGGCTGAAATAACAACATTTCAATGATCTAGAAGCATGAATGTCAACAAAACAAAGCAAAAATTAGAGAAAACAATCGATGTTGTCCTATGAACTGCTGAAGGCAGATCTAACGGTGACTAACGTGGATCCAGTCTAAAACATCCGTATAAACTCTAATCCGACGAATTAATAAGAAAAACGATAGGCGATGGAGAAATTATTACCAAGGAGCATAGAACTCGACGAGAGCTCCTCTATCTTGACCAACTTCCTTGTCGAAGTTCTCGTCGGTTAGTACGACGACGTCTTCGGCCACGGCGGATGCTAATAATAAGGCCAAAGTGCCGACGGCTAACCAGATCTGAGACTTCATTTTTGTTAGTATTCGTGTTTTCTTCTGCTTCCTCTGTTTTAATCTCCGGTTTCTTTATTATTCACCTCCTTTCGAAGACTTTTATTGTACCGAGTGCTTAGCCGTTTGTTTTTTCTTACGAATTTCTTTTTAATAAAATATGGTTAATTTAAACTATAGTCTTAATTTTAAGGCTTAAAGCTTAAATTAGTCTTAATTTTAAGCCTACCACCTTAGTCGTCGGACCTAACCGATCGTTTTTTCCATAACGTTGTCGCTGAAAACGATGAACGACGTGAAAACTGAACGTTGAACATCAAATGCGAAATCGACATTCAGTTGCCACGTCGTTCGTCGTTTTCAACAACGATGTTACGGGGAAAACGACTATATAGTTCTGCGCGACCAAAGTAATAGGCTTAGGGGCAACGATCGGCGGCGAAAGCGATGACAATTGGGGGTTTAGGTTTGAGAGATTTTAAAGATTTAGAGATTGTTTTGTAAAAATTGTAAAATGTTGAGAATTTATTAAAAAAAAAACTGAAATTTTGAGTGTTTTTCTTTAAAACAAATTAAATTAGTGTCCAACATTGATTGATTAAATTTTTTAACCCTTATTAACGGTCAAACACTTAAAATTATAACTTTTAAAATTTAAGACACCTATTTTTATAAAATAATATTTTAAACACCTAAAATTAATATATATATATATATATATATGATTAATATCCTATACATTGGCGGTGAAAAGTTTTTATTTCCACAAGCGCCTCAATTATAGGGTTTAGGGTTAGAGTTTAGAG
The DNA here is from genome assembly GCA_958450335.1 of Hibiscus tridactylites. Lineage (NCBI taxonomy): Eukaryota > Viridiplantae > Streptophyta > Magnoliopsida > Malvales > Malvaceae > Hibiscus > Hibiscus tridactylites. Next base: position 106,399,902 of record OY288269.1, read on the forward strand.
TTTAGAGTTTAGGGGTTTCAATATAAATGTTTAGAATTTAGGGTTTATGTTTAGAATTTAAGAATTAGGGTTAGAATTTAGGGTTTAAGGTTATGGTTTAGTTTTAGGGTAATATGAGTGGGGATTTAGGTTTTAACCTATAAACCCTAAATTTTAACCCTAAACCCAAAATTTTATCAACAATCTTTAAATTCAAATCTATTACACTTATACCCCTAAATTTTAAACCCTAAACAAAGTCTCTAACCCCTAAAACTAAGGCGCTCGTGTAAAAAAGTTTTCGCTTGTGTATAGAACAATTACCCATATATATATATTAAGTACCTATTTTTGATTTAAGCCGAGGATATCTTAAAACTTTAACTAAACGTATTGATGTTTCGGGTGAATTTAAAATTTTGTCGGGGACGAAACTTTGAAAAACGTGCTCATATGGCCAACATAATGTCTAATTTAATGATGACGTGGCACATTTTTAGTTGGTGGACTAAAAATACGTTTGGTATATGCCTGGCGGAACTGGTACCTGCCATGCCGAGAAATTATATCATGTGTGATTCCCACCACGTCATTTATGGGACCAACCACTAAAAACTAACCACTTCATCATTTATTCCATGTCATTAATTTAATAATAGAATAACTTCCAAAAAACAGTTTTTAAAATGACATGAAAAAACTTTAGTGAAGATTCATTGGTTGAAAAAAATGACATAAAAAAATTATGGTGAAGTGGATGGTTTCCATTGGTTGGTCCCATAAATAACGTGGTGGGAATTACCTATAATATAATTTTTCATGCCATGCCTATTGGTAAAAGATAAGTCCAGTGACGTGTTTCGAATGACATAGCATGATGTGATTGGTTCGAATGTTGTGGAGAACTTAGGTTTGTAGTCGCCGTAGTTGTTTTTTTCACACTGTGCAGAGGACCGTATTAGCCCAATTAGTTGTGTAATATTTGGGCCAAATCCCACTACTTAGATACTTAGGGCCCGTTTAGGATTGAGTTTCAAACCAGATTTTGGGTCAAATGTTGGTTTGAAAATGATAATCAATGCTAAACAACTCAAAAATTATTCTCAACGCTGGTTTGAAACGGTAATTGGGAGCCAAACTAAAACGTTAATTTTTTCAGCTTTAGGTGGTGGATAATCTTAGTTGAAAAGGTAAAGACAATTTTACCCTTATTATATGCTACTAATTTATTGGTTAAAAATATATTTATTAATAAAAATATTTTATAATAATTTAAATTGATATATTGCATATATTATAACATTAGAGAATTTGAATATATATATATATTATATATATATATACACATATATATCTTATAATATCATGTCCAAAATAGTCATTTATCTACTTAAAATCACTTTTTGACAACAATGCCAAACACTAAAATCTTACAACAAACTTTTTAAAATCTCTTTCTAACAGCAACTTTAAAAATCACTTTTCAAAAGCAATGTTAAACTAGCCCTTATACTTTTAAATAAAACACAAATAATAAAGCCATTGGCCATTGAGTTTTAAAATTTTATAAAATAAGGGTAAACTATTTAGGTGACTACTTAACTATTGAGTCTAACCTGTTTTGACTATTAAATTATAAAAATTTAAAATTTGACCACTCAACTATTTAATTGGACCTATTTTGACTATCAGCTGTTAAAATCTAACAGAATGGTAACATGGCAGTTAATGGAAATTTGTATAACTACACATTTGGTCTTACGCCTGCGGCTGCTGGGTAGTTATGCAGTACAACAATTTAATTTAATATTAAAAACGGTAAATTTAAAATTTTGTTGAAGCAACTTAAAGTGTTATTTTTTATAATATTTTATAGTTTTTTTAACAAGTTTCGAAACTTATCAAAAGCTTACCAACTTAAAAATGTTGCAAAAAAATATAACAATTTCAAATTGTTTGGATAACTTTCAAAACTTGTTATTTTAAAACTTTAAATTAGATTGTTATATCATAGACTCACGATGCAACTGCTTCGTGGCCAAAGTCATTTAACACATGTTTGTTAAATTTTCATTGAAACAATGGCATGCATGTAAGTCCAGCAGAAATAAAGTTGCATAATTAAGTTGTCTTTAAGCCCATTGATTTCGAAGTTTTTTTTAACATACTTGTTTGTAGTCGATTCTTAAATGTGTGGTCTGCTAAGTATTACTTACTTTTTAAAAGTGGTTTTAGAGTAAATTTAGGACTAAATACAGTGTAGATTTTTTTTTAAAGTTAAATGTTTTTCAATTTAGGTTGAAAAATATTTTTTGATTTGTGTTTATTTGAATCTAATGATTTCATTCGGCTATGGCGGTAATTTTCTGATTAAGTTTCAGAATAAAAAACAATGAAGAACATATAATTTTTCAGGTGAAAAAAGTTTTCAGTTACTAACGTTTATAATCACCTATTATTGTATTTTCTAATAATATTACTTATTTATTCTTGTTTATTTCACCGATTATTGTATTTTTTAGTAATATTACTTATTTATTCTCGTTTATTTTACTAATTTTAAAAAGAGAGAAGAAATGCGGAGAGCGCTAAAGAACTTTTGATACCATGTTACAGTGATGAAGCTGAAAATCTTGTTTATTTCGGAGAATATTTTAAATACAAGAAAAAGAAAAGCTTAAATTTAACCCTAGAAGTCAAGTCCTCATTTATACAAAATGACCAACAAACTAAACCAACCTAACTAACCTATAAGGCTATAACAATCTAATCGTCTCTTTTATATTCCAATACTTTTGTTACAACATTAAGGATGTGCATTGTATTCGGACCTGACGAGTTCCGACCTGACCCGACCTGATCGGATTGGGTTTTGTAATTAAAAAATCGGGTTCATGTTAGGTCGAGTTTTTGTTAAGGATAAATTCGGGTCGGGTTCGGGTTTAAGGTGGAAAATATCCGACCCGACCCGTGACTAATAGTGTATTTTGTTCCTAAATTTTTTGGGATATTTATAATAATACTATTTTTTATATATTTTTTATAATTAAGTCCTTAAAATTGATTTTTTATTTATAATTTAGTCCTTTAAATTATAATTTTTTTACAATTAAGTCCCATAAAACTGTTTTTTACAATTAAGTCCCTAAATTTAATTTATTTTATCTAGTTCGGGTCGGGTCGAGTCGGAGCCGATTTTAATATATTTATTTTCGAGTCAGATTTTTTAAAGAAAAAGTTCGGATCGAGTCGAATGCGGGTTTAGAGTGTCTATTTTCGGGTCAGGTTCGGGTGGGCCAAAAACCCGACCCGTGCCCATCCTTACAACATGCTTGTACCCTTTTTCATAAGAAAACTCATTTATAGAACGAAATCAAGCCCCTAAAAGTAGCTCAAGTACCTTGCCTAACCAAACTGTTGGCAATCAATGTCAACCCATTCTAGCCATATCCCGAAAGCTATTCTACATAGCTCATGTCATTGCTGGCTAATGTAGTTAAGTTAGATAGCTTAAGCTAATTGAACTTTTAAAGAATAATTTTTATTTTGTCAATTATAGCTTTTATTTCAATCTAAAAGGACCTTTTTTTGTTACCGTCAGAGTTCCAAATACACGTTTATTTAATATTTTTACACCAAAACAATTATCAATTTTATTCCCTACGCTTGTTTGTTATATCATTTTTAATTCTCAAACATACGTTTTGTGGCAGTTAAAAAATTCAACTTTTAGCTAACGAGCGTTTGCCTTTAATGTTGTTTTGCGAAAATAATGGCAAAGGATAAGATTTCATTCGGCTACAATGGTAGCTCTGCCTCCGGTAGAGTGCGACTAAGGGCATATTCTTTATTGTTTTTTTTAATTAATTTTTGAAATAAAAATAAATAAAACTTCAAGTTAAATAAAACTTCAAGTTAAAAGTGTTCATCCCTTTGTGTCTTGGTGGCAAAGGTAGATGTTTATCATCCCTTGAGATTTGGGTTCGAGCACCAGTAATACTATGCTGTGTGTGCCGTCTTTAAAAAGATTAAAAAAGTTGAACAGATGCTACCTTGTATCACACCAGCATATTAAAAAAAATTATTCATGGTCTTCATTTATATTGCTAATTTTTATGTTTTTAATAATAATGTCTAAGTGGTATATGTTTATATTTTGACAAAAATATCAAATACTTAAATTTTAAACTAAATAATTAAAAAATCATTTTTAACTTCTCCATCCAAATACAATACATTTCAATACTACCATGCTTGTATTCAGATACATTTCACTATTAATCTCATCATTTTAATATGTAATTTCATTATTACTATAGTTAATTACTTTGTCACGACTCACCACTGTTTTATTTCTGAAATAAACTAACTCCGAAAAAATGAATAATCCGTACAGGTAATCTACTCGGGAATATTCAGCTACGATAAAACTTCAATATCAACATATGACGGAACAAAGAGAAATGAAACCACAAATGGCAACACCAATACTATTTGTCGTCAATACATCATACAGGTCCCACGCCGCCGGGACCGACAAAAATTTGGCCCATTGTTATGTCGTCGTAAACAGCAATGGACCGAGGAGGGCTCGCGGGGATAAAAAAATTTTTGCCCCTTTTCGGTGCCCTTAGTGTTTAGGGAATTTAGGGTAGAGTGTATTTTTTAGGGTATATGAGGTAGAATTTAGAATTTAGGGTTAGAGCTTGGAATTTAATTTTGTAGTGTTTTTTTAGTGTTGGGGCATAAATAAGAGCACCGAAAAACGGCAGAGGATTTTTATCCGCTGACGGAGACTATCACCCCTTAAAATTTTAAAATCTTAAAATTTTATAAGTTTATCTCCTAATTTAAATTCCTACTTCTGTCCTGCTCGTAAAAACAGTTGAGAGTTGCGAATTAATGATCTTTCCACTAATGGTTTCTTGCATTTTTTTTGTTTGTTTAGAAACAACATTTGGCACAGGAAAAAAGAAACATGGTTCAGATCATGCATGATTCAGGAAATCAGAAAAAAGATACAGAAAGCTGAAAAAGGAAAACGGCTAACAAGATGAGAAAAGTCAAGTAACCATGGAACTGTGTTTCTCAAAATCCTTTTCCGACAGCCAAGATGACATGTTGGTGTACTCTTTCTCATCGTGCCAAAGCTCATTCCCTTGAACTAGATTCTCCCAATACTCCAAATCAAGGTTATTAATGGCTGCCGTCTTGTTTGGACTTAAATCCGCATCTGGTTGTAGTAATTCAGTACCGTCGGCCACGATGTCGTTAAACCCTTCGAATGCGGCTAAAACGTCGGTCCTTTTCTCGACATCATCGGCAGGGCTAAGAACCGGTTTCTCTACCTTGCGATCTTCAATGGCAGCAGCGGACAAGGTTTCTTTTTCTAGTACTGGAGTAGCCGGCAAAGGCCGATATTGCGGTCGCGGTCCGCTTTTTAAATCCCTGTTGGGCTCAAGAGTTCTAAAGCTATGGATTTTTCTACTCAAATGAGAGTTCCAGTAGTACTTGATCTCGTTGTCTGTTCTTCCGGGCAACTGGCCGGCAATCAAAGACCACCTGTTTCCCAGCGTAGCATGCAACTGAATAATGATTTCTTCTTCTTCGGTAGTAATGTTTCCCCTCTTTAAATCAGCTCTCAAGTAGTTAATCCATCTCAATCTGCAGCTCTTCCCGCATCTTAGCAATCCTTGAAACACCATTAAAACGCTGAGAAAACATGATCACAACGGATAAAAATATTCTGTCCTTTTTTGGTACCTTACTCATGACCCAACACTAAAAAACATAATATTAAAACTTACACCTTATACCTTACAAAATACACCTTACGCTAAATTACCTAAACCCTAATCATAACCCTGAACTCTAAACTTAATTTTGAGTGTGGGGACATAAGTATGGGCACCGAAAAGGGACATAGGATTTACATCGGATCAAAACATGGATTGATTTGGTTGCATATGGTAAGTTTCTTTTTACCTGCATTCTTGGGTAATGATCTCCAGGAGCCTTCTCCATTGGCATGAATATACTTGGTCAAAATCTCGTCCTCTTCCGCCGTCCATCTCCCCTTCTTCAGCCCTATCTTTTCACAACAAGGCGCCCTCCCCATGTCCGGCAAGGACCGAGATAGAACAGATTAGATGTTTGGCTAAGGGAGTGCTGTTGCCTGCTGGTTTATTTTGAACAACAAAGGAAGCAAAAAAGCATTTAATCTTGTAATATAAGCACGGTTGGATTGGTGTAAAAGGTGAGAGAGTTGTAAATATATGAAGAGAATGAAAGAGACTCGAGGTTTGTCCTTGTGGGTGAGGTGCGGGATGGGGATCTATTTATGGCGATAGAGGGCGCCACGTTCGATGCCGACGAGAAGCTCGCCAAGGGCACGCATTTTACACATTTAATTTTTTTTGGGTGCTTAAACCAAAAATAGATGATCTAAGTATTTTTTTTTAATTTTAAGTGTTTAAAGTATTTCTTTTTAAATAAAAGTTAAAAATTTTAAAAGTTATACTTTTAAGTGCTTACCGTTAATGAGTGTTAAAAAAATTTTAAACAATCAATGCTTGACACGTAGTATATTTAATTTTTTTATTTTTTCAAAATTTAAAATCGAAAAAAAAACTTTTTATTTTTCATAATATCCCAAAAAGTTTACATTTTTTTTTACAAAATAGAGCATAAATCCTTAAAATTACTCAAACCCCCAAATCTTCGTGGCTTCTACCGTCGATCGCCGCCCCTGAACACACCCCTTTGGTCGCAAACTAAGGTGGTCGTTTCCCTTAACATGACGTCTCCGAAAATGGCGAACGGTGTACAGCCGAACGTTGAACGTTAAACACCGAATCGACGTTCGACTCGCACGTCGTTCGTCGTTTCTGATGATGTCGTATTGGGGGAAATGATCGCCTTGGTCCAACAAGCAAAGGGGTTTGCTCATGGACGGCGACCGGCCAACGGTGGAAGCTATGGTGATTTGGGGTTTAGGTTTGGGTAATTTTAGGGATTTGGGGATGTTTTGTAAAAAAAATCAAAATTTCGAGATTTTATGATAAATTAAATTTTTTGGGTGTTTTTGTTAAAAAATCAAATTAGTGCCACGTGTCACAAGCATTGATTGGTTAAAAAAAATTTTAACACACATTAACGGTAGGCACCTAAAATTATAGTTTTTGAAACTTCGGGCACCTATTTTTAAAAAATAATACTTTAGGCACCTAAAGTTTAGAAATGCATACTTTGAGCACCTATTTTTAAAAAATAATACTTTAGGCACCTAAAGTTTAGAAATGCATATTTTGAGCGCCTATTTTTGGTTTAAGCCTTATTTTTTAATCTCCATTATTCGACCGATTAATTCCAATCAAGTATTGTATAAACTCAATATTGAGCGATCATTTTAACCCTAATTTTTTTCTTTCTATTTACGATGTTAAAATTCAAACGTTCAATTTTATTTAATTAAGAACTTCATCTTACTAAATCAACCAATTATTAGCCTACCCATTTAAATATTAACGGCATGATGCTCCTTGTAACCGGGATTTGTCTAACATACGACATATTATTGTATTACTATGATACGACACTAACTGAAAATATTACATTTTTAATAATATTTTTAATTGTGACAAGTACCAAAACTTTACTTTCGAGTTTCGAAACTTTCATCACTTTTGATAAGATTTTAAGTTTTTGTAAAAACCGAAAATGTTAAAAATGTAACATTTTCTGTGCCATGTTTTACATTTTCAGTTAGTGTCGCACCGTAGCCGTACTGCAGACTTACCTAGGGGTGAACAAAACTCGACTCGAAAAAATTAAAATTTTCGACTCAACACGAGGCGGAAAAACTAGACTCGTTCCAACTTCACTCGAAAAAAAAATTCAAATAAAGTTTGAGTTGTAAAATGAAAATTCGAATAACCCAAATAGCTCAAAAATCTTAGTAATTAGTGGGTTGATTTTTATGTTCGAGTCGAGTGCCTTAATTTTTCCTGATATATATATATATATATAATACCGATATATAAATAGGATGAAATATGCATGCATATCTTATATGATTATATAAAGTTGTTTAAATTGGAATCAAACTATAATATAAAATGATAAATAATTACAATTAAATTTATATAGAAACTTGAAAACTTGACTCGACTCGAAAAAAATTCAGAAAAAATTTGTGTTGTAAAATATAACACGTCAACTTCAATAACTTAAAATTTTTTATTCGATCTGACTCGATCTAACGCTCTGCTAGACCTACCCCTGTAAGGCTGTAACTGTGTCGTTTCCTTTTGGCTCCTTGATTCAAACTGAAGAAATAAGTTTACTGTCAGCTTTAATTATTTCCGTGGACTTTACGTACTCCACAGCTTTTGCCCTTTTCTTCTTCTTTGCGAAAGAAAATTATTAGGAGCAGCAGTGCGTATTGGACTGCATGCAACACGTGCTCGCAAGGACAAATAAAAAAGAAAGTTTGAGACCAAGCTGGAGGTCTTTATTACACAATTTTATTTTCCATTTTAGAAGGGCCATGTGTCGGGAAATTCTAAAAAATGAACTCTTTAAAAAAATTAAAAAAACGATTATATATAAATTTTTATAAAAATTATAAGAATTTGTTTATAATGTACTGAAATTCTTATAAAAATAGTAAAGATTTGTGTATATACACAATTTCTTATTACTTTTGTAAGAATTTCGGTACATTGTACACAAATCTTTACAAAAAATAGTGAACTCGATATATGTACACATACACAAATCCTTACCACTTTTGTAAGAATTTTGGTACATATATGTACAAAAATTCTTATGATTTTTTGTAAGGATTTGTGTAGGTATCTTTATCTATCCTCTTTTTAAGAGGCTTTTCTCTATAATCTCCCCCATGTGTCGGGTTTTTTAACACTTTATATAAATTAAAAATATTATTTTTATATTGAGTATTAACATATCGATGATCATTTAATCTCGTGGCTCGTGATATAAGATGCTATATTTCTTAAATAAGATTTAAAAATTAAAATCTTAATATAATTGTGAATTCATGACGGATTCAAAAATATTTTTGAAGGTAAACATACATTAAATCTCAAAATTTTAGGGTAGACACAATTCATAAAGATTTTTAAAAATAGGGCTATCTCGTAAAATTAAAAATTAAAGTCAAATATGTGAAATCTAGAATGTTCATGATGGGCACAGGCCCACCCTAATATATACTCAGATACGCCACTATTGTGAATGAAGTAAACTAGGTTAATGGACGGAGCTAATATTAAAGGTCGGGAAAATATATATGAATAAAGAAGTAAAAAAATACCATGGGCGTGAAGACAATAACTTCTAGTCCCCAAACAGCCCCATTCACGTCGAATTGAGATAATCGCTCCATAATATACCTTTCTAATAATTAATCCAACATTTAATAAATAGATTAAATATTAATAATTATATTAAAATAAATTAATAATATAAAATAGTATATATAAATAAAGATTAATAATATCCTAAAATTAAAGAGCTTGTGAAAATTTTCAGTTTTCACCTCCTGTATATAAAATATTTATTCAATAAGAATTAATATATTAAATATAACATAAATCATTAAGATTTATACATTTAAGTGAATTAAAAAATTAGGAATATTTTTGGGACCGAAATCAATTATGAGTTCATGTTTTCGGTCACTCATTTTTCTACATTCTTAAAATTGATTAAAAAATTAAATATCACAAATAAATGTCAAATATATATTTGATCAAATTTATATTTCGTTAACATTTAACCTATGATAATTATTGTTTAAATTCTAAAAACATAGTTTGTATTACAATATTTTTATTTTATTATGATGCATACGACAATTTTTTATAAGAAAGAGGTACTGTTATTATGTGCCTCGTTAAAAAATCTTCTTAAATTTAACGTAGAAAAAAGAATGCACAAAAAATTAAGTCATCGCGTAATAGATCAACAACAAAAGTCGGGACAAAATCCAAAAAAAACTAAGTCGAGGTTCGAGAGACTTGCACGTTTTGCCAAAACATTTGCAACTTGGTTGCACTTCCTAGGGATAGCACGAATCGAGACTCGCCAATCTCTCTGGACCACATCCTGGATAGCACGAGTGATAGCGAGAGCAAAACCATCACGCTCTACTTGATGAATAACCTTGATAGCTTGAGCATTATCGGATTCCACCTCTAAGCTCCGAAAACCTAGATCCCACGCAATAACAAGACCCAAGTAAATACTCCATAACTCGGCTTCCACGATTGAACAACAACCAATGAATTTAGTAAAATCCTGCAGCCAGAAACCAGAATGATTCTTAATCACCCCACCACACCGAATTTTTCCATCATGAATTGAGCACGAGGCGTCGACATTTAACTCGGCAAAATTTAATATTTACTTTATTTATAAAATTTCAGCCCACATTTTTTTCACATTGGGCTTTCAGCAATAATCAGATTCCTCTCTAAATCGGTGGTATCAGCCCACTACAAAGCCTTAGAACCACACGTGTCCAAGAATTATCCCTTCACTATACCACGTGGAGGCACCACGTTCAATCTTGAATTTTCGATCTCCCGCCAGTACATAAAAGAAAAAGAAAAATCAAACCAAAAGAAATGATTTCCCCCCCAAATATAATATTTCCCAGTCCCTCACTTCACTGTTTTCCCATTCTTCCTCGACAAGTTTTGTAAAACCCCAAAACTCTCCCTTTTCCCCTCACTTTCAGATTTAATTCCAAAAACTCATTGGATTTAATTTTCTGTTTTCTAGGGTTTTATTTAAATCGATTCGTTTTTGTTTCCAAAGAACCAAAATTTCCCATCTTGTTCAGTGAACCTAATTTCGTTATACTCTTTGAATTCTAGTTTTTGATCCGATGCTGGAATCCGATACTCCCTCGAAAACGTTTCTCGGCGTTCGCTTCTGTCTTCACGGCTTCGATTCCGTCAACGAGCATAAGGTTTTTCGTTACTGTTTTTCTATTTCTTTGCTTTCTGCCCCTTACTCTTAGTTTGAGCAAGAAATAGGGGGGAAATGTGTTATGTTTGCTTATTTGTTGAATTTTCGTGAAGGTTCGAGTAAAGCTCATTGACGGTGGCGGCGTTGGAGTAGGTCAGAATAGCCAGAATTGCACTCATTTGATTGTTGATAAGATTGTCTACGTATGTCTTTTAAATTAAAACAACGTTGCTTGTTTATAAAAAAAATCATAAAATTGGATGCTGAAAATATTAGTTTACATGTTTTTAGGATGATCCCGTATGTGTTGCTGCTCGAAATGATGGCAAAACAGTTGTAACTGGATTATGGGTTGATCATAGTTTTGATATTGGAATGCCAGTCGATGCTACTTCGGTTAGTTTTATTTTTGCAATTTTTTAAAGCTGATTGTTTACTTGTTTTTGGGTTCAGTTTTCTTGTGATTTTTATATTTTCTATACTAAAATTGGACTTTATTATCGTCATTTATGTAAATCTGTGAATTTGACAAATTTACATTTTTTGGGCAGATTATGTACAGACCTCTTAGGGACTTGAATGGAATTCCTGGTGCTAAAAGTTTAATTGTATGCTTGACTGGATACCAGAGGCAAGATCGAGATGACATTATGGTATGGTCTATCTTTTCAATATTATGGGCTGCTTTTATTGTTTGTAAAGCAAATGAAAATGTTGTGTGTTTGCACTTTGCAGACAATGGTTAGCTTGATGGGTGCTCAATTTTCTAAACCTCTGGTTGCGAGCAAAGTCACTCATCTAATATGCTATAAGTTCGAAGGTGAATTTTTCGATGATTTCTTTATCGTAGGGCTGCTAAATTGAACTTCATTATGCTAGGAGCCTAGGACTCTACGATGATCTTATTTTCTCTTGTCAATCTTTTCCGCATTGTATGTTATGTTGATGAGTTCTTTCTTCTTCTTGTTCTCATGCCAACTCTTAATACTTTCCCTCTTTCATTTCCCCCTTTTTCATTTATCTACATTTTATGTTTCTATTAATATAATTCATTTGTATATAATTATTACTAATTCACTTGGTAGTTCCAATGGTCTTATATGGTAGTTAGCTTTCCATTGTGTTGCTGTTTTTAATCATACTGAGTTTTAGCAGTAACTGTATAATAAATATTGTCGATTTATGCAGGGGAGAAGTATGAGCTTGCTAAGAAAATCAAGAAGATAAAGCTTATCAATCACCGCTGGTTGGAAGATTGGTACGTTTTGTAGACCTGAAGTACAATAAATTTCAAAGCTTCCAGACTAATTTTGCTGATAACTGGAAATAAAGAATGCTTTTCCTTTTTGGGGAATGAAGCAACTAACCTTTTTGCTGCTGTTTAATCTCATTCTTTTTATGCAGTTTAAGGGAATGGGAAATTCTTTCAGAAGCTAATTATAGCAAGAGGTAAGGGACTTCCTGAGAAGGTTATACATGTTTCTCTGCATCATACCAATTGTGCATTAGCTAGTCTTGATAGTTGATTCTTATTTATATTTGCTCGAGTCTTATCCATAGATGAAAAAGTGACAAACAAAAGTATATGCTATTCTGAATTCTCTTCCTCTCAACAGTGGTTATGAGTTAGAGGTGATGGAAGCTGAAGCCAAAGATTCTGATGAAGAGGCTGAAGAAACTACAATGAAGCATTCTGGGCAACAGAGTTTGAATAGGAGCCCTCTTATTTTGCGAACTGGAATGCTCAGTTCCAGTGAGTTGCCCTCAACAGTTGAAGTGTCAAATTCGACTATGCCCAGACATTCACCAAAAACAAAGGAAGTTTTAGCGACTCCAGGGAAATCTCATCTAGGTGCAAGCTTCAGTAATGTTAATGATCCTGAGCTTTGTGCTTTTCAGGACTCTGGTCTTAGGAATGTTTCATCTATTAAGTCAGCTTGGCCAGTCAACAGAAGCCCAAATTCTACAAATATGGATAACAACTTGGCATCTACCTCTAAGAGCCCATCAGCATCCAACCAGATGTTTACTACTATAAGTTACTCGAGGAAAACACCAAGAACTGCTACACCTCTAAATTTATCTAGGGAAGTAACCGGCAACATTAGTGTCTCTCCCCAAGGTATGAAAATCGAGAGTGTATCTGAAATTGCTTCCTCTAGAATGCAGCAACCGGAGGAAAGAACCAGTTCTTGTCTTGACAGATCTCCATGGAAAGGAAGTGGTTTGTGCCATGGAGAAGACTCTGCTGGTATATTGCCTCAGAAAAGAGCTCTGGAACTTTCTGGTAGTAACTCTAAATCACAAAAGATGAGTCATAATGCAAAAGCTTCTGTTAAGGGCAGTGCAGAACAACGGGACCTGACATCCTTGGTGAGTGATAAGCCTCAGGTTAATGACAACTCAGTGAATCAGAGTGGTTTTCTGAATGGTTTACATAGCTCATGTGCTGGCAATGCAACTGCCAAGCTGTCCACCAATCTTTTTTCCTCTGAAACTATGACTGCAGAAGACAGACAGAATAGTAGTGCTGTGAAGTCGCCCAATATGTCCTTTAGTAGAGGGTCCACCTTGGCAGGCAAGCCAGATATGCAAAATGAGTGTGGTTATGAGAAGTCACCCCAAATGCCCTTCAAGGGATTAAGAGAGTCCACATCAGCAAGCAGATCAAATATTGGAGATTACAACCTAGAACGAATACAAGTGGTTGGAGAGCCAGGTGAGCTGCTGAATAAGCTGCAAGATGTTGAGGTTCCTTCACTTGATGATAGAAAGCTGCAGAATGAAAATTCCCATAGCCCTTCTAACTTGGATGTGCTCGGAGGAGGAAATGATAAGTCGGTGACAAAGCCAGTTAGCAAGAAGCTTGCAAAAAGAAAAAAACCAGTTAGCAAGCCAGATATGGAAAATGAGAAGACACCCCAAGTGTCCTTCAAGGGATTAAGAGAGTCCACATCTGCAAGCACATCAAATATTGGAGAGTACGGCTCAGAACTGCTACAAGTTGTTGGAGAGCCGGGTGAGCTGCAGAATAAGCAGCAAGATGTTGAGGTTCCTTCACTTTTTGGAAAAAAGCCAGGGAATGATAATGCCCATACCCCTTCTAATTTGGATGTGCTTGAAGGAGAAAATGATACGTCGGTAACTAAACCAGTTAGCAAAAAGCGTTTGAAAAAGACCTTGGGTTCTCGACCAAAACCAAGTACCCTTTCTAACAGAAAAGGTTCTATTTACTCGAGCAAAATTGCTTCTGAAAATCATTCTAAAATTTCCTTGGATGTTGAGAAGAATGAAAGAGCAACTTGTAAGAGTGCCAGTGAGCATGAGATATGCCCTCCAACAATTAACCCGGAAGCATCAAAGGATGACAAAGAAGTTGCAAAATGTCAAAATTCTGTTACTAGGAAGACTCAATTCATGGATGATGAAACTCAAGCTCCGGATGAGGAAGATGACGATGATCCTAAGAAGACAGTTGAGAAAGAGAAGTCTGAGTTGGTTGAATTGTCCCGTAAAGCAGATACATTTGTAGAAGTGGAACATGTCAGCCATGATTCCAATGTGGCTCAACATGGGAGTTCCATTGCCTTGGAGAGTAGAAAAAATGAAACTGATCCTGAGAGGGCAGTTGGTAGGACTCAATTAATGGATGATGAAACTCAAGCTCCAGATGAGGAAGATGGCAATGATCCTAAGAAGACAGCTGAGAAAGAGAAGTCTGAGCTGGTTCAATTGACTTGTAAAGCAGATGCATTTGTAGAAGTGGAACATGTCAAAGATGATTCCAATGTGGCTCAACATGGGAGTCCAATTTCCTTGGAGAATAGAACAAATGGAACTGATCCTAAGAGGGTGGTTGGTAGCAAAAATTCTGAATTTGGTCAACCAACATTGAAGTGTGGTGGCTTGAAAAGGAAAGCAATCAAAACTAAGAAACAAGTTTCTGGTAGAACCAAGGTAAAGGCTGATCTGTCTAATTCCAAAAATGATTTGGTTGCAGAAAATAGTAGTGTCCAGAAGAATGTTGAGGAGACTGAAACTGAAAAGGAGAATTTCATGCCACATCCCGCTGCCAAACCGAAAGGCAGTACTGCATCTTCGGAAGTGGAAATCACTGGGGCAGCAGACAAGTGTAGCCCAGTTCGTCACGAGGAGGTTGCCGGGAAATCAGTTGATAAACCCAATAGCAAAACATTGAAGACTAATGAAAAATCCCATCAGGTTGATTATAACAGGCAACCACTGCAAAAGGTTTCGAAAAGAGTGAAAAATGAGCCTTCATGTTTTATATTGAGTGGCCACAGACTGCAGAGAAAAGAATTTCAGCAAGTCATTCGGCGTTTGAAAGGCAAATTTTGTAGAGACTCTCATCAATGGTCATACCAGGCAACCCATTTCATTGCTCAAGATCCAATTCGTAGGACTGAAAAGTTCTTTGCTGCTGCTGCTTCTGGAAGGTAACATATTTCTAACTGTCCACGACTAATCATGATTTTCTCTTTAGTTCATAATAAAATTATACTACAAGTTTCTCTGTTCCATTCTCCAATTAAGAAGATGGTGTTGAATTTGATTCATCTGAATGCAGGTGGATTCTTAAGCCCGATTATCTAAGTGCTTGTAATGAGGCAGGAAAGTTCTTGGCAGAGGAGCCCTATGAATGGCACAAGAATGGCCTCAGTGAAGATGGTGCAATAAACTTAGAGGCTCCAAGGAAGTGGCGCCAGTTACAGGAGAGAACAGGCCATGGAGCATTTTACGGAATGCGCATAATTGTGTATGGAGAATGCATTGCTCCTCCATTGGTATGTTCTATATTCGTATGGCTACAGTTTTTCAATTTGTAATATCTTGTACCATACCAGCAATGTTTTCCACAAAAGATTGTTCCCTGCTTCGTTTTAAGCGAATGGTTATGGTTGGTTTTATATACTGTCATAACGACTCGACTTTTTCCACTATTCAACCAGGATACTTTGAAGCGCGTGGTGAAAGCCGGGGACGGTGACCTTTTAGCAACTTCTCCCCCTTACACCAGATTCCTCAAATCTGGTGTTGATTTTGCTGTTGTTAGTCCTGGCATGCCCCGTGTTGATATGTGGGTTCAAGAGTTCTTAAAACACGAAGTACCCTGTGTTGTTGCGGACTACCTAGTGGAATATGTATGTAAACCCGGTTACTCCCTGGACAGACATGTTCTATACAACACGCATGAATGGGCAGAGAAGTCATTCACTAACATGACAAGGCGAGCGGAAGAGATTGTCGAGGTCTTGACTCCAGAGTCGCCAAATGACACAGAGGGTAATGATATAACATGCCAAGTTTGTGGCTCTGGCGAAAGAGGGGAGGTCATGCTCATCTGTGGCGACGACAACGGTTCTGTAGGTTGTGGAATTGGCACTCACATTGATTGCTGTGATCCTCCGCTCGATGCTGTTCCGGAGGAGGACTGGTTTTGTCCCAAGTGTAGCAGAAACAGCATAGACAACACGAAGTCTTCTGGAAAGAGAAAAAAGGGTGCCTCTCGGTTTAAGGGGAAGTGATTTTTCATTAATCTTTCATTTTCTTAGTGTTGTGTCTCATAGCTTGTAAGAGTACTTTAGAATTAGTCTGAATTGTAAAAAGCTTGTAGAGTACTGAAATATTTAGTTTGCCATCCAAAGCTGCTTGCTTTTGCCTTTTCCATGTAGGACTGCTAATATATATATATATATAATTGTTGGTTTTTTAATTTATTGACCGATTAATTTATTGACTGATATGCGGCAGGGTTATTAAATTTACTTTAGCCAATTAACAAACATGCATTGATTGGGAGTGAGTCAAAATTGCAGAAGAAAAGCTGTTCCTGGGAAGAAAACAGTAACAAGAGTGGGAGCGCTGGCTGCCATGGCAGAAGAAAATAGTTAGTAGTTCAATGCCTGTGAACGAAGGTGTGTTGATGATTATTCATTTAATTTTAACTGAACAAATTAACGAAAACAAACAACTAAACGAGCATAGTTTTTTATTCATGTTCGTTTGTTAAGGATTGTAGCTTGTTTGTGTTCGTTTATGTTTGTTCGTTAAAATGACAAACGAACGTAAACGAACGAACATAAAAGGATATATGTGAATAAATTTAAGGATTAATATCTTATACACAGGTGGTGGAAATTGAAAGTTTCTACAAGTGTTTTAGTTTTAGGGTATAAGGAGTTAGTTTAGGGTATATGGTTTATGAGTTTAGGTGTAGAGGTTTAGAATTTAGGAATAGTTGTTTCAATTTAAGGTTTAGGGTTTAGTTTTTAAGGGTAGTATGATGAGAATTTAGAGTTTAACATATAAACCTTAAATTATAACCTTAAATCTTAAGTTGAAACAACTATATTAAATTATAACCCCTACACCTAAACCCTATACCCTAAACTGACTATCTATACCCTAAAATTAAGGCGTTGGTGGAAACTGAAAGTTTTTACCGCATGTGTATAGAATATTTATCCTAAATTTAAATGATAATAAACAATTGAAAATATGTGAATAATTTTTTTTAAATACAATGTCTTTTTTATGAAAAATAATAAATATAAATTGATATATGTGAATAAATTTAAATAAACATAAATCAAAGAAATATAAATGAACGGATTACCGAACATTCATAAATGTAAATGAACGAACGGGATCTTTATTCGTGTTCGTTCATTAATTAAATAAGCAGAAATCTTGTTTATGTTCATTCGTTTAACAAGTAAACGAACATAAACGAAGTTTCCTTCTAACGGTTCACGTCTGGTTTATTTACAACCACAATGATTATTGCTTCAATAAATACAGAGCAGTCAACAAAAGCAACAGGCAATTCTACCACCAATTGAAGTATTTGGAAAACATTAAAAACTCTGAATCTTACAACACAATACATTTATGATCTCTTTTCTGCATCAAAAACGCTTTACAATACACATTAATACAGTTTTCCCCAGAAATATAACTGTCTTTTAGTGCTAATTCTTAAATGAAATTCACCTAAAAAGTAAATGTGCATTTAAGTGGTTAAAACCCAACTTTTCAACATGATCGGAAGCAAAGAATAAAGTGGGGAATTTTGTCAGATAAAAAGTGTATTCTACAAGTATTTTTTTTTTGATCGATAGTGTATTCTACAAGTATGATTAGGTCTTCCAGCTTAGACAATAATATACTAGTTTTTCCAATATGTTCTTTTTTTTTTCTAGACAGTTGATTATCCATTCCAAATACCAAAAGAGAAGAACATGATTCCATCACATGTTGTCTATGGCGCCATTATACGGATAAAATTTCTCTCAACCTTTTCGGTGCCTTTACTTATGCTCCAATATTAAAAAACGCTATAAAATTAAATTTTAAGCCTTAACTCTAAATTTTAAATCTTAAACCCTACACTCTATACCTTAAAAACACACATTACCTTAAATTCTCTAAACTCTAAATCTTAAACTTAATTTTGATAGAATACAGTTATCCCATTGTTGCTTTGACCGATGGACTCGCTTGGTTTGATACTCTCACAAAAATAATTAATTTGATCGAATTTATAAATATAAAATATTAAATTTATTGAATTATTTCGAATTATGATTAAATTGATTGAATGTATAAGTTTTGGGACTAAAACTATTAATAAAAGTACCAACTTAGGAAGAAAAGTTCTTTAAATACCAGGTTGGGAAAAATGTATAGTTCAAATATTAATTTGCAGAAAAAATTCTTTAGGTACCAATTTGGAGGAATGTGTATAGTTTAAGTAGAAGAGTTATATTTAAGCTATACCTAAATCTATTGGCATTAAATTAAGAAAACATATCCATAGCTATATACCATTAAGTCTATATAAAGTAAAATGAAAATGTCAGACTTGAGAGAATTGATGCAAAACTACCCTTTTCTTTCGCCACAAGAAAATAAACAAAAAACAAAAGTTGCTTTAAAAAGGTGAACTGAACATATCAATAAAATAAACATCTTTACGTTAACTAAATTAATTTCACTATATAATATTCACCTTTGAAATTTGTTTAATGGGGAAACTGATTTGTCATAGTGAGAGCATGCTGGTTTTTGTTCACCTAATTGGATTGAGTTATCACATTAACAAAAATAGAGGATCAGTTTTATAAATTTCGTAAAATATAGGGATGCAATTGTAATATATTATCATTTGAGTTTCTGTTAATGCATATTCACAAATGCAATGGCTAAAATATCGTTGAAACCCCTCGCAAAAAAGAAAGTTGTTCCAATTGTATCTCAAATCTCAATGTTTTTTTTTTTGCTTTTTCATTTTATTGTCCTCCCAAATTTTAGGTCTTTGCTTGATGGAAATCTTATACCCTCTTCGGTGCTGCTATTTATGCTCATATGCTCAAAATCAGGTTTAGGGTTTTAAGTTAGGGTTTAGTGAATTTAGGTACAGTGTATTTTAGGGTATATGGTTTAGGGTTTATGATTTAAAATTTAGGGTTAGGGCTTGGAATTTAATTTTATAGTGTTTTTTTAGTGTTGTGGCATAAGTAGGTGCACCGAAAAGGGACAGATGATTATTGTTCGTCTTTGCTTTGACTTATCTGGATCGATAAGCATCGAACATTTGGTTTTAACAGGTAAATCTCCCGACGAGAATTTTTTGCTTACACAAAATCTCAAACTCGAAGCCTACTTAAACGATAACAAGTTGTTTAGCACTAAAACCAATCCCATTGGTGGGTTGAGAAGACCTTTTCATCCATTATAAATCACTAAAATTATATATAAATGCTACATTAATTATACAAAAAATAACCAACCTGGGTTAATAGTATTAACCTGTGGCATGATTGCTGTGAACAAGAAATTACTTGGACCACCTAGATTACTTTTTACCTATGAGAAAATGCAATGCCTTTTTACTATAACCCAACAGCTTTATTTACCCACCAACTCCATCATATGCAATTATGTGCATTGAGGATTGCAATGGAGAAAGTGTCGGCATTGTTTGCATCAAAAACTATGCCCAAATGATGGCAAAGTTGTAAGCTTTGAAATGACATCACCTTTCCATCTATTCGTGTAATTATATAGTTGTATATGTTCGTATTTTTTAATCAGTTGATAACGTATATATATGTTACATATATAAATGTTCAGGCTCGAATATCTTAAGATAATTACCACTCATTAGATTTAACACCATCGATTAATTGACTCCACATTGGTCTCTTATTTAATTTTCAATGGTTTTTAATAATTCTCAAGTTTTAATTAATTATGTTGCACTCAAAGCCACGATTTGCCCACACAACTCAATGAAAAGGGTTGGGGTGTGTGTGCTCCAATGCCAATCACATCCCTTCTCCCAATATTATTGAGCATTCCTACATAATATTATATTTAACAAAAAAAAGTGATTTTTTTCACAAATAAATTTATTTTGATATTTGTAATTATAATTTATAAGTTTAATATTTAGAGACAGGGATGTAAACGAACTGAACGTTCAGCGAACCGTTCGTGAACTGTTCGACGGGAAGTTCGTTTATGTTCGTTTATTTATTAAACTAACGAACATGAACAAGATTTTTTGTTTGTTTAATTAAATGAACAAACACGAACAAAGGGCTTGTTCGTTCATTTATGTTCGTGAACGTTCGGTAATACGTTCGTTTATGTTCATTTAAATTTATTCACATATGTCTAGGGGTGTTCATTATTTGGTTAAACCGAACTAACCGACCGAACCAAAATAAAATTAGTTAATCTATTAGATAATTTTAGGTTTCGGCTAATGATTAAGAGTTTTTTCAATTTTCAATTATTGATTAATTCGGTTCAAAATCGGTTAATTAACTGAATTAATCGAACTAACCAAAAATATTAAATATTTAATAAATTATATATGTTTGTTTCGTTTGTGTTCGTTTATGTTCATTTACCATTTAAACGAACGAATACGAACAAGCTACATTCCTTAATGAACGAACACAATCACGAAATTTTGTGTTCGTTTTATGATCGTGTTCGTTCATTTGTTCGGTTAAAATTAAACGAACAAATAGAAACACACCCTCGTTCGATTCGTTTACAGACCTATTTAGAGACTTAAAGTTAGAGCTTTAAATTTAAAGTGTTGTTTCGATTTTTGGCTCCGTCATTGCATATAATACGAAAATTTAAATTAATTAATAAAATTATCAATTTTGGAAAACGTTGGGTGGTGGAAATAGCAAAATGCAATCTAGCAGAATGTCAGACAAAGCCAGTTAATGGATAAACAAAGCAGAGGAAATTTAAATGCCAACACACAAGACAAATATAAGAATCCAAACCACAGTAGCTTCTGTCTACCTTTGTTTTCCCTGCCCACGACAGTACCATTTGGTCCCAACACAAAAATATCAATCGAAATAGTGTTCTTTCATTTAATTAAACGAACATTTGTACAAATGGATACCAAACGTTCACCGGAAGCAGAATCTGAAATTGAGTAATGAAAGTTAAACGAACTAAGCAGAATCTGGAATTCGGGTAATGAAAGTTATATACAGTGGAGTGGTAGTGGTTGACATGAAAGAAATAGTGTGACAAAAATTTTCCGGCAGACAATTTGATCATATTTGTACAAATGGAGATTCCGGCAGCCAATTCGGTTTCGAATGCCGGAATCAGCAGCTTAGTGCCTCGTATTTCACTGGAAGTGGCCGATTGAACCCAACTTGTGATAGCAAATTGCCAACAACGGCCAGATCCCTGCAGAATACACCTTGGAACACATTTGAATTGGAACTAGTTGTTGTGGCTTTGTGTTCACTGGATTTAACCCCGGTTTTGATGCTCGGAACGTTCGACGAATTCATTGTCGAGGCAGGGCTGGTTTCGGATTCCGGTTTAGTGTTGGAATATTGGGTTTGCTGGACTTGAATTGCTGCCTGTGCTGCTTGTAATGCGGCTGCAGCTTTCTTCCTTTGCTTCTCGGTTGCTTCTTCTTCGATAATGGTAGCCATCAAGCTGGAGTAACCCTTTTGAAGTAATCGGTAAAGAAGCAATGCCGACATCTTGGCACGGTCTTTAACCGAGTCGAGATCACGCTCATCGGAGAACTCACATCGTTCGATAAAGTTGGTAGCTTTATCCGGTTTGTGCCTTATGGATAGTAACAAACGAGCCCTGTCTAATTCAGACCGTGAACACCCTCGTCTTAAGCCAATCAATGCATAGTAATCAACATTTCGAGTCGAATCGGAAACAACCCTTTGCTTCAATTGTTGGATTTTAGATGTTAATGCACAAAGCTTCCCCGGAATGTCCCGGTACTGCACGTAGTGTCGCTTCCAGACTGGTCCCGGAAGCTTCCTATCTCGCAAAATGGTGTTGTAAAGCAGTTTCAAGTGTTCGAGATCGTGTAAACAATCCGGCAAACATCGAATTGTTTCGAACAAAGAGGCCCTGGTAATAAGAGCTTGGATGCAAGTTGGATCAAGAGCAAGAGTTTTGTTGCAATCCGAAATCGATTCGGCGATACGTCCGGAGGCCTTGTAAGCCAAGGCTCGTTGCATATAACACTCTGCAAGGAAGCCTTGAGGGGCAAGGCGTCGCCCGTCGACAATTTTGGAGAAATGGCGGATGGCTTCGGAGTATAAGCCTGCATCAAATGCAGCAACGGCGGCAGTTCTACGGCGGATGAGGAGTTTGATATGCGATAGAAGCTGGGAAATGTTTTCGGATTCGGAGAAAGGTGTGGGATTGCAAGGAGGCGTCGTGGCAGCAGAGATGTCGGATGCGGCGGCGGCGATAGTGTTGGCAAGGGAGAAGCTGTCTTCGGATAAGCAAACGCTCTTGCGGCGGAATGCGGCGGAAGCGAGGCGTTTGCCGGTTTGAAGGAGAACAACGGCGTCCTCCATTAGGCCTAGGTGACAACATGCTTCGCCTAGAACCAAATACCTGTTTCGAAATTGAGTTTCCAGTGAGATTTCTAAAAAGGGTAAATTCGTAGGGGAAAATTCAGGGTTTTAAATTGCGCTTGAGGTTGCGGCGTTATATCGCGGTTTCGGACAAAAACGACGATCGCGACCGCTTTTTAAATACCTGGGGAAAATGCTTTGAAAAAATTACCTCCATTGGCCTTCATTCTCGCAGTTCTTCCACAATCCAGCCATGACTTTCTTCTTCAATTCCGAGATAGAGAAACACTTGAAAGACGGGTCACGGCCAGGTGAGTCCGACGACGAGTTATTCGAAGGGAGAAGCTTGACTCGCTCCCTCGACAAGTTGTCGGAGGAAACCGAGCCGGAGTCGTCGCCGGACATTTTCAAACTGGGAATATAGTCTTGGAGCAAGTCGGCGACTTCCCTGAAACGCCGGAGGTGCAGCAAAGATCTGGCTTTGAGTTCAACGGCGATCTCGAACCGAGGCGAGAGAGCCAATGCGGCGTCGAGGAGATTCAGGGCGGAAACGATCTGGTTTTGGTCTTGCGTCGCAATGAGACTCCGCGCATCCTTAATGTACTTATCGACAACCTGCACAGATCAATGTAGAAACATGAGAAAAACGGAAACGGAAACTTGAACAAAGATCAAAGCTTTGGCATTTTTTTCTTTGTTTACCTTCCGATTGGTAAGCCACCAGTGTTTCTTTTGATCGTTTCCACTTAAACAAGAAGAAACAGCCATGGGGTTGTATTTTCTTCTTCTTCAATAAACCATTAATACCTCTGTCTCTCTCTCGTTTTCTCTCCTTTTTTCCTTACTTGCAGTCAAAGCATGCACATTTTCTTTTCACTTTCTCAGATAAATAAAGGATGGGAAAATGAGAGAAAATTAGAGATGGGAAAATGAGAGAAAATTAGAGAGGGAAAATGGGATTTTAGAGCGGGAGAGAGAGGGAGAGAGTGTTTAAGAAAGATGGAGGTTGATTTAAAATGTGAGTAGTAAATAAATAAGAGAAGAATTAGTCGAGTTTTAAATGAATCGAATTGAGCTCAGATTTTTTGAACACAATTTAAAATTTTGATGAGTTGAGTCGAGCTTATTACTACTCGAATTCGATTCGGCTCGTTTACATCCTAAGAGGAAGGCCTATAAAAAGAAGAAATTAGAATAAAATGGCGATGCCAGCTTTGACCTCAGAGAATGCTCTGATCCTTCAACTTCATAGCTGGCATCACACTATTTTAGATTCTCTCTCTTTCACCTATGAGACTACGACCCAAACCTTCCCAAATTAATTATGACTTATTTATAAAATAAAAATATTGTTTTAAGATTTTTTTGGGTAATTTCTCAAATAATGATCGGTAGATTTTTTTTATGAAAGAAGGGTAGTTAATTAGGTGATTTGTTAAAAAAAATTATCTTAACCTAAATGAAAAAAAAAAGAGTATACCTAGCAACCTACATAAAACCGAACACGAGATTTATAAATGTAGAGGATTAATTTATACCAAATTCATGTACAAGGATTAGATATTAAATTATAGGATATTATAGGGACTAAAACCAGAATCTGACCATTTTAGGATTCATCGGATGAACAAATGACGGTCATTGGGTTCAGCTGCGGAGTTGCGGCTGCAATTGCAGATTGGTTGCCCCCAAAGTGTAAGAAAACCAACTTTCCAGTTATTTATGTCTGGTTACTTTTGAATTTACCTGAAAAGCCTCGCCATTTTAAATGGTTGTTTGAATTTGTCATTAAGACAATATTTATTTTATGTTCAGCTCCATAGGGTGTAAACTAGCTGAGTGAAGTTTAAGTAGTGTGGAGTTCGATTTAATTCGTTAAAATTTTGAGTCGAGTTTGAGTAAATTTTAACGAGTTTAAAAAACTTGAGCTCGACTCGCCTCGTTAAGAATTCGAGTCGAGTTCGAGCTTGAATCAAGCCTAATCGAGTCGACTGTTGACTGATCTTTGACCGTGTCGAACTCAAGCAGTTCACGATCTCTCGCGTTAGTTTAGGGTTTAGGGTTTATGGTGTTAGTTTAGGGTTTTGAAGTTTAGGTCGTTAGGTTTAGAACTTATGATTTAGATTTTAGGGTTTATGTTTAGGAGTTTATATTTTAAATTTTAAATTTAAAAAATAAAAAATAATATATTATATTTTCGAGTTGCTCGCGAGCTTTTCGAGTCGGGTATCAAATAGCTCTGCTTAAAAATTCAAGTTGAGTTCGAGCTCAAATCAAGTTCAATCAAATTAAATTTTAACCGAGTCAAACTTGAATAGCCCGTAATTTGTCACGTCTCATTTACAGCGGGTGAGTTTTGGTTGGCGGTAACCACAGATTCTCAGACTCTGAAGCTGAACCTACCATTACTACTTTGAAGCTGAAATTATTAATTTTAATGGGCTAGTTAACACTGTACTTTTTGAAACATATTTCATAGTTTTTTATTTTCTTTATTTAATCGATACATATTAAGTGAGTGATGAGAATTCTAATAATTTTTAAATGCGATTCCGGATTGAGAAAAAAAATATATAAAAAAATCAATTTCATCTAAGAATCGAATTCAATTCAACTTAAAATTTAATCAAAGTGAGTGTAATTATCGAACAGATGAACACCAATAAGTAATTCCCATTTTAATATTTCGTACATTAAATAATCTCTTTTTGAATTTCATCTCTTTATTCCTGCAATATGGAGCAACCCTGACCGTCCATCCATCGATGATCCATCACTGGCTCCATTCTGGCCGTTCGATATACATTAGAGGGGGGTCCCATATTACTTGGCTGCCAGATCAGCAGGAGACTTTGGACATTAAGCCTTGACCTTTGTTTGGACAGCCCCCGATGCCTGTAATAGGGTAAACTGCATAAATGACCATCATACTATTAGAAAAGTCGAGATTTGATCATTTTATTTTTTGTTAAAACAATTAAATCACGTGTCACGTTACACTTCTGTTTACCTCTAACAGCTGGTGGTCAAATTACATCCAATTTAATAATATGATGGTTTAATTGCTTCAAAAAGAAGTAATATGATCAAATCGCAACTTTTCTAATAGTATGGTTGTCATTTATCCCATGTAGTATTATTGCCATGTCTGCTATTATAGCTCCAATGATTTAAATGCTTCCAACAA
Organism: Hibiscus tridactylites; assembly: GCA_958450335.1. Classification (NCBI taxonomy): domain Eukaryota; kingdom Viridiplantae; phylum Streptophyta; class Magnoliopsida; order Malvales; family Malvaceae; genus Hibiscus; species Hibiscus tridactylites. The sequence goes on from OY288269.1 coordinate 106,425,975, forward strand.
ATAATCTCAAGTATGTTTGAATTGTGAACTCCGAGTCTCCGATCATCATTTCCACTACCAACATGAAAACAATAATCATGTGTATAGTTTTAAAAATTCGTAACACGAAAAATAAAATATTATATGTACCGGTACACATAAAAGATTACAGTGAATTTAAAGAATTTATACGATTGAAAATCTACACATGAATATGAAAATTAAACAATGTGAAACTCGAACCCGAAAATCTCAATTTTACTAACATAACAAAAACCTCATTTACTAATATAGGGAGTTTATATAAGCAATGGCTGATATACATAATAAACAGATAATAACGTGATCTAAGACCTTTTAAATCCAATAATACACAAAATTTAATTAAAAACTATAAAACAATAATATTAAATTTAAAAATCCATTTAAATAGGATTTTGGGACAAGGCACTCTAGCTTTTTGTAGGACCAAAGGGGAAGCAATAGTTTTTTCCCATTACAATGATACTGACATTTTTACATAAATGTAGTTTTCATACGAAAAATACGACAAAAAAAAAAACGAAATACTGTAATAATTCAATACAAACCCCATTTGCTGTCATTATTTTCATTTTAGTGTCAGAAATGGCTTCATATATTATAGAACATGTAACATGTAACCTACGCCGGGTAAGTTCGGTGTGCGGTATGTGTTAGAATTAAATCATAAATTAATATGAAATTTAAAACTCAAGATCTATCATGTCAAATCATCAAGAATAATAAACTGAATAAACTGAATGCGGAAGCGTACCTGAATTCATTGATAGATTGAAAATCTTGAATCTTGATGTAGAAATCCCAAAATTTTGGTATTGATCTTCCAAGAAGATAGGTTATCTCTTGAAGTAAAACTCTCTGACGGGGAAGGAGAGAAAAACAAGTTAACCTATTTCTTGGGGACCACTACCTCTTTATATAGTTGATTTATTAAATCAACTATTAAATATTTATAACTCTGCCCCTCATTGAATTGTAAATATATCTTACGGTATCTACACTTTTATTTCCATGACATTTTAATACCTATGACACGCTTAACTTAATTGGTCACTTTATTTTGTGTCATACTTTATAATAGCAACATACATTTTACATATGTGCCCACAATTGCGGATTTAAATCCAACAATCTCCCACTTGGGCAACATATGTTTCCTGATAAATGTACAACCTTATGAGCTCAAAATTTTTGCTATTATATAATAGGTATTCTATAACAATCTCGTCCATCAATTATATCCATATAGGATCAAAGCGGTCTTCGCCATATCAATCATGACTGGACCCATCAATGGTCACGTATATAAACATAATCAAATGACATAGATCAATCATGGATGTGTAGCATGGAAAATTACATGAAATGTGAACCGAACATGTCTATTTCCAACTGGTCCTCCTAAACCTTAGTGAGATCAACTTTACTGAATTCAGAGTGTGCATAAACCAAAAGAACTTTATTTCTGCAGAAAATAATCTTAAATAACTTTAAACTGAAGTAACTAAAATTGTGTCTAAACCGAATGAGCATTTTTCAAAATTACAAACTCCCACTAAAACTGAATATCCTTAAATAACATTACACCCACATGAGTAGTGTGCTCATGAAAGACCTAGGGTGACAGTTTCTTAATATGCGCGCAATTATGGAGTTTGTACCAACATGCTCTTTAAACACACAAACACTCTGAATTTTCTTTAACAACTAGGAACGTAATATTTATGTGCTTCAAGTTTGAAGTGTTTCTATTGTGTATAGAATAAATGAATGCATATTTATTGTCACAAAATAACTAAAGTGGTCTTTTTATTCAATCTAAAATTAGCAGCTTATGTGACAAAATTCGTTTGCATCAATATTCTATTAGAATCGAAGTCTGTAAACCTGATGATCTCTAACTTACCAGAACTTCGACATGTGAGCATGCAATTTTTGTTCTCTGAAGATATCTCGTAACCTCATTGGCTGCTATCCAATGATTCATAATATGATTACTTAAATATATGTCTAACATTCCAACAAAGTACACAATTTCCAAACGCATACATACTTAAGTATAAATTAGATTCTCAATAGCTTATGTATAGAGAATCTTTTGAAATTTTTAAATTTTCAATGTTACTTTTAGGGCATTGAGCAAGATAATACTTATCTACTTTAGCAATATGAGTGTCACTTGGTTTACTCCCACTGAACTTGTAGTATATACAAGTGCCAACCAAATTTATCTCAAAACCGAATGAGATAATCAACATGAAATTTATAATTTCATTAATGAGAGTCCTACTTAAGCTCATATATAGATTTCTTTAATTTACATATCATTGATATTGTATCATAAGACACAACTTTATGATTGTACCATATAAATAGTTTCTTCAATGTCGCCATTAAAAAAACAAGCTTAACATCTATCTAATGTAGCTTAAGACTAAAACAAGCAACAAGTGTAATAATTATCTTGAAAGAGTCTTTCAATAAAACTGAAGAGAAAGTCTCTAAAAATCAATGTCTTCTTTTAGAGTATATCCTCTAGATACAAGACGTGTTGTATACTTATCCGCATTACCATTTCCATCCCTATTGATTTTAAATATTAATTTACAACTAATTGGTTTGCACCTTAAGGTAATGAGATAAGTTCCTAAACTTTATTGTATTGCACAAAATTATACTCTTCTTGAATGACATCAATCCACTTTTGAGAGTTAAAACTTTTATGGTCTGATAAAAAAAATGATTGAACATTTTCTATCATTCCATTGTTACCTTATTTTCTTGAAGAAATACAATATAATAATTTGAAATAGTATTTCATCTTTCTCTCGTGGACCTCTTTAATGACACTTGTTATTTTTTAAGGATGTTGAGTTTGTTCTTCTAAAACAATTACCTTATCTTGAATGAGAGTTGTTCAACATTGTTTTGTTGAGGTACTTGATTCACTTCTTGATTAATGATAGGTTGAAAACCTAAACATTGTCAAAAGTGATAGTAGGAATTAAATTATAATTCAATTCCTCCTCAATAACAATGTATTTAACCTTATTTCTCCCTCCAAACTCAACATCCTAAAAAAAATTTATAAATCTCTCCTTAAAATAATCTTAACTGTGGGATCATAAAATTTACAGTCCATGGATCACTCAAAATAACTGAAATAGTTACTCTCTTTTGAAGTTTAATTACTTCACATATGTCCTAACTTATACAAAAGAATCAACACTTTGTAACTTATTGTTGTTTCTTTTGACTAGGACCCTTAGTAACTTTATTCCAATATTTTCTTTTATTGCCCTTATTCTTAGAGACACTAACTAAATGAGCACTAACCAAATGAGTACTTTTACACTTATAATGCTTCAACTTTCTTCCTCTTGAACATAATGAGAAATGAACCCAAATAGAGTATATTTCTCCCTTTGATAGTTGTAACTTGAATTGGTTAAATTGTATAGGAAGCGATATCAAAACCATAAGAACAAACAATTGTTAGAAAGTTCGATCTTATGTGCCTTAAATTTTGAAGCAATATAAATAATTTTTATAATCTACTCTCTCACATTTCCTTGACCCTTATACTTCATAGACATCAAAGAAGGCATAAGTGATGTCATCTTAACCTTAATGTTTTGGGTAAAACATTTCTTAATTTCGTCAAGGAAACACTTAGTATGAGTAATCACTTTAGATTTGTGCTCCTAAAGACATCTAGAATGTTGTGTTTTATGATCATTAGACTCATGCGATTCGAACGATCTCACCTCTCAAAATACCTTTTATGGGTGCTTACCGCAGTGAGAGGTGCAAGTTGTTCATTCTTTAGTGCAAAGTCTATGTTCATACATTAAAATACTATATGTAAGTGTATTTTCTATTCCTTGAAATTAGTTTCACTAAACACGAGTCTATAATGTATTTAACAGATATTGTAACAACAAAAAATAAATTACCTAAATATAGAACAAAAATAAGTAAATAAAATAGAAACAAGCTCACATAAATATTCATAAGTGAACAAATAAATTCAAAATAATGACTAGTTCCCCTCAAGATACCAAGCACAACATTAATATCAAGTCTTTGGACAGTAATATTAATTGTAAGCGGTACTCTTGTTGTAGCAATCAAACATTGACAATAAACTATGTCAAACAATGGGCTAATCTTTGGACTAACGTATTGCTCACATAAAATACCTTATAATTGTCACACATTTATCGCCACAGTTGTCGTTGTAATTCTGCCAAATATTAACTTTCCTTTGGGCCAATTAATAAACACATGAATTACAAAAACCCATAATCATCTTAATATTTTAAATAAACTAATCTACACAAAAGCGGTCACTTTGGTGACATTATGTTTCAATTAATCCATTAAAATATTAGACATCCGAAGCCAAAATATGAATTTAATTGTTTCAAAATGTTTGTCTTAATTTTATCTTTCAATCAAATTAAAAGATAACCAAAATAATAATAAATTTGAATAAAGGTAAACCTCATATTAAGATATCGAACACTTCATTAATATTTCATCGTTAGACAAAACATTAACTTGCAAGTGATATCTTGGTATAGTAATCAAACATTGATAATAAGAACATGTCAAACAGAAATCTTCCTTTGGGCCGATTTATTGCTCACATATAAAACCGAATAATTATCACAAGTTTATTACCACAGTTGCACATGTAATAATGTTAATTATTAACCTTCCTTTGGGCCGATTAATACTAACATAATCCGACTTACATGCACAAAACCTTCTATATTTTAAAATAAAATAATTTCCACAATAGAGGTCACTTTGGTGACTTAATGTTTCAATTAATTTATCTCAAAATATATAATATAAATATACCGATATCCAAATTTAGAATTTTGTAACAATCAAAACTGAAATTTCTGATAACACTTGAGTTTTCTGAAATAACCTAAAATAAGGTTGTCTGAATGGGGCTATCAGAAATCGAAAAAACTTAAATCTTTGACTGTCTCTTAACAAAAATATCTTAAACCTTAAACATGCATTTCCCAAAATCGAAGTCGAATTCAAAACATTCAATCTTTAACTAAAAGCCAAAATCAAAAGTATTATACAAATGAGTAATTCATATAATTATCACATAAAACTTTAATATATATATATTCGTAATAACCTAACGATCAAAATTAAATTATTTTTTTTGATCAAATCGAATTGAATATATAACATTACCAAACATATGTTCTATAATTCATAACAATAATAACACGTGATCGAAATCAAATAGAAAAAAAATGATTCAAACCCCAAATAATTGCTTACAATAAGAGCAATATACTTGAACCATTGTAATATATAATACGAATATACTTTAAAGATAGCATATTGTAACTTTAGTTTTTCCATTATAATTGAATAACCAAGACCGTTGTTAATAATGATCAATAATTATAATAGACAACAAGAAACTGCATACAAATCAAAAGAATCAAAACGAAACTAACTCAACCAAATTCTTGAAAGCAAAATAGAAAACCCAAATCTATTCTACCGTAATAAACGCAAGAAAAATAAATAAATCCAAATTCGGATCCAAAATCAAGAGAGGGATGTACCAAGGCTGTAACAAAATCGAGATCTCTCGATGCAAAATTTTTATTTTATTTTTATTTTAAAAAATAAAATCCCGAATATAGCATATAAAAATACTTTAATCGCCAATCCAAATTAAAACCTAATTTGACAAAACATATCACAGCATATGAATAATTTTAATATGCCGAACTTAAGAACAATGATGCATCGAAAGCATAATGACGCTTAAAGAGTAAAAACCTAAATACATCGAACTGATTTCATAAAATAAAAAAATAATCCAAACACCATATCAAAATATCAATACCATACAATTAAGGACGATGAACCCGAAAAAAAAATAATAATAAATTGATTGTTTTCTAATGATTCAACATGAGGAGGCTCTGATGCCACTTGTTAGAATTAAATCATAAATTAATATGAAATCTAAAACTCAGAATCTATCATGTCAAATCATCAAGAATAATAAACTGAATAAACTGAATGCGGAAGCGTACCTGACGGGGAAGGAGAGAAAAACAAGTTAACTTATTTCTTGGGGACCACTACCTCTTTATATAGTTGATTTATTAAATCAACTATTAAATATTTATAACTCTGCCCCTCATTAAATTATAAATATATCTTACGGTATCTACACTTTTATTTCCATGACATTTTAATACCTATGACACGCTTAACTTAATTGGTCACTTTATTTTGTGTCATACTTTATAATAGCAACATACATTTTACATATGTGCCCACAATTGCGGATTTTAATCCAACAGTATGTTTAGAGTGCGACTAAAAGACGATAAGTTTCAAAAACTTATTTTCGAATTGAAAATGTTAGATTTCTTGGTAACATTTTTGGTTGTTTTTTTTTTTTTGAATTTGAAAATTTGTCGTCTTTTAATTTAAATTTAAATTTAAAGAATTGTCGTCTTTTAACTGTGCTCTGAATATGCCGCACGTTAGACTTACCCATTACCTGCACACAACTTACCCAAAAAAAGCAAGAAATAATTCAAGATTTTTAGAAATAATATAGCTTTGTAAGGATGATGACGTGAATATGATACATCAGTTGAACCAATTTGGCAGTTTTCAAATACGAATTATTATATGAACAAAAACATATGTTTTTCTTTCTCTTTTTATCATCTTCCATTGATGTAGGTCCAATAAGCTTGGGGACCATATAAATTGGACCCACCGTGGGACAAGTGAGGGTCCACAAAGGGCTGTGTTGGTCCCTTTCAAGAACATGGCTGCACCTTTTATACAGCTAAGGGGGAATTCCAGCTTGTACAAGTCGAGCCTATATCCTATAGCCAACCCACAAAGGACCAATTTCAGTGGGTCCACTTTTGTACAATCTTTACGATAAACCTAGTGACAGATTTAAAATATTTTTGAAAATGAATACAAATAAAAATATTTTTTAAAGTGGATATAAGTCATAAATATCTTAAACTCCATGATAGCTACAATTATAAGATTTAAAGATTAATTCATAAAAATTGAAACTAAATATGTGAACTTTAAAAAGTTCAGTTGGATACAGACTCTGCCAACTATACATGTGAATCTGCCACTGAATAAACCGATGAATCTGTACCCATATTTATTTTTAAATTTCTACACTATATGGATTAACTTTTTTACTCTAGGAAAGTATCTTCCTGAGTTTTTCGTTGTATCGAATTATATACCGTCGATGTATCAAATACTAATTGTAATTTTACTCCATGTAATAATTTGAATGAGATGGTGTTTATAAATGGTAATGGTTAGTATTTTACGGATAAAATTCGTCTGCCGCTTTTCGGTCCCCTATATATACCCCAACAATAAAAAACTTTACAAAATTAAATTCAAGCCATAACTCTAAATTCTAAATCCTAAACCATACACTATATACCCTAAAAATACACCATAATCTAAATTCCCTAATCCCTAACTACACCCTTTAACCTAAAACCCCAAATCCTAAACACTAAACTTAATTTTGAGCATAAGGGCACCGAAAAGAGGCAGAGAATTTTCATCCGTATTTAACACATCCGGTTTATAATTCTATGCTCCTGTCATGGAATAAGATTTTAGTACAAAACCGTTAGTGTACAAGGTGATAATAGATCATTTAAAATAAAATTAACTAAATTTAATTTCAAAATATTTTAACAGTATATCATCGTCTGATTCTGATTCAAAAAATTGGAATAACATCTCATGTACCCGTCTATACACTATGAAAATACACATGCTATGTCTCACCCTTTTTTTATGAATTGTGACCAAATTTACACGAGCCGTTATGTTTGCCTACCTATATGTTTGCCTAGACAAATTCATGTTAATCTACAAAATTTTTTTAACATAAAACTATATAATAATTCTTGCTAAATATTCATGGTGGATCCCTTTTATTCTACATTTTTAATTTCTCATTTGGGTCTACATAATAAACATGTAATTAATTCCTTTTAATTATCATTCCCATTTTAAATCATATATTCACAATTATTTATCTTCACCTAGAAAGTTATAGGCCATATTGATTCCACAACAGTCCCAACAGCTTGACAACTATAAACTAATACATAATAATTCCATCTCTTACCAAAACAAAAAGAGAAAATTTAGGACCTGTTTTGGAGAAATTTGAACAATAATTCAAATGAAAGTAAATATTTAAAATGTAGGGGATGTTGAAGAATATTTGGGGATATAGGTCATTTACTACAGTATACGGGGACCTCGCCATGTGTAGGTGGCGAAGTCTAATTTTTAATATATTTTTTTCTCAAACCTCGCCATGTGTAAGTGGTGAGGTCTAATTCTTTAATATTTTTTTTCTCAGACCTCGTCATGTGCAGGTGGCGAGGTTTCCCATGTACTGTAGAAAATGACCTATATCCTCAAATATTTTCCAACATCCCCCATATTCTAAATATTAATTTCTATTTGGCTTAAAAATCTAACGGAGCCACATGTTTTCATGCTTATCTTAAATTTTGTAAAAGATTGACAATTTTAAGCTATAAATTTAATTTTTCAAATGATTAAATATAGATTGTTATATGAAAAGTCGATTAAATTTTTTAATTTTAATATATAAATAATGGATACATGTCCATTTTTAACTAATGGATATTTTTTGAATAGTCTTCAGATTATTACAAGGTAGTATATGTTAATACATAAAAATCATTTGACAATGCACACACATCTTGCAGACAAAGCGAATTGAACCCGAGTATCCTAATATGAACATCATTCGTTTTTCCACTATGATCACTTATTGGATTCCGTTTCATGAATATTTTAAATTGATAGAATCAAATAATCATCAATAATTATTCATTTGTAGGGACCATAGTTATATATGCAAAAATATAGTTGGGCAGTTTTGATTGTATTACAATTGCAACATATTCTCTAATTAATGTCTTAACCAGACTATTTGTGTGTCTAATTAAAGTAACATACTTCATTACTGGGTCCAACTTAATTAGAGGCCAAAAGCTTCAAAACCCTAATGTCTAATTAAAAATGAAAAAAAAAACATGAAGACTAAAACAGCAACATTGTAGAGTGGTTGGATGAAGTAATTATGAAGCAAATTTTATGTATACATTATAAGCCAAAGAGGAGGTACCCACCAAGTAGCCAGGGTGGTTAATGCTTGCAAACAAGATCCTTATTTAAAGGGGATTAACAATGTATTTATAGGACATTATTTATTTCTTTTAAAAACGAAATTATAATTATCGATCGAGGTTAGTTTGATTGATATATATTTAAAAGTAAATAATTTTTTTAAAAAGTAACCTCAAATTTAACAAAAGTAGTCTCAAAATTTGAAATCACTAACACCCCAAAACTCAAATCCTGATTTGATCTGATTTCGTCGCCGATTGCCACATCGCCGCCCATCACGACCATTTACCCCACCACATCGTCGCCGAAAATTAACTGTCCCTGTGTGAAACGCGAAAATCATCGAATGGCTCATTCGAATGATTTACAACGAAAGGCGACATAACGAACGATGAATGGTGTGTGGGTTGTTTGGCGAGGGGAGTATGCTTTATTCTGTCACCGGAAACGCGACCAACGCCGGTGGGAGTGGACGGATTTAAGAAAAAAATTTCAGGATATTTTAAAAGTTATGGTTTATTTAAAAAAAATTCAAAAAAATATTCAATACTATCACGTGTCATGTTTTTATCGGCTAACGATTTTTTTAATGACTGTTAACGACAATGCACCTATTTGCCTAACGTTGAAAACGTTAGGCACCTGTTTGACTCGAAAAATACTTTGGACACCTATCTGAAGAAAATGGTATAATTTAGCTACTTATTTGCCACTTAAGCCAATAAAAAATTACAAATAATACTAAAGATGCTTATATTATCATATCTTGTATGAGCTCAAATTCTAGCATGAATATATAATACCTCTCAATTTAATAAAAAAATTTCAAAAATCTTAAAAACTCAACCATACACGTCATTTTTTAGTTCGAACTGAGAGTTTATACGTTATAATTAGAAGAAAAAAAAAAAGGAACTTATTGGTTTTGTTTATTTTTTAAAAATCAAACGGCAGACTCTCTCCCGTTCTCAAGACATGTTTGTACCAAAGGGGGCAAATTCTTAGTTTCAACCTCTCCAAAGATTCTCTTATTAAAAAAATGTACACTTTAGGTAAGCTTATTTTATGCTTAATTAGTACCAACTACTAGTGGTTTGATTTTTATTTATAAGAACTCTTTTAATACAAATGTTGGCCTCGCGATCCCGAATTTGATAAATGTAAATCACATTCGATTAATAAATATAATGTTGGGTGTATTGGTAAGGCATATTGCACTCTTAAGGAGAGAATGTGAATTCAAGCCTTGGAGACGGTATTGTTGGGAGGGACATACTCGTACCTTGAACACAGAGGTGGCAAACGAGTCATTCGGATTGGGTTCGATTTGTGTCATTTCGGTTCGGGTTAGGTTTAATTTTGACTGCATTCGATTTTGATTATGTTCGAGTCGGATCTGGTCTAGTTCAGTTTTAATTCGAGTCTATAGTGATTCGGATCGAGTCACATTGGTTTCGATTGATTTTCGAGTCAGGTATTTTTGAGTCGGTTGATTTCGGGTCAGGTCAAGATCGGTTCAATAGGAGATCGATATGTTTCTTTCGAGTTTTCAGGCCGGATCAGTTTTTTAAACCCATATATGGCTAGCCAATATAGTTGACTTTTTAGTGAGTTATGCTGCAATTCACATCAAATCTTTCATTATTTCTTTTAATATCTTTTCTTTATTTCGGGTTGACTTCGGTTCAGATGAAATCGGTTCAGGTCTATTCGGTTCAGTTGAAAATAGGTTCGGGTTCGTTCTGTTCGATTGAAAAATCAGATCGAGTCTATATCGGTTCAACTAAAAACTGAATATTTTCAATTCTATTAAGTCTGTTTTGGGTTTCGAATCAAGTTAGGATCATCCCGTTTGGGTCGATATCGAATCTCAAATCAGATAAAATCAGTTGGAGTCTCGAGTCTCGGATCAGATTGTCACCTCTACTTGAACGTGAAACGTAATACATACATATAACTAAAAAAATTAATTAAGTTTTAAACGTTAAAGATTTAAATAATTATCTCATATAACAACTGAATTGATTGGTTTTAACAATTATAATCATTTTCTTGGTTCATTCAATACAAGAAGACTTTTTTTGGAAGCAAGACATAAGTCATGCCTGGGGCTTGACATCTCTAAAGTTGGAGAAAATTTAAATTAGACCCCTCAAATGTTTAGAAATTATAACTAGTCTCCTCACGTTGTTAATTTTTTTTATTAAGTCTTATTTTATGAATATTTTTAATTAAGTTCTTAAATTTATTATAATAATTATTAAATTTTTAAAAAAAATTAATTCAACCTTCAAATTTTCAAATTTTTGATTAAACCCTCAAACTATCACACTAAAATCTGCTTCCGAGTGAAAGGCAACGTTTTAGATACTTGAAGCTCTGCCCTAAATCAGACGGACGGGCGGCGATTGAGGGACGCACGTGCCTAGTAGATAGAATATCACGTGGGATGATCACCCATGTGCAAGTTCCTGCAGCTTTGCTATAGTGCTAAGCTCGTTATGAGATTAAAATAGCCAAAATAAGCTGGCTTAATTCGGGTGGCACTGCTTTATTATATGTTTTAACTAATCCAACTATATCACCCCTCAATTCTGCTTCAAATGTAAATTAAAAAAATACAAATTCAATTTCCAATTATTATTTGATTTTTTTTCAAAGATAACTTTAATTCTCAGAAAAATTAAAAAGACAATAGCTGAGGCGGGGAAGAGTCACGTCCCCACAACATTTGACCCTAAAGCTTTTCACATACTTTACTAACTAATTGGCAATCTGATTATAAGTGCGAGAAACAAAGAAAAAGGAGCAGGAGGCGAAAGATCTAACTAAAGACTTAATATCCTCCTCCACAGCAGATGAAGCTCAATCCGACGAGAATCTCCCATTAAGCCTGTTAATAGCAGCCTTGCAAGTCGACTTCAATGATAATATTGTTGAAGCCATTCCTAAGGGCCAAAGATACACCCAGTCTAATAGCCAACACTTCCGCCACTTTAGCAGATGGAGCAACGAAAGAGTCAGAGAGTCCTTGGATGAAATTACCTGAGCAATCTCGTGCGATAGCCGCAGCTGAAGCTTTCCCTAAGAGAGCATCAAAAGCAACATCGCAATTAATTTTAATCGAGCTAGTCAGGGGTGGTGTCCATTGCCTCGGTTCCTGTGAGGCATTAGATTTCACCGGATGACTAATTGAACTATTGTGGTGGTATTTCAAAAACCCTTGTTCCGCTCGCAGTCAAATGTCCCAAGGAGAGTCCTTGTTTTTTTCGAAAACTAATGCGTTTCTCAACTTCCACGAGGGACAATTAAATTTTTATGGAAACAAAATAAATAACAACGAATCTGTACCACGAGAAATAATTTTTTGGCATCAGGGATTGAGCGAAGGAGACTGGCGGGGAGGTCGCCGCCCCTAAAAATTTATAAATTTGTTCTTTAACCTAAAGATCTGCGTCCGTCCTTACTTGGCATATCTCGCATTAACATGATAAATTAATGAATCTAAAGTGGGAAAAAAACACAGCTTTTTGAAATGCATAATCTATAGTTTCATTTTCATTATCTTAAAGAATCCCAGAAAATAATTCATGAATCTAAACTGTTAATCCGTCCATTTCATCTGCCAACTCCGACGCCCCATTGTCAGAAAACAAAGGAAAAAAAAACAGAGTTCGAATTTCGAAATGCTAACCAGTTTCAACACTTGCAGCTAATTAATATGATAAATTAATGTGGAAAATCATTAGTTTAAGCAACCAGCTGGCCTAATTGTATTGAATAATTAAGCATAAGTATAAACCCATTAATATAATTACTCCATAATCCACATTCAGAATCATCTATGATTCTTTTTTTTCTTTCTTACAAAGCATTCTGGATTTGCCATGCCACCAACATTGGGACAAGTCAATGTTCTTTGTTCACGTGGAATTAAATAGAGCATTAGTAAATGATTAAATTCTTAAAAAAAAGTTGGATTAAGGTTCATTGATTGTACAAATCACCCTCTGAAGGCTGTTTATTGATTGCAAAATGGGGATTTGTGGCCGTCCAGAGCCGTGATTTGAGCAGTTTTGTTCGCAAAATACGAATTACGATAGAGTAAGAAAAAATAAAAAGACCAGATTCGAAAGTGAAAAGTGGGAGGGTAAACTTTGGTTTCAGATTCTATAAAAACTCTCATTCATCCCCATGAATGCGTAGTATGATTATCATAAGGTGATTTGATTGTAAGGATGGGCATTTTACCCCAATCCGACGGGTATCGATATGACCGGTCGGATTTTTTAATGAAAAGATTAGGTTCGGGTCGAATCAGATTTTTGTTAAAGGTATATTTGAGTCGAGCCGAGTTCGTGTTTAGGGTGAAAAATATTCGACCCGACCCGATCCGGGACTAATAGTATAATTTTCTCCTACATTTTTTAGGGATATTTGTAATAATACCACTATATATATATTATAATTAAATCCTTAAAATTGAATTTTTATTTATAATTTAGTCTTTTAAACTATAATTTTTTACAATTAAGTCCCTTAAAATTATTATTTTTACAATTAAGTCCCTAAAATTAATTTATATTATATAATTCGTGTCGGGCTGGGGTCGAATTTAGTATATTTATTTTTGGTTTGGGTCGGGTTGAATTTTTTAAAGAATATTTTTAGGTCGGGTCGGTGCGGGTTTAGGGTGTTTATTTTCGGGTCGGTGCGGGTGGGCAAAAAACCCGACCCGTGCCCATCCCTATTTGATTGTAGTTATAGTATGATTATCGTCTTCTATTAATATTACGTAAAATCAACAATCATATGTTATAATATGATGATACGTAAAATTCTTTATATAATATGTTCTGATGCCATTGACACAAATTAAATTAAAATAATCGTCCCATAAAAAACATTTATAATACTTAATCTGAATTAATAACTTTGGCAATTCTTGTAGCATCATCACTGGACCCCTTTGCTAGCTTAGAAATCATGCAATCATGTTTCAAGAATCCGATTCCAACTATTTCTTTAAAATCTTTACATAAAGTCAGAAAAATTTATTTGAGTTTATTTTTCAAGTGTTATCCGAATAAATTCATTCTTAGGTGAGTGATTCTCTGAATTCGATAGATTTGGTATTGGGTTAGGATTATAGTTCTTTACATCATCTTGACTATTCATTTCAAATGATAAAAAATATATATTAATACAACTCATTATGTTGATAAAGTTATTCTCATAGTATTTCTTTTTATTGATGATGATCGTTTGGATAATGTCGATTTCTTATGAGAACTTAGATTTGGGTGTATTGGGTGTTTGAATTGGTGTTTGGAGGCTTAAAATCTCGATTCAACGAGATTTTTGATCTCGAACGATGTGCCCATATGTTTAGATCTAAAAATTCAAAATTAATTCTGGACCCCAAACGTGATTATGGGAGAATCAGGGTAGAAGTAGCTTTTGCGTTTTATCGTGATTTTTACACTATATTTTTATATAATTGTGAATTTTAAGAAAAAAAAAACTTCCAAACATAAATATGTTACTCTAAAATTAATTTTACACAAAATCAATTCTATAAAATCACGTTGATCTAAAATCAATTCTACCATCACAAAACCAAACACACACAATGTATTAACAAATTTAACCAAAAAATATCAAAAGAGTGTATAAAACACTTTTTAAGTTTAAATTCCAAACTAACAATCTACAAATACACCAAACTGGCATATTAAAACTAAAGTAACAATCCACAAATATTTTAAAAAATTAACGAGCAGCTCGCAAACTTATCGAGTCGAGTTAGACTTTGTTTAACTCAACTCGTTAAAGTCTCGAGCCGAGTTCCAATTTAAATCGAGTCAACCCGAGTCGAGCGTTTACCGAATTTTTACTGAGTCGAGGAGCTGATCAACTCATTAAGCACCCTTAATACAAACTACAAAATCTGATACATAAATCTCTACTCATAAACTATAAATGCCACAAAATTGAGCATGGGCTTAAAATCTTTTGGAAGCAGACCGCAATTGGGTCCAACCTGATCCATGGAAGCGTCTGCATCTGAATTATTGTGTTATTTTTTCAACGCAAGGGGTATGCACGCCCGACACCTACTGCCAACGTCGTTCATTTTATGTCTGGCCGAAGGCTGAGGATGAAATGAATTCTAATTTCTATGGACAATAGCTTAAAATATAGGAATGGACATTTTACCCGACACGGTCGGGTTCCGACCCGATCCTGCCCAAACATGTCGGATTTTTATTTAAAAAAATCAGGTTCAAGTCGGGTCAAATTTTTTTAAAGGATAAAGTCGGGTCGGGTTCAGATTTAGTGTGGAAAAAATTTGACCCGATCCAAGACTAATAGTGTAATTTTTTCTTAAATTTTTTAAGAATATTCACAATAATGCTCGCTCTTTATATATATTTTTACAATGAGGTCATTAAAATTATTTTTTTACAATTAGGTCCCTAAAATTTAATTTTTTTACAATTAGCTCCCTAAAATTTATTTTTTACAATTAAGTCCCTAAAATTTATTATTTTTTAATAGCTCGAGTCTGGTCAGATTTGAGTATATAATTTTCAAGTTGGGTCGACTTTTTTCAAGTATGAGATCAGCCCGGGACTAGATTTAAAGTATATATTTTCAGGTCGGGTTCGGTTGGACCAAAAAACTAACCCGACCCGTGCCAATCTCTATTAAAATTAGGATGAAATGTTTTTAGGCCATAATCATTGAATTCGACAAGTTTGATCAAATAAATTACTGAACATGATACATTTGGTCAGATTGACCCCTAAACTTTATTTTGAGTCAAACTAAGTCACAGATTTTTTAAATTTGAGTCAAATTGGTCACTGAATTTTTAAAAACAATATATATGTTTAGGTGCTAATTTGACCCAAATAAAGGTTTAAGGTTCAATTTGGCCTAAAAAAATCATGGATCATTTTAAGCTAACTTGTCAAAAGTTCAAGGGTCATTTTGTGTTTAAGCCCTTTCAATATTTGTCATTTGTCTTGGCACTTGGCACATGCTCAAATCAGTATCCAGTTATCCCCAATGTAATGTGGCAGAACTGGCCATTGTATTTGAGAACACAATGCACATGGAACACAATAGTTTGCAGGGACTCGACTAGGGAATCTGATGTCGAATTGTCGAATTCGACGGACCGGACGGAGTCTTGTAAACATTAGGATTCTCGAACGCAAAATGACCGGAATAAGTATTACGGATATATTTTTCAATTCGATTCAATTAATTAATGTAATGGTAGAAGCAACCAGTTTTGGTGTATGCTTCTTCCTCATACAAACTAATACTCAACACTTGCAAATTGACCAAGAAATGAATTTAGCTATTGTTTAGTAATGGCATACTCTTTCCCTCTATGATTTGATCACCCCTAATGTTTCCGCTTGAAGGGATACGGGATGCTTAACGTTATCGATGTGGAGATGATGTACTCCTATCGGAATTCTTCGAACCCCAGACGTGTCCACGACGCTCAGGAACTTGCACACATGGATGCTGATTCCGACTTGTTGTTCCGACCCTGCCGGAACATGCACTTTTGCAAAGGCTACAAGCTGCTTATGAGGAGCCCAATGGCCTGCAGGCGGAGTCGAAAACACCAGCATTGTATGAGTACCGTCCTTCGATCCCGTATTCTTCACGTTTACTTGAAGGCCTACAGACAGCTTGTTGCATCTTGCATGATTAACTTTGATTGCCTTGCCTAACACGGTTGCGTTTCTAGAATGACGGTGGCCGTCTAGAGGGACAGCGACGACATCGGGTGCACCGACAATGGTATGAACGAAGTCGGTGTAACTCAATCCGTAGCCGAAAGGGTACACTACGGGTCCTTTGTAGAACCTGTAGGTTCTTCCGGGATAATTAATCCTCGGGCTCGAACGCATGGCCATGTTTGTCATTGCCAAATTCGAAACATACTCTTGTGGGTACCATGTCATAGGCAACTTGCCCCCTGGGTTGGTTGTCCCATACAATACATCGGCTATAGCGGCTCCTCCCGCTTGTCCCGGGTATCCGGCCCACAAAATGGCGGCGATACGAGGGTCATTTTTAGCGAAAGAAACATCGATAGGCCCGCCCGACATTAAGACCAGTATGGTTGGACCCCTGGAAGCCTTTGCTACTTTAGAAACAAGTTCCTGTTGATGCCCTGGCAAATGCAACCCTTTCCGGTCTTTGAATTCTGCTTCGATCGATTGGTCGAGCCCCATTACTAGAATCGTCGCATCTGCATTACGTGCAGCATCGATCGCGGCACCAAATAACATGTCATCTCGGCAAGCAACATCGGCACATCCGATTTGGTGAATTGTTTTGGCATAATTCCCTATTCCTTGCAAAGGAGATGTGTATCTACAAGCAACACCTAATCATCAAACAAGAAATGAGTTTCATTGTTAACATTCAATCATCATAATAATCACTATAATTAGACTTACCAGCATAGTTTCCGATCATGCTAACGGTGGCATCGGAATTAGGCCCGATGACAGCGACATTTCGGTGATGTAAATGTGACAAAGGCAATGAAGGACCACGGTTTTTAAGCAGAACAATGCCCTGTCTTGCAGCTTCAAGGGCGAGCTCTTGGTTCGACGGGCTGCAAACGTCTTTCGGCCCTAATTTACCATACGGTTGTGCAGACGGCTCACCGTCGAACATCCCGAGTCTCATTTGAACTCTGAGCGTATTCACTAAAGCATTGTTAATGTCAACCTCGTTCAACAACCCTTTTTTTACAGCATCTTCACTATGTTGCGCCAAGAAAGGCCCACAGTCCAAGTCCAAACCTGCTTTGATTGCATCGGCCGCAGCCTGCTCCGGCGTCGCCGTGTAATGTTGAGTATTGTAAAAGACCCCGACCGAATCACAATCCGAAACAATGTACCCGTCGAGTTTCCATTGACCCCGTACGGTGTTACGTAGAAGATTCGGATCGGCGCAGGTCGGGACGCCATTCACTTCGTTGTAAGAGCACATAACACTGGCTACATTGCCATCTTGTACACACATTTTGAATGGTACATCGAATGTGTCCTCAATGTCCTGCTTGCTTACCTGCACAAACGTGTGAAAAGCCACGTGAGAATGTTATGGGCCTGTTTTTTTTTAATTTATTTATTTAAAAGGGAAAAAAGCAGATAATTTTGGATATAAAATTCCAAGTTGCAATCAACCTACATATTGAAAACTACAGCTACATTTTCCAATATTATCTTATCACGGAAGAAAACTGGGAATGTAATGTTATCCATAATTGCACAAAACCCATCAAAATCATGAAAAAAAGTAAATGGTCCTACATTATTATTATTATTATTATTACCTTCTTCTCAATAAATTTAGGATAAATATTTTATACACAGGTGGTGGAAACTGAAAGTTTCCACAAGCGCCTTAGTTTTAGGGTATAGAGATTTAGTTTAGGGTTTAGAGGTTTAAGTGTGAGGGTTTAGAATTTAGGGATAGTTGTTTAAATTTAAGGTTTAGGGTTAAAATTTAGGGTTTATAGATTAAAATCTAAATCCTTACCATATTACCCTACAAACTAAACTCTAACATATAAACCTTAAATTATAACTCTAAACCTTAAATTTAAACAGATATCCCTAAATTCTAAATCACTACACCTAAACCCTATACCCTGAACTAAGTTCTTATACCCTAAAACTAAGGCGCTTGTAGAAACTTTCAGTTTACACCGCCAGTGTATAGGATATTTATCCATAAATTTATCCTTTTTATGTTTTAAAATTATCACACTTAAATAACTTATTAAAAAATTAACAACTTTTTCAATACACATTTTCTTTCATATTTTTCTAAAAAAACAAAATTTAAATTTTTAAAGATGCAATTGTCATTTTAATTATTTATATATTATATTTCTAACATAATATTTTTTAAATTTAGTGAAAAATTAACAAAGGACAAAAATTATGAGATGAAGGAATTATTATTATTATAATAATAATAAAAGAACTAACCTTGGCATTAAAGTGGAACCTGTCCACACCATTCCAGTTATCGAGGTCATAGGCCGTGAAATGTTTACAACAAGCCGCCACTTTTAACCTATCACCGTCGCTTCCCTGTAAGCCCCTCACGTAGAACGCCGCATACGTACCGGCGAGCACCGGATCTTCACCGGGAGTCTCCTGTCCACGGCCCCACCGTGGGTCCCGAAATATGTTGACATTAGGGCTCCAGTACGTGAGTCCAGCCGTTCCCCCGTTGTACATCGCCCTGGCCTCATCCGACACGACCTGCCGCCGCCCATTTAGTGGCCATACATTTGTTAGATTTTGTGATAAATTATGTTGCAAGTTGCATGGAACACTGTCCAATGACAAATGATTCTACTTGCAAGTTGGTTTTATCATGTGAACCAACCAAAGAAGTGAAAGAATTACGTGTCACGTCTGAGAAAAAGTAGAACCATTAATCTTACATCAAAAAAGAAAAGAGAAATCTTAAAATATATAAACGATAATGTTGTATATCATATCTTATCAGACATGTCTTTTGGGAAGAATGTAATGGCCTCGTGACATATGTGAGAAAAATGGCCGTACAAGTCTTGTCTTGGATTTAAAGAAAAGCATAAAGCTATGAGGGAGCATTTAAACTTTCATGGCTAACAATTGATGTCCAACACATAAAGACACAAGCTTTTTTAATAATTAATCAGTCATCTCGTGTGATTATTAAGAAATAAATTATATCAAAAATTGACATATTTAAATAATTATTATAGATTTGAGGATAATATTATTGTTGAGTATAAGACTAATATTATGATAGTTTATGACGGTTTGTTCTTTCTAATTAAGACGATGAGTTTTTGACTCTACAAATCTAATCACTACGAGTTAAGTTCCGATGAGGATGCCAAGTCTAGAATACACAGGACATGATAAATATGATCATATAGTTCTGATTGATTAACTGATGGATCAGATAAATTTAATAACTACCATATAGTTGGCAATTGTAACTCATTTATAAACTGATCTATGAGTGCTTCGAAAATTTAACTCTACGTCCGTTTTACACCTTATCAAATAATCTTCAGGATACCTTTTTAATTGTTTAATGGCTAAACTATAAAACAAGTGTTCAAATTATGTCTGTATTTTGTAATATGTGCCTAAAGTATTTTTAGCTGAAATAGACACCTAAAGTTTTATTTTTAGCTGAAATATGTGTCTAAAGTTTCATTTTAAGTTTGTTTTAAAGTCAATTGAGACACTTACTCGAACACTTATTTTTTTAAAAAAAATGAAACTTTAGCTTCTCAATGGCTCATTAAACAACTGTTCCATCCACTTGACAAGAACCAATAAGTTTCCCTTTGGCTCATATTTCTAGTTCTATCTTTACACGTATGTTAACAAAGAGGCTTTAAAAAATCTCACCCGTCCGATGGCTTCCCACAATGTGGCATTGAAGGAAGCAGCGGTCGTGATGACTTGAGGGAAGCTAGTGGCCCCAGGGAATGCCCCGCCGAACCTTGTTCCCGGACCCACATCCGACACCCCATGAAGAGCCTCGGACCACCACTCGTACCCTTTGATCCCCAGCCGTGGAACCGCCGCCGCACCGTTTATCAACAGCCTAACCTTCTCTTGCAACGTCAACCTTCCTATAAGGTCATTCACTCGATCCGATACGGGCACCGACGCCTTGCAGAACGGCAAGGTGCCCGTCGTCGGATCCTTCGGGTCGCAAGCAAATGGACCAATCGCATCTCCGAAAGCAACCAAGAGCAGAAGGGAGAATATAGTGGGAGTGGCAATGCCCATTTTGGTAGTATATTTGGATTGGTACGAAGGATGAGGGAGGAGAATGTGTAGTATTTATAAAGGTGATGCAAATGGAACAAACTTGTGAATTGTGATCATTATATGACATGTCCCATACCGTCTTTTAACTGCTTAAAGTAAAGTAATTAATTTTGCATTTTAAAAATAATCCACTTGTGTATTTTTACTTTTAATTCTGTTTTTTTAGACTGATTTGATATGTAGTAGGAATATGCGGCATAAATTAAAAAAATGGCTTAATCGTTAAATATAAGTGAAGATTCACTCGGTAAAAAAATGACATGAAAAAAATTAATAAAATAGATGCTTTTTATTGGTTAGGACTATGGATGACATGGCGAGCCGGGCCTATGATATAACTTCTCGTCGCTAGACTATCACAACCATTTCCCTCACCAACTCGTCGCCGGAAATCGATCGACACCGTGTGAATCGACGAAATTATCGAATGTTTTTTCGAACGATTCGCGACGAACGACAATACGAGGGGCGACGAACGACGTCTGGGTTGCTAGACAAGGGGAAGGCGCTTCATTCCGTCGTTGACAACGCGACCACCGGTGGTGGGAGTGGTTAGATTTGGGGTTTAGAGATTTGGGGATTGTTTTGGGAGTATTTGAAAATTTTAGAATATATTTATATTTATATTTTGTTTTATTAATTTTATTTATTTATAATATAATTGTTAAAATTTTCAGTAGATGACACGTGTCCTTGCGAACCTTAAGTGGATCATAGAATAAAACTTTAAGTTCTAATTTAACCCGAAAAATAATTTGAGTACCTAACTCAAAATATATATAGTTTAGAGACCTATTTAATTATTAAGCCAAAAAAAATTAAGGTGGGAGGGAGTGAAATTTTTGGAAGTGTAAAAGTCCCATGTGACTACTGACAGATTTTATCTCAATCTATTTTTTTTTTAGTTTTTAGTTTTTTTTTTTTACACTTAACACAACTGCTACCACTTTGTAGAGAAAGAATAAAATATATAAAAAGTTAGTACAAATTTGTGATGAAACTTGTTGGTTTTACTCTTACATAATTACTCGTTGAGTTGCGAATAGCTTAGCTTTGAAGAGAGGTTAGACTTCTCAACACAACATTCATTCCACAAGCAAGTTCAAATTCAAGCCCTTTTTATGATGTACTGAAATACTGAAATAAAATATATTAAAAAAAGCAATATACGACAATATCTAGATGGAATTAGAATATTTTACATAATTATCGAGTTTTGGGAAGTAGTATTAACAATGAAAACTATAGAACCTAACAAATAGTTTCAGTGAAAAAAAGATGATGCTTATCTTAAGAGACACTAAAAATATTGGAGTAATTTTGTTCTGAAACACTAAGTTTTTTAAGCAATGTTGGAAATTTGAATTTTAATATTACGAATGAAAAAAAAACTGGGTTAAAAGGGTCATTTTGTATTTAATATATGAACCTATAAAAAATTTAATTCGAATTAGTCAACCAATAAATAGTTATAGATATTTAAAAAATAATATTCAATTCTTTTTAAGCTAAAGACTATAATGGCAATATGTTGAATTGGGCGGCTAGACTTCATAACTCGAATTGAAAGTTGATAAAAAAAATAAGCATACCACTTGTTAGCGGTTGTTTCTGATGAAGCTTCCCAATTGAGTTTTAAATTAATCATTTTTTTGGAAGGATAAATTTTCTATACACAGGCGGTGGAAACTGAAAGTTTCCACAAGCGCCTTAATTCTAGGGTATATGTAGTTAGTTTAGGGTATAGGGTTTAGGGGTTTAGGTGTGGAGGGTTAGAATTTAGGGATAGTTCTTTCAATTTAAGGTTTAGGGTTATAATTTAGGGTTTATAGGTTAAAACCTAAATCCTCACCATATTACCCTAAAAACTAAACCCTAACCTATAAACCCTAAATTATAACCCTAAACCTTAAATTGAAACAACTATCCCTAAATTCTAAACCCCTACACCTAAACCCCTAAACCCTAAACCCTAAACTAACTATCTAAACCCTAAAACTAAGGCGCTTGTGGAAACTTAAAGTTTCCACCGCCAGTGTATAGGATATTAATCCTTTTTGGAAAACTATTTTTCTTATTAAAAGGTAATTTAAATTACCTGTAATGTTTATCGGGTATTCCGTCAATTACAACGATAATAAAAAAGTTTTGTAATCTAAAGACCTGCACAATATACGTGTTGAATAATTTTTCATAACAACATATATAATTATATCAAATCACGTTAAATTAAAATTCAGTGAATAATTTTAGAACTTATATCAACATTAAGCTACATAGTTGTGCATTATAATTCTGGTATTTTATCATATTATCAAATGTATTCCTCCTCAGTTTCTTCTTATTCATTTCATATTTGGGCCAAACTTTTTGCTCATATTGAGTTGCATAATTGGGCCGTCTTTCTTCGGATATTGTATTCAAATTTGTGGGAGCACTGCAGTACTGGTTTGGATCCATAATTACTACTTTTTTTGGGCGTCTTAAAATCTGGTATGCTTAACGAGTTAAGCAGCTGGTGAGCTAATTGAACTCGATTCGGTCAAAATTTGGTAAACGTTCAATTTGAATTGATTCGACTCGAGACCTTAACGAGTTAAGTCGAACAAAATTTAACTCGACTCGATAAATTTGCGAGCAGCTCGATAATTTTTTAAAATATTTGTGTATTGTTACTTTAGTTTTAATATGTTAGTTTGATGAATTTGTGTATTGTTACTTTAGTTTTAATAAGTTTCTATTATAAGTTTTTTTTCAAAATTAGAGATTTCACCCCAATCCGTTCTTTTAATCTGTTGTTCACCAAACAATAATATTAACGAATTTGGCTGATCAAACCTCTAATTTTTGCTCAAACTTCTCTTTACCAAACATGACTTATATAATAAAAAAACAAATACGAAGCCTACAACTTTTTTAGTGAATTGTAAAGGGTTTTATATAAAAAAGATGATAATGTTTATCTTAGAAGATTCAAGTTAAAACAATTTTACAAGTCATGTGTTATCAATAATCATTTTTATGAACCACTAATCTTTGTTAAGCATCATAATTCAATCCAATCTTTTGAATTCTCAAATACAAATAATATGCTTTTGATTTGTATTTAATGCAGCCAATGGGATACCTTTCTCTCAACCTTCTTCTCCTTTATCGTGTCCAAGCTTGGTTTCCATCCCTTGCCTGAATATTGCCGGTTCAAATACTCCGGCAAACCTTCCATACTTTCCGGTAATACCTCCGTCAAACAACCGACTTCCTCCACCCTTCCGCCGACGTTTCCCTTCTCCGGCAACGAGGATTTTTGTTTTGTCTCCTGCATGTGATTTGCAGGGCGAAACCTGGCAAGTAAAGAAAAGAGCCTGGAAGACGATAAAAGCGGCTTTGATCTCAACACAGAGTTACGGGCAGCATTTGACGACAACGTGGTCGGTTTCCCTCGGTTTACGGGCAGCATTACGTAAACCTTTTTCACGTCGAGTTTATGGTCAGCCGGCAATGGAAGCGGCCTCTTGCCATTAACCGCCGTGTGGAGCTCTGCCACCACCTGTTGCGGATGCTCCGCCGCCGTCACTGGCGAGCTGAACTCCTGGACCGAACCGTCCCAGAGAATCACTTTCCCGGCAGTATGAGACGGAGCACAGACAACAACACTAAAGAAATTACCCATAAAGGATCGGTTTTAAATGTACCAAAAAAAATGAAAGCAAATGGAAGGGTGTGGGGAAGCAATTTATGCAGGGGGAAATTTGAGATTTTAATAGGAGCTGGTATTTGTTGAACCGCAACACATTGTGAGAGAAGTTGACGGTGGACTAGGTAAATATATCAAAAGAATTGGTGATATAATATGGATTAATATCCTATACACTGGCGGTACAAGCGCATTTTTTTTAGGGTATAGAGAGTTAGTTTAGGGTTTAGAATTAAGGGATAGTTGTTTCAATTTAAGGTTTAGGGTTTAGTTTCTAGGGTAATATGGTGAGAATTTAGTTTTTAACCTATAAACCCTAAATTATAACTCTAAACCTTGAATTGAAACAACTATCCCTAAATTTTAACCCCTACACATAAACCATATACCCTAAACTAACTCCTTATACCTTAAAACTAAGGTGCTTGTGGAAACTTTCAGTTTCCAGTGACTGTGTATAGGATATTTATTCAATATAATATATGGTCCAATGGCGGTGTACATTGCTGGCGTAAATAGAAAGTCAAAAGAAATGGTTCAACCGTAACTATGTACCAACTGGAATTGTCCAATAGGCAGGTCAAAAAAATTATGGTTATGTAATTAAAAGGGAAATGATTTGATTGAGGACTTAACGTGAAGAAGATGAGAATTGGTTTAGGTCTTTTGTGAGATGATTAACATTAAATATTAAGGTCTCCTTCAGTACAATTTGCTGAACGTAAATTTTATGCCAAACAAAAACACCCATTTGAGGCTCAAAATTAAGAGATAAAAAAATGACCACAACGCGACGTTGAAGATAGTGTTTAACATAATTTTTTTATTTAGTATTCAAACGACCGTCTTAGAAGCTGTGCTGAACGAGGCTGAAGTATAATATAGGGGACAAATTAATGATTAATTGTTTGGTGCAAATACAAAGACATGTATGAGCAAGCAATTAGGAATGGGTCGGGAGTGGTTTTTAAGGCCGAAAACAACAGCTTAACTTGGTAAACGTTATGTGTCATGTACCAAATCTTGTTAGAAAATGTTATCCGACCAAAGAATGATTAAAACTTAAAAGGCTACGAAATTGTACGTGGCTTTCGTATAGGGTCTTTTGTTACGTAATTTGTTTGACCAAGTCACTCATTAGTCCACACTCGAAATTTATCATTTTTCATTTGCATGTTAGCACTGTGAAACTTCAATTCATGCATTAGTATTTTATTGTTATTTTAGGTAGCATTCGACTAAAATTAGGGCAGGCAAAATCGGGTATCCGGTTAGTTTGCCCAAAATTAGTCTCGGTTTTGGTAGTCACCGGTTTTTAAAAATCGGAATCAATTCCGATCAGACCAGGTCCCATATTTTAGGAACTGATCCCGGTACAAGTGGGAACTGGTACCATTATCGGGTACCCGGTCAATTAGTCTACTATTAAGAAAATTTGAGTAGCACGGGAGAAATTTCAACCACCAATAATAATATTAAATAACAAAATCAAAAATATTGTAGGCTTGAAGGTTGAAGTCTTAAAACGAGTCATACTCATAATATTCATACATAAAGAGAAAGAATCTTGATTCCATTAGGTACCCACCGGGTATCGGATTCAAAAAAATCATAATTTTATCTCAAATCCGATCGTAACCGGAACCTAAATTTTAAATATGATCTTGATCCCACCAAAGTCAGTTTCGGATAAAGATACACCGAATCTGACCGAGTCCGGGACATTTTCCCACCCCTAACTAAAACCATCGAAGGGTTCAACTCCTAATAACAAATTTACTCTTTATAAAAAGAACATATTAATATAATTCTACTAACATATAATTTAACTTTTAATCAATTCGTTTAAAGTTGTTTTTTTTACATATTTTCCTATTTTAGCTTAATTAACTTAAATAAATAATTATAAACTTTTTTATTTTGGGTAGGATAATTTATGGTATTCGTCTAATAATATTTGTGACCATCGAATTTTATTTTTGTTAAATTAAATTAGCTGATGAAAAATTAACAGACACGTTAAGTTGATGTAAAAAAAATTAATACCAACGTCAACGATTTAATACTCTATGTAAGAAATAAAAAAAATGTAAAAATAAAAACACACATTTAAATAATAATTCATTTTAGTAGGGGTAAAAAATAATAATTCATTTGTTTTACTAATTCGATTCTTTAATTACATGGAAGAATGAAAGAATAATTATCAAAGCACTTCAGTAATCGATTCCAATACAGGAGTCCACGGCCTGCAACTCCTCGATCGGTAGCCATGAGGAACGGCAACCGGCGAAACCCGAACTCTGCTCTCTTCCACCTCCGTCGCAACCGGCGAAACCTTCGCACCACTATTCCTCCGTCTCTTTCCACCACAAACCGCTTCTATGATTGCCATATCCGTATCCGTAACCTTGTTATGAACCCTCCGTATCGGAACCAAAACGTAAACTTCAGCCGCCAAAAGTTCACCGTCAGCTCGCATAGCAACCACGGATCGTGTTCGTTTTAAATCTTTCAAACAAGAGATGACGTGACCGGGTTCCTCGAGCATGATCTCCGCTGCCTTTGCCGGGAGTTTAACTTTCCAAAGGTTTCCTCGAGCACCGATTACTTTAGCCATGTTTTTACTGCTCGAATCGGGAATAAAGCAGCCGGAGGTGATGTTTCCCATAAGGAAGATGAAGTTACTGCTCGAATATCGGATAATTGGTATCGATTTCGGGAAATGGTTGGATATATATAGGGGAAGGAGGAAGAGTCAAAGAATGAACTGGTAA
The DNA here is from genome assembly GCA_958450335.1 of Hibiscus tridactylites. Taxonomy (NCBI): domain Eukaryota; kingdom Viridiplantae; phylum Streptophyta; class Magnoliopsida; order Malvales; family Malvaceae; genus Hibiscus; species Hibiscus tridactylites. The sequence goes on from OY288269.1 coordinate 106,453,607, forward strand.
AATTATTTGAAAAAGGACACGTAAAAAGGGTTGACGAAAGAAGAGAAAAAGTTGACAAAAAATCTAGTGAAGAATGGTGCGATAGAAGTCGAAACTTTATAGGGCAGACTCGGTCGCAGATGCTGAGCTGCAAGTTGCAGCGTGGTTGAAACGCAGGGTACTCGTGAGTTGTTTCAGTTTTGACCAAAATATCAGTTCGATATATAAAAACCGAACCAACCTAATGCGGTTAGCCGCAGGGACGGACCTAATATTTTAGGTTAGGGGGGCGAACCTATAAATTTTTAGGGGGCGAATTTATAAAAGTTTAGGGGGTGAAAATAGATTTTTAATAAAAAATACATAAAAAATTTAAATTTTTTTAAATCATATGTGATTTTCAAAATTTTAGGAGGGATGGTTGCCCCACCAGCACCTCTCGGTCCATCCCTGATTAGTCGGTAGGTGGTCCAGGCTACCGCAAGTTGTCTTTGGGAGTTATTATGCAGACCGATCACGAAATTTTAGTATCGACAAAACAAGCTCTGTTAACCAAAACTCTCGATCAATGTCATGCTGAAGCTATAAGCCTCCGACGATCAAATTATCCGATTAACCGGAGAAGTGGAGATCCACTTCCGCACGCCGTTTCCACATTTGCATTCTTATCGTTGGCATTTGGCAACTGTATGCCGAAGTGATAGCCGATAGGAATGTGTCGATATTTATATTTAGGGTAAATTATATAAATGACCATCATACTATTAGAAAAGTTGTGATTTGACCACTTTATTTTTTCTCGAAGCAATTAAACTATCAAACTATTTAAATGATATCAATGTGACTACCAGCCGTTAGAGCTTAACGGTAGAATGACGTGACAGTTTAAAAAATAGGGGTATAATTACATATTCGGTCCTTATTATTTACACATTCTTTTAATTTAGTCCTAATTTTATATTAATAAAATTAATTAATTATTTAATTAGATAGTGACCACCTATTTAGAGGAGAAAAAGCAAATTCAAGCAATATGCTTAATGGGGAATCAAACCTAGGCAACACAGAGTGACTAGCAGCGACATAACCACTACACCAAATCCAACCTTGTGCTTAAATTTACTCAATTAGATATATATGTCTTATTCTCTACATTTATTCTTTTAATTCAACATATATAATCATCGAACTAATTTCACATATATAATACTAAATGGTAAACCATAAACCATGAAACTAAATGCTAAACCATAAACCAAAAAAACTAAATACTAAATACTAAATACTAAACTCTAAACTTCAAACCTCAAACCTAAACTCTAATTTCACAATCATCGAATTTATTTCACATAATAACCTTAAACCTTAAATTCTAAATGTTAAACCCTACACCCAAACAATAAATACTAAAACCATAAACATTTATGGTTAATATTTAGGGTTTAGGATTTAGCATTTAGGGTTTGGAGTTTAAGTTTAGCATTTAAGGTTATTTATATGAAATTAATTTGATGGTTATATATGTGAAATTAGTTTTTAGGGTTTGGAGTTTAAGTTTAGCATTTAAGGTTATTTATATGAATATGTGAAATTAGTTTTTAGGGTTTGGAGTTTAAGTTTAGCATTTAAGGTTATTTATATGAAATTAATTTGATGATTATATATGTGAAATTAGTTTTTAGGGTTTGGAGTTTTAAGTTTAGCATTTAAGGTTATTTATATGAAATTAATTTGATGATTATATATGTGAAATTAGTTTTTAGGGTTTGGAGTTTAAATTTAGCATTTAAGATTATTTATATGAAATTAATTTGATGATTATATATGTGAAATTAGTTTTTAGGGTTTGGGGTTTAGGGATATATGTGAAATTAATTCGATGATTATATATGTTGAATTAAAAGAATAAATGTAAAAATTAAGACATATATATCTGATGGAGTAAATTTAAACACAAAATTGGGTTTGGCGTAGTGGTTATGTTGTTGCCAATTACCCTTTGTTGCATGAGTTTGATTCCCTTGTCAAGCATATTGTTTAAATTTATTTTTTCTCCTTTTAAAGGAGAAAAAATAAATTTATTAAATCAAATATAAATAATTAAATTCCTCTAATAAGATGTTGACACATGTCACTACCTAATTAAATAATTAATTTATTTTTTTAATATAAATTAGGATTAAATTGATAAAATGTGTAAATAATAAGGACCAAATGTGTAATTATACCAATTTGATTTAACAGTCTCGTTAACTTTTCTGTTATTTTTTTATAGCTGGTGGTCACATTGATATCATTTAAATAGTTTGATGGTTTAATTGCTTCGAAAAAAAGTAAAGTGGTCAAATCACGACTTTTCCAATAGTATGATAGTCATTTATGTAGTTTAACCTTATATTTATTGACGAGTGTGGTTTGTGTTGTGCCCTTATCTTATTGGATAATGATTAAAAAATTAAACTACATAAATAACCACCATACTATTAGAAAAGATATGATTTGACCACCTTATTTTTTTTGAAGCAATTAAATCATCATACTATTAAATTGGGTGCAATTTGACCACCAGTCATTAGAGGTTAACGGCATGGTGACGTGGCAGTTAAAAAATAGGAGTTTAATTGCACATTTGGTCAATACTATTTACACATTCTTTCAATTTATTCCTAATTAAATAATTAATTTATTTTATTAAATGAAAATTAGGACTAAATTGAAAGAATGTGTAAATAGTAACGACCAAATGTGTAATCATACCTCTATTTTTTAACTGTCATGTCACCATGTCGTTAACCTCTAACGGCTGGTGGTCAAATTGCACCCAATTTAATAGTATGATAGTTTAATTGCTTCGAAAAATAATAACGTGGTCAAATCACGAGTTTTTCAATAATATGGTGGTCATTTATGTAGTTTATCCTTAAAAAAATAGATTGGTCGTACAAAATATCATGTAAAATATTAAAGAGTGTTGGTTCTCAAATATTTGAATTTCAATTCAAATAATATTACGACCAATTAAATATTAATTTAAATTTAACTAACAACCAGTTGGTCTAACATGATGAAGTATTAGATCTTTAAATAAAAATAACGATTTGAATATTGACAACATGAACAAAACAATTGGGTTGGGTGAATCATCCCATGATAGATTTATGCAATACTCGATTTGGATTAATTAACCAATAAATTTGATACCAGTAGCTATACCAAAAAAAATGTGAATTCAATTTGAACATGAATAAGTAACATAAATATAAAAAAAATAGAGAAATGTCTTCAATACATGTTTAGACTCTTGGTTAAGTAAAAGAAATTGCATTTGGCCCCTCTCAAAGTTAATAATTTTATTTCAAGCTTTTTAATGCAAAACTTTTAGTTTTAGCTTTTATAAGTCCATCTCGACCTCACAGCTTAATTAGAATGAATAATTAAACTGACAATTTGAATAAGCCTAATGCAGTGAGCCTTTATGCCAATACCAAAATTACATGGAACATTCACTCCCATTTGACCCCTCTCACATCATGCGAGGACGGTCTGGTGGTAAGAGCACGCTCACCTGCTGCTCTATTCCCTTTTTCATAGGTCTTGGGTTCACGATTTATCAGGAGCGTTGCCTTTACCTAAATTTTTCCCTCCTCCTCTAGATAGAAGCTGAATAGAATTAAAAAAATATTATTTATATAATTTCAAGAGTGAAGTTAAAAAGGAAGAAAAATAAAAATAATGTAAATTGCAAATTGCAGGTGATAAAGGTTCTAAAGTCAACATTAGAAAAGAGTAGGGGAGTTGGGCAGGCCACCCAAGTGGTCATCAATATGTGGACCCATTGGTTCAGCCTAGTTTCAATCAGGGCTAACTTTTCCACACAAATCGAACCAATTAGCCAACTTTATATAGCCAAGGCTAGCCCTATCTCCATTCTCCACCTTATTTCAATTAAAAACAATTCACCTGACCACCGATCAATTGACCTAATAGGACGAGGCATTGAATTCTTTAAACAAAGTCAAAAGTTTAAATTCTGACATTTTAAATAGAAAAAAATAAGTTAGAAAGGTTATCACATAATAGATATCTGTAAAATTCAATTTAAATTAGTCGACTAGTAGGTCGGAAACCCGTAGTTAAAAAAATTAGAGCTCTGTATACCCTGAGCCCTCTCATGTTGACTTGATCTTTCTTTACATTTGTCCCATTGCACCCCTATTTGAAGCTAACAATTCAACAACCTTCCACTACTATTACTAACCCATTACCTCCCCCTTATTATTTAATTCCATGAATAAACTACACTATTAATCATTAAACTTTAAAAAATTTAAATATAGTCACTAAATTGTAAAAAAAACATTTTAATAGGCCATGGTTAGTAACACATGGCATCATAAAGTGATGGCACATGTCATTCTTCGATTAGTTAGAACAAAAATCCCACAACTACCTAATTAGTAGACCAAAAATCATAGGTATAGGTAAAGTTAGAACGAAAAGGTTTTAAACCAGAGTTCAAATTATTTACACTAATTATATATAATATACTTCTTTTAAGCATCATATATTTTAAATTGTGTATAATTTATTATTTTTCTCTTTGATATTTTTTAAAATTTATTAGTTAAATTACATTTTATACGATTGTGATGATTATTAAAAAAATGATAAACTCTTGTTTCAAACAAATAATACAAGGAGAATATATTTTTCGTGTCATACTTTAACAATATTCTTTTTTTTAAACAATATTTGAACTTCAGTTTAACCTAAAATTTGTACACAGTTAATGTAATTAATTTGAACCCTAGCATAGATTTTTCCAAGTCAGTTTTGCCTAAAAATTTATTCTCACCCATTTAACAAGTGTAATGATTTGGTCCAGTGGCTACTGGCTAGGCAATCGAGGACTTTTTAGGTAGTTAGTGTTTAGTGATTATTGATTAAAATATAATTTTTTAAGTTTACTGATCAAAATAAAAAAATAAAATTTAAATGATATTAATTTTATTTATCCTAATTTTATTTTTTAACAATAACATTAGCCTCACTACTTTTCTAGCTAAATCACAAAATTTTAATTGAAAAAAATCTCTCTTTCTTAATAGTTAGATCGAATTAATCATTTATTTCCCAATGTATAAAATACGGATAAATTGTTCAGATTTTTGGATTATCTTTTTTGGGATAATTTATTACATCAAATACATACATGGAAATTGAAAAGTTAGCTGACTTCTCCAATCTCTTGTTTTAGCTCAAAGAAAATATCAAACAAATGACAATATATCATTTGGGCGCTGGCCTGTTGATAATTGCTCTGTCTAATATATTGACGATAGAAACTTTTAGTTTTTATTTTTTCACAAGTGTTTTTATTTCAGGATTTAGAGACTTAATTTAGAGTGTAAGGTTTAAGGGTTTAGAATTTATAGATAATTGTTATAATTTAGGGGGTTTGGGTTAGATTTTAGGGTAATATGTTGAAGATTTAGGTTTTGAACCTATAAACCCTAAATTCTAACTATAAACACTAAAAATATATTCACAATCTCTAAATTTCAAACTACTAAACCTAAACCCCTAAATTTTATACCCAAAATGAACCTCTAAACCTTAAAACTAAGGCGCTTAATAAAAGTAAGTTTCAACCGATGGTGTAGTAAATAATTATCCTTCGCAGTAATGCAAAAGAAAATAATGTTAATTGGTTATGGAAAATTGTAGGATTATTCATTAAAAAAAGAAAATACAACCAAATCTAATAATATACAAAATGCACTGTTTTGTACTTTTACCTCTATTTATGATTTATATTTAGAATTTTGTGAATGCTCCTTCAAATAATAACATTTCCTACTAAATATCAAGCAAATTTAATGTACTTGAGAACTTAAGCCAAGTATGAGATTGAGTTGATAATTATTCAATTAAATTCAATTTAAATTTAATTCTTTATAAAACTAGTCGAGTGGCATTAAAAACAATATGATCAACAAAAGAATTAAATGGGTTTTTATTGTAATATTGTGGGTGAAATTTGTATTTCATGATATGAGGTGATTTGTTTTTTATTTTGTTTTTTTACTTTAATATTGCTCCCCAAATTTTCTCTCTCTCTATATATATGGCACTAGCTATTTTATTTTTAAAAATATTGTGGTTTGAACAGTACTTTAAAAGTCAGATTCAGCTGAATCTAACTATAAACAATATTTTTCAAAAAAGTCTCACAAAAATACCTAAAGTCGGAACCTCCTGACCCCGCCTTTAAGGGCATTTTTATAATTTTCAACCTAAAGTCGAATTCAGCTGCACTAGCCTTTAAGGCACTGTTCATACTACAATAATTTTAGAAATAAAATGGTTTGCGTCATATTTAAAGAAAAAAAAATTGGTGCAATATTGCTGGAAAGTTGTCTGAGTTATTGACATTGTAAGCCGATTTTAGAGAAAATCGCCAATACTACAAGACGACTTCAAACCAACTACATTACTCATTACATGTCACTTCAGTAAAACTCATCAGTTATCTCATTAATTTGATAGAAATTACAATATATTACAATATAAAAAAAATCGTAAATATTAATATAAAAAACTCAATAACAATAACATGACAATTTTCACAATTAAATGTAAACGAAAATTTTAAAAAATAAATATTACATAATTATGAGGGAAACAGACAGATAAATCAACAATCCTTTCGGGAGAAAGAAAAACACGAAAATAGATAAGATCGAGAAAAATAATTTATATTATTATATTATCGAGCGTCAAAAAGCGGGGCCCACGTTAGCCCATCTAATTATCTTCTCACGTTTTTCTTAATAATTTAAAACGTAGGGGCCCACTTTTATTTTTGAATTTTCAGGTACGTTTGTAATCGTTGGTTCTTAGATCAGACGTCTCAAATTCAAACCTAAAAGCAAGATTTTTGAATTGGACATTAAATCATTCCCCTTATTTTAATTATTATTATTATTATTATTATTATTATTATTATTATTATTATTATTTATTAATAATGGCAAACTACTTAAAACACCACACTCAAAACATTTTTTTGTCACACATTCTTATTAAAATAAATAAACCCCATATGTTCCAATTGTGACCTTCTAAAGAGAAAAATATTATTCAGGTATGCAATAATTTTTAAAACTATTTTTGGGTTAAAAATGTCTTTAAAGTATACAAAATATTTATATTTATTTAAAAATGTATTTTAACATTGGCCTCAAGCACTCAATTCTTAAGCTAAATAATTTAATTTTTAGTATAATTATCGGTATACAATTCATTGACTAATTAATTTAATCGAGTCTTGCATTGGCCTATAATAATACGACTTTCTCGATTCAATTCATCTGACTAAACCAACCGATTGTTGATTATTTAAAAATATAAAAAAATAAAACACTTCGGTCCTGTTTGGTAAAGAGCGGTTTGGGCAAAAATTAGAGGTTTGACTAGTTAAATCCGCTAATATTGTTGTTTGGTGAACAACGAATTAGGGTGAAACCGCTAATTTTAAAAAAGCTCATATTAGGAGCTTTTTGAGATTAGAGGTTTGATATTGGAGTTGTAAAGAGTCTTTTACCCTTACCAATTACCAAAAATCTCTAAATAACCTAAATTAAATATTTTCTCATCCTATTTATAAGCTAATCATATTTTTTTCTTTTTATTATCACATATTTATATGTATATGTAAATTTATTAATTAATTAAATTATATTATATTAAAATAGTTATATAAATAATAAATTAATGTATAAATAATTCAATATGTTTAGAAAATTTATATTAAAAGTAATTTTTATAAATCTAATTAATATTAATTAGATACAAAATATCAATAACTAATAAACTATTTAAACAAGTATTGGATATAATTATGTCCTTATATATCATTTTGTTTGTTTAAATAATCTAAGAGTTATCAACTATTAGTTAATTTTACCAAACACTTTTTTGCAGTCAGCTAATACAATCCGCTAGTCAAATTAGCTAATGCAATCAACTATCAACTATCAGCTAATGTAATCCACTATTCGTTATCAGTTATCCACTAATTGCCAAACATGACATTCCTCATCGTATTTACCAAAATATTTTCCTTAACACTAATTATTTCACAATATATGAACATGAATTTTGGCAACAAGGCAAAGGCTAAGGATTTACCCCCCTCATTTATGATAGTGAATTTTCATAGATTTAAAGTTGAAAGGCTTTCCATTTATGGTCTTTTATTAAAAGACAATTATTTAATATATTGACTAGGAAGATTTTGTTTTTAACTTTATTTTAATTAATATTTAAAACTAAATAAAAGACAATTTCTCAATTTTATTTGTGAAGTTAAACTATATTAGACAGTAATATGAAAATCAATTTATGTACATAAATTTCAAACTAACTTTTTCCTTACCAAGTTTACCTTTTTCAAGAAAAAGAAATAATAAAAAATTACAACAAAATAAACAAAAACCAATGCAAATATTTAAAATAAATATTTCAATTAAGATACCATAGGGACATTTATGGAATTTCACGACCTGTTTCGTATTTTAAAACTCCAGTTTATATAGAGAAAAAAATATATACATTAGAAACGAGAACAGAATCTGAAGATCAATAAAGAAAGCAAATTTTCAAAACAAACAAAGGGGGAAAAAAGAATGGGAGACGTTATTTTGTTTATTGATGATTTCTCATTGAATTCTTCGATTTCGCACTGTAGAATCTGCCATGAAGAAGAGTTCGAAAGCTTGAAAAGCTTGGAAGCTCCATGCGCTTGTTCTGGCTCTGTTAAGGTAAAAAAACTAAACCCAGTCTTTTTCTTTTGATTCAATGCTTGTTTTTTCATGTTTTGATTACTGGGTTTCTTCTGTTTTGATGATTCAATTCCCTTTTTTCTGGGAATTTTCTGTTTTCAGTTTGCTCATAGAGATTGTATACAGAGATGGTGTAACGAGAAGGGCAACACAATTTGTGAAATTTGTCTTCAGGTTTGAAATCTTATGATCAGAGCAACGAAAAAAGAAATTCGAAACTTTAAATCTTATGATCACTCTGTTTTCATCGTTTTTTTCTGGGTTCTTTGTTATTTAAAGAATTTTTGCTATGATTAGGGGTGATAATGAGCTGACCGGCTCGCGAGCTACTCGGGCTCGGCTCAGTCAAAGCTCGGCTCGGGCTCAGCTCGAAACCTTAACAAGTCGAGCCGAGTTTATCCAGGCTCGGCTCGAAAAGCTCGTGAACAGACTCGGAATTTACATATGCACTAAAATGAATTATGTGTTTCTATTTTCTTTCCTTATTTGTTGTTGTTTGATTTTGTATTTTCTTTAATTATGTGTTTGTATTATGTTTTCCGATCATTAAATTTTGTTTTAGTGTTGGTTATGAAAAGGATTTTTAACTCATTTCGAGCCGAACCGAGCCTGACGAGCTCGAGCCGAGCCCAATAGTATTGTATTCGAGCCGAGCCCGAGCCAGACTCGGGCTCTGCTCGGCTCGTTATCACCCCTAATTATGATCATTTATTTTTACCCAGAGGTTAATTTAATTTTAATCATGTTATTAATGTGAATATTACTGTGTAAAATCATGCAGAAATATGAACCAGGATACACAGTAATGGCGTCTTCAAAGAAGTCTCAGCTGATTGAAGCTGCAGTAACCATTAGGTAATTTCTTTTTTTTTTTTTCAGTTTCAAATTCAAATTCACTTTAACAAAAAAGTGTTAATCTTTATTTAATTAAAAAGTTCTGTAATTTTATATTTTTAGACATGCTTTTCCCGCTAATCACTGATTTCTATTAATACTATAATCTTCTGTATTCTATTAAGCAGCCTTTTCTATTATTTTATTTAATAAAAAAAGATTAATTTTTGGAGTGTTCTGTTTTGTTCTCAGAGATAGCCTGCAAATTCCCAGGAGAGAAGTTGAACCACAACACCAAGATGAAAATGAGTACTTTCAATGTACCTCCGCCGCTGAAAGAGGCGCCGCTTGTTGCCGGTCAATGGCTCTCACCGTACGTTTAACCCTTTACTCCATTGTTAATAAATGATTGGTTTCTGAAGGTTTAAATAAAGGATAAATATTCTATACACATACATGGAAACTGAGAGCTTTTACAAGCCCTTTAATTTTAGGGGTTAGTTTAGGGTATAGGAGTTTAGGGATAAGGGTTAGAATTTAGGAATAGTTGTTCAAATTTAAGATTTAGGGTTATAACCTTAAACCTTAAATTGAAACAACTATCTCTAAATTCTAAATTCCTACACCTAAACCTCTAAACCCTATACTCTAAACTCTATGTATTCTAAAACTAAGGCGCTTGTAGAAACTTTAAGTTTCTACCGCATATGTATAGTATATTAATCCTTAAATAAAATGGGGTTTAATCTAAGTGTTTTTTGCACATGCAATTTTGCCAGTTCACTGTGGTTTTGCTCGTAAAACATCTCTTTGCCGTCATCAATGGCGAAACAAATCATTACCCATTTGCACTCCTTATGGTAAGCATTCAATTTGATTTGCCTCTGTTACTGTTGTTAGAGCATTGTCCCGATAATGCGAAGCTAGGATTCGAACCCGTAATCTTTAAGTAGCTTCGTATAATCGGCACGATTTTTAATTGTGCTATAGCCTATAAGCTATTTCAAGCATTACTTGATGCTTATACTCTTTTGGCATAAATTTTACAGATACTGGTAATGAGAGCAAGTGGAATTTTAATCCCAATGTACATAGTGATTCGATCGATTACAGCCATTCGAAACAACATTCGACGGCGACGACAACAGAATTCCGAGGAAACCGCCGTCTCCGAGGATGAAGATGATGATTGAGCAGCAACAATATCACAGTGCTGACAGACAATCTTATCGTATGCTCATAATTGTTGCTTCCCATTTGTGATCTGACTGATGCCCATCTTGTTCAAATTCCTCATTGTTTTTTTGGCATCAAATAGAAAAAATGTCATAAAAATATTGATTTCCAGTGCTCTGATTAAAATTGGGCCGTTGAGTACTTTATTGAAAAGGGTGGATCGAATGGTCAAATTTATCTGCGCAGCAACCCATAGGAGGCCATACCCACTCTTCTATAGAAAATAGAGTTTTAATAAATGCCAAGCAAACGTATGCAGCATTTAACTTGTTCGATGGATGGCCTAACTTAGTACTGACCATACCATTTCTGACCAAAAAAAATTAATTACTTTGAACAAGACAATTGTTCTGCCCAATTGTTCTGTCGAATCTAGTCATAATTCGGAGAAATTCAATAAATTTAACCCTCAATTTTAAACACTAAACCCTACAACCTAAACTCTAAACTTTAAACACTAAATCCTAAACCATAAATTATAACAATATGTAAAATTTGAGGGTTAAATTTATTGAATTTCATCGAATTATGACTAGATTGATTGAATGTGTAACTATGAATGATTAAATGTGTTATTATATAAAAAAAATTTAACAACAATGTCACTTCTTTAACGGAGGTCAATGACATAGTTACCATTTTGTAACAAAACATAAAGTTTAATTGTCATATTATCATTTTTAAAAGTTTAATTACCATTTTATTTTTTTCAAGTATAATTTAATGACCGTCTATATACTTTATCTTTTTTTTTCTATCCTATTTTATGGTTATATCGATATTCGTGACTACTACTTCGAATAAAGTCATTTTAAAAATTCGAATATAAATTCTTCTATCATTACATCAAACACTTATTGACGTTAACAATACAATCGTGTACATATAGCAAATTTTACTCTCAATAATTATCTAGCAAAAATATATAGAGAGTGATGTCTAATAATTTTATGTTCATCTAATAATTTTTCGATTAAATAGTAGTATATATTCATACATTTTCTTAATCTTTTGCCAACATTCTCCTGAGTTCTTTCTAAGAGTGTGATGTCTAATTTTATGCATAATAACATATTAAATAAATAACGACGAGGCATAGTTGAGATGATAAAAATCTATTATACTTTCGATTCTCGTCCTTGGTATGGAACAATTTTAAAATCTTTTTATCATTTAGGTTTATGCTTTTTAAATTATAGTTTAAAATTATAATTTAGAGTTTATATGTTAGAGATTATGTTGTAAGATTAAATATTTAAATTTTATATTGTAAAGTTTACATAAAAATACTTGTATAAAAAATTTACGCACAATATGTCAAATTAACTCTCCTATGTAATTATAAAAAAAATTATATACCATGTGCTGGTATTCTTGTTTTGAAAGATGAAAAAAAAGCAACAAAAAAATCGCAGAACTTTGCATGAAGCCAAACGTGCATGCTTGACTTGTTTTCTCTATTCTCTATGGTTAGAGATCTAATTTAGGATTTATAGTTTAGGAATTTAGAATGTAGAATCAGTAGTTAGAATTTAGGGTTTAATGTTAAGTATAGGGTTTAACGGTTAGGATTTAGGGTAATACAACAAATATATAGGTTTTTACTTATAACCCCTAAATTCTAACACTAAACTCTAACTTCAAACCACAGTCCCTAAATTCTAGACATATAAATCTAAGCCCATAAACTATGAACCCTAAACTGAATCTATAAACCCTAAAATTATGGCACTTGTGGAAACAAAATGTTTCCACCGCCATTGCATGGTATAATTACCCTATATATTATGAGTTATATTTTGATACACATATTGTGTAAAAAAAATTACACAACACTTCATATTTAAGCTATAAAATCTAAAACCTAAATATCTAAGCCTGACACTCTAAAACTTAAACCTTAACTTTAAACTCTAAATTCTAACCATAAACCTTAAATTCTACACTCTACACACTAAACCCTAAACCACAACATAAACCCTAAACCCTTAGTTTACACAAATTTGTGTATTAAAATATATATATATATATATATATATATATATATATATATATATGGAAAATACTTTGATGCATAAGCTGTGTAAACTTTAGTTTACACAAGCCCTTTAATTTTAGGGTTTAGGGTTTAGGGTTTTATGTTAGGGTTTAGGAGTTTAGTATGTAGGGTATATAATTTAAAGTTTATGGTTAGAATTTAGAGTTTAGAGTTTAGGGCTTAAGGTTTAGGGTTTAGGTTGCTAGGGTTTTTGATTTAGATTTTAAATTTTATAAAAGGATTGTGTAAAAAAAATTACACAGCTTGTGCATCAAAATAAAACCCTATATATATATATATATGGAAAATACTTTGATGCACAAGCTGTGTAAACTTTAGTTTACACAAGCCCTTTAATTTTAGAGTTTAGGGTTTAAGGTTTTATGTTAGGGTTTAGGGGTTTAGTATGTAGGGGTTAAGCTTGATTACAATGGATGGAAAATTGTTGGTTGATGGAATCCCAAACACTACATTCATCTCTGTTAATTTCTCCATTGTCTTACAGTTAATAAATCCAAATGGTGCTCAAAATGTTTCATGCACTACACCAGAAACCTATATCTTGTACATTGGTGAGAAAGAGTACAGTGTTACTTGTTCAACAGTTGAAATATCGGGAGTGCATTCGGTAGGTTCGGTTTTTATTCTATGTTATCTGCAGTCTTCAATTCCTCTAATGTGTCATGTTCGGTTCGGTTTCAGGTATATGCATTGGCATCACCTCGAAAAGGACCGGCAAGCCTTGTTCACAGCAGAATCAACCATTCTCACATTGCTCTTATAGCAACAATTGTGTTTCTGGTGCTTGTACTTGTGTTTTTTATATCCTCAATGGGCAACACGGCTCAACGGGAGATGTATCTGCACGACAAGCTCATAAAACAAATGGAAGCGACTCAACAAGCCGAGAGAAAGAGCATGAACAAAAGCCTTGCCTTGGTTGGTGCTAGCCATGATATCCGAGCATCATTGGCTGGCATTAATGGTTTCATAGATTTATGCCTCGCGAATGTATCCCCCGGTTCCGATTTCGAGTCGTATTTAAAGCAAATGAGTCACTGTGCACAAGATCTATTAGGTAACTTATTTGATATTTCCCTTGCCTTTTGCTTGCAAAACTTTACTTGCTAGTATTTGGATCTAATCAGCTGCATACAATTTACAGGGCTGCTTAATTCTATACTCGATATGAGTAAAATCGAAGCTGGCATGATGAATTTGGAAGAACAAGAGTTCAATTTGGCTGAACTGGTTGAACATGTAGTTGATCTGTATCACCCTGTGGGCATGATCAAGGGTGTAGATGTTGTTTTGGACCCATGTGATGGGTCCATTATCAAGCTCACACAAGTGAAAGGTGACAGAGGGAAACTCATGCAGATATTAAGTAATGTGCTAAGCAATGCTGTTAAGTTTACTGCTGAAGGGCATGTATGCCTTAGAGCTTGGATCAGAAAGCCTGATTTCGAAACCGAAATACTTTCTTCTAGCCGGAATGGTTTTCACAAGTACTTGTCCCGCTTGTTTAACGAGAAGAACGAAACCAATGGTGACACCAAAGTGATAAGTGCAGTTATACAGAATCCTGATGCTGTGGAGATCGTGTTCGAGGTCGATGATACAGGTAAAGGGATTCCCAAAGAGAAGCAAAAATCTGTTTTCGAAAACTATGTGCAGGTTAAAGAAACAGCAGCTGGACAAGTAGGCACTGGCTTAGGCCTTGGAATTGTTCAATCTTTGGTAAGTCACATACATATATATGTACATAGATACGTATTTGGTACATTTCATTGTATGCATGAATGACTAATACAAATCTTACTATGTTAGGTACGTCTAATGGGCGGTGAGATCGGAATTGTTGATAAAGAGATCGGTGAAAAGGGGACTTGCTTCAGATTCAATGTGTTCCTCTCAACATGTGATGTTTCCTCCTGCAGCAATTTAAAAGGTGATGAGGCTCAAGGTGATGACATCCGTTCTCCGAGTCCGAGCTTTGCCGCTCGAACTTCGTTCCCCAAACTTGCCATTCGTAGTCCTAGCCTCAAGTCGGACCGATCTCAAGTTCTTCTCTTTATGCAAAACAATGAAAGGAGAAGAGTTTCACAAAAATTTATGCAGGGGCTAGGAATAAGTGTATCAGTTGTTGATCAATGCAAGTATCTTCCTTCTGCACTGAAGAAGATACAATTACAGCTAAATTCCTATCACCATTCTTCAAGGAGATCGAATACGAGTTACATAAGTGACAACTCTAGTTCGAGTGCGAAGGATATGCCTCTAAGTGCCATGGAGGGAACCGACCGTAAGTTACCGTTGAACCGACAACAGGATACACCGAGCTTCATACTACTTGTGGTTGATGTCAATGCAGGGCCATTTTCAGAGCTCTGGAGGGTTGTGTCTGATTTCCGAAGAGGACTTCACAGTACATGTTGTAAGGTGGTATGGTTAGACAAACCGACTGCACGTGTGATCAATCCGATAAGGCTCGATCCCGGTGATGAAGTTATGTTACAGCCTTTCCACGGTTCTCGTTTGCATCGAGTCATTAAACTTCTTCCTGAATTCGGAGCTACCTCGTCGCAGGAGGGTTATCCAGAAAGTTCAAAGCATGGTTATAACAAAGCAAGGTTGAGAAATTCTCAACATGGTGGAGAGATGCAAGAATATGGTAGCTCAAGCGATGAATGGTATGGTAAGAAAGGTTCCTCTTCCTCACCTACACTAGTCCCTACTCATGGTAGGGTGAAGTCAAAAATATCTCCGATTCACCAACACGGTGCCGAGTTGAGTAACGGGAAGCCGTTGTCCGGAAAACGAATCTTGATTGCCGAGGATAACCAAATGCTAAGCTTAATTGCTACAACTGCTGTTAGACAGCTTGGTGCTGATGTTGAGAATTGTGTAAATGGAAATGAAGCTGTAGAACTAGTTTGCAATGGTCTCAAAGCTCAGAGAAATGGTCTTCCTTATGACTATATATTAATGGATTGTCAGGTAATGTATATGATTTCCCACAACTGCAATAACTAGTAACTTCTGGTGGCTTGAGCTCCACCAATGCTTGATGAAACTAATTAGCTGTTTTGGTGTGTTTTTCCGATAGATGTTACCGATGAACGGCTACGAAGCGACCCGGAGGATTAGAACCGAGGAGAAAAGTTACGGTGTTCATATCCCGATCATCGCGCTAACTGCTCATACATCAGGTGAGGAGGCAGTGGAAGCTGGGATGGATGTTCACCTGGTTAAACCTTTGAAGTCAGATGAACTGATGGAAGTCATTGAAAAAATCCAGAAAAAGAACAATGGTTGATTGATCTTATGGTGTATGTTTATGTTAGGTATTGTACATGTACCGAGGCAATATGAGCAGCAAAGTTAATAACAGTGAATTTAGGCATTTCGGATCGGATCAGACGAATTTAGGCATACATTGTTTTTAGATCAGATCAAGTTGAGTTCCAAGTTTAAGGTTCTTAAGGTCGAATTCGGGGCAGGCAAATATCCGTCCTGCCCCACCCTGTAAAATTCTATTTTTCCTGCAAAACAAAGCTTGGAATGCAAGCAAATCTGTAAAATTCTGCAGCAAAGGATACAAGGGAATACGAAAACAGAAGTAAAAGGAAGTGGACCGAAGCAAGACGTAATGATTTTAATGTATATATGATATATCCATGACAGCCGAAAAGCGCATATGAAGTATATGTTGTTGTACATGAGCTATGACTCGTTTCAAAAAAAAATAACTTTTGCTAAGTCATACAATCAGAAACCCTCGGGTTGAATCAGATCATCTGATTACAAACACCGACTCGGTGTTTGCTAAGATGTGAGCAGTAGCCAATTGATCATGAATAACTTTAGGAACCGATATGAACCTTTCGTTTCCACCATTGAATCACGTCAAGAAAATTCAGTCTAAGCAACAATCAATCAGTGCCATTTACCATTTTCAGTTTTCAACTTCTAGAGGCTGATTGGATTCTGTTGCTTCCATTTTGCTAACTTGGCTTGTATAAGTCTGTCCAAAATTGGAGGCTCTAGAGGAATCGAGTCAAGACAACGCTCCGATGCAGCAACAATCGCCTACCAAAGAGAAATAATGCCCATATCTTCATTTTTGTTGCCAAAAGAAATATATAGCAAGACACATGGTAATTATAGGATATGGAAATATTAATGTTCGTAATGTTTCTACTACCTCGTCAAGTAAGAAGTCCACCGCCGCTTCATCTTCTACAGTCTCCTTCAAAGGAGTCCTTAAGAATTGAATATCCAGTTGAATCTGTTGGAAACCACTTCGGTTAAAGGTCTGGAGTCTGACAAATTCTTGTAAGCTTTTAAGGCAAAGTTTTACTATTGTTGTTACAACAGACTCCTGCAAGAGGGAAATTCGGGTCATTTTGCTTCAACAGAAGCACAAGCTATTTTCCACTAGCACATGTAATTCATAGGTCATACCTGTGTATATTCAACTTTAGTAAAAATTTCAACTTTTTGCTTAAACAATTTTGCTAGATGTGTTTCTAAGAGTTGGCTTCTGGCTCTCTGTGTATTCGACCTAATCATTTTATCATCACGTAATTGGTTACTCCGGGATGAGGCAGTGCTTCCATTGCTGTCGGAGCGCCGGTGCTTACGCGCAAGCCCTTGAGGTAAAATCTGCTTCACCTCACTTGTTGTTTCCTTCAACTAGTGCAAAGAAACTTGAGGTTAAGCACTATGCATCTTGAATGGACAGGAAAAGTTTATAGGGATGCTAACCTCTTGAAAAAACAAATCAACAAACATATGAACTTCTCTAGGTTCCTTGTGCTGCAAATATTAAAAAAATGTTGAAAAGTTTAATGTTGATCTATTTTCGTTGCAGGAATTTCTTTCAAAATGTAGAGCTACAGTACAACATACTAACCTTGAGCCAGTTTGGAGTTGTAAACCTCTTTCTTAACAGAGTAGATACCTTCTGAGTTCGCATATTTATATACTGCAAAATGGAACAAAATTAACTTATAAACAATGAGACAACAGGCTTTGCTTGAAAAAGGATAAAGATAAATAATAAAAATCATCAAAATTAAATTATGTGCTCCCTTGAGCCATGGCATCGCATAATCAATATTCTCACAGTTGCAATATAAGTCCTAAATTTTCAAAAGAAAAATGAATTCCTACATGATGCAGAAGCCTTTCACCAGCTGACCGAAATATTCGACATATCACCCCAGGAACAAAAGCAGGACCATTTTCATAGCTTCGAGCACCCCCACCAGAGAAGGAGTCAGCTATTTCCTGACAATTAAACATGAAAAATATGACAAAAACCCAAAGTAGGGGAAGTACTAGAACTATTCCACATTTTGAAATGGCTGTCAGCTGGAAAGATAAAATTATTAGGTGAAAACAAAAAGTTACCTCGGTAATTCTTGGGATGACTGTTTGTTCAATGAAAACGGAAAGTTGAGCCAACACCAGAACAAGACCAGCAAGAACTTTTTCCCCATGTGCTACTGTCAAACCTTGATCTTGACGGGATGAACTCTTTCGTCCCGAAAGCAAGAGAAAACGATCATAAAGAGCCCTAAAGAAGTCCTGAAATCCTTCTTGAACCCAATCAATTATGAAATCTCTCAATTGAACTAGCAACCCTAAGTCATCATCAAGAAGTTGGCGGAAATCCTGCAGTAAGCAAATAGATTAAAAGTGAAGTTCAAAGAATAGACTGCACTTACATTATAAATTATTATGCAAAAGAATAATGAAAATATAAAAGATACAAGTTCGGAACAGAAAAGTAACCCGGGGTAAAATAAACACCAATATATATGCATCCAAGAGAGAAATATGAGTTGTTTTTCCATGCATAAAACAAGAGTCTTCAGCATCTAATGAGTTACCAGTAAGACATCCATGCTGCCCTGGAGCACAGCTTTTTTGCTGGCTTCCAGAGCAACCTGCAAGAGGTGCTCCTCTGCTGCCTCTTTTGAACTAACATTTACTCTCAAGATGGCATCTGCAAATGGTACAGAATGAACTCAGACTTCTAAGGTAATTTTCATTCGATAAATCCACATCGATCAAAAAGAATCAAGTTTAATCAAATTTTAAAAGATCACGTAGAATAGCAACAGTTGAGTGGCCGATCATAAATATGATTTTGCTAAAGCTAGCTTTCCATTAATTATATTTTAGTTATAATTTAGTGAACCTGAACTTTTAAAAATTGAGAATAGATTAATGAGATTTCCTTGGACCACTATAAGGAAATGGGTAAAAGCAATAACATGCCCATCATTAGTAGATTTCAACTATTTTATTATATTCTGAGTGATTTGAAACTCCAAAAGTGTAAAAATATTTACAAAAGCATCAATTGCAAAAAAACCTGATATGTCCTGCAGAAGGTAATTAAATGTGCTGGCAACATGCTGTTTAAGAGCAATTTGGGCAGCCTGAGACCACATAGAGTATCATTAGATGGAGCATCATCCTCGGTACGAAAATAAAGTATATATTAACTCACAGATTACAGGATAACGAAATGAAAATATAGATAAAAATTACAATAGTTTCAAATTAAATTCAAGAAAGACCTGCAGAGAAAAAACAGGTAGAACAGCCTCACTTAACACTTCATCCATTAGAAGCACATCTGTCCAAATAGTCCCTGCAAAGGATTTGACAATCAATAAGAAAAAGGTTAAATAAATTAAAGTTTCAAATAAAAAGAAAATAAATAAATACTATAAATGAAAGCATTGTTTAAATAATTAAAAAAGAAATAAACAAATTTCAAACACACATGGGTATCAAGGATCGATTTTCTTGTGGACATAAAAAGCCTCAATTCTAGTTGAGACATATGCTCAACAAGTCATCAAGAGCACTCTCTTGTTTCTATCAAGTACAAAATGCTAGAGACATCTCCAAAAGGTTAAGGAAGATAATAAATTATATGACTTGCAACACTTGTAAAATATGTATTTGGAAACAAGGATAGAATTTTTTACTAATCATGTTTAACATTAGGAGAACCATTGCTGTAATCATGAAAAACAAGTGACAGAAACCAAATGCACACCACTTACGAAGAACACCCAGGAGATTGGCAGAAGAAGTCCGTCCCTTTACATATTGCTCAGTAGTTTCAAAGTGCCTAAAGAAAAGGTGGGCATGTGATTAAAATGATGTCATGCTTTGCATTCTAAGAAACAACAGAGTTACAACTTATAATGGGAAATCAAACTAAGCTGCTTACTTGACAATCAATTCTTGAGCAAGTTTAATTAGTTGCTCTTCTGAGTCAGGAAAAATTACTCGATAAGCACTGATAGCCTCTGCAAACCCACGGACAGAACCCTAATTTTAAAAATTGGAAACAGAAGTACTCGTCAGTCTATCTAGATGAAAGTTTTACTCCCTCCTTACTAAGTACTCCCCAAGCCTCTTTATATTTTAGGGGATGCTGAGAAGTCCTATCCAACAGGTCATATATAAAGATTTCTTTTTAAAAAAAAAAAAATAGTCTAGTTCATTACCTCATGAGCCGTAATATGAACCGAGTCAGAAAATTTTCCCTGTTTAGTATCATTAGATTCTGTGGATACATTCTCAATATCATTTGTTGTAAGCTGAAGGTCTCCAAGAGATTGCTCTAACTTCTCAATCAGTTTTACCTGTAAACTATCCACCTGCCCAAATACAGATAATCCTGAATATATGCCAAACAAATATTTGCCCCATGTTTTAAAGACTTCTAGCCATCAAAAGTTCAAATATTTTAACAAGACATGAGAGGTAAAAAGTGAAATTGTTTACATCCCTTTGTTGATGCATTTCATGCGGAGTAAAGCCATGCATGGTGCTTTAGTTTTTCATTTCCATTTTAACTTCCACAAAACCAGCTAGATATTCAATCTGAAAGTTGGAGTACAAACCGGAAAATCCAACTGCTTCAAAAGAACTGCTGCTTCAGCTCTAGCTTTAATGGATTCAGAATCTGAGAACAACTTTCCCTGGAAAGTTAATTTTCAGAAAAATATTAAAACCTTCTTTTTATCGGCAATAAATCACCATGCATGCATAAGTCAAGAATAGACATACCTGCAAGTTTTTTACTATTACAGCAATTGCTTCTTCAGATGCTTGTTTACAATCCTGGAATGATGATTCTCCATATGCCTGGTAAGAAAATCAATGGTGTGCGTTAAATATTTTGAATAGAAAATTTTGACATAAAAGCAAACTTACGTACAATGAAGAATTAAAATGGAAAATAGAAGAAAATGGACAAACCTTAAAAATTGGCATTGCTCCAGTGTAGAACTTGACAGCATCAACATATGCTTCTGATTCGATGCACTTTCCAAGTCTAGCGGGCAGATCATAAATGAACTGTTTTTCTCCGAACAAGATAACTTTTGAGTAATTAACAATTGTGTACATAAACAGTAAATAATTTAAGGGCATCCTACTTGAAATTTTTCAGCTGTAAAATCTAAAACCATGAATTTGCCATGGGAAGTAAGATCTACTTCTATAAAACATTGTATCACAATCGTTACATCTGGTTAACATGTTTTCAATTCAATCCTAATTCCTAGTGCTGCTGTCACATTACTCACAAATCACCAGGTAGATTTGACAGTCTTTAATACCTGAACTTTACGCAGAAGATTACGTGTTCGGTGCAACTTCTCTATATGTTCTCTCTTCTCAAAAAGAGAAGTGTTGACCCCATCACTTTTAGATTGCACTGACATTATCTGCAATTGTAGAAATGTAAAAAAAAAGGGGGGGGGGGGGGGGGGGGAATCTGCTTTGAGCAATTCCCTTTCCTTGTTTCTTCTTAATGCATATTCAAAAAATTCAACTAGAGCTGACATGAAAAACAATTCCAACACACCTTGTCAAGAAGCTGTTCCATATTTGCTTCCATGCCTACAATATTGGTTTTCATCCTGTTAAAAGCAAAGTTTCAGTACAACGCATTAGGGTTCTTAAACAGTGCTTGTCTAAGAACTTAATAGTCCGCTTAAATTGGTCGAACAAACAACAGTTGCTACTTGCTCCCACATTGAAAATCTTGCTGAATCAAAAGGAATAGCAGACGTTAACTTGTTAGTGATTAGAAGAATTGAAAGAAGTTACCGTTTGATTGCATCCGTGGCACTGATAAACTTGTTGTAGTTCTCGTAAACCAGCATTTGCAAGTCCGTATCGATATTCTTAATCTCCGCTGCCATTTCAACATGTCTCTGAAGAATCGATTCCAAATTCGACTTTTGTATCTACATTTCAATCCAATCCATGCTGTAAGGGATCAAATTAACTAAAAATCCAGCCTGAACCATAACTAACCTAATCTAAACCACGAATTTCATTCCGAACAGTTGATGTCTATAAATCTAGTAGTAGAATTCAGTTAAAGCTCAATCCATGATTCGACTTTTGTATCTACATTTCAATCCAATCCATGCTGTAAGGGATCAAATTAACTAAAAATCCAGCCTGAACCATAACTAACCTAATCTAAACCACGAATTTCATTCCGAACAGTTGATGTCTATAAATCTAGTAGTAGAATTCAGTTAAAGCTCAATCCATGATTCGACTTTTGTATCTACATTTCAATCCAATCCATGCTGTAAGGGATCAAATTAACTAAAAATCCAGCCTGAACCATAACTAACCTAATCTAAACCACGAATTTCATTCCGAACAGTTGATGTCTATAAATCTAGTAGTAGAATTCAGTTAAAGCTTAATCCATGATTCAGATCAAAAGTATTTCGAACTTACGAGAAGATTCATGTACTGATCGGCATCGAAAGAGGTGGTGTTGATAGCGTCTAAAGTGCCGGGGTTTGAAGGAGCGTTGTCTGTCGAAGAAGGATCTGGAGCGTAGAAGCTCGACAGCAGATCTCTCAT
Organism: Hibiscus tridactylites; assembly: GCA_958450335.1. Taxonomy (NCBI): domain Eukaryota; kingdom Viridiplantae; phylum Streptophyta; class Magnoliopsida; order Malvales; family Malvaceae; genus Hibiscus; species Hibiscus tridactylites. The sequence goes on from OY288269.1 coordinate 106,476,473, forward strand.
TCTCTTCGCCTTGTCGTCCAAAGGAAAATCATCCGTCTCCATTTTCTGCTCTTTCTACAATTGATTTGTTATCTGCGAATCAAAAAGTGATAGATTGTGATTTTAGATCGGGAAATGGTAATAAACTGAGTGAAATTTTCGCAGGCAGTGAAAATGAACGACTTGGCGTTGAAGTTTGAACTCACCGGCGTGGCTGCACGCTATTTTGCTGCACTGTCGACCATTAGATACGACGCAACTCGGAGACGGTAATTTGTCCAAAAGAACCCCAAAAGTCCCAAATTGCAAAAAAGACCTATTCGATTTTAAATTCTTCCATGCATATGTTGTGTATTCTATCTTTCTGTTTTTAGGGGTATATGTTTAATATAGGGTTTAAGATTTAGTTTAGATTTAGGTTTTATGGTTAAAATTTATGGTTTAGAACTTAGGTTTTAAGATTATAAATTTCGATTTTGCACGAACCAATTTGCCTCTGTTGGTAAGGGAACGGTTATTGTTCTTAGAGGTCATGTGCACGAGCACCAACAGCTGCAGCAGGATAATTGAGCTTGCATTGTCAAATGGTTGAGAGTATATTCAGAACAAATATTACTTATAATCAGGGACGAACCTAGTATTTTAGGTTAGGAGGGCGAACTTATAAAAAAATTAGAGGAAGCGAAAATAAATTTTTAATAGAAAATACATAGAAAAATTCTAATTTTTTTCTAAATCATATATGATTTTTAAAATTTTAGGGGCGGTTGCCTCCACCAGCACCCCTCGGTCCATCCCTGCTTATAATCACCTTAGCTTTCAAAAAAATTATAAATTTTAATTTTAATTTGTAAGGAGTAAATATGTAAATTTGTAAAACTATTCATTTAATTATCTATAGCAAGTGTTTTATTTATTTATTAGCATTTGGAAATAGAAATAAATAATAATTTGGGTTGAATTTAATTTGTATACTATCATTTTAGTAACTAAATAGTTTTAATTACTTTAATACAAGAAATTATGAATCCGTCTATTCACTAAAACTATTAATTGACAATGATGTGAATTGATAAAATAAACGGAAACGTGACATAAAAAAATATTATTTTAAATAATTATAAAGAAATGAATTTTTTTCAAAAGCATACACATTTATAAAATCACAACTTAAAGAAATGAATTTTTTTTATAGAATTATAAGATTCACTAATTCACCGAAAGACTAAAAATGCTCATATTATCTTATTTTGTATGAGTTCGAGTTTTGTGTTCGTTAATTGAGATATTTGTTAATTGGCTAATAATGATAATGATCGATAATTTCAAATATCAAATAGATGTAAAATTTCTTTAAGTATAAAAAATAAAATTTGATAACTTTAGAGGATTTTTTAAATGAATGTTTCATTTAACCATTTGCACAAAATAATTTATTCTTAACATTTTATTCATTTTACTAACATTGTTAATATATATGTTTTTAAATGAAATCTTGTGATAATATATGGTTTTTCTAAACCATAATTTTGTGTACACATGCATACAAAACTTATGTACATGTTTTATTCATTTACACAAAATATTTCATTTAGAGTATTTTTAGCATTTTTAATGTCGCCCATGATAATATATGTTTTCCATAAACCATAATTTTATGTATTTTTTAAACAAAATTGTTTAAATTAATATTTCCTAAAGAGTAACATTTTCTTAAGCTCAAAAGGTTTTTTAAGGATTTATATACAATACACTAGCGGTGAAAACTTTTAATTTCCACAAGTGTCTTAGTTTTAGGGCTTAGAGACTCGGCTTAGGGTGTAGGGTTTAGGTGCATTCTTTAGAATTCAGGGCTTAAGCTTTTGATTTACGGTTTAAGTTTTAGAGTAATTTGTTGAGGACTTAAATTTTAACTCATATACCTTAAATTATAACATTAAACCCTAAATTCTATTCGCAGCCACTAATTTCTAAACTATTGAACTTTACACCCGAAAATAAATCTCTAAACCTTAAAACTAAGACATTCTAGTGTATCAAATATTTTTTTTAAATGTGAATGATTATTGAAATAAATAACCTCATTATGTAAAAGAAATAGTAGATTGATCAAATCTATATTTTTTTCAGTTAAGCTAATTGTTTTTTTATTAAATAGTGAAGTATTACATTTTTATACCGAGATTCGAACTCATACAAAATGAGACAAAATAAATATCTTTAGCCATCATGCCAATCAATAAATCTCTAAACTAATTGTCTTTTTACTCTATTTATTTTGAGTTTTTAATTTTAAAATCAAATAAATTAACATGTGTCATATACATATGTCTATTTAACGATTCAAACAGAAATTATTCTCATTGAGTTAAATAGGACAATAAAAGCAACAAATACCTAGAAATCCAAACTCAAACACCTAATAAGTTTAATTTTTTTTTTTGATAAAGAAGATCTAATACAACCTACTGATGTAAGCCAACTCCTTGAGCATCAAGGAGAACCAGTGCAGCAGCCTCCATTGGAGGTTCCTCGAGCAAACGAGCACCAATCGGACTCCCACGTGCCATCCTCGCCAATGCATCCGCAACCTTGTTCACGCTTCTCCGGACATGTCAGACCGTCACATCCCACTGATAAGCCATAACTCGACGAATTACCTGCAAAAGTGCAGAGCCTTGCAAAGCCGATAATCTCCCTTGGAGGATTCGCAAAACCTCCATATTATCCGTTTCCAATTCAATCCGACGAAAGCCTTTCGACCATGCCAAATGCAGCCCATCATGCGCTGCCCACAGTTCCGCTGCTAGCACCGAGCACACGCCTAGGCTTCGCGTACAACTGGCTAACCAGCCACCGTCAGAGCCCCTCACAGCCACTCCTGTTGCAGCCGATCCATCCACCGTACTTACAGCAGCATACACATTAACTTTGACACATCCTCCAACCGGTGGCTTCCAAGGCTCCTCCGTCAAGATCCGAGATGGATGAGGAACCACCCTTAATGCATTCGCAAGCGTAATTTCTTCCACAAAGCGATAGCACTGCTCAATGAAATTCCCACCTTCCACGAAAGACGCATCCATAACCATGCTACATTGACGCTTCCACAAACGCCAACAAACCACAACAAAACAAGTCTGCCAATCAGGACGGAACGAATTAATTCCAGCATTGGTAATATTACTAATTAGCCAAGCAGCACGGTCCCTCTGCATAAAACGAAGAAACTCGCTGGCCGGTAATATCCTCGCCCACACGGTGCGAGCTTTAGGGCAGTCCCTCAGCACGTGTACAATATCCTCATCCGCGCCACCACAGATACGACATAAACTTGAGGTTGCTAAGTGCCGTCGGGCTCTTTCCGCGTTTGTCAGTAGTCTACCTCGCAAGGCTAACCAAACAAAGACACGAATCCTTTGGGGAACTTGAATTTCCAAACTGCTTTCCAACTCAAAATTGATCCAACAGAATTGGGCGAAGTCAGTGCCTTATATGCTGATTTCGTCGAAAATAGCCGAGATTCCTCACCCTTCCAACCGACTGTATCACTGCCTGCATCACAGAAGGGCGGGCACACAGCCGCGATATGCGGTAGAATGCTTTGAGGGAGCGCCTGCAGAAGGTACTCCCAGTTCCACTGTCCGTTCGCGGCAACAACGTCACACACCTTCAGCAGCGCCGGGGGGATTCATGGATGTTCAGACTAGCTAAAGGCATAGGTAGGTTCAACCAATTATCATACCAAAAGTCCGTCATCGCACCATCGTTAATGTTCCAACAAATATTGCCACAAACATCATCCCACACATGGGATAAACCTTGCCAAAGTCGGGAGCAATTACTTCTTCGTAATGTTTGCGGAATTTCTGCACCCCAACCATATTTGTTTTTAATAGCCTTCACCCACAGTTTGTCTTCGTTAGATACAAGTTGGAATCCAATCTTCATAATCAACGCCTTGTTCTGAATATGCATATCCCGAAATCCAAGTCCTCCTCCTTCAATCGGTTGCTTCAAATCCTCCCAACTAACAAGAGGAACACCACGGTTACTAGCTCCATTACCCCACACAAAACACCGTATCAATTTTTCTAGTTCCATGCAGAAACCTTTAGGAAGCCACATAGATTGCATGGCATATGTTGGGATTGCCTGCAGAACTGACTTCGCCAACATAATCCGCCCTGCAAGCGAAAGTGAACGTGCCGCCCAACCAGTGAGATGGCCCCGTACCTTTTCAAGCAAATAAACATACGTACTCTTGGTGACCTTTGAATGTAGGAGCGGTACACCAAGGTACTTCCCAAGGTCCTGGACCTCCTCAAATCCTAGACCCGTACCAATCCTCTCCCGCAAATGTGTCGAAGTGTTGTTTGAGAAGCAAATTTGTGTTTTAGCAACACTCACCCTATGCCCAGAAACACGGAAAAAGTCGTCCAACACCCTATGTAGCACAACCATTTGATCCAGAGATGCTTCCAAGAATAGCACAAGGTCATCCGCAAAGAAAAGATGCGAGATGTCCGGGCCATTATGAGCTAGCCGAATCGGCTTCCAATGACCCTCCTCAACACATTGGGATATTGATTGCGACAGTCGATCCATACACAGAACAAAAATATACGGGGATAGGGGATCTCCCTGTCTTATCACACGCGAAGGTTTAAAGCTCTCCGATGACTCTCCATTCCAAATAATCTGCATCGAAACCGACCGGATACAGGTCATAATGCGATCAATGAGATCGTTAGGCATGCCAGTTAACTCAAGTGTTTCCTGGATAAAATCCCATTCTAGTCGGTCGTAAGCTTTTTCGAGGTCTACCTTTAGAGCCATCCACGCTTTACGGCCTTTCTTAACACTCATGGAATGAATTACCTCATGTGCTAGGATAATATTATCCGTTATCTGCCTTCCCGGAACAAAGCTCGCCTGGTTTGGTGCAATCCACTTAGGCAGAAAAGGTTTAATACGATCAACAATGACTTTAGAAACAACCTTGTACGCCACATTACAGAGACTAATAAGGTGGAATTGGTTAATTCTTGTAGGGTTCTCCACTTTCGGAATTAGCACAAGCAATGTCCTATTCAACCATTCATCCAAATGACCATCCTCCAAAAAATTGGATATCGTGCGAACCAAGGTCGGTCCCACTATACTCCAATTCCGCTGGTAGAAAAGAACTGGGAGCCCATTGCAACCCGGCGCCTTCAACGGCTCCATATTGAATACAATATTTCGAACCTCTTCCGATAACACAGGGAGTAACATAGATTGCAATTCAGCCGGCTCAAAGCAATGGAACCCATTGCGTGTATGGACATCAACACGATTTCTTGGCTCATCCGTAAACAGCTCTTGGAAAAAGAGCAAGGCGTGCTGTTGTAATAACACTGAGTCATCACACCAATTTCCGTCCAAAATTTCCAGCATGCGGACCGTGTTCCTCCTTCTTCGAATCATCGCACAAGCATGAAAGTAAGATGTGTTTCGATCCCCATCGCTTATCCACCTCACACGTGATTTCTGATGCCACAACTTCTCCTCTTGCACTAGAATCGTTTCAAGCTCGGATTTAAGGGAGTCTTCCAAATTCAATAGAAAAGGAGATTCTCTTTGCTCAAGTGCTTTCTCAATACCTTTTAACCGTGCCAAAATTTGTTTCTTTCGCTTGCCAATATGCCCAAAGGTGGAGGAGTTCCATGCACTACTTTCCACCTAAAACCTTGCGACATTGGACTCGAGAGTCTCCATCCCCGACCAAGTAGCTTCCAATAGCCGCGAGAAATCTAAGTGATCAAGCCACGGGGCTAGAAAACGATAAGGCCTATTCCCAACACTATCCGAGGCCTCCTTAGTATCAAGCAAAATAGGACGGTGATCCGACCCCAGTCGTTGCAAATGTAACACTTCCGAATTCGCAAACACCTCAAACCATTCCTTATTACAGAGATAGCGATCAAGCCGTTGCGACAAATCCCCTCGCTTCCAAGTAAATTTAGGACCACTGAATCCCATATCAATTAGCCCACTATCAAAGATGAAATTAGCAAAATGCTGGCATACCCCAGACCGACGTTGAGAACCACCACAACGTTCAGAATTATCCGCAGTAACATTCAAATCACCACCAATGCCCAAGCCTTACAAACCCCCGGGTCTAGCGCTTTCAAGTGCCACCATAGATCGCGACGCTTTAAAACACAGGGGCTCGCGTAAACAAATGTAAAAAAGAAGGTCTTCTTCAAGGTCGGTATGGTACAAAATGCATAAACAAATTGCGAAGACACTGCCACCACATCAACCTCAACCGATGAATTTCACATAATCCAAATCCCACCGGAAAAACCCTCAGCTTCAACTCGATAGGACGACTCAAAACCCGAGCGACGAATGAATCTATCTGCCTTATCCCCTCCAATCCGAGGTTCAAAGACAGCAAAAATATCTGGGCGCTTATTACGCACATGCATCCTGAAGTAACGGTTAAAGGCAGGGTCTAGAGCACCCTGGGAATTCCACATAATAAACTTAACCATTAAAATGACAAAAAGAGAGGTAGGTTACCGAATTCTATTCCTGCATGACAGCAGGCTCATCAGCCGATGTACCCCCTTCCTTATCCGACACCACTACCAACTTGCTCGAGCTATCAAGAACTCCTTAGGCATGGTCAAGTTCTGAAGATAACGACGTAACCAACTCATGAAGTGCCGGTTGTGAAGATTGTTTGCTAGACCCACTTACACTAGTAGAAACAAGTGAGTTTTATATGTTTTATAAAATTTTACAATTGATATTTTAATAATTCGATTATTGAATTTTATATTTTATTCATATAGATCATATCAAATTTGAGTAAATTTAAAACATTTAACTAATTAAATCACGTTTGGCAATTAGCAGATAACGAATAACTGATTACATTAACTGATTTAATTAGCGGATAACGAATAACTGATTGCATTAATTGATTTAATTAGCGGATTGTATTAGATGATTGTATAAGAGTGTCTGGTAAAATTAACTGGTAGCTGGTAGCTGTTTGATTATTTAAACAAGCAAAATGACATATAAAGACATGATTATATTCAACACTTATTTGAATAGTTTATTAGTTATCAATATTTTATATATATTAATATTAATTAAATTATGAAAAATAATTTTTAATATAAAATTACTAATCATATTTGAATGATCTATATATTAATTTATTATTTATATAATTATTTTTATACAATTTAATTAATTATTAAATTTAAACACAAATATAAATTTGTGATAATAAATAGAAAAAAAGAAAAAATATTAATTTACAAATGTCACAATGTAAATACGTAAGGTTGAATAATTAAAATAGAGTAAAATGATCTTTATAATTCTTATATCAAAACCTCTAATTTCAAAAACCTCATATTAATATCTTTTTCACAATTACAAGTTTCACCCAATCCTTTATTTCAATCATCTTTTTATTAAACATCCAAATTAACGAATTTGACCGATCGAACTTCTAATTTTGACTCAAACCTCTCTTTACCAAACATGATTTTAATTTAAAAAAAATATTTAAACAAAATACTTATACTGTAATTAAATTTAAGGTAATCAAATAATTAAAACAACATAAATAAATATCTTTGACTAAAAGTAAAATCATTAACCAAACTGTAAAGAAACGCGTTGGATTCCTAGTTGGCGTCACTGAACGCCAGCGGTAACACCGCGCAGTTTCCCGATAAAAAAACAGTTCAAATACCTTAAATACCCCTCCACCTCCACTATTATTACATTTTCCAGTCTCCCCCTTCGCCTATAAAACCAGACCTCCGTCCTCCATTTAAGACCTTCCTTCGCCTTTACACAGCTCGCGTTGTCCTGTGCTCTCCATTTCTTGTTCCTCAAAGCAGCTAAGTTTTCTTAATTTTTCTTTTTATTTTCTTCGAGTCTTTTCTCTTTTATTTTTTTCTTTTTTATTCCGGAGATCTGGTTAAGATTTAGGGATTTTTTTAGGGTTTCGTCTTTGTTAGTTCTCGATCGGTTCTGATCTTTGAATTAGAACAATTCCGATGATGTTAGGTTATTAATGAGCTACGCTATCCCTATGCATCGAATCCATATTCTTCACTCGTTCTCCGTCGTCTTCCTTTACTGGTTCTACGTTTTCTCATGGATTCTCGTCTAAAGCTAACCCCCTAGTTAATTTATCTGACTTTTGTGAAATTTAGATTCCTAATTTTCATTTAATTTATTAATTCATATTAAATACTATATCGGAAAGTTTCCCCTGAGATGGGAACTGTGCAAAAGCCGGCGAGTTCCTCCGATTCCGACCCTAACATCGATGATAAAAAAAGGAAGAGGATGCTATCGAACCGTGAATCGGCTCGCCGATCACGTGCGAAGAAACAGAAGCAGCTGGAAGATTTGCTTAACGAAGCAAGCGCATTGCAGAAAGAGAACAATCAGTTCACCGAAAAGATCAAGGTCACCACCGAGCGATTCATGGAGATGGAATCTTCCAACAACGTGTTGAGAGCTCGAGTAATGGAATTGACCGACAGAGTGAACTCCCTGAACATGCTGCTAGAGCAGCTTGCGGGAGAAGGCGGCGGGTACGCCGTCGATATCCCCGAGTTCACGGATACTCTGATGCAGCCGTGGCAGACCCCCTTTCCGCTAATTCCGATAATGGCGTCGGCCGATGTGATCGATTTTTGATGGATGGACTCTTCTTCCTTGTTGGGGTCGGTTAATGATGTTAGATTTGTAATTGTTTGTGGTGCATTTTGGGTTATGTATATTTAATTTGGAGTTTGTTGAATGCGGATGTTGGATTTGCAGAAACCCTATGGAAAGTTTAGTTTCCAAATTCAATAATTGCTGTTTATTATTATCAATTTTCTTTGGGGTTACTTTTTATTTTGATTCATGAACTTCATTACATTATTAGTAGATGAAAATTTTGTTTTATACCAACTTTAGATTTGTTTGTGCATTGTGTTAAAATCTAAATCTATTATAAACTATAATATATAATTAAGTGATCAGTTATGTTATAGGATCATATATATTAAAGTGTTATGAAAATAAAATAGAGATATGATAATATAAATACTTAAAAAACTTTATAATTTGAATGATCTAAAGGTAATTATACGGTAGTATTTGTTTATATATATTCTCTAACACTTTTTTTAACCCTTTTGACAATGCACATAGTACTATGTAGATAAAGCAGACTGAACCCGTGTCTCAATGTAATCATCTTTAAACCATTAAAAAAATTATAATTTGATATGACAAATTCTAAATGGATTTATATCTAATATATTGGCGGTAAAAACTTTTAGTTTTTATGAGCGTCTTGGTTTTAGGGTTTAAAGAGCTAGTTTATGGTGTAAGATTTAGGGGTTTAGGTGTAAGGTTTTAGAATTTAGGGGCAATGGTTAGAATTTAAGAGTTAGGGTTATGATTTAGAGTTTAGAGGTTGGGGTTTAGGTTTTAGTGTAATATGTTGAAGATTTACGTTTTCATCTATTTATTCTAAATTCTAACCTTAAACTCTAAATTCTCCCTAAATTTTAAACTAGTAACATAACTCCTAAACTTTACACTCTAAATTGAGTCCCAATACCCTAAAATTAAGGCGTTTATAGAAACTTTTAGTTTTCACCGCCAGTGTATCGAACAATTATCTATTCTATATTAGATTTTATATAAATTATAGTGTAATTATTCTACACACAAGCGATTGTGAATTTTTTTTTTACACAAACCCCTTAGTTTTAGGCGTTAGAGATTTTATTTAGGGTTTAAAGTTTAGTGGTTTAAGTGTAATAGTTTTGAATTTATGGGCTGTTAATAGAATTTTGAGTTTAGTGTTAAAATTTAGGATTTATAGGTTAAAACCTAAATCCCTGCCCATATTACCCTGAACCCTAAATTATAACCTTAAACCATAAATTCTAAACTCTAATAGCAAAACCTATAAACTTTAAACCCTAAAAATGAAACGCTTGTGAAAATAAAAAGTGTATGCGATAACAATCCTAAATTATAAACCACAACTCCAATAGTCAAATTCTATACTTCTTTTTTTTTATTATCAAAGTTTAATTATGAAGTAATATTTTTGTCTAAATTAAATTACTAATAAAAAGTGTTAATCATTGCTCTGCTTTATTGAAGAAAAAAAAATAGAACGTATCTATCAGGAGAGATGTCTCCAATGTAATAATACCGATTCTTTCTAAACTTCAATTTTGGATTCTATCTACCACAGAATTCATACCACTTACGCTACCAAAGATATGATTTTAATTCACTCGTTTTTTTCCATTCACAAATACATAAATAAACAAAATGATAAAGTTTGTGTCTAGTTAATATCTGTTGTTGATAAATTTCATAAATTTTAATAAACTATATAGATAAATTATGAATTTGTCCTCTAATTTTATAAAATTATATAAATTTTTTAAACTCTCAATCCTCGTTCCGTCTCTGCCAACACCAATACGAGCCGAGAAACCATGCCGGCAAAACAAAGCAACAACGAAGCTTAAAAAATAACCTACGTTGGCACACCAAACATAAGCAAGAACACAGATATATTAAATTCAACATAAAAACTATCTAAAAATTCCCAACAATTTCATAATTTCAAAATAAAACTAAACAAGCATTTCAATTATCATAAGTGCGGCACTCATCAGTCTCCGGGTTCTCTTTGCAGTAATTCTCCAAAGGATCATCATCTTTCTTCTTGTCCCTAGCATGGCTAGCTGCCGCACTGAGCTCTTCCACCTCGTCCCAAGCCGCCACGCACTCTCCGCTCGCCGGATCATCCGAGCACGCCTCCTCCGCATCCTTGATGCTTTTCTCCACCTTATCTGATATCCTATCGGGTGCAGCCCTCACTGGTCTGATTCCCTGCACCCCTTTGGACCCCAATTGGGACACCCTTTTCCAACATGGGACCTTGACGGTGCCGCCCTTTGCGAACTCCGGTACGACGACTCTCGGGGTCACGAGGTTAACACTAGACAAGGCTGCCATTGTTACTTCTTGGTGTGGTTCGAAGTGCAATGTTTATGTAAATATAACAGTAAGGTTTTTAATAGGAAACTGATATGTAATGCTTAGGGAACACAAATTTCTTATCATCTTGGGACCAATAAGACGGAGAAAACTGGAGATATTTAATGGGAATATATATTTCATTTCTTAACGTTTTATGGGCAGATTTTGTTTGGAATATTTGTTAACCACTCATAGGAAATTAGGAATATTAGAGATATACGAGTCTAGATTGCTTACAAAGTTACAATGCTGTGTCATTAGAATGTTGACATTTATTCTAATAATATATCAAACGTGAAGGATTGAAATATCCTTGAGAAGCGTGAGTTATGGGGTGATAACGAGTCGAGCTGAGCTCGAGCTTAGCCAGGCTCGGGCTCAGTTCGGGCTCGAAACTCGTCGAGCTCGAAATTTTAGGCTCGAGTTCGACTCGAAAATAATATTATTGGGCTCGGCTCGAAATAAAAAAATTTGTTATAGTTTTTTATAAAAGATTCGTTAAAAATCTATTTCATAACCAACACTAAAACAAAATTCAATGGCCGGAAAAGAAGTGTCAAAAATTAGATTAATCCAAATAATCAATAAATATTCTTATAATACAAACACATAATTAAAGAAAATACAAAATTAAACAACAACCAACTAAAGAAAGAAAATACAAACACATAATTTATTTTAGTGCATATGTAGATTCCAAGACTGTTCACGAGCTTTTCGAGTCGTGCCTAGGTAGGCTCGACTCGACTTGTTAAGGTTTCGAGCTGAGCCCGAGTCCAATCAAACTCACTCAAACGGAACTTTTACCGAGCTTTGACCGAGCCGAACTCGAGTAGCTCACGAGCCGGTCAAACTCATTATCACCCCTAAGCGTGACACCATAATATCTCCACTAGCAAAGGGACATGACTTCATGGACAGTGACATGGTGTCGGTGTCGTATTTTCTATTTTTCTTTTCTTGTATTTAGGTTAGATATTTGTTAAGGTCGTTGATTTATTTCCGTTTTCTTTTTTGTATGGAGTGGGTAAGATTGAGTACTCGACCAAATTGTTTATAATTGGTCTCGGTTTCAGTAACCACCAATTCTTGAAACTTGAAATCAGTTTCAGTTCCAGTCAGACCGAGTCTAAGATTTTAAGAATCGGTCTTGGTACTATTGGAAATCGGTACCAGTACCAGGTACCCAGTCAATTAGTCTATTTTTAATAAAAATTGAGCAGCATGGAAAAAAATTTCAACCATCAATAATAATATTAAATAACAAAATTAGAATATTGTATGCTTGAAGATTGAAGTCTTAAAACGAGTCATACTCATAATATTCATACATAAAAGAGAGAGAATAAACTAAAGAACTATATCTATTGCAAGCAAGACCACTAGAAAGTTCAATAAAAAAAAAATAAAGAAGCGCCTTCAATTGTTTCCAACCTCTTTAATACCATTAGTACTAGACCAGTACCACGTACCCGGTACTAGTCTCGGTCCCATTGGATACCCACCGGGTACTAGGTCCAAAATATCAAGATCCAGCTCTAGTCCCAGCGCAATCAGAACTTAAATTTTGGATCCAATCTCGGTCTCACCGAACTAATTCCGAGCAAAAATCTATCGGATTCGACTAGGTCCGGGATCGAGTAATCGAGTTTTTTGCTTTCTCTAGTCAATACTATTAGAATTATTGTTTACTTATATAATATCTAGGTAAAAGAGATATAAATTGAAAGTAAATAATTTAAATTATTATTTTATTTAGTTTTAATTATAAAAGTATTATTTATGTCAAAAAAAATATTAGTATAAAAAAAACTAAGATGAGACCAAATGAGGACTGAGGTGCGAGGTAACAAGAGTACACTCCATTGCAGCAGATAACAAACTCTGATAATAAAAAAAATCCTCAGATTCCTTTTGGGCTGCAACTTATATATATTTTTTTCACTATACAAAAATAAATCTTTTTTTTTTTCCAAAAAAAAAATATAATTGGGAACTTCAACTTTTAGTCGCATCAAAAAATTAAAAAAATGATTCGACTTTACAAAGTTTATCATCGCTTCTCTCCTTTCACTTCTTGTTGTTGCGTCGTTCATCCTTTTTCTCTCGGCAACGCTCGATTCCCTTCCTCCTCCCTCCGGTCACCCGGCCACCTGAGAACTCATTCTAGAAGTCTCTTCAAACCGGCCATGACCGCCTCCCGGTTCAACCGCCTCGTCCCTGTCAACTCGGCTCTCGCTGAAGACAGCAGCACCGCCGGCAATGGTTCCGTTACTTTCACTGAAGAAGACGACGGTACTTTTTTGTTGCACTTCCGGGAATTTAGCTTCTTTTCTTGCTGAAATTTTATATTTTTTAATTTCAGTTTTAAGTTAGTTGCTTTAAAAAGTTTCAATTCTGAATTTGATTTAGAGAATGATGCAATCGGAGTTAAATATCGTGTCCCGCCGCCGGAAATTCGAGATATCGTTGACGCTCCGCCGCTTCCCGCGCTTTCATTCTCGCCATTTAGGGATAAAATCCTGTTTCTCAAGCGGAGATCTTTGCCTCCACTGGCGGAACTAGCGAGACCTGAGGAAAAACTTGCCGGTATTCGAATTGATGGGAAATGCAACACCAGGAGCCGGATGTCTTTCTACACTGGCATCGGAATCCATCAGTTGATGCCTGATGGCTCGTTGGGACCTGAGAAGGAGGTTAGTGGACTCCCTGATGGTGCTAAGATTAATTTTGTTAGTTGGTCAAGTGATGGTAAGCATTTGGCATTTAGTGTTCGTTTTGAGGAAGATGAGAGTAGTTCTGGTAAGCTTAGAGTGTGGGTTGCCGATGTCATGACCGGAACAGCTAGGCCGCTGTTTCAGTCACAGGATATTTATCTCAATGCAGTGTTTGATAATTATGTTTGGGTGGATAACTCCACCCTTTTGGTTTGTACTATTCCTTTGTCTCGTGGAGACCCACCAAAGAAACCTTTGGTTCCTTCTGGCCCGAAGATTCAATCGAATGAGCAGAAATCTGTCATTCAAGTTAGAACGTACCAGGATTTGCTGAAGGATGAGTATGATGAGGATTTATTTGATTACTATGCCACTTCTCAACTTGTTTTGGCGTCCCTGGATGGCACGGTGAAGGAGGTTGGTTCACCGGCTGTTTACACATCTATGGATCCTTCCCCCGATGAGAAGTACATTTTAATTAGTTCGATGCATAGGCCATATTCCTTTATTGTACCATGTGGAAGGTTCCCCAAGAAAGTGGATGTGTGGACAGCTGATGGGAAATTTGTTAGAGAACTCTGCGACTTGCCTCTTGCAGAGAACATTCCTATTGCATTCAATAGTGTGCGAAAAGGGATGAGGTCAATCAATTGGAGAGCAGATAAGCCTTCAACTTTATACTGGTATGTATCGGTATTATTTACCCACTTATGCATTTGTAAAGATGAAATTAACTGTAATTAGATGGGACTATAGATGATCAGTCTTTTAAGTATTTTATGGAGTGGGTGCTAGACTTTCCTGAAATAATGAAAGCATGAAAGATTCTGGGTGTTATTGTGTAACCAACATGAACGGTTTTGATTTAACCCCTCCCTTCAGCTATAGAATATAATGTAAGCTTTTCATCATGAAGTTTCTGTATGTAATTCTTGTTCCCTGACTCTGTTGAAGTTTTTAGGGCAGAGACACAAGATGAAGGTGATGCAAAAGTGGAAGTTTCGCCACGTGATATAATTTATACACAGTCTGCAGAGCCGCAAGAGGGTGAACAGCCAGAAATCTTACACAAACTTGATCTTCGCTATGGGTAGGTTTACATGTTAGTTTTTATTTTTATTTTTAAATTTATCTTCACATGTTTCTTTCTATTGATTTAAATTGATGAGTATAGCTGCTAATGAATCTATGTTTGACCACCATCCCTTGGTTTTCATTTCACTCCCTAACAGTGAGATCTTTGGAGTTCTCCAGTAAATGTTGGGATAAAGGTTTTCCTTAGCACGCATCTATATAGCATAACTGCCATGTATGCATCATCTTTACTCTATGGTTGATGGCAACGGGATTGATCAGATTATTAAGTGTTGAGTAGTTCATCAAGTCGTGCTTGCTGGAAATAAATTTCAAATATCATGCAGACTGCAGAAGCCAATGGCCAGCTACTGTTTTGTTTGAAAATCCCAGTGAAGTTTTAATGATGTTATCTAATACGTGTGATTCTTCATTTTGGCAGAGGGATTTCATGGTGTGATGATTCACTGGCTCTGGTCTATGAGTCATGGTACAAGACACGTCGAACAAGAACCTGGGTTATATCTCCTGGATCAAAAGATGTGAGTCCACGCATACTCTTTGATAGGTCATCTGAGGATGTGTACTCTGATCCTGGTTCTCCAATGCTGAGGAGAACACCTGCTGCGACTTATGTGATAGCTAAGCTAAGGAAAGAAAATGATGACGGAACTTATGTTTTGCTGAATGGAAGTGGTGCTACACCAGAGGGGAACATCCCCTTCCTTGATTTGTTTGACATGTAAGTGTTTAAGAATTAACCATTTTTTGGCGTGTGTTTGTGTTGTGGGGTCTATTGATGGCATTCTGATCTTGATCAAATTCTTCCAGAAATACTGGCAGTAAAGAGCGAATATGGGAGAGTGACAAAGAAAAGTATTATGAGAGTGTTGTTGCTTTGATGTCGGATCAGAAAGAAGGGGATATACACCTTAATGACCTGAAGATTCTTACTTCTAAAGAGTCAAAAACTGAGAATACCCAATATTACATTCAAAGTTGGCCAGATAGGAAATCATGTCAGATCACAGACTTCCCTCATCCATATCCGCAGTTGGCAACATTGCAGAAAGAGATGATTAGGTACCAGAGGAAGGATGGGGTTCAACTTACTGCAACATTGTACTTGCCACCCGGCTATGATCCATCAAAAGACGGCCCTCTTCCATGTCTGGTTTGGTCTTACCCGGGGGAATTTAAAAGTAAAGATGCAGCCGGACAAGTTCGCGGTTCTCCTAATGAGTTTGCAGGCATAGGTCCAACATCAGCTCTCCTTTGGCTTGCTAGAAGGCATGAAATTATTCTTTTCATATTGCTAATACTAGTTATGTTTTTTTTTCTTTCTTTCTTTTTACTTTCCCCTCCATTGTTTTTTTTTTCTTTTCAGCTGGGTGCCGCTAGACTAAATTATGGTTACTCATATTTTCCACTTTGCAGATTTGCTATCTTATCTGGGCCAACAATCCCAATAATTGGTGAAGGGAATGAAGAAGCCAATGATAGGTAAAACAACTACTTGTATGATTAATGTACAAGTTTTTGTATGTCTGTGTGTGTATATATATATCCCATCCCATCACTATCTGTGTAGGTATGTAGAGCAACTGGTTTCAAGTGCAGAGGCCGCTGTTGAGGAAGTTATCCGACGTGGAGTGCGTTTCTTCTTTCCCATATATATCATATCCGAGTTGCAGCATGCTGATTATAATTTCTGACTTGAGCTTTTCTGATGCTGTATGTGTTTAGGTAGCTCATCCTAACAAAATTGCAGTAGGGGGACATTCGTATGGAGCATTCATGACTGCGAACCTTCTAGCACACGCTCCTCACCTTTTCTCTTGTGGGATTGCTCGGTCTGGAGCTTACAACAGAACCCTTACACCTTTTGGTTTTCAGGTATTCCTATTCCTATTCTTTCTTCTCTTCATTTCTCTTCCGATGGATTTATGGCTTCCGACATCTCATTGACGCAGAATGAGGATAGAACGCTTTGGGAGGCAACTAATACCTATGTAGAGATGAGCCCATTCATGTCTGCAAATAAAATCAAGAAGCCTATCTTGCTTATCCATGGAGAAGAAGACAACAACCCCGGAACACTAACCATGCAGGTATATGGCTTTCCACACCCTCGTTTGTGCCCCTTGTTTAATGTTCTCCCAGATTTATCAATCGCCCACGGAGTAATTCACTAATAAAGTTTATTTGCTCCCCAATTATCAATTTATTGAATCATGCTTTGTTGGACTTATCATAATTTTTTGTTTGCTTGGCAAATTCATACGATGCCAGTCGGATCGTTTCTTCAATGCTCTGAAGGGTCATGGAGCTCTTTGCCGCCTTGTCATTCTACCCTTCGAGAGCCATGGCTATGCTGCTAGAGAAAGCATCATGCATGTCCTCTGGGAAACTGATAGATGGCTCCAAAAGCATTGTGTGTCGAACACTTCTGAAGTGAGTCCGGATATTGATGCAAGCAAAGATGTAGGGGGCAAGGAAGTTACAGATTCCGAAAACAAAGCAGTTGCTGCCAGTGGAGGAGGTGGTGCAGAGCTGGCAGATGATTTTGAAAGCGGGCAGTTCCATTCCAAGCCGAGGTCATTAATGTGGTAACTTACTAGTTCTTATGTTCTTTCCCGTTCTTTATTTTTACTACGGTTAATTGATCAACAGATTCTCTCACTTACGACTCTCGCTGATTACGTGTATGTACATTGTAGATTACATTTCTGAGCTCTGGCCCGGGGACTTAAATTGGACTGATGACGATTGGTACCAAGACTGCAAACGCTGCAATTTCAACTCATACTTGCATAGTCCTAGTCTCCTAGACGATTACTATCGGCATCATATACTACTGCAACCCCAGAATGGCATTTGGTTCGAATGTTTAAAGCACAGGTATCCCGGCACACGGCTTATGTGATCTGAAACCGTGTAAAACATGGCGCTCATTTCGAATCTTCCCCAACTCATTGTTAGTTCTATCAAAACAAGTTAAACGATAGTTCAGTTTACGAAACTCGAAATTCAGAATTGTGGGGGTCTCGAGCAAACTGTGACAAGTTGCTACCACATTTTTATTACTCCTTTTAACTTTGGTCGATTGTTTAGGTTGGAAAACGATTCGGATGCTCGGGCAATACGTCGAATATGCTTGTTGTTATTGTGTTTATCTCCATTGTCACCAGAAATAAAAGCTTTCACAAACTTATCGATGTGGCTAAGAAAAAACAGCAACAAATCTCAAGAAACTAGGCTGAAAAGAGTTTGAAAGAACTTGGAACTCTGGAAAAAATTAGGGTTTAAAAACCACTAGTTTTTTTCTTAATTAATTCAAAGATTTCTATACCTGTTACAACTTATTTATTAATAATCTTTCATGCAAACAAGTTGTTTTTAATTTTTAATTTTCTCTATTTCTCTGTCCAGCCTTAATTATTCTCTTTGCACTTAGTTACCCCATGTTTAGTGTAAGTACGATACATTGCTTGGAGTTCAGATTAATTTATAATTCAGATCAGATACGGCAGAGGTTCGTTAGACCAAAATATATTAAGGATAAATATTTTATATACATGCGGTGAAAACTTTTAATTTCCACAAGCGTCTTAGTTTTAGGGTATAGGGAGTTAGTTTAGGGTATAGGGTTTAGGGGTTTAGGTGCGCCTTAGTTTTAGGGTATATGGAGTTAGTTTAGGGGTTTAGGTGCGCCTTAGTTTTAGGCTATAGGGAGTTAGTTTAGGGTATAGGGTTTAGGTGCAAGGGGTTAGAATTTAGGGATAGTTGTTTTAATTTAAGGTTTAGGGTTAGAATTTAAGATTTATAGGTTAAAACCTAAATCCTCACCATATTACCCTAAAAACTAAACCATAACCTATAAATCCCTTAATTATAACTCTAAACCTTAAATTGAAACAACTATCCCTAAATTCTAAACCCTACACCCTAAACTAACTCACTATACCCTAAAACTAAGGCGCTTGTAGAAACTTTCAGTTTCTATCGCCAATGTATAAGATATTAATCCATATATTAAATATAGATTTTAATGAATTTATATGCTTAACAATATATTTAATAAAGACTCAAATCTATTGTTTTTTTCCCGATAAATATCTCAATACAATAAAATTATTTTAAAAAACTCCAAAATGAGTCTGCATGCTCATATTGAATCTAAGACACGAAATGAATAGGGAAATTAACAAAAAAAAATGTAAAACATTTTATTCATCTTGGACGACACTGATTTCACCATGGTGAAGCATGTCATAGAATGCTTTCACTCTCCTCTGCTCATTCCACTGATGCATCTTCCAAAACCCGCCGGCGCAAAGCGCCAGTGTTGCTCCGATGATTATCTCCGTCACAACATTCGGCCCTTTCAACATAGCATGACCGATCCTCGCACCGCCCATCGTCTCTTCTCTCCACTTGAAAATCTAGTAAAATTTCATGTAAATTCAAAAAATATATATTCTCTCCTCATTGAACCAATGAAGAAACACTAATTAACCAACAAAAACCTCTAAGGTGTTATTCGTTAAACATTTTATTCGAATCCAATAATTGGTATTGTATTCTTAAGGTATCTATACGATTTTAATTTCGAGATTTTAACTTTAAACCTTTAAAGAAGCGAAGAAAAATGAATGAATAAAACAGTATTTACCTGAGCAAGTTTGGCGAAGCAGATTAAAGATGTAATATGATTGAGAATAAATCAGTTTACACCTCCACCTTTTTAAATTATCTATTTTGGGTTCCAACAACCAAAATCCCGAATTAAATGGGGTCTCCAACTTAATTAATGCAAATTTTTTCCTTAATCTATTACCAATTGATCTAATTATGTTTTTAGTCCCTCTAAGTCTATTATGTTAAAAATTAAGAATTGATTGATTTCGTTACTTTTACAATGTTATTAGTAGGTTCAAATTAATAGCTTCATTAACTGCTAAACTAGTAACATGATTTTTTTTCTACAATTATTTGATGGATAAATATTTTATACACAGGTCCACAAGCGCCTTAGTTTTAGGGTATAGCGAATTAGTTTAGGGTATAAGGTTTAGAGGTTTAGGTGTAGGGGGTTAGAATTTAGGGATAGTTGTTTCAATTTAAGGTTTAGGGTTATAATTTAGGGTTTATAGGTTAAAACTTAAATCCTCGCCATATTACCCTAAAAACTAAACTCTAACCTATAAACCTTAAATTATAACTTTAAACCTTAAATTAAAACAACTATCCTTAAATTCTAACCTCATACACCTAAACCCCTAAACCCTATACCCTAAACTAACTCCATATACCCTAAAACTAAGGCGCTTCAGTTTCCACCGCTAATGTATATGATATTAATCCTTATTCGATTATACAGTTAACGTCGCGTGAAAAATGTAATAAAAATATTCAATCAATAATAAATTTATATGTTAGTTGAACCTACTAATAACATTATAGAAGTAAAATGACTGAATTATGTTAAGTTAAAAGTAGGGAGATTAAATTTCAAATTTCAGCATAGTAAGGGACTAAAATCAAATTAGACCAAGTTATCATGATATGATATTTTATAGAAATATTATTTTATTTGTACATAGGGTTTAGTGGAACGAAAGTTAAGCATGTGCAGTCCTATTAAAATGGGTTACCATTACTAATTGATTAAACATAACTAATCATCTTTGAAAGCTCAAACCAAAAATTTTGGAATCTTTCACGTTGAATTAATCTATTCGTTTGCTTGTTTTTTTTAAGATTTTTTTTCGTTTAATTTAGTTTTAAATTTTTTTTTACATGAAATATATTAATTCACTTTGTTATCGCGTTACATGAAATATATTAATTCACTTTGTTATCGCGTTACAAAAAATTTATGTGACACCTTAAGAACATGTCACCTGTAGTACGTACCACATGTATATATAAAAATCGGAAAATTAAAAAAAAACATGAAAGGTCTTTAAAAAATCCAAAAATGTTTTTTTTAAAGCATTGAGATTTTTTTTTTTAATTTAATATATGGATTATTATCCTATACACTGGCGGTGGAAATTAACAGTTTTCACAAGCGCTTTAATTTTTGGGTTTAGAGGCTTAATTTAGGGTGTAGAGTTTAAGGGTTTAAGTGTAGGGATTTAGAATTTAGAGATAGTGGTCAAAATTTAGTGTTTAGGGTTAGAATTTAGGGTTTATAGGATATGGTTTGATTTTTATGGTAATATGGTGAGCATTTATGTTTTAATCTATAAACTTTAAATTATAACCCTAAACTATAAATTTCAACCACTATCTCTAAATTCAAACCCCATACACCTAAACCCCTAAATAATACACCCTAAACTAAGTCCCTAAACTCTAAAACTAAAGCGCTTATGTAAACTTTTTAATTTACACCACCTGTGTATTAAATAATTACCTTTAATATATATTATGTGACACATGACACTTCATTTAACAAGTTTTTAGAGATCAAGTTGAACAGAAAAGTTCTTCACGTATTTGAGTGATAAAATTCAACCTCAAAATCTGAAATACTATTTAATCCTTTCAAAAATAAAAAATCTTATCCTTCACAAAATACATGTATTTTATTCTCTATTGAAAAAATAAGATCTCTTTATCAGCTAACACTTTGGACATGATTTATTTTAATAGAAGACCAGAGTGAGATCATAAAATTCATAAACAAAAGTTTAAAATTTGAATTGTACAAATAATTTTTTTACATATCAAAATAATAATGAGATACAACTTCAAAACCTAAAATACTATCTAATCCTTTTAAAAATAAAAAAAATCTTATCCCTTAACCAAATGCCTTTGAACTTGACTTGGAACAAAAGCAAAGAATGCTTAGCAACCTTAATCTGGTAATTAAAAAGTTGAAAATTTTAACTATGGACTCAGCAAAGGGATTTGCTGCTGCTTTTGTTTTTTTCTTCATAATATCAAAACAAATATTACTCAGCAAAATAAGTGGAAAGGAACAATGTTGGATTGAAAAACCCGTGTGAAAATGTTCATGATATTCCAAGTTCACATGTTTTTCTCTTGACCTGTCAAATATGTTTGGTTTTTCAACATAGGCAGGTTTTCGGTAACTAAACACCCAGTCCAGAAAGGGCAGAAACCACAGTTTCAGCCTGAAGCGGTCAATTATTTTGCTGTTTTTTCTTGAAAAATCCATGCTTTTACCCTCATCTTCACAAAAAAACTGTTCTTTTTACTGTATTTTGAAGCATTTTAGTTTACTGGAGAACTTCATTAATGGAGAGACAACGAAGTTTCTCCTCCATATCCACTAGATTCTTAGTGTTCGCTTTCACAATATCTTCTTCTTTAATCTTCATGGTTTCCTTGTTTACTTGGGTCCTCAAATCCAACCCTTTAATTCACCAGGACCCCCATTTCCAGTTCAATAATTCAGTTCTCAATCTGGGTGGCCACAAACCCATAACAATGGCGAGCTTGAGTAGTTTCAGCAGCAATAGTTCAGCAGAAAGGTTAAATCATCCAATTCTAAAAGATACCCATTTTTTGAAACCCGAAAATGAATCTGGGTCTGGAAATTTCTCAGTTTTTAAGCAGATCCAGATACAGGAAAATGAGGGTGAAGTTGAAGCACCTGCACCTGCACCTGCACCTGCACCTTTAATGGTAGACATTGAAGTTGAAGCTAATGAAACAGCTGAAGGAGATGAAGTGAGAGCAAATCCAGTTGACAAATTTGAGCTTCCAAGCAGTAAAGAAGTGATTTTTGTTGATAAATTTAAAGCTCCTCCGAGTAATGGGAAAATTGAGGAGAAGGTGATGAATGGCTGTGATTTAGCAAAGGGGAAGTGGGTTTACGATGAGAACTATCCACTCTACACAAATGGATCCTGTCCTTTCATTGATGAAGGTTTTAGCTGTGACACAAATGGAAGACGAGATAGGAATTACATGAAGTGGAGATGGCAACCACAAGATTGTGATTTTCCTAGGTGAGTTTTGGTTCACTTTATACTTTCTCTTTGACATGCAAATTCTAACAATTGGTGTAATAAAAGACTGGTTTTTTTTTGGTGTGGGGGTTGTCTGTTTTAGGTTCAATGCAGCAAAAATGTTGGATTTGATCCGAGGGAAAAGACTGGTCTTTGTTGGGGATTCAATTAATAGGAACCAATGGGAATCCATGCTTTGTATGTTAATGGCAGGTGTACAAGATCCAAAGAGAGTCTATGAAACTCATGGAAGAAGAATCACTAAAGAAAAAGGGAATTACAGCTTCAAATTTGTGGTAATTAATTGATTGTTTAAAGTTAATTTGCTCTTTATTTCACTTTATGTTAGTGTTTAGGATAGTTTGGGTTTTTTGAAGTTGTCACTTGTTTCTGCAGGACTACAAGTGTACAGTTGAGTACTATGTTTCTCACTTTCTGGTTCATGAAAGCAAGGCAAGAATAGGGCAAAAACGGAGACCCACATTGCGAATCGATGCCGTCGATCATGGTTCATCTAGATGGAAAGGAGCTGATATTTTGGTCTTCAACACTGCACATTGGTGGTCTCATTACAAAACAAAAGCCGGGTTAGTGCCATTATCGAACTGCGATTCTTCGGAGAAAAAAAAACTTGGCATGTACCCTAAAGTTGTTAATATGATCTTTGTTTGGTGTGTGTTGCCAATTTTTCATATTTTAGGATCAACTATTATCAGGAGGGGAGTCAAGTACATCCCAAGCTTGATGTTTCCACAGCTTTTCGAAAAGCTTTGATGACTTGGGCAGCATGGGTTGATAGACACATTAATCCGGGAAGAACCCGAGTTTTCTTTCGAAATTCGGCACCGTCCCATTTCAGGTTTGCTTGTGTTTAATACTTTCCCGTCGTTTAACATCTCAGATCGGCTGACCCAAAAACAAAAGGAATCTATGTTTATCGGTTTTACTGAATCGGATCCGATGATTATATAGGGGAGGACTGTGGAATTCAGGTGGCCATTGTATGGAAGCCACTTGGCCCCTTAATGACACTTCAGGCATGGGAAACCCTGATAAGAACATAATTGTGGAGGATGTGATTTTGCAGATGAAAACTCCAGTAACATTACTGAACGTGACCGGTTTATCTGCGTATAGGATCGATGGTCATCCGTCGATATACGGGAAAAAACCGGGGACACGTTACCCTTCCAACATTCAAGATTGCAGCCATTGGTGCCTTCCTGGTGTTCCAGATACATGGAACGAAATTTTGTTTTTCCATTTGCAGTCGAAACAAAAATCCAAATACCACTAACAATTTCGGTTTCGATCCTTAACTTGTATATTCTTTTAATTCATTCAGCTCGTAATGTTGTAAATTAGCATACAATTTCGTGTAATTTTTATGTCAGCAAATTGTCACGTCTGAAAAGAGGCGAAGTCATTAATCTCACATCAGAAAAAAAAAATCTTGAGATATATAAACGATGGCGCTGCACATACTATCAGACATATCTTTTGAGAAGAGAGTAATAGCTCCATGACAAAATTTATTAAAAAAAACCAAACCAAGCGTACCACTGCAACTTTATTCAATACGTATTATTAACAGGTTCAATAATTCTGAAACTTCTATTATTTCTAGCACCAATTCCTCCTAATCTCCTATATTTATTGTTATACCTAGCTTGTTGCCGAAGCAATTATTTCTACCTTTTATTTCTTGATCACTGGTATCTTTAGGAGCGACTTATGCGACCGACTATGCACATATACTGACGATATTGTTTATGCTTGCTTATGAAGGGAACGGCTTCTCCGAAGGCAACAATAATAAATAACTGAAGATGGGAGACGTACTAAACCAGTCGACTTGACGGTGCTTCAATGAGACTGGTGTTTCTTTGCTCTACCTTGAGAGGCTGATGTTTCGTCCCTTTTGGAACCCTCGGGTTTCCTAGCCCATGCAGGTGCTTGATCTGGACCATAGCGATAATCGTAAAAGAGCTCTTCACTAGCTTCTATGCGTTCCTTGGCGAAAATTCCTACTCGATGATCCCCAGCCACCAGCATTACCTGTGGAAGCTAAATATATTAGCTTAATTAACAAGAGACGCCCTTAAGAGAATTAGTGACAGGTATATATACCTTGGCATAGCAATTCGGGTTAGAAGAGTGGTTTGCGAATTTCAATTTGTCTCCTTGGCGGTAAGCGTCGAGGACATACTGCAAAGACAAAATAGCAAGCTTCGTTCAGAATACATATGCCAATGCGATGTAGAGCTAACATAAATACAGTTAGGATTAGATTCATAGCATTGTTCTTAGACTATACAAAGAGTTGTTTTTGTTAAAAGGAAACTTCGGTGTCAAATGCGGGACTTCGTTGCCACTTGCCTGATCATTCAAGTCGAAAAGGAAAGACGAATTTGCACGATCATAAATTTTCCCTCGTTTGTCTGCTTCTGTGTGGGAGATCAATTCACCAGTATATTCTCCAAGATAATCATTTTTGTTGACAGAATTCTGAATCACACCATCAAGTCCACGAAAACGAGTTCAAACACAATCGAAGAGAACACGAAACAATTAACTACCCAAAGGTTTATATTAGGGGGGGGGGGGGGGATATTGTATTACTTTTAGAAATGCTCCCCATCCTGCAACATCAGACTTTGCCAAGAGGATCTGAAGAAAACAAAAAACGAAAGATTAGAAGTAGAGCAAAAAGAAAATTACAGCTTTTTTGGAACCATAATTTTACAACTAAAACATTCTAAGTTGCTCACTCTCTGCTGTTGCCTTAGAAGAAGCCTCATGTTTCCACACTGACCTTCTCCTCGTTTCGGTGGCTCACCCAACGAATCCCCACCACAACTGCAAAATGTACAGATATTCAATACTAACAGAACATTATTATACTATGTATAAAACCATGAAACTTTACCTAACCCAACAATTCCGGCAAACATCTGGGTCACATTCACGCCCAGCAGCAAAACATGGGCACTGGCGGCTTCTGCATTGGCTTTTTGCACAGTGGCATCCCCTGAACCGATTTTTGCAACTCTTCGAGCATCTGAATGATCATAATTCTTTGAATTTATAATGTTCTATACTCGATGTGGTCATGGAATTTTTGGTTCAAATAACAAAAAATAATTTAAAAATATTTCATATTTGCAAATATTTCAGATTCAGTGAGATATATAGGTTCGCTTACACGTAACATGGGTTCTATATGATTCATATTTGCATGTTCAAACAATTTAACTTACCCACAGTACTTTTCACAGCAAGTCCCATTGTGCAGACAAGGGCATTGCTTTCCACACATTGATTGGCATCCACACGGAGTATATTGCTTACAAGACTGGTTTTTTCCATCTGCAATTCTTTTCCAAATTGATGGATGGCCAGCTGATTTCCAAGAATATTTAAGCTTCCGTGTTCTACCCCTTCTACGAAGCAATCGTGGTTTTGTTGAAATCTCTTGCTCCTGAATTACAGAAAGAATGTTAATAGGGAACACATATTTATAATGCAATGTACAGGGGATGCCACTATTCACAATGCTCAAATAAAACCACGATTGAGATCGATTAACAATGAATGATCAGAAGTTGCATAATTAAGTAAAAAGAAAATCAGAATGCAGCTAAGTAGTAAGCTTGGCCCTATTTTACCATTGTTCCTGGAAATCAGAGACTCTAAAGAATAAGCTCGACTACTTCAACAACTTTCGGGATGGACTTCTTCTTTTAACATAGTTTTATTATGCCAAACATTAATGGCCATGTAACTGCAATTGCAGATTGTAATGCCATTCAGTATAGAGATTCTCAAACATTCTTTGCAAATTACAAGTTTCAGAGGATATAACATATTTTTCTGGATTTGTAAGTATTTAAACTTAAAATGAATCATTAAAGAAATGGCCTCAAGAGAATCATGCACGTTGGGGATTGGAAACCGTTTCTTTTTTCACCTTACCAAAGAACGGCGTTATAGAAGGAAATAGAGAGAAAGTAGGGTTCTGGTACACACCATATAATCTGATTCAGGTTTCCCATTTTCTTCCAAAAACGAACTTGTCATGATGGACCTATGAAGTGTTGAAGCTCCACCATCACACATGTAACTTGATACCTCTATGCAAGTCTTCAAACCAGAGAGTAAGTTCCTGGCTATAAGGCAACTGTAAAGCATGGATCATGCATTAGTAGAAGCATAGACATTGTTATCTAGAAGGTAAAAGCAGGTGAATTATACAAATATGAGCATGTTACACAATTTTAACCGTGTTTTTTGCTCTGCACATTTTAGTCTAAGAAACCTGCTGCTGTTTAGTCCATTAAACATGTAGAACTGCGGAAACTAATGCCAAAGATAGAAAAGTACTTATATTTAACACAAGCAACATCTATTTGCATTTTGTGCAAAGAAAAAGACTGAAAAAAATTCTAATCCCTTGTACCTGTTTCTCCCAAAGATCTCCACTCCCTTCAAATACAATTCTTTCTCAATAGGCTTCCATTCAGAAGATGACCACTTCAAATCAGTCACCTCTGTAACATCTTTGGCTCCGTTCCTTATCTTATCCTTGGTCTTGGAAGCACTAGCAGGACAGGTGAAAGTTACCAATCCCTGTTCACCATATTCGTTTTTGTTGTTTTTGGCTGTAATTTGAGCTTCATTTTCAGTATGAGTGCCAACATCATCATCCCTACTTTTACTACTTTCAGCACAACCATGACTTGGACTAGCTTCAGAAGACTTTGTGACTACATCCAAAGCCAGTAACGTCTTTTGTTTCTTAGTTGCAGAGTCCTGACTGCCATCTGAACAGTGTAGTGGATCATCTAATGGTTCTTGAGAGGCTTTGCGCTTTCCAGAACTTTCATGGTTATCCATTGGTATGGAAGACATCACCAAAGTTTGAGCTTCACCAGCACCTTCTGAGTCATTAATACCTTCTAATGCAACGGGCATTTCTTCTCCTCTGTCATCTTGCATGAGATCGGCATCAGAAATAGTCTTTTTCTCTTTGGCATCAGATGACACAGCCTTGTCTTTCTCTTCTAAAGTTGCAGTTTTCACTCCATGCAATGCTTTGACACCTGAACCTTCTGCCACATCTTTGACAGCTCTTAACTGCATGAATTAATGTTGAAATCAAATAGCTACATATAAGTGCTGAAACAAGGTCCTCCAAGGATATGAGTATGTGCAAATTCACATCAAATCAAACATGTCTAAGCAACACATTCATATAAGTGCTGAAACAAACGGAATGAGCTACGTATAAGCACAAATATAGGAGGCTTATTTGTGAAAATGGAAATATGAATAAATTTTGCATCAGAACCCAGGTTTCTAGGAACAGCAGCACCAGAGAAGAATAAAGAATGCAAATATTTGGAAAACAGGGGAGAACTTTAGCCCATGGTTTTTAGCACATAAGAAAATACCATACAAGGTTTTTAGCACAAAAGAATAATAAAAACCAAACCCGGAGGTAACATTGATCACTGCAAGGCTTCCTGTCATCTTCATATTCAGACCAATATGGATGCTTTTCACTCTGTTAAGAAACAGGTTCCAAATCAGATAAACTAATTAAACAAAATCACATTAAATTGAAAGGCAAGAAACACAATGCTTACAGGGTTAATTAAAGATTGGGAACAACCATGAAGACGGCAATCAAATAACTGCCAGGCAGATAAAAAGGTGATCAGCGAAGGGAGTTAAAAATGTGGAAAGACCTGATTATTATCAGCATGTTCATGCATCTCTTTAACGAATAACATTAAGAACGATGGTGAGAAATAGTACCAAGCAGCGGCGGCAGAAGAGGTTATCAAAAGAATCTAAGGCAGCACTGAGGCTCTTGTCCAAAGATATACCCTTCTCAGATACAGAATCCTCAGAATCTTTAATGTTCTGCTCACTGTATTTTTCTTTGAGCAAGCCATGCCGATCCTGCAAATCTCATAGAAAACAGCTACTAGTAAATATTTAAAAAACGGTATGTAAATAAAAACCTTGGAAGAATTAAAGAAACCAAATATCATACAAAGAAAGACAACCATGCGTGCAAGATTATAGCAAAATACCTGGATTTCAGAGGTGGTGACTCCAAAAAATTGGCTGACAGGTGTCAATATTTCCTCACCTAGACCATAATCCTCACAGACATTCCTGCCAAATTCAACATTGTTAATCTAAAATGATTGAGCCTTATTCCCCCCCCCCCCCCCCCCCCCATAAAGTGCAAAAGAAAAGAACTTATCCACAGTAAGTAAAAAAATTCAAATAAACATTTCTGATGGTGACAGTGTGTCACTTCTGCACTGAACCCCAAGGCCAGTTACATATACTGAAATAAATGCCACATGAAGAGTCTAACACGGTACAAACAGAAAACAGCAGAAGAACCGGACACACTTTTTCCATCTAGTTTTACATCAGTCTCACTACATCTCACTATGCCCTAAAACAGTTATAGGTCCTAGGCCACATACATTGAAAGATTATCAACAATGTTTACCACTTGCATTGCCGTAGGTGATGTTATCTTCTGACCAGTATGATGAGGAGAAGGCACAGGAAGTTCAGCAATCCGAGTGCAACTGTGCACAACTTCCTCTATTTATTAATGGAGGTTGCATCTTATTTTACTTACCACAAAATACGATCTTCACCCTCAGAAAATTCATGTTTTTCTTCCTCGGGCTCTGCAATGTCTTCCTCACTCTCACTACAGATCAAAGCTTCACTGCCATGTTGATCATAGTATATACGTCTCCTTCCCACAACAGACTGGTCATCAGCCATTCTCTGATTTCTGTGCTGAATGATGCATATTTAAGATAAGACAAGCCAAAATAAAATCTCATGGAAAACAAGATAAGCTGAGATTTCATGTGTGGATTCTTTTGCTGCTGAAATCTCCACTTTGAACTAAATAACAGTAACAAAACCTTGAGGGGGCTAACTTTTGCTAATGGCTTAAGCTTGGTGTCAGAACATTAACAAGCCCTTTCAAGAAATCTCTCCCAAATTATAATCCTCAATTGGAGAAGACTTAAGTAGCTTGGCTAGCCCAAGACCTAATGGCTAAATCTATTAAGATAATGTGGTCTCCAGTATGTTGTTAAGTCTCTAGTGGCCTACTGAGTCAAAGCAGAAGTATAGTGTACATAAATAAACAAATAGAATACCAAAAACTAGGCAGACTAATATACTTATCCAACATACTTGTCCAGAAATATCCATGTCGTATATGGTGGCAACTTCTCAACGTACGGAAGCTTGACACTCGTTGATGATACAACTTCATGACCATTAGCAAAGTCTCTATCTCCTGACCCTTGGGCAAATCCAGCAAATTTACGTAGAGGAATTTGGATTCTTGAAGAAAGCATTTTACCAAATCCATTCTCCTCCACACACGGAACATTCCTACTTGATGTAGCTGACAAAATCTCCGTACCATGACTCTCGAGCTTCTTTCTGTTCTTCTCGACTTTTTCCTGTGCACATCACACAATATAAATATAATTATTTGCATCTTGCCTAACAGGTTGGAGCACAAATAAAATCAACTTAGACAAGCCGGATATAACAGTGTCAGGAGTTAGCATGCATTGAAGGAAAACAAAAGTTTGATTTGAAGTTATTTCTAAAAATGATCACAATAAGTGAAATATTAAATGACTAATAAATAATCTACCTGTACTGAAGCTGCTCTCTCCGCTTGAACTTGCCTTTTAAGCTGATTTAACTTATGCGTCAAGTTTCCTACGCCGCCGCCAGAGTGTTCTCCCTGTGATTTCTGCCATATCAATAAAATAATAACAACGAAACAAAACGTTGACGAGAAACAGAAAACGGAAATTTGAAAGAAAAAAAAAACTCAATTCCGAATTCTTTTTCTTCTATTTTCTGTTTCTATATAATTCAAGTATTCAACAGTAGCCAAACAGAGCATAAACGGCAGAGGATGGCGATGTAATTCAGAGAAAGCTCTGCCTCGCAGAAACCAAACAACTTCTTTCTCGGATCATATTCAGAGGAATTTCAAGCATCGTCTATAATCAAAGGAACAAAATACGATTTGAAAATCATTCAAATTTTGATGTTTAAATGATACAGTGAATTACGCAACTGATAAGCATTTTCTTTATGATAGTGATAATATTGAATGCAAATGAAGAAATCAAAAGGGGAAATTGAAGATCAAAAGGATAAGTAGAGAGATTCTAACTCTAGATTTAGAGGAAGATTCGCTCCCTTTGGAGACCATTGTTGGCCGAATTGGTGCTTTGCTCTGCGACTCCGAGGAATTCCTGAGTGAAGAATCTGAAGGAAAAAAAATAAAGTAAAGAAGCAAAGCAAAGGGCCGACACGTGTGGACTGTTGTTACGTGGCCTTTACTGTGGACTCAGTCTCAGTGTTTCAGATTAGTTTTTCCTCTGCGTTTCCACACGAGCCCAATCATTTGTTTTATACATTAAAAATTTGAATTTCAACGGGCTTTCTCAATAGGATATAGCTTAAAGCCCATGTTATAGTTTGCCTCTAGGAAATATAAAAGGGTGAACAACTGGTGGTGAGTATTCGATCGAGTTGAAATAATAAAATTTTTAAGTTAATTAAGTTGATGAGTTTTATTTTATGATTCAAAATTTATTTTAATTTTTTTCGACTCGAATTGTTCAAGTATCTATTCAAATATCTTCTAAAATTATAAAATATATTTATAATGTTATTTAAAAAATGTTTTTGAAGAAAAATATTGATGGGAGTATAGAGAGTCCGGGGATTAACGAGGAGAGAGTATTTATAAAAAATTGTAGTTGAATGGCTAAATTAAATGAAATAAAAAAATTAGAGACTAAATTACAAAAAAAATAAATTTATTTTTAAAAATATGAATTAAATTTTATATATTATAGTGGTAGTGGGGCACATGGTTCAAATTTTGTAAAATATGGACTTAAAATAAAGGAGAAATTCAAGAGATGAGAAAATCATACAAAGTTAAGAGATTAAATTGCAAAAAGAGAAAATTTATTTTTTTTTTTAAAAAATAGAAGCTACATATGCAACTAATGGTGGTTTAGGAGCATGTTGTTTAAATTTAAGTTTTATTTAGAATTAGGACCGATTTTAATTTTATTTTTTAATAATTTTAATTTGATTACAATGTAGTATATGATCATACATATTTTTAAAATTTTGAACAATCACTTTTATTATTGTGCTATGGTTTTATTTATAAATTGATATAATATTAAGAAAAAAAAGCTATTTATTATAAAATATTTTTTTTTGAAATTGAATCCACTAATTTTGTTAAACGAGGGAATATCCGAAATTACAATGAAAGTTTACCACTAAGTAAACGAACATCTAAATCCAGATACAAACCCAAAAATTAAATTAGCGGCTCTAGATCATAATAGGACCATACAAGAACAAGTAAGAACATAATCCAAAGACTCGAAACAAAAGACATATACAAACATCCCCAAATCGACGATGATGGGTAAAACCATCAACAAACAACATTGACAAATGCATATTACAGTGAACGTACGTTGACAAAAAGGTCATTACCACAACTCAATCGCGAGTAAACAATAGATGTAATCGCGTATCCGATTCTGATTCAAGGGCCCGAGACATGAAGATCAACAACATAATAGAAAGAACGTCATCTTGATCAGTCGTGGCGACGTCAGATTCAACACTGATAGAAAATAAGTAACAAAAAAGCGTGCCAAAAAGCAGAAAAACATACTAAACGGTAGAGGAAAATGTGTCATGAAGACAAATTTATTAAATTAAAAGATTAAAAAAAAACAAAACAAACAAATAAAAGTGAGCGGCCGACGGTCGACAAAACAACCCTAAAGTTGTAACCGCCGCCGACCTTAGTTTAAAACCAAAATGAGAGAGTGGCGTCGTTAGAGAGAAAAAAAACTTAAAAATCTTAAAAATTAGACCTTTGTAGAAAACAAGTTTTTCACAGCTAAGTATGTAGAATAATTTTTTATCTTTATTATAAAATAAAATTATATGTTATTGATGTATCAAATATTAATTTTATAATAAAAAATTACAAGAGAATTATAAATAAATTAACAGCTTGACAATACAATTATGTTTTAGCAAACATCTATATAAGCAACTATAACATTAATCTAGGACTTGTTATGAACTTTAAACTCAATGAACTTACAATGTAATAAACTACTAACAATCTCGGATTTCAGAACCTATAGTTTCCGAACACCCTCCCTCTATCTCTCGCAAATTTCCAGGCCGAAACCGATTGCACCGGAGTTCCTCTCCATCCGACGATCACGCTATTCCCGATCTTCTCAAGCGTGCAACAACCACCGTGACGAAACTGTTTGAGCACCAAATTAGCTTGGCACAGGGACGAATCGCTGAACCCCAATTGCACCATTCTAAACCTCGCAAAGAATGTCGACCACACTTCCTTCGTCACATTTCTAACGATCCTCTCTTCGCCTTCCGTGGCCACGATGTTCCGGATCCCTCTCCGAAGTATGGACTCGATCTCGGTTCTCAACTTGGCTTCATGTTCAAGGCAAGTGTCGAGGCAGTCAAAAAAGGCACCGTAAAAGAACAGAGTTTCGATGAATCGGTTCACGAACGACGGAGAGTTGTGGTTCGCTTCGATTTCGATGACAACTAGTATGATTGGGTTCAAATTCTTCATAACTCGCATCAAATTTTCCAAGCAGCCGGGCCTTGAAATCATTGTTCGAAGCACCAATGGACAGAAAACGGCTAGAGATTCGTCGCTTCCGATTTCGAATAACTCTTTTTTTATGTCTTCCATCTCCCGAACATAAACTGCATTGAACGAAAATGGTAACTTAAACGATGCAGCTACACTTTCTAACCTCTTACCGGACTCGAGTATCTTCTCGTCGCCGGCTAATCCCACGGCTGTTATCTTGAGGAGCTCGACACGGAACAGTTCGCGTTCCGCTAGAGCTTGCATTAGACCGGTCCATTGAATGCCACTCCTGAGTTGAAAATCGATTATATGAATCTTATTAGCAGAGACCACGTTCTCTATAATGGCTTGTATTCCAGCGAATTGCGTTACTTGGAAAAATGGTACATATTGGTGAATTCGGACTGTTGCAATGCTAGTACTTAAGCCATTTTTAATTTCGATCTTGAATTTCGTCTCCGATTCCTCCGGTATAAACGTTCCGGTTGCTTTATCGATCCGCTCTCGAAGCGCTTCGGCGAAATAGTACACGATTCGCTGGACCGGATTAGCTTGCTCGGACGCAATCCATTCGCAACGGGAAAGCAATCTGCTAGCACGTTCGAATTGTTCGTACCCTACTTTCTCTGCTGCCGTTAGAAGAAGGTGCACGAGCTCGACGTCTTTCGTCTCGTCGTCGGATAAATCCGAAAGAGCGTGACCGAATGGATGCATAACCATGGAGAAATCATCGTACCTCGTGTCGGAAAACTGTACATATCTTGCTCCGGTTACCCTCATGATCTCCTCGGCCGAAAGCTTCTTTCGGACACGTTCATTGCCTTTATTATCACCATTGCTCCCAATGTTGTTCGATCTCAGTTTCTTGAAACTTTTTCCATAGTTGTTAAGGATTTCGAGAGAGGACAACTGAAATGAAGCCGGCATCTTGACGGCTGTCGCATTTTCCAGCCTCGGAAACTCAGAGTTGAAATCCAACTCATCGGAAAAATCGAACTTGAGTTCACGTCCGAGTTGTTGGTCTTGTTTTGCTTGATCATGAGTCATCTTTGTTACGCTCTCTTGAAACAGACCGTGGTCGGGAAAAACAGGATTTTCCTGGTTTCCAAACAAATGGTCATGTTTGCCTTTTATTACAGCAGCATCTTTCTCGAAATCGTGAAGAATGTAATTTCCTTGGATTCCATTGAAGTCGAACGGAGAATAGAAAGAGAATAAGCCGCTGTCCATCTTAGAATTATGGAAATTTTTCATCAAAGCTTACATTCACGAAAGCATCTAGCTGTACTAATCATAATAAATGCGCTATGAACTCCAAAAACAAGACAATATTACACGCGATAAATAAGTGCACAAACTATATATTTTTTAGATAGTTATTTAAAGTTTTTCGAGTCAAATAGATACTTGACGTTTTTAACGTTATTTAAATAAGTATTTGTCGTCAATGTCCGTTAACTTTCATCGTTAAATGACAAATTATATTTAAAAATAATTAAAAATTAATAAAAATAAAATATTTTCTTTATTTCACAAATTAGCCCTAAATTTTGAAATCTCTAACACCTAAAACCCAAATTTCAATTTGACTTGATTTCGTCGCTGATTGCCACATCGCCTACTACAATATCCATCGTCGGACCATCACGAGCATTTATTCCATCACCTCGTTGCCGAAAATCAACCGACGCCGTGCTAAAAGTCGAAATCGTCGAAAGGTTCATTCGAATAATTCACGACGAACAACGACATAAAAGGCGATGAACGGTGTGTGGGTCGTTCGACAAGGGGAGAGTGCTTCAGTCTGTCACCTGGAACGCGACTAACGCAGGTTGTAGTGGCCGAATTTAAGGGTTAGGGATTTAAGGACTATTTGGAAATTTTAGGATACTTTAAAAATTCTGATTTATTGGTTAAAAATAAAATAAAAAATATTTAATACTGTCACGTGTCATGCTTTTATTGATTAACATAATTTTTTTTAACGGACAGTCACGACAGACACCTATTTAAGTAACTTTGAAAATTTAAACACCTATTTGACTCGAAAAATATTTTAGTCACCTATTTAAAAAAATGTATACTTTAAGCACTTTTTTGTCACTTAAACCTATTATAAATTACGAACTTAGAAATGATCCGCTTATACTAAAAGGACTAGATCCGTAAAATATGCATAACTAAGGAACATTCTACACAATTTGACCAAAAGAGTTTTGGGTGTATCCATACTCCTTGGCATCATGGTAATAAATAAATGCAAAGGATGTTGATATTTCGATGGGGGCAACATGTCCGACCGTTTCAGCAGCCAGTCAAAAACAGATCGCATGCAAAAATGGTCTGGTTATTACAAATGACGCAGAGGACGATAAGATAATGATAATCGTGGCGATTATTTCCACAGCACAGACGAGGGCAAAGTGACAGTTGAATGTGAACTCGAAAGATTCCTGGATACTCATTGCTAAAACGAGTAGAACCAAGTGACAGGGATATAGCTGATACGAACGAGAGACACCGAAAACGACCTGTTCAAAGCAGAGAGTATCAACTGAAAACTTACTAATGAAATGACAAAGTTTGAGTGGGTTGAGAACATAAAAAAAGGGGAAAGTGTCAATTGAGAACTTTAACCACACACTTTAGAGATTATTGACATAAACATATACACATTTAAAATTGACAAAATAACAAAAGATACCACCAACGTTTGCATGTTTTATCATTTGGCCCCTCATTCATTTTTGGGTCCAAATATGCCCCCCAACATTTCATTCATAGTCCAAATATGCTCTTGTTTGATGTAAACTGTCAATCAACTGACTGTCAACAGCTTATAAATTTTTTTTGATGTGGCATCAACAGATCTTAATATGTGGTAAGTTCAGTCAGTTTCAGTTGTTGAACGTGAGTTGACTGACAGTTTCTATCTAACAGGACATATTTAGACCAAATTGAAACGTTGGGGCCTGATTTGGACTATGAATGAAACATTAGGGGCATATTTGGACAAAAAAAGAATAAGAGCTAAATGACAAAACATGCAAATGTTGGGAGCATCTTTTATCATTTTACCTTTAAATTTTAATTAAAGTGTTTAAATATATTTCACGTCAAGTCCGAACTAACATTTAATGTTAAACTAATAAAAAAATTCTGATAGATACGTATTAGACAGGGTAATCCTCTTTAACCACTTGTCTAATACCTCTGGTAGTCCGAAACGAACCAGACAACTCATCGTTCAATAAAATCTCTAGATCAGGTGATTAAAGTAAAATTTAGTTGTGCTTATGGGCACAGAAGAACAAGGCCCGACCCAATCTTGCTCAAACCAATGAAGTGGAGGATGGGGCCGGCAATGTGTTTGTCGTTGAAATATATATATACTAATTATTTATGCGCAGCAGTAGTGTGTGTGACTGTGTGTTGATAATGGCTTTTATTTTATTGCACGGTGGGGATGGAGAGTGATGGTGAGTGGTAAGGGATGGAAATCATCTATCCGTTTTTGGCGTCCCTATATATGTTTTCATGCTCAAAATTAATTTTAGGATTCAAGATTTAATGTTAGGAGTTGTGGTTAGGGTTTAGAGAATTTATGGTAGGATGTATTTTTTTAGGGTATATGGCGTAAAGTTTAAGATTTAAAATTTAAAGTTACAGTTTAAAATTTAATTTTATAATATTTTTTTAATGTTAGAGCATATATAGGGGCGCCGAAAAGTGACTGACGAATTTAATCCGAGTGGTGAGTGATGATTTTATGCGTTGCTAGCTGCTCATAACTTTATATTAAAGGAGTGACAAGAAAGGGAGAAGAGCCAAGTTGGGGCGGTTTTTTGTCATATCGCCAAACCTCTTTAGTCCCTTTCATTTTTTCTTCTTTTTTCTCACAATCAATTGGTTTTGGTTCTAGCTCTTGATCTTGATCTTCCCACATCTTAATCCTCTTCCCTTGTGTTAGTGTTAATGGACGGTTCCGTCTCTCCGAAATTCGATTCGAATGAAGAATCAAAGCTCAAACCAGTTGAAACTCAAGCATCCAAAAGAAGGTTTGTTAAGGCTGCTGCAGTTCCATGCATTTAACTTCTGTTTCCGACATTTCTAAATTTTGGTCATGTTTTGATTACCAGGAAGGTGGTTGTTGAGAGGACTGTTGTGACGGTGAAGATAGGAGAAAATGGTGGGATTGGGAAGCTAAAGAACGAAGGGCCGCCGTCTGATTCATGGTCTTGGAGGAAATACGGGCAAAAACCAATCAAAGGGTCGCCTTATCCGAGGTTGTTTGTCTTCCGATGATGTTTCTTTTTTCTTAATTGTTCAGCTTGTTCGGTTTCCTTCATGTTTCGGGTTTGATCATGCAGGGGTTATTACAAGTGCAGCACATC
The DNA here is from genome assembly GCA_958450335.1 of Hibiscus tridactylites. Lineage (NCBI taxonomy): Eukaryota > Viridiplantae > Streptophyta > Magnoliopsida > Malvales > Malvaceae > Hibiscus > Hibiscus tridactylites. The sequence goes on from OY288269.1 coordinate 106,514,487, forward strand.
AAAAGGATGTTCAGCCAAAAAGCAAGTCGAAAGATGCAAAACGGATGCTTCAATGCTCATCGTTACTTACACTTCTACTCACAACCATCCAGGCCCTGATCTCAGCACCAAAAACCGAACACAGGCACCGAAAGAACCCGAAACCAACGACGGCGACGACGATCAGCATGAAGTTTCACCGGAAGAAGGTAAGAACGAATTCCCCGTCAAAACAAGTAGTGATGAAGATGCAAGTGAAGAGGAGCATTTCCACTATCTACAATCAATGGTGATGCTTCCCCAAGAAGATCCTTTGTCTGAGAATCTAGACAGCGGGTTTCTGTTGGACGAAAAGCCACTCGATTCTTGTCCTCGTGTAAAGGCATCATCATCCGCTTCAACACTGAAACCGGACGAAAACGATTTCTTCGACGAGCTCGAAGAATTGCCAATATGTTCAGCTTTCACTAGTTTCATGAGAAGCAAGTTTTTCGATGAAGGGATTCCTGTTGTCCCTTCTTGATCTATGTGTTTATATATATAAATTTAGATGTTCATACGCCTAGTGCCATTTTTCTAGTGCTTTTCCCTTTCGTTTTTGTATGTGGGTTCACAAAATGAGAAAGTTGGATCAGTCTGGCATGAAAAGTTTGTGAAACGGTGTCGTTTTCTATGGGTAGAGAAAAGAGGGGCTCTTTGATTGATGCCACGGGTAGGGTTGCTTTTCTTGTTAGGTGAGCAGCTCCTTTCCAGATTTAAGTATTAATTTAAGAGGAAGCCACGAGGTTCACGCGAGAATGGTTTTAAAGTTTTAAGAGTTCGATATCGTTTAATTAAGGTCTCGAATTCGAATCTCGAATTCGAACTTAATTGAATTTGCCACAACGACCATGTTTGCAGACAGGCATGTCATTTGAGTTTTACATTATCCATTCGCATTTTTTGTAATATGCATGTCCGTCTTATATTTTTTATCAATGTTCGTGTGACAACTTATACTCCCAGGCTCCGTTGGATTTGTAGGCCAAAATAGAAGTAAATATTTAGAATATAGGGGATGTTGAAAAATATTTGAGCATATAAGCCATTTTCTACAGTACACGGGGACCTCGCCACCTGCACATGGCGAGGTTTGAGAAAAAAATTATTAAAAAATTGGACCTCGCCACCTGCACATGGCGAGGTTCGAAAAAAAAATATTAAAAAATTAGACCTCGCCACCTGCACATGGCGAGGTCCCCTGTGCACTGTAGAAAATGGCCTATATCTCCAAATATTCTTCAATATCTCCTATATTTCAAATATTTATTTTTATTTGGATTATTCTCCAAATTTTTCCTATACTCCCATGGGCATTCGATCGAGTTGAGTCAAAAAATTTTAAATTATTCGAGTTGACGCGTCTAATTTTATTATTTAAAAAAAATTTCGAGTCGAGTTTATAAAATTCGAGTCAAGTCAAGTCAAATCGAGTTTCGAGTTACTATATAAATTTAATTGTAATTATTTATAATGTTATACTATGAATTGATTCCAATTTAAATGTCTTTCTCTAACCAACCATATAAAATATATTTATTCATGTTCTTTTTCAAGTGTGTAAATAAGATTTTAATGTTATAAAATAAATCAAATATTATATTATATAATATATTTATAATCATAATATACATATATGTTCCTTCCTCAACCAGTAGTTTTAGAACCTTCGATGATGTCTAAGCTAGAGCTTCAACAAGTCAACAACAATGTTGATCACAAATTCAGCACTGCCTGTGAAACCGTTGTTACTTGTTCGAGCTCACAATAGTAGAAGAATTCGAAATGGCTTTAGAATTTTAAGGCCTTTGAGATTTAGGTTAAGGGAATTGAGAGTTTTTCATTTAAATTCACCTGAGATATAAATGGCTGAAGAAGGAAAGTAAGTGATTGGAGATGGGAATAACATTAACTAAGGCTTAAAACTAAACAACATAGTTTTATATTTTCAAACTATTCGGTTTTTCGATTATTCGAACTTCCAAAATTCAGACTCCATTCGAACTCGAAATTTCAACAAGTTATTCGAGTGACTCGAATAACTCAAATAATTCAAATAACTCGACTCAAATAACCTCGAAATTAAAAAAAAAATTCGAGTCGAGTTTTGTCCACCCCTAACTGCTACGGGTATGAATTCAATCTTCAATTCTTTCGAGGGCGTTTTCAGTTTATAATTCAGTGATTTCAAACAAATTGGCACATGAAATCCACAAGGAAGCTTTGGTTCAACATCAAAATTTCCCTCAAGATTATCCTGTATTTGACTCGACAACCAGAAAACTGAATAATCATTTCTAGTTATCTCTGCAATATAGCCATGCCATTGACCGTAAAAGTACCTGAAGGACGACCGCCGCCGGGATATTATTCATTACTATCAGCTGCAGGAGCTAGCGGCTGAAGAGCTTTAAGAGGGTTCATGATGACACCGTCAATAAGTCCGTATTCCTTCGCTTCTTTTGCGCTCATGAAAAAATCACGATCGGTATCCTGGTTAATCTGCTCCAAACTTTGACCAGTGTGGTAAGCGAGATACCCATTTAAGTTCGCCTTATGATGCAGCATTTCATTTGCCTGAGAACCGCGTTTATTAGTCCGGGATACAGAGGATAAGCAACGCAGAACTACAAAATTTAAACAGCACGAGGTTTGCCGAGAAAAGTGCATACCTGAATATCAATATCAGTTTGACCTCCTTGAGCTCCACCAAGAGGCTGATGTATCATTATCCTTGAATTAGGTAAACTGTATCGTTTTCCTGAAATTTCGAGGCAAACAAAGGGCATACACAACTTAAGTAGACTGGAATGATACCACACCGATCAACGGAGCTACAAATGGCGCAAAACTACTATATACCTTTCGTTCCCGCACTAAGCAGAAAAGCTCCCATGCTGTTCACAGAAAAGCAAAACAATTGCATTCACATTTAAAAGTATAATACACATATCCATTAACTTGAAATATTATCATCAAGGACCAAATGGAATAAAATACCATAATTTAAGTATTGAAGTTAAGACCGATATTCCTTAATTAAGAGACAAACAAGGCATTGCTGCAACAAATCTTATTTCCGATACTCCACGCTGTGACATGAAAATGAAATTGCATTTCAAACAGAAACAAGTAAACCAATAAATTTATACCTAGCAGCAAGTCCAACACACACAGTCGAGACATCAGGCCGGATATGCCTCATGGTGTCAAATATCGCCATACCTAAGAAAATTTGAAACCATACAAGTTACAACTCAGGCAAGTCATGGAAGTTGTCCCCCAACATGCTATTTGACACAAACCGGTGCAAGTAGAAACACACGGTTCGTGATAGAGAAAATATATTACCAGCTGTAACCGAACCTCCAGGAGAGTTGACGTACATGACAATGTCCTATTAACAATATCCAGAAAGGCACAAGTAATAAATAACAATCATAATGGCATTCCGATTTCCGGGTCATAATTTCTTCAAGCGAAAAATATCAAGCAGTGTACTATTGAAAGAAAGCAAGCAAGCATGTAACCGAACAGACCTTCTGAGGATCGACAGCATCAAGATACAGAAGCTGAGCTACAATAATGTTAGCCATATCATCATCGACAGCTCCACCACAGCGAACTATTCTCTAAAAATCAAAACAACAGATAAGGAAGAAACCGAACACTCGTAAAGCCAAAATGCACAACCAAAACCAAATCCATACGTGCTGAAAAAGTTGGCTAACAACACTCTGAAAACGCTCCTGCACCATCGGTGGCGGCCCCTGCCCTTGCGCATACGTAGGAATGTAAGGCGAAGACGGCAGTTGCAAATCATCCCTGCATGATTACAAAACAATACTTCTGGCTCTAATCTTTTCTAACATTTCTTTTATTTAACAACAACAACAACAACAATAATAACACCATAGAGTTGCAGTTTAAACAAACATGTACCTAATTGACCAAACTCCCTGTGGAGAGCTCGTCTCCGGAGCCCGAAATTCTCCGGTGTAAACCGCCTTCGGCCGAAAACTCAATACCTTATTTTGATTACTAACTAGCTTCTTCAATTTCCTGTATTAGTGGCAATTAAAAAACAAACATCACAAAATAAACCCATCTCGCAAACCAACATTGAAATAAAAACATGGGTTTTTAAATAATCTTATCGAATTAAACAATTAATTCAAAAAGGAAATACCTGGGACGAAGAGGATGGAAAGGAAGAGACAACTTCTGAGAATCAAGATTGGAGCTTGAATTTGGGAAGAACAACAGAAGAGATGAGGCCGATGATGTCGAACCGCACGTGAGCGCCATTTTTATCTACTTTTGTCTGAAATTCTGAACTGGGTTTAAACCGAATTCCAAAACACTTGTTTCAGACGATGTATAGGTTTGTAATTTGGGGTTTCATTTTCATTTATCTCGAATTTTAGGGCTTACGCGCGGCGATGGGTTTCGGGGACGATAACCGAAGTGGAACAAGAAAGTAGTTTAAATGGTGAAAATCACTGGCAGGTCCCTTTATTATAGGGACTTATTTAAACTAGTCCATTTACTATTAAAGGATTCGATTTAATCTTACTCTCTTATACTAGCACAAAGAATCAAATAATGCTAAATTAAAACAGAGATAACGTTATTTACTTAAAAATGAAATCATGAGCTCAACTCTTGTTGTCTCAGTAGTAAAGTATAATGTAATTCATTTAGATGACTCAAGTTCGAATACTAATTTTGCACGATGCTACTTTTGTATTGGATTAATTTGAATCAATTTGTTTAAATTTGACCCAATTTTGAATTTCATGCGGGTTAGTGGAAGAATTTGGTCTGCTTGTTTTATTGGTGTTTAGTTACCCAGCGTCCTAATATCTTTCTGTTTGGTCCTTCAATTATAAATAATTTCAATTTTATCATTACTTTTTTAATTTTATTTGTTTAAGTCAGCAATAAAACGTTGAGTTTTTAGTTTTTATTTATTTATTTATGAAACTAATCTAATATTTCTTTTATTGCCCATCCCGGCTCTCTAGAGTTATAATTTTTGAGTTTTGTATTAATACAAAAGTGTATGCATTTCTTATGGTATAAATTTATTTTGTAAATGGTTTTTTTGAATTGATAAGTATTTGAAGTTAACAATTAAATGATGAAGTTAATATTTTTTTAGGCAAAATGACAAAAGATGCCTCCAATGTTTGCATATTTTGTCATTTGGCCCTCTATTCTTTTTTGGTCCAAATATGCCCCCAACGTATCATTCATAGTCCAAATATGCCATGTTAGATGTAAACTGTCAATCAACTGACGGTCAACGACTTATAAAAAAATTTGACGTGGCATCAACAGATCTTAATACGTGGCAAGTCCAGTCAGCATCAATTGTTAAACGTTAGTTGACCGACAGTTTCCATCTAACGGGGGCATGTTTGGACCAAATTGAAACGTTGGGGGCATATTTGGACTACGAATGAAACGTTGGGGGTATATTTGAACCCAAAAAATAAAATATGGGGTCAAATGACAAAACAAGCAAACATTAAAACATATTTAAACCCAAAAAATAAAATAAAGGGCCAAATGACAAAACATACAAATGTTGGCTATCTTTTATCATCCTACCTATCTTTTATTATTGTATAAGAATGGTTTGAATTTATGAACAATGACAAATAACTAAAAAAGTTGGCAATTAATTACGTTTTAGGTTTTTCATGTCCTTTTTAGTTCTGTAATATTTTATTTCCATGCGTTTTTTTTAATATTCTCTATTAATATTTAGGGTAAACTATCTGTTTGACCACCAAACTATTGTGAAAGTTTTAAAATGACCACCATAGAAAAAAACGCTCCATTTCACTACCCAAACTATTAAAATGGGATCATTTTGGCCACCTGCCGTTAATGGGCTAACGGAAGGTGACGTGGCAGTTAAAAAATTAAAGGTATAATCACACATTTGGTCCTTATTATTTACACATTCTTTCAATTTAGTCCCTCTGAAGAAAAATCACCCAAATCCTACATAACTCTCCCATTCATCTTCTTCCCCACAACACCCAAAGCTATTGAAGAAAAATCAAAACCCACAAATCCACGAGAAACTAAGAAATACTAAAAAAATTGGCTCTCATTCTCTTTTGGCTCTCATTCTCGTTTCCATTCTTAAAACCATGTCAAAGTTTCAACTTTTTCTTTACATCACCATCTTTGTTCTTCTCTTGAATTCAGGCCACACATTGTGCCGTACCAAATCAATCAGAGCCAAAATCTCTAAAGGGAAGCAGACACAATCAAATATGACAGAAACCCATGTCTCGGAGCAGCAATTCATGCAGTGGGTCAAATTCGTTGGCAGCCTTAAACACTCGGTTTTCAAGTCTGCAAAGAACAAGCTTTTCCCTTCTTATGTCCTCACTGTCGACAAGAATCCGGCCGCCGGAGACTTCACCACTATTCAGGACGCCATTGATTCTCTCCCTTCTGTTAATCTCGTGAGAATGGTCATCAAAGTCCACGCAGGGGTTTACACGTGAGTACTTTGACATTACATGTGGTTTCCATTTTTGTTTGTTTGTGTCTTTTATCTGTATGATCAAATCCCCGTTTGAAATGGTTTCTGAACAAATAGTCGAATTCAAGACCCTTTTTCCCGACCAATCTTGTCTTTCGTGTAGTTCATGTCTTGCCTGTGAAAGAAGTTGATTGTTTTGGTTTGATTTCAGAGAGAAGGTTAACATTCCACCATTTAAATCTTTCATAACCATTGAAGGCTCAGGAGCATATGAAACAATTGTTCAATGGGGAGACACAGCTCAAACGCCTGGTCCGAGAGGACAACCTATGGGAACCTATGCTTCTGCAACTTTTGCTGTGAATTCACCTTATTTCATAGCCAAAAACATAACATTCAAGGTAACATAATCGATCCATGTCTTGAACTAATTTCCTTTTTTTTCAACTGTAATGATTTTCTTATCTGTGAATGAAAATTACACTGGTGCAGAACACAACACCGGTGCCACCACCAGGAGCAGTTGGAAAGCAAGCAGTTGCATTTAGGATATCTGCAGACACGGCTACATTTTTAGGGTGTAAATTCCTTGGAGCTCAAGACACTCTCTATGACCAATTAGGCAGACATTACTACAAAGATTGTTACATCGAAGGTTCTGTTGATTTCATCTTCGGCAACGGTCTCTCCCTCTTCGAGGTCGGTAACTAATTCCTCACCTGCACTAACTGATCAATTCAATCCTATACATACATAAACATATACATATGTTGTCTTTTGGGATGTTTTTTTTTTCAGGGATGTCACGTGCATGCAGTAGCAACATTAACAGGGGCAGTAACAGCACAAGGAAGAGGGAGTATCTTAGATGACACGGGCTTCTCTTTCGTGAACTGTAAGGTCATGGGGTCGGGGGCACTGTACCTCGGGAGGGCATGGGGTCCTTTCTCTAGGGTGGTCTTTGCTTACACTTACATGGACAACATTATCATAACGGCTACTTCATTTCTCACCAATTTTTTTAGTATTTCTTAGTTTCTCGTGGATTTGTGGGTTTTGATTTTTCTTCAATAGCTTTGGGTGTTGTGGGGAAGAAGATGAATGGGAGAGTTATGTAGGATTTGGGTGATTTTTCTTCAGAGGGACTAAATTGAAAGAATGTGTAAATAATAAGGACCAAATGTGTGATTATACCTTTAATTTTTTAACTGCCACGTCACCTTCCGTTAGCCCATTAACGGCAGGTGGCCAAAATGATCCCATTTTAATAGTTTGGGTAGTGAAATGGAGCGTTTTTTTCTATGGTGGTCATTTTAAAACTTTCACAATAGTTTGGTGGTCAAACAGATAGTTTACCCTAATATTTAAGGTGTGTTTCTGTAAATTTTTATCTTCTCTATCAATTTATATTCATTATTTTATTATATCATGAATTTAGAGGTGTATGTTTGTATATAAAATCTAGAAAACCAAAATATCAATATCTTACGGTTCATTTATGAAATTCATATCTGCGCATACATTATCACACAATTTACATAGTAAAAGATCTTTCTTCTTCTTCAAAATATTTTTTTTCGACGACGAAAAGTCCGATCTCGAAACTTAAACTTCTTCCGGTTGGACTAAGACGGGAGCATATTGGAAACAAGTTGAAGGTTGATGCGCAGAAGTCTATCAAGCTCGGCTTCCATGTCCCTCATCGGCGACGTAATGTGCATTTGCGAGATTCCATCGAAACATGTATCCATGCTGGTCAGGCTAGAACTTAGCTTAAACGAAGCCTCGTTCGGGTTGCGCTTGTCCAGCGCTTGGAGCGCAAGGTCGTTGTCGTCGGGAATGGTTTGGTAGTTATCCAGACAAGTGGACATGGCCTCTTTCAGGCTGTCTGAAGCTCCCGGTTCATCCATGAACTTGGTAGCCGTGTCGATCGCTTGCTTTGTCATTTCGGTCGACACGCGAATCGCCGTCATCGCGACGGTCAGAGGCTCGATCTTGACACTGTCGTTTAGGAACAAGGACACATATTTCACGCATTCGATGGGTAGCTTTGTGGTCTGGCAGATTTTCTCCAGCTCAGGGGGACTGTTGTCGGCGGCTGGGTTTGATGTAAACGAGAATGTCGCAGACGGACCCTCTGCTGGCGGGAGTGGTGATTTGTCATTACTGGCGTACGGTGACTCCGGTGATGAATCATCAGCGTCCGGCGCCTCCTCGTCCGGAGCTTCCGGTGTGGATGAACTCCCGTCTGGCGATGAACTGGCGTCTGGTGCTGCCGGCGTGGATGAACTCCCGTCCGGCGACTCGGGTGTCGATGAATCGACGACGTCCGGTGCTTCCGGCCTGATAGAAGAAGAGGTATGCAAGAAGTAGAAGATGGAGATGAGGAGGATGAAAGGCTTGATCTCCATCTTCTCTCGGAAGTTAACGACTTCAATGGTTTTGAGAGAGACAAAGTGTTTGGTGTTTTTACGTGCCTTTTAAGGTGTGTGATTTACTTGCAAATACCATTATCTGTGCTTTTTTGTGCATACAAACTTTGACCTAAATTTTAGCCAAACCACTTCTTTTTTCTATTCTTAGAAGGAGTAGACGACTCAGAATACATTACGGAACATTCGAGATTGTATATTAATAGTGAATGTTTAAATTAGGATAAATATTTTCGTCTCTTTTATCGGTCTTCCTCATGTATCAGCATTAAAAAAATACTATAAAACTAATTTTTAGACTTTAGACTTGAATTTAAAATCATAAACCCTATATCATATACACTAAAAAATACACCATATCATAAATTTTCTAAACCCTAACCATAAACTCTAACTTAAAACACTAAACCTATTTTTGAGCGTAGGGCATAATTAAGGCATTAAAAAGCAGGAGAGAATTCCCATCCTTTAAATTCAATTAAGATTGATATCAATATATTTTAAGCAAAATGACAAAAGATGTCCCAACGTTTGCATATTTTATCATTTGTCCCCTATTCTTTTTTTGGTTTAAATATGCCCCCAACGTTTGCTTGTTTTGTCATTTGGCCCCATATTCTTTCTTTCGGTCCAAATATGCCCCTAACTTTTCATTCATAGTCCAAAAAACGAAAGAATATGGGGCATATTTGGACTACGAATGAAACGTTGGGGACATATTTTGACCAAAAGAAAGAATAGGAGGCCAAATGACAAAATATGCAAACATTGAGGCATCTTTTGTCATTTTGCCTATATTTTAAAGTGTGGCACCATGTTGATGGTATACCATAATGAAGTTCTAATGTTAATAAGTTAAATTTTAACGTTGTGAATGAAAAATATGAAGTTAGAAAGGTTCGTCCTCTAATAAGATTTTATAATATTAAACCTTAATTAATCTATTAATGAGTTGGTCTAAAATATACTATTCAGTTTAGCATGTTGACATTTCTCTTAATGGGAGTTAATTAATAGTACAACTAGCTCCTGCACCACCACACAACCTCCACAATCACCGACACCAACTCCAACTCCTCCACCATTGCCACCATCACCTCCGGCACCTACAATCACCTTTGACAGATGGTTTCTATTTCATTAAGCTACTATTATAATATTATAACGCTTGTAGATGTTAGATATAGCAATCCATAAAATAAATAAATAAATATCAAGCGGGAAAAACAAGTAAACTTTATGAAAAAAAAGTGCATTGAGGAAAAAACAAAAGCATGCATCTCCAAAATTTATCTTCTTTATAAATTACCATAAACATATATGATGTTATGGATAAAAATATACCATACTTTAAATTTTTCAAACCCTAATTTAAAATCTTAAACTTAATTTTAAGTGTGAAAGCATAAATAAAAAACTGAAAAAAGAGCAGAGAATTTTCATATGAAAATATCGCCAAAAACAAAAACAAAGTGAAGGAGGCAGATTTCTATGATGGAAACAAGGAAAAAAATATAAGGTCTAGATTTGATACTACCGTTAGATCTTTCATAATATAATCAAATACGAATTCTCAACTTCTTTAAACTGAGATAAGAGCAATAAAAATGGAGATTGAACGTCTAGCTTGATATAAAACATATTTAGAGTAGGGTATAATTTTTTATTGTTGAAACACTTTTTTTTAATTTAATATAAATACAAAGCAAACGACTGAGATATGAAATTTCAATTGAAGTGAATTTGTGCTTGTATTCTAAATTCAAAAAACCAAAGAGGTTTTAATTACATTAGCATATCATTATAAAAACAATGTAATGATTTTATATATAGATGTTTGGACGCCAAGAAAATGACAAACATCTACATGGAAAATTACTACATGTTAGGTATGTAGATCTGGTTGGTGGGTCTTCCCTCTTGTCAATATTTGAACATTTCATCTTCGTCTTCGTCTCGTTGTGTGCATGTGATGCATTTTGTATCTTCAAAAATACAAAATGCATTTTTCGACGACGAAACATTTTTCGACGTCGAAAAATTTAATCTTGAAGCATTATGTCGCGTTTCGTTGGACTAAGACTTGACCATCTTGGAAACAAGTTGAAGGTTGATGTTAAGAAGTCTCCCAAGCTCGGTTTCCATGTCCCTCATCGGCGACGTAATGTGCATTTGCGTGATTCCATCGGAACAGGTATCCATGCTCGTCACGGTGGAGCTTAGCTTGAATGAAGCCTCCTTCGGGTTGTGCTTGTCGAGGGCTTGGACCGCAAGGTTGTTGTCGTCGGGAATGCTTTGGTAGTTCACCAGGCATGTGGACATAGCCGTTTTGAGGTTATCTGACACTCCAGGTTCATTCATGAACCTGGTGGCAGTGTCGACCGCTTGCCTCGTCATTTCGGTCGACACTCGAATCGCCGTCATCAAGACGGTGAGAGGCTCGATCTTGACACTGTCGTTTAGGAACAATGAGACGTATTTCACGCATTCGATGGGCAGTTGGGTGGCCTGGCATATTTTTTGCAACTCAGGGGAAGTACTGTTGTTGCCGGCGGGCTTTGAAGCAAACGAGAATGTCGCCGACGGACCCTCTGATGGCGGGAGTGGCGAATTAGCGATACTGGCGTAAGGTGACTCGGGTGATGAATCATCAGCGTCCGGCGCCTCAGGCGTGGATGAACCGGCGTCCGGTGACTCTGGTATCGATGAACCGGCGTCCGGTGCTTCCGGCCTGATAGAAGAAGAGCTATGCAAGAGGTAGAAGATGGAGATGAGCATGATAAAGGGCTTGATCTCCATCTTCTCTCGGCAATTAGCAACTTCAATGTTTTTGAGACTTGAGAGAGACAAATTGTTTGGTGTTTCTACGTGCCTTTTAAGGTGTGGGATTTACATGCAAATAGCATTCTTTGTGCATGCAAATGTTGACCTAAATTTTAGCTAAACCACTTTTTTTTTTCTATTCTTAAGAGGAAGAGAGGACTCGGAATAGGTTACGGAAGTTTCTGATTCTTCCGTTTTGGCCCCTAAATGTTATGTATGCAATTGAATGGGTTTGAATGATTGTTTCAAGCTAAAACTTGTCATATGTGGACATGAGACCTGATTAATCAAAGTTTAGTAACATTTTAAAATGGGTTAAGTCATTGTAACTTTTTAGAATTATAACTTTGTCCCTAAATTGCAATCGCGTGCAATTGGATGTCGATTCGACACCCGATTGAGTTGATTTTTCACCCACTACCAATATGCATACCATAGATTAAAATGTTGCAACTAGATGAGATAAAAATAGAAGCAATTAAGTTAAATCTTTACGGGTTTGTTTCAGCAAACCCAATGTAACTCGTTCAGTTTGATCTGGCGTCTAGACCGATTTAATAGGGCTACATATAATCTCAAATTCTAATTTATCAAGCCTATCTTGAATTTCAGATAAAAATATTTTTTTGGTAATTTTTTGGAATTTCATAAGGAGTAAATATCGGTTTTGTATAACTTTTTTCTTCTTTTATTTATTTTTTAAAATACATTTCTACTAAATTTTCAATATGATCTAATTGTTTACCTATAATATAAGGACTCAAATTTGTGTGATTTTTTTTAAATTTTTTTATATCTTTTGAAGAATTTTTTCTCATGCATCAGTGATACATGCATGAAAGAGGTAAAACAATGGATCTTAGACAAAAAGATGAAGATGTTCTTGAAGTATGGAAATCAGCCTACTTGCGCCAAATTTTCCAATGAGATCCTGGCATTTTTTGGGCCGATTTTTTTTTTAACTTATTGATCTTCATCCAGTTACCTTTTCAGCGTATTTTGAAATACATCAATCGGATATCGAGAACTCAAGATATGTTCATTTTACTAAATACTGTGCATGCAAAAAAAAAATAGATACGGGATTAACTAAAATATTTTGTAAATTCAGTCCAAAAGCTAATATATAAAGCTTTTAGACTAATTAGACTTAACCCAATCTGACCATTAACATTTAAATTGTATTTTTAAAATTTTATATACTTTAAGAACTAACCACCATTCTCTTTAAGCTATCAGATCAAATCAAATTTAGACTAAATTTCTTTTTTATTTTCATTTACTAGGAGAGTTTGTATTTCTTTAGGAATACTCTATTTGCAAGCCATCATTTCTCTATAAAAGGATGAGCGCGCCTTTATTATTTCACACAAAGATTTGATAATTGAGTTTTTATAAAAGTATTCTTTGAGAACGTGTTTGTAAGTGTCGAGAAACTTATGCCTTCGAAATCATGTTCAATGATTCAACTAGTTTGTGCGAGGGAGAATCTTCACACTCCAAATTGCATAGTCAAGTGAGATTAGGAGGTCCGATTAGAACCATATCATAGAAGTTGGCTATCTAATTACTGGTATGAGGGTTATACTGGACATCTATCTTCCATCGCTATCTCCATACTCCATTGAAGCCATGTTCAAAGTTAAATTTTTTAAATTTGAATTACCTATTTTTACTTTAATCATTTTTATCTTTTACACTTTATTCTTCTTATTCATCATCTAATTAACTTTCTCCCCTTTATTTCTTTGAATTTTGCATCTTATTTCCAAAAAAATTAAGAAACATCCAACCCATTGTTCTTGAATCTCAAGAACAATTTTCAACCATTTTGATCGAGCTTAGTGCATATAATTGCTTCCACTTTCACGCCAAGCACTCATAAATTTTAGTATTAGATTGGGCCGATTCTTGGACAATTTTTTTTTTTTACGTTTTGGGTGCAAAAAGTCAAACAAATCGGAAAAAAAGAAAATAAAAAAAAAATTAAACGAAAAAATTTTGAGCCCTAAATTTCTATATCAAATCTACTACAATTGAGGACGCATCACACAAAAGTTCAGAATTTTTTACTTCGGAAACACCTCGAATGAAATAGATCAAATTATTTATAGCATGAAGGCTTTAAAGAGTATAAGATTGACTAATTTGCCTTAAAGAGTACTTTTGTAACACCCTGAAATTTAGTTTATATTATTATTAAAATGATAATAATAATAAATGGATTTGCAGCCAAGGGGTGTAACACCCCAGAAAACGGGTTAGAAGTTTTAGGTGCATTATTGGAATCTGATGAGAATTTTAGGTTAGATTTTAGCTAATTAATTAACTTTGAAAAAAATAAATTGGGTCTGTTAAATTAATTTTCGATAAATTTATTGTGGTTAATATTTTTAAAATGTTTTAATGAATATGTTAAATGATATGAATTTTAAAGACAAGAAGTTAGTAAGATGATGTGAATGGAAGTGTGTACACCATAAGGTGTCGTATGTTTAGAAGTAATATCAGATTTCGTAAGGTATGCCTAAGAAAGCTTTTACCGATATTATAACGTAGATTTTAGAGTGTTTAAGTTGATAAGATTATGATGTACGCACCAAAAAAGAAAGTTGATGTTCAGGATCGAAACCTGACCAGTGATGTTGATTGTTAAGGAGAACTTCATAGTGATCTGAGTGTCATTTCCATGAGGATCGTCAGGGTAAGATATATGCGAAAGGTATTGGATTGACTTTCATTTTTAAAAATCAGAGTGCGCGGCGAAATCATAAAATCTGTATGTTAATTAAGAAAAAAATAGTGTAATATATATCTTTCCCTCTTGTATAGTCTACTGAATTCTGACTTTACAAATCTATGTATATTGATTGAAGATAGTTGTTGGGTAAACATAAATGATTATTCGAAACTCGGACGAAAATAAGTGATTAGGAAAATATGAACAAAAAAATTTGGAAAATGTACTAAATTTATATATAGATGTTGGTGGGTCTTCTCACTTGTCAATACCATCTACGTCTCGCCGATACTTTTCTGTATCGTGCGTGTTATTTCCTCAAAAATACAAAAATGCATTTTTTTTTTCAGCAACAAAAAGAACAATCATTGAAGCTTAAACTTCTTATTTTCAACACATTTAGTCGCGCTTCGTCGGACTAAGATTTGAGCATACCGGAAACAAGCTGAAGGTTGATGCTCAGAAGTTTCCGAAGCTCCGCTTCCATGTCCCTCATCGGCGACGTAATGTGCATTTGCGAGATACCGTCGAAACAGGTATCCATGCTGGTCACGGTGGAGCTTAGCTTGAACGAAGCCTCCTTCGGGTTGTTCTTGTTTAGGGCTTGGACCGCAAGGTTGTTGTCGTCGGGAATGGTTTGGTAGTTCGCCAGGCAAGTGGACATCGCCGTTTTCAGGTTATCCGCCGCTCCCGATTCATTCGCCAACTTGTTGGCCGTGTCGACCGCCTGCCTCGTCATTTCCGACGACACTCGAATCGTCGTCAACAAGACAGTAAGAGGCTCGATCTTAACGCTGTCGTTTAAGAACAAGGCGGCGTATTTCACGCATTCGATAGGATGCTGGGTGGTCTTGCAGATTTTCTCCAGCTCCGGGGAAGTACTACTGTTGTTGCCGGCGGGGTTTGAAGCAAACGAAAACGTCGCAGACGGACCCTCTGCCGGAGGAAGTGGCGATTTGTCCAAACTGGCGTACGGTGACTCGGGTGATGAATCATCGGCGTCTGGCGCCTCCGGCGTAGATGAAGTACTCCCGTCCGGCGACTCCGGTGTCGATGAGTTTGCATTCGAGGCTTCCGGCCTGATAGAAAAAGAGCTATGCAAAAGGTAGAAGATGGAGATGAGAAGGATGAACGGCTTGATCTCCATCTTCTCTCGGCAGTTAGCAATTTCTATAGTTTTGAGAGTTGAGAAGACAATTTGTTTGGTGTTTTACGTGCCTTTTAAGGTATCGGGTTCTACATGCAAATACTATTATTCTCTCTGCGATTTTGTGCCATGTAAACGCAGACCTAAATCTTTGCCAAACCACTTCTTTTTTTCTTCTATTGTTAGAATGAAGAAGACGACTCGGAATAAATTACGGAATATTGGTCTTTATAATCCAGAAGGCCATAGCTTTAGGCTTGGTCCAAGAAAATTTTAACTTTGGGCCTGACTAGACCCAAATTTAAATTAATCAATAGAGTACTACTTTTTTTAATTTAATTATAAAATATTAATAGAAAATATATTTTACACATACACGTACAAAAGTATATTTCACATTTATATTAAAATATATATTTTACTTTGAGTAAGTGTTTATAACTAGTTGGTCAGAGCTGCTTATCTGCTCCTTTCCTCTTTCTTTAGGTCTCGGGTTTATGGTCCAACATGAGCATTTCTTCTCTGAGTCTTTCCCTCCTTTTTAGGTAGAAGTAAAAGTAGTATTTGTCAATATTATATATATATATATAGGATTAGTTTCCACAAACACCTTAGTTTAGGGGTTTAGAATTTAGGGATAATTGTTTTAATTTAAGGTTTATGGTTATAATTTAGGGTTTTGTTTTTAGGGTAATATGGTGAGAATTTAGGTTTTAACCTACAAACCCTAAATTATAACCATAAACCTTAAATTGAAACAACTATCCCTAAATTCTAACCCCCTACACCATATACCCTAACACTAAGGCGCTTGTGGAAACTTTCAATTTTCACCGTCTGTATATAAAATATTTATCCATATATGTTACCATTTTTTTATAAAAGCGCATATCACTTAGACTAGAAGAACATAATTTATGATTCACAATTTTTTTTGAAAGCTAAAGTGATTATAAGTAGTATATGTTCTAAATATACTCTCAACCATTTGACAATGTATTATGTCACACAATTTTACCGGGGAAAGATAGTATGTTCTGTTTAGGTGATTCAGATTCAAACAATTCAGTTTGTATATATGTGTGAATTTATTAAGATTTAAAACTAGATACAAATACTACTTTATACGTATAAAAACCATCTTCTCCTTTTTTTAAAAATTGAGTAAGGGTGTATGGTTTACTTTTTACAGTTTAAGATTTAAGATATAAAACGTAAGATTTAATTTTGACAAAATGACAAAAAATGCCTCCAACATTGAGAAAAATTTTAGGGTTAGAAATTTATTTTACACTGATAGGATATTAAATAATAACGTTGTAGTATATTTAGTTTCGCATGTTACATTTCTCTTGGTTGGGGTTTGATTAATCGTGCAACTAATTTGATAAAAAAATATTTTTTAATTATATTAATAATAAATTATTCAAATATAGGTGAAAAGTAATATGCAATTCTGATGACCAACTGAAGAGAGAAATCAAAGAAGAAAATAAGCATAAATGGGAAAAAAAGAGTTTAGTTTAATATAAAGTTATGAACTCTTGAATGCAAATCCAATGAAAAGAAGCTACAATTGTGCATATGTACAAAATTTCATCTGCCACTGCATAGGGGAAAATTAAACAGTGGTACAACAAATTGGGACAAGAAGAACCCATTCCCCATCTATAGAAATTACAAAAATCTACAACACTTGCGATTCGGACTCGGTTCGGTTCTCACGATGATGTTCATCGTCCTTCATGGAGATCTTCAGAGGGAGCTGCCGTCCTTGAGATGTTGTCATTGTCGAAAGCACTTAGGCCGGAGAAAGGACCAGAGGAGAACATTGATGATGTCTCATCAGACTCGAAAGTAGTAGAGGACTGCCTCTGATTGGGCCGGTTGTTCGAAACGGTTAACAGGGAATCCTGATATTCAGTAACACGCTGCACCATTTTTAAAGACTGTACTACTTCCCCCATTGTTGGCCTTTGGCTAGCCTCCGGAGCAACACAAGCAGCTGCAATTGTGCAAACTCGTATGAAATCCTCCTTCGGGTACTTCCCACCGAGCCTTGGATCAGCTAGCTCCTCCAACCGATCCTTGTCTCTCAGGATTGGTCTTGCCTGAAAGTGGAACAACTAACTTGTTGTAAAAGTTACCTAGAAACTCGAGGGATTCATAACAGTCAGGCTTATTACTCACCCATGTGACCAGGTTCTCCTGTCCTGATGGTTGCGACATATCTACAGGCGTCTTCCCGGTAAGTAACTCAAGCAGTACGACTCCATAGCTGTAAACATCGCTTTTTACCAGTAGATGTCCGGTCATAGCATACTCAGGAGCAACATACCTATAAATCAAATCCCATTCTACCTTGGTGTCAATTGAAACAAGAGAGCAAGATTTACAAGAGTGGTGCATGAAACTAACCCAAATGTTCCCATTACACGAGTAGACAGGTAATTTGTTTTGCCTTCGGGTGCTTGTTTGGCAAGGCCAAAATCAGCAACTTTAGCGTGAAAGTTGTTCTCGAGTAATATATTCGATGCTTTGAAATCTCTGTGGATAACACATGGCTGTGAGTCCTCATGCAGGTATGCTAGTCCTCTTGCAGCATCCAGTGCAATCTTCATTCTGGTGTCCCAGTCCAGAGGACAATTTACTCCCAAGGGGCCTGAGGCAAAACAGGCTCGAAGTCAGTACCATATATTAAAAGCCACTCGAGAAAAGAGGATAACATCACTGAATAATGTGCAAATTACCGTGGAGCCAGGCTTCTAAGCTTCCATTTGGAACAAGCTCGTAACAAAGCAAGTTTTGTGAAGAGTCGCGACTACTATAGTAACCTACAAGTTTCACAAGATTACGATGATGCAATCTGCTAAGCATCTCAACTTCAACTAAAAACTCTTTATCTCCTTGAGTCCCTCCATTGGTAAGCCTTTTAATCGCTACAGCTGTCCCGTCACTTAAAACACCCTTGAAAACTCTGCCAAATCCACCCTCCCCTAGTATGCTTGCAGGTGCAAAGTTGTTTGTTGCTTCTTTAAGTTCCTCGTATTGTAGAAACCGTGTACTGCTTGGGTGGGGAAGAGACCCTGCTTGTGCAACCACATCTGCCGTCCTTGGTTTTACTGCAAGAAAAAGAAAAACCTAAGCACTCTGCAAGACTTAATTAAAACAGGTAATGCAAAATCAATCTGCATTCTTGCTTACAAGGTTTAACTAGAACTCTAGAAGTAAAAAATCACACAACTTAAGCTTTAGTTTTTTTGGTTCAGCTTATGTGATAGGGTTCTGAATCCCTTTTTGCCTAAATAGTGAGATTCAGATACACAATTTACTTTCAGTCATCCTACATGAGAAAGAGAAAAACAAGTTCTCTTATTCCGCAATTCATCCACAACACATCTTAGATTGTGCTAAATTTCCAGTTTGATAAAGTTTTATCAAAATACCTCATAGCTAGCGGGAAAAAAAGTCTTTGTGCTTAACATACCGGGTTCTTGAGGAGATGCTTTTGCCTTTCCCCCGTGGAATGCACAGGAACAAATTATAAGCACCGATATTATAGCAAAAACCAGTAATCCAGCAGAAATACCAAAGACGAGAGTCAAATCTGAATGTTTCCCCTTGTTTGAAGGGCTTGGTGATGTAGAATTGGAGGATTTATGTGCCGGTGCAGCTACAGGTTCAGAAACCACAACGGGAGCTGTAAACAAGATGATGAGCTTTGTCAGGACAAATAAAAGAAGATAACATCATCCCTCGTATACATATGTATATATAAGTATAAAAATGAAATAAAACTATGAGTTTTCAAGAAGCCGTTGTGTATAAAAACTACTTCCAATCAAGAAAAACATAGCTTTTCAAAGCCACTAGATACGAGAAGAGTTGAGGTCATGTCATAATTTACCTGGGGAAGGCGCTGGAGCCTCAAACCATGTAAAATTAAGGACTTTGAAATCTCCAACTACATTCGGGTCAAAATGAACCTCATGCATCACAAGTGAAGAGTTAATTTTAGATGCATCATTGGTGGAGAAACTGATCCCTGTATGTGGAGTAATATCCATGGAGATATTTAATCTTGATAAACTGATAGAATAAAAATTTGTAATGTCAATTTGAGTAGGCAGCAATTGAAGCTGAGAAGCTAGCTCGGCTAGAAAAACACGCCAATTTGGGTTTTGTGAGACATTTAAAAGGAGAAGGTCAAGCTTTATGGGATACACGCAATGGCAACTATGACTCCCTCGTTTCAAAATTGAATTTGGTTTGCAACAATCTGGCCAATTGAGAAAATACCCATGTAAGCATCTTATACGCAGCATATATATGAGCTAGCAAATTCAGACGTTCTTTCTTTATCATCTTGCATAGAAGTACTATAAATGAAGTTGACTTCTTATATGTAATGAAAACATAAAGAAGGAAATAGAAATATGTTACCAGACACTTCAGGAGACAATGGTGGTTGAGCCAAGCCAGTAGGAATTTCACCAGGACTGATCTGTGTAGGGGCAATATTTGGCAACTCTGCACCAGGAGGCACTGAGGCACTCTTCTTCATCAATGGTTTTGACAGGCGCGAGCTGGTAGGAGGGTGACGGGAAGTTATAAGTGGGCCATTAAGAGGAGGTTGGGCTGGTGCTATAAGTCTTGGTGCACTATGTGGTGAAAAATATCTTCGGTGTGATCTATGAATCAATGGCAGATTGGAAGGCAGGGGAAGACCAGAAACAGCTGGTGCACCCTTGTGTGCTCTAGTAGGTGATTGTGCAGGCGCTTGAAGAAGATTATCCGAAAAATCAGCACCGGCGACCAAAATAGCACAACTCACTACAACTACAACTTTCACCAAAAACGAGCAGATATTTCCCAATGCTCCTGTTAAGTTATTACATTAAGAATAAAATTCAATCACAAATGGAGAAAAGGCTAATGAAAATGATATAGAAATCAATGTCTAAAACACAACCGTGGCAAACCGTACAAGATTGTAAATCGAATACGCTCAAATGCAAGCATACCTCTTTCACTGCAAAATTAATCAACTTCTTTCTTTCATAAACCTATGCAGCTAATATCTTCTACTACTAGTTTTTGTGAAAAGAGCCAACATGATTCTTTCTCCATATTTATCCAAAAGGACCAAAACACAGTGATATTATCAGCAAAAAAACGGTAGGAAATTCAGTGATTCACAGCCTCTTATCAATTTCAGTTTTCTTTTAAGGAGAAAAGAAAAGAAAATAACGGAAGAAGTTCTCAAAATTATCATTTAAGTACAAAGTTTCGAGCTAAACCTAAATAAGTGCTTTCTATGAGTCAATTGAAACCTTTCCTTTTATATTTCTGGTCCCAAATTGTGCAACAAAAACCTGTTTGTTTGTTTTTTAAATCGAAATTTATATCTGAACAGAGCTTGATTCAAATCTTCAGCTAAGAAAATGAAAAACGAGGATTTAGCCTTGTTCTAAGTTCTCAATTTTTGTCCAAGCAACCAAATATGGAAATCAAGTATAGCTAAATTTCTACACAGTAGCGACAAGCAAAATCAAACAAGTCTGCTAAAGCAAATCAATTACCACCGGGATTTGAAAGAACGATAGCTGACATCGCCGACGCCGTTGATTGTAAGCGGAGACAAAGTCAGATCTGGAGAGATTTCCTAACAAGCCAACGACGAGATCACAGTTTCAAATGAGCATAAATCCTCCAATCCAAACACATAAAAAAGGTGGGAAGACTACGATAACAAACTTATTTACGAATTGCGACGGCCAACTGAGGACCCAACGGTGGAGATAACATCACGAGAACAACTCGCACGCAATGACTCGGAGTCAAAAAACTGCCATTACTGAGTCACCGAGTCAAAGAACTTGAGCTTGAAAAACAAACAAACTCGAGTCCCCAAACATTGAAAGAATAAATTGAAACAGAGAAGAAAGGAAGTTGATGGAACTGGAAAATGCCGTTGGCTTGGCTTTCTTTTCTCTTAGTGAATCAGTAGCAGAAAAGCTCTTGGTTTTGGGGTTTGGTCGTTTTTTTTATAATATTTCGCCCATTCTTTTTTTGTTTTCATTCACTACTTTTTTATTTATTTATTACTTTTTATTCTTTTTTATCTTTGCCTTTTTCGATAGTCTAACTCTGAAATCTGAATCTACAGTTCCTTCAGTTTAAGGCTAACGTTCGCGGTAACATAACGGTAAAAAACCGTCACCACATCAAAAAAATAATCTACTAAAGCTCCGTTTCGGATTAGAGATGGGAATGGGTCGGGTCGGGTCGGTTTTTTGCCCACCCGAACTTGACTCGAAAATATATACTTTAAATTCGGACTCGACCTGACCCGACCCAAAAAAATTATATACTTAAATCTGACCCGAGCTATTAAAAAATAATTTTAGGGATTTAATTGTAAAAAATTAAATTTTAGGGATTTAATTGTAAAAAATTAAATTTTAGGGATCTAATTGTAAAAAAAGTAATTTTATTGACCTCATTGTAAAAAATATATAAAGAGTGAGCATTATAGTAAATATCCCTAAAAAAATTAAGGGAAAATTACACTATTAGTCCCGGGTCAGGTCGGGTCGAACTTTTTCCACCCTAAACTCGGCCCGGCCCAACTTTACCCTTTAGAAAACCTGATCCGACCTGAACTCGAATTTTCTATGAAAAAATCCGACCCGATCGAGCCAGGTCGGGTAAAATGCCCATCCTTATTTTGGATTGATTTTAAAAGGAGATTTTAGAGGAAAAACGGTGGTTCGGAGAGAAGCTTAAATTTTCGGCATTTTTAAAGTTGGGTTTGAGAGACAAATTAGGTGTAGAAGCTAGTTGAAAACGCATGATTTTTGGCCTTAAGTAGGCTCTAATTTCATATATATATATATATTATTAACGACATATCAATTAAACTAGATTTAATTAGTATGAATTAATTTTTAATCATTTTGGAACGTAATAATATCTCAATAGATTACATTTTTAAAAATAATCATGAATTAGATTTATCGACAAAATTGGAGTATATAAATTAATTTGAACCAAAAATAGCATAATGATGAAAGTGAGAATTTCACTATAGTACATGAGCTAAAATACTCTAATTGTATGAAATATGATTTTATTTTGACCCGAAATCGAAGTATTAAGACATGATTGAGCTAGTACATACCAACATAACGTAAACAATTAATCATTGTGTTCGCTCTAATAGATACTGCAAACAAAAAACCATTGAAAGTTAATTGGGTTTTATCAAAATTAAATTTTGATAGAATCCAAATTATTTGAGCATTTGATTTATTTTTATCAATTTCAAATAACCCCTAAACATAATAATTTATTTAGCTTCTTATTTTTTAAATCCTAACGTGCATAAAATTGTCAAAATCCTAGCCGTTGGATTGATGTTGACAGTTACTCCTGCCGTTCATCATCATGCAAAATCAAAGGAAAATGCAATAACAAGACGAGAGCGAATGAGCAATCACCACAATTTGCTTTTACATTTTGGCTAATTTATTTTTCTATATAAACATCGGAATACACGTCATTCAACACAAATATGTGATTATAGTATAATTATTTCATGCACCGTTGGTAAAAAAAATAATTTACAAGCGATTTTTTAAAAAGCTTTCTTGTATTTTTTTTATAGTCTTTAAATCGTAACATCTAAATTCTAAAATATAAACTCTAAACTTTAAAGTAAAAAATAAATTCTCAAACCTTAAAATATAATTACAAACACTAAAATTCTAGTTTCTGACCTTAAAAGTTAGAGACTTAGTTTTGACCGTTAATGTATATAATACTTTTCCATAAAAAAATATATGCTAAAAACCTTACCTTGTCCTTAAATTATTAAAAGTTGATAAAAATTAATACTTCTTGTTAACCAAATATGTGATAAATAACTAAAAACTTTTATTAAATTAAATATTAAATTGATATTAAATCTCATATTTAATACCGGATAATTTTTTTCTTATAAGGAAGATTATTAGTTCGACTTGATGATAATTTTATTATTATTATTATTATCAATTTATCATTGTAGGTTTAATTGATCTTGTAGAATAATAATAACGATAATTAAGGGATGAACTTGTGGTGTGAATCATGACCACGAGTCTTTCAAAAAAGGGTAGGGCTGTTTAGAATTTAATTGCCTCACCAATACAAATACAAAGCGAATTGAAATTATATACGGATAAAAATCCTTTGTCCCTTTTTTGTGTTTTTATTTAGAGTTATGTTAATGACAGCCCTAAGGGTTGTCAATAAGAACATTATAGATTCTTGTAATTAATGTTTTTAATTTTTTTTAAAGAAATATAGTATAATGTAATTAATTACATTCCTAAAAAGTTGTGTTTCATTAATTTAAAATTTTTAATTTAATTAAACAATAAAACCCTAAATTCAAACTTCAAACCTCAAACTTAAACCCTAAACCTTAAACCCCAAATCTCAAACCCAAACCATAAACCATAAACCCTAAACATCAAACCCTAAACTCTAAACCATAAACCATAAACCCTAAACCCTAAACCCTAACCCATAAACCCAAACCTTAACCCTAAACATCAAACCTTAAAACTTAAACCATAAGCCATAAACCCTAAACCATAACCCTAAATCCAAACCCTCAAACCCTAAACCCTAAACAATAAACCGTTTTAAGTGAGTATTAATTACATTAAACAACTTAAAATTAATTAAACATGATTTTTTAGGAATGTATTTAATTACATTTTACTAGATTTCATTACAAAACAAAACAACCATTTATTATAAAGCTAAACAAATATTAATTACAAAGCAAAGCAAGCATTAATTATAAGAATTTATATAGTTCTTATTGACAGCCCTTAGGGCTGTCATTAGCAAAATCCTTTTATTTATGCTCTAACATTAAAAAAATACTACAAAATTAAATTTTAAGTTTTATCCTTAAATTTTAAATCTTAAATCATACATCATATACCTTAAAAAATACACTCTACCTTAAATTCTCTAAAACCTAACCTTAAACACTAAACCTAATTTTGAGCGTGTGGTATAAGTAGGGGCATCGAAAAGGGGCAGAAGATTTACATCCATCATATACCACTTTTAGTGCCTTATTTATGTTTCATACTAAAAATTAGGTTTAGGGTTTATAGTTAGGGTTTAAGCAGTGCCGTCCCTGGGTATGGGCAGGAGGGGCGCCCGCCCGGAGGCTATTTTTTATAATATTCGATATTAAAGTTTATTTTTTTAATATTTATTATCAGGGGTATACTCTTAAAATTTAGGGTAAACTACCTGAAATACCACTCAACTTTAATGTGTGACTCTAATATGCCACTGAACTAAAATTCGATACTATAATACCATTGAACTTCACTGTGTGATTCAAAGTTAGCACTCCACCGTTACTCCCATTACGGAATTCTGACGTGGACTCTAACTCCCGTTACAGGGATGACGTGACCGATAAAAAAATAATATCTTTTTCCAAATATGATCCACCTCATTATATTTTATGTTTTATTTTTATTGTAAAACGACGTAGTTTTGTTAAAGACTCTTTATCTCCTCAAAATTAGGTTAATGAAATTTCAAACTTCAGAAATCACTCTGAAATTAGACGCAAAAAAAATCAGTGGGTTTTCTATGGATTGTTATTGATTATTCAAGTGGGTTTCTCTGGGTTTTCTCTGAAAGAAGATTGTAGTGATCGATTGTTAGAAAGAAATCAAATGGAAAAACGTGGGTTTCTCTGGGTTTTCTCTGAAAGAAGATTGTAGATGATGATGTAGAAGAGGATGATGATTATGTAGAGGATGAGATTGAACAAACTGATAGTGATAGTGGATATGAAAATAGTGATGATGCCTTAAATGATGAAGCTCGAGAAGAAGAGGTGGATCTGATGGATTTGGAGTTTGGTAATGAGACACATTTGAATGGATATGTTAGTGATGGATCAGATTTATTGCATAATGTTAGTGCAAATGAATCTGATGAAGATGATCGAAAGAAAAACCCCAAATGTCCTGTATTTAATGCTAAGGTGGATATGGAAAATCCGAGATTTAAAAAGGGGATGAAATTTAGTGATAAAGAGATTCTGAAAAAAGCTATAAGGGAGTATGGGATTAAGACCAGACATGATATCAAATTCAAAAGGGTTGACAAAGGTAGGATACATGTAATTTGCAAGGAAAATTGTCCTTGGTATTTTTGGGCATCAAAGGTTGACCCTAAAGATCTTATGAACAACACATGGCAGATTAAGTCTTATATTGAAGAGCATAACTGTCTCAAAGATTTTAGAAATAAAAATGTTACTTACAAGTGGTTGGCTAAAAAATATTTGGAACAATGGAAGGCTGATCCTACCTTTTCAATTAGTTAGTTGTATTTCTTTTATTCTTTCTTTAAGTCTTATACCGGTATAAGTTGTATTTCTTTTATTCTTTCTTTAAGTCTTATACCGGTATAAGTTGTATTTCCACTCCCCTTAGTGCATTAAGTACCACAGTAGTACAATACTGATAATCAAAACAAAAATCCAAACAAATCTCTCATTCCTTCTTTGGATGTTATTCGTCTTGATTTTGTTTAGCAATCCGACGAGAACAACTCTTGCACGTGGGCTCATTGGAGGATCAAACCAACAAAAAAATTTACAATGTTTATGAAGAAAACTCCCGTAATTTTTGCAGCCAAAGAATCTCCTTCCAGGGTTGGCATTAGACCACGATGTAGTCAGCTTTGCCGGATATCCGCATCCACACACCGGAATTGAAATGGGTTCTTCTACTTCAACCCTGCGTTCACTTGATCTTTGTCATTCTACCTCCATTGATTTGGATCAGCTTCAAAATCTATGTTTGGAAATAGAAAATAGGAAATTAGGGTTTTGTTTTCAGCCAAAAGAGATTTTATAGTAAAAATAAAACATAAAATATAATGAGGTGGATCATATCTGGAAAAAGATATTATTTTTTTATCGGCCACGTCATCCCTGTAACAGGGGTTAGAGTCCACGTCAGAATTCCGTAATGGGAGTAACGGTGGAGTGCTAACTTTGAATCACACAGTGAAGTTCAATGGTATTATAGTATCGAATTTTAGTTCAGTGGCATATTAGAGTCACACATTAAAGTTGAGTGGTATTTCAGGTAGTTTACCCTAAAATTTATTTGTTTAAGACTTGTTATTAGGGCTCAATTTTTCCAACATTTGTTATTAGGGGCTTACTCTTAAAATTTAATTTTTCTCAATATTTGTTATAAGAGGTCTAATTTTTTCAATAATTATTATCAAAGGACTATTTTTCCTCAATATTTATTATTAGTGACATACTGTTAATTTTTTTCAATACTTATTATTAGATTCGATTTTTTTTATACTTATAATTAGTGACATACTCTTAAATGAATATATTGTATGCATTTTATACGCGTAAGCATGGCATACACACGACAAGACGAAATGTCAAAATTTTGACAAGAGAAAAGACCCACCAACCAGATCTACGTACCTAACATGCAGTAATTTGCCCATTTAGTTGGACCCTTTGCCCATTTTAAACTTTGTCATTTTCTTGACGTCCAAACAACATCTATATATAAATTTATTACATTATTTTTATAATGACCCGCTAATGTAACTAAAACCTCGTATCTAAGTTGTTTGCTTTGTATTTACATTGAAACAAAAGATTGTGCATATATATATATATATATATATATATATATATATATATATATATATTTCATAATTATGGAACGTGGAATGATTTTTGGTCCACTAACAACAAGCATCATGCCGTGGAAAATCATTCTTGTCTGTCAGCTGGGTTTTTTTTCTTCTATTTCTCTCGTCTAATCATATTATATGATCACCTAACTCTGGGTCGTTTATACCTAACAATACTCGATTATCATCTCACTTTTTATTTGATATTTGATACTTATTGATATTCTTATAATCTTTTGCTTTTAGGTCTTGGTTTGTTTTGATATTTCAGTCGCACATAGAGTTATCTTTTAAAATATTAATGAAAGGTTCAAAGACGGAGTTAGAATTTGAGGTTATGGGACAATATAAATGTTTAAAAGTTCGGAATAGAGATTTTCTGCCTTTTTTGTGTCCTTATTTATGCTCGCAGTGAAAATTAGGTTCAGGGTTAAGAGTTTAGAGTTTAAGGTTAAGGGTTGTAGATGTGGTTAGGGCTTAGGGAATTTAGGGTATGATGTATTTTTAGGGTATATGGTGTAAGGTTTAGGATTTAGAATTTAGAGTTTAAGGTTATGGCTTGAAATTTAATTTGTTAGTTTTTTTAGTATTAAGATATAGAATGGGCACAGAAATGAGATAAATGATTTTTATCAAAAAATGGGGACAAGTTCAAAAATAAATTAATTTTTAAAACAATTTATATAATAAGACAATTGCCTCCACCGTTAATAGCTTCGTCATTGGAAAGGTTAATTTTATTTGATTAAATAAAATCTATCAATCAATAAAAGAAAATTGGGTTCAAAGTTTTAAGATTAATAATTTAATTCTTTTTATTAATAGATGTTCGATTGAGTTATCGGATGAGTCAGTGGAGTTATTTAACCCGATAAAGAGATAAAAAGAAAGGGAAAATGAGATAGTATCATGAATCAAGGGCAATGTAAAAGAATAGTGTTTATAAAAGGGTTTGCAAGGGAGAGATGGGGTGAACGGGATGGAAATCTTTTGTCCTTTTTGGTGTCTTTATTTGTGTCACACGTTTAAAATTAGATTTAAGGTTTTAAATTAGGATTTATGGTTAGGATTTAAAGAATTTAGGGTAGAGTTTATTTTTAGAGTATAGGGTGTAGGATTTAGGATTTAGAATTTAGGGTTAGGGCTTGAAATTTAATTTTATAGTATTTTTTTAATATTATGGCATAAGTAGAAACACCAAAAAGGGGTAGATAATTTTTATCTAGGTGAAATCACCTTAACCGCTCCTCAAGGGATCCTTGTTTATGCTTTTTATTGTTCACATTTTTCCAACTTTTTGCATGTGCTTATGTTCTTCAATCACAAGACACAAAGGTGAGATTCATGAGAGATTTGAGTGGCTACATTCCCTATTCGCTAAATGTGCCTTATATCACGGCAGCATTCTATCTCCGTTATATATATTATCATTCTATTCGAGTATAAAGTAATATTTATATTCAAATTTAAATATAAATAAATTTACGTACACTTATAACTAAGTTGTTCGAATTTAAATCACATTAATAAAACATACCATCTTTTACTATTGAAATTGTACATATAAATCGTGTTCTTTCTCCTTTATTGATGCGATAAAAGTGGACGATTTATTTATCAAAAGAATCAGTCGAAATGTTTCACTGTATTGTTATTTTTATAATCCATTGTTCGAATGATGTATTTTTCTCTTGCTATATAGTCATTGTCCATTATTACTTAGAGTGGGAAAGTTTAAATATGTAAAAAGTTTAATAGAAAACTAATAAAATCGGAGATAAATGCCAATTATCCATATCTTGGACAATAGTACGGTGACAAAGGCACCTTCAAAAACAACTTCTGTTTAAATTGAATCCAAAAAAAAAATCAGCTCAAAGTCGTGAGAAACACATGATATTATTTTTTAAAACAATGATATCTGGATTTTATTAATCACCGAACATATTATAAATACAATACATCAAAAAAAAAGATTAGTCCACTAAAAATTTCATAGAATGGTGCAAAAAAAGCAAACTCTTCCATAGAGATTATCATACCATCAAACCTTAGAAATTTTTATGAATCTTCATGTCTCTAGTTAAACGAGACGCTTTAGGAGATGAAAAAAGAGTGGTGTATGAACCAAACTATCAGGCTCCGCAACACAATTCTGATTACATCGGCTAACAAACCATCAAACGAGTGGGGATCAATCTTTTCTATGATCATTGACATAATCAAATCAGAAAGCTGAGTAATGTTGTCATTTGAAGTTGTTCCAGGTTCCAACCTACAATTATTTGGATCAGTTGGATTGGCCGTTTCTTACAGTAGTTGTTTTACTGCTAGGCTAGACATAACAAAACAGTTCCGAAGTTAAAATTTTCTTGGACCAAGCCCAAAGCTGTGATCTTATGGATTATAAAGTCCAAGATTTCAACTATATATAAGCCATGCATGTCTTATAACGTGCTCCACACTCTTTGGTTCAACAGCTGCACAAATGGTGGTTTCCAACTTGAGTTAGTGAGCAAAAATTATGATGATTGGTAACAATGGCCACCGTTAAAGAAAAATTGAACTCTCCGCTGAACCCTTTTTTATATAAAAATAGATAAATATTTTATATACTGGCGGTGGAAACTAAAAGTTTTCACAAACACCTTAGTTTTAGGGTACATAGAGTTAGTTTAGGGTATATGATTTAGGGGTTTAGGTATAGGGGTTAGAATTTAGGGATAGTTGTTTCAATTTAAGGTTTAGGGTTATAATTTAGGGTTTATAAGTTAAACCTAAATCATCACCAACCTTTACCCTAAAAACTAAACCCTAACCTATAAACCCTAAATTATAACCCTAAACCTTAAATTGAAACAACTATCCCTAAATTCTAAACCTCTACACCTAAACCCTTAAACTCTATACCCTAAACTAACTCCCTATATCCTAAAACTAAAGCGTTTGTGAAAATTTTCAGTTTCCACCGCCCGGTGTATACATATTAATCCATAAAAAATACTCATTGAATGGAATGTTAGATACATGTATGAGGATGATGTTCGTCCGGAAAAAAACCTGAATTTAAAATAAAATTACAACAAGGTATGTGCATTATCAAAGTATTTTTGTATTTGCCTACGAAAATTGTGAGCCTCTCCTAACCGGATAAAATTTGTCTTTTCCTTTTCGATGCCCCTACATATACCCAACACTAAAAAACACTACAAAATTAAATTGTAAGCCCTAATTCTAAATTTTAAATCCTACACCCTATACCCTAAAAAATACACCCTACCCTAAATTATCTAAACCCTAACCACAACCCCTAACCTAAAACCCTACACCTTATACCCTAAAATTACACCCTACCCTGAATTATCTAAATCCTAACAACAAACCCTAACTTAAAACCCTAAACCTTAAAGTTAATTTTGAGCATGAAAACATATGTAGGGCACCGAAAAGGGTAGAGGATTTTCATTCCTCCTAGCACTGACAAATGTGTGACCGATAAATATTGGGCGCCTATAGACTAGATTGTTCTTAGTTTTCACCAACCCAAATATGGCAAACTAAGTGGGGTTTGATGTTACAACCGCTTATACGCGTCGAGAGTTTATCTACAGATTTCCTAATACCTACTTTCACTACCGTTTATGGGACACAGCTCTGCCTCTGCGGGTCTGAAACCCAATGAGCACCGGCACGTATTTTCCACTTAAGTTGGTATGGCCATAGGAGTTTCAATTCCCTTCAAATTCTTTTCAACTAAACAATGGACTCGTTACTTGGGAACTCAGGCTGAGCTGCCACGTTTTGGCATGGGAATAGCGTTGGCTTTCGAGTTTCAATTCTGTCGTTTTCATGCTTTTGACTTTCGTTTCCATGTCATTATTGTTAGAGATTAAAGGTCCACTGACCCTTTACTATAAATAGCCTATTCTATGTTCCATGGAACTACAACTTACGAGCATATATCGTGTATAGCATAGAACTTGAAGCGTGATTTCAAAAGTGTTCTTTCAAGGAAACTATGGGGAAGTATTTAGGAAACGTTGAAATGCATGCCGTGGTGGTGTTTTTGGCGGTGATATTAATAGGAATGACTGATGCGCGACGAACTGAGAATGTGTATTGTTACTCTATTCAAAAGAATGGTCGCCATGTTGATCATTGCTTTGGAAAGGGTGGTGGTGGTGGTAGTGGAGCTGGTGGTGGCGGTGGAGGTAGTGTTGGAGGAGGTGGTGGAGTTGGTGGTGGTGGTGGAGGTAGTGTTGGTGGCGGTGCAGGAGGAGGTGGTGGTGTAGGAGGTGCTGGAGGTGGTGGTGGCGGCGGGTTAGGAGGAGGTGGTGGTGTAGGAGGTGCTGGAGGTGGTGGTGGCGGCGGGTTAGGAGGAGGTGTTGGTGGTGGTATTGGAGCCGGTGGAGGTGTAGGAGGTGGTGTTGGAGCTGGTGGAGGAGGACGTGCAGGAGGAGGTGTTGGCGTTGGTGCTGGTGGTGGTGTTGGAGCCGGTGGAGGTGTAGGAGGTGGTGTTGGAGCTGGTGGAGGAGGTGGTGGAGGTGCAGGAGGTGGTGTTGGAGCTGGTGGAGGAGGTGGTGGTGGTGGTGGTGTTGGAGCCGGTGGAGGTGTAGGAGGTGGTGTTGGTGGCGGTGCAGGAGGAGGTGTTGGCGTTGGTGGTGGTGGTGGAGCTGGTGGAGGTGGTGTTGGAGCCGGTGGAGGTGTAGGAGGTGGTGTTGGAGCTGGTGGTGGTGGTGGTGGTGGAGGTGCAGGAGGAAGTGCTGGTGGTGGTGTTGGAGCCGGTGGAGGTGTAGGAGGTGGTGTTGGTGGCGGTGCAGGAGGAGGTGTTGGCATTGGTGGTGGTGGTGGAGCCGGTAGAGGTGCAGGAGGTGGTGTTGGAGCTGGTGGAGGAGGACGTGGTGGTGGCGGTGGAGGTGTAGGAGGTGGTATTGGTGGCGGTGCAGGAGGAGGTGTTGGAGTTGGTGTTGGAGCCGGTGGAGGTGGAGGTGTAGGAGGTGGTGTTGGTGGCGGTGCGGGGGGAGGTGTTGGCGTTGGTGCAGGAGGTGGTGTTGGAGCTGGAGGAGGAGGACGTGGTGGAGCCGGTGGAGGTGTAGGAGGTGGTGTTGGTGGCGGTGCAGGAGGAGGTGTTGGTGCTGGTGGTGGAGGTGGAGGAGGTGGTGTTGGAGCTGGTGGAGGTGCAGCAGGTGGTGTTGGAGCTGGTGGAGGAGGACGTGGTGGTGGTGGTGTTGGTGGCGGTGCAGGAGGAGGTGTTGGCGTTGGTGCCGGTGGTGGTGTTGGAGCGGGTGGAGGTGCAGGAGGTGGTGTTGGAGCTGGTGGAGGAGGACTTGGTGGCGGTGGTGTTGGTGGAGGTGCAGGAGGGGGTGGTGGTGTTGGAGTCGGTGGAGGTGCAGGAGGTGGTGTTGGAGCTAGTGGAGGAGGACGTGGTGGAGGTGGTGCTGGTGGTGGTGTAGGAGGAGGTGTTGGAGTTGGTGGTGGTGCTGGAGCTGGTGGTGGTGTAGGAGGTGGTGGAGGTGCAGGTGGTGGTGTCGGTGGCGGTGCAGGAGGTGGTGTCGGGGCTGGTGGAGGTGCAGGAGTTGGTGTTGGGGTTAGTGGTGGAGGCAATGCAGGTGCCTCTAATGGTGGTGTTGGCGCAGGTGCTGGAGGTAGCATAGCAGGAAATGCTAGAAACAGTGCAAATGTTGGTGGAAGAAAAGGAATGAAAAGAGGAACTAGTGAAGGAGCAAAAGGTGGTATTCACGGTGGATCCAAATTCTAAAGCTTGAAAATGTTGAAAAATGGCTTACATTCATGCATGGGTACATCTTCATCACTTGTAAGCACAATAAGACGTCAATTAGCGTGGTTCTAATAACATAGTAATAATGTAATAAAGGATCATCATATGAGATGCTTCCACAAAATTATTCTCTCTAAACATGCTATTTTATTGTTCTCTTAGTTTAAAATATAGTTGAAGATTGAAATAAATAAATAAATTCCAATGATTTCTCATAATTGATACCACCTTCGATATAGCAACGTACAAACAATGGCGCCCATGCACGTCCCATAATGTATGTACTCCAGCTGCTAGTGTTGGCTTCCAGATTCTTCGCATTGGCTAGGGTTCTTAGAAACAAAAATTATGTCACTTTTTCTATTTTTTTATGGTTCAATACTAAAAATTTAAATTTAAATTTTTAATCTTAAATTATAAATTTTAAACTCTACAAAATACACTCTATCTCTAATACCCTAAACCTTAATTCTAAACCATAACCTTTAACTCTTAATCATAAACCACAAACCAAATTTTTTAGTATATGGGACAAATAAAAACATCGAAAAGGGACAAAAAATTTTATCCGGTTCTAATAATATGTTGTAGAAATTCTGAATATATATATATATATATATAGCTTTGTCTAATGGTGATACAGATAAAATGATAAAATTTTGAAGAGATCAAGTGATGCTAAAATAAAAATTAAGAATTAAATTAAAAAAAATGTAATCACGACAGTGTAAGAACCATGGAAGGGGGCATTAATAGGTTGGGAGGGGCAACCTCCCTTTTTCAATTTTTTTGGTATAATTATATTTTAAGTTTTTTTTTAGTTTAATATTAGTAAAATATTTTTGTCCCTTTTAATTTTTAGAATTTATATGCTTAATATACTTTTGTCTCTCCCGATTTTTTATATGCAGGAGAAGGTGTTGGAGTTGGCAGAGGTCGAGATATTAAAAATGCCCAAAATACTTCCCTTGTTTTGTACTTAAAAAAACCATTAAGCCCAATCTAAAAATACATGGCCCATAATAGAAAAGGGGAAAAATTAATAATACGAGGAAATAAAAAAAAAATTATAGGGGTGTTCAAGGTCAAATGGGTACTTAAAAATCTAATAAGCTTATAATGTAAGTTAAAAAGTGAAAGAAATGATGAACATAGCAATAATAAGATAGCAATGTTGGACTTATTGGCCAAAGGGTTTGAACATGGATATCCTAGTAAAACTAGCAAGCCTGTCGGTTGCTTGATTACAAGATCTAAGAACGTAGGAGAAAGAACAAAAAGTAAAAATTTTGGTCTTTTTTCTTGATATTTTTTTTGACAGCAGAAGAAATCTAGTCTGAATGGAATCTCGACTGAAGATTGAAGATGACGATTTAATAATTCGATTTGATAATAACATGGTTAAGATTGAGTCGAGAAGCTAGAGATAAACCGAGTGGTTTTAATATGGGCCCAAATTATTATTTTTTCCATGAAATGGTAAGATTTATTTCTTCAATATCCTAACCCATGTATGCATATATTTACAATTCAATCCCCAGAAATTATGAATAAACTTTGGGAAAGATTTTATTCACTTTCCTGGTACTGCTCTTTGGGTCGGTTGAAGTCGGGAATATTCGTATCTACACTCATTGACCATGAAAAAGACATTCGTTTAAGCTATTTATGGTAGCTAAACAATCTCTGTCTTTATGACAAGTCAAGTACAATAATACTATTTTTTAATTATCAATATTTAATTTATGTGTTAATTTATTCGGATTGAATACTACATAAACTCATTATAGGAGACCGTCTCAACTCAATTTACTTCATTCACAATGAGAAGATTCAAATCCCTAACCTTATTAGAGGGGTCTAATATCTCGTCCTATCACACTAATTAGTTGTTGGTCTAAATATTATTACTTTAATAGACATAATTAATTATATACTTTTAAGTATAGAAGCAAGAAAATTGATTTAAAACGCACCTAATTGGCCAGAAATCTATAATCTTCGAGAGGGGTCACTTGGCCACCATATCTAATTATTTCCTTTATTAAATCAGCCTAAAATTGATGGTGTCAATTAAACCAAAAAAATAAACATTTTTTAGCATACATTAAAATATACATGCATCCATGCGTCCCACATCATGCATCATCATCATGCATCCTCCAACGTGTCTCTGAAATCTCAGTAACTTCCATATTAAGGAATTATTTCAACTAAATAAACAGAAATAGTAGAAACAACTAAATCAACCGCCCAACAATCTTATTTATAGGTGAAAATCGTCTACCTCTTAATTAACCGTGTCTCCATTTATGCCCCACAATAAAATTAGAGATTTAAAATTTGGAATTTAGGGTTAAAGCTTAGGATTAGGATATAGGGAATATAGGGTAGGGTATAGGGTTTAAGATTTAAAATTTAGGGTTAGGCTTCCTAATTTAATTTGTAAGTGTTTTTTAACGGGTAATTATTTAATACACAGGCGGTGGAAACTCACAAGCGCTTTAGCTTTAGGGTTTAAGGACTTAGTTTAGGGTGTATTGTTTAGGGGTTTAGGAGTATGGGTTTTGAATTTAGGGATAATAATAATTTAGAGTTTATAGATTAAAACATAAATCCTCGCCATATTACCCTAAAAACTAAACCATAACCTCTAAACTCTAAATTCTGACCCTAAACCCCAAATTATAAGCAATATCCCTTAATTCTAAATCTGTACATCTAAACCTCTAATCTCTACACACTAAACTAAGCTCCTAAACCCTAAAACTAAGGTGCTTATGAAAAATTTTAACTTCCACCGCGGCCAATGTATAAAATAATAATATTTTTTAACGGGAGGCATAAATAGAAACATAATTAGGGGTAGACGATATCCATCTATTTATCTACAAAACTTTTGATATTTGTCTTAATCCAATTTCACCATGCCACCCCATCTCCTTTATTTATCTATATATACGTGCAGAACTTAAACAAGCTCACCACCAATCTCTTTCCTGTGCAAGCAAACATCTTTCCTTTGTATTCTCTTCCTTAATATTTGCAAATTAATCCTTCGTTAATCTCTCGTTTTCCTTATTCGTTTCACAGTATCATTACCCGTAATCTGTATTAACTAACTGGGATTCATATTCCAAAAAAAGGTTGTCCCTTTTTTGTGTATAAAACCAGTCTCTTGTCTCCCATATTGACATCAAAAACTCAACCTTTATTAACCCTTTTGAGTGTTGTTTCCATCATTTTGTTTTTAGATTCTGTTTTGTCATGGCGCCACCAAACAACCCTGTCAATTCCATTACCAATCTTCTCCGGTCTAGTAGTTTGGACAAGTCATTTGATTTGTCTGATGGAAAGTTGAGTGTCAATGGCCTTCCTTTACTACATGATGTTCCTAGCAATGTCACTTTCACACCATTTTCATCCGTATGTAACGTTTTCGAGTCCGATGCACCGGTTCCCCTGGTTCAACGAGTCCAGGCTCTGGCTCACAAAGGAGGGTTCCTAGGGTTCAGCCAAGATGAGCCTTCTGAGAGTATGTTGAACTCTTTAGGTAGTTTCACTGATAGGAAGTTTCTAAGTGTGTTTAGGTTCAAAACATGGTGGTCTACACAATGGGTGGGGACTTCAGGGTCTGATTTGCAAAGGGAAACCCAATGGTTAGTCTTAGATGTGCCTGAAATAAGGTCATATGTCATGATCATACCGATCATCGAAGGCGGTTTTCGGTCTGCACTTAGGCCTGGTTCTGATGGACATGTTATGATCTTTGCTGAGAGTGGTTCGAGTCGAGTTAAGTCATCGGTTTTCAACTCATTAGCCTATGTTCATGTGTCTGAAAACCCTTTCAACTTGATGAAAGAAGCATTTAGTGCTATTCGGGTTCATTTGAACACGTTTAAGCTCTTGGAAGAGAAGAGTCTTCCTTCTGTAGTGGACAAATTCGGTTGGTGCACTTGGGATGCTTTTTACTTAACTGTAGAGCCTGCTGGTGTGTGGCAGGGTGTCAAAGAGTTCGTCGATGCCGGTGTTAACCCAAGGTTTATCATCATCGATGATGGCTGGCAAAGCATCGTTGAAGATACCGATGACCCGGGGGAAGCGAAAAACTATGTTCTTGGAGGTGAACAAATGACTTCCAGGCTTTACAGATTGGAAGAGGGTGAGAAGTTTAGAAATTACAAGGGAGGCTCCTTTTTGGGTCACAATGCCTTGTCATTCAATCCACATAGGCCTAAGATGCTGATCACAAAGGCTATTGAAGTCGAACATGCCGTCAAGGCTCGTGACAAGGCCCTCCGGTCCGGTGTGACCGATGTTTCTGAAATGGAAGCCAAGATCCACAAGCTGGAACATGAATTGGATGATATGTGTAAAGGAGAAGGAAGCGTTCGTTCGAATGGAAACAATGAAAGCTGTGGCTGCAATGCTGATGACTATGGGATGAAAACATTTACAAGGGATTTGAGAACTCGGTTCGAATGTTTAGACGACATTTGGGTGTGGCACGCTCTTTGTGGTGCTTGGGGTGGTGTTAGACCTGGAGCAACTCGTCTCGATTGCAAAATCGTTCCTTGCAATGTCTCTCCGGGACTTGACTGGACGATGCCGGATTTGGCCGTTGATAAGATCGTCGAAGGAGGGATTGGACTTGTTCATCCTAGTCAAGCTGGTGACTTCTATGACTCCATGCATTCTCACCTTGCCAAATCCGGTGTTACTGGTGTAAAAGTTGATGTCATTCATGTAAGTAATTTTGAACATTTATAGTACCATACTATATGTCTGATTGAACACTGTAATGATTCTATATGTTTATGTTTTTCAATTTAGACTCTCGAATATGTCTCCGAAGATTACGGAGGCAGGGTTAACCTAGCCAAGGCTTACTACAATGGATTGTCGGAATCATTGTCGAAGAACTTCAACGGGACCGGAATCATCTCCAGCATGCAACATTGCAATGACTTCTTCTTCTTGGGAACAAAGCAGATATCCATGGGCAGAGTTGGTAAGAAACTCAGCACATGTACTCAATTCCCACTAATTACAATAACTATACCAAAACATGTTGTGATTCTAATTGTTTTCACATCAGGTGATGATTTCTGGTTCCAAGATCCGAACGGTGATCCGAACGGAGTTTTCTGGCTGCAAGGTGTTCACATGGTTCACTGTGCTTATAACAGCTTGTGGATGGGTGAGATCATACAACCAGATTGGGACATGTTCCAATCAGACCATGTTTGTGCCAAATATCATGCCGGATCCAGGGCAATTTGTGGCGGACCGGTCTACATCAGCGACTCCCTAGGCGGCCATGATTTCGACCTTCTTAAGAAGCTTGTTTACCCTGATGGCACCATCCCCAAGTGCCAGCGTTTTGCCCTTCCAACCAGAGACTGCCTTTTCTTAAACCCTTTATTTGACAACAAGTCCCTCCTCAAGCTATGGAATTTCAATAAGGTACCTCGTTTTTTATCGAAAGTTTTCTTGTGCATCAAGTTACTTGGATTGGATGTATATTTATGATCTCAATTCTCAACATTCTCTGTTTGTGCAGTATGGAGGTGTTATTGGAGCTTTCAACTGCCAAGGAGCCGGATGGGACGGTAACCAGCAGAGGATCATCGGCTATCCTCAGTGCTACAATCCCGTCTCCGGTTCAGTTCATGTCACCGATATCGAATGGGACCAATTCAAGGACGCTGCTGCTATGGGTGAGGCTGAAGAGTATGTGGTCTACCTAGACCAATCTGAGACCATGTTCCTCGTGACACCAAAATCCGATCCGATTCAAGTCGCCATCCAACCATCTTCATTCGAGATTTTCAGCTTTGTGCCATTGGAAAATCTTAGTCCCGTTGCTAAATTCGCCCCGGTTGGTCTAACCAACATGTTCAACTCTGGAGGAACAATTCAAGAACTGGATTACAATGTGGGTGGAGCAGCCCCAAATGCCAGGATCAAAATCAAAGGTGGTGGGAACTTCCTAGCCTACTCTAATGTTGCTCCAAAGACCTGTTACGTGAACGGTGCTGCGGCGGCTCCCGAGTGGTCGGCCGACGGCAAGCTGAAGCTCGATCTTCCTTGGATTGAAGAAGCTGGTGGAATTTCTGAAGTGATTTTTGTCTTCTAATTTACTTTTTATTCATTAGCTTTTATTAATGTTTAGGTTTGAACTTATGGAAGGATGTATTCTTATTCATCCCTTTCTTATTATTCAAAATAATAACATCTAAATTTATGTACATCCAACACCCTACAATCTCCTACAATGATGTTTCTAACACGAGTAAAAATTTCATGCCCCCTAATCATGCTTCCTTATATTGTTCCTACTAAAAAACACATAAAAGTTAAATTCTAAACCCTAATCCTAATTTTCATATCATAAACCCTAAAAATATATTCTACCCTTAATTCCCTACCCACTAACCCTAAACCTCAACTTGAAACCCTAATTCTTAAACCCTAAACTCATTATTTTAAAGTGGGGGCATAATTAAGGAGTAGACGATTTCCATCCTTCTAACACTAACTGGTTTTAGACAGTAACTCCATCATAAAAGCCTTCGTTACAGTTACAATTAACAATTACAGTTACAGTTAATGTCTTAAAACTGACAAGGAGCAAGACAAGATTAGCTCAAACTTTTTGACAACTTTTAACATGGTCTTAATTTCAGTTACTCTGGTAGTTGAATGTTACAGTAGAAATGTAGAGCTGTTCATGTCCTGAATCATAAGGCAAACCGAGGTTCAAGTGTTTAATTCGGTGGAAAAAAATTAAGAGTTTAATTGATTTTTTTTAATTTAATGATTTAAATGTTTTAGCTAAATGATACATGTCAAATTCTTGTTATTTTCGTCATTTAACGTGTGGATTTGTAAAACCAAAAATACGTGGGGTCATGTTTTTAAAATAATCTCCAGATTTTTGCCAAGTGCTAAACTCTTGGTTCCAACACGTAGCTCTAACCTGCCGGATAAAGTTAGGAAACCGAAAGTTCTACGAGGAAAACAACGTAAAGAAACAATCCAAAATTGCCAGAAAAGAACCAGACGAGCAAGTGATCAATGTCTTCGGTCGTCGTTTTCAAAGACGTCATTCAAACAAACTGTTAAACAATTGCTTCAGGGACGGGCGTAGAACTTTACGTTAAAAGGGAGCGAACCTATAAAATTTGGATAAATATTTTATACATAGACAGTGGAAACTAAACGCCTTAGTTTTAGGGTATAGTTAGTTAGTTTAGGGTATAGTGTTTAAGTGTTTAGATGTATGGGGTTAGAATTTAGGAATAGTTGTTTCAATTTAAAGTTTAGGGTTAGAATTTAGAGTTTATAGGTTAAAACCTAAATTCTTACCATATTACCCTACGGACTAAACTCTAACCTATAAGCCCTAAAT
Organism: Hibiscus tridactylites; assembly: GCA_958450335.1. Lineage (NCBI taxonomy): Eukaryota > Viridiplantae > Streptophyta > Magnoliopsida > Malvales > Malvaceae > Hibiscus > Hibiscus tridactylites. Next base: position 106,555,114 of record OY288269.1, read on the forward strand.
TATAACCCTAAACTTTAAATTGAAACAAGTATCCCTGAATTCTAAACCCCATACACCTAAACCCTATACCCTAAAACTAAGGCGCTTGTAGAAACTTTCAGTTTTCACCGCTGGTGTATAGGATATTAATGCATAAAAATTTAAGATAAATATTCTATACACAGTCAGTTCAATTTCTACAAGCGCCATAGCTTTTTGGTATAGGGAGTTAGTTTATGTTATATGGTTTAGGTGTTTAGGTGTAGTGGGTTAGAATTTAGGGATAGTTGTTTCAATTTAAGGTTTATGGTTATAATTTAAGGTTTATAGGTTAAAACTTAAATTCTCACCATAATACCTTAAAAACTAAACTCTAACCTATAAACTCTAAATTATAACATTAAACCTTAAATTGAAACAACTATCTCTAAATTCTAACCCCCTACACCTAAACTCCTAAACCATGTACTCTAAACTAACTCCTTATACCCTAAAACTAAGGCGTTTTTGAAAACTTTCAATTTCTACTGCCAGTGCATAGAATATTAATCTAAAAATTTATAAGAGACGGAAATATATTTTTAATACTAAACTTTTAAGAGGCGACCGCCGCTTTCAACAGTCGGACAATTCTAAAATACAACACCTGTCTGTGCAAGCAATGTGGCCCAAAGCCAGCGGTTACAAACAAAATCCAAAGACATATCCGGTCACTCATGTGTCGGATTCTAACACATCAATCTAGTCGGTTGCTTACGAAAACGCGTTTGTTCAAATTTTGAACAGAATTATCACTTCTTTTTGGTCGGTCGGTCCAATGTTAAAAGTTTAAAGAGCAGGGCCAATAAAATGTAATCCAATTAGATTATGTGAAAGTGAAAGTCGTGTTAGGTGACCAACTGCAATTCAACTAACAACCATAACTAACCGTTTTCTCAAAGCTTTTGGATAATATTAATTTTCCCGACAGTTTTGACTGTTGGAAATCTTATCCTTTTAATGGATAATGTTATGATGCCATCATGTTGTTGTTCTCAAGTGCATGCATGAATGGATGATGGATGGATGAACACCATGCATTCATCATGTCCATATGGATTTGGAATTTAGGACGGTGATTTAGAGCCCAAACCGTGGTCTATAGGCAGCCCAAGGCGTGTTCATTGGACTTGAACTTAATTTTTAAGTTCGAGTTAAATATTTCGACTATGTTTTATATATAAATAAAATATAAAATATATGTATATATATATAAATGTATATTGTATATGATTATCTGTTATTTTTTTGAAACTTAATTATATTCAATGGTGAAAGAATTACACCGTAAATAATAAAAGTTCAATGCAAAATAAACAATGCAGAACAATTTAACGGTGTGAAAGACATTAAAAAATCAAACCTAACACCTTCAGAAGAAACTTCTGAAATTAAATCCAGAAAGTTATTACTTTGCGTTGAGTGCTCTTTGAAGACAATATAATTCTTTCGCTACTCGTTCTTGTCATATCGGCACAGGCACAAAAAGAAAATCATAACATGAAGTGTTCGACCTTCCTTCGATGACAAAAAAAAGTTCGATGATACTCGTCACCCGAACTCTAAACTATCAAAAGATAAACTGAAACTGTCATAAAAGCATACAAAAAAAACTGTCATACAAGCAGACGAAAAAATTGTCATAGAGGCAGACGAAATAACTGCCAAAGAAGCAGATATGATATAAACTTAAACATAAACTCGAACAACTAAAACTTTATAAATTTAACTCGAAATTTTTTTAAAAAAATTTGAATTATACAATAAGACCCATTAACTCATTTAACTTGAAAAAAAATTTACTCGACTTGATCGAATATTAACCTCCAACTAAGAATGGATTCTCAAGATTAGATTCTCACCAATCCAATGCTCCATCAAAAGTCATATTGCCGTCACATCTGAGCCATTAAAATTAGGGTTTATCAAACCCATCTTTCCCAACGAGTCAATTTCAATTTCCAAAAGTAGAAATGGAACTCAAAACCTCTTTCAATCTCTCCCTGCTCTTTTCAGCTTTGAGCGAACAAATGAAATATCGAAACAATAAAATAAAAAGAAGAGGCATATTTCAGGTCTGTGCGTGAATCTAATAAAACTGTACCGCAAAAACAAAATTCTGGAAAAGGTGGATTTGGTTTCATGTTAGATTCACGCACAAACTCGTAATCTGTCTTTTCATTCTTCCCGCATCGTTTCTGGAAAAAAGGAATTGTCAGTTTTGAGCCAAGGACGGAGCAATCATCTGGATTTGAAGGTAATAATTTTATTTGAGGAATTATTCCCGGATTTTGATTTGTTAATGTTTGGAAATGGAAAGGGTGGTTGAAAAAAGAATTCTTTTCTAATAGCAGTAGTAATATGCAGCAGAACACCATTCTTTTTTAAGTGCAGATTAGGTACATTTGTTGAAAAATTTTGACATTTAGCTTCATTTATAATATTGCCTTTTCAATTAGATCTGGGCATGAACCTCTATGTTCTTTAGAAAAGCTGGGATATTATAATTGCATTCATTCATCTTTGCTATGTAGTGCCTCAAATCTTGTTGCCCTGCATTGGGGATGACTCTGTCATGAAATCTTCGGAATTTTGTGCTGCCGTTTATCGGTACGGATCCGATCTCACCGTTGCTTTTCCTTTCCTAGTGTTCAAGATAACTAATGACACAACTCTTTATGCTAATGTTATGTTAGGGTTCATCAGCCATTTTATCTGTATTAACATATTAAAATTCTTTAAGTTTTACACGTTTTTTGGACCGTTGGATGAGTGAAACGAATTGATGAGATTTAACAGTAAATATGTGAAGATTATCACTTGAAAAAAAAAAGAGTAAGTAGTTAATCTGAGTCATTCATTCCCCCCATCTAACAACCCAGAAAACGTGTAAAACTTAAAAGAGTTTTACATTGGGTAAGTTGATCCTAGCTCTCTCTCTATATATATAGAGTTAGGATCAACTTACACTGTGTAAAACTCAATTACTTTTACACAGTTTTTAGACCGTTGGATGAGTGAAACGAATGAATGAGATTAACAGTAAATATGTGAACATTACCATTTGAAAAAAAAGAGTAAGTAGTTAATCTGAGCCATCCATTCCCCCCATCTAACGATCCAGAAAACATGTAAAACTTAAAAGAGTTTTACATTGTGTAAGTTGATCCTAACTCTCTCTATATATAGGGTTAGGATCAACTTACGATGTGTAAAACTCAATTACTTTTACACTGTTTTTGGACCGTTGGATGATGGGATTAATGGCCCAGATTATTTCCTTATATTTTTTTCCCAAGTGATAATGTTCACATTTTTTACTGTTAATCTCATCCATACATTTCACTCATCCAATGGTCCTAGATTAGTGTAAAACTAAATGAGTTTTACACCATGTAACTTGATCTCATTCCCATATATATATATATATATATATATATATATATATATATATATTAACCAATATTATATACTAACAACTCTGATTCATCTAGTTTGGGGAATTTTCACCCTTTTAGAGTATAAGTGGCCTTTTCTTTTTATATCATACATGATGCAACACCTATGGTTAAAAGGGAAAAGTTAGTGAAAGCTCTGTCAATGAGTTATTAATTACAGATTCTTGTCCGAATTTGGTGCAATTATGAATGTGTGAGTAACTAAAGGCAAGAAATTAGTGGTGTTGCTGCAAACATCAAAAGAATTTTTCTTCCCTGACCATAAGTATACACATTTTAACACTATAAATTGCCTGCGTATGAACTTCTAGTAAGAATTCCATAAAATAGCTGTCGTTTGCAACAAGGACTCGTTAATTACAGATTCTTGTCCGAATTTGGTGTGGTTATGAATGTGTTTGTAACTATTGGCAAGAAATTAGTGGTGCTGCTGCAAACATAAGAAAGTTTCTTCCCTCACAATTAGTATACACAGTCACACAATATAGATTGCTTACATAGGAACTTCTGGTTAGAACTCCATAACAGTAGCTGGCGTTTCATATGCGGTTTCTACGATTTGATGAGGAAATCAGAACGGTTAAATATTCCGTGTTGTGAGTGATTTGTTGCTAACATTGAACACCATATGATTCTTTATTGTTGATGCCCGGACATGACATATCGAACAGGGGAGTATTAATGTTCTATGATTGTTATGAATTAGTGGTTGCAGCCCGAACAGCTTCCGTGACCTAGGGTGTGAGGCGTCGTCGGACATCATCGTCTCATAGCCCAGCCAGCCAGGTTACTTCTCCTTGTTCATGAAGTTTGTTGTACGTATTGATATTATGACGATGAGAGCGGAACATAGGAACTTATCCGACACGGATATGCTCAATATTTTCGAAGTTTTTCAATTTTATTTGGAATCTGTTCTTTCTCACTTTCTGATTTTCTCCTCTTCACTCAATGTTTCCATGCTGAAGGGGTATTGGATGCAATGCAGAAAGATTGACGGGGGACCATAGATGATCGGCGTGTAAATCTATTTCCGAAAAACCTGGAAATGAAGATCAATTTCACCCCTGTCGTGCCGGTTTCCGAATCGATTCGTATAAGTAGTCTGCCCAAGACTTAAGCCAGCAGTAATGTAACTACTTGGAAATATTGATGAGAATGTTATTACCAGCTATTTCTAGGTAATACAAGAGTACTGATTGTAAACATTATTTTAGATCATTTTACTACTGATGTTCGTTTATTTTTCAACTTAATTGTATCAAATAATATAAAAAAGGGGTAAATTACAACGGAGATCACTCAATTATTGGTAAAGTTACATTTGGGTCATCTTTCATATTTAAAAAATATATCAATTTAGTCCTTTTCTCTTCCAAATCTCTTGTATACCCTCATTGACACTAGAGTACTTCATTTGAAACCATTAATTACTCTAATGTACAAATTGATATATATTTTTAAAAATGAAGGGTGACCCAAATGCAATTTTACCCATAATTGAGTGACCCAAATGTAACTTTTAATAATTTGGTGACTCAAATGTAACCTTATCCATAATTGAATAACTCAAATATAACTATTAATAATTTGATGATCTAAATATTACTTAACCCATAATTAAGTGAACTCCGTTATAGTTTACCTTATAAAAAAGTTAATTTTCTGCTATGATAATTTTAGATTTTTTTCGTTGCTCTTTCATTTATTGTCTATTTTTAATTAATTTGTTACTTCAACATATAAGTTAATTTTGATTACAAATAATCAAACTAATTTATATCCTGATTATGATTATGTAAAATTATGTTAAATAATTTGTAAATTATATTTAAAATGTTTATTTAATAAGAGATCATCTAATTAGCCTAGTAGCTAAAGATGCTAATATTGTCTCATTTTGTATAGGTTTTAATCCTTTCAAGGGAATGTAAAAAACTAAAAACCTATCTATTTAATCAAAAAAATATTTATTTAATAAGTTAATTAAATTCATAAAACAGTAAATATAAAATTTAGGTTGAGTTTAATAGTAACACGAACCATCTTGCCTTAATAGTTAAGAGAACGGTTGTTATTCCTAAAAGTTAGGATTCGAACACCAACAGCTGCAGAAAATGTTTGACTTTAATAATAAAAGTGACACGAAAGAAATAAAACACGTTTTAATCGAGAATAATGTTGAAAATTCAAATTCAACCCGACATCATGGTTAGCACACCGAGCCAGAATTGGCAGCTTGGATGTGTCGGCACCAACCAAATAGGAAGAAGAGTATATTGGCCGCAAATGCATTAAAACGGGACCATTGAATAGGGCTAATGCTATGGACCAATGCTCCTTCCTTTGACCATATTATTTTCCCTATTTTTTGTGCACATCATGCTGGAAAACGGGTTCTGAGACTATAACCAATATTTGCTGTCCACAAGTTTGGTTTTATATCCCATTTCAAAAAAAAAAAAAACACAAATTGCACTAAAAATCATACTATTGAACTTTATTTTGTTTCTACTATTATACTGCTGAATTGTTAAATGCAAAACGGTGCCTTTTTGTTAGAAAAAAAAAAACTAAAAAAAAACATTGCATTTGAGGAGGCTCCAACCAAAAATCTATAAAATAAAAGGTTTACGCACATTCCTTTGTGTCCTGATGGCAAATGTAGATGTTCATCATCCCTTGGGACTCGAGTTCGAGCACCAGTAATACATGTTGTGTGTGTTGTACTAAACAAGTTGAACATATGCTTACCCTTGCATCACACCAGCATATTCAAAAAAAAGTTTACACCAAACTACTAAATTAAATTTATAAATAAATATTATTTATAATTTATATTAAAAAACTAAAATATTACTTATAAGTTATAATATATATAACTAAATCCTAAATAACCCTAAAATTGATATTGTACATCATTCATTTTTAATATTATTAAATATATTTTTTTATTCAAAAATTAATATATTACATGCACAATTAATGAATAAGCATTTTTTTTTAATTAAAAACTTTATTTCAGTAATATTACTTATAAACCCTAAATTATATATAATTAAATTCTAAATTATAATCTCTAAAAGTTGAACAATATATGTAACTAAATTCTAAACTCAAACCCTAAATCATATATATAACTAAATCCTAAATCATAAACTTTAAGTCCCAACCCCTAAAATTGATATTGTACATCATTCATTCTTAATATTATTAAATTCATTTTTTATTAAAAAATTAATATATTACATACACAATAAATGAATAAGTATTGTTTTTTAATTAAAAACTTTATTTTAGTAAATTAAACCTTTTAAATTTCTGAACCGTGTTACATATTGGAAGCTTTGTCTTATCTCCGGTGTGGAAAGATAGTTATGGTAAGAAGGAGACAGCAGAGGAAAGATCAATTGATATTCCGATCCCATCAACACAGATTTCATCCAACAAAAAAACACATTAAAAATTTGTCTCTTTCTTTATCCCTCTTAAGAAACATGCCAAAACCCTAATTTTATTTTTAAAAATTAACTTTGAATTTGGTCATGCCATGTGCAACGGCATGCACCACTCATAAATGCTTTTGATTTGAATAAATCATCTCAATGGGGCCAATATTATTAGATCAAATGAGAGGGATTTATTATTTTTTTAATTCACTTGGTGCTTATGGCTGATTTATTAATTCTGAGTTATTTGGTGGGATTAAGATATCCGTTAATATATATGATTATGTAATTCACTAAAAATAAAATTATATGATATGACTATATCAATGTTAACACTATAGATATGAAGGTAAGGTAGTCAATATCATTGACAGATGATATATTTCTTTAATAGTGGTGTATAGGGGTGTAAACGAGCCGAGTCGAGTTCGAATAGTGCTAAGCTCGGCTCGGCTCATTAAGATTTCGAGTCGAGTTTGAGCTTGAGTAATTTCTAACGAGCCCGAGAAACATGAGCTCGACTCGGCTCGTTTAGAACTCGAGTCGAGTTCGAGCTTGATTTGAGCCCAATCGAGTCAAGTGTTGACCGATAGTTGATTGCATTGGACTCGAGTAACTCTTCATCTATCACGTCTCATTTAAAGTCTTATGAAGAAAAAACTTTGATACGCAAGTTTGTAAACTCAAGCTTGTTAATTTTAGAGTTTAGTGTGTTAGTTTAGGGTTTATAGGTTTAGGTTGTTGGGTTTAGGGTTTAGAATTTAGAATTTAGGATTTAATAATTATGTTTAAGGTTTATATTTAGGGTTTTAAGTTTAAGAATTTAGATTTTAAATTATAAAAAAAATAGTATATTATATTTTCGAGTAGCTTGTGAGCTTTTGAGTCGTGTATCCAGTAGCTCGGCTCGGTTCGTCAAGAACTCGAGTCGAGCCGAGTTCGTGCTCGAGTGGAGTCCAATCGAGTCAAACTTTGACCAATTCGAGCTCGAGTAACTCGCAACCTGTCTCGTCTCATTTACAACCCTAACGGTGTATATTCATATCGGTGTGTTTCGATCTGTCTTTTTATGTTTATTGTTATTTTCTAAAATATTTTTATATAAACCATATATGATGCAAAATATACGTCAATAACACATAAATTCGAAAGATGGAAAGATTGAGATGGAGAGGAAAAGAAAGATATATCGTTTTTAAGATTACAAACAATGAATATTGCATAACAAAGTAAGATAAAGTCGGAGTTTTAATTTGAGTTTTATTATTGTCAATGAGGTTTCGAGGAAAACTGAACAACACTAGAGAACGATGTTAGTCACGTGAAGAAAGAGAGATCAAATTTTAGGTTAATTTCATAAATAGAAAGGTCCAAAATATAATATTTGGGGCTACACTTAAAGGCTTAATATCTGAATGACTTAATCAAGCGAAATTTAAAAGTTTAGTGATAAAATTAAGTTATTTTTTATACTCGAATGACTTAATATTGGGCTTCGTGTCCAGAAACTAGGCCGGTAATGGAAGATGGTGACTTGGCACAACAAAACAAAACAACTTTAGATAATTTTAAATTAAATTAAAAAAGAAACAAGTTGTGGGAATATTTAGTGTATCATTTTTTTGTATCTTTCTTGAGCTCCCAAACGTATCCAAGAAAGAAACACCCGTCCAACAGTCTTTATATTATAATAAGAATTATTTACATTTAAAGGATTAGTTTCCGACCCAACGAGTAAGTCTAGTAGAAAAGGCGATGTTGTTCATCTTAAAAAATACGTGTTTAAGTACATGTGTATGTAAAGTGTACGTGTATTGTCAAAAGATTACGAAACAATATAAATATATACCACATGCAATCACACAAGATTATTAATAATGATTAATTTCGACAATTAATCAATCGAATAGTGAAAAACGCTTATCACTATCATGAAAAATATAAGTATTGTCCTAACTACTCTTCAAGACAGAGTAGAAGAAGGGAGGAGATTCTCGAACCACATAAAAATAACCCAATGAATATGATAAAAAAATTAAAAATAAGGATATATAAATTTTACATGAAAATGTTAAAATAAAATATATACCACTATAAAGAATATTAACATAATTCTTTTTAATTTCTACACTAATTTATTTTTTTAAAAATTTTAATACATGACTTTATTTTTCTTAACTTCGTTAACCATAAGTGAAAATGTGTGGATATATATATAACTAAAAAAAGAACATAGATTTATAGAGCGTGTAGAGGAAGCAAACTCCTAATTCCTAAATATTTCAAAGCCGCCTACAAACTCTATATTTTATTATTACTAGTCCACACTCAACTTTTTATTTCTCCAAAGCAGTTTATTTTTAATTTTTTAGTCACCAAGATATAAAGGTAAGCATTATTTTGAAATTAAATCAAATGTTATAAAATATTTTATGCCTTTGAAGAATGAGTATTTTATAAATAAGCATTACTAGTAAATTGGCTCTTGAATTATACATCGATTTTTATACCGGTGGTTTTTTAAAGTTTTAAGTATTTAATTTACTATTAAAGTTTAGACATTAAACGTCTTTTGTCATTTTTCCATTAATTTTTATGACGTCTATTTATCGACGAACGAATGAACTCCTCTAATATTCGAACGGAGGAAAACTTTATCACCACAAAAGAAGTAACATACTAAGAAACGAGTTCCATCCAATTGCGGAGGAGGCAGATCGACAAAAGAGAAACCATAAAATTTTTTGTTGGTTTGTAAACTTTTGAGAACTTTTCTGGTAAAATGAAGGTCGAATTCAAACTCATAAGATTGAGATGAAGTTATTATTTATGACCGTTTGAGGTTTAAAAGTGACAAAAACGTTCAATGTCTAAACTCTAATGACAAAAAACATTCAATGTCTAAACTTCAATGAGTAAATTGAACATTTTAAAATTATTGTGACCAAAATAAGTTTAAAAGTAAAATTTGATGATAATTATGTAATTTACCTAAAATATTAAACTTTGTTTAAGTATAACCTTTGAAAAAATATTAAAAAATGAACGGTCCAATTAAAATGATCTAAAATCTTATAACGTGATTGAAGTTTTGTTTTTCTTTGTGGGAAAAAATAAAACCAAACTCACGGCACAATCAACGGCACGTTCCTCCCGATGTCATCTACATGAGAATATCACCCGTTGGATCAACCACGTGGAATATCGGCGGTGCAACTTCTAAAAAGAAAAAGGCGGGTCCCATAAAAGGCAAAGCCCGTAGCCAAAGAACACGTGTGAGGCGAAAGGTTCAGCGATCGCATTTAAAGTTGGAGTTTATGATTTATAATTTAGAGGGTAAAGTGTGATATTTAAATTTTAGAGTATTTTTTAAAGGAATTGAAAAATAACACAAATATTTTTATTTATAAAAAAAACTAGATAAAGTGAGCAACTCAACATTGATTTTATTGGCTTATGATCTTTGGTTTGGATTTTACAAGACAAATCTTGTTTCTACTAAATTCTTGTCTCTTCCTTTTTATGAACAAAACATAATTAAAATAGAAAACACGTATTTGTATATACATAATCGGTGGACAAAGCTAAATAATTAAGATTAATCCTCATATAAACATTCACGAGATAACATTAATGGTGATAGGTGGGAGTAGTTGACATGGAATCCGGTGAGGCTACAGGAAAAGATATATACATATACGTAGGGTTGTAAATGAGACGAGATAGATCGCGAGCTACTCGAGTTTGACTCGGTTAAAATTAAGTTAAATTTCGACTCGAGTTCAAACTCGGCTCGAGTTCTTGTCGAGCTGAGCTACTTATTACCCGACTCGAAAAGCCCACGAGCTACTCGCAAATATAGTATACTATTTTTTTAATTTTTATAATTTAAAATCTAAATTCTTAAACTTAAAAGCCTAAATATAAACCCTAAACATAAGTATTAAACACTAAAATCTAAATCCTAAATTCTAAATCCAACAACCTAAACCTCTAAACCCTAAACTAACGCCCTAAAATTAACAAGCTTAAGTTTACACAATTGTGTATCAAAGTTTTTTCTTCATAAGACTTCAAATGAGACGTGACAGACGAAAAATTACTCGAGTCCAATGCGGTCAAAGACCAGTCAACACTTAACTCGAATGGTCTCGAATCAAGCTCGATCTCGACTCGAATTCTAAACGAGCCGAGTCGAGCTCAGGTTTCTCATGCTCATTAAAATTTACTCAAGCTCAAACTCGACTCGAAATCTTAACAAGTCGAGCCAAACTTAGCACTACTTAAACTCGACTCGGCACGTTTACACCCAACATTGATATACGTATGTTTGTGTATATATGCAACATTCACTTGTCATTAATTTTAAGGTTAAATCATATTTAACTGTTAAAGTTGTATTTTATTATCACTTTAATACGTGAACGAATTTTTAATTTATTTTTAACCCTATCTTTTCAATTATGATACAAAATTTTTCTCAAACCCGACTCTTTCTAGGATCCAATTTTATATAAAAATAATGCAAATATAAAATATTCAATTTAACCATTTCGTCTTTATCCTTCCAACGAGGATGCAAATTTAATGTTGCAAAAGATTACACGGGAGACGAATGAAAACAAAAATCTAATTACTTTTAAGAGACCCATTGTTTTGAAAATTGAAAATCAACCTATTTATTTAAATATTTATTAAGTCATTGTTTATTATTTTAAATAGTTTTAAAGTGATTATAATGTAGTATATATTCATACATTTTAAATTTTTTTGATGTGCCACACATCTGGCAAACAAAACGAATTGAACACGGGTCTCCTAGGATGAATAATATCCTCTTTTCTACTAAGACCACTTGTTAAATTCAAATCATCGTTTATTTATAAAATTAAACAAATTAATATTTAAATATCTTTTAGATCATTGTCAATTTAAAATTACTCAAATTAAACCCATACTCTCTAATTTAAATGTATTTATATTACTAAAGTGGTGGTGCGTGAAAATAAAAAGGTAAAATAAATGGTTACCCAAAAAAGATAGGAACCGAATTATTGAAGCATGCAAAGGTAAGTCGAGCTTACACGTTAATTATGTCAGCGTGCGGTGGGATCGATCCAATTCATGTTTCATGCTACACCTCCACACGTGCATTATATATTCCCACACCGATCCCCAAAAACTAAAGCTAAAAAAAAAAAAAAAAAAAAAAGAGAAATCTCATGATCTTCTTCTTCCTCTTTATTGGCCTTTTCTTTTATCGGGATTTTCGCTGCAAAACTGAATGTATCTAGGGATGGTCACAGTCGAGTCGAATTTTTTGTCATTCCGAACGCGAGCAAAAAATGAATATTTTAAATTTAAATTTGACCTCATCTTAAAAACTTAACTTGTTTCAAAAATTATATAATTTAATTCGAATTCGACTCGACATATATACAATTCAATTTTATGGATCTGTTTGTTAAAAAAATTAAGTTGATGGACCTATTTTTTTAAAAAAAAAAATAATTTAAAAGGCTTGATTCTAAAAATATAAAGAATGATATTATTATAAATACCTCTAAAAATATAAAAAATTATATTATTAGTTTTGGATCGAGTCGGGACATTTTTTACCCTGAACCCGAACCCAACCTCACTCTTAATAAAAAGTTTATCTTACACGAATACAATTTTTTTTAACTAAAATCTCGACCCAGTCGGATCGGGTCAGAATGCATGTCCCTACATATAACAGTTATTACAAGTGATAAAATTTAACATTATTTTATTTATTTAGATTATATTTTGAAAATTTAAATTTAAAGCACCGGCGGAGCCACAAGTACGTTAGAGGGGTCAATTGACCTCACTTAATTTGTTATAGTATAAGATTTTTAAAGAGTTAAATCAGTAACTTCGCCAAAGTCTATTCTGATCTCACTATATGATAATTCTAACTTCGCCATTGTTAGATAGATAGATAGATAGATAGATAGATAGATAGATAGATAGATAGATAGATAGATAGATAGATAAATTTAAAATATGAGACAATTAAATCAGTAAAAATAAAATGAAAATAATAAAAGTATAATCTACTTAGACCATGTAGATCTTTGATGTTAAAAGCTAAAGATGCAAATTAATTAATTAATTAATTATTGTAACGTAGTTTATTCCAATAATACAAAGTAGTCCCTACATCGGCTATCGTTTTGATTACATGACAAATCAGTCCCTTTCATTTAATTAAGTAATTATTAAGCTAAAACATTATTAATGTATACGTTATCTTATCTTCTATTAAACGAATTTCACCCTGTTTCATACACGTTGCCACTTGCCTGATTTAATAATTATTTTTTCATAGGGTTTTGGAATTATTTTTGTTACACGTCCACACATATACATACACGTACAAAAGAATGTTAGTTTTAATTTATGAAAAATATATATTAAAATATACTTACTTTCTACATCATTAGATTTTGAAGATTTTATTATTACACATATATGTATATTAAATATATGAATATTTTTAATTTTATTTATATTCCCAAAAAGGCCAAAACCAAGGGGCTTTAGTGCTTTACGCCATAAGAATCTTCACGTGGAGATGGAACTGTTTTCACATTGTGGACCAGTTAACCGGTCAAAACTCTACGCATGAAAATGAAATCGTCGACATGCATTGAATGACGACCGGCACTGTTGAATGTCCGTAAAAAAATTACTTGCAATTGCCGGTAAAATATATTTTTAGATAATTTTTTTTGTTGTCCTTTTGGTCCTAGTGATTTTTTTCTGATTAATAAGGATCGACCCGCATCGCACACTTAAGTTTTGTGTGTTAATTTTACAACGGGCGAAATATGTTTAAACGATATGAATGTGCTTACCATTTGGATCAACTCGTTGGTATAAATAAGGATAAAAAATATTTGCCCATTTTCGGTGCCCTTACTTATTCCTCAACACTAAAAACACTACAAAATTAAATTTTAAGTCCTAACCCTAAATTCTAAATCATACACCCTAAAAAATACATCTACCCTAAATTACATAAACCATAACCATAAACCCTAACTTAAAACTCTAAACTCTATACCCTAAACCTAATTTTAAATGTGGGGCACAAGTAGGGGCACCAAAAAAGCAGAGATTTCCATTATATTATGCTATAAAGATGATGGATTAATATCTTATACCCTGACGGTGGAAATTGAAAGTTTCCGCAAGCGCCTTAGTTTCAGGGTATAAGAGTTACTTTAGGGTATAAGGGTTTAGGTGTATGGGTTTAGAATTTAAGAATAGTTGTTTCAATTTAAGGTTTAAGGTTATAATTTAGGCTTTATAGGTTAGGGTTTAGTTTTTAGGGTAATATGGTGAGGATTTAGGTTTCAACCTATAAAGCCTAAATTATATCCATAAACCTTAAATTAAAACAACTATCCCTAAATTCTAACCCATAAACCCTATACTAAATTCATATACCTTAAAACTAAGGCGCTTGTGGAAATTTTCAGTTTTCAGCGCCGTGTGTATAGAATATTTTTCCAAAGATGACATATACCATTATTTGTATTATTGCCGTTTTCCCGGCTCTTTCATTTTCCTTTTAACTTTACCCCCCAAACATTTCACTTTCTTCTAAACCTAAAACTCCCCCCCCCCCCCCTCTCACTTTCACTTACCTTATAAATCAGATCAAACCCTACGCTACCCTTTCTTTCTCTCTCACCAAACAAAGCTTTCCCTTTGTTGTTTGATGAAGAGAATTTGGTCCTGTTGATTGAACACAAAAACATTCAAGGAGATAAAAAAGGGTTCGAAAATGGAAGAAGTATTGGGGAACTCACCGTTTTTAGCAAATAGTTTCCCATTACAAAGCGTATTCGATTCAAGTTGCGAAGGAGACAAGTTCCCATTAGAGTTCATGGAGTTACTAGGAGCTCAAGACTTTACTCCTCCTCCTAATCCTTTATTTGATATCCCACAGCAGGTTCCGTCTTTCGTAACCGACGTCCCTCCGATGAAGATCGAGTCGCCGGACACTTTTAATCTCCCGGCGACGCCTAACTCTTCGTCGATTTCATCGGCATCGAGCGATGCCGTCAACGATGAAGCTGTTAAAGTTGACGACCAAGAAGAAGACCAGCAAAAACACAAGAAACAGTGAGTAACTTTACCCTTGTTTTAAGTTGTGTGTTAAACAGAAACCCCTTTTTTGTTTTCAGACCAAAGTGAATTTTGGGTGTAGGTTGAAACCTAAGAAGACAAACCAGAAGAGACAGAGAGAGCCGAGGTTTGCGTTCATGACAAAGAGCGAGGTTGATCATCTGGAAGATGGGTACAGATGGAGAAAGTACGGCCAAAAAGCTGTAAAAAACAGCCCTTTTCCTAGGTACTAACTTCAATGTTTTTTTGCTCGGCAGAATGATTTTATTAATATTCAATTATCTGACCCGAGTATGCGTGCCTCGTTAAAATTCTCCCTAAATCTCAGGAGTTATTATCGTTGCACCAGCACCTCATGTAATGTGAAAAAGAGAGTAGAACGATCTTTCACTGACCCAAGCACCGTGGTTACAACTTACGAAGGGCAACACACTCACCCCAGCCCACTCTTGCCTCGTCCGAGCCTCGGCGGTTCTCATTTGAGCTCCGGTATGGCCACCGGAGCAGCTTTCGGTATGCCAATGCAAAGGGCTCAAACTCACTACTTCCACCACCACCACCAGCACCAGGAACATCCATTTGGCAACACCTTGTCTCCTTTAGGCTATAATGGTCCCTCCATTAACGCCGGTACCGGTTTTCTTCACGAGAGGCGTCTTTGCACCTCGGCCGGACCCGGACAGTCTTTTCTTACAGACCACGGCCTTCTTCAAGACATTTTACCATCCCATATGGTGAAAGAAGAGTAGATTTAGTTCAACTGGTGTCTGGTAATGTAATTTTTTTTTCTTACTGACAGGTGGTGATTGTTCTTGTATACAAAATCTTTATGAATATTACGGTAACTTGTTGGTTTTTACTTTTTATCCAATGCAAGAACTAGTGTTATTTACTTATTTTTCCCTTTTTCTTCTCATTTTGTCCTATATCTTTGTTTTGGTTGGTGAAAGAATGTGCATTGATTCCCATTGAAAGTACTGCAAATGAGATCAATGAGAAACAAGTAGGCCTGCAAATGCACAAATTTGGTGAGAAAGAAAATTAATGCGTTCATAACATATAAACCCGAAAATTTTCTTAAAATATCGAAAAATTCTTTATCACTCGACCCGAATTACTCTACTGTTCTTGCATTTTTCTCACAGATTTGGTTTCATTGAAGTGTGTAACAGGGAAATGAAAGTGATTTACTATATAAAACAATACAGTATGGGGGCATGATTCTTTTATTCTGATATGGGGGTTTTTGGATTTCGATTTCAAACATCGCTATCTCAGTTTCTTTTGTGGTTGTATATTTGCTGGCCATGTGAATTCGTCATTGTTTAAGAATATACTGTTGGGAAAAATTGATCACTTGTTAATTCTTTTTAAAAAAAATCAGATACCTTTCATGTAGCATAAAGAATAAGGCATGGAGATTGTTAGTGAGATAAGCCATTACGTGATTCCTATGGCCTACCACCGCGTCTTGTCGGTATAAAATTTGTCCCCTAATCTCAAATCCTGACTTCGTTTGTGCGTATAATGGAAAACAACCAGCATGAGAGTGCAAGGAAAATGAGAATACAATAACATATGCAACATGCAAATTCAACCAATAGCCGAACATAACATGAAGCAATCCTCAGAAACCCAAGCACATGAAAGAGATTCTTCGGAATTTAACGAGTGGATTCAGTGAAAAAGATATAATGTTTATTTTAGTAGACTGAGTACTTATATTGTAAGGTGTGTTATCAAAGAGTAAAATGAAGTATAAATATATATTATCATGTAATTACACTAATATATTTAAAAAAGAGAGATTCTTTGAGACGATTAAAATATCCCTCACGATTACTTGTGAAATTGAAGAAATGAAAAAAACTCGAATCCTGAGTAATATCCACAAAAGTTGTTGGACTGTACTGGTCAACACACAACATGTATTACTGATGTTTGAATTCGGGTCCCAATGGATGATGAACATCTACCTTTGCCACCAAGACACAAGGGAATGAGCAATTATAATAATATTTGAAATAGTTAAAATAATAAGTAAAATCAATTAACAAGAGGGGTGAGCAAAACTCGACTCGAAAAAACCGAAATTTTCGTCTCGACTCGAGGTGAAAAACTCGACTCGAAATTACATAAATTTGACTCAACTCGAAAAAATTTCAAATAAAGTTTGAGCTATAAATGGAAATTCGAAGAACTCAAAATTTTTAGTAATTAACGAGTTGATTTTTAAGTTCGAGTCGAGTCCCTCAAAATTTCATGATATATATACCAATATAAAAAATATGAAGAAATATATGTCACATATGAAAAAATATGATGGAATATACATGCATATCTTATATGATTAGAGAAAGTCATTAAATTGGAATCAAACTATACTATAACATTGATAAATAATTACAATTAAATATGTATAGGAACTCGAAAACTTAACTCGACTTAAATTAAAAAAATTCAAATAAAGTTTGAGTTGTAAAATATGACGCTTCAACTTGAATAACTTGATTTTTTTAATTCAGCTCGATCGAACGCTCACTTCAAACTAAATTATGGATTTTAATAATCAATAACCGATAAATTTGGACGGCTAAATTGTGAACGGAGTTTATTCTCTCTTATAATAAGTAAATAAATACAATAGTAGGGACCAACATGTAAATCCGGAAAGTTATACTCGTTTCTGTCAATAATTTACTGCAGACAGGTAAATTCGTAAAATACTAAAATAACTAAATACCCAGAAATCAAAATACCCTAGCCGATTTCCCCATTTATTAGGGTTTTCACTTTTCATTCGCCCTTTCGAAAGAGGAGTTTTTTATTCAACCGACTCAATCAACCCTAGGGTTTTCTATGGGTACGGAGAGGAAGAGAAAGGTGAGCTTGTTCGACGTTGTGGACGATACATCGGCGAAGATCGCGAAATCGAACGGTTTAGGAGGCTTAGCGGCGATGAACGCCAACAGCTCGATCAACAAGTGGAATGGAAGGCCTTATTCTCAAAGGTTTTACGATATCTTGGAGAAGAGGAAAACGCTGCCTGTTTGGCTACAGAAAGAGGAGTTTTTGCAAGTCTTGAAGGCGAATCAAACCCTTATCTTAGTCGGTGAAACCGGTAGCGGCAAAACCACGCAGGTTAGTACTTCCTTCACCTGGAAATTTAGAAATTTTAATTTGTTTTATTATCTATGAACAATCGTTAGGGATTTCTGTTTGAGGAAAGAATTAGGGAGTTACAGTCTAGGTTCTTTTCCCCTTGTTGTGCAGATACCTCAGTTTGTGTTGGATGCCGTTGATATTGAAACTCCGGATAAACGTAGGAAAATGATGGTTGCCTGCACCCAGCCGCGAAGAGTGGCTGCGATGTCTGTTTCGCGTCGTGTTGCTGAAGAAATGGATGTAACTATTGGAGAGGAGGTGGGTTATAGTATTCGATTCGAGGATTGCAGTGGTGCAAGAACTGTTTTGAAGTAAGTTTATATGTTTCCTGTTATATTTGGTATTTGGTATAGATGTGGATTTGAATTAGAGAGTTTTGATGTTTATCTTCTTTCTGTTGTTTGGCAGATATTTGACAGATGGTATGCTTTTAAGGGAAGCCATGACTGATCCTCTTTTAGAAAGATATAAAGTAATTATACTCGATGAGGCTCACGAAAGAACTTTGGCGACGGATGTGCTATTTGGGCTTTTGAAAGAAGTTTTGAAGAATCGACCTGACCTTAAGCTTGTTGTTATGAGTGCTACACTAGAGGCTGAAAAGTTTCAGGGTTATTTTTATGGTGCACCACTTATGAAGGTTCCTGGTAGGCTTCACCCTGTGGAGATATTTTACACTCAGGATCCTGAAAGGGATTACTTGGAGGCTGCGATTCGGACTGTTGTGCAGATACACATGTGTGAACCTTTGGGTGATATACTTGTTTTCCTTACCGGAGAGGAGGAGATAGAAGATGCCTGTCGTAAAATAACAAAAGAAGTCGGAAACATGGGGGATCAAGTAGGTCCTGTTAAAGTAGTGCCTCTTTATTCAACTCTTCCACCAGCAATGCAGCAGAAGATTTTTGAGCCTGCTCCGCCACCTGTGGAGGAGGGTGCCCCTCCGGGAAGGAAGATTGTGGTGTCTACAAACATTGCTGAAACTTCATTGACTATCGATGGCATTGTTTATGTTATTGACCCAGGGTTTTCTAAACAAAAAGTTTATAACCCACGAGTGCGTGTTGAGTCCTTACTGGTATCTCCTATATCAAAGGCAAGTGCACACCAAAGATCTGGACGTGCTGGAAGAACTCAACCTGGCAAATGCTTCAGGCTCTACACTGAGAAGAGTTTTAATAATGATCTGCAGCCGCAGACCTATCCTGAAATATTACGATCAAACCTTGCAAATACAGTTCTGACCTTGAAGAAACTTGGAATTGATGATCTGGTGCATTTTGATTTTATGGACCCACCTGCTCCAGAGACATTGATGCGAGCATTGGAAGTGTTGAATTATTTGGGAGCATTGGACGATGAGGGGAACTTAACTAAGCTGGGAGAGATCATGAGTGAATTCCCCTTGGATCCTCAAATGTCAAAGATGCTTGTAGTTAGTTCTGAGTTCAACTGTTCAAATGAGATTCTTTCAGTTGCTGCCATGCTTTCAGGTACTTTTCTGTGTATTCTAGCATGCTTTGTGTTTGTGTTGAGTCAGGTCTTAGGAAGTTGTTGTCGTGGGGCTCTATCATGCTTGATAATGTCCCTATATGAATAGTGTTTGCACTTCGACTTGTGCACAACACTAGATGTTTAACTGTTGACATGCATATCCTTGTATGCATCGATACAGTTAAGCCGTAATGTGTCTTAGGTTGTCATCAGCAACTATCTTGTCTGGATTCTATGCCCCTGCTGGCATGCACCATAGGATTTCTAAGCAAGTGCTGATGCAGATAGTTTCAGTTTCTCAGTATTCTCTCATGAAGCAAATGGTGTCGCCTTGCCTGTATGCCTCTGCTGACCTACCATGGGCCTCTTCTGTGATAACTCAATTCTTTCTTTAGTACCCAATTGCTTTGTCCGGCCTAGGGAGGCACAAAAAGCTGCAGATGAAGCAAAATCCCGGTTTGGACATATTGATGGTGATCATCTGACACTTTTGAATGTGTATCATGCTTACAAACAAAACAGTAAGTACTTCATTTTATCCAAATAACTAGCCAAGTTTATTTTCTGATAGCAATTGACTTACGAGCCTTGCAATCTGTGAAAACTCCAGATGAGGATCAATCTTGGTGCTATGAGAATTTCGTCAACCATAGAGCACTGAAGTCTGCTGATAATGTTAGACAACAGCTGGTGCGCATCATGACCAGGTTTAACCTCAAGCTGTGCAGCACTGATTTCAACAGCCGTGACTACTATGTCAACATTAGAAAGGCCATGCTTGCTGGGTATTTCATGCAGGTAGCACATCTGGAGCGTACGGGGCACTACTTGACAGTTAAAGACAACCAAGTCAGTATAAATATTCTCTTCTCTCTTCCCCGATCTTGCTTTCTTTCTTGGTGAAGTCTCCATTTAGATGCACCCATGGAATGTAACAATTTGTATTGTACTATTTATTTTGCAGGTGGTGCACTTGCATCCATCAAATTGCTTGGATCACAAGCCTGAGTGGGTCATCTACAACGAGTATGTCCTGACGAGCCGGAATTTTATTCGTACTGTGACAGATATTCGCGGTGAATGGTCAGTCTCTCCTTTCTTATAGTTAACGCACTTGAAGTGTGTAATTGTTTCTTCCTTTATGGGAGTCTGAGATAGTGTAAAGTTTTTTGTTTGATAGCCCTTTAATTTACATATACACTCTTTTGACGAAATACAGGTTAGTTGATGTAGCACCACATTATTATGATCTTGAAAACTTCCCACAATGTGAGGGGAAGCGAGTCCTCGAAAAGATTTACAGAAAAAAGGAGAAGGATCGAGAGGAGAGTCGGAACAGGAGATGAAGCTACAGCCATATGGGTGGTCAGGACTAAAATTTTTCTATGGTGGTATTTGCTAGTTTTCCACATGTTAGCTGAAATGGGAAGAAAACCCTATCTTTATGTATTGTACTATCTAGTCCAAATTTGTTATTTTACTTGCGATTTCATCATTTGTAGAACAATTCAAATGATCCTAAATGAAGAAGAAACATGCACGATTATGGACCTTATTTATATATAACCTTCAACTAGTCCTTTGTCTCGTTATCCTAAAGATAAAATAATCGCTTTTGCTGTTATCGTCTTGACATATTTGGTTATACATTTTGGTAATAATCTTTCGGACTGTTGTCTCCGAGCTTGAGCAGCACGTCGAACATCTTAATATCCGATTCGAGCAGCTCTTAATGAGTTTTATATATGTATGTATGTATGTATGTACTTTTTATAATCCCTACAACGACTGTATATATGATAATAGAGAAGTGCAGCGACTCGAAAAGACCAGAAACCGTAAACCATTCACAATGAAAACACCAAATCTCTATCCATTCCAAAAACCACAAGTCCTTACCAGCATGATTCCGCTCAAAGTCCTTGATTATAAATTATAATGGATCGACTTCTAAACGAACTTGCAGCGTGATATTACAGCCGGTTTGCAACTGCACTCGATGAGCCATCGTTTCATATCACAGTGGGTTCTTGCTAAATTTAAGAACAAGGAAATCAAGAACCCTTTATTCCCATGTCATTTTCTTCATTTGTCGCCCATATCTCGATCTGTATATGAGTTCTTCGGAAAACAAGACATCATCTAAAAAAATGCAGATGCCGGTCAAGAGGCTGTACCTGTCAGGCAGTCGAGGTAAGGATTTGCAGCTAAGAAGCTTATTGTTTTAAAGAATGTGCATGCATTTCGGTTCATTTAACTCTAGATTCAATCTGACTAAAAGCATTGCGTTTTGCAACGTTCTTCTTCTTTTTCATCTCGTTCAAGCGCTTAAATTCAGTTGCACCACTCCCCGCTTCACCGTGTATCTTCCTAAACGCCGAATAAACTGCAGGATAATCTCTTTTCAGTTTTAAAATACTTTCTGTGGCGAATTCCGGAGGTTGCAGACCTGAGTACAAATAAAACGCTCTAAGAAATGCACCCCAAAGAACCACATCAAACTCGGAAAGCATCCCCTTGATCAAGGTCTCAGCTTTACCCATCTGACCTGCTTTCCCATAGGTCTCCATCATACAAGCATAATGCTCCAACCCTGGTTGTATTCCATACTTGTGGTTCATGGAGTTGAAGTGTCTTTCACCTTCTTCAACCAATCCACTACCCCTGCATGCTAACAGAACATTGAAAATCGTAACCTGGTTCGGGCTGACACCAGTGCTAACCATTCTATCAAATTCCTGCAATGCTCTTCTTCCAAGCCCTTGTCTTGCATATCCGGCTATCAAAGAATTCCATGACACCAAACTCTTCTTCTGTGTGGACTCGAATATGCTAAACGCAGCATCAATATTCCTACATTTTGCATACATATCAACAAGGGAAGCAGACAATACTAAGTCCTCCGGTATCCCAAACTTGAGAATGCATGAATGAACTTGCTGGCCAGTAACAAGATAAGAACACCCAGCACATGCATCCAAGACATTAGAAAACGTGAACTGATTAGGCCTCGTATCAGATCTTAACATCAAAACAAACAGCTTCAACGCCTCCCGAAACCTTTCATGTTGCACGTATCCATTAATCATCGCAGTCCAAGAAACAACATTCTTCTCGGGCATCTTATTAAACATAGACCTAGCTTTGTTAACCCACTTATTCCTAATGTACCCATCAATCAAACAAGTCCAAGAAACAATATCCCTCTCTGGCATCTTATCGAATACCCTACGAGCCTGCTTAAAATACCCTACTTCCATATATCTCGAAACCAAAGCATTCCAACATGCAACATTCTTTACCGAAATCTCATCGAACACTCTCCCAAGTCCCTCAACATCCCCCATTGTTGCGTACCATTTCATCAACGCAGGCCCCACCGATACGCTCGTATTAAGCCCCGAACAAACAACAAGCGCATGAATTTGCGGGACCAATACGTTAAACTTCGTTCCCGAAAACACACTAACTAAAGTCAAAATGGTGTACTCGTTCGATTTAAAACCATATCTACCCATCTCTATAAAGACTTTATAAACTCCCTCTGGGTCTTGGCTCTTGTTTAAGTCCGATAACAAGGTGTTCCAAGAAGCGGGGCTTCTAAGTGTCATTTCATCGAACAGGTAGTGGGCGTGTTCAGTCTGGCCGTTTCGAACGTAAGGCTTGATCTTTTCGCTCCATGAGAAGTCTCCGGCGATTGGGTTTTGGAAGAAATTATTGATATCGAAGTCGAGATTGCTCGTCGGAAGTGTCGAAAGACGACGGGCAATCCTCAGAGGGTTGATTGGGGTTCTCTTCGAAATCCGCATGGCGGGCAATTACTTGGCGCCGATGCACGTGGGAGGGTAGCCGTTCGCTTACTTTTATCAGTAAAATATAGGGTAAATTAGCTGCATGGACACTAATGTCTGAGAATATTTTACATTTTACCACTAACGTTTTAAACATTACATTATAATCACTAACATAGTAACATTACCAATTTATCTTAAATTATCATTCTATTGTCAACCTCCTTTAATTTAATAATGTGACACGTTAACAAAAAGATTAATATCTACTTTAAACACTAATCTATATCCCAAAAACCAACAAGATCTTTCAACTAAGTTTTGATTTCATTATTGTTTTTTCAATTCTTTAAATTGAAATCAATTAATATTATAATATCATTAATATTTATAATTAAATTTGATTAGAAACTCAAATAACTCGATTCATAATTTTTTTTTTTAAAGTAGGTCACTAGTTTTATTAATGAGAAAATACCCAAAATTACAATAAGGGTTTACAAACTATCATTGTAAACTAAATACATAATTTAGACTTCCTCCTAAAATTAGTCACTTTAGATCAGATATGAACAAAACATGAAAAGGTTATAAACCCATCCAAATACTCGATCGAAAATAGATACGAAACCTGACTGCATCGGCAAAACGAACCACAAAAGGGGATGGAGCTATTAATAGACCACCGAGAAAACGCAAATCAAAGCCGAGCACTTGAGAAACTCGTCACAAGCGCAAACTGCATATCCAAATTCAAACCGAAGGTCCATAGCATGGAAGATCAACATGATTACAAATAATCGCCATCTTGATCAGTCGTGGTGTCATCAAATCAACAACTCGATTCATAATTTTTGAACACAACTTAATTTGACTAAAAAATTTAAATAAGATTTAAGACATAAAATAAAACTCGTCAACTTCACTAATTAAAATTTTTTGACTCGTAAAATGATCGAATGATCACCCCTTCGTATTAAGGTATGAGTTGCGATTATATTGTATTTTTTACATAGCAAATAAATTATAACTTTCAAAAGGTAATAAATTGAATAAATTTAAATTAAAGGTAAAATGACAAAAGATGCGCCCAACGTTTGCATGTTTTGTTATTTGGCCCCTTATTTTTTGGTCCAAATATGCCCCCAACATTTGTTTGTTTTGTCATTTGGCCCCCTATTCTTTCCTTTGGTCCAAATATGCCCCCAACATTTAATTCATAGTCCAAATATGCCCATGTTGGATGTAAACAGTTAATCAACTGACAGTTAACGGTTTATAAAATTTTTTGACGTGACATCAACATATCTTAATACGTGGCAAGTCTAGTCAGCATCAGCTGTTGAACGTCAATTGACTGACAGTTTTTATCTAACGAGGGCATATTTGGACCAAATTGAAACATTGGAGGCATAATTGAACTACGAATGGAATGTTAGGGAGCATATTTGGACCAAAAGAAAGAATAGAGGTCAAATGACAAAAACAAGCAAACGTTGAAAGCATATTTGGATCAAAAGAAAGAATAGAGGTCAAATGACAAAACAAGCAAACGTTGAGAGCATATTTAGACAAAAAAATAGAATAAAAGGCCAATTAACAAAACATGTAAATGTTGGGTCATCTTTTAACATTTTGCCTAAATTAAACCACAAATGGTAATTTTAAGATAAGAAAATCAACTAATACTAGTATAATTTTCAAGAAAAATAGAACAAATTAAAATTTCTAGCACCACAAAAAATAACGAGGGGGAGCTGATATAGTTCGTCGCTGTCAACGTTTTCGACTTCTCGTTATAAATCGGAGATTCTTCCCCAAATCGGCAACGATTCCGGATCGGAAATGGCGTCGATTGCATCAACCGTGTTAACCAAAACCCTAACCTTTTCTTCTCCGCAAACCCTGACAAAAACCCTTCAAATCCCACGACTCTTATCCCTAAATCAACTCCGACGGGTCCCTCCCGGAAGAATCCAACGGAAATCAGCCGTAAAAGCGTCGAGCTCAAGCTCGTCTCCGGGGCTTTACTCCTCAAAGCAATTCGAGCTCACCGCTCAAAACGTGGACCTGGTTCTGGAGGACGTGAGGCCTTACTTGATCGCCGATGGCGGAAACGTCGACGTTTTGTCCGTCGAAGATGGCGTCATCTCTCTCAAACTCCTAGGTCACTTTCTTTTCCGTTCGTTTCATGATTTACTATCCGTTTGCTTATGGCTAATTAGGGGTGTAGATGAACAGAGTATTCGACGAACGTTCGTTTATTAAGTTAAATAAACGAGTATGAACAAA
The DNA here is from genome assembly GCA_958450335.1 of Hibiscus tridactylites. Taxonomy (NCBI): domain Eukaryota; kingdom Viridiplantae; phylum Streptophyta; class Magnoliopsida; order Malvales; family Malvaceae; genus Hibiscus; species Hibiscus tridactylites. Next base: position 106,580,944 of record OY288269.1, read on the forward strand.
TTTTTTATGTTTGTTTAATAAACGAACATACACAAACAGAGGTGTGTTCGGTTCGTTTATGTTCATGAATAAGCTCGTTTATGAGCTCGTTTATAGACTCGTTTATAAGCTCATTTATAGGATGGAAATGCTTGTGGATGAAAATACTCCTTTATAATATCGTTTATAGGTAAGTTTTATTTTGTTGTTTTTGTTTTATTTATTTATTGTTACTTTAGTTAACATTTCATAACATATAAAGGAACATGTTCGCGAACGAATAAATCAACTCATTCGTGAACACTTAAACGAACACGTTCGTGAACACTTAAACAAACACGTTCGTGAACACTAAACAAACGAACACGAGCACCTTCAAAAATAAATAAAGGAACACGAACAGAATATTAAAAATTTAAACGAACACGAACTGAACATGAACACCTTCAAAAATAAACAAACGAACACGAACATAGTCTTGTTCGTTTAAGCTCGGTTCATTTACACACGAGGACTAATTTAAAAATCTATTGAGTTTCAGGAGCATGTGAGAGCTGCCCTAGCTCAACAACCACCATGAAAATGGGGATCGAAAGGGTTTTGAAAGAAAAATTTGGGGATGCAGTCAAGGAAATCCGGCAAGTGTACGACGATGAAGTGAAGGAAACAACTCTTGAGGTCAGTTTTCTGTATCAAACTTGAAATTGGTCGGAAAAAAACAAAATGATTCGTCATCGAAATTGAAATTTGTTCGGAATTTGCGAGTAAACAGGCCGTGAATCGTCATCTTGATATACTGAGACCGGCTATTAAGAATTATGGCGGGATCGTGGAAGTATTATCCATCGACGGCGGCGAATGCGTCGTGAACTATACCGGTCCCGAATCGATTGGATCAGGAATCAAAGCAGCGATTAAGGAGAAGTTCCCAGATATCACCAATGTTGTATTAACAGCTTAAAGCTTCATTCTTATATCAGAAGCTGAAAAGTTTTGATCTTTTTATATGTGTTCTTCAGATTAATGCCATTTCCAGATTGAACTGCTCCAACTGTTTGATTAAGTTCATGAGTTTGATTTCTATGCTTGACTTCAGGTTTGATTATTTCTGAAGTTTAGGAATCAATTTCGAAAATAATAATCCTTGTTCTTGTAGAGAAGGCGTTTCGGAGTATTAGGATACTTGAATTAGAGTTGTTAATGGTTGAGGATATTTGAGCTCGATTTCTCATCATTTGGTTTTGCGGTAGTAGAATTGATTTTGGATCATTGTGATTTTATAGAATTGATTTTGTGTATAATTGATTTTAAAGTAACGTGATTTATGTTTGAGAGTTTTTTTTTTTCTTAAAAATCATGACAAAACGCAAAAGCTACTTTTACCTTGCTTTTCCTAAAATTACGTTTGGGGTTCAAAATCAAACAATGACCGATGCATGTTTTTCTGTTCAAACGGAATTTTTAGACCCCAAACGCAAAACCAAACAATTCTCACAATGTGTTATTCTAAACTTATAAATTTAAATTATATTTGAATCGAGAACTGTTACATTTGTATTCACTTCCCACACAGTGTTATTTTTTTTTGAACATTCTAGTATAATTACATTAATATTTGTTCTTTATTTTGTAGACAAATTACTCTAACCCGAAAAAACATACACAATATATATTAGTAAAAAATCATAACATTTTTAACATTACTAATGCCGATTAATAAGAATAAAACAAATGTGTACATTTGCAAAGATCGTGATTGAAATATTCTTAATACAATTAATTTAGTGGTATCATAAAACTATAATGATTGCTCAAAATTCAAACATAATGATTTAAAATCCAAACATAATTGAACCATTATTATTTTTCATTACAAAGACAACATTGGGTTTTATATTCCTGGAGAACTCGGATCATAGAAAGCCCAGCTTAATAAAGACAGTTAATCATCGTAAAATTCGATTTGAATTAGTACCGGTAAGTCGAATGCACGTGATTAAACAAAAAAAATCCTCTATACTTTTAGGTGCTCATTTATATGTCCACCACTAAAAAATCCACTAAAGAATTAAATTCCAAGCTAAATTGCCGGCACCGAAAGGGTAGAGAATTTCTATTAGGAAAGAGTAGGGGTGTAAACGAGCCGAGTCGAGCTTGAGTAGTGCTAAGCTCGGCTCGACTCGTTAAGATTTCGAGTCGAGTTCGAGCTTGATTCGAGCCCAATCGAGTCAAGTGTTGATCGATCTTTAACTGCATTGGACTCGAGTAATTCTTCATCTGTCATGTCTCATTTAAAGTCCTATGAAGAAAAAACTTTGATACACAAGTTGTGTAAACTCAAACTTGTTAATTTTAGGGTTTAGGGTGTTAGTTTAGGGTTTAGAGGTTTAGGGTTTAATATTTATGGTTAGGGTTTATATTTAGGATTTTAAGTTTAAGAATTTAAATTTTAAATTATAATAATAATAAAAATTTAGTATATTATATTTTTGAGTAGCTCGTGAACTTTTTGAGTCGAATATTTAGTAGCTCGGCTCGTCTCGTCAAGAACTCGAGTCGAGTCCAATCGAGTTGAGGAGAAGGATCGAGAGCCGAGTCGGAACAAGATGTGAAAGTTAAATTCCCTGGTATTACTGCGTTACAACCCCGTTTTGAATGCATAGAAACAAAGACTACATTAAAAATCACTTTGATTTTGTCACTCGCGATGTGAATGAAAGGAAATATTTTATACTCTTATGGGGTGTTTGGTTTGTGAAAAAGATCATTACCTGAGGGAATGATCTTTTCCGGAATCACATACCCACGTTTGGTTGGAGAGCATTCTCTCCAAGGGGTAATTTTACATTCCCAACCGTGGCAGTTTTTCATTAAAGGGTGGGAATGTGATTCCCTTAAATTTCTTAGGTATTTGTTAATTCCCTCCTCTTTGGACCATATTAGCCCTATGTTAATAGATTTTGTTCATATAGATCCTTTGTAAAATTTAATTAGTTGATTAAATATATGTGGTGTAAATTAATTAAATATTTTTATTTAATATTAATTTAATATTTAAATGGTGTTACAAATATTTAATGTATTTTTATTAATATTATATTTATGATGTTTATAAGATATATGTTGCAATAACATATTGCTTAAAAATTAATAAGTTTAGAGTTGATGTTTTAAATTTTATTTTTATGTTTATGACCTTGTAAAATATTTTAGTAGGTTAAACTTATAATATAAATTCTTATTAGTATTATACAACTATTAGATTTATTTTATTATTTACTTTAATTTGCTTGACATGTCACAAGTAATAAAAAATAAAAAATTTAAACATATTAAATTTTTAGCATTTAAAAATTCAAAAAATATTTTACTAGAGGATAACTAGAGTAAGTAAATATAAAATAGTTTTATTTAATAGTCTAAAGGTGGATTACAAGGTAGTATATACAAAGTGATTGAATCCACGTCTTCTAGGACGAATCTCATCCATTTTTCACTGAGGCCACTTGTTGGGTTCTTTTAAAGAATAGTTAATATAATAATTATATTAAATATGATAAATATATAATTTTTACAAATTTTAGATAGTGTAACAAAAAATAATTCTATTAATTTTTATGCATGTATTTTTAAGATAATATTGAAAGTATAACATGTTAAAAAGAAAATATAACATATGGACAATTTAGTAAATTTTACTTCCAAATAACCTTATATACCTCCAGCCAAACACGGTAATCTTACATTCCTACACAATAAACCAAACAAGGTAATGTCACATTCCCAATAATGTGTCAAGTAATATTAAATTCCGAGAATCTTATTTCTAAAGTTAATCTTACATTCCGTGAACCAAACGTACCCTTAAGTTGTTGGTTTTTATGTTACTAATTATTGGGTGGTAAATTGGTAACTACACATTAATATAAGGGTTTTATTTTGATGCACAAGCTGTGTAAATTTTTTTTACACAATCCTTTTATAAAATTTAAAATCTAAATCACAAACCCTAGCAACCTAAACCCTAAACCCTAAGCCCTAAACTCTAAACTCTAAATTCTAACCATAAACCTTAAATTATATACCCTACATACTAAACCCCTAAACCCTAACATAAAACTCTAAACCCTAAACCCTAAAATTAAAGGGCTTGTGTAAACTAAAGTTTACACAGCTTGTGCATCAAAGTATTTTCCTTAATATAATTGTAAAAGATTTTTAGTTACTGCGATTTTCTAAGGATTAATATCCTATACAGGCGGTGGAAACTGAAAATTTTCACAAGCGCCTTAGTTTTAGGGTATATGGTTTAGAGGCTTAAGCGTAGGGGTTTAGAATTTAGGGATAGTTGTTTTAATTTAAGGTTTAGGTGTATTGGGTGGTAAATTGGTAACTACACATTAATATAATTGTAAAAGATTTTTAATTACTGCAATTTTCTAAGGATTAATATCCTATACACAGGCGGTAGAAACTGAAAGTTTTCACAAGCGCCTTAGTTTTAGGGTATATGGTTTAGAGGTTTAGGTGTAGGAGTCTAGAATTTAGGGATAGTTGTTTTAATTTAAGGTTTAGGGTTATAATTTAGGGTTTACAGGTTAGGGTTTAGTTGTTAGGGTAATATGGTGAGAATTTAGGTTTTAACCTATAAACCCTAAATTATAACCCTAAACTTTAATTTGAAACAACTATCCCTAAATTCTAACACACTACACCTAAACTCCTAAACTATATACCCTAAACTAACTCCCTATACCCTAAAACTAAGACGCTTGTGAAAACTTTCAGTTTCCACCTCCTGTATATAGAATATTTATCCATTTTCTAAACATATTTAATTAGTAAGTGTAATTATATAACTCATTCGAAAGTGGAAACCTTTAATTAAAAGATGAATCGGTAAAGTGTAATTGCACTGAATTGGATTTACACACAACTCAGTCAAAACCACCAATTAAAAACTGAATAATTAATGCAAAAGAATAATTACACATAAGTGGAATCCAATAACTATAAATGAATAAAAGTTTGAAATCAAGCATTTAAATAATTATTAGGATAGTAAATTATATATATATATATATATATATATATATATATATATATATATTTGTTGCTCTCCTGATTCCCGTGACTTTGCTTTGTCTACTGATTAATTTGGATCGATCCGTGTCGCACATCCAATTTTAGTAGTTGAGTCTTTCAGCAGAATTTTTTATACACATAAAACCTTGAACTTGAGGCCTAATAATATTTTTTTTGAAGAAATTTATTACGACTAATTAACAATGTAAAGAGTATAATGTGTAAAGAAAATTTTACAGCGCTCGACGAGCATCGATGAGCATCACTAACGATGAGCACTATTAATTTAATTTATAAAGATTAAAAATCTAAAGGACTCAACGCGTAACTATAAATTATTTAAAAATTAAAATATAGATTAATTAAAATACATTATTTTATTTTTAACTAAAATACCCATAAATTATAAAACCGTAATTTTTGTTCATTTGTAATTTAAGGGTATTTTAATTAAAAATAAAATAATATATTTTAATTAAATTGTCTTTTAATTTTAAATAATTTATAATTACACATTGAGCCCTTTAAATTTTTAATCTTTATAAATTATATTAATAGTGCTCATCGGTGCTCGTCGTTAGTGGTGCTCGTCGAGCGTGACAGACTCATCCAATAAGTATAAAATTCAGATAGTGGGAATTTGGGCCCAAAATTGTTGAAAGCCGGGGTCCACAGCCCATTAACCGGGAAAACTCATATGTTTTTATATTTCCTGCATCAGTTCACCATCCAATCATCCTTTCTAAACCAAAGCTTAAGGCCTCAAGTTTCTTCAAGGTATGCAAAATCTGCTCATTTCTTCTTCTTCTTCTTCTTCAGCTCATTCATTCATTCACAGTACTGTTTTTCTCATCAATTAAGCTTACAAAAACACTTGTTTTTTTTGCCATCTGATCTCCAGCAGGCTTCAAGAAACCACCATGGTTGTTGACAGCATAATCTTCAAGATATTCTGCAGAACAAGAATCTCCATGGACGTTGACCAATGCTCGGCAACCTTATTTACATCAAACCCTTGTTCTTGACCTCTATTCTGGCGCTATCCTACCTGAGCTTATTAAAAAAAAACAAGAACAAAAGTTTACCCTCTTTTCTATCTTCCCAGCTCCCACCATATCCATTTCTTGACCTTGTAAGGCCTTTTCTTGACCTTGTAAGACCCCTACCCTACATCTCCAACCATCAACTATTCCCACAATACTCACCATCTCCTTCCCTGTCTATCCCTCCTGAGCTACCTATACAAAATTATTCGAATCACATCTCCGGTTTAACTAAGATCTCGAGTTTAAAACCTTGTGTATCCTACTCGACTCGAAACGAATTAATCACTGTTTAGACTGTTAAACGGATGAACTTACAGTTTCAGCAGCTAGTTATATGATCACACAAATTGCAATGGCTTCAGATTCATGCAGGGCAAAGTTTTGTGTCGGGTCACACCGTTTGACATTTTGTTTATATTGTAAACGTAATTGAAAGGTCACTGATATTCTCTGTCTCGAAATTTTTGTGTGGAAAAGAGGATGATGCTCGTAATTGTTCCTGCAGGAATATACAGTGATTATATATAAGCCAATGTGTATAATTGAATTGTTGTTGTCGTCTGCACTTTTACGAACGCACATTAATTTTGTTCGTAAAAGTTTGTGAGTTATGCGGCGGGGATGGTTTGATAGAATTTTGATAATTGGAGGGGCAATTCATATGTATTAAAAAAAACCAAGCATGTGTACACATTCATGGAATGCTGACTTTAGCATTTCCACACAAAAAATTCGTGGCTACAATGTCTCAACCGAGTCGGTTAGATCGTGTCGTGAAAATGTAATCTAGAATTATATTTGAATGAATATTTGATGCATTTACGGTGTATAAATTTATACACTATCAATAAATCGACACATTATAAAGAATGAATTTAAATGAATAGTTCTTTGAGAAATATCATTATATGATTCACTTTTACTGATGGTGCATAGAATTCATTTTCTATACATCTTCGAGTTGTTCTTGACAAAATTCGTTTTACAATGTTGGGTCTTGTTGTAAAAATAAAAGATATATGTGCTCGAGTTTCATCATCTTCAAGTGGATCTTTACGACAAAATCTTAAAGGTTATGTGAGTCTAAACAAAACAGCTTTAATGTAAATACTTACAACACAATCTGATGGGTCGAACTGAATCGCAGATATCAACATCAATACTAAATGCTTGAGAAAAATGCATATAGGTTGTCCCCATCTTAATCCATTCAAGATTGATGAGTATGCCCCTACCCTACCCAACATATATTGTTTGATGCCTATTGCTTTCACACTATCCCTTGGTGTCCATTGCTTTGCCATTTCCATGGCAAAAATGAGGGGTTAATCTTGAATAGGCTTTATAGGAATAGGAGCCACTTTTACAAGTACATTTCAAAGGATGATGTTGAGGAATGGGGCAATGCCCCCTAGGCCTTAATTTCTCCCCTCAATAGTTGAATTTAGTTAGAAGATCAATCATTATAGCATTGGATTCAATTCACTTTTGTGAAGTGTGAAGCACATTTTGAGCTCATCTTTTCATAGGAAAAGTGATTTCCATCTTTTAGGTAACATGCTAACATGGGGCACATTTGATTGCCAGATTCTGCCATTTCTTTGCTCAGCATGTAATCCACTACTTGTTCTTCTTATTAGGTCTAATCATGCCCTACTCTATTTTTCGAATTTAAACGTTGTAAACGAAAAAAATTAAATTAGAATGATTGTTCTATAATAGACCTCTGTGATATATGATCTAAATTAATCGATTAATAAATCGAATATCGGTGAAAAGAAAGAAAGAAAGAAAGGGTGTGAGGCCCTATTGTCAAAGGCCTAATAACAATCTTTGCCCCTACACATCCGCAAGCTTTGAGCAGATAATGACATTGAATTTCAATCTTGATCGACCTTTTCGGTGCTTGTACTTATGTACCAACACTAAAAAAATACAATAAAATTAAATTGCAAGCCCTAACCCTAACCCTAAAATCTAAACCTTACATCATATACCCTAAAAAATACACACTACCCTAAATTTCCTAAACCCTAACCCTAACCTCTAACCTAAAACCCTAAACCTAATTTTGAGTGTAGGGTATAAGTAGGGGCACCGAAAAGGGTAGAGGATTTTCATCCGTTTCGGATAAAAATCATCTGCACCTTTTCGGTGCCCCTACTTATGCCCAACACTAAAAAAACAAAACAAAATTAAATTCTAATCTCTAACCCTAAATTCTAAATCCTAAATCCTACACCCTACACCCTAAAAAATACATCATGCTCTAAATTTTCTAAACCCTAACCATAACCCCTAACCTAAAATCCTAAACTCTAAACCTAATTTTAAGTGTGGGGCATAAATAAGGGCACCGAAAAGAGTAGATGATTACCATCCGTTTCGGACCTCGACGTTTATATTCATGGACTTATTGACCCTAGTCCCCATTTGGGTTCACGTACCTTGTCGGCCCACGTTAGCTACATTGAGGGACTTGATATGAAGTTCCCAAAAACTATATGATTTTGTAACATTTTGTTGCTCACAGACACGATAAGGGCATAAGGCTAACCTGCCTCAAAGCATCCTTGTATTATACAATGAAACCCCATAAATTTAATGTTAGCTTTCGAACAGTCCTTGTCTGAAGACTGCAGTCCAAGATTCATTCCACATGGAAACACCCAGCAAAGATTTGATAGTCCCCCATGGCTGTATGATGTCTGCATTGTCATCTTCTTCTCTGTCTGCTCCCAATTTGTCATCATTTCAAAACTACTTCAACTTCTAATTATAAACAAATTGGAAGAAGCTCCGGCCATGGAAATTCTTACATAAATTTTCCAACTGGCTCATCCCCAGTTCTTACAGAAAGAGCCATGGAAAATGTCATCTTTGACTCTTAATTAATAAAGATTTGCATGCATGGTTTGCTGCTGTCCATTCTCAACGTGTGAATCCTTGTTTTATGGCAGATGTTAGGGTTTTTCGATACATATGTCGGTTAACAGATACAAAAACAATAAGTTTATTTTAATCAATGTCATTAGTCGTTAAACAATATGCTTAATTATCCCACTTGTTGACTCATCTTTGTCTTTAAGCATCTGTCTTAACTTGTGTGAGTTATGTTCTTTCTTACACTACCTTTTTGACCCCTGTTTCAGGTTTACTACAGATTGCAGCAGGTGAACTAATTAATAAATGTCCATGCTGCATACAGCTATTCTCGGAAACAAGTTGCAAATTGCTGCTAAGTTTACTATATTTATAATATAATCATATATTTAATGTATTGATGATGCATATATCATCAATAAATTATATATATCGGACGAAACACAATAAAAAATCGTACCAACAATTGTTAGGGACGCAATAGAAAATATAAAATCCCGACCCGCCTCATTGCCACCCCTAGCCGGAGCCTATGCCAACCTCATTTTCATATTGATTGCCTGACCATACGTGTAAGTGTGAATGTACGTATACTACTAATTATCAGCATCCATATTAATTCTAACGTTTTCAATTAGGGATGGACAATCAATCGAGTCAAGATAAGTAAAAATATTTGAATTTGTTGGGTAGAGTCGAGTTTATAAAATTTGAGTTGAGTTGTTCAAGTTTCTGTTCAAATTTAATTGTGAAGATTTATAATACTATGACAATAATTGGTTCCAATTAAAACAATTTTCTATAACCATATACAATATACATTTTTTCATATTTATTTCTTGTGCAATACACATATATCAATATCAAGCAGAGTTGAGGGACTCGACTCAAACTTGAAAATAATATACTAATTACTAAAATTTTCGAGTTACCTGAAGTTCCATTTTATAACTTAAACTTCGTATGAAAATTTTGGAAAATTCTAAAAAACAACCGTTTAAAAACAAGCTAAAAAAAGGCGTGTACCGAAATTCTTACAAAAATCATAAGGAATTTTGTACAATGTACCGAAATTCTTATAAAATCGTAAGAAATTCGGTATATACATAAATTCTTACCACTTTTGTAAGAATTTCGGTATATGTACAAAATTCTTACAAAAATCGTGAAACTTAAGGTATGTACAAAATTGCTTACAACTTTTGTAAGAATTTCGCTATGTACATAAAAGTAGTAAGCAATTACGTATATACCGAATTTCTTACTATTTTTGTAACAATTTCGGTACTTGTACATAAATCCTTACAATTTTTAGTAATGATTTTTGTACACGTCTTTTTTTAGCCTTTTTTTAACCGGTTGTTTTCTAGAACTTCCTGAAATTTTTTTCTCGATTCGAATTTATGAAATTATGATTCAAATCAACTCTAGTCAAACTTTTTCACGTCGAGTCGATTTTTAGTCAACCCAATTTCCAACGTTCCACTCATTTACATTCAATATCTCTATTACTTTTTTATATAACCACCTGTTACTAATTTGTTGACTGACTAATCTAGATCGTAAAACAACTTTCTCAACTCAATTACTCTGTTCGCAATGTTAGAATTCGAATATAATATCTGCATTATTAAATCTCTCTTTTTCCCATGATTTCACTAGCGATTGATTGAAATGTAAATTCCAAACTCTACTCGAGTACCACACGCCTGCACTTAAATATTCTTTGCCAATTCCCATTTGTCATAATCAATTCCGATTTATCAAATTCGTCATAATGTAAACATAAAATAATCAACCTCCCAACCTAAAGCGAGAGCCCAGAATAATTGTCAACTGCCCACAGAATTCCATATTTTATTACAACCTCCATTGAAATTAAGCCTAAGTTATCATGTTCTTCTTTTCTACCCTTCTTTCCTGGGGAATTCCATACCTCCTTTATATTTTCACGTGATAGACCGAGAGGGACTCGGGTGCAGTCGTTTATTTAGAAAGTTGAAATTCGTATATAATTTAAAATATGGATAAATATTCTATACACATACGGCGTAAACTGAAAATTTCCACAAGCGCCTTAGTTTTAGGATATATGGAGTTAGTTTAGTGTATAGGGTTTAGGGGTTTAGGTGTAGGGGTCAGAATTTAGGTATAGCTGTTTTAATTTAAGGTTTAGGGTTATAATTTAGGGTTTATAGGTTAAAACCTAAATCCTCACCATATTACCCTAAAAATTAAACCCTAAATTCTAACCACCTACACCTAAACCTCTAAACCTTATACCCTAAACTAACTCCCTATATCCTCAAACTAAGGCGCTCGTGGAAACTTTCAGTTTTCACCGCCAGTGTATAGGATATTAATCGTTAAAATATTTATATAATTTTTATTCACCCTCTTAAAATTTTATAAACTAATACTCTTAACATAAAATTATACGTTAATCTCTGATATTCACCACGCTGCTATATCTTTTCCTACAAACATCACAGATCTGGGAATAATTACTGATATCGAAATTCAAATCTAAATTCATTAAAAACTACCCCACAATCATACAATCATTAGCCTGCTTTGTGTCACGGACTGTTCGTCGTGACACGCGGGACCGCGCGAGATGCTTGCTGGTTGTGCTTAATGTAGGATGTGTGGGATAGCATTAAGGGTGTAGTACGTGCCGTACAGCCGTCTAGTCCTCGGACTGGCGCGTTGGTGGGCACCACACTGGTCGGGAGCTGTCCCCGCTTCCCTGATGAGTCCATGGGAGGACGAAACCAGTGAGCATCGGAGATGGAAAAGGCTTAGCCCTTGGCTGGTAATAGCCCTGGGTTGCCGCACGGGTAGATGTCCCTGCGCCAAGACTCTGACCCCGTGACAAGTTGGTATCAGAGCAAGTTCCGATCGCTCGGGAGCATGGCCAAGACCGCCAAGACTCAAGCCGCTAGCCCGTCCGAGACCGAGGTCACGCACGACCAAGGTGGGCAAGAAGTAAGGGCTGATCCTGTCGAGACAAGGCCTCGTGCCAAGTCCAAAGACCTTCTCTCTAGCTTGGAGTCCCGCTTGACTCGCGTCGAGGAAGGAGTATCAAGCATGGGTGCCCAAGTGGACGACCTTCAAGAGCGAATTGAAGGCCTCGAGGTAGAAGATGCCGAGATCCACACAGCCGTGAGGGCCATGAAGATCAAGCTAGAAGAGACCCTGCGCGCGGAAATGGCCGAAGTACGCGACGCACTCATAGCCGAACTAACAAAGGTACGTGAGTCATTCCAACATGAACTCACCAACATGTATGATCAACTTGAAGCATTGCAAGGCGACCTTGCCTTGTGCAAACGTGCTATGGCAGCCGGGCCAAGCACCGCCGTGGAGGCTAGAAGGGTCGAGGTGCCCAAGCCTCAAACTTTCTCAAGGACACGCAACGCCAAAGAAGTCGACAACTTCTTGTATGGCTTGGAGCAATATCTAGAAGACGTTGGCATCAGGGAGGATGCCTCAAGGATCCAAACCGCGACCTTATACCTCACCGACACCGCCATGCTTTGGTGGAGGAGAAGGCGTCTCGATGTCGAGAGAGGTACGTGCACCATTTCTACCTTCAATGATTTCAAAAGGGAGCTCAAAAGGCAATTCTATCCGGAGAATGCCGAGGATGAGGCAAGAGCTCGCCTACGAAGGCTGAAGCAATCAGGGAGCATCCAAGACTACGTGAGGGAGTTCACTAGTTTGGTGCTCGAGATCCCCGATCTGTCCGAGAAAGACTCGCTCTTCTACTTCCTAGATGGTCTCCAAAGTTGGGCCAATACCGAGTTAAGGCGAAGGGGAGTCCAAACCCTTGCCGATGCGATAGCCGTGGCCGAGAGCCTTATCGACTACTCGAGCGAGAAGTAGACCACCCCTAAGCCGAGGGATGAGAAGGGCAGTCATGCCAAAGGTGGGGGAGACAAGGGCTATCCCAAGGAGGGCCATCGAGAAGGCCACACACCAAGGCACCGAGACTCGTCACCTTGGAAGAGCAAGGACAAGGGTAAGTCCAAGGAGTTCCAAGGTGCGAGGAAGTCACCTCCGAGCAATTGCTTCATTTGTGATGGTGACCATTGGACGCGTGAATGCCCAAAACGCCAAGCCCTTAACTCACTCCTAGCCAAGCACCGAGAAGGTAGTGACACCGACAGTGGCGACGAAGGTGTACATATGGGATCCTTGCAACTGATTTCCGCACTTCAATCAGAAGGGGACACCAAGAGGAACGAGGGAAGTTCCATCCCCAAAGACAAGCCCACGAGAGGGAATCGTGGCAACACGAAGGCAAAGTCCGCACCAAAGGGCAGCACAAGGGTTAAGTGCTACCTATGCGAAGGACCTCATGTGATGAGGTCGTGTCCGATACGAAAGCGACTTGTTGCCTATATTAAGAAGGTTGATGGCAAGGCACAACTTGATACGAAGGCCGAGGAACGAGCTGCTAAGCCGAGGGTGAAGACGAGGAAAGCTAGGAGCCAAGGGAGGCACACCAGCACTACCCCAGCAGCTCTACCGAGACGCGACGAGGGCGTCGCGAGATCGGGTGGGGGAGGATGTCACGCCCCGCCAGGTCGCGACCGAGCCAACCGAGAGGCACACCCGCCAGGATGCACCGAGCAGCACCGAGGTGTGCCACCCATGTGCGCTATGCGCGCCCGATCCGCCCCGCCTAGGTGCGCTGCGCGCGCCCAAGACGCCCCACCTAGGTGCTCACGGTCCAACTTCGACCAAATGAGATGCTATGAGCCTTTTAAGGCCAATGAAGACCTAAGAAAGACTCTAGAACGGCCTAGAGGGCCCCAAACGTCTCTACACATCTCCAAGGGGTTCCAGAGGCTTCCACAACCATCTAGGCTCACCCGGAGGAACCTAGAAGGCTCGAGATAAGTCGGGAAGACTCAAGACATGTCCGGAAGGCTCGGGACAACTCCGGACATCTCCGGAATATTCTAGAAACTTATAGATATGAGTAGAGCTATAGAGTAATCTAGAATAGTAGAGATGTATGTAGATAAGTATGAACTTATCTAGAAATATCTAGGTTTAGTAGATATTTTGGGAGGCAAAACCGTAGCCGTTGGATCAAATAGATCCTAGCCGTCCGTTTAGGAGGATGGTGCCTATAAATAGGCCACCCCTCTCATTTGTAAACCATCCAAGAAGTCCTACACTTCTCTTGTAAAGCATACTTGTAAAGCTTCCGTTGCTTTAATACAAGGTAGTTTCCTTGTAAATCCGTCTTGCTCCTACGTTTTGCCATAGCGTTGCGACATAAAGGCTTACTAGCATTGTGCCGAGAGTGCTAGTGCCGCACGGATTTGAGCCTGAAAGAATAAGTCCGTGACAGTTGGTATCAGAGCCAGACTGTGTGCTAGCTGTGAGTTTGCCAAGCGCCCCAATGCTGCATAAGCGAGTCAATTCGTGGACGAGCGCGTGTAGCTCGCACTCCGACTGTAGGGGTGTTCGCAAGCGGGTCAACCGGACGAGCGTGTGTAGCTCGCACTCCAAACTGTGAAGGGGTGTCCGCGAGTGGGTCCTCTATAAAGAGATGAGATGAGGACGGGTAGGCAGGAAGCCATAGCGAAAGTTCGCCAAGCACTCGTAGCCAAATGTGCCGTAGCCTCAACCGAAGAGGGCGAGCAGGCAGGGAATTGCACACTAGATCCAGGCCAATCAAAAGAGGGAAAGAGCTTTCTCCCCATGCACGAGGGCGTGCATGAATCGGGTGGGGGAGAATGTCACGGACCGTCCGTCGTGACACGCGGGACCGCGCGAGATGCTTGCTGGTTGTGCTTAATGTAGGATGTGTGGGATAGCATTAAGGGTGTAGTACGTGCCGTACAGCCGTCTAGTCCTCGGACTGGCGCGTTGGTAGGCACCACACTGGTCGGGAGCTGTCCCCGCTTCCCTGATGAGTCCATGGGAGGACGAAACCAGTGAGCATCGGAGATGGAAAAGGCTTAGCCCTTGGCTGGTAATAGCCCTGGGTTGCCGCACGGGTAGATGTCCCTGCGCCAAGACTCTGACCCCGTGACATTTGGTACACAAGACTTGCTCTTTCAATTATTGTTTATGGTTAATATCAAACACACCGACTACTAATTATTTCACAGTAAATAAATAGCAGTGTAGGTCCAACCTTTTTCTTTGATTTTGCATGTAGTAGTGGAGTGGTTAATGTTGTATTTTCTTTTCTTTTAGTATGGTTTATATTTTTAATTTGATTTTTATGATGTTTCTTAGTTTTTTCTATTACTAATAAATTTCCACCCTAGCTAAATTCAACGAGTGATCTCAGTGAAAAAGATGATGCTTTAGAGACCCGAATTCAATTCGTTTTGTTCACAAATTGTGTGACACATCAAAAGGTTAAAAAATTATCTATTGAAATAGGGATAAATATTCTATACACAGGCGGTGGAAACTGAAAGTTTCCACAAGCGCCTTAGTTTTAGAGTATAGGGAGTTAATTTAGAGTATATTGTTTAGGGGTTTAGCTACAGGGGTAGAATTTAGAGATATTTGTTTTAATTTAAGGGTTAGGGTTATAATTTAGGGTTTATGGGTTAAAACCTAAATTCTCACCATATTACCCTAAAAACTAAACCCTAACATATAAACCCTAAACTTTAAATTGAAACAACTATTCCCTAAATTCTAAACCCCTACACCTAACCCCTAAACCATATACCCTAAACTAACTCCCTATACCCTAAAACTAAGGCGCTTGTAAAAACTTTCGGTTTCCACCGCCAGTGTATAGGATATTAATTCTTGAAATATTCATTTAAAATTTTCTAAATTTAGGAGACAATAATAAACTTAAAAAAATCAGTTTTTTTTAAATATTTTGTGGGACAATGACCCCATAGTCTTAGGTACGTTCCGCCTCTGAACAAATTTTATTATGTATGAGTTTTATTTAAATATATTATGTTTAGTAATCTGTTACATAGATAGATGTTATTTAATTTGTTGTTTCAATAAACAAACAAATAATTTGAGAAATATACCTCTTTAATTTTCTGTTTTAAAAAGGACATAATGTATTAATAAATATTTAAGTTAGTACTCATTATCAATATTTAATAATACTATTATTCAAGTAATACATAGATATCTAATTATTAATTGTATGTGCTTAATTAGTGATGGATAAGGCGGCATGATATACTAAAAATTAATTAGTCGTGCATAATTAATAATATTTTTATTTATTATATTTTTCACTCAGAAAATCCCCAAACCACCTTACCCAAAACTATGGGCTAAGAGGAGGCTTTCTTTATTTTGAGATAATCATGTAGATTATTTGAGATTTTTTTAAAAAAATTTAGTGAAATGAATAAGGTGGCATATATCTTCAAAATCTGTTAAAAATAAAACACCCAATAATCTCATAATACTTATAAAATTCTAAAAATCAATAGTAATATATCAAAATCAAACTATACTTATTATTTGTGCATTTTGGTCTACTAAGTAATATTTCAAAAGTTTATTACAAAGCAATACACAATAACTATTGATACACAACAAATTAATTTTGTCGATGTAAAATAAGTGGGGATCGAAGCTTGTGAGGACTAATTGCAATTTATTTCTTTTGGTGTGAATGGAGAATCGTTTAGAAGTAATTATAAAATGACGGTCGGTTCACTTTTCAGTTTGAATGGACTTCTCTTTCAAAGGAGAGATACTGAGAGAGATTTTGAAAGATAATTTAAGAGAAGAGAAATAAAGAAGGTCCCTTACTTTTATAGAGTATATTTTTATATTTCATTTCTTTCTTACCACGTGACGTCTTCGAATAAAAAAATACAATATTTATTGGTATAAATTTATTTTATTAATTTGTCAATTGTCTGACAACAAAGTGATTAAACATGTCGACTGTTGGACTGGCGAATAATAATAAGTAGTATAATTGTTGCTCTAAAATGTGTTAAATAATTGTTATGTTCGAGTAATTAGATATTCAAAAACTATATTTCCGGAGAGAATAATATTTTTGGAGAAATAGGGTATTGAGGACAAATTTAAAGCACATGATGCATATGATAATTGCTCCCACTTCGGGGGGTTATTCTTCAACTTGGTCAAAATTCAAAATTATATATATGGAAAAAAACTCGTTAGTGTATGACATCACCAACTTTTTCCAAATTGTTTTTGAGATTTCGAGCTCGAGTTTTTATGTATGTAAAAAAATCTCCAGTGAGAAGCTCATCCACTAAAATTAAATGTGTGATGCAGGTAAATTCAGATTAGTCGGTCCAAAGTTCTGAAGAATTAGGAGGACAACTAAAAATAATAAATAAATAAATAAACTATGAATTAAATAAAAAACGAATATGAAAGATATTGGAAAAAGTATTGCTAGGTTTTATTATTAATAATATTTAATTATGTTTCATTTTACGTTTAGTTGATTGTCTAGTTCCATGTCCTACGCTAGCTGGCCGGCCTTCCAGCATTGTATCAAGGTTCGGGTTTGAAGGAAAGCTACCGCAATTTATGGAAAAATTAACAATCTGTTTACACTTTGTAAAATTCTTTAAATTTTACACGTTTTTTGGACCGTTGGATGAGTAAAACGAATAGATAAAATTAACGATAAATATGTGAAGATTATCAATTGGAAAAAAAGAGAGTAAGGAGTTAATTTGAGCCATCCATTCCCCCATCTAACGATCCAGAAAACGTGTAAAACTTAAAAGAATTTTTCATTGTGTAAGTTGATCCTAACTCTCTCTATATATAATATATATATATATATGAAATTAGTAAAAATGTAAATTGACATCTGTTTACTTAATTACTACCTTTCTTTTCTATTGCCGACTTTTCTCGCAAATAACCCTAGCCGCACATGTTCACTTTTGCTCTTATTTTCTTTTAAACGCAGTTGGTGACATCAATTTTAATATTGGTCGTCGACTGTCGTGATTTATTATTTTACTTGTTTTATTTTTAGTTTTTAATAAATTATTTTGCTCTTGTGACACGATTTATTCTACCTTTTGGTACGTTTTTACTCCGTCTTTTGACACGCATTTCTCTTTTGTTTTGATTTTCTATTAAGGTTGGATCTGACGAGGCCATTATTGATCTAGATGGCGCTCATTTCATTATGCTGACGAGTCTTTGAGTTAAGTTTTTACCTTTTTCATGTAAGATCCTCTTATAATTTTGGGCTGCTAGCTAGTTTTGTTTACTAAGACTATGTCTGGACTAGATGTTTTGTTTACTAAGTTGTGAACTTCTATTGTAATTACGTAGTAAAAATGCACGAGGTCCCGTTTAAATGATTCATATATCTAAAGGTATTATAAAACTTTTAAAAAATACAAATAGAAGTGAATAGATGTAGGATGTAATTGAACTGAGTTCAATAATGGTAAGTTCGAGTTTGGTATTTAAGTTAGAGTTCGAATTAACATCATTTTATAAATTCGTGTTCGGTTTAAGACATAATTAAATCACGATTAAATTCATTTATTAATTTTATATTTAAAAATAATTAATATCTTTGAATAATTAAATCAGAATTAATCATTACAATATATAACCAACTGAATATTAGAATATATTCGGATTAAAAAATTGTGTCCCTAAACAAACCGTAGATTGGGCACCAATATGTTGATGCCATTGTGGACATACATTAGTCAATGAGCGTTGGGCAAACTTCACCTTCATGTCCTAATTATCATGGGGATTTGATGAAATTAGTGGTGGAATTAGGGCTGAATTACCAGACAAATCTGGTCCATTAATGTAACATGCTTGTCCAAACCACAAAATTAACATAATATTTTAGGAGAAAATTAAGTTATAAATTATATATACACATATGAATGGGGTCCACTACCGTATAAGCCGTTGGTCCCAATCACACCAATTTTTTTATTAATCCTAAATCTCATTCTAATCCTACCTAAAGGGGAGGGGAAAGAAAGAGATCGTTTCTAGTTTGGTCTAAAACCTATACTAAAGGAAATCTTAGGGCCAATCACACCAATTTTGATTATTATTTTTTTTTTGCTCGGAAAAAGTATAATTTTATTAAGATAAACCTGCAAAGTGTGCCTCATTAAAAACCTCTCTAAGCTTAAGTGGAGGAAAAGAGTACACACTTTGAGGGGAAAAACAAAACACACAAGCAGATATTTCCTAACAACGATTACACCCATCAAATAAAAGACCATAAAAAATTACAGCTTGATCTTTACTGTCGACTACCACCAAGCTTTTACATTTGATTGACATCCATTATCCTAATTACAAGATGTATGCACATTTTTAAAGGGTTAAGAATATGTATGTACATATATTATCTTGTAATTACTTTTAAATCATTAAAAATAATTAAATTATGTGTGATATTACGTATACGAGATCAAACATATTTATTATTTAAGCACTTAATATCCTTTTTTTTTTTGAATTGTAATGAAGACTAAACTAGGCTAGAGAGCACTAGTTTTACAGTAGGGAGGGCCATCAACATCTCTCTGTAAGAGAGATTGAACATAAGAAGGAGGAGATTCAAGCTGCAGAAGTGAAAAACTGGAATTATCAGCATGTTTAGCTAGTGTATCAGCCACTTGGTTGGCTTCTCTTTTAATCCAAAGGAATTCAACCACCCAGCTGCGATCTTGCAGAGTCGAGATAGCGCGAACAAGAGGAATGACACTAGAAGAAGCATCTGTCGCATTTATGGCCGAGATAGCGCGCAAAGAATCAGACTGAACCTGAATATATTCGAAGCCATGATTCCAAGCCAGTTGGAGTCCCTCAAATATAGCCCACAACTCAGCTTGTAGTGCATCAGCGACGCCAATATTTCGATTGAAACCAAGCAACCAGCTACCTAAATTGTTTCGGAAAAGACCTCCAATGGAAGCTGAGCCAGAAATTAAACAAGATGCACCATCAGTATTCAACGCGATAAATTGGGCCGGTGGAGGAGACCATTTAATACTGATCGTACTTAAGGGTCGAGGCGTGACTAAGGCCATGCACGACGCATAATATGCCGCCCATGTCATGCTACGGCGAGAAGTGGACAGCACGGAGGGACGTGCACCATTGAAAACCACATCATTTCGAGCCTTCCAAATGTGCCAAACAAATGCCGCAAAAATGATGCACCAAGGTAAATCTAACAAGGGAAAATTCGCAGACTGCTGAAGATTATGTAGGAACCAGGAGTTAAGGTCATACCTATAAAAATCGTGTAAAACACCAGCTGGATTAATTTGCTTCCAAACAGCACGGGCAGAAGCACAATCGCGCAAAGTGTGAAGAACCGACTCGTTAGAAGCTGAGCATATTGAGCAGACCGGAGACACAGCAAGGGTGCGTCGGTGACGCTCTTGATTTGTCAAGATTTTAGTGTTGCAAGCCAACCAAAGGAATAGCCGAACCCTTTGCGGAACAGCCAACTGCCAGATAAGATTCCATTGTGGCGATATAGGATTGCGAGTGGGCTGCATAAGAATATCGTAGGCGTTGCTAATTGAAAATGAAGGATTCCAGCGCCACACACAGGAATCCATGATGTCACTCGGCATCGGGCATCTTGTACTTGCTATATGTTGAACAATATGAGCAGGAAGAAGCAAAGACAAAAGAGAAAAATTCCAAACACCATTATCCAACATAAGATCATCAAAGCTAGGATAAAGAAATGGGGTCATGGGATCAAAAACCATGTGCCGTAAGGGACCTATTTGCGGAAGCCAAACATCATCCCAAACCGCGAC
Source organism: Hibiscus tridactylites (assembly GCA_958450335.1). Taxonomy (NCBI): domain Eukaryota; kingdom Viridiplantae; phylum Streptophyta; class Magnoliopsida; order Malvales; family Malvaceae; genus Hibiscus; species Hibiscus tridactylites. The sequence continues at coordinate 106,601,729 of OY288269.1, forward strand.
GGCCTCACCATTACCAACAGACCAAGCCATATGAGTTCGAAATTCATCCCATATGCATGAAAGAGAACGCCAAAGAGAAGAACAAGAGGAGCGAGCAATTGATTGGGGAAGGATTTCACAAACTTTGTATTTTTGACGTAGAAGTTGAACCCAAAAAGCATTAGGCTTCGAAACCAAAGCAAGGCCAATTTTCAATAGAAAAGCCTTATTATATTCATGTATACGTTGTAAACTGAGGCCCCCATTTTCAAGAGGTTGACATAAAGTTTCCAGTTAACAAGAGAAATTTTTGGTGCAGAAGGCGACGAGCCCCAGATAAAGTTCCGGATGAGCTTCTCTATATCATTACAAACACGCTTTGGAAGAGATGTAGTCTGCATAAAGTAAACAGGTATTGCCTCCAAAACTGATTTGGCAAGGGTGATACGCCCTGCAAGTGAAAGAGTATTGGCAGCCCAACCCGAGAGTCGAGCTCGCATCTTATTAAGAATGAAGTCAAAGTCTGAGCATCTCACTCGTTGATGGATAACAGGTACTCCCAAATATTTGCCTAAGGTGTCAACCACAGTGAAACCCAAAATGGAGCCAATATCATCACAAAGATCAGTGGATGTATTTGGTGAGAAGAAAAGACGAGTCTTTGGCTTACTCACCCTATGACCAGAATGAAGACCAAAATCCGAAAGAATCTTATCAATGAGTCTAGCGTTGTGAATATCTGCTCGAGCATACAAAATAAGGTCGTCGGCAAAGAAGAGATGAGAAACCGGAGAGCCTTGCTTATTGAAACGAAAGGGAGTCCAGAGACCAGAATTGACCGCAGATGAAATACTATGTCCCAAACGTTCCATAGAGAGCAAGAAGAGGTAGGGAGATAGGGGATCGCCCTGTCGTATGCCTCTTTCTGGAGTAAAAGGTGCAGAGAGCGAGCCATTCCATTGAATTTGGAAAGACGAACTTGTTATACAACGCATAATAATATTGATAAAATTACTTGGAAAACCAGCATCAAACAGAGTGTTCTCAATGAAGTCCCAGCGAATTTTATCAAAGGCCTTCTCAAGGTCTACCTTTATCGCCATCCATCCGAGCTTAGCCTTAGTAGAACGCATCGAATGTATTACCTCCTGATTAATTATAATGTTATCCGTGATGCTCCTCCCTTTAATGAAGCTTGACTGATTTGGAGCAATCAAAATAGGCATAATATTTTGAAGGCGTATGACAATCACTTTGGTGAAAATTTTATAGATTACTGAGCACAAACTGATCGGTCTGAATTCGGTCTTAATATCCTTTAATTCACGGGGAAAGGGATTTAGGAAGCATAGTAATTATACATTGAATATAAAAGAAATAATTAAATTATATATTGCTAGGCAAAATAGATCACATGTCATTTAATTAGAGGTTTGGTAATAAACATGGTATTTTTTTTCTGAAAACAACAATTTAGCAACTCAATTAAATTTTTGTGACAAACATGTCATTTTAAAATTAAAATTACAACATTGTTCGGTATAATAAAAGTTTTAGCCTCAAAATTTATACATTCTATCAATTTGGTCCTAATTTAAAAAACCCTATAAATTTAACCTTCATATTTAAAATTTTTGACACTATACCCTCTGACCGCTTGTCGCTCTCCATGCGACAGTCTTTCACCTCGATAATCGACAAATGTTATAGATCAACAAACAGGGGTGGACCATAGGGGGTTTAAGGGGGTTTGGTCCCCCCAATTTTTTTTCATTAGGAATAAGATAGAATTTTTTTTAGAAAAAAGATAAAATTGCCTCTATAATCCCTTTAAAATTTGTAAAATTTTAGTTTGGTCCCCCTCAAAAATTTTAATTCATTTTGGTCCCCTTAATAAATTTTTAGTTTTTTTTTTAAATTTCATTTTGGTCCCCGCTTATAAATTTCTAGTTCCGCCCCTGTCAACAAACACAATTACTTTATTACTGGACAACTGATAGACTAATGGAACAAATCCATTATGGTCTTAACCCCACCTTTAATAGACACAACCACTCCACTATTGAAAAATTTAAATATGAATAACTAAATTTACTGAATTATGACCAAATTAATAGAATGTATAAATTTTGAGACTAAAACCACTTTTTTTGTTTCATTGTTAACGCCAATATGACATGTTTTTTCACAAAAATTTAATTCTATGGCTAAACTATTACTTTTAAAAGAAAATGATATGTTTGTTATCAAACTTATAATTGCGCTGAAAGCTGCTACCCGATTCATTATCGGTAGATCATTTCAGCGCAACATTATTTTTGACCGAAAGTAGGAGAGCTAACCATCTTTTCTAACCACTACTGTGTGACCTATTATATATTTTATCCTATACTATGTATGAATTTTCGGCCCATATTTATTGATTTTGTATTTGATTAAGTATCTTGACGTAAAATTTGTTTCTCATATAAACATTCCTTTTATTTCTATTCCCTTCCTTTCTGTGTAGAATTAACAATAAAATTATAATTTGTTAAAAAAAATTCTTTTTGACCTCCAAAATTACAACTTTATCACCGCCCAATACCCATGACCCAAAGTTATTAATTCTGTCCTTAATTATCAATGCATTAATTATAAATTTATCATTTCGTTATCTGAAATTAGCGGGATGATTGAATATTAATTAAATTCCAACGTGTCATGTTATGTACAAATCTAAAATTTTGCTCATCCCCTTGTGTCTTGGTGGCAAAGGTAGATGTTTATCATCCCTTGGGACCCGAGTTCGAGCATCAGTTATGCCATGCTGTGTGTGCCGTCTTTGAAAAGACTAAGAAAGTTGAACAAATGCTACCCTTGCATCACACCAGCATATTCAAAAAAAAATGTACAAATCTAAAATTTTATTAATGGACGGTTATTGTAGTACGACTAACATTAATCCGACAAATCGTCTAAACCTAAATATATTTCGAAATAATTTTAAGAGCACATTTGTCGTTGAGAATTTAGTCTCAAAACTACTATTTACCGGAACAATTCATCTTCAATGGCCATGTTTGGCAATTAGCTGATATCGGATGACGGATTACATTAGCTGATAGCGTATAACTGATTGCATTAATTGATTTGACTAGCGGTTTGTATTAGCTAATTGTATAAAAGTATTTGGTAAAATTAACTGATAACTGTTAGATTATAAACATGTGATAATAAAAAAAATAGATAGGTTATTTTGAGATTTTTGGTAACTGGTAAGGGTAAAAGAGTTTTTACAACTCTAATATCAAATCTCTAATCTCAAAAAGCTCCTATTATGAGTTTTTTTTTAAAAAAATTAGCGGTTTCACCTCATTCCGTTCTTTTAATCCGCTACAATATTAGCATATTTGACTGATCAAACCTCTAATTTTTATCTAAACCTCTCTTTACCAAACAAGTTCGATATATTATATCAACATCATATTATAAACAAAAATATTCGACCAATCAATTATTACACCAAAGACCGAAAATATAGGAAAATCTACCTAAAGTGGTAAGTGTCCTAATATGGTTTAAATCTGGTTTTTCAAGTCTGTCATTTTCATTACCAAAAAAGGCTATTAGACCCTAGCCGAGTTAAACTCGTTGGGTTTTGTCATGGTTGGTGAGATTGGAAATAAAGATTACAATTCCCCTCCCCATTGGTTGCCTTTTGAGACAGGTGTACGAGATGGTCTTGGTTGCAATGCAAGCACATGTTCGAAAACATAGTTTGGTCAAAATGATTATGACATAAAACCAATTTAATCTTTAAGATTATGATTTAATTAGTGGATGGCATTTTGGTATTGTGTAAGTCTCCTAGGTTTACCTAATTAATGAAATAAAAAAGGGATTTAGAATACCATAAAGAAACATATGTAACTACAGCAAAACAAGTTTTTAGCGGTGCTTTTTAGTTCTATAACAGTGTTTTTTAGTGCCGCGAAAAATATTTTCGGCGCTTTGAAAAAGCGTCGCGAGAAGTGCCGCTTAAACCAGCGCCGCAATAGTTCACGACGTTTCTTAGCAAAAAAACGCCGCAAAAAGGGCAAGACCTTTATTGCGGCGATTGTGACTAAACGCTAGCATATATCATTTTATAGTGGCGTTTCTTCAAAAAACACCGCTAAAAACCTGTTTTGTTGTAGTGTGTATAAATTCCTGTTTATTTAAATAGAATTATCCTTTCCTTTCAACTTGCTGTCTTGTTTGAGGGCTAACATACATTATATATATCTACTTGAATAATGGTAATATTTTAGAATTTTTCTTCGTATTTTATATTGATAATTTAATTTCGTATCCCATCTATTTTCAAATCATCATATGATTTTACTAAGTGTAAAATATCGCCCCCTAACATAAAATCATGCGTTTGTCCCTGATGATAGTTGTAGTAATCCTAGTTTGTTATTGCCGGGATGGAGCTTGAAGAGGTCGAGGCGGCAATCGCCCAAGCGTAGAGAGTAGGCAGCTTTCTTGTATTCACCCCAAGTGAAAGGCTTGTACAGGCTAGGCTTTTCGGGTGAGACGAGCTCCGGTACGGGACCGATCGTTGCATTGAGCGGTGGTGCGCCGAAGTACATGATCGACATTCTCGAATTCTTCGAAGACGAGTTCGCCAATGCTCGATGTCTCACGCTCGTAAACCTGCCGTTGGTTAGAACCTGCAGGGCATCGCCGATGATCACGTAGAATTGTGTGGGGTCAGGGGGGACCGGGATCCATAACCCGTCATGTGTAGAGATTTCGAGGCCGGCGACATCGTTGGATCGTAATATGGTGAGAATCTGGGGATCAGAATGCTCTCCGAATCCGATTTCATCGTCTCGGCATGGTTTTTTGGATGATAGATAGTGATTGAACCTTAAGACCGAATCACTCTGGGCGTCTTTGATTAGCCTACTGAAAACGTACTTGTCTTCGATCCATAAGCCCTCGGCCACCAGCTCGAGAATCTCGCTTGCTAAATCCCTAACTGCTTCTATATAATCATTTGCAGCACAACTGTAAAAAACAAAACAAGAAATTAATGAAATTGTCCGAATTTATCCTGTTTGCATGCATGGATTTAAAAGGAAATTACGACAAGTAGATGAGAATGTTGGGGCTCTAACTCCTCGGATCGTGCTACTTATTTCCCCTACAATTCTTTTTGGGGATAGGGTGCCTTTAAAAGGTAGGGACATAGGATGTCATAAAGAAGCATTGCATGCCATGTTGAAGATAATTAAGGTCGTATGTATATATCTGATATTACTTTTAAAAAGTAAGGTAAAAAAATATTTTAAAAAATTTATTTAAGGTTGCACGTGTGGTGGTGATTGACTTTTCGATCCCTACACACAATTCATTTACCACAAAGAGTGTTTTCTTTTAATAAAATTAAATATTAATCAAACCTAATTATAATAAAATAATATTTCCTTTTTTTATCATAAAAGGGAAGATGTCCCTTTTGTTAATATAGAAGAAGAAGAAAAAGATGCTCATCACTTTGTGTACTAGTAGCAAAGGTAGATGTTTATCGTTTTTTAGGACCTGAGTTCGAGCATCAGTATTACACATGTTGTGTGTGCCGTCTTCGAAAAGACTAAGAAAGTTGAACAGATGGTACTCTTGCATTGTACCAGCATATTCAGAAGAAGAAGAAGAAGAAGATAACGTACCGGAAACTTTGAGGGTCATCGGAGATGGTTTCGGATCGTTCGGCAATGGAGAAAGGGTTGGTGTGGAGGAGAAGATACTCGAGTTCACCCTTATCGCCGTTGAGCCCGATGTTTTTCAAACCATAACCGAACGGCGTCGCCGGCCCTGCACGTTGCTTGTCGCCGGCTGGTTTGTCGAAGAAACAAACCCCTTCGTCTTGGAGTCTGGTTATCGTGTCCCTAGGGACGCCATGGTTAATGACCTTGAAGAATCCGGAGTCTTGGCAGGCTTTGACGATCAGCTCCGACACGGTGGACCTGTCGAGAGAAAGATCGACGACGGGGATCCCCACGGCCCTGGTTTTCTTGGTTCTCATTGAAGCTGCCGGCGACAGCACAACCATATATCTTACTTATAGGTTTTGAGAATTGAGAGTTTTAAGAAGAGGTGTAATGTTCATGGCTCGTAAGTTTGCCTACTATTTATACTAGCGGAGATGAGAGAGAAAAGGCCATTTTTATGATATTTTTGTAAATATATAAAAATTTATTATTAATTTGGGATTACGTGGAATTTTTTTTAATATACTGATCTAATGCAAGAGTAGTATTTGTTAAACATTTATTAGTCATTTTTAAGACGACACACACAACATGTATTATTAGTGCTCGAACTCGAGTCCCATGAGATAATAAATATCTACCTTTGTCACCGAAACACAAATGAATCAGCGGATGTTGTGGAATTTGAATAAAAAAGAATGTTATAATATAAGTGATGGGTCCGAAATTTTAATGTAAATTTTTAAGGGGGAAATGGTGTTTTTTGTGCACGCGCTGGCGCGTGGGAGAAAAGGGGTGGAAACTTTGAAAGGGGAAAGGGGGCTTATGAAAAAACATTAGGTGGGGGAGGGCAAGGTTGGGGGGCCAACCTGCCTGGTAGCGGCTGTTTGTCCCCTCTAATTGGGTTTTCCTTATTTGTTTTTGAGTTTTTACACGCTTTTTAAAAGCGTGTGGCTTTTAAGCATTATCAGTTTTTTTTTCTTCTATCTTTTAATTTTTTTAATAACCACTGAATTTTTATTAAATTATAAAAAGAAATTAATTATAACATAATTAAGAATAAAAAAATTTAAGTTAAAATAACCTAAAAATTTCTTACAACTCAAAAACAATGAAAACGAAAATTTATATGGAAATACGCATACCAACGAAATTTTAAAAGCTTCCTAAATCTCATTGTCTCTGTCCAAACGGGACGCATAAAGAAGAAAGAAGTGGTGCGCGATCCATTCTGTCAGGCAAAAGGTACCACTACCTAGGATTGATTTTATTGGCAAACAACCATCAACGAGTGGGGATAAAACATTTCAAGTTGCCACCGACAACACCATGAATCAGAAACTAGCACCGAGTGAATCTCTGTGCGAACAACAATCGAACGCTAGGGTATGCTGAAACCTGCCACGAAGACAAATGAATCAAACCAAAAAAACAAAACAAAAACATGTCACAAAGACAAAAGAAGAAGTGTGTCACTAGAATAGAGAAAGAGCGTGCTACAAAAATAGAGATTCTTATTGAAATGAAAACAAAAAAAACTGATAAAATCGGTGGTCGACAACCAATACGAAAATTAATTGCCGACCACCGATTAAAGAAATTGAACAAAAAAAAACGACTAGAATTAAAACAATTTTGAGAGAGGAGCCGCTAATTTTTTTTCATATTTCTTTCTTTTAATTTAACCGTTCTTTACTTTGACTTCTTAATTTTATTAAAAAATGATTTATCAATAAAGCACATATTTTAATCAACTAATTCATGGATTTAGATGTTTTTATTAGGTAGATAGACGTTTGCATTTCAAAGGTAATATAAACATTCTTATTACTCGATCAATTAATAAATATTAAATTTATCTAACTTTTTTAATTGTCTTAATTTATAATAAAAAACTAATTTTTACGCACCCTAAAAAACCCTATAATATTTTTAGTATATTTTTTTCATATATAGGATTAACATTCATTTTAATTTGATAATATCATATCAATTTTTTTTTTAAAAAAATATGTTCATGCCTTTTAATATCATAAAGAGTAAAATATTTTTTTTAAAAAAATTATAATATTCGATTTGAACTAATTATCAATGGATCAATTGTAGATAGTTTCCCAAACTCAATATGTTTTATTTGTTTAATCAATTTGTAATATTTTCCCTAATGTTAATGCCTTTAAGGAGACGTATTAGAATTTGGGTGCCCTAAAGGCATTGCATACGGATCTTAGAGTTAGATATCATTGTTTTCATCGTACAAATTGTAAAAACTATTTAAAACTTTATATTCATGATTAGTCCATAATCTAATTAAGTATTTGATAAAATATTAATAAAGGAAAGGAGATAACTTGATGTTAATGATATACTAATCAGCATCCAACATCTACCCTTAGAGGTCTTCTTTTCGTGTTTCATTTCTCCTTGTGCATAATTCTGGTTCGAAAAAAGTGGAACAAAAATCCTTTATCACTTTTTCGTGTTTCTATTTATGTCTAATATTAAAAAACTAAACTGAGTCCTAACCCTACATGTTAAACCCTAAAAAAAATCATACACACTAACTATAAATTTTAACCTTAAATTTTAATTCTAAACATTACGTCTATTTTTTTTTAGTAATGAGCGATTTCTGTTCAAAAAAGTGAATGTGCATGGGTTTGCTTATTTAAATGTACTGTTTGATTACTAGGATATTAAGATAAATGATGACACTTTGTTGTTTGCTTATTTAAAGCATGTGGTTTTTAATGGTGAACTTGTCTGAAATGGAAGTCGACGGTTGCTTGAGCGTGAATGGCATTGAGCTTGGTTGTAAAAATAAAATAGTAATTGATTCGATTCGAACATAAAATTTTATTTAAAAGACATCAAACTCGAACTCGCGTTATTAGACTCAACGGCAGTTGGTTCTTGAAGTAGACTATGAATTTATCACCTAACTTAATTATGATAAGTGTTGTTTTTTTTAATGATCAAATGTTAGCTTTTTGTTACTCGCCTCGGTGGTTAAGGAAACGGTTGTTGTTCTTAGAGGTTACGGGTTCGAGTACCAGCAGTTGCAGCAGGCATGGTGATTGAGCATGCATTGTCAAATGGTTAAGAGTATACGTAGAATAGATAATACTTATAATCACCTTAGCTTTCAAGAAAAATGCTAACTTCTTGCTACAAAACCAACAGTGGGCTTAATTGGACATTGGGCTTTTTAATCTAGCGAGGGGTATAAGGGTTTGGTTGGAGCACAATTTCTCCCTTTGTATTGTTTTCCGAAAATTTTAATTTTATTATTTCATATTTTATAGTAATTAGAAATTTATTTTAATTATCAATGGGAATAACGAGATGATGTATTAAATTTAAAGAACATTTACTTGTGAATATTTATGGTTTTTTAAATTAATTCGTCAATAAATTAAATATCGCATTTTTTAAAAATGTGAAGGAGAAGACCACTCTTGAATAATCGCTCCATGCTCAGCCAAGGTAAACCAGGCCAGTGGCATTTATATATCTTCATCCATTATAGTTAACCACAATTATTTAACTTGTCAAATAATGTCTCCATATTTTTAACACCTTAATTTTTATTAACGTTAATTTTTAATTTTTTAAAAATAATTCCGCAAGCACAAAATCCAAGTCAATTAGCAATGCCTTTGAAATAATTCTCTATTTAAAAAAACAAAATAGTTTGTTCTAAAATACAAAGTCCTTTTGGCATTCTTTTTCCTTTTCCATTGTCAGACAATGTACACTTAATATATTAAAAGATATGAATGAAATTTTTAACGAGCCCTCTATTACTATAAAAAAAATTAAGCCCCTTTGGAACCTCTAGAAGAGGCTCTAATTGTTGGTCCATTTAAATTTAAATATTTATAAATGACTCTCTTATTAAATAACGTTAAGTTTCGTCGCTGAAAACAAAAAAATAAGCTATTCTCTTCTAATATCTTTGATGAAAAAGTGTCGAGGATTAGAGTAGAGTAAATAATTATGGGACTTGACTACTTCAATCCGCTCCTATGTAAGATGAGTTGACTGATTTAATGCGTGTTTAATTCAAAATGAAGCGAGGTGGAGATGCTTTCAACAGTCGCCGACGGCCACTTAGTGCTTTAGTCCTACTCTATATGGATGGGCCGAAGGTGGCTTGAGGGGTAGTCGCCCCCTCGAAAGTTAAAGTTCTTATATGTTTTAAATTTTTTTATTAAAATTATATTTTCACATCCTAAATTTTTATAAGTTCACCCTAAATTTTTTTTATAAGTTACTTCCTACCATAAAGTCATACGTCTGTCTTTACTCCTCTAAATATAAAACCGATCTATTCTACGCCTATCGCTGAATCCATTGAACTATGAATAATTTTTCATCTACACCAACATAACTAATTAGGATGCTTTCGACATAGCAATGTAAGCATTAAATCCAAGTTTTTACTTAAGCCACTACTTTTTTGGGAGTTTTCCATACATAATATTAAATATACCTTACATTTTGTCACGGATCTTCAGTTCAAGACTGAGTCACATGTATAATTAATTGCCCATGAAGTTCTGATTTAGCACCAAATTTAACCTGATTAGTTGAAGATTCTAGAAGACACGACCACTTTGACTTATATGAATTTTTTATATAAACATAGGATTTGTATCCTTAACTAACAAATTTATTCTAAGGAATATTTTGATTTTATTCTATTGTGGTTAGTGGGTTTTGATCATAACCATCGATGTAAATCGTTAAGGACAGTCAGATGTAAAATGCCCAACTATAAATAGAGATCTTCCCCACCTCATTTTATATCATTTATTTTATGAGTAATTAAGTTAGTTACTCTAAATCTTTCAGATTGTTATTTAGAGTTCCTGAGTTTTTTTTTTGTTCATTGAGGTCATTCTTATTTTAAAAATTCAGCAGAATGTTTTATCTTCTAAATAAAATATTAAGTCTAATTTAATCGTTTGTCTCAAAAACTTCGACTAAAGACGAGTGGTTAGCTATGTCAAAACTCTAGTCCTGTGATATTTTGTTGTACCTCAGAATGAAAAGCAGTAAAAGGTACAACATCTTCTAACATAACATGTGAGAAATCTAAAATATCTCCTATAAACGACTGAATTGCAGATCTACCAAAACAATCACCACACGACACCGACGCATCAATAAAGACCAAATATGACCTAAAATAAGAGTGTTCATTAATTAATTAATTAATTAACGTAAATGTGACTTCTTACCATTTCTCTATATCTCCTCAAAATGAAATAAAGGACGGTGGAGTGCCAGAGATTATATGATCTCCCTAATCAATCTCACCAAAAAAAATTTGATTCCGAAAAAAAATAGAATCCACAACTTCATCATCAACATTATGGATCCAACGGGTTAGACTCCTGAGACTAATTTTTCTTTAAAATATGTTGTATTTAGTAATTCGTTCTTAATACTCCTGCATTTTTTCTTATATCTTTGACGGACTGCATTAATCTCCGCGAGAGAGACTAGAACCGACATTCTATCACTGTAATAAAAGAAATTAGCAAGAGAAAAAAACTGCACTCTATTAAAATTATAGCATATATAATATAATTATAAACTAAGTCTAAAATAAACCAACGAACACAGAATTGTCCAGGGATTGCTAAAGAAGCCACAAGATCAAAAGAAAAGAAACTTAAAACTTTAATTCTTGTTATTAAAAGAAGTAAAAGAAAATTGAAATGCATATAAGATTTCCTCCTCATATTCTATTTTTCAATCTTGCGACTCTTCTTCTTCTTCTCCTCATCCTCCTTGTCACGGGATCATTACCCCTTCCCAAAAAACATGTATGATAGGATGTGTAGCGTCATCGTTAATATATCCCAAGACCTCTTTTTTTTCTCGATGTGGGATTAATAATCCCGCCTCTTCTCAGACGTGACATTGTCTCCCACTCAACCTCGTCACGAGCTTCCGCTCTCGTGATTGACTAATTGTCACGGTTTTCCACCATGCTTACCTCACTCATGGTCGCTCTGATACCACTTGTCACGAGGCTATACCCTCTTCCCCAAAGACATGTTTTTCAATCTTGCGACTCTTATTCAATTTTATCTCATCTATTTTCTATCGACTCAACAGATGAAGTAAGCGTCTTTTTTGGGGAACGATTTCTTTTCAATAACTGTTGCACAGATGATGAGTCTTTGTGAGTGAAACACATGGGACTGATCAGATATCAAACACGTGAGACATGTTATCACTGTAATAAAAGAAATTAGCAAAAGAAAAAAAGTACACTCTATTAAAATTACAACATATATAATATAATTATAAACTAAGCCTAAAATAAACCAACAAACACAGAATTGTCCAGGGATTGCTAAAGAAGCCACAAGATTAAAAAAAAAGAAACTTAAAACTTTAATTCTTGTTATTAAAGGAAGTAAAAGAAAATTAAAATACATATGAGATTTTCCAAGAATGCAGATAAATCTAAGTCATTGAAACTACTATTGAATCAATCAATTAATTTTGCATAATCATTTAATTACGGTAGAAGCAGCAGACAAAGATGTAAGCCTCAAAGCACGATAAAAAGAAGAAACAATTGAGCAGATGAGCTTAACAGAACTGTAAACCTGTAACAGTATAAACTAAGAAGAAAGAATTATAAGAGGGAAAATCAGATAGAGCAGAGGGAGACAGCAGAATAAAAATTTGGGGAGAAGACAAAGACAATTTTAATCTTGTGACTCTTTTTTTCTCTCCTCTTTCTCCTCCTCTATTTTTTAATCTTGCGACTCTTCTTCTTCTTCTCCCCATCCTCCTTGTCACGGGGTCATTACCCTCTTCCCAAAAGACATGTCTGATAGGATGTGTAGCGCCACCGTTTATATATCTCAAGACCTCCTTTTTCTTTTTCGATGTTGGATTAATGACCCCGCTTCTTCTTAGACGTGACATTGTCCCCCACTCAACCTCGTGACGCCCTCGTCACGAACTTCCGCTCTCGTGATTGGCTAATTGTCACGATTTTCCACCCTGCCTAAAAATACCCAGCATGAGCATTTTTTCCCTTAGAGTCCTCCTCTAAGTAGAAGTAGTATTTGTAATATATATATATATATATATATATATATATATATATATATATATATATATATATAAAGTTATAAGATTTCTATTAGATAATAATAGATGAAAATAAGAGATGCTAAAAGAAAATTCAATTGTGCTCATCTTTGTTCGGAAATTAGAGCAAGCACATTTTGATAGTTGGTCAAGTTGCTTATTTTTTCTTTTATCTCTCTTAAGTTATTGGTTCAAGACTCACTAAAAATACATTATTCAATTCCATAGCGTTGCCCCTCTCTCGGTAAGATTAGAATTAAGATTCATATATAAAAAAATCAACCGTGAAAGCACTAAAAAAGAATTCAACAATTGGACGTTTGGGGAACTTGTAGCCCATTGGACTAACGAAAAGCTCAAATAACCCATCTTATGAACTTGTTGGCCCTTAAGTAGAAACAGCATCAGCCTTACAAAATCATAGTTGCCTCATGTGCATACACATGTAATCGAATTTTAGATTCTTAAAATCGAATAATCTTAAGCATTTAATATACTTTATTTATGAATGAGAATAAATCTGAATAATATACTTATTGTATCCTAAATGTTTAAAAAACATAACCTACATGAAAACTTTACTATATATCATGCCATTACTCGAAATATACTAAAAAACCACCAAACAAACCTAATTCATTTTCTGGATCAAAGCTTCCTTTCGTTTTTTATGGAGTAATTAGAAAACAATTAATTACCGGATAAATATTCTATACACATGCAGTGGAAACTAAAATTTTCTACAATCGTCTTAGTTTTAGGGTATCGAGAGTTAGTTTAGAGTATAGGGTTTAGGGGTTTAGGTGTAGAGGGTTAGAATTTAAGGATAGTTGTTTCAATTTAAGGTTTAGGGTTATAATTTAGTGTTTATAAGTTAAAACCTAAATCCTCACCATATCACCCTAAAAACTAAACCCTAAATTATAACCATAAAGCTTAAATTAAAACAACTATCCCTAAATTTTAAACCCCTACACCTAAACTCCTAAACCCTATATCCTAAACTAACTTCATATACCCTGAAACTAAGGCGGTTGTAAAAACTTTCAGTTTCTACGGCTAGTGTATAGAATATTAATCCTTAATTACCGTTGATAAGCCAACCCTTCTAATAATATTTATTCTTTTATAAATATCAACTTATTTTTACTATTTATTTCATTAATATTATCTTCATTAATACCAACTTCTTAAAACAATAATAGAAAAGGCTGAAAAAGCTCGTAATTGGGATCTACAAACTTAATTCTATGTATACAATAAAGTTCTATGCTTTCAAATTAGATATGAAAGGAATTCCGGTCGCCGGCAACCAATTCTCCCGACTCAAAAGGAATGCCTGAGGCGTGAACTTCATGGCGGTGCTCCGATCGATCCTGTGATAACCTTTCCAGTCAACTCTCCGGTCCAGGTTAGCACCGGGGCCACGGTTGTTGTACTCGGCGTAGTAGAGGCTATCTTCGAAAGCGCTTCCGACCCAAGGCGTCCATCCCTCCGGCCGAATGAAGTCGCCGAGGGTAGACTCCATTACCACCGTCGTCGAAAACTGTTTCCACGGCCTGCCCAAGTACGTCGCCAGCTTGAACCTGTCCGGAAAAAGTATTCCCTCGGGGACGATCCTACAGTTTTGGATCACGAGACCGGTGTTCTCATTAGGATCGCTCTTGCCCTGTGCGGTCACCGTGTTAGCTTGGTTAGCCATCGGCCGCCGGGCGATGATCAACGAGTTCTGGATCACGGTGGGGGAGTCGCCGAAGATGAAGTCAATAGTGCCGGAGATGACACAATTACGAAAGAACTGACGGTTTGCGTGGTTGTACAAAGTGTCTTGGTAGGCATCCATTCGGCAATTAAAAAACGCCGATTTATCGGATTGAATGCGAAGCGCCACCGCCTGGTGCTTTTCAGGACCAGCCGTGTTCTGAAACCCCATGGATCTGGCAACGAATCCGTCGCCCAGAGCGGCTGCACCGGTCAAAATCACGAAATCATATATTCCGTGGTAACATAGTATTAAATTGCGGTTGCGGTCGCGGTTGCGGCCGTAACGGCGTGAATTTTTTCTAAAAAATAACTATAATTTTCAATGCGGTTGCGGGTCGCAGAGACCTCTAAAAACTTTTACGATGCGGCCTTACGTCGCGTCACGGACGCATTTTAATACCTAACAAATGTATCGCAGAGATTTAAAAACTTACAAAATGTAGCAGTTCTCCAGGTTTGTACGCCGTCAATAAAATTCTTCCGGCCAGTGACAATGCTCCTTCTTGGGCCATCTCCGAACATAAGAATGTTGGTTGTTTGCTTGTCCACGGTGATATACTCGTCGTAGATTCCGGCCTTCACATAGATCACATGACGGACTTGGGAATTCTTCGGAGCAGCGGCGAGAGCTGCGGCGATGGTCTTGAACTGGCCACTGCCATCTTTAGCCACAACCGCGTTCGGTTGTATTTTACTGTTATCGATCTTGGCGAAAAGTTTCCGGTCGACATCGGAGAACCACGACGGGTAGCCATCTTTTCCGACGGAAAGAAGTCTCCGGGAGTTCGGAGCTTTCACTTGGAGGCCAAACCTAGCAAGAATTTCCGTCAATTTCGTTACAATTGCCAAGGCATTGGACGTGACTTGACTAGAATCCATGATTCCGATCGTCATGTTCTTTTTCATGGTGTCTTCTTCTTCGAAACCATCCAGACATGATTGTTGGTACGCTATAACAGCGCTCAACCATGTCCTGAGATCGGACACCCGATCACCCATGCCGTTCAACTGAGAATCGCCGACCTCGGAGTGCGATGCCTGAAGCGACTGAACCGCGAAGTCCATCATCTCCTTACAATCTTCCAACGCCAACCTCGTACGGCTCTCGTTCTTGACCGTCACGATCAACGAGTCGGAATAGTTGAAGAACTTCTTCACCGATTCCTCGGCGGCGGAGATAGACTTGCTGATATAAACTTTGGGGTCGGTGCTGTCGACGGTGCCGAGTGTCCTCTGGCAAGACTCTTGGTAATTAGTAGAAGAACAGAAATTAGAAACCGCCTTCATCGTCGGCGACAAATCATGACCGTCGTGGCTTTTCTTATATTGAACAACCGCAACAATGGAAATGGCGACTCCGATCAACAGAATTATGGAAACCGCCGTAATTATTATCTTGGCCGACATTCTGCAGCTTTTCCTCTATATATAGCTAGGTCTCTCTCCCAGTGGCTGACAATGGCAATTTCAACAAATACAAAGTCCACTAATCCGATTCCCAGAACACTTGAAAGGGATTCGGACGGAAGAAAGAGATTATTACAAAGCTTGGTTTTTTTTTGTTTTGTTTTGTTTGATTTGATTTGATGGAGATGATTACATGCATGGCTGGTTTTTATAGATAAATGGGGTAAGTCTAAAATTAGGGTTTCTGTTTTTGCATGGGAATTGAAAATGGAAGTTGCAGAAAGAGTGGTTTATCCCATTTTTTGACTTGTGGATTGGGTTGAATTCGTAGTTTGAGACATAACGTTTAAGTAGGGTTAGCTTTGTGTTTAATACCGAACATAACTGGTGTTTTTCCGACCATTCCTAGATTTTATGTACTAGAATCTATTACAGTTACGGACGTTTTTGTAATAAGTTGGAACAGAAAGTGAGTGGAAAACCAAAAATCAATGCAAAGTCCGGTTCATATCGTATCATTTTATAGGTAAAATGATAAAAGATGTATCTAATATTTGCATGATTTGTTATTTAATCTCTTATTACGTTCTTTTTGGAGCAAATAACTCTCAACGTTTCAATTTAATTCAAATATACTCATGTTGGATGGAAACTGCCAGTCAACGGCTGATGCTGACTGGACTTGTTACGTGTTAAGATCTCCTAACGTGTCAGCATCATATTCGCCATGTGCCACAATCCTTTCGGTCATGTGTCAGCATGATAGTCAGCCACGTGTCACCATAAAGAAGGGTATAACAAATTTTTTTTTTAAATAAATCTATATCGCGTCAACAAATCTTAACGCGTGGCAAGTTCAGTCAGAATAAGCCGTTGACCATCAATTTTCATCCAACATGGACATATTTAGACCAAATTGAAACGATAGAGATTGTTTGTTCAAAAAAAAATAGGAGGTCAAATGACAAAACATATAAACATTGAGGACATATTTTTTTATTTTGCTTTTTTTTATATTGCTTAGTATTTTAGTCTGATTTTAAATTTAAAATAAATTTATACTACACTGCTTAAATTTGAATTGTTTAGAAAGAATATGTTATCATGTAGTACTAAGACCACATAATAAATTTATCATATAAATAGTGTTAATTGATGAGACGATAGCTAATCTAATGAGAGATTTATGAAATAATATTTTTTTTTACTTTGGTTAATGCGTCAGGTTATTTTTTGATTATTGGGAGAGATTTATGAAATAAATTTAAATAATATTTAATTTTTGGAGTGATTTAATATTAATTATACAACAAATAAATAGTTGTTTGATTAATTTATTTTTATTCACGAATGAGATTGGAAATAATTATAGTTTGATCTTTAATTTTAATAAAAAAAATTAAAAATATTAGTTCAATTAAAATTATATCAATTGTATTGTTTGATTTAATGGTTTAATATTTAACCTATCATGGAGAGTTTTTCAAGTTTGATACACTTTATTTGCATTTTCATATAATTTTAAAGTTGTGACACAGTATACGTTACATATTTTTAGTGAATTTTTAATAAAGATTTAGTTTTGCTTAGTGACTAGGCGTTCGGCAGACATGCAAAGGGTTTGATTCTCCTCCCCAGTGCTCGAGCTTTTATTGTTTTTTTTTTTTTTGCTTTAATTGATTGATAAAATAAAATAATTAAAAAATGACATGTGAGATACTGATAACTAGAGACAAATGGCGTGTAAAATAAAATAAAAACAAAAATTCAGGTCTTCATTATCGTTAAGTCGAGTAAAAGAAAATTAGTTAGCTAACTTGATTAGTCCTATTTATAACACAAATTTTATTTGAAATTTTTTCAAGTTAAGTCAAGTTTATAAAATTTGAGGCGACTTGTTTGAGTTTATGATACATTTTGGTTATAATTTAAATAACTTTCTATAGCCATATACGATATACGTATTACATATATATTTCTTCATATGTGATATACATATATTAGGCAAAATTGAAAGACTTGACTCGAACTTAAAAATTAATCTACTAATTATTAAATATTTTGAATTATTCAAGTCTCGTTTTATAGTTCAAACTTTACTTTAAAAATTTTTCAAATCATATTTATAAAATTATGATTTGAATCAATCTCAATCGCTTCTTTTGCCAAATAGAACATTTTGATTTTTTTCCGAAGAAAGTTAAATTTGATATCCCCAATTTCTTATGTTTTAACGTTAAATGGAATTGTTTTCGGTTTTTCTTTCATTTTTAATTGTTTTCGGTTTTTCTTTCATTTTTAATTGTTTTATTTTAATTACAATTTTTGATTTGATTTATTTTCCATATATGTAATAGGCCGAAAGTCATGTCATCTAAAATGCTGTAATCTGTAAGAGAAAAGTATAGGTTGAGATTCAAACCAAATTACAAAATAGTAATCATAAAATATTCAGGGTTAAATTATTATTATGTCAAATTAATTAATTGAAATGATAATAAAAGAATTGAAAATTGTATTTATATCATTATCAAGTATGTGAGGTCGGGTTATGAATCTTATGTTAAAAATGTAACAATTGTAGTGGGAGTATCACTATCACCCGTAATAGATTTTTGCAGTGTTCAATCTAGATTAATTAATTAATTAATTTGTTTCCAGTTATTTTAATCAGATATTCAAATTAGAATCGAATTTATTTATCAAAATTAGACATTAAATTATGTACATAATTTAAGGAAAAACGGCCCAAAACCTGGAGAAAACATTCTTTTTCCATTTTACACTATGGAGGTAATACAACAATGGAAATTGAAATTTAACAATATTATTCTTAAACTACGTGTGGCAAATGGCAATGTTTGCAAGGAACAGGAAACATTAAGAAAAGAAAAAAACATAACACTTGAACGAGGTAGACATCCAGAACATCAAAAGGGAGCAGAATTAGTGTGACTGTCAATTCAATTGTTCCATTTATGCCTGCAATTACATGTACGATTTATCAGCACGAGTGAACGAAAGGAACAATCTGCAAGTTCGAGTTTTAACTATAGTCGGATATGATTTGAATGAGCTTACCTTGCTCGCAATATTGTTCGAGAGCCAGTCGAGTCCCTCATACAGTCCTTCACCAGAAGTGGCACATGTGCTCTGTATATACCTGCAAAATAGATATCATATAGAAGGTTGAATAGAGATCTACAAACAAAGAGGGTCGGAGAAAGACCGCAAGAGAGATGAGATGAATTTCCGTCTTACCAGTGGCGCTGACGTAAAGAATGAAGGCCAAGCTTGTCGGTGATCTCGGCAGCATTCATAGCATTTGGAAGATCTTGCTTGTTAGCAAATACTAGCAGCACAGCATCCCTCAACTCATCCTGTCAAAGCACATACAATAATATGTTCGATTTTAGCTCAAAGTGACAATGCCATCCAGAGTGAAAGGTTTTGTAATCTCGCGACCACGTGTAATATGAAAAACGTATGCTCAATTACCTCGTTCAACATCCTG
The DNA here is from genome assembly GCA_958450335.1 of Hibiscus tridactylites. Classification (NCBI taxonomy): domain Eukaryota; kingdom Viridiplantae; phylum Streptophyta; class Magnoliopsida; order Malvales; family Malvaceae; genus Hibiscus; species Hibiscus tridactylites. The sequence goes on from OY288269.1 coordinate 106,621,259, forward strand.
TGCAACTCATCCCTAGCTTCAACCACACGATCGCGGTCATTGCTATCCACCACAAAAATAAGTCCTTGTGTGTTTTGGAAATAATGCCTCCACAGTGGTCGGATCTTCGAAGAAAGTCGAAGCAAATAAGCAAGGCGTATAGTTGAGAAAAACAAAAAACATAAGCATTATGTTTAATCTAACATATCCAACAAGATCTAAGATGAACTCAAAACATATACTCCAATTTTAACAGCTAACCATTAAACCATGCATATACTTAACAAATATCTAGCAAAGTGTTTTCTCTTTTCTCGGAACAATACGATACTTAATTGATCATGGAATATATAATTAACACCACAAAATACCATCCATAATCACCCTTTACAAGCTACATTAAGGAAGTAATAAAAAGAACATATCAAAAGATATACAGATTTTTCCTGTTATGCAACATTTACGGTTCATGGCAATATGTTTGAATAAAAACTAAACCAGTTACCTTGTCCTGGCCTCCAACATCCCATACAGTAAAGCTGATGTTCTTGTACTCCACGGTTTCGACATTGAAACCTACGGGATTATAATATTATCAATTTAAAACAAAATTCAAACGAATTAAAAAATGCTGCAACTTCATTAGACCAATAAAAAGAGGACTTACCGATGGTGGGAATAGTGGTGACAATCTCTCCCAGCTTGAGCTTGTAAAGAATGGTGGTTTTACCAGCAGCATCAAGCCCAACCATCAATATACGCATCTCCTTCTTGGCAAAGAGCCGGCTGAACAGCTTCGCGAAAGACAGCCCCATCCTTCACGTCTGCCAAATCATCAAATTAGTTTAAAAAAAGCAAATCGTATTATTCAAGATCAAAGCAGATCCAACGGCCGGAATTCAGAACGAAGTAATATCGTTGGATGATTGGAAACCAAAAACAGGCCAGAATTCACTATATCAACACATAAAAATCTAAATCCAGTCTGTAACTAACATAAATTCAATTCCAGAAATACAAATCTGTGCAAACAAACGAAACTCACGACGATTCAAAGATTTAGATCAGATTAACACTTCACTACGCAAAGAATTCAAAATTCAAAAGATTTGACACAATTTCGAGACAAAATTGAAGTCAAATCTTTAACAAAAAGGTTTAAAAAAGAAAGGAGAGAAAGATGCAGATCGGGAGAGATAAACAAAGTGAGATGAACGAAAATACACTGGTTCAATTTGAGAATAAGAGATAGAACGAAATAATATCGTTGGAGGAACGATTGGAAACCAAAAACAGGCCAGAATTCACTATATACACATAAAAATCTAAATCCAGTCTGTAACGAACATAAATTCAATTCCAGAAATTCAAATCTGTGCAAACAAACGAAACTCACGACGATTCAAAGATTTAGATCAGATTAACACTTCACTACGCGAAGAATTCAAAATTCAAAAGATTTGACGCAATTTCGAAACAAAATTGAAGTCAAATCTTTAACAAAAAGGTTTAAAAAGAAAGGAGAGAAAGATGCAGATCGGGAGAGATAAACAAAGTGAAATGAACGAAAATACACTGGTTCAATTTGAGAATAAGAGATAGAACGAAATAATATCGTTGGAGGAACGATTGAAAACCAAAAACAGGCCAGAATTCACTATATCAACACCTAAAAATCTAAATCCAGTCTATAACGAACATAAATTCAATTCCAGAAATACAAATCTGTGCAAACAAACGAAACTCACAACGATTCAGATCAGATTAACACTTCACTACGCGAAGAATCGAAAATTCAAAAGATTTGACACAATTTCGAAACAAAATTGAAGTCAAATCTTTAACAAAAATGTTTAAAAAAGAAAGGAGAGATAAACAAAGTGAGATGAATGAAAATACACTGGTTGAATTTGAGAATAAGAGATGGAAAATTTACCTGCGAGAAAATGTCAGAGTTGATTTCGCGGAGTCGAGCGAACGAGAGAAATGCGAGCGGAGATCTGCTCTCCGATTCATCGCTTTTTACTATTTATAGATCCACAAAAGAATCTTAGTTTTGACGGAACACCGTTTCCCATTTTGAATTTTCAAAAAGTTTCGGCCATTAGTTAGCTTCGACCTTCGTTCCTTTGTGACGCCGTTATGACGACGCTTGATTTGCACGCGTTGTAGAATCGCTGCCTGTTTGGCAAATGGGAGGTCGGTTTTCATAGACCGGGATAGAGATTTTTAAAATAATTCGTTTTAGAACACATTTTTCTTGTAATATAATTATCTATGTTTAAATTATTGTATAACTAATTCAGATCGGAATTGTAGGTTCTATTATAAAACGACTTAGATTAAGTTCTTGAAACGATCGGCGGTGGCAGGGCGGTAACGACGGTTTAAACTTCAAATGAATAAAAATTAGAGTTTTGTAATTTAAGGGTTTATAGGTATTTTAATGTATGTTTAAAAGAAAATTTAAAATAAAATAATATATTTTAATTAATTCACCTTTTAATTTTTAAATAATTTATAATTATACAACGAGTCTTTTAAATTTTTAATCTTTATAAATTGAATTAATGGTGCTCATCAATGCTCGTCGTTAGTGATACTCGTCGAGCGTCGCAGACTTATCCAATTTAATAGACCCACCAATCATAATGATTTACTTATACTGTAAACATGCCTAAACTATATAATTACAAGTAATAACAGTCAAATCTAACAAATTCTAGAGCATGTAATTAAAGCTCTCAGTCGACATTTTTTTTCTTTAGATTGTAACTTCAAGACCTATTAAGAGTAAAATTCTCATTTCCCTTCCCCTTAAGTAGAAACTGTTATAATAATAATAAAAATAACAACAACAATAAAATTCAACAAGTTAATAAGTTTTACATAAGCTTGTTTGAAAAATTATCGAGTTGAAAAAAAAAAACTTATTTTCGAAATATACTTTTATTAAGTTTGTTTGAAGAAAAAACAAACTCTTACTAACGAGAAATTATATCATAGGTTTGACCCGCCACATCATCCATGGTCCCAACCAATAAAAAACATTAATTTCATTAATTTTTCCATGTCATTTTTTTACCGAGTGAATCTTCACTCAGATTTACTGTAAATTAAATTAAAAAATACTTTTTACCAATTGTAAATTCACTTGGTAAAAAATTAACATAAAAAAATACTTTTACCTATAATATAATTTTTCCTTACTAACATTAATAAAATAAGTAAAAATACATGAATGTGTTCCATTTTTTACTTTAAAAGATCTAAACAACATTATTTAAAAGAATATGAATTAGATAAACAAACTCTTACTAAAAATGTTTATATTATCTTCAATTTATATATGTTCGAATTTTGATAAAAAATATAATATCTATATAATTTTAAAAAATAGATTAATATGAAATGGAATGGGTCTCCCATTCCCCAAATGAAAGGTGCACATAAGTTTTTGGATTCAATTGTACCTAAAATGAATGGTTACGTAGGAAATAGCAAAGCACATGTTTGATGTTGGCAAAAAAGCAAACACTACACAGCTTTTTGCAGATATTAAATTTAAGATTTGTTTATTTGAAAGAAAAAAAACTTGTTTTTTGAAATATACTTCTATTTTCTAAAATATATTTTTGGTTCAAAATTTCAAAGTAAGGGCCCAATTACTCCATTGGGGCTGCTAATTTTCTGAGATAACACTATTAAACAAGTGTTGTTTTCTTCTATTTGGATTTCTCCACCAACTTTCTTTTAAGCACAAGGAATGTTCAACTAAAGCTATGCAACTTGTTGATTGTTCAATTATTTTTGTTATCTGCATTCTGATAAGATTGAAAACTTCATGACTAGTCTTTTCCCTTATAGGGTGTTCAAAAATATCTGATCCGAAAATTTGAATATTTGATTCGATTTTATTTTTGGGTTGGATATCTAATCCGATTATAGATTTTTCGGATCGGATATGGATCGCAATATTTCAAATGCTTGTTATATCCAAAAATTTAAAAAATCAAATTTTCATAGATGTGAATCTTGTTATATTTAGCAATTTGTTGTTTGTTATATTCGAAATTCTGAAATTTTCATAAATACGATCTTCAAATTCGAAAAAATAGTTGAATCATATTATATTTTTGAATAATCGGATATTCGAATATCTGATCTGATTATCCGGTATCCAAAAAACTGAATATTCGATTAACGATATTCGACAATGAACACCCCTACCTTACAATGCATGTATTAGAACAATGGCAAGCACCATGAAAAGTGTGTCTACATTCTACAATTATCATGCCATACTTGGAAACAAACCCATCATTCATGTCTACACACATTTGGGATGGATCGAGTTTCGAAATGTTTTTCGAGGAAGAGAAATGCGTTTGAAGGTGTTAATGTTATAACTTATGTTCCGAGACACTCACCGATGCTTAACTAAATGTAAGGACTCATGCGTTTGAGGGCGTCAATATTATAACTTATGTTCCGAAACACTCGCTGATGCTTAACTAAATGTAAGAACTCATGCGTTTGAGGGCGTCAATGTTATAACTTATGTCCTGAGACACTCGTCGATGCTTAACTAAATGTAAGTACTCATGCGTTTGAGGGCGTCAATGTTATAACTTGGTCCTACGCTTGTCCCTTATTTCTGCAAATTGGTCTAAAATTTTATTGAGTTCAGAAAACATGTTCTCATTTCGGCTTTTGGGCACTCATGTATATGTATATGAAGTTGAAGGCTAGGCCCTTGGGAGCCTAAATAGAGAATAGAAGCCCATAAAACAAAGTACTTTGCTCTTATTGGACCATAAAGGGCCTCTAAACATGATTGGTATTTTATGCATCAATTTTTCTCATTATTTTGACGTGTTTACATGGTAATATATACTTGTCAATTTTAATCAGTTGATAATATATATAACATGCATACAAATTATTCAAATCCGAACCCTCTAAAAATAACAATATTTCCTTTTTTATTAAAAGAACTCTATGAGTTCTTATCCATTAAACTTGGGTGCTAAGAATTATGTTACTCAAATTGATGTTTCCCCTATTTTATTGTGTTGCCCTCCTTACTCATGTATACAAAGAATGATTAGAGTGCATACATCAATCAAAGTTGTGTATTTTAATATTTAAAGTAAGATTAATGTTAATTTTCTAAGATTAATAAATCATGTTAGATCGGTTCACATTCTTATACGACTTATGCATCAGAACAAACAAAATAGGACTAGTACATAGGGAAGGGCACGGGTTGGGTAGGGTCAAGTTTTTGGCCCATCCGCATCTGACCTGAAAATAAATATTTTAAACCTGCACTCGACCCGAATATATTTAAAAAAAACTCAACCTGACCCAACTCGAAAATAAATATACTAAACTTGACCTCGACCCGACTCATAGAAAATAAATTAATTTTAGGGACCTAATAGTAAAAAATAATTTTAAGAGACTTAATTTTAAAAAAAATATAATTTTAAGGACTAAATTGTAAATAAAAATTCAATTTTAAAGACCTAATTATAAAAAATATATAAAGAGAGGGGTATTATTATAAATATCCCTAAAAATTTAGAGGAAAATTACACAATTAGTCCCTGGTCAGGTCAGATATTTTCTACCCTAAACCCGAACCCGACCTAACCCGAGTTTACCCTTAATAAAAACCAAACCTGAACCCAATTTTTTTATTAAAAATCTGACCCGATCAGATCTGGTCAGGACTCGATCGAATCAGGTAAAATGCCTAACCCTACTAGTACATTGACTTTCTATATAATGCCATGTGAATGGACTTTAAAACTTGTTGCTATGGAGGAATGGGACCTCCAAATATTTACAATGTATCATTACTCTAAAGCTTCAAAATGTTATGGTTGCACCACAAATTAATACTCATGTGAACAAACATTCACCCACTCTAATTGGTCTCCATTGCAAAGCTTCTTTACATATTGTTGGGTTAGTAGAATCAATCATAATGTGCACTTTTTTGTAACATCTGGGGATTCCAACATAATCATAATTCAATGGTGCAATCCATGTCCATCATTTCATGGACCTACCCACTTAAGTTTGATGGGTGAAGAGAAGATGATAGATCAAGCTTGACCTTTATTCACATATGGTTTTGTCTTTGCCTTACAATTTTCATAATGATTCAAAATGAATACTCAATTCTAGACTAAAATTATTTGTGTTCAACTCCCCCTTCAATATACCTATAAGTTATTGGTCCATTGACAAAGATTTAGGTCTTGTTTTGTAATGTCTTTCTAAAATATTTTTGAGTCAAAAAATGATTTTGAAATTAAAAACGATGCGGAACATGTAATTTTACAGAGTAAAAAAGGTTAAAAGCATTTTTAAATTTTAATTTTTTTTTAGATTTTGTTTTATGTCGAAAATACTTTTGAACAAACCACAAAGATCAGGTGAGATGATGATAATTTTTCCTACCTTAACTAGTGGTCGAGGATTCAATCTTTATACGTACATGGAGTGGTTCAAAACTTGTAGTCAGTCTCTACCTCTATATTGACTAACATGATCTGAAAATTAACTTTATTGATATTATATTTATAGTTCGAATTTCGTGTATGAAAATCGTTCCTTCAATATAAAATAAAAACGGATCTTTCTAGAAAAAATGAAATCATTTGATGGACCAACCCACTTAAGTTTAATGGCTGAAGAGAATATGATAGATCAAAATGAACCTTTATTGACGTATGGTTTTGCCTTTGCCTTACAATTTTCATAATAATTTGAAACATTAAGTTTAAAGTTCGGATATTTTTTTTTACCTTCGATATAAAATTGAAGAATGGGTCTTTCTAGGGAAAAATGTAAGAAAAAAAAGAATATTTGTCTGAGAATTACTTTTATTCAAGGGCATGTAAACCTACCTTTGTGGTTTTCTTTGCATAATTAAGCTTTAGGCTGTTCTTTAATTTTCCTTAATCAAATCGAACATGAACTAAAGTGTCATAAAAAGAGCCTTGAAAGTGTTGAATCTGAAAAGGAAAAAAAAGGGAACGAATTGCATATAGTTTAATCAAAGAAGATCTTGAAGGAAAAGAAACAATTAAGTGTTCACTTTGGTTAAATTCTATGATTAGTACATGTATTATGAATAAGTTGTGGATTTAGTTGTTAAATTATCTTTTGTGCGACATATAAAATAAATGCTGACATGTCATTGTGAAGTATATGTATATTGTCATATGTGATGTGATGTCAAACTGTAAATTTTTTATATTTTAGTAAGCATTTTAATTTTAAAAACTAAACAACTTAATTGTGGTTTGCCTATTTCGTTAGAAGAGGTATAAGTGCAAGTATATTGAAAATACGATCAATAACTAGCTGATTTAGTGGGTCTTAAAATTAGTTAAATCAACATTTATTATTAGGACTAAATTTTTCTAACATTTGTTATTAGAGGCCTACTCTTAAAATTTAATTTTTCACAATATTTGTTATAAGGGGTCCAATTTTTTCAATAATTATTATTAATGGCCTATTTTTCTCAATATTTATTATTAATGACATACTCTTAATTTTTTTCAATACTTGTTATTAGACCCGATTTTTTCTAATACTTATAATTAGGAGCCCAATTCCTCATTTTTGTTATTAGGGACATTCTCTTAAAATTTATTTTTTAATATTTGTTATGAGGAACATACTTTTAAAATTTATTTTTTTTCTAATATTTGTTATTAGAAACCTATTTTTTTCTAATACTTGTTATTAGGGGCCTACTTTTAAAATTCATTTTTAATATTTATTATTAGGGGCCTAATTTTTTTCTAATACTTGTTATTAGGGGCCTAATTTTTTTCTAATACTTGTTATTAGGGGCCTAATTTTTTTCTAATACTTGTCATTAGGGGCTATACTTTTAAAATTTATTTTTTAATATTTATTATTAGGGGCCTAATTTTTTAGTTCGCCCTTAGGCCACTAAAATTTCAGAAATGGCTCTGGATGAGACATTAAGTTTTTTAAATATAGTCAAATCTTCAAATCTTGATATTGTGAATGGAATAAACTAAGTTAACATGGTTTCCTCTATAATAAATTTCTGCAATACTAGATCGAATTAGTCGACTAATGAGTTGAACGACGATAATTATACCAACAAAATATAAAAATAATCAAAATTAACTATTACAAAGTATAAATCATGTAAAGTTAGATCAGTATAAAATGAATGTGGGCACGGAAATTAAAGTCAACTGATGTAGCATTCGTTTTATATAATATAATGCTTTCCATTGAGGAATATCCTTGGCTTTAATGCTTTATTAAGGTACCGTTTATATAATAAGATAATAAACAATAAGGTTCTAACAATAATTAAATAAAAAGAAATTGTGATATTTATAATCACAAGATATATATAAATGTGTGCTGGCCTGGCATGGTACTCTATGTCATAATGGAGAAAATATTGGCTACTTTTTAACTTAAAACCTAACAATAATTATAAACTAATTAATTTAAAATAAACAAATAAAAAGTCGGTATAACAATAAATAAAAATAAAGCTGAAATCAAAAGGATTAGGTCAGGTTGAATGTGTTAACCAGCATGTTATGTCGTATGCTGCCAAATTAAGAACAAATTCTAATTGAAAACTTAGCTCATTGGAGGAAACAAGTCTAAACTTACTTTTTAGATATTTATAGTTTATGTATGAGTAATTATTTCATGTAATGATAGTAAAAATATTGTTTTCTATAAGTATAGTTAAATTCACTTAAAAAATTAAAATTTTAATTTTAATCAGAGACGGAGCCAAAATTTGAAGTTGAGAGACAAAACATAAATTTTGAAAGGTGGGAGGGGGTAAATTTACAATTATCCCAATTTTTTCAAGATAATATAAGGAATCAAAGAGTAAACAAAATTTCTCCCTATCGGGGGCACAACCCCTCCCATTGAAGTTTTAGCTTCGTCAGTAATCTTAATAAATCCCAACCTTTAACTCCTAAAACTTAAATCATAATCATAAACCATAAATTTTAAAACCCTACAACTTAAATACATGCATTGATGTATATTCATTTTTTTAAATAAAAAAAAACTTTTTTAAAATTATATGGTTTAATTTATTGTCAATTTATGAATAATTGCACTATTTGTACATCATGCATACATCCAAAATATATGCCTTTAATTCGTTCCCCGCAATAATAAATAACTAAAAAAAATTTACAAAACTTTGAGATCTACTAATTGGCCTAGTGATTAAGAATTATCATATTGTCTTATTTTGTGTGATTATAAATCCCGAACAAAAATTATCTGCCCCATAAGCATGCTCCTTTCTATGCCCCCACACTAAAAAAATACTTAAAAATTTAATTCTAAATCCTAACCCTAATTTCCACATCCTAAACTCTAAACCCCACACCCAAAAAGTACATCATACCCCTAATTCCCTAAACTCTAAATATAAACCCTAAACTCTAAACCCTATAGTAAAGCATAGAAAGAGACATAATAAAAGGGCAGATAATTTCCATCCTCAAATCCCCGCATAAATATATAATTTCTTTCTATTTAACAAAAAAATTACAAAACCCTAATGACCACCAATAAAGAATTTTTCAACCTACTGAGTTTTAGGTAGATAAAAAATAAAATTAAGTCTAAGTTTAATGAAATTTGAATTGAATTATTGTTTTCGAATTATTTTTTTTATTTTTCCCTCCGTTTTACAATCGTGAATTGAACACGATAAAAGAAAAAGAAGAAGCTAAAGTTAAAAGTAAGATAACATTGAATATATATATACAAACTGACATTGTTCTAGTTGTTTATAGCAAAGAGTAACTTTGATGTCATATCATGTCATGAAATGAATTTTAAATCATGGAAGGAGATAGATAATCGACACACACATATATATATATAATTATGTATGCTGTATACGCGCAATACATATTAGTCGATAGCGTTGGGCGTTCGATCAAGTCGAGTAAAAAAAATTCGAGTTATTCGAGTTTGCAAGCCATATTTTACGATTCAAACTTTATTTGAAATTTTTTCGAGTCGAATTTATAAAATTCAAGTCGAGTTTCGAGTTTTTGTACAAATTTAATTGTACATATATATTTCTTCGTATATATATTTCTATATGCATATACATAGCAGTACATGTATATATTTCTATATGCATATATTTAAGGCTAGACGTTGCACATATTGATTCCAATTTCAACGACTTTCTATATGCATATAATATATATATATATATATATATTCATATTTTCACATGTGATGTACATAACATATTAGACATAATTGATAGAATCGACTCGAACTTGAAAATTGATCAACTAATTAATAAATTTTTTGAGTTATTCGAATTTCCATTTCATAACTAAAACTTTATTTGAAAATTTTCCGGGTCGAGTTAAAACGAGTCGATTTTTTTCGCCTTGAGTCAAGTCGAAGAATTCAGTTTTTTCGAGTCAAGTCGAGTTTTGCTCATCCTATTAGCCAATAAGGACGTGGCCTATCTCCAATAGGATTCAAAAGGCCACTTTACTGTAAGAAATGCAGTGTTTTATCCACTAGATCAATTAATCGTCAGTAACTATAACTTTTTTTAGTTTAATCATCGCTATCTAATTTATTGGTTGACTAGTCCAGAATGAGTATTGCAGAGACCTATTATGGGGGCAACTTTCAATCTAATTTGCTCTATTCACAACGTCACAGTTCGAACCTTGCTTACTTAAGAGATCTAATGCCTCATTTCACTAGACCATCTAATTATTGATAATAATAAACTTTTTTTTTAATAATCCTTAATGAGTAAAGGTACAATTGCACCAAAAATATATGTAGTAATTAACAATTCAAATGATTGAATAAAACACATAAGAAATTATTTAAACTTTTGTTCTTTGAATCATTTAGAGGCGTTTTAATTAATTAAAGTGTAGCATGAGATTGAGGTTGCAGGAGAAGCTTCGTGGGTAAAGGAAATTTGTTATAAATGCTAAGAAATTAAAGTTTTTTATTTTTATGAAGCAATAAAGACATGAGGTGGTGGCAAAGTTATTTATCAAAATGGTTGAGATGCTTGAAATAAGTAATTCTCCTCTTCCCATAGACATAAGCATTCTTTTGACTTTCCAATACGTATATTATATAATATCCTAAAATTAGTTGTTCATAGCACATGCCTCGAATAACGGTAGATATTCAATCGAGTCGAGTCGAATTAAAGTTATTTAAATTATTCAAGTTTCTGTTCATATTTAATTGTAAACATTTATAATGTTACGGTACTAATTAATTCTAATTTAAATAATTTTTCACAACCATATACAATACGCGTATATAATATTATGGTACTAACTCATTCGTTGACCAGAACGCTATAATCCACTCATAAATGGAAGGCGGGGTAAAAATCTTCTGCCCCCTAATCATGCCTCCTTCAATGTTTCACGCTAAAAATTACTTAAAAATTAAAATTTAAACTCTAACCCTAATTTTCACATCCTAAACCCTACATCCTAAAAAATACACTTTACCCATAATTCCCTAAACCCTAACTATAACCCCTAACCTTAACCACTAAATTCTAAACTCTAAACCCATTATTTTAAAGTGGGGGCATAAAAAGGGTATGATAAGAGCAGTGGCGAATCCAAAAATATATTTGAGGGTGAGCACATATAAAATCTCAAAATTTTAGGGTGGGCACAAATCACAAATATTACAAAATTTAAAAACTAATTCAAATAAATTAAGAAAATTAAAGGCAAATGTGTGAACTTTAAAAAATTCGTGCCCACCCTATGTTACATGTACATCTGCTACCGGATAAGAGGCAGAAGATTTTCATCCGGAAGGTGGAGGGAATATAGCCCTTGTTTTCTTGGAATTTTGTATATTTATTATCTGTTTTCTTGCATATTTGTGAATTACAAGCTACAGAAAATTGATTATATATGGCGTATAGAAACCATGCATGCATGATAATATAAGTTATATATATATATATATATAACAGTGATGTGATGCTCGCCTTATGCAGTGGAACCTATCGTTAGAATTCAGAGTCCAGACGCAAAAAAACAGGTCAATGGGTCCCGACGTCGGTAGCATGTGAATGATGTTATGACCCCAATCAAATCTATAAATTATATATACATATACATATACATATACATATATGTATATGAGCTTATTCATCTTTCTTTTATTTTAATCTGTGGGACAACTGGTTTTAAAAATGTAAAAGTAACTGAGTAAACATTGGTTGGCAGTTCACATCTTTCAACCAGGCTTTTATATATTCGGATCCTTCCCTCTTCTCCTTCTACATTGCATCCTTTTCTTCATCCGAAAACCATAGATTTCTCTTCCCAAACCCAGAAAAAAAAAGACAAACAAAAACCCTTTGTTGTGTTCCTGGTTCTTTCCATGTTTCATCTCACAGTTATGTAAATTTCTCAAGCCATGTAATTTGTCTGATTCTTACATACAACAGTTGTTCGGATTGTTTAAGGAAAAAAGAACTGAATTAGCCAACCATTTAGAGGGTTTAGATTGAGAAAAAACTAAGCATGGAGGAGACCTTTGTGCCTTTCCGAGGCATAAAAAATGATCTCAGAGGGAGATTAATGTGTTACAAGCAAGATTGGACTGGCGGGTTTAAAGCAGGCTTCAGGTATTTACTATGTTTTTTTGCAGAAATTTATACTGTTTTATGTATTTATACTGTTTTATGTATTTTACAGGATTCTGGCTCCCACCACTTACATTTTCTTCGCTTCTGCAATTCCTGTCATTTCATTTGGTGAACAACTTGAGAGAAACACTGGTATATGTAACATAATCTTAAATCTAAACTATACTACATACATACATACAAATATATGTATATGTTAATATGATGCTGCAACATGTAATCTGCAGATGGAGTTCTCACAGCAGTTCAAACCTTGGCATCCACGGCACTTTGCGGGATCGTACACTCGATAATCGGAGGTCAACCTTTGCTGATATTAGGAGTTGCAGAGCCAACTGTTATTATGTATACATTTATGTTTGACTTTGTTAAAGACAGACCAGATTTGGGTCGGGAAAAGTTTCTAGCATGGACCGGATGGTGAGCTGTTTGATCAAATTATATGTTGTTTTTTTTATATCTATTGGAGCTGCTATATTTGATCTGTTTTTTTTTTCTTTCCTTTTCATTTTGTAGGGTTTGTGTATGGACTGCAGGATTGCTGTTCTTACTGTCGATCCTGGGAGCTTGTTCGATTATCAACAGGTTTACGCGTGTCGCCGGAGAATTGTTTGGTCTGCTTATAGCTATGTTGTTCATGCAGCAAGCTATAAAAGTAAGAATAATTATTGGTACTTATTTGTACAGAATGGTGAATTCCTCTGGAATGTGAAAGATTTAGCTTATTGTAAAATTCATGTGCAGGGCCTTGTGGAAGAGTTCCGCATTCCGCATAATGAGAACCCGAAATCGACACCATTTTTACCTTCATGGAGGTTTGCCAATGGCATGTTTGCTTTGGTACTGTCATTTGGCCTTCTTCTCACTGCATTAAGAAGCCGGAAAGCTAGGTCGTGGCGCTATGGGACGGGTAGGTTTATGTGCCTTGATCATGAAGATATCTGATGCATCATTTGCTTTGAGAATTTGAAAGGAATCACTTTTGTTGTATAGGTTGGCTTAGAAGCTTTATAGCAGATTATGGTGTGCCACTTATGGTACTAATTTGGACAGCAGTGTCCTATATACCCGCCGGAGATGTTCCGAAAGGAATCCCACGTCGTCTCTTCAGCCCGAATCCCTGGTCCCCCGGTGCTTACGAAAATTGGACAGTCATCAAGGCATGTTTAACCAAGTACAACTGCCAATCAATACCATATATATGTATATTGTCTCCTTACAGGACTAATAAACTGACACTAGAAACATGTAAACATATATGACAGGACATGCTGAATGTTCCGGTCGTCTACATTATCGGAGCCTTCATTCCGGCCACAATGATTGCCGTGCTTTATTACTTTGACCATAGTGTAGCATCTCAGCTAGCTCAACAGAAAGAGTTTAATTTGAGAAAGCCATCTTGTTATCATTATGATTTACTCCTTTTGGGATTCTTGGTATGCAACAAGTTCCCTCCTAATCCTCCTAATCTCCATCCTTAATCTAAATTCCGTCTTCGGTTCGATCCTTAATACGGATTCGGGTGTTTGCTTGGTGACAGACATTGTTATGTGGTCTCATTGGCGTCCCTCCGGCGAATGGTGTCATTCCACAATCTCCAATGCATACCAAGAGCTTGGCCACTCTCAAGCACCAGGTAACTAAATCGTTCGAACTTCTGTTTTCACTCTTGCGTTTATCGATATTTTTCTTCGATTCTGATTTTCGGTTGTTCCGCAGCTGCTCCGTAATCGGCTCGTCGCCACGGCACGAAAAAGCATAAGTAAGAATGCTAGTTTGGGACAGTTGTATGGGAATATGCAAGAAGCCTATCAACAAATGCAGACCCCTTTAGTCTACCAGCAGCCTTCAGCCAGAGTAAGAATATAAAAATCCTTATGATTAATACATGACTTCACCATTATGTTCTGTCAAATAAATAAAACAAAAAAAATCACTATTTTCTGGCACAAATTATGCTTTGACTAATTAATGAATTTCAATTTTTCTTAAGCAGGGGCTAAATGAACTAAAAGAATCAACTGTTCAAGCTGCAACATGTTCCGGCAACATCGATGCCCCTCTCGACGAGACTTTATTCGATATCGAGAAAGAGGTCGATGATCTATTGCCGGTTGAAGTGAAAGAGCAGCGTCTAAGTAACCTGCTTCAAGCCACCATGGTAGGAGGATGTGTTGCAGCAATGCCCCTACTTAAAAAGATTCCAACTTCGGTCCTGTGGGGCTACTTCGCGTTCATGGCGATCGAAAGCTTACCGGGTAACCAATTCTGGGAAAGGATCTTATTGCTCTTCACAGCACCAAGCAGGAGATTTAAGTAAACACATAAACACAAATCATTAACTCATTTATGTGTTTTTATTTTATTTTAAGTCCAAAGTTTTTAAGAGGTTTTGTGTTTTCATGCAGAGTTCTTGAGGAGCAACATGCAACATTTGTGGAGACTGTTCCATTCAAGACAATTGCCATCTTCACAATTTTTCAAACTGTTTATCTACTTATATGTTTCGGGCTAACTTGGATTCCGATCGCCGGCGTTATGTTTCCTTTGATGATCATGCTTTTAGTCCCAGTAAGACAATACTTGCTGCCCAAGTTTTTCAAAGGGGCACATCTTTACGATCTGGATGCCGCCGAGTACGAAGAGGCGCCTGCCTTGCCGTTCAATCTTGCCACAGTATGATCTCTTATCCAATTCAATAATCAAAACACTTTCAGCTTCAAATTTGATCACCATTTCTAATATTTAATTTTTTCCCATACAGGAGACAGAGCTGGGACATGGAGCATCCTATGCAGGGGACGGTGAGATACTAGACGAAGTCATCACCCGAAGCCGAGGTGAGTTCAGGCATACATCGAGTCCTAAAGTCACGAGCTCCACCGCTACGCCCGAAATTGACCCGAGAAGCCATCGAAGCCCGTGTCTCTCGAGTAGTCCACGTCTCGGTGAACTAAGAGGAGAAAGAAGCCCTCGAGCAAGAGGGCCTCATAGTCCAATGACCGGGGAACCGAGGCCACCTAATCTCGGAAAGAGTCCTCTTAATCCAGCATCTGATTAAGATGGAATGTAGTTGAATATTATGATAAATCTCTTGTTAAAGACGTTTTTAAAATGGTTTAGTCATTTTCTCAGTTATATTGAGTGTTAATGGTTGGCTTAGGTGCAATGTAAAATGTTCTCTCTTCCAATTCTACTTCTGAAAACCCCAACTTCATTTGTAACAACAGATTTCATTTTCTTTTCTTGCAAGATATATATATATATATATATATAAGCTCTCTATTCTGAGTAAATCGATTCGAAATCCATCGAACAGTTCGAGTTTTGCCATCCCATACAGTAGTTACAAAAGCTACTATAATTACATTGAATTAAGGACCAGATATGCACTGCAGAAAGAATGTTGCCACTCGTAAAAGCCATGAATTTCTACAAGTTTTCATTACCCTTTTTGTAGTGCATATTGGAAGATGGAGTTGAAGAATCTTTGCTGCCTTGTGTTCAAAGCTTCCCGGGATGGGTGCC
This sequence comes from Hibiscus tridactylites, assembly GCA_958450335.1. Taxonomy (NCBI): domain Eukaryota; kingdom Viridiplantae; phylum Streptophyta; class Magnoliopsida; order Malvales; family Malvaceae; genus Hibiscus; species Hibiscus tridactylites. The sequence continues at coordinate 106,637,508 of OY288269.1, forward strand.
GGTGGGCAGTCGTACCCTCTAGAAATTTTAAATTCACGTATTAAATTCTGTTTATATGGATAAAAATCTTCTGCCCCTTTTCGGTGTTCTTACTTATATTTCAACACTAAAAAACATAACAAAATTAAATTCTATGCCCTAATCTTAAATTTTAAATCCTAAACCCTACACACTATCCCTAAAAAATACACACTACTCTAAATTTCCTAAACAGTAACCATAACCCCTAACCTAAAACCCTAAACTTAATTTTAAGTGTGGGGCATAAGTAGGGGCACCGAAAAGGGTAGAGGATTTCCATCCGTTTATATGGATAAAAATCATCTGCCCCGTTTCGGTGCCCCTACTTATGTCCCAACACTAAAAGATACAACAAAATTAAATTTCAAGCCTTAACCCTAAATTTTAAATTCTAAATCCTAAACCCTATACCCTATACCCTAAAAATGCACCCTACCCTAAATTCTTTAAACTCTAACCATAACTCCTAACCTAAAACCCTAAACTTAATTTTGAGTGTGAGACATAAATAGAGACACCGAAAAGGGTAGAGAATTTTCATCCTTGTTTATATATATATATATATATATATTTGTATTTCTATAATGATTTACGTTCGCACTTTCTAAATCTATAATATAACTCTTTAATAATTTGTAAATTTTAACATAAATTCTTGTATTCGCACCTGAAAGCATCATCTCGAAAGTGTGTGTTTTAACTCAGAACCGTCTTGTCATTTCAACTATACAATGAAAACAACGCAAAGGTCAACTCTCAAAAACAATTATGAAAGCATAACCCCCAACCCAAAAAAAAAAACCATTACTATTTTTTAAAGAAAAAGAAGAAGCAAGGGTCAGAATTTTCAATTGCAGATGTGAGGCCCTACATTCTCAATTGCAGAGAGGAAAATGTGGATGGGACCAGGGTGCTGGTGGGGCAACCGCACTTAAAATTTTAAAAATTATATATGATTTAAAAAAATTATATATTTTTTATTAAAAATCTATTTTAGACCCCTTAAAAATTTATAGGTTCGCCCTCGTAACTTAAAGTTATGAGTCCGTCCCTGAATAGGGTGGTGGTGTTTTTTTCAATATTATTACATCAAGCTAATGATATCAGTTCCTCATTGTGCTTCCCAGTGTAATAAATCATTATATGTTATTACAAAGATTTTCCAAAATGGAAAAGATTGCTCAACATCATCAACCTGTGGAAAACCCAGAAAGTTTGGCTGGTCTGAGTGAAGATTGGATGTGGCAGTTGACCATAATTTGTGGTCTGTGCCATACCCTTTTTTTCTTCTCTTATGAACCACAAGAATTCAATCCTTAATCGTATTTATCGTGATTGCAGATTCAAAAGAACCCCCAAGAAAAAAAAGAAAACTCGTGGTGACAATTGACAAGATAAACCGACCATGATGATGAACATGACAGAAAAAAAAGTAACAAAAAACCAGACATCAAAGTGAAAGGTTGAGATCCAAGTCTTGATGTCCATTTGTAATCTTTGTCTTTTGTTCATCATTGTTCTTGGAAGAACTAGGGAGAGTGGCAGTAGTGTTATTTGTGAGATATGGATGTTCTTGATCTGCAAAGTTTTCCCATTGGAACGATGGGGTCCAAGTTGATTTCTCCTTTGCTGCTGCTGCTGGCGGTGGTGGCCAGGGACGGAGCTAGGATTTGAAGTTAGGGGGGGCAAAACATAAATTTTGAAAGGTGGAAGGGGCAAATTCACAATTATCCCAATTTTTTTAAAAAAAATATAAAAAATTAAAGGGTAAAAAAAACTTTTCTTCCCAACCGGGGGGGGCCACAGCCCCACCCATGGGAGCTGTGGCTCCGTCCCTGGTGGTGGCGGTGGTGGTTTTTGTTTCTGATCCTTTGTAACTTGAGACCCAATCAACATCTGGTTATGAACATCTCGAATATTTCTAACCAAAGTGAAGAAAGCATTGATCTTCTCCTCTTCTTCTTCATCTTCTTTGTCATTGTAGTCGTTGTTGTTGTCAACGTCGACGACCGGTGGAGACTCCTTTGTTCTTGGTTCCATGTGTTTCCTCTTCATCGAAGACTCTCTTTCTCTTGTTGTTGTTGTTAAGAACATAATTTCTTTAATTAAAAGAACATTGGATTTATACTTAATTGTGATCTTGTTGATTCTCCTAATCTTTTTAATTAATGTGTTTAATACATTGGTCGTACATGTAACTTCATATACTCACAAGTCACAAATCATTACCTATTAAAATATAATATACAACAAATGTTAATTTTGTAGTGCGATAAGATATATGCTACGTTGAGCAATTAATTCAGATTAAATTTTATAAAAATTCAACATGAACGACTTTTTCAACCCAGATTTTTTCGTTTACAACATTAAAATTTAAACTTTTAATCTTGCTTGATGGACATTAGCCCCCCGCCCCTTAAAATTTTATAGGTTCACCCCTAAAATTTTATAGGTTCGCCCCCTAACCTAAAGTCATGCGTTCGTCCCTAAAGAACATGACAACTCATCTCACTAGATCAACTGGTTGTCGGTTACTTGAAATATATTTTAATATAACTTATGGATCAATTTGAGATTTAACAAGAATATAACTCTTGAAATGACTAACCCACCCTTTGAACTTCCACTACAACAACCTTTATCTTGGACTTACATAAATAATTTGGTAAATTGATTTGAAACCTAAAGAACCAAAATACATGGGAATTGGGACTTAACAATGCCGGTCGTAGTCCTCTTCGTTTATTATTACAATTTCCACTAAGTCGAGATGGTACAAGCTTCGATATTAATAAAACTCCAATATCTAACAAAGTAATAAAATTACTTTAGAAATAATAAACAATTGATTCGGACAATATAAGTGTTAATTGACACCTATATATTTTTTTAAAAAAATTGTTTTATAATTTTTATTTAAAAATATTTTAAAAAATTGATACTACTTTAAAAATAATAAACAACCGAAACTCGCTAATTAACCTAGTTGCTAAGGATACTCATTTTGTCTCATCTTGCATGGGTTCGAATTCCAGCATGAAAATGTAATATCTTCATTTAATTAAAAAATTAAACAACTACTAAAAATAATTAACACCCATAATTATTTTACTTTACATGCTAATATCGTAATTTAAATTTCTAGATCCGTCCGTATATATAATTCATGGATGCTTTGGTTGGTGATGTAGGTGCTGGAAAACGTGGGCCTCCTTTGCTTGGCCTAAAAGTAAAGTTTGACAAAAGAAAATTAAAGATGGTTTATTCAAATTAAATCTCAGTCGTATAAAATGCTCTCTTTTTTTTACACATGTGATTATTCCTTTATTTCATAGAAACGCTTCTTTTTTTAATAGAAAGAAGGCATAAGCCTTTAACTGTATAGTATATATTTAAAGAAACTCTTTTTATTATACTTATTTTTTCTGTATAAATCACATCGATTCCGTATACTTAAATTATGTTGCGTTGATATGAATAAAGATACAAATACATATAAAAAGATATAAAATAATAAATTTTAAAATTATGTGGTCAGAGTGGAAAAGTTTCCCTTTGCAATGATATTTTATTACTAATTTTAACTTTATAAAGTATTTTATTTACAACCATAATTATTATACTATTATAGAAAAAGTTTTACTTTATGATGATAAGGTTTTATTATAAAGATAAGTATCATACATACATGTATGAACTTTATGTATTTTATATAAAATACATTTGCTAGTACATTCATATAAAACATAGTACAATTATTTTTGTTTATATTTTAAATAAAATGTAAAAAGATGTAAAATATTAATAAAAAAATTAAAAAACAAAAGATCATGGGAGATGACATACGCTAGATTCTTCTTGTCTTCCTTTTTTTTCCCTCTTTTATTTCTTTGGCTTAATATCAAAACAAATGCTGAAAGTATCTCGTTTTCTTTTTAGGTGTCTAAACTATATTTTGAGTTTTTAGGTACTTAAACTATATCGTTTTGACTTTTTAGGTTCTTAAATTTTTTTTTGCCCCTTCTAAGTGCTTAAACTATCATTTTTCGATCAAAGTATTTTCAAATTCAAAACAGTTTTGACTTTTGACGAACTAAATTAACATCTAAAAATTAAGGTAAATGCATGATTTGTATTATTTATTTAAATTTATTTTTACCTAATTTATATTTAGATATTACATTTTAAATTTTTACCAAATTAGCTTTAGATGAAAATTAATAATTGTAGACTGTACTTTGTATTCACACAATATGCCCACACTACTGGTGGTTGGTAAGAAGTGGGCCTTGATTCCGGTAGTTCTAGGCCCATAAACTGAGGGGAGATTGTCTCCCGAATTAATTATCACCCTATCATATATTGACACGTGTGGCTTACTTATTCTTGGACCAGATCGGTCCACAATTAGATTTTAGATAAATGTTAACTTTGAAAATTAAAAGTTTTCGTATGCGACTTAATTTTAGAGTTCACGAACTTAATTTAAAGTGTAGGGGTTTATAATTTATGAATAGTGGTTAGCATATAAGGTTTATGGTTAGACTTTAGTATTTAGAAAATTACCTGGTATTTTTAAGTTCGGGTCGTCTGGTCGTCGGGTCGGATCAACCGAGTCGGGTATTTTTGTCCACCCCTAATGGTGAGGATTTAGGTTTTAACCTATAAACCCTATATTCTAACACTAAACATTAAGTTTTAACAATTATCTCTAAATTCTAAACACATAAATTTAAACTCATAAGTCGTATATCCTAAACTAAGTCTGTAAACCTTAAAAGTAAGACGCTTATAAACACTTTCAATTTTTACCGTCGGTGTATAGAATAACTACCCAAACTAATAAATGTGTTGTTTTTCTTTGAATTTTATAAGAATACACGATAACACAAGTAATTATTTTATTATTACATAATTTTTTCTTGACATAAACAAAAAATAGTACAAACCATAACTCGGACTTAGAAATATTAATAAAAAAGTAGGTAAAATGATATATATTTAAAATAAATAATATTTACTATGTGTCCAAAATATACTAAATCATAGTGAGTGACTAAAAAACTAAAAAATTAGTATGGAGTCAAATTATTATTAACTCATGTACTACTTGCAGAGTAAAAAATACTCTTAACAAACATTCCACTGGAAGTTTCTTTATCTTCACAAATAAGATTAAGAAGTTGTCAAGTGTTGTAATTTTTTAAAAATTTTAATTAATGGATTAATATCTAATACATTGGCGATGGAAACTAAAAGTTTTCGCAATCGCCTTAATTTTAGGGTATAGGAAGTTAGTTTAAGGTATAAAGTTTAGGAATTTAGGTGTAAGGTCTAGAATTTAGGGATAGTTGTTTCAGCTTAAGGTTATAATGTAGGTTTAAAGGTTAGGGTTTAGTTTTTAAGGTAATATGGTGAGAATTTAGGTTTTAAGCTATAAACCCTAAATTATAACTCTAAACCATATATTAAAACAAATATCCCTAAATTCTAACCCATACAACTAAACTTCTAAACCATATACCCTAAACTAACTCCATATACCGTAAAACTAAGACACTTGTGAAAACTTTCAGTTTCCACCACTTGTGTATAGAATATTTATCCTTAATTAATTTACAAATTATAACTCGCATTTTAAATTAATCTTAAACTTTTAGATGGTACAGTTTTATTATCAAATTATTACTTTTGTTTTTAATTATTCCTTAAACTTTTATACGTTAAAATTTTATCCTTAAATTATCATATTATTACATAATATGTATCTATGCATACAATTTAATAAGCTTTATAAAAAAATTATTAATATAGAATATAATTAATATATAATGATAATTAGGAGATGAAATTACAATGTTTAAAAGTTTAGAGATTGGTTTTAAGGAGAGTCATAATTAAAACATTCAAAAGTTTAAAAATTAATTTAGTATAAAATAAAATAAAACATGAAGATAAAAATATAACATTAAAAAATTTTAAAGATTAATTTAAATTGAAAGTTATAGTTCAAAGACGTTTTTGTATAATTCTTTTAGAAAAATATATGGACACAACAACTGTTCTCTTACCTTACTCTTCAGTCTTACCGAGAAAGAAATTAAACCGAACCGAATTAGCTCGGGCCACGTCGTTCAATCACGATTTTTTTCAAACCTTCGGTTTCCACGTTAAAAGTAAGCGGTCGATTGACGAAACCCAGAAACCAACCCTCATCGATGAAATTCAACGTCATATTTTAGGGTTTAGAAATTAAAGATTGAACATGATCATCAAGAACAAAACAACAAATACTCCATACAAGATGAAAACCAAAATCAAATTTCGAAATCATTTATAAAGTACTTAGTAATTTAACAAGTGAAAAAAAAGCTAAAGTGTTAGCTTAAGATCTAAACCATCGTCTCGTTGTTGTTGTTGCTGCTGTTGTTTTCCGCTGTTATCTTTGTTGTTTACCGTCGGGAAGATAATCGGCGTCGTTCGGAACTCGATCTCCTCTGTAAAATCGGCCCATTCAAAACAGGGAACCCAATTGGATTGCTCATTATTTAGTCTCCGCGCTTTGTTTTGTCTCAGCTCATCTTTTCTCCGATCACGCGCCTCCCGGAAATTCCTTATCAGCGCAAAGAACTGCTCCATCTTCTCCTCCTCTTCCCGTTCGCCGTCTTCACCATTGCAGCGAGCTTCACTCTTCTCGCCCTCCATGTGAAAAACAAGGGAATTTGGATTACAGATTCGTTCAACAATTGGGAGCCTATTTATAGCAACGAATTTTAAGGGGGTTTGGATTGGAAAGACCGAATTGGCCCTGTCTGCCGGCCAAACCTCGTGAGACTCGGCACAGCCGCAAACGGTGACGCGTGGGATTATGTTGCGTCAGTTTAGTGACATGGGGTGAGACGGTGATGCCTTGACGGCGTGGCGACGTAAAGGGTTGGAATAATGTTGACGTAACTGTGATGACGTATTGTCGGAACCTTCTTGCTAGTGCTACTCCACCTCAACTAAAACGTTTTCGTAGTGGTTTTGGACCGCTGCAGCAACCATGTCTTAACTTTGACAACTCGGTAACTTGGTTTGATGATTTGAATCAATATCTATAGTTACTTAAATAGGTGCTCGGCCGTGATTGTCGGTTAAAATTTTTTTGTTAACCAATAAAAATATGACATGGGGCAGTATTAAACATTTTTAAAATAGTCCTTAAATCCTTCAACTCACCAAATCCGGCCACTGCCATTAGCGTTGGTCGCGTTTCCAGCGACGAACTGAAGCACTCTTCCCTTGCCGAACAACCCACACACCGTTCATTACCCGTAATGTCGTTGTTCGTCACGAATTATTCGAATGAATCCTTCAACGATTTCGGCGTTTAGCATGGTGTCAGTTGATTTTCGGCGATGAGGTAATGGGGTAAATGCTCATGATAGTCTGGCGACAGATGTTGTGTGCGACGGTGTGACAATCGGCGATGAAATCAAGTCAAATTGAGATTTGGGTTTTGGGTGTTAAGGATTTCAAAATTTGGGGCTAATTTGTGAAGTAAATAAAATATTTTGTTTTTATTTATTATTAAATATAATTTTGCAGTTTTAAGAAACTGACACATGTCATTTAACGGTAAAAATTAACAGACGTTAGACACTTATTTGACCCGGAAAGTATTTTAGACACTTATCTAAAAAATGTATAGTTTAGGCACTTATTTGCCACTTCTTTAAAATATCATAATTAAAATATTAATTTTATGAATCACTGACCATCAATTGGTCTAATCAGAAAAACGTCAAATTTCTTAAATAATATCAGTCTCTATCTTAACCATTATACTAAGTTATCATCTTATGACTTTTTAAAGATTGGAAAACATTGAAAATTAGAACAACTTAGAACATTGAAAAACTGAGAAATTAGTTTTGATAGGCAGGATTTTAAAGCAATGTTTGGTCATTGGTTTCACATGGCTTTTTTTAATAAGGTACATCTATATGACAATGACTATGATCATGACAGCCTAAAATCACTGACCATGAGTGACACGTGATTTATCAATGTTGAGTAGGTTTGAATTTAAGTGCTTGGTATTAATTGAATATATTTTTAATAAATTAATTATGTATGCCAAAGTTTAATTAATGGTTTGTATTTACATTTCTCATAAAAAATTACATGTACATATAAACGAGTTTGTAACACACAGACCATGCTCTCCTTTCAATGTGAAATTCTAAAAAAGAGACGGTTAAAATGCGGTTAAAAAAGTGACTACACAAATTCTTATAAAAACCGTAAGAATTTGCACATATATATCGAAATTCTTAAAAAAGGGGAGGGAAGGAAGAAAAAAAAAAGAGATATGGATTAAAAAAATTAATAATAATATTAATAAAGGGAACAAATGAACATTGAGGATGACGAAGATAACTAACTAACTAACACGGCTTCTTTATCGTGTAACTGAAACAGGCTGCAAGCTACTTCTCACTAGTCTCTACAATACCCCAAGATTTCTGCAAGATGAAGAAGAAAGGGATCCCATCATGACCCGAGGAAGGCACATTGCTTTCTCGCGTGCTCCGGGATCAGTTTCGCTACCATATCCGCAGGCACTCCCTTCAGTTCTGAAAATAGGGCAACGATCATCAGTTCAGTTTCGCAGTTCGGTAAGAAATAGCAGACAAACATGTGTTGCCTTGGTTTTCTTACCATGAGGCTTGAAGTTGAACAGTGGAGGAAGAAATCGGCCATTAGGTAGACGAGTGTTAGGATCACGTAGCTCGTCAAAGAAGGGATGGATCAAAGCCTCGACCTGTACAGAAAGTAAAAATACTCGTAAGATAGTTCATCAAAAGAGGGCAGAATACAAAGAAAGAAACCAATAACAGAGGTGTAAAAGGTTGATACTTACGGCTGTACTACGAAGGTTTGGAGAGTACTGCAATAGTCGTGAAACAAGATCCACAGCTTCAGGAGGCATACGCTTGTGAAATATCTGCATACCGACGACACATTGATCAATACCCATATGTTGCATATAATTCTCGATAAAGTAAAGAACTGTGATCTCCACTACCTTGTGCCACGGGTGAGCTTTAATTTGGGGAAATTTGAATTCCGTGTAGTTAGGATTCATGCATTTTATTTCTTCTCTTGTCGGGGTACCTAGAACCTGCATAAAAAACACAGGTGTGGGATAAATTAGAAATCCAGCGCATATGACGCCGCAGGTTATATAAAAGCCACTAGTATGGACTAAATATACCTTAATAATTTCAACAAGCTGGTCTACTCCACTCTCACCGGGAAACAGAGGCTGCAGCCACAAAAATAAAATTTAAGTAATATAGAGGACAAACATACACACACACACACAAATAAAGTAAATATATATGGTATGAAACATCTACCTGCCCAAGCAATAGCTCGGCCAAAACACAGCCGGCAGACCAGATGTCAATGGCTGTCGTGTATTCAGTTGCACCGAATATTAATTCAGGTGCTCGGTAGTACCTAGAACAGATGTAAGATATGTTCGGTTCCCCTTTTACCTGGCCAAGTTAAATAAAAATTAGGCTCGTGAACAAATTAGGTAGAAGAAGCAAAAAGTAAAAACGATAAGATTCTATTGTACATACCAAAACTTTGGCACTTCCAAAATCACAGAGTTTTAGCTGGTGGGTGTGTGGGTTGACCTGAAACAGGAATAGTTGTATTGATAAGAGTAGGCTTTTTAGTGTAAATGTACACTATGACAACCTAAAATGTAAATGAACAAATATCAAGTTGCTTGAAAACATACCAATAAATTTTGAGGCTTTATGTCCCTGTGGCACACACCAATACTGTTATGAATGTAAGCAAGTGCTCTACAAATCTGCACAAAGACAAAAACATTACCAATTTCATTTCAGGGTTGCACATTATGGCATCATGGATTCTTGTTTCCATGGAGATAGAAAATATAGCAAAAGTAAATATCTTAACCAAGCTGATACCTGGTAAAAATAGAGTTTAACATATATCAGTGGCATCCTTTGGCTCATCTTATTATAGTGTTTGATAACACGGTGAACAGTCTCCGGAACATACTCAAGCACCAGATTGAGATAGAGCTCATCTTTTTCAGTAGTTGAAAAGAAACAATGCTTCAGAGAGACAACATTAGGGTGGTCTAGAAGACGCATGGTTTGCAATTCACGGTTCTTGTATCGTTTGTCTTGAAGAACCTTCTTAATAGCAACACTTTCGCCTGTCTCTAAACATTTAGCCTGAGATACAACACGGACAATTCAGTACGAAAACCCAACACTAAACTTAAAATAAGAAATCTGAACATATCTTCAAGTGAAGTATGAAAAGGATGAAATCAATGTGCACCTGAAACACTACCCCAAACGATCCATGTCCAACAACACGCTCAGCCATATAGCTTATTGTCTGAAAAATAAAGAAAGGTTAGGTTAGAAAACCATCCGGCATCCAAACATCAGACTCAATAAACTCTAGTTCACGGCAAGAAAAATATAAAATAACCTGCTTGGGCTGGCCATTTTTACCCCCAATAGTGGTGACGATTATATACCCTGTCTCGGTTCCATTACCATCAACTATAGTTGCTGCTTCCACTTCCTGCAACATGGCAATAGCTTTTGAAAAACCGATCCGAAAGAGCAATAACCAATCATCAAATCAAAGCAAACCACGAAAACAAATCAACATACCTTGTCATCCCTAATTTTCATATCATTCATTTCATTAGGTAATCTATCAACACCAACTGCATTTCCACTAGATTCTTTTAATCCGGAATTACGAACCATGCCTATAGAAGCCATTGGCCTAAACTAAAAGCAAAATAACGAGAATCTCCACAGATCCTCCTCTGCCGGATATCAAGCCTTTCAAATCAGCCAAAATAAAACTCAATGAGTAACCTGAAAAACACGTTAACACAAATGTCAATGGCTCATCCTAGCATACATCAGCAATATTTCTTGCATTAAAATAACATTTAAAAATTGAAATCTCTAATCCTTCGAAAGAAAATTTATCATAAATTTAAAAGAACACACACGCGCGGTCATTTTGACTACAAATATTGCATAAAATTAGATAAAGAATAGACCGCTGTTCTTCCTTAGTTCATGAACTTTAGCGTGTTAAGCTCATTATAGGTTACTTTACACATGAAATTAACCGAATAAGAGGTGTTTCCTTTCACGTAATATATGCAGATCTAAGATGAAGTAAATATCAAACAAAAGTAACGAAAATAATAGCCAAACACGGCAACCATTAGATTCACAGCCAAAGAACAAAGAAAAACAGAGCGTAAACGAAACAAATTACCGGCCGGGTCAAGAAATCCGGATCTGGAAATGGATCTTTGGCGGTGAGAGATCGCCGTATGGAAGATTTGTTTTCCGGTGGGAGAAAATAAAAAGAGAGAAAGTGTGGCTTTGAGAGGTTTGCTGGGTTTCTTTTTTGTGGGGGTCGGCGGTGACTGTGAGGGTGGAGTTGATGACAGTCAAAAGATTTATACTATTTCTTTTTACGTTTCTTCTTTTCTTGGTTTTCAACAATTAGTAGGGTCTTTCTTTTTGACCGTTCAAACACGGGGTGGTCCCCACTTTCAGCTTTCTCCCCTTTCAAGTTTTGAATCCAACTGTTCCCCTTTATCTTTTGCACGACACATAATTTTACTGCACTGAAAGCATTTGGCTAAAATATGGAATTATTGTTGCAAAAAAAAATGAAAATGTTCTGTAGAAAAATATTTAGAGAAATTGGATATTTTTATAGTATTTTTTTAAGTTATTTTTTCTTGAATTTAAAATTCGGCGTATGTAGATTTTAAATTTTTATGGTAAAGTCGATCACAAATTTCGGTCTTTGTCGAAGGGACGAAATTGAAAGAAAATGAAAGAAAAAAAATTAAGACTAGGATGAGATTTTTTTTTTATCCGAAGAAAAGTAATTTATTAGAGCCAATCAAAGATATACAAGTAGGCAAGGGGGAAGAGATGGTCTCCGATAAGTCCGGACCATGAGTTCTTTAGTAAATTTGTTGAAACTGATTAGTTAGAAGTTTGTTAATAAAGTAGTTAGTTTGTTATTGTTTTAGTTTAGTATCATTTGTAGCTATATATATGAATGATATGTAAATTAAATGATTCAATGAGAATGGAAATATTTTCAAACCCATTTTAACATGGTATCAGAGCCAGGCTCTAAGCCCATTCTTTCCTTGGCCCGTTTTTTTTCTGGTTGACTGTTTGGCGTTTGTATCGCCGCTTTCCTTAGGGTTTTTCTTTTCATTCTCTGTTTCCTTAGGGTTTCTTTTTGCCATGTTTTCTTTTCGTTTCTAGAACCGCCGTTCCAGATCTGTCGTTCTAGATCCGCCGCTCAACATCCGCCGTTCCTTTTCTTGCCGTTTCTTTTCTTGTCGTTCTAGATCTGTTTTCATGGTTAATCCTCCTGAATCCACCACACCGGCGTCCGATTCTTTGGATTCCGCCACCATCGACTTTAATCACCCCCTTTATTTGCATCCCTCTGACACGCCGGGCTCCTTACTCATTTCTCATCAGCTAACCGGAGTTGACACTTACAATGTTTGGAGTCGATCGATGCGAATCGCTCTCCTCACTAAGAACAAGCTCGCATTCATTGACGGCGATCGTTCTCGTGAGGATTTTCCATCGGCGTTGCGTTCCCAGTGGGACCGTTGCAATGCCCTGGTGCTTTCCTGGTTGCTCAACACCGTCAGCAAGGAGTTGTCTGCCGGTGTCGTCTTTGCGTCCGATGCTGCTCTTGTTTGGAGTGACCTCAAAGAGAGATTTGACAAAGTAGATGGCTCCAGAATCTTTTTCCTCCATCGCCAGATCTCGCTGTTATCCCAAGGTGATTCCTCTGTATCTTCCTTTTTTACACGGTTGAAGTTGTTATGGGATGAATACGCTTCTCTTGTTCCTTTTTCATCATGTAACTGTGAGGCTTCTCAACGCAATCTCAAGCATGTTCATCAACAGCGTCTTTTTCAATTTTTAAATGGATTGAATGATACTTATGCTGCCATTCGTAGTCAGTTGCTTCTTATGCAGCCTTTGCCGACTGTCAATCAGGCCTACTCCATGGTTGTTCAAGAGGAATCGCAACGGCTTCACTTGTCTGGTGTTTCTCCTGTTTCGGACTCCATTGCGATGTTCTCTAATGCTTCTGCTCCATCTGGTTCTCGCCGACGTTTTTCGGGTTCTTGTGATCATTGTGGTGTCAAAGGTCACAAGCGTGATCAGTGTTACAGGCTGATTGGTTTTCCGCCTGAATACAAGTTTGGTCGAAAGCGCACTGCTCTTGCTGTTTCAACTGCGTTGAATGCTGTTTCTGATTCTACCGTGCCTACTGTGAAGGATATCTCTGTTGATTCTGGTCCTCTGGTTTCCCCTGGTGTTTCTGTTCCGCCGGTGGTTCCATCTTTCACTCCTGATCAATATCGTCAGATCCTTGACTTATTGCATCAGCCGTCTGTAAATTTGGCAGGTAGTGTTGGTAAGGTTTCTTGGATCTTGGATTCTGGTGCTTCTGATCATGTGTTATCTGATTTTAGGTTTCTGGTTAATCCTATTGCTTGTTCTCGTAGATTGGTTCATCTTCCAAATGGAAATACTGCTTCGATTACTTTTTCTGGTTCTTTCTTTTTTGATTCTGTTAATTCTCTTTCGAATGTTCTTTATGTGCCAAATTTTCATCATAATCTATTAAGTGTTTCTCGGTTAATCACAGATTTACATTGTGAGGTTATCTTCTTTTCTGATTTTTGCTTATTGCAGGATCTCTCCAATGGACAGATCAAGGGGATTGGTAAGGCTGTTGGAGGCCTCTTTGTTCTTGATTCACTTTTGCGTCCTGGTTTGTCGGTTACCTCCTTATCTTCTTCTATTCCTGTTGTTTGTAATGCTGTTCATTCTCTGAAAAATAACTCTATTTGGCATGCTCGATTGGGGCATCTTCCTGCTAATAAAATGAATCAAATGCCTTTTTTTTCAACTTTGCATGTTGCTACTGATAGTTTTCATAATTGCTCTATTTGTCCTAAGGCTAGACAGACTCGTTTGCCTTTTCCTAGTAGTCCTTCTAGGGCTACTAAACCTTTTGAGTTGATTCATCTTGATTTATGGGGTCTCTATAGGGTTTCAACACATCAGGGTTATCGTTTTTTCCTTACTATTGTTGATGATCATACTCGAATGACCTGGATATACTTGCTTCGTCTTAAATCTGATACTTTTTTACATCTTAAAAATTTTATTAGTTATGTTAGAACACAGTTTTCTTCCAATATTCATGTTATTAGGAGTGACAATGGATCTGAATTCTTTAATTCTGATTGTTCTACATTGTTTCATTCTAATGGCATTCTTCATCAGAGTTCTTGCGTTCATACCCCACAACAAAATGGTGTGGCTGAACGCAAGCATAGGCATATTTTAGAGGTTGCCCGTGCTCTTAAATTTCATTCCAATGTTCCTTTGAAATTCTGGGGTGAATGTGTTCAGACTGCCTGTCACATTATCAATCGCCTTCCCTCTTCAGTTTTATCTTCTAAGTCCCCTTTTGAAGTTTTGTTTCAGAAACCTCCTGATTTTTCCTACTTTAGAGTTTTTGGTTGTTTCTGTTTTGCAACTACTCCTAAATCTGGTGATAAGTTTGCCTCTAGGGCCATACCTTCTGTTTTTCTAGGATATTCTTCTTCCCAAAAAGGTTATGTTTTGTTTAATTTGGCAGACAAGTGTTTCTTTGTTAATAGGGATGTTAAATTTTTTTAACACATCTTTCCCTTTCATTCTCCAATTCCTTCTTCTTCTCCTTTCTTTTCATTTTCTTCTTCTTCTTTTGATGATGTCTTTCTTCCATCTTCTTCTGTTTCTGCTTCTACTCCTACTTCTTCTGCAAGTATTCCAGTTTTTTCTGATACTAATATTTCTGATCCTTCTCCTACTGTTCATACTGATGATGTTCATACTTCTGTTTCTGATGATGTTGTTAATCCTACTTTAACCCCTGTTTCTGGTTCTGATTCTGTTTCTGATCCAGTTGTTTCTGTTCCTACTGTCTTTGCTCCTGAGGAGCCTCCTCATGTCTCTGCTCCTGAGGAGCCTCGTAAATCTTCTCGTGTGTCACGACAACCAGGATGGTTAAAGGATTTTGTTTGTTCCCCTCGATCTTCTATTTCTTTTACCTCTTCTAATTTTTCCTATACTCATTTACCTTATTCTACTCAAATTTTTCTTGCTTCTACTTCTCTTCTTGAGCCCTCTTCCTTTTCTGAGGCTGCTAAGGATCCAGCTTGGGTTCAAGCAATGCGGGATGAAATTCAGGCCCTTCAATCTAATAACACTTGGTCTGTGGTTCCATTACCAGCTGGGAAATCTGCCATTGGGTGTAAGTGGGTGTATCGTATCAAATATCATGCGTCTGGTGAGGTTGAGCGTTACAAAGCTCGTTTGGTGGCTAAGGGATACACTCAGCAGCATGGTATTGATTTCTCAGATACTTTTTCCCCTGTTGCTAAGATGGTGACTGTTAGAAGTACTCTTGCTCTAGCTTCTTCTTTTCACTGGCCCATTTTTCAAATGGATGTTCACAATGCTTTTCTTTAAGGAGACCTTCATGAGGAGGTGTATATGGATATACCTGAGGGTTTTTGCAGCCAGGGGGAGAAGATGGTGTGTCGGCTGCAAAAGTCATTATATGGACTTAAACAAGCTTCAAGGCAATGGAATTTGAAGTTAACAGAAGCATTGTCTCTTGCTGGGTATGTTCAAAGTAAGATGGACTATTCTTTATTCACAAAGAAGCAAGGTGACAAGATTGTGATTTTATTAGTATATGTGGATGACTTGTTGATAACTGGAAATGATGACAAGTTGATCTTGGAATTAAAAGAGTCATTGAATCAGAATTTCAAGATGAAGGATCTTGGTACTTTGAAATTTTTCCTTGGGATTGAAGTATTGAGAACCAAGGAGGGGATTCTTCTAAATCAAAGGAAGTATGCTTTAGAGTTAATTAATGATGTTGGCTTGGGAGGAGCAAAACATGCATTAACTCCTTTGGAACAAAATCAGAAGTTAACATCCATTGAGTTTGATGAACACTTCAAAGGATATCTCAAAGATGAACTTTTATCAGATAAAGTTGCTTTTCAGAGGCTGATTGGGAGACTAATATATCTGACTCATACACGACCAGATATAACATTTGCAGTCCATCACCTTAGCCAATTTATGCAAAATTCTAAGGTCTCTCATATGGAAGCAGCATTACGAGTTGTAAGATACATTAAGAAAGATCCTGGAAAAGGGTTATTTTTCGCAGCAAAAGGAGATTGTGAGATTAAAGCCTTTTGTGATGCAGATTGGGCAGCCTGTCCCATGTCAAGGCGTTCAGTTACAGGCTTCTGTATTAAGTTAGGAGATGCTCTTGTCTCCTGGAAATCGAAGAAACAAAACACCATTGCAAGGTCATCAGAAGAGGCAGAATATAGAAGCATGGCCATGACTGCTTCTGAAATAGTTTGGTTACAAGGGCTTCTTGAAGATCTTGGGATAAAGAAGAAAAAGTCAGCCTTGTTATACTGTGATAATAAGGCAGCGTTGCAAATAGCAGCAAATCCTGTTTATCACGAACGCGCAAAACATATCGAAATTGATTGCCATTTTGTGCGTGAGAAGATACAAGAGGGACTTATAAGAACAGATTTCTTGCCTACAACAGAACAAGTAGCAGATGTCATGACCAAAGGACTGAGTTCGCAGCAACATGATAAAATGATATCCAAGCTTGGAATGAAAAACATTTTCCTTCCTCCAGCTTGAGGGGGAGTGTTGAAACTGATTAGTTAGAAGTTTGTTAATAAAGTAGTTAGTTTGTTATTGTTTTAGTTTAGTATCATTTGTAGCTATATATATGAATGATATGTAAATTAAATGATTCAATGAGAATGGAAATATTTTCAAACCCATTTTAACAAAATTTGGCAAATTCGTCGGCTGTCTGGTTACATGATCTAAGAACGTAGGAAAAAGAACAAGCATAAAAGGTTTCAGCTTTGCGCCTAATGTCCTCTTCGATAGTCGAACAGACTCATTCAGAAAAGGACCCTGAGTGGAGCTTGTTAAAGACAATTTGTCAATATGTTTCGATGATTATATGACCAAAGTTGTTCAATGATGCCAAAGACAAGCCAAGTCTAATGACCATGACTTCAGCCGCTGTCACAAAGGGGGCAAGCAAAGGTTCCAAGACACTTTTGATAATTCTGCCAGAAGAATCACGTGCAATGGCTACCATTGTAACCTTCTACTGGGATGAGATTATTGGTGAGACTTTAACTTTAGTTTTTAATGAAGGTTAATGAGTACTCAATTAACTCAACCGATTTATATCGATAAGTATAACATTTTAAAAATACATTTATTAAATGATTGAAAATAAAGTTTATGTAAATATAGATATTTTGCTCGGTTCGTACTTGTACTAATGCACTAAAAGGTAATATTTTAGTTTAATTTTAAAATTTTAAATTAACTCACGCGATCTACAGATTGCGCTGTTCAAACCTGAATCGTATGTAAAAGCTTTTTAAGCATTTATTCTAAAAATTATCGACAGTTATAACATAAACTTTTAATTCAAAAGGTACAAATGAACAAAATTTAAATATATAAATTTAAATTATGAACATATAGTACAAAAACTAATGAAATAATTTAACAAGTAATTTATCACTCAAAGGAATATCACAAGTGTGTTGAACCCTTTGAAGAGTTCTATTGAAAACTGGTCAATCCCTAGAAGATATGACCATCTGGAAACCTTTTGATTCAAGCTAATCTTTCCTATTATTTGAAAAACCAGGTCATTCAAGGTTTAGGGTAGATTTGAAAATTTTATGGCTTTGGTGGTGGCTTGGCGGTTGGCAACGGCGACAATTATTATAGCTCAAAACTGTAATAATTATATGTTATTATCCACAACTATAATAAACACAACACGACGGTAATTATAATTAAAAATTATTGTCTATGTATAATAAAACTTTCATTTAGCCATCATAATATAAAAGCCTCTAAACCACTAAAAACATATATTTATACTCGGCTACAATAAACACAACACGACCGCAATCACAATTTCTATAAAATCTAAACAATAGCTTCTAGGATGGGAGTGGGTATAGGGGTTAGAGTTTTGTATACTAAATGATATGTTGCATTCTTTTTCCTCTACTTAATATTAATGAGGTATTTTAACGAGTCATGTATCATTGTATATTTTGTATGATTTTCAGCTTTAATCATACAATTTTCCTTTCAAAAAAATTAATTCACCTAATTTACATTTGAAACAACTCAAATAAAAAATTTTAATATTCTAAACCTAAAGTAAGCAAAGCTAAAAAACATTTAGACATAATGATTTGGCTCTCAAAGTCTAAACTTGAAAAAATGACTTTGAAAATCTTAAAACTCGAATTAATCCAATTGATAACCAATATAACCTGCTCAATTGATATATCTATCTTTTATTGCTAAATTTAAAGATTTCTAGCCCCAAACTTTTTCTAATGTTGTCAGTTCAGTCTCCAGCTTTAAACTTTTGTTGTGTTTTTTGGCCACTGAAACTTTTATTTCATCAAATTGACCAAAACGTGATGAAACATTAAATTGACTCCAACTGTTTTATTTTTATTAAAATGTTGACCAATTATTTTGTCCTTCACTTTCACATCAGAAAAAATAAAAATATTAAATTTTATGGAAAATGATACTCATATTATCTTATTTTATATGTGTTTAAATTCTAATACGAAAAGATAATATATTTTATTTAATCAATATATATATATATATATAAAAATTTGATATCAATCAAGGAGGCCTAATAGACAATAATTTCGATATGAACTTGGGAAAGCCCAAACGAATAACAATACTATCCCATGGTACAAAACAGAGGAGATTTTATCGAAATCAAACCATCCAATTCCACAGCGTAAAATTTTAAATCGAATTCGTAATATAATGATATAAAATAATAACTCCTAAATGATTCTCTAGTCCAAATGCATCTCTTTCATTCGAATCTAATAGTTTCATGTGTACCTTCCGACCTATTGACCGAGCATGGGCGGATGTAATGTATAAATTTTAGGTGCAATTGACCCCGGTTGATTTGTTGGGGTATGAAATTTTTAAGAAATTAATATAAATTTTTTCATAGAAATATTAGTGTTGGCCGCACTTAATTTGTTAGATTATGAGGGCAACAATATTTTATTGTAGTTGTATAAGAATGCTAAGTACCTTGTACTCTACTCTAACTCAATTATATGAAAACTTTAGTTCCCCAACTGCAATTAAAGTAAATTTTTATATAAAAAATAATATTGCATTATTATATAGTAGTTTATTCAGGAATATGGAGTATAAGAGCAACAATATTTTATTGTAGTTGTACTTTTTTTGTTCAAAAGGGAACTGATCCAATTAAACTAAAAGGGTCCCGACCCCATGCACATGGAGTGCAGGAAACAGAGAGATAACTTCAGCCAAGAACCAAGAGGCAGTCACGCGGCGGTACACGGTATCCATGTAAAGTCGAACAATATAGAGGGAATACAAATCAATGGAGGCAAATAGCCTACCCAGGACTGGGGCACGCAGGCCCGAAATGAAAAATCAACGTCAATCACGGCAAAGGAGAAAACCACCACAATATGACCTCGGATCAGAGCGGATATAAACGTAATTTATATTCGTTTGGGAGAGCTCCATCCGAAAACATACTCTTAATTTCATAAAACGATTAGGCTTTATCATCAAAACCGTAAGAATACGTAATCTTGTCTCATCTGGCCTATTGTAGTTGTACTTTGAGAACCATGATAATGGACCATTCAATTTGTTTAAAAATAATTGGTTCAGCATGCTAAGTTGCTAACTAAAGCTTTACACTTGTCCAATACCAAGGAAGGTGACAGTTGAAGTTAGGCAGAAGTTTCCTCAACGACCTAAAAAAAGAAAAATCAAAATATTAGGTTAAAATTTCCATATAAATTTATATATTTATAGTCATCGATATTGGATAGAGCTATTATTAAAGAGAGGGATATGTGTCCAATTTTTTTCTAATGGTAATTTTAATATGTTAATTTGAATATTTGTTAAATTAAATTATGTTAATTTTAAAATTTAAATTAAATACTTATTATGTCATTGTTTAGTCTGAAGTTATATGATTTTACTCATCCATTATCTAATTTTGATTCCTTCCGTATTTGTAGTAACATATTCACCCAAATTTCAATCTATTTAAAAATAAATATTGTTTCAATTTTTGTATTAGATATCGACCATTGGAGTTTATTATTTTATTATTTTTATATTTTTAATAAGAATTCATGTCTTTATGGCACGTGTTCTCTCTGTTCTTGTGGCACTTTTTATTTTTTTATTTATTTGCTTCATTTGTCGTTTTAACATGATTTCAACATACCTTAGCACTCGTTTGGTGCTCGTACAGAGATCTTCACGGCGCTAATCTCTGGTTATGATTCTGTCGGTGGTCATAGAAAGATAGATCCCACTTGGTTGGTGGTTGTTTGCCGATGTAATCAAACATGAATATTAGAGCAACTTGCCTAATAGTTTGATTCTCTTACCACTCATTTTCACCCAAAGTGTCATGTTTTGATTAGATACAATAAGATTCATGAGGGCTTATGGATTTTGACGGTATGCTAATCTCTATGGAAATATTTACTTTTTTGCACCTTTAGGTCCTTGTATGAAATTTTGGTAGAGTAATCCCATTATTTTTTTCTTCTGAATACGTTGTATTTATAATATCTTCTATAATTTTTAATACAATCCAGTTACCATTGTAAAAATAATAATAACAATAAATATTGCCCAGCCGTCGGAAGGAGGGGCGGTGGGGAGGCCACCTGATGGTGATGAGTTATCGATAAGGCTGGAAGAAGGGTTATCGAAGGATCCGGTTGCTCAGAAGGAGCCTGTTTCGGGCGGTGATCCGATGCAGGAGATACCGCCAGTGGAGATGTCGCTGGATGCTACCACAAGGGGTCCGACGTTGGAATCTCTGCATGAGAAGTCGATGGGCAACGCTGGAATGAAACCATCATTCCGCGATATGGTTCTGTGGCAGTCGGTTGCACTGACAGACAATACCATCCCGGATTTGGATGTTGAGATGCGGCCGGATGATGTTAGGGTTAGGTTTGTGGAAGGGACGCCGAATATAGATTTCTCGGAGAGACTCCATGGTTTGATCGATGCAAAGATGGCAAAGTCGGTTATTGTCAGATTGCTGGGCCGTTCCATTAGCTATGCGGCACTTCTACAACGGATTAAGAATCTTTGGAACCCTAGTGGTGAAATCTCGTTGATAGATTTGGATAATGACTATTTCCTCGTCCGGTTTGCTAAGGAGGAGGATGTTTCGAAGGTGCTGTCCGGGGGGCCTTGGGTTATCTACGGCTCGTACCTTACAGTGCAGCCATGGAGGCGAACGTTCTCTACTTCGAAGGACCATCCGGATAGGATTGTGGTGTGGGTGCGACTTCCAGGTTTGCCTTATCGGTATTATACTAGAAGCTTGTTTCGATACATTGCCGGCATGTTGGGGGAGGTTATTCAAGTTGACTATAACACCGCGGAAGGGAAACGTGGTCGCTTCGCTCGACTGGCTATTAGTATTGATTTGAATAAGCCTTTAGCATCAAGCATAGTGATTGATGGAGTGAAGCAGCGCATCGAATATGAGGGGCTCCCAGTTATATGCTTCTCTTGCGGGAAGTACGGACACATGTCGGAGGCGTGCAAATCGGCTGGGGTGAATGGAAGCTCGGAGAAAGAAGTTGTGACAGAGATGTCTGTTGAGGAACCTGAGGCCAAGTTTGGACCTTGGATGCAAGTGGTTAATCGACGACAACGTCGAACGGGTCAAAACAGTGGAGGGTCTGGGACTGTGAGCGGGGCAAAGCCGATGGGAAATACTGGTAGTGGCAGATTCCACTTGCTCCGGTTGGACATGGTTGGTAAGGAAGATATGGTAGGGAAGGACGTAGGTGTAGGGGTCCATAATGTGCAAGGGCAGACTGGGTGTGAGGATAACGGTGCGAGCACTTCCAATAGAAGCACTTCGGTGGTAGGCAAGGGCAAAAATGTTGCGGTCGAGATGAATCAAAGTGTGGTTTGGAATGCTGTTGGACGCAAGAAAGGAAAACCATCGAACTCAGCCTTGAAAATTCACGACGGTTTCGCCACTGCAGCGAAGCAAGGCGACAGAAAGGAGCTGAGTGCAGTGGGCATGCCCATGGCGGTGAACAATCAGGGAGGACAGCCCGTAATTGCAAAGAGTAATAGGAATGCACCTGGTTCGAAATTGGTGATGGCTGCACCTAGAAACAACGGGCAGAATGTCGTAGAAACTGCTGTACTGGGTGAGCAGCGGGGTGCACAACAGATTGACAGTGTGGCGTCTACGGAGGTGGTGATCCCAGTTAAAAGCAGTTTGGACGCGTCGAACCATGTTGTAGTCAAGGTGGTGGGTAAAGGAGTCGATGATGGTGGCAAACAAGCTTCGGAGGTTAAGAGTGGGCGGGAAAATAGTGTGGGAGTGAGCTCAAGTGAACGACGGTTATCGAGGGTGAAGAATGTGGCGCGAAAGAGTCCGTATCAGTTACGGAAGACCGTTGTTGTGCAAAAGGAGAATCGGAATCCCAACAAGGAAGCCACTGTTGATGTTGGGGAATGGATCCGAAAGCTATCTAAGGATTTGGTTATGGGCGAACCCTGTAGCACTGCGAACCTTTTGCCTCTTACTGAAAGGGAGAGTGGAGATGCCGAGGGGGTTAAATGGCGGGATAACAACACGTTTGATAGCAATCCGAACATGAGTTAAGTGCTCGGGTCCCTTTTCCTTTCATATTTTTATAATGTTTAAAGCCTTATTTTGGAACGTTCAGGGAGCGCTAGTCCCTGACTTTAACCGTTATCTTAAGCTCATTGTGAGATCTCAGGATCCGGATATCGTTGCCTTATTGGAACCTAGGATTAGTGGAAGGAAAGCAGATGCGTTCATTAAGCGGCATGGTTTTTCCTACTCTTATCGGATCGAAGCTTGCGGCTTTTCTGGAGGTATTTGGTTAATGTGGAAAGATACTGTGCATCTTGATGTTATTGCCGTTTCGAATCAATTTATCCATGCTATTTGTGAGGATAAGCAGTCGGGGAAGTTGTGTTTTTTCACTGTTGTTTATGGTAGTCCTGATAGCCGTTGCCGTAATGCACTTTGGAATCAGTTGCTTGCTCTTAAACCTCCTGACTTGATGGCCTGGGTTCTTGGAGGCGATTTTAACGCTATTCCTCGTGCGATGGATCGTATGGGGGGTTCGTCTAGGCGCGAGGGTGTCTGTCGGAAACTTTGAAGTTTTATTGATTTGGCGGATTTGGCTGATTTAGAATTTCAGGGACCGCGCTTTACTTGGAAGAGAGGTACCCTGCATCAACGCCTGGATCGTTGCTTGGGAAATGAGGCTTGGGGTGACTTGTGGCCTATGTCGAGCGTGTACCACTTAGCTCGGATCGGCTCGGATCATCGCCCAATTCTTCTTGTTGTTGCACCGATGAATGCTGTTAGACCCCCGGCGGCGTTTAAATACCTTGCGGCCTGGCAGGACGATGGGAGATTTGTCGAGATGTTGAGAGAGGTGTGGCAGCCGAATCTCTCCATAACTTCTAACTTGGAGAGGTTCAAGGAGACAGCGAGCTTATGGAATAGGGAGGTCTTCGGGAATATTGTGAGAAGGAAAAACCGTTTGTTGGCTAGAATACAGGGGATTGAGAAGCGTAATGAAGATGCTAGCAATGAATACTTACTTGATCTTGAGCGAAGTCTCAAAGCAGAGTTAAGCACTGTGCTAGCTCAAGAGGAGAGTATCTGGTTTCAACGTTCTCGTGCTCGTTGGATCTGTGATGGTGACCGCAATACGCGGTTTTATCACCAAACTACTAAAGCTCGTCAGAATCGCCGAATGATCAAAATGATTAGATTGAATGATGGCAGTTGGTGTGATGATGGCCAGATCATGCGTCGTGAGGCGGGTGAGTTCTTTAAGGCTCTTTTCTGTTCGTCAGGTTTCGTGGGTACGGATTGTTTGCCTAGGAATTGTTTCGCGCCGTTGTCCGCCATTGAGAAAAATCAGCTTATGTCGCAAGTGACGGAAGAGGAGGTTCGCAACGCAGTGTTCGATATGGCCCCTTTAAAGGCTCCCGGGATAGACGGGATTCATGCAATGTTTTACCAACGTAATTGGGGCATTGTTGGTGAGAGTGTTGTCGCCTTTGTTCGGGATTGTTTTGATAACCAGGGGGTGCCGGCGGAAACTAATCGAACCGTTTTGGTCTTGATTCCTAAGGTTACCTCGCCGGAATATTTTTCTCAGTTTAGGCCGATAAGCCTTTGCTCTGTGCTTTACAAGACTTTGACGAAGGTGATCGTTAACCGTCTCAAGTTTTTACTTCCTAATTTAATTTCCCCTTCTCAAGCGAGCTTTGTTCCGGGAAGGAATATTATGGACAATGTTATATTAGCTCAGGAGGTTATACATTCCATGCGAATAAGGCGAGCTCGGAAAGGTTGGATGGCGCTTATGATAGACCTTGAGAAGGCTTACGACCGGCTGGAGTGGAGTTTTATAGATACCACGTTAAGGGATGTTGGTCTGCCGGCTGATTTCGTGAGTTTGATCATGGGTTGTATCACCTCGGTTACTACTCAAGTTGCTTGGAATGGGGAGTTGTCTGAGAGTTTCAAGCCAACCCGTGGGATTAGACAAGGGGATCCGATATCGCCGTATATTTTTGTCTTGTGCATGGAGCGCCTTTCCCAAGCGATTAATGTTGAGATTGCTAATCGGAGGTGGAAGGAGATAAAGCTAAGCCGTTATGGCCCTGGTATTTCTCACTTGCTCTTTGCCGACGATATTGTTTTGTTTGCTGAGGCGACGGTCGATCAAATGCATGTTATTCGCCGGGTTCTTGATTCTTTTTGTATAGCATCAGGCCATAAGGTTAGCAACTCCAAAACTAATATTTTTTTGTCGAAATCCACGTGTATGGATACTCGAGCTGCTATTGTGCATGGCTTTGGTTTTCATGAAGTCGCTAACCTGGGAAAATACCTTGGCATACCCCTCCTGCATGATCGGGTTACGAAAGCGACGTATAGTCATTTGGTGGAGAAAGTTAGGGGTCATCTCACTTCGAGGCCGGCGAAATCTCTTGCTTTTGCGGGGAGGGTGACACTTGCCAAATCAGTGCTGCAAGCTATCCCTTACTACACCATGCAAGCGACTTGGTTGCCTAAGAGTGTATGTTTGGATTTGGAGAAATTGATTAGAGGCTTTATTTGGGGTAGTTCGTCTGACCATAAGGGCGTAAGTTTGGTTAGATGGGATGAGGTGCAATCGCCAATTGAGTGTGGTGGTCTTGGCATCCGAAACTTGGAATGTGTGAACCAAGCGTTCCTTATGAAGTTGGGGTATCAGGTTCTTACTGAGCATAATAAGCTGTGGGTTCGGGTTGTTCGGGCCAAGTATAAGGTGGATGGGATTCTCCCTACTAGTATTCGGGTGAGTGTTTGTTCTCGGTTATGGTCGGGCATGAGTAGCGTTTGGGACTCTGTTGTTTCAGGTTTGTGTTGGGTTGTGCGAGATGGCTGTCTTGTGGATTTCTGGTACGATGATTGGATGGATTCGCTTGGCCCTCTTTTCCAATACTATCAGCTCAGTGGTAGGCCAGCACCTTGCCCAGTAATTTCTTTTGTGACCGATGGCTATTGGGACATTCAGAGGCTTGTGGAGGTGTTACCGGAGGCTTGTATGCAGCAGGTTATTACGGTTTACCCGCCATCACCGCAATTAGGGCATGATCGCCTTGGTTGGAAGGATGATAAAAGGAATAATTTCACAGTAAGTTCCGCTTACAAGAGCCTTGTGACCAATCCGATGATGCAGAAGGATACTGTGTGGAAGGCAATTTGGGGCCTCCAAGTCCCACAACGTATTCGCGCTTTTGTTTGGCTTGCCTTTAGAGGGAATATGCTGACTAATAATGAACGTATGCGGCGCCATATGACAAATGACCCGAGTTGTTCTTTATGTGGCCATGCGTGTGAAGATGGTCTCCATGTGCTCTGGGATTGTGCGATAACGAAGGGACTATGGCGGCAAATGGTAAACGGTAATGTACACAGTAGTTTCTACACTACTTCTTTGTCTGATTGGATCCAATTGAATCTTGATGGCAATAGTTCATTTGCACGGATCTTGACGCATTGGAACATTTTCTTTGCTATTCTCTGCTGGAAAATTTGGCAAAGGAGAAATAGGCTGATTTTTGATCCCAACGCTGTGGATAAGGAGGATGTGGTGCGAGCTAGTTTAGGTTATATGCATGAGGTGGTTGCCGCGAGCATTACGACAAATCCTACTCTTGGGCGTCGTAATGGCATTAGTGGTGGGGAGGTATCGGATTGGAGGTGTCCCCCGGGGGATTGGTTTAAAATTAATGTTGATGGAGCCGTGAATGTGGCTACTAAAGCGGCTTCGATTGGGGGTGTTTGTCGTTCGGATGTTGGCGAGTTTGTTTTTGGATTCAGTAGAAAGCTGGGTTGTTGTTCGGTTCTATGTGCTGAGCTATGGGCGGTTCTTGAAGGGCTGCGGCATGCCTGGCGTTTTGGATTTCGCTGTGTTGAGATTGAATCGGATAGTAGGGAAGCTGTGTGCTGCGTTTTAGATGGTTCAAGGACCCGAACTGCGAACGCCTTGGTTGTTGTGATTGAGGAATATTTGCAGCGGGACTGGGATGTGGTTATGAAATGTGTGGGGCGTACCTCAAACGCTGTTGCGGATTGGTTCGCCAAAGGGGCTCGGGACCAAGAGTTGGGGGAGTGGTTTTTTGAATCACCACCGCTTGGTGTGCGTGAGCTGCTGGAGAGAGATAGACATAATGGCTAAAGGTGGTGGACCTCTGCTGATCAGTTTGGCTTTCCTTGGCCGTTCGCTGCAGTGATGTTTTTGTTTTCTAATTGCTGTTGTTTTTGGTTGGTCTTAGAATCTCCTTGAGTTTGTCGATGGAGTGGTGTGGACATTTGCCTTTTTGTTGGTTCTTTGGTGTCCTTGTTACTTTAGCCCTACAACGAGCACTCTTTTTCCTCCGTTAGGTGGTAGGGAGGTTTTTTAATGAGACTCGTTGTAGGTGCTCGTTTCCCCTTTTAATCGAAAAAAAAATCAATCCACTCAGGGACGTATTCAAGATTTTATGTTAAGGGGCTAACTTTTATATAAACTATGGTGACACAAGTCAATGCAAAATAATAATCATAATTATAATTTTTCTCCTCGGCTTACCTCAGATGAAATTTAAAGGGTGTAAAATTATAATTTTTTAAGGAGTGCAAAATTAGATATTGACAACAAAATATAAAAAAAAATACTTATACTATAAAATAATTTAAAATTTTTAGGGTGGACGACGGCCACCCAGCACCCCTAGGTCCATCGCTGAATCCACTTAAGTATTGTTTCAATTATAGGAAACAATTAATGGTCTCTCCAGTAGAACCCTGCATTATTGGGGTTGCCAACCCCACACTACTCAACTATACCTACAGGCTACGGATAAAAAGAAAGAGAAGTTGTCAACCAAAGCCTTAATTATCAGCTCATATATGATATAGAATGAATTCAAAATATATAGATCAAATTTTAAGTATTTTTATTCTATTTTTCCAATATAAAAGTCTTAAATAGTTCATGCAATTAATATACATATACATGAAGTCTAATTCACGTGTTTCGAATACAGTCCGCATCATATTCGAACAAATATTTAGCATCAGAATTCAGAACCGATTCAAAAAACCTAATAACCTCCTCTTATGATAAAACCTTCTTAAAAAAACTGAACTTTTTTCCGACAAGGACACGCATTACACGATGAAAAGAACCGTGACCGAGCATAATTGAAAGACAATATATTATAGTCCACAACATGAGCCGTGGAGGTGTGCTAATTGGGTGGACCAGCCATGGAGTTCGGCTCTATCTTCCCAAAAGGTTAGTGGTTTGGCTGATTACACCATCAAAAACCACTTTAGGGCACTGTCCCTTTGCCGGCCATTTGTTATTTTTCTCCTCTTTTGTTTGCCTAAATAATTGTGGGTTCTTCTAAAGGGTGTTTCAGTGGAGGTGCCCCTGAATGGACCGACCTGATTTTTTATACGATAGTTTTTTGTGTATGCTTAACTACAAAATAAATGTTTAAATTATGGATTTTTAGGTAAAATGACAAAAGATGCTCTCAATATTTGCATGTTTTGTCATTTGCCTCTTTTTTTTTGTCTAAATATGCTTCCAATGTTTGTTTATTTTATCATTTGCCCTCTATTTTTTTTTTGGGTCCAAATATGCCTCCCGACGTTTCATTCGTAGCTCAAATATGCCCCCCCCAACGTTTTAATTTGGTCCAAATATACCCCCGTTAGATGAAAATTACCAGTCAACTGACGTTCAACGGTTGATGCTAACTGGACTTGTCACGTATTAAGATCTACTGATGCCACGTCAAAAAAATTTATAAGTCGTTGACTGTCAGTTGATTGACAGTTTACATCCAACAAGGGTATATTTGGACTATGAATGAAACGTTGGGGGCATATTTGGACCAAAAGAAAGAATAGGGGGCCAAAGGACAAAACAAGCAAACATTGAGAGCATATTTGGACCACAAAAAAGAATAGGAAGCCAAATGACAAAACATGCAAAAGTTGGGGGCATCTTTTGTCATTTTACTTTTTTTATAATAGGTGCTTAAAGTTTCATTTTTGGCTGAAATAAGAGTTTAAAGTTTCATTTTTGGCTAAATAGATGTCTTGATTGACTTTAAAACAAGTCAAAAATAAAATTTTAGACACATATTTTAGCCATAAATAAAACTCCAGACACATATTTTAACTAAAAAATATTTTAAACACATATTGCATAAAAAAAATATAATTTGAACATCTATTTTGTAATTAAGCATTTTGTGTATTGCAAAATGTAAATTATTGGAAACCTAACTCGGGGATAAGACTTTGCAAGGGTCCATAGTGCCTCAGGCCACTCCAGACCAATTAGATTCCTAAGACTAAGAGATTATATATTCCATTGGTAATGACACCTTTCATTTGAATTTTGTACTACTATATATTATTTTTAATTGAAATTTGAACTGTTGATTGATAAAAATATATTTTTTGGATGACCAATTTGACATATTTTAAGCCTTTTTTTATAAATAGAATAGAGTTAAAATATAATTCAATGCAAGGAGATTACTTTAATTTGTGTCAACTCAGATGATGGTTTTGTTAAAGAATATTCAACATCGTATTAAATTCAAATGTGTAGCAGGCAGCTATGGTCCATGGGTTCAATATTAAAAATTATTGTTTTTTTACAAGTTGTTTATTATAAAAACAAATAAATTAATAAAATGGGTGCCCATTGTTTTATATAATTTTTACATTTTGGATATATTTAAAAAATTGAATTTAAATAAAATATTTTTAATTAACACATATTATATTGTAATCATTTTTAAACCTTTAAAAATATTTTTAATTTAAAATAAATCTAAATTGAGTTCTATGTAGGGATTGCGAAACCGATGACGAGCAGTTCCACAAATTTCATATTGATATGTTCCGAATAACAATTTTTAAAGGATAATATTTTATACACCGACGAAATGGTCTAATTTTTAAGATTTAGAGCGGTGGCAGAATATGTAAGGGATCTCCCTAAAATTTTGATAAATTAAAATTTGACCTTTATAATTTTAGAATTTCGCTTGTAAAAACAATCACTAGAGTGCATCAAATAATTAGTATTTCTTTTAAATTTTACTTTAATTACAGTACAGTAGAGGAACTTCATAATGAGAAGGCTTAATATCTAAATAGGTGCTCAAACTATGCTTGTGAATTACTTTTGGTGCCTAAACTATTTTTAGCTCTAAATAAGTGTTTAAAATTTCAATTTTGGTCATTTTAAGTGCCAAACCGTTAATAAAAAACCGTTAGCTAATTAAATTGTGACAAGTGGCATGTTTTAAATTTTTAAATAAAATTTAAAATTCATTTTTCTAAAAAATTAATAGTTTTAAATCTTTACAAAATTGTCCCAAATCTCTAACCTAAAACCCCAAATCCCCAAATTATCGTCGTTGTCGCCGTTTACTACCTCACTGGAGGCCACCACTACTGCCGCCGGACCACCATGACCGTTTTTTCCAACCACCCATCGCCGATAATCAACGATAGGTGTGCCGACGACTTCTTTTCGCGATTTTAACTTTTTTTGACGTTAGGAAGCTGATCGACACACCTATCGCCGTTTATCGGCGATGGGTGGTTGGAGAAACGATCTTGGTAGTTCGTCGGCGAATATGGGGCGGCAGCGGGTTCGGCCGGGGAAGTTAGGGATTTCGAATTTGAGGCTATTTTTTTAGTTTTGGGAAATTTAGGGGTTTTTTATAAATAAAATAAAAAATAAAAAAAAATATTTTTTTAATAAAAATAACGGTAGTTAACGGTTAGGCACCTAAAATGACCAAAATTGAAATATTAGGCACCTATTTAGAGCTAAAAATAGTTTAGACACCAAAATGATCTATAAGCATAATTTGGACACCTATTTAGCTATTAAGCCTATAATGCAAAAGCTTCAATATTCCAGAGTTATCCGGACTGTCCGAGAAACAAATGGGGCCCGGTGTGTGTTTTATTGACGTGGCAGTCTGGATGCCGTTTGGACCGCGTCTTCAGATATTCTCGCATCTTAAAAAGGGACATGTGGCTGGGTCGGTGATCTAACGAACACACGCTAACGCTGCTTTGCGGCCAGCAAATGTGAACACGCTCCAACGAAATGAGGCGTTTAAAATATTACTTTACTCGTCCGCCTAACAACTTTACCTCCCAAATTTACACATAAGGAAATCAATAATGCCATACAAATCCTCTTTAACTTTTGCAAAATAAAAATAAAAATTAAAGGCTTAAAGGTGTACCAACTAGGAAGCCTTTGAACTTTGAAAAAAAAACTTTAAATTTTTTTTACACCCAGTTAAGTCTTTTAACTAATTAATTAAAATTTTTAAAGAATTTTTAAGTGGAATAACTTTTTTTTTGAAAAAATAAAGTGAAAACACTGTGATACGGCGCACTGCAACAATAGATCTAAAGAAATTGCTAAGATTTAATGGTTAGAAAATCTAATTTATTAAATTTCTTGATTCAATGGCTTAATTAGTTGCGTAAGAAGTTTAGAGGCTTATTGATGTATTTTTTCAAAAACTTGAGGGTTTCTTAGACAATTAAGGCAAAATTAAAATTTAAGGAGCAACGATGGAATGTACGCGAAGGATGAACCGGTCATTTTCCAACGAAGCAGCACCTTCGGCAAAAATACTTGAAAAATGAAATAAATGAATAAATAAATAAAAGTCGAAAAGAGTGACGCGTGGACGACGTAAAAACTACTGAAGCTCTCGGCAAAATTGGCCATATAGGCCATTTTTTATTATTATTTTTTATTTTAGGTCACTTGTGGGATTATTTGGTAAATAGGCTAAGATTTACAGTGTAGAGTAGACCTTGTCACCTACAACTGGCGTTGTCGGAAGCTCGCCACCTCCACATGCGATGTGGTACCAAAATGCCAAGCTAGGCAAGCCAAATCTCTTACATCTCGCCATCCCAAACAGCGAAGTCTCATCTCGCCATATCCATATGACGAGCCATTGTAGATTTTGGCCTACTTTATCAAATAATCTCACAAGTATCTTATATTCCAAAATAATAATAAAAAATAGCCTATATGGCCAATTTTGCTTAAAGCTCTCACGTATCCGTCAACGTTAAGCTAAACCTTGAAATATTTAACGTTTACGGTTATATAATAGGGTTCTTTTCATGTAGGAGAAATTATTAGATGAAATCGCTTCATCACGTCATTCATAATTCTAACTAATAAAGTCAATTCAGTTCAAAATAATTACTCAATAACTATTTACTCTTTATTAGCATGTATGAAAGAGATGAAGATCTACCTTAAAAAATAAGATGAATGAACCTTATTAGTTAGAACCACAAATGAAGTGGTGAGCTGAGCTCATCTAATATTTTTTCTCGAGTAGAGTTGTGGGGTTTTTATTTTTTATTTTGTTTGACAGAGTCGATAATTTTTTTTATTTTATGAAATAGAGATGTTTGAAGAAATTTTAGAAGTCGCTTATACTTTATAGTGATTTTAGGTTAAATTCTTTCGACGAACGTCTACTTTATGCATGTATAGAAGGTAAGTCGTCTTTTCTTCATAACTTCAATCAAATAAAAATTTTCTCTCAAAGTCATTTATACTTTTCAACATGTTCAACTCTTATTGTTCAAATATCTCTAGATCGTAAAATAATTTTAAAGTATTACTATTTCATTAAATAAAAAATTTAAAATCAACATCTCAGCAAAAAAAAATGTTATATGGTAAAACACACAAATATTACACCAATAAATTCTATTTCGGTTACAATATTAAAATATGCAAATAACTAATGATGTTTAGGTTAAATGGCAACATTGACATATTTCGGGATTTTTTATTATTAATCTAATTTATATGTTACCATGATTATTTTTTATTTGAACGTGTTTTATTTTTATATAAATTAATCTTATAATAAAAGAAATAAAATTTTGGTATTTTCAGTATACTAATTATCAAACTAGCTGAAGGGGACACGTTGCTTGGCGTGTGTCAATTGTGATGATCAATTATCAATTTTCCCATCTACATGATCGAAAGGTTGGAGGACTTACACGTGTCAACTAACAGTACTTGGTTACCTCTTCGTCCCCAATTCTGACTTTATAAATACCGATTCAAGCCCACCAAAACCAAAGTTTGATCATTTTTGGAAGGGAAAAAAATTCTAAATCGATTCTTATTTTAGTTTGAAGAAATTCGATTTTGCCAAAGCTATTCCGTGTTTCTATATTTCTGAACAAAAAGAAGAGAAAAGATGGTAGCTGAAGCCGAGGTTGTTTGTCAACAGAGCGTGCCGGTGCTGGACGTTCCGTTTTTTGGTAAAGGAAGTAATATCGAGGAGATCGATCAAATCGTTGCGATTTCGCCGGTGGTTTCTTCGCCTGAGTTCCGACAAGTTCGTGTTGCTGTTGATTCGGTTTCCGCCGATTTATCCACCGTTCAGCTGGTTAGACTTTTCCCCACTTCTTTTATATGTTTGGTAGGAACTTGAATTTTGATGGCTGTTGACTCAGAACTAAGTTTCTTAATAAGGTTGCAGAGGTTGAAGTATAAATATGTTGGATTTTATTTTCTGCGGAATTTTGCTGAAATGATTAAGTATTTTATTTCTATTTATGTATAAGTTTTATAGGAAAAGATGTTCATCGCTTATATTTTGGGATCTAGAGATTTTTATGTTTTAGGGTTTTCATAAAAAAATGTTAAATTTATAAGCTTGGAGATTTTATTTTTTGCATAGTTGATATTTGACAAGGATTTATCTACCAAACTTTTAGTTGTATATAGGGAATTAAAAATGAAATTTGTTTGTGTCTGGCCGACAAAGGTAGATGTTTATCATCCCCTCGAACCCGAGTTCGAGCACCAGTAACGCGTGCTGTGTGCCGTTTTTAAAAGTTGAACAGTTGTTACCCTTGCATCACACCAGCATATTCAAAAAATGAAATTCGTTTAGCTTTTGCCTCTGCTAATTGGAGAGCCTTTAAATTGCCGTTAATTCAGTAATTTTAAGCTTAAAGCCTTTTAAAGCTCATTAATTTCCCCCCTTCCTATTTCAGGATGTGAAATCTCTAGATGAAGTCCCTGATCCAAGTGATATTGAATCTACTGTCCTGCAATTTGTCCCGAGTATCCGTTCGGGTAGCTTTGCCGATATTGGACCGAGGAGATACATGGAAGATGAACATATTAGAATAGATGATCTATCATCACATTTGGGATCCCTTTTCAAGTTTCCTAAACCTAGTGCTTTTTATGGGGTAATTACTGTTCTAGCTGTTGTTGCTGCTCCCTTGATTCGAAGCTGTTGTACGATTTATAACTAATTTTGGTTTCGCTCCATATACAGGTGTTTGATGGCCATGGAGGTCCCGAAGCAGCAGCGTATATAAGGAGAAATGCCCTTCGATTATTTTTTGAAGATGTCAATTTTCCCCAGTCATGTGAAGTTGATGATGATTTCTTGGAAGGGGTCGAGAACTCGTTCCGTAAATCATTTCTTCTTGCTGACCTTGCACTCGCGGATGATTGTACTGTGAATAGCTCTTCTGGAACAACAGCACTTACTGCTTTTATATTCGGAAGGTACGTAGCTTCAATTCTTCATGCTTTATAGCCTTGATTGCATTTTTATTCTCTTATCTTGAGTGTTGTTTTTGACTTGTCTGTGCTTTAGGCTTCTAATGGTGGCCAATGCGGGTGATTGCCGAGCGGTTCTCTGTAGAAAAGGGGAAGCAGTAGATATGTCTGAGGACCACAGACCTATTTATCCATCAGAACGGAGGAGAGTAGAAGAGCTTGGTGGCTTTATCGATGATGGATATCTTAACGGCGTTCTATCAGTTTCCCGAGCCTTGGGGGACTGGGACATGAAGTTGCCCAAGGGTTCTTCTTCACCACTCATTGCAGAGCCCGAGTTTCGCCAGGTTGTTCTAACAGAGGACGATGAGTTCCTCATCATCGGATGTGATGGGATTTGGGATGTCATGTCTAGTCAACACGCGGTCAGCCTAGTTCGCAAAGGTTTGAGACGGCACGATGACCCTGAGCAGTGTGCTAGAGACCTCGTCATGGAAGCCTTACGACGCAACACATTCGATAACCTCACTGTCATTGTTGTATGCTTCTCTGAACCAGATCACAGGGAGCAACCGTCTCCTCGGCAAAGAAGATTGAGGTGTTGTAGCCTCTCCGCGGAAGCTCTGTGTAGCCTGAGGAGCTTGTTGGATGGCAATTCGAATCGGTGATCGGAAATACGATGCTTAAATAATACTGTTTGTGGCTGCTTCAGTTAGAGCTAGAAAAAGCAGCCAACAGTTTTGGAATATTTATGGTGGATTATGGGCGGATGTACATAGAGAATGGTGGTGTAAAGAAGGTCCGATATATTTCTGTGTGCTTAGTAACTCAAAGTCATATTTGGATTCTTTTACTCATAGAATCCAGGTGGCTGCCCCTTCATTGTGTTCATTCGTGAGATGTATGTACATATATTTTCAAATTTAAATTTAATATCAAATTATTATTATTGTTGGGCCTAAATTGTTAGAGCGTAATGTGTCATTGTTGGACCTAAATTATTTTTTTACGTTTAATTAATTTTATTGAACTTCAAATTCGAACTAAAATAAATTGTGTTTTTTTAAAGTTGAGATGATTAAAATTAATATCTGTTTTGAAATATACTTGAAAATGTATGCTCAGTCACCCTGCTACAATTGCTACTTGCTAGTGCTCGAACCCGTAATTTCTAACAAGAACAATTGTTCTCTTAACTACTGAAGCAAGTTAATTCGTGCAACTAAAATAAATTGTTTGATACACTAAAATGTTTTTGCGATTCTAAAATCAATTTAAATTTAGATTAATCTTCATTATAAGTTATTTTTATCAAAAATAAAAGAATTAAAGTTGATTGTTTGACCTCTAACGCTCGACAATTCCTTCTGTTATATAGTCATCTGCCACCACAATGCCTAACCGGCTCGCGAGATATTTGAGCTCGGCTTGAGTGAGCTCGAC
Source organism: Hibiscus tridactylites (assembly GCA_958450335.1). NCBI lineage: Eukaryota > Viridiplantae > Streptophyta > Magnoliopsida > Malvales > Malvaceae > Hibiscus > Hibiscus tridactylites. The sequence goes on from OY288269.1 coordinate 106,673,515, forward strand.
TCGGGTTTGGGCTCGGTTCGAAACCTTATCAAGCCGAGCTTATCCAGGTTCGGCTCGAAAAGCTCGTGAACAGGTTTGGAATCTACATATGCACTAAAATAAATTATGTGTTTGTATTTTATTTTATTAGTTGGTTGTTGTTTGATTTTGTATTTTCTTTAATTATGTGTTTGTATTATAAAAATATTTATTGATTATTTGGATTAATATAATTTTTGGTACTTTTTCCTTTTTTCGGTCACTGAATTTCGTTTTAGTGTTGGTTATGAAAGAGATTTTTAACGAATTTTTTATATAAAAAATTATAGCAAAATTTTTCATTTCGAGCCGAGCCGAGTCTGACGAGCTTCAAGTCCGAACTGAGCCGAATAGTATTGTTTTCGAGCTGAGCTCGAGTCTAAATTTCCGAGTTCGGCAAGCCTCGAGCCCGAACCGAGCCTAATTATATTGTTTCCGAGCCGAGCCTAATTACATTATTTTCGAGCCGAGCCGAGCTTGGCTGGTTATCACCCTAGCCACCACGATCCCATCAAGTGAAAACAAACATAATAATGGACCCCACCCCAAACAAATCAACGCCAATGCGGCACGTGTCCCACGCCCATTTCTCCTCATGTATAAAATCCCATCACCTCCCCGTCATTTTCCTTCGGTTTTAGTTGATTCACTACTCTCCCAAAAAAACAATGGAGATCACAGTGAAGAAGATGGGGAAGATGAATAAAGTAGAAGACCCCTATTACTTCTACGACTGCTACACCGTCAACGTCGAAGGCCACCGCATCCTCACCATCGTCACCTACTGCGACCACACCGCCGCCGAGTGGCTCAAAGAAGCCAAGAAAATCAACAACACAACCTCCCGCCGCAACTCCCTAATCGTCGGCTTCTCCGTCGAGCGCAGGTACGACAAGTTCACCCGTCGCGGCTTCCGTGACACTCCGTACGAGCTTCTCTACCTCTGCACCGGCTCCCAATGCCTCATCTACCACTTGGAGGACCCCGATGGCTACTACATCTCCCGGCCTCACAAGTTCCTCAATCCCTTCTTCGAAGATCCGAAGGTTATCGTAGTTGGGACGGGGATCAAGGCAAAGGCAGCTAGTTTGAAGAGGCATTTCGCGGTGAAGATAAAGAACGCCGTGGATTTGAATGAGTTGGCCGTGAAAGGAATGAAGAGGGACGAGCTTGATCTCGGAAGGTATGATTTAGATAGGCTTGCTAAGGCGGTGCTGGGGAAACGCATGGATGTCGTGAGGCCCGAGGAGAAACTCGAGTGGTTCAAGGAGAGGCGGTCGTATTGGCACGATGATGAGATGACTGAAAGTAAGGTAATGTTTACAACGACTGATGCTTATCTTTTTTACCGAATTGGATCTAAGCTGTTGAGTGATTCCTCTGCTGCTGCTCCGTCCAACAACAACAAGAAGAAGAAGAACAAAAAAGGTAAGAAATAGATGAGATATATTGGCTATGGTTTTCAGTACTAATCCGGCGTTTGCATTGCTTGTTTTGTGTTTGCTTTTTCCTGCTATTTTCTGATGAACAATTTTTCATATGATTTTGTTTCCTCCAACGATCTTTTACGCGATACATGCATGATCGAATGAACAGTAGTTATATTTTCTTTTACTTCAACTGATCTGATCACATAATGAAATGAATGATGTTGTTTTGAAGTTTTCTGTGTTTTGAATTCTATTACCTGTTTGTTTGGTGAGAAAACGCAAAGGAAACCTAGATTTGATCGGAATTTTTTCTTTGATCGATCTCATGGAGGTTTCCCTCAGTTCACAATGTACGTCTTCAAGCTGAATTAAATTTAAGTGCTCTAATTCAATTCGCTTTATGTTAACCAGGCTCCCAAAATGGAAAATATCTAGTATGGAACACATAAATTTTCATTTCTTCCACTATTCCCATCGTTTTCCCACCAACCAAACAGAAGGTCATTTTCTTTTCTGATTTGGACGTATTTCAAGCCGTACATGTTCTGATACGAATCGTCTTCAAGCGGTTTCGCGCTTCTTTTCATTCAGGGAGAATCCGTTGCATTTGCACACTGCATGTTGTTGGTACGTGGTAACAAAAAGAAAAATGGTGGGTCCTACTGTGGTTTGGCCACGCGTCATCAGGAGATAGTTTTGGGCCTTAGAAGTGAACGGGCTGGGGCTCACTTTACACTTCCATTCTCATTTTTTCATGGTTCTACTAAAAAAATGAAATTTGGAATCTCAAAATGATCCAGATCTCAAAAATATATCTCTATATTAATACTTGGTACATTTTTTATAATTGAATTTAAATTTACAAATATATTTGAGAATTAAACTTGATTACTCTTAATTTGATTATTAAAAACTAAAAATCAATATCACTTCATTTAATAGGTAATTAAAAAGCTCACGTGTACACATGGTTTGCTGATCTAAATCAACCCTTGTTGTCTGATTGAACTATTTGTAATTCAAACCAGTCAGTCAAAACTACCATTCCCTGTATAAAAAAACCAACAGCTAAATCTTCTGGTAAACTTAACAAATTTCTACTACTCTTCCACTGTTTTTTAACCAATGACAATAATCTGAAACCCTTCTTCCCTGAAGCTTTATTAACATCAATCGTGTCTTCGTTGCGAAAGCGAAAGAATCTGATCCAAAAGCCTTGAACTCTCCATGGCCCTGGTTGTTTACTGGTATGATTTCATCTGTTTCGGCATTGTGGCAGCTGCTTTCGTTGGGTCCTTATGGGTACTGTGGAGGAAAGAAGGTGCATCTAGATGCGACGACGAAAGTGCATACGAGAGTTTGTTGGCGGCTCGACCGGATGCCGATGGGTTCGTACGTGCTACACCGAGGGCTCACGTCGGGTCGAACCAGTTGTGGACTAGTTGTTGGATAAGGGTGCACCCTGTATGGCTAGTGGTCACTCGTTTTGTTTCGTTTGCGGTTATGGCTGGATTTTTGTCGTGGGATATAGTCGAATGGGACGCTTCCATCTTCGTTTACTACACCGAGTAAGTTTCTGTTTCTCCATACAGCAATTAATCTTACTTGTCTGTGAAGGAACACTGATTACTAAACTCCATTTCTGCTCATATTTTAACCTTTTCCCCCCAAGCCCCAAGCTCTTTCCTTTCCTTCCCTTGACTCGACTAATATCGAATTCGAATGATGAAAGCTTAGATCACAAGTTCCTTGTTCATCAAGAAAGTTGAACATTGTTTTAGGAAACCAGTATTCTCTTATAATCTAATCTGGTGAAACAACAAATCTGCAGGTGGACATTTACACTGGTTATGGTCTATTTTGCGGTATGTAAAACACAACTTAAATCCCATTTTCTCCCATTTTCTTTCTTTCATGAGCTTCACCATAACATACATACCTTTTCTTTGTCAAGCTGGGGACTGCCATATCTGTTTATGGATGTTGGGTTTGCTTAAGTACACCTCTTCCTGAAAATAGTTCAAGGGACCAATCTGTCAAAAGTGAAGTGGAAGAGGGTAGAATTGCAAATTCTGTAACTTATCATGAAAAAAATGTTTGGGGTAAAATCAAGTTGCAGAGTCACTATGCTCAAGAGGAGTTTCAGAAAAGGGCAGGATTTTGGGGTTATCTTCTGCAAACTATATATCAGGTAGTATGAGCTAATGTACTCACAAGTGACAAACTGGTTATTTACTTTCGAATCGTTGCAGACTTGCGGCGGAGCTGTTATCCTGACAGACATCGTATTCTGGTTGGTTATTGTCCCGTTTTTATCGAACTCGCACCTCGGCCTGAACATGGTAAGGTTTTAACTTCTTCTAAACTATCAATGCCATTCACTATAGCATTCAGTGATTTCTGTTCATTTTTCCTTGACAGTTAATGGGTTGCATGCACACTGTGAATGCTGTGCTTCTCATACTGGATACCCTTCTCAATAGTCTGGTAAATTACTATCATTTACTGCTTCTACAGACTGTAAAACCACAGGCTCTAGTGTTAATTTAATCTCCTCTTTGTTTCAGCCATTCCCTTGGTTCCGGATTGCATATTTTGTTCAGTGGAGCTGCCTGTATGTTGTTTTCCAGTGGGTTCTTCATGCCTGCGGATTTACATGGTGGCCATATCCTTTCTTGGAGCTTAATACGCCATGGGCTCCTTTATGGTACGTGGTTTGATCGATACAATGCATTTCCACTCGATTTTGAATCGAATTGACAAACATATGAAGGAAATCGCATTCGTTGTACAGGTACTTCGCCGTTGCCGTGCTTCACATCCCCTGCTATGGAGTATATGCACTGATTGTGAAAGCAAAGAATTCGATTCTCCCTAGATTGTTCCCTCATGATTTTGTGAGATCATACTAAGTTTCCTTCCTTTCTAATCCCACTGCTTTTGAATGTGGCGAATTTGTTCCGAACGTGTGCTTTGTTTACATGAAGATGGGGACATTCCTCATATCCATTCCCTCTACAGATTGTTGTTTTCGGGTCTTTACCATTAGTGTCTTTAGATGAAAGATTAATGAAAACAGAGCTTCCAATGCCTACTAGCAACAAAGAATACAGATGGGGCATAAACAACCAACTTCAACTTCATTTTTACAAACATCACTGGACGTAAAACAATCCGGGCATATGAAGTACTAAACTATATCGATCCGACTCTATAATTCTCGTTTATGAAGGTAAGTACAAGTAAAAGGATGGAAGATAAAAGGGTTTAGGAAATGGGGAAGATAAGAGGCATCATCTCACACCAACTGTAATAGCCTAACATCAATTGTATATCCTATGGTGCACAAAGACTGTTCAATCTTATCAAGAGAATCCTATCGAAGCTTATTGAACTATGGCATAAGAGATAAGGCAGCATAAAACAATATGCTGTATCTAAAGCTTATGATTCTGATGTGTGATTAAAGCCTTAACCTATACATTTCATTTGAAGGTAATAAACAGATGAAGCTAACAATGGTGATAGAAAACCAAATATGCAAGAAACAACCAACTTCTTTTTTACAAACATTACCGGCCACCGCCTTTAGCATGTATGTGAAGGACGTAAAAAAATCAATGCAGGCATACGAGGTACTAAACTATATCCATCCTAGTCTATAATGCTCGTTTATGAAGGTAAGTATAAGTAAAAAGATGGAAGATAAAAGGAACCATAAGCTTTAGGAAAAGGGGAAAATAGGAGGCATCAACTCACAACAACTGTAATAGCATACCATCAATTGTATATCCTATGGTGCACAAGACTGTTGGAGCTTACCAAGAGAATCCGATCGAAGCTTATTAAACTTTGGCATAAGAGATAAGGCAGCATAAAACAATATACTGTACCTAATGCTTATGATTCCGATGTGTGATTAAAGCCTTAACATATACATTTCATTTGAAGGTAATAACATTACATACGTCGGATGAAACTCGACAGATGAAGCTAACAATGGTGATAAAAAACCAAATATGCAACACACGGAACACCGACTCCATCCATTTTAACAGCCCAGCTTGGTTGTCTCTAACACTCACCATCATAAAACAAACAATGACATTAGGAAGGACAACTCAGCTAAAGCCCCAAGTGATATGCAAAACTAACTAAACATTTTCCTACCTCATTTTAATCAGACAAAAGCTCATGTCTTTTTAAGACTCACCATACTTCAAATGCTGCATATCACCAGATAACAGAATAAAAAACAAATATAAAGCATTGAAAATTACTAATCAAACAGCTGGATTGGTAATCAAAACTCCAAATATCATATTCAAACATAAAACACAATTCTTTCGATTAAACAAAGACCGCACATTTCTGAAAATTAAATCCTAATCCCAATATTGAAAATGACTAAAGATCCATCTTTTACCGCGAGCTGAACCAAAGTTCGAACCCCACTCAATCCCCACCAGCCTTCTGGTAAACGTAAGTGAGTCCACACTTACCGCAGTAGTGCCTATCGAAATGGTTAGCCATGAAAGTCCCGGCACCACACTCGGCATTAGGGCACTCTTTCCTCAGCCTCTGAACTTTCCCGGACTCGTCCACCTTGTAGAACTGGAGAACGGCGAGCTTGACCTTCTTCTTCTTGTGCTTGATCTTCTTGGGCTTGGTGTAGGTCTTCTTCTTCCTCTTCTTGGCGCCACCCCTCAGACGGAGGACGAGGTGGAGGGTGGACTCCTTCTGGATGTTGTAGTCGGCTAAGGTGCGGCCATCTTCGAGCTGCTTGCCGGCGAAGATGAGGCGTTGCTGGTCGGGTGGGATGCCTTCTTTGTCCTGAATCTTGGCCTTGACATTGTCGATGGTGTCGGAAGACTCAACCTCTAGGGTTATGGTCTTCCCCGTCAGGGTTTTGACGAAGATTTGCATCTTTTGGTGCTCGATGGCAGAGGAACTGGGGGTTCGGCTTCTTAGGTTCCGAAAACGAGAAATGGGAGTTGGGTTTTCATATATGACGGTAAAATTAGGGTTTTCTTGGAAACAAAATTACGTAATTGCCCATGCTTTTTTGGGTTTTAGTTTTCTTGAGGATTTTTACCCTTTGGTGTAGACCCGGTAAACTTGACCCGAGAATCGAATTGATTTATTCGAACTGAGACTCAAAATTGACCCGAATACGATGATATGAATTTGATCTGAAATAAATCGAACCAAATTAAAATCGAATTGAATTTCAATTAAACCGAAAATGGACTCGAATTGAAGGTGACCTAAAATAAAAATATATATTAAAATAAATAAATAAAAGAATATGTAAATTGTTGCACAACTCACCAAAAAGTTATATATATATATATATATATATATATATATTATATAAAATTATATATAGGGTGAAAAAACCTAACTCGGCTTGAAAACTCGACTAAAATCGATTGATTTTCTATTAGCTAATATTAGCCCGTCCGAAATTAATCGACCCGACGTCCTGACCTGATACCCGAATTAAAATCACCATAATCAAATTAAAACTGAATCGACCAGAACTAAATATAATCAGACCAAAAATGACCCGAACTATATGACCCGTTTGCCCCTCTAAAATTTGGTGAGTGATAAATGCGTCATTTAACATGCGACGTGGCCTTTATAAGAAAGCCCAATAGAGCTTAATACAGTTTGATACAATTGACATTAATTATCTCACCATAAACTAACCGAAGCTTAATTTGATTAATATAATTATTAGTGTTATATTAGGAAGAAAAAAAAAATAAAAGTATTTAAGCCAACAAGTATTAGGTGCAATAACAAAATATATTGTTTTCTCAAGAAAATAATTCAACTTCAAATTTTTAAAAAATATTATTAGGAGGGAGAATTGTTAATCTCAAACATAAACTAATAAAATTGACATGTAATATATAAAAAATTAATTAAATAATAATATCTTTATAAATAAATTATCAACTAAATTTTAGTTCTATTGATATGATCGTGAAGTTGTATATTTATTTATTTATTTATTATAGGTTTAAGTACAAAGACAAGTGTTTAAAGCATCTTATTTTCTATTTAGATATTTAACTTACTTTTAGATAAAACAGATGTCTGAAATTTTAATTTTTGTCCAAATAAGTAGTTTTTTTTTGTGAATTTAGGTTTTTGTGATTAGTGTCAATTAATTTTTAGTGTTAGATTTTTCAAGTTAAACTCTTTTTTTCAATAAAAATAAAAATTTTAGATTTATTTTATTTAAATTACTCGAATAGAGTCCTGTCTTTTTTATTTTTTATTGTTCTATTTATTTATTTATAAAATATTGTGTTCCTCCTCGTTCCCGGAACAAAGATAATAAAGGTGTATGTATATGGTCTAAAGCCCTAAGGAGAATACAAAACGAATCATCCATTAATATTCCTCTCCCAAACAATTTTAATATCGCCGTCCGTCGTTCTCCTCCGGCCGGTAATCCTTGCGCCGCCAGCTGCCTTCCAAATCTCATGTAATCAACTAATTTTCCTCAATCTGATCTAATCATATTTTTGCTTATAATTCTGAATTTGTTCTTTCTCTGCAAAAATAAACCCTAGATTTTCTTTTTACTGAATTTTTCTGGGTTATTTCTTTCAGCTGCATCAATTTTCAATCGATCGGTAGAGCGATCAGGGTCTCCGAGAGTTTTAGCAAGAAACGATAATGGACGACAGCTGTGCGGTTTGTGCTGACAATTTGGAATGGGTTGCCTACGGCGCTTGTGGTCACCGGGACGTCTGCTCCACGTGCGTCTCTCGTCTCCGCTTCATCTGCAACGATCGCCGCTGCTGCATCTGCAAAACTGAATCCAACGTCGTCTTCGTCACTAAGGTTATGGCTTTCCCTCTTTTTTATTATTGTTCCCAATCTCAATTTTGGACTAGCTTTCTAGGGTTTCTCTGATTTAGTAATTAGGCAAGTTTTTGGAATCTCTATTAGCGGATGATAAATTGATAATCACTAAGCCAAGCTCGAGTTCTTCTGTTAAACTTTTTCTATAAAATGTATCCTCAAGTTCGAATATTTATTTGAGTTCTCATTCTGTTCCAGGCTTTAGGGGATTATACGAGGATGATAAATGACTTCTCTGTATTGCCATCTGATGTAAAAGAAGGGCGGGTGGGTTCCTATTGGTACCAGGAGGATACGCAAGCCTTTTTCGATGATGTTGATCACTACAGGATGATTAAGGCAATGTGCAGGCTTTCATGCGGTGTATGTGACAAGATGGAAGAGCAGTCCACTGATGGGGCGAAGCGACGGAAGTTTAGGAATATTGAACAGCTGAAAGGTCATTTGTTTCATCAGCATAGATTGGTTATGTGCAGCCTGTGTTTGGAAGGTCGGAAGGTAAGGTTAATATGTTACTGTTTTAATGAAATGCGACTATGGTGTAGTTACTGTTCTTCTATTAAAAAAACGCTGTGTGTTTATTGATGTAGGTGTTTATTTGTGAACAAAAGCTGTATACTAGAGCACAGTTAAATCAACATATAGAGACTGGTGACTCTGAAGTGGATGGAACTGAGAGTGAGAGGGGTGGCTTCATGGGGCATCCAATGTGTGAATTCTGCAAGAGTCCTTTTTATGGGGATAATGAATTATACTCGCACATGTCTACAGAGCACCATACATGTCATATATGCCAAAGGTACTGAGTCTATTTCTAGTATAAATTTTTGAATTTGAGAAGTTAACTTCTTCTTTTTTGCATGGTTCAATTTTTATTGTTCAATGCAGGCAGCATCCAGGACAATATGAATATTACAAGAACTATGATGACCTTGAGGCAAGATGACTTATAAGTTCTTTTTATTTTCTTTTCATTCGTTCTCTTTTCCTTGTAAAGTTGATTAGAATTTCGAAAATTGTTTGCCACAGATACATTTCCGCCGAGATCATTACCTATGTGAGGATGAGGCTTGCCTTGCCAAAAAGTTCATTGTTTTCCAGTCTGAAGCCGAAATAAAGGTGATGTCTTGGGCATATACACACATTTTCTCCCCATTATTTGACTATGTCCTTAGTAATAGTATAACTATTTTTTTCTTCACTTAAAACCTTCAATGTTTTTCATTCTTACCCTTTCAGAGGCATAATACCATTGAACATGGAGGCCGCATGTCTAGAGCACAACGTAGTGCTGCTTTACAAGTATGTATCATTCGGTTCTAGTCATTCTCTGACATGCATCCATCTGTTGATGAGTTAGTTGTTTTGATAATTAATTGTACTTTTGCTAGATTCCAACAAGTTTTCGGTATCGTCGAACTAATGAGGATAATCGCCGTGGAAGGAGTCGAACATTTCGGCGCGAGGCTTCTGATAATGACTATCAACTTTCAATGGCCATTGAGGCAAGTTTGGGGATGGCAAGTGATCCTCCAGCATCATCGTCTACAGCACAGGCGGTCTCTCATCACAGGGACACAAATGACACTGATCTGCTTGTTCAACCTTTTGAATCATTATCTACAATGGATGCTGAAACATCTTCAAGATATCTTCAAGCATTGGGGCCAGGTTCTAGGAGTGGACCTTTGCAAGAATCTTCTTTTCCTCCTCTTCCCGTGGCTTCTAGCACCAGTCAACAAAAGTCTAATCATAACTCTGGTTTGCGTAATAACACCATGGCAGCACGTCTACGGCGCCAGAAGAATGGGAATAAAAATGTTTCGAGTTCTGCTCAAGCATGGCCAGCAGCAAGTCGTAGGACTGTTCAAGCATCAAGTAGTTCAAGTCAGGTTAGACCAGCTGCAAGTGTTGGAGCTGTAACATCACTTGCTAATGGCAATGGTAACAGGGTTGCACAGTTGGGTTATGCCAGCTCAACTCATGCACAGGCTCCTGCTCAGGCTCCGCCCCTGGCTCGACCCACAACAGCAGATATATTATTGTCAACTGGTTCTCGATCGAGCTCAGGCAACACGAGTAGGATTAGCCACTCTTCTTCTGCTCCAAATCTCCATGACGGTGGATACTCAGAACCATCCGCTTCTGATTTTCCTCCGGTTTCTGCTGCACAAAGGCACAAGCAATCCTCAAGCAACCAGATGCTGAAGAATATGGAAGATGTTCGTTCAGCCAATAAATCTTTAGTGGAAAAGATGCAAGCTGCTCTTGGATATGATGAAGAAAAATATACTGCTTTTAAAGAAATATCTGGACAGTTTCGTCAGGGCTTAATAGGCACTGACAGATATTTAGATTATGTACAACAGCATGGCTTGTCACATCTAGTTCTTGAGCTGGCTCGACTCTGCCCTGATGTTCAGAAGCAGAAAGAGCTAATTGACACCCACAATGCTCGTCTACAAAGCAATGGTCTGAAAGAGAATGGTGGGGCCCAGGGCAGTTTGCGGTTGAAGGAGAAGGATACTACTAAGAAAGGGAAAGGGAAGTCTGTCGATGCTGCAGGCAGTAATTCAAAGGATATTCTGGCAGATAGTATTCTGAGCAGTGTCCGCAAATTGCAGTCAAATTATAAGCCTTCTGAAGAAGAGGCGGAAGTGCTATCAAAGGATGGCTACCGTCCTTCCAAAGGCAAAACAAAGGTGATGGTCGAGGAACAGCAGGTGCAATTAAATTCAAGCAATCAGCCATCAATAAAAATCGGGGTCCAAAACGAGTCCTTACCTGTGAAAGTTGGATCAGGGGATGGAGGTGGTGGTAGCAAGCAGCGAAAGAAAACATCAAAATTTCACCGAGTGCGGCTTGGTGATGGTTCAATGGCATCACTACTGGATCTAAAAAATTCTGAGCCAGACCCTGAACCTGAACAATTAGATAACAGCAGCCAGAACTCAACTGGAGCAGTGCCTGTACGGGGTGTTTGGAAGAAGGGAGCGAAAAAACTCTTTTTATGATAGGCGGAAGGTGGTGTTTCCCTGTTTGGTTCACAATTTTTTGAAAAATGACCTAAAAGTTCTATCAAACGTGATCGAGTTCGAGTTTTGCTATGATGTTCTTGAAAGCTGTCAATAGATGGAGAAGATTCCTATTAATTGCCCGAGTTTTCAAGGAGTTAACAAGAATTTTTTCTACTTATCAGCATGGTAATTATATCAAGCCGGGAATGATCCTGGAGTCTGGACATGTTTGTTACAAAGCTATCATGCATTATTTCAGAGTATAAAAAAAATACAAGGTTGAAGACTTTTGGTTTGTTTTCTGCTAAAGATTCTTTCTTGATTACATGCCTTCGTGTTCTTTCTTGCATCGGCACTTTACAATGTTGTTAGATGTTTACGATAACGAACGATTGTAGAGATATGCTACACCAAATTACTAGGTTGAACTGTTACAACCGAGGTTTTTCTCGCTGCTGTAATACACGACGAGATCTGCCATTCTCTTTGAAAGATTCGGAGACCGAATCCATTAGAGTAGCTGCAATAACATTCCGTTGTCGAGGGCTCGGAACATGTTGGTTAAAGCGTTGTTGAGAAACAAAAAGAGTGCTTTTCCAGTGTTCAGGCCAGAGTGAGATGTGAATAAATTGTCCAACAGACATGTCCCGAGAAATCAGAAACCTATAAATGAAGTTTCCCACTCTGGATTTATATCTTTTCTTCTGATATAGTGAAAACCGAAAACTGAAGAAGGCAAGAACTTACTAAACTAAATTTTGGGTTCGGTTCGATTCGATTTTTCTTCTTCTTTCATGCAATTTGGCAATGCCAAAATATTGATAATCAGAAGCTAAAACAAATGTACCTACCAATCCAATATTGATAGTGTTTCTTGCATTAGGCAAAGTTGAATATAATGAATACTAATGTACATGGCTGTAAACGAACTGAACGTTCAGTGAACCGTTTGGTGGGAAGTTCGTTTATTTATTAAACGAACGAACATGAACTAGATTTTTTGTTCGACTAATTAAATGAACGAACACGAACAAAATGCTTGCTTGTTCATTTATGTTCGTGAATGTTCGGTAATTTGTTCGTTCATTTATGTTCATTTAAATTTATTCGCATATGTGTAGGGGTATTTATTATTCGGTTAAACCGAACTTATCGACCGAACCAAAACAAAATTGGTTAATTTATTAGATAATTTTAGGTTTCGACTAATGATTAAGAGTTTTTTTTTAAATTTTAATTATCGATTAATTCAGTTTAAAATCGGTTAATTAACTGAATTATATATGTTCGTTCATGTTCTTTAGTGTTCATTTATGTTCATTTACCATTTAAACGAACGAACATGAACGAACACGAACAAGCTACATTCCTTAATGAGCGAACACGAACAAGAAATTTTGTGTTCGTGTTCGTTCATTTGTTCAGTTAAAGTTAAACGAACGAACATGAACACACCCTCATTTGTGTTCGTTTGATCATGTTCGTTCGATTGCTCATTTTGAATTTTTTATAAATTGGGCTAACCGCGTTCACAACATAACATAACCCTTCTTTTACAGCCCAATAAATCTTTCATTACACCAAAAAAAACTTAACCTTTGCAACTTCCATCTGTTCCGAGTTTCAGTTCTCAACAATGGCGGACTCGCAGCTGCAACAAAGCCACTGCAACATACGTAGCAGCCAATACCTTGGAGAAATCTCAGCCCTTTGTTTTCTCCACCTTCCCTCTCATCTCTCTTCCTTTCCTTATCTCCTCGCCGGTATAACTTTTCTTCCCTCAAATACCACCTCCATCTAATTTTCTTTTATTTAAAAATGTCTAAGCTTTTCCTCTTTTCAAATCAGGTACTGGTTCTCAAGTTCTTCTTTATGATCTAGAATCAGCAAAGATGATCAAATCTTTTCAAGTCTTTGAAGGCATTCGCGTACATGGACTCATTTGTAGCTTGCCCGATAATACTTTAACTTGTAAAGTTGTTGTTTGCGGTGAAAAGAGAGTAAAGTTATTTAATTTAAGTTTCGAATTGGTGTCCAAGTCAAACACCCAGAGTGAGTTTCACGTGGACTTGAGCTTAATTCATTCTTTGCCGAGATTTGCTCATTGGGTTCTAGATGTTTTGTTCTTAAAGGTAAAGTTTTTTTCTTTTCTCTGTTTTCATTCATTACTTAAAAGTTTGAACTTGCTTCTTATGTTCCATTTTTGTTCCTGTAAACGTTTGTTCTTGTATTGGTTGCTAGGATCATTGTCTTGCTATAGGATGTAGTGACAACTCTGTTCATGTTTGGGATATGTTGAAGTCTAGTTTGGTTCTTCAAGTTCAATCTCCAGGTTTGTTGTATCAGAATTCTGGGAATTTTTATATACCCGATTCACCATTTCATGTTGTTACAGCAAGTTCTTGAGTTTTTATTGATGCTTTTTTTGAAGGAAATAAGATTTATATCCTTTTTGTAATGTTTATCCTTGCACTTTCCTCTTAATTTATATGTAGATAGGTGCCTTTTGTATTCCATGCGATTATGGGGTGACAATCTTGAGGCTCTTCGAATTGCTTCTGGCACGATTTATAACGAGGTGGTTTGTCTCTCCTTGCAATGAATACTTCTCTTTTCTGTAATGCTCTCATATATTTTTGGAATTCCTTTCAGTGATTTAGTAAATAAAAAAAATCCCTTGAATTTCTAAGTTTTTTTGGTTCTTAGTTGAAGTTTATAATTCTTAACCCTTGAACATATAACACAAGTGTGGTCCTTTGTCAATAACTAGTTAAATGATGACAAACATTGCTTGTTTGCACAATGTAATCATTATTTTCATCCTTAAAGGGTTACACTCCGTAGTGGTTAACTTCAGTTCTATCACTGCTAACATTAAGTGATATCTTACTAACCAAATTTGTTTGAGCAGATTATAGTTTGGAAAGCCATTTGTCGACATGATTCACCGAGTTCAACAAGTTCATTGAAAGTTTGCAACAACTTAAGCAGCTCTACTTCCAACTTTGCCGAGTGTTTTGATCAGGAGTATAAAACTGTTCACATATGTAGACTTGTGGGACATGAAGGTTCTATATTTCGCATTGTCTGGTCTTCTAGTGGAACCAAAATTGTTTCTGTCTCAGATGATCGAAGGTGAATAAATTTTTTAACTACATTGTTTCTATCGTTCTACTTTTTTTCTTGGAGTTATGTGATGGATTAATATGGTTTCTTGATTTAACAGTGCTCGTATCTGGACAATTCCTGGTCTGAAAAGTGATCGTGATGACAAAAGGGAGGTTGTTGGCCCTGTGCTTTTTGGCCATAGTGCTCGGATTTGGGACTGCTGTATTTCTGATAATGTAATATTCCTGTAATCCTGTTACACTAGTACCTTTTCTATGAGTATAGTCGCATGTTTGATGTTCTCTACAAATTTCAAAGTGCAGTGTCTGAACTCTGAACTGCATGTGGAATTAATTTGTTTCGTAGCTTGGCTTTTAATATTATGGGTTTCTCTATCAGAAACTGATTTTTATGATTTCTGTTAGTTAATCATTACTGCTGGTGAGGACTGCACATGTCGTGTGTGGGGTCTGGATGGAAAGCAGCTTAGGATGATTAAGGAACATATGTAAGTTGTGATTCCAGATTTTTGTACTTTAGTTTGTTTCTTCCTTCTGAAATCTATGTGATATTTTATATTGTAATTCTGATAATTGTGGGAGGTAATCTTTGTTGAATTAGCCTAATTCTGATCAAACTAGTATTTTATTACAATATAGATATATTACCAGAATATTTTTATTGGTGCAGAGGAAGAGGCATTTGGCGATGTTTATATGATCCAAATTCTTCACTTCTCGTTACTGCTGGGTTTGACTCTGCAATTAAAGTTCACCAGTTGCACACTTCTGTTTGTAAGACATTGGAATTGGAGGGAGATGCTGAATCTGAAGGTATAATTGAGGGAGAACATATAATAACTACTCACATCCCAAATTCAACGGAGCATGCTGGACTCATGGACAGGTACAGTTTTATCAATGGACAACACAATTTCCCATCAGACTGCCTTGGTGGTGCCGCCTAGATTCCATTACAATATTCTTAGCTATAAAGAAACTTACTTTATAAATTAAAAAAAGTTTTGTAATAACTTTCGGATAAGTCATGTATATCAATAAGTAGGTTTTCCTAAGCAGCACCTCTCTTGAGCTCTTGGAGCGATTGACAAATGATATATCAATGCATTTTTAACCAATTACAAGTATCATATGCTTATGGTCAATTTTCATTGTTTGTTTTGTTGTTGCAGCAAAAGTGAATATGTGCGCTCCTTGTATTTTAAATGTGAAGATACCATTTATGTTGCTACAAATAATGGTTATCTGTATCATGCTCTATTATTTGAGACTGAGGATGTCAAATGGACTGAACTGGTCCGTGTCAGTGGAGAGGTTCCAATTGTTTGCATGGATCTGTTGTCAGCAAGCCTTTCTGAAAATCATTGTGGTATAGATGATTGGATTGCTGTTGGAGATGGTAAAGGAAACATGACAGTTGTTGGAGTCACGGGTAATCGTTCCTCACCTCAAGTGCGCTTCACCTTTACTTGGTCAGCCGGAGCAGAGAGGCAACTCTTAGGAACTTACTGGTGTAAGTCACTTGGATGTAGGTAATGACTTTTCTTTATTAATCTGGTGAGAATCGCTTGCCTGATCTGTAAAAACCTATATGCTTGAGTGTGAATTTTAAACATTTATTTATCGTCTAGCTTATTTATAAATGCATTTGCTGGTTTACTAATATGACAATATGATTGGTAAAAAAGTGGAACTCTTATGCCACATTGTCCAATGCAGAATCTGTAATTTTCCTGCTGATAACCTGGCATTGACAGTCGAGAGACATCTTAGGTCTCATGCTTTACGTCGAAGATATAGAGGATTTTGAAATATCATCTTTTCTGTTATCTAGGTATGTCTTCACAACTGATCCCAGAGGAACTTTGAAGCTGTGGAAGCTATATGACCCCTCAATATCTGTTTGTCAGGATTCCGGAAGAATTACCCTTATAGCAGAATTCCCTTCATGTTTTGGAATACGAATTATGTGTTTGGATGCATCATTTGAGGAAGAGGCATGTGTTACCCTTCTTTTTCGCTTATCTTTCTTTTTTTGGTTCATCTCAATGTGCTCTTCCGTGGATTTAAGGTGCAGGTTTTTTTAAAAAAAATGCTTTTTTAGTTTCCACAACGAAGAAGGTGTTAATCTGAAGCCTGGTTTGGTTGAGTTTACTTTGCTTGCAAAAAGGAAAATAAAAGATGTATGGATGTTTGTATAATATTATTTTATTTATGTAATGTAGCTTGTACTTTTGCAGGTGCTGGTCTGTGGAGATCTGCGTGGTAATCTGGTTCTGTTCCCTTTATCAAAGGAGCTGTTGCTGTCCGCATCTGCCACCTTAGGTGTAAAGATATCTCCACTAAGTTATTTCAAAGGAGCTCATGGGATTTCAACCGTGTCCAACATTTCAGTTGCTAGATTAAGCTGCAATCAAATTGAAATCAGAACGGTATGATCTGAAGCCCTAGTAGGTACAAGGAAAATGTTGGAATAATAACTCTTACATTTTCTCTGGTCTTGGTATTTCTAGGAAGTTTTTATCATATAGGTTATAAAAATGAAAAAATCATAATAGATTTAAAATGTTTGTTCTCGCTCGAGGAAAAGGAATAATTTCTGTTATATGAACATTCATTAGCCTTAAGAAAGGGAAAACCGTGAATGATATTAATAGCTTGATGCATCATGCATGTCTGCCTGTGTGCTCATATATTTCTGCACATTCAAGCATTTGTAAGTATGTTAATTATTTTCCGATTGCCTTTCTTTTTTCAGACTGGAGCAGATGGGTGCCTATGTTATTTTGAATATGACAAGGGCCAAGAAAGTTTTGAATTTATAGGAATGAAACAATTGAAAGAATTGAGTTTGATTGAATCTGTCTCTGCCGACTTAAAGTCTGCTGATCTGGCAAACTGCAACTATGCAGCTGGTTTTGCATCAACGGAATTCATAGTATGGAATTTGGTAACTGAGGCAAAGGTATTCTTCCCCCCACCCCACCCCTCCTTCGATAACGGAGGTACAAACCTCTTTAGGTTATTATACCTTGTCTTGCTAAATGTTTTCATTGGCACAGGTTCTGCAAATTCCATGTGGGGGATGGCGCCGTCCTCATTCTTATTACCTTGGTGATGTACCAGAGATAAGGAACTGCTTTGCGTATGTCAAGGTATGTTTACTTCTATTGTTCAAACCTCTGCATCCTTTGAGAAACATCAGAAAATGCAAATTATTACTTCAATTTATGCGATTCACCTGTGTACGACTCATCCTTGTACCAATAAGGCGCTGTTGGCAATCACTCATCATTAAGCACAGCCCTGGAGTTTCATGGACAGTAAAGCATTTTTTGGTCATGTTTCCTTTCTCGAGTTTCCATATCTTCAGCACACAATTTATTTTCAATAATTTTTGCAGGATGAAATTATCTATATTCATAGGCATTGGTTACCGGAAGGTCAGCGGAAAAAATTCCCCCAGAATTTACACTTACAGTTTCACGGGAGAGAGATGCATTCCTTATGCTTTGTCTCTGAAAATTTGCAAGTTAAAGGAAATGAAGAGGAAAATTTAGTTCATAAATCTAGCTGGATTGCAACTGGATGTGAAGATGGAACTGTGAGGTTAACGAGGTATGTTGATAGTCATATGCCCTTTAGAATGTGGTGCAATGCTTCTTCGTTTCGTACACATATTTTGTTTTGTTGGAGAAACTTGGGACGGTTGACCTTAGAGTTTCAGCATTTGCATGTGCACTGCATATGCTAAATGTATTATACTAAAGACACAAATGTGTGTCCCATATGTTCTTCCCTTGTCTTTATCTCGTCAATTCTTGCCCATTAATAGAGCATCTTATAACGTTACGGGTGGTTTAGGTTTACTCCGGAAATGGAGAATTGGTCTGCATCAAAATTGCTCGGGGAGCATGTTGGTGGATCTGCTGTTAGATCATTATGCTTTGTGTCAAAGACACACACAATTCCTTCAGATGTATCCACCATGCCCGATTTGGAGAAGGGGAAAAACGACACTTCAGACGGCAAACAAAATCCATGTTTGCTGGTTTCTGTTGGTGCAAAGCGTGTTCTGACAACTTGGTTACTAAGAAACAGGAGTCTGGATGAGGAAGAAATATACCCAGGACAAAAGCTCAACAGATGTGAAACCGGGCATAATCCAGTAGTCGAGCAGTGTTCAACAATGTCATTTAGGTGGCTCTCCACCAATATGCCGGTTAGAAGTTCCAGCATGGGAGGAAGCGAAAAAAATGCGAGTGCTGCCAATGAAGTTTCTAGCCTCAATAATGATGCGAAGACCGGAACAACTTTTACAGAGAAAGGGGGAACGGAGTCAAAGTCTTGCTTGGGGAATAAGCATGAAGATGATTGGAGATACCTTGCTGTGACAGCTTTTCTTGTTAAATGTGCTAGTTCTAGGTAAGCTCTGATTTTTTTTTTTCGCCTTTTGTTTTCTTTGTTTTATTTATTTATATTTTAAGAGAACAAAACTATTCCCTTTTCTCTCTATTGCAGGTTAACTGTCTGTTTTGTCGTTGTTGCTTGTTCAGATGCCACGTTAACATTACAGGCTCTGGTCTTACCACATAGATTATGGTATTCACAAAACCTCATTGATATTTCAGTCAATGATCATTACTAATTCCATTTTCAATACTTCAGCATGCATCATGAAATTCATTTTATCCTCTTGTAATTTCAGGTTTGATGTTGCTTTATTAGCTTCGATGCCATCTCCGGTTTTAGCATTGCAGCATGCAGTTGTTCCTATGCATACGCCTTCTAAAGGTAGTTTTTTTCCTCAAATTCATGAGTTAGATTAAGGACACAACGTATCCTGGCTACATGGTATTAGAGTTTAACAGATTTATTTCCGGTTTTGTATACCATCCGCTGACTCTTCTCGACAATCTTCAGTAACAGGAAACATCCAGATTAGCAGCCTATACCTTGTGATAAGTGGAGCTACTGATGGCAGTATCGCCTTTTGGGATATAACTGAAAGTGTTGAAACATTTGTGCAGCGAGTTTCTAGTCTTAATATAGAGAAGTTCATTGATTGTCAGAAACGGCCACGTACAGGGAGAGGAAGTCAAGGAGGGCGACAGTGGAGATCTTTGAACAGTAGTATGTCGAAGAGAAGATTTGGTGGTAACTCGGTAACTAAAAATGCTGGAGAAGTGGATAATAGAGACTCCCGTGTTACGAGTTGCACGTCCTCAGAATTAAATGACCTTGAAAAGAGCTCAAAGAACTGTTCTCAAGCTGAGCATAACGCTTCGCTCGAGCCGGAATCAAGCAGAACTGATTCCTTGGCTGAGATATATGAAATACAGCCTATACATATTATGAATAATGTACATCAATCCGGTGTGAATTGTCTCCATCTTTCAGGGGACTTCCGAGATTCTGAGAACTGTTTTCTGCTTAATATTGTCAGCGGGGGTGATGACCAAGCACTTCATTATCTCCGATTGAAGCTGACAAAGCCATCAACTGAGTTAGATGCTAAACTTCTGAACTCAGAAACAATAAGATCAGCCATTCAATCTGAAAGTATTGATGAGGTTGTATGCTATAGCAATCCGAATCAGGCCCGTAATTATCACATCAGAATCTCAAATCAACATAGAATCTCCTCAGCTCATGCTTCTGCTATAAAAGGTCAGATAATGAAAACTATGCTCAGATTCCTTCGAACTCAAGCAACTGCACTTCTTTGTTAATCCTTGTCTCTTGTACTAAAACCAAGTTTTATTTGATGAAAGGCATTTGGACAGACGGGACCTGGGTGTTTTCTACCGGTCTTGATCAGCGTATCCGGTGTTGGCTTGTTGGGGACCATGGCAAACTAACCGAGCATGCTCATCTAGTCATTAGTGTGCCAGAGCCAGAAGCATTAGATGCAAGAGCATGCGGCAGGTCAGTCGAGCATATTTATGTGCAACTTTAGATCGCCGCAATCCTTTTTACTTTTTCCGAAACTTCATTCTTTTAATGGGTGTTTCAGGAACCACTATCAGATTGCTGTTTCTGGGAGAGGGATGCAAATGGTTGAGTTCTTCCTCCCTTAACAATAAAAAAAATGCACCATCAGCAGCATATAGGTACCACCTTGTTCTGCAACTAGCTCCGTCAACCGTTTTCCGAGTGCCGGTTGACTTGCGAATCCAAAGAAGGGTGGCCTAGCTTACCATTTGTGTTGTTTCGGGGCAAAGCGCCCTCGAACACAGCTCATTCAACCCCTCCTTAACCTTGGACTTCAAGTGGTCAAACATCTGACTGGAGAGTTCAACCAAAAGAAGTGGTAAAAGAATTGAAGATGATTGAAATTCAAAGTCCAAAAATTATCATGTTATAACTAATGGGATTCATTTGCTTGGCTAATATTATCTAGTTGTGTCAAAGTCCAAGGTTGCCTTGATGACTCTGTTCTGCTACTTGGCCTAACCTCATCATCAATCGATAAGTTTTAAAAGACGACCTCTTAAAAAGACGCTAAAAACGGATTTACACAAATCTTTATAAAAATCGTAAAGATTTGTATACAATGTACTAAAATTTTATAAAAATCGTGAACTCGGTATATGTACACAAATAATTATTATTTTTTATAATAATTTATGTATGTACACAAATTCTTACCACTATTATAAGAATTTTGATATATATTGTCACAGGGTCAGAGCCTTTGCGCAGGGACATCTCCCCGTGCGGCACTTTAGGGCTCTCACATGCTCGAGGTTAAGCCTTTTTCTTCTTTGACGCTTACTGGTTTTGCCCTCCCATAGGCTCATTAGGGAAGCGAGGGCAGTTCACAACCAGTGTGGTGTCTAATCAGCACGCCCATCTGAGAACTGGACGGTTGTACGGCACGTATTACGCCCTTATTGTTATCTCGCATCCCGTATTAAGCACAACTAAAAAGTATCTCGTGCGGTCTCGCCTGTCACGACGAACGGACCGTGATAATATACACAAATTCTTTTTATTTTTTGTAAGAATTTGTGTACGCGTCTTTTTTAACCTCTTTTCGAGAGGTTTTTTCTTATAATTTCCCTCACCAAGAACTTGGGCAAAACTTGCAAAATTCATTTCCTTTCATTGGATGAGATCGTAAAGACTTGGTAAAACCAAGAATATTCAACTTATTACTTCTCTAAAAATTATTCATTTCACTCATTGTGACATAATAACAAACAGGACAGATGCACATGTGGAATACGCACCCGTGTGAAATACGCACCCATGTGAAATACGCACATGAATACGTTACATGGTTTAAGTTTCCAAGGTCTGTCTCTATTTTAAATAAACTGTAACTTTCATTGCAAATTAGACACTGACCGGCGTTATGTTCTCACCTACCTCACCATATTGTCATTCTGGGAGTCTAAAAAATGTCAGTTTAAAAGATGGTTAAAAATACTAAGCTGAAAAATGTTATCAAAACATGTAATATTTTAGGTTGTTTGCGCGTAACATTTTAAGTTGCAACTGAAAATGCTATCAAAATGTATAACATTTTAGGTTGTGTGGTTTTAACATTTTAGATTGCAATCTAAAATGTTACTTGACTCAATTTAAAATATTATATAATTTGATAGCATTTTAGATTAACCGTTTTTAGGCTGCTACACAGTAGATTTGCCCATCCTTGATAAGGATGGACATTTACCCGACCCGGTCGGGTTCCAACCGACCCTGTCTAATCGGGTCAGATTTTTCAATAAAAAAGTTCAACATTAAAAACATATTTATTCATTTGGTTTTTTTTTTTTTTAATTTTAGATGAGAATGAATTGTAAAAAGCTAATAAAAGAATCAAGAATCTTTCCTTTATAGAATTAATAGTGGAATCTGTTTTAATGAGTTTCCGCATTATATAAAAATACCTTAAGGATACAACATGTTTAGATAGTGACACAAAACACAATAAAGATATGAGTGAAGTCCAAAATATTTTAGAATAATTAAAATATAATTGTCACGATTAATTTACAAATATTGTAAGGGCCAAACTAAAATGTATCATTTTTTTCTTATTATATTCTCGCGATTTTAAAAATAAAAATATAGAAACCAAATAAATTAAACTCTAAATTAAATATAATAAACCATTAATTCATAAATTAAACTCTAAATTAAATATAAGTGAGTGTGAGTGGAACGTCCACAAACTCATACGCCCATTAAAATCCGATTTCATTAAACATATATCACGAGGCAAACTTTATATTAAAATTTTATATATATATATATATATATATATATACTACTTGATCCACCAAACGGTCCAAACCCAAATTAAGTTTTTTTAGCAAATATCAGAATCATGTGGTAATATAAAAATAGTTTCATCACATCACATGTGGTATTAATTAATCAATTCCAAATATAATACCACTTGCTAATTTGTAAACACTTATTATTATTTACTTCCTTTTATTGATTTCTCACCTAACAAATTTTGAACCTCCTTCGATAATTAATGCTTACTTAGGCTCCACCCAGAAATGGTTTTATAACATAATTTTAAGTAAAAAGCGGTGAAAACTAGAGATGTAAAAGTAGATAATCGGATGGGTTTCAGGTCGAGTTCTGTTAGGTTGAGTCAAATAAGATACATGTCATTTCAGGTCGTTTTTTTGTTTTAACTCGAGTCGGGTGCGGGTCAGTTTCAGATCGGGTCAAAATGGTTAATTGACGAGTTAATTCAGGTTCGGTTAGACTTCAGGTCAGGTTCATTTCAGATCGGTTAGTTCAGGTTTTGAATTCGTAACTTTGGGTTCATAATTTAGGGTTTGAGGTTTATAGTTCAGAGTTTAGTGTTTATGGTAAGGTTCAGTTTAAAGACTAAATCAGGTGAAAAACATGATGTACAAATTGTATTTTTATAAAAGTTTATTAACAATAATTATTGGTGGAGTGATCAAGATTATATAGATTATATAGAAGTATAAAAAGATGCAAATATCACTCTTATAGTATAATTATAATTCAAAATATGTGCAATCTAATAATTCTAAATTTAGACCACACGATTAACTCGAGGCACTAAACTTAATTTTGATTTTAATTATTAGTACATATAGTCATATTGAAAAAAATGGAAAAATCATAATTAAAAATTAAGCTAAGATTGGAATTGACTCGCAACATCAAATTCAATCAGAATATTAATTTCGTAAATTTAAATTTTCCTCATCTCACCAACCATGAACAATTGGCACGTGGCGGTTATTTCCCAATCTTTTGGGAGAGTTGGTACAGAATCCCCTACAATTCATTTTCCTAGTTCCTATAGAGTGCCTTTGCCCAGTTGTTGCCACGTCATTTTGTGGGCTGCTACGGCTACCACCGCCATGATCGGCTTATGGCTTGGCTCCTCTCTCTCGGCTGCTGAATTACATTTTCTATTTAAAATATTGCCATTGTAGAACTTTCTTTGCTCGTCTTTGGATGGCTAATGTTAAATTAAACCAATTTAAAATTAATTTCTGGATTTTGACTTAGAATTTACAGCCTCCAGATGCAAAATGTGTTGAAAAATTGACTAATCTTTATACATTTAAAATTTAGTCCTTTATTTTTTTTAAAGTCCTTTTACTTATTTGATATAAAAATTTAAATTCGATTGTTAACCCTAATCGATTGTTCCAAATCGTGTTAAAATTTCAGGTAAACTAAAAAAAAAACTCGTTAAAAACTCCCTTTATCATTAGAGCATGCCGAAAACGACACAAGGTCACTAAAAGGAAAACGAGTGCTTCAAAATATTTCATTTCACGATTACAATAACATGTACACATGCTCAACACAATTGTTCGGGAACAAATAAAAATAAAACAAAGACAATGACAACATGAGCCGTAAATTTTTAAATTAAAAACAGAGAACATAAAAATTTGTTAAAGAAAGAAATCAATTTCAAATATATATATATATATAAAACTACAAGATTTGGAACATGTTTTAACCTGTTTGTTTTAATTAACCCTGTTAATATAAACAAAAAGGATTGAGGCGAGCTAGACCTAGTTGGAAACTTTTACTTTTACTTGAAAAGAAGAAATTGTTTAATGTGTAATGTGTATATAATTCTTACTAATTTTAAAGTGGAAAAATACAGTAATATTTGGTTATAATAATTACATAAAAATCACTTTGTTAAAAGTTACATGTTTTGTTTTTGTTTTTCATTAGGTAAAAGTTATGACGACATTAGTTTGAGAATTTTTAATTTTTCTTTGATTTTTAATTCTATAAATTTTATGTACATTTTACTGATAAAATTGTTCAAATTTAATTTTTTAAATATAATATAATATGTTTTTTTATTGAGATCATTTATTGAATTTTTTTGTTTTATAACATTTTTTCATACTAAAAAAGTATTTGAAAATTTAAAAAGACACATTAACTTATTTAAAAAAAGGGTAAAGTACACAGACGGTCACTAAACTATACCCGAAAAAATAAAATGGTAACCAAACTTTCAAAAATCACAAAATGGCAATTAAACTTTATGTTTTATAACAAAACGGTAACTAGACGTTAAATTCCGTTAAGTTTCTGTTAAAACTTTGGTATAATAACACATTTAGTCCTTCATATTTATACAGTCAATAAATTTAGTCATAATTCGAAATAATTTACTAAATTTAACCCTCGTTATTTATGCATTCTTTCAATTTGGCCCTTAAAGCAAAATTTCAAAGTATGGTAACATGATAAATAATTACAATTAAATTTTATAGGAACTCGAAAACTCGACTCGAATCGAAAAAAATTCAAATAAAGTTTGAGTTGTAAAATATGACGTGTCAACTTGAATAATTCGAATTTTTTTTACTCGACTTGATCGAACGCTCACCTCTATCTTAAGATATGACATGTTAACTCGAATAACTCAAAATATTCGAATATTTTAAATTATTTTTTCTTTTAAATCGAATATTTTTAAAATAGAGCATTTAATGTTTCATATTTAAATCACATTGAATATTTAATAACTACTTTAAATATTCGATTTAATTTAAAAACATTCAATTTAAAAGAAAAAAATTGATTTAAAATATTCGAATAATTAATTAAATTTTTATAGGAACTCGAAAACTCGACTTGACTCGATTTGAATCGAAAAAATTTTAAATAAGGTTTGAGTTGTAAAATATGACGCATCAACTCGAATAACTCGAAATTTTTTTGACTCAACTCGATCGAACGCTCACTTCTATCTTAAGATATGACGCATCAACTCGAATAACTCGAAATATTCGAATATTTTAAATCATTTTTTCTTTTAAATTGAATATTTTTTAAAATAGAATATTTAATATTTTCATATTTAAATCACATCGAATATTTAATAACTTCTTTAAATATTCGATTTAAAAAACAATAGATTTAAAATATTCGAATATTTAATAACTACATTAAATATTTTTCTTTTAAATATTCCAATATTTAATAACTACTTTAAATATTCGAATATTTTAAATTAATTTTTTCTTTTAAATCGAATATTTTTAAATTAAATCAAATATTTAAAGTATTTATTAAATATTCAATGTGATTTAAAAGAAAAAAATGATTTAAAATATTCGAATATTCGAGTTGACGCGTCATATCTTAAGATAGAGGTGAGCGTTCGACCGAGTTGAGTACAAAATTTTCGAGTTATTCGAGTTGAAGCATCAAGTCGAGTCGAGTTTTCGAGTTCCTATAAAAATTTAATTAAATATTCGAATATTTTAAATCAATTTTTTCTTTTCAATCTAATATTTTTAAATTAAATCAAATATTTAAAGTAGTTATTAAATATTCGATGTGATTTAAATATGAAAATATTAAATATTATATTTTAAAAAATATTCGATTAAAAGAAAAAATGATTTAAAATATAAGAATATTTCGAGTTATTCAAGTTGACACGTCATATCTTAAGATAGAGGTGGGCGTTTGATCGAGTCGAGTAAAAAAATTTCGAGTTATTCGAGTTGACGCGTCATATTTTACAACTCAAACTTTATTTGAATTTTTTCGATTCGAGCCAAGTCGAGTCGAGTTTTCGAGTTCCTATAAGAATTTAATTGTAATTATTTATCATGTACCATACTTTGAAATTTTTCTTTAATGACCGATTTGAAAGAATGCTTAAATAAAAAGGGCTAAATTTAGTGAATTGTTTCAAATTAGGACTAAATTAATTGACTGTATAAAGTTAAAGGACTAAATATGTTATTATACTAAAGTTTTAACAGAAACTTAACGGAATTTAACGTCTAGTTACTGTTTTGTTATAAAACATAAAGTTTAATTGTCATTTTGTGATTTTTGAAAGTTTGGTTACCATTTTATTTTTTCAGGTATAGTTTAGTGACCGTCTGTGTACTTTACCCTTAAAAAAATCAACGAAGATTGACCTCTTTTCAAACGAAAACAAACATATATCAACAGCGTGAATACACGTGTATGTTCACCTACGTTTTTAGGACAATTAGTGGAACTGACGATTTGGCACGTTGTAATCAGTTTTGCTGTGGCATTATTGTTTGGTGATTTGACGATTTTGAAAGGATTTTTTTGTCAAAAAACTTAAGAGAATATGGTAAACTACTTCATTGACCACCGAACTTTGGGGTGTATTTATTTTAATCACCGAACTATCGAACTCGTCAATCAGACCACATAACTTTTTAAATTGACCTATTTTGATCACTATCGTTAAAAACTAATGTGGGGTGACGTGAAAATTTGTAAAATTACACATTTAATCTCTATTATTTACCTACTATATCAATTTGGTCCTAATTTTAATTTAATTTAATTAATTTAACCAACCAACCAAATGATGACACGTGTCACCACCTATTTAGACAAATTTACTCTAATAAAATTAAGCAAATGATAATTGTGAGAATCAAACCTACAACCACAAGCACAAAACAGCACCCACTCTACCACTAGGCCAAACCTTTCAATTGTTTCAAATACATTGACGTTTTTCATTTAATGGTTTTCAAATAAAATGCACTCCCAAACACGTTCAGGATATTTTTAACAATTTACCGTCAACTCACAGTTTCAATCACCATTGCTATACGTTCCGAGTATCACCAAGTCAACTTCTATCACCACCACCGACTAGCAACAATCCATTTATCACCACAGCCCCAAAAGCCATCCTTATCCCTTTAACCCATACTTAATTTGAAACCATCAAACAACGTTCATCAATAGTGAGGAAAATAGGGAATATTGTTTCGATTATCCTGGTAGTCGACGATCGGAGTCTTTGGCCGACGATTTCAACGGTGAACTAAAGTCTCACGGTAATAAAAGCGGTATACTTCGACACCTTAAGAGGCCATATATTTTAGCTTCATTTCGAGGCATTCCAATCGTCTCCAGTAAACACAGTCCGAGGGAAAGGAAGAGTGTAGCGAGAGGAGTTCGTTGTTGGCGACGACGAATGAAGCCGCTACCGAACGGCGGTCTGACGGTGGTTCAAACTCGACGGCTACTAGGGTTCGAAGGAAAAAGTTGTTCTCTTTATAAAATAAATTAAAATTGAGACCAAATTGATATAATAGGTAAATAATAGAGATAAAAATGTGTAATTTTACAATTTTTTATTAACTGCCACGTTACCCCTCTGTTAATTTTTTAACGGCGGTGGTTAAAATATGTCAATTTAAAAAGTTGGTTGGCCTGATTGACGAATTTAATAGTTCGATGGTCAAAATAGGTACGCTACTAAAGTTCGGTGGTCACTGGAGTAGTTTATTTTACCCAAAAGAATATTATCTCCGGTAAAGGCAATAATTATGATGCAACCATGAATAATGTTACGGCCACAGCTTGCGTCACCATAATGTCGGCAACAATTTTTTTGACCGACACACCCACGGAAATATTATTGCTCGACTTATTCCGCAAGGTTAGTTTGGTACTTTGATAATTATTTCCTTCAAAATTGTGTTTATAAGGCTGTATATTCTTTTGACATTTGATAAGTAAAAGGACACGAGCCAAAAAAGCTTTGCAAGAAAAATACTTGGAGGTCAAATTACGTTATTTTTCTTTATTTTAGCAAACATTCGTATTGTTAAATATCTCGGTTAATATTTTTATTTTTGACCGAATTAATGTTATAGATTATTATCATTATAAAAATATTTTTTAGAATATTCAGCTTATCATATAAATTTAGGATAAATTTTAAAACTACTTGCATGTAAATTTTGATTTAACGTGTAATGATATATATTTTTGATTGTATATATATACAGTATATAAAAATTTTGACAAATCATTAACACTTTTATTTGATATAATCATCCTTATCTAATTTATTTATCGACTTATTTGAAATAAGGTAATGTAGAAATTCATTATTAGGGCAACACTCAATCCAATCGTTCCATTTACAACGTCAGAATTTGAACATCTGACCTTATTTAAATGATATATCGTCTCGTCCCTCTAGAATTTGAACATCTGACCTTATTCGAACAATTTTTCTTAGGAAATAATACATTTAATTTTATCTTTCACGCTCTTTAATTTTTTGATTTTTTATCTCCATAGATATTCATGGTTCAGAGTGTATTTATACTTTGTAATTCTTCATTTGATTAATGAAATTCAATTAAAGCTATTCGTTGAAAAAAAAGTTTTTTGACAAATCATTGTAAAATTTATCCTCCTTACATTTAAAAAATACATTTTTCAACAAATCTCCAAAAACATTCACATATCTTTAATATCAAAAAATATTTAAAAAATAATGATAATGTTTATATTAGAAAATACGAGTTTAAATCGCTTTGTCTATAAAATGATGCGCATTATCTGATTATTAATAATATGTATGAACAAATATTACTTTATAATCACTTTCAGGCCATTCAAAAAAACTAAATAACCTTAAAAATTTTTAAAAAATATTTTTTCAGCCACCACAAAAAATACTAAATTAATCCTAAACCAAATTTAGCATCTTATAAAATCAAAAAAAAAAAAAGAGCTTCAAATACTCACTATCATGCTTCCATTGAGTTACACTTGTGCATCTGAGATGCCCAAAGGCCAAAGCAGAAAGCGACATCTTCTGTCTATTTCCCAATTTTGTTATGTTAAACCAATTTAATATGGCTTAACTACAAAATAAATACCCAAACTATATATTTTTCTGCAATAGATGCTTAAAGTATTTTTTGACTGAAATAGGTGCTTAAAGTTTTATTTTTGGTTGAAATAGGTGCCCAAGTAGGTGTCTCAATTGACTTTAAAACAAGCTAAAAATAAAATTTTAAGCACATATTTCAGCTAAAAAAAAGGATAAAAAGTCCTCTGCCTCTTTTCGGTGCCCCTATTTATGGCCCAACACTTAAAAACACAACAAAATTAAATTCCAAGCCCTACCCTAAATTTCAAATCTTAAACTCTACACCTTATACCCTAAAAATACACTCTATCCTAAGTTCCCTAAACCCTAACCATAACCCCTAAACTCTAAACCATAATCCTAATTTTGAATGTGAAAGCATTAATAGAGCACCGAAAAGGGTAGAAATTTTTTATAAAAAAAAGCACATATTAAAAAAAGAGACGTAGTTTGAACGATTATTATGTAATTTAGCCATTTAATATCAATCATAAACCACTATTTGAAAACTAATGGGAAAACCGGCTCAAGCAAAGCCATGTGGCATATTGGCTTTGGAAGCTAGCGAGACAAACGGCTCTTGCAAAGCCGTAAAGCCATATCACCGGCGACGGTTGGTGAGTGACCGAACTTTCCCGGTTACTAATAACCTTAAATTAAGCAACCAGAAAGCCAATAAATGCATTTTTTCAAAGAAAAAAGTAAATAAATGTAATGAATTTGATTTCTTAATAAACAAGGTATAATTCTCTCTACAGTCCTCGTACTTATACTTTTGTGATTAATCAAGTCCAAGTGATCATTTTTTATCATAAAGTCGGAATTCATTAAACAAGGGTCAAACCCGAAACATACATCAAGAGAAAAAACAAAAAACACAAACACGAAGACCTTTCGAACAAACAACACAGAAAAATAGAATTTTATTAATGGTTTAGGGTTTGATTTCTTAATAAACAAGGTATAATTCTCTATCCAGTCCTCGTACTTATACTTTTGTGATTAATCAAAGTAAAGTGATCATTTTTTATCATAAAGTCGGAATTCATTAAACAAAGGTCAAACCCGAAACATACATCAAGAGGAAAAACAAAAAACACAAACACGAAGACCCTTCGAACAAACAACACAGAAAAAGGGAATTTTATTAATGGTTTAGGGTTTGATTTCTTAATAAACAAGGTCTAATTCTCTCTCCAGTCCTCGTACTTATACTTTTGTGATTGATCAAAGTCAAAGTGATATTTTTTTTTATCATAAAGTCGGAATTCATTAAACAAGGGTCAAACCCAAAACATACATCAAGAGGAAAAATAAAAAACACAAACACAAAGACAAAGACCCTTTCGAACAAACAACACAGAAAAAGGGAATTTTATTAATGGTTTAGGGTTTGATTTCTTAATAAACAAGGTCTAATTCTCTCTCTAGTCCTCATACTTATACTTTTGTGATTAATAAAAGTTCAAGTGATCATTTTTTTATCATCAAGTCGGAATTCATTAAACAAGGGTCGAGAGAAAAAACACAAACACAAACACAAAATCCAAGTGATCATTGTTAATGGGCTTACAGTAATTTAGAATATGTGACTATTTAATTGACATAGTTATTGTCAATTTAACGCTACTCCATTTAATTATTAAAAGCATTACCTTTCAATCTAATGGAATTTTATTAACGGTGTTACAAATTTATTTTTTAAGTAGATGATTAAATATACGAGTCTTAATTCATTTGACATAGTTGTTGTTGTAATATTCAGAAGACTACGAATTCGAATATACTTAAGCATACATCATTATCCAATTTATGAGTGGATCACAACTTGGGTACTTTATGCATTATATTAAAAAAATATTGAAATTTAAAGGAGACTAAGGTTGTGTTTGATTTAAAAAAATTAAAGGTGGTTTCCGTTTAAGTTTTCTTTAAAAAATAAAAGTAATAATGATTTTTTAAAAATATTTTCAGGTTATAAAAATGAATATTTGTGAAAATCAGAAAACAAATATAAATATTACTTAAAGAATGATTGGGTTCAAATATATATAAACACAAAAATATTTTTTCAATAAATTTAAGGAAAAATATTTTATACATAAGCGGTGGAAACTGAAAGTTTCCACAAGCGCCTTAGTTTTAGGGTATAGTGAGTTAGTTTAGGGTTTAGGGATTTAGGTATAGGGGGTTAGAATTTAAGAATAATTATTTCAATTTAAGGTTTAAGATTATAATTTAAGGTTTATAGGTTAAAACCTAGATCCTTACCATATTACCCTAAAAACTAAACCCTAAACTATAAACCCTAAATTATAACCCTAAACCTTAAATTAAAACAGTTATCTATAAATTATAACCCCATATACCTAAATCTCTAAACCATATACCCTAAAACTAAGGCGATTGTGAAAATTTCTAGTTTTCACCGCCTGTGTATAGGATATTAATCCTAAATTTAATCATGATTAGAATCCACTTGCATGCAACCTCTTTTTAAATTTATTTCTCATATTTCTATTATAAGAAAATAAAAATCGAACATTTTTTATTTTCATTTTTAAAAATAAATTTTATTTTATTTATCAAACATGTTTCTCAATTTTCATAAAATATAAAATAAAATTTAATTTTAGAAATAAAATAAAAAATGAAAAATATATTTAAAAAATCAAACGAAGCCTAAATTTCAAGTGTTTGAAGATTACAAGGACCGGATGCAAAATTATACCAATCAATTATAAGCAAAAGTCTTTTCACTCCCACCAACTCCAAGCCTCCAACCAATCCCTCAAAGATTAAATCACGATCAGACAATCCCCTGACATCCAACGACTACAGTTCTGGCTTCCCAAACTTTGATATCAGCCGTATCCTAGTTTTACTTTCACCAGATTCCTACCCATCTCACCCATTTTCTCTATAAATAGCAGCCTTGGAGGCTGAATTCGTTGTGCCGTTGAGTTCCGCTTCTCTAGAGGTCTGGTCTACTCAACACTCTCTCCTCCCTCTTGCAACCAGAGACTCAGATCCGCTCGGATTTCTTTGTCCAGGTTGCCATTTCTACGCCTTTTATTTATTTATTGCGTTGCTCTTTCGTTTTTGTTCGGAGATTTCGCTTTGCTCTTCGTAGCTGCGGAAAATGAGTTTTCTGTCTATTTTTGTAGTCAAGTTTAGCTGAAATGCTTGCAGATCTGTGCCGTTTAATGGTTGTTTTGGACTTTCTAGCATTCTGGACTTTGAAATTTTTTAAAGATCTGAGATCTAACTATTAAACTATGGACTAAATAATGGAATTTTACCGCGTAAAATGTTTATATTGTTTTGGATGTACGCTTTTAGTTGAACTTGAAGTTATTATAGACGGTTGTTGATCATTGAAGATGTCTTAAACTTCTGTTGAATTCATCTTTTACTTGAAGAGCATTTCGATTTTGAGTAGGATCTACTGGATCTCTGTCTTTAGCTTTCAAATTGACTATAAAATTTGAAACCTCTATGTTTGGATCTGGTAAAGAATACGGAGAAGCGGAAAGGAGGAATCTGTTGACTTGTTTCAGACAATTTGAAATCATTGGAATAGGATCCGTGAATATGATTCCTAATTTCTAGATTATGAACTTATGTTGTTGACTTGTAGTGATGTAAAAGGAATCTGTATATTTCTTTACTTTTTTGTGTTCGTATCCTCCTAAGAACATAATCTTCCAAGCAAACTTGAAGCTATTGTGCCTCATCCTGATAGAAAAGCATGAACAATTTGTATGGTTACTAGTATTCTGTTCTCCTTTAGTATTTTTTTTTCATCAGCATATTCTATTTGTTAGCCTCACTAATCAGGAATTAAGATTCCTTTATGAAGTTACTGCTCAGAAATTGTATTAAGATTCGTTTGGTATTCTTGCAATGTGCAGACTTAGAATGGAGACCTTTCTATTCACATCGGAATCCGTAAACGAGGGTCACCCTGACAAGCTTTGTGACCAGATCTCTGATGCCGTTCTCGACGCCTGCCTTGCCCAGGACCCTGACAGCAAGGTTGCCTGTGAAACATGCACCAAGACCAACATGGTCATGGTCTTTGGAGAGATCACCACTAAAGCCAACGTAGACTATGAGAAGATTGTTCGTGACACATGCCGCTCTATAGGATTTGTTTCTGCTGATGTGGGTCTTGATGCTGATAACTGCAAGGTTTTGGTCAACATCGAGCAGCAGAGCCCTGATATCGCCCAGGGTGTCCATGGTCACTTCACAAAGCGCCCTGAAGAGATTGGAGCCGGTGACCAGGGCCATATGTTTGGTTATGCTACTGATGAAACCCCTGAATTCATGCCTCTTAGCCATGTCCTTGCCACTAAGCTTGGTGCACGTCTTACCGAGGTTAGGAAGAATGGCACCTGCGCCTGGTTAAGGCCTGATGGTAAAACCCAGGTTACTGTTGAGTACTTCAATGAAAATGGTGCCATGGTTCCCATCCGTGTTCACACCGTCCTCATCTCCACCCAGCACGATGAGACTGTTACAAATGATGAAATTGCTGCTGACCTCAAAGAGCATGTTATCAAGCCTGTCATCCCTGAGAAGTACCTTGATGAGAAAACAATCTTCCACCTTAACCCATCAGGCCGCTTTGTCATCGGTGGCCCTCACGGTGACGCAGGTCTCACCGGACGTAAGATCATTATCGACACTTACGGTGGCTGGGGAGCCCATGGTGGTGGTGCTTTCTCCGGAAAGGACCCAACCAAGGTGGACAGGAGTGGTGCTTACATCGTTAGGCAGGCTGCCAAGAGCATTGTAGCAAACGGGCTCGCCCGCAGGTGCCTCGTCCAAGTCTCCTACGCTATCGGCGTGCCCGAGCCCTTGTCCGTCTTCGTCGACAGTTACGGAACCGGAAAGATTCCCGACAAGGAAATCCTCAAAATCGTGAAGGAGACCTTCGACTTCAGGCCTGGTATGATCACCATCAACCTGGACCTCAAGAGGGGAGGCAACAACCGGTTCTTGAAAACAGCTGCCTATGGACACTTCGGAAGGGACGACCCGGACTTCACCTGGGAAACTGTGAAGCCCCTCAAGTGGGAAAAGCCCCAAGCTTAAGTTGAGCTCTGCCTGCCCCTGCTGCTCAGTGCTTTGCTTATCCCTAGCGCTAAATGATATCGGTTTCCTTGCGGCTGCCCTATTTTCCCTTTTATATTTGTTCCCTTTTATTTTGGTTATTTTGGATTTTATGTGTCATGTATCAGCCTCTATGTTGCAAAAAAATGTATGAGTTTTGCTATATATATAATGCAACGTGTTGAGTGTAGAAAGCATGTAGGGGCCTCTCGACCCTGACCTGACCACTCTTCTGGTATATTCACTTTATTGGCTCTATTTGGTTAATTGCATTAAATTTTGTGCATGTTCATCTTTATAGTTTTAACATTTACGAAATCTAGTTGCTATCATCATTATTCAGGTCAGGTTTTGGGTTTATTTCATGGATCACTCTTTCATATTTTCACCTTGTTCTCTACACGTTTTGGTGCACTGAAATCAAGGTTGTCAATGTGAGTGTATTAATTTTGTTCTAGTATTGAAATATATTAAAAAGTAAAAATTATAGTAGTAAATACATTTTTAGTTGTTTACTTATATATTCGGTATTAAAATTTTGTTTTTTTATAACCAAATAATATGGATCGGATTATGCAGAGGTCTATTATGAGGTGATCCTCCCAACTTAATTGTTCCATTCCTAACGTAAAGATTAGAACTATAAACTTTTGTATTAACGGATATAGATT
Organism: Hibiscus tridactylites; assembly: GCA_958450335.1. Taxonomy (NCBI): domain Eukaryota; kingdom Viridiplantae; phylum Streptophyta; class Magnoliopsida; order Malvales; family Malvaceae; genus Hibiscus; species Hibiscus tridactylites. Next base: position 106,708,966 of record OY288269.1, read on the forward strand.
AATAAACTCTAAGACAATTTGGTTTTAGTTTAAGAGTAAATTTTTATACACATGTAAAAAAATTCTTAACCTTAAACTATAACTAATAAATTATAATCATAGACCCTAAATTATAAAGCATACAAATTACACCATTAAACTATGAACTAAATCAAAACAAAATTTTTTTGCCCCTTTTTGGTACCCCTATGTATGCTCCAATAGTAAAAATTTAGGTTTAGGATTAAGATTTAGGGTTAGAATTTAAGTTTAATTTTTAACTGTTAGGGCATAAATAAGGGCACCAAAAAGGGACAAAAAAATTTTGTTCATTAAATCATAATCCCTCCAACAAAAGTAATTGTGTAGTCTAAACGTGTATTTTTCTAAGTTAAAAAGAAAATTTTTTTGATACACAAGTTGTGTAAGTTTATACAAGTGTTTTCAATACTTCTAATTTTAGAGTTTAAAATTAATGAGTAAATTAAGAGTTTAAATTTATGGTTTTAGGGTCAAATTTAGATTTTATATTTATAAAATAAGGTTTGTTTAATTTCTTTTAATATAACCTATATATTAAAAGATCTCTAATTGAAATAGACCCAAGCACACCAAAAAGGCCACAACAAACTGAAATTTAGAACTACTTGGTACAAATTTAAAAGCAGAACAAGATGTACCAACTACCAACTGCCAACCAGTTAGACATAACAATTACCGGTACAGTAAGATTTCCATGATTGAAATTTTACTTGCCAATAGGAATATGAAAATACACACAGGTAAATTATTTTTCTCAGTTGAAACTAACTTTTGTCTCTCAGACTCAACTACAACTGAAACAGAGGACACAACATGAACTTTGCCAAACATGTCTGAATTCTCCGCAGATCTCGGGCTTTCTGTTCATCACATCGGATAGTTACAGCTCCCAACGGCTGCCAACAACAACAAGAACAACAAATAAAAACCCCACCATCTCTCTAACATCGAACACATTTCGATAGGAAAAATAGATAAATGCCGCTTCGAATCAGACATGATGTAGAAAAACAACTTACATGGATCCTGTGAAACGATGATGCCAGTGCCATTGAAATGGCAGTTCCAAGTATTCTTCCCTGCAGTCCTGTAGAAGAGATTCATGGCGTAAGAAGCGTGGGAGACGATAGTGTTCGGGCGGTAGCAGGTACCACCGGGTTGGATTGGCCTGCAATCCACTCCGCTCTGCGTGCAGCTGTAATTAATATTGACATTGAGCCTGGCGTTATCTGTTGATGGTTTGGCAATGCACCATGTGTTTCCACCACTACTTGCCTAGAAAACAACATACGCAGATCAGTTCGTTCGACAGTGAAGAAAACGACTGCGGACAAATATATCGCAGAAAATCAACTAAAACCCTTTAGCCTGTTGTGCTTACTCCTTGGGACTTACCTTCTGGTTCTGGTTTCTCCCATTACCATGTCTTCTTGTATCTGCATGCAGCAGAACAGCTCGATTTTAGAGTACAAAAACACTTTAAAACCATTCAGAAAGCAAAAGGAGATTAATGCAGTAGAAATATACTATAAATGCATCTATTTAGCATAACTTTGGCCTGTCAAAAGCTATTTTTTACAGCTAAAAGAAATGCTAAACACGCCCTTAGACTCCCGGTGCTACGATCTCGAACCCTATGCCAAAACTTGAAGAAGATAGAGATAATAATGGGAACAAACGCACCTGCACATGCAGCAAAACAAAGAAGTGAAGAGAATGCAAGATGAAGAAATACCAAAGCCAGTAGTTTTTCTGCACACTTCATTTTTCTTTTTCTGGTTTGGTGTTAAAAGAGCTTAGACTTTGTTAGTAGATGAATGAAGATCTCCCAATTGGCAAATGTATATATATGTAGAGAGTGAAATGTGAGTGAATTTACAGTGAGGTAAAAATGTAAAATCTCAATAATGCTCTCTTAACTATGAAGATATTTAGGCTAATGTGCTGTATACCTAGTCTCAAGGTTAACCTAAGCCTGGTTTGAAAATAAAAACATTTTTTTTCGAAAGCTGTTAAACAATAGCATCATCTTCTACATGTGATACCTGTACAGTACTCTAGCTAACAGAATTTGTTCATGTGAATTATGTTGGGGGTTTCACCATTTCCTTGCTAAAACAGCATGAATATCCCGTGGCACCTCCGATGTAAAAGGAATAAAATGCAATGGAAAATCATGACATCTAGACTTACGGACCTGTAAAATGTATCTTCATAAGTTGATCATCGGCAAGCCCCAAGAAATACGGTTGTTGGACGTCCTACACACACGTACGTACATACCTGCATAGACACATACATATGTGTACGTACGTAAGTACATACGTACGTACCTGCATACACTCGTACCCTCTATATTCTTAACTTTGAGTCTAACAAGGCAATGTCATAAGAACAAGAGAGCTCTTGCTAAAAATGCAGAAAATTATGGAAATCAGACAGGCTTAATCAATGATCAGGGGCCATTGTCATTGCCATTTCAACAAACAGTTAAAACTTAAAAGGGCATGAATTGTTTTATTGCAAATGTAAATTCCAACACCTTTAAAAAAACAAAACAGGAGTTAAAAATAACAATGCTCACAGACTCTGTCTCCATGTGAATTCTGCTGTATTTGTCTGCCAAGAAGAGACTAGAATCTTGGACCGGACAATGCATGTCTTTTTTGTGGACTGTGGCCTTTGGCTTCTTCTCAGTGTTTTGTCCATTATTACCAAACCATTCACAATAAACAATTGTAAAAACCAATCATCTGTATGCTTTTTCCATCCACAAAACTCGAACCCAACATCAAACTCCGTACCACTTAGACCCAAAATGACTCGATAATCTTATCAGGTTTCACCTCAGAGGAAGAACACAACAAAACCCGAATTCTTGTTTCGTAAACAAAAAGAGCAAAAGAAGAAGAAAGAAGGAAATTCATCTGGGCTGCAACAACACACGTTTTTATTATTAATGGTTACAATGCTACATCTCCCGCTATCGGTATCAAAGACAAGAACCTCAGACCCAAGAGGGAGAACTATGCATGTGTTATCATGTTAAATACCCTCCGATAAACATTACATCGATAACCGAACAACAAATAAATATATATGTCAACAATATTACTTACCCCGGAACTCGGTCCTAACACTGGTGTTAATACACCAGATTCTCACTTTGGAGTATAAACAGATTACAGAATACAAACCCTTATTAATAGTTCACCGATATAGGGCGAGTTGCTGGACCTCAGCTTGTTCCGTAGTCCAACAATTCCCACCTGAAGGGACGGAAAACATACAGAACTTCGGGACAGCTCTTAAATAGTAGAGCAACACAGACGCATACTGCGGCGACTGCTACCATGGAGAGCATTGCCGGCCTGTACACTAATGACCTGTTGGTTGTTCCATATCCATATGCCAGCTTTTGACTGCAAAGGTTGCATTGTTGCTTCATGGATCTCAATTCAGGCTTCCCAATCTCAAAGCTGGAGGTTGACTCGTTATTTTGCTTTTGGTTTGTGCTACAATCGGATATGGCACTCGGGATATCAACAACCACATGCCCAGAAGTTGGTCTCTTATTGATTTTCTTCTGTACCAGGCGGAGGTAAGAGTAGTGGCCACGCAAGCAAGCATAATCTTCAGGTGTAGAGCCGGTGCTGTCTCGAGCACTCTTCCAAGCATCAATGCCAACCTAAATGGAAAATATACAGTTGTTTTTCAAATGAAATTCAAACAAACAAAAAAAGAGAATAATAGAATTGTATTCAGATTTAACACTCTTAGTCTGAACTTGGTGCACATAACTCGTAAATAGATCAGGCAGAAAGAATCCAGATTGAATGAGGCACAAAAGGATGCAATTCAGAAGATCATAAAAAAATTCATGAGAACAGCAAGACTGTAGTTCTCTTCCAGGTATGTTTAGAAATAAATAATAACGGATTACCTTTCCAGGATCATCAGTCAATGCGTCAAGCAAATCCTCGGAACCATCTTTACCTGCTGCAATGTGAAGAGGAGTCAAACCTGCAGGGCCTAGGGCATCAGGTCTAAACAAGAAGCTTTGTTGAACACCATCAGCTACTGTCTCATTTTCAAATTCTAATCTATCTGAAGCCTTCTCAGGGACAAATCTTAAAAGAAGCCCCACTAGAGATCTACAATTTTTCCTAACAGCTCTATGAAGAAGACCCATCTCCATTAATGCAAGGTTAAGGGAAGGATGCTCCCCTGAACTGACTGTTCCATCAAGAAGAATATTTAAGAGTTTCTTCACTACAGCACACCATTCATGATCCATAGAGAACTCCATAAGCCACTTGAAGCGGCTTAGAGGAAAGAGTTCAGGGTTAGGATCCAAGTGGCCCAATCTAGACTTCAATTGACTTCTATGAAGAAGCCAACCAACTTCATGAATGAAATCCATGGCTTGATTTTTGGCTTCCATCTTTCCAGTTCTGCCAATATCTGCATTGGTGTCGGTAATCTCCAGTACACTCTCAAGCATTCGAATCTCTGAACAAACATCATCCTCGGCAACTATGAAAGGGAAGAAGCTACTATTAAGACCATGGTCTTCAATCTGGAGAAGATGAAGGAGATGTCAACTTCAGTCTTCAGTTAAGGAAAGGCTTATTAAAGTAAATTATATAATATGCATCTTTATAACATGCATGAAAGGGAATAAAAGAAACAAAGATATTACAGTAAAATTTATTTATTTCCACTCCATGAGAAGAATGTAACATCTGGAGCGTACAATGCAAAAGGAAACCAGAAAGAGTCATGCTTCTGCATCTACTCTCCATTTTCACCACATATATAATAATAACAGAGCCAACTATAAATTTATAGAAGTTTTGGAAGCAGCCAAGCCAAGTATCTAAAAATAGCTGAGTTGACACCATTTATCACAAATACTAATCATCCTGAAATTACAGCAATAGACCTTATCTACAATACATATTGTAATCTATAACCCCATCGGAAAAACTTCACTAAAATTCACAAATAATTGGTGTCAAAGATAACAGCAAGGGACGCGGGTGGGGGAGGGGGGAGGGGAGGCAACATGATCGATTATAAAAAGAAAAAGCTACCTCAATGAATCCTCTTCCAATCACATCAGGGATAGAGCAAGAAAAGGTAACACACTGAAGATCATCTTGCCCCTTGAAATCATCATTGTCATCCATCAACTCATTGGTAGCTTCCTGTACCAGATACTTCCCTTCTACTGCACAGAGCAACCTGGGAAAGGAAATCCAAGAATGTAAAAGGCTCTGGAGCAACCGTAGAATGCCGGTACAAAACAAACAACACAGTAAACTAGATCTAATTCTATATACACTCCGGATTAAATAAAGCCATTGAGTATGACACAAGACAATGACTGCAAGAAAAGAGTAAAGGATACCTTGTAGCTGGCTGAGACAGATTGATACCTTTAACCGAAAATTGAGCTCTCTCAGTTGCAGATATTGCAATTGGTTTGACACTCATAATTTTACTATAATGATTGCTTCTCAGAGGCAAAGATGTATCTACAACAACCTGACCTGTAACATAAAAATAAGTTGATTAATATTCAATCCTGCATGCAAAAGTGCTTTTGCTTCTTGTTTATTTGGTCGTATCAATTAAATAAATACCAGTGAAGAAAAAAAAAAGACCAAACCAACCATTATGAATGAATGCTATTTGATCTAACACCCTTATACAAATCCATCCAGTCCTCCAGAAAGTGTCATCTGAATAATGCAGAAGCCGACTCAAACTCAAGCTTAGATCACATCGAAGCTGACAAAAGATTTAGAGGATTAAAATTATGAAAAAATTAATATAATTGAAGCAAAGAAGATAAAAGTCCATAGTTTCAAGAAACCAAGCTTACTTCATCCCATGCAGCCTCAGCTTGACGAAGGTAAATTGTCAGAACAATGCAGCCAGGCCTTATATAGCTCTCGATGTCAGTGGGACTATGTGATAGCCAATCAAGAATCTGAAGTTCGAACATTATACATGAGCATACTTTCTGATGAAGCAAACCCCAAAGTCAGTAACATTCAAATACTTAAAAAGTACCTGTGCTCGCAAGACCAGCGGAAAATCATTTGGTTCCTTCCCAAATAATTTAAACACAATCCTATCTGTACGGCTCTGCTATGGTCAAAGTCAAAAAGACATCATCAGAAGATATAAAGTAAGTTTAATAACATAGTTAATGACACTATATATTAATAGACGGTGATGGATCATAAAATGAACATATTACTTGACAGAGATGGATTATCAAAATATTGTATGAAATTGCTTGTCCTGGCATGAGATAAAATCCCTGCCTATGTTATATTTATCCGACACTTTCTAGAAGTCTTTGAAGGAACCATTCAAGGTTAGCATAACCATGCTAATCTTTTCCGTGCATGATTCCTCGATGAGGTCATAACCTGACTTATTACTCAATGAGGTCATAAACTGGCTCATTCATCCCTCGCGGAACTAGTCAAGGTTAGCAAAACTTGTGGGGCAGTTTGAACCTTCTGCGCACATTCAAAGCCGCCTAACAAATATCCTATACCTCATAGAAAAGTATTCATGGAATTTTAATCAACAAATGTTATGCGATCGTGCAAACTATGCAACATAGACATACCTGAGCATCGCCACTGGAACTAGAAGGTGATTGTGCAGATGCTGAATCTGAATTCCTACTGGTCTGGGGTGGACTTGATTGATGAGAGTCCTGTTGGACCCATGAAGGGCAATCAAGGGAGCTAGTCCCTGCATTTGCAGGTACAAGTGACCTCTCTATGCCATCTGTGCCATCCTCGGAGTCAATGTATATGTCATTCAAATCAAAATTATTTATCTTGACTGCTCCAGCTGTATTGCCTGGCACTTCAACACCGTTAGTACCACAAGACTGTATTCCTTTATGTGGAATTTCTGATGCAGGTCCAGTTATCTGGTGCTTAAAAGGCCGAGAAGGACCTTGGCCATTCGAAAATAAAGCCGAAAAGGCTTCTGAATCATGAGGTTCTGGCAAAAGCCCAGATATGTTTCTCCCCCCTTGATCACCAGTACGGTTTGCAAGGCTCCTAAGAAGATGAGATAGCAAATCCTGATCTGTTGTCTGGTCAGATCTATTAGCTGTAAGTTAAGAAAAACAAAATCATCTACCAGCGTAGTGCAAAAGCAAACAAAAAAATATCCCAGGAAAATATATGATAGCTAGAACCATGCTACCATAAAAGAATCATGCCAGCTATTTTAACTTCAAAATTCATCTAAATTCCAGGAAAAAATGATTTGTTATGATAAAGCAATCAAGTTATACTTACAATGCATGTTAGAAAGTATCTTCAAAAGACTTAACAATAGATAACCACTAGTCTGCTCATCATTCAGTGAATTGCCATTGGCAACAGTGTCGGGATTTGTTTTCCTCCTCCTTTTATTGTGGCCAGCCAAACGTCTGCGACAGCTTCTCTTACCTTCATCAAACTCTTGAAGGACATGAAACCTAAAAACCAAACAACACGTCAGCTTGAACAACAAAAATTCATCAAGATTCAAGACTTCTTTTCTATCAGAATTTCTACATATTAAATTTTAGATGCTTACCTACTGCACTGTTGACAAAATCGCTGCATGACATTTCCAACCAGTGCCTTACTAGCTTTGGAATGCATCTCACAAACCTTATGCCGTCTATGATAATCCTTGGCCTGGCTCAGATCAGCACCACAGTCCTCAACCTGACAAACCGCGCGATTTCCAGAACCTCCGCTCAACTTAGTCTTCTTCCCACTAGTTCCCTCCCAAGTTCTCATCTCCCTTTGACTGATTGGATAACCATGACCACCTTGGGAACCAAGCTTTAAAGTAAGGCCACCCGCTTCTTCATTCACACCGTCATCTTCCACCACAATAACCCTCCTTTTCTTTTCCAAATCCCTTTTCCCTTTATCAGTTTCAAGATTCATTTCTTCGGAGCATGACGATGAACTATTCGACGAATTTCCATGAACCCCAGACCCGAGTGGGAAAAACTGCCTTCCCATGCTATCAGCAGAGACTTGATTTATCGAGCTAGCAATGAAAAGGTCACCATCCCATTTCCAATCATTCAAATCCCACTCCACTGACCTTTTCCCAACTGCCCGCAAATCCACCGGATTCATTCCATAAAATGGACGAGCTTCAGTTACAAGTCTAGCTTCCATTTTTCAAACCCAGATACACAACAAGATCCCAACCCAGTAATTCAACCTAAAAATTTAATCTTTAACAACAAAAGCCCAGAACTTTAACCCTATTCCAGCTACAGATCAGAGCTCTAAAACCCCCAAAATAGCCAAAACATACAATTAATTACAACTAAACAGCTTCAGTTCTTCCCCAAGAGTCCAAAAACAGTACACCGACACATCCATGATTCCAATTAAGAGCAACCCACATACCAAATTAACTTATGATAGGGGGGAAGAAATCAAGAAACCCACTTTTCAAATCCCCAAATCTAAAACATCAAACCCCTTTTTTTCTATTTCCAATCTCACAACAACAACAACAAAAAAACCCAAAAAATAAACCAAAATCTAATCAAACAAGCAAAGGGAATCAAAAGGTGAAAGAATAACAAACTTAAAGGTAAGTTGCTGAGAAGAGAAACGGCGGGAAGAGTAGGGAAAGTGGTAGACGGAAAGTGAAGGCAAGTTTTCTGGACAAGTTGCGCTCTGAACGTGTTTGTTTGTCTGCTTTTGTTGGTTTCTTTGGGAAAGCGTTTCTGGGTGATGGTTTGGTGCGGTGTGGAACACACAAAATGGAAGAAAATAAATAAAGAATTCATAAATTTTGTGAATTCACTGGGTTTTTGTTTGGTTGAAATATGAAAAATGCACTTTTGTTTTTACTTATTCGGATTCCGTTTGTTGGATCAAAGTGTTTGGAAAGAGAAAGGAAAGGAACGGTAAAGAAATGGAAGGAAGAGAAAGAGTAAAAGTAAAAGGAAAGGAAAGGAAAGAGTACACACATCATTAAATATTAATAAAACCAAAATGGTGGGCCTACTTGCACGCACCGTGTCTCACTCCCTTAGCCTCAGTAATAAAAAGGAATCTCATAATTTATTTTTTATTTTTTTATAATAATCGATATATAATTTGGCATCAACGTTTGTAAGTTTTGTCATTTGATCTCTTATTTTTTTTTGGGTCCAAATATAGCTCAAACGTTTGTTTATTTTGTCATTTGGCATCTATTCTTTCTTTTGGTTCAAATGTGCCCCCAACGTTTCATTCATAGTCCAAATATGCTCTTGTTGGATGTAAACTGTCAATCAACTGACGGTCAACGAGTTATAAAAAAATAACGTGGCATCATCAGATCTTAATACGTGGCAAATTCAATTAGCATCAGCTGTTGAACGTCAGTTGACTGACAGTTTCCATCTAAAGGGGGCATATTTGGACTACGAATGAAATGTTGGGGGCATATTTGGACTAAAATAAAGAATAGGGGGCCAAATGACAAAGCAAGCAAACATTGGCGTATATTTGGACCAAAAAAAGAATAGGGGGCCAAATGACAAAATATGCAAATGTCGGGGGCATCTTTTGTCATTTTGCCTTTTTTATAATAACCTATATATAATTTATTGATAGATTAATTAAAATTAGATTAATTAGAATTTGAGATCCACTAATTAATATAGTGGTCAAAGACGTTCATGTTATTTTATTTTGTATGAGTTTAAATCCTGATATTTACCTTAGAATATAATATATTTATTAAATAAAAATTTAGTCACCTTTTTTACAATTAATTGTTCACTTCAACTTCATTATATCAACCGATTGTTGGTCGATAAATAATATGTAACATAATAATTTTATTTTAAGAACACAATGATATTTAAACTAACATTGTTTGAAACGTAACAGTTATAATGAATGTTAAATTGTCAATGTCATTGGATAAGTGAAATTGGTGGATGACGTGAGATTAAACACTCATTTTTTCCCTTAAAAAATTCTTTATATTTAACTTTTAATCTCATCCATCCATTTTACTCATCCAATGGCCATGAATTAGTGTAAAATTAATTGAGTTTTATATAGTGAAATGGATAGATGAGATTATAAGTAGGATATGTCAAGAACTGAAGATTATCACTTGGGAAAAGAAGTAAGGAGTTAATCTCATTCATCCTTTTCACTCATCTAAGACATTTTATGAATCATAATTTAAATATTATCGATAGTATGGTATGAATAGGATTGAATTAATCAGTTGAATTAGATATCGATAGTTCAATCAGTTTAATTTAAAATGAAATTACTTTATCCTTAAGAGGGATATTGTCTTTGAATTTATTCCGTCTAATGATAATTTAAGTTATTCGAGCTTAAATGTCATTTCAAATTAAACACTGGTCCAAACTTTTTGTCTAAATACTTAATAGTCCCGATATCTAATTCTAATTTCATTTTTGTTTCGATCGATGACATCAAACCAAATATAAAAGTGAATTGTTCTAAACCGTTAACAAATCATTAATTAGAACAGATAAATCGAAAGAGAAAAACATACAGAACTGAAAAAAAAAAGATTTTGCTATTGACATCCTTAAGAACTCTATAGATTCTTATAATTATTGCTTGTTTTGTTTTGTAATGAAATATAGTAAAATATAATTAAATATATTCCTAAAAAATCATGTTTAATTAATTTTAGGTTGTTTAATGTAATTAATACTCACTTAAAATGGTTTATTGTTTAGGGTTTAGAGTTTGGAGATTTGAATTTAGGGTTTAGGGTTTATGGTTTATGTTTTAGGGTTTGATGTTAAAAGTTTAGGGTTTGGGTTTAAAGTTTGAAGTTTGTGATTTGGGGTTTATAATTTAGGGTTTGTAGTTTGAAATTAGCATTTGAGGTTTAAGATTTGAGGTTTTATTGTTTAATTAATTAAAAAATTTAAATTAATGAAACATAACTTTTTAGGAATGTAATTAATTATATTCTATTATATTTGTTTAAAAAAAACATTAATTACAAGAATTTGGGGTTTATTTATCTCGTTTATTTAGAGGGAAAAATAATTACTACTAATTACTTTTAACTTAGTTAAATGATGGTATACACTATTTATCTTCTGAATAAGTTTAAATTAATTAAATATATATGACATTTGATGTATTCGTTTCGACACGCGGTGATTTGATACTATAAAACGTACATTACAATTATTGAAATTGTAATATAAAGAGATATAATATTATTTTATATATAAAAAAAAAAACTTTGATTAATAAATAAGCACCTTCTGCCCATAACAGAAAAATAGTCGGTTACGGAAAAATATGTGTTGTGATTCGGTGCATCTGCATTCTAGAGTGAGAAGTAAAAGTAAAAGTTGTCGGACCAATGAGAAAGCTAAATTGCATTGACTTTGACTTTTATCGAAAAACGAAAAAGATACTGGAGGCGTTATAACGGTCAAACTCAAAAAGTCCGCAGGTAGTCTCAACTCTCATGTAATAAAGTGTGGCCGAGTCTAAGGGCCGGCGACGAAGTTTTGTCGGGATCTGACTCATCCACCACGTAAGTGGGCCACGATCATTAAATAATGTAATTTGTTTTGTTTATATTTGTACGACAAACCACACAAATAATAAAATATTTTTAAGCTATACGAATACATGATTTATATAAAGATCCACTAATTCGCGTAATGGTCATAGATGTTCATCTGTTTTATAGAGGTGTGGTAAATTGACCTAATATCCAAGACACAAACTGATTTTACTTGAATCGAGACTTGATATCGACCCGAACAAGGTGATCCGAAACTCGAAACAAATTGAACCGAATTGAAACCGACCAGGTTTTTAGTTGAACCGATATAGATTTGATCCGATTTTTCAACTGAACAGAACTGATCCGAATCGATTTTTAATCGAACCGAATGGACCTGAACTAATTTCATCCGAACCGAAAGTAACTCGAACCGAATGTAACATGAAATAAAGAAAATATATTAAAAAAAATAATGAAAGATTTGATGTGAATTGTCGCACAACTCACTAAAAAGTCAAATATATTAGCTTTATAACGCTATATATGGGTTAAAAAAACTGATATGGCCTAAAAACTTGATCGAAATATATCGATCTCCTACTGAACCGATCTTGACCCGACCCGAAATTAACCGACACGAAAAATACCGTATCCAAAAATACCCGACCCGAAAATCAACTGAACCGATGTGACCCGATCCAAATTGATACCTAACCTGAATCACTATAGACCCGAACTAAAACCAAACCAGACCAGATCCGACCCGAACAGAATCGAAACCAAATGCAGTCAAAATCGAACCTGAACCGAGCCAAAATAACCCAAACTGAACCCGATCCGAATGAAGTTTGCCACCTCTACTGCTTTATTTCTTATGTGAGTATATAATTCCACAATTGTTTTAAGAATGTTATTACAACACTACTTAATAAAAAATACATGATTTATATAGAATGAATTTTAGATTGGATATAAGAATCAAACTATAATTATGTAATGATTAATAGTTTACAAGTTTAAAAAGTGTGATCGCCCAAATTGAATTATTTTTTTATTTAATTTATATTCTTTTATTTTTATTATAATATAAGATAAACTTTTTTTAAAAATATGCTGGTGTGAAGTAAGAGTAGCATCTGTTCAACTTTTTAGGTCTTTTAAAAGATGTCACACACAACATGCATTATTGGTGCTCGAACTCTGATTCCAATAAATGACGAACATCTACCTTTGCCACAAAGACACAAGGGAATAAGCAACAATGAAAATAACTTAAAAATATTGTATAAAATTATTATTTGTTTGAAGATTTTAAAATATATTTATGAAAAAACTTTAAAAATTAATAAATAAACATTTTCAATTTAGAGTTAAAATAATAAGAAAAAACATGGTCGAGATATGGGTTGTAGGCAGGTACAAGAGCCCACGAATCAAACGCAAATCTTTTGCCAATTCCTCTCCAGCCTGTCCAAGTTGTTATGTCTGTTACAAGTTTAAATGCCCACATGATCACTTGATCACACCATTTACCAAATCCAACCTTAACAATTGCATATTCGATCGAGTTATTTGTACAACATGTTCTCAAATAGGACCTTTATTCTAAACTAGTCTCTGAACTTTTAAAATATTTCAATTTTATTCTTAAATTACGACTTCATTCTAAGTTGATCCTCAGATTTTTTACCATTCCAATTCAACCCCAAACTATCGATACATGCTAATTGCATCCATTGTAAGTAAAATTGTAAAAAATTATTAAGTGTCGTTTAAATACTTATGTGCATTATGTAATAATATGATGTGACATAAATAATATTTATTGTTGTATCACATCCCCAGAAATCATTATTTAGAATAAAATCAGAAGTTCCTTTGTTTTTTTTTTCTTTATGTTCTCACATTTTGTTTATAAATCTATCTATGATTTTATCAATAGAGGGCATGATTAACATATATTAATAATTTGAAGATAAAATTTAAATGTTCAAAAGTTTAATGACCAATTTAAAATAAGAGATATAGTTTAAGATAAAATTAAAATATTCAAAAAATTTGATATCAATTTAAAAGGATGATCATAATTTAAGGACATGTAGTGCAATATTGCAATTAACTCATTTCAATTTTGAATTTAGGTAGGAAGGATTAGGTGCAGTGGTAGGATCAACGTTGAGAAGATCATTTTTAAAAATTTTAAGGACTAAACCTCAACTATATATTTTTAAAGAAATTAATTTTTTTATCACTATGTCAATTTAAAATTTTTAATACTTTTGTGAGATAACGAACCTTACTAGTTCTAAATACCTTCCGTCTGATTAACTGTCTAGACAAATTTAGCTAAATATAAACTATAGTTTTTTAAAAATCACCTGACCCTAATTATGACTCCTTATATGTCTCACACTAAAAATCACTTAAATATTAAATTCTAAACTTTAACGGTAATTTCCACATCCTAAACCCTAAACCGCACACCCTACCCCTAATTCCTTAAACTCTAACCACAATTCATAACCTTAAATCTTTAAACCCTAAACTCTAAAACCTAAACCTATTATTTTAAAACGAGAGCATAAAAAAGACATAATAAAGGGGCATGTGATTTCCCCTGACAATCACCAACCATGTCCCGCTCCATTACCATCATTCGGCTTCTACCTCTATGCATAAATCTCAAAAAAAAAAAAAAAATCAACACTAAAAAATATAAGAAAAGAAAAAAAACAGAGCAAGAAACAATAAACTTTTGTTTTTGCATCTTAATCTCATAATTATTACTTAAAAACACTTGTTTAAGTCCTTTGGTCGTATTAGCACCGATTAAAAGATGCCATGCAAACTGAAACCGTTGATTCTGAAAGGAACAGAAAATGGCATGATTTATTTTTGATGATCCCCTCCAACTTGACAAACTGCTTTCAGGACAATCATATGATCAAACAGGTAAACTAATATATATATATATATATATATATATATATATATATATATATATATATATATATATATATATATATATATTCTAGCTAAGACAACATTATTAATGTGAATATGTTTGCCTTAGATCGTGTATAATATAAATAATTTCAATCATTTTCGTTATAATGCATTCGAATATTGTTATGTTTGTCGCTGCAATAAATTTCACAATGCAAGAAAAAATATATTAAAAAAAATACATATTTATTAACAACAAGCGACGGTTTAAAAAATAAGAGTAACCACATAGGTTTCAAGAAAATATATATTAGAATGAGTTGAATGTACTAATGAAAAAAGCACACGAAAAAAGTAAAATATTGTTGTATTTTATGGGCTTTGAGTCTTGTTAAATTTATTTTCTATTCAAAAGTTAATTGATTGCGCATAGAGTAAGTTTACGTGTGTTTAATTGTGTAAAAATTAAAAATCTCATTTTAATAAATTGCGCAAATAAACCTAATAACGATTAACTTTAACGGAATTGACGAAAGAATCGATATAATAAGAAAAGGATTAGAGAGGAAAGGGAAGGTGGTGTGCATGAAAAAGGTGGTCATGGCAATGCCATCAGATAAAAAATTTCTACTCCTTTTTGGTGCTTTTACATATGACCCAACACTAAAAAACAGAACAAAATTAAATTTCAAGCCCTAACCTTAAATTCTAAACCCTAAACCCTACACCCTACAAAATACATCATACCCTAAATTCTCTAAACCCTAACCTGAAATCTTAAATCCCAATAAAAGTTCTGGACAGGCGCGGTAGGAGCGACTGCACAGGGCCCATGAGAGAAGGGGCCCCAAAATTATAAATTTATATATATAATTATGTGTATATATACAACAATAATCTAAAAGTTAAAGCATGCAAAAAAATGACACTTTTTAAATGAAAATATTTAATTTTTAGATGTTTGTAGGTTAATTTTTTATTGTTTAAGAGGGTAATTTAATAATATTTTTTATATTAAGATAATTTTTTGGGGAGAAAACTTATATCTCTTACTGAATATAAATTAAGAGTCTTATTTTAATAAATTGTACAAGACCCCCAAAATCTTTGAATCGTCCCTGTTAAATCCTAACTCAATTTTAAGTGTAAAGGCATAAATAGAAACACTGAAAAATAGTAGAGAATTTCCGTCCAATGCCATCACATGGAATATGGGAATGAATACATACAATGTATACAACTTCGGTGGACGTTTTGATTCACGTGAAAGAAAAGAAAAGCCAAGGGAATACTCGGTATGATGCAAATAATTGAGGGCTCTGATGTTGACTTGTCCCTAATGTACGACCATATATATGGTTAAGATTTACTTATACGGTGTAATTTTTTTTAAGTTTTACATGTTAATCGAACAAAGTTTTTATGCTACAATCTTGAATCCATAGAAACCTCATGAACTTCAACCATGTGTTGGCCTCCATAGTAATTGGTTTTGTGGATATTAGAGGTGGGTAAAACCGGGTACTCGGCTAATTTGTCTAGAATTGGTCTCGGTTCCGGTAACAGCTAGTTTTTAAAAATTAGATCTAGTCCCAATCTTAGTTAGACTGGATTTAAGATTTCAAGAACTAGTCCCGATACTAGTAAGAACCGGTATCAATACCAGGTACTCAGTCAATTAGTCTATTATTAATAAAATTTGAGTGGCAGGGGAAAAATTCCAACCATCAATAATAATATTAAATAACAAAGTCTGAATATTGTATGCTTGAAGGTTGAAGTCTTAAAACGAGTCATACTCAAAATATTCATACATAAAGAGAAATAAATGAGCGCCTTCAGTTGTTTCTAACCTCTTCAACGCCATTCGGTACCAGACTAGTACCAGGTATCCGATACTAGTCTTGGTCCCATTGGGTACTCACCGAATACCGAGTCCAAAAAATCAAGATCCAGTTTCGATCCCGGTTACAACCGAAATCTAAATTTTAAATCCAGTCCCGATCCACCAAAATTAGTTCCAGGTAAAAATTCACTTGATACGAGACCGAGTAATCGGATTTTTTTGTTCACCCCAGTGAATATTGTCCTTTACGCCTTAGCTTTAACGGGCGTTAAGCGCACAGAGGAACAAAGTGTCCTACTATTAGAATAGAAAATCACCGGAGTTTTCACTCTATTGACAGTGCTCTTAGATTGCATTATTACAAGTCACGTATTTTGATTAAATTTTATTTCATTTAATAGAAGCGTAAGTTTTGTGGTTTACCTATTTACTTTATTTAGAGGATTAAAGCTTCGAATTCTTTCAGACAATCAATTTGATAATAAAAGACTAAATAAGCATAAAAAATGCATATTGTTAAAGAAATCTTTATATTTGAAAAAAATTAAAAAAGTAATAACAATCCTAAATTGTTAAAAGTGACAAGAAAATTGAATTGATAAAGGGATGAGTAGAGAAATTGAAGATCATCTATTTTTTTGTCAAATAGAATGTTTAAAAAGATAAGTGTAATATCGTGAAAGTTCTTCCGCATTTTAAAAACAAATGTTATTAAAAGTTCGAACATTTTGAAATTGACCCAAATATAATTTAAGCCATAATTAAATGATCTCTATTATAATTTATCAAAAAATAATGGTGGGCCATGTGACCCACTAGGTACCGTAATAGATTCGCCTATGTTTGTAGACATATATTAGAACAATAAAATTAGCCTAAGACCAAAAAGTATAAAATGAATATTTTCATTATTCGAATAATTTAAACATTTAAAATAAAGTTGAAGCATTCAATTTGATGTATTTATTTCAGTTAGCTAGGAAACTGAGTAATTATTTCATACATTATAAGTGGAAACAAAAAGTTTTTACAACTGTCTTAGTTTTAGGATTTAAGCATTTGATTTAAGGTTCAAAGTTTAGGAGCTGTGAATAGAAACTAAGGTTTAAGGCTAAAACTGAAAGTTTATATGTTAAAACCCAACTCTCTAACCATATTACCCTAATTACTAAGTCATAACTTCAAATCCCTAGATTCTAACCATAAAGCCTAAACTCTAAACTCATAAATCCTAAAATTATATCGCTTATAATTTTTTTGTTTCCACCGTCAGTATTTCGAATATAAAATTATTTTAAAATTTAATTGGTTTGCGATCAGGGTTAAACGAAGGGCTATAAAAGTAAAATCGAAAACCTATTTTAGTATATTTCCAAATGAGAAAAAGGGAAACTCCATTTTGGTTAGGGGTGGACAAAAATATTCGACCCGACGACCCAAACTTAAAAATACCGAATAATTTTTTAAAAAGAATTACTTGACTCGAGAATTTTCCTGGGACACGGGCCGGGATTGTTAAATTACTGGATACCCGACCCGATAATATTTTATATATATATATATTTATATTTTCAATTATATTTTTATTTTAAGTTTCTTAATATTTTTACTCTAAAACTAAATTTAAATATCTAAATTATTTTTATGTTTGTATTATATACTTTTAAGTTTCAAGTTTAAATTTTAGAATTAAAAAAATAAAAAAATACGCGGGATACCCGATATCCGATTATTCGGGTAGTCGAATGTTTCGAGTGCCCGAAACTCGGGTAGTTGGATAAAATAAGCCGGGACACGGACCGAAGATTGAAATAGTCGGTTTCGGGTACCCGAAACCCGATTACCCGACAATTCCAAGGGGGGATTTTGGTACAACTAATAGTACACCACTAACCCTAAGCTCACTTGAAGATTAACGAATGAAGAGTCGAGAGAAAATAAATAAATAAAACCCCTTAAAAAGAGCGAAGCAGAGAAAAAGACTCAATTATTCAAAGCCAAACCTAGTTAGATGCTATCCTGAGCCTGACTACTTTTTTTCTTTCTATCGTGCGCCACACATGGGAGGAGATGTAACCGGAACGTTTAACCCCGCCGCCTCGGCAGCCACTTCCTACGGTGGAGGGCCGGCTGAACCTCAGTACGTGTCGGCGAAGACGTCCGTTTGGTGGGACATAGAGAACTGCCAAGTCCCCAAGAACTGCGACCCGCATGCAATCGCGCAGAACATTAGTTCGGCGCTGGCTAAGATGAACTACTGCGGGCCCGTTTCCATCTCCGCCTACGGCGACACTAATCGGATCCCTTCTTCTGTGCAGCAGGCGCTTTCAAGCACCGGCATCGCACTCAATCATGTCCCCGCCGGTAACCTATTCGATCAAGATTCTAGTTTCTTATTGACTTAATCTTCGTAGGAAATCAAGATTGAATCGTTGTTTCTTATTGACTTGATCGTGCAATAATAGATAGGTGTTACACTAATCTTCTATAACTTTTAGGGTTCTTTTTGTTTTCCTTGTGAACTTGAAAACTGGTTTACTATGCGGATGCTCTGATCTAGGGTTTCAACTTGTTATATTGATTTTGAAATTAAGACTAAGATGTTTTAGAAGTAATGTTGTTGATTAGTTGAGGTTTATACTTGAGCAGGTGTGAAAGATGCGAGTGATAAGAAGATTCTAGTTGATATGTTGTTTTGGGCGGTGGATAATCCTGCTCCTGCAAATTATCTCTTGATTTCTGGGGATAGGGATTTTTCTAATGCGCTCCATCAGTTACGGATGAGGAGATATAATATTCTTTTGGCGCAGCCTTTGAAGGCGTCTGCTCCCCTTGTTGCTGCGGCCAAGAGTGTATGGCTATGGATGAGTCTTTCGGCTGGTGGTCCGCCTCTTTCGAGTGGTGAATCAACCAAACTCGCTAATGGTCAGAATAATTTTAGCTCTGAAATGTCGTCGTATAATCCAATTCCTGAAATGGTTCAGTATAGTCAACAAATGGTTTCTAGTTCTGAAAATGTTACAATGGGGCAAAATGTATCTAATGCTGGGAGGATTGGTGATGGCAAATACAAAGGGAAATATATTAGGAAAACCCCATATCAGCCAAGCAACTCAAGAGCCTCCGGTGTTCCAACAACTACCATTCAAGAAAATATGAACAATGGTTATCCTTACCAGCCAGAGTATGCACAGACAAAGTCGTTTAAGAAAGCGCCGCATGAGTTTTTTGGTAGCAGTGAGCCAGCTGTTTCTGCAAGCAGGTCTGCGCCAAACCTTTTCCCTAGTAATCCTAACCCTTCAGGGAGTGATAATGCTAATTTCCCGGGAGTTCTTCAGAATCATCATCCTCATTCAATGAGGCCAAATAATCTTCCTCTGCGACCAGCCTTTGCACAAGATAATTATCTACCCCCAAATTCACAAACTCATGGTTTCCGCCCAATACCTCCTAGAATGGAGGGGCCTAGATTTCCAGCCCCACTCTCAAATATTCCTGATGTTGCTAAGTTAAATATTTCTGAACGCCCTACCTATCCTCAAAATGGTAATAATTTTCCTAATCAAACTGGCATACATGCAGCACAAAGAAGCCATTTGTTCCAAGCTAGTCAGCATGATGCTTTTAGTAATAGGTATCCACGGGGTCCTGAATTTCCACCCCCATCATCCTCAGCAATTTATAGTTCTCCTAGCAATGGCATTTGGGGAGCTGAAGGATGTTCAACACCTTCTGAATTTGTGCAAGGTCTTATTGGTGTTATCTTACTTGCATTAAACACGCTCAAAAATGAAAAAATGATGCCTACTGAAGCAAACATTACTGATTGCATTCGTTACGGAGATCCAAAACACCGGAATACCAATGTAAGGCAGGCTTTGGACAGTGCAATTGAGCAACATATGGTTTTGAAACAAAGTTTAGGAGCAGTGCAGCTGTATGTTGGTAGAAATGAGAAACTATGGAAATGTGTCAATCCTATTGGTGGAAATCCCAATCAGTACCCAAAGACGACGTGGGATGGAATAGAAAGGTTTTTGTCATCACCTGATGGACGATCAGAAATGATGGCTTCTCAATGCAGGTAATTATGCTTGATGATCTACTCCTCTGTCTCTCTCGTGTTTCCTTGTTTTATTGGGGGGATCCCGTAGCTTAACTTTGTTATCAACATTGCAGATATGAAGCGGCTTTAGCTTTAAGAAAAGCATGCTTGAAAGAACTTGCTTTAGGTGATGTTCTTCAGATCTTGAATATGATAATTGCTATGAAGAAATGGATTATACATCATCAGTCAGGATGGCAGCCAATTACAGTAACCCTTCCAGATACTAGAACAGAATTAGGTACCGAAACTGTTGCTTGACCTGGTCAAGAGTGGTTTTTGGTACTGAAAGTGACCCTCAATGGTGAAAGATCATAAGAAGCGTGTTTAGGGAATTACGGGTAAGAAACTAGGGTCACTTTGGGAAAGAATACTAATTATAAAGAACTAGGGACAGGCTTTGCTTTGGGATAAAGATTGCAAAATAAGTATAGGTTCGTTTCATTATGTTTGTTTTTTGGTCATTTTTCCTTTTTAGTATTTACTGGGAGACTGAAATACGGAGCTGCTGAAGTGGAGAAAAGCTTAAGATAATGCTGGAATTAGACTAGAAAATTTCAGGTTAGGAGCAGAGGTAAGTTCGTTTTCCGCATCTCAAGCCTGAGGAATTTTTGTGGCTGTGCTTGTGATGATTTGATATATTAGAAGCAATCTCTAATATGTTCGGTCGTTGCTGGTATTGCTTAAATAGTTGTATGCTAAAAGGCATTCTTCTCTCCAGCACAATATGCTTAGAATTTTACCGCTCGGTATAGTGTCTTTTTCTTCAACAGTTGATTCCATGTTGCTCTATGAGCTGGTCTACTTTTACTATACCATCTGCAACATCTCCTCGCCTTTATCATCATACTCTTTCGAAAAACTTTTGAATATCTACTGAGGCTTCCAGATTATGTGGGAGAGGTTCTCAATCAGTTGCTGCATAACGGAGGAATAATAGCTATAGATATGATAAAAGCAAAGTGACTGAAGATTGACATTGCCGGCCAAACCTTGGGAAACTCATCATGGAAGTATGATATTATGGAGCCGTATTTCGGGGTCCTGGCGAGACAATGTAAGTACTTTAAGCGATGGGCAATGGACTGCGTGACATTAAACTTATCGATTAAGTAAATGTGTTAGATAGATTGAACCTTGTGTTGTTCACTATGGAAATGGTCTTACCCTTAATGCCATTAAATACATACTTGAAAATGTTTTGAAGTTAAAACTTGCCTTAGTAGCTATTTGCATTTGAAAATGTTTTGAAGTTAAAACTTGCCTTAGTAGCTATTAGCTTTTGCGGGTTTGGTCAGCTAGATTCTTATGTCCTTGGACCCCTTTGAACGTTGTTTCGCTTTTTATTCATTAAAAAATTGGGAATTTGAGTAGTTTCCACTCTTTTTTTCCAATCCTTTTCGTAACATATATTTAGAAGCATTTAATTAATTTTTTCCCCTAAAAACTCATTTAGAAAGCTTTGTTTATTTTTGGGTAAATATAAGTTTTTGGTAAATGCATAACGTGATATATATTGTTGGTATAATTACGTGTGTAGCTATTGTAAAAGGATTGAGAATATATATGAACATATATTATTTTGTAATTTTAGACCATTTAAAAAAAATTTCAACCTTTCCTTTTTGGTGTATTTAGATACTATTTTTTTAATTACATATGTTTAATTCTTATCGGCTCATAATTATAATTTTTACGTACGTGTTAAAATCCAAAAAGTTGAAGCCTGTTACCTAATTACATAACCATGAGTATATAACCGTACCTTTAAAAAAGATATATACCTAATTACACAAAAAATGTCACATACCACAAAAATGTCAGATTATTATTATAAAAATGTATAATATTAAAAAATGTTTATAATATTTGACTAAATAATTATTTTAGTCTAATTGACGCTTAATGTCTTATTTTGGATCAAAATAATCTTTTAATGATTGAAAAAATAGTAAACACCTTAAAATGATATAACAATTTACATATCGAGTGATTAAGGTGTGAACTATCCTTAATAAAGGCTTGAGTTTATTATCACTAATGGTCAAATTGTAAAATCGTGATAAATGTGATATTGTAATGTTAACATATGATGTCGTGTAGCATTGTCATGTTATATAAAAGTGTTAGTGAACTAACGATTTTTATCCACTAAAAGGTTATTGTGATAGATCAAAGTGAAAAATAAGGGTCAAAACAACTAGCTTATTAAAAATATTGTATTTTAATAATTTTTATTTAATGTTTCTAAGAGTTAAAAATTTACATCTACCGAATAACATATACATGTTTAACACTTTAAATAAACATCAAATATTTATTTTTTCTGATTCAAATTTAGTAATTAATGAATTTGGTATCGAAAAATCAACAAATAAATTTTCAACACTCGTAATTCTACACTATATATCTGTTATACCTAGGATATCCGAATTCGAACTTGACTATAAAGTGTGTACATTATAAAAGGACTAAGAAAAAACGAACAAATACTATCACAAGATCACATACCGGATGTTAAAAAAATCAATTTCAAACCCAGTTAGCAGAAGGCAAGTTTTATTTACTGAATAAACGAGAATTAAAGTTTGGGTATTACTATTGTTTCCGTTTCCATTGACATCGGGATCTGCAAATGTATGTTGGAGCTGGGAAATGTCCTTCAATGTCCAGCTTCCATTCCTAAAACCAGTTTAGCTAGGGAGCATAGAATACCGTACCTTTGTCTCAATACGACCGAAATGTCGATGTTAAAAATAAACCATTCCTATTGTTAGTGTCCAAGAAGATGTAAAGAAACCAGATGCACGAGCTTACTTGTGCTAAAATGCATTCGCACGTCAACATTTGAACAGCTCAAGGTGAAGGTCGAAATGAAACCTGTGTCATACGTATAGGCACATCCGATACAGACCAAGGCTCACATTACATCGATACCACAATAAAAAAAATAGCACAAAACATCTTAGTCAGGGGAGGGATGGGTTTTTTAGGACATTTCTCTTTAGGCAAAATGACAAAATATGCCCCCAATGTTTGCATGTTTTGTCATTTTGCCCCTTATTCTTTTTTTTTTTGTCCAAATATGCCCCCAACGTTGTTTTGTCATTTGGCCCCATATTCTTTCTTTTGGTCCAAATATGCCCCTAACGTTTCATTCATAGTCCAAATATGCCCTTGTTAGATGTAAACTGTCGATCAACTGACGGTCAACGGCTTATAAAAAATTTTGACGTGGCATCAGCAGATCTTAATACGTGGCAAGTCCAGTCAACATCAGCTGTTGAACGTCAGTTGATTGACAATTTCCATCTAACGGGGGCATATTTAGACCAAATTGAAACGTTGGGGGGGCATATTGGGACCAAAAGAAAGAATAGGGAGCCAAATGACAAAACAAACAAATGTTGGGGGCATATTTGGACCAAAAAGAAAGAATAGGGGGCCAAATGACAAAACATGCAAACGTTAGGGGCATCTTTTGTCATTTTGCCTTCTCTTTTTGCTTTCTAGAGGTCCTGAGAAGATGAAAATACTGACTTGTTAGACCCTAAATATATGTAATATTCAGCCAACAAGTGAAACTCTTACTCATCAATATCATGCTGCTAGTTACCTGGTAGGCATTTAATCACCTAAGTCAAATAGTTCACACGAGAAATAAGACTCAAACGAACCGGAATAACAATCCGATTTCTTCCCCCATGAGCCTTTGGTACTGCTGTTCTGACGTGTGAACGTGTAGATAAAGAAGAACGACAACTCCTAAATAGGGAGAAAAAGGTAAAACATAAAGAAAATATAGTTACCGATACTTTTGAAGAAAGAAATAACCTGAAAGGAACCTTCCCCTTCTGTACCTGCAACAATCATAACATGGAATTTCAAGAGAGTAAAAAATAATTGTTATTGCTATATTTTCACCCAGTTTCCAAACTCTTCAAGAATATAAGGCCTCTATGTCTGAGTGGCTAATGTTTTGCCAGTTTCCGGACAGTAGAGCTATGCTCGTAAGATCCTATCCCATCTAGTGGGAACCTAGGAGCAAGGATAAAAACAAAGGTGAAAGTTGAAAGACAGTGCTACAATAATCATCAAACAGATAGTTGCTATCATTGAAATAACACAATTTAATAAATTAAATGAAAAGATTACCGACCAATCAAACGCTAAGAGATGAAAGAAACGAGTTTTGTGAGGACACAAAGAAGATATGGTACCAATTATGGCCGATTGATGGAGACGCGTTGCATTCACCTACTAGATCCAATCCCATCTAGTGGGAATTTGGGATTTAGGATAACAAATGACTAACCTACAAAAAGTAAATGAAAAGAGATTGCTGCAATACCGAGCAGAGTAGTTATCATCACTAAGTTACAAGTTCTAGAAAAGTAAATCCAAAAATACCAAATAGTCAACTACCAAGAGATGAAAAATAAAATTGGCAACCATAACAGTGTAAAGGAGACTGTATAAGCTAGATGATACCAATTGTGGGGATTGGCGCAGACAGACGAGCTCTCCTACTAAAGAATTGCCATGAAAACGAGAAGTAAAATTCAAATAATGTTGGTGGCATATTAATACTTTGACAACTATATGGCACAACAAATTACAATATAAGATTTGGTCTTTTGACAACATCAAATTACTTCTTTTTCTATTAATATCCAGTTACTGCGAATAGATATCTCATGGCTTACTCCAAGTTTGATGAGCCACATTGAAGATAAAACTATTCTGTCAAATCATCATCAAGAAAATCGAGAGCATCATCATCAGTGGTAACACCTCCAGCAGAAGGGTTAACATCCAATGATTCAATAAAACCAGCAATCGTGACCATTTCTGCGGGTCTCTTTTCTTCAATCTCATGTTCATCCATAGCATGTCCGCAAAATTGTTCCACTTCATTATAAATGATCTCCTAAATCAGGAAAGATAATTCAAGATAGCATTAAAAATTGGCATATTCTCTTCCCTCAAGACTTTAAGTTAAATGAAAACAATTTAAACCAAAATGAAAGGTACCTCATCTTCTGGCACGGCTAGCTTCTCAGTCTCCACAAGCCAGTCATCCAATACACTTTCTAACATGGCACTGTCAAATGAAACCAACTCATCAGGCTTCCTTCCTAGTTGGCGTTCTCTCAGTCTCAAGTTGTAGTGGACAAAGGTTTGGTCATTCAATCTCTTCCGGGACAAACAGTTGCGTCTTTTGATGTGAACCTGATCAAATGCACTCCAGTTATGCTCACACCCGATTGAGGAACAAGTCTGGCTTAGTATGCGTATGGCAATTCGTTGCAGCTCTAAGCAACTTATCCCATGTTGTTGCCACCAGGAAGCTAGCGATGAAACAGCAATTAGCACAACTTTTCAATCAACATGAGAAAGCAAAAAAATAATTTATCGAATACAAGTTCTTGAACAAACAGACTTGCACATAAAATCCTGATTGAATCACCTGGATCAAGTTCGTTTCTAGTACTTATGGCCAAATCAGTTCCAAAATCAGCTTTTGCTGACACATAATCAGGTATCTGATAATGAAAATCAGAAGAAAAAAAATCCAGAGTCAGATATGAGAGCCACAGCTGCTTTCCCAGCAATAAACGTGTCCCTGTGGATAATTAGATCTTGAAAAAAACAAGAAGCAACCAGATTGCTAGGGATAAGCCATCAATTAACATATTAGACATAAAACCGAGCAGAAATAAGAAACCAATACCTGCATGGATGCAGAAATTTTTTTCCCATTGTCTGCCTCCAATCGAACAATACACTCATTTAGACCACGCATTACTTCAGGACTCTTCAGTAACACAAACAAGAAGTTGAAATTAAGCATGGAAGAGATACACAATCAGGAAAAGATAAGGGTCAAGTAGCTGTATATATAGTTTAGTACCATCAAAAAATCTGGGCGGTACCGGTAGGAAGGATTGAGAAAGTATGCAGCAGCATAAAGAGGATGATGGAACAATGAGCTCCAATTACTATCAATCACACTCCAAAAAGGTCCATATTTACGAACATCATTGCCATGAATGGCTTTAATTGCAAGCTTTGTTCTACAGATGTCATTATATACAAATGGCATTGATCGGATTTTATCACTATCTATCTTTTGCAGAACTTCAGCAACTGGTTCTAAGGATTTCTTCACGTACTGCATTTTCTTCCAAAATGAGACATTTAAAACGATTTTTTCAATCTCTTTGCCTTCATCTAACTTGGAAAAGCGGGATGAAAGCCACCTACTTGATTGGAACATTCTCTTAAGACCAACTCTCTGCTCCAACAAACTCTGTAAAGTGAAAAAGTTGGTGGCAAACTTTGTGACAGCTGGCTGAAGAAGTTCCTGTCCCTTTGTAAATTCTTTCTTCATAAAATTAAACAACCAGGTATTGTTATAAATAAACCTGGTCACCATTTTTGCTTTCTCTACGCATTCTCCCACCCATTTTATATTCACAAAATCCTCAAGCATTTTATCAATGCAATAGACAGCGCAAGGCGTCCAAAATAAATTTCTCCTTTTCTCTTCAAGCATCTTTCCAGCATTCCTGAAACTTGAAGTGTTCCTAGTAACCACCTGCAACAAAGGAAATAGCTCAGAAGAGTGCACACTCATACAGATATAAAAGTAAATTTCTCACAGAAACAAAAGTATAGATATACAAACCTGGACTACATATTCCTCACCAACCTCGTCCACTGCTTTGTCTAACAACTTGAAGAGATGAACTGCATCTTCTATCATATCAGTTGCATCAACAGAAGAAAGAAAATAAACACCACGAGGGCAAGAGACCAAAAAGTTAATCAGAGTCCTCCCCTGTGCATCGTTCCAACTGTCAGCCATGACAGAACAACCAGTGATTGCCCAAGATGTCTTAAGCTCCACTAAGTACTCCTTAATATTAGCAATTTCCTCCTGAAGGAGACGACCAGATATCAGCCGACTTGAAGGACCTTGCAAACCTTGCCCATACTGACCAACCAATTCCAGCATTTTATGGAAATATGGAGAGTTTGCTGCATTAGAAGGGATTCCTGCATGGTAAAAGAATTTGCAGATTGCAGATATCACTTCCCTGTGAGCTTTCTTCTCAAACCCTATTCTTGCCCTTGGATGTTTATAGTGCGATGATGTCTGGCTTTTCAGCGACTTCAAAAATACTGAATCCAGTCTTGATTTTTTATGTAGTGGTTCACCATTACCACTACTACCAGGAGATCTACCTCTGAGATTATTTCCGACATCATTGTCAGAAACTGTATCATCAACAGCCAGCATATCCTTACTTATAGATTGCAAATACTCATCCTCCTCTCCACCTTCATCCTCATTATCCGAGTGCAAGTAGAATGTGGAGATGTCCTTGGTATCAGGTTTCCGATGCCTTCTCCCAGTTCGGTGCCATTTCATGTTTTCTTTGATTTTGAGATATACCTCTTCAGGCACCTTCTCACAGTATGCAATTTCTCCAGGGATCCTAGCAAGATGTTGCTTAAACCGATTTATGCCCCCACTAATTATTTTTTCACAATAGTTGCATTTTACTCTTCTCTTCTTCTCATCTTGA
The DNA here is from genome assembly GCA_958450335.1 of Hibiscus tridactylites. Classification (NCBI taxonomy): domain Eukaryota; kingdom Viridiplantae; phylum Streptophyta; class Magnoliopsida; order Malvales; family Malvaceae; genus Hibiscus; species Hibiscus tridactylites. The sequence continues at coordinate 106,737,059 of OY288269.1, forward strand.
GCAACACAGTGCTCCCATCCTGGGTCTACATAACCTAATGATCGAAGAGGAGTGAACTTGATAACCAAGTTCTTGTCACCCATCACTTTCTTGCCTTTGTGTTTATAACTTGTGGAAGCATCTTCCCCGTCACTGTACTCATTAGATTGGGTACTTAGAGCAGCCTGTTCATAATCTGATTGCCTTCGTTTTCGACCAGATCGACATCCTTCCAGATTTTTTCTCATATTCAAGCAAACTTCTTCAGGAACCTTTTCACAATGAGTAACTTCACCAGACAATCTGGCTAAATGTTGCTTCAATCTAAATATTCCACCACTGACTACTTTCCCACAATAGTTGCATTTAACCTTCTTTTTCCTTTCATCTTGAGCAGTTCCATGCTCCCATCCAGGATCAACATATCCCATTGACCGAAGTGGGGCCATCTCTTCAACCATTCATCAAGCAGCACAAGAGCAGAAACTTTATATCACCAGGCTGTTCATGATTTGAATTTTTTTTTAAAAAAAGTGAATAGAAATTTATACATCAAGACACTAGAATTAATTCAAGCCATAAAGTGAATTGGCATTTCGGAGCACTGGAAATTCCTTTCCAACTGCAAATTACCTTTTGCATATCCCTCAAAGATAGAGCTTGTTTTGTTCCTCAACCCCGTTGCACGAGTCCTATAAAGTAGCCCTGAGCTACTTATCAAAACTTAGCAGGTGAGTTGGAGACCAAAAAAAGCAGGCAAAGGAAAAGGATATTAAAACAAAAAAAATACATCCCTGAAAAACACCAATACAGCAAACAAAGTCATTTGGACAGACAGCCAGAGGAGACACCATGAAGCGGCAAGAAAGTGTAATATACTGCTTCTCAAGTTTAGACACAGAGTTACTGTCTTCACAAAATGTGCTACCCATATTAGATTGAATAGCCTAGCCTACTTGAGAGTTTGCAAACCAGGATTTCTAGAGTACTAAAATTTTTCTCTATCATATATGAATAGAATAACTACCAGACTGTAGGCAAGTTGAAACTTGTGAGGTTTGAATGAAATGAAAACCTACAGGTTAGATTTCTCACAAGCATAAATGCAACCGAAGTTCGTTTTCAAATTGCAGAACATATGACTAAACTATTCACACTATCATCTCATATATGATTAAAACACAGCAGAACACAGTATTACTAATCCTTGCTTGGGCCACATGGATTAAACAAAAACAAGGTGCAAATCCGTAAGCAATCTAGCTCCCTCAATGAACTTAAATAGTAGCAAAACATCACAAGAAAGCCTTCAGAAGCAGTAAATTCTAGATACAGTAGAATTACAATGTTCACTAAACAGCTATAAGCCCTAAAATCACCCCACCATTGTTGAAACTAGAAATGCTTGCTTTGTCCAAAATCTACATCTAAATGCTTACCTTGTAGCATGTTGCTAATAAGCTAAAACCAATATCACAACAACCGGATTTCACAAGTCCAATAACAACATTGAAGACAGAACAAATGAATTTATGGACTACAATAAAAGCATTCATTAAAGGCACATCGAAGCTTACTAACTTAAACTTAGATTCCGCATAAGCAGCTCACATACTTTTTTCTATAATCAGCTTAAATCTAACCGAATCGAACATCACCAAAAGAATCGAGGAAATTTGTAAATACAACAGATTGAAAGCAAGCAATTGGAGCTACAAACTCAATAAGAAAAGCTACTTAAACTCGCAAATTTCAATCCAAGTGAACAAAAACAATAAAACGAGGTTTCAAAACCCTAAAAATCAAGATTTAAGAGCGAAACATAAGGGGGAAACGGATGACAATAAATTTTTTTTAAAATATATTAAAAATAACCTGAGGAGTTTGGCTTAGCAAGAGTCTGGCTTCATCACCCTGCATTTCTGTGAATTACAAGGGCTGAGTCGCCTCGTGTTTTCCAGCTCCGGTGTGCTTCTTTTTTTTCTTTCAATTTCTTAATTTTTTTCTGGTAATATTGGGAAAAAGTTTTTGGGTATGAAACGCTCGGATATTTTACAGGTGTTGGATAGCTAATCGACGATCATCAAGATTCTGATCGTTGATGAGATCGAAATTCCAACCCTTATATCGCAACTCTGTCTTGTCTAATAAATAATAATAATAATAATAATAATAATAATGATAAAATAATTAAATTAACACAAGAAGAATTACGAAGAGAAATGTTGTAAATTTTAAACTCAATAAATAAGTTTCAATAAATAAAATTAATTAATATATAATAACATGCATAACGTAGGATTATTTATTTAATTGATAGTGATGTAAAACTATGAATAACAGTATGTTATTACCTCTAAATATTTATTACCACGTGTCAAGATCAGGCGATTTTCGGTGAATGAGTAGGGGCAGAGTTATGATTTAGTATTGAAAGGTAAAATATAAATTTTAAAAGATGAGGAAATAAGTTCACAATTATTTTTTTTCAAAAAAATATAAAAAATTAAAGAGTACAAAAAAATTCTCCCAATCGGGAGGGTCACAGCCTCTCCTATAAAAGCTATTGTTCAGTCACTATAAATGAGTAAGTCCGTGTACAGCCTAACATAGAGGATATTGTATATGTGATTGTTACATACCGCAACACACAAAGTCGCGGACGAACTACATGATACCCGCTGCAAACTATGGAAGATATACAAAATTGTGAGCAACATCACATCGCATTTGGAGACTACGTGATGCACACGTGCTCGTTACGAATGACAAAACAAACTTAAGACGTCAAATCATAGCCGGTCAAATCAATGTGCCACGATAAATCGATCATGACACATGTTCGAGTAGTATAAAATATGACATGCAACAAGGAAGAGTCATAATTTTCAACTCCAAACTCTAGTGTCTAGAACAAAAGGGATACATAAGAACTCCAGCCCGAAACAATCATTTCAACCACCGTCGAATCACTGTCTTCGATCTCTGTTAATCAACACAATATAATTAATATCTAAAATTTAAATATATTTTTATATTCTAATAAGTAAAAGAAAATTTAAGGGGAACACAATTTTATTACTGTTTTGATTTAACTTATATTGGTATATTTAAGATTTAAATTTATTTTTCTTCTAGAAAGTACAATGTGTCTTACTATTACATCTAATACATATAAGTAGTAAAATAATGGTAAAATGATAAAAGATGCCCCCGATGTTTGCATGTTTTGTCATTTGGCCCCCTATTCTTTTTTGGTCCAAATATTCCCCCAACGTTTGCTTGTTTTGTCATTTGGCCCTCTATTCTTTCTTTTAGTCCAAATATGCCCCCAACGTTTCATTCATAGTCCAAATATGCTCCTGTTGGATGTAAACTTTCAATCAACTGACGATCAACGGCTTATAAAAAAATTTTGACGTGGCATCAACAGATCTTAATACGTGGCAAGTCCAGTTAGCACCGGCTGTTGAATGTCAGTTGACTGACAGTTTCCATCTAACGGGGGGCATATTTGGACCAAATTGAAACGTTGGGGGACATATTTGGACTACAAATGAAACGTTGGGGGCATATTTGGACCAACAGAAAGAATAGGGGGCCAAATGACAAAACAAACAAATGTTAGGACTTGGGAGAATATTTGGACCAAAAAAGAAAGAATAGGAGGTCAAATGACAAATCATGCAAACGTTGGAGGCATTTTTGTTTTTTTGCCTAAAATAATTTAATTCATAAAATTAACTATTTTTAAATTGTTATATAGATAATCAATCTTTATGCTATTTTTTATAACCAACCGTATGGATTGAATCTTTATGCTCATTTTAAAAGCAAAGAAGACACATTATTATAGGTTACTCTGAAATGAAATGTTGTTCCTGTTCTTGTCATTTTATACCACATGATTGGATTACTGATCACTTGATATTCAATACAGATTGGTACTGGAGACGGATCTGAGTGTACTCGGACCTACAACTTTCGTCGCCGGTCATCGTGTCGGCATCACTTATCGTACTAGAAATTATGTGATGTAGGCGGAGAACTTGAATATATTTGTTTTGCAACAAGAAATGAATGCAATAGCGACCTTAAGATCTGCTCAAGCGACGCTCATTAGTGGTCGTAAATCGTAATGTCTTGCCTGTTGCAGATTTTATACCACATAATAGGGTTACTGATCACTTGATATTCAACATAGATTGCTACTGGAGACAGATCGGAGTGTACTCGAACCTACAACTTTCGTCGTCGGTTATCGTGTCGGCATCACTTATTGTACTATAAATTATGTGATGTAGGCAGGGAACTTGGATGTATTTGTTTTGCAACAGGAAATGAATGCAATAACGACCTTAAGATCTGCTCAAACGACGTTTATTATTAGTCGTAAATCGTAATGTCTTGCCTGTTGCAGATTTTTTTTCTTCATTAAACATCAATTCTACCATGAAATGGTCACGATCGTGCGTCGTCATTTGGCAATTTGGACTATAAAATACCCTAAATCTTGTCGGTAGTGCATATGTTAACGGAGAGAAATAAAGTCCAATATAATTCAATGATATCATATATTATAAGATAGTTTAAATAAAAAGTAAGTGTCTAAACTATATTTTTTTTGAATTTTAGTGCTTAAAGTATTTTTTATTAAAAATAAATGTTTAAAGTTTACACCGTTACGATTTTAGGTGTCGGGAAGTTAACTATTGTTAAAAAACGCTAACCAATCAAAATATGACATATGTCGTGTTTATTTTAATTTGGGATTTTTTTACAAAACAACCTCAAAATTCTTAAAATTTTTTAAACTCAAACCCCCAAATCGCCGCCGCTTCTGTCATTGAAGGGGGAAATGATCAGCTAGGTTCGGAGACCGAAGAGGTGTGCTCATGGGCAACAATCTACGACGAAAGTGGCGATGATCGGCAGCGATTTAAGGGTTCGAGTTTGAGAAATTTTAGGGATTTAGGGTTGTTTTGTAAATTTTGAAGAATTTCAAGATTTTCTGAAATACTAAAAAAATTGTTTTTTTCTTCAATAAATTTAAAAAATTAAATTATTACCACATGTCAAGCATTGATTGTTTAACATATTTTTTAATGGTAGTTAACTACCAAACACTTAAAATTATAACATATAAATTTTAAGTACTTATTTTTAGTAAAAAATAGGTTAAACAACTAAAATTAAAATAAAAAAAGTTATAATTTATGCGCTTATTGCTTATTTTTCATTTAAGCTATTATCGAAATATTATTTTAGTACTCACCCTCTGACCCTCCAAAGACACAGGGGTTGCCTTTCTTCTTCGATGAATCCTAGAATGTGAAGCAATTACTAAATCTTCCTTATTTCCCAGAAAAGAACCATATGGATAACTTCCCGACAGTCCTCTGTGGGTGGAGCTGGGAGGAGAACAAGTTGTTCGAGCTGGCTCTAGCAGTGGTCGATGAGCATCACCCAGATCGTTGGGCTGTGGTCGCAGCCATGGTCGGCGGTGAAAAAACAGCAGACGATGTGCAGAAACATTATGTGATTCTTCTGGAGGATTTAAAGTTCATAGAGTCCGGTAAACTAGACCATAAACTTGGAGAATCTGAGTCTTGTATTGAACTCGACCGGGCATTTAAAAAGCGGAACGAGACCGAAATATCGGCCGCGATATAACAGTTGCGCCACCGTCCGAAACTGCGATTGAGTAAAAAACGATTCGTAATCACCGCAATTCAATATTTTGTAATCAATTTGGGTGTAAATATATTATTGAATCTTAGTTTAATTGATAGTGACATAGTTGTTGCAGTATATAAAAGTTATTTAAGTGAACAATATCTTTTAATTTATAGGCGTGGAGGAAGACTGAGTACTTTAGACATTTATATGTATTTTTAATATTACTACTTGTCCAATGTCTTTATTTAGTCCAAAATTCCCGAAAACTACTATTATGTTCCTTAAATTAAAGAGTTGAAAATCTTAACTAAGATTAATAAATTTTTTAAAATATTATATTTTAATTTGGTTTAGCAAACACTTTAGAAATTCTTAGTATATCTTCTAAAATTTTAAAAAATAATTTTAATTAGATCTCCAAGTAGTGGCGGATCCACATGTATAGTTGGATGAGCCTGTGTTCCTTATGAACTTTTCAATGTTCACACATTTGACTTCAACTTTCTTAATTTTATGAATTAGTTATTAAATTTTATGACTTGTGCCCACCCTAAAAAAATTCTAGATCTGCCAATGTCCCCAAGGTTGATGTTGACCGTTATCACTATCTATATCAAATAAAATTTAGTCGATTGATACCTAAAGCATCGAAAACATGTTCGAGATGAAAGACAACACAAAGTAAGAGATATTGAAACGTTGTAGTGTTCTCTTTGGATGGAAATTTCCTGTCCCTTTTCGGTGCCTTTACTTATACTCTCACGCTCAAAATTAAGTTTATGGTTTAGAGTTTAGATTAGAGTTTATGGTTAGGGTTTAAAGAATTTAAGTTAGACTGTATTTTTAGGGTATAGAGTGTAGGGTTAAGATTTAGAATTAGAGTTGGGGCATAAGTAGGACACCGAAAAGAGACAGATGATTTTTATTCGTTCTCTCTTCTTTGCTCAACCTTCACTTGCATATATCTACCAATTTTGTTAGGTGCTTTCGAGTTCGGTAATGAATAAAAAACGAGCGTATATTTATATAAATTTTCGTTTCTTGTGGTTCGAAACGAGAGACGAAATCGAACAAGTTTTCATTTTGGTTTCTCGTGGTTCGAAACGAGAGACGAAATCGAACAAGTTTCCATTTTGGTTTCTTGTGGTTGGAATAATTGGTTAGATAGCGTGACGGATTGCACTTGATCTACTAACTGTAATGGCATCACCAATCATTCCGAATTCTCAACCATCAATGATGGTTATTGATATATCTACGTCTTCACGTGAAGGCTATCCAACATTTTTGTGTGTGTTTTTGACACGATAAATTCGGTACAGTACGATTATATGATAATATTTGTATTTTATTTTTAACCTATTCAACGTCATTTTGTATTATTAGGATCACTCAACGAGTTCATTCGATACAAAAACTTTAGATGTACCAACCACATTGTTAGGACCACTCAAACTTGTACACATCTAAAATGAGTAGTATTATTGTGCCAATATGGTCCCATAACTATTAGTACCAACAATTGTCAAGATCCCCAATAATTGGAATTTTGGAATCAACGAGCCCCAATAAGTGTAGGGTAAGTGGGAGACCTTTGTTTCAGGCTAAGTACTCATATCTAAACAAAAGAGACACCCATGATTGCCTCAAACAAACCATTTCTTAAGTATAATTGTAAACATAAGTTTCAAGTAAAAAAAAACCCTTAAAATTTAGAATAAATTACAAAAAATTTGTTAATAAAATCGAGATTATAATCTAAGGAAGTTTTTTAATATAGAAAACGATTCTTCTGATTCATTATTTAATAAGTTTTCAATTTAAAGATCGTTTAGACTTGATTTTGAATAGATGTGATCCATTAAGAATTTGAGACTTGATCTTGGAAAGTCATTTGCACTCTAAAATATCTTTTATTTCTTACAATACTTAAATTATTTATAAATTATAAAATAAAAAATAATTACATTTAAATCTATCACATGAGAATAATATCCAAGTCACTAAGGCTCCATTCTGCCACTTCATCTTTGTCACTAACGAAAATTTCAGTCCCCATATCAATAGATGTCCATATTCTTTTAGCTGGAAGGGTACCCGGATCCTGAAATCGAAAAATTAAAACGACTCGTAAATCATCAACGATCAAGATTTTTTTTTTGAAAGTGAAATGAGCCTCATTAAAAACCCCCCCTTCGTACCCAAGCCCGGAGGGGAAGGGCATTGGAAGGAGGAAAAGAGTGCTCGGAGATTTTATTAAACAGGGGCGGTTACAAACACTGGATAATCACCATAGAGTACAATGCTTACAACAAACTAAAATAAAACTCCCAGGGATTAACCATTATCCAACCAAAGGAAATCGGACTTCCTACCGATGCCGCCCTTAGCTAGCAGATCCGCTTTTGCAATGAGGTCGCGGTTTACCTTCACAAAAGACCAGTTTTTTTCCTTGCTCACCTGCAAAATATCTATCACTAGCTGCCTGAAGACGAGAGGTGCAACTGCAGGATGTTTTAACCATTCGACAGCTAAAGTACTGTCCGATAGAAAGGATATTTCCTCGTTTTGAAGCGGTATCACGTAAGAGCAGAGTGAGCATGCGTCTTTAATTGCTAGCAGCTCAGCTGAGGTGGCGTCAATGGTTCCGGCAGATTTGGAAAATTTGGCTAGCACTTTCCCATTTGTATCATATAAAATACCGCCTAGGCCAGCTTCTCCAAAGCTTCCACTAACCGCGCCGTCAACCAGGAATTGTAGATGGTTTGCTAGCGCAACTTTCCGGGGGGGAAATAGCAATTGAGGTGCCGCGCAGATGACCTTGGTTGGATATGCGAGGAAGTAACTTTCTGAGAACATGGCATCCGGCCAATTGTTTTGGCACCAATGGAATGTCTTAATTTGTGCCATGTCGAAGAGATGATCTTCATTTAGTGATCGCTTGTTGAAAATTATATCGTTCCGGGCTGTCCATATAGACCAGCAGAAGCTGAAGAAGGATAAGAGTCAGATGGGTTTGGCGTTGGGAGTCGGGCAAGCTTCGGACCAGGCAAGTAGGAAGGACCGTGGACTGCCAGGAATGGTAAAAGAAACCTGCCATTTGCTGCACCATTTTGTCCACAGTATCCAGCTCACTTTGCAGGAGAAAAATAGGTGAAATTCAGTTTCATTTCCCAAACCGCACAGGGGGCAGCATTGGTCCAGAATCAGCTTAGAGCCTCTGCGGAGTAGGTTTGATCTGGTTGAGAGCCTACCGCGAAGTAAACGCAACATGAAGAATTGGATTTTTGGGGGTATGTGTTTGTCCCAGACAAGTTTCCAACAAGGGTCTACGGATCTGTCAAGACAAGATACTAGTTCGCAGTAACTTTTCGGTGTAGAAGCAGAGTATCTGTCAATATAGCTGTAGAAGCAGTCCTTGACCCCGATTTCCCAGTCGAACAGGGGTCTGCGAAATGAAATTATCCAAGTCCAGCGGTTGTTTACCTTTTTGCCGAATTCCCTAACTTTGCCTTCTTTCTTAGTTGCTAAGGCATAAATTCTTGGAAAGCGATAGGCGAGAGGCTGATCACCGGCCCAGCAGTCGAACCAGAATTCAATAAGATTGCCATCTCCAAGGATCGGCTTAATGTTAGCCGTGAAGGGATCAGAATTGCAGTTCAAGGGTTTGCTGATATCTCTCCATATCCAGGAAACTTTAGAATTGGCGGGGATCGAGGGCATCAGTGAGGATGAATGACCGTAATATTTGTTACACAAGATGCGCCTCCATAGGCTGTCTCTTTCGATGTGGAATCTCCAGCCCCATTTGTTAAGAAGAGAACGGTTCCTGGTGCGAATGTCAACTAGACCCAAGCCCCCTACCTCCTTCGGGCAGCAAAGATCAACCCAGCTCACCCAATGGGTTGCTCTACCTTCAGTTTTACCCCACAGAAAGTTAGAGATGAGACTATTCACCTTGATGCAAATGGCGGCCGGCATCTTGAATAGTGAAAGATAGAAGAGTGGAAGGCTGTTAAGCACGGATTTCACGAGAATGAGTCTTTCCGCGGGAGAAAGGTTCGAACCCTTCCAGTTCACAAGGTGATCACGGACTTTTCTAACCACCGGGTTCCAGATTGAGGTACAGTTTCTGTCTGCTCCCAAAGGTAACCCCAAATAGGACGTGGGGAGGGATTTAGAGGAGCAGTTGATGTCTTTTGCAAAGCTAGCGATACGGTCAATATCCACGTTCACACCGAATCGAGTCAGATTAGACATCACTTCACCTGATAGAAGTAAAGCCTACTAGCAAGGCCACCGGTGTCGAGCACCCATGTTCTCGGATCCCCGACCCAACCCTGACCCTTTTCAGTCGGGTACCCGTATTGACCCCATATAGGGTGAGGTAGCAACTGAACAATCTCCTGAGCATGTGGATTGCTGTACGGATCACAAAGGCTAACAGGTTGCTCCAAGTGTTCAGCATTACCAGGAGCACAGTAGTAGTGGTAAGCTCCATAAGGGAAATTGGCAGTGTCATTTCTGTAAATCTTCTTGTCAACTGGTGTAATATGGTACGGTGGGCAGTTCCATAATGCCGTGGGGCTGCACAAAACTGGCGTATCAGGGTTTATGATCATCTCACTGTATCTTGTAACATTTGTGAGCACATCTCCATCACAAGGCTTGCCATTGTTCTTCCAACAGCTGCCTATGTCAACAAGGTAGAATTGGCTCTTTGGTCCTCCTCCTTTCTTGACTTCCAATCTGAACCGGACTTTAAAATCACATTCCGGTAGCTGAAAGTCATTTCAAGTTATTTAGCATTAATTTACGGGTAAACTACAATGGAGGTCACTTAATTATGAGTAAAGTTACATTTAGGTCACCTAATTATTAAAAATTACATTTGGGCCACTCAATTATGGGTAAGGTTACATTTGGTTCACCCGATTATTAAAGGTTACATTTAGGCCACTCAATTATGTGTAGGTTACGTTTGGGTCACCCTTCATATTTAAAAAGTACATTAATTTAGTCATTTTTTCTTCCAAATCACTTGTATACCCTTGTTAACATCAGAATACATCATTTGAAATCATTAATTAATCTAATACACAAATTGATATACTTTTTTTAATATGAAGGGTGACCCAAATGTAACCTTGCCCATAATTGAGTGATCCAAATGTAACATTTAATAATTGGGTGACCCAAATGTAGGGTTTCGAATTAACCGAAATTTGTTAGAAAATTTTGGGTAAATCACCCAAATGGTTACTAAAGTATTTTAAAATAATCTTTTTGGCCACTAAACTTTCAAAAATTATAAAATAAACCATTAAATTTATCGAACTATTACAAAATAGTCATTAACTTGCACGTTATAAATTATTGATAAATCATTTTGCGCTAATTTGATAAAGTTTAATGACCATTTTATAATATATCAAAAAACTTAATGACTATTTTATAATTTTTAAAAATTCAGTGACTAAAAATAAATTTATGAAATATATAATATATAAAAATTTCGGTTAAATCAGTTAATTCGGTTAATTAACCGATTTCGAACCGAATTAACCGATAAACAAAGTATGAAAAAATCATTAACCGCCAAACCTAAAATTAACCGAAAAAATTTTAGTTTGGTTCAGTTAGTTCGGTTTTAACCGAAGTTTGAACACCCCTAACAAGAAAAACTATTTTAACTTAAAATGAAACGTTCTACTTACGGAATGGAGCATGCCTCTTGTTTCATAATGGTAACCCCCGGAGAATCCTTTGGTTGCATCAGCTCTAAGGTAAAGCATCAGCCATGGATTCTTGAATGTAGTCTTGAGCTTATGGTTAAAAACCCAACTTCCAGAACCAAGCTTTTTCTCCCAAATCACTTCATAAAATGATAGATTGTTTAGTCCTTTGGCAATACCAGCATCCAAATCATATGTCCCATTGAACCATCCTCTCATTGTGCCATCGGGCAACAGTTGTGTAGGCTGATGGTTCAAAGTGGGTGGATTCATGCAGCCTTTGCCGAAGCAAGGGAACCTCTTTGTAGTGAAAGGAGGAATGGGTTTTTTGCCATTTTCAGGACAGAGGCCGGCGGTTGTGTCGAAGTTTCCATTTTTCAACATGACCATCCAAAACTGCCATGGTTTTGAAGCCTCTGAAACTTCAGATAATGAACCCAAATAGAGCTCCTTTTGAACTGCATAAAGATCCGGGTTGTGCATTGCATCTGCAGTCATTCCTTTGAATGTTTTGCCTACTCCAAGCTTGTTATCGGCCTCGGATACCTTGTGTATCAGTGTTGAATCTGTCCCCCCGCCATTCACAAGTACAACAAAGAATTAGAAACACCAGATAAACATAAAGAAACAAGGGTTTTTAGTTTGGCAAAATGACAAAAGATGCCCTAACGTTTGTATGTTTTGTCATTTTCCTCCTATTCTTTTTTGGTCTAAATATGCCCCCAACGTTTGCTTGTTTTGTCATTTGGCTCTCTATTTTTTCTTTTGGTCCAAATATGCCCCTAACGTTTCATTCGTAGTCCAAATATGCCCCCCAACGTTTTAATTTGGTCCAAATATGCCCCCGTTAGATGGAAACTGTCAGTCAACTGACGTTCAACAGTTGATGCTGACTGGACTTGCCACGTATTAAGATCTGCTGATGCCACGTCAAATTTTTTTTTTATAAGACGTTGACCGTCAGTTGATTGACAATTTACATCCAACGGGGACATATTTGGACCAAAAGAAAGAATAGAGGGTCAAATGACAAAACAATCAAACGTTGGAGGCATATTTGGACTAAAAAAAGAATAAGGGACTAAATGAAAAAACATGCAAACGTTGGGGGCATCTTTTGTCGCCTTTTTAGTTTTTACTTACTTGAAACATCAAAACAATCAGCAGCTCTAGGGCTCCCCATGCGAGGAGCTTCACGTGCAACTTCATTGCAGAAGTTCCAAGCTTCAAACGCCACTCTCAGACCATCTCTTTTCATCCCCGGATCACCCACTGCCGACATTTCTTTTTCAGCTGTTCCCAACAGAAGCAAATTTGCACACACAAACATCACACCAAAATGCTTCTCCATGGCTGATGTTGGCTTCTTTTTCCACTGTTATTTATCATTATCTTTTGACTACATCTCTATGGTATTTGGTTCCTGTTCCTTTCATTCACTCCTTGGGGTCTTTTCTTTTTCTTTCTTTCTTTATTTTTAGCTGTTTGCATGGCAGATAGACGAAGTGAAAGCTACCTACTGGTTTGGTTTTTAGAAAGTGGTTGGATTGAATTCATTCATTGTTCGAGTTGTAAGTAAAATCTATGTCAATTATTACCTTGAAACGTTATGACACGCCATGTGTAAGTCGGTAGGTTATTTGGTCCCATCACTTTAGTTACCAACAATGGCTTCTTTCATTCTTAACCAAAACACCTATCACCCTCCAATATCTAACTGCATTGCGTGACAACAAGTTTCAAGTTCTTATTTTTTCGAATTCCAACCTATTAATAAAATAAGAGCAAACAAATCTAAGAAGCGGTTCCGGTGATAAAGGGTAGTATATATTTTTAGGGAAATAAAGGGTAGTGTATTTCATCTAACTGACTCGAATCTAAACAACTTAGTCTGTTAGTGTGTGAATTTATCCAAATTTAAAATTAAATACCAATACTACCTTACAATACAATAGAATTATAAAAATTATGACTCTCTCTCTATTTTAGTCCCTAAACTTTTGCCGGAATTATTGAGTATCAATTTACTTTCTTATCTTATCTTTTATACATTATTATTCACAATTGCTTTTCTGTTCATTAATGATCAAACTATAGCTTTTTTTTCTTCAATATTTACCAAAATCAGACTTTTTATAAGTGAACTTCGACGCTCATGGATAAAAATTCTCTGCACTTTTTCGGTGTCCCTACTTATGCCTCAACACTTAAAAATATAATAAAATTAAATTCTAAACCTTAACCCTAAATTCGAAATCTTAACCCCTACACCTTATACCCTAAAATACTACCTTATCGTAAATTCCCTAAGCCCTAACCATAACCTCTAACCTAAAATCCTAAACCCTAAACCTAATTTTGAGTGTGGGGCATAAGTAGGAGCACATAAAAGGTAGAAGATTTCCATCCTACATTCATGGCTTGAAAGACTAATATTATTTTTTACTCGATATTATTATTATAGAATTAAAAATGCTACACGCCTTGAACATGTATGTGTGTCGAACAAAAATCCTTTGACCCCTTACCACGCTTCACACTAAAAAAACACTTAAAGAATTAAATTTTAAACCATAACCCTAATTTCTACATGTTAAACCATAAGCCCTAAAAAAGACACTATATCTCTAATTCTCTAAACCCTAACTACAACCCTTAACCTTAAACCCTAAACTATAAATCATAAATCCACTTTTTTAAAATAAGGACACCAAAAGAGACATAATTTGGAGGTAAACAATTTCTATCTGTCACGTTAAAACCCTCCCCAAACCTATATTTTATAACGAATAGTTTGTTATTTCACTTTCAATCGATTAAAAATGTGCATAATTTAAATTTGAAGCCAAGCCTTTGGTATCGTGAAGGTTGATATAAACCATTAGGGACTTTGAGGTAAAGATGGTCCGACCGATATTTATAAACCACGTTGTTTGAATCTAGATCATTTAAAAAGAATAATATCATTTTTTTATTAATGAGACCATCTAATAAAATTAATATTATATTTTTTTAGATTAATAGAATTTTATGGATTTATCTAAAAAATAGTTTAAAAATAGGAGCTTGGATGAGAATTCTTTCTTCATGTGTCGTACATTACATTGTCATTTTAATGGATTAATATATTAATTTTATTTGTTTTGATGATTTCCATTGGTATGTCAGTGAGATTATAATTTTTATGACCGTCTCGCCGGTACATTAAACTCCCGGACAAATCATCAACCTAGTTTAAATCGCCGGATGTAAAGAAAATATAATTCCATACAGTTGATTTCACTAACTTGGATTTATTGCTGCAAATGCCATTTAAATTCTGAAGTTGCTTGAGCATCAATCAAACTAATATTAGCTCGAGGAACCTCAACAATGGCCGATGAGAATGGCTTGAATGGAGAAAACCAACACTCTGAAAGCGGCAAAGGAGATGAGAAAACCAACTCTGTTCCACTGTACAAGCTGTTTGCATTTGCCGATTCGAGGGATATCGTGTTAATGATCGTCGGCATGATCGGTGCCATCGGAAATGGTGTATGTATGCCCCTTATGACAATCCTGTTCGGTGATCTGATCGACGCTTTCGGACAAAACCAGAGTAACAATAAAGTGGTTGACGTGGTCTCCAAGGTAGAGTTAGAAGTAGAACTTATTAACATGTAATTTCTTCTTTTTTTGAGTTTCTGAAATGAAGGCATCATTGGTTCATTACCAAGATTTTCTTACAAAACCGCAGGTTGCCTTGAAATTCGTGTACCTTGCGGTTGTGGCCGCGGTGGCGGCATTTCTACGTAAGTAAACTTGTCACGTACGTTAAGTACTTTATGTCACATTTTAACCGGAGACTAAGAAATGTTTGGATTTGTTATGTTTTTCAGAGATGAGTTGCTGGATGGTCACAGGTGAGAGACAAGCTGCAAGAATAAGGGGAATGTACTTGAAAACCATATTGAGACAAGATGTTGCTTTTTTTGATGTCGAAACCGACACCGGGGAGATCATCGGACGAATGTCGGGTGACACGGTTCTCATACAGGATGCCATCGGCGAGAAGGTCGGGAAGTTTATACAGTTGGTGTCCACATTTACTGGAGGTTTCGTTATAGCATTTTTCCAAGGTTGGCAGCTAACGCTTGTCATGTCGTCCGCAATCCCTCTCGTTGTAATATCCGGTGGAATAATGAGTATGGTGGTAACTAAGATGGCATCTCGTGGACAATCTGCTTATATTAAAGCCGCCACCGTCGTCGAACAGACAATTGGTTCGATCAGAACTGTATGTATGTTACTGCTTACAAATGTGACAGATTTCTTTTATGTGAACATATGTGACAGATTGTATAATCTGATCCAGGTTGCATCATTTACTGGTGAGAAGCAAGCCATAAGCAACTACAACAAATTTCTTGTTACTGCTTACAAATCAGGCGTTAATGAGGGCACGGCTGCTGGACTCGGTGTCGGTGTAGTTATGTTAATCGTATTCTGCAGTTATGCTTTGGCGACATGGTTCGGTGGGAGGATGATTTTGGAGAGAGGGTACACTGGTGGTCAAGTAAATAATGTGATCATGGCTGTATTGATCGGTTCCATGTGAGTTAAAATTTGAGTTTTCGACTAAATCGCGATGCATGTGTCATATTTCACGCCTTCACGGACTGAATTCGTCGTGAATATGAATGTTTTAGGTCCCTGGGGCAGGCATCACCATGCATGAGTGCATTCGCAGCCGGTCAAGCTGCAGCGTTTAAGATGTTCGAGACTATCGGAAGGAAGCCGGAGATTGACCCGTACGACACGAGGGGGAAGTTATTGGAGGACATTCGCGGGGATATCGAGCTGAGGGATGTTTATTTCAGTTACCCTGCTAGACCGGAAGAGCACATTTTTAGTGGTTTCTGTCTGTCTATTTCAAGTGGCACAACAGTTGCTTTGGTTGGACAAAGTGGAAGTGGGAAATCAACTGTAATAAGTCTGATTGAGAGGTTTTATGATCCACAAGGTGGTGAAGTCCTTATTGATGGCATCAATCTCAAGGATTTTCAACTTAGATGGATTAGAGGAAAGATTGGTCTTGTTAGCCAAGAGCCGGTGTTGTTTACATCGAGCATTCGAGATAATATTGCATACGGAAAGGACGATGCGACCGTTGAAGAGATACGAGCCGCAGCTGAACATGCAAATGCTGCTAAGTTCATCGATAAACTACCTCAGGTTCGAATTCCTTGTCCGAAAAACATGATCAATTATTGTTTTGTATATCAAATCATATAAAAGATATGAAAGGTGGGAAGTTCATATATGTAGGGGCTAGACACCATGGTTGGAGAGCATGGAACTCAGCTTTCTGGTGGACAAAAGCAAAGAGTGGCAATAGCAAGAGCAATCCTAAAGGATCCCCGGATTTTACTTTTAGATGAAGCTACAAGTGCGTTGGATGCAGAATCCGAAAGAGTAGTGCAAGAGGCGTTGGACCGGATGACGGGAAATAGGACTACAGTCATCGTTGCTCATCGTTTGAGTACCGTGAGAAATGCGGGTACGATTGCTGTCATTCGTCGAGGAAAGATTGTTGAAAAAGGTAGGTTAAAAGCATTGTTTGCAGTGCTTTATTGTTGCATTTGCATAAGCACCATCATGTAGTACTTTCTCATTGTTGATGATATTAGGCCCTATTGAGCAGGGTCACATTCAGAACTACTCAAGGATCCCGAGGGAGCGTACTCTCAGCTTATTCGATTACAAGAAGTAAATAAAGAGTTAAAACAAGAATCGTTTAGCCCGAAAAGATCATCGAAGCGATCAGCCAGTTGGGGATCACCTATGAATGTCAATGATTCTGCAATGTTAGATACAGAAGACCATTCTGAACAACCACTGAAGCAGCCTCGAGAGGTTTCAATCCGCCGGCTTGCTTACCTCAACAAGCCAGAGCTTCCTGTGATCCTACTCGGAACAATAGTCGCGGTTGTCAATGGTGTCATACTTCCAATATTTGGTATCCTCGTTTCTCGTGTGATCAATACGTTCTTTAAACCTCCTCATGAATTGAGAAAGGATTCGAGATTCTGGTCACTTATATTCATGACCCTTGGCCTAGTATCATTATTGGCATGTCCAGCACGAACATACTTCTTTTCCATTGCTGGATGTAAACTGATCCAACGAATTAGATCAATGTGTTTTGAAAATGTGGTACGAATGGAGGTTGGCTGGTTTGATGAACCGGATAATTCAAGTGGTTCGATTGGTGCGAGGCTATCAACCGATGCAGCCACAATACGTGGCCTGGTTGGAGATGCACTAGCTCAGATGGTCTCGAATCTTGCATCAGCCATTGCTGGTTTGGTCATTGCTTTCGTCGCAAGTTGGCAGTTGGCATTTATAATCCTAGGACTAATTCCTCTGAGAGGGGTCAATGAATATGTTCAATTAAAATTCACAAGGGGATTCAGTGCAGATGCAAAGGTATGTTCGAAACTAACGCTTCGATATCGTGAAATGCAATATGTTTTTAAGCACATAATTCATTTAAATGTTACATATATGGTTGCAGATGATGTATGAGGGAGCAAGCCAAGTTGCTAACGATGCGGTCGGGAGTATACGGACAGTGGCTTCATTTTGTGCAGAGGAAAAAGTGATGCAGCTCTATAGAAAGAAATGTGACGGTCCGTTGCGAGCCGGGATAAGGCAAGGTTTGATTAGTGGAGCAGGATTTGGTATTTCATTCTTCTTGTTGTTTAATGTTTATGCAACAAGTTTCTATGCCGGGTCTCTGCTTGTCGAGCATGGCGATGCAACGTTCTCCGATGTTTTTCAAGTGAGTCCGTTTCCAATACCACATTTTTTCACAATGTATGTCCATTCGATATTGAGACCGATACCGATGTCTCAGGTTTTCTTTGCTTTGACAATGGCAACCGTTGGAATTTCCCAATCAAGCTCATTTGCTCCTGATTCTAGCAAAGCCAAGACTGCTGCTGCTTCCATATTCGCAATCATCGACCGCAAGTCTAAGATAGACCCAAGTGACGAATCCGGGACGACAATAGAAAACGTGAAGGGAGATATCGAGCTTCGCCATGTCAGTTTCAAGTATCCATTAAGGCCGGACATTCGAATTTTCCGAGACTTGAGTTTGTCCATCCTTGCTGGACAAGTAACAACATTGCCATTTCAAACTTATCAGTACAAGACTAAATCATATGTTCTAATGTGACAACCTTTTAATTTCAGACTGTTGCCTTGGTTGGAGAAAGTGGGAGTGGCAAATCCACAGTGATTTCATTATTGCAAAGATTTTACGATCCCGATTCGGGAAGTATTACTCTCGACGGAGTCGAAATCCAGACCCTCCAATTGAAGTGGTTGAGGCAACAGATGGGTCTAGTGAGCCAAGAACCTGTTTTGTTCAATGACTCAATCCGTGCCAATATTGCATATGGAAAAGGAGGAAATGCAACCGAGGCAGAAATTTTAGCTGCCTCAAAATTGGCCAATGCTCACAAGTTCATCAGCTCATTACAACATGTTAGACATCATTAATAAAATTCGGGTTCAACTCGGTTCATTCGTACAATCACTTCTAAACCATCACACAATTGATCGCCGATCGGTAACCAAACCTTTTTGTTATGCAGGGCTACGACACCGTAGTAGGCGATCGAGGAGTTCAATTATCGGGAGGACAAAAGCAAAGGGTAGCCATTGCACGAGCCATAGTTAAAAGTCCAAAGATATTGCTACTAGACGAGGCAACGAGTGCCTTAGATGCCGAATCGGAGAGAGTGGTTCAGGATGCATTAGATAGAGTGATGGTGAACCGGACGACGGTGGTGGTTGCTCATAGGCTGTCGACGATAAAAAATGCCGACGTGATCGCGGTGGTTAAAAACGGTGTGATCATAGAGAAAGGGAAACACTACACTTTGATAAACATCAAAGATGGTTCCTATGCTTCTTTAGTTGCACTTCACATGAGTGCTTCCACTGCTTAATTTATTTTGTTTTTTATTAATATATTTAAAATTTAAATTTATATCTTTCTTTAAGAATGTAACGTGATTTATTATGTCACTCAACACTTATTGGTTTGTTAATTATACTTATAAGTAGTTAGTATATATTTTTTGTTATAAACCCTCAATCCCTAAATCAAAAAATTAATCCAAACTTAAGTGCGTTTGAACCTCAACATTCATGGCTCGAAATAATACTAATATCAATCGTATATTTGATAACAAATTCTTCATTATTTCAATCATAATTCGATCGATTAAAAATGTACCTAATTTGATATTATATTTGATTTTATCAGTGGAACTGGGATAATGTGAGTCCGTCCGTTTGTGCTCTTGTTTGCTAGACTTTCGCTAGCAAGCCTTTCGATCCATCATTGAATTGTACGTTACTTGTTCTTCTGCCGAAGGTTAAGTCGCCTAAGTCTATTAGTCGGTTTCGGTCTATTAACTTATGCTCGGTTTTGTATAAGATCATTACAAATACTTTTGTTAATCGTTTTAAGCCGTTTTTGTCTGAATAGATTTCGATGAATCAGACGAATTTTGTGCTGAGATAGTCAATCACAGATAAATTATAAATTATAAAACTCGCCGTTTTTAACCGCATCATAGACTTATCGTCTTTTTAGACTCTCAAAATTAGGTCTCCACTTCTGATCAGAAAATAAAATTAGGTAACCACAGTGAGAGCCACTGCCGAAATAGCCAATCAATAAAATGAAATTCTTGCGTACCTTTCAACTTCCCAATCACTGTGAACCGTTGATAAGAAAAGAAAATGCTTTAAACCCTGTCCAAACCTGTGCTGGGGAACATAATGATTGCATTTTCTGGAAATTTGGCTTATCATTCCACGAAATTCATGCATTCATTCATTGTTAGTGTTGGATGGAAAATCCTCAAAATTAGGTTTAGAATTTATAGTTTTAAGTTAGGGTTTAAAAATTTTAAGGTAAAGTATATTTTTAGGGTATAGAGTATAGGGTTTAGGATTTAAAATTTAAGATTAAAGTTTAAAATTTAATTTTATAATATTTTTTAGCGTTGGGGCATAAATAGGATCATCGAAAAAGAGTATAAGATTTCTATCCATGATACGATTGATAGCTTATTTTGACGAGTTATTTATATTTTACTTGAATTTTTACTCATCTTTTAATTCTAAATTTATATTTATACTAATTCTTCTTTATGTTATTACATGTATTAATATTTATGGAATCAATCTAAGAAAAAATAAACTTTAGGTTTTATTTGAGGTTTTATTGTTGTGCAAGTATTTTTGTACGAAAGAAAATGGAAAAGAAAGTGAGTTATCGAGCTCTCCTTGGACCTTGAACAAGTCCAATTATAAATGAAGTGGTTGAATTAATTAAAATGTTTGGAAAATTTGTTTTTTTGTTTTATTTCAGAGGACAGGGTACGAGAAAACAAAAAAAGAAAAATGTGTAAATTATTGTCATTTTAAAAATATATATATTCTGCCGTTTTCTTTCTTGTCCCCAATCAAACGAGGCAAGTAGAAGGAAATGGTCATATGTGTACCCAGATTGGAATAAGATACATAATACATTACAGTAATTGCAATATAAAATAATTAAAAAGGGACTGTTCGAACTAGATACATTATAGTAATTTTCGAATTAGATGTTTAGTCTACGTTTATGGTTGTAAATTTCATTATAATTTTGAACCGTGGGCCGCGGTCGATGGTTCGTATGTTGCTTGGTCACTGTGCTTACAAAAAATTGTCGTTAGGACGGACTGTTAGGAGGTTATAAATGCGGTGTTGCGGGATAACGATAGGGTCAGTCCGAACATGAATACCGAAAAGACATGGACATACAAGTTCGCCGCATTCACCGTGAAGGCAATCGTGCGGCGGATGTCATGGCTATGTCCGGCGTCGGGAAAACCTGCCAAGATATGTCCAAAAGCAAAGAGTTCAACTCTTCCTTTTCTTATGTTGATATTGCTATAACAATGCTGGAGAACTATTTAATGTTGGAGCACTAGCCGGCTTCAAGCCCTCCCACATCATATGTAAATAATTAGCAATGTTTTTATGACATGATTATTTCTCGTTTTATATAAACCTTGATGATTTTGTCCAAACCGAACCAGTCAACTTCTTGTTTTTATGTTGCTAATCAGCATGCAAGGATTCATAATGATTTACGACAATTTTGGTTCTTTTTTGTTGCATGATGACCCGACCATTGGCCGAACTATAATTAAATATTTTATTTTACCTTATTTAAAAAAAAATCGTATTTTAGCCTCGAGATACACTAACTTTAACAAATGATTTGACGTGATTTATTTTTTAAAACACACATGATGATATAACATATTTTAATTGGCCTTTTCTACCTAATTAGATATTTTTGCACATTTAAAAGAAGAGAAAAAAATTGACCCTTCGAGTCATTCCACTGAAAAGAAAAATGTTGTTATCTTTAGGTGACACAAGTTTAAATAACTTGTCAGCAAGATGTATGTTTTCAAAGGCTAAAAAAATGAACATATGTTATAATGAGATCACAACATATGCTAAAAACGAGTAAAATAGAGATGCTTTTAAAAAAGTCATAATAAGTTATTCGACGAAAATTGACAGAAAAAAGTAAATCTCGTGGATGGAAATACATGTATTGAAAAATAGAAAAATAGAAATGATCGAACTATAATAGAAAGGGTTAAATTTGTAAAAAAAAATACAAGGACCTTATATACCATTTGACCAAGGGAAAAACTAAATTAAAAGTAATACTTCTGTTAATTTGTAAAAAAAAAAATTGAAATCTCACGGAATTATATGACTTAAATAAAAGAAAAAGGTGCCCGTGAACCCTTTCAAATCAAAGTAGTTTAGGTTCAAAGTTCAAACAAGTTGGTCATATCGTGGGAAAAATGGTGACAAAAATTGCAAGAAATATGTGTGTTTTCTCTTTAAAAGATTTTAAGTTTGTTTGACTTTTGTATCTTCATATCGAATTATATGCTTGATCCATAATTGCCAAACCTTGCATGCATGGCCATGGCCGTGAGTCGACCAAAATAAAATAAAAAATAAATAATATTTGAACACAATATCATAACGTCAATTATATAAAAAAATATAATTCATGTCCTTTAAAATTCATGTTATCATTATGGTTAAAATCTGAGATTCTTCACCGAGAGTGTAAAGTGCCTTATTATTATTAAACCCAATATTTGTTGGTAATTAGACATGAAGCTTGGATCAAACATAAGAAGCAGTGATGGACTGAGGGGGTTGGCGGGGATGGTCGCCCCCCTTAAAATTTTAAAATTCCTATACGAGTTAATTTTTTTTATAGAATTTTTCTATGTATTTTCTATTAAAAATCTATTCCCCGATAAATTTTTATAAATTCGCCCCCTAAATTTTTATAGGTTCGCCTCTCTAACTTAAATTTCTGCGTCCGTCTCTGATGAGAAGCGCAAGAGTTTATTAAACTTTTGAATTTAAAAATCGAAAGAGACAACGACTTTATTTAACTAATATTTAAATTTAAAAAGACTTAAAATATTATTATACCAAAAAATGAGAAAAGCATCGGCCCCTCTCGTATTAAGTTTTTAAATTTAAAAATCGGCCCCGTCTATGATGAGAAGCAAGAGTTTATTAAGATTTGTTAGCATTTTTTTAAAAAAAATGTTAAGGAAAGGGGCTTAATAAAAATTAAATTATACTTTCTTAAGTACTTCACGGTATGATTCTGAATTGGAGGAAAAGAAAAAAAGGAATTGAAGAAAGACATCAAATGGGAAGCAGCATGTGAATATGGTTGGAAAAAGTTGGCCACTCCTAATTCCTAAAGGCAGACTAAAAAAAAGTCAAGACATGAAAATTTGGCATTCACGGTCCAATAATCTTCCAACCAATAATCCTATGATATTGTTGTTATCCTTATTTCTAGATAGTTATTTTATAATTTATGTCGTTTTATAATTCATGTTTAGGATTTGTGACTGTTCTTAATAATATCAATTTTAAGTTTTAAATTCAGATCTCTCAATAGAAGTGTAACATGTTTTTACATCCAATATTTATTGGTTGGTTAGTTAATTATAATAAACACTTCGGAACTCATAATCTCGAGGATATTATAAAATCAATTACCCTAAGTCGAAAGAAGTAAACTAATTTTGTTAGGTAACTTTTAACCTCTCATAGGGATGGTTATGAGTCGGATTGAGTCAGATTTTAGATTAATTCGCGCTCGACTCGAAAATTTAACACATTTACTCAAATTCGACCCAACATTTTATGATGTTCCACCCGACTTGAACTTGACCCGAATTCTAGAGTAAAAACCCGAATCTAGCCCGATCAGACATAAATAAACAATTATTATTTGATAAAATATGGAGTTAATGAATAGAAAGAGAGCATTATAATAATTATTTTATTTTTATTAGACAAAATAGGGAGACAATTGAAAAATATATATAAAGAGGGACATTGTAGCAATTATACTTAAATATTTAGAATAAAATTAAATTGTTATTTTGGGTTCGGGTCGGGTAGGGAACTTTTCACCTTAAACCCGAACCCGATCCGACCTCATCCTCATAAAATCATACCTGAACTTAAAATTTTCTTTAACAAACCCGACCCTACTTATAGGATTGGGTCAGATCGAAACCCGTTGAGTTTAGGTCAAATGGTCATCCCTACTCATACATAATTTAACTTGAATAAATGGAAGAAAAATATTTTACTTTTTTTTCGAAAAAAAGGCAATATTTTATTAGAGTTTTTTTTAAAAAAAAGTTAAAATTTGTATTATTTCTTCAATATGTTTTGATAAACTTCTTAATACTAAAATAATAATTAAATTTCTCCTTGGGTAATACTTATGTGACCAATTAATGAATCTTTTGAAAATCGATTTTTTAAAATCTTATTATCTGATAGTCAGTGTGAGAACTTATCGAGTTTCAATTTACCCTAATTCTATAGTAATCGTTTTATTTTAATTTTTGAAAATCGAATTTTGAAACAAAAACGAGACCATTTTTTTCTTCATTAGAATATATTCCTCCGAATAACCCTCTCATGTCTTATCATGCACGTCCATATCATTTCACACTAAACGTATGGAATTGCATCAAAAAGTTTGAAAATCTTATTTTATTAGTGAATACTAATCGCGTTCGTTTATGTTCGTTCGTTAAAATGATAAACGAACATAAATGAACACAAATAATAAGTTAAATAATTAATATTTTGGGTTAGTTCGATTAATTCAGTGAATTAACCGATTTTAAAACGAATTAATCGATAATTGAAATTTGAAAAAACTCTTAACCATTAGTCAAAACCTAAAATCATCTAACAAATTAACCAATTTTGTTTTGGTTCGGTCAGTTTGTTCGGTTTAACCGAACAATGAACATCCTTAGCCGATAATAAGGAAGTTTTTAACGAGTCATAAAATAGGATTTGTCAACTCGAATAACACGAAATTTTTTGACTCGACTCGATCTAATGCTCAACCCTAGACACATGTGAATAAATTTAAACGAACATAAATGAATGAATATAAACGAACGGATTACTAAACGTTCACGAACATAAATGACCGAACGAGCCTTTTGTTCGTGTTCATTCATTTAATTAAACGAACAAAAAATCTTGTTTATATTCGTTCGTTTAATAAATAAACGAACATAAACAAAATTCTCGGCGAACAGTTCACAAAATGTTCGGTTCGTTTACCTCCCTAGATATTATCCTTAAAATAATAAATAAATAAAGTAGGAGATTGGATGACTGGGTATTTTGATGAACTATCGTCAGAGTTCTCCATGTGTCGTATGTTGTTTTTCTTTTTTTATTTAAATGGATTAACATATTAATTTTTTTGTTTGATGAGATTAAAATTCTTCAGTACCAGCCATAAACTCCAAGACAAATCATCAAACTAATCTAAATTGCCGGTAATAAAGAAATAAAGAAAGAAAAAAACCAAGATTTTTTTCAAGTTTTGCATTGCTTCGAATAGGATTGGATGTTTGATTGAGTCAAGTAAATTTTTCTGAGTTATTCGAGTTTACAAGTCTTATTTTACAATATAAATTTTAATTGAAATTTTTTGAATCGAATTGTTCATTTAATTGTAATTTTCGAGTCCAGTCAAAACGAATCGATTTTATTCGTATCAAATCGAATAATTCAATTTTTCTCAGTCGAGTCGAGCTTTATCTGCCTAATTTTAAATGGACAAAAACATGGAGGTTAAAGCATTAATATCCCAAGTTGTAATTTTCCAGTATATTCCAAGAAGATAGATACGTGCGTTTGCAGCTAAATGAATCTTACAATATTATGTATATAATATTATTGCTTGGGGGAGAGGGAATAGAATAATTGAGATAGCGTTCTCAGATTTGAAAAGCTAGGAAAATTTGTTTTGACTCTGTTTTCTGGGTTGCCAAACAGGGTTTATAAATTGGAAAATATTGGAAGACTTCCTGTTAAAGGAAACAGCACTAACCAAGTTGGTGAAGTGGATAAAATCACTAAGAGTATTCCATTTCAACCACCATTTTTGAAAATTTGGTAGGTAAATACTTCTCAAAGACTCTTTTTTCCCATTAATCTGTTCTTATCTTTGTTAAAAGATGAATTCTTTTCTTGGTGAATTCTGGGTATTTGGGGTTTGATTTCTGAACCTTAGACAATCTTTTCATACCAGTTAGCATACGGTTGATTTGCTCAAAATTCTGAAGTTTTTGGAGCATAAATCGAACTAATATTAGCTCGAGGGACTGCAACAATGGCCGATGAGAATGGCGATGCCGACTCGAATGAGGCGAGCACATCGAAAGGGCAGGAAGAACAAGCAGAGAAAATCTCTGGTGTGAATGGAGGAATTCAAGAGTCCGAAAGCGGGAAAGGAGATGAGAAAACCAACTCTGTTCCTCTTTACAAGCTGTTTGCATTCGCCGATTCGAGGGATATCGTGTTAATGACGGTCGGCACGATCGGTGCCATCGGAAACGGTTTATGTATGCCCCTTATGACAATCCTGTTCGGAGATCTTATAAACGCTTTCGGACAAAACCAGAGTAACAATAAAGTGGTTGACGTGGTCTCCAAGGTAGGGTTAGAACTTATTCATAACCTGTATTTGTTTTTGAGTTTATGAAATGAAGGCATCATTAACATCATTTTCTTACAAGATCACAGGTTGCTTTGAAATTTGTCTACCTCGCGGCAGGGGCCGGGGTGGCGGCGTTTTTACGTAAGTAAATATCTTACTTTAAGTACTTCATGTCTCATTTTAACCGGGACTAAGAAAAGCTTGGATTTGTTGTTGTTTTTTTTTCAGAGGTGAGTTGTTGGATGGTCACAGGTGAGAGACAAGCTGCAAGAATAAGGGGCTTGTACTTGAAAACCATATTGAGACAAGATGTTGCTTTCTTTGATGTCGAAACCAACACCGGAGAGGTCATTGGACGAATGTCGGGTGACACAGTTCTCATACAGGATGCCATGGGCGAGAAGGTATATATCGAATCGACTGTCACATAGATGCGACCATCGAAAAACTGACCTATTGTTTCTGCAGGTAGGGAAGTTTATACAGTTGGTGTCCACATTCTTCGGAGGTTTCGTTATAGCATTTATACGAGGATGGCTACTTACGCTTGTCATGTTGTCTGTAATCCCTCTCCTTGTAATATCTGGCGGAACAATGGCTATGATAATATCTAAGATGGCATCTCGTGGACAAGCTGCTTATGCTAAAGCTGCCACTGTCGTCGAACAGACAATCGGTTCGATCAGAACTGTATGTTCTAAAACATAGTTGTTGTTTTATTTAAGTGAACATATGTGACTGATTATATAATCTGATTCAGGTTGCATCGTTTACTGGCGAGGAGCAAGCCATAAGCAGTTACAACAAATTTATTGTTACTGCTTATAAATCGGGCGTTAATGAGGGTACTGCAGCCGGACTCGGTCTCGGTGTACTTATGTTGATCATATTCTGCAGTTATGCTTTGGCCGTATGGTTCGGTGGGAGGATGATTTTGGAGCGAGGGTACACCGGTGGTCAAGTAATTAATGTGATTATAGCTGTATTAACTGGTTCCATGTAAGTTAAAATTCGAGTTTCCGATTGAATTACGAGGCATGTGTCGTAGTTCACGGATTGAATTCGTGTGATTATGAATGTTTTAGGTCCCTGGGGCAGGCATCACCATGCATGAGTGCATTCGCAGCCGGTCAAGCTGCAGCGTTTAAGATGTTCGAGACTATCGAAAGAAAGCCGGAGATTGACCCGTACGACAATAGAGGGAAAGTATTGGAGGACATTCGCGGGGATATCGAGCTGAGGGATGTTTATTTCAGTTACCCTGCTAGACCAGAAGAGCACATTTTTAGTGGTTTCAATCTTTCTGTTTCAAGTGGCACAACAGTTGCTTTGGTTGGACAAAGTGGAAGTGGGAAGTCAACTGTAATAAGTCTGATTGAGAGGTTTTATGATCCACAAGGTGGTGAAGTCCTTATTGATGGCATCAATCTCAAGGATTTTCAACTTAGATGGATCAGAGGAAAGATTGGTCTTGTTAGCCAAGAGCCAGTGTTGTTTACATCGAGCATTCGGGACAATATCGCATACGGAAAGGAAGATGCGACCATCGAAGAGATACAAGCTGCGGCTGAACGTGCAAATGCTGCTAAGTTCATCGATAAACTACCTCAGGTTCGAATCTCTTGTCTGAAAAACATGATAAATTATTGTCTTGTCTGAAAAACATGATAAATTATTGTTTTGTATCACATATATGTAGGGGCTAGACACCATGGTTGGAGAGCATGGAACTCAACTTTCTGGTGGACAAAAACAAAGAGTGGCAATAGCTAGAGCAATTCTAAAGGACCCCCGGATTTTGCTTTTAGATGAAGCTACAAGTGCGCTAGATGCAGAATCCGAAAGAGTTGTGCAGGAGGCGTTGGACCGGATGATGGGAAATAGGACTACGGTCATCGTTGCTCATCGTTTGAGTACCGTGAGAAATGCCGATACGATCGCTGTCATTCATCGAGGAAAGATGGTTGAAAAAGGTAGGTTAAAAGCATTGTTAGCACTATCATGTACTTTCTCATTGTTGATGACATTTTGTGTATCGAGCA
Source organism: Hibiscus tridactylites (assembly GCA_958450335.1). Classification (NCBI taxonomy): domain Eukaryota; kingdom Viridiplantae; phylum Streptophyta; class Magnoliopsida; order Malvales; family Malvaceae; genus Hibiscus; species Hibiscus tridactylites. Next base: position 106,765,657 of record OY288269.1, read on the forward strand.
GGGTCACATTCGGAACTACTCGAGGATCCCGAGGGAGCGTACTCTCAGCTTATTCGATTACAAGAAATAAATAAAGGGTCAAAACATGTAGCAGATGTATCAGACATTACTCCAGAATCGTTTAGACAATCAAGCCTGAAAAGATCATTGAAGCGATCAACCAGTAGGGAATCATCTATGGGAAGTAGCGGTAGCGGCCATCATTCGTTCTCTTTATCATTTGGTTTGCCTACTGGAATGAATGTCAATGATTCTGCAATGGTAGATACTGAAGACCCTTTTGAACAACAATTGAAACAACCTCCACCGGTTTCCGTCCGCCGGCTTGCTTACCTCAACAAGCCAGAGCTTCCTGTGATCCTACTCGGAACTATAGCCGCCGCTGTCAATGGTGTCATACTTCCAATTTTCGGTATCCTAATTTCTCGTGTGATCAATTCATTCTTTAAACCGCCTGATGAATTGCGAAAGGATACGAGATTTTGGTCACTTATATTTATGACCCTTGGCCTAGCATCATTGTTGGCATTTCCAACACGAACATACTTCTTTTCAATTGCTGGATGTAAACTGATCCAACGAATTAGATCAATGTGTTTTGAAAAAGTGGTCCGGATGGAAGTTGGCTGGTTTGATGAACCCGATAATTCAAGTGGTTCGATTGGTGCAAGGCTATCAGCCGATGCAGCCACAATACGTGGCCTGGTTGGAGATGCACTAGCTCAGATGGTTTCGAACCTTGCATCGGCCGTTGCTGGTTTGGTCATTGCTTTCGTCGCAAGTTGGCAGTTGGCATTTATAATCCTAGGACTAATTCCTCTTTTAGGGGTCAATGGATATGTTCAAGTGAAATTCATGAGAGGATTCAGTGCTGATGCAAAGGTATGTTCGAAACTAACGAATTCGATATCTTGGAATGCAAGTTTTTAAGCATATAATTCAATTAGATGTTATATAAATGGTTGCAGATGATGTATGAGGAAGCAAGCCAAGTTGCCAACGATGCGGTCGGGAGTATACGGACAGTGGCTTCGTTTTGTGCAGAGGAAAAAGTGATGCAGCTCTATAGAAAGAAATGCGACGGTCCATTGCGAGCCGGGATAAGGCAAGGTTTGATTAGTGGAGTAGGATTTGGGATTTCATTCTTCTTGTTGTTTAATGTTTATGCAACCAGTTTTTATGCCGGATCTCAGCTCGTCGAGCATGGCGATGCAACATTCTCCGATGTTTTTCAAGTGAGTCCGTTTTCAAGACCTTTTTCGCTATATATGTGTATATGATACTGAGACTGATTTCATTTTCTCAGGTTTTCTTTGCCTTGACAATGGCAACCGTTGGAATTTCTCAATCAAGCTCCTTTGCTCCTGATTCTAGCAAAGCCAAGACAGCTGCTGCTTCCATATTCGCAATCATCGACCGCATGTCTAAGATAGACCCCAGCGACGAATCCGGGACGACAATAGAAAATGTGAAAGGTGATATCGAGCTACGTCATGTCAGTTTCAAGTATCCACTAAGGCCAGACATTCGAATTTTTCGAGACTTGAGTTTGTCCATCCGTGCAGGAAAAGTAACAACACTGCCATTTCGAACTTATTAGCAGAAGACTAAATGTCTAAACCATATGTACTAATGTGTGAACCTTTTAATTTCAGACTGTTGCCTTGGTTGGAGAAAGTGGGAGTGGCAAATCCACAGTGATTTCATTACTGCAACGATTTTACGATCCCGATTCGGGAAGTGTTACTCTCGACGGAGTCGAAATCCAAACCCTCCAATTGAAGTGGTTGAGGCAACAGATGGGTCTAGTGAGCCAAGAACCTGTTTTGTTCAATGACACAATCCGTGCCAACATTGCCTACGGTAAAGGAGGAAATGCAACCGAGGCAGAAATTGTAGCTGCATCAGAATTGGCCAATGCTCACAAGTTCATCAGCTCGTTACAACAGGTTAGACATCACTAATAAAATTCGGGTTCAACTCGATTCATTCGTACAATCACACAATCGATCAAAACCCGAACTTCTTTACCATCCAGGGTTACGACACCGTAGTAGGCGAGCGAGGAATTCAACTGTCGGGAGGACAAAAGCAAAGGGTAGCCATCGCACGAGCCATAGTTAAAAGTCCAAAGATATTGCTACTAGACGAGGCAACGAGTGCCTTAGATGCCGAATCGGAGAGAGTGGTTCAGGATGCATTAGATAGAGTGATGGTGAACCGGACGACGGTGGTGGTTGCGCATAGGTTGTCGACGATAAAAAACGCCGACGTGATCGCGGTGGTTAAAAACGGTGTGATCGTAGAGAAAGGGAAACACGACACTTTGATAAACATCAAAGATGGTTTCTATGCTTCTTTAGTTGCACTTCACATGAGTGCTTCCACTGCTTAATTTACTTTGCTTTTGTATGTAATTATAAATGTTTAAGTAAAGGGTCATTTTCTTTCGATTCTTACAAACTCTGGTCTTTGTATTTTATTACAATAAATTTATAAAAGAATCTGAATTTAATTTATAAAAGCAAGTAGCGAATCGAGGTTCATGTTACATATTGAAGTTTTTGACTTTTGGCACAATTAGATGTTATAAAGATTTTTTTTTTGAAAAATCCGAAATTAAATTTCATTAAACAATTAAATGGATTATGAAGTATAGACACACCCCGTTCTTTTTTTGGTCCAAATATGTCCCAACGTTTCATTTATAGTCTAAATATACCTCTGCTGGATATAAATTATCAATCAACTGACATTCAACGACTTATAAATTTTTTTGACGTGGCATCAACATATCCTAATACGTGGCAAGTCCAGTCAGCATCAGCTGTTGAACGTCAGTTGACTGATAGTTTCCATCTAACGGGGCATATTTGGACCAAAATGAAATGTTGGGGGCATATTTGGACCAAAAAAGAATAAGGGGCCAAATGACAAAACATGCAAACGTTGGGACATATTTTGTCATTTTGCCAAACCAAATTATCTACGTAATACGAAAATACCAAAATGACACTGGGCTCTGTCCTTGGAGCTAAGCCTGGCCAAACAAAGCCTTAAACCCAACACCGAGAGTAACGAACAGTGACTCAGTGAGTTCGATTAAAATGAGTCAAAGATTATAATGATTCCAAGTCTATGATAGTTCAAACAAAAGATTCACCTTTCTTTCTCATATCTCTCGTATTATCAGGTATGGAATTTCCTTAATTGTTTCTGTTATATGCATAAAAACCCTAGATTTAATTCCAGGGTTTTTTTAGTTGATTTTAGAATAAGGGATTGTATTGGAGCTTGAATTAAGGTGAAGATAGAGAATTAAGTGATCCAGCCTCTTCTTTTTTTGCTTTTTGATATCTTGGAAGGTGAATTTACGGGCGGGGATTCTTGAATTTTTATTGAATTCTTGCATTAGCTTTGGGTTTCCTTCAAATTCGAATCCTGGCTGTTGTTTGTTTACGGGGTTTTATGGTTTTGTGCCGCCTTTTTCTGTCAAAGATTAAACCTGCACCTTTGTTTTAGTCCCCTTGTTTCACTGTTCTTGATATTCAATTAAGGAAAGCTTTCCATTCGATTGCAATGGCTACTCCACCACAAGTTTCCCCTTCACATAATCCTGATAAAAGTCCAATTATTGCTGCTCCCACAATCTCACCTGGAGCATCAAGATTTACTCCACCAAGTTTACAACCAGATCAGATCGCTTCCCCTTCGATAAAAAACCCGATTATGCTGTCACCGGAAAATGGGGTCAAAACTGGAAGTCCTATTCCCCATCTCAGTACTCCCCCTGGTCCTCCTGTATTTACATCACCAGTCCGGCCTGCTGCCGTGCCTTTCCGAACCTCTCCGGCGACTCCTCAGCCAGTGGCTTTCTCATCAGGTTCGTCTTTGCCCACATCTTCACCTCCCCATTTTTTAAATGGGTCAGTTGAGCTTCAACAACAAGCTCCCAGTGCAGTGGAGGAATCAGTGCCTGCTGGGGAGAAACCGTGTGTTTTATTCTCAGCTCATAAGGTATCTTTTTGTTCCTTTTTCAGAAGAAGCAGAAGCATGAATTTGTGATTTGTGCATATTATTAAATTTATAATCTTTTTATCTTGCAATAATACTATCTATTTTGTATGTTAGGTGTTGAAACACAAGAAGCTAGCAAATGTACCTAGTTTAGGCTTTGGAGTATTGGTTTCTCCTGGGAGGGAGACTTCAACAGGTCCTCAAGTGATACAGCGTGATCCTCACCGATGCCATAATTGTGGAGCTTATTCAAATCTTTATTCAAACATACTAATTGGATCTGGCCAATGGCAGTGTGTAATCTGCCGGAATCTAAATGGAAGTGAAGGTGAATATGTAGCATCCAGCAAGGAGGAGCTCCGTAATTTTCCTGAGCTGTCATCTCCTTTGGTTGATTTTATTCAAACTGGGAATAAGAGACCGAGTTATGTGCCAGTTACTGATTCCAGAACTTCTGCACCTGTTGTTCTTGTTATCGATGAATGTTTAGATGAGCCACACCTTCAGCATTTACAGAGCTCCTTGCATGCATTTGTCGATTCAGTGCCACCAACAACGAGAATAGGAATAATTTTGTATGGTCGCACAGTATCAGTCTATGACTTTTCAGAAGATTCCATAGCATCTGCTGATGTGATTCCAGGTGGCACTTCACCAACTCAGGAGACCTTGAAAGGATTGATTTATGGAACTGGTATCTACTTGTCACCAATGCATGCTTCAAAAGAGATTGCACACCTAATATTCTCTTCATTGAGGCCATACAAGTTAAATGTTCCAGAAGCGTCAAGAGATAGGTGCTTGGGTACTGCTGTTGAGGTTGCTATGGCAATTATTCAAGGACCATCTGTTGATATGTCTCGAGGTGTAGTTAAAAGGCCAGGTGGCAATAGCAGGATCATTGTATGTGCTGGTGGACCAAATACTTATGGTCCTGGGTCTGTCCCTCATTCTTATACTCACCCTAATTATCCTCATAGAGAAAAGACAGCATTGAAATGGATGGAGCATCTTGGTCGTGAGGCTCATCAACATAACATAGTGGTTGATGTTCTTTGTGCTGGGACCTGCCCTGTAAGGGTTTCTGTGCTGCAGCCTCTAGCAAACTCTTCAGGAGGGGTGTTGGTTCTTCATGATGACTTTGGCGAAGCCTTTGGTGTAAACTTGCAAAGGGCATCTGCCAGAGCTGCTGGTTCCCATGGTTTGTTGGAGATACGTTGTTCTGATGATATTATGGTTACTCAGGTTGTAGGTCCTGGTGAAGAGGCACATATAGACACCCATGAAACCTTTAAAAATGATATTTCTCTATGTATTCAAATGCTGAGTGTTGAAGAAACACAGTGCTTCTCAATATCGTTGGAGAATAAACACGACATAAAGAGTGATCACGTGTTTTTCCAGTTTTCTATTCAATACTCAAATGTTTATCAAGCTGATATAGCTAGAGTGATTACTATCAGATTGCCAACCGTGGATAGTGTTTCAGCCTATCTTCAAAGTGTTCAAGATGAAGTGGCTGCAGTCATAATATCCAAGAGGACTCTGTTGCGAGCAAAAAGTTATTCTGATGCAATTGATATGCAGACAACAATAGATGAAAGAGTCAAAGACATTGCTTTAAAATTTGGGTCTCAAGTGCCAAAGTCAAAGCTTTACCGGTTCCCAAAAGAAATCTCTTTACTACCTGAACTTCTATTCCATCTCAGGAGGGGCCCACTGTTGGGAAGTATAGTTGGTCATGAAGATGAGAGGTCTGTACTGCGGAATTTGTTTTTGAATGCATCCTTTGATCTTTCACTCCGCATGATTGCCCCTCGCTGTCTTATGCACCGGGAAGGAGGCACTTTTGAAGAATTGCCTGCTTATGATCTTGCCATGCAGTCTGATACAGCTGTTGTTCTTGACCATGGTACAGATGTGTTCATTTGGTTGGTATGTAAATTAACCCATCTTTTAGCTCTGTCAGTTTTTTTATCTTTGTATATTTTCTTTTTGGATACCTTTGCTCCTATCACCTATGCTGTATCTCTGATTTATGAGTCTGGCATGCACTTCCGTACTATAAAGGATCCAGTTTTGCTTGAGATCTGATGACATATTTAGTTTGAAGGCAATTTTCAACCAAAGACCGTAATATTTTTTTTCTATGCTCTTCGTGAACATCATCTAGCCCGGTGGTATAGATATATAAGGCCACGGTGGAAAAGTGATGTAGCCTGGGCCCTGGTGTAGAGTGAAGGGAAGGATTGGAACTAAGAAGCTTTTTGTGCTTTTGCTAAATGCACAAACTAATGTGTTCATAGCTATGTCATCCATCTTACATGTTTATATCATTGTCACTCTGTGAATGAAATTCTGTAGAGTAAACCTCTGTCTGTCTGTCTCGGTATTAATGATATATATATATATATATATATTACCCATGACTATCTGACCCTGTCAACTGCCGGCTTCAGGGTGCTGAGCTTGCTGCTGATGAAGGAAGAAGCGCAGCAGCTTTGGCAGCTTGTAGAACATTGGCAGAAGAGCTCACAGAGTTGCGATTTCCAGCACCTCGGATCCTTGCGTTCAAGGTTCTTTTCCCTTGATTGATCCCAACATTCTATTAGCTGTGCATTGTTGTGTTTATTCTGTTAGCAGTTGACAGTGAAGAACCTAATGATCTGCTTTCGTTGCAGGAGGGGAGCTCTCAGGCTCGATATTTTGTTTCTCGGCTGATACCAGCACACAAGGATCCTCCTTACGAGCAGGTAAGAGGAAAACAAAAAGCAAAAATGAGAAGCCTCTTAGCTGTAGGCCCCTTACGACGGATCCATAAGTAACTATTGTGTGATACTGATGCAGGAGGCAAGATTTCCACAACTTCGAACCCTGACAACAGAACAGCGGACAAAACTGAAAAGCAGTTTTATACATTTCGATGATCCGAGCTTCTGCGAGTGGATTCGGGGTTTGAAAGTAGTGCCACCCGAACCAATCTAAGAGATGCTTTAGGTATTTTGCGGTTAAAATCCCTCCGAAAAAAGGAGTTCCAGTGAGTTGCATCCAACCATCATTTATTGGAATCGTTTTGCTCTTTGTTTTTTTTTTGTTCTTCTTTCAGTGAAAGCAATGTAACCTAACACATTCATCTTTGTTTTAATCATTCTTTCCCTTTTCTAGCTCTTTTTTAACACTTTTCTTTTGAACTTTAAAGGATCAGTTATACTTCATAGTAACTCATAAAAGTTGAAAATGCTTTGTATGTTTTCTCCCTGGGAAATCTGAGTAACATTTTTGTATGCTTTTTCCGTTTGTACCGAGCAACGGCTGCCGCACATATCCTTGCAATCCGTCCACTGTTGATTGTCAATGCCAGCCGGTCGTTAACTGAACTGAATTATCCAAAATTAAATTAGCTAAAAGAAATTCTTATGGCGGTTAGCTGAATCAAGAATCGTTTGAAAATTATTAATTGTTAATTGATCGAACACTTAATTAATCGAACTAAATTTTTATTTAATTAATTAATTCAATTTTAACTAAATAAATAACAACCCTACTTGTCAGCATCTCCTTCTCTCCCTTAAATGTATGTTTTTTAATTAATAAGAGCAATTCATTTTATTAAATAGAAAAAAAATTCTACAAAAACTAATGTTCAGTGATCATTTTATAAATTATGAAACTTTTATGCTCAAAAGATCAACTTTGTTTAATTTAATGACTAACTATGTACTTTCCCTTTACATTAAAATCCTCCAGGGTTTTAGTTTTTACACTTTAACTTCCTCCTCGGCCCTGCCTCGCTTTATTTTATCTTCTCCTCTCTTCTCTGTCGAGAGAACAAGCTAACGCAACCAAAGCATCCGCCACCATTATAGGTAAGACTTCACATCTTCCTCTTCCATTTTCCATCAGTTTTTTATTTTCTGTTTTCAGTTCCAGATTCCTAAATTCAAAAATCTAATAATAATTAAGCAATCTGTGATTTATAGTTATTCATCTGAATTTTAACGTGAATGCTACACATCCTTTTTGTGAAAACGGCGAAGAATTTTGGCCTTTGGACAGCCCAGGAAAAATCATTTTCAGATCTCTGATTTGAAAAACGGTCAACGTAGTAATAGTAATGGAGAATTGCTACTTCACTAATTTAGATACTTCTCCAATTAATAGGATATTTTTCACATGCTTATATAGATTCTATGCTCATCAAGTAATGAACTGTAGCAATATGTGTACTGACTAGGGCAGCGGCATTATGATTGGTAGGGCTGTAAATGAGACGAGACAGATCAGTTACCCGAGTTTGACTCGGTCAACACTCGAGCTCGAACTCGTCTCGAGTTCTTAACGAGCCGAGCTGAGCTACTTGATACCATACTCGAAAAGCTCGCGAACTACTCGAAAGTATAATAAACTATTTTTAAATTTTTAAAATTAAAGTGAACTAAAATGTAGGTTTGGTGTTTTTGGTTGTTATATTATGTTAGTTTAATTTTTAGGATTAGGGTTTTTTAATGAGTCACATAGAAATATTTTTTTGTATGATTATTATCATTATTATTACGAATAATGTTGTAAATAAAACGATACAGATCGCGAGCTACTCGAGCTCGACTCGGTCAAAGCTCGATGAATACTCGATTAGACTCAGACTCGAACTCGAGCTCGGCTCGAATTCTTAACGAGTCGAGTCGAGCTCAACATACTCAAGCTCGAGTCAAGCTCGAACTCGACTCGAATTCTTAACGAGGCGAGCCGAGCTTAGCACTACTTGAGCTCGACTCGGCTCGTTTACACCCCTAATGATTGGGGATACACTGTTTCTAAATCTTCTAATCTTCTGTTTTATTGTGTTTTTACTTGAAGTTTGTGATATGGCTGGACGGGAGCAGAAAAAGTCTGGCGGTGGTAAGTATATTTTTTTGCTCGGCTTGGTTAGGTTTTATTATTAATGTGCACATAATGGTGTGGCAGTATCTAAGCTTGTGAATGCTTTTTCGTTGTTGATTAGGAGGGAAAAAGAAGGAAGTGAAGAAGGAGACTGGTTTGGGCCTCTCCTTTACCAAGGATGAGAATTTTGGTGAATGGTACTCTGAGGTATATTTTGTATGAATCAAGCAATGATTTAGTGTTTGTTGTGCGAAATTATTTGGATCTTAATAGCTTATTATTATATAATCATTTTGTTTTTTTAGGTCGTTGTCAACAGCGAAATGATCGAGTACTATGACATTTCTGGCTGTTATATTCTTAGGCCATGGGCAATGTCGATTTGGGAGATCATGCAAGTGAGTCGTATGATTTTCATATACTGCATTTTATTTTGTTAATAAGTATAGGTGTTTATTACGAGGGAATGTAGGTTATGGATGTCATTACTCGATCTTTGTTTCCTTTCCTTGCGGTTAACTTATTCGTCGTGTGCAACTGTAGACATTCTTTGATGCTGAAATCAAGAAGATGAAGGTCAAGAACTGCTATTTCCCTGTCTTTGTATCTCCGGGTGTTTTGCAGAAGGAGAAGGATCACATAGAGGGTTTTGCTCCAGAGGTGAGAACTAATTTTCCTTTGGCATGATAACCTTGTGGCTCAGCTTGAATTTTATACTTTATTTGTTTTATCAATATTTTTTTGAGACCATTTTTAGTATTTTGTTGTTTAAATTAGGTTGCTTGGGTGACAAAATCCGGTGAGTCCGATTTGGAGGTGCCGATTGCTATCCGCCCAACTAGTGAGACAGTTATGTATCCCTATTATTCTAAGTGGATAAGAGGACATCGCGACTTACCTTTAAAACTTAACCAGTGGTGCAATGTTGTTCGATGGGAGTTTAGCAATCCCACACCATTTATCAGGTAGTTAAACTCGGTCAACTTCATTAATTCTCAAGTCTTTTGATGGAAAGCTTGGAATTTTATTTAAAGTATTTGAGGATGGAGTTGTCACTACTAATTTCTCAATGTTGTTCGATTGTAGGAGTCGTGAATTTTTATGGCAAGAAGGGCATACTGCCTTTGCAACAAAGGAAGAAGCAGACACAGAGGTAGTAGTCTTAATTTTATTTTTATTTTTCAGCAATATTTATACTGTAGAGAAGTGAAGTTTGTCCATTATACTGTTGGAGCACATTGAACTTGGGAAGGTTGAAGTAAAAGGAGATTCTGCAGACGTGATCCTTTGCTCTTCCACATTTATCAACAATTAACTTTTTGTTTAAAACAGCATTATCGCCTCAGAATTCCTGAATCAAGTATTTAAGCAAGCACGTTAGAAATTTCACATTCGATCTTTTTTTTTTAATTTTGGTTTCTGTGATGTGTAAATACTCAAATAGTCATAGGTAATTTCACTTGTCTTGCATTTTGAGTTATCACTGAAGAATGTCTGCTGGATCAGTTTCGATGTATCTGAATTAGTGAATTTGTTATACTTCAGGTTCTTGAAATATTGGAGCTTTACCGACGTATATATGAAGAATTCTTGGCTATTCCTGTCACAAAAGGCAGGAAGAGTGAACTGGAGAAGTTTGCCGGTGGACTTTACACAACTAGCGTCGAGGTATAGTATAGTCAAGCATGTTATAACAATCTACTTGTTGCCATAATCAATGAACATAAATTATTTGCTTCATAAATGTGTTTCAATCTAAAGTGATGAACTCTTAATCCGACATTAACATTATAGGCATTTATTCCAAATACTGGGCGTGGTATTCAAGGTGCAACCTCACATTGCTTGGGACAAAACTTCGCTAAAATGTTTGAGATAAATTATGAAAATGAGAAGGGGGAGAAGGCTATGGTCTGGCAGAACTCCTGGGCATATAGCACTCGAACGGTAAAACTTTTCCTCTTTACTTTGAATGTTCTTAGAATCTATTAATTCAAGTTCCTTGTGATTCTATCCTGCCATTTATATTTTGCTGATTTAGGTGACTACACAGGCTTGGAAATGAAAAGAATCCTTAACCACTCATACAATTTCGATTTTTTTTTCTGCCTCTTTTTCATTTTTTCAGATTGGGGTAATGGTGATGGTTCATGGGGATAACAAAGGCTTAGTGCTGCCACCAAAAGTAGCGGCTTCGCAAGTAATTGTGATTCCTGTGCCTTACAAAGATGCAGATACTCAAGGTATCTTTGATGCCTGTGCTGCCACTGTGGCAACCCTCTCAGAGGCTGGCATTCGTGCCGAAGCCGATCTTAGAGAAAACTACTCACCTGGTTGGAAGTACTCAAACTGGGAAATGAAAGGTGTTCCCCTAAGGATTGAAATAGGACCCCGAGACTTGGCAAATAACCAAGTTAATCCCCACCCCTTTTTCCCATTGCTGCTTTCCTATTATAACCATACAGTTGAAACCAAAATGTGCTTTCTTTGACAGGTGCGTGTGGTTCGCCGTGACAATGGAGAAAAGACCGATATCTCTAGAGTCTTTTTGGTTGAACAAGTAAAAGGAATGTTGGATAAGATTCAACAGAACCTATTCGATGCTGCAAAACAAAAGAGAGATGCCTGCATTGAAGTTGTAAAAACTTGGGATGAGTTTGTAAAAGCTCTCGGGCAAAAGAAGCTGATCTTAGCTCCGTGGTGCGACGAGGAGGTGTGACTCGAATATGCAGAATTAGTGTTGTTTTGCCATCTCTGAATTGCATCATTAATCTGAAGTGTTTTGCTTGATCATATTTAAATCTTTCCAGACAATTTGCTCATTTTCTTACAAGAAAGTTTTATGTTTTTGTGTAATTAGGACGTGGAGAAAGATGTGAAAGCGCGAACAAAGGGTGAAATGGGAGCAGCTAAGTCTCTTTGTACCCCATTTGAACAGCCTGAACACCCAGAAGGTACTTACTTGGCTCCATTTAAGCAGGCATTTCTTTTATTTTTCTATAAAAATCTTAATCTGTGAACAAAGCATGGAATTTATTGGAATTAGAGAAATGATACTATAGTAAACTAAGTCTAAGAGGAAGAGGAAATTATATGTCACTTGTATGATTCTTTATTCATCCAAAGTAAAAAATTGTGCAGGTACTAAATGCTTTGCTTCTGGGAAGCCTGCAAAAAAGTGGACCTACTGGGGCAGAAGTTACTAGGATTATGTCCATCTCCTTCTGGCTGACCGCAGAACTTTATTGTATCCTATGACAGTAATATCTTAATAAAAAACCATCAAAAATTAATGTTCAAAGTTAGTTAACGAGCTTAATTGATGAAATTTTAGAATATAAGAACTTAATTGGGTGGGGGAGAAAAGAGGCTTAATTGATTTTTTTTTCTCAAAAATTCAAGGGATTATGAATACCCTTAAGCCTTAAATTATTTACTCATATTTTATTCACATGATTGATTACGTTAATTTCTAAGCCTCCTATAAATATAATATAATATTTATCATATAGATGATTTTATTATTTTAAAAAGCAGTAAACATATAAAAAGATTATAACAAGTTACATATTACTTGTAATCAAATTGCTAATAATTGAATTTAACAAATGTTCTAATAAAAAAAAATATTACTTTTATAAAATACGAGTTTAAATAATATTGTCTACAAAGTATACGTCAATAGTAAAAACCAAAAGTGTTAAAAGCTTAAGAATATTATACAATTAAATTACGAGTTAATAAACTTTTACGAGAATTAGCTTAAGAAGCGGGTTTGATTGATTGGCGGTGGCACGCAACGCAACGCAACGCAACGCCACATGTTAAGCATAAGTTAGAAGGAGTAGATTCTCTCCCCACCCCTCGCCTTATCTTCTCTTCCTTCTCCAATTCCTCTTATAACAAAAGCTTCAGTTTTTACTTTTAAAGCTTTAGTTTCCGGTTAATCGGATCCATCCAAAATGGCGGAGCATCCATATTCGACTCCACCCTGGTAAACCACCACTCTCTCTCCGTTTCACCATTTGCTTCCAAATTCATCTTCAACTACAGAAACAAAAGCTTCCCTCCAACTCCCCTTGTGGGTTCCGACTTCTTCGGCGGGAAGTCCCCTAGAGTCGTCGGAATCGGAGCCAAGACACCCAGGGTGGGAAGCAGTAGGCGGCGGAGGATGGGTGTTTCAGCTTCATTAGGGGGTCTTTTGGGTGGGCTTTTTAAAGGGGATGATACGGGAGAGTCCACTAGGCAGCAGTGTGCTGGGACTGTTACGGCTATTAATAGATTGGAACCGACCATGGCTGCATTGTCTGATACAGAGCTCAGGGAAAAGACTTTTGCTTTGAAGGAACGTGCTTCTCAAGGCGAATCTTTGGACTCTCTTTTGCCTGTAAGTTTGAATCATTTCTTGAAGGAAAAAAAATCACTAGTATTTTAGTAGTCTCTACGGTATAGAAGAGCTTAAGGTAGTTTATTAGCCCAACATGTTATATTACAAGCTTGCAACATCCAAAGCAAAAGTCTGGAGAAATTCTCTTCTGATTTTTACTCACATCTGTCGCTTCGTATTCAGGGGCGGAGCTAGAAATATATTCAACAGTGTCATTTTTTCAACAATATTTAAAAAAGATTAATTATTTATAAAAGGTGTCATTTGTTTCATAAAAGGGTGTCATTTGTTCATATTTTTAATTTTTTATATACAAATTATATAGGAAAAATAGGTTTCTCAAAAATTTTGGCACCCCAATTCAAAGGGTGGCTCCGCCCTTGTTCGTACTTGCTTGTTTTATATACACTTTAATTTGTAACCAAAGAAGTAATTTTGTTTGCAGGAGGCGTTTGCTGTTGTAAGAGAAGCCTCCAAGAGGGTCCTTGGACTTCGTCCTTTTGATGTCCAACTGATAGGTAGAGTCTCATGTTCATATCTATTGATTTCGGGTACCAAAAGCTCCCGTAGCGCGGTGATTGGCTGTAATCTATAGTTGAAAATGTAACTGGGACTGCCTTCACTACTGATCCAATGTTCCTTTGTCATGATTAGTTGTGTTTGAGTTGGCCAGTTGGGTGTGGTCGTGTGGATAAGTGGCCACATCTATGTGTGAATTTTAGTCTTGAGTTCTTCACTTTTTTGGTTCTAGAAATATTTATAATACTTGTAATTTAAGTAACTCAAGCTTCCTAAGCTTTGGTCATGTAGGTGGCATGGTTCTTCATAAGGGAGAAATAGCTGAAATGAGGACTGGAGAAGGAAAAACCCTTGTTGCTATCTTACCAGCTTATTTGAATGCATTAAGTGGAAAAGGAGTTCATGTGGTAACTGTCAATGATTATCTAGCCAGGCGAGATTGTGAATGGGTTGGCCAAGTTCCTCGCTTTCTTGGGTTGAAGGTTGGCCTAATTCAACGTAGGTCTTGTTCTTTACTTGTTTGAATGAATATTTAGTTTCACACTTAGTTTTACTGAAGCAGTTGTCTTGAACTCTAGATTAGGCCAATCAGACCTCATCAGATTTGAGCTGCATGTTGGTTTATGACTTTTAATAATCGTTGTAGCTAACTACTGATTCATTTTTTTATCAGAGAATATGACAAGTGAACAGAGAAGGGAGAACTACTTGTGTGACATTACTTACGTCACCAATAGTGAGCTAGGTTTCGACTACTTGAGAGATAATCTTGCCACGGAAAGTAATTCTTGTCTTATATGCCGGTTTTGTTTTCCAATGATGTTGCTACAATTCAATCAAGACATTATAGCATTTCTACTTAACTGACTGAACTTTTTCCTGTAAGCAGAGTGTTGAGGAGCTTGTTTTGAGGGATTTCAATTATTGTGTCATAGATGAGGTTGATTCTATTCTTATTGATGAAGCAAGAACACCGCTGATTATATCCGGGACTGCCGAAAAACCTAGTGATGCATATTATAAAGCAGCAAAAATAGCTGCGGCCTTTGAGCGAGATATACATTATACTGTAAGGCTGCTTTCTTCTATTTTGTGTGTGTGTCTAGAGAAAGATTCCAGAATTGAGTTCGAGCTTCCTTGAATAATTCATGTAAATATATTGGTATGATGAGTATATTGTTTTGCTGCATATAAACATGATTAAAAGTTAGCCTTATCGGAACTAAGAATCACTGTCTTCATAGATCCAAGTACATGACAGACAATTAGTAAAGAAAGGGGCTTTTTAAATTTTTTAAGAAAAATAAGAGAGAAAAGCCTCGTTAACTAAGAAACTGTTTATGTAGGTGGATGAGAAGCAGAAAACTGTTCTACTTACAGAACAGGGTTATGAAGATGCTGAAGAAATTCTGGATGTAAAAGATTTGTATGATCCACGGGAACAATGGGCATCATATCTTTTGAATGCTATTAAAGCAAAGGAATTATTTCTTAAAGATGTAAATTATATCATTCGTGGCAAGGAGGTGCTTATTGTAGATGAGTTTACTGGTCGAGTTATGCAGGTAAATATGTTTCTCTGGCTTGCCTACTGAATGAAGAAAATGAATATATGGTTAACTTATGATATAACTTGCGAGAGAAGAAAATATTCAGGTAAGTGTCGAGATAAATTAGGGTGTCAGGTTTTATATATAATGTTACTCGTGTTTCCATCAGGGGAGGAGATGGAGTGATGGACTTCACCAAGCAGTTGAAGCAAAAGAGGGCTTACCTATTCAAAATGAAACTATAACTCTGGCATCAATCAGTTACCAAAACTTTTTTCTTCAGGTTGGAGTTTTTCTATCGAATAGTTTGGTGAAACTCTTTTGGAAACTTATTTTAATTCAACTTTCTAATGCTGGTACATTTTCCCTACAGTT
Source organism: Hibiscus tridactylites (assembly GCA_958450335.1). Taxonomy (NCBI): domain Eukaryota; kingdom Viridiplantae; phylum Streptophyta; class Magnoliopsida; order Malvales; family Malvaceae; genus Hibiscus; species Hibiscus tridactylites. The sequence continues at coordinate 106,781,386 of OY288269.1, forward strand.
TCCCAAACTTTGTGGAATGACTGGTACTGCTGCAACTGAAAGCACAGAATTTGAGAGCATATACAAGCTTAAAGTTACTATTGTCCCCACAAATAAGCCCATGATAAGAAAGGTTAGTTAGAGCTTGCAGATGGTGATGACTGAGATAATTGTCATTTTGATACTAATCTCAGAATATGTCGCCTTATATTTAAGGTTTTATCGTAATCCCTTTTCCCTAATATGTCGCCTTATATTTAAGGTTTTATCGTAATCCCTTTTCCCTTTAATGTCTTTCTCAGGATGAGTCCGATGTAGTTTTCAGGGCAACTAATGGAAAATGGCGGGCAGTTGTTGTAGAAATTTCTAGAATGAACAAAACAGGCCGTCCGGTACTTGTTGGCACAACAAGTGTTGAGCAAAGTGATTCATTGTCAATGCAATTGCAAGAAGCAGGAATCCCCCATGAGGTAAGGCCTTTTTGAGTTATGATTAAGGCTGTTCAGTTTGGGAACTGCACATTATTTCAACACTAGAAATGAAAATTTGTGTCTGAACAGCACTTATTTATGTCTTTTTTTCCTACAAAGATGTATAACTTCATCTTGAGCTTTGAGGAAAAGAAAGTCCAGCACAGTTCTGTCACTAAATGTATCCGGGTGACAGACTAATAAGTTTATTTGTTGAAGGTTCTCAACGCAAAACCAGAGAATGTGGAGAGAGAAGCAGAGATTGTAGCACAGAGTGGCCGTCTAGGGGCAGTGACTATTGCTACCAATATGGCAGGCCGTGGAACAGACATCATCCTTGGTGGCAATGCGGAATTCATGGCCAGGCTGAAGCTACGTGAGATGCTAATGCCAAGGTTTAATTTGATATTCACTAATTTTGTTTTTGTTTTGCTGGCAATAGTTCCTAAGTTATTGTGGCAGCATAATGGCTACGTCCTACGTGCATCATGTATAGTGGTTTACATTGACATTTAAAGTGTGTAAATGTTGCAGAGTCGTCCAACCAGCTGGAGGAGTCTTTGTATCAGTGAAGAAACCTCCTCCAATGAAGACATGGAAGGTTTTATTCTCAATTGCTATATGGAACTAATTTTGGTTTTTATGAATTTTATTTCAGATTAAGGTTGCTTTCTTGACTTCTAGTTTTTTTTTCCAGTAGCTGGTGCTAACTGTTGCTTATATTCAGGTGAATGAGAAGTTATTCCCGTGCAAGCTATCCAGCAAGAACACCAAGTTAGCAGAGGAAGCTGTAGAGTTAGCTGTCAACACTTGGGGCAAGAAATCTTTAAGTGAGCTAGAAGCTGAAGAGCTGCTGTCTTATTCTTGTGAAAAGGTGTACTAAAGACGACAAGAATTTACTGTGCATATTATCTGATCTGTTCGATTTAAACCTCATGTTACCTGTTAAGAATCATTGAATCCATTGATATACTATCAAATAGCATCTAGCAGATGCCCTATAAAATAATAGTCATTGTGCTTTTGTATTTACAGGGCCCTGCTCAGGATGAAGTTATAGCAAAGCTGCGAAGTGCGTTTATAGAAATTGTAAAGGAATATAAGGCCTACACCGAGGAAGAGAGGAAGCAGGTTTTCTTTTTCCCCTTGAATGAGCTGATAATTGATTTGAGTTTTACATGCAATTTCTTAATTTCTATGTCATTATAGGCTGTGGCAGCTGGTGGGCTTCATGTGGTGGGGACAGAACGTCATGAGTCACGACGAATAGATAATCAGGTTAATTTTGGAACATTTATAAAATGTGAACTTTCTATTTGATTAGAAATGAGGGGAGAAAAAGAAACTGAAGATGAGCAATTCCATGTTCTCTGTATGTCGGTGCATGAACAATGCTTCTATAGTGTATACTCAGTTTTAGATTGCATTTTTTGTCCTTGCAGCTCCGTGGAAGAAGTGGCAGGCAAGGGGACCCTGGAAGTTCTCGCTTCTTTCTAAGTCTTGAAGATAACATCTTTCGAATTTTTGGAGGGGATAGAATTCAGGTTTGCTCTGTGGTTGCATTTTTCTGCTTTCCAGTTTGCTATTCCACGTGCTTGTTAAAACCTTTTCTGTCAATACTTGAAGGGTTTGATGAGAGCTTTCAGAGTTGAAGACCTACCAATTGAATCCAAGATGTTGACTAAAGCACTTGATGAAGCTCAGCGGAAAGTGGAAAACTACTTTTTTGACATTCGTAAACAGTTGTTTGAGTTTGATGAGGTCTTAAACAGTCAAAGAGATCGTGTCTATACAGAAAGAAGACGAGCTCTCATGTCAGACAATCTCCAATCTCTTATTATTGAATATGCCGAATTGACTATGGATGACATCTTAGAGGTGAAGATTAGTGAACTTTTGGCAACACTCTCATCTATGTCTATCTAGGTTATATTTGGTCTCGGGGTATTTATTTCTTCTTTTTTATGATAAGTAGGCAAATATTGGTTCAGATGCTCCAAAGGAAAGCTGGGATCTTGAAAAGCTCATTGCAAAAGTTCAACAGTAAGAGTTGTCTTTCTTCTCTATGCTTGGTATTCGAAATGACACAAACACTCGACAGGACAGTGCCGGGAATTACAGGATTATCTTCTCCGTAAACTATCTTTTTTTATTTACTGCCAAAATTTCAGGTACTGCTACCTGTTGAAAGATTTGACCCCTGATTTATTGAGGAGTGAGTGTTCGAGTTATGAGGATTTACAGGATTATCTTCGTCGTCGTGGTCGGGAAGCATATTTGCAGAAAAGGGTCAGTATAATATATTAGTCTTGTTTACTTAAACAGGGGCTTTCTACTTGATGAGATTAAGTTTTTACCGAATCGTTACCCTGCAGTTGGTGCATTAATCAAATCTAAGCCTCAAATTACTGATGTTTTTCCATGTATTGTGGATCATCAGGAGTCTTGATTGCTTTACCTTTTTTTCTTTAATCTTGTGCGTACACAAGATTCAAGCATATTTATTTTTGTTTTTTGCTTATTCTAATGGTTTAGATTTTTACCATAATTTTGGATTTAGGATATGGTGGAGAAGCAAACAGAAGGGTTGATGAAAGAAGCCGAAAGATTTTTTATCTTAAGCAATATCGATCGCTTGTGGAAAGAACATTTGCAAGCCCTTAAGTTTGTACAACAAGCTGTAGGCTTACGTGGATACGCACAACGCGATCCACTAATCGAGTATAAGCTTGAAGGATACAACCTCTTCTTGGATATGATGGCACAGATCAGACGAAATGTAATTTATTCAATATATCAGGTATGAAAAAAAACTTGGTTCTAAAAGTACATGAAAGTTGCACTTTATCCACCATGGCATGGCATCTCATGTTTACTGTTTTTTGGTCACGAATTGGCAGTTCCAACCAGTGATGGTAAAGAAGAACAAGGAAGATGGATCGGACAAAGTTGTTACAAACGGTAGAAGCGGTAATCAGAAACCTGATGCAGTTGGTGCAGGTGAGTCGTCTTCATCAGTTGCCAGCCCCCAAGCTAGTGTCTAGTGTTTCGACGTATCATTTCACGAGGGAAAGTGGTAAGTACCGTTTTTTCGTATATGATTGAATCGAGGTCGTATAGATATCAATTTTAAAAGGGAAAGAAACATGACCCTTTTGACCGTGTATTGTAGCTTAGAAAATCACTCCAGTTAGATTCCTACGAAATGCAACATTTTTTTTGCTACAGATTATGTAATATTTCTTCAAGTTTGTACAGAATACATGTGTTACACCTATAAGAATTGATGTCTTCAAGTACAAACCCTGTCAAAATTTGCTATAAGGGAGCATCATGCCTTGAGCTTTCACAAAGTAGTAAACTCCTGGAAAGAATCATTTTGTTGCCGTCGAGAATTTCTTCGATTATCCGATCGATAGCATTTCCTCGAGCCTACGTTTTAAAAGACAGCTCGGGAATGAGACGTTCCTCTTTATAGCATCTGCCATGAGACTCAAGTACAAATAACTTTGTTTGCAAAGTGTGTGGCGCGTAATCCAGTTATTCTGCAAGTGTACTTAGTGCGTAATGGTGCGTAATTAAGAAAAAGAATGAACATATAATATCTTGTAATCATTAAAATATTTACTTTAGTTGCCTAGTTCAGCAGAGTTCGCTACCTGTTTGATGAAAAGCCTGAACGAAACAATTACTTCGGTTTAGCCCGAGTTCGCTACCTGTTTGATGAAAAGCCTGAACGAAACAATTACTTCGGTTTAGCCCAAAACCCGAGTGAACGAGACAATAACATTGGGCCATCAAACTCTTATCGTGTACGAAAATACATGGGTCTGAGATTAGCCCATGATTTTAATTATAAAAGTTAACAGGGTTCTTAATTATTACAACTTTTAATTTCATCAAGCGCACATAAAGAGTAAGAAACGGGCAATTTGTGTACGGATTTTTTTTGAATGTATATATTAATTTGAGGGTCCATAAATTATGAAGAAAGGTACAATTTTCAATTTTGGTCCCATGTACTTAAACATGTTTGTTTGCTCAAAGTTAAATTATTCAAATAAATTCCAGAAAAAGTAAAACCGAGTAGGATATATATATTATGATTAATTTGGTTGTAAAGTTGAACCTTAAAATAACGCAAATTAAGCAAAAAGTAGCCGTGGTCCTCACTTATGATCTTAGATGGACTCACTACAAACTATTAATATATACATATAGTACTTCCTTTATAGTGATTTGGTAGGAAATTCGGATTATCACTTTACTCGAACTATTTTCTATTTAAGTATCGAAGTGTGTTACGAAACATAAATCTCGACTCTTTACGGTTCATAATCTATCTTATCCTAAGGACGACACCAGATCAATAAGTAAGGATTTTGTCCCTTCTTTAAATCTTATTATAAGTTTCAGTCTAATCGATTAATTTGATTTTAACCGAAAAGTAAATATGCTACTGAGATGCATTGATAGTAAATAAGATTATTATTATTATTATTATTATTATTATTGAATAAATAGTACGTAAGGATTATTAAAATCACATAAAAAAGGGGACATGCGTAAATGAAACGGTTATGCTTTTACACCCCATTATTATTATAAGTAAAACTTTTTATTTAGACAAAAGTTGGTGAGTTTGTTGCTAACATGGTGGCCCTGTTTTGCTGTCTGTCAGTGATCATCTGTACAACAGAAAAACAGAAATGTTAATGTTAAAAAGGATTTATTATATAACCCAAATTAGTAGTTCCAGTTGAGAGGACGGTGTTCATCTTAAGAGATTCGAATTTGAGCAGTTTTGTCTGCAAGGTGTGGACCAATAGAGGTTGGTCCAAGTGGTAAGCAGCTTGGTATCGCTTAAACAGGTCTCGAGTTCAAGTCCTTGTGTATGCAGAAAATCTTGAGATACCCATCCACTAAAACCAAATGTATAATACGAATCGATCCGAATTAGTCAGGACAAACTCTGTAAACCGGAAAAACAAAAAATTACCAACTTGAAGTACTAATTTAGACAATAAACAAAAGAATTGTTAATGTTATTAAGTATGTCCAATATGTAATGATTCTCAACAAAAGGTTTAATGAAATCTACAACTATTTTTTCTCCCATGCTGACAGCCACAGGGACCTATTAGAGTTAGTTGTAAAATATTATATATACTACTTTTGTTTGGTCATATTGATTATGCATATAATACTTTGTTGCATGCACCATACTTTACAGGGAAATTCAATCATGCCCTCACATAATCAATTGTTACTGTTTTAATAAAATTGAATGAAATAACTAATGTTAGTTTAAAGGTAAATTAGGTTTTGAACCTTTCAACCGGTCTTAATGAAAAAATGAACGTTGTTATCTTTAAAAAATTCAGGTTCGAATAATTATCTGTAAAGTATATTATCAGATGACTAAAAGAAATTGACAGATATTACCATGAGATCACGCCAGAACGGACACTGTTTGGATTCATTTTTATTACATCACTACTGGTTATTACAGTGATAAAGATTAAAGACTTACACTTTGGTGTGTCTTTCATGTCCCCTACTTCAAGGACATCTTTTCTTATTTCATTAAATTACAGTTATTACTTGCTTGGTGACTTCATGGACTCATTCATAGGCCATGGAAATGGGATATTTAGAGCACAGTTAACTGTTGTTTTTGTTGAAGCTAAGTTATATAAATTGTGACAAGTGATATTTGTTTTTTTTTTTTTTTCCTGTTTTTTATAATTATTGATATTTAATTTATTGGTTAATTAATTCAGATTAAGTATTGCAGAGATTGATTATGAGAGAAATCCTTTCAACCCAATTTGTTTCATGCATAATATCATAATTTGAATCTTCGACATCATTAAACAATTTAATATTTTATCTCACTAAATCAACTAATTGTTCGTTCTTCGGTTTCTCTCTAATTATTAGTAATAATGGTTTGAAGCCTTTGAGTTCACCGTCAGCAAAGCCCGTCAGTTGAACAGCTCAGCACTGATAGGTTACAACGGACCAAAACAAGTGTCTAATTTTTTTTGAGATATGCATAATTTTTTTACTAAAATAGGCGCCTTAAGTTTTTTTTTACTAAAGTATGTGCCTATAAAAACTTTAAAACGGACCAAAATAAAACGTTTGACACTTATTATAAAAAAAGCATTTATTTCAGAAAATAGATATAATTTCAGCGTTTATTTTGGTATTAAAACTTTTTTTATTTAACTGGTGAAGCCCCTTTGGGTCAATCCAGCAAAGCCATATGTTATCAATTAAAGAACATTTTGATTTTTGACCTACCTCCCTTGTTGTAATGCTTGTCACCTTGTTTTTGTTTTGTCCATAATCATGCACGTTATATGCACACAATAAACTAAAGGTTAAAATTTTCTATTAATCCCTGTATTATTCGTAAACTGTGGGTTTAGTCTTTGTATTTTCATTTGGTCATTTCTAATTTGACTATGATTTAAATAATAGTCTTGAAATATGTTAACTTAAATCTTACTATTAGTCTCTATTTGTAATAAGTTGCACACTTGGTTCTTATTCTCTAATTTGATCCTTTTACGTCCTTATAATTTAGTCATATTATCATCGTATTATTTTAGTTAAGACTAAAAAGTTAAAATTCAAAAAGTACAATAACTAAAATTGATTATATCATAATACAAAACATTACGTGTAAAGAAATTATACAAATATGCATATTTATTCCTTAAAATGTAAAGCGTAAAACTAACGAGGTTGGTCTAAGTAATATACCAAAATCAGATGTGCGGCGATGGTCGGTCCGAACGAGTTATGACCTAAATAACTGAGTGAACAACAAAAAATAAACCCTATAAACTAAACTCCTAAATTTTAAATCATAAACTAAATCACTAATGCTTAAAACATTATAATTATATCTAGGGATGAATATTTTACCCGACCCGGCCCGATCGGGCCGGATTTTTTTAATGAAAAATTAGGTTCGGCTCGGGTTTTTATTAAGGGTGAAGTCGGGTCGGGTTCGGGTTCGAGTTCGAGTTTAGGGTGAAAAATACGCTACCCGATCTAGGACTGGTTGTGTAATTTTCCCCTAAATTTTTTAGGGATATTTATAATAATACTCTCTCTTTATATATATATATATTACAATTAAATCCTTAAAATTAAATTTTTGTTTACAATTAGGTCCTTAAAAATTAAGTTTTTCTATAAGTTGGGTCAGGGACGAGTTTAGTATATTTATTTTTAGGTCGAGCCGAATTTATTTTTAAAAAATATGTTCGAGTCGGATGCGGTATAAGCTATTTATTTTTGGGTCGGGTTCGGTAGGCAAAAAACCCGACCCGTACCCATCTCTAATTATATCAAATTAAGTAATATACCAAATAAATTTTATAATCAAAATTTAATACTTAATTTCTCAACACTTAACCCCCCAACAATTAATCTCAAGTTCTGTTAAATACATCATAGCCTCAAATTTAAGTCTGATTAATAGATCTATAGTAATTCGTTACGACTAAAATAAATAAATATAATCACATTCACTGCTTTGACTGGATTGACATGAATTATGATCCCCAAGGAGTGGCTTGAAATTGCATTTATTTTGGACGGATTTTACGAACTTAATTGAAACTAGTAAGATTTGTGATCGCATAAAATGGGGAATGGAAGGATTAGAGAGAGAAAGATTCATCTTTTCATGCAAAAACTTCTGATCTCCAAGAAAGTCTCTTGCCATATAAAACTCACTCATTCCACTCTCTGCAAATAGAAACCAAAATCAGCAAACAAGTCAAAAAACTTACTGCAAACCAAAAAAGCTCACTTACCCTTTTTTGTTATCTGAATCCAGCTTTGATTTGTGGAATTTGTGCCAGTTTTTCTGCTAGTTCAAAGCTTCAACTTTTCTGGGTAATGGAGCAAGTGAAGACATAAGAGGGACCCTACTGCATAATTCTTGGCGGGCAGCAACAGTCATTTTCAATGATTTTCTTTTTCTTTGGCTAGTGGTAGTGGTTCTAATCACCCATTCTCACACACTTTCCTTATTGCTAACTGAGCTAGCTCGAGGAAGGGTCTTGTTCTTGTTCTGATGGAAAATTAAAATAAAGATTTTCACTTTATTTTGTTTTTCTGATCCAAGTATAAAGGAGAGGGCTTTTGTTAGGACAGTGGGTTTCTGTGGCTGAAAGGGAAAACTGCAGATCTCATTCATATGAAGAGATCTTTCAGTGTGAGTTGCTTGATCCTTGCTTTTACTTTTGTCTGAACTTTTGTTTCTTTATGTTCCAATGGGTCTCAGTTTATTGACTTTATTCATATTATTTCTGCTACAACACCATGTTCTTGGACTATGAACTAGATCTGAACAAAATGTTCAGAATGTGTAGTGGAAGAGAATTTTAGGGATCTAAATGCATTTTCTAACTGTGGTTCTGAGAAAACGCAGTTTCCTTCTTTCATTTTGGTATAAATTTGACTTTTCTTTGCATAGTTGTAAGAAATTCTGTAAAATGTAGTTCAATTTTTTGCTTTTCTGTTTATCTGCAAGTTTCATGGCATGGAATTTTAGTCATTTACTATTCACATTGCTGTTAGATGTTCATACTTGTCTAGGTCACATAATCAGTAAATTTCCCATATTTACCTGTCACAGACTCACAGTCAATCAAGAATAACTGAGGGAAAAAGGGGAAAGCTATAGCATTCATGATTGATTCTGTATACATTTCTTTGCAGCTGGTGGATGTGCTTCTGGTACTTGCAATTTATAGTCATATTACATGTGCTGTCAGTGGCAGCTCACATTGCAAACAGACCGATGTGCGGGTGATTCGGCCTCATAGTGTCACCATTACCGAATTTGGTGCAGTTGGAGACGGTGTTACTCTCAATACAAAAGCGTTTCAGAATGCCATCTTCTACCTCAATTCCTTTGCTGACAAAGGTGGGGCCAAGCTTTTTGTCCCGGCTGGCCGGTGGTTGACAGGAAGCTTCAATCTCATCAGTCACCTAACCTTGTGGTTAGATAAGGGTGCCATAATTCTTGGATCAAAGGTAAGTCTCATGGTCTTTCCTCTGATCCATTGCTGGCTAGAATTTTTTCAGTGTGTAGGGATTTAATCTGCTGTTATGAATTACGATGCTATATGTAATGAACGGTTGATGTTGGAGAATATGCATTCGGCTATTTGCTTTTTCAACTCAATACTTATATGGTGAACATACTACTTTCATGATCTTGATGCTCTACTGTTGTATAATACCATAGCTCTCATTGTTTCAGAATTCTGATGATTGGCCAGTTGTGGATCCTCTGCCATCCTACGGCCGAGGCAGGGAGTTACCTGGTGCAAGGCACCAGAGTCTCATATATGGTTGCAATTTGACTGATGTAATCATAACAGGTTAGTAACATTGATGAGAAATCATTTTCCATAAGCTTTTTTATTTTGTTTGTTGATTCCACCGGTTTTTCGTGCAGGTGATAATGGAACAATTGATGGCCAAGGTAGTGTTTGGTGGAACTGGTTTAGAAGCAAAACTCTGAACTATACTCGGCCCCATCTGGTTGAATTGATGAACTCAACTGGGGTTGTAATCTCAAACTTGACTTTCTTGAATTCTCCGTTTTGGAACATTCACCCGGTTTACTGCAGGTTTGTGGTCTTCCTTTGTATTACCATGCTTTTGAAAGCCTGAAAGCATTTTTCAATTAAGTTGATACTTTGTAATTTTCTCGATTGACAGCCGTGTCATAGTCCGGAATGTCACAATCATGGCTCCTTTGGATTCACCAAACACAGATGGGGTTGATCCAGGTGAGTGAAAATTATCAATTTTATATGTTGAATGTTTGCAAATAGCAAGAACACAAGAGTCTTATCTCTAGTTTTCATTTTCCGGTTTCCCGAGTCAACCTCTAAAGTCCTTTCTGATATGTTTGAATACATCCAGATTCTTCTGATGATGTTTGCATTGAAGACTGTTATATTAGCACCGGTGATGATCTAATTTCCATCAAAAGTGGTTGGGATGAGTATGGCATTTCATTTGCTCGCCCCAGCAAAAATATTGTCATCCGCCGGCTTATTGGACACAATCGGAACGGCTCCGGGATTGCAATTGGAAGTGAGATGTCCGGAGGTGTTTCTGAAGTTTATGCAGAAGACATCTATATTTTCAATTCAAGCACAGCTATTAAAATAAAAACTGCTCGCGGAAGAGGTGGCTATGTGAGAAATATCTACATTTCAAATGTGACCCTCTCCGGTGTAGACACAGCTATAGTTTTCAATGGTAGCTTTTCTCAGCATCCAGACGAGTTTTACGATCCAAATGCTCTCCCCGTAATAGAAAGGATTACTTTTAAAGACATCACGGGAGATAACATAAAATTTGCCGGCCTCCTCAAAGGCATCGAAGGGGACAGTTTTCGCCATGTTTGCTTATTGAATGTTACTCTCAGTGTAACCACAAAGTCTCCATGGAACTGCTCGAATATTCAAGGATACTCCGCCTTGGTTTCCCCGGAAACTTGTGAACCTCTGAAGGAAAGTATCTACCCCAAGCATTATTCAGATTGTTACCTTCTACCAAATCATCTGTCGAGTTCAGGTAATCAAAACAAAGGTTCTTGGTTGCTTTCATGGTAAATAATGGAAACATAGCCTCATTTTGCTTTACGGTGAAATCACCCTCACTTTCATGAATTTTGAATTCTTTACTCGGAATTTTGATTCTTACCGTTTCTCAAAAACAAACAGCCCGGCACCCCGCCAAGGAAACGTTGCCCGACATAAGAAGTTGATCGGAGTTGTTAGCCTGTGAGATAGTGTTGAGAGATTGTTTATTGTAGCTTTGTGTGCAATAGCAAATAATTGAGTGATTAGATGAATGTCCTTTTTTCTCTTCTTTCTTCCCCTTGTGGCTGCATGTCAAATTTTGTTTTGTTCATATCGAACAAGTTATTCGAAACAAGCTCAATGAAAACAGAATCATAGAAATATTTACATATAATGTGTAATTTGTCTGTGTTGCCTTTATGCTGATTGTGGTCTATCCAGCCTGTTTCCTGGAAAGTTGCACTCTTTGTGTGAAAGGGAAGGCCACGTTCCATGCTTTGGCAGGATATGTGAAGCAAGTTCCTGCCGCTTAAGTAGGGATGAGCACGGGTCAGGTAGGGTCGGGTTTAACTGTTTCAATGCATGTGCTTGTCTTGGTGCATGTTGTTTAACTGTATTTGTATTCATCAATCTAAAGAGTATCGAATTGTTGTCGGAAAAGAACTCAAAAGAACAGAGAACCTTAAGAAATCTGATTGTGGTTCATCTTGGAGATGCTTCACTTCACTTCACTTCCATCTTTCTTTATGACAGAACATAAAACTTGCCTTGAAATGTATGTTTCAAACTCCCTGGAAACATCTGTTAAATTTAAATCAAAATTTCTGTACTTCTGTTCTGGTGATGGTGATGTCATAGCAGAAAACCTGGTAGGAGAGCCCCGAAAACTGATGCCTGGGGCTGGAAAGCCTTCCTGAAGAGCCTGGAACCCTGCCTTTCGATGCTCACACAAAACCCTTTTTTGTGCTGGATGTACTGCATACCTGAGTTCTCTGTCCTTTGCATATAAACCTCGACAAAAATGTCGGTTTCTCAGCTGAATCGAAGTCGGAGCTATCTTCCGATGAGATAACGGAGTCGCCAAAAGCGTCCACTGCAAATTGGTTCTCTTTCAGCTCCAATATATAATCATATGTTTTCATTAATTACACATTATGTCTTGGACCAAACCCATACCAGAATCTGTATTCGGTATAAACAACTTTTGGTGCCTAACTTTGGTATTTGTAGACAAATTGTTTGAATTCGAGTCTTCTAAGATAATAACATTCTTTTTCACTGAGAACACCTAAAAGATCATATTCAAATTTAAATCATTAATTTGTTAATATAAAACATATTCGAATAATGAATATCTGAATTAAAGGAAAAACCAAATAACCAAAAATATCATAAGCTACATTATTCATTGCCAATACGTGGGCCAATGTGGATATTTTAGTTTGGCAACATCCATGAGTTCCTCCAAACTCTTCAGTGAATTAAGAATCACTGAAGCATTTGGAGGAACTCGAGGATGGCGCGGAACGTGAAGTACTTTTCCGGCTTTAAACGCGCCGCGGTCGGCTGCTCGGTTACGTTGGGTAAGCTGCTTGAAAACCGAGGACCCTTATATACTGCAGCCTTCAGAATGAGCTAAGAATCCGATGATATATCTGAGTCACAGGTGCAACTGTGCAAATGTTATTGCCTTGAACCTGGCTGTTTTTTCAGGTTAAATTCGTTAAAATCCAAAGGAGATTCATTGAACGTGGACATGGCGCTTTATTCTGCTTATCATGGGTGGAAGGTGTTGACTGCAGACGGAATATATTCTTATCTTCACTGACAAGTGCCAACTGTTTGTGGCACAATTTCAAGATATTGTCGAAGAAATCTTTGTATTGTCCGAAAGTGATGAAAACGTGTTCTTGGAGCAAAAATGTTTCCCGAGTACTAAGTTTCTAACCCCTTGGTTCTTAGAAATCAAGTGCCTGTGTCAGCCTATGAGAGGGAACACATCCTACACAAGTCAGCAATACTCGAGTCCAATTCTAAGGACTTTATTCGGAAACGTCGTCTCATGATCCATCAGGTAACACGTTTATCTAACATCGTATCCCGCGGGTTTAGCGAACGTTAGGAGTCAACCCTTAGATTCCGGACAGGGCGCGATATGGGGCCAGAGTTCTAGGGCATCACCCTAGAGAGACATCATGCCATCTTCTTAGCCCCAATACCCGCACACTTAAGCCCCACTCGAGCCTAGGAGAAGATCACTTACACCATGATCGCTCGGCTGTTAGCACATAGCGAGGGATCTGTTGAAATTAAAAATTTGGAAGAAGAATACTAGAAAATGGATAATAAAAGAAGTATCAAATGCATGAAATATGAAATTTACAAGACCAAGATAGGTTCATCGATATAAAATGTTATGTCTTTTAAGTAAGGTTTTAAATTCGTACGCATATGCGACATCGTAACATCGTAACGTATAATATTTCTACAAAATAATGTATAGCTCTCTTTACAAAATACGTTGATCGAACTGCATATGAAGACAGCAAAATTTGATCACCCCGGGCTAGTTAGTAGTGGAGAAAGTTGTGCAAGACTGAGGAAGCTGTGGTGATCCCGGAAGACCAGGGACGCTTGGCGGCGGTGGCGGTGCCGGTGGTGGTGCTCCCATGATTGTCGAAATAGCAGCGGCTAAGGCCGCGGTGAAATTCGGATCGGATGCAATGGCGGCCGTAACAGTTTCGACCATGGAAGCAGTAGTACGTTGTTGTTGCCCCACCTGCATTCCCGGCAATGTAGATAGCCTGTTGGGAGCCAACATAGGGTAACCGTGAAAAGGTAACGGAAACGCGGCGGTGGAGGGCGGAGGACGTATGTACGGAACGGGGTTTGGGCCCTGAGTTAAGTCGAGGGTTATGGTGGGAAATGGCGGGGAGGCGGATAGTGTCGCCATGGTGGATGCGTAGGGCAAAGAGTGGAAGCCGGCGGAGCTTGGTAGTACTCCGTCGTTGCTTGTGGTTGAACCTGATAGCAACATGGCCGCCGCAGCTGAGGTTGTTTTCGCCATTGCTGTGGCTGCCGGTGGTAGAGGGTGGTTGTGGTTTCCTTCGTATGTTGTTATTAGAATGCTTTTATCTTCTGCACATCTTTGCACCTGTAAGATATTAAGACCAAATTCAAAACTTAATCTTTATTTAATTTAATGTAATCCAATCTCTCTTCTTATATAATGGCATTAGTTAATCTAAATAGTTAATGATTTTATGCCACAAACTTCAGTAATTCAAAAGGATAAAAAAAAATTGTCCTTTTTCAGTGCCCTACTTATGCCCCAACACTAAAAAATACTAATAAATTTCAAGCCCTAAACTTAAATTTTAAATCCTAAACCCTATATTTTATACCCTAAAAATACACACTACCCTAAATTCCCTAAACCCTAACCATAAACCCTAAACATAATTTTAAGTGTGGAGGCATACATATATAAGTAGGGGCACCAAAAAGTGGCAGAGGATTTCCATCCATCTCTCACTGTTCTAATTAAATTATTGACACAAACTTTAGAAAAATCATTTTAACTTGAATAAAATTCAGTTGTCCTTTTTTGTGCTCTTTATATATCTCATCAATTTTATATTACGTGTATTTTTAGTGAAATAATAAAAAAATATTAATACATATGACATAAAATCATTAGTGAAACGAAAAAAAAAGGACAACGATTTTTATTTTTTTAACTCTTTATATTTTTGAATAGTCTAAAAGTGATTACAATGTAGTATTTGTTCATAAATATTCTTAACCCTTTGACAATACACACACCTTATAAACAGAGCGATTAAACTCATGTCTCTTAGAATAATATTATCTACTTTTCTACTGAAACAATTCATTGGGTTGAATTTGATGTAAGCATCTTAAATGAAATAGTTAATGATATTATTTATTTAAAATAACTAATGATGTTATAAAAGACAAGTAAAGACATTAGTGACGAAACTATATAGCACTCGGGGTGATCTTAACACTTTTAAGTTCAATTTTAAGTTTAAATAGTATTTCTTTATTAAATTTCCTTAACCTTGAAATTAAGTAACTTATCCTTCAATAAATTAAATTATGACACGTTTATGGAACCAAAATCTAAACCTTTATTATTGTAATCTAAATTTTTAGTAGTTAAGTTGATAAATACAAAGAAGGTAAGGTTTCAAGTAGTTGGATGTTTCAATCAAAATAAAACTAACCATTTTACTTGGTTGACATGACGAAAATAAAAATACATATGCTTATGAATCCGTTGAGTGATTTCAATAGTAAAGAATAGTATATTTTATCTAGATGACTTGTATTCGAGTACTATGTGTGTATGATATGTGTACGTTATTAAAGAGTTAAAAAAATTAAACAAATACTATTTTATAATCAGACCAGCATATTAAAAAAAATACCTGCTTACGAACCGGGCAACCAACAGCCATGGTGCAACGGTAGTAGGCGCGTGGGCAAGGGTTCCCCTTTGCCATCTTTTGACCATATTTCCTCCATTGACACCCATCACTTATCTGCGCCAAGAAAAAAATGGATAAAATTTATCTGCTCCTTTTCGGTGACTTTATATATGCTCTAATACTAAAAAAAAAACTATAAAATTAAATTATAAGTCTTAACCTTAAATTTTAAATGTTAAACCCTACATTCTATACCCTAAAAATACACACTACTATAAGTTTCTTAAACTCTAACTATAACCCTTAACTTAAAACCTTAAACCCTAAATCCTAAAGTTAATTTTGAGCGTGAGGTATATGTAAAGGCACCGAAAGGGGTAGAGGCATCGAAAAAAAACTAAGTATCTCCACCATTTCCGCATACAGTCTCTTTGAAAATCTATGCAAATTAAATGTAACACTATAAGTTACCGTGGGAGCCTCTGATCTTGCTCTAACCGACACTCTGGCCTTCCTGAAAGCTACTTCCGAGACTTGCTCTTCCTTCCTTGACTCATCCACCGTTGGACTTTTAGGTGAACCGCCGCTCCGACACGTTTGATCGATGCCGGAGACATGAATCTGAACCATCCCACGGTCGCCTTCCGTCGTGTTGTTTGCTGGGGAAGACGTTGAAAATTGTTGCCCCTTGTCGTCAGATGCAGCCGATGGCCGTGGGTCCATTATAGGATTTGACATGCCATTTACTCCTCCTCCATGCTTCAGCTGTTTGAAAACCAACCCTTTTTATTATAAACCTTAACTTTGATGCCATTTCATTAATGACAAAAGAAAAATATTACGACACTTTTCAACTTATCTTCGTCTCTACTTCTATGTATAGTTCTATGTAATATCAATTCTTTACGATTAATATATATAAGGTTAGGATCAACTTACACAGTTATACAGTGTAAAATTCTTTAAGTTTTACACATTTTTTTTATCATTGGACGGGAAAAATAGATGGATGAGATTAACTCCTTACTTTTTTTTCTAAATGATCACATATTCTATTGTTAATCTAAAACGTGTAAAACTTTAACTGGATCATATCTCATATATATAAAGAGAGTTAGGATCAACTTACACAAACTCTTTTAAGTTTTACACGTTTTTTGAATCGTTAAATGAGGGAAATAGATGACTCAGATTAACTCTTTTCTCTCTTTTTTTCAAATGATAATCTTTACATATTTACTGTTAATCTAATTCATTCGTTTCACTCATCCAATGTTCCAAAAAACATGTAAAACGTGGAGAACTGAGATTTAGTTTCTTCACCTGTTGGTTACTATTTGCAAGCGCCTGTTTTTGCACCACCATGAATAGTTGACCTTGTAGTTCATTGTAGTTTCTTGTAATCTGATCCAACATGCTTCTCAGTCGCCGATTCTCTTCGTGTAACTTCTCTAACTCAATTTTAAGAGCAGTCATCTGAAGATGAAAAAAACCCAGTTTTCCATTAACTAGTTTACACTTGCCAACCAAAAAGAAACTAAAGAAGAAGAGAAATCTGGAAATTAGAACTTACTTCAGTGTTGGGTTTCTTTGCAGTACTTGTCCTGGAAACTCCATGGCTTGAACTTAAAAGATTTAATCCGGTCTGAAACAACATATTTAAACTATTGGTATTTATTATAATAACACCGAAACCGAAGGGTTCGGTAAGAAAAGAGTTGGGATTGTAATTCAAAACCTTACGTTTACATCAAAAGAAGAAGATGATGAACCCTTGTTATCGTGTGGTTGGTTATTAGTAGAAAAGAAATCCATTTCCTTGATGTGTGGCTTAACGTGATCGAGGGTTCGGTCGGACGCGGCGGGGCTCCGGCGGAGGTAATCGTCGGAGTAAAAGAACGGCGGTCCTGAAGTGGTGTGTTTCTTCTCCATGAGTAAACTAGAAATTAAAAGAAGAAAAAATATATATTAGATAATGGAGAAATAAGAGAGCTTTGGGGGTAGTTTATGTAGCTTTTTTTCGAGCTTTCGAACAAGAAGTGTATAATAGAGTAAGGGCGAAGACCAGCCGCTTTTTTCGCGGGAGATATATGACGTGGCAGTTGATCAAAGGGTTACGTGGCGAATTCTGGGCGTGGTAGGAGGATAAAAATTTCATGCCCCTTTCGGTGCCCCTGCTTATGCCTCAACAATAAAAAATACAACAAAATTAAATTTTAAGTCATAACCTTAAATTTTAAATCTTAAACCTTACACCCTAAAAAATACATCATATCCTAAATTCCCTAAACCATAATCATAACCCCTAACTTAAAACCCTAAACTTAATTTTGAGTGTAGGGACATTATAAGTATGGGCACCGAAAAGAGGTAGAAATTTTTCATCCGTGGTAGGACGGAGAAAGGAGGGATAAAATTCGTCTGCCCCTTTTCGGTGCTCCTACATATTGTCACGGGGCTAGATTTTGGCTCGCTAACCCGTGCGACCTTAGTCGACGATCTTAGGTCGGGGACTAAGTAAGCCTTTGGAAACTAAGCTGATGCGCTTAGTAGGTGTTGTGCGGAAGCTTTGGAAAATATATGGGTGATGGCTAGACAAGGTAAAAAGGAAGGAGGCGGGGAATTAAACAAGCAACGAGCCTCGTTAAAAACTCCCCCTAAGCCTAGACGGGGAGAAAAGAGTACTCGAGCCCTCTTGTATTAATAAAGAGCAATGAAAGATGAAAATGAGAAATGTGGAGTGATTACAATGGTTGGGCAAGGCTCTTATTTATAGCCTTAGCCCCTAGATCTAATGGCTAGGAACGACTCTATCCAATGGCTATGGATGAGTCTTACAAAGAGAATCTTTAACAAAGGAAAGCTAATCAACTATACATGGCAACTAAATCACTCTATTACATGGTTGCCTAAGATAAGAGCTCAATGACATCATTGTCTTGGTGGCATTGGCTTGTTTCCTCGAATGTTGCTTCAAGGATGGATACTTTCCTCGAATAGTCTCCATGGAAGATACCTTTCCATGTGCGTTGGTCCAAAGATGACTCCTTGGCTTTGGTCTTGGATGCTTGGGCGGATTGGGCTTGGTGTGGCCCGGGTATTGGCTCCAAAACCTCTTCTTTAGCACATTGGGTGCTAAAACGGGCCCTAGGGGTGTGGGCAATGCGGATGGACAGCCCCTAGGCCTCTTGGCATGCACGTCGGGTGCGGACTCGGCCTCGTAGGCGTGCACGTCGGGTGCGGGCTTGAGCTCCATGGCTTGGGCGGCATGGATGCAAGGCAAGGCCCTCTCGGATGCGGACTTGGCCCCCTTAGTGTGCACGTCGGGTGCGGACTTGGGCTTCATGGCTTGGGCGTCATGAAGGTCGGATGGCAAGGCCCCCTCGTGTGCGGACTTGGTCTCCATTGTGCGCACATTGGGTGCGGGCTCGGGCTCCATGCCTTGGTCGGCATAGAGGGTGCGTAGCAAAGACCCCTCGGGTGCGTGTGTTGGGCCCCCTCGGGTGCAAGGCTTGTGAACAGCACATGAGGTGCTAGAAAGGGCCCCATGGTGCGGAGAAATAGGCCCAAGACGGATCTCTTGGGCGCGGACACCACCAAGGGCGTTGTGCATGGCCCCTTGGTGCGTGAAAACAATAGCACTTTGTGTCCCTCGGTCGGGTTGTGCGGGTGGTGCGCAGAATTTAGCACCTATGGGTGCGGGAGACTCGATCTTGAAAAGAGAGTCGGTAACATTCTCCCACACTGAAGCTATCGACGTCCTCGTCGATTGGTAGGGATGAGGCTCGGTCGCCTTGATCTCTAACGGCCCCGGCTCATCTTCTTGTTCCCGCTCGGCTAAGGGAACTAGGTTCTCGGATGATTGTCTCTCCTTGGCAAACTCACGATCATCCTCGAATAAGGGATTATCCCTCCAAAATATAAGGTCTTTGTGCCTTGGCGATTGGTCCGTCTCGATGGTTGGTCTCGCCTTGTTTTGTGCTTGGCTCGATCGCATCGGCGGCCTGAAAATAGAACCAAAGTAAGTTAGTCTTAAATCATCACAATAACTTAACTTACTTACCTCGGACAAAAAGTCCTTGTCGGGTGGCTTCACTTCGCCTTGTTGATACTCAAGGCAAGTGATGATGGCGGGGTCTTGTAAGACTAGATCCCCTTCGGTGCTTTCTTGCACTCCCTCGAATTGAAATCCATCTTGGTAGGCCGTCATGCCTACTTGCTCTATGGAATGGCTTTGTCCTTCGCACTCTCTCGTTGGCGATCTACAAACAAAAGCAAAGTGAGTTAGTCCCAATTTAGATGGAAAAATGGGCTCACTTACCTCGGACTCAAAGTCCACGTCGCTCGACTCCTTGTCGCATGATTCGACTTGGATAGTCGTTTGCCCCATGTCTTGATTTGGATCTTCACTCAAACATGTAGAATCCCTACAAAAATCCAAACAATCGTGAGTTAGAATAGATTCTTTAAACAATAAAGAACCACTTACCTCGAACTCAAAGTCCTCGTTGTCTTGCTCAATCGGCTTTCCACTCTCGAAAGCGTAAAGATGTCCCACTCGCATCGGCAACTCCTCGATGTCAAGTTCTTCATCAAACTCGGATGACTTTTCATCCTCTTCATCAAACTCAATCACATCGTCCACCTCACTTGGTGAACAAGTAGCATACCCACGGCTTGAGGCATTGGCTACTTCCTTTGAATAACTTGGGTTGCACTTCCAAGCAAAGTCATACTTTGCAAGGATTTTCTCCCAACGAATCTGCTTAGAGGACAACTTGGCACGTGTTAGAAAATAATTATCTAATGGATTTGGGGAAAAGACATCAAACCTCGACTCATTTAAGCGTTGTCTCCAAGTGTGCAAGCAATGCACGACTGCGATAAGCTCTTTGTCACTATCCGGGTAACTCTTCTCGGACTCGCTGAGCACTCGACTCTCTCGAGCAATCGGAACTCCCTTCTCTAAGAGAATTCCTTCAATAAAATTGGCATTTGCGAATGTATGGACTTCGAATGCCTTCACGTCCTTGATCTCATCAAAGACTTGTTCCGTTGTGTCGGAAACATCCATGGATTCATCCATGGCTTCATCATCGTCGGCTATCTTGGTTGAACCTGCATAATCCTCATCGTCGGATTTTGGCAAATCAAGTGCATTAATGTGTTCTAAACAAGATAAACCAATAACAATTTCATTTCTATTAAGAGAATGATAAGATATTACCTTGATGTTTTTTGTGCCTCGGAAATCGTTGATTTCAAGGCGCACATCCTTCGCGATTCCAATAACTGGTTCATCACTGAAGTTGACTCTTTCAACTTGTTCATTTACCTTCTCAACTTGAAGGTTTAACGTCTCGGCTGCTAGCTCAGACACGAGAATTGAAGATGCACTTGGATCCACTAGTGCGCCTAGCGTAAATGCATCGGAAAACGCTATGTCCACAAACATAGGTTCCTTTTCTTCAAAGTCACTTTCGACTTCACAAGATGACTCATCATCGTCATCGTCGCTGGAATACTCCACGTAATATGTGGACTTGTTGCACTCTTGCAACCTTTCCTTAACCAAAGTTGCGCTATCGAACTTTGACGCCCCAACAATCACCGAACTTGGTGATTCACCGAACAAGGAAGCTAGCTTTACGGCCTCGGTCTTTTTGGGCAAGCTTCGCTCCTCGCACGCCTCTACCATACCAAATGGTAGCACATTGCACTTCTTATCAAGCTTCAAAGCCTCGATCTCGTCGGACTCGTCCCGTAACTTGGACTGCTTGAATTTGTGCGGGCATTAGAAAGACAAGTGTGGATCTCCACACCTCCAGCATTTCGACGGCCTCCTCTTTGGGCAGTCATCAACATCATGTTTGATCCTACAACGAGAACAAAACCATGAATTAGTAAAAACACTATTCAAATGTGATTTACTTACCTCGCTTTCAAACGAGAACTTGGGTGACTCCACGTCCATCTTTGTCGCAACGTCCCTTCTTCTTCCTCGCGCCATCTCGTCTCGGATAGGAGCAGAACAGGCTCTGATACCACTTGTCACGGGGCTAGATTTTGGCTCGCTAACCCGTGCGACCTTAGTCGACGATCTTAGGTCGGGGACTAAGTAAGCCTTTGGAAACTAAGCTGATGCGCTTAGTAGGTGTTGTGCGGAAGCTTTGGAAAATATATGGGTGATGGCTAGACAAGGTAAAAAGGAAGGAGGCGAGGAATTAAACAAGCAACGAGCCTCGTTAAAAACTCCCCCTAAGCCTAGACGGGGAGAAAAGAGTACTCGAGCCCTCTTGTATTAATAAAGAGCAATGAAAGATGAAAATGAGAAATATGGAGTGATTACAATGGTTGGGCAAGACTCTTATTTATAGCCTTGGCCCCCTAGATCTAATGGCTAGGAACGACTCTATCCAATGGCTATGGATGAGTCTTACAAAGAGAATCTTTAACAAAGGAAAGCTAATCAACTATACATGGCAACTAAATCACTCTATTACATGGTTGCCTAAGATAAGAGCTCAATGACATCATTGTCTTGGTGGCATTGGCTTGTTTCCTCGAATGTTGCTTCAAAGATGGATACTTTCCTCGAATAGTCTCCATGGAAGATACCTTTCCATGTGCGTTGGTCCAAAGATGACTCATTGGCTTTGGTCTTGGATGCTTGGGCGGATTGGGCTTGGTGTGGCCCGGGTATTGGCTCCAAAACCTCTTCTTTAGCACATTGGGTGCTAAAACGGGCCCTAGGGGTGTGGGCAATGCGGATGGACAGCCCCTAGGCCTCTTGGCATGCACGTCGGGTGCGGACTCGGCCTCGTAGGCGTGCACGTCGGGTGCGGGCTTGAGCTCCATGGCTTGGGCGGCATGGATGCAAGGCAAGGCCCTCTCGGATGCGGACTTGGCCCCCTTAGTGTGCACGTCGGGTGCGGACTTGGGCTTCATGGCTTGGGCGTCATGAAGGTCGGATGGCAAGGCCCCCTCGTGTGCGGACTTGGTCTCCATTGTGCGCACATTGGGTGCGGGCTCGGGCTCCATGCCTTGGTCGGCATAGAGGGTGCGTAGCAAAGGCCCCTCGGGTGCGTGTGTTGGGCCCCCTCGGGTGCAAGGCTTGTGAACAGCACATGGGGTGCGGGCTCGGGCTCCATGCCTTGGTCGGCATAGAGGGTGCATAGCAAAGGCCCCTCGGGTGCGTGTGTTGGGCCCCCTCGGGTGCAAGGCTTGTGAACAGCACATGGGGTGCTAGAAAGGGCCCCATGGTGCGGAGAAATAGGCCCAGGACGGATCTCTTGGGCGCGGACACCACCAAGGGCGTTGTGCATGGCCCCTTGGTGCGTGAAAACAGTAGCACTTTGTGTCCCTCGGTCGGGTTGTGCGGGTGGTGCGCAGAATTTAGCACCTATGGGTGCGGGAAACTCAATCTTGAAAAGAGAGTCGGTAACAATATGCCTAACACTAAAAAATACTACAAAATTAAATATTAAGCTCTAACCCCAAATTCTAAATCCTAAACCTTACACCCTATACGCTAAAAATGCACCATACTCTAAATTTTCTAAACCCTAACCACTACCTCTAACCTAAAAATCTAAATCTTAAACTCTAAAATTAATTTTTAGCGTGAAACATATATAGTAGCACCGAAAAGGGTATACTATTTCCATAAGAGAAAAGAGTGAAATGGCATAGAAGATTACGGTAGGGATTTGAAAGAAACGATAGGGTACGGGAAGGTCCACGTTGGGGACGTCGTCCTGAGGTCAACGCAGTTGACGGCACGGCTCTACTCGAATCTGACGGTGGTTAGGGGTCTTGAAATAGAAAGAGAAAGAGTGGGGACCAGCTAGGTGAGAATACCTAATCCCACTGACTTATAAAGCCAGCCAGTGAGCCAGAGCCAGGCCATGCCCTCACGTCATTCTTTGGGATCGGTCCACGACTTCCCCCAAGCATTGGGAAAGCTCCCCTCATCGGAAAATTCTAAAAAAACGATTGTTTAAAAATCGGCTAAAAAACGATTGTATACTATTCTTTACAAAATCCTATAACATAAGAATTTATGTATAATGTACACAAATATATATTAATTTTGTAAGAATTTATGTATGTACACAAAAGTAATAAAAATTTGTGTACATACCACAAACCCTTACCATTTTTATAAAATTTTCGATACATGTACACAAATTCTTACGATTTTTTCGTAAAAATTTGTGTACACGCCACTTTTTAAGCGGCCATTCCCTAGAACTTTCCCCCTCCTCGGCTCCCCTGGCTCATAAAATTGCATAAAATCTTTTATTTTCTTTTAAAAAAAAGTTAATTCTACTAAATATCCTCAAATTATAGTCTAAATTAAATTTTTATTAGAAAAGATCCAATTACATGATAGTATATGTTTATATTTTTTCTTAATCTTTTGACAACACATTTTGCTCTCACAAATTGCTTGAACCTGAGTCTTTTAGGATGAACAACATCTTCTTTTTCATTGAAGCACTCGTTGAATTTTAAATTGTTTTGATTAAATCTTAAAACTATGTTAAAAAGTCACTATATTGATTTAACCGTCAAATTAATCGTTAAGTGTCAATTCAAATATTACGTGAACCATATGTTTATAATTCAATCCACGTGTTTAAATATACACTTTGCATTAAACTTGAGCTAATATTGATTGCTCTTAGGGTATGTAACTAAACTTGGAACTAAGCAAGCACGAACTACAAAACGGACCGCCCTCTAGATGCAATTATGTTGTACAAATTGATGGTGTTAATGGTTAATCGCCCCTACAATCAAAACCTAGCTACCAATACTACCTTTGTGTAACAATATTTATGGTGAGATATTATCCGACTATATAAACAAAAATAGATGTTGAATGTCCAAATCCAAAGTCTAAACGGTTAGGGGTGTTTAAAAATATCTGATCTGACCGATCTGATCTGATTATCTGTTGATTCGGTCTGAAAATTAGGATATCCGATCTGATTTTTATTTTTGGATCGGATAAGGATCACAATATTTTAAGTTTCGGAATATCCGAAAATCCAAAAATCTATTTTTTTAAATATTAATCTTATTATATTTAACAATTTGATGCTTGTTATATCTGAAAATTAAAAAAATCGATTTTTTCATAGATGTGAATCTTGTTATATTTAGCAATTTGTTGTTTGTTATATTCGAAATTCCGAAATTTTCATAAATACGACCTTCAAATTCGAAAAAATAGTTGAATCAAATTATATTTTCGGATATTCAAATATCCGATCCGATTATCCGGTATTCGAAAAACCAGATATCCGAGTTTTTTCGAATTAAATACGAATCACTATACTGTCGATCCGAAAACCTAGATATCTAAAAAAACCTGATCGGATCCGATCCGATATCCTACAATAAACACACCTACAAACGGTGACAACATGATCATATTTTCATCAGCAGAAACTTTTGACTTTACTTGGTCACACTTAAACTTGATTTCAATGGAAGACCACATCATCATCATCATTGTTGTTATACGGATTAACAAATACGAAAATTTAATTATTAAATTTACTCTAATAAATATTCTGAAAAAAAAACTGTATCAGCAAAAATTGAAAATGTTATTATAAAACTATAAAAAGTCATTCTTCCAAACAATTTATATCCTACACGTTACCGAATTTTTATAATTGACTTTGGCTAATATAAATTATCCTAATTGATTGACTAAAACCTATATGAATGGAGCATCATACGGTTGACAATGGACTCTAATAATTTTAAACACTCTTTTGAAAATGGACCCTTGAAGTTTCTTATTCATTAGCAATGAATGTGTAATTTAATTTCTCATTTATTTCATATATGTTACGTATTGAATTCAACAAGTAGTCCAAATAAAAATACGAATGATGTTTATTTTAGGAGACTTAAATTTAATCGCTTTATCTGCAATATGTGCGTGCATTGTTAAAAAGTTAAAAATATGTGAACAAATACTATTTTGTAATCACTTTTAGACTATAATATATATATATATATATATATATATATATATATATATATATATGGATTAATATCCTATACACTGGCGGTGGAAACTTAAAGTTTCCACAAGCGCCTTAGTTTTAGGGTTTAGAGAGTTAGTTTAGGGTATAGGGTTTAGGGGTTTAGGTGTAGGGGTTTAGAATTTAGGGATAGTTGTTTCAATTTAAGGTTTAGGGTTATAATTTAGGGTTTATAGGTTAGGGTTTAGTTTTTAGGGTAATATGGTGAGGATTTAGGTTTTAACCTATAAACCCTAAATTATAACCCTAAACCTTAAATTGAAACAACTATCCTTAAATTCTAACCCTCCACACCTAAACCCCTAAACCCTATACCCTAAACTAACTACCTATACCCTAGAATTAAGGCGCTTGTGGAAACTTTCAGTTTCCACCGCCTCTGTATAGAAAATTTATCCTATATATATATATATTATGATGTGTATTGAATATTTATTGACCATTTCCAAGATATTTTGCTTGGAGAAAAAACGTGGTAGCTAGTAAGTAGTCCAACTTGTTTTAGCATTGGTATAGATAGAATCTTTTGTTTTTTTTTTCAATTTCAAATTAATTGTGGTGCAGAAATTTCCAATCATGCCATCACTCAGTGTACAACTAATTGGAAATTATCATTTGAAATATATGAGATTAAAGTATTAAGGTTATCATTATGGGAAACTTCGAAGCTATATCTATTATGTGACCGGGTCGGGTTATGTCGGAATTATATTGAAATCGGGTCAGGACATCTAAAAAAATCTCAGTTTAATTAGTCAATGTGTGGAAATTTTGGGTCAATGGTAGAAAGATGCCAGTCTGACTCTAAGAACCACAGCTGGAACGGGTCCATCTCCCTTGGTCTATAATCAATTAATAATAATAATAATAATAATAATAATAATAAATTAATAAAACACAGAAAAGAAGAAGCAAAATGTAACTAACAAATAATTGTGTTCATAATCATGTGGAGGATATCTTCGAGTCAATGATCAATATTCTTCTCCATTGGTTTCGTCTATTTTAGAATCGTTGAGAGATTTCTAACATGGAAGTATTCGTCTATCATTATGCCCTGCCTACCTTCTCCATAATTTGTTTTTAATCATTATATTCGACTTATTAACTAATTAATTCGGATCAAATTTTACAAAAATTTAATATGAAAATAATTATACAGTCTAATTTTTCCATTTACAACATCAAGATTCGAATTCAATATCAGTGGCGAATTGATATTTACTGGCCATTCAAAACAAATCTCTACTTAATCCTTATTTTTGGCGATGAATGGAACACAAAATTATTTGATTCAATTAAATTATTATAGGATTGTATGTTTAATAATTGCATTCCTGTATGTATATATTACTAGTAGCTACGCATCTAGAATATTGGAGTTGGTAATTGAAAAAAGTGATATAAGGGGTCGTCGTGGGGAATTCACATTGGTTAGAGTAAAGAAATCGGAAGAAATTTCGAAACCCCAAAATAAAATAATTTAAATTATTCGAATATTTAAATTAATTTGAACATGATAGTTTGATTATAATTCGATCGAATAGAAAATCACTTAAACGAATAGTTTAATTATTGATAATACCTTAAAATTAATTTAAAGAAAGGATAATTTTGCTCTTATTAAATTTTGAACCCGCAATCTAAAGAAATGAGGATGTCAACCGAGAATTTTAACCACATACTCTACAAATTATTGATTGTGACGCAATTTTTTTTTTGATTAATAAGAAGGGGTAACACCACATGCCTCGTTAAAAACTCCCCTAAACCTAAATGGGGAGTACATGTGATGTTACGTACATAGCGCTAGCAAGAAACCAAAACAAACAAAGCGAAACTAGTTCGACAAGTTCATATCATCAAGAATCACATCCACAACCTCTAAGGGAGGATGAAGCCAAGTCTTCCCACTAAAATCCCAATCGAATGCTAAAGAAGCCATCCTATCCGCAACCCGATTCGATGCACGAGGAGCATAACGTATTGTCAAATCCCAATCACGCCTCACAATATCCATAATCCGGTGAAATAAATTATGCCCACCACTTGCGTCCACCTTACCATTAAGCATGTCCGCAACCGTAGTGCTATCCGTCTCAAGATCCACCAACCGACAACCATAATCTCATGCATGTCGAAGAGCCTCATAAGCCGCCCAAAGCTCGCACATAAGTACCGAGCATCGCCCTAAGCACCGGCCGAAGCCAAACACCCATGCACCCGTGTCATCTCGTATAACCCCTCCAATAGCCACAAGTTGTATAGGCCCTCTAACCGATCCGTCCGCGTTCACCTTGAACCTCCCTTGCACCGTACGGCACCAAGCAACCAAGTGAGGCCGGCCCCCAGGCGCGCGGCTGCCCCCAGCAGCAAGCTCCACCGCTGCTGCAGTGCATTTTTAAAACAATGTCTAAAGTTAAATTTTAATATTATAATAAAATAAATCATATTAAAGGCCACTTTCATGATATCGTTGGTGAATTGGGATTTTCAACCGGACTCTCTAGATTATGTAAAAAAAGTTATAGGACTTATTTTATTTTACTAAACTATAAATATTAATGTCACCGGCAAGTATTGGTAATAATAATGTGCATTATACTTCTAAGAAGAGGTGCATGTTTGAAGATAATATTATTATTAAAAATGATAATTACAAACTCTAAACTTAGAATTGATAAGATGTGAAAGATACAAAAAAAAGTTATAGCTAAATATTTATTTTAATTTGAATAGATTCATTTAATTCGATTAATTCAAATTTTTTTCTTCAGTTTAATCAGACGGAGTCAATCGATTACTCACCTATCCGTCGATCTAAAAATGCAACCAACCACCGCCGCCCCCCCGGAATTGATGGATAAGTAACCACACCGTCGCCCTCACGTTCAGCCGGTCCATTTCTCACGTTATCGTCTCCTTGTAAAGTAGAAGCATGCCGAATTATCCTAAACACACTCTTTGTTCAAGCATTTCCCCCCGCGATTACATTAACAGCGATGCGAACCCGCCCTACATTTCTCATCTCTTGCGTCGGGTCCTTTGCCTCAAACTCTTAGGTCAACTTACGTTTGCATGATGTTGTTTTCATCGATATACCAAAGACTACGACCTTAACTATGGACGGAGTTAAGATTAGAGATCAATGGTAAAAATGTAAATTAACGGATGATTAAGTTAACGGAAAAATATGATTAACACGATATTGATATTTAACACCAGTAAAAAAGAGAATGTTATTTATTTTTGGAATTCAGGTTAAAGCACATATGTATACAAGGTGTATGTGTTTTGTGATAGGGTTAAGAAAAAATATGAGTAGATACTACAATATAATCACATGGGATGGAATCAGGATTGAGCTACGAGAGGCAGACCGGTTAACTTTGAAACAAATAGGGTCTTAAAAAGTCATTAAATCAAACAAATTAAGGCGGTTTAGGTTTAATTTTACAAATTATAAAATTGAAATGTCTTGAAAAATAATTAAACTGAAAAAATGAGGGATCAGAGTTTAATCTTATTAATTTTAGTTAACAAAGTCTTAAAAAATAATAAATGGTGAAATTTTAGGAGGGACCAGAGCTTAATTGCAATGATTTCAAAACGATTAGAGCCTAAAATATAATTAATCTATCAAATTTCGCGGGCTACCCCTCTAACCTGTATCTAGTTTCATCCATAGTAATCACACCAGCATATTCAAAATATATACTTTCATTCCATGCAGGGATGGACCTAGAGGAGGGCTGGACGAGTCAGTCATCTCGTAATTTTCTATGTATTTTTTATTAAAAAATTTATTTTCTCCTCTCCTAGAACTTTATAAGTTCGTCTCCTAACATAAAGTTGACACGTATTAGGCTTTTTCATTTAAAATTGGGAAAGGGAAACATCAATTGGATTAGAAGATATAAGAGGTTTTAATGCGGTGCAAGCCGCCCGCCATGTATGTGGATAAGGGAGATTGCATGCAGTGCCGAAAGCAGCGCGTTGGGTAAGTGAAAACGAAAGTGAATTTAATAGAAACAATCAATCCAGACATATGGGTTGTTTTGTTTTTTTAGAAACAGTGTTGAAAAGCATGGTCTTTTTTGATGGAGACGACGAGAGAGGACTGGTCTGGTCCATAAAAACAGGCTATTTAACTCTCACGTTACTCCGTTCAGACATTTATTCAAACAACTTGTGTGCTCTTTTGATGGCGATATGGATAGGCTTTTACTCTCATGTTTCTCTGCATTCAATGAAAAACAATGTAAACTGTGTCTTAAATTCCTCAAAACAGGACAACTTTCTTTGGTTTTGCCCTAAAAGTCTGGCCCCAGGTTGGAGTGTTTCTAGATTATTGATATTCGACGATGAAGATTTTGATTTCTGGCCATACGAGAACTTCGAATACAGGCCATTTGGGCTCGCACAGTACTAGAGAATGGGCCTGAAGTTACTTTTAATTTGTATGATATTATTTTGAGAGTGATTAGGGATGGAACGGGACAGGTTTTTGGCCACCTTGTTTAATCCTAAAAACTAGATATTCGAATTTGATTTTTATCCAATATAATAGAAACACAACATGATTTCGAAAAAAATCGACTAAATCCGTTCCAATAAAAATATTAAATATAATATATAAAAATAATTATGAAAGAATAAAAGAATATTTTTGTAAATATATCGAGACGAGATGGGACGAATATCTTCTAAACTCGACCAAAAAAAATCAAAAAAAAATCGTCTCACTTCATCATGATTCCAAATTAAAAAATAAAAAAAAACTTGACCCCAACCGAAAAAGATCGAGTAAAATTGCTATTCCTATTGTTTGGGTCCAATTAATTGGTATGCAATTTTATATAATAATAAATAATTAAAATCGATTAAATTTATCAAATATTAGACGTATTAATAATACATGTTATATCTTTAGATAGAGAATTCAATTTTTTTTGATAAAATAAAAAATAGTACTACATGCCTCGTTAAACCCTTAAATTTAGATGAAAGAAAAGAATACACATAGTAATATTTTACAGAAATCGGGAGAGCTAAACTAGACAAATATCTTAAAAAAAGACATTATTAGAAGATTTAGTAACAAATCTTGAAATAATAATCTCAAACAAGAAACAACTAATTTTTTTTTTTGTTTATTTTAGGACACTTGAAAATTCTAGGATACATTCAATCAATCACATATTTAGGCTTTGTTTTTTGTTGTAATTTCGGTGGCCAACAGCCGTTCACCAGCAACAGCAACCCCAAATACCCACCAGTTTAGCTCCAAACGTACGTTTACCAATTTATTTACGAGCCCAAACGCCCGTTTTGCGGCAGCTATATTTTCTGACTTTTGAGAAACGCCCATTTACCCCCAAACGTAAGTTGGGGACTTCAACGGCAAACGAAGCCTTAAGAGCGGTGAAGAACGGCCTTTCTACCTAGGTGATCGGGACAGTTTAATCTACAAATATGCGTAAATTCACTGATACTAACTTATGCTCAAATAAAATTATAAAAAAAGCCCTGATTAAAAAACACACACTATTGAGACAATATCTGAAATGGGAGGTCATAATATTACATGTGTATATATAATGTTCAACTGCATGAAACGTAAATGACAGCGTCGATGCTTCCGGGAGCAACTCCTAATACAGTCAGGACTACATTTCCCCAGAATTTGGCCTGCAAGTGTAATTCAAACACAAATGGAAGAAAGAAAAAAAAAACAAAGGAGAGTTAGCTCTTAATTACAGTACTTAATTGGGCTCGGCTCGGGCTCGAGGCTCGTCGAGCTCGGAATTTTAGACTCGAGCTCGGCTCAAAAACAATATTATTGGGCTCGAAGATCGCCAGGCTCGGCTCAAAAATAATATTATTGGACTCGAAGACCGCCAGGCTCGGCTCGGCTCGAAATAAAAAATTTTGTTATAGTTTTTTTTAATAAAATATTCGTTAAAATTCCTTTTCATAACCAACACTAAAACGAAATTCAATGACCGGAAAGAAAAAAAAAATGCCAAAAATTAGATTAATCCAAATAATTAATAAATATTCTTATAATACAAACACATAATTAAAGAAAATACAAAATCAAACAACAACCAACTAATGAAAGAAAATACAAACACATAATTTATTTTAGTGCATATGTAGATTCCGAGCCTGTTCACGAGCTTTTCGAGCCGAGCTCACTCGAGCCGAGCTCACTCGAGCCGAACTCGAGCCCAAGTCGAGCTCACTCGAGCCGAGCTCGAGTAGCTCGCGAGCCGGTCAGGCTGATTATCACCTCTTACCGAACCCCAAACTTTAAAATATGATAAAAATCAAGGGGAGAGAGAGTGACTGACCGTGCAGCCTTCCTTTTTATAAATCCCAGCAGGAGGCAGCACGATTGCCAGCAAAATAGCAAGGCAATCGACTTTCTTCTTCCCTTTTCGGCCGCTTTTGTTTTTGCAGCTGAAGCACCCACATTTTAAGCACAAACACATGTTGATCAGTGTTATCAAATGCAAGAGCTGGTTTGCTTTGGTTGGAAGATGGAGTAGCTAGTTTTTATAGAGCCCAAGGCCAAGATGCTGTGGAGAAAAATAGTCTCTCAATTTTAAATTATTTGATCAGTCTTTGAGTTCGAGTCGAGTCTCTGAATTCTAGCCGATATAGAAAATCTGAAAAAATATATATGTATATTATTTATATTATTTAACTCGACTCGACTGAAGACTCAGCACTAGTTTGTAGTACTTGACGACATCGATGTTAATGGAATGAGTTCAGTGGGGTGACATTTGCAAGCTGATTTCATGTATCAGGTAACATTTGCTTTTATCAGATGCTAGATTCTCTGTCTATAGACATTCGTGGTTGTGGCATCTATCAAGTTGGTGGCTGTGAAGCAACACGAGCGATTGCGAAAACTTCGATGTTTCGAGTTCTAATCCTACCACTCGGGAAGTTTTATGTCTGTTTTAGGATTCATGTACATGGTTCAAGGTTGTTCATTTAATAACGTTAATTTTAAGATTCGAACATGATTTTTTTTTCTTCAGGGTCCAATGTGTTTTACCACTGCGTCCGCCTTCTGTTGGTGACAGAATATTTTGCTTTTCATCTCCACCTTGGACATGAAATTTAGCAGAATTTATGTGAATGTGATTGAGAAAGTGAGGAGTAAAGGAATTGGATCCTGTCTCCTTTGTCCTTTTCGCAAATTAGCTGGCATAGGATCATAAATATGGCTGTAAATGAACGGAACGTTCAGTGAACCGTTCGACAAGAAGTTCGTTTATGTGCGTTTATTAAACGAATGAACATGAACAAGAATTTTTGTTCGTCTAATTAAATGAACGAACAAGAACAAAAGACTTGTTCGTTCATTAATGTTTGTGAACGTTCGGTAATCCGTTCGTTTATGTTCATTCATTTATGTTCGTTTATGTTCATTTATGTTCATTTGTTTATGTTTGTTCATTTATGTTCGTTTATGTTCATTTAAATTTATTCACATATATCTAGGAGTGTTCATTATTTGGTTAAACCGAACTAACTGACCGAATCAAAACAAAATTGGTTAATCTATTAGATAATTTTAGGTTTCGGCTAATGATTAAGAGTTTTTTCAAATTTCAATTCTCGATTAATTCGGTTTAAAATCTGTTAATTAACTGAATTAATCAAACTAACAAAAAATATTAAATATTTAACAAATTATATATGTTCGTTTGTGTTCGTTTGTGTTCATTTATGTTCGTTTACCATTTAAACGAACAAACATGAACGAACACGAACAAGCTACATTCCTTAATGAACGAACACGAACAAAAAATTTTGTGTTCGTTTATGTTCGTGTTCGTTCATTTGTTCGGTTAAAGTTAAATGAACGAACATGAACACACCCTCGTCCGTGTTCGTTCGGTTCGTTTACAGGCCTAATCACAAAACAGAACAAACCAATCCTGTAAACTGGTAATAAAACCAGGGCCTTTGTTGAAATGTTGGTTGATTTGTTAGACCCATCTTGTGTTGAACAAAGCATCACGACCATGAAACATGTCCAAAAACAAAAGAATTACAGCCCAAAGGGAAAACTGATGCTCTTGTTCCCCTATCAAATTAGTATGAAAATTTACATTGGAAATCCTAAACACTTTCCACCCTATATTCTCCTGCCTAGCTATTGCTTGTTCAGTCCACAATTTGCATCCAAAACTCAGCACTTGCTGATCTTCAATCTCCTCACAGCTGACAAGAACATCCTATGAACATGCCATAACATAAACAGATTCAACTCTGGGTGTTTCAGGAACAACAAAATGACAATGCTGGTTTTAATGTAGACCCGAAAACCGGTTTTACTTGTTCGTTGAGTTCGAGTGCACTTAAACACGAAATGGAATAAGAAAAAGGATAAATATTTTATACACAGGCGTTGGAAACTGGAAGTTTACACAAGCGCCTTAGTTTTAGGGTATAGGGAGTTAGTTTAGGGTATAGTGTTTAGGGGTTTAGGTGTAAGGGGTTAAAATTTAGGGTAATTGTTTTAATTTAAGGTTTAGGGTTATAATTTAGGGTTTATAAGCTAGTGTTTAATTTTTAGGGTAATATGGTGAGAATAAACTCTAAACCTTAAATTGAAACAACTATCCCTAAATTTTAACCCCTTACACATAAACCCCTAAACCCTATATCCTAAACTAACTCTCTATACCCAAAACTAAGTTATTTGTGTAAACTTTCAGTTTCGACCGCCAGTGTATAGATATTAATCCTAAGAAAAATTTGGGTTTTTACTTACTCCCAGGGAACATCACCAACCATCATCCAATCACCTTCCTTGTCTTCATATGTTAGAACATGGTATTTCTCATAATGATCTCCATCAACCTCAGCTTCAGCCCCTGCAATAATGTTGAAAAAAACATGACAAGACAGAAACCAAATTGTGTTTTTTCAAAAGGTAAGAAAATTTACAGATAATATTTGTGTTGAACATGTGTTGAAGTGTCCTTATGAGGTCATAGTAATTTTCATGAGCCAACAAGTCCAGTTTTCTCCCAATAGGAATCCCTTCCATATAAACTTTGACAAAGAAAGTAGCACTGTTGCACTCATTTTCTTCCTCGCCAAACACCTGCCTCGACATTTTCTGCTCCCTACAAAACCTATTTTTCTTATATAATTTGTATATAAAAAATTAAAAATCTGAACAAATAACACCCTTTTTATGAATAAAATGACACCCCTCTATAAATAATTAATCGACTTTAAATATCGTTGAAAAAATGACACCCTTTAAATATATTTCTAGCTCCGCCCCTGACTATAACAAGATTAAAAAGAAACCAAAACTAATAAACAATGATAAAATGAACCTTGCATATGGTGGAGAGGTGGAAATGCTAAGACCAAGTCTAAGATCCGTGCCGAAATCCATGGAAGAAGCAGCTGCACCGGTGCTCGAGAACCCGAAGAAGTGGTCGCTGCTGCTCTCGAACGACGACGACGGAGAAGAACCGGCTGCAGCCCTGCCCATTGATGAAGAAAGTTGCAGAGAAATGAGCCGCCACCTTGGGGTTTAAATAACCACAAGGGAGGAGTAAATTTTGTTGGGAGAATCAAGAGAGAGGGGGCAATGCCTACAAATAACTGGCTGTGTTGCCAAGGTAGCCGACATGTACGCGCGCCATCCACCAAACCCAACTTGTTGTAATAATCATGGTTTCAACATTCTTTTTGGAATTCGATTCAACAAGGTTTTGATGTGCAGAGTTCTGTGTTTTGTGTTTGTTTGCTTCTCATATGTCGAGGGATTTCACTGCTTCTCAAACGAGCCGCCACCCTTTAAATCGCGAGCTACTCGAGCTCGACTCGGTCAAAATTCGACTCAATTGGACTTGATTCGAACTCGGCTCGAGTTCTTGACGAGCCGAGCCGAGCTACTTGATACCTGACTCGAAAAGTAATATACTAATTTTTTTTATAATTTAAAATCTAAATTCTTAAACTTAAAACCCTAAATATAAACCTCAAACATAAGTATTAAACTCTAAAATTTAAATCCTAAATTCTAAACTCAACAGCCTAACACCTTAAACCCTAAACTAATACCCTAAAACTTAAAGTTAACAATCTTGAGTTTACACAACTTGTGTATTAAAGTTTTTTCTTCATAGGACTTTAAATGAGGCGTGACAGATGAAGAGTTACTTGAGTCCAGTGCATTCAAATATCGGTCAACACTTGATTCGATTGGGCTCGAATCAAGCTCGAACTCGAGTCGAGTTCTAAACGAGCCGAGTCGAGCTCAGATTTCTCAAGCTCGTTAAAAATTACTCAAGCTCGAACTCGACTTGAAATCTTAACGAGCCGAGCCTAGCACTACTCGAGCTCGACTCGGCTCGTTTACACCCCTAATTTACAGCTAAATACAACCATGCAATGTAATAATTAAACCTTAACATGAATAACCAAATAATTTGGAACATGGGAGTATTAGTTTAACGTAATTAAAACATGGTTTATTAATTATGACATTAGGAACTATGTTCAAAATAATTATGACATTAGGAACTATGTTCAAAATAATTATGACATTAGGAACAGGGGATACAAAAGCATCGAATTTGTAAACATTGGAAGAACATGTGAACTCGAAATTGCTGTCCGAAATCAATGTTCGATGGATAGAATTATCGTGCTGCGTAAAGTAAACATAATTAAGGCAGGGTAATCATGACTTCGGCTTATGTGTGTATCTATAATATATTATTAATACATCTAATATAATTCGTATTATAGTTGAATGTTGAGAGAGAGAAAAATAAGAATACTCCAAAATAAAAAATAATACTTGTATAATCAAAGTAAAAAGTAAAATTGTTTTAACTCAACTAGTGTTTTGGTGGGAATCTCAGCAAGTCCCCGAGGGGGATAATAGTTAGTTACTTTCTACCTAACCTAATTTTTTTTCTCTACTCCAATTGCGCCACAAGGGTTCTGGCCTATTATTCTTTGATTAGTCGACGGTGGCTTTAATTTTTATGTTAGTTACCATCTGTCGGATTCATTAGTTACCCGCTTTTTATTTTCTTGTTTTTTTATATTTTTAATAAAATCTTTGTCCATATGACACATGTTTTCTATGTCCTTATGGTACGCTTTTTCGTTATTTTTGTGTTCCGTTTCATCTGTCGTTTTGGCATGATTTCAGCAACCCTTAGCGTTCGTTTGATGCTTTTACAATGATCTTTGCGGCGTTAGTTTTATATTTTGATTCTATCGTTGTTCATAGAAAGATAAATCACCTCTCAATCGATGGTTGTTTGCCGATGTAATCAGACCTGGGTAGCGGAGCAATCTGCCTGATAGTTTGATTCGCTCACTACTCCTTTTTCACATCGTAAAGCGTCTCGTTTGGATAGAGACAAGAAGATTCAGGAAGATTTCTGGATTTATCGATATGCTAATATCTATGAAAATATTTATTTTTCTTCGCATCTTTGGGTTGTTTGAGATTTTGGTGTACTAGATCTCATTATTTTTCATTTTGGATTATTTGTATTTGAGATATTTTCATAATTATTAATAAAATTCAGTTGTCATTGTCAAAAAAAAAGTGTTCCAGTGGAAAATTAGATGATGTTCATCTTAGGAGACACAAGTTCAAATTGTGTACAAAGTGTATGTGTATTGTCAAAGAGATCACCTTTAGAGTGAGCTATTCAAAAAAAAGTTATGCGAGTGAAATTGACTAAAATTATAATTGAAATTAATATATTATTAATTCATACTAAAATATCATAAAAGTAATATTTATATAATAGTCGATTGAGTATAACTCGATTGATATTGTCATTGGTATAATATACAAAAAGATGTAAAGTCGAACATACTTAAACGATAAATATTCTCTTATTTATGTATGAGGAGAGATATGGGTAGCATAAATATTGTAAACTGAATGTTCAGGAAAAAAAATAGTAGTACATGTGTGGCATTGAATCTTGGCTTTAACAATACCATTGAAATTATGAAAATATTGAGCGTTGTAAATAGAACAATTAAGTTGAGAGAGTCGCTCTCATAATGGACTTTTACAATACTTTATTTAATTTAATCGATTAATGAATTAGATATTAATAATTATAAAATATAATTTAAAATTTCTATACATGTAACAAAATAAAAGTGAGGCCAACATTATTATATTCTCGAGAGATTCAAGGGAAGGTTCAACTAAAAAGAGGCTAAAAAGAGACGGAACACAAATTCTTATAAAAATTGTAAGGATTTCTGTATCAACTTTTGTATATATACACAAATCTTTTACAAAAATGTAAAGATTTATGTACAAACACAAAAGTCGATACACAAATCATTACAAATTTTATAAAAATTTGTGTTTCGCCTCTTTTTAACCCGCTTTCTTTTTAGAATTTTCCTATATTCCTCCAACACCATTATTCCTCCAACACCATTATAGTGGCTAATGACTTCACCTCAAAGAGAGAACCTAAAGAACTGAAAAGATCACATCATGGAGATATGCAATCAAATTCAATTTGCAAACACAAGAAGAAAAGGGGAAAAGGTTGACTTGGAATTGAAAGGAAATCTTTGCCCACGTGTGGAAGGTTATTCTTTGTCTCACCTTAAAATGAAAAAGAAAGAAAGAAAAAAACATAATTATTGATTTTTTTTTGAACAATTACCCCCACAAGCAAGAAAGAAGAAAGAAAGAGAAGGGGAACAACAAATCCTTGCTTGCACCAAAAGAAACGCCAATTTTGCCTAAGGAGAAGGAAGATAAACAAAAGCAAAAGTTGATGTTCCCCACCACCCCTGCCCATCCCTTTTCTATTGTTTCCAATCACTTTTCATTTTTCCAACCCTTTTTTTCTTTTAAACTAACAAATATTTAATGGGTATTTTTAAAGGATAAATATTCTCTACACAGTCGGTGAAAACTGAAAGTTTTTAAAAGCGACTTAGTTTTAGGGTATAGTGATTGAGTTTAGGGTATAGAGTTTAGGGGTTTAGGTGTATGAGGTTTAGAATTTAGGGATAGTTGTTTAAATTTGAAGTTTAGGATTATAATTTAAGGTTTATAGGTTAAAACCTAAATCCTCACCATATTACCATAAAAACTAAACCCTAACCTATAAACCCTAAATTATAACCCCTAAACCTTAAATTTAAATAATTATCCTTAAATTCTAAACCCATAAACTCTATACCATAAACTAAGCCCCTATACCCTAAAACTAATGCGCTTGTGGAAACTTTCGATTTCCACCCGTCAGTGTATAGGATATTTATCTATTTTAAAAATATATTTAGTTACATTTTCATTCAATTTATTAAATTTTATAGAATGAATATATTTAGTTACATTTTCATTCAATTTATTAAATTTTATAGAATGGAATTATTGAAATGTTATGCTAATAGCTCTATTATTCTAATGAATGTTCTTTTATTTAAAGTTCGAACCTTTTCTTTAATTATAAGAAAAATATCGCACTTTTACTCTTTTGGCGAATAAAAAAACAAAGATTTCCATAGAATACATACTTTAAATTTTTATATCACTCCTTTATATGCAAAATCTCCATTATAATGTCTGCTCTTCCAATGGGTTTCTTGTGTGTTTTTTTTCTTTCAAATTTTATTTTTACAGTTGTTTTTGTCAGTCAAATTAACATTGGAATAGGATTGCTTTGTACTTCCCTATGCAAAGATGTCTCAAATATTTCCAACTAAAGCAGAATTCAACCAGTGGTCCCAGTGGAAAAGACGATGATATTCATCTTAGGAGACCCGAATTCAATCAATTTTGTCAGCAAAGTGTGTGTTATCAAAGAGTTAGGAAAAAATATGAACATATACTATTTAATTGTCTGGTGTGATTACAAGATAATATGAAAAACTACTCGAACCCGAGTCACCTAGGAGTAACAACATTCCCTACAAGCCATTCTGAATTACACACAGTGCTACATACAAATAAGTAAATCAGTCAAATGGACTATTAGACCACTCTTCATTATATGAATGGCAAACATCACTTACCGGTACAACATTCATGTTTATGCAGCTTCAAGCATCGGGCTGTTTGATCCCTTGGCTGGAGTGTCGACTAGTTTTAGATTCGACAAAGCATCAGCCAAAGATTGATCGGATCCAGGTGTAACACTAACCCCAGCTTCGGGATGCAGATCTTCAAGGTTTTCATTTCCAACTTCTAGCTCCAATTTCCTGAATTCCTCTTCAATATCTTCGTCCTCCATGTCCAGGTACGGAGCAGAGTCTTCAACGGTCGAAGAAGAACAAGTTAGATAAAGACTAACAGCGTTGTCAAGATAGTACGCAACAACTTAATGAAAACTAATTGGCATTTCACAATAACTACAAAAATTTTAAAAAGGGATGGTTAGTAATTACTACCTAGAGCCTTTTCAACTTGCTTTTGTGAATCAATGCTCTCATCAAGTTCTTCTAAACAAAGCTGAACTTCTTCCACACTTATCTTATTCTCCTTTATTGCTCGTGCTCCAATCTGGATTGCTTCAGCTACCTGCCATCAAGGAGTAATACATCAGCTTATTCACTGTCTTCTACTGTCAGAAACTTTGCAAATCGACTCTCTCGATAGCTAAAACCCAAGCTCATTTCAATAGCAAGTTCACCATTTGACGGAGGTTTTTGAACAACATAGAAAATTAGAAGCTCAACTATGTTGTGCTTCTATCAGAAAAGGAAAGTTGTAGTTGTAGTTGGTGACCTTTTTTGTTGATTCCGCATTCGCAATAACACTTAAGACTTCTTCCACTTTGCTAAGAAGTGAGTTACATTTTTCTCTATTCTCAGTGCCCAACTTCATCTCCCTCGCATGCCTCAGGGCCAATTTCTTGTTCCCAGACTTCACTGAAGTTAATGCTGACTGTCTTGACCTGCAACGAATAAACTCAACCGAAAACCTAGAATTTAGCGACATTGTGCAAAATAGAAATCAACTGTCTGGAAAAAAAGAAAAAAAAAACATATAAGTCTGACTGGGGTTAAAATCAATATCGTGTTTGCCATGCATATAGTCTAATGATTATTTGGGATTGGACATGTTCTAGGTTCAAAACAAAGTTAACTTAACATTCGAACCAGTTGGATTAATCAACTCCTTATCAGTGTTTTTACCCTACCATTAAACATCCTCGTATGCATTAAATCAAAATTCACATTTTCACAGGCATAGACTCCCAAGCAAGAAAATTCAGCATATGAAACAAGAAATAAGAGAGTAACAAAACGAAGGTTACATTTCCCAGCGCCGGTCAATCACATCAAGTTGTTGCTGAAGTTTTTCTTGAGTCCAAATCAGGTGGAGAGTCTCGAAATCTAAGCTCGAGAGAGTGGACACCAATGCCGACGAAAGGGAAACTTTTATGCCCTGCAGCAAATCATATTACTCACAAGAACAACAAAATTTGCAAATACTTATAACTCAAGCCGGTTTATAGATACAACAAGCCACACACCTCAATCAGTTCTTTCTTGTTGGTCGAGAGATATTGACCTTTCCCACACCCTGACAAATAACTCAATACTGCATAAGCTTCCTTTTGTCCTCCACACATACTCTCAAACTTCTTCCTCGTAACAACGCAATTCAAATTCCAGTGACTTTCGGACAAACACTTAACTAATTCATCAGCTTTCTCCTAAGAACAATTAAATTAAAACAGCTTAATATTCAAATTTTTACTAGATGAAATAGTACTTGTAAAAAATGCATTACAAAAATACCTTCAATAATGTTGTAAGAACGACACTATCTTCAAGAAGAATACTATCCTGAGTTATTTTTCTGTTCATCAAACTTTTCACTTTACAAAATAACTGAGTTATTCTCCCGCTATAAGGATCCGTCATGTCCGAAATTCGGGTTATTTCACCTTCATTATACATCAAAAACTGGAATTTTTGTCAAAATAATCAAACCCAAAATTTCCATAAACAAAAAACTCTTTTTCTTAAAAAGAAACGTAATTTAGCTCACCAATACTTGATCAATGCACAAAGGAGTTAAGCCTCCTCTATTGAACCACTCATTTTTCACCTACAAATAAACGAAATTATTAGTAAAGTGAAATAATAATAAAAAAAGATAAATTGGAGAAGTGAAAAATTAAGTAGAAAATTGAAAAACCTGGGAAGGTGAAATGATGAAAACACCAAAGTGGCGGGAGATTTTTGTGATCAAAATTTTCCAGAACTGGTATTTCGGTTCCCAATCGGATTTTTGACCGCTGAACGCTTTAAATCGGGCCGTCGCGATCAATTCCTCGTCCCAATCGGGAACTTCTTT
This sequence comes from Hibiscus tridactylites, assembly GCA_958450335.1. Classification (NCBI taxonomy): domain Eukaryota; kingdom Viridiplantae; phylum Streptophyta; class Magnoliopsida; order Malvales; family Malvaceae; genus Hibiscus; species Hibiscus tridactylites. Next base: position 106,823,359 of record OY288269.1, read on the forward strand.
TCTTATGAAACCCTTCACGGATTTCGAATCCATTTTCTTCAATAGCCACTGAAAATCGAAACTCAATTAAACTCCCGCTAAACCCAACGCTTCCGTTTAATTAGGTCTTGTTTCTGAAATTTTCTCGAGAAATTTTACTAAAAAGTGGGAATTTTCCGAAGGCTAATTGGATTATGAAGCGTATCTAAATTTAAGTCCAGGCCCAACTGAAATTCGAAATTAGGTGTTAATTTGAAAATTAAAATAAACGCAAGTTCTTTTTCATTCTACTAAATTACCAATAATTTGATTATTTTTTAATTGATAATCCCAAACATTATAAAATTCATTTAGTTAATTTTTATCTATAATAACTAACATTATAAAATTAGAATATTTAGTCCCTTTACTTTTGATAACAATAGGGTCGGCAATTACTCATGGATGGTGGTCTACCTGACTCACTCGATCCAATTAAATAGACAAAAACCCGATGAAAGGTGGGTTTAATCCGTTTGAAGTGGATTGCGGATAGAGCAGGTGATAGGTTCAGATGAAATTTTTTTTGACCCACTATCCAATTCGTCACCACCCCATCATTAATATAATATTAATTTTAAAAAATATTTTGAACCTTACTTTTTTAAGTTTTTGTTTATGGTTGAGAAATGAAAATTTTGTTTACCTAGGTTATGTTGTACTTAAGATTATTTAAAAATTTTAGAACTTTAATAATATTTGGTTTTAATGTATTTAATATTAAATACTTTTAGTAAGATTTTGCATGTATTTTTAATTATAATTTTCTAATAATAGAACCAATTTATGATCCGATCCACCCGCCTCATTCGCGGCTGATGGGTGGGGCGAATTTGGGTCAATATCAAGCAATTGGTGGGTAGGTTGGGTGATGATTTGAGATACGCTTGATGGAGCGGGTGAAACTCCAACCCACCCAAATTCGACCCGTTGCCGGCCCTAGATAATAATTACTTAATGACTCACTTAAAAAATATTTCTTTTATTAATTTTAAAATATAATTATATTTTAGAAAAAAATACTAAAAAACTTAAATAAGTTTCTCCATTAAACATAAAATTAAAGCTGCGTCTTTTTATTATAATACAATAATAGTTTGTTTGGTTTGTGAAATGTAATTGTGTAAGATTAAATGATACATTGGCTCAACTTGCATGGAAGCTTCCTTTTGGGTTTCATGAATATATCATTTCTCGAAAAAAATTAACTCATTTGGTTCATGTTGTTTCTGTTATTTAAGATCTCTTCTTATATTTTTAATTATTTGTTGTTTAGGTACTACTTTTGACATTCTTTTTCTCCATTTAAGTTTACGGAAGTTTTTTAACGAGGTCAGGGTAGTACTTCCCCTTAGTTATCAAAAAAATGATACATTATCGAGAATGATACATTATTTTGTTTAATTTATTTGGTCCGAATGTAAAATTATGTCCAATTTAATAAACTGGCCATTTATTGAAAAATTAAAATAGACAATGAGAAAAACATTAGCAAAAAGTTAAACATTAACACCAATATTAAAGTGATTGTTGTAAAATTTTACTATTTAAAACTACAAATATAATTATAATATACTTGTTTACTAAATTATTGTTTTAAATCATTTAATAAAATTCATTTCTAAATATTTACAATAATTTTGAAAGTGGTGTGTTAAGTGGATGAAAAAAATCATTTATATATTTTTATGTATTTTAAAAATATAATTCTCTACAAATTAAAATTCATTTTTTTTCATTGGAAAAATACGCGTGCACACGAATTAAATATAATATTTTTAATTTTTTTTGTTCGGCAACATATGAATTATTTTTCTTAGTAAATACAATAACAAATAACTCGAATCCATACATGAAACTAAAATCAATATGTAAGATAAAATATATAAAAACATAGATGAATTAAGAACATCGAAACAAATACAATATAAAAAACAATCCATACATGAAGTAACATAAAATTAATATGAATGTTGCATGAATACACGAAATTTCAGCATATACTTATGCAGATGTTTTTCTTCAAAAAAAAATTATATATCATTATAGTAAATTATGAAAAGAAGTAGTAAATTGAGATATGACACTTATACATTTTTTTAAAAAAAAAATTATATCACAAAGAAAAATTACGCAAATTTCAAATAAACTAAAATATGACACGAACACAACAAATTACATCATAAACACAAATGTGTAAATATACATAAAATAAATTATTAATATGTATGAATGTATATAAAATACTTACTACATGAAAAACAATATGTTCATGAATACATGAATTTTATCTTGTAGCTAAATATCTAAATTAACTTCAAATTATACTGAATTTCATTTATTGTGTTTTATGACTTAATTACCTTTTAATATAATTATATTGACAATGAATGTGTCATCAACAGCAAACTCTTCTGCACGAACCAACTTGCCTCAGTGGTTAAGGGAACGGTTGTTGTTCTTAGAGGTCACGGGTTCGAGCAGCTGCAGCAGGGTGATTGAGCGTTCATTGTCAAATGGTTGAGAGTATATTTAGAATAGATACTACTTGTAATCACTCTAGCTTTAAATCAAAAAAAAAAAAACAGCAAACTCTTCTCTATTCTATTAAGCAAAGCAATCTCATTCAAATGGGGGCGTAAATGAATAGAGCGTTCGACGAACCGTTCATGAACTGTTTGTATAACGTTCGTTTATTAAGCTAAATAAACGAGTATGAACAAAATTTTTATGTTCATTTAATAAACGAACGAACACGAACAAATGTGTTTTCGGCTCGTTTATGTTCACGAACAAGCTTGTTTATAGGCTCGTTTATGCGCTCATGTATAAGCTTGTTTATAGTATCGTTTATAAGCTTGTTTATAGGCCCGTTTACATGCTTGTTTATAAGCTCGTTTATAGAATGAAAATGTTTGTGGATGTATCTAAATACTAACTTTTGTTGTTGCTAAGGATATTATATTAAGTTTATAATTAAATGTAAGTTTTAATTTGTTACTTTTTATTTATTTATTTATTGTTAATTTAGTTAACATTTCTTAAATATAAACAAACATGTTCGGGGACGAATAAATGAGCACGTTCGTGAACACTTAAACGAACATGTTCGCGAACACTAAACAAACGAACACGAACACAATATTAAAAATTTAAACGAACACAAACTGAACATGAACACCTTTAAAATTAAACAAACGAACACGAACAAAGGCTTGTTCGTTCAAGCTCGGTTCATTTACACCCCTACTTTCAAACGACAAATTGGTCTAATAAGATAACACTAGATTCGTTAATTAAATGCTGTCGGAAGTTTGATTTTTAACGCTGCAAATAAAACAAATAAAGCTAAGATAAACTGAGTAACGAATCTACGCAGAATTTAATCAAATTAATCGATCGATAGATTAAATACATGTAAGAGATGTGTGTAGTAAACTTTGCAATATTCCACTGTATGTTAATCCAATCCAATAATCAAATATCTCTAAAACCAAATTATTTGATCGGAAAACCCTAAACTGAGTTCTTCTCCTATTTAACAACACATCAGAAAACCCTAAATTTCTCCAAATTCTGATGAACTAAAAAGAAAGTAAATGTAAGAATCAGAAACCAACCCTTCATTACATGGAAGACGTCGAGTCTTGGTCAGGTGGAAAAAGCCGGCTCCCAATCTCTTTGTCGTCGACAGTCTTCTTCGGCTCGTTTTTATCGGCGGCGGAGAAAGAACCCTTCCGTTTTCTCGGCGCCGGAGGGCAGGACAGGAGCTCCGGAATCTGATGTTCTTTAGATCTCGGCGTCCTACACGACTCGCCGTCGAAAACCGGATCGGTTGTTGTTTCATCGTTGCCGGAAACCTTATCTTCTACATTAATCGTTAGCTTTGCTAACTCGTCGGTAAGGATTTGCTGCATATCTTCTTCGCTGCAAAATGTTAACTCTTTTTTCTTTTTACAATTGGGATTTGGGAGAGAATTTTAGGGCACGAAACGATAAAAAAGGAAAAACTTGTTGAACCGGGATTAGGGTTTTCTATTTTATCTTCTTTTTTCCAACCATTTTCTCCATTGAGACTGGGGAAAGCCGCCGCAGATCTGATGAAGCATAACTTGGATCTACCAAAAAAGGAAGATTTAAAGAATAAAAATAAGAACTTGGGACTGCAAAAAAGTGAGATTTGGACAAGGAAAAGAAGAAACTTGTCTGCAACAGAAGTTTGGGTTTTGTAAGAAAAATAAAAATTATTTTTTTAGAAAAAAATCTGATGAAGAGAAGAGAAATATTTAAGACATGAGCTTTGTGCTACCTTAAAAATGGTGATGACATTTTAATAAATTGTCTATAATATATTATTTAAAATAAAACAATTGGAAAGTGGGTGAATGCACCATTTTAGGAATATAAGTTTTGTATTAAATTCATTTATTGAAGGAAATTTGATTTTATCCATTCTTGGTTTCCTTTATAGAATATTGTATATATGGTATCCTACAAAAATAATAATAATAATAATAATAATAATAACAGAAAAATAATAAACCAGATTATTATTATCATTATTATTATTTGATTATTTTTAACCAAGTTCATCTCAGAGACAAATTATAGGGTTTATCTTTGAGCGGAATGTTTTTTTTAATTGAAAAGGCCTCGATAAGAATAATAATATCAGTGGTTAAAAGAACGGTTGTTGTTCTTAGAGGTCATGAGTTCGAACACCAATAGCTGCAGTATAGTGATTGAGCATGCTTTATCAAATGATTAAAAGTATATTCAGAACATATACTACTTATAATTACCTTAGCTTTTAAAAAAAAATTAATCCATTACACTTAATTTTAGAAAGAAAATTTGAAAACAAGATTTACATTTCACATTTTAAAATTATTCAAAAGTACGTTTCACAATTGCTTTTTATGAGTTCATTCCGCACTAAAAATAAAATAAAAATTAATCCATTGAATTCTTCATAATATAATTGGAATAGGAAAGAATTGAGATTAAACTGAAGCAAGTCAAATTGGGATAATTAACATACATACAATTAAAATGTGAGAGAATAATTTTGGGAACCAATTAACATAAATTAGCATATACATTGTCAACTAAAGTTGTGTAACTCCACCGATTATTAATTGGTTTAGTGAGATAGTGTTTGTTAGGTTTTTAAAAATAAATTTAATTAGGAATAAACAATATTGGATAAAAAAAATCAAACTTTTTTAGCTCGATGCAGATAAAAAAAAACTAAACTCAAACTGTAATTTCATAAATTTGATTGGAAAAAATTTAAATAAAGTTTGAGTTATAAAATGAGACTCGAATAATTTCATCTTTAGTTATTAGTGGATCAACTTTCAAGTTCGAATTGAGTACCTCAACTTTGCCTGATATATGTATATCACATATGAAAAAAATATTAACATATGTGTATATCAAATATGGTTATAGAAAATCGTTTAAATTGGAACGGATTAGTACCATACTATTATAAATACTACAATTAAACTTGAACAAAAATTTGAACAATTGGACTCTAATTTTTTTTAAATAAAGTTTGAGTTATAAAATAAGAATCGTAGACTCGACTAACTCAAAAAAACTTTTACTCGAAACGACTAGATCGGATATTCACCCCTAAAGTCAAAGTTGATTGCCAAATTGTATTCTTTGGGCCAAAGTGAAGTGGTAGGATTATCCAAAAACAAAAGTCTGAAATGTGTCTTTCGGAATTAGAAAACCTCTCTATGAAATCTGCACCATCGTATTTGGGCCTCATTCTTGAAATCTTAGTCCTTGTGGCAGCTTACCCGAGAGGGCAGCCACCCCTAAAAATTTAAAATTTATATATAGTTTATAAATTTAAAAAATATATCTATTATTGAAAATTTATTTTTGTCTCTTTAAAATTTTATAAGTTCGTCCCTTAGAATTTTATTGGTTCGCCCCTGACATAAAATAATGCGTCTAACCCTACTAACAAGAGTTACCTTTTTTGTGTGTGAAGAGTACGGATAGAGATGATTGAAATATCGAATTTGAAATATGTGTCAACCGAAGATTTGAACACGAATTCTTTACTTTGTCATTATATATATGATTCGTTAAACAAAATTGATTTTTTACGACAAAAAAATAGAGAAAAAATGGTATTGTTCATCTAAATTTGCATGTCCCTATTTGTAACTATTACTTTCACCAACTTTTTTTCTTCTTTTCTTCCTGTTTGAGATCTATTCATAATGTTTAGGACATGACAGCATTGTCAAAGTGAATTGAATATACCTGTTGACATGCTGCTCTTTTATTGTCTTAAAAAAATGAGCAGCTTTTAAGTCAACGATGGAGCCAAAAATCAAATTCAAGGGGCAAAATATAAATAAGCATAAAAATAGATGGTCAAAGTTTAAATAAATTAAAATTTGGATGTCTAAATAAATTAATATCCATATCTTTTTTCAATATGAAAAATTTGAGAGGCATAGGTGTATCGACATGTTGTAAATTGTAATGTGAAAATATTGTCATCAAATAAATTATACAGTATTAAAACAACACTATCAAAGCATGCATTAAGACATTTATGTGCGGATTTTTCTAAATCGGAACTAAGATTAAATATTGAGAGCTTAAAATGTCTTATCTCAAAGTTATTAAGATCCAATAAATATTTAAATTAATAGAGATTTAACGATTATTTAAAAAGTTGAGAGGAATCAGTTATCTTTAATTTCGTCACCGACCTCGATGATTTATGCAAAATATTGACATTAAAATCAATTCAATTGCATATATTAGGAAAGAAAATATTGAGAAAAGAAAGAAAGAAGAGATCAATGATGCTATCATTTTCCACTATAAGCAAAAGGGGGAGATGTAATTATTCAAAGTTTCCCAAACAAAAGCTTAAATTTAATCAACTTTCCCAAAGCTTTTGATTATTGATTTTGGGGTCCATTTTCACTAACTATGATGTTAGAGTTCATTTTAATTAATTTCTAAAATATACATCGATGATCGAATCGCGTTTGAAGAAAATCTATAATAAATAATCAATTTAGCTGGTTAAACGATTAAATCAAAAATGTTAATGAGTGTATATATGATCTATTACTTCGGTTATTAATACAAAACTCGATAATCGATCGATTTAACATGTTTTAACTGAATCCCTCAACTAATTCAAAACCAAAAATAATCAAAATCACATTATGAAAATTAATAATTCAATTTAGTTATGACATGTTAACATAAAATTTCTTACTTTATCCCTTAAGAGAAGATTCCTAACTTTCCCCCAATCAATTTTGGTTCAAGTGTTTGAAGTGCTATAATTTAAGATGATACCATTCATAATTGAGTGTCTAGTAGAGATGTATATGACAAATGCATGTGCTTGTGTTGCCTCTAATATTTACAGGGGCCTAATTTAATGATGGGATACATTTTAAGGGTCATTTTGAATAAATTCTAGGCACATAAGGAAGAATGTGATTGTTGGGAATTTGTGGTGGAAATATAAGGAAAATTTTATTTTTATCTCGTGTTAATTACTTTTTCGCTCATAAATTTCTGACTATTTTTTGTCTTAAAAAATAAAAAAGTGTGTTTCATATTTTTTGAATAGTCTAAAGTTGATTACAATGTAGTATATATTCATACATATTTTTAACCCTTTGACAAAGCACACATGCCTTGCAAACAAAGCGATTGAACTCTTGTTTCCTAGAATGAACATCATCCGCTTTTCCACTAAGACCACTTGTTAGGTTCAGTGTGAGTCATAATTAATTGTGTGCAACTTCAAAAAAAGAAAAATGACAAAAAATGCCCTTAACGTTTGCATGTTTTGTCATTTGGCACCCCATTCTTTTTTTTGGTCAAAATATGCCCCAACATTTGCTTGTTTTGTCATTTGGCCCCCTATTCTTTCTTTTCGTCCAAATATGCCCCCAAACGTTTCATTTGTAGTCCAAATATGCCCCAACGTTTCAAATTTAGTCCAAATATGCCCTCGTTAGATGGAAACTGTCAGTCAACTGACGTTCAACAGCTGATGCTGACTGGACTTGCCACGTATCAAGATCTGCTGATGCCATATCAAAAAAATTTATAAGTCGTTGATTGACAGTTTACATCCAACAGAGCATATTTGGACTATGAATAAAACGTTGGGGGCATATTTGGACCAAAAGAAAGAATAGGGGGCCAAATGAAAAAACAAGCAAATGTTGGGGGCATATTTAGACAAAAAAAAGAATAGGAGGTCAAATGACAAAACATACCAACGTTGGGAGCATCTTTTGTCATTTTGCCAAAAAAAAGATTAGTCCAATATCCAAAATATCATATGTGAAATTATTAGTGGATTCTAATGCTTATTTAACACAATTAATATCAAATCCCATTACCCCCAAAGTTGATAGTTGATATTTCTTGTCAATTGGGTTTTCATCAAAGAGGATAATGAAAAAAGAAATGTGATGTGCTTCCATTTTGTTCAATGACATACAAATTATGTCCATGTTCACATGTCAAATAGCATGTTGATTAGAACCTTGAAATATCCCAATTCTTGTGAATAATATGGTTCGTTAATATCACCATCAACTATATACTCAATTCCCTTTTTATTATTAAATTGCTAATTTTGGCTAATTTTTATGATTCAAGCAACGGTCCATTTTCATTTTCAAACACCATGTTGATAGATCATCATTCGGTTTTTCTTCAAGTGCAAGAAAAGAAACCTACATCATTTCGTTTCTTTCTCAATTAAGTGTTTAAATCATTACGTTTTAAGTATTCTTAACTAAAGTTAGTTAAATCTTATACTTATTTGATTTGATACTCTTCAACAATTTAATGTCTTTTATTATAATAGATAAAAATAGAATTTCGAAGTTCAAAATAAGAAGCCGGGGTGTAAACGAGCCGAATCGAGTTCGAGTAGTGTTGAGCTCAACTCTGCTCGTTAAGAATTTGAGTCGAGTTCGAACTTGAGTAGTTTTTAACGAGTCTAAATAATTTGGGCTCGAATCGGCTCGTTAAGAACTCGAGTCGAGTTCGAGCTTGAGTCGAGTTCAATCGAGTTGAATGTTGACCGAGCTTTGACCGAATCGGACTCGAGTAGTTCACGATCTGTCCCGTCTCATTTAAAGTCGTATTAAGAAAAAAAAAACTTCGATACACAAGTTGTGTAAACTTTGATGCACAACACAAGCTTGTTAATTTTAGGCTTTAGGGTGTTAGTTTAGAGTTTAGGGGTTTAGGTTGTTGGGTTTAAAATTTAAGATTTAGATTCTATGGTTTAGGACTTATGTTTAGGATTTATATTTTATGATTTTAGGTTTAGGAATTATGATTTTAAATTTAAAAAATTAGTATATTATATTTTCGAGTAGCTCGCGAGCTTTTCAAGTCGGATATCGACTAGCTCAACTCGGCTCATTAAAAACTTGAGCCAAATCAAGTTTAATTTAGTCAAGTGTTGATCGAACTTTGACCAAATAAAACTCAAATAATTCACGATTTGTCTCGTCATATTTACAGCTGTAAAGCCATCAAACAAAAGAAAATATTCATAACAAAATCCACCAATCTAGGAGGATCTAACCGGCTTGAGCAAAGAAACATGATCAAATACTCCCTTGGGGTAAGGCGTCCGTGAAACTATTAGCTAATATTAGGGGTGAGTAAAACTTGATTTGATTTAAAAAAAATAAATTTTCGACTCGAATTTTTTTAAATAAAGTTTAAGTTATAAAATAAAAATTTAAATAACTCGAATAACTCAAAAGTTTTAATAATTAGTGGATTGATTTTTAAGTTCAAGTCAAGTTCTTCAATTTTTTCTGATATATATATATAATTATATATATATACACACCAATATATAAAACATGAATAAATATATGTCACATATGAAAAAATATGATGAAATATATATGCATATCGTATATAATAAGATAAAGTCGTTTAAATTAGAATCAAAGTGTATTATAACATGATAAATAATTACAATTAATTTGTATATAAACTCGAAAACTCGACTCGAATTCAACTCGAATCGAAAAAAATTCAAATAAAATTTGAGTTGTAAAATATGACGCGTCAACTTCGAGTATATTTTCAATATAACACTACTATACAGAATTGACGCATTTTGAACTAATTTTTCATGTCTCGACTTGTCGAATGGTGTTGTAAAAGCATCATCCCGGATTATCCTTTTTGGATATCTTAAATCCCTCATTGTTTTAACATCCTTAAATGCATTTTTACAAATTGGTACCTATAAATTTAAACATGTAAGAATACACTCTACAAAATAAATACCAATCCAAACTCTTGAATAATATATACATATAATGTTAGATATTAGACATCAAAACAAAGAGATTCGGACATAAATAGGGACAAGGACATGACGAGATGAAGGACAAATGATAGGGGCAGATCTGATCGGATTAAATCAGAGGTAGGGCAAAGGGCAGTCGTGTGGACAGTGATGAAGATGAAGTTTCTTGCTAAATGGTGGTTGTTGTGTTTGGAACAATCACGGTCTTGGTATACGTGGCAAATCTTAATACGACAATATTTGTTTATATTTTTTTATCATTTAACAACACACGTCATACACATACAGGTGCTCGACTCTAAATCTCTTACGATGGATATTATCGTTTTTTTCTCGTTAAAATCACTCGTTAGGCTCAATTTTTGAAGAATTTAGGCTAAGTATTTGATGTCGGTCAAATACAATACGGTATCCGACCGTACTTGGGGGTCTCTATCACTTTCAATTTGGTCCCCATCTTTTAATTGCAATTGTACGATTCCCCTCAATCATTGATACCCTTTATCAATGGGACCAATATCTGAACGTTTCTTAAGTTGAATAAATAATAAATATTGTGATGTTTTTTTAAAAAAAAATAGAGTTCAAATATTTTGAGCATTATAATTATTTTTAAGGGAGTCTTTTAGTTTATTTTCATATTTAGATAAACATAGACATATAAGATTATGCTGCTCGAACTCAAGCTACTTAGGGAAAATGTCTCTTCCTTTATCAATGGGACCATTCATGTTGAAAGACTTATTAACTTATGCAATATTTATAAGATTAAGATCTTTAATAAACTCGATGAAATTTAAGTGTATTACTTAAATCATAACGATAAATTACAATAGAAATAACAATTGAGCAGGTTAGAGATTATGCGATACTTTTTATTTTAGAGTTTAGAGATTTAGTTAAGGTTTAGTTTGTATGATTCGTAATTTAAAATTTATGTTAAAATTTAAGGTTTAAGATTATAGATCTATTTTTTAAAGAATGAATAGATAAGATTGTCTAATTTATTCATCCAATATATATAAAAAAATTCACTATTTAATTAATTGTCTTATGTTTATGAATTATATAGAAGAATATTACGAGTACTTTAAACTGGTGCAAAAATATTCGGTATGCTATGATGAAAAAATTATTAGATGAACCGACAAGTGTTGGGCGTATCGGTAAGGTACATTGCACTCTCAAAGAGGGAATATGAGTTCGAACTTTAGAGATGATATTGGAGGTGCAGCCTCACACCCCGAACATGGACCGTTAGAAGGACATGTATATTACCAAAAGAAAAATTATTAGATGAGCTCAGCTCACCACGTCATCCGTAGACCAAGCTGATAAGGTCCATTCATCTCAATTTTTTAAGGTGAATTTTCACATCTTTCTTACATATTTGAAAGTTAAAATAAAAAAAAATAAACTTTACTAGCTGGAACTACGGATGACATGATGAACCAGATTCATTTAATAATATCTCGATGAGATTATTATAGATTATAAACAAAATAAATTATTTGTAACTAAATCCCGTGACTAGGGCTAAAAGCCTAAAAGTAAAACCGACGTCGTTGGGCAATCATTAAACCGTTACAAGTCAAAAATCAGAATCTCCGCCCAAAGTGGTTAATGCCTTAATTGGCCCACCCCGCTTTTTTATTAGGCTTAATAGACAAATAAGTATCCAAGCTATGCATTTTTTTCAGTTAAGTGTTCAAATTATTTTTTTAAGTTAAATTAGGATTTAAATTTTTATTTTGTGACTCATTTAAAGTTCGTCGCATATTTTTCTGTTAAAATACACGTGTCACCTTTAGAAAAATCTAAAATTATATTAAAAACAAATCAAATTAATAAAATAAAAATAAAAATATATCATGAAATTTTCAAATATTCCCAAAACAATCCCAAAATCTCTAAACTCCTCAAATCCGACCACTCCCACCGGCGGAGGCCGCGTTGCCGGCGATGGAATGAAGCGCCCTCTCCTCGCCAAACAACCCACACGCCGCTCGTCGCCCATCATGCCGTCGTTCGACGCGAATCATTCGAAATAATCATTCGACAATTTCGTCGATTCACACGATGTCGGTTGATTTCGGTGACATGATGGTGGGAGAAATGGTCGGGATGGTCCAGCGATCGATGTGGTGGGAGGCAGCTCGGCCCAAATTGGGATTTAAGTTTTGGGGTTTAGGGATTTTGGAATTTGGGTTGTTTTGTAAAATCTAGAAAATTTAAAGTTTTTTTGAAAATTAATTAATTTAATTTATTTTTAATATAATTTTAGATTTTTCTGCAGGTGATTCGTGGTATTTAACGGTGAAAATTAACAGAATTAAACGTTAGGTCTCAATTTGGCTCGAAAAATAATTTGGGCACCTAATTAAAAAAAAAAGACATAATTTAAACACCTATTTGACGGTTAAAATTTTTATTATTTCAAAGTTGAGTAATTATTTTTTAGTTTTATTATTATATAGTATATTATTTTGTTGAATCTATAAAAATGAATTAGTCGTATAAAGTTATTATGAAGGTCTCAATTTTTTAACAGAATTAAACGTTAGGTCTCAATTTTTTAACCGTCGAATAGGTGTTTAAAAATTTTTTAACTGCCATCAAATGTTCGTTTGTGCATTAAAAATAGTGGGCAAACGCCCGTTGAAAACTAAACCAGTGGTCGTTTAGAGTTGTTGTGGCTGGTAAACGGGTGTTAGAGACAACAGAAACAACAAAATAAAAACGGGGCCTAAAATACTATCTTAGTTTAATTTTAAATTTAAATAAATTAACGCACACCTAGTCTAAACTTGTTAATTGACTTAGTGATCCATTTTGTTTTAAATGATTAAGGGGTTAATTTGATTTAGAAAAACTCATCATTTTCAATTATGCAAAATTAAATCATCATCAGGTCACATAATTACTCAATTTGACTCTTAACACGGCTTCATTTTCAGCCAGTTCAATAATAATATAAAACCCAGTTTCTAGAAATCCATTGAAAATTTTCAGAGGAGAAATGATAACCAAAGTTTTGTCGATGCAGCAGCAGACACATTTACCACATTTATTAATGTTTAAAACATCAAGAATACTAAATTAATTCGAATTTGGTCCCTTAAAGTTACAGCCAATTGGGAACTTTGTATCAGTAATAAAATAAACACAATATTAAGGAAATTATACTCAACTAATTATCAATTGATTTAATGAAATGATACGTTAAATTTTAAATTTTGACGTTATAAATAAAGAAAAACACATTGAAAGAGTTGTCTTACAATAAATTTTTGTAATACTTGATCTAAATTAATTGCCCAATAGATCTAATTAATTGAATAGCGTCATTAAACTAACGAGAGTCAACGATCCAATGATCAAAATATTATAAATCAATAATGTAAGTGACCGAAACATAACTTTATCAAAAATAAATAGCCAAAATCAAACATCACAAAACAAAAGGGACCACCTGTTTATTATAATAATCATAATAATAATGGCAGACAATACAAAGAGAAAAATATACATGAAAGTACAAAGAGAAAAATATTTCAAATGACTAATGAGTAGCAGCGTGGTAAAAAAGGGGTTTGCCGACAATCCCTGTTCGTTTGATGAAATAGATAGTCTTATTTTCTATTCAGGTTTTATTTTTATTTTTTTACACAATTAAAAGTACAAAAAAAATTATATGAACATTTATTTGGTATTTGGTATTTTGTAAGTGAAAATTTAAAATATCACAATTAAGATTCAAAATGCACTCTTAGAATACAAAAATATAAGCTCACCTCTTGTTGTCCCCATGGTAAAGGATGATGTAATTTATCTAGATAATCAGAGTTCGAGCACCAATTTTGCACTGTGTATGTGCCTTATTTAAAAAAGACTAAAAAAATTAAACATATGCTACTCTTGTATCACAAAAGCATATTAAAAATATAAAAAAGCGCATGTGACATTATTTTAGTTTAGTTTGATAATGTTCAGTCGATGACACTAAAACCTAGAGCAAAGTACCTAGAATTTGATATTAAGGTAATTTTTTGGTGTCTCTGTTTATATTCTAACATTAAAAATAAAGTTTAAAATTTAAAATTCAAGGCATAAATTTTAATTATTTTAGTGTTGAGACATAAATAAAAACACTAAAAAGACAGAAAATTTTTATTAGATGCCATTGGATGATTAAAGGAGCAAGTGAAAAAATTAAACCCCCAAAATGTGTCTATGGATGATTTATTTTATTTGTAAATATGAAGGTGATAAAATGAATATATATATATATATATATATATATATATATATATATATATATATATATATATATATATATATATATATATTCTTACCTCTTCAAGAGAAAAGTATGCAGTTGAACTTTTGACTATTGATGTTATTTTACGTCAAAATTTCGTTTCATGTATTATGTCGCGAGTTGCTAGAGGATTCATAAAGTTGATAACATTGTATATTATTTCTATTTTATTGATAATACATATAATATACAATTATCAGTAAGGTATATAACGGGTAGGCGAATTCTATTTTTCAAATGTTTAAATTTTATGGTCCATATTTTGGATTCGTAACTATCCCTCTCAATAATATTATCTCTAAAGTTTGTACCTAAATTCTCTCTTTGAAAGAACAATACACCTTGCCATTGCACTAAGCCTTTGTTGGTCCCAAAATTTTTATTTAGAAAAGCATAAAATACAATATACACACCAAATTTACATATGTACCTAGGGGTGTTCATGGTTAACCGTTGGTTAACCATTAAGAAAGAGTCTTTAATTTCAATGCATTTTTAGTTACATTCTCTATGCATTTTCTCTCTAATTGCACTAAAACATATAACTTTTATACTAAGAACATAACTTATAAGCTAACCGTTATAGTATTTTGGTTAACCGCGACCAAAAAATGGCCAAAGCTACCTACTTCAAGACTAAAATTTCAAAACCAATTATGATGTTAAACGACGTCGTGGAATTAAGCATGCGCCATGTAGCAACTACGTATACAAAGCGATGGTGACTGGCGTATATATGTTTCAATATTAAAAAGTTAAGCCATTCGTTTTACCTCTAAATTTTAAAAACTAATTCTGCACCTTAAATCTAGACTCTATACCTTAAATTTCAATTTAAAATTATAAATTTATTTTTAACATTAAAATATGTATAAAAATACTGAAAAAGAACATAAACGTAAAGAGTGACCGGCGTGGAAGTCTTTAAATGAATCAATAATCCATATAATTTAATAAAACTATAATGTTATGTATATATTAATGGTGAAAGACAGCAGTTGACCAAACAAAAAAACAGCTCATGTGATTGCATATTATAAGCTCACAAGTAAATGATGGGGGCATCAATCTTGTTTGGATATGTAGATTGGGACATTGCTAATGTCAAATAAGCCTCATCATAAGATGCTCAAAGGGTTTTTTTTTAATGATATTTCGACTTAAGTTAGACTTTTAAACGAAAAGTAAAATTGTTCATCCCCTTGTGTTCTGGTGGTAAAGGTAGATGTTCATCATCTTTTGAGACCCGGGTTTGAGCACTAGTAATACATGTTGTGTGTGCCGTCTTTAAAAAGGTTAAAAAAGTTGAACAGATGTTACCCTTGCATCACATCAGTATATTAAAAAACGGAAAACAAAATTCTTCATTGTGTTTTTTTTCATTCATAAAATTCAAACCTAAAACTTGACTTAAGGGACATTAAAGTCCTTAGTATTCGATCCAACGGTGTCGTTTTCGTTGTTTGACTATATACATGCGATTTTTTAAAAGATGGATTTTCTTCCATGAAAACTCTAAAAAATTTGACAATAGCAATTGAATTTTATTAAAAAATCATAAAATATATTACAAATATAACGTATCCAAAAGGGAAAATAATGAGGATAAGTCTGTCAAAATCTCCTACAAAAATATAAAAGTGTAAAGAAAAGTAAATACTACTATCAAAATCTAGAAGTCTTCTTGAATCTCCTTGTCCCTATCCAAACGAGACGCATTACGGGGTAAAAAAAAATAGTGAGCGAACTAAATTATCAGACATATTACTCCGTTACCTATGACTGATTACATCGACAAATAAATATCAAACTATTTTCCCACTATTTGAAATAAATAAATAAAATATAAGGAATCTTTCTCCATCATATTGGTCTAATATAAACAAGGAATTGCTTAAGCATAGTCTTTGGTCTTATTCTGTAATGGT
This sequence comes from Hibiscus tridactylites, assembly GCA_958450335.1. Taxonomy (NCBI): domain Eukaryota; kingdom Viridiplantae; phylum Streptophyta; class Magnoliopsida; order Malvales; family Malvaceae; genus Hibiscus; species Hibiscus tridactylites. The sequence goes on from OY288269.1 coordinate 106,839,989, forward strand.
AAGAATATTCAATAATTATGTTAATTATTTATGGAATGATAGACTGAATTCCGATAACAAACAAAACAAAAATGGTTGATATTTATGCTGTGATAATATATAATTATAGCTGCCTTATTTCGTCACGTATGAAAATTTTCCGATAAAAGAATAAAGAATTAAATGTTGAGTTTATAATTAATTAGTTTTATACATTTCTTTTCTAATTATATAAATATCTAAATAATAAACCTATATTACGCCCCATATCTAATATCTTATCCCATGACAACCAATTAGTAATGTTTGGGTTAAACAAATCGGCTAAAAGTAGAGACAGACACATGGTTTTATGTTAGGGTCTAGGAGATTTTATAAAATTCTAGGGGCGAATATAAATTTTTTAAATTTTTTTAAAATTATATACGAATTTCAAATTTCTAGGGGTCGATTGCTCTCTCACTACTCTCGATCCATCCCGACTAAAAGCAAGCATTTTGAGAGTAATTTGTGTATTGGTTATAGAGCCCAAAAAGAGACAACAACAACAACAACAACAAGCATTTTGCCAAATGTGCTTTAAAATTAATTTTGACCATGGTTATTCGAATATTATTTTTTGAAAATGAGTAAATCAGATTTATTCATAAAGGAAAAAATCAAAATGAAAGTTTACAACTTGACCCAGACTAATTTTTAAAACGAAAACTAACACATCTGGATCATAAACAGGACCAAAGAAAATGTAAAAACCTAATTCAAAGACTCGATACAAAACATCACCAAAATTCGACGATGAAGGTAAAACACATCAACAATAGCATTAAAAATGCATATTGCAGAATTAGGGTACGTTGACAACATGTTTATTACCACAAATCAATCGCGAAGAAGAGCAACGACTAATTTGCATCTAAATTCAGATTCGAGGGTCCAAAGTAGGGAGATTAAAAGGATAAGCAAAAGAGCGCCATCTTGATCAGTCCTGACGACGTCCAATTCATCCCTAAAACAAAAAAATGTGCCAATAGATAGAAAAACATGTCAAGATGCAGAAAATACGTACTAAAAGTAGAGGAAAGCGTGTCATAGAGACAAATTTATTTAAAAAAATACTAAAATTAAAAGAATGAAGCAAAAAAAATAAAAGAGGGTGACAGGCAGTCGACAACCAGTTTTAAGACTGGTGTCGTCGGCGGCCTTACAATATAGATAAAGTAGCTAAATTAAGAAAAGCCAAAGCGAGTAGAGACAAAGGGAAGAAGGAAGCGACTAGGGTCTTAATAAATATTCTATTCTATTTGGTTATTCGAATATCTATTATGTAAAATGACGAAATTGGCTATTCAGTCATCATCTTCCTTGCATGATTTTGAGACATTTTTGGGACCCATTAAAGATGGCGTAGAGATCTCTTATCTATACAGTTGTACTTGTAGCAGATGCAGATATTGTATTACAATGGGGCATGGTCGATTTTCCATGCACACGATCAACTTGTTCTCACCCGTCTGATCAACCTGATGATATCCTTTTCAGCTCGATGTCAGCCATTGATTCCAAGCTTTAGTCTCCTGCATGGGGTCCTACTCCAATTCCCATGAACCTCTTCGTCTTGCTAAAACTTCGTGATGATTTCCTGGAAAAATAAAAGTACTGTGGTGCTTTGCCCTTCCGGCTGCAGTCAAATATCATCAACCTTGTAAATGTTTGGTCAAATTGTCTTCGAGGTCCTCTATGATGTATGTTTTTACAAATTTAGCCTCTAATTACTTTTTGAAAAACGTATTTTTAGTCTTGAAACAATCAATTTGACGTGATTTATTTTTTTGTATAATTGGAAAAATTTTATGCACGTAACATTTGCCCATTTAAACAAAAAAAGTGTATGTACCTACTCAGTGACAGAAGTAGAAATCAAGATAAAAGAGGCAAAGTATAATTAACCATTAAAAGAGGATAAAATTCAAATGAAATAGAAATTGGAGGTTCAAATAAATAAAAATACCATTATATTTTTCATACAACAAATTTGGAAACACATCCCTAAAGCCCCGTCCTTATACCCATGTTACCACTTACCATATGTTTTTTTGGCTTAATACAACTTTTTCCCCCTAAACTATATCCGATTTCCCAATTTACCCCCTAAACTTCATTTTGCCCACTTTTTCCCCTTAAACAATTCGCCGTTTCCCATTTTGCCCTATTCCGTTACTTTTTTCGTTAAAAATATTTTCGGCCAATAACATGCTGCCACATCATCAACGGTTGACTAAGTCAATCCGTCTGTTTATATTTAAAGGGTAAATGACATGTCAAGCCTGTCAGGATTGTTTTTTTGTTCAATTTAGTCACTGAAAAGTCTATTTTACCTTAAATTGACCCCTATTTGTTTCTAATTTTTTATAATTTAGTCCATTATTTGTTATTATTAATAATATTATTTTATTAAAATGTTAATATTTAATATAAATAAATAAAAACAAATATTTTAATACTAAATTAAAAAAAATTTAGATTCGAATTCCAATTAAATTCTAATTATTAATTCTAATTTCACTATATTTTAATTATAGTTTTTGAGTAAAATTCAAATTATATTCAAATCATGTTCGTATTATATTAGAATCATATTCAAATTATATTTGAATCACCTTCTAATTATATTCGAATTATTAATTCGAATTTTTCTACATTCGAAATATATTTTTTGAGCAAAATTCAAATTATATTAAAATTATATTTGAACCATGTCTATATTATATTCGAATCATATTAAAATTATTTTTGAAATATAATTTGAATATGATATTTCGAATGTAATTTGAATATGATTCGAATATAATATGAACATGATTCGAATATAATTCTAATATAATTACATGTTTTTTGAACTATTATATTCGAATCATATTCAAATTATATTCGAATCATGTTTAACATGTAATTATATTCGTATCATGTTCGTATTATATTCAAATCATGCTCATATTATATTCGAATTATATTTAGAATATAATTTGAATATGATTCGAATATAATATGAACATGATACGAATATAATTACTTGTTAAACATGATTCGAATATAATTACCTGTCAAATATGATTCGAATATAATTACCTGTTAAACATGATTCGAATATAATAGTTCAAAAAACATGTAATTATATTAGAATTATATTCGAATCATGTTCATATTATATTCGAATCATATTCAAATTACATTCGAAATATCATATTCAAATTACATTTCGAAAATAATTTTAATATGATTCGAATATAATATGAACATAATACGGATATAATTACCTGTTAAACAAGATTCGAATATAATTACATGTTAAACATGATTCGAATATAGTATGAACATGTTCCGAATATAATAGTTGAAAAAACATGTAATTATATTAGAATTATATTCGAATCGTGTTCATATTATTTTTGAATCATATTCAAAATATCATATTAAATTATATTTCGAAAATAATTTGAATATGATTCGAATATAATATAGACATGGTTGAAATATAATTCTAATATAATTTGAATTTTTCTCAAAAAATATATTTCGAATATAGAAAAATTCGAATATAATTAGAAGATGATTCAAATATAATTTGAATATGATTCGAATATAATACGAACATGATCAAGTATAATTTAAATTTTACTCAAAAACTATAATTCAAATATAGTGAAATTAGAATTAATAATTAGAATTTAATTAGAATTCGAATCTAAAAAATTACTAATTTAGTATTAAAATATTTGTTTTTATTTATTTATATTAAATATTAACATTTTAATAAAATAATATTATTAATAATAACAAATAATGGACTAAATTATAAAAATTAGAAACAAATAGGGGTCAATTTAAGGTAAAAATAGACTTTTCAGTGACTAAATTGAACAAAAAAACAAACCTGACAGACTTGACATGTAATTTACCCTTTAAATAAAACCAGACAGATTAATTTAGTCAACCCGTTGATGACGTGGCAGCATGTTATTGGCCGAAATTTTTTTTAACGGAAAAAGTAACGGAATGGGGCAAAATGGGAAACGACGAATTGTTTAAGGGGAAAAAGTGAGCAAAATGAAGTTTAGGGGGCAAGTTGGGAAATCGGGTATAGTTTAGGGGGGAAAAGTTGTATTAAGAAAGAGGTATCGTTATCATGTGTCTCATTAAAAAATCTCATTAAATCTAATAGAGGAAAAAGAGTGCACATGATAAGATATACAAAACATATGAGGATTACGTCCTAAGAGGAACTAAGTCCTCGCGTAATAGATCAACAACAAAAATCGGGACATAATCCTAAAGAACTAAGTCCAGATTCTAGAGACTTGCACATTTTGCCAAAGCATCTGTAACTTGATTGCACTTCCTAGGGATAGCACGAATCGAGATCCGCCAATCTCTCTGGACCACATCCTAGATAGCCCGAGTGATAGCGAGAGCGAAATCATCATGCTCTACCTGATGAATAAGCTCGATAGCTTGGGCATTATCAGATTCCACCTCTAAATTATGAAAGCCTAGATCCCACGCAATAACAAGACTCAGGAAAATACTCCATAAATCGGCTTCCACGACTGAACAACAGCCAATAAATTTAGTAAAACCGTGCAACCATGAACCAGAATGATCCCTAATCACCCCCCACACCGAGCTTTTCCATCATGAATTGAACAAGAGGCGTCGACATTTAGCTTCACCCGATCTATAGCTGATGACAACCAACGAGCTACAGGCGTCACTGTTGAAGGCTCAAGCTGTCTTCTACATTTGGCTTCGAGCGATAAACGAGTTGCGTTCGCAAGCCAACAACTTTGTTCGATGATTGAACCCCAATTACCAATCTCGGCACCAAAGATAATGGCATTTCTTCTACACCAAATTTTCCAAACCACCGCAGCAAACAGCAGATTTCAGTCCCCTTCTCTTTCGCCAAACGAAGCATTCTCCTGTAAAGAAGTCACGTCAAATTATTTGGCCAAATTTATAGAGAAAGTTTGTCTGGGATTGAAAATAGACATTTGAAAAATAAAGAGAGTAAAAATGGAACTTTATAATAGAGGGACTAAATCCACTAAAAATAAATAGTACAAGGACCTTTTTTATAAAATTCGACCCAAATAATTCTATCAAGATTCTCCATGGTTTAAATTTCAATGCGGGCCATGCTGCAGCTAATGGTTTTGGAATACTTTTTCCTTTTTTTTGCTGTTACAAAAAAAGGGTAAACTCTGCTTTTCATCACTCAACTTTTACCGTCTTCTTGTTTTGGTCACTCAACTTTGATCATATTCCTCACCCATACTCTTCAATTTCATGAGCAGCTGCCACAAAGTTAAAAAAAGAAGACATGAACTGAGGAAACAGGGCACTGAAACCAAAATTCAGTCACGTGAGCAGTGATTGGAGATGCCAGAAAGGTCAGAAACAGTACAATATTGTCCAAAAATGGTGGGGTTGGTGCCTAATCTTCTTTGCTGTGCCTGTGCAGCAAGGTCAATACCAGAAAACGAAGGCTGTTGCAGTTTATGTCACAGAAAATTATGTTTGGCTGATTTCATAAAATACAAACCACGTAGTCACTTTCAGAAGTATTTATAACTATTTCTGTCTGTCTGAATGTATGAAGAAGACAGCAAGTTTTGCTCTGTTTTCTCAAATTTGGTAATTACCCTGTGAACACAGCATTTCACATACATGGGAAAGAGTGTTGGTTGCAAGGTAAACCTATAATGTTGAGTCGAAGCGGAAGCCGGTCGGTCTTCGAGCATCGGACTCGAAGCCTTTCGGATATTCAAACTCACATCAATCGAAGATAACGAAACGTCGAACATGTGAATGTTTAAAGAGAACAATTTCGCTCACCTCTTGTTGTCCCAGTGGTAAAGAAGGTGACCCGAGTTCATACATCATCCAGGTGACCCGAATTCGAACACCAGTTCTACACAGTGTGTGTGCCCTTATTAAAAAACTAAAGAAGTTGAACATAAGCTACCCTTTATCACACCAGGATATTCAAAAAGCTTAAGACGGTTTGTTATGGTAATGTGTTTTCGGATATTCAAACTCACATCAATCGAAGATAACGAAATGTCGAGCATGTGAATGTTTAAAGAGAACAATTTCGCTCGCCCCTTGTTGTCTCAGTGGTAAAGTATGATGTAATTCCTCCAGGTGACCCGGGTTTGAGCACCAGTTCTGCACGTTGTGTTGTGTGTGTCTTATTAAAAAAATTAAAGAAATTGAACATATGCTAACTTTATCACACCAGCATATTAAAAAAAACAATTTTGAATTATGCCATACTCAAAACCATGGGTTATTATCAAATCTTGTGTTTTCAAATGCCCCACCAACCCTGCAAAAGACATCAATTCTCAGAGTTTTGATGAGACACATGCAACTCGAGCTCTTAACTCAACTCTTAACTCGAGCTTTTGGTTTTAGGGTATATGGAGTTAGTTTAGGATGTAGAGTTTAAGAGTTTAGGTATAGGGAATAGAATTTAAAGATAGTTGTTTCAATTTAAGGTTTAGGGTTATAATTTAGGGTTTATAGTATATTACCCTAAAAACTAAATTCTAACCTATAAACCTTAAATTATAACCCTAAACCTTAAATTGAAACAACTATATATAATATTAATAAATAAATAAATAAAAGAGGGGTCGACTGAGAGAGAAAGTATGAACAGTTTGTGAATGCGACTTTTTCTTTCTTGAAACCCTCCTCTTATATAATAATTCAACTCCCTTTCTCATCTGCCACTTCATTTTCCAGCCTCACCATACCAAAAATCCCTCATTTTTTTTAAAACATTGTTGATTACTGACAATTTCACCTAGGAATCAGTGAAGTGTGTTCTGTTTTGATTTTAAGGAAAGGGTCTGGTCTTAACTCTTTTAACTCATTGTAATCTGGTCGGTCTCAAAATGGGGAGGCACTCTTGTTACAAGCAGAAGCTCAGGAAAGGCCTTTGGTCCCCTGAAGAAGATGAAAAGCTCTTAAGGCATATTACCGAGTTCGGCCATGGCTGCTGGAGCTCTATCCCAAAACAAGCTGGTACTTTTTCTTTACCAATCATATACGTATATATGTACATGTATATGTATGTATGTATGTATGTATTGTTGCTAAAAATGTGTAATTTGCAGGTTTGCAGAGGTGTGGAAAGAGCTGCAGATTAAGGTGGATTAATTACTTAAGGCCTGATTTAAAGAGAGGCACATTCTCTCAAGAAGAAGAAAATCTCATAATTGAACTTCATTCAGTTCTGGGAAATCGGTATTGTTGTTTGTTAATTAGTGATTTAGTATTTGTGGCCGAATTTTTTGGATTTTATTGCAGAACTCTTTGACTGTAATAAGAATGTGTTTGATCTTATTCAGGTGGTCTCAAATAGCTGCACAATTGCCTGGGAGAACCGACAATGAAATTAAGAATCTATGGAACTCTTGCCTGAAGAAGAAGCTTAGGCAGAGAGGAATCGACCCTGTAACGCACAAGCCGCTCTCGGAGGCCGAGATTGAACCGAAATCCGATGAATCGAGCCTTAAAACCGACAACAATGGCAGCAGCAAAGACATTTTTGAGAGCACAATAGCTGCCAATAGTCAGGCATCTGACTTGGCTGGTCATTTTCAAATGCAGCAAATGAACTATGCACCAGCAGGCAATGCTCGGTTATCATCGACTCACTGGTTTACCGAAACCAGCAAAGCTTTCGACATCAACACGGAGTTGTCTTCGAGCTCGATGATGTCCACTCTTCTCCCACCATTGACAAGTGCATTCGTGTCGGATAATCCTCCAATAGCGGCAACGTACGGTTCCCGCTATTGGGGAACATTTGCCTCAGCTAATAACAACAACAACAGCAACAACACAAGCACAAGCACCATCGCCGAGCCGCAAGGCAACAACAATTCCATCTTCGACAACAACAGTTTCTCGTGGGGATTAATGGAAACACAAGCAGAAGAAACCAAATGGAGTGAATATCTCAATAACCCTTTGTTAATGGCGGCTGCTTTGCAAAACCAAACGCCGCAATCGTTATACAATCTCGAGATCAAAACAGAACCATATATTTTGACAACTACTAGTTCATCATCAAACAGTATGTTGGCTCAAATTCAAGACCACCACCACCACCAGCAACAACAACAACAACAACGGGTTGTACCTTTACAAAATTCCGACATATGTGGTAAGGATATGCAGAGAGTCACGGCTGCTTTCGGACATATTTAGCTGAACTTTGAAGAAATGCCCTCATTTTTCATTTCAAGTTGTATATAGGTCTGATACAAAACAATCTTGTTGGTTTAGTGTCTTTTGCTTTGCCTTGTTGCATATTTGCAATGAAATGTTGGAATTCTATTTGTTGATAAACAAAAAGAACATTGTTATGTGTCCATGGGGTGTTTCAAGCATTCTTTTGTTAGCAACTTGATTTTCAATTTGCTTAGGCTCAAACATCGATACAACTAGGGGTGTTCAAAATTTCGGTTAACCGAATTAACCAACCGAACCGAATTTTTTTCAGTTATCGGTTAATTCGGTTTGAAATCGGTTAATAAACCGAAATACTTGAAATTTTATATTTTATATATTATTTATTTATTTATTTATTTTTGGTCACTAAACTTTTAAAAATTATAAAATGGTCATTAAAGTTTACCAAATTAGCACAAAATGATCATTAAATTTATTAAATTATTAAAAAAATAATCATTAAAAATTTCAATATTTATCAATAACTTATCATGTGCAATAAATTAATGATCATTTTGTAATAATTCTATAAGTTAAATGGTTGTTTTATAACTTTTGAAAGGTCAGTGGCTAAAAAGATTATTTTAACATAGTTTAGTGACCATTTGTGTAATTGACCCAAAATTTTACAACAAATTTCGGTTAACCAAATAACTGACCGAATTAACCAAACTTTTTTTGGTTCGTTAGAAGTTTTAAAAAAATCGGTTCAATTAACGATTAATAAAAAAAATTGATTAATAAAATTTTGGAAGTTTGGTTCAGTCGGTTAACCGAACCGACTATTTGACCCCTAGATATAACCCAATTGTTATCAGAATCGAAGTAATGGGTCAAGTGTCTAGCTTTGAACCATGAAATGCTACAATCTGCAATTGTTTAGGGCCTCCAGTGTCACCTGGGTCCGAAACTATGGCCTGGCCTACTTAATCTTTGCTTGTAATCTTGCTTAACTTGCATGTAAATCCAGTTTTTTTAGGTTGATTAAATTTTGGACTACGTTGCCTTAATTGAGCCAGCTCCATTTAAACATCTACAATTAGGGATGGTGAAATTATTCAAATCCAACAAGTTTCGATCTGATTCTATAAATTTGGCGTTAAAAAATTTAGAGTTTATGTCGATTTTGTGGAGAATGAAGTTAAGTGCTTTTCGAGTGTAGGGTGAAAAGTCTCTGACCTGGTTTGAAATAATAATATAATTTTCTCAATTGCTATGATGTCTCTCCTTCTTTATATTTTTTCAATTATCTTTCTATTTTACTTAACAAAAAGTTTATTTATATCATGTCGGGATAGGGCAGAGTTTGATCTAAAAAATCAGGCTGAATTCAAGTTGGATAAAAGATATCCAAATATTGAGCCGTGGAGATTAAGTTTAGATGGAGACATTTAATTTTCAGTCCGAGTCGGATTATGTCATCCTAAGAGATTCGAGTTCAAATCGTTTTGTCTACAAGGAGCATGTGCATTGTCAAAAGTTAAGAATATTTATGAATAGATACTACCTATTAATTATCTTAAGATTAATAAAAAATAATAAAATCATTTGTCCCTTTTCGGTGCTCCTACTTATGCATCAACACTAAAAAGCACTTCAAAATTAAATTCCAAACCCTAACCTTAATTTTTAAATCCTAAAATCTACACTCTATACCCTAAAAATACACTATATCCTAAATTCTCTAAACTCTAACCATAAACCCTAACATAAAACCCTAAACTTAATTTTAAACATTAAGACATAAGTAGAGGCACCGAAAAGAGTATGACATTTTCAAACAATAAAAAATGGGTCAACCCGCATCAAGACCTGATCATCTGATCTCCACGTCAGCCATTTTTATTCAATGGCTGAATTTTTTAAAATATTATTTTTCCTAATTACTCTTACTGAACACGTGTAAACATCACAGTCATTATCAGGACTGCATTAGCTATTAGCCGTCCATTTTACCGTTGCTATCAACAAAGCATGCATCAAAACTTGAGAATTCAAATAAATAAATGGAAGTAAATATAAGGATTAGTCAAAGGTTCCACGGTCGGTGAGCGGCTGTGTTAACTAAACCCATTAATCTCCACAACATTTTGAAGATAACAAGGGTGGCTAAAAGAATAATTAATTAATCAAATAAAGAATATTACAATAAAATTATTTTTTAGAAATATTTATAATAATATTCCTCTTTATATATATTTTTTATAATTAAGTCTTTAAACTTAAATTTTTTATTTATAATTTAGTTGTTTAAATTATAATTATTTATAATTAAGTTCTTTAAAATTATTTTTTACAATTAAGTCTCAAAATCAATTTATTTTAGGATAAATATTCTATACACAAGCGGTGGAAACTAAAAGTTTTCACAAGAGTCTTAGTTTTAGGGTATAGGTAGTTAGTTTAGGGGGTTAGAATTTAAGAATAGTTGTTTCAACTTAAGGTTTAAAGTTATAATTTAGGGTTTATAGGTTAAAACCTAAATCCTCGCCATGTTGCCCTAAAACTAAATCCTAACCTATAAACCCTAAATTATAACCCTAAATCTTAAATTAAAACAATTATCCTTAAATTTTAAACACCTACACCTAAACCCCTAAACATTATACCCTAAACTAACTCCATATACCCTAAAACTAAGGCGCTTGTGGAAACTTTCAGTTTCCACCGCTAGTGTATATGATATTAATCTTTTATTTTATATAAGTCGGGTCGGGTCGGAGTCGAATGTAATATATTTATTTTGAATTGGGTCGAGTCAAATTTTTTAAAGAATACATTCAGGTCGAGTTGGGTACGAATTTAGTGTGTTTATTTTCAGGTCAGGTTTAAGTAGGCCAAAACCCGACCATACTCGACCCGTGCCCATCCACGAAGCAATGTGAAATAACTATGGATGTGGATGTTTTAAACATTCTATTTTAAAAGGAGAAGAAAGATTCGTGATGTGTTGGGTGAGGATACCACGTGGTATAATATGGGCCTGAACCGGGCCGGGTCATGTGGACCCCAACTGGGCCCTAAGGGTTTGGAAAATACACCACATTTGGATTTGTCGTTTTAATGAAAAAGGGGACATCTGGCTCTTGAAACGCGGTAACATACATCAGCTTCACAGTCTCGTGGGCCTGTCTGATGCTTCCAAACACACCCTACACGACCCCACAAAACAAAACTTAAGGTTGCCCAATTACCCAAATGACCCTTTCTTTTGTTCCTTGGTATTTGATGCTTTCTTAGCTTTATTTTGGATTTTGGAGGGCAATTTCGGTGTTTTAGTTTGTAGTGGACTAGTGACTTTTACAATGTAGATAATGTTTGTTGGTAATTTCTTTTATAAAGGAAAAAATGTAATTGAATTTAGAGTAAAATATACAGATCATCACTTAATTATTTTCTCACTCCTAGTTTGGTCACTTAATTTTTTAATTTAATAATTAAACTTTTGAATTGCTTCTTATTTTGGTCACTCTAAATTATTATTTTAGTATCACATGACATTATTATTATTATTTAATATAAAAATAATTTAAAATAAAAAATAAAAAGGTAAACCAAATTGTTCGCGGGGGACTGTTCGTCATCGTCGGACACCACCGCCAACGGTTGTAGATGGCGGTTGTTCGGTCCCAGATTTTACTGGTCGCTTCGTCTCAGCCTTCTGAGTCTGAATCCGACATCCATTTTACCAGAAAGTGCTCCAAAGTCCACAAAAAGGAGATCGAAAGTGAGAAAACGAAACATTTAAGCCGAGATTCGCGAGTTTTAAGATATTTTTCGGAGAAACAACCACCGAATTTGAACTCACCATGTCAACGCAAGTCTCCCAATATAATTTGGGGTCAAACTGCTACCGATTTCGAAGGCCAACGATGGTCATGGTGACAACAAGTGGCGGGGATTATTTTAAATATTTTTAAATTTAATAATAATAATAAATATTATTTAATTATTTATATTTAATAATATTAAAAAATTGAAAATAATAATAAAATATTTGAGTGACAAAAAACGTTTATTATATAAAGTTTAGTTATTAAATTGAAAAGTTTGAAAGTTGAGTGACCAAAGTAGGAGTAAGAAGATAGTTGAGTGTTGATTTGTGTAATTTATCTTTAAATTTATGATTTAATGTTAATTAAGTAAAGTCATATGTTTGAATTTTAACATTATAAATGAAATAAATTTAATTAAAGGGAGCATTTTATAATATATATTTTTTTGACAAATGCTAAATCTAAACCTAATCCTACATAGATGGGAGAGGAATGAAAAACTCTAGAGGAAGAAAAGAGAGTGTTCTTAGTGGGTCTAGGACTAGAACCCATGATCTAAAGAAATATAATTAAATAAAGATGAGCAACTTGACCAACCGACCAAATGCGCTTGCTCTAAATTAATCAATAAATAAATTGAATACGATAATTATATCAAAGAAATAATTTATTTTATTATTACTTTTAGTATTATAAATTTGAAAATATAACTTTTGACTCACTACCAAAGTATATTGTAGTTAAACTAAAAAGTATCACATACACGGAAAACACACGGTAATCAAGTGTCTACATCCATTCCTAGATTAAAATTATTAATTAATCAAGTAAAAGAGCGTAATTTTTATAGGATAATGGATTTTTTTTCTTTCAAATTTTGATGTTACTTTCTTTACTAATGTATTTCAAGGGTGAAATCAATCAATTAATCATTCAATTAGTTTCATAGTGTTAATCTCAATAAATGTTTCAATAAATAAAAAATATTACTCTCTAAAATATTCGAGTTGAGCAGGCCTAAGTTTTGGGACATTGTACGGGTAAAATTGGATTGAGTTTTTCTAACGTGAGACACCTTAAAACGAGAATAAAAAAGGCGCAACAGAAATTTTTACAAAATTGTAAGAATTTCAGTATTCACTTTTCGGTATATATCAAATTTCTTGCAAAAAAATATAAGAATTTCAGTAAATTTTAAATTTTTGTAAGAAATTCAACATATGCCGAAATTTTTACAAAACTGAAATTCAACATATTACTCTCTAAAATATTCGAGTTGAGCAAGCCTAAGTTTTGGGACATTGTGTAGGCAAAACTGGATTGAGTTTTTCTAACGTGAGACACCTTAAAATGAGGATAAAAAAAGGCGCAACTTAAATTTTTACAAAATTGTAAGAATTTTATTATCGACTTTTCGGTATATACTAAATTTTTTTGCAAGAAGTATAAGAATTTTAGTAAATTCTAAACTTTTTGTAAGAAATTCAGCATATACCAAAATTCTTACACTTTTTTAAGAAATTCGATATATACAAAAAAATTAAATACCAAAATTCTTATAAGAAATTCAGTTGCGCCTCATTTTAAGACGGCTCACCTAGAACTTCCCGACTAGATCTTTGTTCGATTCAGCTAGGGATGCTGTCCGAAGCCACGTGTTCTAAACTGGGTGGCGGTGGGACACTCCCCTCTTCAGCTGATTCTCTAGTCATTTGTCTCAACATTGTCGCGTGGGCATCTTTACCTTCTTCATTTCCTTAATCTCTTTCATTGCATAATAATTCCCATTTTATATGTAATTAAATTAACTAAAAAAATTAAAGATAGTGGAATTTTGCAAGTATAAATTGTGTGGTCGAAGCATAGAGATTTCATTTCATTTCACCCTTTTAATCTTATCATGTAATGAAAATTGAAAAACAACAACAATTGATTCACAAAAAACAACACTTTTCCTTCTTCACTTTGGTTTTCTTTCGTTGCAGAGAAAGCAAAAATGACTTCAGACGAAAGCATGACGGTTGTTTCTTCGATGCAAGACGATGAGTACGATGATCTTGATGTTGGGTTTCCTCCACATAACTTGTCCAGGCTTTCTATGTGTACTAATGATGATGATGATCACATGGGGATGTCCATGTACATGTCGAGATTGTCCATTGGAAGCTTTGATGCAGACGTCGACGAAGAGTTTTCCGGCAAGAAGGTTCTCGAGCTGTCGTCGGATTCCGATGAAGACCCTAGCTGTTACTCGCTTCCCGCCACGCCACCTCGTCGGATGGATAGAACCGGGATGCGGATGAAAGATTACGCCAGTGAAAACGAAGGTCAAAAGGGTGGTTTTGGGAGGGCGAAAGGGCGGAGCAGCCGGAGCCGGAGCCGGAGCAAGAACTCGGGGAAGAGGAGGGCGGATATAAGCGGTTGTAAAAGTGAGAGCAAAAAGAAAGAGCGTGATTCAATGGCGGGTTATAGCAATTACAGTGGGAGTTTCAGTGGGGAGAGCGAAGGGGGAGGTGTTGTGGTTATTACAAGACCTAAAGGTTCGAACAGGTCGTTGTGTATGGACTTGGGGGAAGTGAAGGCGTGTCGGGATCTCGGGTTCGAGTTGGAACACGAGCGGATATTCGAGATGTCCGCTCGTGTTCCGCTCTCGGGTAATACCAGTAGTGGTGGCAATTCTCCCATTGCTAACTGGCGTATATCTAGCCCTGGTGATGACCCGAGAGATGTGAAGGCTCGGATTAAGATGTGGGCACAAGCAGTGGCACTTGCATCCACGTCCAGGCATTGAAGCTCGTCTCGAATCGAGTCGAATCAGTCTGTTAAGTCCTGTCACGAGAACATAATCGACTGTCGATGGATCGAGCAGAGTCATGACATCGCCTTTTTATCGGTTGAAATTGACATTAGAGAGATTCGTGTACCTTTCTTGATCACTTGGGGTATAGTTTTAGGGTTGTAAATAACAGGGTAGATTATGGAGACAGATGATAGGCTTTAATCTTGTTTTGAGAAGTTTCGAGTATAGTATTTGTTTTGAGTTTAAATGAATGTGTCGTCTTATTAATTTATATTCGAACCAAATAGAAGGATAAATAATGAAATTAATAAGAATTGCCAATAGGATAGGACCCTTCAGTTTCTATAGTTTTAACAAGAATGTGAATCATGTTTCCAAATGCAAAATGTTTAAAAAAAGTGTCTGAATTATGAGAATCCCAAATAATATCAAAATCGTTGGGCCATGAGTATAACACTGCTGCTCTTAAGAAGAAGGGCCGAGAATATTATTGGAACAATGGTCTCTAAACATGCAAGTGTATAAATATTCAAATTAGTAAAAAAAAATTAAATATTTTAATTTTAAAATTTACAAAAACTTAATAAGTATTTAATCTAATTTTTGAGATGAACAAAATTTAATTTGATAAATGTTCAAATTAGTAAAGAAAAAGTATTATTTATTGAAAACTTTCTTGATGTTTTGCCCATCACTTGATTGAAAACCTCGGTCTACGGACAAATTATTTTCCCCTATGTTTAATCCTTGCCTTTTTTATGGGGTAGGTCTGGGGTGCGCCTGGGGCTCATAATGAGCCTGATCGGCTCGTAAGTTACTTGGGCTCGGCTCGAGTGAGTTTGATTTAGGCTCAACTCAAAACTTTAACAAGCCGAGTCGAGTCTACTCAAATTTGGCTCGAAAAATTCGTGAACATGCTCGGAATCTACATATGCATTAAAAATAATATATTTAGCAAAAGAAAAGTAATAAAATAAATTAGGAAAAATCTAGTAAAAGTAAATTAACTAAGATAAATTGGGCATTTTCTTTAGTTGGTTGTTGTTTGATTTTGTATTTTCTTTAAGTATGTGTTTGTATTATAAGAATATTTATTGGTTATTTAGATTAATCTAATTTTTAGTACTTCCCCTTTTCGGTCATTGAATTTCGTTTCAGTGTTGGTTATGAAAGAAATTTTTACGAATCTTTTATACAAAAAAACTATAACAAAATTTTTCATTTAGATATGAGCCGAGTCTGACAAGCTTCGAGCCCAATAATTTTGTTTTCGAGCCGAGTTCGAGCCTAAAATTCCGAGCACGGCGAGCCCGAGCCGAGCCCAATTACACTGTTTCCGAGCCGAGCTTGGCCAGGCTCGAGCTCAACTCGGCTCGTTATCACCCCTAGGTGCGGCAGGTCTAGAGTACGGCTAAAAGACGACAAGTTTCGAAACTTGTCCAAAAATTTAAAATATTAGATTTTTCGATAACATTTTAGGTTAAATATTTTTTGTTGTTGGACAAGTATCAATACTTAATTTTTCATATAACATTTTAAATTTTTGAACAAATATCAAAATTTGTCGTCTTTTAGACACACTTTAAATTTGTCGTCTTTTTCATAGGTGTAATTGGTTTAAATCGTTATGTTCCATATTTTTCAACTTGATTGTGACAAAACTGGCAAAAACTACCTTGATGCGAAAGGGTACCGGTTCGTACTGATCGTTTTGACAACTTGTATAGCTGCTTATAGAGAAGAATTGCGGTAAACAAGGAATTAACCGCAAACAATGACTTAAGGCAGAACATTTAAGTGGCAGAAATCATGTGTTTTGTAACCTTGCCTGTTTGAAGGATTTCCAGCAGATCAAATCTTGTCCTCTCTTCCCTCTATGTCAGAGAAGCACACAACCATGTCTCACCATTCAAGTTCATCACCATTTCTTATTTGTCTTGGAGAATAGATGCCTTATTAATGTAATAAATTTTGTAAGAAAAAAAAAACCCATTTTCCCCAAATGGTTATCTCTTAAGGCTCGTTCAGCCGGAATTTTTGAACGTAAAATTTATGTTAATCGATCGTTTTCTGAGAAATGGAGGAAATCAGATGTGACAAAACACCCGCTTAGGCTTAAAATCAGGAGAAAAAACGGAGGCAATGTGCATTCAACGGACATATCATATCTAGGGGTGTAAATGAACAGAGCGTTTGACGGACCGTTCGTATAAAGTTCGTTTATGTTCATTTATTAAACTAAATAAACGAGTATGAAAAAAAATTATGTTCGTATAATAAACGAACGGACATGAAAAGAGGTATGTTCGGTTCGTTTATGTTCACAAACAAGCTCGTTTAAAGAATGAAAATGTTTGTGGATGTATCTAAATACTACTTTTTGTTGTTGCTAATGATATTATATAAGTTCATATGTTGAAATGCAAGTTTTATTTAGTTGCTTTTGCTTTATTTATTATTAATTTAGTTAACATTTATGAACATATAAACGAACATGTTCGTGAACACTTAAATGAACACGTTCGCAAACACTTAAATGAACTCGTTCGCGAACACTAAACAAACGAACACGTTCGTGAACACTAAACAAACGAACACCTTCAAAAATAAATAAACGAACACGAACACAGTATTAAAAATTTAAACGAACACGAACCGAGCATGAACACCTTTGAAAATAAACAAACAAACACGAACATGGTCTTATCCGTTCAAACTTGTTCATTTTCACCTCTACTCATACCCTATTCAGCAATACTTCTCCGTTTGACGCTCTATCGCCTGTTGGAGTAGCGTTGTTGAACGCAATCTTAATTGTTACACTTGATTTAAAATGATGTTTTGGTGTCATTTTCGTGGGTTAAAAAGTTAAAAATGATGTTAGTGATCAGAGGAGGCACGTTGGCTGAGTTCCTGTGACAGCCCTTTGTGGGGGCAAAGGGGCATAATATGTCCCAAATTGAACTGAACAAAATTGTGTAGGCAGGGAAACATCAAAAACAAAAGTAACCTCATCTAGTCAAGGCCCTAATGGACCAATGCCATTGTGTTCCGCAATTTGTGGCATTTGAGAGGTAAAACTAAGAACACGTTTTATTCAGGTAATCCGAATTTGAGTACTATATGTACACAATGTATCTTTAGTTGAATCATATAAATAATTTTAAGTACCAATTTCAACGTAAAGGATAATATGAGCTTGAAATGGAAGCATTTATCAAAGTAAATTTGATTTTTATTCATTCATGATTTCTTTTATAGAATATTTTTTGAATAGTTTTAAAGTGATTACAAGGTAGTATCTATTCATATATATTCGTAACACTTTACAAACAAAGTGATTTGAACCCATGTCTCCTAAGATGAGAACATCATCCGTTTTTTCACTAAGACCACTTATTAGATTCGATTAACATCTTATTTCAAGAACCTGAAATGGAAATTTCAAAATGAAAACGATCTTAAACTCGTTTAGTCAAACGTGTTGATTTGCATGAATCTAATGAGTTGATTGTACGATTGACATCGTTTTCGAAATAATTGTGATAATCTAATTATGATTATGGTGGAACCATGAAGGTGGATTTTAATCACGCAAATTTAAATTACCATGGATTTCGTACAATGATTAACACCGTATAATATACATAATCTCGAGCTAAGTATATTTGACCGGTTGGCCAAACTGCTCATATTTGTTCTCTCACATTTTCTTAGATCATAGCCTCATAGGTTCTAATTTCTAAAGCCGATAATAATACTCTATTCTTTTTTTAGAGTTTCCTCTTTTCCTCCTCTCTAAATAGAATTAGGATTAGAATTTGTCAAAAAATATATATAAAAAAACAAAACCAAATTGTTTATACAATAAGTGACACTCCAAAAAATTTTAGGACAATTTTTTTATATAACTTATATATATATATATTAAAAGAATAAATAAGTGACAATCATTTATAAATAATTAACATCCTTTAAATATAATTAAAAAAATGACAACTCTTAAATAATTTTCTGATCCACATAATTATCTAAATTGGCATTTAACGGCTAAATTGAAGGGTAGAGTAACAAAACGACCTAATTGATATTATACTAATACTTTAAAGATTCAATCAAAACGTTATAAAACATATGACCAATTTAGAATATGAGACATAATCTAAGGATGTCATGTGAACTCTATGCACAGGGATGAACCGAAGGGGGTATTGAGGGGGCAGTCACCCTCTTAAAAAATTTAAATTACCTTATTGTATAGGTATTTTTCTGTATTTTATTGTCAATATCTAATTTTGCACCCTTAAAAAATTATAATTTTGTACCCCTTAAATTTCATTTGAGGTAAGCCGAGAAGAAAAATTATAATTATGATTGTTATTTTGCATTGACTTGTGTCACCGTAGTTTATATAAAAGTTCAACTCTCCTAACATAAAATTTTAGGTCCGTCCTTGTCTATGCATGTAATGATGCTGGATCTTGTTTGCTTTTAAGACACTTGTATAATTAGCACTTTCCCACGTTGCTTTTAGAGTGTCTGTATCTATGTCTGTCTTTTTTGTTTACTATTGCAGAAACATTCACAGTTTCTTCTCCACTTCCAAAAATAATAAACGAGTTTTTTTTTTCCTTAAAAAATGGGAAATTAATCATTCAACCAGTTGCATGATGATTACTCTTATTTGTTTATACAGAAAAAAAAACTTTTATTTAATGATAATTTGATATCATCATACTTTCTGGCCACTTCTATGATTATGGAGCTTTTTTAGAGACTCTTCGGGCAGAGCAAATCCATTGAAAACACTACAAACCCTAAAAAGGGAAAATATAATGTATTAACATGATTACTCAACTTCTATTAACAAAGTAAACAAACATCTAAATTCAGATACAAACTTAAAAAATTAAAATAGTGACTTTAGATCATAAGAGGACCAAACAAGAAACAGAAAAAAACTTACTCCAAAGACTCGAAATAAAAGACCGATACAAACATCCCCAAATCAACAATGATGGTAAAACCATCAACAAACAACATTAACAAATGCATTTTACAGTGAATGTACGTTGACAAGAAGGTCATTACCACAACTTAATCGCGGATAAACGGTAGATATAATTACGTATCCAAAACTGGTTCAAGAGTCCGAGACAGGAAGATCAACAACATAATGAAAAGAGCATCATCTTGATCAGTCGTGACGACGTCAGATCCAACCCTGAAGAGGATAAATAAACAAACACAAAATGTGCCAATAGACAAAAAAAAAAACGTGCTAATAAAAAAAATGTAAAAAGAAAAAAAAACCTATGCCTATGACCACCTTTTGACAATTATAATCCACAAACACGAATATTTTTTTATTAAGTAAAGAAATATCATATCCCGTGATAAATATTAGGATTTAAATTCATACAAAATAAAATAATATAAGTTTCTTTTATCACTCGATCAATAAATAAATCTCAACATAAATATATTTTAATATATCATTTTAGTTATTATTGTTGAATAACTTAAAAAAAAAAAACTAATCCCACTTTGATGTTCTTCACATCAACGTGATTTCAACTCATTTCCTATTTGCTTATTGCCAATCCATTCATTTATAGTAATTGGTTCAAAGAGTTTTAATTTAATCTTTAAATTAAAAAATCATTTTAATCAAGTTATTTCGTTAGTTTGAATATCACCCGTCTCTTAAGCATGCAGTTAAAAATCTTCAGTTGATACCTTCTCATCTCTTTAGATTGTAGCTTAATACTCATTATGAACAAATTCCCTTCTCATAGATAATAATTGTTCAAAAATTAAAAAAAACGTCAACGTATATATTTTTTTTAATTTAATATTTTGCCCATAAATTTTATACAACGACCCTTAAAATTTGCCTTTAAATACTGCATAAATCCTTATATTTTTAAAATATAACATTTCATTTTCTCCTAATGCTCGATCATGGCTCCGACCCTGAACACACACTAATTAATTTAAACATTTTTTCCAGAAAAAAAGTAAGTCTAGTTAAAGAGTTTTTTTATGTACAAACCATGTAAAATTTAAATATATAATTGGTTTGTTTTAAGCCTAAACCCTAACTTTAAATTACATATTCAAAACTTCATACTCTAAATTTTAAACACAAATAGTTAAAGTAACTAAATCAAATAATAATGTATAGGTCTTGTTTTCTGTTTAATTTAATTTATTTTAGTAGACAAATATTTTAACTTTGACTTTTTAATTTTCGATATGGCATTTTTGACTTTTGATTTTGCATTCACACAGAGAATTAAATTTAATACGTGAGCTTGGTTTAGGCATTTGGGTAGGAAGATGCCCATTTTATTTCAACCACTATTTTTTAATGCAAGTGCGTATTATTGTTCTATATATTTATTATATATATTAATTCACAAAATCATAAACAAAAAGAAAATGATGCCAATCAATTTTAGGGTAAACTACATCAAAGGTCACTCAATTATGAATAAGGTTACATTTAAGTCATCCAATTATTAAAAGTTATATTTGGGTCACTCAATTATAGGTAATGTTACATTTAGGTCACCAAATTATTAAAGGTTACATTTGGGTCACCCTTCATATTTTAAAAAATACACCAATTTAGTCATTTTTTCTTTCAAATCACTTGTATACCCTTGTTAACATTAGAATGCTTCATTTGAAATCATTAATTAATCTAATACACAAATTGATATACTTTTTTTAAATATAGAGGGTGACTCAAATGTAACATTTCCCATAATTGAGTGATCCAAATATAACCTTTAATAATTGAGTGACCCAAATGTAACTTTTAATAGTTGAGTGACCTTCATTGTAGTTTACCCTAAATTTTAATTAGTTTATTGGCACTAAATGACCAAAAAGAGGAGGTCATCATATTCTAGTGGATTTAGTTCTATTAGTCAACAGTTTTAAATTTATAATTTAAAGCTCAACAGGTCATGGTTTTGGCACCCTTTGTGCATGTTAGGCTATGTATGTATGTATGTAATAAATTAGGGGACCTGACGTTGAATTAATTTTTTTAGGGGATTAAACTATGTTTTTATTATTGTATTAATTTATTTTTTAAGGATTAAATTTAAAATATAATATTTTAGGAGAAAAAAATGGAATTTCACCTTTACATTCATTTAAAATTTCATAACATCTGCTCATCCCCTTGTGTTATGGTGTCAAATGTAGATATTTTTCATCTCAAATTATTTAAAAAAATTGTTCGAATTGAGACAAATTGTGTCGGATCGAGACTAATCCGGATAAATTTATCATCCATGTCCTAAAGTCTAAATTTACCATAAAGGGGTGAAAGACTGAAATTAGGAGGGGGTGACCCCACTTTAACCCCCACCAACCTTTTTTTTTTTATTGATGAGATGTGTATTTGCCAATTTATTGACTCCAATACCAAATGCTTGTATGAAATTCAATTTAAATCTTTATGTTAAAAATTATTTTTTAATTTCAATTTTTTTAGTAATCAAAAAGTAAGGAGTTCGAATTTCGGAAACGACATTGTTGAGAAGGGCAGTCACACACCCCGAACATGAACCGTAAGACAAACATACATATTATCATTTTTTTTTAAAAAAAAACAAGAAAAAAACAAAACAAACCAAATCCATGTTATAGTCCCAAGTTTTCAACTTTATTATATAAAAAATAATGTAAAATATTTCCTTTTTTTTTTAACTATTACTGTTTATTGACTAATTATTTTTTTATCGAATAACGTATATATGTATTATGAATTTTTCCTCAAATTCAGCATATTCTACTAACAATTTATAATTTATTTTTTGAAATTAAATTTACTAATTTCCTTTATTTTTTTTAGAATATTTTACCCTCGGAAACCATTTGAAAACCCCAAGAAAAAGGGATGAACTAAATTTTGATTCATTTGATAAAAAAAACTAAAACTTTGACTCATTTGATAAAAAAAAAAACTAAACTTTGATTCATCATCATTCATCATCAAAAATAACAAATTCCAATCCCCCTTTCATTATCACTCAAAAAACTAATAAGTTAATTTAATACCTACATTTTCCACCTTCTCCTCAAATTTCCCTTTCGCTTTCCCCCCTCCTTGTTTAAAGAACTCTAATTTTTTTTTTCTCATTTAAATATATACTTATTTGTATGAACTAATGCTTGATCTTGAACAGCTGCTGTAGAGCTGCATGATTCAACCATGGGAGGGGTAGTTTCAATCTGGGTTTTTGGTTTTAATTTTAAATATGGGAACTTTATCAGATTCCACAACCGTAGATTATCTTTAATTTTTGGTTTTAATTTCCCTTTGCTTCTCCAGTAGATCTGTTTTGCCGGGTGTGTTCGATTCACTGGTTTATTCATGCTTCAACTCCAGCTCCTTTAAGGTCAGATCGTCACATTTTTCACTCGTTTTAGTTATTTCCCGCCGGTAAATATACTAGTTTGGTTTGCGTTAATTTTAGCTTAGAAGTTGCTAGTTTTTATGATGCTAAGTTACCGGAATATTGATAGGGTGGTGAAGGGGTTTATTGGGTTTTGGGGTTTTGGTTTGAGTTCTTTTGTTTTGCATTTGCTTTTGCTGCAAAGTCATACACAAACTCCTTGTCAAAGGTATAATCTTTAGAGGTTTCCTAAGATAGAAAGGAAAAAGGAGAAATGGGTAATGGGACTTCTCGTGTTGCTGGTTGCTTTGTGCCATTTAATGGAAAAAATGGGGTTGATTTAGATCTAGAGCCTTTGGATGAGGGTTTAGGACATTCATTTTGTTATGTTAGGCCGTCGATGTTTGACTCTCCTGCCATTACTCCATCAAACTCTGAGAGGTTTACTGTTGATTCGAGTACTCTTGATTCGGAGACTTTGAGTGGATCGTTTAGAAATGATACCATTGAGGAACCTTTGGGACTACAAAGAATGAATAAGAGTTTTCCCGAAACCACGTTTAGGACAATCTCCGGTGCTTCTGTAAGCGCGAATGTTTCTACGGCTAGAACTGGTAATCAAAGTGCAATGTTTGCTATTGATGTCCAAGAGCCTGCTGCATCATTTGAGAGTACCTCGTCATTTGCTGCAATCCCTTTGCAGCCGGTTCCTCGCGGTTCCGGTCCTGTCAATGGGTTTATGTCTGGACCCCTCGAGAGAGGGTTTGCTTCAGGGCCTCTAGATAAGGTAGGTGGTTTTATGTCTGGACCGATTGAGAAGGGTGTGATGTCTGGACCCCTTGATGCTATTGATAAATCCAATTTCTCCGCTCCACTTGCACGCGGTCGTAGAAGACCCCGTTTCCAGCGTTTTATGAGTAGTGTTAGCGGGCCAATGAAAAGGACCTTTTCGAAGCATTCAATGAGGTCTGGTTGGATGCAAAGGTTTTTCTTGCACCCAGTGTCTCAAATGGCATGGCATGCTAAGGAGCCAAAGTTTCGTTCAGAACCCTCTCGGAACTGTTTTGAAGGGGGGCCATCTGAAGGAGAGTACGGGAGCAGTCGCAACTTGCAATGGGCTCATGGAAAGGCTGGTGAAGATAGGGTTCATGTTGTGCTTTCTGAAGAGCAAGGATGGTTGTTTATCGGGATATATGATGGTTTTAGTGGTCCTGATGCTCCAGATTTTCTGATGAGACATCTTTATAAAGCCATAGACAAAGAACTTGAAGGACTCCTTTGGGATTATGCTGAATCTGGAATTGATCCTTCAAAACCTGAAATATCAAAGAGTAGAAATCCTGATACTGGTTTACAGTGCAGCAACAAAGATCAGACAATTTCTTGTTCAGATCAAGAAGTATCATCTAGCGTAGGAAAACCACTTAGTGGAGAAAATAACAAGGGTCAATCGTCTAATATTGAAATAATTGAGGAAAATGATGACGTGAGAGGCAGTGATGAAAGGAATGTATGTAATTGTAGAAAGTCCAGTTTAGGGGTTGAATCTGAGTCTGTTCCACTTGCAAACTTAGCTGGTCGAGGCAGGAAAAGCATGCGGCTATATGAACTACTTCAGATGGAACCATGGGATGGTCAAGGTTCTCTATCAATCTCACAAATGGATAGACAAGGAAAGGGTTCTTGTGATTGCTGTCACCAGCTTTCAGATAATGTAGAACGCATCAATTCATCAAATTACAAAGACGGTAGTTCTAACATACAATATGAAGATCCTACTACTTCAGGTGAGGATAATGGTGTTGGGCTAGATTTTGATAATCAAAGTTCAGCAACTGTTGCTTCCATTTCAGGCCAAAGACAGAGTACAAGAAAGTCTTTGATTGGTTCAAAGATAAAAAAGATATACCAGAAGCAGAAGTCATTACGGAAGAAGCTTTTTCCTTGGAGTCATGATTGGCACAGAGACGAGATTTGTGTGGATGAGAGAATAGTTGAATCTTCAGGACTTATTAGGAGGTGCAAGTCTGGAGTTGTGGATCATGATGCTGTGTTGAGAGCAATGGCTCGAGCGCTAGAAAGTACTGAAGAGGCTTATATGGAAATGGTGGAAAAGGCTCTTGACATAAACCCAGAGCTTGCTTTGATGGGATCATGTGTCCTAGTGATGTTAATGAAGGATCAGGATGTATATGTCATGAACCTTGGGGACAGCCGTGTGATCTTGGCACAAGAAAGACCAAATGATCGCCACCCCAATCCAGCTCTTTTAAAGGATGATTTAAAGCATAGAAATAGATCAAGAGAGTCACTAGTGCGTATGGAGCTGGACAGAATATCTGAGGAGTCTCCTATGCATAACCAACATGGGCCGGTTAGCATGATAAATAAGAACAAAGACATCTCTATCTGCCGATTGAAGATGAAGGCGGTTCAGCTTTCCTCTGACCACAGCACAAGTATTGAAGAGGTTTGCTACTGTTTACTGACAAGCTCAAGATTAGTTTACAGATATTTAATTCATTATATTTTTGGACTTTGAATGATATTCATCATCTATATGTCTTTGTAAATTGTGAAGATCTTTTCATAACAAACATGTAGGGAAAATATAGTTGGATGGGGCGTTTGAATCTAGAATGATCGAAGTGTAACAGATTTTTTTATGCATTTGTATATGTTCATAGATTGTACACAATTGATAAAGCCAAATCTGCATTATAATATTGGATCACTTCAATGCCTTTGTTTTTCTGCCACTCGTTTGATAATTTGATCTTAACTTGATGTATTTAATGTTAAAGAGGATGCTAGTTGGGCACTGTAAGTTGTTAAGCTGAAAAAGTGGTTGGCCTTTTACGCACATGGCGGATGTATCTTCCTTTAGGGAACTTGTTATGATTGTTTTTCCAAGTGGCCTACATCCATGACTGTAGTCGATTTGAATAACTAAGATAAACAGTCAATTGATTATTTGCCCCGGAGTATGGCTCCAAATCTTAGATTAATTTTTATAGTTTTTAAACAATAAGTGAATTCAGATGTCATATAGGGAGTGATTACCTGTTCATGACTGTTTATGGCAGGAGATCTTACGAATAAAGGCAGAGCATCCTGATGATGACAAAGCCATTTCAAACGATAGGGTGAAAGGGCAATTGAAAGTCACTAGAGCTTTTGGTGCCGGTTTCTTGAAGAAGGTTGGTTGCGCTAGCATCTGTAACTTTCAAATTTTCTTGCTATCTCTCATTTGAGATTCGAATATCTATTAGAACAGAAAAAACAATGGAAACTATGATGCTTACGAGGAAAATAATTACAACCGGACAGAATTTCTTCGACATTTATTTGATTCTTGCTTTCATCCTGAGTTTTATAGGGAAAATAACCTGTTGTACCAGATATTATTTGGTCACAGCAAGTGTTCCTCCTAGTAGTTTCCTTTTATAGAGCATTTGGGGACCAATTTTACAGTGAGTCAAGCTTGGGAGTGCCTTTGTTTTTCTTCGGGTTTGCTGGCGGCCATGTTTTCAAAGGCCTGTCTGATTTATTTGATGTTGAAATAATTTGGTTCCTTGTTCATTTCACTTACCGGTGCAGCCAGCTTGTAATGAAGCTTTACTGGAGATGTTTCAAATTGATTATGTGGGAAATGCTCCTTATCTTAGCTGCATCCCCTCCGTTGTTCACCATCGACTCTCCTCAAGTGACCGATTCTTGGTGCTATCATCCGATGGGCTTTACCAGTATTTCAGCAATGAAGAGGCTGTTGCCCATGTCACATGGTTCATGGAAAATGTTCCTGAAGGTGATCCTGCACAGTACCTCGTTGCAGAGCTTCTATTTCGTGCCGCCAAAAAGAATGGTAGGATTATCGAATATGCTGTCCTTTTATCATATCTCATGTAGTTACGGTTCCAGTCTTGTGGATCGATGTAGCTGCAAAATCAATGGCAGTTTCTCATGAAACAAACTGCGAAAATGCAACCTGTGAAAACCATGACTCGATTTGAAGTGTTGTTTTGTACATTTTAGTGATGGGATTTTATTGATTTGCAGGAATGGATTTTCACGAATTGCTCGACATACCTCATGGAGATCGGCGTAAATATCACGATGATGTTTCGGTTATGGTTGTTTCATTGGAGGGAAGAATTTGGAGGTATTCTGGATGATTTTTTCTTCTTCTTTTGTTCCTTTTTTTGTCACAGTTTCATATTGCCTCAACAATATAATCTTTTTCAAGGAAGGGGTAAAATCATTTATGCATTTCAGAAATGAATGAGCATCTTGCTCTCACCATTTCCCTCCTGCTTTAAAGGAAGTCTCTCATTCCAATGCCTACACACACATATATATAGAGAATCTAGTTACACTGTGTAAAACTCTCTAAGTTTTACACGTTTTTTGGATCGTTAGATGGGTGAAACGGATGGATGAGATTAACAGTAGAATATGTGAAGATTATCACTTGGGGAAAAAGAATAAGGAGTTAATTTTAGCCATCCATTTCCCCCATCCAACAATCTAAAAAACGTGTAAAACTTAGAGAGTTTTATACAGTGTAATATATATATATATAGAGAGAGAGAACGTTTTCTGAATCGTTAGATGGAGAATAGATGACTCAGATTAATTCCTTACTCTCTTTTTTCCAAGTGATAATCTTCATATATTTACTGTTAATCTCATTCATTCGTTTTATTCATCCAACAGTCCAAAAAAAGTGTAAAACTTAAATAATTTTACATTGTGTAAACGGATCTTATCTTATATATATATATATATATAAGTAGATGGGATGGACCGAATTATGCAAAAGTTAAAGTAGACCGATAAATCTCAAATTTCAACATAGTTAAGGGACTAAACCCATAATAGGACCGCATTTCATTTTCCGGTAGCCATGCGACTTTTATGGTTCAGTTGTTGGAAGAGAGGACACTTGATTTTTTTGGTTTAACCTCTAATATCTAATTTGTCGGCTGACTAATTCGGATTAGATACTGTAAATGCCCATTATAGAGACAATACTTCTGATCCAATTTGTCATATTTATAACGTTAGAATTTGAAATTTTGACATTGCATAAAAGATCTAGTGTCTCATTCGACATATCCGGATCCGGAGTTTCTTTTTTCGAGAAAGAAAAAGCATACATTACTTCACTTTGCATTAAAGCCAAGAAGATGCAGCTAATTACTTTACCTAAAGCATTTCAATAACCACAACTATAAAGAAACTTTGCATGAACAAACCTTCAATGTTTTAAAATGTAAGCTACTACAACTACAAGATGGGACCAAACCAATTCAACAACGGTTGGTAAACCAACTCATTTCAGTTTGTTTATTAATTTATAAATATAAAACAAATCTTGTTTAAAGCTTAACTAAACCTTAATGTAATGTATGATTGTTGTTAAAGGAGTATGTTGGAGAATAAATAACAAAGTTTGAGGTAATAAATGAAATTCCGGAGCCACATATAACCTTGGGTGGACCTGTGCCTGCTTTGTACTTTTTAAAGTTTATACATTTAGCTTTAATTTTTTTAATTTTTATTAATTAGTCTTTAAATTTTTAACTTGTGCTTACCCTGAAATTTTGAAGATTTTATGACTTGTGCCCACCTTAAAAAATATTTTTAATTTATGCCTACCCTCAAAAAAATATTTTGGGTCTACCACAGAACCCCATGGCTCAAATGTTTTAATTTTCACATTGAAAACACAAGAAAAATATTGAGACTGATATAGAAGGCTCAAATGTATTAAATGTTTTGAGGAAAAGAAACAATAAATAGTTTAGAGTTGAAGTAAAAATAATTGCTTAAATTATAGGTGTTGCTTTATAAAAATTATTGTTTACTGCTTAATTTTTAATATACTAAATCACATATTATAAAAAAAGTAATCAATACGTTGTATAAACAAAAATTAAATGCAAACAATAAGAATTCTTTTGATATACTTGTTAGATAAAAAAATTACACAAGTCTAGATGTTTACTCTTTAAATGATAGAACTTGAATATCTAACCCTAAAATTTAAACTTTAGCTTATATCCTTAAATTATAAACTTTTGAATCATAAATACTAAATTGTATCCCTAATCGTTTTTTAATCCAAAAATTACAAATATATGTGGTGAATAATCTTCCTACAATCAAAATATTCATATAACTACAATCAGAATCAATCATCGAATAATAATATTATTTTCAGAATCAATCAAAATTACAAATATATATATATATATATTTATATATATATATATATTTAGATTAAGGCATGAAACGGGCTTAAGCTGCCATTAGTCTTGGAGTAGACTTATGCTCAGCATTTGACCAAGAAAAAAAAAAGGGAGCTTATTCTCATCATCTGGCAATATATGTGCCAGTTGGGGGTGGTGGATGATTAATTAATGCGCTTATAGAATAAAAAAACAATATTTGGAATTCCATATTCTCTCTTTAAGTTATCAATATATTTTTTAATTATTAATATCAGATTCGACTCGCTAATTTAGATCAAATTATATAAAGCTCTAATATAAAGATAATTTTTTCGTTTACAATATCAAAATTTAAATCTCTAACCTTAAAAAATTTAACATATCATTTCATTAAACCAACTGGTTGTTTGTGAATCATCGATACATTAAAGTCCAATACTTAACTAGGGTTTCTTCTTGGTTACATATTCCCCCTTTGAAAAGTCCAAATCGCTAATAAATGCTTAACTAGGGTCAAAATTGGTTGCTGAATTCATTTTTTTAAAATTATACTATTAGTACCTATACGATTCATAAGTTGTGAATTTACTTTTATACTCCAATTAGATGGTTTTTTTGTCCTAAACTTTTCTAATTTAAAATTTCACTCTTAAACAATATTCATTAAATCTATTAAATCAAAATTTACTATTAGTTCATGTGTAGTTATAGGTTTAGTTTTTATCTTCTCCAAAAAAATAGTTTAATCATCGTATCTAACTCATTGTCTAACTAATTCAGATCAAATACTACAT
Source organism: Hibiscus tridactylites (assembly GCA_958450335.1). Lineage (NCBI taxonomy): Eukaryota > Viridiplantae > Streptophyta > Magnoliopsida > Malvales > Malvaceae > Hibiscus > Hibiscus tridactylites. The sequence goes on from OY288269.1 coordinate 106,870,295, forward strand.
AAGCCCATTATGGGGCAACCCTCCCAATCTAATTTTCTCCATTCACAATACCAAAACTCAAACCCCTTACCTAAAGGATATAATGCTTTATCTTACTATACCAACCGGCTGTTCGTTCAATTTAATTATTTTTAATCCCTAATCCTATAATATTGTCCCTACACCATGAAAGTGAAGATTTAGACTTCTTTTCCTAAAAAAAAGGATTGAGATTTCAAAATTTCAAAAGTATAGGGATTAAAAATAATCAAATAAGAGTATAAAGATTAAATCTACAACTTATACAGAATATAAGTACTAATGACATGGTTTTACCTTTTTTTAAAAAAAAAACTTTACATCATGTCTATAATTTATTCCACTAGACCCATACCCATTTTCCTCATATATATATAAAGTAAACAGATCAACTCCCTTTCTCATCCAACAATTAATCAAACAAATACTTTTATTTTCCTCTTAAATCTATAATTATACCTTTTTTTTGCTTCTCTTCATTGTTAAATCTCCATGGCTGCCAAATTCTTTGCATATTTCGTCGTCGTCGCCGCCCTCTCCACCGTCGCTAAATCTGATCCCGATCTTCTCCAGGATATCTGCGTAGCCGACGCATCTGCAGGTAACTAAATCAAAGTCAACAGCTTCGATCTTGAACAAATAATTCCATAATATGTGTGTATATATATATATATATTTACTTGTAGGAGTCAAGGTGAACGGATTTGCTTGCAAGAACGATGCGGCGGTAACGGAAGCCGATTTTTTCTTCAGCGGTCTCGCAAAACCTGCGTTCATTAACAATTCGGTGGGATCGGTGGTGACCGGAGCCAATGTTGTGCAGATCCCGGGGCTGAACACTCTCGGAGTGTCGCTTTCTCGTATCGACTATCTGCCCGGTGGACTTAACCCGCCCCACACTCACCCGCGCGCCACTGAAATCGTCTTTGTCCTCGAAGGTGAATTGGATGTAGGGTTTATCACTACAGCCAACAAGTTGTACTCCAAGTCTATTAAAAAGGGTGACGTTTTTGTGTTCCCCAAGGGTTTGGTTCATTTCCAGAAGAACAACGGTCACGAGCCGGCATCGGTCATCGCCGGATTCAATAGCCAGTTTCCCGGAACTCAGTCCATTGCGGCTACCTTGTTTGCTTCAACTCCGGCAGTGCCTGATAATGTGTTGACCAAGGCATTCCAAATTGGCACCAAGGAAGTTGACAAGATCAAGAGCAGGCTTGCACCTAAGAAGAGTTAAAACACAAGTGCTCTGTTTTGTTGTAAGACAATGGCCATGTAATCATTTGAATTCAACAGGAGTATGTTTTGAAGTGTTCAACATTGTATTATTATTATTACTTTATTAGTCTTTTTTTGGTTTGGTATGTTCATGCTTTCACTCAAACCAAAAATGATGGGTTTTTTTTTCTTCTCATTATTTAAATCATATCAAGTAGCTTACAATATAATATAAAATTATAATAAAATTAACCGTCATTTTCTCAAGTCCCAGAAGTTTTGTCATATTGATCAATAAGTCAGGATTACCATTTCATTTCTTTGAATAAAATTAAGTTTCTTTAGCAGTATTTCTAGAAGATAGTTTTCAACTAAACTAAAAATTGGTCTAAATTGAACCCATCCAGAAGTCTTAGTAGAAAACATGGTTCCGAGTAGGGGTGTAAACGAGCTTAGTCGAGCTCGAGTACGGCTAAGCTCAGCTCGGCTTGTTAAGATTTCAAGTCGAGTTTGAGCTTGAGTAATTTCTAACGAGCTTGAGAAATCTGAGCTTAACCGTATTGAACTCGAGTAACTCTTCACATATCACGTCTCATTTAAAGTCCTATGAAGAAAAAAAATTAGATACCCAAGTTGTGTAAACTCAAGCTTGTTAATTTTAGGGTTTATGATGTTAGTTTAGGGTTTAGAGGTTTAGGTTGTTGGGTTTAGAATTTAGAATTTATGGTTTAATACTTATATTTAGGGTTTATATTTAGGGTTTTAAGTTTAAGAATTTATATTTTAAATTATAAAAAATAAAAAAAATAGTATATTATATTTTCGAGTAGATCTTGAGCTTTTCGAGTCGGGTATCAAGTAGCTCGGCTCATCAAGAACTCGAGCCAAGTCCAAGCAAGTCGAGCTCGAGTAGCTCGCGATCTGTCCCATCTCATTTACAGCCCTAGTTCCGAGCAACTTGTCTGCACGATGTGTCTTGTTAAAGGGTTAACATTAGTGAACAAATATTATTATGTAATCACACCAGAATGTAATAAAAAAAAACTAAATAAAATAAAAAAGGGAATGTGCTTTAACTCCAAATTGAAATGAGATTCTGCAACTGAAATCAGAAAATCAAAGTAAACTCCTAAAAAAGGAAAAATGCAAATTACGTTTTACTTGCTAGCAAAAACCATATTCATAAACAGTGATTAATAATGTATTTAAAGAAAAACAGAAGTGGAACCATATAGCACAGATTGTTTTAATGGTTTACACCTATATTGCACATGCATGCCACATTCAAACCAATTCAATTGCTCACACATGGTTTCACGTTCTTCAATTAGAATGGTGTGGAAAATGATATTTTGTTGTTATTGTTTAATAATATATACATAACGAAATAAGAAGCTAATTGTCTACTTCACAGTGAAAAGAGCTGAATGCACATATAAACTACCCAGAAAACATTTTTTTGCATATTACTATTGTAATTCCATTAGCCAAACAGGTAACTGAGGATTCAAAATGTTTGAAACCAATTTACATCACAGTTTTATAATCAAAAGAGTTCAAATTACTTGAAACAAACTACTAGCATTAACAAATCTCACTTCACTTAACCTCCATGGGAAGAAAAGGCGCGAGAATTTACCTTTCAAGATTCGAAAAGGGGATTCTGAAGTAAGAAACGAGCATTGTTCAACAGAGCACTTGCCTCTTCATTTGATGCATCTGTCAATCTCAGCTCCTTGATCTCTTCCTGCCATTTCTCCATTTGTTCTTTGTGTATCCTTCAACAAACAAAATCTCTGTTAAAACAAAATTTAAAAACAAAAAGAAGAAGAAGAAAAGTAGTTTCTGCTCCAGTTTTAGATTTCAAATTCATAAACAACAGCGGTAGGATCTTACGTGATCAGCCGCTCTTCAAAATCGTTACTCATTTCCCTGAACATCGACTTTCCATATTCTAACAGCTCAGAAACCTCCATGAAATTGCATAAAAATTAATTAAAATTATTATGATTAGCTAGCTGATTATGCGGAATTGAACAAAGAAACAGTGATTAAATCATTGTTACCAGTTGAGTAAAGCGCTCAATCTTCTCATGAATGTGAGAGATATTGAGTTCCATTTCTTCAGATCCAACGATGTTTGCCTCGGACTGTTCTTTCACTGTTATCTCCATACCAGTTCCATTGCTTACTTGATCTTCTTCTTTCTCCTCCACCTGATTTTTACAACACAATCGTATATCAATTTGACTGGAAAAAGAAGAGAAAAAAAAGAGAAATCAAGGAAGCTTTTACATTTGGTTTCATGCGTTTCTTAGAAGCTTCGTTTGTTCCAGTTTCCATCTTTTCCTTAACACTGAATCTCTCTATTCATGAAAACCAAAGAGAAAACTAAACATTGATTGCAAAAATGTTCTTCGCCGTATAAAAAATATAGAATAAATCGCGAAGGAAAATTCTTACCGCAGAGAGGAGACGCTTAACAGAGGAAACCTCGATTTTCAAATTTGGATTGAGGAATGCGCGCGATTTTTTTTCTTCTTTACTTCGTCTATATATTTATATGGTGGACCGGAATGAAATGGGCTGTTTAGGCCCAAAATTACGTGAACGGCTTGTCTAATTTTGATCCACGATAACTTTTTTATATATAAAATAAAGTTTTTTTAGTTTATATAAAAAATACTAATATTTATTCTACAAGTTTTTGTGTATATTCTTGAACCCACCGAATATATCTAGTGTATTATCTAAATTTTTTTTGAGAAAAAATATATATTTTCGAACTCGAGTTTGAGTACTTGTGTGCAATTTGTGTATTATCAAAGAGTTAAAAAAATATGAACAAATACTACTATATAATCAGTGACGAAGCTAAATTGCCCCTCTCCACCCCGAATAATTTTTTTTAGCTTCGTCCTTCTAAAAAAATTTCTTTACAAATTGGTTTGTTTTTAAATTTGCCCCAGTTTCAAATATTAATATTTTGCCCTCCAACCCTAAATTCTAACTTCATCGCTATATATAATCACATATTATATTTAATATATATATATATATATTCTTTATTTTTCACAAAGGCACGAATTATATGAACTCAATTTCGAGATATAATTTTAATAAGAATTAAAATGATTTTTTATTGTCATTATGGTTTGAATTTCAAATTTAGGTCATTATATTTTAGGATTAATATCTTATACACTGGTGGTGGAAATTAGAAGTTTCCACAAACGTCTTAGTTTTAGGCTATAGGAGTTAGTTTAAGGTATAAGGTTTAAGGGTTTAGATGCAGGGGGTTTAGAATTTAGGGATAGTTATTTTAATTTAAAGTTTAGGGTTATAATTTAGGGTTTATAGGTTAGGGTTTAATTTTTAGGGTAATATGGTAAGATTTAGGTTTTAAACTATAAATCCTAAATTATAACCTAAACTTTAAATTGAAACAACTATTCTTAAATTCTAACCCCTACACCTAAACCTCTAAACCATATACCCTAAACTAACTCCTATAGCCTAAAACTAAAGCGCTTGTAGAAACTTTCAATTTCCACCTATAGAATATTTATCCTATATTTTATCAAAAAAAAGCAAAAAATTAAGTCATTATATTCATATTAATATCAAATCTCAAATCAGATTTAGATGATCAGATTTGGATTAATGTTGCTAGTTATAGTTTCGAGAAAGGTTTGTAAAAAGCCTTGATACCTTAATTAAATAAGAAATTACAGTATTAGCGTCCGTTAAGATTGATAGTTTATTTTAAGATTGGTACTTGTATTTTGAGATTTGGTGCCTATTTAAACCGAGCGAACATTCCGTAAACCATCACTATATTAGCTAGCATTTATGCTCTAATTCTGACAAAATGAAGGGAAATCGTTGTTGGTTCCATTGTTTTGTCCTGTTAATACTAACGTCGGCTACTTTCCGCCATGGAATCTGCCATCCCCAGGTCGGAACAAGCCACGGTAGCTTCGTACAAACAAGAGGAACCAACTTCGTCGTCGACGGAAAGCCGTTCTACGTGAACGGCTTCAATGCTTATTGGATGATGCTGTTGGCCGCCGATCCTTCTACCAGAAACAAGGTTACGGACACATTACGAGAAGCCTCCAAGTACGGCATGAACATCGCAAGAGCTTGGGCTTTTAACGACGGTACCAATTACCGGCCTCTCCAGATTTCTCCCGGTTCTTACAACGAAGAAGTGTTCAAGGTAAACTGGCACACAGTTTCTTGACATTATAAATATAGTGTGTATATTAAACTGTAACAGTTGATCTATATAACTGAAATAATTGTTACATTAATTTTACGGATTAGGCTAAATTATTTTAGTTAACTTGAACGGTTGTTTCTTAACGGTTAAGTTACTATAACGGCTAACCGATAGTCTAGGTTAAATTCAAGGTAAACTGGCACACAGTTTCTTGACATTATAAATATAGTGTGTATATTAAATTGTAACCGTTGATCTATATAACCGATATAACTGTTACATTGATTTTACAGATTAGGCTAAACTATTTTAGTTAACTGGAACGGTTGTTTCTTAACGGTTAAGTTACTATAACGGCTAACCGGTAGATTAGGTTAAACACACCGTAGGTGCGTTTAACCTACCGTGTAGACCCGTAATTATAAATAACATTGATTGTTATTCACCATATGGTTACATATTTTCCAGGCACTGGACTTTGTTGTAGCAGAAGCGAAGAAGTTCAGAATTCACTTGATTCTGGTTTTGGTGAATAACTACGAAGATTACGGAGGAAAACCTAAGTATGTTCAATGGGCAAACCAAAATGGGCAGAACCTGCGCAATGAAGATGAGTTCTTTACAAACTCGCTTGTCAAAGAATTCTACAAGAATAATGTTAAGGTACTTTGTTCGAACAAATGGTGACATTAGTACATATTTAGACCGTTTAACAGATAGGCGAAAATTGATATATTCGACAGATGCCATTGCCGAGTACCCCATATTCCTTTTCGGATAAGGAGGGAATTTGGAAGATGTTTGATTTTAAAATGTATGGTAGATAACGATGTTTGGTGGTTGCAGGCAGTGCTGACGAGGAAGAATACGATTTCTGGGGTGGCATATAAGGACGATCCTACCATTTTTGCTTGGGAACTCATGAATGAGCCTCGTTGCCCCACGGACCCCTCGGGAGCTCATGTCCAGGTTTTGGCTCGTTGTCTCTTTCTATGTCTCACCAAATTTTTGGAATCTATTACATACTAGTTTCGGCTGTTACAAGTCGAATTTTGTCTCATGTGCATATAACTCCATAGGGAATCAAATGAAAAAAACTATAAAAGAGCTATAGAGAATCAGAATCGTGGGTTTATGATGAAAGTGACCTTCCAATTGTTATTTTGTTCTTTCTGTTGTCTGTCTATAATCTGTTTAATTTCCCTCTAAAAAGCTTGTTGCTGGACATTTCCGACAGAATCTAATATATGCCACATTTATATGCTGCCAAACTTCTTATTTTGTCATTAGGAATTTTCCCTTGCTAATAATGGAATTTAGATGCTGCATATACATGTATATGGATAAATATTCTATACATGGGCAGTGAAAACTGAAAGTTTCCATAAGTGCCTTAGTTTTAGGGTATAGAGAGTTAGTTTAGATTTTAGGGTTTTAGGGGTAGAGGTTAGAATTTAGGGATAGTTGTTTTAATTTAAGGTTTAGGGTTATAATTTATGGTTTATAGGTTAAAATCTAAATCCTCATCATATTACCCTAAAAACTAAACTTTAACCTATAAACCCTAAATTCTAACCCTAAACCTTAAATTCTAAACCCCTGCACCTAAACTCCTAAATACTATACCATAAACTAACTCCCTAATTTTTATGGTAAGAGACTATAATCCAACTACTCGATACTCCTTAGGCATTGTGATGCAATCATATCACATCTGAACTGGGTATGTATATTTCTAGGCTTTTACAGTTTTAGTTTGTATATTTATAATGATACCATGAGCGCTTTAGGGCGTCACAAGATATGTTTTCATATACCGACAATTACAACCCGCCTTTACTATTAATCCTATGTATATATGTATATTGTTCCCACTTTCAGCTGAATTATGTTTTGTTTTGGCTTGCTAAATTTGCAGAACTGGATAAAAGAAATGGCTGCACATGTCAAGTCCATTGACAATAACCATTTACTGGAAATAGGACTTGAAGGGTTTTATGGAGAATCAATGCCAGCAAAGAAACAGAACAATCCAAATAATAATCCAATGGGGACTGATTTCATTTCCAATAACCAAATCACCGAGATCGATTTCGCCACCATTCATATCTACCCCGAGCAATGGTAACATCCGTCGAACATGAACCGAACATGAACATCTTGATTTTCATTTTGAACTAATCTAATTACAGGTTACCAGCACCGATGAACTCGAGCGAGGCAGGGCAGCTTGCTTTCGTCGATAAATGGATCGAATCACATATTTTGGACTCCAATTTAATTGTTAAGAAACCACTTGTGATAGGGGAGTTTGGCAGGGATTCTAGGTTGCCTGGTTACAGCATAGAGAAGAGAAATGAGTATTTCCAGCGGATTTACACTGCTATTTACAACAGTGCTAGCAGGGGGGGATCTTGTGCCGGTGGGCTGTTTTGGCAACTCTTGACCCTGGGAATGGAAATTACCGCCGATGGCTATGAAGTTGTTCTGCAACAATGCCCTTCAATTGCTAGCATCATTGCCGAGCAGTCTCGCAAGCTATCGGCTCTCATTTGAGTTACCAAAATGGTGGAACGATTGTCAAATTGTATGAACGTTGCCCATGTTATTATAAAACTTTCCCCATGTTTTAAATGGTACAAATTTTTTTTGTCTATTTAAGCTTAAAACCAAAAAGGTAATGAATTAAATCATAAGACCTGATCTTGCTTAAGAGACCTAACGGCTCGTTCCACTAAACCAATTGGTTGGTGGTAAATCATAAGAGTTGCTAATATCTTAGAATTGAGTGTGGAGAGACCAAAATAGAGTTGGAAAAGTTTCATTAAAAATTTGAACTGTTCCCAACAACCGGTGGGTATATGAGATGAAGAAACTAAATTTCTTAAGCAAGGTTAAGAGTTCGAATCTTGATCTTATTAATAGAAAAAAATTGGATTGATTGAGTCGTCCCCATAATGAGACTTTGCAAAACCTAATCTAAATTAATCGATCAATGAATCAGATATTGGTGGTTTATAAAAAAATGAACCGGGTGTTTATGATGATGCAATAGTTTAAGGATTAATATCCTATACACTGGCGGTGGAAATTTTTTGTTTTCACAAACGCCTCAATTATAGAGTTTAGGGTTAGGGTTTAGGGTTTAAAGTTTAGTGGTTTTAGTGTAAAGATTTAAAATTTAGGGTTCATGTTTAGAATTTAAGATTTAGGGTTAGAATTTAGGGTTTAGGGTTAGTATTTAGTTTTAGGGTAATATGAGTAGGGATTTAGGTTTTAACCTATAAACCCTAAATTTTAACCCTAAACCCAAAATTCTATTAACAATCCTTAAATTCAAAACTATTACACCTAAATCTCTAACCCCTAAAACTAAGACGCTTGTGTAAAAAAAGTTTCCACAAGCGCTTGTGTATAGAACAATTACCCATAGTTTAATGCTTAATTTGAACTGAAAACTAAAATTCAGTGCTTAAATTGAAATGTTTTAAAGTTTAGTAACAAAACCGGTATAAAAACAAAGTTTAGTGACTAACTGTATAGTTTAGCCTAGATTTAGGAGTTCGGCTTAAATCAAGTTAGTCAAGTTTTACAACAATTTCAAAGATATCCACAAAATGGACAGAGTTTGGCTTTGATTCTCAACATAAATTTTGTAAATGCACGGTGTACGCTCATTGATCTTCATTACCTTGACCTTGCTCATTAACTTGGTTTCCGTCGCCTACGCCATCTTCGCGACCATCTTCTGGATCTCCATCATTAACCCACGGTAGCAGCGACTCTAACAAGACGGCCAATGTATTGCGAATAGCAGCAGCACGTAGTTCTGCTACACGACGGGCAGGAGGATTGCCGACCTGGCCCCTGATATGAGCACCGTGTCTCATGCCAACCATAAAGTTTTGCAGATTACCCGGGGGAAGAGTTTGCACTGTGTCGGAGAAGTCCTGGACCGATAAATGGCCATACCTGACACGGTTCAACATATTTACGTAACATATTCAGCCTCAACACAGATTTAGCACACCCTTGAGAATGTAACAAAAGAATTCAAGCATATACTTACTCATTTTTGTCAGATGGGAATGCTTCTTTTCTCACACCGGCCCAATCTTTTGCATCGTTTTCACAATGCTCCAGCGTTTGAATTACGAGGGAGGCACCGTTTCGAAGTAACTTTTGCAGATCAGGAAGCCTCCATAGGAGATAATTTCTTTCGACGTAAATATTAATCAGGTGATCGGCAGATGGGATCCCTATTTCATCTGAATTGAAAAAGGGATTTTCGAGTATATTTGTCCATGCCTGATCTTTTAAAGGGACCTTGGCTACTAGTTTCTTAAGGACAGTAGGATGGAGCATCAAAGCCTGGCTCATAAGATCAGCTGGAGAAGCCTTTGCGGTGTCCACACAAGTATTATCGGATTCGGAGGATTCCTCTTGCTCAAGATAAAGCCGGCAAACAGCAAGGGAGTACGAAAAATTCGGCAACAGCCATAAAGGGGTATCGGTTTTGTAGTCTTCAGAGAACTGCTCCAACCATGCATACTCCCCTGCCCTCACTGCAAAGTAGTCAAGGCAGAACATAGCTCCCATTGGGTCATCTGAATCAAGTGAAAGCAACAATTTGCAAACTTCTAGAGCAGTTCGATGACAGCCTCGTCTATCCATGTTTTTCATGTGAGTGAAAAGTGCTTTGAATAACGGCTTGTTCGAGTCGTGACTGAACTTCAATTGGCAATTGCCCTGCAAGGGAGTGAACATAGGATGCCACGCACATTCCAAGGCATACAAACACTTTGCAATAGTATCTGCAGACATCTGATGCTCACCCAAAAGCCTAAAATAATCTGCCATGGTTAGAAGTGAACCTATATGATAAGGATGAAACATCAGAATACTTCCTACACCATTCAGGTCATGAATTAATTGAGCAGCTTCAAACGCTCCCTGAGCTCGATCATAGGACGACGAGCGTGTATATCTACAAAACATGAAGAAAACAGTTGAGACACGGTACAACCAATAAAAACCGAAAAGGCGTGCAATTGATAATCACTCTTAGCTAAATACAAAGGGAAATTATACACTCTTCTAAAGGTTGCAAAAGCAAGAAAATTTTTCACTCGATCTCGGGATTCAGGAAAGCATGGGGAAAAATGGATTCCTACTTCATATGTGAACAGTTATCTATCAATATTTATGAAGTTGGTAACATACACTCAAAGTAGATGAACAAAAATGAAAACGGGTGCACTCGGTAAGGTAATCAGCAATTAGGCAAGATATAGCAAAAACCAGACTTGGAAAGATTTTTACCTGAAGTAATGGTAACCATCCTTAGTTTCCAGAAATTCCATCGATAGTGATCCATCCCATCGAGACCAACTGTCAGACGGAGATATCAAAATAGTCTTCCTGATACTATAGTTTACCCGTCTTCCACCACGAACCTGTCTGGAGCTGCTGCTTTGATTGCTGATATTATGGTTTCCCCGTCTTCCACCACGAACCCGTCTGGAGCTGCTGCTTTGATTGCTGATATTATGGTTTACCCGTCTTCCACCACGAACCTGTCTGGAGCTGCTGCTTTGATTGCTTTTCTCGAAAGACTTAACCACCTTAGAACCAAATATTCTCCGCAGCTCATTTTCAATATTCAAATGCTTCGGATCCACAAGTAATATAGACGGTTTAGCCTGCTTAGCATTTTCTGATACGGGTCTAGAAGATTCGAAATCCAAAGACAAGGCAGCTACATTCACATCCAAAGGTGTTTCATTTTTATCTGTACTCGAAGAACTCTCTTTGCCTTTCTTTTTCTTATTCTTATTCTTCTTTGATTTGTTATTCAATCCGGAAGCCGAATTGGCCTTGTTCTTCAACGAAGGCGGCTCTTGCTTTTTCGTCAAGGTTTCATCAGCAACTTCCGGTGCAGACTCCTGCAGCCGAAACCAATCATAAGCATTCGAATTCGAAAGTCATCCAATGCCAATATTACACTCTTAAAGGACATAACTTGATCAATACAATGGAACCAACACATAATAAATCAAGATTTCCAACTAAAATTTTAGAAAAACAATAACCCCTTTTTCCCTAACATTTTAAACAACATTAAAGCAAAAAAAAAGCTTGGACCTTGATATATTCCAGGGTAACCTTACACTAATTACACAGATAATAATGAAACGCATAATTCTGTCTAAAAAAGATGAATTATTTAATCGTAATAAACAACCACACTTCTTAAAGTGTGGGTTTAGGAACTAAACCTGGTCGGAGTTGTCTTCATCGGTGTCGTCACCTTCGATGAGGAGGTCGAAAGGGTTCTTTGAATAACCAGCTCCGGCAGTAGGCGACTCCGATCCGTCGTCGTTTAGAAGCTCCTGGTCGTCTTCCTCAATTAAGTGTTGTTTATTTTTTTCTAGTTCTTTCAAGACTTTCTTCAGCAACCTAGCCGACATCGCTTCTCTTGTTTTGGATTTTCCGGCACGGCGGCCAAAATGCAGAGGTTTTGGGTTTTCGAATTCACTTCACCGTCCTCCGTAATTCGAGACCAAAGTGAGGTGACGGTTGTAAATGGCAATCTAAAGAGCTGACGCGTTACACTATATAGCTGCCTGTAATTTTAGATTGGGCTTTTCGAACTCTACACTGAGCCCGATTTCGAATTTTTTTTATATAAATTTTGATATTGAACGTATAAAAATATTTAATTTAAATTTAAATAATAATTTGGAGAATCTGACTCGGACTTCCCATGCAGGTTGGTTTAACTAGATGGTTGAAGTCACCGATGAGCTGGATTAAAGTGAACGTTGATAGGGCTCGAAATCTTTCGTCTGGTTTAGCTTTTGTGGCGGTGTTGGTTGTGATGGTAATATGAAGTAGTGTTTCAGTTTTTCGAAAAAAATTGAAATTTGTTCTACTTTTGACGTTGAATTATGGCCTGTCTATGAAAGTCTTGCGACGGTTTTGTCGTTAGGTTATATTCAGGTTATTATTGAGATGGACAATAAAGATGTGCACGGTGGTTTGGCTTTGAAAAATTCGCTTCGAATTTTATCTTCTATTCGGTAGATCTTGTTGAGATTCTTGATAGGGATTGGGAGGTGTGTTTTAATTGGGTGTGCCGTGAATCTAACTCGGTAGCCGATAAGGTTGTTAAAATGGTTAAGGATCTCCCAATACAATATCATAGATTTTTAGATCCTCCTCCCGCTATTATAGACGCTTTTAATGTGGATTGTATGGTTTGGTCTTGATGGTGTTTTATGTTTTCTTTTTATGGTTAGGTGAGTTGTTAGGTCGTGGAGTTGTATTTATGATTGAGAGTCGGTTTTCGTTTGTAACGATTATCATGGGCACTTATAAAAATATTTAATTTAAATTTAAACAATAATTTGGAGAATCTGACTCGGCCTTCCCACAACATGCAGGTTGGTTTAACTAGATGGTTGAAGCCACCGATGGGCTGGATTAAAGTTAACGTTGATGGAGCTCGAAACCTTTCATCTGGTTTAGCTTTTTGTGGCGGTGTTGATCGTGGTAGTAATATGAAGTGGTGTTTCGGTTTTTCGAAATCTTTTTGTTCTACTTTCGACGCTGAATATAGGCTGTCTATGAAGGTCTTGCGACGGCTGGGTCGCTAGGTTATACTCACATTATTATTGAGACGGACAATAAGAACGTGCATGGTGGTTTGGCTCTGAAAAATCCGCTTTGAATTTCTTCTTCCATTTGGGTACATCTTGCTGAGATTCTTGATAGGGATTAGGAGGTGTGTTTTAATTGGGTGTGTCGTGAATCTAACTCGGTAGCTGATAAGCTTGCTAAAATGGCTAATTTTAGCAAAGGATCTCCCAATAGAGTATCATAGATTTCTAGATCCTCCTCCCGCTATTGTAGATGTGTTTAATGCGGATTGTATGGTTTGGTCTTGATGGTGTTTTATGTTTTCTTTTTATGGTTAGGTGACTTGCTAAGTCCGTGGAGTTGTGTTTTTAGTTGAGAGTTGGTTTTCGTTTGTAACGATTATCATGAGCATTTTTTTCTTATTTCGATAGAAAAGAATTTTTTTAACGAGGCGCATGGTAATCCTCATCTTTATTCAAAAAAAATGTTTTTTAAAAGGTATTTTTGTGTCAAAAGCAATACATATAATGTCGCTGTTTTTAAGGAAAACATTGTTTTCAGATTAGTTTAAAAATTATTTTTAAAGACTGAATTTTCTAACATATATCTCCTTTTAAAAGTGTTTTTACGACAAAATTATTCACTTGTTTATATGATCAACTCTTGTATATTTTTGAAAAGAACACTTCATCTGGTTTAGCTTTATGTGGCGGTGTTGGTCGTGATGATAATATGAAGTGGTGTTTTAATTTTTCGAAAAAAAATTGAGATTTGTTCTACTTTCGACGTTGAATTATGAGCTATCTATGAAGGTCTTGCGACAGCTTGGTTGCTAGGTTATACTCGCGTTATTATTGAGACAGACAATAAGGATGTGCATGGTGATTTAGCTCTGAAAAATTCGCTTCGAATTCCATCTTCTATTCGGGTAGATATTGTTGAGATTCTTGATAGGAATTGGGAGGTGTGTTTTAATTGGGTGCGTCGTGAATCTAACTCAGTAGCTGATAAGCTTGCTAAAATGGTTAAGGATCTCTCAATAGAGTATCATAGATTTCTAGATCCTCCTCCCGCTGTTGTAGAGGCGTTTAATGCGGATTGTTTGGTTGGGTCTTGATGGTGTTTTATGTTTTCTTTTTATGGTTAGGTGACTTGTTAAGCCCGTGGAGTTGTATTTTTGGTTGACAGTTAGTTTTCGTTTGTAACAATTACCATAGCATTCTTTTTCCTCCTTTCGGTAAAAATTTTTTAACGAGGCGCGTGATAATCTTAATTTTTATTCAAAAAAATATTTTTTAAAAGAATTTTTGTGTCAAAAGCAATATATATCATGTAGTTGTTTTTAAGGTTAAAAGTGTTTTTCTGCTTAGTTTAAAAGGTGTTTTTAAAGACTGAATTTTCTAACATATATCTTCTTTTAAAAGTGTTTTTACGATTAAATTATTCACTTGTTCGTATGATCAATACTTGTATATTTTCGAAAAGAACACTTCATCTACTTAAAATTATTTTTTGTTGACAAAAACTTAAATCTTTGATGGGCTGGATTAAAGTGAACGTTGATGAGGCTCGAAACATTTCATCTGGTTTAGCTTTTCTGTGGCGGTGTTGGTCGTGATGGCAATATAAAGTGGTGTTTCGGTTTCTCAAAAAAGATTAAAATTTGTTATACTTTCGACGTTGAATTATGGGCTATCTATGAAGGTCTTGTGACGGCTTGGTCGCTAGGTTATACTCGTGTTATTATTGAGACAGACAATAAGGATGTGCATGGTGGTTTGGCTCTGAAAAATCTACTTCGAATCCCATCTTTCATTCGGGTACATCTTGATGAGATTCTTGATAGGGATTGGAAGATGTGTTTTAATTGGGTGCGTCATGAATCTAACTCAGTAACTGATAAGCTTGCTAAAATGGTTAAGGATCTCCCAATAGAGTATCATAGATTTCTAGATCTTCTTTTCGTTATTGTAGATGTGTTTAATGCGGATTGTATGGATGGGTCTTGATGGTGTTTTATGTTTTCTTTTTATGGTTAGGTGACTTGTTAGGTACGTGCAGTTGGCTTTTTGGTTGACAGTTAGTTTTCGTTTGTAACAATTACCATGAGCATTCTTTTTCCTTCTTTCAATAGAATTTTTTTTAACGAGGCACATGGTAATCCTCATTTTTATTCAAAAAAATAATTTTTAAAAGATTTTTTTGTGTCAAAAGCAATATATATCATGTAGTTGTTTTTAAGGTTAAAAGTGTTTTTCTGTTTAGTTTAAAAAGTGTTTTTAAAGACTGAATTTTTTAACATATATTTTCTTTTAAATGTGTTTTTACGACAAAATTATTTACTTATTTATATAATTAATTCTTGTATATTTTCGAAAAGAACATTTTATCTACTTAAAATTATTTTTTGATGACAAACACTTAAATCTTAAAATTAAAAATAAAATCTAAAAAAATCTATAAAGACATTTTTATGATGGTTTGAGTTGTGTTTCGAGTTGGGGACCGGTTAAGACATTTTTATAAGCATGCGGCGGTGGATTCCAATTTCCATGCGATTTGCATAATTAGACTCGCCATTATTGGTTGCATCCATCATTACATGCCCTTCGAGCATCCTAAATAATGTTCATTTATTTGTTTAATTATTGATATTTGATTCATTAAAAAATTAATATAAATTGAATTTTGAAGATATTTAATATAGAGGTAATCTTCTCAATTTAATTATCTCCGTAAAGAATGACAAAAATTAAATTTCTATTCTTACTTAAAAGACTTAACATTTTATTATATTAGATCAAATAATTGTTGGTAAACTTCCTGTCTAATTTAATTTAATGTTTACGAAAAAACATGATAAGTCCTTTATCTATTTTAATTTAATGTTTATGGAGAAACGTAAAGGCCATGGAAAAATTTTTGATAAACAAGTAGGGTAAACTTTAGATTTAGGGTTTATACTTTAGAGATTTAGATTGTATGATTTAGAATTTAAGTTTTATAGTTAGAGTTTAGCGCTAGGGTTTAGGAGTTTAGAATTTAAATTGTAAAGAAGAGTTGTGTAATATTTTTTATACAGTTTGTGTATCAAAATATAACCATAAAGTTGAGATCACTAATTAGGCTAGTGACTAAAGATGTTTATATTGGCATGTTTTGTATGAATTCGAATCTTGGTATAGAAATATATTACATCCATATTTAATAAAAAAATAACCCTAAAATATCATATATATATATATATATATATATATATATGATAAATATTCTATACACAGGCGGTGGAAATTGAAAGTTTCCACAAGCGCCTTAGTTTTAGGGTATAGGGAGTTAGTTTAGGGTATAAGTTTTAGGGGTTTAGGTGTAGGTGGTTAGAATTTAGGGATAGTTGTTTTAATTTAAGGTTTAGGGTTATAATTTAGAGTTTATAGGTTAAAACCTAAATCATCACCATATTACCCTAAAAACTAAACCCTAACCTATACACCCTAAATTATAACCCTAAACTTTAAATTGAAACAATTATCCCTAAATTCTAAACCCCTAAACCTTATACCCTAAACTAACTCCTTATACCCTAAAATTAAAGCTCATGTGAAAACTTTCAGTTTCCACTAGCAGTGTATATAATATTAATCCTATATATATAGAAAATTGTAGCTCAATGCCTTTTTTAGGTTAAAACTAGTGAACAAATGATTGGGGATACCCTAAACTTAATTAAAAAAAACAAATAATGAAGCAAACCAATCCAAAAATGGCCCTTTAACAAAGAGCAGGCCGAGAATAATGATTACGAACCATCGGCTGATTGGCCATGGGAGCCCATGCGCCACCTTCGAACTCTAAAACCTCATCATTTAGACTTAGCTCTTCATTTGTCCCGCGGAACTAAAAAGCAACACCACTCCTACTATAAATCTCGTACCTCGTTTTCTCCACTCCGACATAGAAACCCAGAATCAAAACATGTCTAGCAGCAACTTGAAGAATGCTGTCGTAGCATTTCTTGTCCCTCTCCCTTCAATTCTCTTCTACCTATATTTCCTTAACCATTTGCAGAGCAACAATGGCGCTTCCCTTTCTCCTATTTGGTCATGGTGCTTTCACCACCCTCTGCTCTTGGCTAATGCCTTGTTTTTCTTCAATGTCAATGTCCTTTTCTGGGTAATCGGCCACATCCAGTGCAGCAATTGGGTCAGTGGGTTTTAAATTTTAATTCTTCGATTGTTTTAAAGTTTCCATTTTTATGTTGGGTTTTTGTTTTTGTTGGTTTCAGATGATTGATTTGTACTGGACGGTCATACCGGTGTTGCTAGTTTATTACTACGCAGCACACCCTTTGGCTCAATTTGATCGGCGGAGATCCAAGCTTGTGATTGTGTTGACCTGGGTTTGGAGTATTAGGCTGACCCATAACTATTTCCGGCGAGAAAATTGGCAATGGGGTGCTCGAGAAGACTGGAGGTTCACCGATATGCGCCGGCAGTATGGTAAACATTGGTGGTGGATGTCCTTCTTTGCTGTTTACTTTTCTCAACAGGTGAATTCTTCAAAGATCTTTGCTTTATCGATTGCAACCAGGGATTTAAATTAGTTTGCGGCCGCATTTTTTTTCGCAGTTGTATACATAATTAATGTTATTGTAGTCATCGCGTACTGTTATTTTTTCACAATAACAGTTTTTGATTATATATAGCGGTAGCTGCTATTTGAATCCCTTATTGGGACTAGGGCTGTAAATGAGACGAACCAGATCGCGAGCTACTTGAGCTAGACTGGGTCAAAGCTCGACTCGATTGGACTCGACTCGAGTTCTTGACGAGCCGAACCGAGCTACTCGAAAATATAATATATTAAAAAAATTTATTTTTTATAATTTAAAATCTAAATTCAAACTTAAAACCCTCAATATAAACCTCAAACATAAGTATAAAACCTAAAATTTAAATCCTAAATTCTAAACCCAACAACCTAAACCTCTAAACAAACCCTAAAATTAACAAGCTTGAGTTTACGCAACTTATGTATCGAAGTTTTTTCTTCGTAGGACTTTAAATGAGACGTGACAGATGAAGAGTTACTCGAGTCCAATGCAGTCAAAGATCGGTCAACACTTAACTCGATTGGGCTCGAATCAAGCTCGAACTCGACTCGAGTTTTAAACGAGCCGAGTCGAGCTTAAATTTCTCAGGCTCGTTAGAAATTACTTGAACTCATCTCGAAATCTTAACGAGCCGAGCTTAGCACTACTCGAGCTCGACTCGGCTCGTTTACACCCCTAAGTGGGACATTTACTCAATAAAATGGCTTAAAGCTTTGATTCGTTGTGTTTGATGCATTTTTTCAAGAAGCAGATTTCATACTTATTTTACTATGAAATGGTTATTGAACTCTGCAGATATTCTTGATTGGGATATGTCTTCCACTGTATGTGGTGCACTCAGTTGATAAGCCTTTGAACATCTGGGATTTTGTAGCTGCTTTACTTTGTTTGTGTGGCATTGTCATAGCATACTTTGCCGATACACAATTGCACGATTTCGTGACTCGAAATCACAAGCTAAAAGAGCTTGGAAAGCCCATGGTCCCTAATCTCGACCGGGGCTTGTGGCGGTACTCGCGTCATCCGAACTATTTCGGTGAGCAATTGTGGTGGTGGGGGCTGGTTGTGTTTGCTTGGAGCCTCGGACAAGGATGGACCTTTGTTGGAGCTTTGATCAATAGTATGTGCTTAGCTTATGTTACGGTGCTCGTCGAGCGGCGGATGTTGAAGCAAGAGTACCGAGCGGAAGCGTACCGGTTGTATCGAAAGACAACCTCAGCATGTGTGCCTTGGTTCAAATCTTCTGCTGTTGCAGTGAAAGATAAGCATACTTGATCTGGTTTTTTCGTTTCACTACCGACTCTGAATGTTTTTTATGTTTACCATGGATGACGTGACGAGCCGAACCTATGATATAATTTCTCCTTTATGTCCTGTCTCGCCGTTGTCAATGCTTGTGAGTTGTGATATTCTGCTGTCTATTTGAGAGAAAAATGGTTGTTGTCTTTGGTAGTCAGAGAGATCACTCTCTGAAATCATGTACATTCTTTGTTTATCTGCAATAAATCTTTTTCTTTTTCTAGGCCTTCCGGCATTTAGGGTTTTGTCCTAACTAATCTGGATTAACTTGCGCCACATATTTAGTTTTAGCGAGTGAGTCTCTTATCGAATTTTTTTTTACATACACAAAGTCTCGAACATAAAATCTGCTTAAGTAATACTAAGCTGCTTACCACTAGGTGTGCTTATCGAGCGAGTCTATCGCGAGTTGGACAGTGCTCGACTCGTGCTTGTTAAAAAAAATTGTTGCTCAACTCGACTCGTTGCTCGTTAAACTCGGCTCGTTGCACGATAAGCTCACTGAAAAATTTACCTCATTTTTTTAACTAAAAGTAAAATTTAATAATACTATATGATGCTTAATATAAACATAAATTAACAAATTTAACAAAAAATATCAAAAGAGTTTTGACCGAACTAATAATCCACAAATACATCAAACTAGCATAATTAAAACTAAAATAACAATCTACAAGTTCACCAAACTAACATATTAAAACTAAAGTAACAATCAACAAATACATTAAACTAACATATTAAAAGCATTCTTAAAAAAATATCAATGATACATAATCAATCTTGCAATTACTAAAAGAATATTTTAAAAAATTAACGATATGCTCGACTCAACTCAACTCATTAAGGTTTCGCGTCAAGTTCAATTCGAGCCAACTCAAACCGAACGTTTACCGATTTTTGACCGAGTCTAGTTTGAGCAGCTCACGAGCTGTTCAACTCGTTAAACACTCCTACTTACCACTTAGACAAATCATGTTAGTTCATGGATTTTGACTTTGAAAAACGCCTCAAAATATTTAAGCTCACGGGCTCACAATCTCGTGAGTGGCTTGATCCTGCCTTGTGATAGGCTATGATTTTGCCTGGTTGGCACTTGCAGATATTTAACTTTTTATACATAAAAATATTGGGGAAAAACTTTAAATATGCTCAATTTGGCTGTTCTGTTTTTTTTTGAACAATAACAAAAAAAACTAAATTTTATTCGATACGATAAAGATTACAAACACAATACAACCTAAATCATAAATAATAATGGACAATAAAACAAATATACATTAAAAATCAAAGGATGAAAAAACAAGAAAAGCAAAATCCATCCCTTATTAAAAGAATTTGCAAAGTCTTCGAACTAAAATCTAATAACCATCTGCTTTAACCAAAATATTCTATAACTTATGTAATTTTTATTTCCACTTGTTTAGCCTTCGATTTAAAAATTGAAGCGTTGTGTATGTAAAATATCTTCGCCAAAATAATGACACTAACAAAACTAGTTGTGCTAACAAGTAAATTTATGGGGACAAAATATACCATAATCAGTATAGAACGAATAGTACAGAGATGCCTTTTTTGACCAAAGAAATATAAATAGGGATAATTATATTTTTAGTACCTCACTTTTATCGGTTTTTCTATTTTGATACCCTACCTATTTTTTTGACAAAATAGTACCTAACGTTACGTTTTGTTTCTATTTTGATACACGCCGTTAAAAAATTAACGAAAGGTTGACTAGGAGAAAGTAAATCACACATGACATGCTGCCACACCATTTTCTCTCTCCTAGTCAGCATGCTACATGTGCTTTTTTTCATAATTTTTGTTGACGTGACATGCTGACTAGGAAAGAGAAAATGATGTGGCAGCATGCCACATGTAATTTTCTCTCTCTTAGTTAACTTTCTGTTAATTTTTTAACGGTACTATTTTCCAAGAAAAATAGGTAAAGTACCAAAATAGTAAAACGGGTAAATGTGAGATACTAAAAAATGTAGTTATCCCATATAAATAATACAGACGACTTATAATGGTAAACGTGGAAAGCAAAGGGCATCGCGTGACTCTGAATCTGTGATTCTCTTTCTTGTTCGTTTACTTCTTTTAACTCTCCCATTCCTTTAAAACCCAGAAAAGGATTGCCGTCTCGTTAACTATAAACGGAGAAAAAAAGAAGAAGGAAAAAGAACTACAATGGCGCGAGCTTCTTCTTCGATATTTGTTCACACCAAGAAGAGGAAACTTTGGGTTTCAATTCCATTTCAGGGATTTGCTGTTACGTTCGCCGTGCTTTGGTTTTGTTTTGTACCCATTAACGCCTCGGCCGCCCCCGTCAGGCAATATCCTCCGCAGAAGCCACCGCTTAAGCTGAGGTTCGGTCGGAACGGGGAGTTTAAG
This sequence comes from Hibiscus tridactylites, assembly GCA_958450335.1. Lineage (NCBI taxonomy): Eukaryota > Viridiplantae > Streptophyta > Magnoliopsida > Malvales > Malvaceae > Hibiscus > Hibiscus tridactylites. Next base: position 106,891,699 of record OY288269.1, read on the forward strand.
ATTCTACAAGTAGCCGACATGCACTATGCTGATGGTAAAACGACGCCGTGTGAGGATGTGTTGCCTAGTCAGGTTCAAGGTTGCTCCGACCTCAACACTACGGCTTTTATCCACCGCATGATTGAAGCTGAGAAACCCGATCTCATCGTTTTCACCGGTAAGCTTATGACCCTTTTTTATTTTCTTTACTAATTAGAATAAAGTGAAGCTTTTTGTAGAAAATATTGAACTTTATGAGATAAAAGTGTGAAAATTTAATCTTGAGCTAGTAATTGTCTAGTTAACGTGCACTGCAAGCTTACTTTCTTTTGCATTTAACAATCCACATTGGCCAAAACCCTGATTTTTCTTTATAACTATGTGTCTATGTTTATGGTGATGTATGAGTTCACCTTATGCAACTGTTTTGTATGTTTGTTAGGGGATAACATCTACGGATTCGATTCCAAGGATTCGGCTAAATCGATGGATGCGGTATTTGCCCCTGCGATTGCTGCTAGAATTCCATGGGCTGCTGTTTTGGGGAACCATGACCAGGAAGGCACATTGTCGAGGGAAGGGGTCATGAAACACATAGTTGGATTGAATCATACACTGTCTCAATTCAATCCTGCTGGTGTACATGCTATTGATGGGTTTGGTAACTACAATCTACAGGTTGGTGGAGCTGAAGGGTCGGGTTTTGTGAACAAATCTATTCTCAATCTCTACTTCCTTGACAGCGGAGATTACTCGACGGTTCCAGCTATCCCTGGCTATGGCTGGATTAAACCCTCTCAGCAGTTGTGGTTTCAACGCACTTCTGCAAAGCTTCGGGTACGAACATAGTTTGACTCTAATAGTACAGTATTTGAAAGTCACTCATATCTTTAATGAGCATGCTTGTCATTCGACTGATTGCATCGAATCATTTTATTTGTATTGCAGAGAGCCTACATGAGCCCACCGATGGCTCAGAAGTCATCTGCACCTGGGCTAGCCTATTTTCACATCCCACTGCCTGAAGTTGCAAGTTTTGACTCATCTAACTTCACAGGGGTGAAACAAGAAGGCGTCGGTTCTGCTTCTGTGAACTCGGGTTTCTTTACAACTTTGGTAGAAGCAGGGGATGTGAAGGCTGTCTTTACAGGTCACGATCACATCAACGACTTCTGTGGCCAATTGACCGGTATACAACTGTGTTATGGTGGTGGCTTTGGATACCATGCCTATGGGAAAGCTGGATGGTCCAGGAGAGCAAGGGTGGTGCTAGCATCTTTAGAGAAGACAGAGGGAGGAAGTTGGGGTGCCGTAAAATCAATCAAGACATGGAAGCGCCTCGATGATCAACATCTCACTGCTATCGATGGGGAGGTCCTCTGGAGCAAGCACTCTGCCGGTAAAGTCCCGTAACTTTCGTCACGTTTGCACTACATATAAAGTTAGGAAGCAATTTAAGAACATCTGCATAAAGGTTTTAAATCATTTATGACTATCCGGATTCCGGATTGTAGACATTAGCCACTAAACAGGACTGTGACCAAACTCGCTTGACCGTTGCCTGCCTCTTTTCCCTGTATGTTCAGAACGAAAATGCTATTCATGTCCGTTTTCCCTAAAAAATAAGTTACAAATATCTGAACCATATAGGAGATTGTAAATGGTATTTCAATTTATATCCGAATGAGCATCTGTGTTGGTGAATCGACTGATATCCATGAATTTAGAATTGATCTTTTCTGTGCTTTTATGCTTTAGTTCCTATTCCTTTTCTTATCTCTCTTACGGATTACGTTTGATGTTCGTGCATGCCATAGCTATGTTAACCCAATAATCATGCCATGCTTTAATTTTCTGCTTCAAACCTCAAACTATGTAAAGACATGGTTGTGGGGTTTGTCAAAATCTTTTACTTTATTATAGAATTTGCTATGGAATTCATATCCAGTTTGGCGCTGCATCGCACAGGTACTCGTAGAAAGAAACATATTAACAACGGCGCTGCTTGACTTCAGCAACGGACTCCCGAAAAGTATTATCACATTAATCTTACTATATATTTTTGATTTCGACCGGCTTTTGAGTTTCAACTACGATACAGCAAGGATTCAGTATGTGAAGAAGGTTTCCAGACTTGTAAGGCTTTGCAGTCAATGGTGCTATGCTGGTTTTTAATAATGCTGTGAATTGTGATTTGTTGTATACATATCTGAAACATTGCTTTCAAAGTTCCATTTTTGTCTCCCTCTTTCTTAATTTTAATTTTTGGGTAGAAAATAAAGGGAACTCTGCTAATGGTATGGTGTCCATTTTATAACAAAATCAAAAGTTTAATGTTTATTTTATAAATTTTAAAAGTTAAGTAACCAAAATGATAATTTCAGCATAGTTTAGTGACCAAAATGATTATCTCAGCACAGTTTAGTGACCATTTATGTCGTTTAGTGACCAAAATGATAATTTCATACATTAAATTAATATAATTTTAACAATAAAGTGTAAGAAAATAATTAAAAAAAGGCTTAAGTATAGTTTTGGTACCTAAACTATGCACATTCTCCCAAGTTCGTATCTAAATTTTTTTTTCTTCCAAGTTATTATTTGAACTATACACTTTCTCCCAACGTAGTATCTAAAGAATTTTTCCTCCCAAGTTGGTACCCAAACTTTAATTCCATCAACTATTTTAATACTTTTATTAATAGTTTTAGTCCCAAAATTTATACATTCAATCAATTTTGTCGTAATTCGAAATTTTTTAATAAATTTAACATTTGATATTTAAAAATTCCATCAATTTAATTATTTTTCTGAGAATATCAAATCAAGTGAGTCTATTGGATCAAAACAACAACTGGATAATTCTATTCTATCAACGAGTTATGTTTTAACTTTTATTATACCAAAAAAGTAATATAACATTTCTAAGAGAAGAACAAACAATTTAGGTGAATAACACATAGTAAATTGACAGAATTTTTAAATATAGAGAGTTATATTTATTAAATTATTTCAAATTATGACCAAATTGATAGAATGTATAAGTTTTGGTACCAACTTGAGATAAGGTGTCTAATTTAGGTACCAACTTGAGAGCAAAAATTATTTAAGTACCAAGTTGGGAGAAAGTGTATAGTTAAGGTACCAAATGTATATTTAAGCCTTAAAAAAAATGAAAAGTCACGTGGACAACTGGAAATTAGTTGAACCGATTTTTCTAGTTTCTTTGCCTCGTTAAAAAACTCGATCCTGACTCGCTTCAACCCAATTGATACCCAATTTGGGGATTAGGGTTGGGGATCGAAAATTAATTGCAGCCAGATGCCGTTCTTAACGGCAATTCCGTTAACCGTCCTTCTCCTCTTCTTTTGTTTCTCTGCACCGATCGCGCAATCTTCGCTAGATAATACCGAATCTATCCGCTTACCTTCCGATGGATTTACCCTCACCGGCGATAACGAAGGCGTCTGCGCACGATTCACCAAGCCGGCATCCTGCCCGGTCAAATGCTTCCGAACGGAGCCTGTTTGCGGCGTTGACGGCGTGACCTACTGGTGCGGTTGCGCCGACGCCTATTGTGCCGGTACACGCGTGGCGAAATTAGGATTTTGCGAGGTTGGTAGTGGAGGTAGCGCGTCGCTTCCCGGTCAAGCTCTGCTTCTGGTTCACATTGTTTGGCTCATCTTGCTCGGTTTTTCTGTATTGTGTGGTCTTCTCTAATTTACTCAAGAGAGAGACGTTTTGCCTGTGTTTTTTCACCGGATTCAATCTGTATTCCTTTTCTCTACTATTTGTAAATCAAATTCTTTGGATTTTATACCAATCTGATTCTTTTTTGTTCCAATTGTTTGGTTAATCTTCTATGCATTTACTATGAGACACGAATGATGGTGTGTTCATGTTCGTTCATCTAACTTTAACCGAACAAATAAACGAATACGAACATAAATAAACACAAAATTTCTTGTTTGTGTTTGTTCATTAAGGAATGTAACTTGTTCGTGTTCATTCGTTTAAATGATAAACGAACATATATAATGTGTTAAATTAATATTTTGGGTTAGTTCGATTAATTCAGTTAATTAACCAATTTTAAATCAAATTAATCGATAATTGAAATTTAAAAAAAAAAAAACTCTTAATCATTAACCGAAACCTAAATTTATCTAATAGATTAACTAATTTTGTTTTAGTTCGGTCTAGGGACAGACCCAGGACTTTAGGTTAGGGGGCGAACCTATAAATTTCTAGGGGGTAAACTTATAGAAGTTTAAGGGGGCAAAAATAGATTTTTAATAGAAAATACATATAAAAGTTTTAAAAAATTTCTAAATCACATATAATTTTCAAAATTTTACGGGGGCGGTTGCACCCACCAGCACCCCTCGGTCCATCCCTGGTTAGTTTGGTTTAACCGAACAATGAACACCCTCAGACATATGTGAATAAACTTAACTGAACATAAACGAACAAATTACCGAACGTTCACGAACATAAATGAACAAACAAGCCCTTTGTTTGTGTTCGTTCACGAACAAAAAATCTTGTTCATGTTCGTTCGCTTAATAAATAAAAAAACTTCCCGCCGAACAGTTTACGAACGATTCGCTAAACGTTCGGTTCATTTACAGCCATACTTTTAACTGTCCGATCGTTTGCAGAATAAGAAGTAATGGTCCAGCAGTTCCACAAGAATTAATGCTGTTTCAGAAGTAATGAAAACAACAGTTGATTGGATCCCTACAGTTTTCTTCCATCTGCCCCATTTGAACAATGCCATGCTGATAACTTCCAGGTCCCATTCTGGTCTCAAATTGCTGCAACTTTTGGATATGCAGAACTTTTCTCTCCATTATTTCTGCTCTTTCCATTCCATTTAATTCCCTCTTGCAGATTGGCATATATTTTTATGTAACTTTAAGTAAAAGCAAAACATAGCTGCTAACCCGAGTCGAGTCTTAGTTCGATTGTTAGTTGTTACTGTAGTATATTACATGTCGTAAGTTTAAACGTACTTAATATAATTATCATGTATGCTTGAAATTTAGGCTCTGTTCGGCACCGCTGTCAGATTGTTGGTTTGAGTTGAGAATATATATTTGGAGAGTAGTTAAAATTTCTGGCTTCACCAAACACAAATGTTAAAAGTAAATTCGACGTGCACCCTATTCGGTGAAACTTCTTCAAAAACTGAGAGAGAAGCTGCGCTGAACGGAGCCTTAAAAATGACATTAACTACAAAATAGACAACAACATGGTCCCTGCAAATTCTCAGCCTACCGGCCATCACCTAAAAGACAGCTTGGTCATTACACACCTCTTGCAGCTGCTATCTGCAACACCCTCCAATTATTTATATATCTATATATATAGAGGGTTATGATGAACTTACACAGTGTAAAACTACGTTTTTTGGATCGTTGGATGTCATCCATCTGTTTCACTCATCCAGCGATCCAAAAAACGTGTAAAATTTAGAGAGTTTTATATTGTGTAACTGGATCATATCTTATATATATATATGGTTTTTAATTATTCTACTTTTCATCAACTTTGTAGCATTGCACATGTGGCTGCTTTATAACCATCAATTAAGCTTAATTGCCTATCAAACCTTACCTATGTATTACTATCTTTATAGGGTGCGGAAGAGTTCAATTTTCAATGCCTTTTTTTTCTTCTCCATTTCAAAGTGTAGTTAGGAATCTTGTGATTGAATCTTTTTTAACAATAATTCCACCCATTTAGTATTAAAGCTTTAATCCTTTCATATATAATTAATTAAAACCTTTCCAACATCTATGGCTTTAATCTTCATTTCTTTGTGTGTAGTCCTAGCTATATACTATATGTACTAGACCCTAACTTTTCCCATGTTACTAAAGCATCATTAAATACATCTTTTAAATAAGAAAAAATTCGAATATTGATATTGTGAATAGAAAAAACTAACAAACTAGGTTGAAAGGGTTGTTCCTATAATAAATCTTTGTAGTACTTGATTCTGATTAGTCGACCAATAGTTCAAATACCAATGATTATAAAAAAAACATTGAAGAGATATATAGAGATTATATTATCATATTAAGAAAAGATATTTTTAAAATTTAAAACTTATGTTTTAGTATTAATAAGTGTAGTGTTTGTGCAATATTGTACTTAAGGATGGACCCAGAAAGGGGGCTGGAGGGGCAGTTCTGCTAAAATTTTATAAGTTCAATCTTAAAATTTTAAATCTTGAAAACAGTATTCTTGAAAGAGATAAATCACAAATTTCGAATATGAATAGTAAAATGGACATTAATGATAAAAAATATTATTTTTTAATAAAATTTATAAACATTCACCATGATGATATAGCCTATAATTCTACTTGTTCCAGTCCAGCAAAGAGCCAAAGATTACCAACTTGTATTCTCTTGCTTGATGCAAGTAGCAACTACACACACATATATACATATAAGTATCCTCCCCCCTAAGAAAAAGAAGTCGAAAAAGAAGTGAAAATAATATCTGAAAGTCATTTTCTCGCACAAACAAACAAACCCTAAAATAATTAATATTTGGCAGAAATTTGTTCGCTATCTTTGAATATGATATGCATTTTACATCAGACTATTATAAACCTTTCTTAGATGCAGACGCTCGGTCCCAGAATTGTATAGAATCATGAAATGAAGTCGAGTATATGTATATGTATATGTGTATTTATACACATCAAAGCAGAAATGCAATGTTCTTACACTGACAAGGTGATGAGTTCACTGCATTTTAAGGATTTACCTCTACTATGTTGACTGTTGAGTCAATTTAGTATGTATACCAAGAATATCAGATATTTCAAATGCGGATGAAAATCGTCTACTCCTAACTATGCTTTTATTGGTGCCTCTATTTAAAAATAGCATGTTTAGAGTTTAGGGTTTGTTGTTTAAGATTATGGCTTAAGATTAGGGTGTAGGGAATTAGGGTTTAGGATATGAAAATTAGAGTTAGGGCTTAGAATTTAATTTTTAAGTGTTTTTTGTAGTAGGCATATAAGGAGACATGGTTAGGGGCAGAAGATTTTTACTCTTCAAATGCTACTAGTGGATTTTTTTTAATAATGCTGGTGTGATGCAAGGGTAGCATTTGTTCAACTTTCTTAGTCTTTTCAAAGACGATACACACAATATGCATTATTGGTGTTCGAACCCGGGTCCTAAGGGATGATGAACATCTTAGGGATTTGAATGCTTATAAATAGCTTATATGACCATACTGATGTATTTATTATCTGTTGGATGAAAAAAATATTAGTTCCGACCTATTTCTTGTCTTCTGACAAGGTATTTTTATGTCCAAAGTACTTTGTTAGTTAATTTTCCTAGTAATCTGAACTATCCGCCATTGCATGCAGTTTTTCCCCCCTTTTATCATCATTAGTAATGGATTTACATTTGATGATATTTCATGCACACATATAAGTTTAAAAATATTTAGACAAAGCAATGGGAATTCTTACAAGTATTCAGCAGTTGGAGGAATCTGAACCCTCTTTACTCTTTAGAACAATTGGCTTTTGTGTGTTGCAGTCAAGAATCATGGCTGTAAAGAGAAGACACGAATTACCAAGAAAGTAAAGTTATCATATGATAAATGTAGGAAAAGATTTCAAATTTAAGAATACAGATCATACCTTTTTTCTTACATTTTTACAGTTCTGCAACTTTCCCTGCAAGCCTGCGGCTTAGTTGTTCAGCAGCTAACAATGCCAAGAAACTATACATACACACACAAACATATATATATATATATATATATATATATATATAATACTATAAAGCTCACATGGATAAACGTAAGAACAAGAGAGAGAAAAGAAGCAAAGAAATGTCCTTTTTTAGACTATAGATTCATCAGCTACCATACATAACAGCACAAGTAAATGTTGTCAGTCAGGACTCAGTATATATATATATATATATATATGTATATGTATGTATGTATGTATAAGCAGACACCATGTTTGGCTGGTTGCAAATTTCTGTATATATAATACTATATAATATACACAGTTTTCAGCTCCATATGTTGCATATTTAGCTGTTTCACAGATCCCAAACCTTAACTAACTAACTATTGTACTGAAACAATAAATAAATTAAAAGAAAAAGAAAACTCAGATTGATCATAAAAGTCTTATCTTCACTGATCAGAGCTCCAAATCAATGGACAAGGAAGATTTCCCTTTCCTTGAATATTCAGACAGTGAGGTATTATTATTGTCACTTGACAGTCTTGGTTGAAGAGAAGAGGAAGATGATTCATCTTGTGTCGGATTAGGACAGTCCATGTTCACACCAAACAACCTTAGCCTTTTAGCCGTAGTTTTGTTTCCCTGAACCACTGGCACTGAATCAATCACCATTGGCTCAACCCTTCCTCCCCCTTGCAATGCCCCAATTTGATGTGATGATGACGTTAGATAATATTCCGACACATTGCCATAAGTAATCTGCTGCTGCTGCTGTCGCTGCTGCTGCTGCTGCTGGTGTTGGTGTTGATGATTATAAGGATAAATGCTGTAATTCAACCGGTGCAAAGGTTCGTAGTTCCGTGGCATGCAAATCGGTTGAGGAAGTGAGTAGAGTCTACCCCACCGGACCGGTTGAGGGAAGTTGAACTGATTTTGGAGGTGAATATGTGGAAACGGCGCCGGATCGAGCACGTTAGGCCGGCGCCTCCAATCGATGTATAACCGGTCTTTGACCGACTCCCCGGCGCCTCGTTGAAACGACACTATATCACCTGCAACAAGCTTTTTCTCCTTTACAAAACGGCTCCAACCTTTGGTCATCACATAACTCTGGCTACTATTCCAATACGAGTACCGGAACCGCCACAACTTGCCGTTCCGATCTTCAAAATTCAATAACAAGCCTTTCTCGATCGAGGAAGAGTCGAGAGGGAAGTTCTTCTCCGCATGTTGCTTCGGTATAACGAGGCGATTCAGCTTGCCTACATCGCTTGGTGTGACAACTTTATCAAACATGTGTTCTTTCTCAATCGACCTACTTCCTTCATCGCCGCCTCTACAGCTTCCGACAATGTTTGATTCTTCTTCGTTGTTGTTGTTGTTGTTGTTGTTGTTTCCGAGTGAAAAGTCCATCAGCTCTAGTGTCTTGTCGGAATTGAAACCGGACTCTCGAGAATCCGAGGTTCCAAGCGACAAGTGAACCGAGTCCTTGTACATGGAAGAAACAGAAGAAGAAGAAGGGGAAAACGGGAAGTTGCTCGGAATTTCTCTTACCACCACTTCCTCCTCCTCCTCCTCCTCGTGATCTTCATTATTACAAAACCCTTTTTCCTCTTGCACAAAGTTCATTACAATTTCCTTGTTTATCGCACTAGGTAATAATATAGTTAAAACTAAAACAAGGAACTGACCTGCAAATACTGGTTTCTGGGTCGGTGCCTTCTTCTTTGACCCCAAAAACTGGAAACCCTAAACAAGAGAGAATAAGGGCATGGAGGAATCAACCGGGAAAGGAGTTTCTGGGTTTTTTTGAGCTGTCATTTTGGCTTACAAAGCAAGCAATAAAGAAGAAGAAGAAGAAGAAGAGAGAAATGGGCTGCCTCAAAGGTTCTTTCAGTGCAAATTGAAGAAAGGAGAAGGCTATAATTCTTTGCTTTTTAGGTTCCTACAGAAAGAGAAAGAGAGAGATAAGGTTAATGCTCCAACGTAGGGGACCCATGAATGATCTGGTTCGACTCATGTGAGCTTGTCCTTTTCATGGTTTATCTCTAATAAGTAATAATCATCTCCGTTGAGACCCAGTTGGGTTTTAACTAGTGCATGTTTTGCGATATGAATCGTTAAATCTCTTCAGTAAGGTCATAGTTCGAATTTTAAAATTGTAAATGAAAAAAAAACAAGTTACGAGACTCGTCTTATATTAGATTCAAAATTCGATCTAGAGTAATTTGTCAATAACGAATACAGATGATTAAACCAAAAAGAGATTAAAACCAGTGGAGATTAAGAAAAGAAAAAGACGGATGGAAATCGTCTACCCCTAACTATGCTTCTATTGGTGCCTCCTTTTTAAAATAGCGGGTTTAGCGTTTAAGGTTAGGGTGTAGGAAATTAGGGGTAGGGTGTATTTTTTAGAGTTTAGGGTTTAGGGTATGAAAATTAGGGTTAGAGCTTAGAATTTAATTTTTAGGTATTTTTTAGTAGGGGGCATATAAGGATGCATGATTAGGGACAGAAAATTTTTAATATCGGGTCTGGTTCAGTCATTTTTCAGTTTATTTTGTGTTTTTATGATTCGGATTTAGATCATTTCAAGTTTGAATAGTTCAAGTCATTTAGGCATGGATCATTTTAAAGTTAAGTGAAATCAAATTATTGATTATTTAAGTTCTTAAATTTGGATTTAAACTAATTGAATCAAATTTTTCAGTTTAAATTAAAAAAAATAGTTGCACCATACATGCTCAAACTATGACTCTCATTCTAAATTAATCTTTCAAATTTTAGAATATTTTAATTTCATCTCCAAATTATCAGTATATGCTAATAACATCACAGTTAATGATATTGTTATAAAAATGGTTAATTACCATGCAAATATTGATGTGTATTATGTAATAATATGATGCGGTGTAGAACATTCTAAGTTTGAATTTTAATATTGTAAATAAAAAAAATTAAGTTATGAGAATTGTCCTATATTAGATCCAAAATTTGTTAATCCGTCACTAAATCGAATATCAGTGATTAAACAAAAAAAAGAAGATTAAAACTAGTGGAGATTGTCAAACAAAAAAAGGAAAAAAGATTCCCCCATTATCAATATATCATATACAAAAAATGATAGAAATTCAAACGTCAAAAAATCTGGGATTAATTTAGAATGAAAGTTATAATTTGAGGATAGAAGTAGAACATTAAAAAATTTAGAAATAAAATTTGAATATTTAAAAGTTTAAGGATTGAATTTGATTGAGGGTTTGTCATTGTTATAGATAACCAATTAATTTTTTTTTAAATATGCTGGTGTGATGTAAGGATAGCATCTGTTCAAATTTTCTTAGTCATTTTTTAAGAAAGCACACACATCATGTCAATACTGGTGCTCGAATCCAAATCATCAAAATGGTGAACATCTACCACTGAAACACAAGGGGTTAAGCCGATAACCAATTAATTAGCCATGAAAAATCTAAAAACACAATTAACAAAACCCTTATGAAAAAAATTATTTATGTCAACTATATTTATGAGTGAACCTTTGGTTTTTCTCGAGCTGTCTCGTATTAAGATGATAAGGGAAATTAATGAGTTGAATTAAAAATAATAATTTTTCAACTTGTGTTTGCCAATTAATACTTTGTGTAATGTTAAATATTAAAATTTATCGATCTCAATTAATTCTGGGGAGAGGAGGAGTGTACGTACCCCCTACATTAAAATAATGGACCGTTAATATAAGTACTGAAAGGTTAATTAATATAAAACCAAACACATAATTTAATTACATTTCATTTATATTTCACAGGTCCATAATAAAACTAAGCCGTTATTAGGGTTGATAAACCGCTCGATAATTTCAGATTGATCTGTTTTAAATGAAAGATTTTTTTTAATACCGGAATTGAAGTGAGACTATCAAAAAATGTTACGTAACGAAAAAAAATTAAAGCATTTCAAAAAAATTAATAAAAATAAAAATAAATTGAAAATTAACACAAATATGTATAAGTGGTAAATAATTAAACACGTATTTATAAATATCTTTTCAAAATACGTTTTTTTAACAATAAAAATATTCTGAATTAAAAGAATAGATTTTTTATGTTTTTATTTTCGGTAAAATGCACCGTTCATCACTTAACTATTTTCTCACTCTTATTTTAGTAACTCAACTTTTAAAATTTTCAATTTACTAATTGAACTTTCAAATTGCTCATGTTTTGGTCACTCTTGAATATTTTAGTATTATTTTTGAATTTTTTAATATTATTAAATATAAAAAATTAAAAGAAATAATAAAATTATATTTTATTATTATTATAAAATTTTAAAATATATAAAAAAACACCACCACAATCGACCACCGTCGGTCTCAAAATCGACTATTGTTTGATCCCAAATTGCACTGGTGGACTAGCTTTGATACGCTGAGTCCAAATGGTGTTTGTTTCACCGAAAAATGTCCCAAAACCGACAAATCTTTTTTTTGAAACTTTTCAGTTTCTTCACTTTCGATCTTTTTTTTGTGGACTTCGGAGTATTTTTCGACAAAATGAATGTTGGATTCAGACTCAAAGGGCCGAGACAAAATGACCAGTGAAATCTATAACTGAACGACCACCATTAATGGTCGTCGGTGGTGGTGTTCGACGATGGCGAATGATGACAGACGAACAGTTGAATTTAATTTTATATTTTAAATTATTCTAATATTAAATAATAATAATAATGCAAAAAAATAAAAAATAATAATAAAATAATCAAGAGTGACCAAACATGAGTAATCTGAAAGTTCAGTTAGTAAATTAAAAAGTTGAGTGACCAAAATAAGAGCGAGAAAATAATTGAGTGATGATATTTTGTGATTTCTAGTAGTGTCATGGTATTTTCTGATTGTACATATCACCATAAATAGTTGAGATAAACTTAGGGTCAAAATGATTACGAATTATAATTTAAGCACATTGTTTAACAAAAAAATAATTTAGACAACTAACTTAGAAAAATGTAGAATTTAAAGGTTTCGTGTGTAATAAAGCCAAATAATAATTACAATAATGGGCTCTTTAATCAATGTCAAAAATTGTGGGTAGTTAGTTATACGACAAAATATTCTTTCCGCGTGCCTCTAGAATGTATAGAAACGTGCAATCTAACAAGTCTTTGCAACTATTCACTTAATTGCAAGTTAGGGAAAAAATATCTTTTTAAATCTCTCCTAATTTCAAGTTTATAAATTGGTCCCTCTAAAAAATGAATAATTTAGTCCTCCTCAGTTTAAAAAGTATGTAATTAATAACAATTAATCGAGGTTTAAATGTTTTAATCAATTTTATTCACATAATAACATTATTAACATGTTTGCCCTTAGTGTTTATAACTAGTTTTTGCTTCACATTAGTAATTAGTGTCTTTAAAGTACTATTTCAAAATTAATTAAATTAATATTTATAGTATTTATTTAATATAGTATGTGCAATAATTTATGAACTTTTTTCTATCTTATTATAAGCATACTACTCAATTATTACATTTAAGAAAATGTTTTTAATAACTTAAAGCTGATTATAAGGTAATATCTGTACATATATAATTTTAATCCTTTGACAATGCACATATAGCTTGCAGACAAAACGATTTAACTCGAGTCATATGAAAATGTTTTCTTAAAATATCTTCATTTATAATTCTTTATATTTATAAAATCATATACAAGTTAATGATTAATTTTATAAAACGAAACATTATTTGATAATCTGATTTGACCAAACAATCCATCAAATGATCAAAACGAGTTTAGATAATAAATTTATAATGTCTAAATAAATTAGTATAATCCATAATATTTAAATAAAAAATTGAGTTGGAAAGTCTTGAAAATTCAACATTTTACTATAAATCCCTATTTGTATCTATTAGTTTTAAGGTGCAGCAGCCCCACCTGTCCCAGTTATTGACTGATGCCAAAAATATTTTAGCTCTTGCAATTTTAGTGTCCCAAAAATCAGTATGACCCATTGGTTTGGACCATTTACACAACTATCATATTTAAATTATATATTAACTGCATTTATATTTTATGAAATAAAATTGAGTGATTTCTAGGCAATGTATATGACACAAAAAAATTATTTATTTTTAATCAAACACTAGATTTCATTAAAATAATGAGAAGAAATACACAAATAAACATACATTAAAATATAAAAATAAACGTAGAAAACCAAAGAGTATGCAAATATGAATAGAAAATTTAAATCTTCTTATAAAATCTTCATCGGTGTTCTTCAAATCTATCATCATAGCGAAATCTTGGAGTGCTCACTGAAAGAGCAAATCATTGAGTTACTCCTATTAACAAAAAGAGAAAAAACGTCTTGGTTATCTCCACGAACAACCAACCCACACAATCTTGTGCGGTAAGATTAAACTGTAACATACACCAGATTGTAGACGTCTTGAATATTAACATGTCATAACGACAGATAAAGAACGTATCATAACGACAGATGAAGAACAAACCAAAACAACCTTGACAATTTTTCTCAACATGGTCCAGAACTTTTTTCATGTCCACATTAACCTCCCAAACTTGAACTTTTGGATATTTTATTTTTTATGATGTGTCACTTTGACTCCTTGAGACCCCATTAATACCCAAAAAGACTAAAAATAGATGTACAAAAAAGTTTAGAGACCAAATTTATAAAGATTACTAAGTTGAAGGACTAAAAGGTTACTTTATCCCTAAAAAACCAATAATTTTCTTCAGTACACCAAAGTCCAAACTCCAAACAGTTCGAATGTAAAGTCATCATTAGGAACAGAAAAAGCACAAGAAATGCAGACAAAATGAGAGTGTGGAATTAGATTGAGCCACATGATTTTCTCAGATGAGAAAAAGGCAGGAAATCTGAGGGAAAATCCAACACCAACCAATCTAAAACCAAAAATCCGAAGGAAAACTTCAAACGCAAGTACTGGTATTTATAGTTGCTTCAGAAAGGTGTAAAAAACCAGTACACAGTACACCACTGATCGGATAAAAATTTTCTGCACCTTTTCGGTACCACTTACTTATGCCCCAACATTAAAAAACTCTAACCCTAAATTCTAAATCTTAAATTTTATACCCTAAAAGATACACCATGCCCTAAATTCACTAAACCCTAACCGTAACTCCTTATCTAAAACCCTAAACTTAATTTTGAGTGTGAGGTATAAGTAATGCACCGAAAAGGGTAGAAGATTTCCATCCACCCCTGATTGTGCATTAAACCAAAAAACAGAATCAAAACAGCTTCATCTCAATCCCATGAAATTATAGTTTTACAAGCAAACAGGTGGTAAGTAACGTTTACCAAGAAATTTTCCCGAGAAAATTGAATATCATAAGTTAACATCAAAGCTGAGGAAACCCTTTCTTTAAGCTTAAAAGAAACCCTATCTCGAAACCCTACTGGGGGACCTCTCATTGTTACTAGCTCCTCATGCATGCTGCTCCACCACCATTTGTAAGCTTAAACAAAGCTCTCTTTCTCTTTTGCAAAAAACACCACTTCTTTATTACTGTCATCTGCAGGTAAAAATTGTGTTGAGAGTTGCAGACTGTTGGATTACAGTGTAAATATTATAGGGTTGGATCTAAACAGAGACGTAGGGTAAGGACCACAGTTTTAGGGTATCCCCACCCTACAACCTCCCCCCATACTCTCACTCCTTTATTTCACGATGAATCCAGTCGGCGGTTATCTTGTTCCATAATAACTTGTCCACTGACAGACCATGTCACTTCTTTTACTCGCACTTCCCCCACAATTCACTGCCATGACGTGGGGTTTTTCTTTTTCTTAACCCTAAACATTAGACTCTAAATTTTAAACTAACTTTTCTAACCTTTGAATTTAACTCGTTTGTGGAAACCTTTTTTCCACGGCCAATGTACCAAATAATAACCCTTTAAAACTGCGATATAAACTTTTAGTTTCCACAAGCGTCTTAGTTTTAGGATTTATGGACTCAGTTTAGGGTACATGGTTTAGGGATTTAGGTGTAGGAGTTTAGAATTTAGGGGTAATAGTTAAGTTTTAGGGTTTAGAGGTTATGATTTAATTTTTAGGGTAATATGTTGAGGATTTAAATTTTAACTTATAAGCCCTAAATTCTAACCCTAAACCCTAAATTATGTTCACAACAACTAAATTTTAAACAACTAAACTAAACCCCCTAAACCCTAGACTGAGTCCCTAAACCCTAAAACTAAGGCTTGTGGAAACTAAAAGTTTTCACCGCCATTGTATCAAATAATTATCCTTAAAACTAAGGTAATTATATCATGCACTGGCTGTAGAAATAAAAAAATTCCACAAACGCCTTACTCTTTGGGTCTAGAGATTTAATTTAGGAGTTTAAAATTTAGAGGTTATGGTTAGAATTTAGGGTTTAGAGATAGGATTCAAGGTTTAGAGGTTAAAACATAAATTCCTAACATATTACCTTAAATTATAAGCACTAACCTCTAAACCTTGAATTCTAATCCTAAACTATAAATTCTAACCACATCCCCAAACTAAAACTCCATAAATTTTAAACTGGATCTTTAAACCCTACAACCAAAACGCTTGTAAAAACTTTTATTTTCCCATAAAATTTGGGTTTCTTAAGTTTTTTTAGTGGTGTTTTGGTTATGGAGTTTGTCTTGGACTTTGGTGAGGCATCCATCCTTTGTTAGTTTCATGGGTGGAATTTCATCCATTGAGTTTTTTATCCACAAAGTCATGTTTTATCCATTAGTTTATCAAAACCATAAAAGCAACAGTCTCTATCAAGTAGTGGAATCCCATTTTCATGAGAGATTTTGGTGATAATTGCAACAACTGTCATATAGGAGAAAGGAGCTAGCTAAAGTAAAGCTAGCTACTATACACACATTATTTAAACCAGACTGCAAAAATACTACATATAGGGTCTCAAAATGCGGGCCCTTTATTGTAAAGGACACATTCAGAAACCTTTTCTCCGCCGCTGCCTGCTCTAAGCCACCAGCTACACCACTGCCCTTCTGAGTTCTGAATCAATACCGTTGAGCTAGCCCATCAGCTCGTTTGTTTTCAGTAAACAAGAAGCTTCGACAGCTCCTTTGCATGTCTGCTTAGAGCCGCCATGTTTGTTCCATATGTAAGCAGTAATATTCATGAATTAAACGTGCTGGCGGGTAACTATTAGAGCTACAGATTGCAATCTCTCTTTTGTCGTTGTCCTCGTCGTATTTAGGCAAAGCTAGTCTGGTTTTTTTTATTCCTTGGGTTGTCTTAATTATTGTTCTTCGGCACACAAAAGGTTAATTTCTATTGTTTGTGTGGTTCTTTTCTAGATCATGCATATCTACCTTGTAGCTGTCTATATCTTCTACGGCTCATGCAAAAAAGCCTAATGCTCTCCCCCCCAACCTGTTTCACCTAACTCTGGTTTGTTTTTGTTTGTTTTTTATAAGATTTTGTTGTACGAAACCCGTTTGGCAAATGTAACTTTAGATTTGGGTGCCCTTGGCTAGCTTTTGCAACAAGTCCAACCCCCTTTCTTTTAGATTCTAACAATCTTGGTTATGAAAAGAAAGTACCGAATTTGATGTGAAATGATATACATACACATATGCAAAATTTACATTGTGTTGGTATTTAAATTTTGTTATATTTGAACCCTTCGTGTGATTTTACGAAGAATAAAATGTTGATGTGTCTGAGGAACTTTGTCAGCAAGATATGTATTATTAAAAGCCTACATAATTATACCCTTGTAAACTTCACAATATAAAACTTAAATTTATAACCCTAAATCTCAAAATTGTAAATCGTAACCATTAAACTCAGCTCTAAATTATAATCTTAGACCCTACATTCAAAACCATAAACCCCTAAATCCATAATCATAAACATTAACCTTTGAACTCTAAATTTGAAACACTAAACCGAAGATAATTATATAAATATTAAATTAGACTTGTTTGTGGAAAATAAGTTTTCTACTGTCGTGAATATATTATATTCAATAATTAATGGGTTGTTATCACATGCATTGGATGAAAAAAATATTCCACAAGCATGCCTAATTTCATTTTAAAAATTTAAATATGAATTCATAACCCTAAAGCTCTAAAAACTAATCCTTAAACTTTAACCATACATCTTAAATTTTAAACCATATAAACTAATTGATAACCACTAATCCCGTAAACCTTAAATTAAAATTGTTTGTGGAAAACTTTTTCACAACCAATGCATATATGAAATATTTTTCCATAATTAATTAGGTTCTAACGAATACAATACAACACTATATGGAATTATATTCAATACATTGACGGTGAAAACAAAAAATTTTCACAAGTGACTTAATTTTAGGGGATAAAAATTCTCTGCCCCTTTTTAGTACATCTACTTATGCCCCAACACAAAAAAATACTATAAAATTAAATTTCAAGCTCTAACTCCAAATTCTAAATCCTAAACCCTACACCTTATACCCTACAAAATACATCATTCTCTAAATTCTCTAAACCCTAAAACTCTAAACCCTAAACCTAATTTTAAGCGTGGGGCATAAGTAGGGCATTAAAAAGGGGTAGAGGATTTCCATCTAGTTTTAGTTTAGGTTTTATGAGGTTTAGAACTTATGGTTTAGGGTAATATGGTTAGAGATTTAAGTTTTAACTTATAAACCCTAAATTATATCCACAGCTCCTAAATTCTAAACCTAACTCTAAACTTTACATTGGATCCCTAAACACTAAAACAAATATATTTGCATAAACTTTTAAATTCTAAACCCTAAATTTAATGCCTTTGTGAAAATTTTTTATTTTCACCACCGCCCGTGTATGAAATAATTACTCGTACTGTATTCATTTCGTATTGTATCACATCACACCCGTATTCTATGTCCATGACCGTGTCTGCTTGGTTTTATATAGGATTCAGTTTGGGTAGTGTTGAATTATTAATAGATGTTAGAACTCTTACATCAAACCAGCTCTCCCCACAAATACATTTACTCCA
The DNA here is from genome assembly GCA_958450335.1 of Hibiscus tridactylites. Taxonomy (NCBI): domain Eukaryota; kingdom Viridiplantae; phylum Streptophyta; class Magnoliopsida; order Malvales; family Malvaceae; genus Hibiscus; species Hibiscus tridactylites. The sequence goes on from OY288269.1 coordinate 106,910,473, forward strand.
TTCAATTATGGAAGAGTAAGAAACACTCTGGTGTTAACCTAAAGACAATGTCTGAATCCATGGGTGCCCTGCCTATATATAGCATACGTTTAAATGCAAAGTAGAATCCAGGAACATAATGTCAGATCATTGGTGGTCCAAATTAGAAAACGTGCATATGTGTAATAGTGTCGACCCCCCACCAAAAAATATAATGAAGCACAAGAATTATTTGTCATGGGTTTAATATAATGTAGAAATGCTGACCTGGGTTGCATGTATGTATTTATCAGGATGGTCATGGGTCCAGTTGGGTCGAGTTTTTGATCGATCTGCACTTGACTTAAAAATTTAATACTTCCACTTAAACTCGACTCGACCTAACATTTTATGATGTTCCTCCCGACTCGAATCTGAACTCAAATTTTAGAGTAAAAACTCAAAACCAACCCGACCCGACATAAATAAAAATGATCGTTTTTTCATTATTATTTGATAAAATAGAGAGTGGATTGAAAAAATACAAATAAAGAGGGAGTGTTGTAATAATTATTCCATTTTATTAGATAAAATAGGGAGATAATTGATATATATATATATATATATATATGTGTGTGTGTATGTAAAGAGAGGGTCATTATAGTAATTATACATAAATATTTAAAATAAAATTAAACTATTATTTCGGGTCGAGTAGGGTATTTTCACCTTAAACCCAAACCTAACCCAACCTTATCTTCAAAAAATCAAACCCGAACTCGACCTAAACTCAAAGTTTTCTTTTAAAAAACCTAACCCTATGTGATCGGGTCGGGTCAGAACCCATCAGATATGGGTGAATGGTCTAATATAGATGGGATGTTTGTATTTTTTAATAGCAAAAAATTGAAATATTAAAAATAATATTATTGAAAAGGATAATATGAATTTAAAAAAGAGTTAATTTAAATACGATACATCAATTTGTCAAATACATATGTATTGGTTGCATGGGTAAGTATAAAGTTACTTGTAAATTAAAAAAAAAAAAAAAAATAGATTAGGATGTTCCGATATGTTTTCTTGAAAAGTAAAATAGTTTCGGATATATACTTTGTTTGGTAATTAGTGAATAATTGATAACGGATTATATTAATCGGTAGCTAATAGTCAGGGGCGGAGCTAGAAATTTATTTAAGATGTGTTATTTTTTTAATAATATTTAAGGAAGATTAATTATTTATAAAGATGCGTCGTTTTATTTATAAAGTGGTGTAATTTTATTCGAGTGTCATTTGTCTATATTTTTAATTTTTTATAAACAAATTATATAGAAAAATTAAGTTTCTAAATTTTTTTGGGTGTCATAAGACAACCCATTCCAAAGGATGGCTCCGTCCATGCTAATAGTTGATATTTGTTTACTTATTTGAACATGCAAAAATAGCGTATGAGAAATATTTGTTTAAATAATTTGTTGATTATTAATATTTGATAACTATTAATATGTTTTAGATTATAAAAAATAATTTTTAATATAATATTATTAAACATATTGAAGAATCAACTTAGATACAACTGATAGTGGATTGCATTAATTTATTTCGCCTCCATACCAGCTCCACATAGGTCACACAAAGAATCAATTTGGCAACTCCTATTAAAATGTTTCAATAGTTGTTGCTTCTAACATTTTTTTTAATTTTAAAAAGTGACTCTGTTTTATTATTACAATAATTTATTTACTAAACAATTAAATTAGAATTAAGTACCTACAAACATCTAAATTTATACTATGATTGTATTTGTCATGCTTTTATTTTAATGGGAATAACTTGTTCACTTTTGATTGTTGGGCTCGACCGAAGAAAATGACCCATTGGCAAGTCTTTTCTGCGTGATAATAGGGTAAACTACAACAAAGGTCAAACAATTATGACTAAGATTATATTTGAGTCACTCAATTATTAAAAATTACGTTTGTGTCACTCAATTATGAGTAAGATTATATTTGGGTCACTCAATTATTAAAGGTTACATTTGGGTCACTCAATTATGGACAATGTTACATTTGGGTCACCCTTCATATTTAAAAAAGTATATTAATTTGTGTATTAGATTAATTAATGATTTCAAATGAAGTATTCTAATGTTAACAAGGGTATACAAGTGATTTGGAAGAAAAAATGACTAAATTAATGTATTTTTAAATATGAAGAGTGACCCAAACATAACATTACCCATAATTGAGTGACCCAAATGTAACCTTTAATAATTGGGTAACCCAAATGTAACCTTTAGTAATTAAATAACCTAAATGTAATCTTACCTATAATTGAATGACATTCGTTGTAGTTTACCCATGATAATATTGAAATCTATGGAAACCATATGAATTCGACCGACCACCTGTTAATTGAGCTTTATTGTTTTTTGATGATTAAATTATAAAAGTATGAATTATTATGTGACGGTGGCATGATCCACGTGCACAATTGGTGGGACTGTTTGGTAAGCTGATTAGATCACACCTTTTCATGCGCCTGTGGTTTCACATTAGAGGATATCTATGTAACCAAATTCCAAATTTACTTTAAATATCTGGTCTGGATTTAACCCGAAAGACCCAAAATTCCATTTGGATTTCAGCGGAAAAAGTTGACATTTGAGGGGATGATGTCACGTCCAGGGACGGACCAAGAACTTTAAGTTAAGGAGAACGAACTTATAAATTTCTAGGGGCCGAACTTATAAAAGTTTAGAGGGCAAAAATAGATTTTCAATAGAAAATACATAGAAAAATTTTAATTTTTTTTTAAACCATATATAACTTTTAAAATTTAAGAGGGCGGTTACCCTAGCAGCACCTATCGGTCCATCCCTAATCACGTGGACGGCCTAAAAAATAAATCGTAAAAAGTGAACCTTTCGGTGGTTCAATATCGAATCCCCGTGCCTATTTTTATTTTGGACCCTACGTACCGTTTTGATGTAACGGGACAGTGTGGTTTTGGAACCTATAAATTAATCGGCATGTCGGTACATCTTAATCAGGAATTGCAAAGTCCAATTTAACAGGCCATGATTTATCTCCATGATAAGACTGTAACATGCCTATTTCGATAAAACGTGGGTTTAATCCGTTTAAAGTGGGTGGCGGATAGGACGGGTGATGGATTCGGGTAAAATTTTTATAACCCATCATTTGATCTGTTACCTGTCTTATCCATCGGTATAATATTAATTTTAAAAAATATATTGAACTTTAGACTTTTTTAAGCTTTTGTTTATTATTGGAAAATGAGAAATGAGAAATTTATTTATGTAGATTTTGTTGTATGTAATATTATTTTGGAATTTAGAATTTTAATAATAGTTGACTTTAATATATTAAATATTAAATGTTTTTAGTAAGATTTTACATGTATTTTTAACTATAATTTTCTAATATAGAACCTATTTATGATCCGATCCAACCGTCTCATCCGCGGTTGATGGGTGGAGCGGATTTGTGTCAATGATCAAGCGGGTGATGAGTGGGTTGGGTGACGATTTGAGATACAAATGATGGGGTGGGTGAAGCTCAAACCTACCCAAATTCGACCCGTTGCCAGCCCTACTCTATGACATTTGTACGGATCAAGTGCACAAAAATTTTGTAAAGATAAGAGCCCATTTTGGGATGCATGGCCCATGCATTGCAGTTTTGATGAATTTGGAACCCATTGTTTATTGAACAAATATCTCAAAAAAGATTACAAAAATATGGAAATATCTCAATCTCTACAAAAAAAAGGTGATAACATTTAGGTTTATAAAATTTAAATCCAGTAATAAACAGTATAGTCTTTTTCAATAATTACAAAAACTGTAATCATTCTTATTGGTAATAAGATGTTTTATTTAGTATGCACCATGAATTGGAAAATTACCCTTTTGAGCCTAATTATTCCTCAGGGTTTGCAGAAGGTACTCGCCATAAAGGTCCCTGCACCATAACACCATAGCTTTAGACATGGGAATTCCCTTCTGAGATAAAGCATTCGTTCGTTTTACGGAAGGACTTACATCGAATGCTGGACGGCCTCATACGCAGTGCTCGATGGTAAAATGTCGTTCACCGCAACCTCTTTGTTCTCGTTTTTCTTGTCTGTGAAGTGTTAAGGAAATATCAAATATGAAACGAAGTCGAATGTTTTTCGATTAAACAATGGGAAATAATGAGTTTATGGTTCGAGATTGAAAAGGATACAGTCTTCAAAGAAACGTTTGATTTCGGTGAGGCGATGAGGGGGAAGATCTTTGATGTCAGTGTAATGTTTGTACTCAGGATCATCAGCACAAACTGCAATGATCTTATCATCTTTCTCCCCCTGGTCAATCATGGGCATTAGTCCGAGGGGTCTGGCTCGAACGAAACATCCGGGAAGAACTGGCTCCTATTGAAAGAAATGACATAATTTCAGTGCTTGTAGATGATTGTTACATGCAGCTCAAGATGTAACAATCAAGTTCTAGGACTAAATTTGCCTAAATGAACTTAATGCCGGATACGAAGTCATGAACCGACGGAGATTCCGGGCAATGAAACATATAAGATGCTATTATAGTGATTCTGCAGAGATGCTAATTCCCAAAACAAAATAAGGGTTCACCTGCATTATGACCAGAATATCCATGGGATCATTGTCTTCGCATAGCGTCCGAGGGATGAAACCGTAGTTGTGAGGATATACCACCGAAGAATATAGAATCCGGTCAACCTGAGATTCGTTTAAACAGTTACAAAATATTGCAATATGAAGAAAGATCAATTTAAAATCTTGGGAGGACTAGGACTCTATCATGTGAATGTATATTCTCTCCTGATCAAACATTTTCCAGACCTCAACTAAAATATTATAGGAACTTTATTTTGGGTACTTAAGGTTGCTGGTAATCGAACGGTGAGTACGGAACTAACAGACCAGCACTCTACCAAAAGATCACAGATATCTTCAAAGGATGTAAACATCTTCGTACCTTAATCATTCCGGTTTTCTTGTCGAGTTCATATTTGACCTTACTACCTTTTGCTATCTCAACAACCTGTCCGGTCGAACAAGAAATTTAAACAATCAAATCAAGCAATCAGCATTCCCCAAGTCAATAACAATACTTGCTTGTCTGGAACTGGATGAAATTGTGAATCTAATGACAATGAAATTTTAGCCCTTTAAAGTTAGAAACAACACATACACAGTTGACAACTTTTGGAGCATCGGGTCCTGCAGACGACATTTTAGCAACAAGTCAGTTCCACAATCATCAAATCCAAAATGTTTACTCAATGGATAAGTACCAATATCAAGATCATGCCAAGGATGTGCAGCAACCGATCTCCTCGACATAGACGAAAGGATCCTCTCATTCAGCTTGGGTGCTTGGACTGCGTCGCTCATCTTTATCACCGAATTGCATCAACATTCAATCAAACTCATCAGTTTTCATGGATAAATCATAAATCAACCCCACAAAAAAAGCAACTTTCTTACACATGTAGTTCTTCTGTAGTCTCTTTTCTCAACATAAAAATATATAAAAATGGCTACTTTTCAGGCTAAACCAAAGTTCAAAGCTTAAACAAAATTTCCAGTAGGATTCAACAAAATCCTATGGAACTTGTGCCATTGCACTTAAACCCAGAAATGATGCAGCCATGAAATACGAGCTGCGTAAAGCGTAAACGTGCAATGCAAAATAGACAAAACTATAGAAAGGGCTTCCATTGTGATCCTAAACAATGCAGAAAGTGAAAAGAAATGTACGTACCTTGGTTGCGGGATAAGAGTACTGTAGAAACAAACACAAAACGAAAACAATGTGTTTATCCTGAAGCAACGGTTGATATATAGGTAAATGTTCATAGCATGGAAGGAGTTGAAAGTTTGGACAGGAGACAAAACAGGTCGGTCAATGCTTTAAGGCATGCAGTTGCATAATGTCTGCTCTCCCTTTTTTTTCTCCAGCTAGTTTTTTGCTAGTAAATATAGTTAATTTTCTGCTAAAAATTTCCCTTTTCCTAATTATTACCTAGCACGTTATTTATAAATAGAATAGTTATAATAGGAAGCAATCACATTAATTTAGTGCAGTTTCACCGACCCTGAACTCGAAACTCGAAACCGGACTCGATTATTTGATGGCTTTGAAAAGACAAGCATAATCATGTTCATCATACATTATGTAGAACCAGCAAGTTATGTGATTTCATCCAAAATAAGTTCTGATTCCACTAGATGTACATAAAATTTGCATATATATATATGCAATCAGGTGTGAATGCAGGTAACTTGGCATACGAAATTCCTTGAGTGGGATGGTTTGAACAGATGCAGTTTCAAGGCATGTGTATAGAGTCAGGAGACATGGATATCATCTGAAGCAGGCTTGAATTCGAAAATGTTTCTTCTAATGCAGGTCCCCTTTTGCTTCCTCCATTGCTTTCTTTTGCGAGGTGAATCAGCTCCCTCGCAACATCAATCATTCCGATTTTGCCATCTCCACCAAACAATAAGCATCTCGTTGCTACGTCTGCTACTATTTCTATTTGTTCTCTGCAAGCTATCGGCTGCTCGTGGTAGTAAAGAGATGGATCCACTATTTCTTCTAGCTTCCCACTTTTGATTTTTTCCATGGCTATCCTTGGCATGTCCGAATAGTTGGTGCCTGAAATTATCTCCAATAATAACAGACCAAAGTCGTAAACATCGTTTTTGTGGGGAGTTCCGTAGTTGTTGCGTAAGTTAGAACCGTCTCCGGACCCGGAGCTAAGCAGTGCAAAGCCGGAAACCTTAACCGATAAATCTACATCAAGAAATAAGTAGCCGGATGATTTGAGGCCACGGTGAAAGATAGGTGGAGAAATCTCATACTGCAAGTATGCTATGATGCCTGCAGTTTCAGCAGCTGCATTCAGCCTCCTGTACCAGTCAAGGCCAATTTTTTGTCCTCTGCTATTTTGCAAATGTTCCTCCAAGGTGCCATTCGCCGGATATTCATACACCACCAATATGGTGTAACCAGACTCGATACAACATCCGAGGAGTCGAGCTAAATTCCTATGTAAAACAGACGATAGAACCTCGATTCTTGATAGGACATCAATTAGGTCTCTTTCAGTCTCACACTGCACCTTCTGCACAGCTATATGTGAACCATCCCCAAGGACCCCAGCATGAATTGTTCCGTTTGCGCCACTTACGAGCTTCTGACCATCTACGAATGCTCTGGTTGCTTCGTCTAGCTCTCTGTAAGTAAACAATCTAGTCCTACAAGCTTTCCGAAACGACATGGTACCATGATAATGATTCTGTTCTAGGTGAAACGCACCCGGTTTAACCGGTTGTCGGAGTATGCAGAATAATAAGAACAAGGACCCAAGGATGAAAACCGGAGCAAGAACACCTACATGACAAATGTAGTAAGATATCAATTCTCAGACCAAACTAGATTAGGATAATGTTTTAACAACACAATCAATCTCATAAATCATAATAACATACCCGCCAAAATAACAAGTTTCCTTTGACTATGTTTTGGACTATCACAATCCTCCCCATATGCTTCTTTCCCCTCCTTGATGCAGGCTGTTAATGGCAGATTCAAAACATGGAAAATCAACATAATTTGATTACTCAAAAATAAAGATTAAAACTTTAAACTTTAAAGTACTCACATTTGAAGCATCCGGCTCCATTTGCAAATCCATCACCGACAAACCCATCCCTGCACAAGCACCTGACGGCTGCTTCAACGGCGGTGGCATTCACCATATCTGCATCACTAGCACACACTCTACCGGAGGAATTCGTCGGAACCGCCCACTCCAACTTAACCCCACGTTTTCCGGTGTTGGTTCCCCGGGAAACGACCCATGATGAAAACCCTCTGCACCCGAACTTAGAAAAACTCGAAAACCCATCGCCGGAATGCCAAATGCTATGATCGGAAAGTGGATAACAGCATGCAAGAGATCCACCGTAGTTGCCATCACAACCGGGCAAGTCGTTTGTTTCACAACCTGCTTTACACAAAGAAGAGTCTTCACAATCATACAGACCAATGACATTGTCGCTAGAGATACCAAAGTAATCGTTTTTCGTAAACCCAAAGGCGTTCAAGTCGTGGTACTGCCGGCAACCGGTGGTTCCGGGGAAGTCGACAAGTACACCGTCGGAGAAGAAATCGAGAACTCGATACGTTTCAGCGCCGATATGGAGGTAAAGGGTAGTCGAATTCAAGCAAGAAAGATTGAAAGCTGTGGAAATTGAAGGACAAGAAGCGTTTAAACGAAACGGAAACGGAATATGAAGACTGCCGCATCGGTCATCGCACTGGTTTGGTAGCAAAAGGGATTGCATTTGCTGTTGCAAAGACATGGCTGGTTGGTCAAGGAACAAGAGAATGAAGGAAAGTAAAAGTAAAGCTAAGATTGCCATGGCTGGTCGAATCATGTTCAGGCTTCAGCCATTTTGAAACAAAACCCAGAAAAGAGAGGGACCAGAAGAGGCACGTGGCGAGATCAAGGGGGTTGAAGGAGGAAAAAAAAGGGTGATGCGTAGCGTAGGAGTGCGGCCATGGGAGTTGGGGAAGTGAAGAAGATTGGTCTGGGGAATGGGCTACAATTGGCACCCCCATAGTCATCGGACAGCGTGCAATTTTACGTGAGGTAAGGGTAGGGGGAGGTTTACGATCAAAACAGCTTAAATAATCGATGATAATAGTAAGATTTTTTTTGTTTAACCACTTATATTCCATTCTTTAGTTGACTAGTTAGAATCAAATTTTATTAGGGCTGTAAATGAACCGAACGTTCAGCGAACTGTTCGGCAGTAAGTTCGTTTATATTCGTTTATTTATTAAACGAACGAACATGAACAAGATTTTTTGTTCGTTTAATTAAATGATCGAACACAAACAAAAAGCTTGTTCGTTCATTTATGTTCGTGAACGTTCGGTAATCCGTTCGTTTATGTTCGTTTAGGTTCATTTATGTTCGTTCGTTTATGTTCATTTAAATTTATTCACATATGTCTAAGGTTGTTCATTATTAGGTTAAACCGAACTAACCAACCGAACCAAAACAAAATTGGTTATTCTATTAGATAATTTTAGGTTTCGAATAATGATTAAGAGTTTTTTTTTTTTAATTTCAATTATCGATTAATTCGATTTAAAATCGGTTAATTAACCGAATTAATCGAACTAACCAAAAATATTAAATATTTAACAAATTATATATATTCGTTTGTGTTCGTTTATGTTCGTTTACCATTTAAACGAACGAACATGAACGAACACGAACAAGCTACATTCCTTAATGAACGAACACAAACAAGAAATTTTGTGTTCGTTTATGTTCGTGTTCGTTCATTTGTTCGATTAAAGTTAAACGAACGAACATGAATACACCTTCATTTGTGTTCGTTCGATTCGTTTACTGGCCTAATTATTTTATATAATCTCTTAATAAAAGTGACCCTTTCAATTCAGGTCTTTTCATTTATTATATCAGGATTCGAACTCTTAACTTTATTTATCTGATTTTACCAGCGTGTTTGCTTGGCATCTTGGTTTAATTACTAATTTATTATTACAGTTCGTGTAGTAAGCACGATTTGCATGGCTTTAAAGGCTTCGGTAAATGGGAAAAATATGAAATGTTTATGGAAGTTTGAGAGTTACGGGATGTCATTATCTAAATGCAAAAAAGATTTTCATAACCCCAAAGTTGAGTTGACGTACTCCAAAATGTTACACACTTACCGCGACACACCTGTGCTTGCATGTCCCTTAAAAATTAGTAAATTATTTGTTCAACTGATTATATTATTGGTTTTCAATTTAATCAGTTAAATAATAATTAAATATTTGCATAAAAATAATAATTAAATAAAATATAGGGTAAACTACAACAGAGGTCACTCAATTATGGGTATAGTTACATTTGGGTCATCTAATTATTAAAGATTACAATTGAGTCACTCAATTATGGGCAAGGTTATGTTTGAGTCACCCTTCGTATTTAAAAAAGTACATCAATCACTTGTATACTCTCATTAACATTAGAGTACTTCATTTGAAATCATTAATTAATCTAATACACAAATTGATATACTTTTTTTAAATATAAAGGGTGACCCAAATGTAACATTGCCCATAATTGAGTGACCCAAATGTAACCTTTAATAATTGGGTAATCCAAATATAACCTTACCTATAATTGAGTGACTCAAATGTAACTTTTAATAATTGAGTGACCTAAATATAACCTTACCCATAATTAAGTGACCTCCATTGTAGTTTACCCTAAAATATATAAAGTTTGAATTTATTAAGGGATCGAAATGGGAAAATGTGTATTTATTAAACAGTTTGTATACCTGGTGTATGTGCGTTATTAAAAATGCTAAAATTAATAAATATATATCATATTAAAATGGGTAAAATGTGTAAAACTAATTTTACACAAGCATGCATATTTACACTATAAAAGGTGATTACAAGTAGTATCTGTTCTGAATATACTTTCGACCATTTGACAATATATGTTCAATCATACTGTTGCAGCGGCTGGTGCTCAAATTCGTGATATCTAGTAACAACAACCATTCCTTTAACCACTGAGGCAAGTTGGTTCGTATATTTTAATTATTACTAATTATACATTTAGTCTTCACGTCATTTTAGTGTAACATTAATTTTTACTTTTAAAAAATTATTTGAATAATTTTATATGTAAATTATAAAAAACAATATTGATTTTGAATATTATATATCAAATGACTTGCCTATTTACGTTTTCCATTGTTACTTTTCATTTAAAGCAGTTCGAAATTGTTTTAATTTTTAAATAGGGGTTCAAAATAATAAAAGTTAAGCTAATATTTAATTAAACTTTTTTAATTAATTGTTATTTAGGACAAGGTTAAGTATTCAATTGAATCGAGTGAATATATTCTAGTTTATAATCTTAATTCAATTTTAAATCTTTCTAAATTAAATCCAATGAAATGAAATTCAAATCTAATACTTGATTAAGGCTTCGTTCAGCTCCACGGTTCATCACCATTTGCGGTGAAAAAGCTGCGACGGTGGAGAAGCTGAAAAAATTAACGGTAAAAAAGTCAGCTTTTGAGGCGCAAAATTCAGTAAAAATGGCGGCAACACTACTTTGGAGGAGCCGTTCAGCACAGCTTCACCGTTTACGTGCGAAACAGCCGTTCTTGCAGCAATGCTGAACGAGCCCTAAATCGTTTTTGCATCCATGTTAGTATGCCGTCACTCACGGTGCCGGAATTGGAGCGCTGATACCGGTGGTGGTGGCCGATTCAGATGATCGCCAGTTGTTCGATGAAATGCACAACTCAAATTGTAGAAGAAATAAGACTTGGAAACAGAAAGGAAAGAAATGAAGAAAGAAAGAATTAAAAGAGAGAAATGCACATGGATGGTTTGGCTGTTCAAACTTGCTGCTCAACATTATTGATCAATTTGCATTGCAATTTGCAGTAAGGATTCTGATATGCTCTATTGCTTTGAATGAAACATCCCCGACGGCAGTTGGCTGCAGTATGACACACAGGACTCCTCCCGGAATCGTTTTCAGCTGAACTTGTCGTCTTGGCTGCCGAAACTAAATTACCTGGAAGCAGTCCAGCCATACAACATTAGTTAGAAATAATATGGAAAAAAAAACATTGCATCAAAATGGCTTCAGCTTCAGCTTGATGCAGGAGAATAGTAGTAAAGGACAAAGGCATGTATATTGAGAAGAGAGGCCAAAATTAAAGGCCATTCGGATTCTGTACTTAATGCGTCTATCTCAGAGGAGTTCTTAACAGCAGTGGCATACATAAAAGTCCGGGAAAGCGAATCAGTCAATGTAGAATATTGGATGGTACATAATATTACACTAAAAGTCTCGTGAGCTGCGATGCAATGCAAGTCTATATAATCAACATATGAAAGGGAAAAATAAGATATGGGGGGGAAAGCATCAAGAGATTACATGCAACAAACAAATATTGCATTTGTTTATTGCATGTAATATTGCGCGTATAGTCAAGTTGAAGCTTCCCCTTCCAAGCGTACCCTCTTGGGACATTTCTCTTCGCCTTGACTGCTGTTGTTCATAACTCTGCTTTCCTTGGCTTCCACGGAACACCTTTTGTAAGGTTTAAATCCGGTTCGGCTGGCCTTAAGTTTTGAATGTCCTAGTCCAATAGTCAGCAGTCCCTCTTCTGCAGTGTTATTCTCATCTCTTGATAATGCATTTTTCTCGACTTCTTGATGATCAGAACAAGAACCCAATGTATTGCTGTTGAGGTCTAAAGTTGATGTTTCTCCAATTTTCTCAACTGGATTTTGCTTGTCTTCACCTACATTTTCCTTTTCCTGCCCCTTGTTCTTGACCTTTTGTGGAGAAAAGCTTTGCGGCAGTACCTCTCTGGAGAAGAGGGCTTGAAAAGCCTGTCTCCCCTGAAATAAGTAGTGCAGCCATAGAGCGGCAATGATACAATACAACTAGAATAATAATTAAGTTAATGCTATATGCGAAAATAGACAAATCAACTCACCTCTTCAGATACCCCCTTCCAAGAATCACTCGGATTGCTACTGCTTCTACTTCGACGGTTACATTCAACTTGTGCTTGATTTGTGTCGGCTCCTTTTGAATCTTCCTTGTCTTTTTCATGTTTCTCTAACACATCTGTTTCTACCTCACTACTTGAAGCTGTGTTGGAGCCACAAGAGGAGCGGTAAACTTGTTTTTTGTTATTCGTTTTATTTGCATCCTGAGGTTCAGTTTCTTCGGCAGCTTTCACTCCAGTATTCACTTTTGCATCTCCTCTCTCTTCACAGTCTGACGATGATGAAGTAGGTGATTTAGATGGTGAATGTTGACCTTGCAAAGCTTCAGAGTATTTGGGGTCTAGTTGTTCTTCCTGCATGGAAAGAGCTTGATCAGTTTTATCATTTCGTTCCGTCTCTGCAATAGGATCTTGACCATTCTCCATCGGTGGAACTGCAGCAGTGGATGCCGGGGCACAGGTAAAGCCTGGGTGAAGAGGAGCACAAACAGGAAGCAGTCCATGGGCAGCCCACCATGCAGTGGCAGCTGCTACAGTTGCAGCCGCAATTGCAGCCATACTTGGAGCAGAGTTCATTTGTCTAGAAGGGAAACCGTCTAGGCCACCCGAGGGAGAATCACCAGAACTTTCAACATTTGCATAAGGCCAAAATGTAGCTGCAAAGCTTGCTGCAGCATGAGCAGCAGGATTCTGTAACAAAGTAGATACAATGAGACTTGAAAAAGTGGAGGAGACATGTAGAAATGATCGATAGTCCTCTTGATTGGAGCGAAGAGGCATAAAGGGAGTATGAAAAGGTGGCAATGCCTGATGGGTAGATCCTGGGGCATTATTCTGATGTTCGGTAGTTGCAGATGCAGCTCGATTTGTAAATAGGTTAGGTCCATGAACATCACCCATAGGGTTAAATACAGAACCCTGAAATGACATATCCAGGGTAGGATTTTGAGCACATGTTTTCAGGCTTCTATCTAGTACATGCACAGCAACATGTCGAGGATAATTTTGACTAGCTTGCATCTCGTCTGCAGATAAAACACCAACCAAACCATCTTTTCTCTGCCCTTGAGCTGGTTTCTGATATGAAGTGCAAGAATTCTCCAAGTTTGAAGCCTTACTTGTACCATTATCATGAATAGTCTGTCGAACATCAAGTTTATAAGCTTCATAAATTTCTTTAAGTTCTAGAGTGACACAAAATTCATGTTTATCATAATTTATTACCTCTTTTAGGCAAGGTACAAACCCCCTAAACATGCAAGAGTTTATGTGTGCTGCTGATGTTGGTATAAAATTCTTATTCATGGAAGACGCAGAGGAGCAGTTCGCTTCATTGGGACGGGTGAAGACCCCAGAGCAACTCTCATCTTGTTTTTCTTTCAGATTTGTAGCCTTTTCATCTCCATTAGGTCTCTAACAAACAAGATATATTTGAAAGCTTAGGTAAAAATAAAAAAGAACACAATTAAGGGCATGAATGAAGTGAGGAGGAGAAATTAACCTCTGGAAGTGGTTCTTTCTCCAAGTCCAACACTTGCTTGCAACGCAAAGAAGACATCGGCATCTCGGATTTTCCATCCTTAGATCCCTCCTGTACTGTGTTAGCAACACCCGTTTTTCGAGGATAAGGATTGCTTGGCTTTCTTTTAGGACGTGGAGGTGGAATTTCTATGTCAAGAGCTTGACTTATTGGTACACCTTTAGCAAGTGCCTCCTTCTCCAGCTGAGAATATCGTCAATAGTATCAATAAAATGAAAGTTACAAAAGAAGAGAAATGTTACTGGTTACTGAAGGCAACGATGAGGCATCAATATAACATTAACAATGCGTGACACTATTATATATGGTAGGAATGACATAGCTCAATGAAACATGATAATATCTAACCACAAAATACCATATATTATTGGGAAACAAGTAGTCAAAGTATATAATTGCTCTACCATCTATTAATATCTCACTGAACAAAGTATTCTACAAAGCTTTAGCAATGATAATCTTGAACAATCGTTGCTGATAAGATTCTTTAATCATGAGCTAATCGAGATAAAAATGTCAGAAACTACTAACAACAGAATGAATGCATTTGTTTGTGATATCAGAAATTTGAAAGGAGAAAGAAGAAGAAGGAGAGGAGAAGAAGAAGAAGAAGAAGAAGAAGAAGAAGAAATGAATTACCATGTACCTAATTTTCACGTAATTGGCAGGGGAATGCCAATAACCTGCAGGAAATAAGTCTTTAAGAAAAGAATCCTGTAAAATTTTATGAGAGATTCCTATTACTGAAGATGCATACCACATTCACTAAAAAAGGATAATCTCTTAAGATGGATCTATGGGATGCATACATCAAGTCTAATATCATTATCAGCTACAAGGCATATCTAACAGACAAGCCGCTCCTAAGCTTGGCTGCAAAACTTAAGGTACTATCGGGAAGAATGATCCCGGTATTATCACCTAAGAGGTATAATCTTTCTGATGAAAAGAAAAATATGCAGATCAGAATTTTATGTTCCACATTACCAAGAAAGAAACTAGTTCAAAGATATAAATGACTGATCTTTATAGATGTATGATCCTCAGCCATAAATGAGTAGCCTATCATGCATTTCAAACTCTACCAATTCCCGGAAATGGAAGAAAAATAAAGTTCATAACCTTTATCTAACTAGTCTCCGGTTCCAACTCAGTAATATTGCTAATGTTTAACGAGATTTAAACACATCATCTCACCCCAGTATTCAACAAATTATATCCTTCACCCTAAGCAATTTGCCTTCCCTGCTAGCATTAACTACTCCTCAATGTATTCCACTCTAGCTTTAAATAAGATCATTTGCGTGATAAGATCAACATCTTCAAACACATCTTGACTCCCAAGAAAAATAAAAAAATCCTTCTAGTAAAATTTCATCAAGACCCTCAGCTAGACATAATATGAAACAAACATAAACTAAAACCTCCACCATATAAAGGAGACAGAAAATTAGGCAATAAAATGCAAAAAGTCCTTTAAATATTGTCTTCAAAGGAAGTGAAACTTGCCCCTATAAAAAGCTTTAACAAAAAAGTATCCTAAAATTGAAGGCTAGATGGCTATTAAATTTATTCTAAGTGCAGATCCATTGTCAACTTTGGACGCTGATGAATTGAACTATTAGCAACCTTGAGATACTCTACGCGTGAAGAATACTCTAATTGGTAATCCTAACTGCCGATGACTGACATACTACCCATGGATGCTGAACAATTCAATTTGAAGCAGAGCCAAAATCCTAGCATATGATATAGTAATGAAGAACATGGATGCTCAACCCAAATTCAATTCTTACTACCTCATAATGGAGTATTTTTACTCTCAATACAAACTCAGACCACATGTACCTACATAACCCTTATGTGCCAAGAAACCAAACAAAAAGCTGTGGTAGATTAACTACAAATTAAAACAGCATGTTCAAAAGCGACCAGTCAAGTGGATGCCTTGTGCATAAAAAGATGGTGAAATACATATTAGAAAGAAAGTAACCATTTTTAACAACTTAAAAAATTAAACATGCCCTTTTTTTCAGACAGATCAGACTCCAAGGATGATAAGCCTTCTTGCACAACCAATCTCATACAGAAACCAAATAAATAGAATTCAATTAGCTGACATCTCCAAAACCAAATTTGTAGAGATGCTAAATATGGTTTACAGGAATTAGTATTCAGCAGCTCAGATTCTCATTTAACTCAGGTTTGTGCCTTTTCTAGATATTTATAAATAAACTCCTGAGTTCTTCACATAATTGGTTATACTTTTGGTCATTGAGTGATACACAATTGATGGTTTTGGCACAGATAGTAATGTAATCTCTTCATATATTAGGTATAGGGGTGACTATTCGATTGAGTAGTCAAATCAAAAGTTCGAGTTAGTCGAGTTATTGAGTACTATTTTATAATTCAAACTTTATTTGAATTTTTTTTCGAGTTGAGTCGAGTCAAATATATTTGTTCAAATTTCTGTTCAAATTTAATTGTAATTATTTATAATGTTATGATATTGATTGATTCCAATTAATACGACTCTTCCTCTAATCATATACGTTATACATCTATATATTTCTTCATATTCTTTTTCACATGCGTAAGTAAGATTTTAATGTTATTTAATAAATCAACTATCATCTAAAATTATATAATATATTTATAATTTTATTTTTTAAAAGAAAGTTTCAAGGACAAAGTATTGATGGGAGTATAAAGGAGTCAAGGAATTGATGGGAAGAAAGAATTTGCACAGAGTTGTAGTTGGAGGACCAAATTGAGTAAAATATAAAATTGAGGGATTAAATTGAAAAAAAGAGAGGAAAATTGTTGTCAAAAAGAGGAATTGAAGTTACACAAGTATTCTAAAGTGGTTGAGGAGCATGTGATTCAAATTTGGTCAATTAAAACGATGGAGGAATTGAAGAAACAAGGAAATCAGGGACAAAATCACAAAGCAATCAAACTACTTAGCTAAAGACCAAAATCGAGTAGTTTTAATATTCAATTTTTTGGTTATTTGAACTTTAAAAAATTCAAACTCGACTCGAACTCGAAATCCGAACCACTAATTCAAGTTGACTCCAATAACTTAAAATTAAAACAAAATCGAGTCAAATCAAGTTTTGCTCCCCCCTCATTAGGTTTAAACTTTCTCCTCAATCTGTTCATTGAGTGTTCCAAGGAAACCTCTTATATTGTCATTGTTGTTTTAAATTTTAAAAAATTTCTCATACAAGGGGAAAAAGTGAAGTATAGAATAATCAATAAGATCTCACAACCATTCAAATATTTAGGCATAAACAAGATTTAGGCAGCAGAAAAATACATTGAACATAGGCATAAGCATAAACAAGAAGGCACCAAATGACCTTTGAAAAGAACTTTTGAGCATGACTCCGGATCTGCACAGCAGTCTTTGTTCCTATGTGTTCTGCAAATCACCATGTAAACAAAAAAGGGAAAAAGATCTCCAATTACTACAGTCAATAACAAAGCCGTTTCGTTTGTCAGTCCTAACAGACATATCCAACAAATCTTAACCTCAATCCACAATAACAGTTCTAAAATGACAGCAGCAATCGAAATATTACTGTTTTTTCAACCCCACCACATAAAAAACCAATCAAAACTAAGAGGGACAAGCAAGTGAAAACCTTCAATGCGTTGCCAAGCTCGTCCATAGAGCTTCAAGGCCTCTAGGAACCTATTATGCTCCTCCTCGGTCCATCTTTCGCGTTGTTTAGTAATAGTATATGGCTTCCTAGTCTATCATTCGACATAAAAGTTCAATACAAAGACTGCATTTTTCCAATTCCAATTAGCATAATTTAAAAGCAAAAATAAGAATTGAGAATGAGAATTCATTTTGATAATTAATACCTTAACAACGAGATCTTCTCCGGAGGAATATGTGTCCATCGACAGGACCTCAGCAGCGTCACCGCTGCTTCAAATCCTCTCTAACAAGCAACGAGTAAAACACAAACTTCCTTTCATTTCTTTCGAATACTACAAATAGTAAAGCCGTTTTTGAACACCACAAAACCTGATGACTGCTATTTACTACTGCAAAAATACCAAAGCCAACAACAGCAATCGGTAGAGATCTGTCTCTGTTTTTATTGCTATTCCAATTAATATTACTAAGTACTTTAATTAATCACAATAGTAAACTTTGGGTGAAAACTAAAATCAAAATTAGAATTTTAAAAGTAAAAAAATAAAATAAAATTTAAGTATCCACCGTAACAAAGAGAAGAGACGGCTTCTTCCAATGAACTGAAAAGAAAATCCCGTTATTCAGAATCCTCACCAAAACGAACCTGTAGACGCCAAAACTCAATACTTTCCTTTATTATTAACATCCAAAGAAATAAAATTTTACCTTTCTGTTTGGTTGCCAAGAAAAAGAAAAAGGAAATCACTCGCTCGTCCTTCGTCTCTCTACTCCACTGCGTATAAAGAACATAATTTTAAACTCGGCTGAGCAGAGTTTTCAAGCCCTAGAAATGCGGTGGAAAATGGGAATACCTTGTGATACAGCCAGGGAGGATGAGAACACTGGAAGCAACGACGATCACGCATAAAAATCGGGTTCGCCGGAAACTCGTAGTTTCCGGCAATGATCGGAATCGGCAGAAATTGGAAAGAAAAAAAGTTTCTTTTTTGGGTGAAGACAAGTCGAAGAAAGCAAGTGAAAGGAGGCTTATTTCTTTTGGTGAGAACTAAAACAGCAGAAAACTACAGCTCGGGGAAGAAGGAGAAATCTCAGCCACTACAATTTCTGTGGATTTATTTTTCTGGGAAAAAATTGAAAATTAACAAAATTTGGGGGAAGTTTAATTTGAGGCTGGAAAAGAGTGAACGGTAGTATACAGAACGGAGATGCATAGGATGTTGCCAAGTGGCATTAATTTAGTGGCTGATTCAAGTAAACCCCACCCTTGCGCTTTTTCCCTTATTTTTTATATATATATATTCTTGTCTTTTTGCAGTTTGACTGTTTGCTCCCTGGTTTCCTGCCTCCATCTTCAAATTTCAGCCACAAGCTGCCTTTCCCATTGAGGTTAAGTCCGTAAAAGTGCATTCCGCTTTGCCACGTGGTTCCCGCCGGCAAACGTTGGCCATTCGTGGCACGGGTAACCGGTACGTGGCGGTTTAAAGGTAGATATCGAGTCAACACGACGCCGTATTTGTGATCCGTTATTAGGTAGATCTTGTGTGTTGATTTTTAGCAACAAATCTAGGGACACGTTATGTTCCCTATCTTCCGTTTTTCTTTTTTAAGAGCATTATGTCGCGGTCCGTTCGTCGTGACAGGCGGGATTGCACGAAATATTTTTTGGTTGTACTTAATGCGGGATAACAATAAGGATGTAGTACGTGTCGTACAACTATCCAGTCTTCGGATAGACGTGCTGGTTAGGCACCACACTGGTCGGAACTGTCTCCGCTTTTCTGATGAGCCCATGAGAAGGTGAAATCAGTAAGCGCCAGAGATGAAAAAGGCTTAGCCTCGGGCGTGTGGGAGCCCTTAAGTGCTGCACGGGGAAATGTCCCTGCGCCAAGACTCTGACCCCGTGACAATTACACCTAAATAGGTAAAATTTGGCTCTAAAAAGTAAAACTTTTAATTTGACGGAAAAGTTTTGATGTGATTTAATTTAATTTAAATCGAATAGCTTGTCCGATATATATATATATATATATAGCTATTGAAAGTTGATTCGGAATCAATTAGTATCATAGCATTATAAATATTTATAATTAAATTTGAACAGAAACCCGAACAACTCGATTTGGTTCAAATTTCATGAACTCAACTGGAAAAAAATTTAAATACAATTTGAGTTATAAAAATGGATTTATATCTAATACACTGGCGGTGGAAACTTTTAGTTTCCACAATCACCTTAGTTTTAAGGTTTAGGGACTTAGTTTAATGGGTGGGGTGTAGGGGTTTAGAATTTAGGGGTTAGGATTAGGATTTAAAGTTTAAAGGTTAAGATTTAGGTTTTAGTGTAATATGTTGAGGGTTTAGGTTTTAACGTAGAAACTCTAAACTCTAAATTCTATTCACAATCCTTAAATTCTAAACCCCTAAACCCTACATCCTAAATTGAGTCCCTAAAATTAAGGCGCTTATGGAAACTTTTAATTTCCACCGCCCGTCAATCAAATAATTATCCTAGGAGACTAGTCAACTCGAGTAACTCAAATTTTTACTATATAATTTTCAGGTCAAATTTAACAACTAGTCCATGTACTATGCATATATTATGGATTTGGTCAATTTAGTCCCTATATTTTCATATTTTGAAATATCAATAATATGACTGAATTATAAGGACTAAAATGATAAAACTAGAAAACAAACAACTTCATCAAACACCAAGTCAACAATAAACCAATTTATATCTAAATTCTAAAGGAAGGTTTTGTCTGTAAATCATTCACCTAAGCAAAAGCATGAAGAAGAAGAAGAAGAAGAAGAATAAAGACAAATGCATGTATTTTGAGTAGAGAGGCCAAAATCAAAGGCCATTCAGATTTCAGTACTTAATGAGTCTATCTCAGAGGAGTTTTTAACTGCAGTGACATACCATAGAAGTCCAGGAAAGTAAGTCAATGTAGATATTAGATAATACACAACGAACACGAAAAAGTCTCGTGAGCTGCAATCCAATGCAAGTCTTTATAATCAACATATGAAACGGGAAATAAGATATGATTAGAGATTGCATGCAACAAACCGATGTTGCATTCGTTGATTGCATGCGGTATGGCGTGTGACGTCAAGTTGAAGCTTCCCCTTCCAAGCGTACCCTCTTGGGACCTTTCTCTTCACCTTGACCGCCGGTGTTCATCATTCTGTTTTCCTTGGCTTCCACTGAACATCTTTTGTAAGGTTTAAATCCGTTTCGGCCGGCCTTGAGCTTTGAATTTCCTAGTCCAATCCTCAGCAGGCACTCTTCTGCAGTGTTCTTCTCGCCTCTTGATAATGCAGTTTTTTCGACTTCTTGATGGTCAGAACAAGAATCCAATGTCTTGCTGTTGAGGTCTAAAGTTGATGTTTCTTCATCTTCCTCAACTGGATGTTTCTTGCCCTCGTGTGGAGGAGAAAAGCTTTGTGGCAGTACCTCTCTGGAGAAGAGGGCTTGAAAAGCCAGTCGCCCCTGAAATGGCGGCAATGTTACAATAAAACCAGAATGATAGTTAAGTTAAAGCTATATGGGAAAATAAGACACATAAACTCACCACTTCAGATACCTCCTTCCAAGAATCACTCAGACTGCTACTGCTTCTACTACGACGGTTACATTCGACCTGTGGATGATTAGCGTCAGCTCCTTTTGTGTCTTCCTTGTCTTTTTCATGTTTTTCTAACACATCTGTCTCTACCTCACTACTTGAAGGTGTGTTGGAACCACAAGAGGAGCGGTCAACTTGTTTTCTGTTCTTTGATTTATTCGCATCCTGAGGTTCAATTACTTCGGCAGCTTTCTCATCATCGGTAGCTTTCACTCCTGTATTCACTTTTGCATCTCCTCTCTCTTCACAGTCTGATGATGACGAAGTAGGTGACTTAGATTCTGAATGCTGACCTTGCAAAGCTTCAGAGAATTCGAGGTCTGGTTGTCCATCCTGTATGGCTGGAGCTTGATCAGTTTTATCTTTTTGTTCCGTCTTCGCTGCTGGAGCTTGACCATTCTCCATTGGCATTACTGCAGGAGCACAGGTAAAGCCTGGGTGAAGAGGAGCACAAACAGGAATCAGTCCATGGGCGGCCCACCATGCAGTAGCAGCTGCCACAGTTGCAGCGGCAACTGCAGCCATACTTGGAGTAGAGTTCATTTGTCTAGATGGGAAACTGCCCAGGCCACTTGTGGGAGTATCGCCAGAACTTCCAACGTTTGCATATGGCCAAAATGTAGCTGCAAAGCTTGCTGCAGCATGAGCAGCAGGATTCTGCAACAAATTAGATACAATGAGACTTGAAAAAGTGGAGGAGACATGTAGAAATGATCGATAGTCCTCTTGATTGGGGCAAAGATGCATGAAGGGAGTATGAAAAGGTGGCAACGCCTGATGAGTAGATCTCGGGACATTATTCTGATGTCCGGTAGTTGCAGATGCAGCTGGGTTTGTAAACAGGCTAGGTCCATGAACATTGCCCATAGGGTGAAATACAGAATCCTGAAATGACATATCCAGGGAAGGATTTGGAGCACATGTTTTCGGGATTCCATCTAGTACATGCACAGCATCATGTTGAGGATAATTTTGAGTGTCTTGCATCTCATCTGGACATATAGCGCCATCTATATCATCTTTTCGCTGGTATGAAGTGCAAGAATTCTCCAAGTTTGAAGCCTTACTTGTCCCATTATCATGAATTGTCTGTTGCACATTAAGTTTATAAGCTTTATAAATTTCAACTTCAAGTGACATAAAATTCATGTTTATCATGATTTATTACCTCTTTCAGCGAAGGTACAAACTCCCTAAACGTGCAAGAGTTTACGAGTGCTTCTGATGTTGGTATGAAACCCTTATTCATGGAAGAAGCAGAGGAGCAATTTGCTCCATGGAGAAGGGTAAAGACCTCAGAGAAACTCTCATCTTGGTTTTCTTTCACATTTGTTGTCTTTTCATCTCCATTATATCTCTGAAAACAAGATATATTTGAAGCTTAGGTAAAAGTTTCGAAAAAAAACATAATTAAGGGATGGATGAAGTATTGAGGAGGAGAAATTAACCTCTGGAAGTGGTTCTTTCTCCAAGTCCAACACTTGCTTGCAATGCAAAGATATCGGTGTTTCAGATTTTCCATCCTTAGCTCCCTCATGTACTGTGGTAGCAGCACCTGTTTTTCGAGGATAAGGATTGCTCGGTTTCCTTTTAGGGCGTGGAGGAGGAATTTCTATGTCAAGAGCTTGAGCTATTGGTACACCTTTAGCAAGTGCCTCCTTCTCCAACTGAGAATGGAATAAAGTCGGTAGTATCGATCAAATGAAAATACAGAAGAGAAATGTTACAAGTTACTAAACGCGCCAATGAAGCATCAATATAACATTTACCGTGTGGGACACATATATGATAGGAATGGCATAACTCGATACAAAATGATAACATCTAACCAGAATAATACCAAATGCTAGAGTATAATCGTTCTAACATACAAATATCTCACACCAGAGGTTCATACAAATTTTTATACTCCTATTGTTGATTAGTAAGGACTGTTTTATGACATTTGATTAGATTTATCTGCTTCTCACCAAATAATTAAAACCCATCAACCAAATTTGTATAACATTTTTTTCCCAGCCTTCAGAAAGTATATACACAATTGTGTCCTTCGAATCAGCTAAGATCATACCAAAAGGTTCATCCTTTAAACCACCTTTAAAGAGTTATCTACATTTTTTGTCCTTAAAATCTATCACGTGTCCGCTCAAGACTCCTTTGCAATATAACATTTGACTGAATCAGGCACACACACGGGCCACTGTTGAACATATACGTACACAAAGATTGACTAAATAAAAAAAAGGGGCTGGTTCAGCCAAGCAGCAAGTTCTGCTTGGCTAAACCAAGCCCCATTTTACTAGGAGAAAACTTTTAAATGCATTAATAGAGGGAGAGAAATGATTAGTCTGTTTAGATGGAAAGAAAATTACCATTGGTTTCTTAAGGATCGAAGTTTAGGTTCTGCATAAATAAGTTTTATCTTTCACAATGCCAACTAATAGCTAGGACCTCAGAATGAAGAAAGTATATACGCAATTGTGTCCTTCAAATCAGCTAAACTCTTACGAAAAGGCGAATACTGTAAACCACCTTTAAAGAGTTATCTAGATTTTTTCTTGAGAATTCTTTAAATCTATCACTTGTCAGCTCAAGTCTCCTATGCAGCATAATGTTTGAACTTAAAGCAGACATACACACATGACAAAGTTGAATGTATACAAACACGGATTGACTAAATAAAAAAAAGGGCTGGTTTAGCCAAGCAGCACCGACTGCTTGGCTAAACCAACCCCCATTTCACTAGAACTTCAAATTTTATATATATATATATAGAGAGAGAGAGAGAGAGGAATAGTATATTTGGATGGAAAGAAAGTTTCTAGTGGTTTCTTAAGATCATAGAAGTTGAATGTATACATAAACAAAGATTGAATAAATAAAAAAGGGGCTGGTTTAGCCAAGCAGTGCTGCTTGGCTAAACTAACCCCTATTTCACTAGAACAGCATACAGAGGGAGCAAGAGGATTATTATATTTGGATGGAAAGAAAATTACCAGTAGTTTCTTAAGATCATAGTTTATTTCTGCATAAATAAGTTCAGTATTTCATAATGCCAACTTATCCGTGCAATGTGAATCAAAGTATCAAACCATGCATGATGTTCCTTGTCATGTAAAATTGAGGTCATTAATGGCTAGGACTTTAGACTGAAGAAAGAATTTCACAAAGCTTTAACCGTAATATCTTGAACAATCTTCATTTGCTTACCCTCCTGATAAGATTCATCAATGATGACCTAATCGAGAACAACTGTTGGAAACTACTAACAACAGAATGTATGCGTTTGTTTGTAAAATCAAAATTTTGAAAGGAAAAGAAGAAGTAATGCATTACCATGTACCTTTAACTTTTAATTGGCAGGTGGCTGCCAATAACCTGCGGGAAATAAGTCTTTAAGAGAAGAATCTTGTAAAAATTTATGAGTGATTCCTTTTACTGAAGACGTATACCACATTCATATTTTAGATCTAACTAGTCTCTGGTTCAAACTCGGTAATATTGCTAATGTTTGAAGAGATTTCGCACCAGTAATCTAAACACATCAACTCACCCTAGTATTCAACAAATTATATCCTGCACCCTAAGAAATCTGTCATCCCTGCTAGCATTAACTACCCCTCAATTTATTCCACTCTGATTTTTAATGAGATCATTTGGCATGTTAAGATCAGCATCTTCAAACACATCTTGACTCACAAGAAAGAGAATTCAAATAGCTGAAATCTCCAAAACCAAATTTGTAGAGATGCTAAAGGCTCTAACCCTAAATATGGTTTACAGACATTTGTATTTAGCAGCTTAGTTTGTCATTTAACTCAAGTTTCTGGCTTTTCTGGATATTAATAAATAAACTTCAGTGTCCTTCACTTAATTGGTTATAATTTTGACCGCCGAGGGCACAGATAGCAATGCAATCTCTTCATATATTAAGTATTAACTCTCTCTTCTCAATCTGTTTATTGAATGTGCCAAGAAAACCTCCTATATTGTCTTCATTGTTTTCGATCAACAAAATTGCTTATACAAGGGGAAACGGTGAAGTAGAAAATAATCGGTAAGATTTCACAAATGTTCTAGATATTGCAGATGATGAATCAATAATTCATATACTTCAAGCGGAAAAAAATATGTTGGAACATAAGCATTAGCATTAGCAAGAAGGCACCAAATGACCTTTGAAAAGAACTTTTGAGCATGACTCCTGATCTGCACAGCCGTCTTTGTTCCGATGTGTTCTGCAAATCACCATGTAAACAGAAAAGAGAAAAAAGATCTCCAATTACGAAAAATAAACAACAATAACATTTCATTTGCCAGTCCAAACAGCATAATTTAAAATAAAGAGAGTTAATTTATTTTGATAAGTAAACAAATCTTAACCTTCAATGCGTTGCCAAGCTCGTCCATAGAGCTTCAGAGCCTCTAGGAACCTATTATGCTCCTCCTCGGTCCATCTTTCGCGTTGTTTAGTAATAGTATAAGGCTTCCTAGTCTATCATTTCAACATAAACATTCAATACAAAAACTCTAATTTTACAACTCCAACAAGCATAATTCAAAATAAAGAGAGTTAATTTAGTTTGATAATTAACACCTTAATATGGAGTTCTTCTCCAGAGGAGTGTGTGTCCATTAACAGGACCCCGGCAGCGTTACCGCTACCGCCGCTTCAAATCCTCTCTAACGAGCAACGGGTATAAAGCAAACCTCCTTTCATTTCTTTCGAAATCCACTAATACAAATAGTAAAGCCGTTTTTGAACTCCACAAAACCTGATGACTGCTATTTACTACTGCAAAAAACACCAAAGCCAACAACAACAATAGATAGCAATCCGTCTCTTTTCTTATTATTATTCCAATTAATATTTAAAGTGTTTTAATTAATCACATAGTAATCTTTGGGTGAAAGCTAAAATCTCCAGAAAATTAAAACTTTAAAAGTAAAATGAAATTTAAGTATCCACCGTAAACAGAGAGAAGAGACAGATTCTTCCAAAACGAACCCGTAGACGCCAAAACCTTTCGAGAAATGAAAAGGAAAAAAGAAAACTTCAGTAAATTCAGAACTTACCCAGTAATATTAACAGCCAAAAGAAGTAAAATTTAACAAACAAATGACAATTCTTTACCTTCAGTTTGGTTGCCAAGAAAAAAAAATAAGAATTCAATCGCTTTTCTTCTGTGTATCTCTACTCAACTGCTTATAAAGAACTCAACTTTGAACTCAGCTAAGCAGAGTTTAAAGGGAAACCAAACGGAAAAAAATGGGTTCACCGGAAACCTGCCGGAGAGCTCATGATTCCGGCAATGAGAAGATCGGAATCAACAGAATTTGATGAAGAAAGCAAAGCGGAAAGGAGGATTGTTGTTGCTGAGAGGTAAAACACCAGAAGTGAGGAGAAATCTCAGCCACTACAATTTCATGTGGATTTGAACGAACGGTAGCATACAGAACAGAGAGATGCAGTGGATGCTGCCAAGTGGCAGTAATTTAGTGGCTGATGTAGTTAAAGCCCACGCTTGCACTTTTTTCCTGATTTGTTTTTATATTTTTTTTCCTTTTTCTGCAATTGGCCTGTGTTCCTGGTTTCCTAACTTTCATCTTCAAATCTCAGCCACAAGTTCCCATAAAATATGCCACGTGGTGGCCGCCGGCAGTCGTGTGCGATTCGTCGCATGGTTACCGATACGTGGCGGTTATGGAATCAAAAAGCCACCGGAAAATTTGAGTATTTGACAATTAGCCAGATCTGCAGACAGAACAAATCTAGGGACATGCTCTGTTCCTCTGCTTATTTTTAGATCTAAATTAGTCGTTAATGCAACTCGTAAAAAAATTCAGAAGAATGTCAAAGTGCGTCATTTATTTTCGGCACAATAATTATTTATCTGGGTTGAGTAAAACTCGACTTGAATAAAAAAAAATTCTACTCGACTCAAGACGAAAAAACTCGACAAGAAAGTATATAAACTCGAGTCTACTCGAAGAAATTCGACTCATTCTAACTCGACAAGAAAGTATATAAACTCGAGTCTACTCGAAAAAATTTCAAATAAAGTTTGAGTTGTAAAATTAAAATTCGAATAACTCGAAATTTTTAGTAATTAATGGGTTGATTTTTAATTTCGAGTTGAGCCCCTCAATTTTTCTTAATATATATATATATATGAAGAAATACATGTCACATGAGAAAAAAAAATATAACGAAATCAAACTATATTATAACATGCTCATCCCCTGGTGGTAAAGGTAGATGTTCATCATCCCTTAAGACTTGAGTTCAAGCACTAATAATGCATGTTGTGTGTGCCGTCTTTAAAATTATAATATATATTATTTATAATAAAAGAATTAAGACAAATTTTCAAGTATAATGCAAAAACTTTTAATATACTAACCGATTTGAGAAGAACCCCTGGTGCTTCAAATTACCAAATACCAATCATGTCTTGTCTTGGTTTGATGTTAGGGGTTGTGGACCGTGACATTAAAAAAAAGGAAAATTTAATAATATGTCGACTGCATGGAGAGAACAACGTATGGAAATGGGCTTCAAGGTAGGGATGGACCCAAATTTAAGGATTTTGCCATTACTGTCGACCATCAATTTGGACCAACTTAAAATGATTGATAAGTTTGTGGATCCAAAGTGTCAAACGCCCAACACCAACCCTAATATGAACAATGGGGATAGCCTAGTGTGTCTTCCATAATTTTGCACATGAAACTAGGGTCAACATTCGATTGAATTGAGTTAAAAAGAATTAAGTTAATCGAGTTTATTAATATTATTTTATAAATTAAATTTTATTTGATTTTTTTAGTTGAGTTAAGTCGAGTTGTTTGAGTTTGTATCCAAATTTGATTGTAAAATATTTATAATGTTACGGTACTAATTCGTTTCAATGTAGATGACTTTCTATAACTATATACGATATAAGTATATATGTATATATATTACATTTTAACATTAAATGATAATTATAAAGGATTAATATCCTATATACTGGCGGTGGAAACTGAAAGTTTCCACAAACGTCTTAGTTTTAAGGTATAGAAAGTTAGTTTAGGCTATATGGTTTAGGGGCTTAGGTGTAGGGGTTTAGAATTTAGGGATAGTTGTTTCAATTCAAGTTTTTAGTGTAATATGATGAGGACTTAGGGTTTAACCTATAAACCCTAAAGTATAACCCTAAACTTTAAATTGAAATAACTATCCATAAATTTTAACCCTCTACACCTAAACCCCTAAACCATATACCCTAAACTAACTCCATATACCCTAAAACTAAGATACTTGTGGAAACTTTCAGTTTCCACCGCCAGTGTATAAGATATTTATCCAATTATAAAAGGGTAATTATTTCATGCACAAGCGCTAGTGTATAGGATATTATAAAGGGTAATTGCCTTAGTTATATGATTTAGAGACTATGTTTAGGGTTTTGGGGTTTAAGTGTAATAGGTTTGAAATTAGGAGTTGTTGATAGAATTACAGGCTTATGGTTAAAATTTAGAGTTTATAAGTTAGAACCTAAACCATAACCCCAAATCTTAAATTTTAACTATAAACCATAAATTCTAAAGCCTCACACTAAAACCCCTAAACTACAACCCTAAAATTGAGGCACTTGTGGGAACAAAAAATTTCCACCGCTTGTGTATGAGATAATAATCCATTATGAAATAGTAAAAAATGATACTAATTATTTTTTGGATGTTTTTGTTAACATTTGAATATTTCATTTTTAGCAAAAATAAGGATAGAATTAATTTAAAACTTCATCTTTTTTTCTAACATTAAGTAATAATTAATTTTTTTAACCATTAATATTTGACTCATTGGTTGACTAATCTATATTGAATTTTACAGAGGCTTAATATGGAGGCGACCTTCCATATACATTTTTCTTCATTCACAACATCTTGATTCAAACTCCTGGTCTTGCTTGAGAGACCTAATATTTCATCCTAATAGACCAATTAGTTATCGACGATAATTACCTTTTTATTTACCTATCATATTCAACACTTAAAAAAACAAATTAATTAAAAAATTATGTGGTTATCAAACATAAATAGAAAAAAATATTTTTTAGTCATAAAAACTCTCAATAGTTTATAAAATACACTCTCAATGTTTTTTTTAAATAACAAAATGAAATGTCCATACATTTTTAATAAAAATTCCAAACAAATCATTATTTATCAGAATGTCCATGAATTGCAAAAGTCTATTCGAAACAAATGTTCTTGTAATGTGAATGATAATAATCTATAGTCAATATTACAGACATATTTTATTAGTATTCATTATCTACCGCGTCATAATTATAATCTTAATTTATTATATAATCATCGATATTCAACTTGTTAATTAATTAATTTAAACAAGATATTATACAAATTTATTATGATACTATTGTTTTCAAATAAAATTTAATATGTATGGATCTCTGCTCTTGTGGCACGTCTTTTCTCTGCTCTTGTGGCACGTCTTTTTTTCCTTTTTCTGGTTGTCTTTTACCACGACTTTGTTCTTTTGTTTTCGTTTTTTTTCTTTGGCGGCTCTGTTTTATTGGTTTTGTTTGTTTTATTGGTTTTATTTGCTGACTGATTAATGGCGACTGATAACGTTGAGGAGAATCTAGCGGGCTTAAGGATCGATGATGATGAAGATGAAGGTGTTCAGATCGATTTGGAGGACAATGAGTCTGTGTTGTCCTATGCCCACTGTTTCGTGGGAACGTTCCTCACTACAAGTGTTATTCATGCACCGGCGATGCGCGCAACGTTGGCTAATATTTGGCACCCACCTGGGGGAATTTCTATCTCAGAGTTGGGAGAGGCAAGGTATTTGTTCCGTTTTTACCACGAGGTTGATGCTGAAAGAATCGAAAAAGATGGCCCTTGGAGTTTTAACTCACATTTATTGGTTCTGCATCGCTTGCAAAATGGGGAGGATCCTATGACTGTCCCATTGTTAAAGGTGGCGTTCTGGGTGTCGGTGTATGACGTTCCAGTCGGTTGTATGTCGGCAAAAGTGGCCCGTGTGCTAGGGGATTTTATTGGAAGATTTATCGACTATGATCCAATGCCGGGAAGTCTGGGTTATAAACGCATAATGAAGATCCGGACTGAGGTGGATATCAGGCTTCCTCTGAAACGAAGGAAGAAGTTAATGCTTGCTAATGGGCAATCCCAGTATGTGCGTTTCGAGTATGAAAAACTAACATTGTTCTGCTTCCTCTGTGGAAAACTAGGACACGGTGAGAGTTTCTGTCCGCTGAGGTTCACAGAAGGGGGCCGGGAGCTCCCTCTGAGTTGGGACGCGTCAATCAGGGCACCACCACGGAGAGCTAGACCGGCGCACAGTAAATGGCTGATTGAGGAAGGAATTGATGGGCCGGTTTTCTCGGGTTTAAATTCGGCGCATTTAGTGCCGGTTAGTGGTTTTCAGGGTTCCTTCAATCCCGTAAATCCAGCAGGGATAAAATCAGGGGATCATGAGGATAGAGGTATGAAAGGGAAATCAAAGTTGGAAAGTGCGGATCAAAGGAGAACTGATTCCCCGAAATCTCAGGGGATATTAACTGCTGATTCCAGGGCGGGTTGTCAGCCTGGCCAGTTTATGGAATCACGAACAGGGCAAGATTCTAGGCAATCGGTGATTCTAGATGGTTTTGATGTGGTCATGCGTAATCTGGGGGAGGAAAACCCAATTGAAACAGGGGACACAACTAAGAGGCCCAGGTTCGAAGACTCTATGGGTAATGAGGCTGGTTCAGCTGGCGGTAGTGGAAGTTCACCAATTTTATCGGCAGGCCCTAATGAACGGGCCAGCCGGGCCCAATGAGGTTACTAACTTGGAACGTTCGAGGTTTAGGGATGGCCCGAACGGTAAGACGTCTCAAAGGTATTTTGAGAGATTTACATCCCTCGGTGGTTTTCTTCATGGAGACTAAACTGCCGATTGTACGTATGGAAAGGGTGCGACGTTTATGTGGTTACAATAATGGTATTGATGTGGCGGCTAGGGGCAGAAGCGGAGGCCTATCTTTGGGCTGGAAGGATTCGGTGAAGATTTCTCTTCGATCCTTTTCAAGCTCTCACATTGACATCCTTGTAAATGAGGATGAAGAAGGTAAATGTTGGCGTTTTACGGGCTTCTACGGGGCTCCGGAGGTGGGTGCTCGTGTCGAATCGTGGGACCTTCTAAGACAATTGAATGATTGCCCAACGATACCTTGGTGTGTAGCGGGGGATTTCAACGAAATTTTGAGTTTGGAAGAAAAGAAAGGAGGTCCTCTACGGAATCAGTGGCAAATAGACAATTTTAGGGAGGCTCTAGCAGATTGCAATTTAAGTGACATGGGTTTTAAAGGTAACTGGTTTACTTGGCAGTGGGGGAGGTCAGCTGCGAACAATATCCGGGAAAGGCTTGATAGGGGTGTGGCTAACAGTAGTTGGTTGAACTATTTCCCTGACTATGAGGTGGAGCATGCTCCCCATCCATTTTCGGATCATTGCCCGATTTTGATCAATACGGATGCAGGGCTCCCTAGCCGTAATAGGGAGTGGAAATTCAAGTTTGAAGCGGTTTGGTTAATGGAAGAGTCGTGTGATGCAGAGGTCCAAAGGTTATGGCAGAAAGCGACGGGATCTGTAACGGAGAAGCTGAGTTTTATAAGCAGAGGACTTGAGAAATGGTTTCGGAAAATTCGCAGAGAAAAACGCTTATCAGTTAAGGATCCGTTGGCCAAAATTAATACTTTAGAGGCCCAACCGGTTACAGACGATGTTCTCTTTGATACGCTGGATGCAAAACTGAATTTAAATTTCGAACTAGAAAAAGAGGAGATCTACTGGGAGCATAGAGCAAGGGTGAACTGGCTAAAGAATGGGGACAGGAACACGAGGTTCTTCCATAATTTTGCGAATAAAAGGAGACGGATGAACAGAATAAATAGGCTGCTTTCTGATGATGGACAGGTGCATGAGGAAGAGGAAAAACTTCGACAGATAGCCATGGACTACTACTCCAAATTGTTTACTTCCGCTGGGATGTGCAACCCGGACATTATTTTACAAGGGGTTAATAATTGCATAACGAGTGAAGATAATGCAAGTCTGGCCAGGCCTTACACAAAACAGGAGGTGTACTCAGCCTTGCAGGAAATGAGCCCTTTAAAGGCGTCCGGGCCGGATGGCATTGGGGCAGTTTTTTATCAACGGTACTGGGCTCTAGTGGGTGAGGAGGTTTCTAAGTATTGTATCGACGTGATAAATGGGCTGGAACCAATCGAGGACATCAATTTGACCCATATTGTTCTGTTACCTAAGGTTAGTAACGCCCAACATATGAAAAATTTTCGCCCCATAAGTTTATGCAATGTCTTGTTGAAGATTATTACGAAGATGCTTGCGAATCGATTCAAAGGGGTGCTGGGGAATTGCATCGACGAGGCCCAGAGTGCATTTGTACCGGGTAGGCTGATCACAGATAACGTAATAGCAGCCTATGAAGTGCTACACTCGTTCAAGAAAAAACGAACTGGAAAAAAAGGTTTGTTTGCACTAAAGCTGGACATGAGTAAAGCGTATGACCGCGTTGAGTGGGATTTCCTAGAGGCTATGATGGGAAAGTTGGGTTTTTCAAGTGGTTGGATTCGGACCCTCATGCGGTGTGTCCGAACAGTGTCCTATGGAGTGGTGGTGAATGGGCTGGTATCCGAGAGTTTTACACCGACCCGAGGGCTACGTCAAGGGGACTCCCTCAGTCCTTACCTATTTCTCATATGTGGGGAGGGCTTATCGGCCTTGATTCGTAGTGCGGTTTCTGATGGTTCTATTCAGGGGGCTAAGATTGCACGGAGTGCTCCAATTGTCTCTCACCTCCTTTTTGCTGATGACTCGTTAATTTTTAGCAATGCATCAATTGATAGTGCTAATTATCTAAAGAATTTGTTAAGCACGTATGCAGGGTGTTCCGGGCAGTTGGTGAATTATGAAAAATCATCCGCCTTCTTTAGCTCGAATGTGGCAGCTCAGGTGAGAAGGGAAGTGTGTGGCATTCTGCAAATAACGGAAGAGAACAACCCAGAGAGGTATCTGGGCCTCCCTGCAGTTGTGGGCCGAAACAAGAGGCGCGAGTTTAAATATCTTCTGGACCGTGTGGAGTCTAAAACTAATGGGCTGGGCTCGAAGACTTTGTCACAAGGGGGTAAGGAGGTCCTAATAAAGTCCATTCTACAAGCAATCCCTCTTTTCGCGATGTCTTGCTTCCTCTTGCCGGGAGTTTTTTGCAAAGAGATTGAAGCTAAGATGGCGCGATATTGGTGGCAGCATTCTCAGACTAAAAGGGGTCTACATTGGTGCACTTGGGCCGAGCTGAGCAAGCTAAAAGAGGATGGTGGCCTAGGTTTTAGGGACATGGGGAAATTTAATATAGCCCTATTGGCAAAACAAGGCTGGAGGTTAATCCAGAATCCTGGGTCACTGGTGGGCCGCCTAATCAGGGCTAAGTACTTCCCGGGGTCTAATTTCCTTCAGGCTGGTTTGGGCTCCGCTTCGTCTCTAATATGGAAAAGTATTTGGTCTGCTAAGGGCCTTCTACAGAAAGGTTTAAGCTGGTCGATTGGCTCAGGGGCTTCCGTATCGGTGTGGAATGATTATTGGTTGCCGGTGCTTCCGACGAGAAAGGTGGAGTCCCCGATAAACAATCTGGTTTATCGGGTATCGGATCTAATTATACCGGATAGGAGAGAATGGAACACTGATCTTGTAAATTCAGTGTTTAACCAATCTGAAGCAAATCTAATACTTAGTATCCGCCTACCAAGTTACTCTCAGATGGACACGTTTCGCTGGAGTGGAGAAAAGTCCGGTTGCTACACAGTGCGCAGTGGTTATAAGCTTCTTGTAAATGATTCCCAACAATCTAGTTCTAATGCTAGTCTCTACAAGCTAATTTGGATGACTGATTGCCCTAGCAAAATGAAAATCACAGTTTGGAGGTTTTCAAAGAACTACGTCCCTACACTTCATAACTTAATGCAGAAGAAAGTGGTTTTTAATTCTACATGCCCTAGGTGCGGCATTGGTTCGGAGACTATTGAGCATGTTATAAGAGACTGCTGGTTCGCAGCTGCAATTTGGACCGCCCAAAGCATCTCATGGCCTACCGTAGTAAGTAACTATAATTTTTATGACTGGCTCTTTCATCTTTTACAACATACAACATGCAGTGAGCGTAAACAAATAATAGTTACAATATGGGCAATTTGGGGATCGAGGAACAAATTATTACATGAGAATGTAAAACACAGGATAGGGGATATTCTTACGCTGATAGGGAGTTACTGTTCACAATTATCTTCTATCACAGCCCCAGTGCGGCTCTCCTTCCAGGCACAACCGGTCAAATGGCAACCTCCGATGGACTCTGACATAAAAGTTAATGTAGATGCGGGTTATAATCCTCATTTATTAAAATCAAGTTCCGGTATGGTATTCTGGAACAGTGAAGGCTTGATAATGGGGGCTGCTTTTAAACTAAACGACAACGTTACCTCTGCTTTTGCTGCTGAAGCAATTGCGGTGCTCCAGGGCCTCGAGGTTGCAAAAGAATTAGGGTTCCAAGAGGTGGTGGTTGAGAGTGATTCTCGTACAGTAATAGAGAAGGTTAATACCGAAACTACAGATTTATCGGAAATAGGAAACATTTCCAGAGATATAAAATTTTATTCTCACCTCTTCAGATCCTGCCGTTTCGTTTTCACACGGAGGGAGGGAAACCAGGCCGCGCATGCAATGGCAAAGGAGGGCATGGCGGCGACGGAGGATGCGATTTGGGTTGAAGAAGCTCCGAGATCCGTCATGTCGCAGATTGAGGAAGACCGACGTTTTCGTGATCCGCCATAGATGCTCGTCTCCAGTGTTTTTTTCAAGAGGGTTTTCATCGTATCGGGCTTCCAAGCCACACCCTCTCCACCGTTTCTTCCCACCGGAGCTTTTCAGATCGAAAATTTTTGTGAGGAAGACGGAGTTGGCTGCTTTGTTCAGTTTTGTTTGCTTTTGATTTTTTTGGGGAACCAGAGTCTTTTGAGTTTCCTAGGGCTCTAGATCCTTCTTTATGTGTGGGTCCCCCGCTTTAAATTTCCTCTGCCGTTTTCACTTCTTTTATTTCTGTATTGTTTAGTACTATTTTCAATAAAGGCAGCCGGCAGTTTAATATCAAAAAAAAAAAATTAATATGTCATACGTAACACTATTTTGGGTATTCATGTTATATTTTGTATAAAAATTAAATTATTATTTATTATAAAAAGTTTTTTTAATAAAAGTGATTTAATATGATTAAAATCGATCGAACTTTAATTATCTAATAAATTATGCACGGTTCGTTGGATATCTGTTTTAGGTGGATGGTTGAATATTTTGGTATGAATTTCCTTGATTTTTATTAAAGTCTTGGAAATTAATGTTGACTTTTATTTTATAAAAACAATTGGACCTCTTATATTCATCCAGCATTGAAATTTGAAGATTTTTTTTTTGATCCAAGAAATTTTAAGATTTAATTTTGACTAATTAAGTAGTATAAATAAAACGCTACTATTTAGTCATATTGAAAACGACACGTGGTATAGACTTTTGTCACACATGCCGACGCCGTAGAAGGTGAACAAAGTATAGTTTTGGTAAACAAATCATTTGGTGCTGGTTAGAGGTGTTTAAAAACACTTAATTTGATTGACCTAACTCGATTACCCGAATAAATATAATTAAGTATTTATTCAAATTTTTTTATCGGGTTGGGTATCAAATCCGTCATTTTCGGGTCGGGCTCAGATCACAAAATATACAATTTTTAAGTACCCAATTTACCCAAGTTATATATTTAAATTTAATATTTTTTATATTTAATTTATATATTTTTATATTAAACTAAAAAATAATTTTTTATATTTTTATATTAAAATAATAAATACATATTTTTTAGATTCAGGTACCCAAGTACCTGATTTTCTAGTTACCCGCAATTTTCGGGTTCTCGGCTAATGGGTACCCGCGATACTCAGATCGAGACACGAGCCGATTTTAGAGCTATCCGACGACCCGGGTACCCGTATTTGAATACTCCTAGCGCTCGTGCGAGATTTTCACAATATTAATTTTTTAGGTAAACTACAACGGAGGTCATTCAATTATAGGTAAGGTCACATTTGGGTCACCTAATTATTAAAAGTTACATTTAGGTCACTCAGTTATGAGTAAGGTTACATTTGGGTCACCCAATTATTAAAGGTTACATTTTAGTCACTCAATTATGGGTAAAGTTACGTTTGTGCCACCCTTCATTTTTAAAAAAGTACATCAATTTAGTCATTGTTTTCTTCCAAATCACTTGTATACCTTTGTTAACATTAAAATACTTCATTTGAAATCATTAATTAATCTAATGCACAAATTGATATACTTTTTTTTTAAATATGAAGGGTGACCCAAATGTAAAATTGCCCATAGTTGAGTGATCCAAATGTAACATTTAATAATTGGGTGACTCAAACGTAACCTTACCCATAATTGAGTGACTCAAACGTAACTTTTAATAATTGAGTGATCTTTGTTGCAGTTTACCTAAATTTTTTATTATAATTCTGTCGGTAGTTATAAAAAATTTCAATTTAAAATTTTTGGTTTTTGAAAAAATTAAGTTAATCCCACAGACTCTTTGGTCAAGGTCCACCTGAATATAATATTTTAATATTAATTATTAAAAATTCTAAAATATTTAGCATTAACGTTATAAAAATACTATAAATATAACCAGTGCAGGGTACAAACTGATATCTGCGTTGAAACAATTGAATAACCAAATATGGCTTCTTCAGTAGAATTAAAACTTGACGAACAAGTAACCGGTGAAATGGACAGTGAAACTTATTCGTTCGCCACTCAGCTCGCGATGGGATCAGTGCTATCTCTGGCCTTGAAAACAGCATGCGAGCTTGGGGTTCTGGAGATAATTTCCAAAGCAGGTCCGGAAGCCAAACTCTCCGCCACTGATATTGCAGCACAAATGCCCACCAACAACCAGGCTGCACCGATCATGGTCGACCGGATTGCCAGGCTTTTGGCCAGCCACAATGTGCTGACCTGCTCGGTTGTCGGTGTCGAAAGACGCTACGGTTTAGCCCCGGTGTCTCACTACTTCGTGTGTAACGAAGATGCCGGGTCCTTGGCCCCTCTTGTTGCCCTGGTTCAAGATAAAGTCTTCCTGGATAGCTGGTTGGTGTCAACTTTACTTGAACAAAGTTTTACTTATTAGATGTTTTGATCATTTGGTGGATCTTTAATCCAGGTCTAGTGTTAAAGATGCGGTTTTAGAAGGGGGAACCGCATTCGACAGGGCGCATGATGGAGCACATGCCTTCGAGTACATCGGATCGGATGCTAGGTTCAACCAAGTTTTCAACTCAGCAATGTTCAATATAAGTACAAGAGTCATCAAGGAAATGCTGCAGTCTTACAAGGGGTTTACCGGCATCAAACAGCTGGTCGATGTCGGTGGCAACCTCGGTGTCACGCTTCACCATATCACTTCCAAATACCCCAATATCAAAGGCGTCAATTTCGACTTGCCTCATGTTATAGAGCGTGCCCCGACCTATCCTGGTATTCCAACATAGAATTTTACAGACATATATATATATATATATTGATGATTCTTCTTCACTTGTGTAGGTATTGAACATGTTGCTGGAGATATGTTTGAAAGTGTTCCAGAAGGAGATGCTATTTTTATGAAGGTAAGTTAATTTGAATGTAGAAAAAAAGGTTTTCCAGTTGTAGTGTCACGTACCTTTTTGTTATGTGTCAATGGCGACGCAGGCGATCCTCCATGATTGGAGCGACGAGCAGTGTGTGAAACTGTTGAAGAATTGCTACAAAGCGATACCAGATAATGGGAAAGTGATTGTTGCAGAATTAGTAGTTCCTGTTATGCCCGAGCCTACCCCTGCCGTGAAGGCCACTTTCCTCTTTGATGTGCATATGATGACTCAACATCCGGGTGGAAAAGAGCGAACAAAACAAGAATTCGAGGCATTGGCGAACGAAGCCGGATTTAACAGGGTCAAGTTTGATTCATTTGTTTGCCATGGCTGGATTATGGAGTTTTACAAATGATAGCACTCCCCTTTAATCTTCTTACTCCAACTCTAAAACTGATAGATGCAGTAGTTCTTGGAAAAGGCTGAATGTGTCTGAATAAGAACATTATTTGTTATCTGAATTGTTTTTGCCTTCTTACTCACTGCAAAAACTTCATTATTGAATTGAAGATCTTTCTTTTGCTTCAAGCTCAAGTAATCAAACACGAAACGGTCCGGAACAGATGATTCAACAAATGAAATTTACATAAAGTGTACTGACTAGACATTGGATACGGACCAGTAGGCAGATAATCAGAAGCTAATACATATGGCAACTACATATATAGAACAGTGAGGTCCATGCATGCTCTATATTCTTCTCTTCCATTTAACGCTCGATCTGAATGGTAACATGGCTGATATTGTACTCCCTTCTTATGTATTCGATTACGTTGTCTAAGACCATGTCTGCATCGGCTTCTGGTCTGATTTTGACATGGCAAGCCAACAGGATCTTCCCCACAGTAATGGCCCATATATGCAGCTCGTGAATGGCCACCACGTCTCCCATTTCCAACAGCCCTGTTTCCAGCCTTGTTGCGTCAATCTCTCGAGGTGTACTCTCCATTAGCACTTCGAGTATGTTGCGCAACATTCTTATGGTAGTCCCTAAAACAATTACTGAAAATATTAGTGTGCAGATCAGATCGACTATTTTCCATTCGGGCTTATACCATATGATTGCTCCTCCAATCATTACTCCGATACTTTGGATGGAATCCCCCAGTACATGAAGATAAGCTCCCTGGACATTTATATTCATTCGTTTCTTCTTCTTCGGCTTATCAAGCAGCGGCTCCGACTGTTCTTTATGAACATGGTGGTGCTCCTCGTGTTTGGTGTGCTCCGTGTCTCCGTGATGATGGTGGTGCTTGGTCTTGGAGTGCTCCTCAGGATGATGGTGGTGGTGTTCTACTGTGGAGTGTCCCTCATGATGATGGTGTGTAGTAATGCTCACTCCATGACTGTGATCACTATGGCCATGTTCGTGACCATGATCGTGGCCGTGACCATGATCATGTCCCAATAATAGAGCCATGATTATATTAACCACTAGTCCAAAAGCAGCAACAAGAAACATTAGAAATCCTTTCACCTCACCTGTGTCATGAATGAGTCTAACAATGGCTTCATAAACTAAAATGCCTGCAAGCAACCATATCATCTGGATCGAGACCAAGGCCCCAAGAATCTCAATCCTAAAAAATCCATAAGATTGACGGGGATTGGCTTCCCATCCGGCTGCCCATAATGAAAACAAGGAGATGGCAAAAGCTGCAACATCTGACAGCAAATGTGCTGCATCAGTTAATATTGCTAGACTATTGGCTTTGATGCCTCCCACCACTTCTACACTCATGAAGATGATGCAAAGCATCACGGCAATGAAAAGCTTGCGCATCGAAGCCGATCTTTCTTCAGCATCTTTAGAGTGAGTACCAGCACCGGAAAGTCCACAAGCTGTTTCCCCACATATCTTACTCCCTACAATACTCCTTTGGCCTTCAACAGCATCCACATTTATTTCAATATCTTGCCCATGTTGAGGATTTTGCACTTCCATCTGAAAATTTACGCAACATGACAGATATAAACAGAATGTCATAGCCAAAACATTTGGTCAACAATAAAGAACCATAAGGGAAAAGCGTATACAAGGCATGGAATATTATATATATAAGCAATAAATGACTTTCGAGTCTGAGAATCACCAAGACTACAGTTCTTCAAGAACTTTCTTAAAGGAAAATCGACGTTTCAAGCAAATGCCTTCCTTTCTTCCTTATCAGAACAACCAATCTTTTTGTCATAGGTCTACAGTCCTAAACATCTACATTGAAACTTCAGCTAAGTACTGACCACCGCGTAACTGTGCTCATATTGAATGCCTATCTGCAGAGCATCGTTTACGCAAACCAGACACTAGCTGTCAGCATATGATACAGAAGCTTGTTTTGATTACATATACTTAATTAGACTAGAGGATTAGTAAAATGAACTTGGTATTGTGCTTGTTTCCTAATATTTGCAACGTTCACATAGATGTAAAGGATTATAGGGACATGACGGTTCTTATAATCCTTTCAAAACATTTACAAACAGAGTATCGGTCCGAGAAATGTCAAAGCTAGGAAATTGAAAAGGAAATCGTTTAAAAGAACATTAAGCAGAAACTCATTGATACTGAACATCTGATAAAAGATTTAACACATTAAAAGTTTGACCACAAAGATACAAGCAATGCCTGCAAATGCATTATGCAAAGAAGATAGATATATTAAACCTGGGAGACAAGAGAGATCGTTACTTATCAACGATCTGATACACGCAAATTAGGGGCACAAGCAAGAATTGTTACCTCGCAAGGAGCTGTTATATAAGCAAGTCCCTGTCAAGGAACAAAACTTGAAAGGCAGAAGGCTATTTGGCACTGACTAACCTTGCCAACTAACCATACCAAAACCAACACCCTGCCTAATCGCCATTTTCCAAGTCTAGGGACGAATGATCTCATCGCCG
This sequence comes from Hibiscus tridactylites, assembly GCA_958450335.1. Taxonomy (NCBI): domain Eukaryota; kingdom Viridiplantae; phylum Streptophyta; class Magnoliopsida; order Malvales; family Malvaceae; genus Hibiscus; species Hibiscus tridactylites. The sequence goes on from OY288269.1 coordinate 106,951,662, forward strand.
GCGATCAAATTTATTATTAAAAAGCAAGCATCACAATCAGTGAATCAGATTGAAATATGGTAAACGTCCGTGAGTTGGAAGTATTTTATTGCTTAACCCAAAGACATAGACAAAAAAACAATCTTGCATCACAATCTTGAACAGCTCTTTTGTATTTCCTCTCAGGAATTACATCAAACACTTGATACACACTAAAATCAGTTGGAATCTATTTCGTCCCCACTCACCATGGACAAAGAATCAAAGAAGCATGCATCTATAAAAATATAAATAAAAAACACATAAAACCATTATGATTATTAAAATACTGTGAAATGGGTCTCTACTCTCTAGCATGCAAGGAGCCATAACCAGCTACAATACCCAGAGTAAAATATTAACAAGTTAACAACCCCAGATTATAAAAGTGATGAAAAATGACCAAATATGGTGAAAAGTACAGATCTTTGGAAAAAATTAGGCATACTGTACATGCTAAAGACACTACCTTTGAAATTATCTTAAAAAAAAAAAGAAACTACCTTTGAAACTTGAATCCGGAATCCCCAGCCCTGGGATTGTGAGTATGGTTGTTGTTTATAGACAGAGCCAATAAATGAAAACTGGAAATATTACAAGATTACCCTTACCAGCCTTTCATCCATTTCCAAGTTACAGAGAAACCCAGAAATTTTACAGTCTGTGGTTATTTTCTCTTTGTTGAAGCTTTTCACATGGAGGCCACTCAGACTCGGTAGTGGGATGGCTCAGCAAAAACGACACAACTACTGCTACCGAAAAGCTACGAACAAGCCTTGGGACAAATGAATAGGATTGTCGAGAAATTTTGTCTTGTTGTTGTCATAATATTCACATGAAGTTGTCTTAAAATGTAACTTGTAAGCATTATTTTCAATAAATTTACTTGGACACACGCAATAATAATCCTTTAAGTATGCGCTGGTCTTCAAATCTTGACGAGTTGATAGAATCACACGTTCTTCATCCCAACGACTGTATTGCGCAATAATATATGTCACGTAAAATAAACTTGCATTTTACAAAATGCAAGTTTAAAATTTTACTTTTATAAAATGCGAGTTTTGTGTTGAGTGGTTAGATAAAAAAATTAATTTATCAAATTAAAATTCTCATTTTGTAAAACGCGAGTTTACCTTACATGACCTGAATACGATATTTTTCCAAATATCATTTAGATGGATTGATTTTTCCAATAAAATCTAAAAAAAAGAAGAATATTCAGCCAAACCACCCGGTTTTAACTCTTTTTATTTGGATTTTGTAAGGACTTGCAGCCTCGCCTAATATCCATTGTCAAGTAAATTAATTGAATTAATTAGTGTTAATCCATTCAAGGGTTTCTCGTAGTTAAATAAAAATAAAAACTCATTGAATTTTTTTCGAATGAAATTTATCGGATCTCGACACACAACGACCATGTTTAATAATCAGGTTTTTGAGTCAAAATTAAAAGTTTGAATCATTTTTAGATGTTTAATTAATAAAATTTATTAAATTTATCAGGTATTCACTATCGACTAATATATGCCGCTATCAACTATCCGTTAATTTTCAAACATGACCAATTATCTAAAGAAGGTGAATTGCCTCATCCCTTTCATGGTTAAAACTCTCTTTCAAACCTTTTAAATCCTTTTATGACAAAATTAAATGTTTGTTTTATAATATTTATTATAAAAAAGAATTGTATCCTTCATAAATTTTCCGAACTTGTTGGCTCTCTTCTCAGCCACAAAACAAAGATTGTCTCTATCTTGCAATGATGACTACTCTGAAACTGACAAGTAAATTAATGACACACACCAAAACCATACGAGCTGAGTGGTCTGACAATGGCTTCCACTACTGATATTTAATAGATTAAACAGATTGGCATGATTTTAGACGGGTTGGTCTAGACTCATGTAACGTTTTTTTCGGACTACTTTAGTACCTAATGTTTTATTCTATAGTTCAGATTAAAATTTTTCGTCAACTACCATTAAATTTTATTCGTTATTAAATTATAACATGATATGTGGTTTATTTTTTATTTATTTATTTTTTGAATTACTTTAAAATTGTGCACTTCTTAAAAGACCTTAAAGTTTTAATTTCTTTCAAACAAACTCTTAAATCGCATCTCCCTCACCGTCTGGCATCCTTCACACGTCGAAGGTTTATCGTTCACCACTCAAGCGTTGGGTACCTTATTGTTCAACATCGCCACCCTCTAGCCATCAGTTAGAAGCCCAACCAGTCTTTTTTTTCTTCATTTTTGATGTTCGTCGACGAAGCAATTGATGGTTTATTCGTCGATTTTCGACGACGAGATCATGAGGCTTTCAGTCGTGGGAGCGACGAAGAAAATGGTGGCCGGTGATAGTTGAATCGGTGGTGGGAGGGAAAAAATTCAAGGATATAGGGTTTTAGAAAAATTAAAGATTTTCTAATTTTTTAAATAAAAAATAGAGAAAATACCATAATATGCCACGTGTTGAGTTATTGCATAACGGAAAATTTTTAACGTCCATCACGGAAAAACCCAATTTGAGTTACGGAATAAAACGTTAGGCACCAAACTAGAAAAAAGTATAGGTTGTGCACCTTTTTTACTATTAAACCTATCATTTAAGTAGATCTCGAGTTTTATAAAGTGATAATTACGTCAAAAATATTTTTAATTAAAAATTAAATATGTTTTCGAAAGTTTATGGTTTAAAATCAATGGGCTCCTTCCACTTTGAGATAATTCCAAAATTTTGGGCACCGTCATTGTTGTTGGGTAATTGAAGACTGGTTGGAGATTGATATGCTGGGCCTTGTTGACCCACTAAGAACTTTATCCAACTTTCAGTATGTTTATGTTTTAGTCATTTCACTTTCAAAATTTTCAATTTTATCACTAAACTTTCAAAATTTTCTCTTGTAGGACAATTGACCATAAATTTTTAATGTCGTTTAGTCCACTCAAGAAAGAGGAGAAAAGTAATATAGCTTGATTCCACATTGATCAGACAGTGGAGACTGCAAGTCAGACCAAGATAAAGTTAAAGATTTGATTTGAGTTTTTATCAATCTCAAGGGGATTTTAAGGAAAACAAAATTGAAATGAAGAGATAAGAGAATATTTTGGTACCAATTACGTCACAAGCGATTGTCTGCTGTAATGAAAGGTGTAGGTCAAATTCATAAATAGAAGGCCTAAAATGTAGTGTTTTGATGCTAGTGTTAAACATGCATGGTCAAGTAATAAAATAAACCAATTCTGAAAGTTTAAAGTGTGGTGGCCAAAATAGAAAATGTTGAAAGTTGGGTGATTATTTTTTCAAAAATAAAGTTTGGAAAACCATAAATAGACAAAAGAGTATTTATCATTCTTTCACATGGTTCCATTATAAAATGAAAATATTCCTAATTGAAATTTTATATTTATAAATAATATAATTATATTTAGTATTTAATTTTAAACACATAGTGCTTTTTAGTTTATCAATCAACACCCATCTCAAGCAAATAGCCGTTTATTTCTTTGCTCTCTCTCTCTCTAGGTGTTTAGTGTTCATACGGTGACCTTCACGACACTTGTTTTTTATTTGTGTTTATAGGCGGTCACAGATAATTTGATCCTTTTAAGTTGTTTTGTAACACCCGGGTTTAGGGGTCGGATGAAAATAATATTTTAGTTTTATTTCGGGTTCGGTTTTGCAATTAAATAATAAAATATTCTATGGGCCTCGGGATTTCAAATGTTTAAGGCTATGTTGGGCCTATCTCTTAAGTCCAAATCCATGGGCTTTAAGAGATGTGGGTTTGACCATTCATTAATGGCATTTTGGTCAATTGCAAAATGAATGAGAAATAAGATGACAAAAGGGGTTTTATTTGAAATGAAAAATGCTCATCTTCTTCATTCCACCATTGTTGAAAACCTAAAACCCCTCTTACCCCCCAAAAGCACTATTTCATCAAATCTCTTCATCAATTCAAAGGCTCTCTTTGAGGTAATTGTAATTTTGAATTCTCCTCATGATTTCCAACATTTTCATAGCTTTAGTTTTCATAGAAATCATCTTTTTGAGTTTTTGAAGTTTTCAAGTTTGAAGAAAAGCATGGAACTTTAATAGCTTTTGGGGTTGTTTTGATTAATAGAGTTGAGTTTTGATCTAACCTTGCCCAATGGAACATTATATATCAATTTGGTTGGATTTTCTAAAGAATTCCGAAATGGGTTTTAGGGGTGTATTTAAAGTGTCAAAAATTTGTGTTTTTGAAATGGTTTTTTGAGAAATTGTTGGGTTGATGTTATAACAACATTAGGTGGGTGTTTTTAGATGTTTTGGGATGATTTTTGAGAGGTTATAATGTTAGTTTGATGGGATTCCCGTAGCTACTGCTGTAGGTGGTTTTTAGGAGTGGAAATTAAGAGTTTTTGAAGTGTTTGTGTGGGGAAATGAAGGGCTGATGGTTGTACAACATTATGAGGGTGTTTTGGACATGTTTTGGAGTGTTTTAAGTGTTAAAATTGGGAGGTAATGGCTGGGTTTTGCTGGAATACGAAAATGAAATTATTTGGGAGGATTTCGGCTTTGAATCATTGAGAAAATGTTAGAGAATTGAGAACTGATGTGTAATAGTAAATTTGTGGTTGATTAAGAGGTTAATACATTGCCTTTGATTGATTAGAGACATCGGATTTGGCCTTGGGAGGTTCGGGCACGATTTCAGAAGTTGTGGAGACTTGAGTCGGCTTTGCTTGGATTGCTCAAGGAAGTAAGGTGAGTGGTTAATGTTTTAAATTGATTTCAAAGGTTGGTTCAAGCATGTGGATGTGAAAATATTTTCAAGTAATGTTTTGGTTCAAAGATGGTTTTGAAAGATTTTAGATTGGGCTTGGAAAGTCGAATTAAACTCAAGAGTAAGTTGTTGTGAATTGCCTCTTTAATTTCCCCTTTTTCCATTTGTTTTCATTACTTGTGGTGATGTTTTGTCAAGCATGAAATTTAAATAATTTGGGAAGAAGTATGATTGCTTAATATTATATCGTTGATCATGTATGATGGTATTAATGATGTTGTTGATATGCCTTGTAAGGTGTGAGTAAGTTGGTGCAAGTTGTGCACGAACATGGTGAGTAAGACCATTTGTGATTGGTAAGATTCCAAGTAGTAAGTGATGCCTAATTGTGAATTTTGTTACATCTTGATTTGGTTGTGCATGATATAGTGAGTATGTGTCGTATGGTAGTGATTGTATGTCGTGTTGCATGGTTGGTGTCGAACCTCACGGGATGGTTGTCGTGGCTCCGGTGATGTGTAGTCCCGCCGGTAGCGAGTGGTATAAGACTCCGGTGATGTGTAGTCCCACCGGTAGTGACTAGTAGAAGAGTACTTTGATGTGTAGTCCCATTAGAAAACTACTAGTCGAAACGGTGATGTGTAGTCCCACCGTGTGTGTTTTGGTATGCTTGTGCATGCCATGTATCGTTCATGTTGTATCTCACTATATCATTCTCTTTTATGGTTTTGTTTTAATCTAAGATTATGTCCTCATGCATACCATGAAGTGTAATGCCTTGATAAATGCCTATATTGTTGAATTGTGGTTGAACTTGCATGTTAGTAAGAGGATTAGGTAGTTGAATGAATCTTTTGTGTTGGCCTTTATTTTAAAGAAAGCTTTGAACCCTGCATTATCGTAGTTATGTTTTTGAGCTCCGCTCACTAAGCTTTATGCTTACGCTCTCCCTTTTCCGACAATGCAGATCTTTAGCTTGAAGTTAGCAAGGAGCAAGAAAGGGCGTCCAAGAGTATGGTAGTTTGCTCAAGTATGGTTTATTAAATAATGTAGTAGTTTAGCAATGGGAAATGCTACGTGTCTTAGGAACTTGTATCTAGACTCCGTTGCGTTGGTTTTATGTGTTAATGCCGTATATTGATGGATTTGTATACCATGTCTAAATTTCTTACCTCGTGTGTTGGTCATGTGCCTTGTGAGAATGTCAAATTGTGTGTATGTTGAAGTATGAGATTTTGGATGCTTAAATGTCATCTTTGATTCAATTGCATGTCTTCCTTGATGTATGTATATGTTGGGTGTTTGTGTGGTTAAACAATGACCTTTGAACGTTGTATGAATGCTTGTTTGGGTCTAGGGAAGTCCTAAATTGCATCTAGATCCGAGTCTTGTTCGTTTTAGTTGAGTTTGGAGGTTTTGCAATACAGGGGTATCGATACTGTTAGACCCGTATCGATACCGCCTTCTTGTTTCAGGCCTCGTGTATCGATACACGAGGGGGCGTATCGATACCATTTTGGTCACTGGAGCTACTGTCCATTTCGGTATCGATACGGGCCTCTGGTGTATCGATACTGTCATCTTAGCGTTGACATAGTCAAGGGGGTATCGATACACCCCTTAAGTGTATCGATACCGCTTGCAGTTAAAGCTTAAACCTAGTCAAGGGGTATCGATACACCCCTTAGGTGTATCGATACCGCCTGCAGTTTAAGTTTAAAATTGGGCTGTAGCATGATTGTTTAAGTTCGTTCGATTTTTTTGTATATGATGTTCCGCTGTATGATCACTTAGGGTTTAATATCCATTTAGACAAGATTTTAAAATGAAAAAAATAGGGTTGCTAACCGAGGGGAAATCCTTAGGGGTTTTCACTCGGTTTTCCCCGTGTAGCTCACTCGGACCGGTCATCCGGCCAGACCGGGATGAGGGGGTTACATTTATTGGTATCAGAGCCTGAGGTTTCCGAGACCTCGGGAAGGTAAGTGAGGTAAGTTTGATGTGTTACGTTATTGTTATGTCTCGATGAATGTTTTGTCATGTATGCTTGATGTTTGCTTGTTAGTACGGTGTTTGAAGGCATGTGTTGGCATGATGGTTGTGTTGAAGCGTAGTGTCGAGTTCCCATTGCTACTATTACTTATTTGAAAGGATTTTTGTAAAGGAATATACTTGAGCACCTTGGACCCTTGCTCTTGCTAACCCTAAATATTCTTTCTTGTGTGTTTTGTTTATTGTTGTATGATTGTCTTCGGTAAGTTGGAGGCCGAGGTGTGGGCCTGGAGTTGGTAATCATGAATCTGAGGTTTTAGAGGATGTGAATGATGAGAGAGTTCATCGCTTTAGTTCAGGGCAGTATGACAGTACCAGAGTTGGAGGTACAGTTTGCTTGTTTGGGTTAGCGTGCCTGTGAGCTGGTTTCTGTTGAGGGAGAACAATATGACCAATCTTGATATGAGATGGTAATAGAAGTGAAGACTTAAGAGTTGGCTTCGGAATGATGTCGATGTTGTAGCAAGTAATTCCTCGATACAGTCATTGGGCTTGTTTTTCTGATTAATTCTGGATCTACGTGTTCGTGTATTTGGAGTGAGCATGCGAAGTTGTTGAATCCACCTTGTGAGGTATTAGAGGTAGGTGTTAGTGTTACTAGCTCCTTCGGGGATGCAGTCGTGGTCAGAAAAATGTACAAGGGGTGTCCGTTGATGGTTCAGTGGCACATGTTTTCAGTTGATGCGATGGAATTGCCTTTTTACGGTTTTGATGTGAAGCTGTGCACGGATTGGTTTGTAGAACATAGAGTTAGGGTAGACTTTGAGACAATGGGGGTCTTCTTAAAAGCTTACGGATGACTATGAGATTGTGATGGTAGGTGGGAATGTGGATTTCGTATCGAATGTTGATCCAGCCTTAGAGGTCAAAGACTGATTGATTTTGGTTGACAGGCTTGTCGGGCAAATGTGATGGATTTGCTTTTTGATTGAGGATTAGACCGCAGGATGTTAGAATAGTTTATGATTTCCTAAAAGTGTTGGCAAGAATTACCCGGTTTGTCTCTTGATAGGGAAGTAGAGTTTGATCGTGAGATTGTCTCCGAGTTTGCTCCTGTTTTGTTTGCTCTGTACCTTATGATTCTCGACCGACTTGAGAGTGTTAAAGAATCAACTACGAGTTTGTTAGACCTTATATTGATTAGGCCTAGTACATCATCTTAGAGTGTGACAGTGTAATTTGTGAAGAGAAGAGAGGACAATACAAGAAGGTGATTAGATTTCAGACAGTTGAAACAATTGATAGTGAGTAGTTGGTATTCGTTTCTAAGCATCAGTGGTTTGTTGGTCAGTTGAGGAGTGCTTCAGTCTTTTCAAGATTAATTTGAGATCCGATTATTATCAGTTGAAAGTGAGAAAGGTTGAAATGCCGAAGACAGCCTTCGGGCAAGATGTGATCACTTTGAGTTCTGAGTTGTGCCACTTTGTTTGACTAGTGTATTAGTTACCTTCCTAGAGATGTTGAGCAGAATAATCCCTGAGTTCCTTGATCAGTTGTAGTAGTTCTCATAGATGACACACGGGTGTATTCACGTATCGAAGAAGACCATGACAAGCTTGAAGTTAGTGTTGTAGATCCTTTTAGACAATCAGTTGTATGCCAATTTGAGCAAACGTGAACTCCGAGTCGAGGAAGATGTCCTCCCAGGGCATGTAGATTAGTTGAGTGTATTAGGGTAAATCCCAAGTGGGCAGATGAAAATGGAAGAATTTGAAGACTGTGACATGAATCTATAGTTCCTAGGTCTAGCACTGTTACAATCGTAGGTTCGTAAATGATCTTTTGAAGATAGTTGTTCCTTTGACAAGTTGCTATAGAAGAATGTTCAGTTGTGTGGTCAAATGCGAGATAATGAGCCCTTGAGAAACCGAAAGAAACCTTGAAGGGAACTTCGACCTTGAATCAGCTTATATCAGAGAAAGAGTTTGCGAACTATAGTGATGTGTTACATGTAGAGTTAGGTTGTGTGCTTATGCAAAGCAAAAGATTGCGGCTTGTTCATCAAGATAGTTGAAAGACTATGAGAAGAGTTATCTGATATGAGACATAGAGTTAATTACAGTTGTGTTTGCTTCGAAGACTTAGAGACAAAGCTTGTATAATGAGAAATGCACAATGTATATGTACATATCATCAAGACTTGAAATATTTGAAGATTTAGGAAGGGTTGAAACTTGAACAACATAAAGTGTTAGAACTGCTTGAAGACTCTAATATCAAGATTGAGTACCATCCGAAGAGAGTCAACGTAGTGACCGATGTTCCGAGCTGTATTTGTTGTTAGATTAGTAGTTGAGTTGCGAGGTGTAATTGCCGAATTCAGTTTATCGAATGATAGTGTTTCTGTGGCCGAGTTTCGGGTTGAGCCTACTTTGAGTCAGAATGCTTGAAGAGAAACAGTTGCAAGACAGATTCTTGGCACCTCACGTGCAAGACTTAGTGGAAGGAAAACCTTCAGAATACAGTTTCAGATATGATAGAGTTTTGCGTTTCAGAGACAGAATAGTTATGCCGATTGACATAGTGTTTTGAGACGTATTGTGTTGGCTGAAGCACCCGGTAGTTCATTTGTATTGCATCTGAGTAGTATGAAGACGTATTGTGGGTTGAAGATGAGTACTTCTGGATTGAGTTGATGAATAATGTGGTTCAGTATGAGAGAAAGTGTGTAAATTGCCAGCGTGTTAAGACCGAACATCAATTTTCTTCTAGTTTGTTACATCCGTGGGAGGTTCTTAATGAAAGTGGGTAATAGAGATTCGAGTTTTCTGCTAGATTTTTTTTGAAGACGTCTGCATAGTGTTTGATTACTTGTTGAAGACGGAGGATCAGTCAGAGAAAGTTATGAGTCAAGTGTCCAAACAGTGTTGTATGAGATTGTGAATTGGGCTAGTTCTGTTGTTTATTTGTTGCAGTTACCACCAGAGTTAGGGAGGGGATCCGTGATGTGTTTTGTGTATCTATGATTCGGGAATGTGAGTCAGATCTGTGTCGTGCTATGTTTGTCAAAGAGATTGAGTTGAGTTTGAAATTGCGTGCAACGAAGAATCAGTTGAGATCTTAGAATCAGATAGCTAATGTTGTATGGTGAGTCTACCAAGTTGGTTAGTATGTTGTGGTGATAGAGAGAAAGTGTGGAGGAGCATGTTTTAGTGACTCTTCTCGTTCGATAAATTTCGGGGACGAAATTTCCTTAAGTGGGGGAAAGTTGTAACACCCGGGTTTAGGGGTCGGGTGAAAATAATATTTTAGTTTTATTTCGGGTTCGGTTTTGCAATTAAATAATAAAATATTTTATGGGCCTCGGGATTTCAAATGTTTAAGGCTATGTTGGGCCTATCTCTTAAGTCCAAATCCATGGGCTTTAAGAGATGTGGGTTTGACCATTCATTAATGGCATTTTGGTCAATTGCAAAATGAATGAGAAATAAGATGACAAAAGGGGTTTTATTTGAAATGAAAAATGCTCATCTTCTTCATTCCACCATTGTTGAAAACCTAAAACCCCTCTTACCCCCCAAAAGCACTATTTCATCAAATCTCTTCATCAATTCAAAGGCTCTCTTTGAGGTAATTGTAATTTTGAATTCTCCTCATGATTTCCAACATTTTCATAGCTTTAGTTTTCATAGAAATCATCTTTTTGAATTTTTGAAGTTTTCAAGTTTGAAGAAAAGCATGGAACTTTAATAGCTTTTTGGGTTGTTTTGATTAATAGAGTTGAGTTTTGATCTAACCTTGCCCAATGGAACATTATATATCAATTTGGTTGGATTTTCTAAAGAATTCCGAAATGGGTATTAGGGGTGTATTTAAAGTGTCAAAAATTTGTGTTTTTGAAATGGTTTTGTGAGAAATTGTTGGGTTGATGTTATAGCAACATTAGGTGGGTGTTTTTAGATGTTTTGGGATGATTTTTGAGAGGTTATAATGTTAGTTTGATGGGATTCCCGTAGCTACTGCTGTAGGTGGTTTTTAGGAGTGGAAATTAAGAGTTTTTGAAGTGTTTGTGTGGGGAAATGAAGGGCTGATGGTTGTACAACATTATGAGGGTGTTTTGGACATGTTTTGGAGTGTTTTAAGTGTTAAAATTGGGAGGTAATGGCTGGGTTTTGCTGGAATACGAAAATGGAATTATTTGGGAGGATTTCGGCTTTGAATCGTTGAGAAAATGTTAGAGAATTGAGAACTGATGTGTAATAGTAAATTTGTGGTTGATTAAGAGGTTAATACATTGCCTTTGATTGATTAGAGACATCGGATTTGGCCTTGGGAGGTTCGGGCACGATTTCAGAAGTTGTGGGGACTTGAGTCGGCTTTGCTTGGATTGCTCAAGGAAGTAAGGTGAATGGTTAATGTTTTAAATTGATTTCAAAGGTTGGTTCAAGCATGTGGATGTGAAAATATTTTCAAGTAATGTTTTGGTTCAAAGATGGTTTTGAAAGATTTTAGATTGGGCTTGGAAAGTCGAATTAAACTCAAGAGTAAGTTGTTGTGAATTGCCTCTTTAATTTCCCCTTTTTCCATTTGTTTTCATTACTTGTGGTGATGTTTTGTCAAGTATGAAATTTAAATAATTTGGGAAGAAGTATGATTGCTTAATATTATATCGTTGATCATGTATGATGGTATTAATGATGTTGTTGATATGCCTTGTAAGGTGTGAGTAAGTTGGTGCAAGTTGTGCACGAACATGGTGAGTAAGACCATTTGTGATTGGTAAGATTCCAAGTAGTAAGTGATGCCTAATTGTGAATTTTGTTACATCTTGATTTGGTTGTGCATGATATAGTGAGTATGTGTCGTATGGTAGTGATTGTATGTCGTGTTGCATGGTTGGTGTCGAACCTCACGGGATGGTTGTCGTGGCTCCGGTGATGTGTAGTCCCGCCGGTAGCGAGTGGTATAAGACTCCGGTGATGTGTAGTCCCACCGGTAGTGACTAGTAGAAGAGTACTTTGATGTGTAGTCCCATTAGAAAACTACTAGTCGAAACGGTGATGTGTAGTCCCACCGTGTGTGTTTTGGTATGCTTGTGCATGCCATGTATCGTTCATGTTGTATCTCACTATATCATTCTCTTTTATGGTTTTGTTTTAATCTAAGATTATGTCCTCATGCATACCATGAAGTGTAATGCCTTGATAAATGCCTATATTGTTGAATTGTGGTTGAACTTGCATGTTAGTAAGAGGATTAGGTAGTTGAATGAATCTTTTGTGTTGGCCTTTATTTTAAAGAAAGCTTTGAACCCTGCATTATCGTAGTTATGTTTTTGAGCTCCGCTCACTAAGCTTTATGCTTACGCTCTCCCTTTTCCGACAATGCAGATCTTTAGCTTGAAGTTAGCAAGGAGCAAGAAAGGGCGTCCAAGAGTATGGTAGTTTGCTCAAGTATGATTTATTAAATAATGTAGTAGTTTAGCAATGGGAAATGCTACGTGTCTTAGGAACTTGTATCTAGACTCCGTTGCGTTGGTTTTATGTGTTAATGCCGTATATTGATGGATTTGTATACCATGTCTAAATTTCTTACCTCGTGTGTTGGTCATGTGCCTTGTGAGAATGTCAAATTGTGTGTATGTTGAAGTATGAGATTTTGGATGCTTAAATGTCATCTTTGATTCAATTGCATGTCTTCCTTGATGTATGTATATGTTGGGTGTTTGTGTGGTTAAACAATGACCTTTGAACGTTGTATGAATGCTTGTTTGGGTCTAGGGAAGTCCTAAATTGCATCTAGATCCGAGTCTTGTTCGTTTTAGTTGAGTTTGGAGGTTTTGCAATACAGGGGTATCGATACTGTTAGACTCGTATCGATACCGCCTTCTTGTTTCAGGCCTCGTGTATCGATACACGAGGGGGCGTTTCGATACCATTTTGGTCACTGGAGCTACTGTCCATTTCGGTATCGATACGGGCCTCTGGTGTATCGATACTGTCATCTTAGCGTTGACATAGTCAAGGGGGTATCGATACACCCCTTAAGTGTATCGATACCGCCTGCAGTTAAAGCTTAAACCTAGTCAAGGGGTATCGATACACCCCTTAGGTGTATCGATACCGCCTGCAGTTTAAGTTTAAAATTGGGCTGTAGCATGATTGTTTGAGTTCGTTCGATTTTTTTGTATATGATGTTCCGCTGTATGATCACTTAGGGTTTAATATCCATTTAGACAAGATTTTAAAATGAAAAAATAGGGTTGCTAACCGAGGGGAAATCCTTAGGGGTTTTCACTCGGTTTTCCCCGTGTAGCTCACTCGGACCGGTCATCCGGCCAGACCGGGACGAGGGGGTTACATGTTTTGTCGATATAATTTGTAGCGTATCACCATCTTTAGAAATAGGCATGAAAGGTGATTTGTTAGGGATTTCAACTAGTTCGCGATTTGACAATTTTCCAGTGACACTTTCTATAATGGATCGTAGAGATTTTTTTAGTAAAAAGAATAAGCGATTGATCTAACTGATGTAGTGCTTATATTTTTTTTAGATTTAATATTTTTTTTTTATGTTTTAAATTCTTTAATAAATTATGTTTTTATTTTACTTTTGTTTATCAATAAAACTATATAGTTGATGTGTGGACAAAAATCAATCAACGCCTTAAAAAAGAGAGTAAAATTTAACATAATTGAGTTTAAATGAAAAACGGGCTAAACAATGAAAAAGAATTCGAATAAATTTTATTATTAATGTGTAAAATAATTATCTTTTGAATATATCAAATTTTAGCACTCATGAAATGCGAGGGATTTAAGAATAGATTAAAAGCAGTAAATAAATAAAGAGATGCGTTGATTGGAATTTTAACAAGAGCCTAGTAAAAATTTTGGGTTCAAATTTTAGTATTTCCTTTTCCTCATCTGATTAAAAAATAAACATGGGTTGCTGACCGACTTAAATATAATAATCCAACGTGGAGCAAAGGACTACATCTTTGACTGCCCTTTTGAATAATAATAAATAAAAACATCACAGACTTCCAAGTTTATGGACTTAAATTAAATATAAACAGGTAATTTAACCTAAGAACTTATAATTGGTTTAAGTGTATCAAAATTTCATGTACTATTCAATTATTGTATTATTTTTAGGATAAATATTATATGCACATGCGGTGTAAACTGAAAGTTTCCACAAGCGTCTTAATTTTATGTATAAGGAGTAAGTTTAGGGTATAGGGTATAGGATTTAGGGATTTAGGTGTAGTGGGTTAGAATTTAGGGATAACCGTTTCAATTTAAGGTTTAGGGTTATAATTTAGGGTTTATAGGTTACAACCTAAATCCTCACCATATTACCCTAAAAACTAAACCCTAACTTATAAACCCTAAATTATAACCCTAACCCTTAAATTGAAACAATTATCCTTAAATTCTAACCCCTTACACATAAACCCCTAAACACTATGCCATAAACTAACTTTCTATACCCTAAAACTAAGGCACTTGTGGAAATTTTCAATTTTCACCGCCAGTGTATAAGATATTAATCCTTATTTTTATTTGAAAATCTTGATATGTATCAAAGGTAAATTTTTTGATATATTGTCTAACCTTGTATATGTTCGAAGCTCGATACGATAATGTACTATTTCTCTATTTAATAAGAAAAAGGGTCAAGTTGATAAAAAAAAATATAAATATTAGGATTAAAAAGTTATTTTATTTTTTTTATAGCTGCGAGATCCAATTGAGCAAGAATTAAGATTTTTCAAATGAAAAATAGTGTACAAGTACTTTGTAAATATATAGATATAATTATAAAGACCGAATTTAAAATTTTAAAATAGTAAAAATTCGGGATACATTTAAACAACTATAATATTAGTCAGCCTACCCGTACGTAGGGAAACATGCAATACAGTCATTTTCTTGATCAAAATATACCAAACTTTGTTGTCTACCGCTTCAATTCCCTTTTGACTCGTTACGTTTTGCAAGTTCATTATTATATTAATATTTACTCTATAGTTTTAATATCATATATATATATATATCTAATATCCCTTATCTGGACCGTATAACCTAAAGTTTTAAACTATATTGAAGCATGATTCAGCTCTTCAATTTCGTTGATTTCTCCCAATTTGTGATCGTAACACTTCTCTTTCTCCTCTTAACGTCCGACCTTAAATTCATCTCGGCGGCGAAAGAGTTCTGTTGGTGCCGAGTTGAGAAACTCCACGTCCTCTTCGAACACCACGAAGACTACGATGAAGCCGATTTCGACGACGATGACTATTACGACGAACGACCTTCGCCGTCCCGTGTGCCGGTGCCATTCATGGCTCATGTCGTCTCGAATTTGATAAAGACTAGGCTACCAGTGGTGGAACTCGGGAAATCGAAACTAGGAGCCAGTATCGGGGAGGAATCGTCGTCGGCCGAGTGCGCGATATGCTTGGAGTGCATAGAGGGAAGTGAAGAAATCCGAGAGCTCGGCAATTGTAATCACATGTACCATAGAGAGTGTATCGACGGGTGGGTCGATCAGGGCCACGAGACATGTCCGTTGTGCGGGCGGAAGCTGCTGCCGTTTGAAGCCATTGCTGCTGCTGAGGATAAGGAAGTGAAAGGTGTGTATGATCCATGGAGGTTGGACAGAATGGCCTATCTGTTTGGGGAGAGTTATTAATTTATTTATTTTTAAATTCGAATGAAACTACTTTCATTCGAATTTTTTTATTAAAATGTTAACTAGTACTCAATTAAATTAACTGATTCGTTGAATCAATCTGTGTTGTTATTTCTGCAAAAGGACTGGGGATTAAGGAATGAATTGCTTTGTTCTTTCAATGTTAAATACTTGATATCATATTGCCTTTATAATTTTATTCAATTCGATAAAATTAATCTCTTTTTAAGCCATTAAACGAATAAGTGGTGGACCTCTAACAAATTATATATATATATATATAATGTTAAAAATAGCCCCCAACATTTTATTTTTTTTGTTAATTTTAGCCTTATTCTTTTGGTGCAAACAACTAATTAACGTTTTATTTTTCGTTCAAATTTCACCTTTGTTGGATGAAAACTGTTAGTCAACTAACAGTAAACGCCCGAGACTGACATGGCATGAGAGATGACGTGACACTATCGCGTAGCATTTTTGCTTACATGACGATTGGTTAAAAATATTTTCTTTAAAAATTAATTAATTAATTTTTTAATTTTTAAAAATGTCATGTCAGCAAAAATGTCACGTGATAGTGCCACGTCATCTCCTCATGCCCTGCAAACATGTTACGTCAGTCTCACCGTTAGTTGATTAACAATTTTCATATAACAAGAGTGAAATTTGAACGAAAAAATAAAACGTTAGGTGATTGTTTGCACACACAAAAAAAGAATAGGATTAAAATGACCAAACGGTAAAATATAGAAGGCTATTTTTGACCTTTTACAATATATATGGGATAGGATCAAATTACATTGAGTAAAACTTAAAGAGTTATACACGTTTTTTGGATAGTTGGGTGAGTGAAACGGATGGATAAGATTAACAGTAAAATATGCGAAGATTATCACTTGAGAATTAAAAACATGAGTTAATCTCAACCATCAATTTTCACCATCCAACGATCCAAAAAATGTGTAAAACTTAAAGATTTTTACACATTGTAAGTTGATCCTATCCCTATATATATATATCCGACAAGGAATATGTGCGACTATAATTTGAGCATTTTTCTTAAGGATAATGAATCCGATACCTATTGTGATTTGTGACCACTTTGACATGTACTGGAGAATCTGGAAACAGTGCAAGCAATTTGATATTCATAGTCCATAGATGCTATGCCCACCATTTGAGGTTCCCAGTCCAACAAATCAAACACAAAGTGTAACGTTTAAAGAATATATTCTTTAATTTTCTGATTATAAATCTCATCATATTATTAAAAAAAATTAAAGCATGTGTTCGTCGGTGAAATACTTCAGCTCGGTTTCCAAGTGAGGATTCAATGCATATAACAGCACCGACAAATTTCATTGTTTTCCAGTATTTCTACATTAACATCATCGGGATAGAAACGAACGCAAGACTTTAAGTTGGGACGAAATTACTAGTCAGAAAAACAAACAAAAACAAAAGCAGAATGGCGCCCGACTCTTGTTGCATGTAGAGCCATGCGTCTAAACATTAAATCCCTTGCGTGGCAATCCATGGCGTTCCCATTCCTAATACTGTTAACCGACAAAACGCCATTACTGCAAGTAAAGATGGTGAAGAAAAAGGAAAATGGAAGAAGATTAATGAAGCCCATTTCTTTATTAATTTTTTCTAACCACATTTGCTTATTACGACCATAACGAGTTTCATATGTCGACTTTACAAGGAGGAGCTCCGAGCAACGGCACGGGTCCGGCGACGCCCTTTTTCAAACCAACCCAAACATCGCATCTCACGTAAAACCCGTACTTTAATGTCCTGATTGCGCCGGCTTTCCATCTTAGTTTCCCCAACAGCACCACCTTCAACGCCACCACACCGTACGTCTCGTCTATCATCAGTCCATTCACCACCTCCGCCGACGCCGGGACCATCCCGCTACCGAGTACAGGCGACAGCGACACCGTGCTCTTCGTCTCGTGGTACAGCGGCGGCAAGTCCACGGGGGGAGTGATCTGTTGGTTTCTATACGAGACGTAAGCTTGTAACTTGCTGTAAAAGATGGAGACTCTCTTGTTTGGGTTTCTCATGACGATGGTGAACTGCATGGATGTGGAAATGAAGGGTTGTGAGGTGGCGTTGAGTTCGTAGATGGCGGCTCCGGCGACGATGAAACGAGGCTTGTGGGGACGGTAGACGAGCCACACGGTGAGTACGGTGGCTCCCGCTAAGAGGAGGAAGATGAAAATGAGTAAGCAACAGGAGCGGCGGGCTGAGCTTTCTTGGTCGTGGGCTGGACAGTAGTGTACATTAGGTGGCTTTCCTTCACCCATATTGGACGGTGGTTGCTGAGGCGGCGGAGGGTCTTGCGGTGGTTGGTTTTGGTCTGTCATGAATACAAATGAGAAGGTATTTGTAGTGTAAAATGGATAGGAAGGATGGTTCCTGGATGGTGATGGTGGCGGGCGGAGTGATAGTGTTGAAAGTATATAAAAAAACAAAGGAGGAGAAGAATATGAGAAATGGAATACTGTAAAGTGAAAAAAAGAGGAGAAATGGTTCGATGGGTGTGCCAAAGTGGTTTTCTTTATCCTGTGTGTTCGGATGTGCAACGCTGCCGTTTTTATATTCGAATTAAACATTTGGCTCGGAATATAGGCCACAAAGGTCCATTCCTTTGTTTCTTCCACCACGTGAAAGCTCCGGCATTTCGCCTTCCTTTTCACCACTTTCAGTTACAAAACAACTTCACTTTCTGCCTTCAAAATGGCAGAATTATAAGTTCTCCTAAGCAATCTACCAGATAAATAACCAGAAAATTGTCAAAGACACTCTTTTTAACCTATTGAAGCGAATTATATTATACAACTGACCTGCCTAACTAGGATTAGTAAGTTGTCCAATGTGGCTTCATGTTTCAGCAAGAATTTATTTTCTTGTTGACGGGAAGACGGGTTTGTATCGTCATATGTTGGGCGTATCGACATCGTTTACGGGGTGTCATTTTGCACTTGACGGACAAACTGTCCTCTCACTCTGGGACGCTGCTCTGCTAGTCTTTTCCGGCTCTGATATCGAACCTGTGCAAAGAAGTTAACCGTTAATGGACATGCTGCTACGATACGAAATGGTCTGTTATCGGTTTGGTCTGTTATCGGTTTCTTTTCTGACCACAGGGCAAACTAGGATGTTATCTCATTCATGGAGGTTTACAAGGTAAGTCTCTGAATCTAAATTTCTTGGATTTTGATGCAAATTAAACAATAGAGTTTAGGCAGAAGAGCAGCTGTGGCACTAAGTGACGCCAAGCCGCCTTTAGGTGGAAGAAAGTACATTGCTGTCTGCATACAACAATAAGTCCCATATGCGAAGATTTTGGCTAACCTCAACCAATTACAACAATTATAGTAGTAGTAGTAGTAATATACCTTTTTCTCAAAGCATCGATCTTTCCGCTTGAGTCGGAACTTTGTCAAAGCAGCTTCTCTTTGGCTGGACCGATGAGCATCCATCCCTTTCAGTCCATCATGGATGAAGAAATTGCTATCGTTGAAACTACCGGTATTTGTGCCCCTATTGATCGCTGCAGCACCGGTAGTACTAGCACTTGCATCACTCCTGCTCGAAATATTTCCATGTGTGTTGCCTTTTTCATGATTATCAACATCGTCACATAAACTGCTGCAAGCACTCTGATTAGCAATAGGAGAAATGCATTTCAGTAGCCCGGCAGGCTCCTGCTTGGTTTGCTCTTTGACAGTCTGGTCAATAGAGCAGTTGATCGCTTCGTCAGACCGATGGTAACCTTGTTCTGGACCATGAACATCAGGATTCGTATGCCGCCCAGCGGGATCAGAACTACATTCAAGGGGCGGATTCGATTGTGCATAATAAATGCCAGGAGAAACATTATCACATCCGGCATGCATGTCATCCATCCTCACCCTTGGAACATGAATCAGACCAGGTTGGGTGCTCGGAACTATTAGCTCCGGCTCCGACTGACCAGTGACTGGGATAGTCGGACTCTCCTTACTATCATCTTCTTTCAATGAATCTTGGTTGCCAGTTAGACTAGAGAAAACGGCATGTGAAAGTTTGCTATTATTGTACCTGCAAAAATAAATTAGCAATCATCAGAAAAGCATAAAATTTCAAGAAATAGAAATTAGAGACGCAACCAATTCTCTTATTGGGAATTTCAGCGAGTATTAACCTATGTCACTGTAGCCACCTCTAAAATTGCCTCCATTGTCCTCTAAAACAGAGTGGCATCTCTTTTTATTTTTGCTAAAACCTCTATACATGTCAAGGTCAGTAACAATAGAAAGGAAACAGAATGTTTACCATGAAAAAGCTGATGCATTAGAGTGGTTTAGCATGGGCCTTTCGCTGGTTCCTTGGTTCTTAGAGCTACTCGAACAAGACCTTCTCAAAGAAAGTTCTAACTCGGGAGAAAATTCGAACTTGTCGGTACCATCACTTGAACTAGAAAGTGCAAAGGTTCCCTTTGGTCGATTATCAAACGAACCAATTAAATCAATTGCTCCCGCGGGAGATTTAACCATCTCATCGTTGCAACCAACCCTGACTGTAGCATTCACATTTCCTCTATTACTTTGTTTTCCACCACCACCACCACCGTGAGTCGTCCCTTTAACGAAAGCAGAGTTTTCTTCCAATTTTGATGCATCTGGTTCACAAGCTTCACTGCAATGAGCAACCTCCTTTACCTTGCCAGATATCCCTGGTCATAAAGAGAAAATTTTCTTTCTTTTAGCTGAAATCAGAAGAAGGCAACTACAAATTTTGTACGACGGCGCAACATACCTTCAACTCGACACCCGTTTCGAAGCGACTCTTGACCCATTTTAACAACATTTCCTTGCTGCTCCATGCCTGTATCGCTAAGATTGGCACTGGTACACTTCCCCTCTGAAAGACCCTGCACAGAAATGAAGAGATTACTTAGCTTGGCAATATGCAAACACCTAACAAATTATAAAAGTTGTGCAAAACCCTCAACATATTTCAGAACCCGAGCATAACTATCGGAACGATGATATCAAAACCTATATCGATTGCCGAAAGATAAGAAAATGCTCACTTTGGCATCACTTTCTTCTTTATTTTTCCGTGTAGACGATCCATAATCACTGAACTGGCTGCTCTCACTCTCGGCATTGGTTTCGACATTATTTTCTGTAGCAGGTAGCTTAAGAGGAACACCACCACTAGCTAGCTGATAAAAAGTAAAGCAAATACCAAGAAAAAGAAGGTGAATCTAAGCTAAATGCTTGATTTCGGCCAAGAAAAACAGAGCAAACGTTGAGAATAGTTCTGCATACCATGTGTCTTCTCCAAACATGCTGCCAGAGGTTTCTCAATTCATTCCGCCGAACAGGTTTGATAAGAAAATCAGCTGCACCTTTTAACATACACTTCAAAACCGTGGAAATCGAATCTTGCGACGACATCACTGTTTAATCACACACAAAAATGGAAAGTAAAATCTTAAGTTCTTAACATATTAGCTTCACATCTAAAAGCAACAGCAAGCTTTTAAGAGTTTGAGATTTCATACTTATAACAGGAATGTTTTTGCAGATTTCATGTTCCATAATCAATGTGAGAAGCGCGAATCCGGATATCGAAGGCAACTCTACTTCAGTCAATATAAGATCAATGTTATGCGGCCGATCCTTTAAAGTCTCCCATGCCATTAAACCATCAGGAACAGCAGCGACTACTGTATAAAAACAAAGGAGATCAAAGTTCAAACTAATACTTATAATATGTAGATCTGGAGAAATAAATGGCGCCGGGAAAGGAGAAATTCAAATTTCAAACCTCTGTAACTGCATTTTCGAAGAAGAGCGGCGATGATCTGACGAGTGGAATCATCGGCTTCAACTAAAAGAACTCTCAGCACCATCCGAGGTAAGAACTTTTCCCACAGAACAAGCCCTGAGGATTCATCATTTTCCTCGCTCTTCTTCCTCTCCTCCGCCGCTCCGACCTCCACGTCAACTTCCGTCGCAACTTCACCCATTTTCAAACCCTAAATTCTCAGTTAAAAAGGAAAACAGAGTTAGCTGAAGGGAAAAGGGAAAGAAAATTCTTGTGTTGCAGATTGCAGTGAAATTATGAGATTAACCTCATCATAAAGTGAGAAAAAAGAAGAAGCGAGAATTCTTAAATGTTTTTTTTTAATTTTTTGAAATCCAACTTTCGTTTATGACCGCGAAAACCGCATAAAATATCTTCTTTCCTGAAGAAAAAAGAAAAGAAAATTGTGATCGGCGGAGGGGAGGGAAGACTGGAGTCAGATCAGAAGGTGGGCCGTCATTGGCTGATGGTGAGTGATGATGACGTGGCGGAACACGGACCACTGTTTCTGATTTTCTTTTCTTCTTTTTTTGGCGGGTGAGTGTATGTAGGGACGGACGCCGCTGTATTGCGGTGGTGATTGTGGGTGGGGCCGCCACGGGAGGGAAAGAGACACGTGTTGGGTAGATGGGGGATGTTTGAGTCAAGATATTTTTTTCGAGCCGGCTGCCACGGTTGCATCCTCTGAACATGTTTGGGGATCTCATGGTTGAACATGCGACACGTGGATGTAATGAGAATCTGGGGTTTTTGTGGCTTTGGTGTCCTTCTATACGTCACCCCTTAATCGTGAAGAATTTTGTAAATTTAAATAGGTAAATTACTGCAGGGGTTACTTACGTTTAGCGTCTATACAGAGTTAGTCACCATTTTTGAAAAGTGCCTATTGGTAGTCCTTTACGTTTTCGATGTGTAAATACTTGGTCACTCCGACATTAACTCCGTTAGTCCTCTAACGGATTGCTGATGTGGCGAAATTAAAATAAAGATAAATTACTGCAATAGCCATTAAAATTTATCTCATGTACATTTTTTCTCCTCAATTTAAAAAAGTAACCATTATAGTCACTAATAAAAATGTTTCTTTATAATTTCACCCTTAAATTTTTAAAAATTCATTTTTCAATCTTAAAACTTTACAATCAATTAACACAATAATATTATAAATGCTTAGATGAAAAATAGGTGCCCAAAGTATACCCTTTGAAACTTAGGTGCCCAAATTGCTCCTATTTAATAACTCAAACTTAAAAATTTAGTCCACTAACTACTAAAAAAATTTGAGTTATTGGAATTTCTATTTTATAATTCAAATTTTATTTTGAATTTTTGAGGCGAGTTTATGAAATTATGAGTCGAGTATTTTCACATCAAACCAAAAAATTTAATTTTTTCGAGTCAAGTCGAGTTATTGGAATTTCTATTTTATAATTCAAACTTTATTTTGAATTTTTGAGTCGAGTTTATGAAATAATGAATCGAGTATTTTCACATCAAACCTAAAAATTTAATTTTTTCGAATCAAGTCGAGTTATTGGAATTTCTATTTTTTCTTAAACTCGACTCAAAAATTCAAAATAAAGTTTGAATTATAAAATAATATTTAACTTCGTCATGAAGAAAGACGGATGATGTCCGATTATCACAGGGGATTAGGGAACAAACACGCCTCCAAATCATTCAAAACCGTAAACTTCGTCATTTGATCGACGACTTTGTTACCCTCACGACAGGTATGTTGAAACCATTAAAAATAAGTCATTATTTTTAATAAAAAAAAATTGGTTTATTATTATTAGGACTCCGTCAGTTAAAATTAATAAAATATATTTATCCCTTAATTTTCAGGTTTAATTATTTTTAAGACCGTTTAATTTTAAAATTAATAAAATTAAACCTTAGCTCCTTTAATATTTTACGATTTAAATGTTTTTAAGATTTAATTCATCTCAAAGTTAATCATTATGCCCCTCATAGTTTAATCATAACTACGTTAGCGTGGACCTGAATTTAACAAAAAAAATTAACAATGTTGAGAATTAGACTTGAATTTTTAAATTCTAAAAATATAAAACAAAATTCTTATAAATAAAATACTAGATAACTAAATTTCAAATGTTCAAAGAATATATGAAACAATCGAAAATAATTAAAACTGTGGCACTGTGATAAGCTTTTTTTTCTTCTTTTCAAAACAGTTCTAATTCATGAGTATACACCTTTAATTAATACTCCTATATCGAATCATAATGGAAAATAGTAAAAGCTTTTGAGACCAAAAGCTGTGTATTGAAAGTTTGAATTATAAAATAGAAATTCTAATAACTCGACTTGATTCGAAAAAATTATATTTTTAAGTTTGATGTGAAAATACTCGATTCATAATTTCATAAACTCGACTCAAAAATTCAAAATAAAGTTCGAATTATAAAATAGAAATTCCAATAACTCGACTTGACTCGAAAAAAATAAATTTTTTGGTTTGATGTGAAAATACTCGACTCATAATTTCATAAACTCGACTCAAAAATTCAAAATAAAGTTTGAATTATAAAATAGAAATTCCAATAACTCGAATTTTTTAGTAGTTAGTGGACTAAATTTTTAAGTTTGAGTTATTAAATAGGAACAATTTGGGCACCTAAGTTTCAAAGTGTATACTTTGGGCACCTATTTTTCATCTAAGCATTTATAATATTATTGTGTTAATTGATTGTAAAGTTTTAGGATTGCAAAATGAATTTTTAAAAATTTAAGGGTGAAATTATAAAGAAACATTTTTATTAGTGACTATAATGTTTACTTTTTTAAATTGAGGAGAAAAAATGTACATGAGATAAATTTTAATGGCTATTGTAATAATTTATCCTTATTTTAATTTCGCCACATCAGCAATCTGTTAGGGGACTAACGGAGTTAACGTCGTAGTGACCAAGTATTTACACATCGAAAACGTAGAGGACTACTAATAGGCATTTTTCAAAAGTGGTGACTAACTCTGTACAGACGCTAAACGTAAGTGACCCCTGCAGTAGTTTACCCATTTAAATAATAGTATAAAGTATTTTTTTTAGATACAATAACTTCTAAGGTACAAATTACAATATTTATATTACATATAATTGTAAATACGAAGTTTATGCGACTTTGTCTAAAAGGTGTGTACGCATTGTTAAAAAATTGAAATTATATTAGAACAAATATTACTTATAATCATTTTTAGACTATTAAAAATTTGTATTTAATTTTACTCAAATTCACGATATCTTGGCTGTTATAAATATAATATTTCAACTAAACTAATATTTTCTCATTCCTATTAAATATGTTCATTATTGTTTTTTTAAAGGTTAATTATTTTAAAAATTTAGTCATAAAAGCAAACGAAAATATAAATAAAATAAACAAAAACCAAACGACACTAAAACGATAGTGTTGAAAAAAGCAGGGAAACCTTAAAATAAAAACCTAACGCCTTTCCTTTAAAAAAAAATACTAAAATTTAAAACAACAAGGACAAGGACATGTGATCAATCATTCATAGTACATTTTGTGACGTGGCATTCATTGGGCCAGTCACGAAGATAATTAGCGCCTTAAATATTATCCATGTGAAGCCAGGCCGACAATAATAGTAGTTTGGAAAAATCTGGGTTTTAGTTTTAGGTAGAGTTGGCAAATGGATCAATCCGTTTGAGTTTAGTTTGAATTATTTTGATTTCGGTTATTTTGGGTCTAATATTATTTGGTTCAGATTTAATTTTGGTTCGGTTTTATTGTGCTTATGGTCATTTCGGTTATTTTAGGTTCGGTTATTTCGGTTTGGGTCAATTTCGGGTCAATGAGAAATTGGTCGGTTTTAAAAAAGATTTTAGGTTGATTAGCTTTTTACACCATGACTTTATAAAGCCAATATATTTGACTTTTTGTGAGTTGTACGGTTGTTCATATCTCATTTTCTTTATTTCAATTAATATCATTTATTTATTTCGGGTTATCTTCGGTTCGGGTCCATTCAATTCGAGTTTATTTCGGTTCAACTAAAATTGATTCAATTTCGGTTCTATTTCAGTTCTAGATCAAATTTTGGGTCATTATATTCGGGTCAGTTTCGAGTTTCAGTTCGAATAAATTAGTTCGATTCTTGGTCTCATGTCCAGTTTATCATGTCTAGTTATAGGTCCAACTAACTGTTGATAATATAACTGGCCGAGAAACAAAAGGGAAAAGTATATTAAAAGATGGAGGGCTCATGTTACCCTAAAATTTTTTATTTAATTTTAGACCCTACATATTCAATATTAACTAAATTAAATATTTGTCCCTCTCAATTTATTTATTTTAAATTTGAATATAATTTATTTCTCCTAATATTTAATTCTAACTCGTACATATTTGGAATTAAGTACCGAAGATGGCAAAAGCATGGGCGAAATTTGTGGACCGTCCATTTAATATCTTTGGTAGATAAATGAATTGTCTTCTTCTCGTGGGGGGAAATAAAAGAGAAATGAAAAGAAAGGCAAAAACAAGGAATAAATTTGTATGGTGTCGAAATTGTCTAGAATTGGTAGGTGTCCCATTGTCTCGTGCATGTCCTTTTCATTACAATTTCCATTTTTTTCATGCATGTACAATGAGGGAATTTAGGCTTTTTGTTGGGGTTTAACATATGAATATGATATTTTCGAAGGGTTGAATTACGGACGAGTCAGGATTGAATCGTGAGGGGATAAATTGTTTAAATTTAGAACGATTACACTTTAAAAAATGATTAGTCCATAAAAATTAAAAGGTCTTAAAAACAAGTAAATCGGGAAAATTGAGAGTCAATGCTTAAATTAATTAATTTTAAAATTGATAAAGTCCTAAAAGTAAACTATACAAGACAATTTCGGGAAGGACAATGACTTAATTGAAATAATTTTAACACTATCAATGACCTAAGATGTAGTTAAACCATCAAAGTTAGAGGGGCAATTGCCCCTCCCACCCTCTACTTACATCTGTCCATGGTTGGAGTTAAAATATTTTTTTATGTCAAAATGAATTAAATTGAATTATTATCATGTAATTTCATTTATTAAAAAAGATTAAAAAAGTTTAAACATGATTATTAGTTTTTAAAGGGGCTAAACAAGAAATTCACCCACTTAGCCAAGAGAGCCAAAGTAGCTGCCAATTCTTAAACCTTCGAATTCAATTAGGTATAAAGTTGGTATGATTTAAACATGAAATTCACACATTTATGATTTAGCTAAGAATGCATGTGAATTGGTATAAGTTCGTATGATTTATATTATCAATTTGTTACATTTTAATTATAAACCATTACTAGATTATTTACGTGGCATTGTTTGGACTGCCATAATTTAATATCTAACTGCCTAAACTGAATACCATATTCAATCTAAAATAAGTTATATTTTTTTTTGTTCGAGTAAAATGAGTTATATTTTAATACATAATGTAAGTAAAAAAATATAGAACTCTATAAAATTTAAAATTTAATCCCTAAATCTAAAATATTAAGTTCTAAACATAAACACTAAATTATAAATATTGAAACATAAGCCCCTAAACCTTCAAACTAAACCATAAATTTTGTATGAACCTAAACAACTTGTATATCAAATAGTTTTCTATCTAAAATTAAAATTTTATACCGCTAACGTAAATATTAGGGGTGGTCAAGACCAGGTACTTGACCAATTTATCCAAATTGGTCTGAGTATCCCCCAGTTCTTGAAAATTAGAACCAGTCTCAATCCCGATCAGGCTAGGTCTAAAATTTTAAGAACCGGTCCCGATATTAGTGGGAACCGATATCAATACCGGATACTCGATCAATTAGTCTATTATTAATAAAATTTGAGCAGCGGTGGAAAAAAATTTCAACCATCAATAATAGTATTAAATAACAAAGGCTTGAAGGTTAAAGTCTTAAATCGGGTCATACTCATAATATTCATACATAAAGAGAGAATAAACTAAAGAACTCTATATATTGCAAGCAAGACCACCAGAAAAGTTCACTAATGAGAAATAAAAGAGCGCCTTCAATTGTTTCCAATATCTTTAACGTCATTCGGTAGCAGACCAGTACCAAGTATCCGATATTGGTCATGGTCCTATTGGGTACCTCGGGTATTAGGTCCAAAAAATCAAGATCCAGTCCCGATCGCAACCGAAACCTAAATTTTAAATCCAGTTTCAATTTTACCGAAACTAATTTCGAATAAAAATACTCCAGACCGAGTAATCGAGTTTTTTGTTCACCCCTATTAAATATTCCATTTCCACACATATACCATAAAATTAACGGGTAAACTACTGCAGAAGTCACTAGGGATGGCAACGGGGCGGGGCGGGGCAGGTTTTTGGCCGCCCCGCCCCGCCCCGACCTATAAAATACTATACCCGACCCCGCCCCGTCCCGAATTAAAATATTAATTTTCCCGACCCGACCCGCCCCGATACAATAACCCTTAAACCCGCCCCCGCCCCGACCCGCCCCGAAAAATTAAAAAAAAATTAATCTTCGTCGACGGTAAATGTTAGATTCGATCAATCTTCCACCACAATCACAAATTATGGTTTCAAGGGACTTCAAACTTATATAAAAAAATAGAATAAAACCAATTTTAAATTATCCACGTGTTAAACTACATATTTAAAAGAATAAACTTGAATAATTGACCGTTAGAATCGAATATATTAAAACTTGAATAACATCTAACAAAATTTTACAAAATGTACGAACCAAAACAAAAACAAAAAATAGCTTAAAACACATAAAAGTGTTTAAATATAATGATATTTTTTTATAAATATAATAAAAATATATATAAAAATATAAAAATATACCGGGGCGGGGCGGGGAATTTCTAGCAAATACCCGAACCCGCCCCGATCCCCGAAATTTTAGAAAAAATAACCGGTTGGGTCGGGTCGGGGCACCTCGGGTCGGGTCGGGGCCGGGTATTTTTGCCAGCCCTAGAAGTCACTTATGTTTATAATAAGTACAGAGTTAGTCCCCAAATTTGAAAAATGACCAGTAAGGTCTCAAACGTTTTCGGGACGTAAACTTCTAGTCACTCAGCCGTTAAATCTAAACGGAAGGGTGATCTGACACAATAAAAAAATGATAAATTACTTAAATAGTCCCTAAACCATTACTTAACTTGTATTTTAACCGTGGGTAAAATCAGTTCCTCATGGCCACTACGACGTACCAGATCCTCGTGGCCAAACACCTTCTCGAAGCTACTCTCATGGGTAAAATCAGTTCTTTCTTCGATTCTTTTCAAATCTAATCATGGAACTGTTTTTAGGATTATGGAAGAAGAAAACTGGAAGGGAAAAGGAAAATCCTTGATTTGATTCTGTTGCTTCTTCATTTTGTTTCCCGTTTTGACCCCGATTGGCTGAACATTGAGATTGCAATTAAGCAAGATTTAGCTAAGATTATGAAACTATGAAAACCCTTTTAATGTTCATCAATTCTCGGTATAGATTCATTGTTTTATCTTCTAAAATGGTTGTGCAGGAAAATGTGTTTCTGTTCTTAGCTTGCATATATACCAATTAGTTCTAGCTTCTTGTATATGAATCCTTTATCAAAGATAATACCAGCTTCTACTAATCTTCTTATGAGTACATTGTTGGTCGGCGGATCGTAATGCGCTCGAGCTCGAGCGCGGCAACGATTTCATTTCCTCTCTTGATTTTTATGGTTCTTAACTCCTTATATTAGTTTCCCTAAGTTGTAATCATGGTTTCAAGTGTTGGAATGACTGCTTAATTCTGCTTGAATTTCGTGGTCCTATTTTTTAATGTTGGGTAATTTTTGCAGGGGGAGTATTGTTCCTAGCACTGATGATAGACAGATTGCACCACTACATCAGAGAGCTTCGGATCCGAAGCAAGAGCATGGAAGCTATCAAGAAACAGGGTCCCAGTTTCGAGGATGGAAAATCCAATTGCTCCGACAAAGTTAAGGCATTGGATTTTCCTCCAATGCAGTTGCTCTAAGGAAACAGTCGGAAGATTTTCTTCTCAAATACGACCGGTCGCTTGAGGAGAATCAAAACCTTCGAAACCAGTTGGAATCTTTGGACCAGAGTTTGTCACATTCCGGTAGCAAGAAGAATACTTAAGAAAGATGTGAAGAATTTTTTTCGTTCAGTTGCGTTGTAGTTACTCTAGGATTATGCAGTGAATTTGTGAGTTGATGTTTAAGTGTTTACAGAAAAATAGGATCCAAAGAAAAAAAAATGTTAAAGAAATTAGCTTCTCTTTGTATTTTGGGGGACTGGTGTGTTTGATTAAAGTAGGAGCTGAAATGTTAAATGGATGAGTGAACCTGTTAGTGAAAAGATCGAAGGCCTCATAGCGGTAGGGAGTAGTGGAGAGAAAAGAAATAAAAAAATTGTAAATATAGAGGATTAAATGTGAAATTATATAAATTATTTTTATTTTAGTGGTTAAAATACAAGTTAAGTAATGGTTTAGGGACTATTTAAGTAATTTATCATTTTTTTATTGTGTCAGATCACCCTTCCGTTTAGATTTAACGGTTGAGTGACTAGAAGTTTACGTCCCAAAAACGTTTGGGACCTTACTGGTCATTTTTCAAATTTAGGGACTAACTCTGTACTTAGTATAAACATAAGTGACTTTTGTAGCAGTTTACCCTAAAATTAACTATTGGACTTGAGACTAGAAATCCAATCATGTAACTCAGCTCACCAACATATCTTTAGCCCATACTACTATTTTCACTGCTCCGCGGCTAGCCCAAAACACTGAAACAGATTCGTCGTCGGTCGTCGGTCGTCGTCGTCGCCTGTGTGCGTGCGCCTTTTTCTTTCCGTCTGTTTATGTTCAAGAATTGGACCGATCTCATGTCTTGCTGACAAAACCAAACAAACGAAAAAATGTTTCAATGTCTCCTTCGTTCCTCAACAACTGTAATAATTTCTCGTTCTCTCATTATTCCCACAAATTCCCCATCATTCCTCTTGTTCCACTCTTCATCCACTCCGCCCGACGAACAAAAGCAACCTCGGCCGTCCCCTCCGCCGATCGCTTCCCCTACGCGAGTCCTCAAACTCATATCCGCCCAGTCCGATCCTCTCCTCGCCAAAGAAATCTTTGATTTCGCCTCTACCCAACCCGGTTTTCGCCACTCTTACTCTTCGTTCCTCGTCCTCATCCTCAAACTCGGCCGGTCCAAACACTTCTCTTTCGTCGACGACCTCCTCGTCCGCCTTAAATCCGATCAATACCCAGTAACCCCAACTCTCTTTACTTACCTCATCAAAATCTACGCCGAAGCTGATTTACCCGAGAGAGCTCACAAGGTGTTCTACAAAATGCTCGAATTAAATATCAAGCCTTTACCCAGACAGTTAAATCGCATTCTTGAGCTTCTCGTTTCTCATCGTAACTTCATAATGCCTGCTTTTGACCTTTTCAAGAGTGCCCATAAAAACGGTGTTTCCCCCAATACGAAATCTTACAATATTTTGATGGGTGCATTTTGCTTGAATGGGGATTTGAGTATTGCTTACAAACTGTTCAATAAAATGTTTGAGAGAGATGTTGAGCCGGATGTCGAGTCGTATAGGATATTAATGCAAGGGTTGTGTAGGAAGAGTCAAGTGAATAGAGCTGTGGATTTGTTGGAAGATATGTTGAATAAAGGGTTTGTACCGGATTCCTTGAGTTATACCACTTTGTTGAATAGTTTGTGTAGGAAGAAGAAGCTTAGAGAAGCTTATAAACTTCTTTGTAGAATGAAGGTTAAAGGGTGTAATCCTGATATAGTGCATTACAACACGGTTATATCGGGTTTTTGCAGAGAAGGGAGAGCTATGGATGCGGTTAAGGTTCTCGAGGATATGCCTTCGAACGGTTGTTTGCCGAATTTGGTTTCTTATAGGACCTTGGTTGGGGGGTTATGTGATCAAGGGATGTTTGATGAGGCTAAAAAGTATATGGAGGAAATGTTGTCCAAGGGATTTTCTCCTCATTTTTCAGTTTCTCATGCTTTAATCAAAGGGTTTTGCAATGTTGGTAAGATTGATGCAGCTACTGAAGTGCTGGGGGAAATGCTGAAGTATAGGGAAGTACCGCATATCGATACTTGGGCGACGATGATTCCTACAATCTGTGAAGATTATGAAACAGAAAGAATGCAGGAGATTATAGAAGAGGTTTTAAAGGTAGAAATCAAAAGAGACACAAGAATAGTGGAGGCAGGCATTGGGTTGGAGGATTACTTAATTAGGAAAATACAGTCTAGATCAAAGAGACCTTGAATAGTATCACAGATATTTTGCAGATTTAACTGTTCTTAATCCAGGTATGAGTCTGTTTTTACCTATTTCTTCAATCCAGGAATTCTTCTCTTTTGATTTTTTGCAGTTCTTGAGAATAGTTGAGCTCTTGTAACTTGTAAGTAAGCACCTGGTTATGTTTTTGGTTAAGCTAAACCGAGATTTGTAGGGATTTAGGTGTGTTTAGCATTGTTTATTACTGTCCAAAAGCATTTTTAACAAGGGTAAAATACCTAAATTATCATTTAACTTTGCTCTAGGACCTATTTTGGTCACTCAACCTTTAAAATGCTCAATTTTATCATTGAACTTTAAATATTAACCTATTTTGGTCATTCCATCGTTAAATCTCTAACACTGTTATGACGTGGAAATAAAAAGTAATAAATATATATATATTAATAATATTTTAATACACTTAATTAATTAAATAAAAACCATCGTTTCCCTCACCCCCACCCACCCCTTTCTCACCTTCACTGACAACCATCTTCTTCATCCCAATAACGCCGATCCGGTGGGTTTTTCGACGAACCAAAATCACTGGTCGACTCCTCTTTTTCTCCCCTTTTCTTCTGCCGGTTCGTTTTTCTGAAAACTACATTCAAATGACTCAAAATGAATCTAAACCCTTGCGTATTAGGAGCGCGATTCGCCGCCGTCCACTATTAGATTGGCCTGAAACTGAGGTATGTTGATCTCCTCACTAAAGCACCTCGAATAACCGTTGAGATTCACTGTCCAACGCTCCAATCGCCAAAACTAAAATGGGAAGCTAAAACCTTCCCCTCTTTTTTATTTCAGTTTGATTTCCCTTTTTTTTGGCTCTGATTTGTTTCGATTTTTTTTGTTTTTTTTTGTTATCAATTTGTAGTTGAGTAGTGGAGGGTGATGGTAGTTCAGGTTAACGGCAGTGGAGGGCTCGATGAACGCTGATTTTTGGCATTGGTTTGGTGTATGGTGAGTTGCGATAGAGTGACCAAAATAGGTTAATGTTTAAAGTTCAATGATAAAATTGAACATTTTGAAAGTTGAGTGACCAAAATAAATCATAGAGCAAAGTTGAGTGATGATTTAGATATTTTACCCAAAAATGGCTATAACTTGCAAATGTATACAGTAAAGTGGGATATACTTCCTATATTTAGAACATATTTTATTCCACCCAAAAAGTGGGCATTCCAGATTCTAGTATTCATAATTCCTTGCAAAATATGAAGATCATCAAACTTTGAGCATTTATCAGAGTAACAAATGGAAATTATGTTCCGAACCCAAAATTTATATGGATAGGCAACCTGAAGAAAACCAAATTGGTACACTAAATAGTTTGATAACCCTTCTACTTTGAAAGCTTAGACATGAGCAGTGCCTTCAGTGAACTTTGGGTCCTCACACCTATATCGGCCGTCGGGTCCGATTCCAAAACCCTTTGGATCTGCAAAAACGTTTTCAAGCAGCTGGCTCCGAGGCGGAAGGGGGCTTTCATCCGCGAACTCAACAGCTTCCTCCAACAACTCATCTATCTTCTTATCTATGGCTTTCAACTCTGCTTCACCGGACAGATTGTTCTCGATCAGGTACTTCTTCAGGGCTGCGATGGGATCTCTTGCGGCATAGTGAGCTTTCTCAGCTGCCAAAGGAGCAAGAAATTGAAAACGAGTACATTCGTAAAAACATCAATATTTCACGAGAAACCCGAATCCTTGAGAATCATTCATCTACAAGCACCATGCTTTAATTTAAGCATAAACATAACAACCAGAGTTCTATGAAACATACAGAGTTCTATGAATACTTTAGGACAACCTAGCACAACACACATGCAAGCAAGTTGTTCGAGTTTTATCAATGTAATAACGGTCCTAGCAATAATAAGCAAGCGGAGATGATCAAATTCTTACCCGGGTCACGAAGCTCATCGGGGTCAGCCAACGAATGTCCTCTAAACCTATACGTCTCACATTCCACCAGTGTCGGACCTTCACCTCTCCTAGCCCTGGCAATTGCCTCCTTAGCCACTTCCCTCACCTTCAGAACATCCATTCCATCGACATGAACACCGGGCATCCCAAAAGCCGGTCCTTTCTTATAAATCTCAGGATCAGAAGTAGCCCTCAAATGAGACATCCCAATAGCCCACAAATTGTTTTCAACAACAAACACAATGGGCAATTTCCACAACGCCGCCATATTCAAACACTCGTAGAACTGTCCATTGTTACAAGTCCCATCCCCGAAAAACGCCAACGTAACATGATCACAATCCGCTTCTTTCAGAACCTCCCTCTTATACTTAGAGGTAAAAGCAGCACCAGTGGCAACAGGGATCCCTTCACCGATAAAAGCAAACCCACCGAGCACATTGTGCTCGCTCGAGAACATATGCATCGATCCACCTTGGCCACGACAGCAGCCGGTGGTCTTCCCGAAGAGTTCACTCATGACGGCTCGAGCAGGAACGCCTTTGCTCAAGGCATGCACGTGATCGCGATACGTACTAACGACACAATCTTGTTGCTTTAAGAGCTTAATGAAACCAGTCGAAACAGCTTCCTGGCCGTTGTAAAGATGAACAAAACCAAACATTTTGCCTCTGTAATACATTTGGGCACACATATCTTCAAAAGCTCTACCTAGTACCATATCCTCGTACAATACCAACCCTTCCTCTTTCGTAATCAACTGAAAAAAATATCAAATTTAACATAAAAATCTGAACTTTGGTGCGAAACAGATATAAAGTATAGAGCTTTAAAACATATAATTTCATTAAGTGAAAATGGGTTTGTTAGTGTTACCAAGCTGGGAGTGGGTGTGGGTTTCTTTTCCTTGACGACATCGGAGACGGCGGAGACGGAGCCAGAAGATCGACGGCTGAGATTCAATTGGGAAGAGGAAGTGAGGCGGAGGAGTTTGCGGGTGGATCCGAGGAAGGGTGAGGCGGCGGCGGCGGCGGTGGGGATTTTGAGAGGCTTGTTTTGAGAAGTTGGGGAAATGGCGTTGAAAGGGTGAGCAGAGAAAGCGGCAGCCATTTTCTTCCTTTATTTTCTCGGGAAAAGGGGGAGAAAATGGGAGGTGAAGAGGGAAGAGAAAGAGAGGGGGAGATATAAAAGAGGGGGAGGAAGCGGTGGAGGGGCGGAGGAAACAAGGGAAAGGGCGTGGGAATGGTCGCAGGGAGCGTTGGGAAGGATTTTGGTTTTACTGGGAATCAAACCAAACTTTAACCATATTCATTAATAATTTGGGATAATTATATATTTAGTATCCCACTTATTCTAGCATTTTTATTTTAGTATTTCACCTATTCTTTTTAGCAAAATAGTATATAATGTTACTTTTTATTTTGTTTTAGTACTCCGATTGTTATCTATTTTTAATTGGAATAATCACAATTTTAGTCCCCAAAACTTATAATTTTTATCAATTTGATTTAAATTCTATCAATTTAATAATCATCTTAAATATTTAGGTTTAAATTGTAAATCAACCATTTTATTTTTTTCCCCAAATCTCTAACACCATTTTATTTAGGTTAGGGTTTTGGGGAAGAAAGGATAAAATGAGAGATTTATAATTTTAACCCAAATATTTAAGATTATTAAATTGATAAAGTTTGGACCAAATTAATAGAGATGTATAAGTTTTGAAAGATTAAAACTGTGATTATTCAAATTAAAAATAAGCCACATTATCATCTCCGTTTGTTTTTAACAGTTGAGTACTAAAACAGAAAAAAACCTAAGGTTAAGTTTTTTTTAGTTTAATGACCGATATCTACTCAACGATTAGATCGAATTCCACTTAGGTCTAATATAAAAACGTTCTCTCTAATTTTACTTAAAAAAATCTAATACTTCGTTCCAGTAAACCAAATTGTTTACCTCTCAAAACTTTTCTGCTTATTTTGCCGATCTATTGAACCAAAGAATCGATGGCCTAATCAGTTGAATTAACGGTGTTAAACGGAGAATCATACAAATCGGGATTAAAAACCGACAATTCAACTAATAAAACTAAAATTTGAATTTTGTTTTAAATTAAGCGAAGTGGTTTACTCAAATCGAGTGTTATGGACAAGTGGCTCAAATGATAAAGGGTGACGTATTTAATTTAAGGGTAAATTACAACGTAGGTGACTCAATTATAAGTAAAATTATATTTGAGTCATCCAATTATTAAAAGTTATATTTGGATCATTCAGATTATATTTGAGTTATTCAATTATTAAAAGTTATACTTAGGTCACTCAATTATGAATAAGGTTACATTTGGATCACCCTTTATATTTAAAAAAATGTATATCAATTTATGTATTAGATTAATTACTGTGTTAACAAAGGTATACAAGTGGCTTGGAAGCAAAAAAAAATGAAATTGATGTATTTTTTTAAATATGAAGAGCGACTCAAATATAACTTTACCCATAATTGAGTGACCCAAACGTAACATTTAATAATTAGGTTACCTAAATGTAAACTGATCCATAATTGAGTGACTCAAGTATAACTTTTAATAATTAGGTGACCCAAATGTAACCTTACCCATAATTCATCGACTTTCATTGTAGTTTACCCTTAATTTAAATGACCCGAATTCAAACAACTTAAAATACATGTGCGCGCGAGTGCATCCAAATTTAAAAACACACATAAATACTATCTCGTACTCGATTCGGCTCGTTAAAAAATGTGTTCAATGATAAAACGGTAGCCAGTAGGATCCCGAGGATTTGGCAAATCAAAACCTCAAATAGTTAATCAACTACATTTCTTTTTCCTTAAGGTTAGTTCAATCTACAGTATGGTTTACTTGCCAATTCTCCTATGGTTTGCTTGTTTTCTCCTTACCTGCAAAAAAGAGTTTTCCACAGGTCAACAATAAGAAGGATAATTTCCAACACTTTTCAAGTTAAATCTGATAAAATCTAGTCCCTCTAATTTCTCAAGATTAATCAGTAGTTCAATTCCATACGTTTACCTATAATTGGACCAACTTCATAGCTTTCCTAAAGTGGTGTACCAAATTCAAACAAATTAAAATACAAAGACTAACTTATCAGTTTCCATGAAGTGGAGCAAAACTCGACTCGACTCGAAAAAACGAATAACTCGACTCGACTCGAGGCAAAAATACTCGACTCGAAATTTCATAAACTCGAATAACTCAAATAAAGTTTGAGTTGTAAAATGCAAATTCGAATAACTCGAAATTTTTAGTAATTAGTAGATTTATTTTTAAGTTCGAGACGAGTCCCTCTATTTTTTATGATATATACATACTGATATATAAAAATATGAAAAATATTGTCACATGTGAAAAAATATATATGTGCATATCATATATGATTAGATAAAGAAGTTTAAATTGGAATCAAACCCTACTATAACATGATAAATAATTACAGGTAAATTTTTATAGGAACTCGAAAACTCAACTCGACTCAATTCGAAAAAAATTTCAAGTAAAGTTTGAGTTGTAAAATATGACTCGTCAACTTGAATAACTCGAAATATTTTGACTCGACTCGATCGAACGCTCACCCCTAAGTGGAAGGATGAGGTTTATAAGTAGACCAACAGTAATATCTGAACTGAACTCACCAAATATACTTGATTTTAGGGGAAATCTGAGAGATGGTCCCTTTAACTTTAGCTCCTTGAGTTGCCTGGTTTTACTTGGTTTTTGGATTGCACCAACTTGACTGCTGCTTTCCCCTGCTAAAGCTCCACTTCCTTTCTTCACCTTTTCATGATAAATTGCAGGGGGTGCAAGCCTCAACTGAGGCAAAATTTCTATCTGGGCTAATCTCTGGTCTTTTTGAAGGTTATTTAAAATTTCAAACTGCAAAATCACAAATTCAGTATAGTTATATCAGTGCCCCTGAGTGAAGTAACAATCAAATCCGATAGGCAGATACAGATTTTTTACCCGAGATATCTGCTGAAGGCCGTAAGAATTATCTAAAGCGTCGTTTTCGTGAGGATGTAATGTTGATCCTTGTGCTGGTGGGTGTCTTGAGGGCAATGAGCTAACTAAACCATTCTCTGTAAGAGCAGATTTGTTTCTAGATTTCTGAGTATTCTTCTTAGGCGAACAAACAGGGCATCCATATGACAAGCCCTTAGTTGATGCCTCGTTTTCCAGAAGCTCACAATCAAGATGAGTTGCGTGACCACAACTGAAAACCCGAACACGGAAGCTAGAAGAATTCTTGGTAAGAAGGCTGTTGCATATACAACACAGTAAACTTCGAGGGGCATATCCATGAGAAGCTCCCTTCTTCAGTAGGCTCATGGTGTAAAATGTGTCATCCTCGATCAAAGATTTGGCAGTATCCTGAAATTTATAAAATGGAGAAGAAGAAAAAACCCAACTAAAATTCACCTAAGATTTTAACATTAGAATTACTAACAGCAAACTATTACTGAAAGAACAGTATTCCATGTTGCAACCAAATCCATGCTTCTTAGTAAGTAGACTTCTTTGTTCTTTTTTTTCCTTCCATTTTTAAGGAAAGATAAAAAAGCTTCAGTTAAAATCACTTACAAGTGCATAAACTTGTCTTTATATTAAAAATAAACGAACATACCAGAATGATTCTTTCAAAGTCATAAGTTCCCAGCATTCCCAATATGGTAAGCTTAAAATCTCCAAATTCCTGGCCACCATTATCAGATAGGAGTTTTGACATGATTGTTGGAAGACGAACATATCCTATCATTCCCTCGACAATCTCTTTGATGAACTGAGAAAACAATTTCCTCAATATATGACCACCTTTATGAGATTTTGGGATCCTCCACTTGATTATGCATTCCTCTTTGTCATGAGAACCCAATGATTCAACCAGTCCGACGTGATTTTCCTTCTCAGATACCCTTTCACTGCAGTATGAACCCATCAAAGGTTCACAAAATCTGCATTGAAATTCAGACAGTAAGCATGGATGTACTCTGTAATTATTCGAAGGTATTTCATCATAGATGTGGTGTATAATCATCTGGAAATCTCACCATAAATGTACTTACTCATTATATCACATATAATGAAATCTTCATTTAACTTTTAACTATCTACTACGCTATAATGTCTTGTGCCAAAAATAAAGAGTTTCAAGTAATACCTAGTAGCTAAGTATGCTCATCTTACCCCATTTTGTATGGGTTCGAATCCCGGCATGAGAATATAATACCTCACTATTTAATCAAAAAAAGGGAGATGGGAAAATAAATGATGGATTTTATTTTACCTAGAGTAGACCATTAGTTTTATGCACCTCATATTATCAAAACTTAGTTTAAGGCTTAAATTTTGAAGAAAAGCAAATCTATGAATATGTTGGGACTTACGAGTCAAGTAATCTAAACCAAAGCATTTCAGACTCTTCTGGGTTCAAACGGGGGGTATTCCGTTGGCACAATTGAATACATGCTTGCAATAAAGTTCGTATGTCATTCACCTGTTCGATAAAGATCAGAAATAACATCAAGGCTTTCGGTCATAAATTTTTTTAAAAATAGATCTTAACTCTATTTTCTAATACAAGAAATCTACAGTACAAACCTCCTTCATTTTCAAAACAGAGTTGAAATACTCCATGCTACCAGATCTACCTAAAGACACCTTAGAGACCATACTTCCGATGGCAGTATCAAGCTCTGCAAATTTATCATTAAGGCTAGAAAGTGTAAGCAAGAGAGCACTGCCAACATCACCAACCCTTTCTAATAAAAATGCAGCTGCATCTATGATTCCATGTTCCTGGCATAGGCGGAGACAGTATTCAACTCGATAGCTATCAAAAGTTTCCAAGAACTTGAGAACTGAATCCCGTTCAAACTGACATAATAACTGTAAGAGAAAAAACAGGGAGCAGGATTGTGAGAAGGCCAACCTAAATCATAAGAAAAAATATTTTAATTAAGCAAATTTCCTCTCTGATTATTAACCTCGAAACTTGAAAACTTAAAAATAAAGATAATACAAAATGAAGGCTGAATGGTACGACAAATAACAAGTGCCATAGATGTAACTTAAAGCTATGCGGTTCTATTGAACTGCCAAGGAGAGTTCAGCAGTTATATGCTATTAGATAAGCAGTGCAGTCAATAGGCACTTACCTCCAGATACAGCTCAATCATATCATCAGTTACTTGAGGAGGATTATTTCGCAGGAACTTAGGGAAATTAGACATTCTTTCCAAGTAGGCTTCGAGGACTTTTTCCGAATCTTTCCCCCTTTTTCGACTCAAGACATCTACAGTCTTCTCTTCTCTTAAATAAGTGAAGTCAAGGGTGCCTGATAAGTAAACCTCAATGACCGTCTTTAAGTAAAGGAAAAGGCTTTTTGGATGAGACTTAAGTTCAGAAAGGATAAGCGAGCTTTCATCATTAAAATGGTCAACAACTAAAAAGAATGTCTCCCCTCTGCAAAAGATAATAAAAGCACAACTTTGGCAAGGGAAGAATAAATTGTACAACAGCAAAAGAAGAAGAAGAAGAAAGAACCACGACAATTTTGGAATTCATAACCAGTATAACCTGCTTAAATTAATCAGCTCTGGAATTCGAGAGATGACTGCCGATCTGAAAGTAGAATAATCTCCATTGCTCCGTTGCATTAACATATTGTTGATAAAAGCGAAGGCATGAATTGGTTCTTCTACATCTTTCATATAGCTATCAAGAGCAGCAAGATACTGATGTTTGATTGTATGAATTAAGCCACGAACCTAAACATAACAAGACAAGCTTAAGGAAGACCTTAAAGAAAGTAATATAAATCCTTGCATTATGCTCACAGTTAAGAACTCGAGAAATAATGTCCTAAATATACCTGGTAAAAGCATGCATTCTCACATAATTGTAACACATAAGACTGATCCCAATCAGTTTCTGGCACTACCTCCAAAAGTGCCAGTAATTGCTTCTCTCTTCTTTTGGAGCTTTTAGTACTCATGGTAGAAACACTTTGAAAACTATTATTTTCTGAAGTCAAGTATTCCAAAATCTGATTTAGAACAGTTTTTGGGATTTTAGCTCTTCCACATGCAACATAGCCTGCAATAAACTCGAACAGATATCCCTTGTCCTTTTCTGAAGGCCATGCTTTGATAGATTTAGGGTCATCGTCACTCGCAGACCCATCTGATCTAGGGGCATTCTTATTAAGAACATGAACCAGAGCATCGATGGTTTTCTGAACCAACATTGTTTCAGAGTCAACCATCAAATCTTTCTCCTTTTTAGCTTCCACAGTTGCATCTCCAGATTCAGAAAAAGAGTCCAGTTCAGGGGATTTCTCTTCTATGAGAGCACATTTGAGAACATCTAATGTGGCCTCGGTATCTAACTCTAAGAGATGATGCAGATTAAGGTATGCCCCTTCAAATGCCAAAGTTGAGGCTGATTTTTTATCCTGGCCATCAGAGGCCTCTAACAAAAACTTCAGAAGTTCTGCCCTCAAAGACAACACGCGTGACGGTGGAAGAGCACCTTGGCCTGAGGATAGAAAATTGTGATACTTCAGTGCTAATTGACAGATTCGATGGTTTAAATGTTTCTTAGAATAACTTTGTGCAAATGATCAGCCTTTACCATATCTAAACCGAGGACTAAAACATGAAATCATTAAAAAAAATTCAGATACAAGTTTGAAGTAACTAAACATAATATAAGATGCCATTTTCAAATAAATTAATGCGTTGGAGCATTTCAAATGTATGTTAATGAAGAAAGATTCAATTAGACTAACAGATTCCACATTAATTACAGGTCAATTAATATTCTATATATAAACCCAGTTCTAGATCCACATAGCCAGGGAAGACAGTTTTTATTTATTTTTAATTGTAAAAAGAGAAATGATTGAATAAACAGAATCCATCTTTTCAGTACGTAGATAAAACAATACTAATACCTGGTGGAAAAGCAAGACCCGTAAAGCAGTACTTCAAGTAAACAAGCATCCTGTACCTGATAAGATGATCAAGTTCAAGTAATTATGGAAATCTATTAATAAAGAAGAAGAAAAACTAACACATTCAAGTCAAAAGACAGTGAAGAGTGCAATTTGTTATTCCCCAAAACTTGTACAAGGGACTTGCTTTCATATCCTCCAATGTATCTTTTTGCTTCTGTATTATTTAGGTAATTGAACAAGCAAGGCACGACAATATATCTGAGTAAACCTAATGGTAGGCACCACTACTTCCATATCATTTCACCTCCACATGTCACTAAAAAAATCGTAAATGTGATTAAAACAGGTGCACTTAAATGTGTTAGTTTCTGCTAATTAATATACAGTTGTCTCAAGCTTGCAAAAATCAACCGAGTAAGGTAGAGTCTTTTTTTTTTGTCATAATAAGACTACTTTAGTGCTTTGAGGGTTGGACTGCTCACATTGACAGGTAATTTAACAGGTTAAGACTTGAGAATGGGAAAACATGCAAGGTGTAAAGACCAAAACAAGCTAAGTTACATAGCTAGTATCTTTCCAGAAAAAATTGTAATCATTTAACCATGCAAGTTATCATCTTGAATCCCATCAAGTAAATAAAAAATAAAAAAATCATGCACTCTCTTAATCCAAGTGCCTGTCCATCTAACTTACCCAAGGCCAGAAGCACTTTCTCTTTTAGTATTTCGTAAAACTACTAACAACTCCTCTAAAGGTGCCCTGAAATCATCTAATCCTTTGTTGAAAAGATACACCAGAGCACCATACAAACCATGCTCCCGACACAAAATGACAACCTACAAGAGAAACAAGGAAATTAATAAAAAATTGAGATAAAAAAGGAATACAACAAGAAAGCAACTGAAAAAGACATGTAGAATACATATAATAACCTGATTGAAGTCCAAGGACGAAATGTCCATGTGGAGAACACACTGTTCAACTCGCTGCAACCATCCTTTGCTGCTGTAATGCTCTACCAGTGCTTGCATTATCTTTCCGATAAAGAGAATATAATTACCATG
This sequence comes from Hibiscus tridactylites, assembly GCA_958450335.1. Taxonomy (NCBI): domain Eukaryota; kingdom Viridiplantae; phylum Streptophyta; class Magnoliopsida; order Malvales; family Malvaceae; genus Hibiscus; species Hibiscus tridactylites. Next base: position 106,994,354 of record OY288269.1, read on the forward strand.
GATTACAAGGTGAAGAGTAGATCTACGTATTTGAAATTAAATGGTACCTCAGGAGGCAAACATCCAAGCATGTCCTTCAATATGTATGGCTCCAAAAGCTCTAAAAATGCATCTAGAACATAAAAAAAGAAAAAAAAAGAAGCAAATTACTCAGAGATATATATCAACTACATGTAATGAGTGCCAAACAAGACTGTCATATTCAAACATTTACCAAGCTCATCTTCAGAACTACTAGACTATGGATGATACAAATTTGATCAAGGAATATCACTAAACTCAAATGTCAACTAACAAACAACCATGAGAAAAAGAATCGCTGATTGTGGATGTAACTCATTCATAACTCAAATATTAAGACAGCAAATAAATAATATCTGCAATAAGTGAAAGCAGATAAGCATCATTCTCTTAATATCTACCCAAGTTTTCTGGCTCTGCCATTAAAACTACTAAATAATTTTCATTAATGTCTGCCAAAAAAAAGATGCAAGTAAAATTTGCTGTTAGGTTTGGATTCAGAATTTTCAATGAATAAGGAGTTACAAAAAACTATTTGTATTTATGATAATTCAAAAAGTAGTAAAAACAACTCTAACTGATAAGAATCCACTCCAACTTATCTCTATTGGATGTGTAATACCTCTTTGCTGAACAGCCACGAATTTGGAGAAAATTTCATCAAAAAGAATGTCAGTTCTCTTGATATGTACACAAAATTCAACAGCAACACCACCAACACGGGTGAATTGCTCTTTTATTTCCGAGTGCACAGAACCGTTTCTACTTTCCTGGTCATCTGGCTGCTCCATTTTACCAATTTGATTGCCAAATGCCACCGAAATATAGGAAAATACTTCATCTACATACGACAAAAGTAACTCTACAAGATAGGGCATTATGGTCTCCTGCACAGCATCCAGATTTCTAGGAAGGTCAATAACACCATGGGATTTCCCATCATAAAGTGTCATTGCCATGTTCAAAGCTCCCATCCAGTCACCGGCTTTCCGTAGAACCTGAATTCGCTCCTTCCATGGAAGGAGTCGGCAGACAGTAAGATGTGTAGGTCCAAGTATATATACAGATGCTCCTCTTACAGCTACACAATTATGATAAGCTTTTTCAGGGTTTCCAAAGATGTTAATGAAGTGAGTATGATATGTAATGAGATCATCTCCTCCCAAGCCGTCTACAGCAAAACTTGTTTGGTGAATCAGGGTTCCATCCCTAGCAAACATGTTGAGTTTTCCTATCATTGTAAGAACCACCATCATCTGTAGACACATGAAGGCCTCCGTTAGCAAAAAAATGTTTTATGAATGCAAATAGATGAACAACAAAATCCAGAAGAAGACGAACTGCCTAAACAAAACCAGCATACCTGATCATCCAACCAAGCCAAAGCAATGGCTGAACTGTCAAGAGACCAGCTCCCATATACTTTTAGGTCTGATTTAACCAACTTTGCAACTTGAACTTTCCGATCCCATGCAAGTGCAAGAAACGAAATTCTTTCTGGTGTTTCTGTTGGAGGATTTTCTGCAGCATAGTCATCTCTCAGAAAGCTGTTAACGTTAAACTTAACAACCTTAATCACTCTATACCTGATGAAGAACCACTAGGATGAGCCATGCATGTCCATGCAGTATATGGCATGGAACCCTCCCGCACACCATCTGGCCTAGAAAGCTGTGCATAGACTTCTAATGATGGAGTAAGCCTTATCTATAGGTGGAAAAAAGAATGGTAACCTCAGTAAAGGGTGAATATGAATGGTCCAGAAAAAGGCAAATTTAATCCTCAACACAAAAGATACATGGAATTTGGGCAATCATCTGGACTTCATACCACCAGAACAGTTTGATAGGTGACAAATATGACAACACCTTCTTCAGCCAGAGAAGAGCCTTCAGCGAAGAGTTTCCAACCTGCATCTCCCCCGACTACACCTCCCATCTTGCTACCAATACTGCTAGTAGAAGTAGTATTCCCTTGAGAGGTCACCAAAGTGTTCCCACATGAATCGTCAAAAAGAAGAGGAGAAGCTGACAATACAGTGCCCGTTCTTTGTCCATCAAGAAGACACTATTTCAATCAATATTAGAACATCATCGAAGTGACAAGCATAACATTGTTGACAACTGAATACAAGTTTGGAAGATGTAGATCCTCAATGCAAATAGACTTATTTTCCCTTTACCTGTGTTTTGATTGAGAACCTATTAAGCAAGAGAACAGCTGAGAAAGCATGTAACAACACCAAGCCTTTACTATCACCAGTAACAATTTTAAACTGGCGAGTAACTTGAGAATCCTGCCCCAGAAACAATGTATGTATCACTGGAGCATTATGTTCTCCAGTAATAACTTTTGTTGCGGATGCCCTCTGAACATCCCAAACTGTGACATGACCATCACCATAACCAGCTAAGAGAAGGTCTCCTGGCTGATTGAAGCACATTGATGTTACAGGGGCAAGGGACCGATCCCCTTGCAAACCAAGTATCACCATCTAGAATACATAAAACAGCAAAGTTAACTTGCAAAAATAAATAACAAACCAAAATTCAAATTCAAGAAGTTTTCTAAGTGTATGCATGTTGAAGCTTCAAAGTTCATCATACAATCCTCAATTGCATGAGAAGACAACACGGATAATTATAGAACTGTGGTGGTTCACCATGTGAATTGCAAGCAAACAAAAACAAATACACGATCTGTAAAATATGTCAAGGTGTGTCTTAACAAGCCTCAGATTTCAAGTATTTGCTTCTATCAAACCAGAATTTTATACTAAATTCCAGTTGAGCAACTTTAAAAAAGCAAATAACTCCGCAGAAATGCAACCAAAGATAAAAAAAAAAAATTAAAGAGCTAGGGCAACTAAAGCACCTTAGAATCCATGCTGTCAGCATGATGAGTGGAGTATTTACTGGGCACTAATATGATGACCCCTTTAGTCATTCCCACGGCAATAAAGTTCAGATGAACTGCCAAAACTTGAGGGGAGCCATGATCACGCCTAAATGCTTGTGATGAAAGAGTCCGAGTGATTGTATTGTTAGCCTCAACATCAAAGTATCCCAATGTGGTTGAACCCCTCTTAACACCTTCAAGCCGCATTGGTTGAGCAGCTGCACCCTCCTCCCAATGCAAACCAGTAGAAGCCTGTTTCTTCTCAAGCTCCTCAGCCAGTTCAAGTGGCTTCATTGTAGCACGTGAATTGTTCTCTGCCTTTTTATTTATCCTCTCACTCTCCAGTTGCTCCAATCTCTCCTCTACAAGCTCTGAAATGTCACTTATTGAACTTGCATCATCACCACCACTAACATGCTCCTCGCCATCTTCATAACTCGGCATATCACTTGCTAAGTTCTCTCTCTCCAATTCCTTAACTATATTCATCTCCTCATCAACGTCGGGTAAAGACACACTCTTTTTACATGAATCATCCGCGTCAAGAACCAGCGAATTCTCATACATAGAACCCGGGTCAATTTTATTATCTAAAACCTCATCTGAACCAAAAATTGTAGCTTCTTTGTTCAAGCTCTCATCAAAATCAAGCTTAGAAGAGCCGTCAGTTTGTTCAATTACTCTCTCAGTTTCACATTCCTCATCTTCATTAACACTAGCCTCAACATCTTCATGGGCATCAGCAGATTGAAAAAAATCACCCATTTTATTGTCATTATTGTATTCATCAATTTCTAATTTTTCACCTGAAACGCTAGATTTCGAACTAACCTCAACCGATTTCCCATTCAATGAATTTACATCATGATCATCACTATCTACAACCCTCTGGAGAACCCCACCGCTTACGGCCCTCCTCCACTTGATAGCAGCCGCATGTGGCGATGGAAGCGACCTTGAAGCCGCAGCAGCAGCCGCGAGCGCCGCCCCTGGTTTTGAATTGGATTTCACTCCGCCAAACAGAGTCGGCAGCTGTTTTGAAGAAGACGTCGACGGAACCCTCCAAATTGGATCACCAATCCGCTTGAACGCGCTAAGCTTCGACGATTCCACTGGTCCTTCTGAAAGAGCGTCGCTTTCCTTGGGCGAATTAACGAATTCTTGGGGAACAGTGTTCGACCGGGCAAGGCGGTTATCGGAGCGATTGTGAGGGGATGAGGGCGAGGAAGAGGATGTGGAGGCATCAGAATCGTTGAGGATTTCATCGATGGTGCGGTGGGGGACGATGGAGTTGGAATCGTCGTCGGAATCGGAGAGATGTGAGTCAAGTAACGAGTCAAGGTCAGCTTCCATCTGGGGAAAGCTTTCTCGTAGTGAATTAAAATTCAGCTTTCATTATTGCGGGAAAATATTAGTATATAATCTCCGACTGTGAGGTTGAACAAATTCATCGTTACAGGAGTAAAGCCAGCGACAGATCACAGCTTCTTCTTAGACACCTATTATCCAGTTTTTTAATCCTGCAATTGTTTTACAATTACATTGAATCTTAAATCACTCAAATATAATTTAAGAGAACATATATGATGCATAAGCGGTGGAAATATTTTGTTTTTATAAGTGTTTTTAGGAATATTTTAGGGTTTATAGTTTAGGGATTTAGAATTTAAGGTTTAGAGGATATTGTCTATGGTTTAAGGTGATATGTTAGAAATTTAGGTTTTTATATATTACATTTAAATTTTAACTTTAAACTCTAAATTCAAACCATAATTCTTAAATTTTAAGCACATAAATATAAACTCTTAAACTATAAACTCTAAATTAAATCTTTAAAACCCTGAAAATTAGAGCGCTTGTAGAAACAAATATTTTCCACCATCGGTGCATGGTATAATTACCTCATAATTTAAAGATAGTTTAGGGATTTAGTTTATGATGTAGTGTTTAAGGGTTTATGTGTAAATATTTAAAAGTTAGGGATATTGGTTAAATTTTAGGTTTTAGGGTTAGTATTTAAGGTTTAAAAGTTAAAATTTAGTTCTTAGGGTAATATGATGAGAATTTAGGTTTTAATTTATAACCCTAAATTATAAGTTTCAATCACTATTCTTAAATCCAAAACCTAAACCCTTAAACCATACACCCTAATCTTAATTCATAAACCTTAAAACTAAGATGCTTGTAAAAACTAAGCACTGACAGCCGGCGTGTCAAATAAAATAATTCAATTGAATCTTGAATTTTCAATATATTAAAGTTATAAATATCGCTAACTGTTCATTTTAATCACTTAAATTTTAATTAATAAAAATAAACATTAAACTTATAATTTTGTTAATAGAATATCTTAAATCATAAATATTATTCATTTTGTAATCTTAAAAATGAGATAATAAAAAAAGGGTTTTATTTTGATGCACAAGCTGTGTAAATTTTTTTTACACATTCCTTTTATAAAATTTAAAATCTAAATCACAAACCCTAGCAACCTAAAACCTAAGCCCTAAATCCTAAACTCTAAATTCTAAATTCTACCCATAAACCTTAAATTATATACCCTACATACTAAACCCCTAAACCCTAACCTAAAACCCTAAACCCTAAACCCTAAAATTAAAGTTTACACAAGCTTGTGCATCAAAGTATTTTCCATAAAAAAATTAAATAATCAAAATAAATATTCGATCTATGGTCAAAGACAACATAACACAAAATATTAATCACTAAACTCATTTCAATGTTAAAGAAAAATCTGAAATAGTTCAATGATATTTTTGAATTAATATAATATTTACTCCAATTACCTAACCATTCTGTTTAAATATTAAGAGTATAGTTATAAATCTAACAAACATACTCGTACATTTTTAACCACTTCAACATATTCGACATAATGTATTCATATTTGAGGTTATATCCTCGTATATTCGACCTCGTGTCTTCGTATATATTATACCGACAAACTTGTCAACCAAATCGACTATTATTCATAACTGCATATTACTGGTTGAACTCGAACCAGATTTAGACAGAATTCCCACTCTTGCCTTGCAAGAAATAAGTCGGGAACACCATTTAAGAGGCTCCGGCTCTATGACTCGGTTTATCTGAACAGACAAAAACGGTAATCTCGACATTACCGGCGACAAGAACACAACGAGAGATTCAGTAGCTGCTACTTGGACCAAAGGCTAATCCACAGGCCAAAACCGTTCGAAAAGAAATAACAAAGTCGAAGAATCAATCTTAGAACCAATTAGCAATGACACTAATGTTAAAGATGCAACAATCTGGAAACTGCAAGCATGCATGTATAAGCAACCAACACACTGGTAGAACCAAATCAAGATTATGTCTCCAAGCATAATTGACTACGCAGAAAAGAAATCGGAAACCAACGATTGAATTGTAAAGGAATAACGAGCATCAATATCGAATATGAACGCGCGAGGCAAAATTAGTCTAGAATCACAAAGGTTCATTTAACAGAAACATGATACTTCTAATTACCTAAATGCAATATAAGTTTGGTAAGTGACCAAAACAAAAACTGGAGTGATATCCTAATCGAACAAACCGAATCCCATATCATCATCGCTCTCTTCCTCTGGCTCTTCCTTCTTCTTTTCCTCGGCAGGAGGTGGAGCAGCAGCACCGGCTCCACCGCCGGCAGCAACAGGTGCAGCAGCGGCAACCGGAGCACCGCCACCACCAGCTCCAACATTGGTTATGAGATCCTCAATGTTGCACTTCTCAAAAAGCTTGGCAAACAAGCTTGGCCAGTAAGATTCAACAGAGACATTCGCAGCTTTTACTAGCGTTGAAATTTTCTCAGCCTATGAAATATAGCTAAGGAAATTATATATAAACAACAATAATTAAATTTCAATTTCTGTTATTTTAATTCCATAATCATGCATCAGAAAAACAATAACAAAAATTGAATAAAAAATTTATAAAACCCTAAAACTCGTAAAGGATACGGTGATCGGAATTCCATCATCATAGAGAATAAGAGCAGCGTAGGAACAAGCAGCTTCTCCAACCGAAGACATCGTTTCACTGTCAAGAGTAAAATCACAATCCATATAAAGATTTACAAAAACTTCCAGAGTTCAAACAGAAAGGAAATTCTGAGAAATTTCTTGAAGCAAACAAACAAGAAAAGAGATAGAGGCGGAGGAATTACCGGAGAGACAAAAATCCGAGAGAGATGGGTTCTGGGTAAGCTGTGCCGCGCCGCGCCGCTCTAAAGGCAGTGTTTCAAGGCCTAGGGTTTCGGCAATGAGGTTTTAAAAATGGCGGTAATTTGGGGCTCCTCAGATTTCTGAGGCCCGCGTAATCTACTGGCCCGGTTTTGAAACGAGGCTTCAATAACCAGAAAATACGGATTTCACTTAGAGGAGAGGCAATCGGGTTGTTCAGATCGGACTCGGGTCAGGTTGATTTTCGGTTCGGATTTTTTTTTTATTTAAGTTTGATTTTGGTCAAATCGGGTCTGATTCGATTTTGTTCGGGTTTGTGTTATTTCATATTGGATCAGATCTACATCGAATCAATTGACTTTTTAAGTCGGGTCAATGTCGGATCAATTATTTTTCAGGTCGAATCAATATCGGATCAGACAACTTTTAATTTGAGTCAATATATGAAGATAATCTTTTAGAGGAGAAAAAATGACATTGAACTATTACGAAAGGTAGTTGTTAATTAGTAATATAACACAAATCGAGAATCAAACATACATATTTAAGGAAATTAAATTCAAGTTGCTTTCGGCTTGATTTTTGGTTCGGCTGATTTTCGGTTCCGATTACTTTTGGTTCTGGTTAATTTCGATTCGGGTTGATTTTCGGTTTAACTAATTCGGGCCGGTTTTGGTTCAGTTCGATTTTGGTTCAGATTTGAGTCAAGTTAAGACCATCATGTTCTGGTCTATATCGAATCTCGGGTCAGGTAAATTGGTTCGGGTTTCATGTCAAGTTTGTCAGGTCTAATTTCACTTAGGGGTGAATATTCGATCGAATCGAGTAAAAGAAATTTGATTTGGTCAAGTTAACGAGTCATATTTTATAACTCAAACTTTATTTAATTTTTTCGAGTCAAGTCGAGTTTATGATATTAGATTCGATTCGAGTTATTCGAGTTCGTATTCAGATTTATTTGTAAATATTTATAATGTTATTATACTAATTGATTTCAATTTAAATGGTATTTATAACCATATACTACAAACAAATATCTTTCTTCATAATTTTTTATATGTGATACATGTATCATGGAAAGTTGGGGGGCTCGACTCAAACTTGAAAACGAATATACTAATTACTAAAAATTTCGAGTTATTTGAAGTCATATTTTATAAGTCAAACTTTATTTGAAATTTTTTGAGTCGGGTGGAGTTTTTTTTAGACAAATTGAGTTAAAGAATTCATTATTTCTAATCAAATTGAGTTTTCCTCATCTATAATATCAATTAAACTTATTTAAGGGTCGAGTTATGTTTTCAAATCTAAAGATTTGTCGATGTTTTAGGGATTTGAAAATAAATATTAAGATAGAAAATGATTTTCGGGAAAAAATGGTCTGATTAAAATATAAATTGGACTTAAGTCACAATAACTAAGGCTCGGGCTCAATTGTTTTTCAATTCGATAGTGTGATATTATATTTTATAGAAAAAATATAATATTTATTTTAAGAGATTCGAATATGAGTAGTTTTTACATGTAAAGTGTGTGTATGCGTTATCAAACAGTTAAGAAAAAAATAAATATATATTATCTTGTAATCACTCTAAGATTTATTTAAAAATAAAAGTAATTACATATACCATAAAGACTAATGATCAAATTAAGTAAAAAATTTAACTTAAAACCCAATATACAATAGAGATGCTAGAATTGATCAAATTATGATAGGAGACTAAATCCGACTCGATAGGAGACTAAATACGTTAAAATTTTTGACAATTTATTCATTTTTCATTATTTCCATGGAGCAAACATTTTCCAGGCTTTTTGGTTGAAGCGGAAGAAACAGAATTCAAAACTGTAAAGCACGAGATGACACAACTGGCGTGCTTTGCTTGACTATGAAACAAGCAAAGAGGAAAAAGAAAAGTGCACCCCCTTCCTCCATTGACCTCTTTTATGTGACATTTGACTAGGGATGGGCATTTTACCCGACATGGTCGGGTTTTGACCCGATCTAACCTGATCGAGTCGGATTTTTTAATGAAAAAATTGGGGTGGATCGAGTGGGGTTTTTATTGAGGTTGGGGTTGGGTCGAGTTCGAATTTGGGGTGAAAAATATCCTACCCGACTCGACCCGAAACTAATTGTGTAATTTTCCTCTAAATTTTTAGAGATATTTATAATAATAGTCCCTCTTTACTTATATTTTTTATAATTAGGTCTTTAAAATTAATTTTTTATTTACAATTTAATCCTTTAAATTATATTTTTTACAATTAAGTCCCTTAAAATTATTTTTTTACAATTAGGTCCCTAAAGTTTTTTTTCTATAGGTTGGGTCGGTCGGATTTTTTTAGGGATGTGTTCGGGTCGAGTGCGGATATAGGATATGTATTTTCGGGTCGGGGTCGGGTGGGCCAAAATCCCGACTCGTGCCCATCTCTAGATTTGAGATTCAGTCGGGGACAGACGTAAAATTTTATGTCATGGTATAAACTGTTAGAGAATTATATTAGAAATTTAAGAGTACGAAATTACAAAATTTTAAGGGTGTAAACTTAATAAGAGTTTGAATTTTTCAAGAGTATAATGACGGTCCTTTCAGCACCTCTCAGTCCATCCTGTAGCGGTTACCACATGCATCGAAACCCAAAAGTGAAAGATAAAAAAGAAACGTAAACACCTTGTTATTATCTCAACTAATCTCATCTTTTAAACTAACCAACAAACAAATCAAATATATATATATAAGTTAATGGGGTGAGCTATCCGAGCTTACCCTTTTTTTCTTCTTTTGATTGACCAATCAATGAAATTTGGGGTTCAAAGATACAAAACCAATCTTCTGAACCACTTTGGATACAAATATGAACAACACTGTCATCGGATGCTCTCTGCAACCGAGACAAAATAACCTAATGATTAGTGTTTAACGGGTGGAATCCAAAGACCAATATTTAGTTTCCACCTTTGTGCAAAATACATGAATGAATATGATGATGATGATGATGATGATGATGCTGATGATGATATCTTCTTCTGATCCTAATGCTAACACCAAACTACATGTATGATGAAAAAGATGATGGTAATGACTCGAATTCTATTGTGCAATTCGGTTAGTGGATAGCGAGCTTTTCGACATCCCGGCTGAAGTTTCTTTGAGTTCCATCGGTCGTTATCCTCCGGTTAGTGGTTTCTTTTCGGTAGGGGTCTCAGAAACTTGTGAAGGACCTGGCTCCTTTCCCTCCACCTCAATAGTTGTTGTGGTTGTTGTTGTTGTTGTCGTCGCCACCGCTGCCGGGGTAGTTGAGCTAGTAGTTGCTGCTGCAATGCCTGCTTTACATTGTGTCTATAATTAACACTCGTTGCAGTATGAATGAATTTGAAGGTTGTAGAAAACAATCACCTGCAGTCGTTGCTGCTGTAGTTGCTGCGACTCCGGTCGAGCTAACCTGTTGAGGCAAATAAGGATATGGTACCATCTGAGGATAAAACGGATACACATTATGTAACATCCTCGACGTGACCGACGCCCCGGTCGCGTAGTAGGGTGAAAATTGTTTGCCTCCATATAGATTGTAATAGTTCTGCAAAAACACCATCAAATTCAGCTAAATCAATGTCAAATAACTGATGCAGGCAATCATATCTTTGTAATTTTTACAGACTAACCAAAGGGTAAACGCTGTCCTGTGAATATCCAGTGTATCTGAAAGTAAACATAGGGGATTAATCCGATTAATCCGAATCAACACGACGATCAAAAAACTAAAATGCAGGTTAAGAATTAGGAAATGCCAACAGATTTCATTCTCCACAAACAATGAACTCACCCGTAAGCTGAGTAAGGAACAAAATATTGACTATAAGTTGATGAAGAACCATGATAACCAGGTGGTGCCATTAATCCAGGTGCTGATCTAAACCGTCCATTTCCAACCCCTGCATTTGATTGTTTCTTAGTGTTCATATTGGCCAACTAAGATGAAAATTTTCCCAATATAGTAAAGAAAAAACACATCTTTATAGTGAATAAAAATGGGGTTTTGAGATTCCAACATCTGCAACATCAATATCAGACAAAAACAAACCATGTCGAGGAGTTGGTGGGCGAGTCTTTTGAGCACCAAATGAAGCAATATTGCAGTTTGCTCTCCTTCCATCGATGATAGGTGAAGGGTTTTGGCATGCTCTCATGGCTGCATCAGGATCCTTAAAGGTAACCTGAAAACACACACAAAAACACAAAGATTTGTGCTTTTTTAGTGTCAAAACATGGATATGGAAATAAAGAATGAAGCTTTTTTTAATCTTACAAAGCCATAGCCTTTGGATCTCCCGGTATTCTTATCTGTAATGACAACAGCCTCAAGAATCTCTCCAAATTGCTCAAAATAATGGCTCATGGTGTCCCTTTGAGTTTCCCATGCCAATCCACCAACAAAGATTTTTGTGAACGTTGTGTCATTGTACTGCCCTGGATTGTTACCGCCCATTATCTGAAATTGCCTTTGTTGAGACATGGAAAAAAGAACAGAGCATAGTCCCCAAATAAAACAGGGCAACAAAACAAAAACAAAAAAACACCCAGAAACCAAATATAGAGTGGTTAAAAAATAAGAAAAAAAACAAAAGGGTGTTTGATTATTGATAGAAGAATTTGTTTGGGTGATCAAATCAATCAAAACCCAGAGCTCAAAATCTCTGTTTTCGTTTGTTTTTGTTTAGTTTCTTGTTCCTCTGTTTTGAGGATGTAATGGAGTACTACTTTTTTTCACAACAAAAACTCCTCAGATTCTTCAACAAAGGAAAGAAGGGTGGTAAAAGGAAGAAGAAGGGAAGACAAAAAAGCTGCTAGTGGGCACGCACGACAGCAGTAGGCAAGGTTGTCCAATGAAAGAAAATATAATATCAAAGACCCAACCTTTTGTTTGCTGTATATCATCACCTTTCTCTCTCTCTATATATCTATATATATATATATTAATATTATACACCGGCGGCGAAAATTAAAAATTTCCACAAACGCCTTAGTTTTAGGATATAGAGAGTTAGTTTAGGGTATATGATTTAGGATTTTAGGTTTAGGAGTTTAAAATTTAGGGATAGTTGTTTTAATTTAAGGTTTATAGTTATAATTTAAGTTTTATAGGTTAAGGTTTAGTTTTAGAGTAATATGGTGAGGATTTAGTTTTTAACATATAAACCCTAAACCTTAAATTTAAACAACTATCCCTAAATTCTAAACTCTTACACCTAAACCCTAAACCATAAACACTAAACCATATTACCCTAAAATTAAACCCTAACCTATAAAACCTAACTTATAATCATAAACCTTAAATTGAAACAACTATCCCTAAATTCTAAACCTCTACACCTAAAACTCTAAACCCTACACCTAAAACTCTAAGCCTTGTACCCTAAACTAACTCCATATACCCTAAAACTAAGGCGCTTGTGTAAACTTTCAGTTTTCACTACCTGTGTATAGAATATTTATCATATATATATATATATATATATAAGAATTAATATCTTATACACAGGCGGTGGAAACTTTCAGTTTCCACAAGCGCCTTAATTTTAGGGTATAAGGAGTTAGTTTAGGGTACAAGGTTTAGGGGTTTAGGTGTATAATTTAGAATTTAGGAATAATTGTTTTAATTTAATGTTTAGTGTTTATAGGTTAAGGTTTAGTTTTTAGGGTAATATGGTAAAGATTTAGGTTTTAACCTATAAATCATAAATTATAACCCTAAACCTTAAATTTAAACAACTATCTCTAAATTCTAACACTTGCACCTAAAACTTTAAACCATTTACCATAAACTAACTCTTTATACCCTAAAACTAAAGCTTTTGTGAAAATTTTCAATTTCCACCCGTATAGAATATTTATCCTATATATAATATATATATATTTGGTTAATATTATTATATTAGCATCTGCTTCGCTGGATTCAACATTGAAATTTTTAAATTTTTTATTTATTTTGCAATCTCTGCTTCCACCACTGATACTATTGCACGTTCTGTTTCTGGCATTTGTGGGTCTTTGTTTTGAGGTATCATATTCATACAAAAACCCTCGACTCTTTCTTTTATTGAAAATGTCTTTCCTTTGTCTTCAACCCCATACCTCTGCAGCTGCAGCAGCTATTTCCCTTAACCCAACAAAAAAGTACATGTATTGCGGTTAATGTTTGGTGGACCAAAACTTTCTGGCACCACCTTCCAAATTCTCTCTCTTTTTCCATACAAAAATAATCACTGCTCAGTATTTTGGATGATAGTAATAGTAGAGGTATTGAATTTGAGAGTAAAGAGTTTAAATAATTTACCACTTTTTTATCAAATAAACTTCATTCCATAGAAAATCAAGCAAACAAAAGATGAGGAGGAAAGACTACAGGATTCCAAACAATTTGGTCCTGTTTTGTCTTCGTGAACTTGGCTAGCCAATCAGTTGCCTGGTTACAAGATCGAGAAACAAAGGAAAAACAACAAGACTCAAACAACTTAGCGGTATCCTTAATATTTTCTTCAATAGCTGAGGTTTCCCAATCAGAGGCATCTCCAGTTCGCAGCCTATTGATGACAGCTTTACTGTCCGCCTCGATGATGACATCCGTAAAAGTATTTTGGTTGGCAATCAATAAACCCAATCTAATTGCACAAGCTTCTGCTGCTGCAGCAGACGGCGCCCGTGTAACCCCCTCGTCCCGGTCTGGCCGGATGACCGATCCGAGTGGGCCACACGGGAAAAACCGAAGCGAAACCCAAAGGGTTCCCCCTCGGTTAGCAACCCTATTTTTTTCTTTCATTTTAATCCTGTCTAGATGAACATTAAATCCTAAGTGATTCACAACAGCGGAAAATATTCAAAGGAGAACACATTCGAACCACGGCCATGCACAACAGTCCATTTTTAAGCTTACAGGGCAGCCCGTATCGGTACCCTAACTAGGGGTATCGATACGCCCTGACCAGGTCAACGCAAGGAGTCAACTCCGAGAAGACCGTATCGATACAACCCTTAAGCGTATCGATACGCCCTTCTCGGTCAACCCTTCAAGTCAACAGAGTAGACCCGTATCGATACTCGTGAATCCCGTATCAGTACGTTCTACTCTCACCCCAACTTCAGATTCCAGTAACTTTGGAGGGTATCGATACACCCCACACAACCTGAATTTCAGTGACTAACGACAGTATCGATACGCCCCCGCATATCGATACGCCCAGCCTAATATGAGCTCTACAGGCAAGACCGTATCGATACGGTCCTTAGGCGTACCGATACGCCCTGCACTGCAACACCGGAATTTCCAACTTAAACGACCCCAACCCGACTCTAAATGCATTTCTCGACTCACCTAAGCGTATACAAACATAAAAGCATACATACTTAAGCCAAAGGGAGCAATCATACGTGGATCAAAGCATTCATTCATAGCATTCCGATTAAAGAGCAATTTAGGCAATATTGCATACATAAAGGCTCAAATGGTCTTAAAGGCACCAGTCAATCACAAGAGGTTTGCACTCATACACATGGCAACCTAAGCATCTAAAGCATGCCATCACACACCAACATATATCATCGTATCACATGATTTACAATCCATAATCAAACTCAAACATCCACATTCAAATGAGTCATATAAAGCTCATACAAAATCCCTTGCCACATTGCTAACTAATACGAAATTGATAACCGTACTTGAGCCACAAAACTTGGAAAGCCCTTCTTGCCTTGCCTCGAGCTAACACCACGCTAATAATCTGTATTGTTGAACATTGAGAGCGTAAGCTAATAGCTTAGTGAGGGTGCTCTAAAACGAAAAACATCAACAATGCAGGGTTCAAGCATGTTAATCCTAATCTTACATATATCAAGCATAGACATATAATCAAGTAGACCTAGCTAGTCTTTCAAGTGGCATAATATAGTCTCTCAATCCTACCAAGTTCAATCATCAACATCATCATGTAACAATACCGTATACCACAATCATATATCACAATACATGAACAAGTTTAATTGGTCACTATTAATTATCTCGATTGTGCGGATTTAAACATCAACAACACTTTACCTCGGTGGGATTACACTCATCACCGGACCTTGTATGTGCGGGATTCCACTCATCGCCACATGCCCTACGGATGGGATTCCACTCATCATCCCGTAGAATTATATAAAAAGTTTCCGGTGGAATATTACATCACCGTACTCCTCCTTGATGACTTAACGCCATCAAGGCCACGTACGTTTTGACTCAATTTGTGTGCACACTAATCCTAATGATCGATCATTTACAACCAATAATTATTTTAGTGCCAATTATCATTATCATATCACATATCAACAACCACACTCATGCTCATCACATATATTCACATCATGATATATACATGCACCAATTAACCACAATCACAAGAGCATAACTAAGTAAGCATAATAGCATTTATGGATATCAATGGCTAAATTAACAACTTGAATTAACTAGAAGTGGCCTACCAAGCACACTTTACACACACACTAGCATACTCGAACCAAACTTTAAAACAAGTTTGAAACCACTCACCGCCCTTCCTTAGCAACTCGAAACAATCCTCCTACGAACCCGGATTCGGTCCCAAAGCCTCTTCAACGCTTCCTCTTGCTTCAAGCCAAACAAAACATATACATTACTTCCCAATTTAATGCTAAACTCAACCATCAACTTACTTTACAAACACAATCCAAATTCTACGAATTCCCAAACCACATAATCTCCCAAAAACCTAATTTTCGTGCTCCCCTTAAGCCTTGCTGAAAACTCAATTTCCAAACACCCAATTGACCTCCAAAGTATCCCAAATCACCCTCCTATCATACCTAAACCACCAACCCTTTGTTTTTCACATAAAACCCACCAAAAATGGTGTTCTTGACAACTCAAAAATGGGTTTAAGAGCCCACTTCGGAAATTCATTAAAAATTAATCAAATTAACATATAATGTGTATTTCACCATGATTAAACAAAGCCCCAACACAATTTATTAAAACCAAATGAAAAACCCCTTAAAAACCCAAACTTTGATATGAACCCTAATTTTCAAAACTCCATAACTTTGAAATTTAAGACCATAGATAGATAGAGGATAAAGAGGAGATTAAGAAAACATAATTACATTTGAAAAACACCTTGGATTGAAGAAGAAAATGAATGGAATAGTAACTTGAATAAAAGAGAGAGTTTGGAGAGAGGGAAATGGTTTCCAACGTAAAAAGGGAGAGGGGAAAGAGAGAAGACAACTTTTTCTATAAAGTTGTCTTGCTTTTTGAAAGTTTTTGGTCTAATTAGAACTTAGGTCCTTCCCCTTTTTACAAAAGTTCAATTTCACCACATTTAGGTTGAATTGATTTAATTAAATTTTATTTGACTCGAACTATGAACCCGGTTAACTCCTAGGCCCGAAACACGAGTGTTATAGCCCAGCAAGGGGTTGAGACCCCGTGTAGGCAAGAACTCGAGCAATCACGGAAAAAAGCAGCCATAGAGGCTTTCCCTGTCAAATGGTCGAAAGCGGCAACGCAATTGATTTTAATGGTTCTTTGAGGAGGTGGTGTCCACTTGTAATCTTTCGCCTCGTCAGCAGACCTTTCCGGATTGTCGGAATTGTTGGCGAGTTGGAATTCCATGAAGTCTCTATCCGCCTTTAACCACACTTCCCAAGGGGAGTCTCTTCTTCCTTCAAAAACCAATGCGTTTCTAGATTTCCAGATGGTCTAGAGAATGAAGGCCAAGTGAGCGCGCCCTTCGCCACCGAATCCGAGGTTTTGATCTTCACAAACCTTACACCACCATTTTGGGAAGCCAGGAAAGCCAGTGGCGGCTGGAGAGTAGTTAAAGCCTGAGGCTTTCCATATTGCCTGAGCGAAAGGACAGAAGAACAAGAGATGCTCAGCCGTTTCCCCTGGACTCTCGCAATGGGGGCAGGCATCAGGATCTCTGAAGTGACTAGAGGTGGCAATCGGGTCATTCGGTTCGGGTTCGGTTCGGGTCGTTTCGGTTCGGGTCATTTCGGGTCTATCTATAATCGGTTTAGATTCGGTTCGGGTCGGTTCGGTTTAGGTTCGGGTCTAATTCGGGTCTGTGATGAGTCGGATTCGGTTCGGGTATTGGATCGGGTCAAAATCGGATCGGTTGTTTTCAGGTCGGGTCAATATCGGATCGGTCGCTTTCGGTTCGGGTCAAAATCGGGTCGTTCGGGTCGCTTTCGGTTTGGGTTAAAATCGGGTCAATTTCGGGTCGGGTTAACATTTAAATTTTCAGGTCAATTCGATTTGAGTTGGGTTAAAGGTTTGAGGTTTAGTATTTATGGTTTAGTTTAGAGTTATTGGTGTATGAGATTAATTCTGATTCAACTTGTTAATCTATGCATTTGAATTTGATTAAATATTTAAATCAAAGCTTCATGTATCCATATAATTTTTTTGTATAATTATATTAAATCAAAGTTTATAATAATAATAATAATAATAATAATAATAATAATAATAATAATAATAATAATAATAATAATAATGTCTAAAATGAATTAATTTATTAAACTTAGGATCTAATTGAACTAACT
Source organism: Hibiscus tridactylites (assembly GCA_958450335.1). Lineage (NCBI taxonomy): Eukaryota > Viridiplantae > Streptophyta > Magnoliopsida > Malvales > Malvaceae > Hibiscus > Hibiscus tridactylites. The sequence continues at coordinate 107,012,106 of OY288269.1, forward strand.
AAAATCTAAAAGTATAAATCACGGACATAATTAAAATAATTTTAAAACTAAATGTGAAATTTCAATTAAATTAATCTAAATTGAAACTCAATTAAATTAAGAAAAAGAGAAAGACAATTGGTAAAAATAGAGAGGGAAAAAACAAAATTTTGGAGGGAAATAAGCCACCAATTTTTTAAGCTAGATTGAAAAAGAAAAAAGAAAAAGACAATTGGAAAAAATAGAGAGATAAAAGACAAAATTTTGGAGAGAAATAAGCCACCAATTTTTTAAGCTAGAGATTAATTACTTTTTAGGCTGTGTTGCATTTAAAATGTTATATTTTAGTCAACTTTAAGTTTTAGTTTAATTTAATTTAGTCACAAGTATTCCCACGGTTTAAACTTCGGATATAGAAATCCCCTCCTCGTACTGATATTTAGTCTCTAAAAATTTACTTTTAGTTGAAATTAACTAATCTTTGTAATTTAGTCTATTAATTTAATATACTGATATTTTCGTTCATTTTAATTTCAAAGATTTAATTTTTAGCCAAAATTGACCCCTATTTATTTATATGGTATAATTACAAAATTGGTCATTGGACACTCAAATTTTTCCACTTCCAAACTGTCAATTTAGTCTACAATTTCAATTTCATGCTATATTTTATGATGAAATTATAAAATTGGTCACCAAGATCTCAAATTTCTAGACTTCATTTTATTATTTATTATATTGTTAAAAATAGATATTCGGGTTAAAATCGGGTCAAAATCGGGTTAAAATCGGGTTAAAATCGGGTCGATCTTCGGTTCAGCTTTCGATTCGGGTAGCATTCGGTTCGGGTCCATTCGGTTCGGGTCCATTCGGTTTGGGTCCATTTCGGTTCAACAAAAAATTTCGGTTCGGTTCAGTTCGGTTCGGGTTTCGGGTCAACTTCGAATCATCATGTTCGGGTCAAAATCGGGTTTCGGTTCGGGTAATTCGGTTCGGGTTTCGGGTCTCGGGTCAAGTTTGCCAGGTCTAGAAGTGACCATGCAAGCGGGCTTTCAAGGAGCTCTTTGTAGGCACAATGTTATGGCAAAGTCTCCACAAAAAGGAACAAATCTTAGAGGGGACTTTTAACTTCCAAATTGAGTTCCATAGCTCCTTTTTTGATAAGGTGCCCTCGCTGGATGAGGGATTCTGAGTGTCCATTGAACTCTCCTCCATGAATCTATATCCCGATTTGGTCGAGTACTCTCCATTTTTGTTGTCGGCCCAGATGAGATAATCATGAACATTTGGACCTCCAATCGGAATTCTCAGGATCGCCTTCGCTTCAGCTGGAGAACAGAGCTCAGTAACCTTTGCTTCATTCCATGTCCAGTCGGAGTTCATGAGGGAACTAACAGAAGGGGCGGGAAAGCCCTGCGGCGGCTGAGACGAAAGTCTGAAGCCTTGAATCTTAGGGATCCAGTTGTCGAACCAGGTCGAGATATTTTTGCCATTTCCGACACTCCAGAGGGAGCCATTCTTAATAACCTTGATCCCCTCCCTTATTCCCGACCATGCCCAGGAGGGGTTAGAACACTTGGGGGCCTAAAAAATGATCCCATTTGGAAAGTATATTCCTCGAAGAACCTGAGCTAGGAGGGATTCCGGATTTCTTATCACCTTTGGGGTGGCTCCTTTTCTCTTCGTTGATATACAAAATAACCTGAATTTGGGTTATAAGTTTCACTTTTTTTTCAGTTTGATAGAAGGCATAGGGGTGGTTATCGAGCAATAACCGAAAATTGTAGGGATCTGTATCGACAAATATAGAGAATAATTAAAATTTTACCCACAGGGACGATGAGAGTTTTATCACCGAAGCTCAGATGAGAATAAGAACGGTAATTGCTATATTCAAACCGTGGAGATAACCGAACAGTACCCGTATAAATCATTATGAGGATCTCTGAAAAATATCCACAAGGACCCCCAATATTTTATAAAGTTGGATGAGCATAAGAATAATACACCCATTTTTCAATAAAAGTCAAATTTCCCACCACCTGAATATTGTCTGTTGGAGTAAGTTTTGAAATTTTCTGTAACTTCCATAAAAATAATTTAAAAGTTGTGTATGCATCGTTGTAAACCTGATTCAGTTTAGTTTTGTTTAAAATATAGAATGGTCGGTTTTGATATGTATTTTAAAAAAATGTGAATATTGAATGTTGAAATGTCATAAAATTTGACAACATGTTTCTTAGAAAACTATTTTAGCGATGACATTGAAAAATCACAAAACATTCTATAAGATAAATCAGAAAGTGCGTCTTATATTCTATAACCATGTGAAAGTCTATATTCGTTTAAAATGAACGATTCTTGATTTCGAATTATATATTAAGAGTTATTATTTTTTGAGTGAGAAATGGTTAGAAGAAAAGACTGTAGATTGTTTCCATAAACAACAATCTTCGGAAATTCGCCATAAATTGTACGAATAATATTAGAATAGGTAATTTATATGGTAGAAATGATTATCGAATCTAGTTCCTTTTAGAACAAACGAATCATGATTTGGAATTGTAAATTATTAGTTACATGTTTTCTTTTAAAAGTAGTGCAGATTGTCATGTTTCGATAGTTAATAATTTAGTCATGTTTTATAGTTTTAAAATGGTTTGTTTGTTGATGGTAAAACTAAATTTTTATTTATGTTTGTACTTTTGGAGGTTTAGTGTTGAATATTTGTTTTAATGTATTAAATTTTGTTTACTTGTTAGGTACATAGATTAACCGAAATCCGCGGTGATCCGTAAGAGATAAGTACGGGGACGAAAAAATAACAAAAATATTTTAATAGGAATTCCCCAAAATCGTACCAACGAATGTAGGGGACGGAGTGAGGAATGCAACACTGTGCTAGTTATGAATAAGCACGATATAAACAATTGCACATACTCCGTAAAAAAGAAAACCCAAAACAATTGAAGTTAAATTAAAAGGAGAAAAATTAATTCTAAACTATTGATAAAGGAAATCAAAAAGAACAAAATGATATTGTATTTCACGGGTTCGAAATCAAGTTAAAATATTTCAACACTAATATCAATCAATCATGCACGCAAATCAACAATTACTTTTTAAATTCCATAATAAATTGGGGAAAACCCCAAACTTGCGTTTTAAAATAGTAATCAGTGATTGGTGATCAGACCCTGAAGGCTTGAGCTTTTTTGCTTCTGCTACATTATTGAACACTTTGACCCAGAAATTTAAAAAAAAAATGATGAGGTAAGTGAAAATTAAGAGGGTTTTTGTCCATTGTTCATTAATCAAATTCAAAATACATTCTAATTTCTAACTTTGTTCTAAACATTATCCACTGACATGCCTTGGTCCCCTATCCAAATCATTATGTTTTTCCCCTAATCAATCCATAATAATAAATTATTAAAAAAGCATGCTTTTTACACCTAATTCAGGGATTATGTTATACCAATCTTCAACAGGTAATTTTGTATTTTCATACCGATTAAGTTTAGTTCCATTGATATATCGTTCGAACATTATGTAAGTAGATATTGGATTTAAACATGTTTAAACGTTTGATATCCTCAAATTTATAGTGGGAGGAGTTTAAGTAGTATAGATATTGTATCAAACTATATGTCTAACAAATACATTCTCGGTATTATCTTTTTTTGAATAGCCTTAAGGTGATTAACCCACCTTGTTACTCTTTTAAATGTACTAACCATTTAGAATTTCATTCTCTTCACAATAATCATAGATGATCAATTTAATTTTAAAATTTTCAACTTTGATCAAACCCTAGCCGCTCTCCACTACCAAATTCTTTCAACTCTAGTCGTTCTCTACTTTGGTCAATCTCTTTGATCGGTGGTCGACAATTAATTTTAGTATTAGTTGTCGACCACCGGATCTATTAGTTTTCTTGTTTTTTATTTTAATAAGAATCTGTTTTTCTGTCCTTGTGACATGTTTTTTCCTTTATACTTGTAACATGTCTTTATTTAAAGAAAATATACTGAAATTAATTTTATTTTATTTTAAAGAAAATGCATGAGATAAACAACTACAAGATTTGACTCATGATTGTCCAGGTTCAAATTGGCCCAACATTTGTGGAGATTAAGAAGAAAATGGATGAATGGAGGGGTATATTTCAATAGTAATGTTTTGCTTTAGTGCTTTCACTCGGTTCAACTTGCAGGTGCGTGCTTTGCTGCCATGTCCCCATTTTGAATTCTTTCAATTTGAGGGGCCAAATGGAATAATGGATGATGTTGTAGAGATAGACATGAGTCGAATTTTTGGCCTGTTTTTGATGTTTGTGATTTTTATTTGATCGGAATTTTAGGATTATTTTTTTTGAATCTTCGGTCTTTGAATTATTAAAAAGGCATTCTTCAAAGAGCTGGTTTTGCCTATTTATTGTCTCGAACACATTCTGATAAAAAAACTTCCTGCATTGCAGCGCCGACCAACACGAATCTATCAGTCGTTCCTATTCCATTATCAAGGTACAAGCTTTCCGAGCCGAAAGATAAAGATATAGAATGACTACAACGATAGCGATCGATCGACTGAACGTTAAGCATATCCACCTCACATTGCCTAACTATAGCAATTGAAATCCCACTCTTTCTAGTGAGTGGAGGCACCATCATCCTATTGCATGTAATATTACACGAATGATTAATATATATATATATATTCTCGTTTTTATTAAGAATAAAAGGATAATAGGAAACAAAAATGAGTATATATATAGTAATTATTCATATTCTCTCTTTTTTAATTTCATAAACAAGGAAACAATTTAAAAATATAAATAAATAAACACAGGTGCGAAGCTAGAAATTTGTAAAGGAGGGGAGCATAATAAATTTAAAAATTTGAGGGGCAAAATAAAATTTTAAAAAATTAAAGGATTACACACTAATTTTTACTGTTGAAAAGAAAAAATTGGCAGAGACCACATCCTTATAAACCCTGCGATATTACACCCCTGGATGAACATTATATCAAAATTCATCGAGCTCGAATCTCATGACCATCACTATACACATGCATGAATTTGTTATCACATTTTCGTCGGAATTTAAGATAAAATTTAGTTTAGTACACGTACAATTACATCAAAATTTAACCTTTCATACAATATTAATCATTATATTAATTCATAAGATTTATAACAAAGAATACAAATAAGATTATGTTGGATATTGAACAAGAGGAAAAGGCAAAATCATTTTAAAAAAGGACAGGATTTGAAACAATTAAGTGGGAAACTAAAACATTGTCAGAAATTACTTTTAAAAAATGTTGCATGAAAATTCGAGACAGAGAGAAAGTTGACCGAGTGAGAAAGATTGATTGGGAGCTGGCTCAGAGGCAAGCAAGCCGAGCTGAGACATCGGATATGGACATATTGTCTTAAAAACTTGTAAAAAATATAGGTAAAATAACAACATATGCCCCCAATATTTGTATATCTTGTTATTTGTCCCCTATTCTTTTTTTGGAGCAAACAACCCCTAACATTAATATATCTCTACTGGAAGGAAATTGTCTGTTAACTGAAAGTCAACGACTGATGTTGACTGGATTTGCCACGCGTTAAGATCTGTTGACTAGGGCTGGCAACAGGACGAATTTGGGTAGGTTGGAGCTTCACCCACCTCATCATCCGTATCCCAAATCGTCACCCAATCCACCCACCACCCGCTTGATCATTGACCCAAATCTGGCCCACCCATCAACCGCGGATGAGGCGGGTGGATCAGATCATAAATGAGTTTTATTATTAGAAAATTATAGTTAAAAATACATGTAAAATCTTACTAAAAAATTTAATATTTAATACATTAAAGTCAACTATTATTAAAGTTCTAAATTTTCAAATAATCTCACATACAACAACAGAACCTACAAAAACAAAATTTTCATTTCCCAATAATAAACAAAAGCTTCAAAAAGTCTAAAGTTTAAAATATTTTTTAAAATTAATATTATACTGATGGATGAGACGGGTGATGGATTGGATGGTGAATTAAAAATTTTCACCCGGATCCATCACCCGCTTCATACGCCATCCACTTCAAACGGATCAAACCCACATTTTATCGAGTTTTCGTCCATTTAGTTTCATTGGGTGAGTCGGGTGGGCCACCATCCATGGGTAATTGACGACCCTACTGTTGACGTGTCATCATCATATTCACCACATGTCACCGTCCAGTTTGGCCACATATCAGCATGATAGTCAGCCATGTGTCACCATAAAGAATGGTATAACAAAATATTTATAAAAAAAATCAGTCGTGACATATGTCAAGTCAGCCGATCTTAACACGTGGCAAGTTCAATCAAAATCAACCGTTGACCGTCAGTTTTCATCCAACAAAGATATATTTAGACCAAATTAAAATGTTGAGAGTTGTTTGTTCCAAAAATTGAATAGGGAGCCAAATAACAAAATATGCAAACGTTAGGTCATCTTTTATTATTTTAACAAAAATATATTACAAGTAAAATAAAAAGCGTGAAAAAAGATGTAGACTGTCGTACTATCCCAAAAAACAAAGAAAAACGGTAGTGGACTGGGCACAGACAGTCTGGGGTCGGAGCCTCGCCTCGCACATGGAATTTGCCAGTGCTTTGTTGCTATTATTATCCTCGTTTTTTGCTTCTTCCTATTTATATTTATTTATTCCCGACGCCGTTAGATTATGGTTTACGATAACTGTAAAGAGAAATCGGAGGGTGGACGATGAATTGTTGGTAATGGGAGATAATGTATGTGATTGGCAGTGAAATTAAAACGTTTATTATTATTTTTTGTTTTTAAAATTATAACATTGGATTATAACAATTAGGGGTGAGCAATACCGCGTACCCAACCAGTTTTTCTAGAATTGGTCGCGGTTTCAGTAACTATCGGTTCCTAAAAATTAGAATCAGTCTCGGTGCTAGTGAGAATCGGTACCAATACCCGGTACCCGGTCAATTATTCTATTATTAATAAAATTTGAACAACATGAGAAAAAAAATCCAATCATCAATAATAATAATAAATAACAAAGTCAAAATATTATATGCTTGAATGTTGAAGTCTTAAAACGAGTCGACTCATAATATTCATACTAAAGAGAAATAAAGGACCGCCTTTAGTTGTTTTCAACTTCTTCAACGTCATTCGGTACCATACATATACCGGGTACCTGTGAAAAGATGAAGAAAGGGATGATATTTTTCATTGATATTGTAGGGTATTTATACAGTTGCAAATAACAACCCTAGCAACAGACTTTGCTGACTCATACAACCCTAGCAACAAACTTTGTTGACTCATAGTTTTTTACCCTAATCTGTTGAGAATTACAGTGTTTACAGCTGTTTATTCTTCAACATTCCCATCGTTTCTTTTTTCTTCAGAAGAAGATACAGTGGCAGGTGGTAGAACATGGAGTTTGCGTCGAAGGTCTTCAAAGTGTTGAACTGCAGAGGGTTTTGTGAAGATATCTGCAAGTTGACAGTGAGCAGGCACATAGTTTACTTGAAGTGATCCAGTTGCCACCTTCTCTCGGACAAAATGAAGGTCGAGATCAACGTGTTTGGTCTTGGCGTGAAGAGTAGGGTTGGCCGCCATGGAAACAGTGCTGGTGTTATCACACCAGATGACAGGAACATTAGGTAGTTGAATTTCCATCTCTGTAAGGACTGAACGAATCCAAAGAACTTCAGCAGACGTGTCAGCAAGGCTCCTATATTCTGATTCAGCAGTGGAGCGTGAAACAGCTCGCTGCTTACGAGCACTCCAAGAGATTGTATGATGACCAAGAAGAACACAATGACCAGAAGTTGAACGACGATCGTCGATGTCACTGCCCCAGTCAGCATCGGAGAAGGCAGTAAGAAGAAGAGAGTCAGGTTGTTGACATTCGAACCAAAGACCAAAGTGGAGGGTGGTTTTGATGTAGCGAAGTATACGTTGAACAGCTTGCCAATGAACATCAGTGGGAGCTTGCATATATTGAGCTACCTTGTTGACAGCATAGGCCAAGTCTGGACGTGTATGACATAAGTATTGGAGTGCTCCTACTACACTACGAAAGCCTTGAACATCACTTAATGGTTCACCAATATGTTTGCTGAGTTTAGGATAGATAACCATAGGTGTAGATGTTTCTTTGCATTCAAGAAAGCCAGTCTTCTTAAGCAAGTCAGTAGCATACTGATGTTGATGCAGAAATAATCCATTGTTTGTGCGTTGAACCTCAAGACCCAAGAAAAATTGAAGCTGGCCAAGATCTTTGATAGTAAATTGAGCATGTAAAAAGTCAATTACAGATTGAACATCAGTGATGGAATTGCCTGTGAGAAGAATGTCATCCACATAGACAACAATATAGAGTGTAGTGGAGGATGTTTTGCGAAGTAACAAGGAGCTGTCAGCTTGGGAAGCTTGAAAACCAAGAGATTGTAGGCTGTGCTTAAGCTTTTCGAACCAATTTCTGGGAGCTTGACGCAACCCATAGATAGCCTTCTTCAGCTTGCATACAAGAGGAACACCTTCAGCATCAAGTTTAACAAAGCCAGGAGGCTGATGCATGTAAACAACTTCAGAGAGATCGCCTTTCAAGAAGGCATTATTGACATCAATATGATGAAGAGGCCAAGCATATGTAACAGCCAATGATATCAAAATATTGATAGTAGGAAAACGGACAACTGGACTGAATGTTTCCAAGAAATCACAGCCAGGTACTTGTGTATAGCCTTTTGCAACAAGGCGTGCTTTGAATCGATTCACAGTGCCATCAGGGTTGTGTTTGATTCGAAAAATCCACTTACAACCAATAGCATGCTTCCCAATTGGTAATGAAACCAAGTCCCATGTATCATTTGATGTAAGTGCAGTGAATTCATTATGAACAGCAGTAGACCATGCTGAATCTTGAAAAGCCTCATGAACTGTAGTAGGAGTAGTATGTACTTGAACATGATAAATCTTTGGTTTGAAGATACCATGTTTACTCCTTGTAAGCATTGTGTGAGTGTTACCAGTGGTTTGAGAAGGTTGCATAGGTTCAATAGGATTAGCAGAGGTAGTGGTAGTTGGATGTGAAGGTTCTGGTGGAGGTATCGAAGAGGAATTGTCATGGGGAGTATTTTTAGTTGGGGAGGTATCTGGTGCGTCAGGTATAGTAGAGGAAGATGACATAGGAGGATCAGGTGGTGAGGGAGATGAAGGTGTAGGAGAAGTAGGTGAAGTAATGGAGGAGTCAGGTATATGTGGAAAAGGTGGTGGAGAATTTGTATTGGATGATGTGGGCATAGAAGTGGATGAGAAGGGAAAATGTGCTCATTAAATACCATGTTTCGAGTGGTGTAGATATTTCCAGTGTCATCAACACACTGATAGCCATGGTGTTTAAGGGAGTAACCAAGGAATAAACAGGGTTTAGATCGAAAAGATAATTTATGTTGTTGAAAAGGACGCAAATGGGGAAAACACTCACAACCAAAAACCTTGAGAAAGGAGTAATCTGGTACCTTGGATGTAAGCTGTTGATGGGGGGAAATATGACCAAGTGTCTTGCTGGGCAATCGATTGATAATATAGACAGCAGTTAGAACTGCATAGGACCAGAATTTCAATGGCATGGAAGCCTGAGCAAGAAGAGTGAGAGCCATTTCTGTTATATGCCTGTGCTTGCGTTCCACTACACCATTCTGTTGAGAGGTGTAGGGACACGTAGTGCGTCGTTGGATGCCAAGAGAAGGAAGCAGATTGTCAAGGAAAAAGAACTCACTGCCACCATCTGTTTGTATAGCTTTGATGGTGCTATTGTAGTGGTTACACACAAGAGCATGAAAAAGATTAAAGGCTGCAGAGGCCTCAGATTTCCTTTTAAGCAAGTAAATCCAGCAGTGTCTTGTATGAAGATCAACAAAGGAAATATAGTATAGAAAACCATTTGAATTTTCAGCAGCAAGACCCCAAAGGTCTATTTCAACTAGATCAAAAGCAGATGAGTACACTGTTGTAGAATCATGGAAAGGAAGTACATGACTCTTGCCAGCTTGACAAGCCTTGCAAATGATATGTTTATCTAAAACTAATTTCTTGCTGAGTGTATGCTGAAGCACTTCTTTGGATGGATGACCAAGTCGTTGGTGCCATAACCAGTAAGGAGAGGGAGGAGTAACTATGCAGGAGAGAGCTGAGCTAGAATCTGAAACACCAGTGAAGGTATAGAGACCTCCTTCTTGTTTGCCATGCAAAATTATCGAACCAGTAGCTTCATCCTTCACACAACAAGAATGAGCATGAAATTCCAAGAACACATTATTATCTTCTGTAAATTTCGAAACAGAAAGTAGATTGCGTGTAATCTGAGGCACATGAAGTAAATGAGAGAGCTTAAGTCTATGTGTAGGAGTAAGAAACTCAGATTGTCCTACACTAGATATTGCAAGAGCTGAACCATCACCAACATGAACCATTCCCTTACCAGAATAAGGTTGAGGTGAATGCAGAGTACCTGAAGCATTAGTGACATGGTGAGTAGCACCAGAGTCGGGGAACCAGGTTACCGAAGAGGAAGGGGAAATTGTAGCCATGAGACTGTTGATCTGAGGAGATTCAGGTGTAGAAGCTGGTGCAGCAAGATCTGGTGCAACTGTTGTAACAAAAGGATCATAAGTAACCTCAGCATGATCAGGAGCATAGCAGGTGTTGATCTGGGTAGGTGCAGGGTTTTTCGGTGCAGCAGTAGTATTAGGTTTATACTCCCTGTCAAAGCGGTGCCAACATCTATCAGCAAGGTGGCCTAGTTTGCCACAGACTTGACATTGAACTCGAGGCCGACCTTTGAAACGCCCACCGGAGTACATGGGGGAATCACGACGACGAGAATCATCAGAAAACTGAGTATTATGAATTCCAATAGGCATTCGTAGAGGATCAGCAACACGTGTCTCGGCATCAATAAGAATAGAGACTGCATTATCAACTGTATAAGGATCCTTGCTGGCCGAGATGACCGCAACAAACGGATCGTACTCTGATGGCAAGCCGTTGAGAATGGTTGCAATTTGCTCAATGGAGGAGACCGGACTGCCACAAGACGCAAGAAGATCACAGATCTCTTTGATCTGCATGGTGTATGCCCTCATCGAAAGATCACACTTCTTGATAGAGCGTAGGCGACAGTGTAAATGCATCAAACGGGTAGTGGACAGTTGAGAGTACATACCAGTGATGAGTTGCCAGATTTTAGAAGATGTATCAGCACCAACAAGACGAGGAAGGACCTCTGGACTGACTGTAGAAAGTAGCCATGAGGCCAATGAACTATCCTGCTGAACAAATCGCGTATATGCTGGGTTAAGAGATGAAGGAGCAGCAGAATCAGTAGAGGGAAGAAACTGAGCTGGTGGAGCAGCTGTGGAAGCCAGAAAACTCTCAAGACCATGGCCACGGATCATTAGCAACACTTGTTGCTTCCAAAGGAGAAAATTGGTTTCATCCAATCGAACGCTAATGCGTTTGTTTGAGAACGATTGGTCAGAGGAATCCTCTCTAGAGGAAGTATCAGGGGAAGCAGTGACGGGAGTGACCATGATGAGAAGAGAAGAATCGAACGGAAAAGGTGATGAACCCTACTGGTCAGCTGATACCATGTGAAAAGATGAAGAAAGGGATGATATTTTTCATTGATATTGTAGGGTATTTATACAGTTGCAAATAACAACCCTAGCAACAGACATTGCTGACTCATACAACCCTAGCAACAAACTTTGCTGACTCATAGTTTTTTACCCTAATCTGTTGAGAATTACAGTGTTTACAGCTGTTTATTCTTCAACAGTACCTGGTACTGGTCCCAGTCCTATTGGGTACCCACCGGGCATCGGGTTTAAAAAAAAGGATCCAGTCTCGGTCCCAATTGCAAACGAGACCTAAATTTTGGATCTAATTTCGGTCATATTGGGTACCCACCGCATATCGGCTAAAAAAAACAGAATTGAGTTCCGGCCCCAATTGCAATTAAGACGTAAATTTTAGATCCAGTCCCGATCCCACTAGTACTAATTCTGAGTAAAAATCCACCGAGTCCATGATCGAGACCATAATCGGGTTTTTTTTTTGCCCCCTACTGATAATTGCCTACAATCAATATATTGGAATCCATAATTGTTAACATTAAATTATATAAGTAATTTAACAACCAATTAAATAATTTATAGGACATATATAATCCATACCGTTTGTCAAAACCAGAAATAAAGCATAGAAATGGGACCCTATTATATTCCCAACCAGCTTTAAATAATGGAAAAAGTTTCACAGAATTGGCATGATTTTGCGACGGCCACCCTATTATATTGCGTAGACAAGACACCCGAGTCTTTTTTCAAGCGGAGAAGATACCTTTCAATAATTTTAAGGTAAAATGACAAAAAATAATTTTAACGTTTGCATGTTTTGTCATTTGGTCTTTTATTCTTCTTTTTGGTCCAAATATGTTCTCAATGTTTGCTTGTTTTGTCATTTGACCCCATATTCTTTCTTTTGGTCCAAGTATGCCCTCAACGTTTCATTCGTAGTCCAAATATGCCCCCAACGTTTCAATTTGGCCCAAATATACCCCCGTTAGATTGAAACTGTCAGTCAACTAACGTTCAACAACTGATGTTGACTGCACTTGCCACGTATTAAGATCTACTGATGGCACGTCAAAAAATATTTATAAACCGTTGAACGTCAGTTGATTGACAGTTTACATCGAACATGAGCATATTTGGACTATGAATGAAACGTTGGGGGCATATTTAGACAAAAAAAAAAATAGGGGTCAAATGATAAAACAAGCAAACATTGGGGACATATTTGAACTAAAAAAATAATAAGAGACCAAATGACAAAACATGCAAACGTTAAAGGTATCTTTTATCATTTTGCCTAATTTTAATAACAGGGTGACTTGGTTTTGCGACGGTCACCCTGTTATATCATGTAGACAAAACACCTGAGTCTTTTTTTTAAGTGGAAAAGATATTTTTCAATAACTAAAAACAATGATAAAATACAAGTATGATTATACCTTTAATTTTAACAAACTAGTCCCTATACCTTAAATTCACATTTCAGAGGTCAATATTTGCATTTTGTTTGAATAAAAACAAACCCACTTTTTTTTTTCACTTACAATCCTCATTTCAAATGCTTTCTTCATCAATAGTACTCAAACTCAAACGCCTAGACCTTGAATTCCCCAGTACACGATTAGGTTGTCCAACAACAACACTCGGAGACAATCTACCTCCCAAGCATTCCTTGACGATCAACCGACCGAGTTCCGCATTCCCTTTGCTCATATCTCCACTCCGTGCCATGAGTTCTTCGAGTCGTGTCTTCGTCATACGCACCTTGATTCTCGTAGGACTCGACGTCGAAACCGAGCTCTTCCTAATCTCGACATCGTTCTCCAACGGTTTCACCTTCAACTTGGATCTCCCGAACCGATTCCCCATTCCTTTTCTCCCCTATCTCTCTACTCTTATCAATATATTATATGTGTAAATGCCTGAATGCTAACGAGGTTAGGATTTTAAATACGCAAACCCCATGCAATTAATGTTTTGAATGTGAAATTGCTGAACAAAGCTTACGCATATTAGGGCATGAGCCATGGCTTTTCTTACACACATTAGAAGAATACAGATTAAAGTGCAACACGCAACTTTCGGATGAAAATCCTATACCTTTTTCGGTGTCCTTACTTATGTCTTCACACTCAAAATTAGATTTAGGGTTTAAGATTTTAGGTTATGGGTTATGGTTAGGCTTTAAGAAATTTAGAGTAGGATGTATTTTTTAAGGCATAAAATTTAGGATTTAGGATTTAAGGTTAGAGCTTAGAATTTAATTTTGTTGTATTTTTCGATGTTAGAGCAAAGTAAGAACACCGAAAAGGGGCGAAAGATTTTTATCCGCAACTTTATGGTCCCTTTCCCTTGGCCTTTGCGCCTGGTTTCAAGTCAGAAGTTGAGACTTTACGCTAATCATTTATGATCATATTAATGACTATTAATCCATACAATTACGGCACATATATTGCCATTAATTTGGTCCTCACCATGACATATATAGAAAGAGAAGGATCTATTTATTTGTTATTAATATTTACATAGAATTTTTGGTTTTATCATTCCAAAATTTTATATTCTATCTATATTTATTATTATTTTTTAAAAGAATCCATTAATTTTATTAAACGAGAAAATATCTGAAAATATAATGAAAGTTTACCGTTGAGTAAACAAACACCTAAATTCAGATACAAACCCAGAAAACTAAAATAGGGGCTCTAGATCATAAAAGGACCAAACAAGGAACAAGAAAGAACCTACTCCAAAAGCTTGAGACAAAAGACGGATACAAACATCCCCAAATCAACGATGATGGTAAAACCATCAACAAACAACATTAACAAATGCATATTATAGTGAGCGTACGTTGACAATAAGGTCATTACCACAACTCAATCGCGGATAAACAATAGATGTAATCACGTATTCAAATTCAGTTCAAGGGTCTGAGACAGGGAGATCGACAACATAATGAAAGGGGTGTCATCTTGATCAGTCGTGGCGACGTCATATCTAACCCTAAAGAGGATAAAAAACGTGTCAATAGATAGAAAAACGTGCTAATAAGCAGAAAAAAAACGTACCAAATGGTAGGTAATTTACTGAAATAAAAAGACTGAAAAAAACGAAACAAATAAATAAAAAACGGATAAATAATGAATCCGGCGGTCACCATCCAACAAAGTTAAAAACCGCCACCAACTACTAATAAAAAAGATGAAAGCTTGCGGCGCTGCACTTAATTAGAGAGAAAAGTAAGGTTTAGACACATTCCATCTATATTTATTATAATAACTCATTATAGTTATAGTTATATAAATTATATTAAAATTTAATCATAGTTGTAACATAATTAAAAAAAAACACAACCGCACGAATTAATTTGTCTCAGTGATTAAAGAAACGATTGTTGTTCTTAGAGGTTATGTGTTCGAGCGCCAACAACTATAGGGGAATTGAGCATGTATTGTCAAATGGTTGAGAATATATTCATAATATATACTACTAGTAATCAATTTAGCTTTAAAAAACACATGCCCAATATCCAAACTCGAACGATCCATCCCAATATAAGTGGAAAATCAAAATGACCGACTGAACCAAACCAATTAATTTGGATTTGGTCCATACGATTCTGTCGGTTATATTTCGACCCACTCTTCATTTTACTCTGTTTAGTCTTGGCGTTGGGCTATGGACTATGGTAAGCGTTTAAACAAGTTAAATGCCATAAAAAAAAATCTGGCTCCCAACGAACAAATTGGGCCCATTATGACAGGCTCTGCCTAAGAACCTTTGCATTCACTCGTTTTGAAAAAATTATTAAATGGATCTTGCTCACCACGTCATTCGTGGTCTCAACCAATAAGGTTCATCCACTTCAAAATAATTATCTAATAACTATCCATCCTCTATTAACATGTAAGAAATATGTAATGATTCACCTTAAAAGATATTAGATAGATAAATCTTATTGACTGGGACCACAAATGACGTGGTGAGTCAGGTTTATCTAATAAATTTTCTTCGTTTTTGCTCCCAATAATATAGTATACATTGTTAGAATGATTAGAACCGAATATATATGGGAAAATATGTATAACGTAATTATTCCATGCACAACAGCACAAGTGCTTTTTTAGTTTTAAGGTTTATGGATTTCATTTATGGTCTAGTGTTTAGGGGTTTTAATGAATGAGTTTTGAGTTTAGGGGGTGTTATTAAAATTTAAGCTTTAGGGTTAAAATTAGGGTTTATAGGTTAAAACATAAATCCCTAACCATATTACCCTAAAACTAAACTCTAACCAGTAAACCCTAAACTCCTACACTTAAACCCTTAAAAACTAAATCTTAAATAAAATTCATAAACCCTAATAAAAACGCTTATGAATTTTTTTTTGTTTCTACCGTTAGTGCATTGAAATAGTATTCAATATGTAATACTAATTTCGACATAAGTTTGTTTCTATAATTTAGTACAGAAGCCATGCAGTAAAAGACAAATTTGGACAACTCAAAACATGTACAAAATACAGACCTTCTGTTGTAGATAGTTTAAATCAAGTTTTAAACTCGAATTATTAATAAAATATAATTTTATTTACCATAAATCCATAGTCATCGCTAATGTATTGATGATAAACCGACTTTTACATTAATTAAATATATATTTTTTATAATTAATTACTGAAATAGAAAGGGAAATAAAAACTAGTTCGCGTTTCCCTTTCAGGGTTTTGGGTTAATGATTAAAAATCTGAAACTGAGAAAAATACACAGAAAAACAAATTACAGAAAGAAACAAGAAAACATGTTTTTTTTTTCAAAGTATTTTCAACATCTAGAGAAGTTAGGAGATTGTCTTCTCAAATCAATGCCTATGCGACTGATAAAAAAGTAACGGTGGCATTTCCACCAATACCTACTTGACAACTATTAACCATAACAAATTACGATTGCTTAATTAATTTCCATTACCAACTTCCACTAAATTTCACCATGTTTATATTTCTAGCCAAAAACGGAGTTAGAATTTAAGGTTGGAGTAAACTATAAATGTTTAAAAGATTCGTCTCTGTTTTTAACCCTATTTTTTGTGCGTTACCCTCTAATGTCTCGTCAGTGACGAAATCAGAAATTAAAATCAAAGATAAAAAATAAAGATAAAGTTTAAATAGATTAAAAATGATGTATTCAAATAAATAAAAAGCTTATGTGGAATGAGAGAAAACTAAATGTCTATGGCCCTGTTTGGCAATTAGCGGATTATTAATAGTTGATAGCGGATTGCATTAGCTGATTGTATAAAAGTGTTTGGTAAAATTAACCGATAGCTGTTTGATTCTTTAAACAAACAAAATGACATATAAGGACATGATTATATCCAATAACTGTTTGAATAATTTATTAGTTATTAATATTTATATATGTATATATTAATTGGATTATGAAAATTAATTTTTTAACATCATTACTAATCATATACGAAGGATCTATATATTATTTTTATTTGTGATTCTTTTTTAGTATAGTTTTAATAATTATTAAATTTAAATGTATATATTAATCTATATATTTATTTCTTATTTTCAATAAAATCATACTTACTTGCTGATAAAAAAATAATTTCTTTAAGAAATAATTTTTTAATTTTATTAGTTATTCAAATTATGTTATTTAAAAAAATTATAATTATCAATGACAAAATAATCTTTACAAGTATTTTATTCAAATCTTAAACTCAAAAAACTCCTAAAAGGAGTTTTTTTCAAAATGAGAGGTTTCGCCTCAATCCGCTATTTATCAAACATTTAAATTAGTAGATTTGACTGGTCAAACCTCTAATTTTAGCTCAAAAAGTTGTTTATCAAATATCTAAATTAGTGGATTTAATATCTATTTCGTTGAATTGATCAAATTTTAAAGTATAATATTTAAGTTCAAAATGCTTTTAAGTACATTCAAGTAGAAAGAAAATCCTTAACCCAAAATCTTATTTGATTGTAATGTTTTACTTGCTCTTTCTCCGACAACCACAATATATAAAATCTAGTAGTAAATATAAATAATATATAATATATGATATACCATCGACACATGTTACATATTTATAGAAAAAAATTGAGAGAGAAAGATATCTATAAGGTACGAAAAAGTAAAGATGGTTAGTAACTAAAGTATAAAGTGGTTGGACCGTCATTTTATCAACCAGAAATAATGATTAGAGGTAAGGAATTTAGAACATAATTCAAATGATTAGAATGGTGACCTTTAAAAGTTTTTAACTAAATGCCCCAATTACGTGCCATTATTTGCGACATTGCTGATAATAAAGTAAAAAGAGGTCAATTTTCCGATGGTAAATTGGTAATAAACTAAAATATAAGATAAAATACCATTGATTTCTTGTAAGTAGAAAAGAAAAGAAATAATTTTGGTTTGTTATCGTTTATGTTAAGAAGATGATTGATATGTTGTCATTTCCTTTTGTATTTTTCTATTGTTTTTATTTTTTGATGAGTTCGGATTGTTCCCAAATTATCAATATATGCTAATATATCTCATGCAAATAAAATCGTTATAAAAATTATTAATTGTTATGTAAATACTAATGCGTATTATGTAATAGCATGATGCGTCATAAACGGAATTTGAAGATGAAATTAGAATATTCAAAAATTTAGAGACTAATTTATAGTGAAGATTATAATTTGAGGATGAAGCTGACATATTCAAAAGTTTGTGGATCGATATGAATGAAAGTCATAATTTAAAAATAAAATTAATATATTCAAAAGCTTGAGAATTAATTTGAAAAAAGAATGATTTTTATTAAATCGCTTTGTTTGCAAGATGTGTGTGCGTTGTCTTTTGTCAAAAGGTTAAGAATATATATGAACATATACTATTTTATAACTACCTTAAAACAATTTATTTTTTAAAAAAAAATTTATAATTTAAAGACGAATAATGCAATTACAAAAATATAACATCTAAAAAGTGATAAAACGTAAGTGCCAATATTCATCATTTTTATTGACCATTAAAAAGGTGCAGTTCACATCATACAAAAGATAGGAGAAAGAGAGAGAGAGAGTATATATTTATTAGAACATAAATAGCTTATAAGCTAGAGCCCAAGCATCGCCCTTTCACATTTATACATCCCATCTAACCTGAAGTAAATGCATATGAACTTTGCAAATCAACCATAATACAATCTCATGATGATGCAAATATTATTTACATTATTTTGTGTAGGGGCAGTTCAAAGATTTATGAGCCGTCGTAAAATTTGTTAAAATAAGATTTCAATTTAAAAAATATATGTTAGTCAACCTGTTGTGTATGTGGTAAAATTTATGAAATACAATAACATTTTATTTTTTTCATGTATCTTATTATTCGTTCACAACTAATCTTTATTTCCCCTTATAATCATTTAACTTAACTCATTTTGGTTGTCATTTTCTGGGGTGCTGTGCAGTCAGCCAGTCACATTTATTGTACATGTCTAGAACCATCCCTGATTCTATGGTTTCAGTTTATCACAATAGATGTTTCTATATACAAAGACGACACTTTTTTAATTGTATCTCCGACACTCAAACACAAAAATATCTAGTTCTAATCGAGTAAAAATCTTTTACCCCCTAACCATGCCTCCTTATATGCCCCCTACTAAAAAACACTTAAAAATTAAATTCTAAGCCCTAACCCTAATTTCTATATCCTAAACCCTAAACCCTAACACTAAAAATACACCATACCCCTAACCTTAAACTACAACTCTAAACCCGCTATTTTAAAATGGAGGCATAGTTAGGGGTAGACGATTTTCACCCATTCTGATCGAGGTCTATATATACATGTAGAAACTAATATAAGATTTTATGTTAAGAGTTCGACAATGCCCAACATCCCTCGATCCATCCTGGTACACATGTATGCTCCCTTTCAAATTCTAATGCACATAGTCTCATATCATCCATCTTTGTTGTTGGGGGGAGTGGTTGTGGGGTGAAATGAGAGAGGTGAAAGGATGGGTAGTTTAAGAGGTGCTTTTCTATGGAGATTTTAAGGTCGAAGGTCGTAGTTTTGATGGAGGCATGCCCCCTGCACTCTTGTTGCTCACAACGTCCGTCTGGGCCCTACCCCCTCTTCCTTTTGTTACCCACAATCTGGACCCCATTTTCTGTACCCGATACTACGTCGTTTCTCCATCCATCTAGGTACCCTGGTCCTTCTCCAACCCAAACCCCACCAAGCACCGGTGCCCATCATAAACAGAAAAAAATAAGCTTTTGTTTTCTTCCTTTTGGTCCGTTTATACTTTATACTACACAACACACACATATATATATATATGGATTAATATCCTATACACTGGCGAAACTGAAAGTTTTCACAAGCGCCTTAGTTGTAGGGTATAAGGAGTTAGTTTAGGGTAACTGATTTAGGGATTTAGGTGTAGGGGGTTAGAATTTAGAAATAATTGTTTCAATTTAAGGTTTAGGGTTATAATTTAAGGTTTATAGGTTAACCTCACCATATTACACTAAAAACTGAACCCTAACATATAAACCTTAAATTATAACCCTAAACCTTAAATTGAAACAATTATGCCTAAATTCTAACCCCTACACCTAAACCCCTAATCCATATACCCTAAATTAACTTCCTACGCCCTAAAACTAAGACGCTTGTGGAAACTTTCAGTTTCTACCGCCAGTATATAGGATTAATCCATATATATATATATATATATATATATATAGACTTGTCTGCAGACTCCACCTGCTAAACCAGCTTTTATCATACTATCATTTCCCTTCTTGGTTTTCTTAAATGCCGGAAAACATGAGCATATCTGTTAATGGACAGTCGCAAGTCCCACCGGGGTTCCGATTTCATCCGACGGAAGAGGAGCTCCTGCAGTACTATCTCCGGAAGAAAGTTTCGTACGAGGCGATCGATTTAGATGTCATTCGGGATGTTGATCTTAACAAGCTCGAGCCTTGGGATATTCAAGGTATATAGAATTATAGATATAAATATAGAATTACTACTCCAATATATGCTTGTTTTGTGATTTAAGTATTAATTTCTACAGAGAGGTGCAAGATTGGAACCACGCCTCAGAACGATTGGTACTTTTTCAGCCACAAAGACAAGAAGTACCCCACCGGGACTCGAACGAACCGCGCCACGGCAGCCGGATTTTGGAAAGCGACAGGCCGTGACAAGGTCATATATAGCAACTGCCGGCGGATCGGAATGAGGAAGACTTTGGTGTTTTACAAAGGTCGAGCGCCTCATGGCCAAAAATCTCATTGGATCATGCACGAATACCGACTGGACGATAACATCGTTGAAACCAACGTAAGCCTTTAAACCTCAAATCTTCCTCTCTTACGTCATATTATATATATATATATATATATGAGATAGAATCCGTTTACACAGTGTAAAATTCTTTAAGTTTTACATGTTTTTTGGACCGTTAGATGAGTGAAATGAATGGATGAGATTAACAGTAAATATGTGAAGATTATCACTTGGAAAAAAGAGAGTAAGGAGTTAATCTGAACCATACATTTCTCCCATCTAACGATCCAGAAAACGTGTAAAACTTAAAGTGTTTTACTCTGTGTAAGTTGATCCTAACTATATATATATATATATATATATATATATATATATATATATACATGCAGGTACGGACCTATGACTTTAGGTTAGAGTGACGAACCTATAAATGTCTAAGGGGTGAACTTATAAAAATACTGAAATTTTTCTAAATTACATATGATTTTCAAAATTTTAGTGGGTAGTTGCCCCACCAGCACCTCTCAGTCCATCCATGTAGACATGTATACATACATGGACATAGACATAGCTTTTCATGCTGTTTTTGGACATGAAAAAAGTAATAATATTACTATTTTTATGTTTGGTTCAAGGTCTCCAATGTTATGGGGGAGGGGAACCAAGAAGAGGGATGGGTTGTATGTCGTGTTTTCAAGAAGAAAAACCACCACAAAACCCTAGAAAACCCTATCAGCTCGTCCATGGGTGAAAAAACCAGGAGCCATATGTTCAGCAACGATGGAGCATTGGAGCATATACTTGAATACATGGGAAGGACTTGCAAGGAAGACGGTGAAGCAAACAACGGCGCCGCCGCCGCCAGATTCCTCCGGCAGCCCATGGAGATTTCCATCAACAACAATGGATACCCTGACTCGTTCACGAAGCTCCCGAGCTTAGACAGCCCGAACTCAACCAGCAGCCAAAACTGTTACCAACTCATGATGACGGAACACGAAGGCTCCCTCATCAACCAGGTGGGACTCGGTGGCGGTGGTGAGTCCGGTGACCTCAACTCGGTTTATCATCACAATGACTCGGGGCTCACCAACTGGGCAGCACTCGACCGGCTCGTAGCTTCTCATCTCAACGGCGGCCAAACCGAGACATCGAGACAATTGGCTTGCTTCAATGACCAACCAATGGCTGCCACCTACTGCCACACCAGCACCGTTGATAATCACGATCTCCAATTACCGACGGTTCGATCATCATCATCAATGTCCACCAACAGGGCTTACCATGGAACTCAAGATCATTACAACAACGAAATGGACATGTGGAGTTTCACCAGAGCATCGTGATCATCCTTGTCATCATCGGACCCACTGTGCTGCCACGTGGTGAATGCTAGTGTATAACGGAATGACCCAATATCTATAATCATACCTTAGCTCCCTCAGTCAGAAAGGTTATTATTACATCAGTTTATGTTGATGAATATATATAAATTTGCTATTAATATAAATAAAAATCCGGCATTGTCAACGACATTATCTTTAATTAATCAATTTGTCTACCATTTTCATAGAATCCTCTCTCAAAAAGATCTAGCAAACTCCAAGTGTTTGATAATATAAATAATAATAAATTATAGGATTAATATCCTATATACTTGCGGTGAAAACTGAAAGTTTTCACAAGTGCCTTAGTTTTAAGGTATATGAGTTAGTTTAGGGGTTTAGGGGTAGGAGTTTAAAATTTAGGGATAATTATTTCAATTTAAGGTTTATAGTTATAATTTAGGGTTTAGGGTTTAGTTGTTAGGATAATATGGTGAGGATTTAGGTTCTAACCTATAAACCCTAAATTATAACCTTAAATTGAAACAACTATCCCTAAATTCTAACCCTATACACATAAACTCTTAAACTCTAAACTAACTCCCTATACCCTAAAACTAAGACGCTTGTGAAATCTTTCAGTTTCCACCGCATGTGAATAGAATATTTATCCAAATTATATATATATATATATATATATCTAGTAGAATGAATTAGTAGTTTTTTAGATCATCAAGGTCAAATACTGATATTGTAAATGACACAAATTGAGTTGAAAAGATATTTTTATAATAAATTTATATAATAATATTTGATTTGAGTTAGTCGATTAATGAATCGAATACTGGTGACTATAAAAAATCTAATAACTTCTTTTTCCTCTCTTCTAGATACAATGATCATCAAGGTGGTCATATTCCTAATTATCCCCTGAGCCACATGGTTTGTCGGATTGTTTTAGGTGTTCGGTGAGATGCTTAATGGTCCATGCATTTTCTCATATGGTCCGGTGTACGACAATAGCCTTTATTTGTTTCCAACATTCAAAAGACTTTTCTTTTTCTCTCGTGACATACTATAATTCATTATCGAAATTTTCGTCTATGGATTCGAGTTATAACTACTAGTTATCATTTTTTATAAGTATTAGTATCTGATTTATTGACTGATTAATTCGACGATTATAAGACTGATGTTCTACCTTGACTAGTGTATTTAAGTATGATTACTTGGTAGGTTAAACCCCTTTTTATTTGTACAGATGGATGAATGTGATTGGATGAGAGAAGGGAGAATGTTCTAATGATGTTGTTGAAAAATTAAAGAAGAGATGTTGCCTTATTCCTTGACCACCATTGGTTAGTGTAGCAAAAGGGCACTTTCATGATTGATTTGCTAAAACGAGGGGAGGGTCCATTTTGTATTCATCCAATGAATCAAATTGGTCTTTCAAAATGTGTTTTGAGTGTTTAAAATCGAATCAAGGCCACCGGGATTCTAGGCCATGCCTCCGACAATGGGATACGATAAACAAAGTCTTACATACGTGCTTTTTTCTCATTTGATTCCATACAAAAAAACATATGATCGAGTATCAACAAGTGTTGGGTGCATTGGTAAGACACATTGTACTCTTAAGAAAAGGATGTCAGTTCGAACTTTGAAGACAATTTTTTGGGAGGGATAACCTCGCACCCCGAACATAGACCATAAAACAGACATGCATATAATAGAAAGAAAAAACATATATATATATATATATATATATATATTTGAATATGCTGCTATGATGCAAGGGTAGCATATGTTCAACTTTTTTAGTATTGAGCATCTATCTTTGCCACCAAGACACAAGGGGATGAGCAGAAAAAACATATAATTTAGTATTGAGCGTTCACTTACTTTCTTATAAGATATTTACATTATCTAGAATTTTCATTTATAAATTAGAGAAAATGTACATTCAAGGACATTTAATCTCATGTCATTTTCTATGTTACAACAACAACTATTTCAATCAAATTCAAAACTTTAAATCAATATAATCCGTTATTTGATTGAGTGATAAAGTGTTTGCTTCCGTAAACTTTGAATCAATATAATCAGTTAAATTTTAAGGATTAAAGCTAGAAAAAAGTATGTTAAAAAGACTAAAACAAAATTATTGTTTTTTTAAATAAGTTGGGCCAAAAATACAATTCTTTTATATAACAAAGGGATTAAAAGGATTTAAATTAGAGTAATCATGGGAGGAGCTAAATGTGCAATACTTGCCCTAAATTCACTATTGCATTTGAGTAATGTAGATTGACAAAACATTGCCGACAGAGCTTATCGCTTGTTTAAGGATGTTAAACAACTCAACTATTAGTTCAATTAAAAACTACTATGATTATCTAACTATAAAATGTATAGGAATTTATTCGATACACGTTTCATATAGTCTTTATACTACACAACTCTACGATCTAAGGATTTAGTTTAAGATTTAATGATTTAAGAGTTTAATTTTTAATGAGTAAAGATGCATGCTTGTGTAAAATTCTTTTAGTTATGTGAAAATATACCATGTACTAGCGGTGGAAACGAAAAGTTTTTACAAGCATTTTAGTTTTGAGTTCAAGGTTTATGAGTTCAAGTGTACGTGTTTAGAATTTAGGGTTTGGGGTTAGAATTTAGAGTATAAAAGTTAGGGTTTAAGTTTTAGGGTAATATGGTTAGGGATTTAGGATTTAACCTATAAACTCTAAATTTTATCCCTAAAACCTAAATTCTAACCACATCCCCTAAATTCAAAATTTGTACACTTAAACCCCTAAACATTAGACCCTAAACAAAATCTCTAAACCCTATAACTAAGTGCTCATGAAAACTTTGGAATAATTACCCTTTAATTATAGGGATAACTGTATTTTTAGTACCCCACATTTACCCATTTTCCTATTTTGATACTCTAGCTATTTTATTTGGCAAAATAACACCTAACGTTACGTTTTGTTTCTATTTTGATACACCACTGTTAAAAAATTAACAGAAATCTGACTAGGAGAGAGAAAATGACATGACAACATGTCACATGTGATTTTCTCTCTCCTAGTCAGACTTCTGTTAATTTTTAACGACAAGATACTAAAATAGAAATAAAACGTAACGTTAAGTACTATTTTGCCAATATAAATAGAGTATTAAAATAGGAAAATGGTAAAGATGGGGTACTAAAAATATAATTATCCCTTAATTATATGTGTATAAAAATTGGTCAGGATAACTAAGAAAATAAAAAAATATTGAAAAAACACTGAATCAAATCTCTTACTCCCTCTCCAACATCTTCAAGATCAAGAATATGAAGGAATGAGACATGAGAAGTAGGAAAAGACAGTATTCCATAATCATGGATTAGGCCTCGGGTTTCTCCAAATTGATTCCCCAATTCTTACATCTCAGACATTTTTTCAAACTAACAACCTTTTGCATTAGAAAAGATGTTGCACTTTTCTGCTCTTAGCCATATGTTGTCTTAACTATTTCTGACATTAATCTATCGTCCTAATTAAATAATTCAATATGTAAATATATGTAACTTCCATTTCGTACATATGCATTTACTAGCTAAACGATGAAAAACACACACCGCAACTCTGTGTAACGGTCGCATCGTAACAGATTCGAAAGTTCTATTGATACCGCAAACTGCAATCACATTTAAAATTTTAATTATAGTTTAGAGAAAAATTACGCCGCAACGTTCGCAACTACGACGTTGCAACTGCATCCGCAACTACAACCGCAATTTAATAGCAGATGTCAGACTTGTTTCATTTATTTGTCTGTCCACAGTCCATTGAATGAAATTCCCTAGCCTGTTGAGTCTAACCAACAGTTTCGAACAACATAAACACTAGTTACTGTCAGCATCAAACAACCAGATTTTTTTCACTTTGATCGTAATGTCTTTTTTCACTTGGCGGCAATTTAAAAAAAAATTCATTGTTTCAAGAAAAAAAAATCGTAACCATGAAAATTTTACATTTATAAAAATTTATATCTTAAATTTTATAAGTTTTTAAAAATTCGCACCCTAATAAAAAAATCTTACCTCGGCCATTAATGATGCCGAGAATTTGAGTGTTATATTTAGGGATAGACATTTAACCCATACCCGACAAGTATCGGGTCGGATTTTTTTATTAAAACATCGGGGTTTGTTTTTTAAGGATGAGGTCGGGTCGGATTTAGGTTTAAGGTGGAAAATACCCTACCCGACCCGAAACAATAGTTTAATTTTATTCTAAATATTTAATATAATTGCTAAAATGTCTCTCTTTATATATATATTTCAATTATCTCTCTATTTTGCCTAATAAAACTGAAATAATTATTATAATGCTCCATCTCTATTTGTATTTTTTTCGATTAACTTCCTATTTTATCAAATAATAATAATAACTGATAATTTTTTATTTATGTTTGGTCAGGTCAGAGTGGGTTCAAATTTTTACTCTAAAATTTAAATTCGGGTCGGTGTGATATCATAAAATGTTAAGTCAGGTTAAATTTAGATAAAGGTGTTAAATTTTCAGGTCAGGTGCGGATGGACCCAACCCGACCCATCATCCCTAGTTATATCCCCGATAAACATTTCCCCCTACCAAAAAGCTTACACCAATATGTCTGTTGTGATCATTATGAGAATATAATTTGTCTCTCACATTTTCTTTTTGCGGTTTAAGATTAGGATATTCCACTGACTTCGTAGAGAATAAATGTAATAATAATTCGTTTATAAAAAATTACTAATGAGATCTTAATGTTATTATTTGTTTAAACATTTCCCCAACCATTAGTTTTTTCATTAACAAAATATGAAAAATAAAAACAATGGATTGAAGCTTGTCATGTAAAACTTGAAAAAAAAACTTGATTATGGACAAGACGGAGCCGCCATTGAGACACTCAAAATTTTTTGGAAACCAATTTTTCCTATTTAATTTGTATATAAAAAATTAAAAATATGGATGAAATTACACGAAATGACAAAGTCGTGAAAGTGGAGACCAAACGGTGAAAAGAGATTGGTTGTGCCGACTACGACATTACGGTGCTTATAGTCAAAATCTGATTGTTGGTACAAAGCATGGTTGCTGCCGTCGATGGGTCATTATTCTTCTTAATCACACAATTAGAGACTTAATCATGTTCGGTAGGGCTGTGGGGTCGGACCATACGGGCAAAGTGTCAACATCTTTAATCAAATTAGGGTACAATACATAATTTTAATTTATGGGTGAATAAAAAAAAGGGCATAACGGCCAATAAAGGTCGGGTGCATTGGTAAGTCATATTGTACTCTCAAAGAGAGGATGTGAGTTCAAACTTTGGAGACGACATTGTTGGGAGGGACAACCATGCACCCCAAACATGGACTGTAAGACGGACATGCATATTACCAAAAAAGGGTTGGACGTGTTGGCTATGGAAGACCCATTTCTTTTGAAAAACGAAGTTGAATCTAATAGAGCAGTTTTTTTTGTATAATCACCGATATTCAATTTATTATCTGACTAATTTGGATCGAATATTTTAAAGTTTTATTATGAGACGATTCTTTCAATTTAATTTATTTTATGCGTTACGTTAAAATTCGAACCATTGATATTGTTTTTAAACGTTAGAATTCTTATTTGACATGTTATTAATAATAATGATTTCTTAATTTGAGGTAAGAAATCGTTATGTATATTATAATTGGAATGGTAAGTCTATTTTATGTTAGTACAATCATACAATAGAATAACATCAAAGTAAAATAAAAGAATATCTAGAATAATTATAATCCCTTTAAACCCTTAAATCAAAGTTCAAATTTGTACCCTTAAAAATGTCAAACAGACAATTGGACTTTTGGGTCACAATTCTCTTTGAAAACCCAATGATTTTGAGCATTAACAATATAAGCAGATAAGGTATCACATCAATAAGTAATTTTGGGCTTCAAATTGTTATTGAACCAGATGCCCCTTTCAATCCGGAAGGCCCCAAACAAAAGCTCTGATATGAGGACACAAATGTCAAGATTTTTTGCTTTAAGAGATCCTGCAACAACTTTCCCTCTATTGAACAACCATTTGGGTTAGGAGGGTGATTCTTATAATGAATCTATATAATATTCGATTCAGATTAATCAATTAGATACATATAATTATATTTAAAAAGGGTTTAATAGTCAAAAAGGTGCTCAACCTATACCTTTTTTCCAGTTTGGTGCCTAACGTTTTTTTCGTGTGACTTTAATGCCTAACGTTTCATTCCGTAACTCAAATTAGTTTTTCCGTCAAAGGCTATTAAAAAATTTATGTGAGCCAATTATAACATGACACGTGACACGTTTTATTTATAGGTAAACTACACTGGTAGTCACCGAACTTTTAGGGCGCTTTCAATAAGGTCATTAAACTTTTAAAACTTTCATTACAGTCACTCAACTTTTAATTCGCTTTCAATAAGGTCACTGTCGTCAACCACCGTTAAAAAAGCTGACGTGGCATGTTAAATGTAAGGGTAAAATACATTGTTAGTCACTGAACTTTTAAGAGGCTTTCAATATGGTCACCGAACTTTTAAAACTTTAATTACCATCACTCAACTTTTAATTCGCTTTCATTACCGTTAAAAATGTGACACGTTAAGTTTAAAAATAAACTTTTTCCCACCCTATTTTATCTCCATGTCTTTTTTTTTCCATCCAAACATGTCTATCGTTTAGATACATTAATATTTTCTTTTGAACTCCTCATTATCTAGTGTATGACTCAGTAAATGTCGGGCCTGAAGCATAAAGATGATTTTTATGAGCAAAATTCTAGTTATTTCTTTATCATTCCATCATCGGATGTCTCCTAATATTTTTCTTGTTCTCACACATGTCACATGCATGTCTAGATACATTAATATTTTTCTTGATGTGTTATTAGAGAAGTAACGACCTTCACCAAAAAATTACAATTTGATTCATATGGAAGAAGAAGACATATTTAGATGGAAGAAAATAAGAGGGGAGAGAAAATA
This sequence comes from Hibiscus tridactylites, assembly GCA_958450335.1. Lineage (NCBI taxonomy): Eukaryota > Viridiplantae > Streptophyta > Magnoliopsida > Malvales > Malvaceae > Hibiscus > Hibiscus tridactylites. The sequence continues at coordinate 107,041,477 of OY288269.1, forward strand.
AGGTGGGAAAACATTTATTTTTAAACTTAACATGTCACATCAGCTTTTTTTTTAACGGTAATGAAAGCGAATTAAAAGTTGAGTGATAGTAATGAAATTTTTAAAAGTTCGGTGACCATATTGAAAGCCTCTTAAAAGTTCAGTGACTAATAGTGTATTTTACCCTTATATTTAACATGCCACGTCAGCTTTTTTAACGGTGGTGACCTTATTGAAAGCGAATTAAAAGTTGGGTGACTGTAATGAAAGTTTTAAAAGTTTGGTGACCTTATTGAAAGCGCCCTAAAAGTTTAGTGACTACCAGTGTAGTTTACCCTTTATTTATTTATTTAATGTGTAAATTATTTCAAAACTATGCACTTCTTAAAAAAACCCAAAGTTTTAATTTCTTTCAAATAAACCCTCAAATCACATATTCCTCACCGTCCAGCATCCCCTACACGCCGGTGGTTTACCGTTCACCACCCAATTGTCGGGTACATCAACGTTCAATATCTCTCGCCTTCTACCCGTCGATTCGAAGCCCAACCAGTCTCTTTTTCCTTCATTTTTGAATGTTCGTCGATGGAGCAATTGGCGGTTTATTCGTCGGTTTTCGACAACGTAATCACGAGGCTTTCGGTCGGGGGGGGGGGGGGGGGGGCGACGAAAGCAAGGGTGGCCGGAGGTGATTGAATTGGTGGCGGGAAGGGAGGAATTTAGGGGTTTAGGGTTTGAATTTGAACTTGGGGTTTAGAGATATTAAAGATTTTGGGATTTTTTTTATAAAAGTAAAGATTTTTTAATTTTTAGAAAAATAAAAATTAAATAAAATACCAAAATATGTCACGTGTCGCGTTTTTATTGGATAACGTAAAATTTTTAACGTTCGTCACGGAAAAACTCAATCTGAGTTGCGGAATAAAACGTTAAATACTCAAAATGGCCCGAAAAAAACGTTAAACATCAAACTACAAAAAAGAAAGTATATGTTGAGCACCTTTCTAACTATTAAGCCTAAAAAAAACTTTTCCCCCGTCGACAATGAATCAATTTAATGTTTTTTTTAATAAAAAATCCTCAGATTAGCTGTATGTAAATGCATGTATTTGTCTTTAACATTGGCATCTTTAGGTCCCTAATTTTATTCTTTCCAAATGATATGTGAAGAGTTTGACCGCTCTAGTCGTATTTTGGCATGCATCAATAATGTTGGGATGTTTATAAATTCAAGACCTGACTATTTGGGCGGTACATTTCTAAAATCCAGCAACTATCATAATCCAAGCCACTTGGACCACTTGCTTTCCTTTTTTTCTTACTCTCTTTCGTTACTCGATAATCACAAAAATCTCGAACATCTATTATAGCCATATATTTTATCTACAATCATCAAATTCACGACTTTACTTAAAAGATCATCGAACTCCTTACTATTCGAACAAAACAAACACATCAACATCTTCATCAGTTTCTCATCGTATCAAGATATCATCATCTAATCCAAACTCATAAATCAACCCAATAACAAAACTGGACCACACAGCTCCGTCATCCGCCTGATTTTCTTCACTGTTTGCTCATTAGTTACTTGTCGTCAGCTCAGACCACGTGACACCACGAGAGGTGTCTTGTTGTTATCAATTTTTTTTAAGACCAAAAAGAAAGGTAAAAAGAAAAAAAGCTTCCTTTTCTCAGATTAATGAATAGTTGATAAAAAAGATGGTGTTGTTTGTTCAGAAAAATTGAAGCTTTTGCCATTGGTTGATGTGCAAACGCAACGTGGTTTCCCTTTTCTTCCCCTTTACTGGCTTTTTTGTGCGTTTCAACGTTTCTCGATATCGCACCACGCTGCTTGTCCCACTACACTATGTTTCTCACGTTCTCGTTAATTTAGATTTTAGTATTCAACTTTATTATTAGGGCTAATTTATTACAAGTCCTCAGTTTATGGTTTAAATTATATACTAATCCTTATATTTCAAAACTTTCAAATGGTTTAAACAAGTATGTATTTGCTACATGGATGATTTGGGTTTATTGTGCTAGAAATAAACCTTCTAAAGTTTATTGAAATTAACCCTTTTTTCGAGAAAAAATGTTAAATCTAAGCCGTTCATATCATAGGTCTATACATATGTACAATTTGATTCATATATTCTGAATATGTTCTACATCAAATCTGAACCGTTATTAAATTAATAGTTAGATTGATTTTTTTTTTCTCGGCAATTAGCATTTTATTAAAGAAAATTTAGAACCTGAGTTGTGTGCCTCGTTAGATTGATGGAAGGATATAATTAATATAAACATTAATATCCTATACACTAGCGGTGGAAACTGAAAGTTTTAACAAGCACCTTAGTTTTAGAGTATAGGGAGTTAGTTTAGGGTATAAGATTCAGGGATTTAGAATTTAGGGACAGTTGTTTCAATTTAAGGTCTATGGTTATAATTTAGGGTTTATAGGGTAGAGATTACTTTTTAGGGCAATATGGTGAGAATTTAGGTTTTAACCTATAAACCCTAAACCTTAAATTGAAACAATTATCCCTAAATTTTAACCCATACACCTAAACTCCTAAACTCTATACCCTGATCTATCTCCCTATACCGCATGTGTATAGAATATTTATCCTTAATATAATATTGACTTTAAAAATTCGATCAAGATATTTTAAAATTGGTTAAACTATATAATAAGTGCTAAAACTATGTCTCTTTTTTGTAATAGGTGCTTAAAGTATTTTTAGGTTGAAATAGGTGCCTAAACTTTCATTTTGGCTGAAATAGGTGCCTAAACTATTTTTTTGGCTGAAATAGGTGACCAAACTTTCATTTTTGGTTAATTTTAAAGTCAATTTTAGCACCTATTTCAACTAGAAATAAAAGTTTAGGCAGCTATTTCATTCAAAAATAGGACCAATTTAAAATTCTAATAATATTTTGAGGATGTTCAATGAAAATTTATCCTTATTACTCCCCCCCCCCCCCAGAAAGTAATAACGTGAAAAAGATGTTAACGTACTAAGCTCTGACAATACCACCGTCGATGTCTTCCCATGCCACCAAAACAACAGTCCCCCAAGCTTAGATATATTCAATCTAAGCTGTTCAGTTTGGTTGTTTCCCACTTTCCCTCTCTTGGGGGCAAAAATATATCATTAAATTATCTGCTCTTCACTGTCTTACTCTAATAGTTTAACAAGAATCCATATTACAATCAGAACACCTTGTTTCTAAGCTGTTTTAGCTGTGTTTGTTGTCTGTAAATGCACCCTGGTTTAACCATATGGGGAAGAAAGGCGGGACTTCATGGTTGACTGCTGTCAAAAGGGCTTTTAGATCTCCTACTAAGGACACGAAAAGTAACCGACATGACCAGCAGGAAGACGATGAAGACAAGGTTTTTACTTTGTTTACTGTTTTGAACAAAGTTTAGTTCAGTTGAGTTGAGTTCAATGTCTTGTTTTTAATGTTCTTGTTTTGATAGAAGAGAGAGAAGCGGCGGTGGATCTTCAGGAAATCGACGGTGACTATACAGCAAACACCGGTGAAGAGTCATGTAGGTGCAGGTTCGGTGGCGGTGGCTAAGGCGGCGGAGGCGGCTCGGTTGACGAAACCTGATTATGGCAAAGACCATCACTTTGCTGCCGTTGTTATTCAGACAGCTTTTAGAGGCTACCTGGTAAGAAAAAAGAGTTTGTATTTAGAGTTTAGAATTTAGGATTCGAATTTCGAATACTTGAATTGTTTGTGCGGTTATTGTGAAGGCGAGAAGAGCTCTTCGCGCGCTAAAAGGATTGGTAAAGTTGCAAGCTTTAGTGAGAGGTCATAATGTGAGAAAACAAGCCAAAATGACACTCCGGTGTATGCAAGCTCTGGTTAAAGTGCAGTCTCGGGTTCTCGACCAGAGAAAGCGGCTCTCGCACGACGGAACCCGAAAATCGGCATTCGGTGGCGACACGAATGGCGTATGGGAATCGCGTTATCTTCAAGATATTTCCGACAGAAGATCATTGGTAAGTCATTTGAGTTTGCCACTAAATGTCTGCAAGTGCTTAATTAGAGGTTTGAGGCATAATTAGAGGTTTGTGTATGTTTTCAGTCGAGAGAAGGAAGTAGCATAGCCGACGATTGGGACGAAAGGCCGCACACGGTGGAGGAAGTTAAAGCCATGTTACAACACAGAAAAGAAGCTGCTTTGAAGCGTGAAAAGAACATGTCCCAGGCATTGTCTCAACAGGTGCATTTTCTTAACCATACCCTATTGTCTTGTTGCAATTGTTCCTATAAGTTAATTAGTCCATCTTTGGCAAATAGATGCGGAGAGCTCGAAGGAGTCCGTCGATGGGCGGTCAAGAAGACGAGCTCGAACCGAAATGGCTCGACCGTTGGATGCCGGCTAAACCATGGGATAACAGGGGAAGAGCTTCAGCAGATCATAGAGACAGTGTCAAAACAGTGGAAATGGACACTTCCCAGCCTTACTCATATTTAGTACCAAATTACCGAAGAACAAGTTCGAACCATTATCCCCAAAGGCCTAGTTCACCTCTGCATAGAGCTCAACAAAATGCATCTTCTATCACACCCTCTCCGTCCAAAACCCGGCCTATTCAAGTTCGGTCCGCAAGCCCTCGTTGTGTTCGAGACGATAGAAGCTCGTTTTCGTCTCAAACACCAAGCTTAAGGTCCAATTACTATTACACCGGCAGGGCCGGTACAAGTAGTGTCACTGGAAATAACACAAGTATGTTGCCTAATTACATGGCAGCAACAGAGTCTGCAAAGGCTAGGATCAGGTCCCAAAGTGCACCGAGGCAGAGGCCACCAACACCAGAGAGGGACCGAATCGGTTCGGCCAAGAAAAGGCTTTCGTTTCCGGTCCCCGAACCATACGGCACTGGGATGGGATACGGAGGTTACAGTCATAATCTAAAGAGTCCGAGTTTTAAAAGCGTGAGCGGATCGCAATTCGGAATCGAACGACAGTCGAACTATTCCTCTTGTTGTACCGAGAGCCTCGGTGGCGAGATGTCCCCGTCTTCAACGAGTGATCTCAGAAGGTGGTTGAGGTGATCCCATCTCAGAAGGTTGCTTATTACTAGTTTTACGGTGTGTTTCGTTTGATTTTCATTGTTCTTTTCCACCATTTCTTAGTTGAAATTGAAGCTATAAGTGGGATCTGCAAAAGAGAATCATAACCAAATTGAGTGACTCATTTGACTGTGTGATATTTTCATGTATGATTCAAATTCGATCCGATCTTACTCGATTTCGAATATAATTAAAGTACATGCATGTAATGGATGGACCCACAGCATTATTTAGATGTCTGAGAATTCTTTCCAATCGACATGGCAACATAAATGGGTGTTACTGGAGCAGCCTGTAGATGATGCTTGTGGTGGGCATCAGAACCGAGGGGTGCTGTTGGGGCAACCGCCCCTTAAAATTTTGAAAATCATATACTCCTTAAATTTTTATTAAAAATTTTGAAAATTATATATTCTCTTAAAATTTAGAAAAATTTTAAAATTTCTTTATATATTTTTTATTAAAAATTTATTTTTACCCTTAAACTTTTATAAGTTGGCCTCTAAAAATTTATAAATTCGCCCTCTTAACCTAAAGTCCTGGATCCCTCACTGGTGGTCATCATCTACAGGCTGAACCTAATCTCAATAATGAAGAGGGAACTGAAACAGAGCATGTGCTGTGTTTGTTATGGCATAAGCATTTGCCCCCCATTTGAAGGTCTTTTATCTTCTTACACAGAAATCCATAATAATTTTCATGGGGTTTTGGGGAAAAGGGACTTGTGCCGAGTAGGGCGGTAATTGAGATGAGACAGATTACGAGCTATTTGAGCTCGATTCGGTCAAAGCTCGATTCGATTGTATTCAGCTCGAGTTTTTAACGAGCTGAACTTAGCTACTTGATAATCGACTCGAAAAACGTGCGAGCTACTCGAAAATGTAATATACCATTTTTTATTGATAGCCCAACAATCTAGACCTCTAAACCCCTAAACTAATGCCCTAAACCCTAAAATTAACAAGCTTGAGTTTATACAACTTGTGTATCAAAGTTTTTTCTTGATAAGACTTTAAATGAGACGTGACAGATGGCGAGATACTCGAGTCCGACACGGTCAAAGAACGGTCAACACTTGACTCAATTAAGCTCGAATAAAGCTCGAACTCGACTCAAATTCTTAACGAGTCGAATCGAACTCAGATTTATCAAGCTCGTTAAAAATTACTCGAGCTCAAACTCGATTCGAATTCGGTTTTAGCCGGTTCTAAACCTTAGAATTGGTTTCTCCACATTTATCAGTCCCCCAGCCAGCTCTATCAGACCCCACATCCGAGAGTTACCGCCCCCCAGCCCCCACTCTTAGAATCCTACTTAAAATCTTTATTTCTCGATTTGCGTATATATTAATTAAAATAACTAATATAAAATATAAAAAAAATTAAGATGTACTAATTGAATGAGTGACAATGATACTTATAGACCGGTTGTACATTCGATCAGTTTAGTTAACTGATCGAATCGAATTACTCAAAATTTATTAATCGGTTTTTCCCTTTTAACCGTTAATTAAATCATTTTTTATTTTTAAAATTTAACCTAACCTAAAAAAGTTCAATTAATTCGATTGGTTTTCGAATTAAACGAAATTTGATATGAAATTTTGGATAAATTATACAAAATGATCACTAAACTATGCTAAAAACAATCTTTTTAGCCACTAAACTTTCATTTTGTGCTAATTCCATAAAAGTTTAATGATATTTTATAAAACTTACCTATTTACTCTCTAAAACTTCATGGGCCATCTTTTGTTGTGTAAAAGTCCAATAGAGAAAATGGGGGCCTCTTGTTATGAGTGCTATCGTGTTAGCCCGTGTTTCTTTACCCCAGGGTTTTGGGCTGTAGAAAAAATTATACAATTTCCAAGGATTAGAATATAATTTCATCATTGTCTTAAGGGTAAACTACACTGGTAGTCACCGAACTTTTAGGGCGCTTTCAATAAGGTCACCGAACTTCTAAAACTTTGATTACAGTCACCCAACCCACCGTTAAAAAACTGACGTGGCATGTTAAATTTAAGGGTAAAATACACTGTTAGTCACTGAACTTTTAAGAGGCTTTCAATATGGTCACCAAACTTTTAAAACTTTCATTACCATCACTCAACTTTTAAATTGCTTTCATTATCGTTAAAAAACTTAATGTGACACGTTAAGTTTAAAAATAAACGTTTTCCCACCCTATTTTATCTCTCATCCAAACATGTCTATCTGTTAGATACATTAATATTTTCCTTTGAACTCCTCACTATCCAGTGCATGACTTAGTAAAGGTCGGGCCTGAAGCATAAAGAGGATTTTTATGAGCAAAATTTTAGTTATTTCTTTAGCATTCCATCCTCGGATGTCTCCCAATATTTTTCTCGTTCTCACACATGTCACATGCATGTCTAGATACATTCATATTTTTCTTGATGTGTTACTAGAGAAGTAATGACCTTCACAAAAAAATTACAGTTTGATTCATATGGAAGAAAGACATGTTTGGATGGAAGAAAATAAGAGGGGAGAGAAAATATGGTGGGAAAACGTTTATTTTTAAACTTAATGTGTCACATCAGCTTATTTTTACGGTAATGAAAGCGAATTAAAAGTTGAGTGATAGTAATGAAAGTTTTAAAAGTTCGGTGACCATATTGAAAGCCTCTTAAAAGTTCAGTGACTAACAGTGTATTTTACCCTTAAATTTAACATGTCACGTCAGTTTTTTAACGGTGGTTGACGGTAGTGACCTTATTGAAAGCGAATTAAAAGTTGGATGACTATAATGAAAGTTTTAAAAGTTCGGTGACCTTATTGAAAGCGCCCTAAAAGTTCAGTGACTTACTGGTGTAGTTTACCCTTGTCTTAATTTATATTTAGGATTAAATTGTAAATTTATAATATAAGGGGACCAAACTACAATTTTACCATTATATTTTAAAACTTTAAAATTTAAAACTAAAAATTTTACACACTTGAGAGTATATTCAACAATGGACTCCCCTATATTTTCGCCTCTGTATGTTTTTAATTACAAAAATAAGATTAATTATTGTCAGTTGAATATACATAGAGTTAACGTGTTGGTTTTGATTAATTAACTTTTACTTTATTTAAAATTACAACTTCGCCTCATAAATTTTAAAATGGTTCCGGGAGTAATAAGTTGCGTGTTTTATTTAAGTAATTTTGAGTGTAAAATAAAATCCTTTATTTTGTGTGTCTTTTTTTATGTATCAACACTAAAAAGAAATTAAATCTTAAATTTTAATTTTAATTTTTAAATCATAAATTTTAAATCGTAAAATTAACCATACACTATAAATCATAAACTCTAACACTAAATTAACTACTAAACTCTAAACTCTATTTCTAATGTCGAAACATAAATACAAAATTTTTATTCATTTAAGTGCCCCCCTATATTTAACCTGCTTGATTTATTTTGACAAAATGTTGTTTGGTTCAAAAACCTTTGATGGGAATTCAAAAATGTCAAGTGCTCTTGCATCACATAAAGAGAACACGCACACGTTTCCTTGATAATGCCAAGTTTAGTTTAGAACCAATAATTTTTTTTTTGTCTCTTTTTAGTATTTTTATTCAGGGAACACGGAGTCAGAATTTAAAATTAAGTGGAAAATATAAATATTTAAAAGTGGGGACAAATTCATGATTAAACCAAACTAAAAAAAATAGGAAGACAAAAGTGGGAAAAAAATTCTCATGTCTTTATTTATATTTCATACTAAAAAAATAAAATTTTAGAATTAGAATTTAAAGAATTATAGGTATACCATATTTTTAACGTTTAAAATTTAAAATTTTATGTTAAGATTTAGAAATTTTTTTTTGATGTTAGTGCATAAAAATAGGCTCTAAAAAAATAATTTTTGTTCGTTTAGAACTTGTACTACGTTTTGATTAATCTGCAAAGAAAAATCATGAAAAAGAAAGGTAATTAAGAGCAATGATTCAGATTGGTAATTCTTTACGCATTCAATTCTGCGTACACACATCGAGCTAATGATTCAACTAGTATGTTCTTCATCTTACAAGATACAAGTTCTCTCAATTAGTAACGGATCTAAAAATTAAAAAAATAAAAGTTTAAAATATTTTTTTCTTAAATGTATGTAAATCTTTTTTCCTTTATCAACTATACAAATTTTCTCTGCCGCGGTTATAAGAAGTTTATAAGTTTTTCATCTTCTTCGTTGATCTTCTTCTTCACCGACAACGGTCTTTGACTGTTTTTCTGATTTTGTATATAAATAACTTTCATCTTTGGTGATGAATGTTTTATTTTTTATGTTTTTCTTGTTTTTTTTTGCTTTGCCAGTTTTATATCAAATCTATTTTTATAGCAGCTCTTTTGTCTGCTTTTATGACAGTTCTTTTGTCTGTCTTTATGGTAGTTTTAGTTTATCTTTTGACAATATAGCGTTCGAGTGACGAAATTTCAGCGAGCGTTTTTTAGCGAAGGAGGTCGATCTATAAATGCTTATGATTCCCTGTTGTGGTTGTGCCGATATGCCAATAACAAGTTGCGAAAGAATTTGTTGTCTTCATAGAGCACTCTGGTTAAAGCTATAGTTTCCAAGATTTCTTTCAGAAGTTACTTTAAGTCCTTCTGAAAGTGATAGGTTAGTTCTTTAATGTCTTTCATAACCTTAGGTTTTATTATATTTATCTTTATACATTAAATTTTTAATGTTTGGGTGTGATCCTTTGTAATCCTATCCCTTTTAATATAATACAGTTTATTTTAATTTTTTTATAAAAGAAATGTAACATAAAATTAAACCTACATTTTTTAAAAATAGGAATGCCGATGTGAATGCTCTCCACCAGAACTAAGTCTGCCCCTGCTCATAATCATACTGAAATGAATCAATACTTTTATCATTCCATCACCAAATTGGTGATAATAGATTTTATGATCGAACAGGGAAGATAATGATTCGACATTGCACATCTTTGCTGAAGAAATGGTGTTATAAAATCCAATATTTATGATCAATAGTTTGCTTGACTCCAAAGAAACACTTGTCCATACTCAAAAAGGAAATCCAAGATTTGTTATGGACTATGTCATAACCGGGAACATGATGTAAACTACCTATTTGGTATTGTACTTGTTCCCGTGTTTTCGTTTTGATCATTCAACTATTATTTTTGACGAAATTATACCCAACATTATGTTTCTTAAATACTGAATAATAATTATTTTAAATTATTATTAGATTAATACATTACTAATAAATTATAAATTATTTCAAATAAGGTCCAAGTTGATAGGATTCTTAAATACCGAATTATTTTGAATTATGACCAATTCGATAGAATGTGTAAGTTTTGATGACTAATATTATTATCATGCCATGCAACATCACCATTACTTTAAGTCAATGGTCAAACTTAACACCAGGACATCAAAATAGAAAACAGACGTAACATTATATATAATTTTACCCAAAATAATAGTTAGATGACTAAAACACAATTACAATTATAGATGAGATACCAAATAGATAATTTACTCTAAAAACAATATTAAAAAGCATCCGAGAAATTAAAATATTGAACAATGCTCCCCAAACAATAAGATGGGGTGGTTTTGTTTAAAAAAACAAAAATAGAGATTTAAGTTTTGATATTCTGAACAAAAAATTAGGTTGAGAAGATTTTTTCATAATGATCATCTGTAATATCTGATCTAAATTAGCCGACTAATAAATTAGATATTGATCATTAAGTAAAAAACAATAATAAAAATATTGGATCATCTGTTTTGAGACTGTTTCAAGATATTGGATCATTTGTTTTGAGATTGTTTCAGTTTAATTTAGATATCATATTTAAGCTTTTAAAAATAAAACCTTAAATGTTGAGTTTTGTTATACACAGCCTTGATGGTTGTATATAAGAACCAACAAAATTCTTATCTTTTTTTTTGCTCGGCAAATTAGTTTTATTGAAAAGGTTAAACCATACATGTGAGCCTCATTAAAAACCCCCCTAAGCCTAAATGGGGGAAAAGAGTACTGCACATGTATGGGGAACAAAGGAACAAAGCTGAAACAAAACTATGGCACCAATGTCTCGAACATTACACAACTAATTAAAATCAAAACCACTAAAACTGGAACATCTCTTTTCTTTTGCCACCATTCACACTTTACTTCACTCCCATTAGTCTTTGAATGTTGCATAACGCCTGCCCTCTGACTACTTTCACCACCAAGCTTTGAAAATTACCTGCCTGCTTAACCCTTCCTTTGCAAACCAGCCCGCCAAATCTTTGGAGCTACTATAACCATGAACAAACTGAACCAGACCAGTCTTGCTGCATAGCTTATCCACTTCAGCGAAAATCGACCACCATCTCCACGGTCTCATAGAAGGGTTGTTCACCCAATTAATCGCAACATTCGAGCTAGATTCGATGATTAACCCTGCTCTACCGTTCCAACCAGCTTCACAAAAAACTTCAAGAGCAGTTTTCATCGCAATTATTTCCGATAAATCAACACCTATCCCATCCTCTTTTCCTGAGAACAATGCTCGAATTGTCCCCTCGATCGTATATAGCACACCACCGAAGCCAATTAAACCATTTGCTGCACATCCATTCACATAGAATTTCATAATCCCATTCAACAAAGGTGCCCTGTTGAGTTTTAATTTTTCACTAGCCAGCAAGCACTTCAATGGATTCTCCCACCACTCTTCAGTATATGTTACAATGTCGTTTTTGGCAACTTTCACCCAAATTAAAGCCCTCAGTTTTGAGTTGAAGAGGAGATCCTTTAAGGTTACCGTCTTCTTGTTGAATACCATGTCATTACGAGCCATCCATATGCTCCAAATCGCTGCTGCAACCGTAATCAACCAAACGCTTCGATGTAAACCTGTGCAAGGCATTGAATAACAAAAGTGGAAAAAATTTGTTAAATCAGTTCCCTCATTCCATCTAACCTTCCACCACTGGCAAAATTTGTCCCAAAAACCACCAATAAAATTACACCCAATAAATAAATGATTAGCATCCTCTGTTACTGCTTCACACCAACAACACCGTGCATCGGCTACCTCCACTCCCCTTTTCCTCAAGAAGTCTTTGGTTGGAATACGATCCAGCTTTAACATCCACAAAAAACTTTTAACCTTTGGTGGGACTTTGAGTTTCCAAATTCTTCCAAAATCGAAGTCTGGTTCTTCAATCTCCGCATTCACCATTAATTGCGAAAGTTTTTTAACTGAGAATGATCCCATCTTATCATGTATCCATAAAAGTTTATTCGGGACATCCACCTCTAGTTTGATATTGGATATGAGCTTCCTAAGGTCTCCTAGTATCTTCTTCTCTCGATCCAGCAAAGGTCTTGAAAATTCAAAAATCCACGACATTTGATTTAGATTCCCTACCCTATCAGCCACTGTGCACCCTTTGAACTTCGCAAGTCTAAACACTCTAGGAAATAGGTTTCGTAGAGGCTTGTCTCCGACCCAGACATCTTCCCAAAATAAGGCAGTTTTACCATCCCCCAATTGCCACCTAAATGCTTCAAAGTCCATCCATTTACTTGTGTCTTCTTTCTTCTAATTATTCACTATCCCTTTCCACATTACCGACATATGTTTCATATTTTTAGTGCTCAAGAATCATTCCAAACGCGAGCTGCCGTATTTTGATTTTATAACCTGTCTCCATAAAGCAGATTTTTCTTTTGCAAAACGCCAGCCCCATTTAGCCAAAAGAGCCATGTTCTTCACTTGCAAATTCACCACGCCTGCTCCGCCCTTACACTTTGGTAAGCAAACTCTACTCCAACACACTCTAGCTATCTTTTTGTTGCCATTTGAGCTTCCCCATAAGAAAGCTCTTCTTATGCCTTCAATCTTTTTTATCACCGAAGATGGAATTTGAAACAACGACATATAATAGAGTGGTAGAGATGACAATACTGAATTGATAAGAACGACTCTTCCTGCGAATGACAACGACCTGCTCTTCCATCCTAAAAGTTTAGTACGGAATTTCTCCACTATGGGCTCCCATGTTATCACCCTCCTAGGATCAGCTCTGATAGGAATGCCTAAATAACAGAAAGGAAGATCCCCCACTTTACAGCCACAATTCTGTGCCAGCATACCCGCCTTGTCCTCTTCAACACATACGCCAACCAAACAAGATTTTTCAAAATTAATCTTCAGCCCTGAACTAATTTCAAAGCATCTCAATAAACGCCTCACATTCGTCAAGATCTTCACCTCCGGTTTCAAGAAGAGGATTGTATCGTCCGCGAATTGTAAATGGGAGATAGATTGATTAGGCAAAATGTCCGTAATTCCCCCGATAAAACCTTTCTCCTCTGCCACTTCCAGCATTAAGTGTAGCGCTTCCGTTACCATTATAAACAAGAACGGGGACAAGGGGTCACCTTGGCGTAAGCCCTTCCCCATACAAAATTCTCTCGACGGAGAACCATTAATCAAAACCGACACCCTCGCCGTAGAGATGCACTCCCAAATCCACTCCCTCCATTTTCTTCCGAATCCCATCTTCCGTAAAACCATATCTAAAAACTCCCAGCGGACACAGTCATACGCTTTTGAAAAGTCCAATTTTAACACCACCCCTCCTTTATCAACAAAATTCTTATCATTATCCATATTTTACTTTTCAATGAAATCTACTAAAATAAAATTAGTTATATTTCAAAAAAGTTGTACTTCATTAATTTAGGGTGTTTAGTATAACTAATACTCACCTAAAAAATTTAAGGTTTATAATTTTTTGTTCAAGTTTTTAGGGTTTAGGGCTTATGTTTAAGGTTTGTGTTTAGGGTTTAGGATTTTATGATTTAGGATTTATGTGGTTATAGCGTGTGGTGTAGGGTTTATGAGGTGGGGTTTGGGCTTATGGTATATAGTTTAAGGTTTCATGCGGTATTCAAGTGTCATACTTTTTTTGTTTGTTTTTAGGGTAATTAATGGAATAATATTTTTTGCTGAGTATTAATTATATCTAGCTACAATTAATTCCATCTTAGTAAATTCTATTAGAAAAACAAATAAATATTAATTATAAGAATCTAGTAGGTTTTAAATATAGCCCTTAAGGCCGTGTATAGCAAAAACACTTAAATGTTTAATAAAAGAGCTTTATTTTCTTAATAATTTCACCTGATTCGATGGGTATGGTTTTTACTTAAATTATTAATTTTTGAATAATTTCTGCCTAGAGAGGGAAAAGTAAAATTTTGCTCCTAATTAGTAATGCACACACAACCTAAGGGAAAAAAGTATCAACTCAAAATGCTTAAACCCTGAACCCTAAAATTGAAAGGCTTGTATAAACCTTGCGTATCAAAGTATTTTCCTTTCAATTAATTACCTTTTTACTTTATTTGAAGAGTTAAAGAAATTTAACTTTAGAACCTAATAAGTAATTTCAATGGTTATGAGTGACGTATTTTACCCAAGTGATTCGGATGGTCCAACACTTGATTTAGAAATCTATGGAACTTACTTTTTTTAAGCAAAATGTTGTTTGATTTGGAAACCTTCAATGGGAATTTAAATATGTGAATGCTATTGCTTCAAATAAAAGATAACACGTACACATTTCCATGTGGTTTCCTTGATAATGCCATGTTTAGAACTGGTACTACGTTTTGATTAATCTGCAAAGGAAATCATGAAAAGGAAGGTAATTAAGAGCAATGATTCAGATTACCCTTTACGCATTATTTTCTTTCATAGTCTTGGGTTTAAGGTGTAGGTTTATAGTTTAGTTTAAGGTTTACTATTTAAGAATTAAGATTATAGCTTCGGGTTTAAGGTGTAGGGTGTATAGTTTAGTTTTTAGGGTTTACTATTTAAGAATTAAGATTATAGCTTCGGGTTTAGTTTTTTAGTGTTGAGACATAAATAGAGACACAGAATAGACAGAATTTTTGTTCAAATACTTTTATCATTTCATCTTGCTAAGGAAATGATATTATAAAACGAAAGGTCTATAAATGTTTAATCAGTAGTTTGCTTGACTCCAAAGAAAGACCTGGCCATGCTTAATAAGGAAATACAAAGAATTTCAGCTGTGTCCCGAGGAAATCCAAGATTTGTTATGTATAAAACAGTTGCATTTCGTCGCCATGGGCATGGAACATAAATTCGTGATCAGCGTTTATTTTTATATGAACTAACACGACATGAAAGATTAATTGTTGAGTTCGTTATGTGAATACCCTGAAAAAACAACAAAACAACAACTGGAGAACTAAAATATTGAAGTTCAACACAATAATGCTCCACAAACAGCAAGATATGGGTGGTTTTGTTTAAACTATTTTGCCCACAACAACGCAATAATCTCTGCACTCACTTGATTTCGTTTGGTATAGTGCTTTCACAGTTGCCACTACTCCATCTTAGTATTTTTTTTCCGTAGTTGGTTTAACATTCATCGATATCTTTTTAATAAATATTAAGATTCGAGTCTTATTGTTAATCTTATTTTATAAATGCACTGTGAGTGTGACTTTAAACAGTCTGATAAAACGGATGGAAATCTTCAACCCCTTTTCGGTGTCCCTATATATATATGTCTCCACGCTTAAAATTAATTTTAGGGTTTAGGATTTTAGGTTAGGAGTTGTGGTTAGGGTTTAGGGAATTTATGGTAGATTGTATTTTTAGGGTATAGGGTGTATGATTTAAAGTTTAGGGTTAGTGTTTAGAATTTAATTTTATAGTGTTTTTTAGTGTTGGCGCATATGTAGGGGCACCGTAAAGGGGCAGACGAATTTTATCCCTGAGAAAACATGAATAAAAATCTTATGCCCCTTTTCGGTGCCTTACTTATGCCTCAACACTAAAAAACAGAACAAAATTAAATTCCAAACCCTTACCATAAATTCTAAATCATAAACCCTACACCCTAAAAATACACCTTACCCTATATTTCCTAAACTCTAACTATAACCCATAATCTAAAACTCTAAACTTAATTTTGAGTATGAGGATATAAATAGAGACACCGAAAAGAGTAGAGGATTTTCATCCGAGAAAACATTGGGTTTCCTTCCTCATGTGTGAAACCGTGTTGGGTGCAACGTCGACATATGGTACGCACTAACCAGGAATGGTGAAAATATAAACACGTGATTCCTTTTCAGATAATTAATCAGAGTTTAATTCTGACTTTTGAAGTGCCCCACTATTTATCGACTCTTTTCTTACAATGCTTCGACACAAAACGGGTTTGTGTCAATGGCTGCAAGAGCATGTAAGAAAGTTTACATTGAAAACAAAAACATGAAGAGAATTATAAAACGTAGTAATGGGTAGCTCTACGGTATGGCTATAGTGCAACACCAACCGAAAATGTTATAAAAATTAAAACACGACACTGAAATTATCATATTTTTTTTATAAAGTATTCAGTTTCAATTCTTACAAAAGTTTTGAAACTCGAAAGTAAAGTTTCGATACTTTCCACAACTGAAAATATAAAAACATTTTTAATGTCATATTTTACATTTTCAGTTGGTGCCGCACCATAGTCGTACTTTAACCTGCTTTATTTTAAACAAACTTAATAGTAGTACATAATTGCCGACCATAAGAAGATAAAAGAGTGCTACTTTTTCACTGTTTTTCGACGCGTGGAACGAGTCAGCTATGCAAAGCTCCATGCTCCCAAAGCAACGAAAACTCATGGGTTTTTCTTGTGCCTAAATATGATAAGACTCGAACGTAGTATTAAAAAATCACATATAAATAAATGTTATTTAAAACTATTATTCCATAAAATACCTTTGGAAGAAAAATAAAAATTATCTGTACTTTTTTTGTGCTTCTACTTATGTCTCAACATTAAAAACACTATAAAATTAAATTTCAAGCTCTAACCTTAAATTCTAAACCTTAAACCTAATTTTGAATATAAGAACATTAGTAGAGACACAAAAAATGAACAAAGAATTTCTACCGGTAAAAAAGTGTAATAAGTAACGTTTTCGAAAGTACTTAACTTCAAAGCATTTAAACGAATATATTGTGTTTCCCCTTCTAAGCTACACAACTATTCTATAGTTGAATTTTTTTTATAAAAAAAAACTATTTATAGTTGACAAATTAAAAGATAACAAAATTAATAGTTGACAAATTCATTTTGTGTGTGGTTATGTATGATTGCTTTGAAAAAAAATCATACATTTTACCGATAAAAAAAATTCATATTATATATAAGCAAGAGATTTCCTCAACCATTTCCACCATAACCCCAATATCAATGTCACATTCAAAAGGGAAAACCATGTTTCGTGAGCTTCTCCTATGGGAATGCCTCTTCCTACTGGTTGTTTCCGTGAGTTGCACGCCCCCCGCGGACCCTGTCCAATGTTCGACCAAAGATTCGAACTGCACCGTCACCAACTCGTACGGCATGTTCCCCGACCGAGCCATCTGTCGAGCGGGGAACGTGGCGTACCCGAAGACGGAACAGGAACTTGTTTCGGTCGTATCAGCAGCGACCGAAGCAAGAAGGAAAATGAAAGTGGTGACACAGTTCTCTCACAGCATTCCAAAGTTGGTCTGCCCCGACGGCCAAGACGGATTGCTCATCAGCACAAAGTACCTTAACCGGGTGGTGAAAACCGACGAATCGGCAATGACGATGACGGTGGAGAGCGGTGTCACGTTGAGACAGTTGATTAATGAAGCCGCTAAGGTTGGCTTAGCATTGCCATATGCACCGTACTGGTGGGGAATCACCATTGGCGGGCTTTTAGGCACCGGAGCTCATGGGAGCTCGTTGTGGGGGAAAGGGAGCTCGGTTCATGATCATGTGGTGGAGATGAGAATTGTAATCCCCGCCGGAGCCGGTGAACGGAATGCTAAGGTCACGGTGTTAAATGAGAGGGACAAGGATCTCGATGCAGCTAAGGTTTCACTTGGAGTCCTTGGGGTTATTTCACAGGTACGTAACTTGATCAAGTCTTTTCTTCCTTTCTTGGTAATTTTTGCTATTTTTATACATTTTAGTCCAACAACTTATATTTCATTCTCTTCTAGTCTTTTTGAACTTTCACAGGACTAGAGAAGCTATCCACCGTTAGTTAGCCGTCGCCTATAGTTTTCTAGTTTTCGCAATAAATGTGGTAAACCTAGTGGGCAGTCACCCTAAATCCTTTAATAGTAATTAGGGTGTTGATTGTCGGATATCGGATAGGACTTGATCCGGATTTTACAGATATCCGGTTTTTCGGATCAGCAATATAGCGATTCGTATCCGGTTTGGAAAAACTGGATATCTGGTTTTTCGTATACCGGATAATCAGATCGGATATTCGGATAATCGATTATTCGAAAATATAATTTGATTCAACTATTTTTTGAATTTGAAGGTCGTATTTATAAAAATTTCAGAATTTCGAATATAACAAACAACAAATTGCTAAATATAACAAGATTCACATCTACGAAAAAATCAATTTTTTAAATCTTCGGATATAACAATCATTAAATTGTTAAATATAACAAGATTAATATTTTAAAAAATTAGATTTTCGAATAATTCGAAACTTGAAATATTGTGATCCGTATACGATCCGAAAAATCTATAATCGGATTGGATATCCGATCCGAAAATAAAAATCAGCTCAAATATCCGAATTTTTGGATCGGATCAACGGATAACCGGATCGGATAGGCCGGGTCGGATATTTTTGAACACCCCTAGTATTATAGAGAAAAGAAAAATAGATAAATCATTACATAAAATTATGTATGTAATAATTTTTTAACAAAAATTGAGTTATTTTTAATTATTTTAGCTATTCTATAATGGAAAATACTTTGATGCACAAGCTGTGTAAACTTTAGTTTACACAAGCCCTTTAATTTTAGGGTTTAGGGTTTAGGGTTTTATGTTAGGGTTTAGGGGTTTAGTATGTAGGGTATATAATTTAAGGTTTATGGTTAGAATTTAGAGTTTAGAGTTTAGGGCTTAGGGTTTAGGGTTTAGGTTGCTAGGGTTTGTGATTTAGATTTTAAATTTTATAAAAGGATTGTGTAAAAAAAATTTACACAGCTTGTGCATCAAAATAAAACCCTTCTATAATTTTCCATTATTAAAGTTTTACATATAAAATATTAATAATGATATTTAAATACCATTATTATTATGGATTAATATCCTATACACTGGCGGTGGAAATTTTTTATTTCCACAAGCGCCTCAATTATAGGGTTTAGGGTTAGGGCTTATAGTTTAGAGTTTAGGGGTTTTAATGTAAATGTTTAGAATTTAGAGTTTATGTTTAGAATTTAGAATTTAGGGTTAGAATTTAGGGTTTAGGGGTAGGGTTTAGTTTTAGGGTAATATGTGTAGGGATTTAGGTTTTAACCTATAAACCCTAAATTTTAACCCTAAACCCAAAATTTTATCAACAATCCCTAAATTCAAAACTACTACACTTATACCCTAAATTTTAAACCCTAAACGGAGTCTCTAACCCCTAAAATTAAGAGCTTGTGTAAAAAAAATTCCACAAGCGCTTGTGTATAGAACAATTACCCTATTATTATTTGATTAGAAGAAGTTTATATACTTTGGTAATATTAGTATAATATATAATATTAAATTTAAATTATTTTAGCTATTGAAAAAAAGTAAAAGCCAATAATTTTTATAGAAAAATAAATTGAAATGGTGCTCCATCCTAACCAAGTCTTCATATAATAATAATAATAATAATAATAAAAATAATAATAATAATAATAGGGTTTTATTTTGATGCACAAGCTGTGTAAATTTCTTTTACACAATCCTTTTATAAAATTTAAAATCTAAATCACAAACCCTAGCAACCTAAACCCTAAACTCTAAACTCTAAATTCTAACCATAAACCTTAAATTATATACCCTACATACTAAATCCCTAAACCCTAACATAAAACCCTAAACCCTAAACCCTAAAATTAAAGGGCTTGTGTAAACTAAAGTTTACACAGCTTGTGCATCAAAGTATTTTCCATAATAATAATAATAATAATAATAATAATAATAATAATAATGATGATGGTTAGGACCCAAAAAGATTTTTTTTAATCTTCTACTTTATTCATATAGGTGACATTAAAACTTGAACCCATGTTCAAACGATCCATTACATACGTGACAAAGGATGACAAAGATTTGGGAGACGAAGCAGTGACCTTCGGCAAGCTGCATGAGTTTGCAGACATATTTTGGTATCCAAGCCAACGCAAGGCCGTCTACAGACTCGACGATCGGGTTTCGACTAATACGTCCGGCAACGGTCTCTACGATTTTACGCCATTTCGGTCTACTCCTTCACTTGTTTTGGCACTTACCAGATCGACAGGTTCGTTAGCTTATGATTTGCACTAAATTGTTACGTTGTGAGTTGTGACCGTAATTTAATACTATGTAAATGCATGAATTTTATCAATTAACATTTCAATTTCGATACTATTTCAGAGGAAACACAAGAATCCCTTAGAGATGCTAATGGGAAGTGCCTTGGTGCAAAAGTAATCGTATCCACACTGCAAACAGCTGCTTATGGATTGACAAACAATGGTTTAATTTTTACCGGATATCCGGTAATCGGATTTCACAACCGGCTCCAGTCATCGGGAACCTGCCTCGACAGTCCGGAAGACGCACTGATCACCGCGTGCGCTTGGGACGAAAGAATCAAGGGCGAGTTCTTCCACCAAACCACATTTTCCATTAGCTTATCAGTCGTGAAAAGCTTCATCGAAGACGTTCAGAAGCTAGTAGCGATTGAACCCGAATCTCTTTGCGGCCTAGAACTCTACAACGGTATCCTCATGCGTTACGTGAAAGCCTCAACCGCTTACCTAGGCAAACAAGAAGACTCAATAGATTTCGACATCAGCTATTATAGAAGCAAGGACCCCGCGGCTCCGAGGCTTTATCAGGACATTTTGGAAGAGATCGAACAAATGGCGTTGTTCAAGTACGGTGCGTTGCCGCACTGGGGGAAGAATCGGAACGTGGCGTTCGATGGGGTGATACAAAAATACAAGAATGGCGGGAAATTTTTGAAGGTTAAAGATAAGTACGATCCGTTGGGGTTGTTTTCGAGTGCGTGGACCGATCGGATTCTCGGACTGAGAAATGGGGTCACGATGATGAAGGAAGGATGTGCATTGGAAGGGCTATGTGTTTGCTCGGAAGATGTTCATTGTGCTCCGGCTAAAGGTTATTTGTGTAGGCCTGGAAAAACTTTTAAACATGCAAGAGTATGTACTCGTGCAAAGTAATAAGAATTAGGGCTTGCTTATTTTTATTTTCAAAATTTTATATTTTTACCTCGGTTTTAAATTTCGATAAACTTGCATGCACCTATACTCAATGGTTCATTTTTATTTTACCTCGGTTTTAAATTCGATAAACTTACATGCAACTATACACGTGATTCCATTTCCAACCATAAAAAGATAAAGATGATTTAAATCGTGTACCCCTAATTATGCCCCCTTTGGTGCCTCTATTTTAAAATAGTAGGTTTGGGGTTTAAAGTTGGGGCATATGGTTAGGGTGTACGGAATTAGGGGCAGTGTATATTTTTTAGGGTTTATAGTTTAAGATATGATAATTAGGGTTAGGGCTTAGAATTTAATTTTTAGGTATTTTTTAGTATGGGCATATAAGGAGGCATGGTTAGTGGCAGAAAATTTTTACTCATAAAAGAGTGCTACTCTTTCACTGTTTTTTGAGGATGGAAATCCTCTACCCTTTTCGGTGCCCCTACATATGCCCTTACGCTCAAAATTAACTTTAGGGTTTATGGTTTTAGGTTATGGGTTGTGGTTATGATTTAGGAAATTTAGGGTAGGGTGTATTTTTTAGGGTTTAGGATTTAAAATTTTGGGCTAGAACTTAAAATTTAAATTTTGTAGTGTTTTTTAGTGTTTGAGCATATTGTCACGGACCGCCAGCCCGCGACCGAGCCAGTTCAGCACTGGGGTTCGTCCAGCACACACCAGGGTGCATTCTGCCCGCACCAGGGTGCAGCCAGCACGCACCAGGGGCCCTAGGGGCTTGATTCCGCACCATGGGGGCCTGTTTCAGCACCATGGGTGCGCCCAGCCGAGCCCATGAGGGCCCAGTCCGACTTGAGAATAAGTCTTAGCTATTTTAAGCCATGTAATCTTTATTTTACTTATTTATTTTAATAATTTCATGGCTCCCCTTGTTTTTAGGGATTTAGAGATTTTTGGGCGATCTGAGCCGTCCATCTAGTTTAATTTGGACCGTTGGATGTACGGGGCTTCATGTATAAATAGAGGTTTGCCCCTCCTCACTTCATCACTTCTTCATTGTGGAATACAACTTGAATTCCCAACACTTCTTCTCTTGTGTTAGTCATTTTCCCTTTCCGTTGTCTTTTTCCGCAAGAGTTTGAGCCTTTGTGCTTAACTGTTTCAGGCTTACTTAGTCGCAAGTGTTAGAGAAAGCGAGCTAAGGCCGCACGATTGAGTTAGCTACAGTCTACCGACGTGACAAGTGGTATCAGAGCAAGGTTTGATCGGGAGAAATGGCACCACAGAACACAGGTGATGTTCAGGCAGCCGATGGAGGTAACGGCCGCAATGGTGAGAAGAAGCGAGGAAGTTCCAAGGACATGGTTGCAGCCTTGGATAAGAGGGTCGCTAAACTTGAAGAGTCCGTGAGGGAAGTCAAGGAGACCCGAGGTGACGATGAGTCACATGCGAGTTTGGTCGAGACCCTTGAGGGGAAGATCAAAGAGGAGTTGGAGAACCTCCTAAGTGTGATGTACGACAAACTGGATGATCGTGACAACTCACTACAGGCGCAGATAGTCGCGATGAAAGAGGAAATGGCGGAGCTCAAGAGTGAACTTCGCATTTATCAAGCAGCTATGAAGAGTGGGATGCTTGCCGAAGTAGCAGCACCGAAGCCGAAGATAGACGCTCCACGGCCGAACAAGTTCAGTGGGTCGAGAGCAGCCCAAGATGTGGATAATTTCATCTGGGGACTTGAACAGTACTTCCGTGTGTCAGGTATCGATGATGATACAACTAAGGTGAACACAGCTTCGATTTACCTTACCGACGTCGCTCTATTGTGGTGGCGACGTATGTGTGATGAGGAAGAAGGCGACACACTTCCCTTCAGGACATGGAAGGACTTTCAGTATGAGTTTAAGAAGCATTTCTATCCGAAGAATGCTCAGCAAGAGGCGCGATTGAAGATGCGCAACCTAAAGCATGATGGGACAATCCTCGAGTATGTGAGGAAGTTTACAGAACTTAAGCTCCAGTTGCCGAGTTTGAGTGAAGATGAAGGCTATTTCGACTTCATGAATGGGCTTCAGAAGTGGGCAAAGATGGAGTTGAGGCGTATGGGAGTTAAAGACCTTTCATCGGCCCTTTCCACAGCCGAAGACATAGCCGAGTTTGAGAACAAGAAACCCGAGTCATCCAAACCGAAGCTGAAGTTCAAGAGCAGTGGGGGAGGAGACAGGGACAAAGCAACTAAGCCCGATAGGCCTCCAGGCGGCCATGGGAGGCCACCCCATGGAAGGGGACGTCCATGGGAGAGAAACAATCACGGTAACGATTGTTTCACTTGTGGGGGAAGACATATAGCGAGAGACTGCCCACAAAATTCGAGAGCTGCTGCCATCCAAGAGAAGGATGCTGGTGAGAATGAGACTCACAAGATGGGAGCCATCCTTAGTTGCATGGATTCCAAGAGAAGCAACAAGAAGAAGGGTCTAATGTTTGTAGATGCCACTGTTGCCGGACAGAAGCTGAGTGCATTAGTTGATACGGGTGCCTCAGAGTTGTTCATATCCGAACAAGCAGCAAAGAGACTCGGCCTTTGTGTTGAGAAGGCGAGTGGGTTCATCAAGACAGTCAATTCCAAAGAAGCTCCGATTGCCGGTGTAGCAAAAGGGGTTAAGCTCGACATTGGAGGTTGGACGGGTAAGGAAGCCATCAAGGTAATTCCGCTTGATGATTTTGACTTTGTTATTGGCATTAGCTTCCTTGACAAGATTAATGCTTTTCCCGTCCCTTTTGCCGATTGCTTGTGCATCTTGGATCCGAGGCACCAATGTGTTGTTCCGGCAAGCCGAGAGACCGGAGTTGGGGCCCGAATGTTGTCAGCTATACAGGTATCTAAGGGGGTGCGCAAGGAGGAACCCACCTTTCTAGCGACATTGGTGGTAGATAAACCAATCATTGCCGAGAAGGTCCCCGATGAAGTGGGACGGGTGTTGGCAGAATTCCGTGATGTGATGCCAACAGAATTGCCGAAGAGTCTGCCGCCAAAGAGGGAGGTAGACCACAGAATTGAGCTTGTGCCTGATGCGGAGCCACCAGCCAAGGCCCCTTACCGAATGGCTCCGCCCGAATTAGAGGAATTACGCAGACAGTTGAAAGAACTCCTAGAGGCAGGGTATATCCGACCGTCTAAAGCACCCTACGGCGCTCCAGTACTGTTTCAGAAGAAGCATGACGGATCCCTCAGAATGTGCATTGATTACAGAGCTTTGAACAAGCTCACGGTGAAGAACAAGTATCCGATCCCACTTATTGCAGACTTGTTCGACCAGCTTGGTGGTGCAAGGTGGTTCACCAAGTTGGATTTGAGATCCGGGTATTGGCAGGTCAGAATAGCCGCAGGGGATGAGCCGAAGACCGCGTGTGTTACCCGATATGGTTCGTATGAGTTTCTGGTGATGCCATTCGGCCTCACGAATGCTCCAGCAACATTTTGCACTCTTATGAACAAGGTACTACAACCGTTTTTAGATCAATTCGTTGTAGTTTACCTTGACGATATTGTTGTGTATAGCAAATCTCTTGTGGAGCATGTTGAGCACTTGAGACAGGTGTTCGAAGTACTACGGCAGAACGAGCTCTATGTGAAAGAAGAGAAGTGCTCGTTTGCTCAGAAAGAAGTTCCTTTCCTTGGCCATATCATTGGTGGGGGCAAAATCCGAATGGATGGAGCCAAAGTTCGAGCTATTGATGAGTGGAGTCCACCGACCAAGGTGACCGAGCTGCGGTCGTTCCTTGGGCTTGCCAATTATTACCGCAAGTTTGTGAAGAGCTACTCAAAGATTGCCGCACCTTTGACCGAGCTATTGAAGAAGGACAAGGCGTGGGTTTGGGGCATTGAGTGTCAGAATGCCTTTGCAGAATTGAAGAAGGCCATGGTAAGCGAACCAGTGTTGGTGTTGCCTGATCACACCAAACCATTTGAAGTTTACACAGACGCATCAGACGTTGCCATTGGAGGAGTCTTGATGCAAGAGGGACATCCGGTTGCATATGAAAGCCGGAAGCTTAATGAGACCGAGAAGAAGTACACAGTCCACGAGAAGGAGATGACGGCAGTGGTTCATTGTTTGCGCATCTGGCGACATTATCTTCTTGGGTCGAGGTTTGTTGTATTTACAGACAATGTTGCGAATAGTTATTTTCTGACCCAGAAGAAGCTTTCTCCCAAGCAGGTCCGATGGCAGGAATTCTTAGCAGAGTTTGATTTTTCCTTGGAGTACAAACCAGGGAAGGTGAATTCCGTTGCCGATGCACTTAGCCGAAGGTATAACATCGAGACAGTCAGCTTGCCTGTGGGAACTTTGTTAGAGCGCATCAAAGAGGGGCTATCTCATGACCCAACAGCCAAGATGTTAATAGATCATGTCAGAGAGGGTAGAACCAGAAAGTTTTGGCTCGAAGGGGACTTGTTATATACCCGAGACCGCCGCCTTTATTTGCCGCAGTTTGGGGAGTTGCGAAAGGAGATCATGAAGGAGTGTCATGACTCGATGTGGGCAGGACATCCAGGCATTACTCGGACCATAGCCCTCATTTCCCGAGATTACTATTGGCCCCACATGGGTGCAGACATTGAAGCCTATGTGAAAACTTGCCTTGTGTGCCAGCAAGACAAGATAGAGATGAAGAAACCTGCGGGACTTTTGCAGCCTTTGCCGATACCCGACCGACCATGGGAGAGTATTTCTTTAGATTTCATTGTTGGTTTACCTTGTACTGATGGGTTGTCGAGTATCATGGTGGTCGTGGACAGGTTCTCAAAGTATGGGACGTTCATCCCAGCTTCCAAGGTGTGCCCAGCCAAGGAAGCAGCCCGACTTTTCCTTAAGCACGTGGTGAAATATTGGGGCGTGCCAAAGACCATCATCAGTGACCGGGACACACGGTTCACAGGGCGATTTTGGACCGAGCTGTTCAAGCTTATGGGATCGAGCTTGAACTTTTCGACGAGTGTTCACCCACAGACAGACGGACAGACCGAACGGGTGAATGCACTTTTGGAGATTTATTTGAGGCACTATGTGAGTGCCACGCAGCGGAATTGGCCCAAGCTGTTAGATGTGGCTCAGTTCTCTTACAATTTGCAACGGAGCGAAGCCACAGGTCAGAGTCCGTTCGAGATTGTGATGGGGCAGCAACCGCTCACGCCCAACGCAGTTGCTACCAAGTATGATGGGCCTAATCCAGCAGCACATGACTATGCCAAAGAGTGGCAAGAACATCAAGAGCTAGCCCGAGCTTGTTTGCACAAGGCGGGGAAGCGGACCAAGAGATGGGCAGATCGAAAGCGCAGAGATGTGAACTTTCAAGTTGGCGACCTTGTTCTAGCCAAGTTGACCGGGATTCTGCGCAACCCAACCGTACACAAGGGGCTTGTGCGACGATACGAGGGTCCGTTCAGAGTTTTGAAGAGGATCGGCACCATGGCATACCGACTAGAGCTACCATCATCCATCCGAGCTCATCCCGTGTTCCATGTCAGCTTACTCAAGCCATTCCACCAGGATGAGAAGGATCCAGATCGAGGCAAGTCACACCGAGCACCAGTCGGAGTGAAGGTTTCTTATGAGAACCAGGTCGAAGAAATCCAAGCCGAAAGAGTGATTCGTCGACCAGGTCACCGTCCGAGACATGAGTATTTTGTTCTTTGGAAGGGACTTCCCGACAGTGAGGGGAGTTGGGAGCTAGCCGAGGACCTTTGGCAGTTCAAAGATCAGATTGAGCAGTATCATGCCGACCGCGCGACGAGGGCGTCGCTAGCTCAAGTGGGGGAGAATGTCATGGACCGCCAGCCCGCGACCGAGCCAGTTCAGCACTGGGGTTCGTCCAGCACACACCAGGGTGCATTCTGCCCGCACCAGGGTGCAGCCAGCACGCACCAGGGGCCCTAGGGGCTTGATTCCGCACCATGGGGGCCTGTTTCAGCACCATGGGTGCGCCCAGCCGAGCCCATGAGGGCCCAGTCCGACTTGAGAATAAGTCTTAGCTATTTTAAGCCATGTAATCTTTATTTTACTTATTTATTTTAATAATTTCATGGCTCCCCTTGTTTTTAGGGATTTAGAGATTTTTGGGCGATCTGAGCCGTCCATCTAGTTTAATTTGGACCGTTGGATGTACGGGGCTTCATGTATAAATAGAGGTTTGCCCCTCCTCACTTCATCACTTCTTCATTGTGGAATACAACTTGAATTCCCAACACTTCTTCTCTTGTGTTAGTCATTTTCCCTTTCCGTTGTCTTTTTCCGCAAGAGTTTGAGCCTTTGTGCTTAACTGTTTCAGGCTTACTTAGTCGCAAGTGTTAGAGAAAGCGAGCTAAGGCCGCACGATCGAGTTAGCTACAGTCTACCGACGTGACAATATGTAGGGGCACTAAAAAGAAACAGCCCAATTTTATCCGTTTTTCGACGCGTGGAAGTAAGCTTATAATGCGAAGTTTCATGCTTTCAAAGCAACCAAACAATTCCAATTAGCTTATAGTCCAAGTATATGAAAATTTTATATTTTTAGCTCGGTTTTAAATTATGATAAACTTACATGCACCTATACTCAATAGTTCATTTTTATTTTACCTCGGTTTTAAATTTCGATAAACTTACATGCACCTATAGGCGTGATTCCATTTCCAAGCATAAGAAGATAAAAGAGTGCTACTCTTTCACTGTTTTTCGACGCGTGAAAGTAAGCTTATAATGCAAAGTTTCATGCTTTCAAAGCAACCAAACAATTCTAATTAGCTTATAGTACAAGTATATGAAAATTTTAAGTTGAAACAATTCTAATTAGGGTTATAATATAATGAAATTTAAACTAGAACAGAAATTTACTCAAAATACTAAAACATAATAAGATTCAAACCTAAACGCTAACTAAACCGACGGAAATGGACATTATTTAAAACTATTTCGAAAAAGGTAATAAGCAACGATTTCGAAAATCCTTAACTTCAAAGCATTTAAGCCAATGTATTGCGTTAAACATCAACTATTTTAAAGTTGACAAATTCATATTATATGGACATGAAATTTCCTCAACCATTTCCCACCATAACCCTAATATCAATGTTACATTCAAAAGGGAAAACCATGTTTCTTAAGCTTTTCTTATGGGAATGCCTCTTCCTACTGGTTGTTTCAGTGAGTTGCACGCCCCCCCATGGATCCTGTCGTATGTTCGACGAATCCGTCACCAACTCTTACGGCATGTTCCCCGACCGAGCCATCTGTCGAGCGGGGAACGTGGCGTACCCAAAGACGGAACAGTAACTTGTTTCGGTCGTATCAGCAGCGACCGAAGCAAGAAGGAAAATGAAAGTGGTGGCACGTTTCTCACACAGCATTCTGAAGTTGGACGGTTCGATATAACGTTCAGTTATATTCGTTTATTAAGCTAAATAAACAAATATGAATAAATTTTTTATGTTTGTTTAATAAACAAACGAACACAAACAAATGTGTATTTGGTTCGTTTATGTCTATGAGCAAGCTCATTTATAAGCTCGTTACTCGAGATTTTTTTCCTTTTATTTTTTTACATTTTAAATATCAATAAAGATAAGAACTAAATTAAACGCATGATGAACTTAAGAGTCTAAATAATAAAAATTATTCGCAATAAAAAAGTATGTTGGCATTGGGTCCATTTTCCTGAAACTAAAAATAATCCAAATACAATTCACAGCCCAATCCAAAGTTTAATAATTCATTAAAATAATAACTCAATCTGGAGTTTGTAAATGGCTTGAAAAGGCTAAGAAAAGTCAGAAAAATCTGAAACCTTTTATTAGTAGGTAGAAATATACACATACATTGTTTTTGTTAATAAATCTAATTTCAATTTAGGTCCTGTGATTGTCATTAATTTAAGTAATGTTAGTGATAGAACCTAACGAGTGTTTCCAATAGAAAGAAGTATTGTGTTTATCTTTAGAGATTTAAGTTTGAGTAGCTTTATTTGCAAGATGTGCATTATCGAAGAGATAAGAAAAAGTATGAACAAATACTACATTGTAATCACTGTAGGACAAAAACGATGTCAAATTAACTCGCTTACAAAAGAAATTCTCAATTTTGCAATATGTATATATGTATACGCATATAATTATAAGAAAAAAAATTTAATACACAAACTTATTAGATTTAAGGATTAAAATTTAAGTTTAGGGTTTAAAGTTTTAGAGTTTAAGTTGTAGAGTTTAAAATTTAGGATCAGGATTTAGGTTTTATGTTTAGTGATTTAAAATTTAATTTTTAAAGAGCGATTGTGTAATATTTTATTTACACAGTTTATGTACCAAAATATAACTATTACTACCTTTAAGGTCTAGTTGCTATAATCTATAACAAAAAAAAACTAAAACGAAATTTTGTTCAATTTAATGCAAATTTTGTGCTGGATTATATTTTTTATTAACAAATAATATGACTACCTGATAAATTTTTTATTTATAATATTCTTTTTATTTGAGTAATTATTTTAAACATTGGTAGTTGAGTTTTTTTTTAACAAGTGGTCTTAATTAGGGGTGACAATGGGGTAGGTCGAGGACGGTTTTGTATTCCGCACTTCGTCTTCAACACTTGCGGGTAGGGTTTCGGAGAATTCTTATTAAATGTTTCAAAGATTTTTTTGTCCCCATTTCTATCTCTTACGGATCCCCGCGGTTTCCGGTTAATCCTCGTACCCAAAAAAATAAATAAAACTTAACACATTAAAATAAATACTCAACATTAATTATCTAAAATTATAAACATAAATAATAAATTAAATTTTACCAACAACAAATAAATTATTTTAAAACTATAAAACATAACTAAAAAGAAATATATAACAAATAATTTACAGTTTCAAATCATGACTTGTTTGTACTAAAAAGAATTAGATTCGATAATCTTTCCAACTATATAAATTACTTCATCTAATTCTACTTGTACGTTAATGGTAAATTTATGAAGTAACTACTATTGTTGTTTTTGGAAATCGTCTTTTCTTCTAACCTATGCTCACTCAAAAAGTAGTAGTTTATAATATATAACTCGAAATCAAAAACTGTTTGTTTCAAACGAATCTGCACTTCAATGTGATTATAGAAATATAAGGCTCACTTCTTCATTTATCTTGTAATTTTTTTGGTATTTTTTAAAGTCGTTGCTAAAGTTATTTTATAAGAATTATGCTGTAAAATTTTTATGACCTTTTAACATTCAAATATTCATATTTTTTAAAATACATTTCAAAATCAATCACCTTGTATTTTAAACAAAATTAGACTGAATCACGTTTACAACAATGTAAAGACCACTTTTTAATTATTTTTATAGAATTTACGAAAAAATTTTAATCTTACTCAAGCCGACCATACTCAGATTATGTGAGACTAGTTTACATTTATGACCATCCAATTTTGTAAAATATTGGGGGTTCCTTGTAGATAATTTTTGGGATCCCTAAGGTGATTTATACGGGTACGATTTGGTTATCCTCACAATTCGGATATTGCAATTAACGTCCCCATCCTATTTGAGATTCGGTGATAAAACTTCCCTCGTCCTCGTCCACATGGGTAAAAATTTCTGTTATTCCCTATACTCATCTGTTTAGATCCCACAATTTTCGGTAATTCCTCACCTGATTGTAACCCTATTCTTAATATATCGTTGTGTATTTTTTATTTAAAATATTAATAAAAATGTACAACAATGGATTAAGATCGTTTATGGAGAGAAAAATCTAATATTTGTTATCATTTTAGTCCGAATTACTTCAGATTGCATCGAGTTTGAAGTAGTTTAGGTTCAGTCATTTTAAATTTTTACTAGTCATTTTATTATTATAGACCTTTTTATAATAAAATTGAACCGGGTCAAATTCAAATTTGAATCATCAAGTTTATAATTTAATCATAGAGGACAGTTCTAGTTACAATCGTTTTTCTTTTATACCCAATTGAAATTTCTCAATTCTTAATAGGCTCAAATAAAAAAAAGAAAAATGATACGTTAAGGCAAAGTCCAAATAGAGTATTGTTTTATTGTTTGACCTATAGGCAAGTTTCGTACACATTTTTAAGTTCTCAACTACTTAAACAAATGCCCAATTGATAATTAGTCATATATCCTATTGTTGAAACTTGCAATTAAAAACTATGTTTTACTCATGCATCCAGAGACGGACGCTAGCTGGACTTTAAATTAGGGAGCGAATTTATAAAAATTAGAGGGGTTGGAAATAGATCTTTAATAAAAATGACCACCCCGCGAGCCCCCTCGGTCCATCATATATTAAAGACGACCCCGCCAGCTCCCTCAGTCCATCCTTGCATGCATCGAACTTCTATGGGCCAAGGACAAATTAAAACGACGTTAGCTTCTCAAATTCATGAACGGTTTGTTAACCTTAAGCTTAATCCCATAGACTTGTGAGTATGATTTCATACTTCATCTTTCTCAAATATAATAATAATCTTTGGTAGTTGTAAATAGAAAATAATTAAGACTTAGTTTGATATGTGGCATTTGGTCAGCTATGTAGTTGGAATAATATATATCTTGTTGGGTTTTCCTTTTTAGAAAAAGAAATTACTAATTGCTATTATTTTAAATAATTTGTCAATCAAATAGTGGACAAGTTATATTTATTTTTCTTCATGTAATTATTAGTATTTAATTTGTTGTATGACTAATTAAGATTAGGTACGAGAGATATCTCATTATGGAGACGACCTTCCCAGTTTAATTTATTCGATTTACAATGTAAATATTCAAACTTATGACTTTGCTTGAGGATCTAGTGTCTCATTCCAATAAATCATATGGTTGTTGGTAAATCATGTATATTCTTTTTTTTTTTTTGCTCAGCAAGTGATTTTTATTAAAAAAGCCTCAACCGAACTTATGTGCCTCGTTAAAAACCTCCCTAATTCTATTTGGAGGAAAAGAGTACACATAAGCTGGTAATACAACGGAAAGGAAGTGTTTACAGGTCCGAGAGTACTAAAATCCAAACTGCCATTGAACTAGTTATGAACAAGTCGAAAGGAAAATTATCACCATGCTTTAAACAAATCCGTTCTCTTCACACCTTCTTGCGCTAGACCTGCTGCCAAGTAAAGTACGAAAAATAATCGTTTTAGTCATTGGCCTTTCAAAAATATTATATAATGGTCATTAAATTTATCAAATTGTTACGAAATTGGCCATTGGGCGTTATGAAACAGTGTAACAACCCGATTAATTCAATGATCGCTTTATAATAGTTTGATAAAATTTAGTGATCGTTTTATAACAGTTCGATAAATGTAAAGACCATTTTATAATAGTTTGATAAATTTATCGACCATTTTATAATTTTTAAAATGTAATTGACCAAAACAATCAATTTTCCCATTATTTAGTGACTACCTCTTGTAATTTACCCTATACAAATTTTGGTGAACAACAATCAAATGCCCACGATGTTTTCTCCGTGGCTTGAAACGTTCAATTTCCCACACCATAAATGAACAAAAAAATTATTTTTTTATGCCCCATACTAAATTTTATACTAAAAAAATACATTATTTTTAATTCTTTATACTCTAATTCTAAGCCCTAATTCTAGACATTAGACCCTAAATTTAATTTTTAATATGGGACATAAAATTAAACATATTTAAGGGCAGACAATTTCTATCTGACATAAATGATGTGTCCTACGTTTGTTGTCTGGTTTTAAGGGCATGCCGCATGTATATGTGTGTGTGCCCTACAAAAACACACATAGAAATATTAGAAACCCTTGGTATCAGCAAAATGAGTTACTTCCCCCCAAACAGGGTATTAATTGAACCCACCGTCCGTTATTGACTTGAATTCTTCACTCTGTTCCACATCTCTTTCGATTCCCATCACCTATCTTAAATTCAATGCTGGTCGAAATTTCATTTATTATTTTTTTAAAGTAATTACAAATAGTATATATTCTGAATATATTCTTAATAATTTGACAATGCATTCTCAATCACCTTGCTGCAGCTGCTGGTGCTTGAATCCGTAACCACTATAAACAACAATCATTCTCTTAATTTTAAAATGTAATGGAAATTTTCAGTTATTTTTCACTAATATTCTATGAATTAATTCTCGTTGTCTGTGATTTCGACAGCCTTCGAACCTTGTTTTACACTTGTCCTTAATTTTATCTTATTGTAAGGGTTTTTGAAATGAAATTTAACATCATGGAAATAAACTATAATTAAAATTAGCTACATATATGACACTAACATAGTGACAAAGTTTAAGGTTCGAATGTGATTGTTCATCCCTTTGTGTCCTGGTGGTAAAGGTAGATATTTATTAATTTTTGAGACCCGAATTCGAGCACCAGTAATGCATGTTGTGTGTGTCATCTTTAAAAAGACTAAAAAAATTTGAAAAGATGCGCTACGCTTTCATCACACCAACATATTTAAAAAAACGTTCGATATATCATATGCTTAATTTCATGATTGATGGGGTGATTTCCAAATCTCTAGTGCTCAATATTTCAAACTTAAAGCTAAGGCAATGACCCTACCAAGGGACCTTGTCTTCCATATATATCTTTAAAGATTAAAAAGAAATGAAAAAGGAAAAGGCATTCGTTGCTTCTTTTCCAAATATGATTCCAAACAAATATAGATGTGGGGGCAATGCAATTATGAACAACATTTTTATCGTCATCGTTACATCATCTTTTATCTTCGTCGAGAACAGAGTTAGAATCAAACATCAAAATAATTCCGTCCTTATCTTCATCAACTAACCATCTATGGTGTCTACCAAGAAAACTGAAAAACAGTTCGAAATCTACAATCAAATCTATTTCATTCATGGTTTAGGCCGAGCCTTGTTTGGCATTTACAAAATCATAAACCTTAAACCCTAAAACAACCAACAAGATGATGGTGATGATGATGATGAAGGGATTTTTCCCCATCAATCAAGCCCCGAACATTCCTAAACTCCTCAACGTGACAAGGGATGGTGATCGGACCCTTCTGGTCGAAGCCGTACTCCTCCTCTGCCTCCTTCAACAGCCGCATGAACAGCGGGTGGTTGAAGTATATGACCGGCACGACGAACCTCTGCTGCTCCTCCGCCGTCGACCCTACTTTGATGGCCAAACACCCTTTCGGCACACCCTTTGCTTGCTTCTTCACATGGAGATTATGATGGAGATTTGGTAGGTGTAAATGAAAGCTCCTCACTGTACTTTTCTCTCCACCGCCCATTTTTCAGAAAAAAACAAAGCTTTAAACTGAAAACCCTAATTAAAAAAACGAAGGGTTACAAGGAAGAAGAAGGAAAGGGCCAAGGGTGGCTAAGAGATTTGGGGGTTTTGGTCATGGTTGTTGGTTTTCCTTATCAACATGCAAACTTATAATGCCCTGAATATATAATGTGTAATACGGAGGAGGAAGAAAGGAGGTGGGTTTTTATATGCTACGGAAAGGGCTAGGTGTTTCTTTGTTTTTGTTTTAAGAAAGTTTGATTCCTAGACGTTTGATTTTTTGAAGGGAATCTGATGATGATTAAAAGGATGGAAATCTTTTACCCT
Source organism: Hibiscus tridactylites (assembly GCA_958450335.1). Lineage (NCBI taxonomy): Eukaryota > Viridiplantae > Streptophyta > Magnoliopsida > Malvales > Malvaceae > Hibiscus > Hibiscus tridactylites. The sequence continues at coordinate 107,076,501 of OY288269.1, forward strand.
TTTCGGTGCCTCTACTGATGCCCCACACTCAAAATTACGTATAAGGTTTAGTGTTTTAGGTTATGGGTTATGGTTAGTGTTTAGAGAATTTAGGGTAGACTGTATTTTTTAAGGTATAAAGTATAGGGTTTAAGATTTAGAATTTAAGGTTAGAACTTAAAATTTAATTTTATTGTAAATTTTAGTGTTGGAATTTAAAGGAACATAGAATTTTTATCCGATTAAAAGGGGAGATTGATTAGGTTTGATTTAATCTTTTATAACGGATGAAATTGGGTGGGGCATAGTAGGGAGATGGTCAAATGTGTAATTAATGGGAAGTGGAAGGGGTAAGACACGTGGATGGAGATGGAAGGGAATCTGGATTCTTTTGTTGAAATTAAAAAGTTGCCGACAGACGACATGAAAAATGTCGTTTTAGATATCAAAAAAAAAATAAACATTTTAATTTAGGATTATTATACTATAATATTTTATTTATTTTGAAAAAATGAATTATATTTAAAGTGGTAAGATTATAAAGAGATCACACTGCAAATATTGAAAGATCATTACGTAAGAGCAAATACAATAAAATTTTAAAGATGTGAAAGTCATTAAAATACAAAATATATCATTCTCAAAAGGACTTGAATAAACTTATGAATGAAATCCAGCAAACTACTTTGACCAGAGTGCTCTATGAAAAAAGTAAATTCATACGTTACTTGTTCTTGGCATATCGACACAACCACAATAGAGAATCATAAGCATATACAGATCGGCCTCTTTCGCTGACAAAAACGTTCGTTGATTCTCGTTACTCGAACGCTAAACTGTCAAAAGACATACAACTGTCACAAAGATAAACTATAACTACTATAAAAACAGACGAATGAACTGCCATAAAAGTAGACGTAAGAACTGACATAAAAACATATGTGATATGAATCTAGCAAAGTAAAAAAACAATAAAAATAAAATATTCATCAACAAAGAATAATTTATTATTATTATTAAATTAAAGATCAATTCCGTTCAAGTTCAAAATTGAGATTCTAACAACTATCGAAGATGATAAAATAGGCATGAACGAGAGCGTAAGGTTACGTCAGCTTTGTGATTAAATAAAAATATTATAACAAACACTAATAATGTATTAAATTATATAAATACCTTTTCTTTCAACCATCGATATCGAATCTATCGGTTGACTAATTTAGAACGAGTACTGAAAAAACCATTATGATTAAGATTTTTTCAACCAAATTACTTCATTCGCAACGTCAAAATTCGAATTTTTAACATTGATTAAGAGATCTAGTATCTCATTCCAATTACCCCATATAAATACTTTAATTTCCTAATCTCTATATATAATTAACGCATTCGTGGTGGGCTTTTTTTATTTAAAAATGTAATATTTTATGATTCTATTAATATAACACGTGTCGCCTGGACTAAATTTTTACTAAAATTAATCAATGAGTTGAAGTTTACTCCAATTAGCTACTATTTAATTATTGAGATAATAGGAAATGGGATCATTGAAGATATGACTATAATATTCCGATTACTATATTTTTATGTTTATAATTAGATTAATACAAACTCCTAAATTTTTATGGTAAATATATTACTAATTCGAATATTATAAATTTTATAGATAAATAAAAAGTTTACACACTAATCAAATACACATGAAACACAAATACCAAAAATGTAACTAACGTTTATTAAATAATTATTTAGTTTATATTTGTTTTTGGAGCTTTTTTATTCTCAAATGACCCGTCAATGGATTAAATTTGTTAATTCACTATGTTAAATGTACTTATATAGCGTGACAATGACATATAATGTCACATTTACAAAGGTTTTACAATTTGACCGTGAGAGGAAACTAATTCGAGCCTTTTATTAGGGATAGCGTGCAAGATCGTTATGTTATTTCAAAGTATTTATCGTTAATTAACTTTTCAGTCAAACACTATGACTAGTTCTTGACATTATGCTAACTTTAATTTTAGTTTAATTGGACACATAAATTTTAATTTTGATTAAATTTAAACACGTATAAAAATAAATATGATCATTTGTGCAAATAATGTGTAAACGTAAAATAACGCTAATAATAATTTTAGTAATTTGTAAAAACTAAATCAAACTAAAATTTCATATATACAATTACACAAAATCAAAACTTATATATTCAAAGTTCATAAGTAATTTTAAAATTTATCTTTAAATATTTATTAAAAAAAACTTAATTGTGATGCAGAATGGAGATATCGAAGAAAAAATATAGAAAGTTCCGTAGAAATAAAAACAATATTGGCGTCTTGTCTTATTTAATGAACCGTTGGCCACTTGGGAAAACAAAAGCTAAAATAGCACAGGACAATGGTGTCCCCGGGAGTACGTACTTTACCGTAACAATTAGAAAATACGGTCACGTAAGTATGTAATATATATATTAATAAGAAATATTCGAACCCAACAAATAACCCTGTGAAAAGACGGACGATGTTCATCTGAACAGATACGAGTTTAACGGCAATGAATAATTTAAAAGTGAATCAAAAATTTAATTACGGTATTTTAAGTTTTAAAAGTTTAGTGACCAAAATATAAACACTTTAAAAGTTCAAAAACAATTTATATGATTTATCCTTATTTGTAAAAATAAAGTATATAAAAAAAAAAGTCACCAACGTGGCCAAATTAGGGTTCCCCGCATCTTGGAAATTTAAAATGATGTTGAGCACTCTCACTCATAAAGTTGGAGAATAACAAATAGATAATTTTTAAAAACACAAAGTACACAATCAGGACGTAACCATGATTTGGGGTTTAGGAGGCAAACTATAAAAGTTTAAAAGTGGATAGACGAATTAATAAATAAACTAATTTTTAAAAAAATTTAAATAAAGAGACAAAAATGAAAAAAAAAAATCTTCGGGAACGAGAAAGTACATGCATTCTTTGGACAACTTTTAAAAGAGTCTCAAATGGAACATTTCAAAGAGAAAACCTTTCATTTTTGTATTTTTAAAGCTTTCAAAGATGCTCACACCTATACAAAACAAATTGTAAATGAAAACTTTTGATTCAAAAGTGTTAGCAAATCTCTCGGTGTATTCGACTTGTTGTTCTACTAATCCCGATTTTATATCATAGAGGTTTAACATAAGTCAATCTTTTCCGGCTCAATTTGTTTTACTCGTAATATTATGATTCAAATCTTTGATCCTACTGAAAAGATTTAACATCTTATCATGTTAAATTAATCTATAGTTAATTAAAATAATTTGCATTTAATAGGTAAAAACTAAAAATGATTGCAATATAATAGACAAAGACCATACAAGTGGAAGTGGTGGGGGTGGGGGGATGAAAACACCATCCAAAGTGGGAGAAACGATAGTGGCTTTCTGAATAAAGCAAAAGTTAAAAGAAAAAAATATCATTAATATATACAATTAGTAAACAAAAATAAAAAAATAAAGCGGTTAAATAATTCATTTTCTATATGTTTTGTTATCTAAAAAACACAACGAATGTGATAATAAATATTCAAGGGCTAGTTTATGCTAAATCTATTTTGAATTATAATTATAATATCAGATTTTGTAATATTTTAATATAAGTGTATTAAATTTTTTTTAAGGAAGCAACTAGTTTCATTAAAAAAGAAAACATCCAAGATTACAATACGGTTATCATAATCGTAAACTAAACACATTGATGTGTATAATATAATAATATGTTGTGACATAAATGATAATTTTTGGGATAAAATTGAAATAATTAAAAGTTTGAGGACTAATTTAGAATGAGAGACATAGTTTGATAATGAAACTGGAATATTTAAAATTTTGAGAGACCAACTTAAAACGGAAATTATAATTTAAAAATAAAATTAAAATATTTAAAACTTTAGAGTTTAATTTAAAATGAGTGTCATAATTTAAAGACACTAGTGAGATTAACTCTAAAATTTAAAATAAAAAAAAAAAGCAACATGAAACCTGGTAGTATATATGAATAAATTATAAATGGGTAATCTTCACCAGTGGTCCCTTTTGTTTAGGGTGTGTTTTATTTTGGTCACCAAAATTAAAAAACGTGTATTCTGGTCCCTAACATTACAAAACGTTTATATTTTAGTCACCCAACCGTTAGTCTCCGTTACTTGGCTAACGGGTGGCTGACCTGGCTCGTTAAAAAAATAAAAAACCCACGTGTTTGTCCAAACCCTCATGGCCTGCCACCACTACCACCACTCCATTGCTACCTGCTCTTGCAGCCACTGCTTCCGACCACCACCACCATATCCCCAACAATCTGACCTTCTCCTACAAGCCCTTGCCTCTCTCTTCCAACCCCAACAAAACCACCACAATCTAAACCAAACCCATCTTCTCAAACCGTTCCAAGATCAAAATTTTGCCACTAAAAACAAGCAATTAATAACGACGCATCTCACTTGGAAAGCTTAAAAATATACCTGAACTGTCTTGCCAAGATATTCTCCCTTCCTCTCCTTCTCAAGAATAGACTGTGTAAAAACAGAAGGAACAAAGGTGGTGAATAAAGGGTTTTTTGAATCGAATGGGAAGAAATGATGGAATGGAAAGAAAAAAGAAATGCAAAAAGACCTGATAAATCTTTTCTGTTGTTATATTATTATCACGCGTTAATGTGATGTCTAGAAAGCGTTCATAGTTTCCAAGGTCAAGGTCCACCTTCAATCAAATTCACATCATCATCATCATCAAACTTGGATCGAAAATGGGTGCAAAAAGAAAAGAGAGAAGAAAAAGGAAAGGAATGAAAAGAACCTCGCCGCCATCATCAAGGACAAACACTTCACCATGCTCAAAAGGAGACATTGTATCGGCATCGGTGTTGAGATAAGGATCTAAACATAGCGATATTATAACAAGGATTGTGTAAAAAAAGGAAACGAATTGAAAGAGAAACCATAGGAATTTGCATAAGAAAAATACCAATCTTGATGGAAGTAACACGAAGGCCGCATGATTTAAGTAGAAGACCAATGCTACTGGCAGTCACCCCTTTCCCCGGACCACTCACCACACCTCCGGTAACCGGTACGTACTTCATTTTCTTCTCCGCAGCAGCTAAAGCAAAATATATACGAATAAAATGAAAATAGAGAAAGATCAAAAGGATGATATACTTATACAAAAACCAGCCAGTTGTTCTGAGAAAACCCTTTAAAGCATTTCGCAAAGGATAAAAAGAAAACAAACCTCTCTTCCCCTCTTCTGCAGGTTGTGAATGGGCAACGGTCTTGAGAAATTAAAGTGAAAAGGCGCGAGTTTTACAGAATCCGAACCGGAATGAGAATGTGGTGGTTTTGTTGGGTTTGAGAAAATGGGTTTGGTTTAGATTGTGGTGGTTTTGTTGGGGTTGGAAGAGAGAGGCAAGGGCTTGTAGGAGAGGGTCAGATTGTTGGGGATATAGTGGTGGTGGTCGGAAGCAGTGGCTGCAAGAGCAGGTGGCAGTGGAGTGGTGGTAGTGGTGGCAGGCCATGAGGGTTTGGACAAACACGTGAGTTTTTTTGTTTTTTTTTTTAACGAGCCATGTCAGCCACCCGTTAGCCAAGTAACGGAGACTAACGGTTGGGTGACTAAAATATAAACGTTTTGTAACGTTAGGGACCAGAATACACGTTTTTGAATTTCGGTGACCAAAATAAAACATACCCTAAACAAAAGGGACCACTGGTGAAGATAACCCATTATAAATCTATATAATATAATTTGGGTTTAAATTGAAGCATTAAAAATTTAGAAAAATAATTTAAAATAAAAGTTATAGTAATTTAGAAACATCCAAAGCAATTAACTCTAAATTTTATATCTATCGTCGACAAATCACAATTGTAATTGTAAAATTGTCGTAAATTGACACCGAAAACCATGATTAAATCCTAACAACCAAATCTTTAAATATATTACGACAAAAATATATTGTATATTTATCCATAAATTTAATAATATATACATTCAAATTCTGACATTACAAATTGTGTAAATTGAATTGGAAGTGTAGTCACATATTGAACATTAATAATATTTCGATTACAATGGATTATGTGCCACTAAATATACTATAAAAATATATATTTTATAAAATTTTAACTATTCGAGATTTTTAAACCGCCACCTCATTTTCCAAAATTATTATTTAAAAGATATTAATTGTTAAGTATACCTATTATTTTTTACTTTTATTTTTTTAATATGCTTGTGTAATGCAAAAGTAACATCTGTTTAATTTTTTAGTCTTTTTTAAAGACGGCACACACAACATGTATTACTAGTGCTCGAACCCGAGTCCCAAAAAAAGATGAACATCTATATTTGTCACCAGGACACAAGGAGATAAATTTATTGACTTTCATTTTTTAGAATGAATATAGAGAATTATTAAATAATCGTCTGACTTAATTATTCGACACATAAACTTATCTAAGTACATAGACATGGAGGTTCCATCAAATGGAATCATAATTTATAGGCAATTGTTTTAGAATTATCGTTGGCTCAATTCTATCCGTCCCTTTTATTCGTACACCGTATGCACCCAAAACAACTTTTTTTCCTTTTTTTATTTTGATTTGATTTGAGAATTTGTACACTCCTATTATTCTCAACCTTGCGTTAAATAATTGGTGCATGAAAGTCTTATTATTCGTACACCGTATGGACAAAGGGGTGTTGGACAGGGTAATCGTACTTTTAAAAATTTTAAACTCTTATATAGTTTATGTATTTTTTTTATATTTTGTTTGTACTTTCTATCGATGATCTAAGTTCTTACCCCTAAACTTTTAATATAATTCTCCTACAATTTGCATTTCATGACATAAAATTTTGTGTTTGCTTTTTTTTCTTAGGGACGCGATTATTTTTTTGTCTAGACGTAGAGTTGTTTGTGGTGACCATAAAAGCCCTATGCAAGGTGGATCATTTTTAGAGCGAAAGATGACATTCTAATTAAGAAAGGAGGAAAAGAGTACTAAAAATGTATCGAAAGACGAGAAAGAGATTCCAAGAGATAAATTTATCCTAAAGATAGAATGATTGTTGATGATAAATGACATGGTTCTAATAAGTGCACTAATATTATTCATTATGAGTATAACATAATGCTTTTGAGTTTTGACTTGTACCATACAATGCCAAAGATTTGATTCCACGTAAGAATATAGTTATTAAATTCGGGCAAGATTCTGAGTTTATGGGTTAGGCAAATCTTTTCTCCCCATTCCTTATCACCCTGTTTGGGTCTGGGCTTCTGCCTAAGACCGATAGGCTAGGCCGAAGGCCTTAATTTCATAATGGAAGGTTTGGGCTTTAATAGATTGGCAAGTGGCAACAGACATGACTGTACACTTGGGTTCAAAGTCACCGATATCGATATCTAACTTATTAATTGATTAATGGCTTAACCGTCAAATAAGTGCTCAAACTATAATTTTTTTCAGTTAGGTGTTCAAATTATTTTTCAGGTCAAATTAGAACCTAAAATTTCATTATGTGACCCATTTAAGGTTCGTCGTTAATTTTTTCCGTTAAACACGTTGCCGGCGAAGGAATGAAGTGTCATTCCCTCGCCAAACAACCCACACATCGTTCGTCGCCCTTCTTGTCGTCGTTTGTCGCGAATCGTTCGAAAGAACCATTCGACAATTTTGTCGATTCGTACAACGTCGGTTAATTTTCGGCAACTGGGTGGTGGGGGAAATGGTCGTGATGGTCTGGCGACCGATTTGGTGGCCGGTGATGTGGCAATCGGTGGCAGAATCGGCCCAAATCGGGATTTAGATTTTGGAGTTTAGGGATTTTAGAATTTGGGGTTTTTTTTGTAAAATTTGAAAAATTTAGAGATTTTTGAAAATTAATTAATTAAATTTATTTTTAATATAATTTTAGATTCTTCTGGAGGTGACACGTGTTCTTTAACGAAAAAGTTTGATGGCTAACCTTAAATGAGTCACAGAATAAAATTTTAAGTCTCAATTTGATTCGTAAATAGCTTAGGCACCTAACTAAAAAAAAGCATAGTTTGAGCACGTATTTGATGGTTAAATCTTGATTAATTTCGATTGGGTACAGTAGAAGGGTAGCCATTCGAATGTACATGGTGGCAACCCCACACGGGTTCGAAAATTCTGACACTTGTTTCCTAGATCCTTCACCAGGATTTAAACGCAACAACCTTTCACCGCATTAACTCCACCATGGCTAACCTTTCGGCTGAGCATCAATAATGAGTTGTTGGTCAATGTAGGTGTACTGGGAAGACCAACATGGTGAAGAAGAAGGGTACCATTAGTTGATAAATACGGGATATGAAACACGGTTACTTCAATCTAGTGTCGTAATACGTATCGAAGACATATTAGGTACGACTTAGATACTCTATAATATTGTCTCTTTATTTTTCTTATCCTTCTATTCTCTTATACTTTTTCTAGTTTTTTCTTATTTCTTTCGATTTCGTCTTGTTCACATAATTCAATTATAAGTATATAACACTACAACAAAACAATTTTTTAGCGGCGTTTTGAATAAAAATGCCGCAATAAGTCATTCTTATGGCATTTGTGTATAAAACACCGTAATATGTCCAACTATGGCAGCGTTTACTGTAAAAACGCCGCGAAGAACGCCGTTGTATACCAATCATGGTGTAGTGTAACTATGTGTGATACCATGCTCAGATGATTTTATTTATGAATTTTTCAGTCCATGTACCTGTTTTTGTATCCGTATCGGTGCAACATAAAATACTGGTACAAAAAGTATGATGGTAAATACAGTACCGGTACATACAAGGTATTTCTTACTAGTATCAGTATCTGGTCAAGTAATCTATTAATCCGATGTTCAATTCTAATACAGGTCCATTACAAAATGATTATAGCATGTTAGGTTTTACAATCGAAAACATGCATAGGTCATTATGGTAACATATTTGGATCTAAAAATTTAAACGTAATTTTAAGAAAAATAAATAAAAGTAACTTTTAAAATCAATTATATACAAAATCACGATGATCCAAAATTAATTTACCACCGTAAAACCAAAACACACCCAATAAGGATTAGTCGAAACCCTAGGGACTAGGAAAAAGGAGAAAGAAAGGAACAGCTTTGAAAAAAGAGGAGACAAATGTAAACCAAAGTTGAAACCCAGATCTGAAAACAGCAGAAACTGACAGATGAGACCAATAAAAAAGCCATCATGGGAAAGATCTGAGTAATGATGATCAAAACATGAAAATAGTCAAAACCCTTCATCATTACACACCACACGTAACTAACAACAACGATGAAGCCCTAAAAAAAACATGTCCATTTCCCATGATCTAAACAAAAACCCAAATAAACCTTAAAAGCTGAAAACCGAAACCTTTACACGGTGCAGTCGTTGATCTGGGAGGAATGATTGGGGGGAATGAAGCCTGGTCCGACGACACTGGCCATTACAACAACAATGGATCTAAAACAAGTGTCCGGTGTCCTCGATCCAGACAACATTCCCCTCAAAAACAATACTCCCGTAGAACATCCTGGTTCCAACTTTCTTCAAAAGGGGCTTGTGTTTGAGTTTCTCAGATTCTCTTCTCTCCCAAGAGATTATGTAGAGCGGTGGGTTTATGAAGAGGAAAATATGGGTGAGGGTAGACGGTAGTTAAGAAGAGTAAAAGGAGTTGGAATTTCTTGGTCAACAACCCTAATTTTAAGTCTTTAATTAACAAGACACGCACATGCTCAAACCCGAGTCTTCTAGGATGAACATTATATTTTTTCCACTTGAGTCACTCGTTGGGTTCGATTCAAACTCCTAAACTGAAACCAAAAAAAATCGTAATATATATATATATATATTATATAAGATTCAATTAATCTTGAAATTTTATTCTAAGGTCACAACGAGACGAGATTAGGGATGGATATTTAATCGAGCCGAGTCAAAAAAATTTGAGTTGGTATAGTTAACGAATCTCATTTTATAACTCAAACTTTATTTTAATTATTTTTGAGTTGTTCAAGCTTTTTGTTTGATTTTTTGTAAATGTTTATAATGTTATGATACTAATTGGTTACAATTTAAAATACTTCTTGCATATATATATATATATGTGTGTGTGTGTGAAGATCTGTTTACACAGTGTAAAATACTTTAAGTTTAACAGTAAATATGTAAAGATTATCACTTGAAAAAAAGAGTAAGGAGTTAATTTGAGCCATCCATTCTCCCCATCTAACGATCCAGAAAACGTGTAAACTCTTTAAGTTTTACATTGTGTAAGTTGATGGGGAAATGGATGGATGAGATTAACTCCTTACTTTTTTTTTCTCAAGTGATAATCTTCACATATTCTACTGTTAATCTCATCCATCCGTTTCACTCATCCAACGATAAAAAAAACGTGTAAAACTTAAAGAGTTTTACACTATGTAACTGGATCCTATCCCTATATATATCAAGCAAAGTTGAGAGACTCCACTCGAACATGAAAGTTGACCTACTAACTACTAAAACTTTGAGTTATTTGAAATCTTATTTTATAACTTAAACTTTATTTAATTTTTTTTTCTGAGTAGAGTCGAGTTTGTAAAATTACTATTCAAATTTTTCCGCCAAGCTTTACTCATCTTTATATAAGGCTTTAAATATCTTAAATAACATATACTATGTAAATATTTAGCGTTGTGGATGAAAAAAACTGAATTGAAGTATTGGGAGTGTAATGTGCTATCTAGTAAACTAATAACACAAAAATCAATAATTAAAAAAAAATAACATCAAACAATTTACCACGGAATTTTAGCAGTTAAAAGAAGACAAGACATAGCTGGTAGACTGGACCCTACCAGCTGTTTTCTCAGTTTCAGAAACGACCACGACCACCATGCACTCTAACATCTCTCTTTCAATCTTTCTGGTCTCTAACATTCTACTTTGGGTGCTGTTCCTGTGGATCAGAAACCATGTTTTAAACCCTATATCATCCGTCGGATTAGCTTGATGATTACCATTATAAACTCCTCGTACAAGCAAAGTTTGACTAAGAAACCAGTACATTAGTCGAGATTTAGCAGATGGTGGTGTATGCAGTCATCAAACACCAAAATAGTAAAATCATATTCTAAAATTGAAACTTGTTGAAATTTAGAGTTATTCGAGTCGAGTTATTTGAATTATTCGAGTCACTCGAATAATTCGTTGAAATTTCGAGTTCGAATCGAGTCTAAATTTTGGAAGTTCGAATACTCGAAAAACCAAATAGTTTGAAAATATAAAACTACTTCGTTTAGTTTTAAGCCTTAGTTAATGTTATACCCTTATCCAATCCCTTACTTTTCTTCTTCAACCATTTATATCTCACGTGAATTTAAATGACCACCCAATTCACTTAACCTAAATCTCAAAGCCCTAAAATTCTCAAACCTAATTTACACGACACTTCGAATTCTTCTACTATTGTGAGCTCAAACAAGTAACAACGGTTTCACATGCAGTGCTCAATTTGTGATCAACACTTTCGAGGAAAAAACATACATGTATATTGTGATTATAAATATATTATATTATATAATATTTGATTTATTTAATAACATCAAAAATCTTATTTACACATTTGAAAAAAACATGAATAAATATATTTTATATGGTTGGCTAGAGAAAGTTATTTAAATTAGAATCAATCCATAGTATAACATTATAAATAATTATAATTAAATTGTATAGAATCTCGAAACTCGATTCGACTCAAAAAAATTTCAAATAAAATTTAAATGATAAAATTATAAACGTAAACTCAAATAACTCAAATTTTTTTTAACTCGACTACACTCAATGAAATGCCAAACGGCCCAAACCTACCTTAAATATATACACAATCTAAAGTTTATTTTTTTATGAAAAAATGGACCTCCCTCGTCTGGTGTGTCACTATCGGGGGATGGGCGAGGAAACCGAGGCGATGACCGACAGATATGGTCAGAGTCCACGCTCTCCTTTTTCCCTTCACTTCTATATTTGGTGAAGTTAACCTTCATTTTTTAACCTTTTGTTTTGATCGAAATCCCGATCAATGGAGACAAAAATGACTTCTTTCATGCGATTAAGATGTGTTTGGATTCTGGGAAAATCTACATTACTTTGTGGGTGTCGGGAAAATGAGTTGGCGAGAGCCGTATCATTTTACAGTACAGGCAGCTCCCGCGAATTAAGGGTTACCTGTGATTAAGAACGGTACTGGGAATCGTTCAACTGTGGAACGGAGTGACCGACGGAGACGACGATACTAGCTCCGCATTTCAACGCCTTTACAGTCTTTGAAGTTTGCGTCGGAGAGAGAAAGTGAGAAAGAAACAACACGTAAATGTCAAAATCCTGCATTCTCTTCTCTCTTCATTTTTTTTATAATAATCATAATCAGATTACAGAACGTTTGAATTAGATGCATGGGTTTTTCTAGTTTCTACCATCACTTCTATAGGCGTTGGATTCGATCGAGTGAAGTTAAATTTTTTTGTCGACCAAGTTAAAGATTTAGGTTTTAACATTTGAACTTTATTCACAATTTTTTTATTCGAGTTGAATTGATTGAGTTTCTGTTCAGATTTTTTTTGATCAAAAGTTTCTGTTCAGATTTAATTGTAAATATTTATATTATTGTAATACTCATTAGTTCTAGTTTACATAATTTTCTATAATCATATACAATATAGAGAGAGAGAGAGGGAGGGAGGGAAAAATATACAATATAGAGAGAGAGGGAGGGAGGGAGGGAGGGAGAAATATACAATATAGAGAGAGAGGGAGGGAGGGAGGGAGGGAGAAAGAAATATTTTGATACACAAGCTGTGTAGGAAATTTACACAACCCTTCTATAAAAATTAAAATCTAAATCTCAAACTCTACCCTAAAAGCTTAAACCCTAACTCTAAATTCTAACCATGTACCTTAAATTCTACACCATATACACTGAACCCATAAACCCTAAATAATTGAAAGGCTTATGTATCAAAGTATTTTCCATATATATATATGAGGTTAATCTCAACAATCCGTTCACCCATCCAACGATCCAAAAAACGTGTAAAATTTAAAAATTCTTACAAAGAGTAACCGGATTCAGCAAGTAACTCGTTCCATGTGTCTTTGTTTCTATTGCATCCTATCTCATCGTATCACATTATGTTCTGCGATATTTGAGAATCACCATCAATACCTCGGTGTAGGTGCCCGGGATAATCCTTTATTCTATAGTCCCGAGGCTATTTACAACCAGCCAATTAAGAATTTTCAGATGCACTAGTATTAGCAAACGTCTTAAAGATGCAGTCATCAATTCTCTCGAGAGGCCACAATTACCGCGAGCAAACACATTAATTTAATGACGAGTAGCGCATTTTTCCTATGCTTTTAATACTTGTACTTGCTCTGCTATTTTTTCCAAGCTTGGCTGAGAAAGGATTACGGGGGTAAAACAAAAAAACAAGAATGCCTATTTTATTTTGGCCGGGAATAATATATATAGAAATACTATATATAAAATAAAAAATTAAATATACGATAAATAAAAGGCTATTTTATTTCGGCAAAAGACCCATGCCCAAGTTCTGTAGCTTTGGGTCCGTTTTCCCAATCATGATTTTCCAACCCGCAGAGGGAAAGGTCCTTCCCTTTTGGGCCGATTGTGGGTGAAGAGGGATTCAAACCCCCGACACCGTGGTTCGTAGCCACATGCTCTAATCCTGTAAGCTACATGTTTCATTTCGTCTCCACTGAATCTGTTCTCAGGAGTACCATAAAAAAAGAAAACTTTTCTCTCCCATCTATTTAATGTTAAAAAGATGTGAAAGTGTCTTTTTTTTATAAAAACGGTGCGTTTCGAGGTGTGAAGTGGGAGAGAGAGGATTTCATAATTGGTGTTCTGAATAAGACAACCTTTTCATTTTTCATTCTTATTACCTTTTCTATATATATATATATATATATAAAGCAAAATTCAGAGACTTTACTCGAATTTAAATATTAATCCATTAATTACTACAAAATTTATGTTATCTAAATTTTCATATTACTTTTCGAATTAAATCGAGTTTATGAAATTACGATTAGAATATTTTGACATAGAATCGAGTTGAGTATTGCCAACTCTAATCACTTCCACTCCATACCCACTCGGCTTCCTAGACATATTCATTCACCCATCTTGCCCAATTTCCAAACTACCCGCTGGATCGATGAGTTGCAGCCACGCATATTCTGGTGGCCCAAATACGAACACGGCGAAATCTGGGCCACTTCTACTCATTCCGAGGTGTGAAACGCCTATATAAGTTCAAGTTGTGACCCCAAGAGCCGACAAATGAACAGTGCCGGTGGTACTAATACTTATCATCGGAATCATTTTAACATTGACAACTTGTGAATTGTGATATCGCTGCATTTGTTCAACTTCCTTAAACTCAAAGCGACAAAACTCCTTGATTACGACTCTGATTCAATCCTCTTCTCTCCTGCCTTGTTGCTACTGTCTGATAGGACAGGAAGTAAAATTTTACTTAAGGGGTACGAATTATTAAAAAACTATATATATGATACGGAATAACAAAATTTTAAAAATAAAAAATATCTAAACTTTTCATAAAATAAGTAAAATTATAAAGGGTGCAGCTGTCTCCTAAGTTTATCCCTATGCTTCCACTCGTGTTCTGCCATCTTGCCTCGGATGCGTCTTTGGTGGACCTTTAATCCTTGCAAAGGTGGCAAAAAGTGTTGGCTTAAATCGTGAAGAAATATAGACTTCTAATTCTAACCTTAGAATATAAATATCTATAACTTTAAATTTAAAACTCGAAATTCTAAACCTGAAACATTAATCTTTAAACTAAGCTTACTAAAACCTAAAATATATAGGATTGTGTGAAATAAAGTTTACTCGAATTGTGACTTAAGTATATACTAGGTTGTTTGTTTTTATTTTGTATAACCAGTGATATTCAACTCATTGACTGACTAATCTAGACCAAATACTGTAAAAGCCGATAATAGAATTTTAACTCAATTATGCGTCTCCTAGTGTTTCATCCTACTTAAAAAGCTTAGTCAGCTCAATCTCTACAAGACGTATGAACACGCTCTTGAACTAGATTTTGATATCCCTATGCCACTCTAAGGTTATCGTTGATGAGAGAGATTTTTTTATACCTTTTTTGATGTATAATTTCAAAATGTGTGGTTTACTATCTAGGATTTTAAAATTTATGATTTAAAAGTTAGAATTAAAGTGTATAATTTAAATTTTTAATATTAAAATATATAAAACGGCACTGAAAAAAGATCAGAAATTTTTGTTCATGGTTAATGCAATAGTCTCGCCTAATGGAAACAAATCTTCATTTCACTATCAAAAACAGTCTTAATCATCGTGTTTACCACTCTAATCCCTTTTAATTTATATTATCTACTTTATCATACTTAATTAATATAACTTTGTTAATGAGTCCGTGCTTTCTCTAAAGAATGGTTGAGTTTCCACAATGGAAAAGGCGTACGTAAAGCATATGATAAACGAGGAAGTGAGGGCTCGGGATCGGTAGATTCAACTACTTCAAAGGAAAATATTGTTTGAAAGCCAAAATCTAGACGGTGTTTAAAGGAAATTAGGGACGGATGATTGAATTATAGGTGATAAGTTGATTAATTTTGAAACGAATATAGTTTTAAAAATTAATTAAACTATAAAATTTAAAGAGAGTTAAGATTTAATTTTGTAAGGACAAAATTTTGTTGTAATGATTTCAAATCTGCCCATGAATTAAAATATGGGTGGAAATCGTCTACCTTCTAATTATGCCTCCACAAAAAATTAAGAGTTTAGGGTGTAGAGTTTAGAGTTTAGGGTTAGGATTTAAGCACAAGGTATATAGAATTTAGGGTAAGGTGTATTTTTTATGTTGTAGGGTGTAGGGTTTAGAATTTAGGGTTAGGGTTCCTAATTTAATTTTTACTCTTAAAATACACCATCAAATTTGGGGTAAAAATCTCCTACCTCTAATCATGCCGCATTCTATGACCCATACTAAAAATTACATAAAATTAAATTATAAACACTAACTCTAATTTTCACATCCTAAACCCTAAAAATATACCATACCTTAATTCTCTAACGATTTCCATCCTCAAATTTGAGGCAGTTACCGCTCCCACCTACTATGTAAGTTTATTCAAACTAAATACTCATTCAGTATTTGATTATTTAATTTCTAAATTTAACGACACATTATGCATAACTCGTTCTTTAATTTGAAATGAATAAATTATTTTAGAATAAGAGATTTCTCTAAAATACAACTCATCGTACGAACCAACTTGTCTCAGTGGTTAAAGAAACAGTTGTTCTTAAAGGTTATGAGTTCGAGCACCAACAACTACAACAAGCTGATTGAGCATACGTTGTCAAATGATTGAGAGTACATTCAGAGTAAATACTACCTATAATCACCTTAGCTTTCAAAAAAATATGACTCATCTATCAGAAGTGTAAAGTCTAATATTTTAAATTTGACCTGAATATGAACTTGATCCGACCTAAAATACACTTTAAATATTACTCATCCTATTTCTATAAATACTTATTAACTTCAACATTAAAATTCGAATTCTTCCAATATTTGATTTCAATTTTCCTCCAACAATTGTGAGGAACTTTCAATGTCAATGTGTCACAGATTCTCAATTAATGCTACAAACCAAAATAAATAAATAAATAAAAGAATTCATTAAAGAAAAACCTGTATTATTCCAGCTTGTAGTTGGCACATCGATTTCCTCTTGAATATCGACAGTACAAGATTAAAAAAGCCAAATGAGACAACACCTGTAGTTCAAAAAAGCTTTGGCCCCACTCCCAAGACTTCCAATAAGCCACGATACTGAAATATGTGCATGACACGTGTCCGAGATAAATTAATCAGAGCTTTCTAGACCACAAGTTTATGGACACGTTGCTTCAAACTTTCGGACAAGAAAGACTACGTCAGGGGGATACAGGTTTTGACCGGTGGGAGGTGCCAGGTGTAAAGTTATTACTGGCTTACGCGGTGAAATGTGGGAGATATTTGTACCTAGGCAACTGTTTTTTATTGGTGAAGAATATTTTTGTGTATTAATGATTTATTTCAAAATTAAGATTTAGAAATTTGAATTTGGTAATGTAATACAAACCGTGTTTATTATTAATTTAGTTGGATCCGGACTGTTCTACCCTTCCTCGTGATTTCGGGTTATTTAGGTTTCGCTCTTCAAAATTTTACTGTTTCAATCTTTTGTGGTCGGTGGTTCTCGGCATGATAGTTATTATTTTATCTCACGATCAGTTAGAAGGTTATCTTCCTGTAATTTTGGTGATAAGATCTAATCTCAAAATGAGATTAGGAGCTTGCCTCCGAAAGAAGCTCTCCCAGAAGAGCCGTGAGTCGGTTTACTTTCTTTTCAATAGGGATGGGCACGGAACCCGAACCCGACGGGTTCCGACCCGACCCGGCCCGATCGGGTCGGGTATTTTTATGAAAAAATCGGGTTCGGGTCGGGTCGGGTTCGGGTTTTAGGGTGAAAAAATCCTACCCGACCCGGGACTAATAGTGTAATTTTCCCCTAAATTTTTTAGGGATATTTGCAATAATACCCCTTTATATATATATTTTTTATAATTAGGTCCTTAAAATTGATTTTTTATTTACAATTTAGTCCTTAAATTTATTATTTTTTACAATTAAGTCTCTTAAAATTATTTTTTTTACAATTTAGTCCCTAAAATTGATTTTTTTATATAGGTCGGGTCGAGTCGGGTCGGAGTCGGGTTTAAAGTATTTATTTTCGGGTCGGGTCGGGTCGAGTTTTTTAAAAAAATATGGTCGGGTCGGGTCGGGTTCAGGTTTAGGGTTAATATTTTCGGGTCGGGTTCGGGTGGGCCAAAAACCCGGCCCGACCCGACCCGTGCCCATCTCTACTTTTCAATCAACAACATCCTTGTAGCGTCTACCTTGTTTGCCTTGTATGGCGTTTGTTTGCCAGTGTGGGCCTGCTGGCCCAGATCTGGAAAGACACTTTGCCTCGATTATATTTGTATTCTCTCTGCACTGCTCGGCATTGCATGGATACTGTTTCTCTACCGCATGCTTGTCACGCGGTTTATGTTCCATTTTTTCTTTATGTTTTATGCACGCTATGTGCATGGGGTTGGACCCCTTTTTCCAAATGAACGCTTTTACCTTATGGGTAAAAAAAAATTTAAAGCAAGTAGTTAAAAACTCTCGGTTGATGACACCTCCCCTCTCCCTAAGTTGTGAGTTCTAGACCCAATAAGAGCAAATTTTCTCATCCCCACCCCTAGCTAGGAATTGTTCAAAAAACAATTATAAAAGATGTGATTGCACTCTAATACTCTCTCGGTCCATCTGTGATCTTCATACAGAGGCGGATCTTTAGTAGAGCTCAGAAAGCTTTGGTATCCCAAAGTTTAAAAAATTTAAATTTCACCCTTCATATATTTTAAAAATTTTAATCAAGTACTCTCAAATTTGTTAAGAAATCTAATTAGTCTTCAATTTTTGTTAAAATTTTCATTAAGACTGCCAAATGTTTTGAAAATTTTGATTAGACCCCCAAAATTTTAATTTTTTTTGATTAAGCCTCCAAATTATCGCACCAAGATTCGCTCATCTCCGAAGAGTTAGGGGGCATATATGTATATAAAGAAGGGTAGCTAGCAGCACCCTGGAAATACTTTGGTTGCATACGGGTGCTTTAAATGCTATCTAAAAACATTCCCTCGTCCACCTCTGTTTATTCTTCTTAGTAACAGTAGTTGTAATAATTGGACATGGCGAACCAAAGATTTCCAGCAGATTATAACACTCGGGAGATCATGGAAGACCCTTTTTGCAGCATGAATCAAGTTACAACAACGACAGCCAAAAGGAAGCAGAACAAGAACACCAAGAGAAGATTCAGCGACGACCAAATCCGATCATTGGAATCGATATTCGAATCCGAATCCCGGCTCGATCCTCGGAAGAAATTCCAGGTGGCTAAGGACTTGGGGTTGCAGCCACGACAAATTGCAATATGGTTCCAGAACAAGAGAGCTAGAAGGAAGTCGAAGCAGCTCGAACGAGACTACAACAACCTACAAGACAATTACAACAATCTAGCTTCCATGTTCGAAGGCCTAAAGAAAGAAAAACAGGCTTTACTTTCTCAGGTAACTAAACAGCCCTATCTAATTATACATTTATACTTTGGTTCGTGTTACAGAATGGCAGAATCCTAACAAAACAATGGAGTTTAACTGTTTAAGTTACTAACAGTTGCAGAAGCTGAACGATTTGCTTAAGAAGCCGAAAGAGGAAGAACAGTGGCATAAGGGACAGGAAGTTAAGTCCGAGTCTGAAGATGGTGCCATAATGACAGGTTATTTTAGACTAGAAGAAGAGCCTGAACTTCCAAGCATGGTGGAGCCTGCTGATGGTGCTTTAACATCTTCGGAAGATTGGCACGGTTTCGAATCCGATGATCTCTTCGATCAGTCCGGCAGTGGGTATCAGTGGTGGGATTTTTGGTCTTGAACAAATGAAACAATGAAAACAAATGTCTGCAAATAATCTTCTAAGGTGTTGGGGCAAAGTAGCAAGTAGGGGAGATGTTGATTATGTATCAGTTAATTTAGAGGAAGAAAAACCAGATTTTAGGGTCTTAGAACATATGAATTCACTTGATCCTGATTCTATAATCTAGCTTCAGTTTCCCTGAAAGTTAACACTTTTGGCCAGGTGATAGAATTGGCCATTGGGGTTCACTTTTTACTCTGAAATCAGGGCAGGTAAAACCTAGCCTTATGGTTCTCAATCTTCAAGTGCAGTTGTTCTTGAAATCATGTTTGTTTATACTAGGTAAGCTCACTCGGTCATTTCTGGAATTTTACCAGGGACGGAGCCAGAATTTAAAGTTAGAAGGGGCTAAACATAAATTTTGAAAGGTGGGTGTAAATTCACAATTATCCCAATTTTTTCAAAAAAAAATATAAGGAAACAAATTGTAAAAAAAAAAAAATCTCCTACGGGGTGCCACAGCCCCTCCCACTGAAGTTGTAGCTTCATCCATGTTACCGGGGCATCATGCACAATAATGAAAACTATTTATATTTGAAACACTTGCATTATATAGTTGAAAACAATAGAAGAAACCTGAAAACCCAGATTTTTTTTCTCCCATAATGTCTTTGTCAAGAGTATTATGTAATTTTTCAGGATTCTCCAGAAAAATGTAGGCCTTCTAGTACCTCAAGAAAACAACACGTGACAAAAAGAAAATGGGAAAACAGACCAGTATCCTTAAAAACAGAATCCCCTTCCATGGCATAGTTTGGTGTGATTTTTTTTGTACAATTAAGGTTTTTTCAATTCCCTTTTATGGCCCATGAATACTACCTTTTTCGAAACCGTGATTGTTTATTGTAACAATGTCATCTACGAAGTCTGAACTTGAATTCTTTCCTTAGAATTGTGAAGTTCAAAGCTTTGTCATTCCAAAAGCTCAAATGTTTTAAAAATGGAAACTTCAAAACTAGCAACAAGCCTTGTCATTCCAATATCTCAAGCAAACAGCTTCATAAAATCATGGCCTTTGTTCTGCAAACTCCATAGGAACAATATGTTTGTTCTACTGCTCTTGTATGAACTTTGAAATGGATGACAGCAAATTTTCACCTTCTCCCAGACAGGCCTGTAAACGAACCGAACGAACACGAATGAGGGTGTGGTTGTGTTCGTTCATTTAATTTTAACCGAACAAATGAACAAACACGAACATAAACGAACACAAAATTTATTGTTTGTGTTCGTTCATTAAGGAATGTAGCTTGTTCGTGTTCGTTCATGTTCGTTCGTTTAAATGATAAACGAACACGAATGAACATAAACGAACACAAATGAACATAAACGAACATAAACGAACACAAACGAACATATATAATGTGTTAAATATTTAATATTTTGGGTTAGTTCGATTAATTCAGTTAATTAACCGATTTTAAACCAAATTAATCGATAATTGAAATTTGAAAAAACTCTTAATCATTAACCGAAACCTAAAATTATATAATGATTAACTAATTTTGTTTTTGTTCGGTCGGTTAGTTTGGTTTAACCGAACAATGAACACCCCTAGACATATGTGAATAAATTTAAATGAACATAAACGAACACAAACGAACATACATAAATGAACATAAACGAACAAACATAAATGAACATAAACGAACATATTATCGAACGTTCACGAACATAAATGAATGAACAATCCCTTTGTTCGTGTTTGCTCATTTAATTAAACGAACAAAAAATCTTGTTCATTTTCGTTCGTTTAATAAATAAACGAACATAAACAAACTTCTCGCCAAACGATTTACGAACAGTCGCTGAGCGTTCGGTTCATTTACAGCCCTACTCACATCATCAGAGATTCCTTTTTGTTGTGTTTTGTATGATGGGGACCTTACAAGTTACAACACCATTAACAAGTTGGTGAACTCTCTAGTTTCCATTGGGCTGGACCCTTTTCTTCAGAAGGGTTTTTAAGACAGTGGCCCAGCTTTGACTCCATGACCAAACCTCTGCACCTTTTCTCTGTCCTAAATCTCTTTATCCTATAATATCCATTTTAAAGTTTCCAACTTTTTTCAATTCACTCACTCAAACAAGTCATCTTCCTCCCCATTTCAGTCTTTTTTGAGTAAAAAGAGTGATGAACGACCTCTCCAATGAGCACCAAACCAGTTTCAGCTGCAAACCCATACCAAGTTTAGCTCTTTTCATCCTTGTACCACTTTTCCTCATTGGTCTCTTTGTCTCCGTTTTCATTCTCGTTGTGGTCCACAACGCTGCTTTCCTTCTCTCTTTCCTTCTGCTATTCGCTCTGGTCGCTTCTTTCTTAGCTTGGAATGCTGTTAACTGGAGACATCACAACAGATCTGCTTTCACCATCTTCATTAACTCTTTACCTCACTCTGATCTTCGACTTGCACGTGAAGGGCAGCTCGTGAAGATCACTGGGGTACTTTCATTCCAAAGTTTCAGTTTTTATTGCCCTTTGTATGTTGTAATTTGTGGGTTCCTTGTAAAGTTTCAGTTTTTATTGCCCTCTGTATGTTGTAATTTGTGGGTTCCTTGTAAAGTTTCAGTTTTTATTGCCCTTTGTATGTTGTAATTTGTGGGTTCCTTGTAAAGTTTCAGTTTTTATTGTCCTTTGCTTGCTTAATCTTCATGAAAATGTGGTGTGAACTTGATGTTCATTAATCCATTTGTATTTTGCTGAATGTTCATGAATTATTTACATTTGCCTTTTGTTTTTTGTGTTTTGTTCATTTTTAGGTAGCATCATGTGGGAGTCTATCTTTGGAAACTTCATATGAAAGGGTTGCTAGATGCATATATGCATCTACTCTTCTCTATGAATATGGTCAATTTGGTCTGAAGCCGGTTAATGTTAAAAGATCTTGGTTTCAATGGAATCTAGCATATTGTGAGGTATGTAAGTCATGTTACTGAAGCATGTATATGTTCTTGTTGAATCGAATCGATTCGGTGCCATTTTGCTGCATTGGTTGGTTCAATGTTGTAGATTATATCATTCATTGTTTTGATGACGTTTTTAACAAATGTTCTATGCTTGTTTGCTCCACAAAGTTTAGTATTTGGCACCCATTTTCGCACAATTCATGCCGAACTCCGATAGCTCATCGTTCTGTTTTGGCATTAGATTCTAAGAGTAAGAACAAACTACAAAGTCTCTTCCATTTCACCAGTTTTCGTTTCGGTTCCCATTTATACCACCTCCTGTATTGGTTCCTTTCCTATATCCCTTGTCCAATTGTCCCGATTTTGTGCTGATTTCTTCTGTTTACAGTCTGAATTGTGAAATGCAGCTAAATTTGAAGATTGATCTTCGCATTTTATTACGTTGGAACTCGATGATTATTAGAGCATACTCTAAGATTAGCTAGTCATAATATACATTAGACTTCCTGGTTAGAGTTGATAGTTTGCATGTGCTATTTGTCATATTGGATGTGGTTGTTGAATGCACTGTCCAAATCTATAGCAAGTGTATATGAGAGGGAATTTCTAAAGGATCAGGGTTAGATGGCCGTCAATTTGGATCGTATCGAGCTCTTCGGTAAATATCTAGAAGAAAACCGAGGTAGGAAACTTGATGAGAATCACCTGCATCTAACCGGAATGAACATGTTCTATCAGAATTCTGTTCTGTTGTTCTTGATATGATAAATAGAATTATTTATGTCGGAGTTCTTTATTTCTCTTGACTTTGTTTTCATGACAGAGGTTTTCTACAGATTTCTATATAACCGATCGCAAATCCGGTATAAGCGCAGTGGTAAAAGCCGGTTCGGGATGTAAAGTTATCCCCTTGATCATTGAGAGCAAACTCGTCACCACCACGAATCAATGCAGAGCCCTATCTCCTCACCTCAGTAATTGGTTACGAGAACGAAACCTTTCCGGTGATGCCCGATTACTACGTCTCGAAGAAGGGTAACCCGCATATACAACACGAATCCCGAATTCCCCACTACTTCTGCCTATGCTTGTTTAAAACACTTACAACCTGCAGATTGGAATGAGCTTTTGCAGGTATGTACAGGAAGGCAACACAGTGACTGTAATAGGAATGTTGCGAAAAGTTGATGACGTTCTAATGATCGTTCAAACGCCCGAGCTCATCTCGACGGGATGCTTATGGCAACGGTTACTTCTCCCTGTCGATGTCGATGGTCTGATACTGGCCCCTGGAGGTTCCTGATACATAATAACCCTACCCTTAACCTCTCAATGAAATTCCATATGACAACCAGAACAGTAATGTCTGACATATTGGATGATGATAACTGATAAGGCTAATTTCTTCAGGGAAATGTACCTTTCATAGTAAAATTTTGGCTTAAGAAATTCAGGGGTTTAATTGAACTTTTTCAAAAATCTGAGGACTTCAAACACTCTTAAAGCCTTTTTTTTCTATATTTTTTCACCCCTTCGGTTATTTTTCTTTCAATTGTAAGATAAAGTTACTATCATGAAAATTAATTATTATAAAGTATAGTCGGATTACTTATTATAATATAGGGTGAACTATATAAATAGTTCTCCGATTATAGGATGTTTCTTTGTTGCGTCACCTAATTATAAAAAGTTATAAATTGGTTTTTTACTTAAAAAATGTAAAAAATTAATTCGATGTCGTTCAAATTTTAACGGTAGATGTCATGAAAACTAACAAAAAAATAATATTATAACATATTTAATCGTTTATATTTGCACATTCAATTAATTTAATCTTAACTTAATTTTTTTTATAAATTTAGTTCTTAATATTTACCCATTCTATTAATTTAACCCTTTTTTATTTATTTTCCATTTTGATGATGCCTCCTTTTGACGACTCTTTGTCTCGTATTCATTTCGTTCGACAACTCTTCCGTCCTACTTCCTTCACTCTTTCGACTAGTCAACACCTTTCGACGGTCGTCCTCGCATCCGCATGCACCAACAGCCTTGCCCCTGTGCATCAATGCCTCGCCAAACACTCCTCTAGCCACCAATTTGATTTGGTAAGTCTCGAACTAAATATATAAATATGAATAACAAAATATGTTATCATATCAATTTTGTTAACTATTATGTCATCAGTCGTTTTTTAAAAATCGAATGACCATTTAATAACTTTCACAATTAGGTGCTCAACAGAAAAATGATATATAATCAAAGTATTATTTATGTAGTTTATCTTATAATATATTTGAGCAAATATAATTTACATCGGAATAAATTCTAAACCTAAAAACATACCTACGGAGAAAATGTTCTAAATAAAAATTTTACAATTAAATCAAAATGTCATTAGTTGAGTTCTATTTTATTTAATACTCTATGACTATATGGTAGTATTTTAATCTGTCATTAAATATGACCTAACCCAGAAAAAGTTGCCAACTTGAATTTATTCTCTCCGCCACCTAAAATTATGGGTACCAGTGTTCGCCGTCCGGTACAAATAAAGAGGTATATTTTCAAGACAAATATCAGAATTTTAATTTATATAAAATAAAACAATATAAATATTTTTGTTCGTTTGACCAATTCATAAATCCCAGCTGGTTAAATATTAATTCCAAGATCAGCTGGTTAAATATATGTGTTTAGTTTTACGATGGTAGAATTGATTTTGGATCAACGTGAGTTTATAAAATTGATTTTGTGTAAAATTAATTTTAAAGTAACGTGATTTATGTTTGAGAGTTTTTTTTTAAATCACGATTATATAAAAATAGTGTAAAAGTCAGACAAAACGCAAAAGCTACTTCTACCTTACTTCTTTCAAAATCATATTTAGGGTCCATAATTAATTTTGAATTCTTAGATCCAAACATATGAACACGGCGCTCAAGGTCAAAATTCCGTTGAATCTAGATTTTAGGCCTCCAAATACACAAATTTTATACATTTTTTTATCCCACGTTTCATCTCTCCCAACTTTCCCTTCTGTTTTTTCTCCAAAATAAAGAAATCGGTTGAATGTCACTCCTTTCTCATTTACTTTCCTGATCTTGCTGACTCAATTTGATTCACCTTCACCTTTACTTTTTTTTTAGTTTAAATTTTTTATTTTTAAAGAAAATTGTAAATTGTGAGAATGGCTGTTTACACTATTGAAAAATCATGAAAATTGGTTTATAATAAATTAGTGGTCTAATGGCCTTTTCAATCCTTAAACTTTACAAAAAAAACATTTTAATCCCTGAATTTGTTTTTCGTTTCTCTTAGATCTTGCACTTTTAGTTTTTTTCCTTCCAATTAAATTGAAAAAACACAAACCTTCTATATTTTTCTCTTCAAAATTCATATAAATTATTAGAGGCATAGGAAAACCACAATATTAGAACATTTTGTGTGGAAAGCACATTAAGTGTGTTTATGGTAGGTTAACCGTACCGTTTAGCTTAAACGGTTGGTTAAACGTTATAGCGGTTATTATTCGTAACTTAACTGTTATTAACCGCTAAGAAACAGTTAACTGTTAATTTTTTAAATGGTTAACCATTATAGTGGGTAACCGTTAAGGAACGGATCGGTTACAGGTTAACCTGTAACCTATTACAATTTTCTTTTCAAATGTTCATTATTTTTTTTTAGAATAATAAATATATCTCTCCGATAAATATTGTATTATTTTTTGTTAACCATTAACCATCTTTTTTAACAGTTCGGTTAACCGAAACTGTTTAACCTTCGATTAAGTTAATTAACCTATAAAATGAACGGTTATACCGATTAACGGTTACAGTTTATTTTGCACACCCCGAACACAAGTGAAGTGAGAAGCACGTGTGCAGTGTGTGCCTGAATAGTCATCAATTGGTAACGTTTTTAAGGCAGGATTACCTCAACTTCTCCATTCACTCTCAGACATCCGTCCTTAACTTTTACCAGATTCCCTTTCCTTTGACTTCCCCATCAGCGTTAGATAATCCTTCTATATTTACTGTTTCTCCTAAAGTTTTCATTTTTTTAACTCAGCACTGTGTTTTCCTGTTCTTTCTCTGAGTTCCCTTTTTCCATTTTGTAGTTCAAGACATGGGTTCTGGAGAAAAAGTTTTTGTTTTTGAAGATTTGGTCAAGCACAAAGACAGAGCTGATTGCTGGCTTTTGATCTCTGGAAAGGTTTGATTTTTCTTTACATATATGATTTGGGTGTTTCCCCCCTTTTTTGTAGTTGTTTTACTGTTTTAAGCTCATAGCCTAACTTGGAACTATTCAGATTATGCAAAGATAACTTTTTTATCAATTTATTTTTGGATAAAACTGAGAAGAAATGGAATTTTGGGGTTTTTATATGTTAAAATTAGCTTGTTTGTTTGTTCTTTTGCATAAAGGTTGAATCTTTGATGAAATTGAAAACAGATGTACCAAAAAAGATAAAATAGTAAAATCATGGAAAATACTGTTGTTTGTTTGTTCTTCCCCTAATCTATGGTTTGAGCATTTGAAGTAAACCTGCTGAATAGCTTACATGTTCTATGACTTGTAATTTTCCAGATCAAGATTTGATTTTGATGGAAATGGAAGCAATTTTGTTTTAATTATTGGCTTAATTTGCTTGTTTTATAAGGTGTATGATGTAACCCAATTCTTGGAGGAGCATCCTGGTGGAGATGAAGTCTTGCTTGCTGCTAGCGGTATGTTGTTCTCGGTGCTCTCTACGGGCGATTACCGGCTTAATTGTCGAATTTCGAATTTTCGTTATATTACTGATATGAACAATTGATTGTGCAGGCAAAGATGCTACTGATGATTTCGAAGATGTAGGTCACAGTGATGATGCAAGAGAGTTGATGAAAAAGTACTGCATCGGAGAGGTCGACAGCACCACCGTTCCCCTACGGAAAACGTTCAAACCGCTGCCATCAACAACAGTGGCTCACCAACAGAACGACGGGCCTGGCATTCTGTCTAAGATACTACAGTTCCTGGTACCCCTCTTGATCTTAGGCTTCGCATTCGGTTTGCAATTCTTTGGGAAGAAGGAGAAAACTGAAACCTAGATTGCTTTCCCGTGATGGAACTTGCTCATTCATATGTGCTCATGAAAGCTGTCGTTGCTGTAATAATCGCTTAGCATTGTCGTTTTCAATCTGTTTCTGTTGTTTCAGACAGTTTCTGTTATAAGTTTTAGTCTTCTTGCATAACATAAGCGGTTGATGTTCGAGCTATAGAGCCCCTTCTTGCATTGCATATCGACTTGGCAATACTTGTATTCGGAACATGTTTGCGTATTTCCATCGATCGTAATTGCATTCAAGCTATTATATGTTTGCTTAGATTTTAATGCATTCATAGTTCATGTCATGTTGTTTAATTGTAGTATCAAGACTGACTGAGGTTGTCTAGGCATCTCTTAAGCATAACCATCTAGTCTACAGAACTACCTGTAAGTCCGGGAAAAGGTTCGGTACACTCGGAACTTATAAGTCAAGTTTCTGTTATAAGTCTAGGTTAGTTTTAATCTTCTATAAGATCAGTAAATAGCCTAACCTTGGACCAGATGCAAAACCTAGCAACAAATGAATGAAGAACCCATTCCTCGGTCCCCTAGCTCCCTCGGTCCGTCCCTGCATGTAGACATGGAATACGAAGCAAACCGAGCTCTAGAAAGCCTAGTTTCCGAAACAACACAAAAGGCCTCATCAGGCAGCATATCGAACAACTCACATATGCCAAAAGCCGAAACAGAACATGAACAGATTACTACTAAAGAGAATCACACGGTTCCATGTTTTACATTCCTTTTCGATAAAAAACCAAACATTAATTTAAGCACAACACGGGAAAACAATAATTTATAGCAGCTTAGGTCGTTGTCGTCATCATCTCGAAGCTCAAGCCGTAGCAGCACCTGCAGATTGTTGAAGCAGATAAACTGATTCACTGGCTTCATGTTTCTTCTTGCTACATTGCTTGTTTAATTTATTACCCTTGCCTTCAAGCTCTGGGTGGATCTTCCTCTTCAGCATTCTCCTCATCATCTTATAACAAATAAAAGTTAACTGTTTAATCGACTGAATTAAGCTCGCTAATGAACATATACGACAATTGGTCGGTTTCGTAACCACTTTTTTGCAGCATATCTGTATAATTATTGAACTTAAACTTTGGTTAAAATGAAGTTAATATACAGAACCTTATGGTTTATATAGTACTCACTTGGTTTAGCATTTTGATGGTATGTGAGTCCTCTCCAACTTGAGGAATGAGTTTCTTAGCGAAAGAAAGGCCTTGTTTTGTACTAACTGATCCCTTTCTGCAAGAATTCGAGTCCGGTTCAAGATAGTTCGGCTTCTTTTTCATGCTGGAATCTGAATCCTCGGAGAATAGCTCGGCCAGGGTTGTTCTTCTTCTCAGCTTCCCAGAGTGTCCCTCGGTAGTAGACCCCTCAGCAGCCTGATTAACCGTCATCGTCATGTCGTTGAAACCGTGGTCGAAAGTGCTTAACATCAGTGGATTCTCTTCTTCATTACTATCACTATAATCATTGTCATCCCCGATACTGTTATCGGAGTATCGTTCTTCCTCCCCTTGTTCATCATCGCTCTCCAAGGCTAAGCAGTCATTCTGTTCAGCCAAGTATGGTTTCAGATGATCGAAACCAAAGGTTCCGATTGTTAGAATGCCATCGAGCACATCGATCGCAATGCCATCAGTCTTTTTAACACTTCGAGACGACCCGTCTGCGCAAAATACGATAGTTTTCTCATGATCAAACACTGTTCTACACTATACAGATAATGTAAACATGATATATACATAATTGAAGAAACTGAACCTGTGGGGATGGTATGATTGAACCTCCTCTGCACCCAGTTGAATATCTATTCGAATAAAATCAAGACCAAACACGAAAATGCAGAGGAAAAATCATCAGAAACTAAACGGAAGCTTTAGTTTAACAAGCCAAAGGGTATTGAAATTTACCTTCATTCTGTTTTCCAGTCTGGTGAGCAAAATCAATGGGATTGGCAAAGTGTTTATGAGAAGGGGCTGATGGATTAAAGGGGTTGAGCTGTGCCACGTGGCAAAAGAATTGCAGCCTAGGAAAAAACTAGCCATGTTTTTTCTTTTTTCAGGGTGCATTGACAACGGTATATTGATGTAAAGGTGGTGACCGTGGACCTTAAGACTTATGGATTCTTGCTGTTGTTGCTTCCTGCTTGAATTGAAGCAATTAAAGGTTCATTCTTTTAACTTCCCATACATGCTTTGGATTCTTTGTTAAAGCAATTCTTGTAGATCAAACAGCACAATCGGTTAGGATGTAAATCATCTACCTTCTAATTATGCTCCCATTTGTGCCTCTACTTTAAAATAGCGGGTTTAAGGTTTGGGTTTAAAGTTGGAGCTTAGGGTTAGGGTGTAGGGAATTAAAGATATGGTATATTTTTTAGTGTTTAGGGTTTAGGGTTTAAAATATGAAAATTAGAGTTATGGTACAAAATTTAATTTTTAACTATTTTTAAGCAGGGGCATAGAAGGAGGCATGGTTAGGGGCAAAAGATTTTTACCCAATCGTTTAATCCAACAAGTGTTTCAGTAAAAAAAGTAGATATTTTTATCTTAAGAGATACAGATTCAAATCGCTTTATATATAAACATGTACTGTCTTGTAATCAACTTTAGACCATTAAAAAAGGTAAAATGACAAAAGATGCCCCCAACATTTGCATGTTTTGTCATTTGGCCCCCTATTTTTTTTTTGGATCCAAATATGGCCCCAACATTTACTTGTTTTGTCATTTGGCCCCTATTCTTTCTTTTGGTCCAAATATGCCCACAACATTTCAATTTGGTCCAAATATGCCCCCGTTAGATGGAAACTGACAGTCAAGTGACATTCAACAGCTGATGCTAACTAGACTTGCCACGTATTAAGATCTGTTGATGCCACGTCAAATTTTTTTATAAGCCGTTGAACGTTAGTTGATTGACAGTTTACATCAAACAAGAGCATATTTGGACTATGAATGAAACGTTGAGGACATATTTGGACAAAAAAAAAGGGACAAATGACAAAACAATCAAACATTGAGAAGTATATTTAAATCAATAAAAAAATATAAAACTAAATGACAAAACATGTAAACTAGCACAATCGTTTGCTTTATTGTCATAGGTCCACCTTCTTTTTTTTGATCCAAGGAAAGAAAATTTATTAGAACCAACTCATAAGTAAATAAGTAGGCAAGGGAAGGGATGATCCCCAATAAGTCCGGATCATGAGGTCTTTAGCAAATTTAACAAGCCCGTCAACTATTTGGTTACATGATTTAAGAACAAAAAAAAAGAATAGATTTTAAATTTACGTCTAATGTCCTCTTCAATAGCCGAAGAGACTTATTCTAAAAAGGACCCTGAGCGGAACCTAATCTCGTGGATCAAATTAAATAAGTATCCCACCAATTAGGGGTACATAGTGAGAGTCGTTTTTAGAAGAGAACAAAACTTGGCTCAATTTGAAAAAATCGAATTCGATCTAAATAAAATTACTTTAATGATCATAAATTACACCTTCAAATAAATTTGGGTTGAGATGATTAGCCTAGTTTGTGAATAATGTCATGAACCAGCTGAAAAAATCCATTGTTTACACTCTCAAAACTGGGCTGGAACAACACCAAACTCAGCTTCTCATCATCCGACTAATCCAAGCACCGAACATCACTTATGCCCACAAGCTCTTCAATCTTATTCCAAACAAAACTGTGTTTCTCTACAACAAGCTCATCCAAGCCTACTCCTCGGTTAACCAATCCCGCCAATGCCTCACTCTCTACTCCCAAATGTGCCTCAACGACTGTCCCCCCAACCAGCATTCTTTCATCTTCCTTTTCCCTGCCTGTGCTGCACTTTCGTCCGTTTCCCACGCCCAAATCCTTCATACCCATCTTCTCAAATCTGGGTTTGGTCTCGATTGCTATGTGTTAACCGCTTTGCTCGACATGTATGCGAAACTTCGGATGGTACGGTTGGCTCGGAAAGTGTTCGACGAAATGCGTGTGAGAAATGTGCCCACTTGGAACGCTTTGATTTCCGGGTATTTGAGGTGTGGGGATATGAGTGAAGCATTGGAATTATTTGAATCGATGCCGGAGAAGAATGTGGTTTCGTGGACCTCCATGATATCTGGTTACTCACAGAACAGGCGATTTTCGAGAGCATTGGATATGTTTTTAAGGATGGAGAATGAGAGGGATGTTAAGCCGAATCGAGTGACCATTGCTAGTGTGCTTCCAGCTTGTGCAAATCTTGGAGCGTTGGAGGTTGGGGAAAGGATCGAAGCTTATGCAAGAGAGAATGGATTGTTTGAGGATTTGTATGTTAGCAATAGTATCCTCGAATTGCATGCGAGGTGTGGTAAAATTGAGGTGGCGAAAAGGGTGTTCGATGAAATCGGCAAGAGGAGAAATTTGTGCTCTTGGAATTCAATGATCATGGCTTTTGCTCTTCATGGAAAATCGATTGAAGCTCTCGAGCATTACGATCAAATGCTGGTTAGGATTTCCTTATATGGTTATAAAATGTATTCCTATTTAGTTCATTCTTTTTATGTTCATGTCATTGATTGTAACAGCATGAAGGAACTGCACCAGATGATGTTACATTTGTAGGAGTTCTCTTAGCATGCACGCATGGAGGATTGGTGATGAAAGGACGAGAACTTTTCGGATCAATGGCTAGAAACTATAATATCAATCCTAAATTAGAACATTATGGATGCATGGTTGATCTCCTCGGTCGGGCTGGAGCATTGCAGGAAGCTTACGATCTCATAAAAACAATGCCTATGAAGCCCGATGCAGTGGTTTGGGGAGCTCTATTAGGAGCTTGCAGCTTCCATAACAATGTGGAACTAGCAGAAAAAGCAGCTCGGTCTCTGTTTGAGCTCGAGCCATGGAATGCGGGAAACTACGTTATTCTTTCTAATATATACGCATCTTCGGGCCGGTGGGACGGGGTTGCAAAGCTAAGGAAGACGATGAAAGGTGGAAAAATTACAAAGGCGGCCGGTCATAGCTTCCTTGAAGAGGGAGGTGAAATGCATAAGTTTCTGGTGGAGGATAAATCTCATCCTAGATGTGATGAAATATACGAAACCTTACATCGTGTATCGACGGTGATGAAGCTACAAGAGAAATTAATTAACTTTGAATCTGAACTTTTATTGACAATGGAGCAGAACATCTAAGTATTTCAGACAATGTGCCCTACAGCATGAACTAATCTATACTATATAATCAATGTTTTATTATTCTTAGCCTTACTTTTTCACATATTTGAACTCGGAATATAACACACATATGAATACGCTTTTACAGAATATGTCATGATAATAATGTAATAGAATCAATACGAATCGGTTAAAATAAATGACAGGCGCAGGAGTCCTGAGTAATGAGTATGGCAAATTCTGCAGGTACTGATTTATGCCATTTATTTTCTGTTTCTTGTTCTGTTATCTTTTTTCTGAGAAGTATGTCTTCTAAGCCTTTATATCATGTTTGAAATTATTTATTTATTTTTCAACATGTAATAAGATCCTTTTTGTTCATTGAGTTGCAGCTGATCACCTGTTCGAAGGTCCCGGTCCACTCCCGGACATAGAAGTATGTCTTCTAAGCCTTTATATCATGTTTGAAATTTTGTTCCAAGTATGACTATTTAGCTTTAGGTTAAACGGCAATTACTAGTAATGCTCGGTTGTAATTTTCAGTCTTAGATGAGATTCGTGCGCCGATAGTTTTCGTATGCACTTGAGAACCTGTTATTCGTGTTAACATATGGTGGTTCGGATAAAATGATGTTTGCTTCTGTACTAGGAAATATTTATGAAGAACATGTTTTAATGTAAACAGGAAAGTGTTCCAAATTCATGCAGGCATACCTTCAAAAAAACAAGAGGATGAAAAAGATCAAGCAGAGGATTTCCTTAGCTCCTGATCGATAGCTTTCTCGAGCCACGACTCGGCATTGTCCATCATTCCGGGGCTAAGCCTCACCATCAGGATGCAAAACTCAGTCTGGTTCAGTGCCCCATCTCCATCAAGATCACCTTCTTTGACCATATCCCGTGCTTCGTGTTTGCTCATCCCTTCCATGCCTAAAAGTGCAGAGTTCCTCCTCAGACTCTCAGGCGTTATCAGCCCTCTGCTCTGATCAGCTAGTAGACGAAACCCTCCGCATAATTCGGACACAAAAGCTTCCACGTTTAGCTTCTCGGCCATCACCGGTAACAAATCCTCGTACTCGTATGCCGCCGTCGTCGTAGCTCTTCCCTTGTTATCCATCTGAAACAGCACCACACTGTGGACTTCAGACCAAATGGGATGGTGTTATATAGGTCTTTCTGAGCATGGCAAAGTTTCTTCGTTTTCTCACACAAAGCACATTTGATAGGATGATGATGTGACATTGGGAGACCATTCATTTTCGTCCCAAAACCATTGCAATTTGCAACGAATCAAGCGTCCGAGATCGATTTCGTCACTCATCGAAAACATAATGGACGCTTGGATTCGATTGTAATATGATGGGAATATTCTTTGTATCTAATCCTAGTTGATATAAAAAATATTATCACCATCAGGATTCAAGAGATGAGTTTCTAGGAAGGTGCCTGTGTGGGGGATGGGATCCGGAGCTGACTTTCTATGAAGTTTCCTACTCCCTTCCCTCCCTCCCTCCATCGGATAATTATTCGATATTTTATGACCATTATTCTGCTTAGTTCGGGAGTTCAAAATAGAGAGATCAACAAGATAATCGAAAGAGCGCCATACTGATTAGTTTGGTTGTCCAAAATGGAGAGATCAACAAGATATTAAAAGAGCGTCATCTTGATCAGTCATGACGACGTCAAATTAAACCCTGAAAAAAAAACAGAAAAACGTGCCAAGAGTAGGGATGGACATTTTACTCGGCCCGATCGGGTTGGATTTTTTCATAAAAAATTTGAGTTCGGGTCGGGTTTTTTTAAATGGTAAAGCCGGGTTCGGGTTTAGGGTGGAAAAAATCCGACCTGGGACTAATAGTGTAATTTTTCCTTAAAATTTTTTAGGGATATTCACAATAATGCTCTCTCTTTATATATTTTTTACAATGAGGTCATTAAAATTACTTTTTTTTACAATTAGGTCCCTAAAAATTTATTTTTTACAATTAAGTCTCTAAAATTTATTATTTTTTAATAGCTCGGGTTGGGTCGCGTCCAAATTTAAAGTATATATTTTCGGATCGAGTTCGGGTGGGCCAAAAACCTGACCCGACATGTGCTCATCTCTAGCCAAGAGACAGAAAAGTGTCAACAAACATAAAATACGTACCAAAAAGTAGAGGAAAACGTGTCATAAAAATAAATTTATTAAATTAAAAAAATTAAAGTTAAAATATCGAAGCAAATAAATAAAATATACATGTTTTGATCGTTATATGATTGAGAGTTACAAAATGAGATTTGTAATAATAGATTTGGTAGGAACTGTCATCAATATCGACACACATCACGTTGATCATATGATTTGGTGATTGAAAGCGAAATTTATTTTTTTTTGGTAAAATCTGTGGAGAAGAAAATAAAAAGCCAAAGCCCAAAGGAAGTTTCTGATTTGTTTAGAGACAAAAGCCCAGTGTAGTTGGTCTTTCAAGCCATTTTGTAAAATGGAGCGTCTCAAAATTTGGAGTTTCTGATTTGTTTAAACAAACTTCTTTCAATCAGAGTAATACGGACCGTGTCGTGGTGTAAATGTGTAATCGGTTCGGGTCTGATATTTCCGGTTCAGATTCGATTACGGTTTGATTTTAGTTCAGGTTTATTGTGTTTTGGGTCATTTCGGGCGGTTAATTTCGGTTCGATTATTTTCGGTTCAATGAGAAATCAGTTAATTTTAATCAAATTTTTAGGTTGGCCAGATTTTTACACCCTATATATGACTTTATAAAGTCAATATATTTGGTATTTTAGTGACTTGTGCGGCTGTTCATACTTTATCTTTCTTTATTTCTATTAATCGGATCTATTCGGTTTGGGTCTATTCAGTTCGGGTTCATTTGGTTCGAGTCTATTCGGTTCAATTAAATTCGATTAAGTTTTGGTTCGATTTATTTCAAATTTCGGATCAGATTTCGGCTCAATTTTCGGATTTGGTTCGGGTCTTAATTTGAATAATTCGATTTAGATTTCGGGTCTTGGGTTAAGTTTGCGAAATCTAGACAGGAGGAACATGGTGGAGCAGAAAACCACATGATCGATAGTTAACTTCATCTTCACCGTCTTCCACTGGAACCGCTCCAATTCCTTAACTCAACACCCCAATTATCCAAATGGAACCCAACACTCACCGGATATTCTCCAGGACCAAACGGAAATCCGACTTAACCGCCATCCTTCGCAAATCATGGTACCATTTAAGGTTGTCGGTGCGCCACCCCACTAGGGTTCCCACTTGGGACGCCATCGTTTTAACTGCCGCTAGCCCCGAACAAGCCCGACTCTACGACTGGCAGCTCAAACGGGCCAAGCGAATGGGTCGGATCGCTCCCTCCACTATCACCCTCGCCTTGCCCGACCCCGACGGTCAACGGATCGGATCTGGGGCTGCCACGCTCAATGCCATCCACGCACTTGCTCAACATTTCGACCAAGTTGTTAATGGTGGCGATAGTGTTGTTAGTTTGATGGGTAAAAAGCATATTTTGTTGCTTCATGCTGGTGGGGATTCTAAAAGGGTTCCGTGGGCGAATCCGATGGGTAAAGTCTTTTTGCCGCTCCCTTTCTTAGCCGCCGATAACCCCGACGGTCCCGTCCCGCTGCTGTTCGATCATATTCTTGCAATTGCTTCTTGTGCCCGACAAGCTTTCAAGAGTGAAGGTGAAAATTCTGGGAAATCCTTGGTTTTCAGTTAAAAACATAGATTAATATCCTATACAGTCGGTGTAAACTGAATGTAAACTTTTGGTTTACACGCTTTTTAGTTTTAGTGTACAGAGAGTTAGTTTAACGTACATGTTTTAGTGGTTGAGGTGTAGGGGTTTAGAATTTAGTGATAATTGTTTTAATTTAAGGTTTAGAGTTATAATTTAGGGTTTATAGGTTAAGGATTAGTTTTTAGGATAATATGGTGATGATTTAGGTTTTAACCTATAAACTCTAAATTGTAATCCTAAAGCTTAAATTGAAACAACTATCCCTAAAACCCCTAAACCCTATACCTAAACTAACTCCTTATGCCCAAAAACTAAGTCACTTGTGGAAACTTTTAATTTTCGCCGCATACAGAATATTTATCTTAAAAACATAAGTTAAGAAAACATGTCGGTTACTATAGTTAAAAGATTCTGTTTTTCTTTTTCTTTTTTTAGGTGGAATATTTACTATGACTGGAGATGTGCTACCATGTTTTGATGCCTCCACCTTGATTCTTCCCCCTGATGCTTCCACCATTATTACGGTGCCTATAGCCCTTGATATTGCTGCTAACCATGGTGTCATTGTGGCATCTAAAGCTGAGATTCTTGAGGAAAGTTACACAGTCAGTTTAGTTGACAACCTCCTTCAGAAACCTAGTGTCGATGAGCTCGTTGGGAATCAGGCGATCCTAGATGATGGTCGAGCATTGCTTGACACCGGAATTATAGCTGTTAGAGGCAATGCATGGGGGGAGCTTGTCAAGCTTGCTTGTTCTTGCCAACCATTGATTTCAGAGCTTCTGAAAAGCAAAAAAGAGGCAAGCTACTAATTCTTGTATCAGCATCTAGTTTTGTGTAATTATGGTTGTATTGAACTATTAGATTCTCTTGGTGAAGTGAAAACGGATACATTTATCCTACTCTATTTGTCGGTTTAGAAAATCAGACAGTTTGAAGCTTTGGTTGCATCCTTATGCAGATGAGTTTATATGAAGATCTTGTGGCTGCTTGGGTACCTAGAAAGCATGAGTG
The DNA here is from genome assembly GCA_958450335.1 of Hibiscus tridactylites. Lineage (NCBI taxonomy): Eukaryota > Viridiplantae > Streptophyta > Magnoliopsida > Malvales > Malvaceae > Hibiscus > Hibiscus tridactylites. The sequence goes on from OY288269.1 coordinate 107,114,165, forward strand.
GTTACAACATCGCCCGTTGGGTGAAGCATTGGTCGGCAAATTGGGAAAGGAAAGGATGTTCAGCTACTGTGCTTGTATGTTTGACAATAAGCAGTCTTCAAAGCATCAAAACTTTGCTCTAGTTCTCAATTTCTCATTTTGTTAATAGTTATGTGATTTGGTTTATTCATGTTACTCCTTTTTCCATTTTTCCATTACAGATGATTTGCTGTTTTTACATTTTGGAACTTCAAGCGAAGTTTTGGATCACCTTAGTGCAACTGATTCAGCGCTTGTAGGTCGAAGACACTTATGTTCTATTCCGGCAACCACTGTGTCAGACATTGCTGCATCTGCTGTTGTTCTTTCTTGCAAAATTGACGATGGTGTTTCGATTGGTGAAGATTCTCTAATATACGACTCAACAATTTCAGGTGGAATCCAGATTGGTTCACAGTCTATAGTTGTTGGTATTCATGTTCCCAAGGACAGTGATAATAAGGCAGATAATTTAGTGAAGTTCATGCTTCCTGATCGACATTGTCTTTGGGAGGTTCCTTTGGTAGGATGTACTGAAAGAGTGATTGTATTTTGCGGCATCCATGATAACCCGAAAAATCCTCTTACCAAGGATGGGACATTTTGTGGGAAACCATGGGAGAAAGTCATGCATGATTTAGGTATTGAGGAAAATGATCTATGGAGCTCGAGTGGCAGTCAGGAAAAGTGCTTGTGGAATGCAAAATTATTTCCCATTCTTTCTTACTTTGAGATGCTTAGTGTGGCGATGTGGTTGATGGGCTTGAGTGATGGAAGAAACCAATACTTTCTTCCCTTGTGGAGAAACTCACCGCGAGTCAGTTTGGAGGAGTTGCATAGATCAATTGACTTCTCAAAAATGTGTACCGGATCCAGTAATCATCAAGCAGATCTTGCAGCTGGAATTGCAAAGGCTTGCATTAACTACGGCATGCTTGGGCGCAACTTATCTCAGTTGTGTGAAGAAATTCTACAAAATGAGATTTCCGGAGTCAAAATATGCAAGGACTTCCTATCACTTTCTCCCAAACTTATTGAGCAGAACTCTATGATTCTTCCCAAAAGCCGGGCATATCAGGTTCAAGTTGATCTTCTTCGAGCATGTGGAGAGGAAACAACAGCTTGTCAATTAGAAAACAAAGTATGGGCTGCAGTTGCTGACGAAACTGCTTCAGCAGTTAGATACGGTTTTGGAGGTAAAAAAATCATCTGAATTTATTTGGGAAATGTTTCTAAATACATTAACCTGTTAAATTACATCTTTAGAGAATTGCTCAAATCTGTGTAAATAGGCTTTTGTACGTATTGTCCTCTGTATTTATCAACTGCCAGCTTATTTCCCTTTCATCTTTCACTGTGGTTTAGAACAACTGTTGGAGTCCTCTGGGAGCAAGTCTATTAAGGCCTCCGGGAACAATGACCATGCTGGCTCCGTGGGTCAGCCTTTTTGTCCCAAGACAATAAAAGTTGAGTTACCAGTTCGAGTAGATTTTGTTGGTGGCTGGAGCGATACACCTCCATGGAGCTTAGAGCGTGCTGGCTGTGTTCTTAATATGGCAGTGAGTTTGGAAGGTTCTCTTCCTATTGGCACTGTCGTTGAAACTACTAATTCAAGCGGAGTCTTGATTACCGATGATTCAGGAAATGAGCTACATATTAAAGAGCTTACTTCAATCGCTCCCCCCTTTGATGGCAATGATCCTTTTAGACTTGTGAAATCTGCACTGCTGGTGACTGGCATTATTCATAAAAACATTCTAGTATCAGCTGGCTTGAAAATAAGGACATGGGCGAACGTACCTCGGGGCAGTGGCTTGGGAACTTCTAGCATCTTAGCAGCCGCTGTTGTGAAAGGACTTCTCCAGATCATCAACGGTGATGATAGCAATGAAAATGTTGCCAGACTTGTTTTGGTTCTAGAGCAGCTCATGGGAACAGGTGGTGGCTGGCAGGATCAGATAGGAGGTTTATATCCCGGGATCAAATTTACTACTAGTTACCCCGGAATACCATTGCGTCTCCAAGTCTTCCCTCTTGTGGCATCTCCTCAATTGATTTCAGAATTGCAGCAGCGGTTGCTTGTGGTGTTTACCGGTCAAGTAAGTAGTTAGTTCTTCTTCACAGACTCGCAGTTTTGTTTCATTTGTATATGCTTTCATGTTCAACCTGATGATCATTGTACTCCATTATAATCGAGTAGGTTCGATTAGCACATCAAGTCCTACAAAAGGTAGTCCTCCGGTATCTTCAACGGGACAACCTTCTCGTATCCAGTATCAAGCGACTCACCGAATTAGCCAAAACCGGGAGGGAGGCTTTGATGAACAGCGATGTCAATAAACTAGGGGAGATAATGTCGGAAGCTTGGAGGTTGCATCAAGAACTCGATCCTTACTGCAGCAATGAATATGTTGACAAACTATTCGCATTCGCCGACCCCTACTGCTCCGGCTACAAGCTTGTGGGAGCTGGTGGTGGGGGCTTTGCATTATTACTTGCCAAAAATGCAACATCCGCCAACGAATTAAGAATCATGTTAGGGGAAAACCCGGAATTTGATTCAGTAATCTACAACTGGAGCGTCTACTAATCACATAGACAATAGAGTTTATAGTATAAAATTGTCAATTTTTTTTTACTACGATCCATAGTTATATTTTACTACGACATTTGTGAAATGAAGGATAGATATATTTTACCTTCACTAGTATATATATATATATATATATATTGCATTCATTTTTTCATCTATTTATATCCATTTTTAAGTGCTTTTTGTTCTGCTTCACATTTTATATTCTACACTAGTGTTCTTCGCAGACTGTGCCTTAAGCTTTTCTGAAGGAACTTTCCTTTTTCCGGTGATGCTCTCGTTTCCTTGCTCTTCTGCCTTTTTATATTTAGTTTCGGAACATGACCAATCTGCTCGATGGTATCTGAACAACATTAAGAGATTGTCTATTTGCAGGTCACATACCGGAAGAAAGGAACCCCGTTTTCTGATGATCAAGGAATTTACAATAGCTTGACTTGGTGGGAGCAGATGGACAATGGAAAGCTGCTAACACGGAACAGAAAGTTTTCTAACTGTTGGAACTGTAAGTCTTGTACTATGTTTTACAGTTTTTCTGTTACTCTGTATTTATTAATCGGGGTAACGAACCATACGGATGGCTAGGGAAACAATGAGTAAATAAACATCGATACACCGCGTATTCATCATGTCAGAGTATCACAACTGTGTTCTATAAATGGCGATGGCGCCTCTCAGGTAATATTTGCTTAGTCTTCTCTCATTCATCGAATGTCTATTCCTGTTGCCTCGCAAACAGTTGGTTATGTTCTCATCTGCACTCTGCATTCTACTAGCACTCTAGCAGTCATCAATCGAACTTATCTACAGCATTCCGTGTATTCGATTTTAACATTCCTCGATTCATCACCCATGTGGTTATCTAAACAGATGATCAATTTTATGCACTGATCTCAGTTGTTTGTTTTTACTATACTAGCTCTTGACACTATTAGATCAGTACCAACTTTTTGCTCGTTCATAGTCTTTCATGAGTTTATGCATAATTCGAGTCGAGCGTTTAATCACCATGTTTTTTTATTTTCGTTTTTGTTTTCTACGACAGACTACCAACATCCGATGCTCTTCCTGAACATGGTACCTGTGATAATGTCGTCGTCGTCTTCCCCTAGTTAAAGAAGAGACGTGATTCCAAACAAAAACTCCATAGATTCGAGAAGCATAAAAATAAATGGAGAGGAAGCCAAACAGATACGACCCTAATTTATGAACAAAGATTTGGGTAATGATAGAGACAAGAACACAACACAAATTCAAAGGAATTGACTTCTGAAGATGGAATGTTTCTGTACCAAATTAGGTGTGGGGTACCATTTTTGTCTTGCTTTTCAAACCCCCCTTTTCATTAAAAAAAGAGCACAGGGTGTACTTATAATGTTATGGAGCTAAGAGACCCGCCATTGAAATGTCTTTTGTATTGTGAATTAGGTAAGGTTTATAGTTGGAGCAGGTAAACCCGTTCTTTCATTTTTTGATAGAATCAAATTTCATAGGCGGCCACCAGGATTTGGATTTGTGATTTGTGGTAAAACATAAATGTTTGAAAGTATGTGACAAATTCATAAATAAATTAATTTTTTTTAAAATATATAGGAGTACAAAAGGTGAAAAAGAATTTTGGGGTGGGAGTAAGGATGGGCACGGGTCAGTTTTTGGCCCATCCGGACCTGACCTGAAAATAAACACCCTAAACCCGCACCCGTCCCGACAATATTTTTTAAAAAATTCGACCCGAAAATGAATATACTAAATCCGACCCGACCTATATAAATAAATTAATTTTAGGAACTTAATTGTAAAAAACAATTTTAAGGGACTTAATTGTAAAAAAATTAATTTAAAGGACTAAATTATAAATAAAAATTCAATTTTAATATATATATATATATATATATATATATATATATATATATATATATATGGAAAATACTTTGATGCACAAGCTGTGTAAATTTTAGTTTACACAAGCTCTTTAATTTTAGGGTTTAGGGTTTTATGTTAGGGTTTAGGGGTTTAGTATGTAGGGTATATAATTTAAGGTTTATGGTTAAAATTTAGAGTTTAGAGTTTAGGGTTTAGGGTTTAGGTTGCTAGGGTTTGTGATTTAGATTTTAAATTTTATAAAAGGATTGTGTAAAAAAATTTTACACAGCTTGTGCATCAAAATAAAACCCTATATATATATATATATATATAAAGAGGGGTATTATTATAAATATCCCTAAAAAATTTAGAAGAAAATTACACTATTAGTCCCGGGTCGGATCATATATTTTCCACCCTAAACTCGAACCCGACCCGAGTCTACCCTTAACAAAAACTCGACCCTAACCTGCTTTTTTCATTAAAAAATCCAACGTGATCGGGCTAGGTAGGATCAGAACCCGTCGGGTCCAGGTAAAATGCTCATCCCTAGGTGGGAGGCAATTGTCGCGGTGTGGGGAGATAATGAGCCTGACCGGCTTGCGAGCTACTCGGGCTCGGCTCAGTTAAAACTCGGTCAAAGCTCGGCTCGAGTGAGCTCGACTCAGGCTCAGGCTCGGCTCGAAACCTTAACAAGTTGAGTCGAGTCTACCCAGGCTCAGTTCGAAAAGCTCGTGAACAGGCTCGAAATCTACGTATGCACTAAAATAAATTATGTGTTTGTATTTTCTTTCTTTAGTTGGTTGTTGTTTGATTTTATATTTTCTTTAATTATGTGTTTGTATTATAAGAATATTTATTGATTATTTGGATTAATCTAATTTTTGACATTTTTTTTCTTTTCTGGTCATTGAATTTCGTTTTAGTGTTGGTTATGAAAGGAATTTTTAAAGAATCTTTTATAAAAAAAAATTATAGCAAAATTTTTTATTTTGAGCCGAGTCGAGCCTGACGAGCCCGAATCGAGCCTGACAAGCTTCGAGCCGAGTCCAATTACACTATTTCCGAGCTGAACCGAGTCAGGCCAGGCTCGAGCTCAGCTCGGCTCGTTATCACCCATAACCACACCCTATAATAGCTCCATCCCTGCAGCCACTTAGGAATAGAAATCATCCACCCTTAATGTTTTTATATATGTTCCAACACTAAAAAATAGCATGAACCAACTTATCTCGGTAATTAAAAGAATATATAGTTGTTGTTCTTAAAAATCACTGTTTGAAACTACATATTTTGAGTACAAAGTACAAAGTTTCATTTTAGATTCACATACAATTGTCTTTCATCACTGCAACAAATCTAGAATCCATGGAAACAGAACTCTCATGAAAATCAAAACCCCAAACTGAATCCAATATGTTTCTTACACTGTTCATAGGAGAGAAAGGAGATTAAAAAGCAAAGAAAACCCCATTCATTATATATGATGTATCCTATTACAATGATCTGTTAGTTCTAAACAACTTTTAATAATCAAATCAACCATGTGGAGGAAAAAACCAGTTCCTTGATCCTTCTTCTTCATTTCTTTCACCATGATCCTCCACCTAACACTCCATTATTACTCCAATATCCAGCTGAATTGCTTTGTTCCTTGTTTAGATCATCAACTTCATTAGAGCTCGAAAAAGGGAAGAAAACCCTTCCACCATTATTCTCTTCACCACCATGATGGAGCATAGCCGCCCTGTTTCCAGCTCCGTCGATCGGAAAACTGAGTGTCGGTTTATAGTCTTGCATGGAAAACCCAGTCGAGTAAAGCGTCGCCGAGTCTTGGGTCGGTGCCGGAACGAAAGAATTCAACCCCTTTGATGATACAATCCCAGCCCTAAAGTGTTCCATAGAGTAGTAGTTTTGCTGGTGAGTCTCGTGCATGGCCGGGAAAGCTAGGTTAAGGTCCTGGCCTTTTTGGGCTGGTGCCTTAGGGTTTTGAGAGGATAACAAGTGTGGGAAACTCGTCGGATTTAGATCCGGGAGTTTAGCAGGAGCCGAAGACGATGTCGATGACGACGTTGTCATCGACATCGTCGTCGGTCTCTTGTTTTTTCTCGAACCACCGCCGACCGGCACGTTTCTTAAAGACCCTCCTTCCGTCCAGTACCTCCTGCAAGTCTTGCAGAAGTATCTTGGCTGCGTGAGGCTGTAATTGTTGTAGTAACAAAACTTGGTGTTGGTGGAGTTGCATCTCGGGCAATTCAATTGCTCCGGCGGCCTTGCTTTTCTCTCTTGAACCGGCCCTCCCTTTGTGCATGCGTTTGGCATCATCTCCTCCATGGGCTTCATCATGCCAATACCCTGAAAACCCTTTTTACACCGATAACAGTTTGTAATGACTGCAATAATATTTATTATGTCTGACACGACTGAAAACACGGCCGCAAACGCTTTCAGCACGCAAAACAACATCATTCACCAAGAAAATAATAACAAAGAAACCCTTCTTCTCATGAATAAGTGCAGGCTTTTTAGTGTTGGAGGAAGAAAAACTATGATATATTACACACACATGCATTGCACCAACTCCATGAATAAAAGAAAAGTGGAAAAGCAAAGGGAAAAAATCCACCAACCTGTGACCATTTATCAGCAGCATCCATTAAAGCTCTGATGACTTCACAGAGAGAGAATTGAAACCTGCTTTGTTTGTCTGCAACTGCAACTTATGATCTCTCTTTTAGAGCAAGAAAGAATGTTTTTAGACTGTTTCTATGGTAGCTTTATGTGTTGGCTTTCACTTTATGAATGATGGGAAAAAGAAAAGAGAGGGTGGGTTTGTTTTGACTACTCATATTATAACATGTATTATGGATATTAAAATTCTGGTTTGGGGGGCCTATCTGGAATTTCAGCTGCTTTTATCTTAGTTTATTTGAGTGTATGGGTGGAATCATGAGTGTGCACTGTGGTGGGCTTGGGGTTTTCTCCTTTTTGACTTCATCAATGTGAAAACTCTTCCTCTCTCCTTTCCTCTTTCCTGGATAGAAATCGTTTACCTCTTAATTATGCCTCTATTAGTGCTTTCACTTTAAAATAGTTTAAGGTTTAAAATTTAAGGTCGAAGCTTAAAGTTAGCGAGTTTAAGGTTTAAGATTTAAGGTTGAAGCTTAAAGTTAGAGTGTATAGAATTAAGGGTAGGGTGTATTTTTTCAGAGTTTAGGGTCTAGAATATGAAAATTAGGGTTAGGCTTAGAATTTAATTTTAAGTGTTTTTTAGTAGGGGCATATAAGGAGGCATGGTTAGGGGGGGCATGAGATTTTTACTCCTCTTTCCTTCCCTATTCTTGTCGACTAAAAATCTTCTACCCGTAACCATGCCTCCTTATATGCTCCCTACTAAAAAATACCTAAAATTTATATTCTAAGCCCTGACCTTAATTTTCATATCCTAAACCCTAAAAGATACACATTACTCTTAATTCCCTACACCCTAAACCCCAACCTTAAACCTCAAACCCTAAACCTACTATTTTAAAATGAAAACACTAATAGAGGCATAGTTAGGATAGACGATTTTCGTCTATTTTCATCCATTCTTGTCACTTTCTTTCAGTGTTTTTCCACAACACCATTCATGAGCAGCTGAGGTTAGGGTTTTTCGTTTTATTTGCTTTAGTTGGGTGATTTATTTTTTTGATTATATGTATAGCTGTTTTACTGTCCATGTTTAGGGTGTGAGTATGTCCCTTTTAACAATGTTATCTCCAAAGTTTAAACTCGTGTTTTCTCCTTAAAAGCATAATGTGCCTTACTAATGCACCCAACACTTGTTGATTAGTTGGGTGATATATTAATATATATAGTTTTACTATCTAAAAAAATAATTAGAACAAATATAAAAAAACAATAAAAATAGGAGAGTGGTGTTAACATGTCGAAAAGAAGATCATTATCGCTGGTTCTACTCCTTCATGTGATCTTGAAAAGTAGTTCCTGTTGTTTGCTTGCTTGCAGTTGAAGTTAATGTGACTCACCCTTTTTTAAAATCAATATTTTCTTATGCAACATTTCTTCTTCTTCATAAAGAAATATATGCACTCAAAAGTAATTAGTGAGATAAAGCATTAGACTCTTTAAGTAAGTTATAAGTTCGAATCTTAAGACTGACATTTAGAATAAATTGAGTTAGAAAAGTCCCCATAATAGTTCTCTATAGTACGCAATCCGAAGTCAGCTAATAACTTAAAACCGGTGGTTAAACCAAATAAATAAAGTAATATATATATAGATAAAATTAGAAACAATAAACTATTAAATTTATCTAGTGTTGAGTTCATTATTCAATTAATTTCAGATCCATAGCACAAATATCATGAGCATAATGCAATGTTATCTTCCTTAAACTTCAATACGTTTACAAGATAAGTTCAAGCTTAAGATTATTTTGTATATAATCATCGATATTTAATTCATTGGTTGATTAATTTAGATCGATAATACATAGGTCTATTATTTAACGACCCGTACCCAATTCAAATCACTTTATTTTTAATATCTAACTTGAATCACTAATCTTACATATAAAATCGAATATGTTATCTCGTTAGAAACCGGCCAAACTCAAAGACTTCTCATATTTAACTCTCATACCATTTAACCTTGGGTAAAATTGAAATCCGAATGTAGCCTTCAACTGCTTTAGAAAAAGGATAAAATTCAAAAGAAGGGTGGTTAGTAAAGAACAGAATTGATCAAGGAAGCCGACAGGAGCCGACAAAAGGAAACGTGGGGCCCAGATAATGCGATATAGGTCATAGGATGGAAGATAGGTTGTTCTTATATTATTATTATTATTATGGTATTTGTTTTTGAGTAATTTGGTTGAATATTTTTTTGAGAATTTATTGAGAAAAATATCTCTTTGTAGATATTATATGGAAAAATAGCTTCATTCAGGTCACGTAAAATTTTAAAGTCGTGGTTTGCAAAACGCGACTTCTATATAATAAAGATTTAATAAATTAATGTTTTTTGTACTTATTTACTCAACACGAAAGTTACGTTAATGCTTCACATCAATGCATTTTATGCTTTGACACCACTAACGAACCATTCTACTCAAGATCACAATCATCTTTATTTAATCAAGGTCGAATATCGAAAGAAGTCAAATTACTGAACTTTAAAAATATAAAAGGTTATTAAATATCTAAATTTTAAGTAAAACTTTATCTATCTAATATTTAAGTTTATAAGTACTTAAATTGTTATTGGGTTAAAAAATTCAGAGTTCGAGTTAACTTTTTAGAGGATTTGATTAAAATTTTCAAACTTTTTAATGTTTAATATACGTTTTTAAAAATTCGAGTGGGACAAAGCTCCCTTCTTATCCTCCATTACTGATCTAATATATCTCGAATATTTATAATCTTCGGGTTAATTGCACCGAACATTTAAAATTTCTAGTTAAATTCTAAAAATCTTGTCGTTAAATGTCATATGACGTAAAATACGATCAAAACATGTCAACAATCTCTAGAGTAGATGATTAAAACTCTCAGTTGATACCTTTATCTTCACTTAGATTGTGGGTTCAAGACCCAGTAAGAGCAAAATTTCCCTTCCGCTCCCCTTCGGGTAGAAATTGTTAAAAAAATACTATCAAAACATTCAATCTAATTATAAACACACCTATGACAACCAACGAGTTGTTTTAGTGAAAAAGCGGATGATGTCTTCCTCCTCTTAAAATGCTTAAAATTATAAGGTTATAAACTATTACTTGATAAATTACACTTTGAGCTCTTAAAAATTATAAAATCACAATTTAGTCCTTTTTAAATTTGTAATTAGAAAATTTAATTGAAATTTAGGAAGGCTATTTACTTTTTCTTTAATGGATCAACTCCAAACAATTTATGTTCTATTTTGATCTTGTAATGATGATCTTCCAATTTCACCTCCAAAAGCCAAAACTTTGTCTTTGAAAAATCAATTTTTAGCCAAAACTTTAATTTTATTAGTGTTTTTTCTAAGAACAAAATGATGAACGCCATCCAATTGGAGGGGGGAAAGTGTTGTTTTTTATACACACAATTATAAAAGAGAAGCCTTTTGGTGTCTCCTAGAAAAGAGAAAATTTGAGTGTACGATCCAACCAAACACAATCAATCCATAGGTTAAAGCACTTTCTAGTTTCTAGGAAAATAAAATCAACTTTATTTGGTAAGCTTAATTAATTTCTTTAGTTCATGGAAATTTCTATTATTTTTTATATTAAGATCGAGTAAAGAAATTAACAATCAAATAAAATTTGGATTAATATCCTATACACTAGACAAGCGCCTTAATTTTAGGGTATAGGGAGTTAGTTTAGGGTATATGATTTAGAGGTTTAGGTGCAGGGGTTTAGAATTTAGGGATAGTTGTTTCAATTTAAGGTTTAGGGTTATAATTTAGGTTTTATAGGTTAGAGTTTAGTTTTTAGGGTAATATGTTGAAGATTTAGGTTTTAACCTATAAACCCTAAATTATAACCCTAAACCTTAAATTGAAACAAATATCCCTAAATTCTAACCTTCTACACCTAAACCCCTAAACTAACTCTCTATATCTTAAAACTAAGGTGCTTGTGGAAACTTTCAGTTTCCACCGCCTGTGTATATAATATTTATCCATAAATTTTTTTATCTAACCGAACCAATCTCTCTCGCACTTTACATTACAATGCTGAATTATATATGAAGTCGAGTTGAATTCGATATATTTTGATTCGTTTAAAACATTAAAGATATTAAATTTCTTATCGCGAACTAACTGATATAGTAGTTTTTTTCAAAATTGAATAGCTTGATTTGAAGTTTGAACCGATATAACGTGCAACACATGGATCGGGTGCTCTACACGTCATCGTCCCTTTCTTTTTCCACCGTTCATTCGTGCCCTGCCATTTGTTTCGGCTTCACCGTGTTCCACTTTCCAGGGTTGTTGGTCGAAACGGGATGGATTGAGGTGTGCTGAGACTGTCACATTTTTACGTATTTTAAATTCTCATATATTTTATACTGATAATATAATCTCGTGCACTATAAAATTTTGAATTATTATATAGTTTTATTAAGTATAACATAAAATTATGTATTCATTCTTGCATCGAAACATATATCCATATAACTAGCGAGATTTTCGAATCAGATCGAGCATGTTTTTAGATAGAGTGTCTTCTTCCTTTGGGTTGGGTGTAGAACAATGATTTAGCCAGAGAGGAATTGGACCTCAACGCAATAATGCGAGACAGACAGACCCCATACAAATACAATAAAACTTGAGGGAAAAAGAAGCATCCATTATCATTATAATCTGTAGAACCAATTCTCTAATTGTTTTCTCGTTGAGCTCAAAAGGTGAGTCAAAGGAAGGCCCATTGCTTTTTGTTCAATTTTTTTATTGTCCTTTCGATTTTCAGGATTTTGCCTTAATTAATCTGGACTGATCTGTGTCACACACTTGATTCTAGTGGGTAATTCACTCAACAAAAATTTTCTACACACACAACGCTTCGAACTCGAGACCATAATGCTTACCACTTTGAAGTTTGAACAACCTCGTTGGTTGTTTTTTGTTCAACTTTTAATATGATTTTGTTTGCTTCAAACATCTCCCTTACACTATTCGAGTCTTATTAAAATATTTAGTAATAAACGTTTTAAAAATTTTATTTAAATTAATCGATTAGTAAATCAAATATTGATGATCATACAAAATATACAAAAACTTTAATATGATTTGGACAAGTAAATAAATAGTTTGAGTTTAATATTTATTATGTATCCTATGACCCAATGGTCAGGTTAAAGGACTTGAGCCTCATTCTATTACTTTTAATTTGGGCCCAAGTTTAAGAGCTCCCTTATGTTTTCATATGGCAAAAAAAAAAACATTTTTAGTAATACAAAAAATCTACTAGTTTTATGACATTTATTTAATTAAAAATGATATGGATCCATTTGAGTGGTCTCAGTTAAAAGGATAATATTATTATCCTAAGAGATTTAAGTTCGAGTAATTTATCTGTAATGTGTGAATTTTATCAAATATTAAAATCAAATACAAAAGATGATATATCATTTTTTGACTGTTTTCACGTTTTTTTAAGTCAACACATTTGTCTGTATGATACTGTCATGTCAGCATGCACTGTCATATAGGTTTGTCACGTTATTTCAAATCATTTATCGTCAGTTGATTAACAGTTTTCATTTGTAAAGGGGCCATTTGACCCAAATTAAAATATTAACAGTTGAATTGCTCCAAAAAAAAAATAAAAATCAAAGCAATTATTTAATTAAACGCTTGGGGCATTATTCGGCTTTATGCCTAAAATAAATGAACATGGAATTAGTTGGTAGAATTCACCCAAAGAGAATTCCTAATATATTTTCGGAAAATTCAAAAGCAAACATGTAGGGACGTCAACAATGGGGCGGGGATGCGGATATGGATGTTCAAACTTCCATTTAAACTGATTTTTTTAATTAGATGAATAATGCATCTGAAAAAAACGAGAAAAATAAAACATTATTAGATTTATTTAGGAATCTACGACAATTGTTATAATAGGAAAAAAACTCATCGTTTTAACAAAAACAAAACGAAATAGTAGGAAAATCAATATTTTATGAAATTCTTGCAATATTGGGTTACATTTTATGGTATATATAAAAAAATTAATATCCTATACACAGGTGGTGGAAACTGAAAGTTTCCCCAAGCGCCTTAGTTTTAGGGTATATGAAGTTAGTTTAGTGTATAGAGTTTAGGTGTAGGGGGTTAGAATTTAGGGATAGTTGTTTCAATTTAAGGTTTAGGATTATAATTTAGGTTTATAGGTTAAAACCTAAATCCTCACCATATTACCCTAAAAATTAAACCCTAACATATAAACCCTAAATTATAACCATAAACCTTAAATTGAAACAACTATCCCTAAATTCTAATATCCTACACCTAAACTAACTTTTTATACCCTAAAACTAAAGCGTTTGTGGAAACTTTTTATACCCTAAAACTAAAGCGTTTGTAGAAACTTTCAGTTTTCCACCGCGAGTATATAAGATATTAATCCTATAAAAAGGGGAAGATTTGGACGTTACACAGTTGCACTTTCCAGGGGTGGACGGCTGTAATTAATTTGCTGCCATTGGTATATATAATTAAACTGCCACATTCATGAATGGGCAGAAATGTCGTTGAGTTATAACTTACTTGTAAAATTATTTAAATAGTAATCAACCCTAAAAAAATTCTAGGAGGGTTGTTATTAATTTTGTTTCCGGATAAAACCCCACTTTTACCAAACTAGGTGGGCCAATGGAATTTTTTACCATGTTACCTGAAAATTTTATAATTTTATGGAACAAAAATTAAATTTTAAACTCACCCCATTTATCTTGGTGGCAAAAGTAGATGTTCATCATTCCTTGGAACTCGAGTTCAAGCACTAGTAATGCTTATTGTGCGTGCTGTCTTTGAAAAGATTAAGAAAATTGAACAGATGCCTACCTTTACATCACACTAGCATATTCAAAAAAAATTAAATTTTAAATTTCAACCATAAATTTTGCACCTAAAAAATATATTCTACGCCTAATTTCTTACACCTTAACCATAAACTACAACTTTAAACTTTACACTTTGAACTTACTTTTTTTAAAATAGTGCACCAAAAGTTAAGGAGTAGACGATTTTTATCTAAAATAATAATATTACCAAACCAAAGGGGAGGGGAAACCCAAATCAGCTGCTCTTTTTAGTGTCTCTATTCATGTCCCAATACTACAAAAAAACTAAATCATAAGCCATAATCTTAATTTCGAAACCTTAAATCTCAAATTCAGAGACTTAAAAACTAAATCTCAAATCTTAAATCCTAAACCAACTCTAAAGTTTTAATCTTAAATTATAAACTTATTTTTTGAGCATAAATCTTCTACCCCTTAATCATGCTCCCTTCTATGACACGCACTAAAAATTAAATTTTAAATCATAAACCCTTAAAGGTACGCTCTACCCTTAATTCTTTAAACCTTAAACTCTAACTATAATATTTAATCTTAAATCCTAAACCTAGGATTTTAAAGTGGTTACATAAAAGTAACAATATAAAGGTTGAAAATTTCCATCCAAATTCTAATGGTAAGAAGAGGGGAGAATCTTTGAGCATATTTCAACAAATTTAGTATGTTCATATAAATATTCGCGTGTTTTAAACGGTTTTAAAAGTCTAAGCCGAAGCTTTGGGAGTCGTGCTCCTTAGAGCATCGTCGTCTCCAATCCCTCTCTCCGGTTTTCTTTGTTTTCTCTCATCTGTTTCAATGTCGGAACAGTAAGCAAAACCAAAACAAAAAAAACAAGACAGAGAGATGGGAAGAGCTCCTTGTTGTTCTAAAGTAGGGTTGCATAGAGGTCCATGGACTCCCAGGGAAGACACATTGCTCGTCAAGTACGTTCAAGCTCACGGCGAAGGTCACTGGAGATCCCTCCCTAAGAACGCAGGTTCCAAAAATTCCATGCCTATAATTTGTTAAGATCAGGGTTTTAAATTGCGGTCGCGGCGTTATATCCCGGTTTCGGAAGGTGGCACAACCTCTATATTGCGTCCGCTTTTTAAATCCGTGGTTACGTTCGAGTTTATGTATTCTGATTATAATTTATGTCACAGTTGTGTCTTGTAATTCTGAGTTAATGTGGCAGGGCTGCTTAGGTGTGGAAAGAGTTGCAGGTTGAGATGGGTGAACTATCTCCGGCCAGATATTAAGCGAGGCAACATAACGTCCGACGAGGATGATCTCATAATCCGATTACATTCGCTTCTCGGCAACCGCTGGTCTCTCATCGCCGGACGGCTCACTGGTCGAACCGATAACGAGATTAAGAACTACTGGAACACCCATCTCAGCAGACGTCTTTTAAGCCAAGGGACCGATCCCAACACCCACAGGAAACTACCAGACCCGGTCCCGGAGAGGAAGACAAAGAAGCACAGCAAGCCAAAACAACCGGCCGAGCTAGAAAAACCCAGAATCCATCTCCCGAAACCCGTTAGAGTCACAGTTTCGGTTCAGTGTACGAACACATTCAGCACACAAGTTCCCTGGACCAAATTTGCAAATGATGACGAAAATGGGACCGTGTTTTTGTCTGGTTATTATAATCACGATGATCGTGATTTTATCAACGGCTCAGATTTCGAGTGTCGGTCTTATCACCATCGTCATCTTCAAGTGCCTGGTGCCGACGGTGATAGTAATTCTCTAGACAAGCTTTACGAAGAGTATCTGCAGCTTCCGAAGACAAATGAAGATCAAGTGAAGTTGGATTCTTTTGCAGAATCATTACTGATATGATAAACTTAAATATTAGTCGGTCAGTGAATTGAATATCAGTGTTGAAAAATATGTTTAATGTTCATCTAATAAAGGTGGTTGAAGTTGAATTTTTAATATCTTTTATTGCTTGATTAATGAAGGCAGTGTTGGTCGATTAGAATTTAGAAGTGGTCACTTTATTGAGCAATACAGAACTGATGCACCATATTTATTTTTTATTAGGGTTTTGGGAGTTGGATGACCTCGTGACCAACTTTCCATTGCAATTTTGGTATTGTTTTGAACTTTATTTTAGTGTTATTCAACTTACCATTCAATTTATTGTGATGGTACGAGTTACGGACAAAAATTTTATGCTCTTTTTTAGTGCTCATTTTTATGTTCCAACACTAAAAACATAAATTCTAAACATTAACACTAAACTCTAAAAATACATCCCAACCTTAACGCTCTAAACTCTAACCCTAATCTTTAACCTAATTTTTTAGTAAGAGAACATGTAAAGGAGCACCGAAAATGACAAAAGATTTCAATTCATGAGTCACATGGTAAAATATTAGATTCATCACATAACAACATGAGCATAACATAATTCAATCCAATTTCCAGCATACTCAATCTCATGCATAACATAACAACATTCATAGCACATGCTCGAATACATAACAAACCATATTAATATATCACATGCTTCCATTAGATTCATTCAATACCATAATTCAATCCAATTTCTAGCATACTCAATCTCATGCTTAACAATTGAATTAACCAAAATTTCATGCCAATCCATATATAGCATCATTATTTTGTCGAAACAAAAACACCAATTCTTCATGTGCATATCATTCGAATAAATCTCAAACCATCATCCAAAAATTAAAATTTATCATTTCTTAATTTCATGTATTCGAATAGGGTCATTACCCAATTTACACATATTCGGACTTATAAGCATATCATATGGATCATATCATAATCGGAAGGACCAATGTCCACATAATTCATTATTTCATATCACATCATAACATGCCAAGTCATTCAACCATTTATTCACTTCTTAAGCTATACTTAATTTAGCAAATTCTGCTTAATTTACATAGATTGTAATACGTTTTATTTCATTGTATTGCATTGCATTGCCCTAGGTAGAGTAGACGTATCAGATATTCAAGCCATCAAGACGGTACCAAGTACCTAGCAAAGGTTGCACGAAGCAACAAGCAATGGTTGCACAAAGCAACAAGCAATGGTTGCACAAAGCAACAAACAAAGGATACCCATAGCATCATGTGGCCTGAACATCAATCAAGAATACATATCATATGGTCGAAGAGTACACGAAGTACTAGCAAAGGTTGCCCAAGGCAACAACCAAGAGTTGCACGAAGCAACAAACAAGAGAGCTCAGACTCTGAGCATGTCGTACTATCTAAAACTTCTAATCGACCGAGGGCATTATTATTCTTGTTAATTATTATTCATTACTTCATTTAGTATATACATTTTTCATAATTCAATTTGTATGCTTATTCGATCATATCATCATATATGGCAGCAAGTTCATATATATATATATAATCATATGCATTTTAAGCATAACATAATTACCATAGGGCAGTCCACATATTCACATAAACAAGCATTATCAAGAATTCAAATTCACACATGTTCAATATACAAATAATCACATGGACAGTCAACATTTGCACATATACAAATATTATCAAAATCCAATTAAACATATAAATCATGACATTTAACTTCACATAAAGCAGCCCGCATTTTTACATTTTCAAACATTAGCCAAAATCTCAAATTATGCATCAAATTTTCCTTTGATCTCATTCCCTTATTAAACACATTACCGAATATCAATTAGTCAAATTTCATGCATAGAAATCATAAATTACACATAATAAGGTGGTTCGGACACTAGTCCCAACCCTAATACAAAATTACACTCACAACTCCTTAAGCTTGATCTTGTATTAAGATGCCCTTGTTTCTTCCCTTCGAGTGGTCGATCCTAGCTTCATCCAAAGTTTCTTCACAATTCCGATCTTAATTCTCAACATAAAACGAATACACACTATATTAGGAAGCAATTCAATCATAATTACTCCTCAATTTCAAGCATGAACTCATATTTTTAAATCTGACTTTCTATTAAACTAGTTGGGGGACTAGTTAGTGTTTTAATCATATCTTTTTAATTACTGATCCAAAACTAACTTATCATAAACCATTAGAAAGGTATTAAACTCAATTTTCTACTCATGTGAATCTCATATTTTTATCTTATTCGAATAAATACAATTTATTGCTTAATTACACCCCTTTCAAATTTGGGCAGCCTGTACTGTCCAAATTTAAAAATTCATATCTCCTAATTTACATACTGAAATTGAGTTCCGTTTTTTCTTAATGAATCTAGACATGCCAAAGTTTATACAGTAAAAATTTTAATTCAAAATATCTTAAACCCAATTTTTGGAGAATTTCCAAAGTTACTGTTCATGATTTGTATTCCACTGGACAACTTACTTAATTATCACCTTTAGCTTAAAATTCATCTAATTACATTATTCAATATATAAATTCACTTATGACATGACTTATACTATTCTTCCATGACATTTTACAGCCCACATTAACTTTTAATTTCAACGATCAAGTACTCAATTTTACCGATTTTTCAGTTCAGTCTCTAATCTTCATTTATTTCGAATATATGTCTACTTTTAGTTCTAATCGAATTTTCATCTTTTTAATTCGTTTTTTTCAGCAACCAATATTCATTTCTCATAAAATCCTTATTTCTTCACAACTTTCTCCTAGTGAGAATTTTCTAATTTTAATCCCTAATCATATCAATTTTCCAATCATCCATGACTTTACATTTTCTCTCAAAACAGTCCCTTTATGAATCTTTTCATGATTTCTCAAGTAGTTTTTAAGGATTTCATTAGTTCATCTTATTATTTTCATCAAGACTCTCATAGTTTCATGTTTATACAAATTTTAAGTTTGCATGCATGGTATGTTACATAACCAAATAGTTTCAAGGAGAATAGAACTTACTTCTTGATTTCTTTGATAACACTAACTACCCTTCACAAATCCTAGCTTAATCCTTCCACCATGCAAGTAAAATCTTCACCATTTAAGCTCTAAAATTTTCAGACATTTGAGCTTCTCTTCCCTCCATTTTCTCTCAACCTCACGGCAAAGGAAGAAGAAAATGATGAGGAGAAGACATGCTCCCTTAATCTAGGGGATTTGATGGCTTCCAAAATTACCCAAGTGTCCCTTAGCCTATAACTTTTATCATCATTTTACTAAGGGCAGCTCTAAGGATTTTTAGTTTTTAACATGCAAATTTCAATCTTTATAATCATTTTAAATTGGTCATCAATTTCCCTTTTTCCATGCTTTCTTGAATTTTCTCAATTTGATCTGATTTCCACAAGGAAATGCAACACTACTTAATTTCTTTTAATTCTTTTAATTTCACACTTGTATCTTATTATTACTAATTTGAATCCATTAATTTATCACTCGACTAATTCCTTAATTCAAAGCTAAATACCCTTTTTAATTCGAATTGGTGCAATACTTGTCTAATTAAGAAATTTAAGGACCAAATTGCATAGTTCACTAAATTGCAAGCTCAATAGCTTCTAAGAATAAATAAATTAAACTTAACGACTTTAAATTTTAGGACGGAAATATGGGTGTTACATTTGAGGTGTTTGTGAATTTAAGATTTTGTGAGAAATTAGAGAATTTTAGGGGTTTTAATGAAAATTTTATAAAAAAAGATTTTTAATAATATTAAATTAAAAATCAAAGTAATGATTGGATGCCAATTTTCTAACAGATTAACCTTAAATTGACAACAAAATAAGATGCTGAACATCTATTATAACTAAAATTAAAATGTTAATAAAAAAATTTAAACTCTAAAAATTTATAATTTAAACATTTATTTTATAATAAAATCGAAAAGGATATTAAGATTTAAGCACGTTATAAATGAGGACCTAAGTCCTGACCCTTTCTTCTCTTTTTTTTTTCATTCCCAAACCTCTAATCTCACTTCACTACTTTGGAAGCCACCGGCAAATGGTCCATGCATTTAGACGTATACTAAGTTACGGATAAAAATGTACTAAACACAAAAAAATGTTAAAAAAATAAATTATAAGCTATAATCTTAAATTTTAAATTTAAACTCTACACTTTAAAAAATACCTCATTACTAGGGATGGCAAACGGGCGGGGCGGGTACAGATACCTCCTCCCTCATCCCCATACCCACCACCTACCCACCACGTATGGTGGGTACAATTTTTAAATTCACACCTTCCCACGCATGTATATTCTCAAATCCAACCCCACACCCACCACCCAATTAGATACCTATTACTCATCTAGTACCCACTTGTACCCGCCTATACCCTCCTATTAACCCGCCTGGCAGCAACTATACACATAAAACATAAATTCAAGAACAACCACAAAACATAAATTACAAGCAATATCCTATAAAATTTTAAGATTTATAGAATAGTTTGTGAAATTACATCTAAATTCATAATGATCCAACTTTATATGACGGGTAAGATGTGGGGCGGGTAAAGTCTTAAATTCACCACATACCCACTACCCGCGGTGGGTATGACTTTTTACATCCACACCCGCCCACTACCCACCAAATTTATACCCATCCCCGCCTCAATTGGGGCGGGTGCGGTGCGAAATCTACGAAATTGTACCCGTTTGCCATCCTTATCGATTACGTTGAAACGCAAGAACTCAATGTTCACGAACATAATTAGGGACGAAACCAAAATTTAAAGTTGAGAATAAAATATCAATATTTAAAAATAAAAAATAAATTCATAAACAACCATTTTTAAATTTTTTTATATAAAAATACAAAAAAATTGAGGGTTAAGAGGACAATTGCCCCAGTCCCACTCTCATTTAGCTACGTCCCTGAACATAATAATCATCAACATGTCACTATAATTCCAAAAAATACTATCACAATTCATTTGATGAAAATTTTGTTGGTTGGCATTTTTTACTTTTTAATGAGAGAAAATCATTTGTACCTTAATTATAGTTTTTTTTTTTACTCCACACTAAAATTACTTAAAAATTAAATTTTAAATTTTAGTCTTAATTTTTACATCCTAAACTCTAAATCCTAGACCCTAAAAAGTACACTATACTCCTAATTTACTACCCCTAATCACAACCCTTAACCAAACCCTAAACTCACTATTTTAAAATGAGAGCTTAGAAGGGTCATGATAAAGGGGCAGACGATTTCCATCCTCTTACTACCTCATTGATAATTTTATAAGATTTGTATTCGAGACATCAAATTTCCAAGACAGATTCTTTCACTCATAAAATAAAATTTGAATAATGCACGGTGACTTAAATTCGAACTGAAAAAAGAATCTGCTAGCAATTATTTTGAAGTGATGACATAAACAGTATACATATATATAGCTAGACATACATCTAACTTTCTCCTGCAGAGTTGCAGCTTCTTTGTACTCTGATATGAGAACGGAGCTGCTTGACAGCCCCGACCCGACCCGACCCGAAATTTAAAAAGTCTAACCCGCCCCGCCCGGCAGGTCCATATTCCTCATATGAAGAACTGAGGTTAAGTTGATTAGTACACTTGCACATGGTGTTCTTGTTATTTTGTTAGGTGAATTCATAAACAATCAATAATAACAAATTGAATGCATCCATCCTATTGATTTTGTTAGGTCCATATTCCTCATATGTCTCGTGTTGGATGAGTACTTATTAACACTATATCCCGGATTCGGATTCGAATTCGAACTCGAACATTCCTTTAATGAAGAGAGTCATAGAACAAAGTTGTACTAAAAAGAATCCTTTAGATAAAAAAGATAACAGCAATTTCATTTTCATTTGAATGCAATGGCCTCTACTAGCACCGGGGCAGATCTGTAGGAGGATGGGGTAGAGTCTCCGGTTCTCCGTTCCCGTTTTCGACTATCAACACGGCGCCTAATCCCCATGACTGGTGTATGTCCAAGTGGCAATGCATAAACCAGACCCCTAAACATGGATATGCAATTAGCATGGATATAGTACTGATAATAATACTAATAAAGATCTCAAAGTTGTGTGACATACCTGGATTGTCGGCGACAAATCGAATTGCGGCCCATCCTCCTACCGGGACTCCGATTGTGTTCATATAAGGGGGATCAATCAAGTTAAAGTTTGCAGTCTGTGGATTAAAGTTCCCGGTACCGTATCCAATGACATAGAAACTGTAGCCGTGAAGATGGATCGGATGGTTTTCGGTGGTGACTGTGCTAGTGCCTTGGAAGATAAGTTGTACCCTGCTCCCGAATTTGAGTACTTTGGTCCTTGTTCCATTGATGGCCTGTGTGTTATTAGGAGCATTATTAGGTGCCCCATTGGAGAAGTCATAGAATTGAAGTGGTGCACCAGGAAAGTCCACCGTGAACTGACCGCCGATCTTCTTATAGTAAGCTTCCAGAATCGAAATAGTAGGCTTTACGAAGCTTATATTGTTCATGGAAGCTGCAAATGTCCCGTTGTTCTTGCCCCGGCAGTTCTTCTGCGGTGTCTTGGACCGACATTTGTTGACATTTAATCCCACGGTAACAAACAGGTTCGTATCGATCTTTGTAGGAACGTTAACTGGATTAAGGCTTCTAAGCCCATCCATGACAGTCTTTACAGCAAGATTATCGTTAAAGTTCGGTAATTTAGCCGGAAACGATACGCTATTAGGGAGAGCACCTAAGTATTGGAAGTATGCAATGGCTGATATCTTTTGGAATGAAATGTTCTGGGCAGACATGTAAGGTCCCATGGCCATTGAGTACTTTCCAATGTGCTGATCAGCAGTGACAAGGACGTTCATGGTCTGCCCCGGTCCCAGCATCACACGGTCCGTGGTGAATGGCTTCGTGTACTCGGCATCCGCTTCCACAACAGTTAGTTTATGATTAGCTATGGCAAAGAAATTCTCCATGTTTAGACCTGCATTAATTAGCCTTAACAGATATGTCTTTCCTGGAACAACATCGATCTTGTAGACATCTGCAAACCAATAATTATTAATATCCATTACTAATGATTGAACAATAAGGATGCCGGTCCAAACTTTTCCGTTTACCATTTCTAGAGCAGTTGTAGTTAGGTCCCGGGTGACCGTTAACGGTAAATGCATCAGCTGGTGGAGCAGGGCCGCCGCTTGCTAGAACTTGCTGCTCAAGTTGTAGCACATCTCTTAGCCAATACTCCCCTAGCAGATTTGCAGGTAATCTTCAAATTACAAATATAACATTCCATATCACATTATAAATAGTAGCTCAGTATATCGGATTAAACGCGATCGGGTACCTAGGATTACAATATGCTCTTCGTAAGGGTGCTTGAAAGGGTAAGGGACCCCTGTCTTAGGATACACAACCATGGCGCCATAAACAGTTGCCCTAAGCCAAGAAACATGGGCGTGCCAGAAAAATGTGCCCTTCTGTTTCACCATTGTGAACTCGTACGCGAAACTCTGGCCAGCTTGAATCGGACACTGAGTAATGTAAGATGGACCATCAAACCAGCATGACAGCTTCTGTCTCACTCCATGCCTGAAAAAAAGAATAGACAGCAATGGTCAAGGACAAGATGACATATAATTAGTACTCTACATTCTACAAGTCATAAAACTATAACAAAATACCAGTGAATTGTGACATTGTAAGGCGTCTCGTTGGTGACATTGACAATAACCCTGTCATCCGCTTGTGCGTAAACGACAGGTCCCGGGAACATTCTGTTAACGGTCACAATCTCTTTGGTGTTACACAATTTAGTAACCCTCATAGTTTGCACCTTGAAATCATAGAACCTGGTTGATCCACCTGCAGGCCACTTATGTGCCATCGCATGTAAAGCTTGGAAATAGGACGACGTTGACAAGCACGCGAACACGAACACGAAAACGAAAGCGGATAAGTCAGCCATTGGGAGTGAGAGAGATGGAGACATATGGATTGAAGTGAAGGGTAGGGAAGGAGCAATTTAAAAGGATGTAGATTTTTTTTTTTTGTCAGCTTTCATGATTCCTCTAACATGGTATACGTTATAATAAGGTGTTGGGAGCGTGGTTATTCCTTGTGACCCCAATGTAGGGAAAGGGATTTTAACCCATCTTTTTTCTGTCTTAAAACAGTAAAAAGCAGACAAATCTTTTCCTTTTCTGATTCATAACCTGTCAAACTGTGTTTCCCAGTTAAAAATCATGTTGTTTGACTGAGAAAAAACTCTATAAAATCATTATGAAGTGCAAAAATAAAGAAGAAACAAATAGGGGCCATTGTCAACTTTGTTTGTTGTGCTTTTGATCGACAGCTGCCTTTTTCTGCTCAATCATAAGCAATGTTGGATTGAAAACACGCCTTCCCAAACCAGCTTTTTTTCTTACAGAAGATAGCTTTGTCTGCAACATGAACATCCAAAGCTGTTTTTCTAAATCCTGGAAGTTGGAGTTAAAACATAAAAGCATGCATAGGCAAAAGAAATTAGAAGTATGAATATGTTTGAACATAAAGTAGAGTGGGCAGAGAGTTTCCATTGGAACAAAAAAGGGTGATGTTGGGGAGTCGTGGGATGATTGTGTCGCAAAGGCA
Source organism: Hibiscus tridactylites (assembly GCA_958450335.1). Classification (NCBI taxonomy): domain Eukaryota; kingdom Viridiplantae; phylum Streptophyta; class Magnoliopsida; order Malvales; family Malvaceae; genus Hibiscus; species Hibiscus tridactylites. The sequence goes on from OY288269.1 coordinate 107,138,746, forward strand.
AGGCCATGATGTTGTTACTTCACTCTCACGCTATCTGCCATGCGTGTGTCCTTTGGCCTAAAGCCTCTCGTTTTTTCTCACTTCTTTCGGTCTTTTTTTTTTAACTACCGATATCCAATTTATTAACTCAATACCAAAGGTTATGAACATAGGGATGATTATTTAAAAAAAATTGAGTTTAGTGAGATTGGATTTTGTGAATGGTAAGATCGGATCTGATTCGAGTTTATAGTGAAAATATCTAATTCAACCCATGATAGTAGGGATAAAAATCTTCCACCCCTTTACGGTGCCTCTTTTTATGCTCCAACACTTAAAAAAATTAAATTTCAAGCCCTAATCCTAAACCCTACACCCTATAGCATATAAAATAGACCATGCCTTAAATTCATTAAACCCTCATCACAAACCCTAACCTTAAACCTTAAATCTTAAACCTAATTTTTAGTATAGGACATAAATAGGAAATTCTATTCATGATAGTAGTGTAATTTTTCTCTCATTATATATTATGTATTTAGAAATACAGTAAAACCTCTATAAATTAATACCCTTGGGACCATGAAATTTTATTAATTTAGAGATATTAATATATCGCTAAATTAATAATTTATTAATTAAAAGAAAATGGCTACCGCAGTAAAATGGACGTTAATAACTTGTTGGATTATCTAGGCGAAAATGACAAATGTTTACAAGTTCAAAGTTTAGAGGAAATTGTGGTTAATATTGTTGAAAGTTCTACTAATGATGAAGTTGAAGATGATTCAATACCACTTGAACTAGTCACGCGAAAGGAAGCATTGAATGCGGCAACAACTCTTCACAATTTTTTTTTGCAGTTGAAGACTTCAACGCCGAAACTTGTGGCTGCAATTAAAAAAGTTAGAGATGCAATTTAATTAAATTTGAATTTTAAAAAGAAACAGAATACAATAAATTCATATTTTAATAAGTTACCAAAGTAGTAATGGTAATATTTATGAGTTATTAATTTATAGTTTTGATGACCTTTATATTTATAAAGAGGATTTCTATAAAATTTTTATATTATTATCTTATCAAATTTGATATTTTTTTACATTGACCAAGTCGGGACCGAAAAAATTTATTATTTAATAGAGTTTATTAATTTAAAGAGTATTAATTTATAGAAATTTTACTGTAATTGTTATAATACTCCTCTCTCTTTGTTGTGTTATTTTTTTCTATATGTTTAAAGTTAAAAATAATTACCATAATGTCACTCTATGAATATTTCTTCAATTACCTTCTTTTTTTTTGGATAAGTGTTGAAGCTTTATTTAACCAAGACAAGAAAGAACCAATACAATATACCTATGCATGCTCCTTAGGCAATCATCCCATAGGAATTTTTTCAAGCAGCACAAATGTCTCTATTTAAAATATCTATCCAAATAGCCCTATTCTAAATTTTAATACAAAGAGTTTCTTTTATACAATCTATCAAAGTATTAAACTCTCTACTTACACCTTGAAATCGCCGTTTATTTCTTTCCTTCCATATGTAATATATGTACGAGCTCCAAGCAACTTTAAGAACATAAACGAACATGGATTTGCTCTTCATACGAGTACTCATCCAACTCAATTCCCCCTCCCAATCGTGCATCTCTCTACGCATTTCACATCTCGCAAGAACAATGGACCAGATCTTCTTAGAGTATGAACAATCAGCAAACAAATAGTTCCTAGATTCACAAACATCCCTACATAGCACACATTGATCACACTGCTCTGCAGGGACTACACCCAGCTTCAACCTGTCCATTGTTAACAATTTGTCTAAAATATTCATCCAAGCCCTTATCGCATGCTTTGGGACGTGTCTCCCAAACCACACTAGTCTATGTCAAACCACCTTAAGGCTATTCTCACGAACCACATCCCAAACTGTCCTTGCTTTCACAACACCCACATTCATCGAGTCTAATAATATGAGTCTGAGCTTGAGCATCTTTCGCAAACATCAGCTATGTTGTGATTTACTCACAGCAGACCATAAATCATTACCTTTAAAAACATATGCACAAACCCAGGCAACTTAAAGGGAACTTTCATCAGCAAGCATGTCTTTCAATAACAGGGTAATACAAACTTTATTCCATCCTTGTAGGTCCTTTATCCCCAGACCACCTTCACTCCTAGGCTTGCAAATTAGCTTTCCAACTTACTCTTGCTCCTGCAGCAACCACATCCTTACCTTTTCAAAAGAAACGCATGCATAATCTCTCGAACTTTTGAATAACACTCTTTGAAAGTAAAACTTATTTGCACCGGTAATTGGCCACACTGAAGATGACACTACGAATGAGTTGTAATCTCCCAACAAAGCTCAGCAATCTACAAGACCAATGTTCAAATCGTGCCTTAATCCCTTCAAGTAAGTTAGCACAATCTTTGTCTGATAGCTTCCAAGTAACTAAAGGTATGCCCAGATACCTCATTGGTAACTAAAAATACAACCTAGGTTAGGCTAGCACAGTCTTAATCCATGTGCATGTAAAGACAAAGAACAAAAGTGTGCTTTGTGGCTCTAGAAATACAACCTAGGTTAGGCTAGCACAGTCTAAATTCTATAAACCCTAAACTTAATTTTGAGTGTGAGGCATAAGTAGGGGCATCGAAAAGGGGCAGAGGATTTTTATCTGTTTGATAGGGGCTGCATGTATTGTAATATGGATGAAAATCCTCTGCCCCTTTTTGGTGCTTCTACTTATGCCCTATGCTCAAAATTAAGTTTAGGGTAAGGTGCATTTTTTAAGATATAGAGTATAGAGTTTAGGATTTAAAATTTAGGGTTAAGACTTAAAATTTAATTTTGTAGTGCTTTTTAGTGTTGGGCATAAGTAGAGGAGTCGAAAAGGGGCAGAGGATTTTTATCCTTGTAATAGGTTTGGTTTAGTTTTTACAACAATGAATCAATAAAAACAACGTATAGACGTCTGGCATCCAAGCGCATCTAGTGTAGTGGTATCATAGTACCCTCCCACTGTACTGACCGGGGTTCGATTCCCCGGATGCGCAAGTTAAATTTTATTTACACCATGTTCATGCCTGCAAATTGCATTTCAAGTTTGCGGCAAAACAACATACTTTTAATGTGTTGTAAACCTACCACTTAGTACTTACCAACCCAAAAGCAATAGAAAACCAATGGGCACCTCCCCTTGTTTTCTAATTCATTCCAGTTTAGCTTTTGTTTGGTAAATGAAGTGAACTATTGGACCTAGAAAGTTATTTTCTGATATGAGAAACATGCCATAGCTTTCAAAAGCAAGGACCCTTTCTGCTACATTTTGTTGCCATTTGTTTATAAGTATTCACATAATGTGTTCCTAGGGCGAGCCGAAAGGTTATGTTGCTTTGATTTTGACATATGATGGTTGAACATTTGTGTAGGTTCTTATAATCTGGTTTTGTTTCGACTTTCGATAGCTAAATGTGTTGAAGAGGAGAGTAATGCCAGCAGCTGAAGCAAGGGCTATCTGGCAAACAACAACTAATCGTTGCCTTGTCCAAGAAGATGCTAAAAGAGCTCCAAAATTAGCATGCTGATGAAGTATCTTCTTCAGCTTGGAAGTCCCGAGGCCGAATGAGCCTTATCGGTGCCGGTTTGCTGTTGGGGTGGACTCTAGAATAACTCGATAATCTCTTGTGTTCTTACTTGTTTAAATTTCTTGTTCGTTTGTCTGATTTCACAACACTTATATACAAAAGAGTTAAGCCATAATTTTTCACATCCTTGCAAACTTCCCACAGTTCATGATATAATGGTCTGTCTGAACATTTATTGCCTAGTAATATCTACAGGACAACATAGTCCTGAAACTTTCGTATGAAAATATTTTTACATGCAGAAGATTATAATTGCAGGCTTGCAGCCATAGCCATATATGCATCCAAATAAACATTGTTATATATTACATTTGATTAGTCATTTTCATTCACATGAAAATATATCAAATCGGAGTCCATGGATTAGAATTTTTGAATACTACAGGGGCCTGAGGGGTAATTCTTCAAACGATGGGGGTTCCTTGATTAAAATTTGTTGGAGTTACTTTTCCCTTCTGCTCCATGGAACCACTTGCTTTAAGCCTTCTTTGATGCTTGCCTGTCGTGTTCCAGACAACAAATCAAACTACTTTCTGGGATAGAGCAGTACAATCTTTTCTTTTTTCTCGGCAAATAAGGTTTTATTAAAGATTTAAAACGTACTTATCTATGACTTAAATTGTATGCCTCGTTAAAAACTTCTTTAATCTTACGTAGAGAAAAAAGAGTATAACATAACTAAGCATAAGGCAAACAAGAGTAAAACAATTTTATTGACCAACGGGCAGAGACAGGCGCGGACAATTTTAGAGATTGACTAATGCACCTAATAAGATTATGAATTTAATGCAAAATTATTATAAGAAAACAGAAGAAATTGGACCATAGGAAGGAAAGCGGTAAGTTATTTCGTATTCCTGATAAAAAATATCATAGTAATTATGTAATTTAATTGTCAACAATCTCTATAACATGTGATTAAAAGTTTTTATATCAATTATTTAATGTTGTTATAGTTTTGATTTTCGAAACCTTGGTTATGCTGGAAGGGTGGAACCAAAGAGCTTGCCGTCACTTTAATTTGGAAATATGGATCAAAGTTTGTCAACTTAGAGATATTAAAATCCCAAATTTCAAAGAATCATAGGGACTAGGATCATAATTATACCTAACAAAGCAGCACACCCTTAGGGATGGGCATGGGTCGGATTTTTGGCTCACCCGACCCGAAAATAAACACCCTAAACCCGCACCCGACCCGAAAAATATTCTTTAAAAATTCGATCAGACTTGAAAATAAATATACTAAATCTGACCCCGACCCGACCCGAACTATATAAAATAAATTAATTTTAGGGACCTAATTGTAAAAAAATAATTTTAAGGGACTTAATTATAAAAAAATATAATTTAAAGGATTAAATTTAAAAAAAATCAATTTTAAGGACTTAATTATAAAAAATATATAAAGATAAATATTATTATAAATATCCATAAAAATTTAGGAGAAAATTACACTATTAATCCTGGGTCGGGTCAGATATTTTCCACCCTAAACTCGAACCCGACCTGAATATACCTTTAGCAAAAATCCAATCCGACCCGAACCTGATTATTTCATTAAAAAGTTCGATCCAACCCGAACGTGATTATTTCATTAAAAATCCGATCCGATCCGATCCTATCAGGCCGGGTCGAGTCGGAACCTATCGAATCCAGGTAAAATGCCAATCCCTACACAACCCCTCGAAGAATGCAAATATGCAAAAAGGGACAGACAGAAACTTACCCAGAAATGGGAACTATTCAAGGTGCCACTCTTTCTCATCCCGGTGATCCTATCGCCACCGTATTCTTCCCCTTTATCTCCACACGACGGAAACACATAACTCCTCCCTCCGACGTCGCCTCTCCGCCGAGAGCCAACAAACCCTTTGTTCCCTCTCTTGCTAACAACCACCGCACCATCATCCCGATGCCGCACCACATTCTCAGGGCTAAAACTACCGGCGCGAAACGACCCGTAACGCTCACTTCTCACCATTCTAAAAGAAGAAGACAAGAGCCTAGTCCTACCGACATAAGGACCATCCAAGACCGTGGTGGGCGAGTTAAGTTTGCTGCTGTTGTTGTTGGCTTCCTGCAGTAGCAACAACCTGGGGGGCAGTTCCAGGCACTTCCGAGCAAAGTCATCGGAAAAAGTGGTGACCGTGGTGCAAGGCTTGGGCTTTCCCGGTTCCTCCTCCCACTGGAACGGAACCGACGCCGAGGCGCGTGACGGTGGGGTTAACGTCCCTGATCTTTCCGGCGACACCGCCATGTGTGCATGTGGAGATGAAAACAACGGCAGCCGTGATGAATCTTTCTCGGCAGCCTCGAACCCCATGGTTTGGTTGCTTTCGAGAAGTTGAAAGTAAATGTTTTTATATGGAAAGAAAACAGTTTTTTAACGTATGGAAAGGGGAGAAGAAAGGGAGTCGTGAAAAATGGTGATTTCATGGCCGTTCTTATAATCTCTTTGATATGAGCTCACAACTTGACCCGTAAGTTACAAAAATGACTTGAAATGTAAGCTTATGAAATTAATATTAAATAGATTCAGAGAATTTTTTATATATTTTTTACAATCAATGTATTCTACTTTTAAGATGATTGATACAATTTGAATTTGATATTTTTCAAAATTATATACATCTTATTATTTTGTTAGATATTCACCAATAGTATATGAAATTATGTATCAAGGATGGTCATAGATCGGGTTGGATCAGGTTTTTGTCCGATCTGCACTCGACTCGAAAATTTAGCACCTCTACTTAAATCCGACCCGATATTTTATGATGGTCAATCCGACCCGAACTTAACCTGAATTTTAGAGTAAAAATCTGAACTCAATCCGACCGGACCTGATATAAATAAAAAAATATCAATTTTCATTATTATTCGATAAAATATGAGGTATTTTTTTAAAAATACAAATATAGAGGAGCATTATAATAATTGTTCTATTTTTATTAGACAAAATAGGGAGATAATTGAAAATCATATATAAATAGAGGGAGATTGTAGTAATTATACTTAAATATCTAGAATAAAACTAAACTATTATTTCGGGTCGGATCGGGTATTTTTCACCTTAAACTCAAACCTGACTTCATCTTCAAAAAATCAGACCCGAACTCAAAATTTTCTTTAAAAATCCGATTCTATAAAATCGAGTTGGGTTGAAGCCTGTCGAGTTTAGGTCAAATAATCATCCCTAACTATACAGCACATTATTCATCCTTACCCAATCATAAAGCAGTAAAGTAGGAAAACATACATAGATGGCGTATCCCTTTAGAATATCTTTCACTAAAGGTACCTAATCCTCCAACTTTTGAATTGAAAATAAAAGGTCAAGTGGATACCACAAGGTTAAACAGTGAAATTAATTCACATGCTGAAACTATTTGGTTAATTTACTATATTTAGTTAAATTGCTATTATTATTTTAAGGATAAACTACAACGGAGGTCATTTAACTATGGGTAAGATTATATTTGGTTCATCCAATTATTAAAAGTTATATTTGAGTCACTCAATTATTGGTAAGTTTACATTTTGGTCACTCATTTATTAAATGTTGTGTTTGGGTCACTCAATTATGGATGTTACGTTTGGGTCACCATTCATATTTAAAAAATACATCAATTTAGTCATTTTTTTCTTCCAAATCAATTGTGTACTCACGTTAACATTAGATTATTTCATTTGAAATCATTAATTAATCTAATACACAAATTGATATACTTTTTTTAAAATATGGAGAGTGATTCAAATGTAACTTTACCCATAATTGAGCGATCTAAATGTAATCTTTAATAATTGGGTGACTCAAATGTAACTTTACCCATAATTGAGCGATATAAATGTAACATTTAATAATTGAGTGACCCAAATGTAACCTTACCCATAATTGAGTGACCTCTGTTGTAGTTTACCCTTATTTTAAATAATAATTAATAATACAATAAATATAACTTTTTCTTACATAAAATATTTTTGTTATCCTATATTATGGGTGTGATAATATCTAATGTATGTATATAGGCTTAAGTATATTTTACTACTTTTGTTAATATTTTAATATTTTTTAGTTTTAAAATAACCTTTAATATTTTTATGAAAGCTAGAGTGATTACAAGCAGTATCTGTTCTAAATATACTTTCAACCATTTGACAATGAACGCTCAATCACCCTGCTGTAGCTGCTGGTGCTCGAACCCGTGACCTTTAAGAACAACAACCGTTCTCTTAACCACTGAGACAAGTTGGTGTTCTAAATATATTTTTCCTTAAAGTTTAAATAAATTCTAAAATTAGTGGTTTTTCGAGTTCTAAAACTCAACTGAGTGTGTTTTGCACATACTACTTTATTGATTTTTTTTCGTAAAATTTGAGGACTAAAATATCCTATGAATATATGTGTGTGAGTTTCATGCTGATTAATCTTGGTTGTATGATGAAACGAGAGTGAAAGGGGAAGCAAAATTAAGATGATTTGAAAATTCATTATTCTTGATGTACATGTATGCTTAACAGAAAATTAATTACCATACATTATTCTATTTTTGCCCCTCTAAAATTTTATAAATTCACCTCCCTTAAAATTTTATAAGTTCGTCCCCTAACATAAAGTTCTGCATCCGTCCTTGTTTTTTTCACCATCCTAGGTTATTGTAAAACATGAGCAGACAAATCACAAATTCAATGCATAATATTATTCATGAAAAAAGAAAAGAAAGCGATCAAACACTTGTGGAGCTTGTGCTCCCACGAGTTTCAAAACCCTATATATGTCTTGGTCCGACAAAACTCCCTTCAACAACAAGTTTGGCGGATTAAACCCCCATTAATGAAAATGTCTCATATGAATAAAACATAAATTGACAACCCTTTAAGGGAGGAGATTTAATCTCGTGTATCTCGGGTCGAGAATGGTTATTGATGTTTCTATTGAGTGAAGTGATAAATAATTTGATGTTACTTATCTGATGAGTTCGAATACTGCGGATGAAGAAATAATATTAAGAGAATTTGATCTTGGTAACAGGTTGGATCAGACTTTTATGATTACTGAATATCGAAAATTTAAAGAAATTAGAAATAGTTAGGGTTAATTTACAGGTTTGGTAGGGGAAAAAAGAGAGATAGAAGGTGGAACGGCACTAAAAGCATAGGACTGTATTAGCCATCTTATGTAATGGCAAAGTCAAAAAGGGAGAAAAAGATGATTTTTCTATAAGAGACAAAAGCTTATAACGAGAGTGGTTGAAGCATAAGGGAAAAGTAACTCCAACAAATTTCATTAATAAAAAAAAGTTGGGTCTCTCATTTTGACTTGAAGCTTTTTTTTATAATAGCTATTTATATTCGATTCAATGATGAACTAATTCAGATTGATTATGCAAAGATTCATTATAGGGGTGATCCTCTAATTCAGTTCGTTTCGTTTACAACAACATGATTTGAATTATGAACCTAAAAATTTAACACTTTATCGTGTCAGATCAACTGGTAATCGGTATTCGAAGTTTTCCCATTGAGAAGCCATCAAACACCAATCTTTTCAATAATGGCTCTACATGGATTGATGCATGGGGGGTAAAAGAAAAGAAAGGGACTGATGAGAAGATCAGTACCTTCATATATTAAGGTCAAATTTGACCAAATATAAAGACTAGATCCAAAATTCGAGTATAGTAAAGGGACCAAAAAGTAGAATTTGACCAAATATTAATCAATGACTTAAAATACAATTAAACTATTAAAATTGGAGGATAATTGGCCCATGTTAAACGTTCATTCGTCCCTGCTTAAAAATGACATTATTAAAAATAACATCAACAAAATAATACTATGTTTTCATGACAACGTAAACGAATCTAGAAGTTACATTATTTCCAAAGTATAAATTTTCAAATTGAAAAGAAAAAAAACTAAATAAAAACCCTAGCTATAAGCCTATTATAAGCCTTAGGCAAATCCTGTTGCAGAGATGGATACAGAGAAGGGCCGGAGGAGGCAGTCGACCCCTAAAAATTTAAAATTAATATATAATTTAAATTTTTTTTATAAAATGTTTGATGTATTTTTTATTGAAAATCTATTTTCGCTTTTATTAAAATTTTATAAGTTCGTCATCTTAAACTTTTTTAAGTTCACCTTTCGTAGCATAAAATTCTACTTCCGTCACTATTTTGTTCACTTGTTGTCCCATAAACAAAAGGTATATGATTGAACGTGGCCAGACAAGGATGATAATCTAGATGCATGGACAAAGGAAAAACAGGTCGAACAAACAAAGCAAAAAAGCCAATTTTGATTAACTTTTCTGTATTATATTTGTTGCATGCAACGTGAAAGGACCATGGTTAGTAAGAGTAGGTGCGTCACTACTCATATTATTAATTAATCATTGTTTTATAATGTTAATCGTATTTTCCAACTTGATTTAGCAATGGGTTTTTGTCTGCTTATACCCTAATAAAGTAATAATCATCGACATTAATATTCGATTAGTGAACTGGAAACGAGAATGATTAAAGTGTATAAAAATTCCACTACCCCTTCAAACCAACAATTTAACACAACAATCACGCTTCTTTCTTTTCCTACTTAATTACAAATTAAAGAGACGAAGTTAAAATTAAATACATAATAAAGTTGTATAACTTTAAAATTAATAAAAACATGATAAATATTTAATCTAATATTTAAAAAAAATAAAGACTTAATCCGATAAACATTCAAATTAACAAGGATTAAAGTAATCGGTATGTAAAAAAATTAGAAACACAATCCACCTTTCCCCAATCCATGTGCACGTGGTGAATATATTATTGTGTTTACCAGGATTTGAGGTTGAGAGGGGTAAACTATAAATATTTGAAAGTGGGAGGCAATTTAAAAATAAACCAATTTATAAAGAAATTTAAATAGGGGACAAATGTAAAAAAAATTCTTTGAGGGTGGGGGCGATTGCCCCTCCCGAACCTCATGTAGTTTCGTCCATGGTCTTTACCAACAATTTGTTGAACTTTGCTTTCTTGCTTGTGGTTTGTAATCGCGATGATCTTGTTTTTCAGGAAGTAGGTTTTTATTTTTGTTGTATATCCGAATGTGTTGTCTTCTTTTCCTCCATTTAAATTTAGAGAATTTTTTAACGAGGCACGCAATTCAGGCTAGAGCTTTATGTTTAATCAATAATAAAATATGTTGTCGAGCAAAAAACAACTTGTTGGTCTAGCGGGATGAGGTCCCTTAAGCAAGGTCAAAAGCTCGAATCTTGACGTTATGAATGGAAAAAAATTGGCTTCTATAATAAGCCTCTGCATCACCATTTCAAAAAAAATAAGCCTCTATAAAATTCGATCTAGATTAGCCGGTCAATGAGCCGGACTGGGACGAAGCATAAATGAGTTGGGAGTGGTTGTTGCCCCTCTTTGATTTTTTGGTATAATTATATTTTAGGTCTTTTTAATTTAAATATTAATAAAATGAAGTCTTTGTTCCTCCCAATTTTTAAAATTTATAAATTTAATAGACTCTTCTCCCTCTCGATTCTTGATCTTAGCTCCGTCCTTGGAGCCGAATACTTGTGGTTAAACAAATATATATACACATATTATTGTCTTTTATTATGTTTTTTTTGGCGCATTTTCTTCTTCATGTTGAAGCTTTCAAAAGCACCGACAAGTCTCTAAGCACTTGCAGCCCCCCATCCATTGATGTGCCTAGAGATGGTCATTAATTATAATTTTTTTTGAAAATCATTAATTATAAAATTAATTAATGGAAAGTGATTCTGAAAACATTATTTTACATAAAACCTTATGGAATTGAATTTTAGATTATGATTTTGAAAAAATAAATAAAACTATTCATTTAAAATAAAGAAGAATGTTCTAAGATTAAGAATAATAAATAAAATCGCAATCCAATGATTTTAATATCGATGATTATTCGACATGCTTTAGCAAGGGGATGTTATATTTATTTTCCCACTTTGTTCTTCATGTTGAAGCTTCCATAAAGTGCCGACATGCGACAAGTCAAGCACCATTGAAACACATATAGACGATCATTAATTATCAGAACAAATTCAGTGAAAGTGACTCGGAAAATAGGAGACAGAGGATTTTTACCCCGGAAATATTGCCTAAAACCACATGCTCAAAATCAAATTAATTTATTGCGACCAAACAAGATAATGTGCTATGTTCATCTTGATTTATTGCAAGCGACAAGATAATGTCTTTTGGTGATTGCAGATTGGTCCTGTTTCTGATCCCTTTGAAAAATTTGATCCAAGGGCATTCAGATTTAGTTTAGCTATTTCATATATATTATTAACTTAAAGTTCGAATATTAATATTATCAGGAAAAACGTATAATTACACAGATGTTTGACCTCAAGTGTTTTATCGATGTCCAAATTTTAACATGTTCCACCCTGAATTTCAACACTAAACTAACTGCCAAAGTCCTGTAATATTGTCGTGTGTGTAAGTGAAATGTTTCACCGTCGTCGTCGCCGTCGCCGCCACCACCACTAATGTTGGGTTCATTGGATTCTTACCATTTATTTCCCCCAGAAATCAGTGGTAAGAAACAATGCAGCCCAGGTCATAAATGGGAGTAGTTGAGTTGAGTGAAAAAGTTCCATTTTTGATTGACGGGAGAAAATAAGGTCAATGGTCTGGTCCTAGGGTAAGTGTAAATGAGCTGATCATTTGGGACCCATCTTTGCCCATACTATTGGTGTGCAAAATAAACCGTTAATCAGTATAACCATTATATTTTACAGGTCAATTAATATAATATAAAGACGAAACATCACGGGGTCTACGGGGATGTGGCCGCCGCCAACTTGTTAATTTCTTTAGAGAAAAAAAGTAAAATTAATGTTGTAATCTTTCAATTTTTATAAAATTTTATTTTAGCCCCCTCAAAACTTTTAGTCTCATTTTGGTCTCCTCCTTTATAAATTTATAGTTCCGCCCCTGATTTAATCGTTAAGATTAAATATTATCGTTTAATTGAATTGTTAAAAATTGGTTAATGGTTAATTTATAGGTATTTTTTTAACTAAGTATAAAGTTTGTGTTTGAAATTTCTTTATTTAAATTTTTTTCCTGAAAATTTTAATATTATATTTATCGAAGAGAGTTTTATTATTGTCAAAAGAAATTGTGAACATTTGAAAAAAAAAATATAATAGGTCACAAATTACCTTGTAACCGAACCGTTAAAAAATAGTTAGATTATAGTTAATAACCATTATAACGATTAACCGACTATTTAGATTAAACAATACGATTAACTTACTATGAACGGCCCTAACCACCGCTTATCATTACCAAAGGTTTTAGTTCTTCCACTGGTTGGGAAAATGCACAAATTACATAAAATGTGAGATGAGACGAACAACACATTTAAAAAAAAGGGGGGATAAAGTTAGAATTGTAAAGATAAAATTCATCAAAAATTTTGAACCATTAATATTAATGGTGTAAAACAAATTCATTGCACTAAACAATGTTGCAAAAGTCTCTTGGAAGGCGAATATAGTTGCGGATAAGTTGGCGAGCTTGGCTCGGAGGCATTTAATAAGAGAATAGACTTTTACGATAGCTCCGCCTATGGTTGAGGTGCTTGTTACTCTTAATCGTACGTGAGTACTTTTTTGTTTTTTTTTTTGTAGCGCGTTAGCGCATGTCGTTTCTTTTTATGCGATGTATATACCTCCATGTATACTTTTTTTCTACACTTAAATTTAGGGCGAATTTTTAACAAGAGACGTGGGGTATTTCTTTTTCAATAAAAATAAAAACAATGCTGCAAAAGTAATCACATAAGCCTTTCGGGGAACATAGGTGCCCACGTATGGGCCGACAAATTGCCCGATCAAAACAAAATACAACGGCCCAAGCTATTGGAACTTTCGAAAATGGGCCAACTTGAATGAAACCATGTTAAGTTATGTCCAATGTATATTAGTTACAAAGTGATTGACTAATATGGTCAACATTAGGAATTAATTAGTTTTAAGAAAAAAATTGAACTTTTTATCAAAATTAACTTTTTTTTTTTGTAAAAATAGGGATACACACATGGCCTCGTTAAAAACCTCCCTAAACTTAATTGGAGGAAAATAGCACCCATGATTGTATTGTAAGATGGAGGTTAAATAACCAAAAACCTACGAGAAAAACCAAAATAACTAGAGTCATAAGGAATAAAAAAACAAAGCTAAGAACACAACTAGACAACCTACATGTGCTATGGTGGCCAACTACTCTCCAGGTAAGTCAAGAACATCGATCGAGTCCGCCTGTAACATCTCAATCACGCAATGAGGAGCTAAATGGAAAACATGTACCGAGAGTGAGGTGGAATCATGCATCTTGGCAAGAGTATCCGCCACCATGTTACCAGATTGTAGAACATGCTGAAAACGGATAGTCCAAGCCCGTGATTGCATCATACGTACGTTTTCCAGCAAAGCATCATCCATAAGGTCCTGCCGATAATCCAAAATCAATGATAGGGCCTCGAGGCTATCCATCTCGAAAATGATGTTGCGTCATCCCCATTCCATGCACATAACATACCCCGAAACACGCCCCAAATCTCTTTATTTTTAAGGATATTTATCTCTTTTAAAAATTATATTTTTAAAATAAATAATTTTAAAAAAATATTTATTATTGTAAGTATGACCCACCACTATATAATATACTAAAAAAGTAAAAGGGGCAGTCCAAAATGGAAACATTAGGGTGACTTAGAATTATAGTCATCAAATTGACAAAATCTTAAATGTCATTATCAAATGGATTTTCTACCTACTTATAAGGTCTAATTTCCCCACTCTCAATTTGGTCAGTCCAAAACAACCCTTCCCCTATCTTGCCTGCCCTTATTTTGGACATCTTTATAACAGCCTACAGGGACACCTAACCCAACTGCCCCCACCCACAATTTACTAATTTCATAATAAAAAAGAAATGATATTTTTAGTTTAAATCGTGACGTAGTGAATGATTATTTTTGGTCTACGTACGATGAAGCCGACCAAACAACCATAGCTATTATTGCATTAGCCCGGCAGGCGGCAACCATTAAAGCCCTGAAAACCGTACCTGACCCTTCAAGGACCGGACACTATACAAATTGTAACCGAGAGGACATAAAATGTGGGTAAAACTGTGCAGCAGGGACCAGCAGCTGCAGCAGCACAGCATTTTGGGCACGGCTAACTTCTCGACAGCACGGTGGGGGTCCTGGTGCAGAGAGCACCACCGAGCCATCGAGATTGGTTCGAAATGGTGGCGATAGACGGGGCCAGACCCCAATCAGCAATAACTGATGATTAAATGAAAGCATTTAAGCATTTGTTTTACACTAACAGCCAACAAAGCAAATGTATGCAAAAATGCTTCCCATTTGTACACATAAAGTCTTCACCTATTGTTCTACCATAAATAGTACTACCAGATATAATATGATGGGGTTTCAAGCTTTTTCATGTTTCTGAATCCAAGCTTACAACAGTCCCTTCACCCTCCAAGGATGAGGCTGGAAACTTGCATTTTGCTCTAATTTTCTTGACCTCCTCGGTCGAATATATGAAGATCTTTCTCACCATCTTACAGAATTCCCTGCAGTTTAAGTAAAAAAGGGTAAACATTTTTCTAAAAACTAGCCAGGAAAAAGCTACAAAAAAGTGGATTGCTTACAGCCAGGGATCATCCCCTACGAGCATCATGTCGCCTTCATCATCGGTAAAAACAACGGACCATTTACTATGGGGACAAAGCTCTCCCTCGATATCGAACATTTTCTCCAACTCATTTATGAGATCATCATATCCTTTCAATGCAGTTAAGTCAACAGCACGACCAACTGCAATGCCTTCCATTTGTACCTATGGAACGCACAAATCTTGTTTTTCATAATAAATGAACTTAAATAACGAGATCCATCTAGTTAAAAACCGGAAAATTTACCTTGGTACGAGTTCTCGTGGAAGTTGCAACTTGCTTCTGCTCCTTGGATGACTTTGAAGGTTCAATAGGGGATGGAGCTATATCGGTCAAATTAAACCCGAACAACCGGCAGCCTGTAGAAATTTCAGAGTTTTTTCCCTTTTCAACTTGGTCATGCTTCAGGCCTTTGCATGGCCGGGATTGAACCGAAGCAGTATCAACTGGATTGCGAAAAAAGTTTGGAGAGACATTCACAAGAGGTGAAGGTGGCCAGGGATTTTCAAGTTGAGTCATTGTGGTATAAAGTCTGCTACTATTGACAAAATTGTTATCAACTTCTTTCTGTCTCATAGACCAAATAACATGGCTTTCACTGCTTTGGACATCAGCTGTGCATCTAGTTCCTACTCGGGTTAGTTCGTGAGACATTGTCGACCCGCGACACCAGAAGGCTGAACCAGCTGAATTTGTAGTCATTTCTACAATTTCGGTTATTGAATCCCAAAGTTAATAAAGTCAGCACTCAAGAATCTAATATAAAGGCTTGAAAGGATAATTTTTCCCGCACCAGAAGCCGGAATATAAACCGGCCGTGGTCTTTTGCTCTTTGCAGCCGGTTGTACGAGACTTACGGAAGTAGAAACGGCGAATGGTTCTATTTCCCAAGGAGAAACTCTCTCTGGCCTTTGTATTATTGCAGGTTCATCCCATTGAATCTAAAAGGAGAAATAGTTGGGCAGAACTACTATCAAAAACAAGAAAAAGAGTTAAGTTTGCCATTCAAAATCACTACTCGAAAGCTACATTCAACCTTCAAGGGCCGCCATTTAGATTCTGACCAATGTGGGGAAATGTCTCCAACACCGACTATGGTCCCGGTGAACCTGAGTTCGAAAAAGAAATCCCAATAGGTAAAAAGGATCAGAGACAACAAATAAAGCATGCCAATGGAGAATCCATTGTTAACACCTTCTCTCAGGGGAGTCTTCACCCTCGAATCTCATCTTGAAACGCATGCCAACCGAGAATCGGTTGTTAATAGCCTCCAGGTACTTGTTTACTCCTATTATGAATTGGCTTGTCCTGAACATGAGCAAAGGAATGAAGCTCGGTCCCGAGATAAACATACTTGCAAACAAATGCTGTTAACCATGTTTGCAGTTTGCACCAAGAGATAAAAATTAGAACCTTGGCTTGTAGTACACAACAAAGAAGGTCTGAGTCGTAATGGCGTGAGCAGCAGTAGCAAGCACTCCTAAATGCATGCTCTGGCTCGATATGACCGACGAAGGCATTGTGCCCTGCTGATGAGCAAGCCGCCGAACCCCAACTCTTAGTTCTCCATTATCACCTCTAATAATACATGCCAATGCAGTTACAAGTTACAACCAAAGATCTGCACACACACACACATGCACAACATAAAATAAAGTTCCAAGAGACCGAGTACCTAAGAAACACGAATGCATCTCCTGCAACCAATCTCTTGGAAGTGACAAAGGTGCTCCACCCGGTTGTAAGTAAATGTCTCCGTGGTTGCCCTGATTGTTCGGAATTACAAATCGAGAAAAGACCAAGAAATGAACAAGAGAGTTTGATATATGGTCTGAATTCTGAAAGCAAATCTGAAATGGCACGAAAGCATTACCCCTAAATATATGCTTGAACCTCCACTCATACCCGTGAAGATCCTTGGCAGTCAACTCCTGAGTTGGAGTAGCTTGATTCATATCCTAAATAAAACAAACAGAAACCAAATTCTAATCAAACACCACAATGCAACAGTCTAACAAGGACTAATAACGTCATAAACCGACTTATTACCAATGGAGGCAGGCACTCAGTGGCATGCTTTCGGAGGACGGAAAACCCTCCATGAGTACTAGTGTCTGATGCAGTTAAAATCTTACAGAATGAATGAACTGCCCTCTTCTGAACCTCGGATCGATACGGATCCGGACTCTTCGGTTCACTTTGCTGTAATGATAATATAAGTAGCCATACAAGTGTTATAAGTGAAATTGGGAGGGATAGCATTGACTTACATCTGCTTCAGGCTGCAAAGTGATCTGAGCATAAACTTCATCAGTCTCTTGTTCAGCCTATAGAAAAAGTGATAACACTGTGATCTCTTCGAGCTCGAAAAAACTAAAACAATTTAATACTAACAAGTAAAAAGAACTGGAATCATAAATAGAATACCAGTAACTGGACATGAAGAACACGACAAAGGATCTTAGAAGGAAGATTAAACAGTGGAGCTTCATGATTAAGTTCTTGATTAGTTGATGCTTCTAACTGCAGAACAAAACAAAGGGCAGATTACAGATTTGTTTTAGCTGAAACTGAGAAATTTAATAAAAAAGAAGAATCTGATTACTTTTCTAGAGCAAAATGGAGAATTACTTGTTCCATGTGACCCTGAGGGAAGTAAAAGACTCTTTCTTGAACCCGAGGAATCTGAACCAACGGGCCTGCGCATAATTTCCATAGCTCTGGATATAGATCATCGCCACCACCCAAACCTATAGACCAAAAAAATGGGAGAAAAATTAAAGCTTGAGACACCGTTTGGTTGCTGAGAAAATCAAAGGAATTAGAACAAAGCAGACAATAACAATGCCAGTAACATAAGTATTGGACAGTCTAAAGGAAACCCTTTTCTTTCCTTGTAGTTTCTCGGCAGCCAAACACAGACAGAAAGGAAAAGAACCAAAATTTGTCTAACTCAACACTCACCTGCCTCAGCATGAGCAATGGAAGAACCCCTTGGAATACCCTCAGTTTGAGCCATCAAAACGATGTCGTACAGAAGATGAAACAGCAAAAAGAACACTGAAGAAGAAACAGTAGAGCTAAAAAAAGCAGGAAAAAGATGGAGTCTTTGAAGCAGGCAAAGTCTACCCCATTAGCGGAGAACAGAGAAGATCCCCTCAGTAAGAGTCGAAATAAAGAAAATAATAAAAAAAACAGAGAATAATAAGACTAACTAGACACGGCTATATATATATATAATATAAGAATTCATTGTTGGTAGGTAGTTTCCCTGTAATCGACTGTTAAGATATTTCAGTTTCTGTCTTTATAAAAAGGAATTAAATTAGTAAAGATAATAAATTTAGATTAAGAAGGTTGAATATGGTCTGTTTTTGGTGAAGCAGTGAAAGGTGTTGCCGCTACATCCTAAGTTGTGGTCTCTCTCCTTCTTCCCATGCCTCTCTGTCTGTCTGCCACTGCTCTATTTCTTTACTTCTCTTTCCCTCTCTAATTTCTCAAATTTCATTAAGAGGTGTTTAAACTTTGGTTTTGATGGAATTAACCTATCGAATTTAAAAAAAAATTGATTCGATTGAGTGGTATGATTGGTTAACTATTAATATATTGTCTGAACTTTAGCTAACGGTTGATTCGGTTCAAAACCAGTTATTTAATCAAATTAACTAAAATTTTAATATATTTAAATATTAGATAATTGTTCTATACACAAGCGCTTGTGAAAATGTTTTTACACAAGCGTCTTAATTTTAGGGGTTAGGGATTCCGTTTAGGGTTTAAAATTTAGGGATATTAGTGTAGTAGTTTTGAATTTAGGGATTGTTGATAAATTTTTGAGTTTAGGGTTAAAATTTAGGGTTTATAGGTTAAAACCTAAATCCCTACACATATTACCCTAAAACTAAACCCTAACCCTAAACCCTAAATTCTAACCCTAAATTCTAAATTCTAAACATGAACCATAAATTCTAAACATTTACATTAAAACCCCTAAACTCTAAACCCTAAGCCCTAACCCTAAACCCTATAATTGAGGCGCTTGTGGAAATAAAAAATTTCCACCGCCAGTGTATAGGATATTAATCCTTAAATATTATATGTTTTTGGTTACTGAACTTTTAGAAGTTATAAAATATCATTAAAATTCAATAATTTTATAACGTGCAATAATCATTTTGTAATAGTTTGATAAGTTTAATAATTGTTTTTTAACTTTTGAAAAGTTCAGTGACAAAATGACAAAAGATACCCCAAACGTTTGCATGTTTTGTCATTTGGTGCCATATTCTTTTTTTTTTTGTTCAAATATGCCCCCAACGTTTGCTTGTTTTTTTTCATTTGGCCCCTTATTCTTTTTTTGGTCCAAATATGCCCCCAACGTTTCATTCATAGTCCAAATATGCCCTTATTGGATGTAAACTGACGGTCAACGGCTTATAAAAAATGACATGGCATCAGCAGATCTTAATACGTGACAAGTCCAGTCAGCATCAACTGTTAAACGTCAGTTGACTGACAGTTTCCATCTAACTGGGGTATATTTGGGCCAAATTGAAACGTTGGGGGTATATTTGGACTACGAATGAAATGTTGGGGGGCATATTTGGACCAAAAGAAAGAATATGGGGCCAAATGACAAAACTAGCAAACATTTGGGCTATATTTGGACCAAAAAAAGAATAGGGGGCCAAATGACAAAACATATAAACGTTTGGGAGCATCTTTTGTCACTTTGCCAAAAGATTATTGTAGCATTGTTTAGTGACCGTTTGTGTACTTTACCCAAGAACTTATAATAAATTTCGATTAATTCTAAAACCGACCAAATTAACTGAACTATATTTGGTTTGGCTAAAAAAATTCAAAAAAAAAATCAATTCAGTTAACGGTTATAAAAATTAGTTAATAAATTTTAACTAGTTCAGTCCGATCGGTTAATTGAACCGGCCTATTCAACACCTGTTCTTGTTTAGCTCTCGAAGATGAGTTTCCACTTTCCAGTACTTTTCTGGGTCTTCACATTTCAGAACATGTGATTTTCTCTGCCGTTCTTCCAATCTCACCACTCATCGCTACCCCACGTTTATCAACAACCCTTTTTTGGGTTGATTCTCCTGTTTTCAACTCCACAATGATCATATTCCAACGCAATGCGAAAACGAAAGGCCCCGTTCACCGGGGCTGGAGAAACGCCAATTTCAATCAAACGCCTGTTTAAGGGCAGAAACTAAAATTTAGCGTGATGGAGAAATGCCCATTTAAAGGAAAAATTTGAGAAAAAACGGTATAAACGTTATTTTTTGTGTATTTATTCACCTAGGCTTTGGCGGTTAACGCTCAAACGCCCGTTTAGTAAGCGTTGTTGATCGGAGTCAAAATTATTTGTGCAATCTTTTCAACATGTGATTTGAGACGCTCTCTGATTCTCATGTTTTCAACTCTACAATGATCATATCTCAACGCAACGCGAAAATGAAAGGCCCCGTTCACTAGGGCTGAGAAAACGCCAATTCCAATTAAACGCCCGGTTGAGGGCAGGAGCTAGAATTTAGAGCGACGGAAAGACACCCGTTTGAAGAAAAAATTTGGGAGAAAAACGGTATAAACGCTCTTTTTGTGTATCCGTTCACCTAGGCTTTGGCGGTCAACGCTCAAACGCCCGTTTAGTAAGCGTTGCTGATCGAATCCAAAATAATTTGTACAATTTTTTCAACATGTGATTTGAGACGCTCTCTGATTCTTAAGTGAAAACATTTCCAAAATAAATATGTACGATATCTGGAAATTAAGTAAATTCTGTAGGGTGGAAACTGGAAACCATTAAAGTTTTGTACGCTCTTCATTTGCTTTCTTGTCGCCTCAAGCTCAATGCCATAACAATCGTTTGTTGATAATACCATTTAAGTATCACCCGGTCATGGGAAGAAAGGGACCCATACATAGTACAAGTTTACAGATAATTATGGGTCGGGTCAGATTTTTAGTCTACTACGCTTGTCTTAAAATATTAAAGTTTCTATTTAAATCTAATTTGATCCCACGTTTGATGAGGCTCCAGATCTAAATAAAGATAAAATTAAATCTAGACTTTATATTGGTAATGTACGCATGAAAAATAAATCTGACCAAACCATGTGTTAATGGTGACGGTCCACACAGTACAGTCGTAAATGGAACCTCATGAAGCCTGGCCACGTGGTATGGTCATACCGGGCCAACGTGTCGTAGTCCGATTTGTGTTGCCATCTCCAATGCAGGATATTCTGCTCCCGATTTTTTAAACAAAAATGCTCATATTGTACTATTTTGTATGGATTGAAAACTCAGTATTTACTGTGAAAATGTAATTACCTTTACCCTCAATAAAAATTTATTAATAAGAAATAAACGAATATTATAATAAAATCACAACAAATATTTATAAAAAATGGTCAAATGATACGCCCGATAAATATATAATTAAATTGAATTGTTCTTTTAAACGAAATGTTTTTTCAATAAAATGTATCGAAATTATTTTGGGTAAACTACAACGGAGGATATTCTATTATGGGTAAGGTTATATTTAGGCCACTCAATTATTAATAGTTATATTAGGGTCACTCAGTTATGAGTAATATTATATTCAAAAAAAAATATTTGGCTTACCCAATTTTTTTTTGAATATGCTGGTGTGATGCAAGGGTAGCATCTGTTCAACTTTCTAAGTCTTTTCAAATCACTTGTATACCCTCGTTAACACTAGATTACTTCATTTAAAATCATTAATTAATCTAATACATAAATTGACATTTTTTTTAATATGAAGGGCGGTCCAAATGTAACCTTACCAATAATTAAGTGACCCAAGTGTAACCTTTAATAATTTGATAACCCAAATATAACCTTACCGATAATTAAGTGACACAAATATAACCTTTAATAATTGGGTGACCCAAATGTAACATTATTGAATGGACTTTATTGTAGTTTACCCAATTATTTTATACTCGAACTATCAACATTGATTTTTTATTTATTTATTTTGACTATACGTTATACATCTAATTTATCCCCTTTTCTGGTTTTAAATCTACATCAAATGCAACATAATTTGATGTGCAATATAAACAATTAGATATTAATATAATTTTAGTAAATTATAATATATATCACGTGGATTATAAAATATTTGCATGATAATGTATTTAGAATCAAAAATAGATTCCGAAATCTAACGTGCTTTGAATTCAACTAAGAATCTCGTCGATAATCAACGTCACATCAGTCTAACAAGCCAAATAAAAAAATCTTGAAAATTTCTTTAAAATAAATGTGTTATATGTTAAAAAAATGTTAAAATAACACTTTTAATTTTGAAAATTAATCGAATATGTTCACAATCATTGAATAAATGAATAAAAATATACATAATTTGATGGAAAAAAACGACAATACAATTATAAAATTGTTAACAAACACGAGCGACTTCATATACAATCGTATTAATAATTAGATATATATATATATTCATATTTATATATTTTCAGTGAGAATAATATTATGAGAGTGTATTTAGTCATAAATTGTTTAGATGAAGATTTTATTCTTCTAATTGCATCTTTTCAAGATTATATGCAACTCGCTCATCCCCTTGTGTCCTAGTGGCAAAGGTAGATGTTTATCATCCCTTGGGACCCGAGTTCGAGCACCAGATATGTCATGCTGTGTGTGCCATCTTTGAAAAGACTAAGAAAATTGAACAGATGCTACCCTTGCATCGCACCAGCATATTCAAAAAAAAAGATTATATGCAACTCTTTTGACTAAATTAAATAAAGAAAACCCAACAGAGTTAGGAAAATGCATATTCTAGACCATGAAGCAAATAAATATATAATTTTTAACCAAACATTAATTTACGAATTCAATAAATGGTCTTAGCAGAAAAGAGATTGATAATATCTCTAGAAGATTTAGGTTCGAATATTTTGTTAAAAAATATAATAAATTAAAATTTTAAGACATATTTTCTATGTGTAAAGGTGGAGACTCTAATGATAAATTTATTAATTCATATTCTACTCTATGAAACCTTTACAACGATATGTCATATGCTCAAAATAGTTGAGTGATAAATGAAAAACTGATGCTCAAAAAATAGTACTAGTAAACTATGTAAGGAAATGGAAAAATGTTTATCCTACATTGGTAGGATTAACAAGCATGAGAAACTTTTATATACACCAAAGCACTTATAGTTATTAAATGATTTGGGTTAAGATTATGTGCAAGCACAGAGGATGCAAATTGAAGCTCGTTCAACCTATTGAGGTTCGGGTGCACACACATGTTATGGGCAACGTGAATATCTATACTCGTTAGGCCCGTGTATATTTTACCAACTATAAATTAATTTTTCATTAAATATGATATATTTTTTAAATATTCGAATTAAAAGGATATTATTTGGTTTTAGTTCTCATTTATATATTTGATTAAATACAATATTAATGGCTTATTTTTTATTTTATTTAGACACATCATTAATGACCATAATATTAGAATATATTGTTTTCTATAATACTCCCATGTGAAACTCCTATAAATAGTGTGTAAACCTTCTAAATTTTACACAGTATACAACACAAAACATTTTTCAATTGCTTTCACTATGTGATTTTCAAAATCAACTTTTTCGGTGATAGAAGAAGACAAAGTTACGGTTCGCTAATCATTGCAAACGTGCTACTATTGTGTTCATTCTGTTGTTGTATCCTAGGAGATAGACATATGATGTTTCTTTTTTTTGATTGAAAGGGAAAGCACCTACTATACGCCTCGTTAAAAAACCTCCCTAAACCTATCGGAGGAAAAAGAGTGCGTATAGTAGCGCTAGATTACATAAAGAACGAAGAAAGCAAATTAGGCCAATCGTAGAAACGCCACTACACAGCAGCAACAAGCCGCAATGCAGTGGTTGCTACCCAGCCCACATAACAGCACATTTCAGTAGCATAAACGCACAACCATCACTAACCATGCAATCAATTTTCCTCAGCTTCATGATGCAGCTCCGCACAAATAGATGCAGGGGGTTCGCAAAACCTATGATATTCAAATTGTAAATTCCATGCCAATTTAGCAAGCTTATCCGCTAAACCATTTGCATCCCGCCGAATCCACGCAAACTTAACCTCCCAGTTACGCGAGAGGATCTCCGCAAGATGACTACTCAAACTCGAGGCAATCCTCCACGACTCATGTGCTGTCAAAGTATGGAAAACGTCTCGATTATCCGTTTGAAGAATAACTTTAGCTTCACCCATCGCCCACGCCGTCGATAAACCTTCGTATACCGCCCATAATTCCGCCTCAAAGGTAGAACAAATGCCGATCCTCTTGGAGAAACCAAAACGCCAATGACCATTTTCATCTCTCCCCAAGCCTCCACAAGCAGCAAAACCAGTTGAAATATTCCTAGCAGCATCCACGTTAAGTTTAATCCAGCCTGTAGGAGGTTTCAACCAACGCCCTACCGTTGACACCGATCGCAGCGCGTTCCCATATGTTTTCTGTTGCACAGCCGCCTGCACCATATCACAGCAAAGCTGCTGCGCCCGGTAGATAATAGCCTCGTGCGGTCCTTCCACAGTCCCAAAAACAATCTCGTTCCGCCGCTTCCATACAAGCCATACGATAGTCGCAAAAAGGATATCCCAATCTGCATGAAACTGGGCAAAACGTGTAGGAAAATGAACATTGTCCAAAACCCATCGGTTGATATCGGAAGTAAAAAAGGCAGCAGTATTCTCCGTCTTCACAAAATGTAGCCAAATATTTTTAACGAAACGACAATCACGAAGGACGTGACCAATGTCTTCTAAGACGCCTCCGCATAACGGACAACTCGCATCATTAGCAAAGTGACGGCGAACACGCTCTGCATTCGTCATAATACGGCCATGATAAACCTGCCAAAGGAAGAATTTTATCCGTGGCAAACACCGAGCTTTTGCAATCACTAACCAACCCGGATCCGGCGTTCCCATGGTCGTGGAATTATATAAACCATAAGCGGACCGAACCGTAAAACGCCTGTTATCCTCCAGGCCCCAACCAAGTGTATCAGAAAAAGCAGAGGATATTGGCGGTTTAATTGCAGCGATACCATGCACAACATTTGCCGGGAGAATATCCACAAAGTTTCCCCAATGCCATTGCCCTTCAGGCGTAGCCATATCACGAACAGTGGTGGTCCGATCAACATCATCCACGCCATTAGGGAGGTAATTACAAAGAGGGCCAAAAGAAGCTACCCAAGAGTCTCGCCAGAAGTCGACATGTTGCCCATCACCTATGTTCCAAACAACATTTCGCACGAGATCAGACCAAATAAGTTGAATACCACTCCAAAGCTGCGAACCCCGTCTCATCGGAAGGGAATTCAGAACTCCATCCGGAATGCCATACTTACAACGAAGAACTTGGACCCAAAGCCGGCTTGGTTCCGAAATAATAAGAAAGCCAAGTTTCAGAAGAAAAGCCTCATTCTAGTAACTCAAACGTTTTAAACCAAGGCCTCCTTCCGCAATAGGTGAACACACAACATCCCAATTAACAGAATGAAAACCTCTATTACCATCAGCATGACCCCATATAAAGTTTCGAATCAGCCGTTCAATCTCAACATACACATAGATAGGTAACCGAATAGATTGCATACAATACATAGGAATAGCAGCAAGAACAGATTTCGCCAAAACAATTCTCCCGGCGAACGAGAGCATCCTCGCTTTCCACCCAGATAACCTATCAGCCACTTTTTGGATTAAATAACGATACGTACCTTTAGTAATTCTTCCATGAATCAGAGGAACTCCAAGGTACCGCCCAAGATCCGAAACACAATTAAAGCCAAAAGCTCCACTTATATCCTCCCGCAAGGAAGCATGAACATTATGGGAAAAAAATATGTTAGTCTTGGAAATACTAACTTTGTGACCGGAGCACTCACAGAAATCCCGCAAGACTTTACTAACAACATCAAACTGATCGAGCGAAGCTTCCGCAAAGAGGACAAGATCGTCTGCAAAGAAAAGATGGGATACCGATGGCCCATTGCGCTTAAAACGGAACGGTTTCCACACACCCTGATTAACCTCGCGCTGGATAGATTGAGCAAGACGCTCCATACATAACACAAAAAGGTATGGAGAAAGAGGATCACCTTGGCGGATTCCTCTAGAAGGCTGAAAACTCTCCGTTGGACTACCATTCCAAAGAACTTGAGTGGAAACCGATGATACACAACTCATGATAAGCGAACGTAAATGCGCGGGAATCCCAATATCAACAAGTGTATCATCTATAAAAGACCACTCAAGGCGGTCATAAGCTTTTTCCAGATCAACCTTTACCTCAAACCAACCATTGTTGCCTTTCTTTCCCCGCATGGAATGAATAATCTCCTGGGCAACGATCACATTATCAGTTATCGATCGGCCCGGAACAAAGCTCGTTTGATTTTCCGAAACCCACCGAGGCAAATAGGCTTTTAATCGATTGACCACAATCTTGCTAAGGATCTTGTAAATCACAGTGCAGAGCCCGATAGGTCTAAACTGAACAATAGTTTCCGGATTCTCCACTTTAGGAAGCAGCACCAGAAGAGTCTTATTGATATCCGGATCCACCACCCCAGTCGAAAAACAACGTTGAATAACAGTGCAAATCGCCTCACCCACAAGATCCCAATTACTCTGATAGAACGAGGCATGAAAACCATCCACCCCAGGGGACTTAGACGGGTGCATTTGGAATAGAGTATCTCGGATTTCCTCAAGCACCATAGGAGCGAAAAAATCTGTATTAAGAAAACTGCAATTTCACAGACATCAACAAGTAAACGGTTTCAATTTTGTTATTGATATTTTCGAATTTTTTACTTCAAATTTTTTATTGTTTTATTTTTATTCCTTGGATTAATGTCCATTTTCTAACATATTTTACCTGTAAGTTATGTATGATTTTTATTAAAGGTTAAAACCATAAAATTATATCAAGAATGTTAAAAAAAATAGACACCGATTTACAACATATCGGATAGATTAATGTTAAAGATCGAAGTTGACTTGAGAGAAAAAAAATACGAAACTTTTAGACAGATAATAATATAATGGGAAATTAGATGATTGGATTTGGTGTGGGACAAAGTTTCCTTTAGGGGTGAATGTACAAGATAAACAGAAATCTGGTTCTTATGAAACTCCAATCGATACTTCTGGGGAAGTCTCTCCACTTCCTCTTTAGTCGCTTGGGGTGGTGTGGCGGCGGTATAATTCTTTTATCAGTCCTTTTTTTTGATCCGGAAACCATGGGGAAGATGATGGCTCCTTCGGGGGCCTCAGGATCAGGTGAGGGAAGAGGCTTCCGGTGGACCGATTTATTTGGAAGCAGTTCCACTGGTAATTCCGAGACCAGCGTAAACCAAGCAGGACCGGAATCTGCAGTGGCGGAACTAGAAATTTATAAAAGGGACCAAAATAAAATTTAAAAAAAAATAAAAAATTATGAGGAGGACCAAACTAAAATTTTGCAAATTTTAAAGGGATTATAGAGGTAATTTTACCTTTTTTCTAAAAAAATTCTATCTTATTCCTAATGAAAAAAAAAAATTGGGGGCGGCCATGCCCTCTTAACCCCCCTATGTTCCGCCCATGATCATCTGTATTTTTCGGTGCTCCTATTTATGTTCTAACACTAAAATACACTATTAAATTAAATTATAAGCTCTAATCATATATTCTAAATCCTAAATCTCACCCTATACCCTAAAAAATATACCATATCTTAAATTCCATAAACCCTAACCTAGAACCCTAAATTCTAAATCTTAAACTTTATTTTGAGTGTGGAAACATAAGTAGAGGCATAAAAAAGGGGCATTGAATTTCCATACGAATGTACACACTATGTGGAGACCATATTGTTCTTAGGGTTCGTCCCTTGACCCATGTCTCAACTTACAAAGAATGTCTAGATAATTTAATTAATTATAAATTAGAAGAATTAAATCTAGATTTTGATTTATGGCATCTTTCCAACCCCTTAGATTCCAATCTTATGTTAGAATCTTGAATTTTTTATATCCAAACTTTTTAAATTCTTTATACCAATGGGTGAAAAACCTAATTCAAGTTTCAATTTTTTATATTATAATGTTGGACAAAAATCTTAAATCTTAAAAGAAATCTGTGTTGAAGAATAGAAACAACATGGTCTTCAATAGAACTTATGAATCGGCTGAATCTGTGTTGAACCGAAGTTTAATTTGGGCTCGATATTATGATGGCGTGCGCACAATACCAACAGCAACTACAAGTGACACAGTTTTAGAAATTCAATAGCCGGTTACCCCTTTGAATGGTCCTTGCTTGAACGTCGATGGAGGTGTTTCGCCGTCCACCGGGGTTGGCTACATTAATTGGAGGGCTTGTTCGCGGTCAAAATGGTGAGTGGCACTTTAGTTTTCATAAGTCGATTGGAATTGTTTCGCCTCTTCATGCTGAGCTATGCGCACTCCTCACGGGGCTGCAATTCGCTTGGAGCAAAGGAATGACTTGCCTCACAGTCCTATCAGATAGTCAAGAGGATGTAAAGCTGGTTCAAGCACCAAGTGCATCACAAAGCCCTTTTTCCCTCGTTCGAGCTATTTATGCTATGACATGTCGGCGTTAGTCTATTTCTTTCCGTTGGATCCCGCGAGAAGCAAATAAAATGGCTGATATGCGTGCTAAGCTAGCTGATCCAATGTAGCGTGCTTTTACTTTCTTGGATCATCCCTCGACGATTTTAGAACCTTTGTTGCATCGGAATATTTATGGACCACCTTACTATAAGCCTATGCATTAGCTAAGCTCCTCTCCCTCTCCATTCAAAAAAAGAAATCTAGATTTTGTGGGCTGCCCGGTTGATAATATTCATGAAGGGACCTTGCTGCTTTTGCTTTACGTATTTGTGAACCCCAAGCATGTTCGCTCATTTTTGGCAAGTAAATCAAAGAGCTTAATTCCTGTCTTTCTTTGACTTGAAAGAGGGTAATTACGGTAGACGAAAGTTTAAGGGTGGGAATAGATTTGTAAATGAGGCGAGATATATAGAGTATAGAGAGCTACCCGAGTTCAATTCGATTGAACTCTACTCGAGCTCGAACTCGACTTGAGTTCTTAACGAGTCGAACTATGCTATTCGATATCCAACTTCAAAACCTCGCGACATACTCAAAAATATTATTATTATGGATGTAAATGAAACGAGACTCACAAGCTTCCCGAATCCAACTCGATCAATACTAGACTCGAATTCGACTTGACTCATTTACACCCCAGTTGGGAAGCAAAGCACGTAGGCTAGCTATTCTTGGGCCTAGGCATGTGGAATTTAGGGGTTTGAATTGAAAGATTTAAAAGGTTGGGCCATTTTATTAAAAGATAAAGGTATACATACGGAGGGCCCAAAATTCAAGGCTCAACTCAAAATATATAAAAGCTGACTCAAAACCCAGTTTAATATAATATCCCATTCTTATCCAACGCTCAACATTGCAAACTTTTTTTAGTATCTCTACTATGCTAAAATTTATGATTTAATCCCTCTATTTTACATTAGCTGAAATAGAGTCCTCTAGTTTTACAATGTTATTAGTAAGTCAAAGCTGAAATGTGATATTAGAAGTAAAATGATTAATTCCTCGGACGCTAATCACAATATTAAAAACTGTATAATCATATGTAAGACGAAAACCGAACCATTGATCATTAAGAATACAATTATATCTTAACTTTTGGACTATGCCTCTTTCGTAATAATATAAAAAGAAACCTAATTCATCTAAACAATTATTTTCTTTTAAAGATAGAAAAAGGTATTTTGGAATACCTTAATTGAAAGATATTATTATTTTCATTTATTATTTCAATACTGGCTCTCGAACCTTGTCCGAGGAAGCCAAATGACAAGCACTTAACCAACAAAGACAAGGGGAAAGCCAGTGAAATGGTTTCTATTATTTAAGTATATATTCATCATTCCAGCTCGCCTCCATTTGGGGCTACACATACTGCCTAGGGGTTGCAAGACCGGGTACCCGACCAATTTGTCCAGAATTGGTCCCGGTCCCGGTAACTACCAGTGGGAACCGGTACTAATACCGGGTACTCGGTCAATTAGTTTATTATTAATAAAATTTAAGTTGTAGTAGAAAAGAAATTCAACTATCAATAATAAAATTAAATAACAAAGTCAAAATATTGTAGGCTTGAAGGTTAAAGTCTTAAAACGAGTTATACTCATAATATTCATATAAAAAGAGAGAGAATAAACTAAAAAACTCTATCTATTGCAAGCAAGACCACTAGAAAACTCGATAAAGAGAAATAAAGGAGCGCATTCAATTGCTTCCAATCTCTTTAACGTCATTCGGTACCCAACCAGTACCAGGTACCCGTTACTGGTCCCGATCCCATTGGATACCCACCGGGTACCGGGTCCAAAAAATCAAGATCCAGTCTCGGTCACGGTTGCAATCGGGACCTAAATTTTGGATCCAGTCCCGGTCCCACTAAAACTAATTCCGGGTAAAAATCTGTCGGGTCTGAAACCGAAACCGGGTAATAGGGTTTTTTGCCCACCCCTAATACTGCCTTACCTAATTTAGCCGATCAATATTGAGAAGTAGTTTGTTGAAAGATATATATTAATTTATTTATTAAATAGAGATGTATTATATTTAAATTTATATTCGATTTTTGTGACCAACAATCAATTAGTCTAAAGACTCTAGGGTGAGTAGTGGAGCCATGCGTCCACAAAAATATAAAAAAATGATAAAATTGCTCTCTGACCCCTCAAAAGTATATAATTCAGTAAAGATGGTAATTTAACCCGAACTCGACGGGTTCCGACCCGACCATATAGGGGTGAGTTTTTTTTAATGTAAAGTCGGGTTCAGGGCGGGTTTTAAATTTTTAGTGCCGGGGTCGAGGAGAGTTTGAGTTTATGCTTAAAATTCTCCGACCCGACTCGACTCGAGATATTTAGGTAAAATTTTATTATATTTATAGATGTGCCACTATATATATCAAATATTAAGTCAAAATTTCAGTCCATTTCTTATTTCTGCCGCATCTCATATTCCTCTCCCCTCATTTTCTCTCTCTTTTTTCTCCTTTTTGTTCTCATTTTCGTATCTTTTCTTCTCCAATTTTCATTTTTTGCTCTTTATTCTTCAAATTTCACGTTAATATTGCATGTTATCTATAATATTTTGAGTATCTATTTTTTCTCTTCTCTAATATTTCGATTTGAAGCATACCTACTTGAAAAATAAATATTTCTTTGTTAGATTTTGAGTAGGTTTTGGTGTATTTCAAGTATTTTTTGCAGATCTCTATTGATGTTCTTCTTTAATATTTCGAGTTTCAGTATGAAAATCTAATTTTTTTGTTAGATATTGAGATTTGAGTGGATTTTGGTGTTGAATGGATCTTGCTTCACAATAAAAATATTAGGTATCCAGTTTGAAAAATCAACTCATAATCTTGTTTTATTTATAGAATTTAACTGTTTGGTTGGTGAGACAATATTGTATTGCCGCGAAAAAAATTGATATATTAGAAAATCGGGTCAGCGTCGGGTCTTCATCTTAAACACCGGGTCGGGGTCGGGGCGGGTAAGATCTTTTTAAATGCCGGGGCGGGGCGAGACGAGATCAAGTATGCTCTTTCAATATTCGTGTTGAGGTCGGGGCGGTCGAAAATTCGACCCACCCTGTCCCGTTGCCATCCCTATAATTCAGTATTGTCTCTAATTAAAACAAAATAAAATGCCCCCATAATAAAAATATATATTGAGTTCTGTCTTTGGAGAGACTAGATTCTTTAAGCAAAATTAAAAGTTCGTAGTTTGGTGTTATGAATGAAGCAAATTAGGTTGAGAGGATTATCTCCATAATAAATTTTAATAATACTCTATTTGAATTAATCAAACCAACGAATAAAAAATAAGCAGTTACAAAAAATATTGGTCTTGTGTACATGAAATTGGACTATTTATGAGATAATTGTGCTTTTGCAAAAAAGAAAGTCAATTATGAGACATAAGGAGATTGTATTTTAAAACATTTTTAATGGTTCTGGTTTGAAACAATTATAAAAAATTTCAATTCTAACCAACGATATAAACCAATATATGAATAGTTACTGGACTCGTTCAAATAAATACTTTTGTAAACAAAACAAACCAATATAATAATTTGGACGGAACAAGGATTTAACATTGTGAGTGGTAAGAGTCTATTATGTTTTTAAATCTAAAAATGAGGAGGGACAAAAAATTTTATTTAACTAATATTTAAACTAAAAAAAAGACTAAAATTACAATTATATTCAAAATTTTGAGAAAGACAAAGGCCCTTCCCACGCATTACATGGTTCCGTCTTTGTTGCTTGTCTTATCATTATTTAATCATTCGACTATTTAAACGAGACATTTTAAAAGATAAAAATGTACATGTTTTATGGCAGACTGGCATAATAATTCGACCCTACTTCTATTTTCTCACATGTAATTTATTAATGTTATTCCCCCAAACAAATGGAGGGCAAGAACATCTCCAATGGCAGACGATATCGAAACGCAGATAGGGGACAACATGCATGGCAAACCGAATTTAAAGCCCCCCGACTCAGAGGTAGTGAATTGGTTAAGGGAATCAAACCGAAGTAATTACTTACGACTAAAGACGGAGTTAGGATTGAACTATGAGGGGACAGATTTATTAATTTGAAAATGAATACATTTTAAAAAGTAATTAAACCATAAAATTATAAAAGTTTAGGTTTAATTTTATAAATTATAAAATTAAAAGGTGTTAAAAAATAATTAAACTAAAAAAATGAGTGATCAAGTTTAATTGCAATGATTTCAAAACTCCCAGGGCCTAATACAATTAATTCTTCAAATTTGGGGGCTCCCGCCTATAAGGTGGCTCCGTCCCTGCTTGCTTACGACCACCTATGACTAATTCATGGTGTTCGATAGATAACAAAAATTCTATACCCTTTTAGTTTTTTTGGTATATGTATTAACAATAAAACACTAAATCTTAAACCCAGACTTGGAAATAGAAGAGTCGAGGAAACAAAATCCAACGGCAGACACAACCTTCCGTCTGAAGCTGTAGAGGATGCAAGCCGAAAATCAGACTGTGAGGGTCTTTAAATCAGTAGTGACACGAGATAACTTATTGATCTTAGGGAAAAGGATTGCGAGAGGCACCATCTTTCATCCTTTTCGCTCAAAAAATGTGTTGGCCGATAAGATCATGCTTTATGCGGATAACCCCCGAGAGATTACCCGCTATATAAAAATCATATGAGACCTGATCAACTGAGAACTTCACACAATTTGGGTCGGATTGGCTTCCCCCATCACTTAACTCCACAATCGATTTAGCATGGGCATCAAGGGGCAACTTGGGATCTTAAACCAAAAGAAACCAAAACTGGGGTCAAAAACAACATACCCTTAAATTTTGATAGTATTGAAACTGCTCGGTTCATATCCAAAATTATATGAAAAGTTGGTATGTCGATTTCAAACCCATTGAATAATAAATAAAAAAACATGATGAAAGATTATTCGACAAAAATTATACGATTTGATTGAAACCCCTATACCGGTTCATAAATTAATCCTTGAATTCATTCAAAGTATTTTTTAGAATAAATTTTTTGAACAGTCTTGAGGTGAATATTATAATTAGTATTTGTTTATATTTTTTTAAAACATTTTGTTAGAGCACACACTCCTTAAAGACATAATTATTCGAATCCAGATCATCTAGAATCAACACCGGTCTTTCTACTCACAATATTCTTGAGAAAGATTTTATTAAAACTATATATTGATTTTTTAATGAATTCTCGCCACAAATTTCCGACATATTATACAAAATAAACAAGTCGTGTTTGGGTGCATGCACATTGCACATCTGGTTCTATGCGAGGACAATGTGACATGAAATTAGCAAATACACATGCTTCATATATTAAAAATATTAACGAATTTTGAAATAAAAGTAATAATTAATTAAAATTTAATAAAACAATAGAGTATAAATTTATTTATACACAACTTAAAACATACAAAAATTACTAAATTTAGATTGTTTCAATGCACAAATATATCCTATTTTATGTGGTGGAATTAAAAAAAAACGTGTGGTTTGCATAGTAAAAGAAGGCGACAAAGCCAATAAATTTATTTGACATCCTACCTTCCACTTGTTTTATGTCGTCTTCACATGGTCTATGGTTCTGCAATTAGGGTTTAGTTTAGCATAGGTTTGGTATTTTTATTTGAAATAGCAAATTGTGGTTTAATTAAAATTTTGTGATAAACAAATTATTTTGTCGTTAAATTTTACATGTCAAAGTTTTGAATTCATTAAATGTTATATATTATAACTTGATGTGTAATTAAATCATGCACTGACGGTGGAAACATTTTGTTTCTACAAGCGCCTTAAAATTTAAGAGTTTGGGGTTAGAATTTAGGGGTTATAGGTAAAAACCTAAATCTCTATCATATTACTCTAGAACCTAAACCCTAACCTCTAAACCATATACTCTAACACTAAACCCTAAATTCTTACCATAGACTCTAAATTCTAAACCCCTAAACTATAAACTATAAATTAGATCTCTAACCCCTAAAATTAAAGTGCTTGTAAAAATAAAATATTTTTTTTACCGTCAGTGCGTTATATATTTTCCCTAGCGTTAAAAATGCCACATCTACATCAAATATCAACTTGATTAAAACAAATCCAAGTAACAATTTATACAATAAACCTATATACATAAGGTATAAGGGTACATAAATAAAAATATTCCTCATAAACAACGACAACATTAGAAGAAAAATACCCTAATAAAACATTGAATTTGGAGGTGGTTACAGCTAGAACGGCGATCTGACATGTGGGGGATTGAAGGGTTTGTACCATGAAATTTATATTGTGTCGGAATTAGATTTGGGGGCCAAGTCCAACTAGATAGACTAGTTCTAACTTCTACGTCGGCTGTCATAAATTATTCACATCGTTGCTTTGCTGCAACTAGGGTAGTAAACGAGACGAGGCAGATCACGAGCTACTCGAGTTCGACTCGGTCAAAATTTGATTAAAATTTGATATAATTAGACATGACTCGAGCACGAAATCGGCTCAAGTTCTTAACGAGCCGAGCCGAGCTACTTGTTACCCGACTTGAAAAGCTCACGAGCTACTCGAAAATATAATATACTAATTTTATATATAATTTAAAATCTAAATTCTTAAACTTAAAACCCTAAATATAAGTATTAAATCCTAAATTCTAAACTCAACAACCTAAAATTAACAAGCTTGAGTTTACACAACTTGTGTATCTAAGTTTATTCTTCATAGGACTTTAAATGAGACGTGACAGATGAAGAGTTACTCGAATCCAATGTGGTCAAAGATCGATCAACACTTGACTCGATTGGGCTCGAATCAAGCTCAAACTCAACTCGAGTTCTAAACGAGCCGAGTCGAACTCAGATTTCTCAGGCTCGTTAGGAATTACTCAAGCTCAAATTCGACTCAAAATCTTAACAAGCCGAGCTTAGCACTGCTCGAGCTCGACTCGGCTCGTTTACACCCCTAGCTGCAACACAAAATCTCCACTCTTTTTTCTCATTATATTCCGCATGCACAACATCCTTCCATCGCAACAATATTGGCAAATAATTTTTCGTTTACACCCCTTGATTCGACCGTGGAGATGGTGAAATTATTTTGAGGAAATTAAAAGCTTAACAAAAAAATAGCCGCGGTGTCATTCGAGTATGTTCCAAGAGCAAGAAACAGATTAGCAGATAATCTAGCAAAATTAGGAGCTGGCAGGAGTGTATTGTTTAAAGCATGGTGGTAGAATGGGTTGGTTTGGCAGGATTATTTTGTATCTCGGTTTTGTAAAATGGAGTCGTGTATGCCACGTTGGGTTGTACTCTTTTCCTCCAATAGGTATAGGGAGGTTTTTAACGAGGCACC
Source organism: Hibiscus tridactylites (assembly GCA_958450335.1). Taxonomy (NCBI): domain Eukaryota; kingdom Viridiplantae; phylum Streptophyta; class Magnoliopsida; order Malvales; family Malvaceae; genus Hibiscus; species Hibiscus tridactylites. Next base: position 107,175,253 of record OY288269.1, read on the forward strand.
CAATGTTTGGCTCAAAAATAATTTAAATAAAATAATTTGCTTAGCAAAAAAAATTAAGCTTATTAAAATTACCAAACCAACTATAAATAGATGAATAAATGGGATGTAGTAGTTGTAATAGTGTTGCCATTATATGGTAGATTATGTTTGATTACATAATGGTTGGAGAAATGCAGAACAGTGATTGAGGTCCACGAAAGGGATGGCTGCAAAAAAAGTAAGTTGCGAGGCCAAACTTTGTATTGTGCCAATATTTCAACATTGGGTGGTCCAATCGAATATTCCTTTTGCAACCTTTACAAACGTACACAGTTGCATCCACTTTTAACAGTTTCACCCACGTCCCAATGTTATTTTATTTATTTGTTTTTATATATATATTTGGCAAAACAAAAGGCTATTATTATTATTATTATTAATGATTAAATCTAAAAAAAAAGTAGTACTTTACAAAAAGACAAGCTTCGACATCAACATTTAATAACAGGAACATCTAATACCCTGAACCCGGCTGATATAATAATATTCTCCGCCAAAAAAAAACAAACACCTACGGATAATAAATTTGATTGCATAGAAAATGACCGGCGTTGTTCGGTAAACAACGGTTTGAGTTAAAATTAAAAATTTGAGTTAAATTTAGTGATTTACTCGGTCAAAATTGTTAATGTTTGGTGAATAACGGATTGAAATAACAGTTTGAGGTGAAACCTTTAATTTTGAAAAGGTTATTAGTAGCCGCTTTTTTCTAAACAAGCCAGCTTCATTGATAGAAAGAAGAACAATAATACACGACTCGAAAATACAGGGGAGAATCAGGAAAAAAAAAGAACATGAAAACACAAAGAAGAATCACAAAGGATCCTTAACATTGGCAGGAGGATTAGGATGTCGGAAGAGAGAGTGTTGGACCGCTTGTAACACCCTCAAATGTACCTAAGTATTTATTAGACTTATTAACTAATAATCAAGTTAAACTAATTGTAAATTACTTTGTAATTCGGTCATTAGGGATTAAATTGAATAAAAGGGTAAACTACCGAATGAGATAAGTTTGGGAGCTAATTGAGCAAAATTAAACTTTAAGGACTTGCATGTCTCAAACTCAAAACTACCTAAATTGCCCCTCCACTATCTTACATCCTAAGAACCAATTAAGGAGGGCAAATTAGTCCAACCAAGCTTGGTGAATGGCAACTTGTCATCACCACCAACCCTTCTCCTAACCGGCTAAGCAACTGAGAGAGAGAGAGAGAAGAGTTGAAGCTTGGCTGAAAATCCATGAAAATTTTCTATATTCCTCTTGCATGAAGTATAATTTGGTTGGAAAAAGCTTAGAGGCAAAGCTTGGTAAGCTTCTTGCTCCAAGCTATGTTCGATGTTAACCTTTGATTATGGAAATTATTGATTTTTGTAGGATTATTAGTTTGATTCGAGTCTTGGGGCTGGAAATTCGGCTAGAGTAGTTCAAAATTGTGTGATAGAAGTAAATGATCTTGCAAAAATAGTTAGTAAATTGGGTTAACCGAATCTTAGAAAAATTCTTAAGTTTCTCCCTGGAATTATAGTTACATGAAAAACTTGAAAATCGGGGGGCTTATAATCGAAATTAGAAAATTTCTTGTAGGGATAAATCATTCAGAGATATGTGTTCTAAATGATAGAAATGCTAATTTGATGAAAAGGATAAAGGAAATAATGAATTTGATGTTAGATCGGAGCTAAAAGCACGAAAAGGAAAAATGGAAAGTATATGGACTAGTATAGTCGAATTGAAAATTTTATAGTTAATTGAGTAAATTGGAAGCTGAAAATTATTGAGAATGATTGAAAATTTATAGAAATGAATAAAAGAAGAAATTAGAGAATAAGTTAGCAATGAAATTAAGCTATTTAAGTGTGTTAGTTGTAAAATATGCTTTTAAGGACTATTCTAGAAAAATAGATAAATCGAGAGACTTAGGTGAACTATTTAAAGCTAATTCCAGCATAGAAATACAATTAAAAGGAAAAATGTTGTGCTCTAAAAAGAAATTAGCTGAATTAGTGTAGAAATTGGATCGAACAAACCATTTAAGTATGTTTTTAAAATTGAGAGTAGTTAAATAACGCATTAGTAATCCCTACTTCACCACTATCCTTGATGTGATTATTATTGTCAACCAGGAGAATGGAAATGTAAATTGACAGGTATCGATACAAATGGTTGTGTAGGTATGAATCACGGCGATGGGAGAAGACACAGTAATGAAAAGGGGAATGATCGAGATCGGCGACAACAAATCTTCACCCTATTCATTGGGAATCTCTCAGAAAAACTTCATTGGCAAGGACTCTGGCACGCCTTTGGGAGGTACGGCGATGTTGTTGACGCTTTCATAGCAAGAAAGAGAGATAAAGGAGGCAGGAGATTTGGTTTTGTAAGGTTTGGAAAAAGAATAGACGCTGAGAGAGAAATAGAAAGGTTGAATGGGTACGTCTTCTATGGGAGTAGGATTAGAGTCTCAATGGCAAGATTCAAACCAAGGCAAGCATTCTGGAGAAAGGTCAGGCCATCGGTTAGGGACACCAGAGGGAGTAGGGATCAAAGGGAGAATGCAACAGTAGATGAAAATAGCGGGAGAAGCCTAGGTGAAAAGAAGGAAGAAGAGAAGGGAGTAGAAGGTGAGAACAGTCCAAAAAATACTGCGAAATGCAAGAGAATATTAGGCAAGGTGGACGATGGAACGGTATGGAAGTTTAAACGTTGCTTGGTTGGATCAATGTCAACGGTGTGTAGTGTGAGCAGTATAATTCTACGTTTACATGAATGGGGATTAACCAGTATAAACGTTAAAAGAATGAGTGGAAAAACCTATATTTTATCTTTCGAAGATGATGAAACGTTTTTGATGTTAGAGGATGTCAATTGGTCATACCTAAAGGAGATATTTGCAGAGGTTCATCCGTGGTCGGAGTATGAGAAGATGGGTGACAGAGCAACCTGGATAAAAATCTATGGATTACCATTGCACTGCTGGAATCTGGAAACCCTTAAAAATATTGCAAAATTATGGGGCGTGTTCGAAGGTGTAGGGAAAATGCAAATCAATCTTTGGATTGTGAAAGTGTATTGGTTTTGATCACTACAAATCAGGAGAGGAGGATTGAAGAGAAGTAGAGATAGAAGTGGGAAATGTAATCCACGAAGTACGAGTCACGGAAGTGGGCTTTAAGGATGATTCAGTGAGTAGGATACCAACTAGTAAAGGTGTCGGATTGAAAACAGGGCAGAGGGACTGTAATAGTAGCTCTGAATCTTCATCGGAAGTAAAGCGGAGCAGGTCGCCGGAGCTAGAATCAGAGAGTCACCAAGAGAAGGAAAGAGAAGAATTAAATGCAGATATTATGGGAAATTACAATGGCCGTAGAAACAGCTTGGATTCTCTTGAACCTAACAGACACCTAGGGGAGAGTGACATGAAAGGAGAGGAAATTAAAGTCCAGGAGACAATGCAGCCTGATATTACTTCAAGACAGGAAGATACACGTGACAGTCAAGAGAATGATGAGGTGGAAACACAATCTATGAAAACCGATAATCGATTAGAAGGAGAAATGGAGAATAATACAACTGATCTGGGGCAAGTGAAAGATAATGGGTTATCAGCCCGGGCCTTAGAGGATATTTTTGATTTGGGTCTAGGCCCAATGGAACCTTCTAACACAGAGTTAGTGGAACCCAATAGACAAAAGTCAGCATGGGAAACACTAGTAGACAATCAAAATGGAAACAGAGATTTCAACAGAGTAGATAGTGGTAACAAATCGGTGATTGTTGTGGCTCTTGAGGAGGGAGTAGAACCTAGGGCTTTTTTCCCGAATTTGGGGAAGAATAAACAAAAGGGGAAAAGGTACAGTTCTCTGGGTGATTTTCAAAATAAAGACCTAGCAGAGATAGAGAGAAAGAAGAAGGGTCGTACATTTAAGAGGGCAAAGAAGAACGACAAACCTAATAAAGAATCAGAACTGTCAAGTCGCTCTTTGTCAGATTCAGATATGGTGACACGATGGGAATTGGCAACAAGAGAAGCGAGGAAGGCTCTGAAAATGGGGAAGAGATTGGGAATTCAAATTGTTGGGGATGAAGAACAGGCGGTTAGGGATATTGCGCAATTGGGTATGAATCAAACAATATGAGGGTGATTACGTGGAATATCAGAGATCTTGGGTCGTTCTCAAAAATGAATAAGGTGAGAAATTTGGTGGGGACTCAAAAGGTGGACATGGTTATGCTCCAGGAAACGAAAAAACAGTCTTTAGAGGAGGACGACATCAACAAACTGTGGTATGACGATGAGGCGGGTTACAGAGTGGCTAATGCAGATGGAAGATCGGGAGGACTTGTAACGATATGGGACAGATCAAAATTCCAGTTGGTGAGTTCCTCAATTAACCCGAATTTAATCTTTTAGAAGGAAAATGGGTTGTAGATGATCTGGATGTCGTAGTAGTTTCAAATTTTTGTCTTCATAAGTGATATCAAGAGCAGTTTTTGGTTGCAATTACATGGAATGAGAGAAGATTTTCGAGATGTTGTTAAAGTTATCAGTAATGGCTGACAAGATGTTGAAAGATTATGACCAAAAATCTTCTCCTATCATCAGATTACCATGATTGTCATGAAACATTATGACCGTAGCCTCTTGTAAACAGCACACTGTTAAAAGTTGGAAGGTAAGTCCGAGTAGGAAAACTCATACTGTCAGCATGTTTAGAGCTCGACATCCGATTGCTGAACTTGAGGTCCTTAGGGATGTTGGTAGATTGAATCAATTGCAAAACTCAACTGTGGGTCACTTAAAAGACCTTGTGTCTAATTCAAAGATGCGAGCATTTTATGGAAGTATAGCTGTAAATAGTGGATTGTTGTTTAATGAGGAAAATTTGTGAGAGAATTCACTCTTGTGCTTATCTACGGTTTTAGAATCAAATATTTGGTTTCCATCACGAGAAGGTGTTCTTTTGTTCAACGTCTATGGGGCTGCAACTGCAGAATTAGCTAGCTGGTTGTGGCGGAGCTCTCTGGAAATATATCAGTAGGGCGCGCAAAGCAAGCCTCCTGATCGAATCAGATTGTCCAGTGGTTTTGAACTTTAAAAGCTCGAAGTTAAGTCTCACGATGATGGGAACTATTCAAGGAAATAGATCAGCTTACAAGGGCAGTGCCTGCATCAAAATTCTTTCATGTCCCGAGAGAAAAAAATACTTGATAGATCATTTAGCAAAAGAAGGTGTGTCAAGGCAAATTGTGTTCAAGGCATGGTGATAATTGAGTTTGGAGAAGCGTGGCCAACTATGATGGAAGATTCAATAGTTTCGTTTTACTTTTGAGGCTTTGAAATATAATATTTTTTTGGCTGAAGAAGAGTGATCATTGAGTCTAGGTTGAGAAATTTAAGGCAGTGTAGTTTATTGATTCTGAATTTTGTTTCTGCCTTAAATTTCTGTCTTTGTGGAGCAGTTGTACTTTTGTTTCGAGTATGGTGTCCTTGTGGTAAGAAGGCAGTAGGTGTTAAGGGCACTATGAAAGGTGAATTTACTGTTTTTTGTATTGCCCGATTGTTGAGTACTCTTTTCCTCTATTTAGGTTAGGGAGGTTTTTAATGAGGCTCGCAATCTGGTTAGGCTTGTATGATTCGATCATTAATAAATTATATTTTGCCGAGCAAAAAAAAATTGAGAGTAGTTTTAAAACACTGTTTTGGCTCAACTTTAATGAATAAAATGCTTTAATTGATAAATAATTAGAGTATAAAATTTATATGGTTTTAAATTCAGTTATGTAAGCTTTCTAACGATATATGATAATTGCAATTCCGACTTATAGATAAAAAATATAAGCCGACCAGTATAGGGGGTTGCAAACTGTCCGAAACAGTGCATAGTCTAAACATGTACCAACTAATGCCTATTATTTAATATTTGTCTTCTTGAAGGGGATGTTAACCTATATTTATTGTTTGGAATGCATTGGACTAGAGCAAAAGAAAGATAGTTTCGAATAAGGCACATCAATATGTTAGAAGGATTCACTCAAAGGCATCCAAATACAAGAATAGCTAAGACTATTGTGACTGTAATCTTTCTTAGGGTTGGAACTTAGGTTCTAACCAAATTATTATGCTATTTTTGTCCCAATTATGAAATTGGATTAACATATATATTGGTAACTAGGGAAGAATAACTTAAATCAATAATTGAATACTTTGAATAAAATTTGTGGATGATTAGAATGGTGTTTTCTTGTGAATCGTGATTGTTTCTATGCTTGATGCTTGTTGATGTTACATGGAAAAAATTATGAACTTGATATCTAGAAGCTGAAAAATTGATCTTCAAATTAAATAAACTTATACATGAGTATAACAAGTTACGAAAAATCCTAATTGAAAAGTGATAGAAGAAGCAATCTATCGAATTTGAAGGAAATGTATGTGTATACCTTCGATTGAGTTTTAATGTTACTTTGAATTATTAAATGATGTATTACTTTCTAAACATTTAATTAATATGGTATGATATGGTCTAGAAGTTGAATTGTATTAATGGAGATTAAGCTCTTAATTGTCCGAATTGAGTAGAAGCATGACTATAATGGATAATTACTATTGCTTGTATTGTCTATTCCTCAATTGATTAAAAGAACAAATTAAAGTATGTAATACTAAGATCTTAGTTTTTGTTCCTATATAGTATGGCATGCCTAGACTCTAGAGCTTAACTTGTTAAGTACCAAGTGTATTGTCTTGATGATGATACATTTATTCTTTATTGGATGCCAAGATCATAGTCTTGATAGGTACCATGTGTATCGACTTGATTGGGTGTAGAAGACACCTTCTTGTTTAAGATACTTAATGTATCGACTTGAAATATGTGACTCATTTACCTTTGAACTAACTAGGTATCAAGGCTAAATTAATCATAAGGTTTTTGTTATCAATCGAGTTGGTTAATATGATAAAGGTTATGTATTAGAATGTTTTATATGGATACGGTATAGATTGAATTGAAATTGGTGTTAGTTGTATGAATTGAAGTAAAATTACATTGATTGTTCCATTTGAATTGAACATGTCTAACAATAGTAATATCATATACCTATTTCTATCATGAATTGGACGATTGTTGTATATGCATGTGATATTTGATCATCTTATAGTTAAACTTTAAAATTGACAAATTGTATTACCTCGCTAAGTACTTCTATATACTTACCACCTCTTGTTATTATTCTTTCCAAAAACTCAAGATCGGTTGGTTAAAGATTCTTATTCTTTATATTCAAGTGAACGAAGCTTTGAAAGTATGGCATGCTTTGGTTATGTTTTGATGATAGTGGGTGGCTTAAGATCTTGCATTGTGGTCTTGATTCTTTGCATCATGATGATCTTTAAACTTTATTTAAGATGTGTGTATTGAATGGTAGGATGATGATTTTTTTTTTGGATACCATTAGGTTGTAAATGTTATTCTCATCGTGTTTTGTTTAAAGGCATGATAATCCTCTTTTTGTTGTACATGTGTTATGGATGTAAGCATGAACTATAGTCATGTATGCCTCTTGATATGAGATCATATGATAATAAATAAAACGAGTATGATCTTTAGATGTTTAGTAAAAATTGATATATCTCTTGGCAGGTATGGTTTCGAATAATGGAAGGAGTCAAATATAGATGAGAAAACTAATCACTTGAATAACATGTAAACCATTCGAATTGAATAGAGAAACTGAAAATGATAATTGAATTAATTAATTGTGGAGGAGAGGTTATATTTACAAGGGTTAATAATGTTTGATTAAATGGCATGGTTTGTTATGAAATAGAACTGAATAGAATGATTAATAATCGAAATTTTATTACCATGGTGAAGTTGTCTAATTGGAGTTTTGTTTTGTTGCTCATTGAATAGTTCCTCTTATTTTAGAAGAGAAAATTTTAAATTGGCTCACTTTTTTGTTAATCTTTATTAAAATTGTTTTCGAACACTCCTCGCACATGACCTGGGCGAGGGGTGTTACACCGCTGACGACAAGCGGTCGAAAGAAACGAAAAAACACAATTAGGGTTATGTTAGAGTATGATTATTTTTGAAATTACAGGTTTGATGTAAGAGTTATAAAGACTCTTTTAGCCTTAATAATTATCTAAAATCTCCAAATAACTTAAATTTAATCTTTTTTATTTTAATTTTTCACTATCACATATTTACATTGTGACATTTGTATACTAATATTTTTTTCCTTTTTATTCTCATACATTTATAATTGTATTTAAACTTAATAATTAATTAAATTATATTAAAAATAATATAAAATAAATTAATACATAGATCCTTCAAATATGCATAGTAATGTTATATTAAAAAAATTCATAATCTAATGAATATTAATAAAAACAAAATATTGATAACTAATAAACTATTCAAACAAGTATCAAATATAATCACATCCTTATATGTTGTTTTGCTTGTTTAAATAATCAAATAACTATCAACTATCATTAATTTCATCAAACACTTGTATACAATCAGCTAATACAATATGTTAGTCAAATCAGCTAATACAATTAGCTATCAACTAATGTAATCCGCTATAAGTTATCGACTAGTTGTCAAACAAGGCCTAAATAATTAAAATTTTGATCAAAGCTGAAAAATTAAAATATAGTAGAGTTATTTTTTGATATATGGTGAGTAACATTAATTTTACATGTTGTCAATTTGTCTGAATATAAAATTTAAATTCTAAACATAAACTTTAAGTTTTAAAATAACATTTTAAAATTTTAAAATTGACAACTTTATGTAAACATGATTTGTGTACTAGTTTTTTTTAATATATTATAACTAGTAAAATTTAATCTAATTGATTAACATGATCGCTATTAAAAAGTGGATAATGAGTCAACAATCACTAGAGCATGTGGTTAAAGCTCTTAGTTGACAACTTCTCATTCTCCTAAGTTGTAGGTTTATGACCCAATAAGAATAAAATTTTCCTCTAGTCTCCTTAGATAAAAATTGTTCAAAAAAAATCGGATAAACAAATAACAATTCTTCGTCTTATCCAGAGATTATATGGGAATTATGGTTAAGAGAACATTCTTAGAGAATTTTTTACTTAATCTTATTTTCTAACTCGTATAATTTTTAGTGTTTTTTAAAAGGCATAATGCCAAAATAATGTTACCGAATGTTTGACTGGATAATTAATTTATCCCTTATTTTTAAAGCATTTCAACCCTCAACGGTTTATTTTAAGCTAAAATGACCCATCCGGGAATGAGAACTGTTTGTTAACTAATGGTAAATGGCTTGAAATAATGTAACAAACCTATGTGACATTGCATGCTGATATAACAATGTCATGTAAACAAAAGTGCTTACTTAACATAAGCTAAAATGACCATCTAATTAAATGTTAGGGCCATTTTTGACGTTATACCATTTTTTAATTTTATTAATAAAATTTTATTTTCACAGAGTAAAAAAAGTATAGTATATTTTAAGATTTTGGCCATACCTACCCCAATTGGCATTAACTTGTACAAAGTTTTCATCCCATAGCACGTTGCCAATCCTCTTGTATCTCCGTCAAATCTGTCACCATTACCTCACCACCATCATTTTAAATCAAGAATGTGCATATTCGAGCAAGCGTTGATGCCCGATTAGTCAGAGCTGCTCACTTACTACTTTTTCCTTTCTTTAAATCTCGGGTTCAAGACCTAACAGGAACATTCTTTCCCTAGAGTCTCTCTCTCACTCTAAGTAGAAATAGAAGTAGTATTTATAAAAAAAATGTGCATATTCACCATACTCTCGAATATATAAAATATTTCTACCGCATATATATGAAATAATAATCTTATATAAATATTTTTGAAAAAAAAAAATGAAATTCATTATTGATTTTTTCGCGTTATATATGAAAACATATGTTATATATAAATTTTGAAAGATTCACTTATATATAATTCTAATCTCACAGTTTTATTTTATTTTTATACTTTGAGCAATCGAATTGATTCAAGTAATTTATAAATTGTATTAAAAATTTATCATAGCAATCAATTGATTTAGTTAAATAAAATATTAAATCTTTTAAACAAGGTCATAAATTTAAAATATTAACGGATCTCTCTACTATTAAGAATATTCTTTATAATATCTATCTAATAGTTTTGAAAACTAATGAATCAGTCATATTCTTTGATGTTTAAATTTAAAAACCAACATGAAAATCACATGCATGCAGGTGACAGTGAGAGAGTTGAAATTAGAATCTCAGGCTTTTATCTCTCTGTTATGGTTAATTTTACATTTTAGTCCTTACACTTTAATTTAACATAATTTGATCCCTATATCTATAATATTATTAAGTCCAAATTGATAATATTGTTAGTTAATACTAGCACTACGATAAAAGTAATGGGATCTTCTTATGATAAGTAAATTAATTGGATTTTCAAGTGGCTTTCACGCAGGGATGAGAGGGGTTGTTGCCCCTCTCAAAATTTTTGGTATAATAGCATTTTAGGTCCTTTTTAGTTTAAATATTAAATAAATAAGACATTTTTCCCTCCCGAATTTTAAATTTAAAGGTTTAATAGACTCTTGACTCTTCCAACGTTTGATTCTAACCCCGTCCATGCTTTCACTTGTTAATAAAGAATAGTAAAAAATCTTTTTACGATAACAATTAACAATATTATTAATTTGGACTTACTAATAACTTTATATAAATAGACGACAAGATTGATTGGACTAAATTAAAGCAGAGATTAGATCAATTATCATATTTCAGCATAATAAAGAGATTAAAATCATAATTAGACCTTTTTAAAATTCCATAAATAAAAAAATAAAAACCACACGAATAACATATGATAATATCAGAACTATCATTACAAATAAACAATATCGAAAGGTAAAAAAAATACTACAATTTAACTTAAAACAAAATTATCCATCATAAATATATGATAAAGACAATTAGTTAAAAGATTTTAAATGTCTCCTCAAAAGAGATTTAAAAAGCGGACCGCCACTGCTATATCGGCCGCGATATAGCGATTGCGCCGCCGTTCAAAACCGCAATTGAGATAATTAACGGTCTGCGGTCGTCGCAATTCAGCCGTTTTTGCCTGAAACCGCGATTTAACGTCGCAACCGCGACTAAAAACCTGTTCCCCAACCCTCAAATTCCATGTACCATAAGCACCTGTAGCTCCAATTAACTCACTTAATCCCATTTAACACTAAATTAAGCTGAAAATTAAGGGGAAGAAAGAAGTAAAAATAATATTAATTAATTTGGAACCCTAGAAATTGGAGGAACATAGTGAATTAATGGTGAAGCTTACCTTGCCAAATGGACGTGAAATTATAACCACAAAACTTAAAACATCAATCTACTATGTAGTATAATGCAAAATACGTTCTTGAACAGCAAAGACAAAGAGTTGGTGAAGCATTAATTGTAGTTTTTTTTTTACAGACATGTTAAGAAGTGTTGCTGTGGTTGAATTTCTCCGTCTAGCCACGACGAGTCGCCGGAGAACGTCCACCCACAAGAATTCCATTGGCAGCCGCCGTTCATCAACTCCGGCAGTTCTATTTCCCCCCAGAAATCGTCCCCACCGACTTCGGACGATTCTTCCTGGATCTTCTTCGACGAAGCGGCCAAATGCGCCGCCTTCGCCGCCGCGGCTTGGATGTCTCGAGCCGTGCACGTCGACGGTATGGGCAAATCGTCCACTTCGTCGGGGAAGTTCAGCTGCGCTTTGCGTCCCCGTAAGCAGAACGCGGCCACGTCGTAGGCTTTAGCGGCCATTTCCGGCACGGGAAACGAGCCGAGCCAAATGCGTGACTTCTTGCGCGGCTCTCGAATCTCCGACACCCATTTTCCCCACCGCCTCTTCCGGACGCCACGGTAGACGGGATGCCGCGTGCCGCTTCCCTTGGGATCGTGTTTCGGGTTCGTCTTGACGGCGGTGGAGGAGGACTCCGGGGAGGCGGTGCCGGTGTAGTCATCGTCAGTATACGGTGGTTGCTCCATTACATTTAGAGCCGTTTCCTGAAAGTGTTGCGGGAGCATTTATATTTGCATTAGACGTTACAACGGTTAATGACAATTACGGAAATACCCATACCAAAAGGCGAAAGACGTCATTTGCCAAACATTAAAGCATCCAATTGCGGGAACATATAAGCTTACGCGCCACTTGTTTAAGGTCTAATTTTCCCTTACTCCTTTTACCTTTTACACATTTAAAATTCAGTCCTCTACTTGTATCCCAGAAATTTAATCCTCTACCCATTTGATTTAAAAATTAAAAATTCAATCCTCTACTTCCATTATAGTTCTCTGAAATATTGGAACCAAAAGATTAATATTAAAAGTAGGAGATAAAATTCTAAATGTGCAAAATATATAAGGACCGAAAGCATAATTATTATTTTTACTATGAAACCCTTATTAGGTCCCATAATTAATGCCATAGCTAGTTCGTTATGCCTGAAATTCTAACTTATCCACTGTAAAAGAAGATTAGAAAAATATATATTTATGAGGTTAGAAATATCACACCATTACATAAAAACAAATTCATAATTTTTTTTTGTTTTACTATTAACTGATAGTACAATATCCCATAGAAAAAGGTGATAATACAAAAAAAAAAACTTTAGATATTTGACAAAAATCACCTCCACGTCGTTTTTCTTTTGTTATTATTGTGTACAAATATAAAATTAAAATAAAAAATAAAACGTGCATGAGATCTGGGTCGAAGTTCGAATGCATTTCAATTATTAATAGAATATATTTAAAATTTTTTATCGAAACTTAAATATATTTTAATTATTAGTTACATTATAGTAAAAACAAACAAGTAATTGTATATGAGTAATTATTTCATTTACAAATGTTTGTGAAAATTTTATTTACACAAGCGTCTTAGTTTTAAGGTTTAGAGATTTTATTCATGGTTTAAAGTTTAGGGATTTAAGTGTGATAATTTTAACTTTAAGGGTTGTTAATAGAATTTTGGGCCTATGGTTAAATTTTAGGGTTTATAAGTTAAAATCTAAATCTCTAATCATATTACTCTAAAAATCTAAACCTTAAATTCTAAACCCAAAACTAAAATCCTAAACCCTAAAATTAAGACGCTTGTGGAAACTTTTCACTACACGTGTATAGAATAATAATCCATTATATATATGTTTTGAATATGCACTTAGTATATAAGATTAATATTCTATACACTGACGGTGGAAACTGAAAGTTTCCACAAGCGCCTTAGTTTTAGGGTATAGAGAGTTAGTTTAGGGTATAGAGTTCAGGGGTTTAGGCGTAGGGGTTTAGAATTTAGGGATAGTTGTTTCAATTTAAGGTTTATGGTTATAATTTAGAGTTTATAGGCTAAAACTTAAATCCTCACCATATCACCGTAAAACTAAACTCTAACCTATAAACGCTAAATTATAACCATAAACCTTAAATTGAAACAATTATCCCTAAATTCTACCCCCTGTACTTAAACCCCTAAACCCTAAACTAACTCTTTATACCCTAAAACTAAGACGTTTGTGGAAACTTTTAGTTTCTGCCGCCTGTGTATAGAATATTTATCAATATATTTACAAATTATATATAAAATAGTCAGACGTTAACATCTGGCATTAAAGGAGCAAAGGGGGTAGCGCCGAGTCGATGAACAGTACGCCTGCTGTCTCCTACCAAGAGTGGTGGAGCATCGAGAAAGTGACGGGGAAGTGACTATTTTACCCTCACATGTTGCGGAGGATCTCCGCAAGGGGAGGGAGAGAATGGGGATTTGAAGAAAACCAATGGCTCTAGCCTTTCGGTCGGGTGCCGGGTGGGGTTGGGGGATGGTTCACACGTTCACGTGGTTCGAACGGTAGCACGAGATTTATGTGAACCTCCCTTTTTCTTTTTTATGCACTTTTTATTTTAAAATAATCTTTTTAGCTACAGTAATAAGCTTGATTTTTCCCGATATTTATAAGATAAAATAATAAGTCCCATTTTTATTATTAAGAAGAAATTTCATGATTAAATATTAGAAATAATAATTAATTTTAAATGTGAAATCGTAAAATAAAAATAAAAGATAAAGAAATCGATGGATGGTGATTTGCTGTTAAAAATGGCAAGTACTGAGGACGACGTCTTTGAATTATATTAATGTTCAATTTCAATCATTAGCCTTAATACGGAATGATGAATCACGTAAAATCATTCGATATTTAATAATTATATTAGGGTCTAATTAAACTTGAAAGTAAAATCAAATCAGACACGTAAATTAGATATGGTTCTCTTTTAATATATATTATTTTTCAATACTTGAACTTTAAACTCTACTCTTTACTATTCCATCTAACAAATGTTGATATAAACAGAGTCATGATAAAATTACGAGGGAGACAAGAAGTGGCAAAACAAGAAAATTTTATTCGTGGTGTCAAAATTTTAAGTGTTAACTCATATTTTATTAAAAATAAATAGAATCGAGCGACGAATGCTAATTTTCATTAAAAGAACTCAATTTTTTTAAATCGGTGTCAATCGTTTTTTAAAATGGTGTCAATTTATCTTTTCATATAAAATATACATTGAAAAAATTTCAGTTTTTTGGGGTGTTAATTGGCTGGCTCCCTCCGCCCATGAAGACAAATTGATTGACTTTGAAACGAATATGATCTTAAAAGAAGATTAAACCATAAAAGTAATGGATTTAAGATTTAATGCCACTACTTTTAAATCCGAAAGGTCTTAAAAAAGCAATTAATGTCAACTAATAGGGTCCTAAAAAGTAATAAACCAAGTAATTTTGAGAGTGACAATAACTTAATTTTAATAATTTTAAAATTATCGGTAACTTAAAATGTAACTGAATCATCAAATTTGAGTACAATTGTCTTGCTCACCCACTATGTAAGTTCGTCCCTGAATGTCGATATATTATTAATGAGATATGTTTATGTACATTTTGATGAAATATTATAAGATCAAGCGGTTCAAATTGGAAGGTATTCATTGGCCAAAGTTGAAGGACAAGATAAGAGGGTTAGCATCAAGTCCACTCAAAACTCCACATTTGCAAATTGACCCTACTTCAACCCTAAATGTACAAATTGAAACATGGATGGGAGATGATGGGCGATTTTTGTCTTCGGTCTTCACTGCAAAATCGCCCCTCCAATGACCAATGAACCACAAAAGACAGGGGGGGAGAACAAAACAACTAGGGACAAATCAATCTTTGGTCCCTAAACTTGACAGCTTTATCTATCTTGCTCCCTAATTTGATGATTTAGTACTCTTTGAGATTGGGTCTTGTATAAAAATGACCAAAATCTAAATTCAAAGGTGATGTGAAAAAAAGGATAGAAATCAAGTTACGAAAAAGTTGTCGAATCAAATGATCAAAAGTTGTTTTATCCTACCTGGTCTAGTAGGAAGAGGTACTAGAATCCTTAAGCAAGCTCTATTGAAGTAAATTGAGTTGGGAGGGTCGCACTTATAATGACTCTTTACAGTATCTGGTCCTAATTAGTGAACTAATAAGTTAGATACTAATGATTACAACAAAAAAATATTTTATCCTAAATGAATAAATAAATAAACAAATCTAAGATCTTGGACATGTTTGGTAAAGAGAGGTTTGGGCAAAAATTAGAGGTTTGAGGCATAATTAGAGGTTTAACCAGTCAAATCCGCTAATATTGTTGTTTGGTGAATAGTGAATTGAAAGAGCGGATTGGGGTGAAATCGCTAATTTTGAAAAAGCTCATAATAGGAGTTTTTTTAGATTAGAGGTTTGATATTGGAGTTGTAAAGACTCTTTTACTCTTATCAGTTACCAAAAATCTTAAAATAACCTAAATTAAATATTTTCTCACCCTATTATCACATATTTATATGTGTATTTAAATTTATTAATTAATTAAATTATATTAAAATAATTATATAAATAATAAATTAATATATAAATCATTCAAATATGTTTAGAAAAGTTATATTAAAAATATTTTTATAGATCTAATTAATACTAATTAGATACAAAATATTGACAACTAATAAATTATTCAAACAAGTATTGAATATAATCATGTCCTTATATGTTATTTTACTTGTTTAAATAATCTAACAACTATCAACTATCAGTTAATTTTACCAAACACTTTTATACAATCAGCTAATACAATTCGCTAGTCAAATCAGCTAATGCAATCAACTATCAGCTAATGTAATCCACTATCAGCTATCCGTTAATTGTCAAACAGAACCTTATTTATTTAATTGTTATTATTTTTTTCTTCTAAAAAAGACCACAAAATCCATTTAGTTTTCTGTTAAAATGGGTAACATCACATTTGGGAAGCCAAATACCAATAAAATCTTATCTACAATTCCTATCAATAAACAAACAATGAACAAGAAATAACAGTGATGGTGCATGGATTTTTACGCATCCTTTGTTCCCCTAATTAGTAATTTGTCTTTACTTGGCTTTTTATATTTTAATTCTTTTGGGGAAGTAAGAAATCATTTACAACTTTCCCCTTTAAATAAAAGAATTCCCCATTTCACCTCTTAAATTTGGGTATACCAAACAGGCTATGTCGTAGGAAAATGTAGGACTTTCCATCAAATAAAAATGGTGGGGGTAAATAGGCATTGAAAGAAAGTAGGGGCTGAAAACAGCTGTTTCCCAAATTCTATTGGCATCTTTGATTTTGGGTCCCCTTTCCTTTCCATCCCTCTTTTGTCTTCTTTATTGAAAGGTCCTCATTTATATGATAAAAAAGTGAATTTCACCTTATATCCTCAAGCTTTAAAGTATTTCGATTGAGTCGGCAATGAATCAACATTATATCAATCGCGTCCTTCCGTCAGGTGTAGTCTGTAGACATCAATATAGGCGTTAAATGTTTGATTGGATCTGACCTGGAGCAAGGACAAAGTCAAGATGAAACATTAGGTGGAAAAAATAAATAAAATATGGATCAGGGTCATAATGTTTGTAGAACTAATGTTTTGATATAATAATTGAAAAATGTTTTGATATAATAATTGAAAAATGTTTTGGACTGATTTAAAAAGTATTTAAAACATTTCCAAAGTCCAAACAACTTGAAATAATATTTAAGGAATTTTTCATAAAGGTTTTTCATGTTTTCAAAGGCCAATTTTAACAAAACTGACCAAGTGTTTCGAAACACCTTAGGGCGTTTCGAAACAGGTGCCTCCAGTGGCCAAAACGTTTCGATACTTGTATCGAAACGGGGCCAGCGTTTCGAAACTGGCTAGGCCGTTTCGATACGCCCACGTGGCACTAACCACAACGGTCATAAACCCCAACGGCTCTTTCCCAACTAACTTTTAAATGCAGGTCGTTTCGATACGGGCTTATAGCGTTCCGATACGCGTTCCGAAACGGCAAGGGGGTGTTCCGAAACGGGTACCCTGACAGACTGCAACGGCTCTTTCTATATTGAGGGTGTTTCGAAACGGCTTCAAGCGTTTCGAAACGGGGAGCTGCAGACTGCATTTATGGAGGGAATTAAAGGCTCCAACGACTCTATTTCAACCCCAACGGTCCTAAACGGCTATAAACTCAATTGGGAGTATAAAAGGGACCTCCAAGCATCAAGAGAAGGCTAATGCTCATATTGTCAAACATCAAATGATCAAGAAATTGTCTTAGTGCTTAATTTGTCATTTCTTGTATAGACAAACACTAGTGAGCCAAAATTGTCAAATTTGCTCAAGTGTTTTAGGTTTTGGGTGAGTGCTTCATTGTGCAAACAAACACCTATTAGAGGATTTAAGTTTGCTTTCATTATCTCTTTGTAAAGAGGGTTTTGATCAAGGCTTTGGGTAGAAGCTTGATCGGTTGTAAGGGTTTCCTCCTAATCCTAGAAAAGAGGACGAATCAATTAGTGGATTGATTGTGAAATCCTTAGTGGGAAGCTAAGGTAGTGGATGTAGGTGCTTGTTAGAAGGCCGAACCACTATAAATCATTGTGTCTTTTTTCTTTCTAGCTTCCACAACCCTCCACCCAAAAATCCATCTCTCCACCACTTGGTGAGCAATATTGGTTGATCGAATCGAGCCCCACACAACTCAACAATTGGTATCAGAGCTTGGCTCAATCGGTGAGGATTAACATCATATTGAGAAGATCCGGCAAGCTCGATCACTTTTTCATCAACCGGCTCAATGGCACAATCAATCGACAAACCGCCTTTCTTTGACGGAGCTCACTATGCCCATTGGAAGACAAAGATGAAGTTCTTCATCAAATCAAAAGATTATAAGCTATGGGATGTAGTTGAAGATGGCTCGTTCGTGCCTAAAAGAAGTAAAGCGGAGTGGAGTGCCGACGATCGCAAGAAGATGGAGCTAAATTGCAAAGCCTTGCACATTCTATTTTGTGCATTTGGTCCATCCATCTATGAGAAGATGTCTTCTTGTGAGAGTGCCAAGGAAGTATGGGACAAGCTTGAAGTCACATACGAGGGGACAAATGAAGTCAAGGAGACCAAGATTGGGCTCCTAACCTTGGAGTATGAGAACTTCAAAATGGATCCGGAAGAGAACATCGAGAAGATGTTTGATAGGTTCTCCACCATCACCAACGGTCTTAAAGGTTTTGGAGAAGCCATCCCGGAAGAAAAGCTTGTTCGAAAGCTCATCTACTCACTTCCTGAGTCTTGGGACTCAAAGAGGACCGCCATCATCGAAGCCAAAAAATTTGAAGACTTTGAAGCTTGATGAACTCATGGGGTCACTTCTTACTCATCAAATCATGAAGAAGAACAAAGAGGATGAGAAGAAGAGGGAAGAAATTAGAGCTATGGGAGAGAAGAAAATCAAAGGGCTTGGCATCAATGCTAGTGCCATGGCTCTCAAATCCTCCACTTGCCATCATGTCTACTCAAGTGAAGAGGAGGAGGAAGATGAAGAGATAGTTCATCTCTTCAAGAAGTGTGCCCCGTTCATGAAGAAAGCCTTGAGAGAGCTTGAACGAGAACCTAAAAGAAAGGAGAAGGTTAGCACTTCAAGCCATAAGAAGAAGGCACAATTGGCTACTTGGAGTGATGAAGACTCCATCGACGATGAACAAGCCAACCTTTGCCTTATGGCCATCGAAGAAGATTCAAGGGTAACTTCTAATTCATCTACTTCATGTTCTTATTCCTTTGATGAATTACAAGATGCCTATGATGATTTGGTTTTAGATTTTAAAAGCCACATTTTGAAAAACAATAAATTGGTTTCAAAGTTAAAAATTCAAAATGATTTGCTTTCTAAAACCAAACTTGAACTTGAAGCAAAACTTGAAGAGTTTGAATTAAAATGTCTTGATTTACAAAAATTGCTTCAAAAAGTTCAAGAAGAAAAAGATTTGATTTCCAAAGAGATTGAAAAGAAAAACAATTTTGGAAAATCAAATTTTTATGTTAGACAATCTAGTGCCCCTAGATTTATTAAAGGAAAATGTTTTAGAAGTGTTTGGGTCCCAAAAGGACTAACCACTTCAACTAGAAAGGATGAAATTGAAAAAATGGAATCCTAAGGGGACTAAATTTTGTGCTACTAACGTTTATGGTTCCAAAGCAATTTGGATACCAAAAATTACTTGATTGTCTTTTGCTAGGTGTGATGGAGATGTTCAACAAGTCAAACATTAAGGGGGAGCTCCATGCACACAAGGAAGAACACTTGAAGAAGGAAGGCTTCACATCCTACCTTGAGTTCAAGTGTTGGTAAAATTCTAGTTGTTTTTGATTTCTTTTGTTTATTTTTTTAATTCAACTAGATGATCATATATGATGGACTAACAATTTCAATGATGATTTGAGTAAGGGGGAGCCAATTTTTAAAACCAAAATTTTAAGTGTGTCAAAATTTTTTTTTGCCTCCTATGTTATCTTGAACTTAAATGTCATTTTAAATTCTTTTTGATATAACAAAAAGGGGGAGAAATTGGTTTGAAAAATTGATTTTTCAAAATGAATAAGGGGGAGCCTTATGTGAATTAAAATTTTATTCTCTTATTCACATTTTATAAGTTAAAGGGGGAGAATTCCAAACAATTTTTCAAGTGGTTTTATTATATCAAAAAGGGGAGATTGTAGAACTAATGTTTTGATATAATAATTGAAAAATGTTTTGGACTGATTTAAAAAGTATTTAAAACACTTCCAAAGTCCAAACAACTTGAAATAATATTTAAGGAATTTTTCATAAAGGTTTTTCATGTTTTCAAAGGCCAATTTTAACAAAACTGACCAAGTGTTTCGAAACACCTTAGGGCGTTTCGAAACAGGTGCCTCCAGTGGCCAAAACGTTTCGATACTTGTATCGAAACGGGGCCAGCGTTTCGAAACTGGCTAGGCCGTTTCGATACGCCCACGTGGCACTGACCACAACGGTCATAAACCCCAACGGCTCTTTCCCAACTAACTTTTAAATGTAGGTCGTTTCGATACGGGCTTATAGCGTTCCGAAACGGCAAGGGGGTGTTCCGAAATGGGTACCCTGACAGACTGCAACGGCTCTTTCTATATTGAGGGTGTTTCGAAACGGCTTCGAGCGTTTCGAAACGGGGAGCTGCAGACTGCATTTATGGAGGGAATTAAAGGCTCCAACGACTCTATTTCAACCCCAACGGTCCTAAACGGCTATAAACTCAATTGGGAGTATAAAAGGGACCTCCAAGCATCAAGAGAAGGCTAATGCTCATATTGTCAAACATCAAATGATCAAGAAATTGTCTTAGTGCTTAATTTGTCATTTCTTGTATAGACAAACACTAGTGAGCCAAAATTGTCAAATTTGCTCAAGTGTTTTAGGTTTTGGGTGAGTGCTTCATTGTGCAAACAAACACCTATTAGAGGGTTTAAGTTTGCTTTCATTATCTCTTTGTAAAGAGGGTTTTGATCAAGGCTTTGGGTAGAAGCTTGATCGGTTGTAAGGGTTTCCTCCTAATCCTAGAAAAAGGGACGAATCAATTAGTGGATTGATTGTGAAATCCTTAGTGGGAAGCTAAGGTAGTGGATGTAGGTTCTTGTTAGAAGGCCGAACCACTATAAATCATTGTGTCTTTTTTCTTTCTAGCTTCCACAACCCTTCCACCCAAAAATCCATCTCTCCACCACTTGGTGAGCAATATTGGTTGATCGAATCGAGCCCCACACAACTCAACAATGTTAAGCCGTTAATTTAAAATATAAAAATTAGGGGTTAGTCTCTAATTTGTCTAATTTTAAAATGAATGGGGAGTTAAAAAGAATTTAGATCAAAAAATGGTGACTAATACTTAATTTGTTTAATTTCAAAGTTGACAAGGACTTAAAAGTATTTAAACAAAAATTAACACGCAAATACATAATTTGTCAAGTTTTAAAACTTATAAGGACCTAAAATTGAAATGTACCTTAAAAAGTTGGGAGCCAAGGCTTAATTTACCTAGTTTTAAAACGAAAAGGTTCTTACAAGTAAATAAATCCCAAAAGTTAGGAGGTGAAACTTAATTTACCTAGTTTTAAAACCAAAAAGGACCTTTCAAATAAATAAACCTTAAAACTTAGGCCCCTCCCACCACATATAAGACTTTGTCCTTGACATAGAGCATATTCAGAACATGTTGACCAAATTTTAAATATATGTGTATCTATTGTAAATACAAGTTAGATCTAACATGATAAAAAAAATAACCCTCCTAAATTTAATGAAACCATTTTTAATATGTTAGGTTCAATATTCCATGAAGTAGGTATACACGTGTTTACAAACCGATCGATATATTTTAAATATGATCTATGTTATATTCGAGTTAACATTTAATGATTAAGCTGATGTTAGTATGCTGAAAAGATCTTATTGATACTATACAAATACTTTGATGACTCAGTTAGAATGTTTTTGAAGTTTAGGGGAAATTTTAAAATATGGACCATAGTTAAGAACTTCTAGTACTATTACCCAAAAAATCTCATTCAGGTGGTAAACTGATTATCCATAATGAAATTTAATATGATTGATTTCAAATGGGCGATGGTTTCGCTCTCGCTATCACTTGTGTTATCTAAGATGCGGTCCAGAGAGATTGGCGGATCTCGATTCGTGCTATACCTAGGAAGTGCAATTAAGTTGCAGATGCTTTGGAAAAACGTGCAAGTCTCTCGAATCTCGACTTAATTCTTTTAGATTCTGTCCCGACTTTTGTTGTTAATCTATTGCGCGAAGACTTAGTTCCTCCTAAGATGTAATCCTCATGTGTTTTGTATATCTTATCATGTGCACTATTTTTCCTTCATTTAGTTTAGAGAGATTTATTTAATGAGACACATGATAACGATACCTCTTTCTTATCGAAAAAAAGTTTATTCCTTTTAATCTATAGGCTATAGCGGTATAACTATTTCTTTCCAATTTCTTCATGGATCGAAAGACTTCCACTTTGGCAAAACACACCCAAGAGGTAAGTCCGTGAATCCAACAACAATGTCACCAAAGTGAGTTCAAAATTATTAGTAGCTTTTAGGGTTCATTTGTATATATTATGTCAAGAGTCCTTACAAAGTATACCTAACTTGAAAGTTACAACAATCAATCCTAATTTCATCTAACATTAACACAATTACAAAAAGAATAGTTTTCATTTAGCCCCTAAACAAACATAATCTACCCAACATCAACACCAATCATCAAGATGCAAGTAATGTCAAACTAAGATACAACAATCAATCCTAGGTTAAAACACACATTAAAAAATACAGTCTAGGAATGGAGTACGAAAGCGTTAGATTTCCTAAGCAATGGTAGGAGTTCGGATCCTGACTTTATGAATGGAGTACATAAGTTGAGAGGGTCGCCCTCATAATGAATCTATGTAATATTTGATTCGAATTAGTCAACCAATTTGTTAAATACTAGGGATAACTACATTTTTAGTACCCCACCTTTACATGTTTTCCTATTTTAGTACCCTACCTATTTTTCTTGGCAAAATAGTACCTAACGTTACGTTTTATTTCTATTTTGGTACACCGCCGTTAAAAAATTAACAAAAGGCTAATTAGGAGAGAAAAAATCACATGTGGCATGCTGACTAGGAGAGAGAAAATGATGTAGCAACATGCCACGTGTGATTTTCTCTCTCTAGTCAACCTTTCGTTAATTTTTTAACGGCGGAGTATCAAAATAGAAACAAAATTTAACATTATGTACTATTTTGCCAAGAAAAATAGGTAAGGTATCAAAATAGAAAAACGAGTAAAGGTGGAGTACTGAAAATATAGTTATCCTAGATACTAATGGTTATAAAAAAATACAGTGTAAAGATGGAGTGTGTGGAGGAATTTACATGTGATAGAGATAGAAATCCAACCTAGTGGGAATAACAACAAAAATTAGTAGAATTATTTCTGATAAATGTGTTTTAAACATGCTCTACTCTACGTTATAGAGTTAAATTGACATAATAATCTAATTAATATCCAATTTAAAATATAGAATATAATTTGAAGATATATTATACAACTAACCCATTAGTGTTGCTATGTTATTTCCATAAAATCTAGAAAGTAAGTATCACTAAGAATTAGCGTTTATCAAGATGAAATCCAACTTTACCATTAACCAATTAATATAGCGGGATGAATCGTTAGATCTCTTAAGTAAGATCAGAAGCCTGAATTCTAATATTGTAAATAAAAAAAATTGGGTTGAGAGAGTCGTTTTCACATCGAACCTTTATAAAACTCGGTCTAGATTAATCGACCACTTAATCGAAAGATGAACAATTTTACTAAATTTGATGACACAATTTATTGGGGGGTTTTGTGGTTTGCACAAACACAAAATTGAATGCAAATCTAGAAGGTGGGTCCATGTATGTGTTGGATTGAAAGCTATATGATACTATACATCCATAAATTATGAAACAAAAAAAATAGATGATATCTAAGTCCAACTACTACACCACCAATGCAACGGAGATTGTCTAAACAAATTAAATGTAGCGGTCTATTTTTCATTACATCAAACATGTGTGCCTCATTAATATTGTAAGAGGAAAAAAATCCTTCTACAAAGCTATAATTTAGTAGCCATATAAGAGTGACCATAAGATTAAGGATTAATATTTTATACACAGGCGGTGGAAACTGAAAGTTTTTACAAGAGCCTTAGTTTTCGGGTATAGGGAGTTAGTTTAGGAGTTTAGGTGTAGATGGTTAAAATTTAGGGATAATTGTTTCAATTTAAAGTTTAGGGTTATAATTTAGGGTTTGCAGGTTAAACCTAAATTCTCACCATATTACCCTAAAAACTAAAGCCTAACCTATAAACCCTAAATTATAACCCTAAACCTTAAATTGAAACAACCATCCCTAAATTCTAAACCATACACCTAAACCCCTAAACCTTAAACCCTAAACTAACTCTATATACCCTAAAACTAAGGCGCTTGTGGAAACTTTCAGCTTCCACCGCTAGTATAGGATATTAATCCTAAGATTAAAGTTTAAGTTTTGTCTACAATTATGTAAAATTAATGAAAAATATTAACGTCGTGATTAGTAGTCGGTAATAAATCAACTGGTTGTTAGTAATAGTAGTATTTTTTTAGTTTAATTTTTCTTTCCCTATTCATATTTCACTTTTGTTCTATGAAGCACACCTTTAAAGATGATGGTATAATAACACTATAACGTGAAGGTTGTTCTTTTGCAAAGCCCAAAAATGGACAAGTAAACAACATGTCGACTGTCGTCTTGCTTCACTGTCTGGCAGTGAAGGTTTCGCCCAACTGATGAAACGGTTCGGGTTAGTTTATTTAACGTTGGTCAATATGTTTGTTTGATGTTTGTGAATATATTCATTTGTATGTCTATTATCTTGTTCGTTTATATGTTCGCCGAAATGGTGAAATTATACCACTAGTCCTTAAGCTCAGCTTCACGGTTTGAATTCTAAAGTTCACATTGTAATTAATTTAGTTCATACTTTCACTAATATTTAAAAAGTAAAAAAAAATGAAAAGAAGAACCGAGTAAACGAGCCAATAAATGAGCTTGTTCATGAGCATAAACAAACTAAACACATCTCTATTCGTGTTCGTTCGTTTATTAAACGAACATAAAATTTTTGTTCATACTCATTTATTTAACTTAATAAACAAACGTTATACGAACAGTTCATCGAAAGCTTTGTTCATTTACTCCCCTACAGTTCTGCTCAAAATCCACTAGTTGTGTACCGCACCATGCGGACTAGGGGTGTTCAAACTTCAGTTTTAATCGAATTAACCGACAGAACCGAAGTTTTTTCGATTAATCAGTCGGTTAACGTTTAATGATTTTTTCAAACTTCGATTATCGGTTAATTCGGGTCGAAATCGGTCAATTAACCGAAATTTTTATATATTATCTATTTTATATAATATATTTATTTTTGATCAGTGACTTTTAAAATTATAAAATGATCATTAAATTTTTTTGATATATTATAAAATGGTCATTAAACTTATCAAATCAGCACAAAATGATCATTAAATTTATTGAATTATTAAAAAATGATCATTAAAGTTTTTTAATAATTATCAATAATTTATAACGTGCAATGAATCAACGATCATTTTATAATAGTTTGATAAGTTTAATGGTTGTTTTATAACTTTTAAAAGTTCAACGACTAAAAATATCATTTTAACATAATTTAGGGACAATTTGTGTAATTTATCTAAAATTTTATAACAAATTCCAGTTAATTCGAAAACCGACTGAATTAACCGAAATTTTTTAATTCAGTTAACGATTAATAAGAACAAAATTTATGTCGGTTAACCGAACTGACCGATTAAACACCCCTAATGCCCGACGAATTCAGTGCTATAATTTCCACATTAACGCTACACTATTTAGCTTTAACAATGGCAGCCAAAGCTTGTGTTGATGTTGGTGCTAATATCATGCAACGAAATCATTCGTGGCTATACCTATATTGAAATGGTTAAATATTATTAGATGGATCATAAATAACGTGATAAACTAAATTTATTTAATAATTTCTCGAAGTTTAAGGAGAATTACAAGCGGTAATTAGGGCTTGTTTCAAACTTTAAAAAAATCTCACTAAATTGAGTATAATTAGTCTCGATATATAATCATACAGAGAGAATTAAAATTTCTTCTAACAGGGGCGGATGGCCCCAAAATTCCAGGAAATTCAAACTTTACCCCTAAAAATTTTAAAATATTCAATTTGGCCCTTTTAATTAATTGATTTATTCAATTGTTTTATAAGAAGTTATTTGGAACCCAATATTTGTATTAATTTAAAAAAATTTACGGGATCAATATGAAACTAAGGCTTAGCTTGGGGTTGAGGTTGAAAACCAACTTTTGAAGGTAAATTCGGTATGAACGCTCGTTCTGAAGAAGCTGGATTTTCTAGCTTCTATGAACGCCCGTTTGGAGGGTTAAATTTAAGTTACAACCGCCAGTTGAAGATCAAATCAAAAGTTATTTAGCATTGAGATTGAGGTCGAACGACCGTTAAAAACTGTAGCCGCAATCGAAAACGGGCCTAAACCGTCACCTGTTCCGTGAGCTACGGGCTTTGCTGTCGGGGGACACGTGTAGGATAAAGATCTGCCACGTCACTTTATCAACTTGTATGTTCTTCCAATCGCGTGTCTTTTTTAAAGTGGTCCCCGCACCTATGTTAGGGAAACTACGACAACTGAGTGGACGATGGAAAATGTTGCCACGTGGCATTGTTTGATTAGCCAACATATGGCTAAAGAAGACCTATGAAACTCCCTTTAACTTGATGGGTAAACTACAATAGAGGTCACTTAATTATGAGTAATATTACATTTGAGTCACTTAATTATGAGTAATATTATATTTGGGTCACTTAATTATTAAAAATTACATTTTGGTCACTCAATTGTGGGTAAAGTTACGCTTGGGTCACCCTTCATATTTAAATAAAAGTATATCAATTTGTGTATTATATTAATTAATGATTTCAAATGAAGTACTCTAATGTTAACGAGGGTATACAAGTAATTTAAAAGAAAAAATGACTAAATTGATGTACTTTTTAATATTTGAAGGGCGACTCAATTGTAACCTTACCCATAATTGAGTGACTCAAATTTAACCTTATCTGTAATTGAGTAACCTAAATGTAACTTTTAATAATTGAGTGACCCAAATGTAATCTTATTCATAATTAAGTGACATCCTTCGTAGTTTGCCCTAACTTAATTTATCACACATCAAAATAGTCAAATATGTCATCAGTCTCTCTACTTTGACACAATTTGATATTTAGTCCTTCAACTAAAAAAGTACAAGAATTAAACCTTTACCTTTTCAATTTAAAAACATAAATCCAATAATGAACACCATTAGTATTTCTTGTCGTATTTTCCAACTTGATATGTTTACTTTCTTTTTACCAATATGTCGCCATGCAAAGACAGAACTAAGATTGAATATTAGGAGAGTCAAATTACTTGGGGACCTAAGAAATATTTAAAATACTATATGGAGGGCAATATGTAAAAAGTACAAAAACATAAAACTTTAAGCATATCAACTAAATCTCAAAATTTATCAAAGTATAGGTGTTGAAGCATAATTTATCAAAGTATAGCTGAACCAAATGGAGCAGCTGCTAGGTGCTTAATGAGCGAGTCGATTGCGAGTTGAGTAGTGCTTGACTCGACTCGAAAAGTATTTGACTCGTGCTCAACTCGATACTCGATAAAATTTTGCTTGACTCGTTGCTCGTTTTTGATTCGATGCTCGTTAAGCTCGGTAAATACAAAAGGTTATAGAAATTTGAACCCAAAGATTCTATGCGTAAATTACTTAATAAGCCACTGAACTTTTTTAGAGTTTTCAATTAGCATTCAAACTACTCGGGATATAATTCTTTTAGGGATAACTACATTTTTAGTACCTCACATTTACCCGTTTTTCTATTTTGGTATTGTACCTATTTTTTTAACAAAATAGTACTTAACGTTACGTTTTGTTTCTATTTTGGTACCCGCCGTTAAAAAAATTAACAAAAGGCTAACTAGGAGAGAGAGAATCACACGTGGCATGCTGCTACGTCATTTTCTCTCTCTCCTAATCAACATGCCACGTCAACAAAAATCATGAAAAAAGCACACATGACATGCTGACTAGGAGAGAGAAAATGACGTGGCAACATGCCACATGTGATTTTCTCTCTTCTAGTCAAACCTTCTGTTATTTTTTTAACGGCGGGTATCAAAATAGAAACAAAACATAACGTTAGGTACTATTTTGCCAAAAAATAGATAGGGAACCAAAATAGGAAAACGAATTAACGAACTGCTCGTAAACTTATCAGGTCGAGTTGAATCTTGATCGATTCGATATATATATATATATATATATATATATATATATATATATATATATATATATATATATATATATATATATATATATATATATATATATATATATTAAGATCTTGAGTTAAACTAAACTCGAATCGATTATTGATCAAATCGAGCTCAAGCTAGTGTTCAACTCAATTAGCATCCCAAGCAGCTGCCGCGTGCTAAGTCTGAACAGCCATTTGACAATTGCATGATGCAAAATAATGCAGATGGGATCAAAGGGCACCTTTATTTAATGAAAATCCATGTCCCAATGTTTATGTTGGGACATTAGACAAGAACAGGAACTAGAACTATAACGAACAACAGCCAACCAAATTATGACAAGACAAGATCTTAATTAATTTCGGGTTTGTATCGTCATCAGTGTTGTAAAAACTAAAAACCAGACAGTCGGCCAAACTGATTAAATCATAAAATTTGATTGAACTCATCGAGTTGTTGTTTATTTTGCTTTTTTAGTTATATGTGTGTTCGTCGGTCTATGTTCGGAGCACAAGGTTGTTTTTCTCAACAATATTATTTTTAAGGTTCGAATTTACGTCATTTCTTATATAATGTGCTTTACCAATGCACCCAACTCTAGTTGGTTAAGTTATCAATTATTTTAATTTATGGTTTTTAAACCATTTATAATAATTCTTAATTATATTCCATCCATTTGCAATATAACCGGTTCAACCGACTGATCCAATTTCGACAACATAGTAAGTATCGAAGTTTTAAAGTTTGGGCTCCTTCTTTCATCTGAGTCCATATCTCTTGACAGCCCAATTGATAAAATGGGCTCCTACTTTCATCTGATTTCTTTTCCTTTTTTTTTTTGTTGCTCTCCGGTCTTCAAAGTTTGACCCTGACTAATTCAAACCGACTCGCGTCGTACACCTGGCATTGGTGAATGAGTCTCTCAGCAAAAATTTTCTGCAAACACAACATCTCGAACCCAAGACCTGCTTAAGCGATACCAAGCTGCTTAACACTTAAACCAACCCGTTAATATCATTACGTACACTTGCAGTCATTATGCTATAAAATATGGTCATTTTAGTCACTAGCCTTTTAAAAGTCACAACAAATAATTACTAAATTTATTAACTGTTACAAATAATCATTAAAATCTTCAAATTGTTATAAACTGCTTATTAAATTAATCCGATAAAATATAATAACTATTTTGCAGCTTCTGAAAGATGATTAAAGGCCAATTTAGTATTATTTTTGAAAAATACTTTTAAAAATGCGGTTAGAATGTAATTTTAAAAAATTAATTGTAAGATTATAGTGCTTGACATTACTGTTAAAAAATATTTTTTTAAAAATAAAATGTCTATTTTATTTAATATTTATTTAAGGATTAATATTAGTGCTGGTTGGGCTTAATTAGTGACCTCCGCCCAACAAAAATCTGCATGGAACATGACAAAATTTCTCTGTTAATGAAACATGACATATAGTTCATGATTGGATTAGAGTATGATATACATATTTATTTAATATTTATTGCCTATGTTACTTCAGCTAGAAGCAAGCACAATTTGAACAGTCAGAAAAAAAAGCATGGACAAGAATAAAAAATTCTGCCACGCTCGACGAGCATCGATGAGTACCACTAACGACGAGTACCGATGAACATTATTAATTCAATTTATGAAAATTAAAAGTTTAAATGACTCACTGTATAATTATAATTATTTGATTTATTTTTAATTTTCTTTTAAACATATATCAAAATACCTATATACCCCTAAATTACAAAACCTTAATTTTTGTTCATTTGAAATTCAAGTCGTCGTCGCCGTCGCCGCTACAGTTAAATCGGCCACACATGTACAAAGCATTCTAGTATTTTGATTAGGGGTGGTTAACGAGTTGAGCAACTCGTGAGCTGCTCGAACTCGACTCGGTCAAAATTCAATAAACGCTCGACTCGGGTTGACTCGACTCGAGACTTTAACGAGTTGAGTTGAACAAAGTCTAACTCGACTCGATAAGTTTACGAACAGCTCGTTAAAATTTTAAAATATTTATGAATTGTTAAACACTTTGTTATTTCGATAAGTTGAGAGAAATCAACATATAATATCAAAACGAACATCTCAATTTTTACGATGGAATGATATAACTAATATCCTCCATAAATAACACATTTTGCATTGTCCATCTAAAGTACACACCGCTTTCCATTCTCTTGAGTCTTGAGTCATCCACTGTAAGCCGCAACGCAGGTGGTCTCGTGTCCAACCGTCACGCGACGCGTTTGTTGAACTGAGAACGATACATGCACATTTTGAAACAGAAAACGCGTGCCAATTGCGGTCCTTTCTGGTTTCTTTCACACTTCACAATTCACACCGCGTGGTGTTTAAAAATATCGGATTCAATTATCTGTTGATTCGATTTAAGAATTCAGATATTTGATCTGATTTTTATATTTGGATCGTATATTTGATTCAATTATAGATTTTTCGGATTGGATACGGATCACAATATTTTAAGTTTCGGATTATCCGAAAACCCGAAAATCTATTTTTTAAAATATTAATCTTGTTATATTTAATAATTTGATGCTTGTTATATTCGAAAATTTAAAAAAAAATCAATTTTTCATAGATGTGAATCTTGTTATATTTAGCAATTTGTTGTTTGTTATATTCGAAATTCCGAATTTTTTATAAATACAACCTTCAAATTCGAAAAAATAATTGAATCAAATTATATTTTTGGATAATCTGATATCCAATTATCCGGTATCCGAAAACCGGATATCCGAAAAAAAACCAGATTAGATCTGATCTAATATCCGACAATGAACACCCCTAGCGTGCAACACACACACATAGGTTTAGTCATCGGTATCCGATTTATTTATCGACTAATTTAGATCGGATTTTACAGAGGTTCAATATGAGGATGACCCTTACAATACAATTTTCTTCATTCACAACGTCTGAATTCAAATTCACGACCTTATTTAAGGGATCTAGGACTCTGTTCCGCTAAAACTACCGTTCGTTGGTTTGTAATAATTTTTTTTTGTATAATATATTATCATCCACCAAAATTTAATTACTTTTGTAATATCAGGATGAGAGTGATATGTTTAACTTTTAAGGTTTGAAAACGTACTTGTTTCCTAACAATTATCTAAACATATATAAAATAAAAAGGTTAGATTTGAGATAATACTATAAAAATCATTATCAAACAACTCTAATTTTCATGGATTTAAAATAATTAAAACACACATCACGCATAAAAAGCCAGACTTTTAGCTCATTCATTCAATTTTTTATTTGTTAACTTTTTTTTTTCTATTTTATTGACACGTCACTTTAATTTTTGGGTCGTGTGACACACTTTCATGTTAATATATCATTAATATTACCTAAAATCTAATTATATACGCGGCTAATATGAGAAAAACTTATGGATCAAACTAAAAAAATGCAAAATTCAAGGGTTAAAAGTTGCTTTAACCCTTTCTTTTTATTATAAAACCTAATTTGCTAACAATGTAATATATAGAATAATACATGAGTTTTCTTCAAATATTATTTTATTTAAGTTTTATATCAAAACCGAATACATGTTAATTATAAAAAAAAAGTTGAATGTTAATAATACGTGCATGGCTGACATGCATCATATACTCCAATTTTATTGTTATATTATGTAAAAAAACATTTAAGAGATTTTTTAATGTAATTATTTATATTTATTCGGTAATTGATTAATTCAGATTGATTATTGTGAATACTTATTATGAATAATCTTTCATTCTAATGTAGGCTTTGCTCGGCATGAATTTTCAAACGACGGTTTGAGTGAATGCTTGTTTGGGGAGAATATGGAAATTATAACTTTTCTGAAATGCCCGTTTGGGACCAAATTATGCTAAAAATTCACACATTTGAAGCACTTTCTGTGATCGTTCAGTATAGCTTTTTCGTTCGCCAGCCAAACACTTGTTGAAAAAGCTATGCCGAATGAGAATAACAATTGTTCCTTTAATCACTGAGACAAATAGGTTCGTGCCTATTAAAGATAAGTTAATTGTTAAACAAATGGACCCGCAGTCATTAAACTATATACTAGAAAATTTATTTTTCATTTTTATAAAACAAAGTGTGTAGTAAAATATTCTATCAAAAAAAAGTTTGTAATAAAATAAGATGAACCCACAAATCATACTTTTTTTTTTGATATTTTACTCGGCTTATCACTTTCAACTTTGGTTTTGCCTTAGATTCTACACAATTAAGGGACACGTGGATGCATTATTATGGTTTAATTACATAATTAATCTTCAAACCTCAAACTTATCGAAAGTTTTTGGTATCCCAAGACTTGCTTTTTGTTAAACTTTCAATGTCATGATGTCCCAAAGACACAACATTACCGAAAAATCTTTTCCTCAGTGTTTGTATAATTCAATTTATTAAATATTGTTAATTTAAGGCGTACGTTTAATCGAGTATTAATTTGTGTGACACATTTTGAAAGCCGTAAATTCGAATACACTTAAATAAAATATTTTTTTGAATATATTGATGTGATGCAAGGGTAACATTTGTTTAATTTTTTTAGACTTTTTAAAGACGGCACACACAATATGCATTATTGGTGCTCGAACTCGAGTCCCAAAAGATGATGAACATCTACCTTTGTCACCAGGGCACAAGGAGATGAGCAAATAAAATATTTTTTTATAAAAGCCACTAAATTTTTATTAAATCCATAGAAAAATCAAAATTACAATGCATTCAAAAAGAAGAATATTTGGATTAAACAACCCAAAAAAATCCTTACAACCCAAAAACAAAGAAAAATAATTTTTTTATGGAGATAAGCTTACCAACAAAACTTAGCAGCCTCCTGAATCTTCTTGTCTATGTCTAAACGAGGCGCATAAAGAAGGAAGAAGGAGTGGTGCGCGATCCAAGCTGTCAAGCAAAAAGTACCGCTACTCAGGATTGATTTCATCGGCAAACAACCATCAACCGAGTGGGGATATAACTTTCCAAGTGACCACCGACAAAAACATAAATCAGAAATTAACGTTGATTGAATCTCTGTGCGAACAACAATCGATCGCTAGGGTATGCTGAAACATGCCACAAAGAAAGATGAATCAAACCACAAAATAAAAACATGTTATAAGGACAAAAGAAAAAGCGTGTTAGAAGGACAGAAAAAGAGATTCTTATTCAAATAGAAAACAAGAAAACTAATAGATTCGATGGTTGACAACTGATACTAAAATTAATTACCGACCACTGATCAAAGGGATTGATCAAAATAGAAAACAACTAGAGTTGGAGGAATTTTGGTAATAGAGAACAGCTAGCAAATAAAATAACTTTTAAATTCAGATGGAAAGAAAATTAAATTACTACACTTATTACATTCGAAGTTCAAAACTAATATGTAAATTAACCTAACGTTCAATGAATAAACAATTAACTATATAGTTATAATTTGTTTATATTTATTTACCGAATCAAATAAATAATGCATAAACAAGATCTTAAAACTCGATTATTAAACCAATCAAATACGGACAAACACATGCTCCATTCTTTAATGTCCATGAATAAGATCATTTAATAAAATGTTAGCTTATTTAAAACTACTTTATTATTCTATAACTATATAATTAATAATATTATTTTTATTTTATTATGTGATTATTAATATTTTGATTTATATTTAAAAATAATAAATATTTTTTATATTATGCATGTCCGTTTTATAATTTATGTTTGAGGTGTGTGGCTGCCCCTCTCAATAATGTCGTTTCAAAGGTTCAAACTCGCGTCTTCTGCTTGAGAATGCAATGTAACTTACCAATGCACCAAACATTTGTTGTTATAATAAATAAATTTTAATTATATATGCACACTGCACACGTGTAATTATATATTATTATTGAACAAATTAGTTTAATATAAACAAACAATTTGACATAATTTAAACTAATAAGAAGATTAATAACGGTTGAGTGGATTAATAAGATACGTTGCACTCCTAAAGAAAGAACGTAAATTCAAACAGTATTAACAATATTATTAAAAGAGGTAACCTCGCACTCAATGGACCATAAGACAAACATATATCTTACAAAAATATTTAATAAGAATTGATTAGATTATAAATAAAAGATTAATATCCTATACACTAGCGGTGGAAACTCAAAGTTTTCACAAACGCCTTAGTTTTAGGGTATAGAGAGTTAGTTTATGATATATGATTTAGGGGTTTAGGTGTAGGAGTTTAGAATTTAGGGATAAATGTTTCAATTTAAGGTTTAGAGCTATAATTTAGGGGTTATAAGTTATGATTTAGTTTTTACGGTAATATGGTGAGGATTTAGGTTTTAACTTATAAGCCCTAAATTATAATCCTAAACCTTAAATTGAAACAACTATCCCTAAATTCTAACCTCCTACATCCAAACTCCTAAACTTTGTACCATAAACTAACTCCCTATACCCTAAAATTAAGACGCTTGTAGAAACTTTGAGTTTTTATTGCTCTGTGTATGGATTATAGAATATTTATCCATAAATAAATACTTGATGCTCAAATAAATAAATAATTGCCAATAAAATTAAATTAAATTTAAAAAAATGAATTGATCATAAAATATATGTATCCTTGCTAACAAAT
Organism: Hibiscus tridactylites; assembly: GCA_958450335.1. Classification (NCBI taxonomy): domain Eukaryota; kingdom Viridiplantae; phylum Streptophyta; class Magnoliopsida; order Malvales; family Malvaceae; genus Hibiscus; species Hibiscus tridactylites. Next base: position 107,210,473 of record OY288269.1, read on the forward strand.
TTTGACCATGGTTTAGTTAGTATTAAACTCTTTCAGCTTAACCATGGTCCATTTCTTAAAACAACAACAATTTCCCTTCTTTTCCCCCTTCTTCCTCTCTCTTGTTTTTCTATCTCACGAATTGCTACAAAGAGGGAAATCATAAAAAAAAGGTTTTTTTTGTTGTTCAAATATAAAAGGTTTATTACTTCTTCTGCTTCCGTTTTAACTGGTTCTTTTGCTTTGTTTTTGTTTTTGTTTTTGTTTTGTTTTGTAGACAGTGCCCTGAGATTTTCACCACTCTTCTGTTGATCCCAAATTGCTTTTTCGTGCAAACGGGTGTGTATTGTTATTTATCTTCAATTATCATTTCTTTTTTTCCTTTCATTTTGGCTCTTTTCTGGGTTTTCTTTATTTTTTACAAGCCATTGAGGTCTGAAAAGGGGGTGGAAACTGTTACTTTAACTTCTGCATGTAAAGGAAAACCTCAATGCATTGAAAAAAAGTGTTTTTTTTGTTTTATGGATGAGATTTAATTTGGGTATTTGAAAAAATATATCTTTATTTGATTTCTGGGGTTGGTTTAGGAGGAGATGCAAATTCAAGTGGGTATGGGAGGTTGGGGTTGGAACGATGAAGATAAGGCTATGGTTGCCTCTGTTTTAGGAACAAAAGCATTTGACTTGTTGTTAACAAGTTCAGTTTCAAATGAGAACCTTGTAATGTCTATAAGTAGTGATGAGAATCTTCAAAACAAGCTCTCAGATCTTGTGGACCGTCCCAACGCTTCTAATTTTAGCTGGAACTATGCCATTTTCTGGCAAATTTCGACTTCCAAATCTGGCGATTGTGTCCTCGGTTGGGGGGATGGGTGTTGCAGAGAGCCTAGAGAAGGGGAAGAATCCGAAGCTACTCGGATTCTTTCCCGCAGTCTCGAAGACGAGACTCTGCAGCATATGAGGAAAAGGGTGTTGCAGATATTGCATACTTTGTTTGGTGGATCACATGAGGATAATTATGCTTTTGGTTTGGATAGAGTTACTGATACTGAGATGTTCTTTCTAGCATCCATGTATTTCTCTTTTCCTAAAGGGGAAGGCGGTCCAGGGAATTGTTTTGCTTCCGGGAAGCATGTTTGGATCTGTGATGCATTGAATTTGGGTTCCGAGTATTGTGTTCGGTCGCTTTTGACAAAATCTGCTGGAATTCGGACCATTGTTTTGGTTCCTACGGATGTTGGTGTTGTTGAATTGGGGTCTGTGAGATATGTCCCTGAAAGCTTAGAGCTGCTGCAATCGATAAGAAGTTTGTTCTCATCGAGTTCTTCGTTGCTTGGGGCTAAGCAAATGGCAGCAGGCATGCCTGTGGTGAATGAGAAGAAAGGTGAAAGTTACCGGTTCTCGAATTCGGGGATTGTGGAAAGAGTTGAAGGGGTTCCTAAGATTTTTGGGCAGGATCTGAATAATATATCTTATGGTCATTCGAATTATCGGGAGAAACCTGCTGTTAGAAAGATTGATGATAGAACTGCTTGGGGAGCATATGCTGATGATGGTGGTAGGCTTCCATGTTCGAGTCTTCAACATGTTCATGGCATGAAACAATGGAGTTCATATGGTTCTCAAAACACGACGAATAGTTTTCGAGAGCTTGCTAATGGAGCTAGGGGCGACTTTCAGGTTAACCACTATCAATCACAAAAGCCAGCTCAAATACAGATTGATTTTTCAGGGGCTACTTCAAGGCCGTCTGCCATTACTAGGCCATTAAGGGGGGCTGATTCTGAGCACTCGGATGTTGAAGTTTCGTGCCTGGAAGAGAAGCCGAGTGCAACTGACGATAGGAGGCCCCGGAAAAGGGGTAGAAAGCCTGCTAATGGAAGAGAAGAACCTCTAAATCATGTTGAAGCAGAGCGGCAGCGGCGCGAGAAGCTGAACCAAAGGTTCTATGCCTTACGAGCTGTGGTGCCCAATATATCAAAGATGGATAAAGCGTCATTGTTAGGAGATGCAATTGCTTACATCAACGAACTTCAGGCAAAGCTAAACGTCATGGAAGCCGAGCGGAAGAGGTTCGGTAGTAGTAGTAGTACTTCAAGAGATTCGTCAGGATCGGATCCTAATGCAAATGCAGAGAACCATATCCGAGCTCCCAATATCAATGTTCAAGCCATTCATGATGAGGTTGTTATACGAGTAACCTGTCCTTTAGATTCTCATCCTGCATCAAGATTAATCCAAGCATTCAAAGAATCACAGATCGACATACTCGAATCAAAACTTTCCGCAGCAGATGATACCGTGTACCATACATTCCTTATCAAGCCTCAAGGATCCGAGCAGCTAACACGGGAAACGCTGATTGCAGCATTCTCTCGCGAATCAAATTCCTTAGATGGCACACAATTGCATTTAACATAGTCCACAGGTGCAAAATTAAACTGAAGAACCAGATTAGAAAAAAGCTTCTTCAGAATGTTTTTGATACACAGGTAGAAGAAACAACTACTTATTGACCAAATAGGGCAGCAAAATCTCTATGTTTTGTTTTTATATCATACATATCTGTCATAATGAGGTATCTTTGCAGGATGAACTAAATTTGTAAGTTTAATGTTGTTTAGAAATTGATATTTTTTTGTTCTTTGCCTCATCAGAATCATTATGCATCATTTCAGTATTCTATAGTATGCCAATGTAGCAGAATCTATGTTCTGCATGATAAAAGAGGTAAAAAAACATGGAATTCCAATGTGCATGAACCAGGAAACAACCTAAAAGAAGCATAACAATTTTGGGGTTGTGAAATCAACAGAACACATTTGGTTCTTGGTTTGGTTGGATCTACTAGTTTCAAACTTGTGTTCTGCCAATGCTTCCTCTGCACTTTCCACCCTTGTATTTCGCCATTATGTACTGTTTCTTCACTCTTTTTAGTACCAATCGTTCTCTTAGGCTTTGCTTGGCAAGGTAGAAAGTAAACTATTCGCTTCGAGGTGCACTTTAAAGGGTGCGGAAAACCGATTCTCGTCTCGAATTCAAGGCCGTCCCTTTGAAGATTTCTCCTTTTTCTTTTTTGAAATTCTATAAAGGGTATATCCAACTTTAGTTGAAAAGAACGCTAGGGTTTATATTTGAAGAAAAAGAACTTTTCTTGTAATAGTAATAATAATAGCCATTGAACAAGATCCCTTCAATGGCTCTGAAGATAAGTGTTAAAGTGGTCCAATGGTGGTGACCGTATTGTCCCACCTCGTGTAGGTGTTTTCAGCCATCAAACATCAATGGCATTGCTCATGTGGTGTAAACCGACTCGACTCGTTAAGAATTCTAGCTGAGTTCGAGTTAATTCCAGTCGAACTAAATACTAACTGAACTTTGACCAGGTTGAGTCAAATCGAGCCGAGATTTGACTCGACTCGAGTGGCTCGCGATCTATCTCGTATCATTTACAGCCCTACTGGAATGATGTAGTTCATCTTTTCCATCCTTATCTTACATAACTTAAACGTGCACTTGAAACCCCCCATGTGCAACAAATTTCTCCCCATTCTTTTTTTAATAATATATGAGTATATATATTATATAAATCAATGTCTTGATTCTAAAGTCCAAATGAGGGGCCAGGGTCATTGAAAATTGAAATTCCACTCACATTTGTCTTGGCACGAGGGTTTTACTTTTTACAAAGATGGGACAAGAAATTAAAAGGATCAGTATATAATAACACAATTTTTATCCAAAAGATTAGATACTGCAAAGATTTATTATAGGGAGAACTCTCTCAATCCAATTTACTCTATTTATAATATCAGAATTCGAATTCACAACATTATTTAATGGATAAATATTCTATATACAGGCGGTGGAAATTGAAAGTTTCCAAAGCGCCTTAATTTTAGGGTATAGGGAGTTAATTTAGGGTATAAGGGTTTATGGGTTTAGGTGTAAGGGTTAGAATTTAGGGATATTTGTTTCAATTTAAGGTTTAGGGTTATAATTTAGGGTTTATAGGTTAAAACCTAAATCCTCACCATATTACCCTAAAACTAAACCCTAACATATAAACCCTAAATTGTAACCCTAAACCTTAAATTGAAACAACTATCTCTAAATTTTAAACCCCTTCACCTAAACCCCTAAACCATATACCCTAAACTAACTCCTTATACCCTAAAACTAAGGCGCTTGTGGAAACTTTCAGTTTCCACCGCCAGTGTATAGGATATTAAATCCTATCAATAACACGATTTTTATCCAACTCATTAACTGATTAATTCAGATTAGATACTGCAAAGATTTATGATAGGGACAACTCTCTCAATCCAATTTACTTTATTTACAATATCAGAATTCGAACTCACAACATTATTTAAAAGATCTAACAATTCATCCACAAATTTTAAGATTCGAACACAATGCAAAATGTTCCCACACCCCAAAAGCACCAAGGGAAATGTCATAAGATGTTGAAGATTTTGCTGAAATTGTGACCTTTGCAGGTAAAAAACTACATGCAAATACCATTTCTTTGAGTAGGAGAACATGCCGGTACATGAAACATATCACCCTTCACCAACATTAGCCATGTCAAGATCGTGGAATTCAACAGTAAACTCTCCACACACAAAAAAACAAGCTTCATTAGCTTATTTCAGGGTGAATTCTTTGTTATTTATATGCTACCATAGAAACCCATGTTTTAATTCCTTATAACATGGATTTATTCGCCATCGCTTTGGCCATTCTAGTCGGAGTTCTCGTCGTAAACACCGTATGGCGATGGTGGCTCGATCACAAGCAATCGTTTAAGTCCCGAAAGCTTCCTCCGGGACCACCGAGGTGGCCTATAGTTGGTAATCTCCTTCAATTAACCTCACTTCCACATAGGGATTTAGCTTCCTTGTGCGACAAGTATGGTCCATTAGTGTACCTCCGTCTCGGCAGCGTAGACGCCATCACCACCAACGACCCGGACACCATACGTGAAATACTTCTCCGCCAAGACGACGTCTTCGCCTCGAGGCCACGGACGCTAGCCGCCGTCCACCTTGCATACGGATGCGGTGACGTTGCCTTGGCCCCTCTAGGCCCGCATTGGAAACGGATGAGACGAATCTGCATGGAGCATTTACTAACAACGAAAAGGCTCGAATCATTCGCCAAACACCGAGCCGAGGAAGCTCGACACTTGGTGCAAGATGTTTCGGCCCGAGCCGGGAACGGGAAGCCCGTGAACTTGAGGGAAGTTTTGGGCGCGTTCTCGATGAACAATGTGACACGAATGTTGCTAGGGAGGCAATATTTCGGGGCCGAATCGGCCGGCCCGAGTGAAGCCATGGAGTTCATGCACATAACACATGAGTTGTTTTGGCTATTGGGGGTGATCTATTTGGGGGATTATTTGCCAATTTGGAGGTTGGTGGATCCACATGGGTGTGAGAAAAGGATGAGGGAAGTGGAGAAAAGAGTGGATGATTTTCATGAAAGGATAATTGAAGAGCATAGGAGGGCAAGGGAAGTGAAGAAGAAGGAATTTGGCAAAGAAGATGATGGTGAAGAAATGGATTTTGTTGATGTTTTGTTGTCATTGCCCGGTGAAGATGGGAAACCTCATATGGATGATACTGATATCAAAGCTCTAATTCAGGTTCTATTCCCTTTCATTTATTAGTCTATTCGAATCGATAACACTGTTAATTGTTATTGTCAAAAACGGCTGAATTGCGGCGATCGCAAACTGTTTTTTTGATGGAAATCCTTTACCCCTTTTCGGTTTCCCTACATATGCCCCACGCTCAAAATTAATTTTAGGGTTTTCGGTTTTATGTTAGGGGTTGTGGTTAGGGTTTAGGGAATTTAGGGTATAAGGTGTAGAGTTTAGGATTTAGAATTTAGGGTTAGAGCTTAGAATTTAATTTTGTAGTGTTTTTTAGTGTTGGGGTATATGTAGGAATATCGAAAAGGGGCAGACGAATTTTATCCTTATTTTTTACCCCAATCGCGATTTCGAATGACGGCGTAACCGTTATATCGCGGCCGATATTGTAGTCGCGGTACATTTTTAAATCCCTAGTTATTGTTAAAGGGTTGACATAAATTTTTTTTAAAGCTTATAATAATAAAATAACCTTCGAATTTAGCAAGTTTGATCAAATGGACTCATAAGTTTTGAGTTAAATTATCCTCCAAAACTAGATAAATTTGATCAAATCGACCCTTGAACTTTTTGTTAGAGTTAAATGAATCCTTAAACCTATAAGATATGATAAAAAAGTTTAAGGGTCAAATTGATCAAAATTGAAAAAAAGGGTGACAGTTTGACCCAAAAATTTTAGAGGCAATTTGTTTAAATTTAGCAAATTCAGGGGTCATTTTGTGTTTAAAACCTTTTAAAACTGTAATTCGATCACAATAGTGTTACCAATTCAACCTTTTTAAACTAAAAATAGAATGGTTAAATCTTAAATATCAAATGGTTAAGGTTGGTAAAAAGAAAATTCACGTCTAAATTGAAACAACTGACAATGTGATCAAAATAGAGGTTAAATCATGTAAAATTAAAATAGAGAGATTAAAAATAAAATTGTAGAATAGAAGAATAGAAGAAGGACTGATACCATAATTTTCCAATTAATTGGGCAGTATTTGGTTATTTCTTGGTTTTCTGTGCTTTAGGATATGATAGCTGCGGCAACAGATACATCAGCTGTGACCAACGAATGGGCAATGGCGGAAGTGATAAAGCATCCACGTGTCCTCCGTAAGATCCAAGATGAGCTCGACTCCGTCGTGGGTCCCGACCGGATGGTGGCGGAATCCGATCTACCTCACCTTAACTACCTGCGCTGCGTAGTACGAGAAACATTCCGCATGCACCCGGCCGGGCCGTTCTTGATCCCGCACGAGTCGCTTCGCGCCACCACCATCCACGGTTACTATATCCCGGCGAAGACACGTGTTTTCATCAACACGCACGGGCTAGGCCGGAACACCAAATTATGGGACGACGTCGAGGTGTTCAGGCCGGAGAGACACTGGCCAGCCGACGGGAGTCGAGTCGAGATCAGCCATGGAGCCGATTTCAAAATACTACCTTTCAGTGCCGGGAAAAGGAAGTGTCCCGGCGCGCCGCTGGGAGTGACGTTGGTGCTCATGGCTTTGGCTCGGCTCTTCCATTGCTTCGATTGGACCCCGCCCGAAGGTTTGGGGCCTGAAGATATAAACACGATGGAGGTTTATGGGATGACCATGCCCAAGGCCGAGCCATTAATGGCTGTCGCTCGGCCACGCTTGGCTGACCACGTAATGTTTTAAAATAAAATAAGTAAATTCAGTAATATTCATGAATAATAATAATAATAATCCCTAAATCTTGTATTAATTTACTTTTTTTAGTTGTTACTAACATCAATTAATTAAAACAACAACCAATAACTAATTGATTTAACGGAATAATACTTTAGATTCTTTAATTAATGTCAAAGTTTAAATTTTGACTCTATATTAAAAAAGCCGCTCTTGTAATAAGACTCTAGATAACTCGATTTGAATTAGTCAACTAATTGATCAGATACTGGTGATTAAACAAAACAAAGAAGGCATAAGATTTGGGTATGATTACATTTAGGTTACTCAGTTATGGATATGGTTACATTTAGGTCATTGAATTATAAGTATGGTTACATTTATGTCACTCAATTATGGGTATGGTTACATTTAGGTCACTCAATTATTAAAAGTTACATTTGAGTCACTCAATTATGGGTAAGGTTACATTTCGGTCACTCAATTATGGGTAAGGTTACATTTGTGTCACTCAATTATTAAAAGTTACATTTGGGTCACTCAATTATGGGTAAGGTTACATTTGGGTCACCCAATTATTAAAGGTTACATTTGGATCATTCAATTATGGGCAATGTTACATTTGGGTCACCCTTCATATTTAAAAAAAAAAAGTATATCAATTTGTGTATTAGATTAATTAATGATTTCAAATGAAGTACTCTAATGTTAACGAGGGTATACAAGTTATTTGGAAGAAAAAATGACTAAATTGATGTACTTTTTTTAAATACGAAAGATGACCCAAACGTAACCTTACCCATAATTGAGTGACCTAAATGTAACCTTACCCATAATTGAGTGACCCAAATGTAACCTTACCCATAATTGAGTGACCCAAATGTAACCTTACCCATAATTGAGTGACCCAAATGTAACCTTACCCGTAATTGAGTGACCCAAATGTAACTTTTAATAATGGGTGACCCAAATGTAATCATATCCATAATTGAGTGACCCTCCTTTGTAGTTTACCCTTAAAATTAAAAATATTTAATTGATTTAATTTATTAATTAAATAACAGATTTTTTTTTTAATTCAAGTACTTATTGAGCCAACAAAGAACAGCTTGAGTTAATTAAAAAATAATTATTGTAGTGATATGATTCCACCTTATCACACCGCTTGATTTTGATCAACTGTCTCAGAAAAATCTCAGTTGTATCGGTTCAACTCATTTTCATCGTTCCAAAAGACCATATTTTGAAACCCAGCACCCAAAGTTTCTGCCTTTTCTACTCCATACGGAATTAGCCGATCAAAATTTGGTAAATTTATCTCCTTTTTAGTTTTTCCAATGGAATCAGATAGCATTGATTGTATGGCATTTTCAGATGTGATTGATGATGATGATGATGGATCTCATCATCATCATCATCAGTTGCCTTCATTGTCGAAGACCCATAGCAACAGCACCGTCTCACCGGCGGTTCACCGGAGCACCACCGGTGTCCATGAACTCCTTGAATGCCCTGTTTGTACCAATTCTATGTACCCTCCGATCCACCAGGTCTGTTTCCTTTTCTTCGTTGAGAAAATCTTTGTTTACTGCTTTTGGGGGTGCTTGAATGGTTTAAATCTGTTTCTTTTTCCAGTCAATTTGTTGTCTTTTTAGGCTTAATGTGCTGGATTGTGCTCTTTTAGGGTTAGAATTTCTTTCCACAGATTTTAGGGTTAGAAGTAGAACTTTGTTTGCAGGGATATGCTATTTTAGGTTGACTTTATTTAGTTGACTGTTTTAGATTTAGTCCCTTTGTGTACATTGCAACAATGCTGCTACTGCCTTGTTTTTTTGAGATTATCCTGCCTTGAACTTGGTCTTCGTGTCAACTGTCAACATGTCGAATTGTCGATTTCAATTGTGGCTATGCCGGTGCTACCGCCTTGGTTTTGAATGATCAAAGAAGTGAGCATGAGAATCCTTTTCTGAACCATGTTTCTATGTTTGCCTACATCTGCATGTTTCCATGTTTGCCTCTGTTGTGTGCCGGTAAAACCGTATCTGTATGCTTCACTCTGAAAATGGCCCAAAAGTTCTGCCAGTTTCTCATGTCGAACACCAGATTCCGTTTTCTGAACCGTTGGTTTTTTTTTTTGGTGCATTAGAGTTTTTCAATGCCTTTGAATGATTAGTATTTTAAAATTTGCTTTTCCACAGTGTCACAATGGGCATACCCTCTGTTCAACATGTAAAACACGGGTACAAAATCGGTGCCCCACTTGTAGACAAGAGCTTGGTGATATTAGATGTCTAGCACTAGAGAAGGTGGCTGAATCTCTTGAATTGCCTTGCAAATTTATGTCACTTGGATGCCCGGAGATCTTTCCCTACTACAGTAAACTCAAGCACGAGGCCCTATGCAACTTCAGGCCATACAATTGCCCATATGCTGGGTCAGAATGTGCTGCTGTTGGCGATATTCCGTTCCTTGTTGCTCATCTAAGGGATGACCACAAGGTGGACATGCACGCTGGATGCACCTTTAACCATCGTTATGTGAAGTCTAATCCTCAGGAAGTAGAAAATGCAACATGGATGCTCACTGTAAGTACACTCATTCTTTGGCATCTTTGTTCTGATTAAGAATTGAACTAATCGATGATGGATAATGATAAGGAAGATATAATAATCGGTAATTTAGTGATTTCCTGTATATGAATACAGCCTTGACATTTCTGCGACAGAGTTGAGCATGTACTAGAAAAAGTTGCCACTTCTTCACACATGGTAGCCATACTCTTCGTTCAAGTTGGAGACATTCGACTAGTTCATGATGAACAACCAATAATGTAGAATTCTAAGTTGCCTAATGTTTTTTATTCCCGGTTTTGTTAAAAGTCGCCCATTATACTGTTGGTAGTTTCTTTTCGTAGTCAATGCCTCAAGTCGTCGTGGTTTCTCAAAATCAAGGGAAGTCCCACAGTATAGTACAATCTTCTTAGATTTTCCTGAATGCTAAATGGTTTGTATCTTTTGTCATATATGTTTAGGTATTTCATTGTTTTGGCCAGTACTTCTGTCTCCATTTTGAAGCCTTTCAGCTCGGGATTGCCCCTGTTTATATGGCATTCCTCCGTTTCATGGGCGATGAGATCGAAGCTCGTAACTACAGTTATAGCTTAGAAGTTGGGGGAAATGGCAGGAAACTCATATGGGAAGGCACCCCAAGAAGCATAAGAGACAGCCACCGAAAGGTTAGGGATAGCCATGACGGCCTTATTATACAACGTAACATGGCGCTTTTCTTCTCTGGAGGGGACAGGAAAGAGTTGAAGCTGCGAGTAACGGGGCGGATATGGAAAGAACAACAAAACCATGAAGGTGGTGCCTGCATACCCAATCTTTGTAGTTAAAATGTCAGAGTTGGATCCGTTTGCTGCATATTCCTGTAATATTAATTGCAGTCGAGAATTCTTGAATTATGTATCGATATGAAGTCGTAAGCCTTCACCATTGTTAACAATAAGCTTTTTAGCTTTCTTTATAGTTGGAAAACGAAGTTGTATATAGTCAGCATTTTGATGTAAATGATGCATTCCCATATTTGGTTTCTGGCTGATATATCAGCTAAATTACGTAACCTATATGTCGAGATTCAAAGTCACATTCAAAGTCACACAAATACAAGATCGTAAGCCTTCATCATTTGATTACCTTAATTGTACATGAACTTAATTGACAGTTACTGCAACTTACTCATGCAACGATAAAATAAAAGGAAAGCCATTTCTTCATTTCAAATCTCAAATCTCAAAAGAACAATAAAAGAATTCTTAAAAAGATCAATAAATGTGAATCAAGGCCTAAACTTAAGAAGCTTTTTTCTTAAGGGCCACAGGAAATAGAAAAAATACACTAAAAAGGTCGAAAACACTGTGCTTTCATAACCAGTCTGCCGGGTGATTTGAGGTTGGCATGTCCAACAAACACTTACAACGATCCAACGATCTCATCGAGACAGAGATCCATGATCTGGGATAGGTTTTTGAGAAATGCAGCTTCGTTCGCATTAGGACCGACACGATCCTCCGCCTCTTGCACAATTTGCTCGATCACCGATTCCTCGTTCAAGTTCTCTCTGCACATTATACTTCCAATGACAAAGGGAGTGAGCCCTCTCGCTGCACCCTTTTTGAGAAGTACGGTGGAGATGCGGAGGGTTCGTGCACATTTAGGTGGCATATCCCATCCGAGGTATTTCAAAAGGGCGATATCTTTTTCCGCATCCAAAGATTTTATATAGTCAACTATCTCGGGTGAGTAAGATTGGCGAGCTTGAGGCCAATACAACCACTCAAATGTGCAATCTTCAAACTGTACAAAAAATATACATACAGACACAATAATGATTAGCTGAAAACACAACCAAAAACCAGAAAACAAAGAAGAATAGCATGCAATGACACTCGCAGGCACTCCACAAGACAAAAAAAGGAATACAGATTCGAGCAGGCAGCATAAATCAGCTTGCTAGATGACAATTAAAATGAACAGAATTAGTGAATCACGATACCTTAATCGGTGTACTAGTCTCTAGCCTAAATAAGAACTAATACAAGTTCAACAACCTTCTAATTGTGAATATATCCGAAACGTAGAGCGTCGTGTTTAACATTTATAAGCTAGTATAGCAATAAAAGAACACGAAAAACTGATAGCATGCATGAATTTGCAGGAAATTAAGACATACTAGGAAAGCTAACATACACTTTCAGGCAAGCAATAGCCATGATCAATAGGAATCAGCAAGTTCTGGCCATCTTCATCTTTGCTCAACAAAATATTCCCAGCATGCCTATCTGCATTAGCCAACCTTATATCCAAAACAGAAATTTTATGTACTTGTTCGACGGGGAAAGACCTAGGACCCATATCTTCACAACTTCCGCTGTTCTCCATGAACATCTGCAGCGACCCGATCTTGACTTTCGGTGAACCATTAGGATTGTTAAATCCATTATGCAAACACTTGACCATAACAGTAGGAGGGACTCCAGCAAAACCCTTCTCATCACCATATATCCTACTTTGCTTATTCATTGGATGATCCAAAATATAAGCTGCAACTTCCCTGAATGCTCCTTCTCCAACTCGGGTACCCTTTTTCAACCCTTCACCGTCCGATGACATCGGTAGTTCTCGAGGATTGTTAAAAGCCAGAGGCTCCTCATCAATTGGCTTAAAAACAGAAACAAACTTTTGCCCCAAGGAATCCTGCATGAAATAGGCTCCTCCGGTACCCTCCATAGACCTGATCGGACTTTTCCCGCTATCTAATCCATCGAATGTGGTGTTAATCATTTCGACAATCACCGAAGGCAATTCAACTTTAGGATTAACAATAACAGGCTCCAGTATAAAATCTCTAGCAGGAAGTTTCCTTGCTACAATCTGTCTCTCAACTTCATATCCTCTGCTACCAAAATCATATTGTACTCTATCACCTGTCACATTCACACCAACATCGTTACCTCGGTTTTCTTTTAATTCCGGCGCCACGATAGACAACTCGAAATGCTTAGCAACAGGCTTAGCCCGAACTTTGGCAGATTTTCGGACCGATAAATGCAACACAGCATCATTATGCTTACATATATCATCAATAAGCCTATGATCCTCTAATCGCTCCCCATCGAAAACAACTTCCTGCTCGTCGAGATTAGTAAACCCTATCTCCCTCTTAGCAATCTGCCGTTTCACATAGCCGACATCGAATCCGCGCCCTCGCTGAACGTGAAATGTAAATTCTTTCCCAGACCAAGTCTTGACATTTATGACCTGAAGATCAGATAGCCTAAGAACCAAATGTAGAACATTCCCATCGTTTACGCCGTAATCACGAACAAGGGAATTGCTCCGCGCCAGCTCCCGGCCACCGCAAACCAACTTCTGATTCTTTACAACAAAACCTTTACAGGTTTGGATCCGTAGCTTCAAGGATTCGATAGAATCCGATTCCAGAATCCGCATGGGAATCATGGACCCAGAAAAAGCCAAATACACCCAAATCGAATCGTTTTCGCAATGATCCAATTCGAGATTCAAATGACTGGAAGGAGTCAAATGGTCATTTCGAACCGGACCAACAGCAAGACCAGCCGAAGACATTTTTTACAGTGAACTGTAGAAGAACATAGAGTTCTCAACGCTCTAGAAAGACACCACTAGAAAAACTCAAACCAAGTCTGTACAAATTCACAACAGTTGCCCAATCCGGCAATCTACAACTCTATACAAACGAGAAAAAGGGGGAAAATCACAGTTCAGGCCCAAGGAAAAGACCCCAAGCCCGAGAAAACGAAACCCCTAGGTACCAGAAACGAAAATTTCAAGGAACACGAAGCTCAATTCATTTCCAAGATAAGGTTAGCGTTCAGGGATTGAATGCACGGAAACTAATAAGAATGAGAAAGAAAATATAACGAAAGATGGGTTTTTTACCATAAGAAAGGAGCTAAGAGAGGAGGAAACGAGAAAGTGAAGCTTTAAAGCGAGGAATGGAATTAAGGAAAGTCAAATTTCCCATTTTTGGGAGCCGATGGTTATGGAGAAATTAGTTTTAGGTTCAGGGAAGAAGACGACGCGTGGAGTGGCTGTCGTCGTTTTTATAGGTAACCCGTAAACTTGTAAATTTGTAATAGTAGATTGACTTTTGACCATTTTGTTTTGGCAAAATGACAAAAGATGTCCCCAATGTTTGTATATTTTGTCATTCGGCTTTCTATTATTGTTTTTGGTCTAAATATGACCCTAATGTTTTCTTGTTTTGTCATTTGGCCCCCTATTCTTTCTTTTGGTCTAAATATGCCCCAATGTTTCATTCATAGTCCAAATATGCCCCTGTTGGATGTAAACTGTCAATCAACTGACGGTCAACGACTTATAAAATTTTTTTGACGTGGCATCAACAAATCTTAATACGTGGCAAGTCCAATCAGCATCAGCTGTTGAACGTTAGTTGACTGACAATTTCCATATAACGGGGGCATATTTGGACCAAATTGACACGTTGGGAGCATATTTGAACTACAAATGAAACGTTGGGGCATATTTGGACCAAAAGAAAGAATAGGGAGCTAAATGACAAAACAAGCAAACGTTGAGGGCATATTTAAAACAAAAAAAATAAGGGGCCAAATGACAAAAACATGCAAATGTATAATCTAAGTCTTTTTCTCACTTATAAATTAGTAGATATCGAATATTTAAATATGTTTGATCCTACACCTTCTTTTATATTGTACCACTAATATTGTCATATTTGGTACACATAATAGTAGTCAATATTGTATCAATATGTATTAGTCATAAATTGGCATTAAACAGTTTATGTTTCGTATTGGTCAAATTTTCTATGTGTTGCCGTATGTACAATTTGTATATGAATTTAATATTTTAATTAGTTTTTAATCTCGAATATATTTTATTTTTGAATAATTATATTTAAAAATAAAATATAATTATTTAATCAAGTTATTAAACTTATTTAATAATTTTCATATAAATATATATTTTTAAAGTATGATATGTTTATACATATTTTTAAGCTTTTGATTATATATACACACTTTGCAGACAAAATGATTAAACTCGAACTTCCTAGAATGAACATCATCCATTTTTCTACTGATACCACTTATTGGATTTCCATATAAATATTTTTATATGTCTAATGCTATATATTTTACATATATATATATACATATATATGATCCAATACTAGAGAAGAAGAAAAACATTGCATTTACTTGTTCAATATTGATTACCTGGGTACAAATTAGTGGTTTGATTAATAAATAATAAGTGATTAGGTGGCTCATTCAACATACTCCTGCTGAGTGAGTCCTGCATGCTTGAGAAATGCGACTAAGGCTATGTAGAGCAAAATTCATCTGCCCTTAATTATGTCTCTATTTATATCTTATGTTAAAAAAATATTTAAAAATTAAATTAGAAATTTTAACCTTAAATTTTAAATTCTAAACCTTACCCTCTACACCCTAAAAAATACAACCTACCCTAAATTCTTTATATCCTAACCCTAAACTACTTATTTTATTGTGGAGGCAAGAATGAGGCATAATTAAGAGGTAGACGATTTTTACTCTCTGGGCAGACACCCGTTTAGGCGTTAAATTAGGTGGACAAACCTCCGTTTAATACCAAATCATTAGCTATTTGGTAAAATAATCACTTAAAACATGATTTTAAGTTGTTAAACGCAATAAAAAAACAGGCTCCAAAGAACGTGAAAAACTAGGAGAATGTAATTAAGGTTAAACTATATATGTAATCATCTTTGTTGATCAGTTCATGGTCAAATAAAAGCATTAATCAAATTCAAAGTTCAAATGGTTCAGAATTGAAAACTGGGCTTCAAAGTTCAAAGGCCAAACCTTTACTGGGAATAATAATATGATTTTCCTTCCCTGGTTGGATTCATTTTTCATTTGTTATTGAGTTCAAAGATGGATTCTTTGAATCGTTCTTGTGGCTTTGGTTTCCCCACCTTTTTGCTTCACTGGTTTTTGTTGCTTGGTGAATGGTGATTCTTTCAAACATGATGGAATGGTCTGCAACAGCCGCCGCAATCGGTAATTCTTTCCCGGCAGGGGCGGAATTAGAAATTTGTAAAAGAGGGGACCAAAACGAGATTAAAAATTTTAAGGGGGCTTAAAATAAAATTTTATAAAGATTGAAGGGTTACAACACTGATTTTATCTTTTTTTCTAAAGAAATTAACATACTACTAAGGTTCACAAGAAAAAGTTGGCGGAGACCATATCTCCGTAGACCCCCGTGATGTTCCGCCTCTGCACCGGGGCGAGGTGAAGTGCTGCTTCCGATACTGAAACCGAGCCGAAGATTCCAGTCTCATAGACACTGTAGAGTTCAAAACAGGTCACCCTATCGAGATTCTGCAGAACTATGAGAAAACTGATTTCACCCTGATGGATTGCAAGAACTGCAACTACCCAAAGTTGTTTCGGAACCCGAAAAAGGCGGTAGCAATGGTGATGAACAACTTGGCGGGTGATATAGGAAGGTTTGGAATTGAGAGGTTATGTCGTAGGAATGGATGATAAGCTAGGTTGGAGTTAGGTCTATGATTATGAAGGAATACCCCAATGGGAAGGGAATGGATGTTACTACCATCGGAAGGAGCAATCGAAGCGAAAGGCGAGATCGGAGAACAGTTCCGATGAAGAAGGGTGGTGTTGCTAAGTTGATGAGGCCAGTCACCAGTGGCTAGGAACATATCTTCATGTTGCCAAGATAGAGTTGATTACAGCATTGTATAAACATGTCTTATGTAGTGTGTTTTTTCATAGTTTTCTCTGTAATGAAAAATTATATGATAGGTCTGGCTTACTACGTCATACATAGTCTCAACGATAGACATTTTTCCTCAGTAATAGAGTATTGAGCATTTTTTCCTTTTGTTTTTATAGCTAACTAATTAGTATATCTTTAAAAAGATTCTAATTTCATTCTAAAACAATCCACCTATAGGCATTTCTAAATTCTCATCTATTATTTATAATTTTGTATCAAATATTAGAAAAAATTTACAATGTGCATTGCACACCCTTAAACCCTAAACACAACTTCTTTATTTTCCTAATAATTTAATGACAATAGTGTTTAGGATTTTTGACATTAAGAAAATTTTGGGATATTTGATTTTAATATATTAAATTTTATTTTAAAATAAATTTAATTATAAGTCTAGTCTTTAAGATTTTTAATCTTTATTAAAAAGTTTAACGATGTTCAACAATGTATTGCATTAGTGGTGTTTAACGGTATGCGACGCCCGTAGTAGATTCATCCTAAATATTATGAATTGTAAAACGAATATAAATTATTATGATTCTAAAAATATATATTTTAATTAAGTAGACCAACAATCCACCCCTAGGCATTTATAAACTCTTACCATTATTTATAAATATGACTAAAAATTAATGGATAGATTTTAGACTGATATTATTAACTATTAGGTAGCAAATCACTCTTTAGGAAGGTGCTTAAAATAAGTTCATTTCAGCTAACCCTTGTTGCTAAATGACAACGATATAATAAAATCGAAAGGCTTTGTTATGCACACGACAAACGAAAAAAATCAAACAAGTAATAATATGAGATATTTAACGAGGTTTAGTAGTGTGCTTACGTTCTCAGAGAATAAAGAGCGGTTGTTTTTTTTTTATTCAATCGATGATCCTTAGATTACAGATAACACATTTATTTATAGACCCCAGTACATAGTCACCATAAAACTTTATTCAATAAAATCTCCTACTTACAATAGATTTTTACTCATATTTCGTTCGTTCCGCTCCAGCATCTGTCCTTTTACAGTATATGAGTCATATTTAACGGTCATTAAACATAATAATTATTAAACCTCCATTAAAAACATATCAAGACAGAGAAAAGAAATGCAATTTGTCATTTGTTGATGAGTTTGCTGGTGGGATTGATGATTATTTTCTACCCTCCAATTCATTACCCTAAAAATTTTAGGGGGCGAACTTATAAATTTTTAGGGGCGAACTTATAAAAGTTTAGAAGGCGAAAATAGATTTTTAATAGAAATTACATATATAATTTTCAAAATTTTTCTAAATCATAAATAATTTTCAAAATTTTAGGGGGTCAGTTGCCCCACCAGCACCTTTCGGTCCATCCCTGATCACCAACAACAACAACAGCTGCCTATCCCCGGTGGGCCAGTCCCCACCACCACCACCAGCAACAACAACAACGACAACTACCACATTTTAAGCCTTGAGCTCAAAGAAACCGAAACATCTTAACCACCATGCACGACTTCGCCTTCACACTTTCTCTTCTAGTTCTTCACCACCTTTGCAGTTGCTCGTCAGCTCAACTTCAGCCCCTTGTGTCTTAATGGCAATTTCTAAGATCCTTGTTGGGCTTTACCTTCTTTGTATATCCCTCGAACATACACGATTCGGAGCTGCGGGTGTTGAGGACATCCGAGTCGAGCATGTTACGAATGATCCTTTAACCAATGGTTCGGTAACTAGTAGTACTGCCGGTACTAGTATCGGTGGAAGATCGAGATCCGAGGTTTGTGGTACCGATCTAAGTTTCCTCGGTCCACCTTATGGCAATATATCTTCTTCCAATATGGTTTGTTCTCCTATATGGAATAACTTTGTTTTGAGGGTAAGTTGTGTTTCTTTCAACTCTACATGAACAAGCCATTAGCCAATTTATTTACTAAGCTAGTCATTGGTTACTTGTATATGCAGTATTATCAGAGATCAGACAATTTGATGACAATAGTGTTATCGGCAGTCTACACGACCGGATGGGTGGGGATCGGTTTTTCGAGGAACGGGATGATGCTCGGATCGAGTGCCATGGTGGGGTGGTTTAATAGAAAAGGTCATGCCAGAATCAAGCAATTCTACTTGCAAGGTAGACATACATACCAAGTCATAGCTGATAAGGGTGAATTGCCACTTAACAACATTCCACCCGTTGTGGCCCTTCACGGGGAAATGATTTACTTGGCGTTTCAAGCCAAGTTCGAGCATCGTCTCGGTCGGCAACCGATTATTCTGGCTTTTGGAACCAGACACCCTAATCATATGCACCTAACTAGACATGATGATAAGACCGCCGTATGGTTCGACTTCTCTCAAGGTTTAATTTGCTTGCTCATCTTAAGTTCAATTCTAATATGTACCTTAACAGTTAAGTTAATATAATCATGGACCGACTCTGTTTGCAGCGTCTGTTACAAACATAGACATAAGCCAGAGGAAGAACCATGGGACATTGGGATTATTAGGATGGGGGTTATTCCTTCCCGCGGGTGCGATCGTTGCGAGATTCTTAAAGCACAAAGATCCACTCTGGTATTATCTCCATGCTGTGATCCAGTTTCTCGGGTTCATCCTCGGACTTGCAGCCGTACTCCTCGGATTACAACTTTACCAAAGCATGAATGCCGACATTCCAGCGCATAGAGGCATAGGAATCTTTGTGCTTGTGCTCAGCATTCTTCAGGTACTGGCATTTTTCCTACGGCCGAATAAAGATTCCAAGTACCGGCGATATTGGAACTGGTACCACCATTGGTTCGGACGAATGGCCCTTTTCTTCGGATCATTAAACATCGTATTGGGGATTCAATACGCCAATGCAAGGGATGAATGGAAGATTGGCTATGGGTTCCTTCTTGCCATAACTCTACTTGTAGTAATTATTTTAGAGACACTCTCCTGTTTGAGAAGAAGAAGAGATAACAAGTCCAATCTGCCTCCAAACTTTCAAATGAATCGAATTTAGTAGTTCGGGTCGAATAATTCTCGATATTTCAATGGATCTAAGGGGTTGGTTATGAAGAAAGTTGTGCTCAGCTTTGCACCAGTTTCACCATTGATGTTCAACTTATAAGGGACCTGGTTTGGATTTTTAAACCTGAACCTACTACGGAATCCATTTCATGTGTGAGTTTTGTTCGTGTGAAAAGTGATTGAATAGCTTCATATTTTGTTTGCCAAAGTTGAACCATCCGATTTCGGTTTTTCCTGAGACAGAAATATGACTCGGTTTTTTTGTCAAGTGTAATTGTAACCTTGCCAAAGTGATTGCTATTACCATGTCAAAACTGGGAACGCTTATGAATTTTATCCGTTCACTAAAGATTTTCAAACGCATGTTTGAGGGCAGAAGCTGGGAAATCCAGCGGCGGCACAACGCCCGTTTGAGGGCTAAACTCGGTGGGACGGGAGGGGCCAACGCCCGTTTAGTGCCCTGTTTGGTGCTGCTTCAACGTTGGAGGCTCCAACGCCCATTCAACAAGCAATGCTGAACGGGACCTAGGTCATGTTGTGAGACACAAACTGAAATTGTCTTTTTTTGAGTATTCACAAATTCCTTAAGGTCTCGTTGTCTTCTAGTGCACGTCAACAAATTCGATCTCTGAAATGTAACACAAATGAATGCACTCTGCAAAATGGATATCGATTCATTATCGTGTTATGCAGAGTGCACTCGTCTATGTGTTACATTTTGGGTTGTAACCTATGGGTACCTAAAAAGAACAATTCTAATTTATTTCCTCATGACACAGTCCAGCAAACCTATGGGTACCTAAAAAGAACAATTCTTTGTGTCCGAGGAAATGGAATCGAATTTATAGAGGCCTTTAACGTCACAAAACTTTAATAGATCTATGAATACCCAAAGAAAACAATTTCAGATTATCCTGTCACAACAATGTCGACTGGAAAGGGCAAAACTGAAGTCATATACAATTGAATAAAACCAATTATCAATGTCATTTCTATAAAAAAATAAAAAAGGTGAAATCTGTGTTTAAAATTCTAGTATAATATAAAAAATTGTTCTAACTAAAGTAGGACCAAAATTGTCACCTTAACAACTCCTTAAATCTCCAGTACTTAAATACCATTTGAACCTGCAGAACAAAACCATAATGATACATAAGCA
This sequence comes from Hibiscus tridactylites, assembly GCA_958450335.1. Taxonomy (NCBI): domain Eukaryota; kingdom Viridiplantae; phylum Streptophyta; class Magnoliopsida; order Malvales; family Malvaceae; genus Hibiscus; species Hibiscus tridactylites. The sequence continues at coordinate 107,231,297 of OY288269.1, forward strand.
CATCAAAAACACACCAACTGCAAATGCCCTAAGTTGAAAAACTGGACTCCAATCCCATATTTATCCAAAAAAACAAATAAAAAGAACTCCACATTCTCCACTCCCACCTCATTGAGCATGCTTTTCTATACACGGATGGAAATCGTCTATCCCTAACTCAAAATGCCCTAATATTATCTTTCTAGATCATGGTTGCTAAAATATCCGATCACTTTAACTATCACTGTATTACAAACACAAAAGGTCATTTCTGAATTGTGCTAAAATATGAAACCTAAATTTTCGAAGGTTGAACACAAATAAGAACAGTTAAGTCATGATACCTGATTTCTAAAGCCACGCTCGTCCTTGTTTCCATAAAGCTAGACAGATTTTTCTTCGCCTCTAGGACTGATCACCATTTATGTTTCTTCTACCCTGTTGGCCTGTTCTGACAATTTTGCCATGATAAAATCAGCAAGAAAAAAAAACTTTTAGCTATGTGTCACTAGCTGTATAATTGTCACTCGTATAAAGACCAGTAGATTTTGGAGCTTCACTCCCTCTGATAACTCTGTTGTATAAAACTTTAAAAGACTGCGAGCCATATGGTCGACTAAGTAAACTGATTGGCATTCTCAACGTCTGCTTCCGATTTCTTCTACCTCTTATTAGAATGCTGAAGGTTCTCTCATCATCACTCTTCCTTTCAGCGCTGCCTCCAGCATTTTTGTTTGGGATGTTGTATTGGCTCGGTTTATTTCCAGAATTGTCAAGGATACATTGATTCAAGTCACCATTTTTGTGCAGACTTTCCAACCCGGAGCTAGCTACTTCATTGGCACTGTTTATTCCCTCAGATGCTGAAATGTTGACTTCTTTGGTAGCTTCTCCTACATTGACAATATCCACCGGCAGCATTGAAGCTGAACTAGGGTTATAATCATCACCTTGGGTTTTTGGTTCCAATATTTGATCAGTATTTGGCTCAACAATCCGTGATGGTATGGAGAAATCCATTGGATGACCAGGCCAAACTGCCCCGGGAATGAACTCTGGTACACTGGGGTTCACATTGCACTGCCATGAGAATTGACTTGGGTGAAAAGCGCTGCTAGTTACAGGAAAGGCGCTTGTTGGTACATGTTGGGGTTGAGTATAGGGTGGATAAATAAAGGGTATAGACTGCATCATGTTTGGAGTTGGAGGAGGTGATGGATATGGTTGGTGAGATGAGGAGCATATTGGATTTGGCAAGACAGGAGGCGATGCAGGATGAATAGGCATATTCACTGGCCAAGGTGCAATGGCTGGAACTGGTCCAGGTCCACGAGGAAGGGCGATGTTCATGGGGCGTGGTGCAGGACGTGGAATGGGTGTTGATGGGTTGAAAGGAGCTGCGGATGCGGACAACTTCTTATTGGCAAGTCCCTGACTGTTACCAGAATTCAGGAGTAAGGGTTTGTCCTTCAATTCTTCTACCCCTTGTAATGTGGAGCTTGAAACACTGTGGAGTTCAAAACTTGTAGACAAATCCTTCTCAGTGAATTCCTTTTCAGGAGAATCAATAGAGCTCGGCATGCCATTTATGAATGTGTCATCCTGTACAACTTCATGAGCCTGATCAACAGCAGCTTCAAGTTCTTGTCCTTCCACTCTCTCAGACACTACCAAGGAAGAGTTATCTTCCATCACAGCAGGTGACTTAGTTTCTTGGGTTGCAATTACATCAATTTCCTCTTTTGGGCTATCTATTGAATCCAATAAAGCATTTTCATTCTTCTCTTCAAATATGGTTTCGGTCCCTGTAGTCAACTGATCAAAATTGTCTTTCGTTTCATTAACTTCCTCTTGATTTTTTTCAACATTCAGATCTGGGCTATCTGGGCGATCACTTTCAGGCCTGATGTGCAGTTTAGAGATACTTCCTGGAGGGGCCAAAGCTACTTCCTTGTAAGAAGGAGATTTCCCAAGACTGACGATAGGATTTTTTGTTGGTCGGAGATCATTTGGTGCTAAGGTGGAGGCAGATCCCCCTGAAGAACTTAGCACCTCGCCTCCATTTCCAGAGATTTCAGCTGAAATTTTACTTGGAGTGGACTTAACCCTGTATGTAACAGTTTTGATTATTCCTCGTCCAAACTTTGAACCTTGGGAGGGTTTCATAGTGTGCTGATCTGTATAAGCTCCATGAGATATTGTTCTTTTCTTTAAAAAGTAATACCTACTATTTTGATGAGAAGCCTTGACCAGAGGGGATTCCACATCAGAATCAACATTCTTTTTCTGATAACTAAAAACCTTGCCTATAGTTGCTCGCCTCTGCTTTAGTCGCCGTCCGCCAAATGAGGTAGATGCTCTTGGCCTTTGAACAGGTTGCCACCCATCATCCCCCTCGTCATGTAATTCAGAATGAATGTGATTATCGATGTCTGGTTTTGCTTCTGTTGTCTCTTCTGCAACAGGAGCATGGGGCTGCAAGGGCAAAGAGGTAGTCTTCTGGTTAACATCTGGTTTATCTTCGTGTTCAGATAAAAGCTTCTCTTCATCTGAAGCCTCTTTTGCAGCCTCTTTAGGAGACCCCTCGGAGTTTTCTGGATGGTGTTTTCCCTTCACCTGCGGAGGAGAATTAAAATTGCATCTGAGGTGAATATTAGGTAAAATACAAGGAAGAAAAATGTTACACACATCAGATGGTGCATGCCAAACAAAAGTCATGTTGCCCTATTCCTATAATGCAGACTTGCTATTATCCAGGCTTGTCTGGTGAGTCTTTCCATGACTATATGGCCTTTACCAGGATGCCTAGATGTGTTCCTTTTTAACTTAAATGTAAACAAAAGTAGAAAGGAAACTTTTCCCCTTTCTTGGAGAAGAATTTGCCACCATGTCTTTAAGGTTTACTAAAGCAATACATCAGTCTAATGGAGCCTCGTTATGACGGTTTGGCTAACTCAGTAGTTAAGGACCTTAAACTGCTCTTAGACAATCTACAAAAACTTGGTCACCAACAAACTCTAGATAATGTCATACCGACAGCAGCTAAATACTAACTCATCTCAAGCTATCATCTTAGCCATTAGTAAAGAGAATCATCAACAGTTATGTCAACAATAAGTTTGAGAAACCACAAATAAAACTCCACCCTACCCTCATAACGTAGCTTCTTCTCTTTCCTGCTGCAATATCTCTTCCTTTGGCATCATGATTTGGATTAATGTAGTCAAGCAAATCAGATACACTGCAAAATAGCATAAAATATCAACACCAGTAAAAGGATGTATAAATATCCCCAAATGGTAAAAAAAAGGGTCTAACATTCTAACCTCTAGCACACACAAGAATAGGAAATATGTGGAAGAATTCTTAGAGAACCGATTACTACTATATTAATCTTTTAAATCATTACTGCAGCCTTTTAGATATTATATGGCTCAAAAGTATTGTAACTATGTCAGCCACAATACATTTGAAACAAAAAGCTAAAGTTTTTTTTTCCCGCATTTTACTCAATTTGGTATAAATAAAATGAATATAATCCACCAACAATGATGAGCAGAGGCTGAGGCTGGTGTTTATGCTACTACAAATCATACAAAAAACTAATCTCTTATTTTGTTAATGCATTCAAGACACTTTTAGATATTAGAGCTCAAAATTATCTATGCCAGCCACAAAACACTTGAAACAACAAGCTAAAGTTTTGCTCGCATTTTTCTCAATTTGGTTCAAATAAATTAATAATCCACCGGCCATGATGAGCAGAGGCTGAGGCAGGTGTTTATGGTATACTACAGATCATATAAAAAACTAATTTGTTATTTTGTTAATATGCTCAAGACACTTTTTATTTTCTCAAGAAGAGAGAAATAAGTGAAATCTTAAGAATTCACAGGCTAATGACATTGATTACTTTTTCTACTTGTTAACTGGGAGATATACAAGCAACTGGCATAACAAAAGGAGCAATTATGTCAAGCAAAGCGTAACCACATGGTGTTACAACAATCAACTATTTCCTAGTCACTTGTCTGGTGAATATGCAAAGATAATTTACCTTAAATGGCCCTTGCTAGCTATGGATGCATCTGGCTTCTTGGTACCATGTCGAGCAGCTTCTTGTTGTTCAAATGCCTTGGACTCAAAGTACTCAAGCCATGCAGCAGCATCCTGCAAGAATAAAAAGTTGCAATAATGCACTGGTGATGCTAAATAAAATACAACTCAAAAATAATCCAACACATGCTGTCAAAAATTATTGATTTAAGCCATGCATTTGATGTGTTTATGATGAAAATTAGCAAGCTGCTGCTGCTGCAATTTTCACTTCATTACATTTTGTTCTGTCAACTGAGAGTTTGAACCAGTAACTGTGGCGTTTATAGGTCGCAAATTACTTCTCTTAGTGGTATGAATTAGTGTACATGATCAATATATGGAGTGCATGAGGAAGATACCTGGGTACGCAAATCATCTGGGCCCAGCTTTGCTCGAAGAATTTGTAAGGTTGTTTGTTCATGTTGTACACTCAAAGGGTAAGCTTCCATCAATGAGAGTGCAATTGCTATAGCATGATAACTTGCTGCAGTCTGGACACATTAGCATAGAAAGCATTATTCTGGTTAGGAAAAAAGGAAACCAAAAGTAAAATTCGTAATACATTAGTGATACTTCCTAAGAGCTGATTTGGAAGGTTTTATGATTATTTGATTTCTCTAGATCACAAAACAGTATCATACATTCATATGTTAAAAACAAATTTAAAAAAATAACAAAGATCAAAGACAATTAACTAGGAAAAGATTAAAAAAAAAAAAAAACTCAAACCTGAATATGGTCTGGACCAAGTAACCTTTGGTTACACTTCAGAGCTTTGTGGAGATATCTGAGGGCAACATGAACATTGCCCAGGCCTTCTTCCATCATGGCTACATTTATGTATGTTGCGGCAGTATTCGGATGAGACGTACCACAAGTAAGATGTAAAAGATACAGAGTACGCTTTACATATCTGACCAAACAATAATTTACAGATATTAGATTAAAAAATGGCCACAAAGAAGAAATATATGATTTAAAACCGTATTGCAAGATACTTCTTCTGAAACTCATTATGCGCAACAAGATTGGGTTCAAAAGAATTTGAAAAAGAAAATGCATCTAGTTATAGGCATCTAAGAATACTAAACTGAGATTCATGAAATTGAAATTCATTGAATAATAAATGTGAAGATGCTTCAACATTTATAATGCATAATCTGTAGTATCAAAAGGTATGAAAACAGCTACAGGACACCAAGAATAAATTGTAATCAACTTTTTTAAGCCGTGATTTAAAATACATAAAATGAAAAGTAGCGTACTCAAGAGCAAGTTCTGTATGCTGAAGCCTGTAATAGAATACAGCAAGATCTCCATAACTCTTCATTGTGTCTGGATGATCTAGTCCAAGTTCTCTTTCATTGATGTCCAAGGCTTTTTGCTGATATATTGTGGCCTGAAATTCAAAAGGACTACTTGTTCAAATTCAAATTGAAACCCTCAGTAAACAAAATTAAACAACACTTTCAAATAAGAATACGTCTATAAGATTGTTTAGGGTAATACTATTCTAGCATAATATGGGTTTCCACACATTGACGATGAAAATGGTTAGCAACAAGACCTGATTGAAGTCTCCAGTGTGATATAAAACTACAGCAAGGAGACTGTAAGCTCCAGCCGTCATTCGATGATATGGACCACAAACTGCCACCAGCTTCGAAAGAGCCTGCCACAACCAGAAAAATACAGAAGGTTAGAGACTAAAGTTTGATGAAGCAGAAGGTAGGAACGAGGTGTATCATCTTTGAAAGAGGATACACGCCATAGACCTTGGTTCCATAAGTCACTGCATCTTCGAGTTTTCCTTTATCTAAGGCTGTTTTTGATGATTCTAAAAGTTGCCTTCCATCAGCAGATGAGCATGCTGCTTGCTGAAAAGAAATAAAATACAAATATACCATAAAATCAACAAATTCTGAAACAAAGTTGGGGAGTGAGAAAAGAGAACGTTCTTGATTTGAGTTTATCACCTTATGGACAGGAACCAGGCTGACAACATCTGATGGTTGGAATGGGCTAGGAGAATCCATATTAAAATCCCTTGGAACCAACTCAATCCCTACCTAAAAGAAACGAAGGAAAGAAAAAGGAAATTGATACTTCATCAACAACCAATTCCTGTTTTTCTTATACATATTTATAGTCATTCCCGAGGCATACAAAGTACTCTACACATCCATTTCCACACCAAGGAATGGATTTTGCAAGACTTAAAACGTGAACGAAAAACCTTAGCCTTTAGTACCTTTTGGCATAATCCACGTAGAATTGCAAATTTCCTGATTTCATTGAAATCTAAGTTGCGAATATCCCATTCATATCGTTTTTTCAGGAAGACCTGCAACCATTTCCACACCAAGGAATGGATTTTGCAAGACTTGTGTAATTCTCCATTATCAGGGACTCCAAGCAGCAGGTTCAGTGTAGAAGCTATTGACTCAGCCATTTTATCAGTGTTGTCAACAGTGGCTATCACTGCCTGCACGATATGTTTGAATGCTCGAACAATCATCTCATGAATACAAAGTGACTGCACATGGGATAGCTTTCCAGAAAGCTTGACCTGAGAAGAAAAGAAATACCAATCAATAACTTCTGATGAATAGAAATATCAACCAATAACTTGTTACAGAAAATAATAAAGTCACTGTTGCATATTGCCATATCTCTCAGGCTCAAAACACCAGAAGCAATTTTATGGCAAGGGGATAGGCAGCAAAAAATGTTGTACAAGAAAGCATTTAAGAGTCAAAATATCTCAGAACATTTCACTTACAACATGTCCCAAAGAACGCATCTGAAGACCTCTAGTGTGCATGAAATCAGTAAGGGTCCGCCCATCAACCGGTGAGAGTTCCAAAGAACCAAAATCTGCAACCTGTAATTTCTTAATAAGTACCAGGAATAGCTATATCCTTACTAGAGACACAATGAGAACATATGGAAGTAACAGCCAGGGCTACCAATTTTGGAAGAGCCACTTCAGTGTAATATTTCTGTGACAAGTCAACAAGTTCCTGCAAAGACTGTCACACAAAAATGGACACGTTAGACGAATGCTTCCTCATATAACAAACTCTATGCTATCAGTATTCAATAATATCTACCTTGCAATGAAGTCCAGTATCTGATTCTTTTAGTCGAGTGAAGGCCTCTTCAGATAACTTGCTCTTCAACCCAATTTCATCATCTCTTGAATTGGTTTGAAGTGGAGATTCCATAGAAGCACCGGTAACTTTTTCACCAGCACCTGGTTGAGAATTTGAGTTTCCATACCCTACATTCCCATCTGTTTTTTTCTTGTTCTTGAGGGACCGAAGAGGTGTCCCAAGCCCCTCAACCTGCATCTCATTCTTAGGCTTCTCCTTGGATGCTTTTTTATCTTTTTCTGTATTTTTTTGGTCCTGCAAATGTTGTATCCAACAGGCTCCAAGCTCCCATCTCATGAAAGGTTCCTGTTTGAGTTCCTCTTCCTCAAGTTTAGCAAGACTTTCTTTCAGCAGGCCCTCCACTGAAAATTGGGAACAACTAGACTCTTCATGTTCCAGAGCTTGTGAAGGTGAAGCTGGCTTATTGAGTTCTGAAGGTATTGCTTTGTGAAGAAGTAATCTCAAACTGAGAGAAAAATGGGAACTGTTAAGAGTTCTGCTCATGAAGCCAAGGGAACCAAAAAATAACCAGACACTATGGAGCAATAAACGTGTGGTAGTAAACAAATTACTATGTTTTTTCAGTGCAAAAGAAGGAAAGATGCATTAAAAGACATGTTTATGTTGAAACCCCATAAAACCCAACAAATACATGTAAGCCAGACCATCCAGATGCAAGTCAAGCAAAAACAACACAATGATTTACATATTTGAGGTTTGAGTTTTCCCTTCAGGGTGAATATGATAAAAAAATATTTAGCTGAAATTTGAAAAAAAAAAATATTTAGGGTTTTTCCTTCAGGATAAATAAAACTAGAAAAGATTTAGTTGAAACTTGAATCTATGTACAAGGCACACATCTAGATGCAAGTCAAGCAACCACCAATCCTGTGATTTCCATCATTTAGGTTTGAGTTTTCCCTCCAGGACAAGATAATTGATTTTGCTCACAAGAACTCTAAGGACACTATTTAAGATTACTATATATAATATCTTCATCAATGCATTGGAAACAATGAATAAAGCTATTTACCAATGCACAATGTTAGTAAAATAAATAGTATATGTTAAAAGATTGCCTACTAGGTACTCAATACCCTAAAATAATAATGAACACAAAGAAAGATATAGTCGAAAGTTGAAACTAGATGCAAGTCAAGCAACTGGCAATCTAATGATTTGCATCTTTGATGATTAAGTTATCCCTCTGATAAAGATTAATATTGAACATCGGAAAAGATCTAATTCAAACTTGAAACAGTATATTAATTTTAAATCATAGTGTAAATACACTCAAGAAGTGATCCATTTATCAAAAACAGAAAAAGTTAGTTGAAACTTGATACTATATGTAAGCAGCAGCGTCTAGACTCTAGATGCAAGTCACGTGACCGCCAAACCACTGGTTTGCATCTTTGAGGTATAAGTTATCCCTCCAAGAAAGATTAATATTGAACATTACAGAAGATTTAATTCAAACTTGAAACAAATATATTGTTTTTAAATCATTCTGTAAATACACTCAAGAAGAGATCCATTTACCAAACATGTTAAAATATGTTAAATCAACTGTTTGATAAAATAAAATAAAATAAAATATACAGCTTGCACATACATATGTTTTAACATATAGTGGGAATTAGAATAACCTGTTAATATTGAGGGCATTGGCCCCGCCTTCAGGCTGTTCAAGTTCAATGCTTTGAGATGGAAGACTGCTTTTCTCATTCTGTCTCCCCTCAACTTTCACAATGGCAATATAACCACCGTATCTCACATTTACCACACCTAGAGTTGAAATGTCCTGCAGTTGACATGTAAAATCTGTTTCAATATCACCAATTCAGAAAGTAGAATCCCAAACTGTGAAGATACAACCACTCATCATAAACGTTTTCCAAAATATCTTACGTGTGCAGCTGTATTTTCATCAGCTGTGATCCCTTTCAGTAAGTTTCTTTCTAGCAAACTCTTTTGATCTCCAATAGCTTGAGTACCATCAATTTTAGTGTCCACCTTACAGCTTGCATTCAAAGCATCTTTCATAACCGTAATATTCAAGTCCCCCACCCTCTCGGTGTAAAGAGTCTCACAATTCTTTATTGAACAACTTGGATTCAGCTTTTCCATTACATACTTCACAGCCTTAATGGCTCTGAGAATGGCCACGTCAACAAATAGATTGTGAAGAAGGAATGCTTTCCTGTCCCGTACTTGTCTCTCCTCTGCTGTCTTGCAGGGCATAGATGCCAGAAATAAAAACTCATTGGCCCAAGGTATCAAATCACTTTTTCCATCTCTTCCTAAACCGCCTCCATTGCCTCCCCATGTTTCATCCTCTGTAGGGAGAGGTGGGAAATTTGAAGGTGATTGTGCTGCAATTGGAGGTACGAGCCAGGTATTGGCTCTAAAGCCATACGGAAGATTCCCAAACTGGAAAAAGTTCAAAAAGAGGGGGGGAGGGGAAATGTTGTGAAACAACACAATCATAGTTTATCTTGATAAAAGATATCTTGAGCTGAGTCCCTCAAAGCAATTAAATTAAAAGGACATGCAGTGATGCAATGAGCATACCTTGTTACGTTCCAAAAATGCTTTCATGAGATCAGAGTATGCCTGTAATATGCATATCAAGATATTAACATGAGGCTGATAAACACTATACGACCAAATATTATCATGCTTAACGATGGAAAACCATGATAACACATGAAAGACAACATCATCTGCAAAACCAGTAATCTATCATGAAGATTACCAAAAGTTGATGCGGATCATATTTCAAAGAATTTTACTATTAGTTTAGATAAACAGAAAATAAACAAACTGAAGTAATATCTTAAAATGAGGGGAAATGAAGAAAAAAAACTGACATTATCAAAAGCTCTACTAAGTTGGCGTAACAAATCAACTAGATTGTGGCAAAGGATCTGCTGCTTCCCAACGCTATAAAATCCTTTCCGGCAAGCTTCCACGGGAACCAGCTTTCCATTGCAAAGCTTAACCTGACCGTTATTACAAAAATCACATTACAAACACAATTATACAGGAGAAAGAGACTAAGAGAGAGATACTATAGCGAAGAAAAAGACGCATCACTGTAAGCGGTTCAGGAAACAAATATCTCACTTCAAGAGAGAAGAGATGATCGTCGGCGGCGATCTCCTCAACCTGTCGCTTCTCCACCCTCCTTATAACTGAAAAAGCGGGAAAAAACGTCGCTAAGTTCAAATCGCACGAGAGGGAAACAAGAAAAAAATTCGAAGCTCGAGAGAGAGAGAGAGAGGAAGTACACTGAAGAGGAGGAGTGAGATGAGAGAGGGAAAAGAATTCGTAGAAGGCGCTGAGCTTAGGACGAGAATGGCTTATCTCTCCTTCTGCATCAATTGGTACGTCCTTCGATGAAGATTTCGACAAAGATTCTTTATCCGTACCGACAGTAGTTCTCTTGGCGGCGACGCCTCCCTTGTCCTGCGCATCCGCCGTATTCTTGCCAACGTCAGGCTTGGGCTGGCCTTTGACGGTGGCGGAAGGGCCGAAGCACGTAGTGCAGGCCACGATATCCAGCACCCGTCTAACGTGCGCCACCGCGTTCTCTTCATTGTAGTCCTCTGTTCGTGTTTTTTTAATCAAATTTTGATGGCAGAAACAGAACGCTGACGATTAGATACTTTTAGATTTAATTACGTACTTAAAGTTAAGCATGCAATGGCCGTATTCATCGTCGTATAATTTTACATTTTTGCCCTGCTTAAAATTTTACCTTCGGTCAAAGTTAAAACGCACGGCTTGAGTGCTGAAACGTCGACCGCATCCTTTAACCTCCGCCCTCTAACCTGCAAAGTTTAAAAAACAAAAAATAAATTTAGCTTCAGTTAGAAATTAGAATATTCAATTTGGCCCTTCAACTAAACCTAAATTGCCAAAAAGTCACCCAACTTTCTCTCAATCCTCATTTGAATACAAAATTCGAGTTTTCTATAAATAAAGAGAGCCCAATTTTGCAAAAATAAGTAGGTGGGGAAGGAGCAGGAGAATTCAATTTTGTAAAGACACGAGGGAGCTCAGGGAGTATGAGGACAACGAAAGCACTAATCTTGCAAAACACGGGAGAATTTGATTGCAACGTGTGTTCACGCTGAGTACGATGGAAAATACATGATATTATGATAAGGTTCACCGTCCAAATATAGGTACATCATAGACATTGATAGATTCAGAAATATTTTTCAGAGTGGACACAATAATAAAAATTTTAAAATTTTTAGGTAATTTTAAAATTTTTAGGTAGACACAAATCATAGAAATTAATAAAAATTAAGGATTAATTCATAAAATTTTAAAAAATTAAAGACAAATGTGTGAACTTTAAAATTTTCAGGGTGAGCACTGGCCCAACCAAGGTAAGCTTTGTATACGCTACTGATCATAGATGATCCTTTCAACGAATTATTTCATTTAAAACATCAAAACATGAATAATTGATCTTATTTAACGAATTTAATGTTTCATCCACTAGACCTATTAATTATTGGTAAAATTTATAGGTGTATTTATGAAAGTCTTTTGACAATTGAAATAATTAATTAAATGTTATTTTTTAGTATTATCATTGGGATTCAATTTATTAATCAACTAATTCAGAATGAATATTGTAAAAATTCATTATGAGTCGATCACTCGAGCTTAAATTACTCTATTTATAAATTAAACATGATTTTTATAAGTATTTTCGTTATATATAAAAGACAATTATAGATTTATATCGACAAAACTTTGTATCTTGTGAAATAACGAAATGTAAATACACCTTTTTTTTCAAAAAAAATATTATCCATTAATTTTTCCTCGAGATGGAAAACGATTGCCACTGTGATTGGTTCCAAATTGTCAATTTGAACATGTTGTATGTGTGACTTCTGTCCTTTTTTATATAATTTCTGAAAGTTTATGAAATATAAAATAAATAATTTAGATTTAGTTCAACAAAATAATATATTTTATAAACAATTTTAAGAAATAATTAATTGCACACGAAATGCAAGCACCCCTTACCTCATGAGATAACGAAAAATTGGTGATGCGGCAAGTCTCGGTTTTTACCGACAAAAGACGACGAACATCTAGGATTTTGTCCGTCGATATCCCCTGCATAGATTTTCCAAATTAAATTTAGAACAAACGTGAAAAAAATAAAATAAAAACAAAACAAAATTTTAATTTCTTGCCCCATTTGTCCACAATAAACCAAATATTGCAACAGTCAAATTACGCAACCATGGATTTTTTGTGGTACATAACTTATTCACGCCACCGCTCAGTTTTCAAATTATATTTTTATTTAAAATAATTGCAGAAATAAATATGATAATTTTTGTTCCGTGTTTATTTTGGTATTCCATTGTTTATATAAGTATAACTAGGGTGGGCAAGACCGGATATCCGGCCAATTTGTCTAGAATTGGTCCCGGTCTCGATAACCACCGGTTCTTGAAAACTAGAATCATTTCCGGTCCCGATTAGACCGAGTCTAAGATTTTAGGTACCGGTCCCGGTACTAGTAGGAACCGGTATCAATACCGGGTACCCGGTCAATTAGTCTATTATTAATAAAATTTGAGCAGAAGTGGAAAAAAAATTTAACCATCAATAATAATATTAAATAACAAGTCAGAATATTGTAGGCTTGAAAGTTGAAGTCTTAAAACGAGTCATACTCATAATACTCATACATAAAGAGAAATAAAGGAGCGCCTTCAGTTGTTTTCAACATCTTCAACGTCATTCGGTATCATACCAGTACATGGTACTGGTCCCGGTCCTATTAGGTACCCACCGGGTATCGGGTCTAAAAAAACAGGATTCAGTTCCGGTCCCAATTGCAATCGGGGCCTAAATTTTGAATCTAGTTCCGGTCTCACCGGAATCAATTCCGAGTAAAAATTCACCGAGTCTAACCGAATTCGGTACCAAAACCGGATAATCGGTTTTTTTTTTCACCGCTAAGTATAACCAACGAATGAGCATTTATTCATGAGATTTAAAATATTTATGGCGACGAAGGCTATGTGTAACTAAAAAAACCAAGCTCGAAAAGCATGTGCAATGGAAACTGGAAAGTGGCTAAAATAAAAGCTAAAGAAACGCGTAAGCAGCACGTACGCACGCATGGCGTGCCGCGCGCGATAAAACCGAATCGGAAGAAACAGTTAGGGGAAAACAAAGATTTTGTTCATAAATTATGGAGAGTGCAAAAAGAGCATGAAATATATAGCGACGAAACTAACGAACCTTGAGAATGACATGAGTTTCGTCTGGGAGGCGGACGGTGATGTCCGTCGCCAATGGAAGAACTGCAATGGCAAAAGAAAAATGACAGTAGAAGTGTTAATTTCATAAGTGAGAATTCAAATTCGAATCTCACAACAAAAAAATTTCAAATCTGACTCGATTTAACTTCAAAGTTCAAATATATAAAAACTGATCGATAGAAATGGAAATATATATACTCTTATCTCCCTTCTTCTTCTTCTCTCCTTTCGCCTTTCCGCGGCTGTTCCTTGGAGACATTTTTTCAAACTTCGGCTTCAAAAATTACTGAGCAGCAGAAGCAAAAGAGGAGTGTTTTTACCTTCGAGAGAGAAGGAAATGGATATTTTAATGCACTGAAAACTTATGGAGGAAGGGCGGCAATAGGCAATGAATAACAAAAGATAGAATAGTTTAAAAGCTGGAAAACCGAAGGAAATTCAGAGATTACTGGAAAATGAAAACTAGAACTGAAGCTCTCATCCGCTAGAAGAGAATGGTGGGGACGATGAATATATGATATATTGATATATAAGAAAAAGAAGAGGGGATTGGTGTGATAAGGAAGGAAGGGCGGAGATTTAACAGTCGGATGACTAAATTGGCATTTTATGCAAGTTTCTAGGCTTTTACGGTGATAGCATTTGAGGGTGGGGGGAGGGGGGTTACTATTTGCACTTTGTGAAATAAAAATAATTTTTTGAACTAATTCAACCAATAAATGTAATAAACTAGCTCTAGTACTGCACGCACCAACTTACCTCAGTGATTAGAGGAATGATTGTTGTTTCTGAAGGTCGTGAGTTCGAGTACTAACAGCTGCAGCAGGGTGATTGAGCTTACATTATCATATGGTTGAAATTATATTCAAAACAGATACTACTTGTAATCACCTTTAGTGTGTAGAGTTTAAGGTTTAAGATATTATAGTTTTGAACTTAAGTTTTAAATTTTACATAAAGGGTTTTGTAATTTTTTTACACACTTTATGTATCGAAATAATCCATATATATATATATATATAATGTTTTGAACTTATTCTTTTTTCTTCTTGAAAATGAGTACGTCGGTTTTATTTATAAAGAAAAAATTAAAGATGAAAGTTTATAACTTGATCCAGACAAATTCCTAAAACGAAAGCTAATGTCTCAAATCGAATTTGTCAATAAATAAATTTAGGGATAACTACATATTTAGTACCTATTCCCTCGTAACTATTTTAATACCCACAAAATAGATAAAATGGTACCTAATGTTGTGTTTCTATTTTTGTACCTCGCTGTTAAAAAAATTAACGGCAGACTGACTATGAGAGAGAAAATTACACATGGCATGTTGTCACATCATTTTTACTATCCAAGTTAGTAGGTCACGTCGACTAAAATCATAAAAAAACACACATAGCATGACGATTAGAAGAGAGAAAATGGCATGACATCATGCTACGTGTGGTTTTATCTCTCCTAGTCAGTATGCGGTTAATTTTTTAACGACGATGTACCAAAATAAAAATAAAAAAATAATGTTGGGTACTATTTTGCAAAAAAAAAGGTGAAGTACTAAAATAGTAACACGAAAATATGTGGGTACTAAATATGTAGTTATCTCATAAACATAATACTAATCATTATTAGTTTTAGGGGCTAATGTTTTAGTTTAAGGTTTAAAATTTAGGTTTTAGGTTGTATGATTTAAATTTTAAGGTTATTGTTTTGAATTTAGTGTATAGGAGAATTAGACTTAAGAAGTTATGATTTGAGTTTTAATAGTATAAATATACAACATTATATAAAATTGTTTATACACAACCTATATATCAAAATTTTACTGCTAAAATGTATATTTTCCAAAAAAAATTCAAAAAGCTTTACACCTGCCTTCAACTTGTAAAGTGGGAGAACAATATTTGTTGTTTTGACTTAATTTTTGTTTTCGTCTTTTTTACCCATCATGCACGTTCATCTTACGGTTTATGTTCAGTGTGCGAGGCTGCCTCTCTTAATAATGTCATCTCCAAAGTTCGAACTCACGTTTTTTATTTAAGAGTACAATGTGCCTTACCAATGCACCCAACATTTATTGGTATACAATTTTATGGCTTAAGGGTGTAAGAAGCCCTTGAACTTTTGAAAAATAATCAATTAAGCCCTTAAATTTTTTTTGCACCCAATTGAGCCCTTGAACAAATAAATTGAATCAATTAAGCCATTGAACCAAGAAATTGAATCAATTAAGCCCTTTGACCAATTTTGACCATTAAATCTTGACTCTTTTTTTCTTCAGATATTACTAGCACATGATACACTGCAGTTTCATCATGTCGCATTTACAAAAAAATTCAAAAAGTATTTTTTTTTTATAAATTTTATAAGTTTTTTAGAATTTTTAGAACCTTTAAAGATTTTTTTTAAATAAAATAAAGAATTCTGAAAACTGTCAAGTGGAAACATTGTGACATAGTGCACTACAACAATGGATCGAATAAAACTATTAAGATTTAATGGTCAAAGTTGGTCAAATGGCTTAATTGATTCAATTTGTTGGTTTAAGGGCTTAATTGATTAAATGTTATGGTTCAAGGGCTTAATTAAGTGTAAAAAAAGTTTAAGGACTTAATTGATTTTTTTCAAAAGTTCAAGGGTTTCTTACCCCCTTAAGCCAAATTTTATTAATTAATCAATCAATCAGAACCGAATATAAAATTTTGTCTGCCTTAAATCCATTTTTTAATTAGGGAAAACTACATCGGTGGTCCCCTAACTATTACCATCTTCCTATTTTGATCCCAAAACTATTTTTTTTTGGGCAAAATCGTCCCTTCTGTTACATAGTTCTCCTGTTTTAGTCCCCCGTCGTTAAAAACTAACGGAATTGCTGACGTGGAATTTTTTTCTTATTTTTTAAATATTATTTTATTATTTTCTCTCTCTCCTATATATATTATTTAAATTTTTTATTCAGACTAATGTGGTGGTGACACGTGTCACCACCAGAAAGAAAATAAATTGAATCTAAAGGAGGAGCTGGGATTTGAACCCGCATCCCCCACATCCCAAACCAACAGGTCAATCATTGGGCTAAACTACAATTGTTGTTATATATTAGCACAACTTAGATTTAAAACAATCGAATGGGGACGCAAATGACATCTTCTTCCCCATAATTGGCTGTTGCAGGCGACATATAGTTTATTGACGACCGGTTGCTGAAAAGTGATTGTTGTGAAGTTTGAGGGTCGGAATCGAATTTGAACAAACTTTGTAACAATGTTGATGGGTAACCATACGATGCAGAAGCCATTGGAAATCCTGTTGATAAGCCCAAGCACGTCGGTATACCGTTACCGGAGCCGGTCGTCGAATTCAACTTCAGTTGCTCAAATGGAAACTCTTGATCGATAGGCTCGAACGTAGTAATGGAAGAATCTCTTCCTTGGCCTGAATAGCTCTTCCAATCCTCAAGGATTTGAGGAGAAGCCATGTCTGTTTCTTGCTGATAACTCAACCTTAAATCAATGTCTTCATTACTCCGACTGCAGCAAGCAAGAATATATATATATATATATATATATATATATAACAATAATCAGAGAATTTTGGACTGATAATTAAGTGTTCAATTGATTGATAATGTTGACTTTCTTTTTCGAACAAATGGAACAAAAAAAAGTCTTAAAATATTATTCTTTTTCGAACTCTTAGTTGAAGCTTTGGACTGTTAAGGTCTTCTTGTATTTGAACCATAAACTAATTCTAATTTGTCAGACGTCAATGGTGGAAAATATTTGGATGATTCTTTAGAAGTCATTTTTGCTGATTCTTCGGAGAAACTGGTTACTTTAACTGCAATGTGAATATGGTGGAAGAAGATGTCATATGCGTCCCCATTCGATTGTTTTTAAATCTAAGTTGTGCTAATATATAACAATAATTGGTTTAGCCCAATGGTTGACCTATTGGTTTGGGACGTGGGGGATGTGGGTTTGAATCCCAGCTCCCCCCTTAGATTTAATTTATTTTCTTTCTTATGGTGGTGACACGTGTCACCACCACATTAGTCTGAATAAAAAATTTAAATAATATTTATATAAGAGAGAGAAAATAATAAAATAATATTTAAAAAATAAGAAAAAAATTCCACGCCAGCAATTCCGTTAGTTTTTAACGACGGGGGACTAAAACATGAGAACTATGTAACAGAAGAGACGATTTTGCCAAAAAAAATAGTTTTGGGACCAAAATAGGAAAATAATAATAGTTAGGGGACCACCGGTGTAGTTTTCCCTTTTAATTATTATAAAAATAAAGCATAAAAATTTATTGTGTATAATTTCATTGGAGAAAAACAAAAGTAGAGCCGAACGTCACGCAACTTGAAACCTGTCAAGCTCGACAAGTTTTTGTCCATTTTGTCTCTTATCAACACAACATTAAATTTATTTTTTGTTCTCTTTTGTTCTCCTAATAATTATGATATTTATCAGCCCATATTTACATTTAAATATACATATTATTACATGTCCCTAGATGTTCAAAAAATTATACGTATTAACAATATTAAGTTCATTTGAGTTTTTAATATCCACAAATAGATTATTACTATAGTAGAAAAAATTTACAAGCATACTTAATTTTACTTTAAAAAATAAAATTAAAATGAGTAAGCTTAAATTTTGAATTATAAATCATAACCCCTAAACTTTAGAACTTAAATTTTAACCATAACACTAAATTATAAATCTTAAAACATAAATCTTAAACTTAAAATTAAATTTATAAACTTTAAATTGGACCTGTTTATGAAAAATTAAACTTCACCGCTGATACATGAACTATTTTAATATAGATTATTATGTGAAACAATTCAATATAAGTTTACTTTTGAAATAATGCAATTGCTTCTAAATTTGATTATTTTCTATTAGTTTTTTTTGGATAAGTTGTGTTTATTATCCAAGAAAACAGTCAAGAAGACTGTAACAAAATAACCTAAAGATCCTGGGCAGCCATCCCTCTAGGGAATTCCCCAAGCATCTCTCATCAAACTACTTACAAACGCCCCTCGTATATCTGTACCCTGTAATCTAATACTTACAGTGTTCCTAATACAATGCAGTAAACTATTACAATCACGATTACAATTTCTAAACCTCCTATAATTGCGTTCCTCCCAAACATGGTATATAAAAGAATTCCAAGCAAGCTTGCAAATCAGCACTGACATCTTCTTCCCCTTCAAATTCGAAGATAGCCAATCCAATTCATCTTCCCAGTCCAATCCATCTCTATTGAGACCACACAAGCCCAACAAGGTTCGCCAGATTTGCTTAGAATAGGGGCAAGTCGAAAAAATATGATCCCGAGTCTCTTGACCATCTTCGCAAAGACAACATGAGCCATCAATCAACAGTCCCATACGCTGAAGCCTATCTGTTGTTGGCAATCGGTTGAGAATAGCCATCCAGACGATAACAGAGTGTCGTGGGATTCTTGCTCCAAACCAAATCAGCTTCTCCCAAGCGACTTTTGCTCCAGACTCACGAATATCATTCCAAATAATTCGCAAACTCAAAGGACTCTGGGGTGCAAGACTCTGCATCTCATCTCGCAATTTTAACATCCTGCGGAAACTCCAACTAAACCAGGGCTTAGATGCCACAGTCCAGTAGCTATGATCCTTTAGAATATAGGCTTTAACCCAAGCAATCCACAAAGACCCCTCGGCAAATAGGAGCTTTTGAATAAGTCGAACAAGACAAGCCTTATTCCAAGAGTGCAGGTCCTTAACGCCAAGCCCACCTTCCCCCTTTGGCCTGCAAATATGCTTCCATCCCACACGAGCACCATGCGCAGGGGAATCCTTGCCATGCCAGAAAAACCGTAGACAAAGCTGCTCAATCCTCTTAATGACACACTTGGGAAAAATAACCTGCTGGCACCAGTAGTTGACAATGCTAAAAATGACAGCATTAATAAGCTGCAGCCTCCCTGCATAACTAAGGTTTCGATTAGTCCAAGTCTCCAGACGCTTCTTAACCTTCTCCACAAGGACAACACAATCCGCTTCAGAGAGTCTACGAGTTACTAAGGGTACCTCTAAATAACGAATAGGGAGAGACCCAATTTTAAATCCAGTAATTGAACCCCAAAGAGTTTGCTGTTCCCGCGAAACACCAGCAAAGAAGAGCTCAGACTTGGCTATGTTCAACTTCAGCCCAAACAGAGTATAAAATTCATCCAAAACACTCTAAACACCGAAGATAGAATCCAAAGTCCCCTTACAAAAAATGAGTAAATCGTCGGCGAAACACAGGTGAGTAAGCTTAACCTTCCGGCATTTCGGATGAAATTTAAAAATATCATTCATCGCAGCAAGGTCTAGAAGATGCGAGAGAACATTCATGGCAAGAACGAACAAATAGGGGGAGAGAGGATCCCCCTGACGAACCCCTCTTTTTCCCTTGAAAAAACCAACGAGACTCCCATTAAGTGATATTGAAAAGCGGCTGCCAGTGAAGCACACTTCAATCCATCTTCGAAATCTATCAGGAATATCAACAGCACACAGCACATTAGAAAGGAAATTCCAACTAAGTGAATCGAAGGCTTTTTGCAAGTCAACCTTCAGCGCACAACGAGGAGAAATAGAGCCTCTACCATATCCCTTTACCAATTCCTGAGCAAGCAGTGTGTTGTCAACAATGCTTCGCCCCTTAATAAACGCAGACTGATTCCAAAAGATAATATCAGGCAGCGCTCCAGTCAATCGGTTCACCAAAATTTTAGTAATGGTTTTATAAACCACAGAGCAGCATGAGATCGGCCTGAACTCTTTTGGAGTGCAAGCATTTGGAGACTTTGGGACCAGGGTAATAGCGGTAGCGTTAAACGCAGGCAATAGATCAGAGGATTCAAAGAAGTATCGGATAGCAGCACAAAAGTCATTGCCCACAGTACCCCAAGACACACGAAAGAACCAGGACGTATACCCATCAGGGCCAGGTGATTTATCCTTCCCCTGGGAGCAGATAGCATCTTTAATCTCCGCATTTGAAATCGTCCGAACCATACTATCCTTGGCCTCAGAAGAAATGGAAATTTGCAACAGGCTCTTTATTGTGTCAACATCGCACCCCCTAACCTCATTATCAACCGAGCCAATCTGACCAACAAAGAATCGAAGAAACTCCTCCGACATACCCTCAAAAGATTCAATTTTGTTGCCCCTGTCATCATGAATAAACCGAATAGTATTCCTCTTACGCTTCTCAGCAACAGCAGAGTGAAAAAATCTAGTTCCTTTATCCCCTTGTTGCAACCAATCAATTTTGGCTTTTTGCTGATAGAATTGGCTTTCTGCTTGCTCAAGAGTGAACAATTCCTCCTTTAAACGCCTTTCAACATCAATTGCAGAGGCATCATTTCCAGACAAAATCGAAAGCTGCAAAGATTCAAGTGACTTCCTCTTCTCCTCCACTCGTTTAGAAATATCAGCATAATGTCCGATATTGAGGGCTTTCAAGCAGGGCTTTAGGCGCTTCAATTTCGCAAACAAGATCTGCAGAGGGTTACCAACGGCAGGCTCAGCCCAAGAAGATGAGACAATCTGACCAAAATCCGGATGATGGGCCCAAAAGTTAAAAAACTTAAACGGCTTAGGTCTATTTACAGGCGGCCTATCACAGAGTCTAACAAGCCCAAGGCAATGATTTGAAACTCCCGGAGCTAAAAAATCGACACAAGAATCACCAATCTCCACATACCATTGGGAATTGACCAGAACTCGATCCAGTTTTCGGGCTAGGAAATTTCCCTCTTGTTTATTGGACCAGGTAAATGTAGGCCCAGCAAAAGGATGATCTTGAAGTCCCACATCCCCTAAACAGCTCTGAAAATCCGCCATATCAGGAGACATGTGAGGCCCAACCGTGTCAAAATCCGAGCTCTCCTCCACACCAAAAATGACATTAAAGTCCCCTCCCACAATCCAGGGGCAGTCACCTATCAGAGGTTCAAGTTGCCGTAATTGATTCCATAAATCCCTCCGATCAACACCGTCATTACTACCATAAACAGCAGTAAGGAAGAAGACCTTACCCTCAAGTTCACCTTTTAAGAGTGATAGACTGGGAAGCAGACATGATCAGACTAAACGCAAGGCCCTTTCGACAAAAAATCCAAATCTTCCCTAAACCAATTGAAGAGTAGTTATGAAAAACATCCCACTGATCAGAATAACGAGAAAGAATTTCCAAAGATTTTGGTTCTCGCACCCGAGTTTCAAGCAAACAAAAGATGTCAATATGAAGCTCCGCCATACGTTTCAAAACATTTCTTTGTTTCTTAGGGTCATTAAAGCCCCTGATATTCCAGAATGCCAAACTCATTGGGGAGAGATGACAGAGGCACGACTCACACCATCAACAACTTCAGGAGTCTTAACTCTAAGCTTTTCTTTTTTCGTTTTCATCTCCAAAAGTAAATTCGCAACACCTTGGGCAACAGCTCGTGGTAATCTAATATCCTTTAGCCCATCAGAGTCTATACCAGCCAAAACATCAAATTTATTTTTTGAGGAGACAGTTACAGCTTTCTTCTTCAAGGCCCCCTTCTTCTTAGTATCCGAACCTTGTAATGGAGGAAAATCAGCTTCCAGTTGTGTAGCAGGTTTAGGCAACCCCTCAACATCAGGCTCAGGAACAACAGATGTATTAAGAGCACCTTCACTAGCACGAGAAACTCCATTCGATGAGTGTTCAGCAACTGTTCCAGCTTTGGTAGAAGCCCCATTCATCGATGCAGCAGGTGTATCAACCATAACTCCAGCTTTAGCAGAGGCCCCATTCGACGATTCAGCAGGCGTACCAGCCATAGCCCCATTCGACGATTCAGCAGGTGTATCAGCCAAAACTCCAGTTTGAGTAACCTCCTTCGCCTTGACTCTCCATTCAGTATGTTTAGTCTCATTACCCGGCAGAGGACATGATTTATCAGCATGGCCAAACACTTTGCAAAAAGAACAGCAAGAGGGCATCCAAGGAACCTTTACTGGAATCTGAACCAGAGATTGATCCTGCATACGGACAGAAATGACCCGAGGGATCTTATGCCCAGCCTCAACCTCCACACATACCTTAGCAAATTCAAGTCTCTCCCTAGAAGCGGTAATCGAATCCATATACATTGGCACGCCCACGGCACTGGCAATATAGCTAAGGCCCTTCTTCGAGAATAGCTCAAGAGGGACACTGAATAGCTGAACCCAGATTGGCATACGCCCTAGATCGAAATCCAACCGCTGCAAGTTGGGTTCCCATTTACGCAAAACAAGAGGCTTATGGTTAATGTGCCAAGGACCATTCTCCAGAACCCAGTCCCGTTCAGCGACAGTAGCAAAAGAAAAAACATATAGGTTCGATCCAGCAAGACTAACCTTCGATAACGATTTCCCCCAAAGAGAATCAACTATCTTCTTGAGCGCCACAAAATTCGGAGCAGCACCAATGAACTGCCCAACCAATGCACATCGCCAATCAGAAACCCCGGCATCAAAGATTTCCGCCGGAGGCTCAATCACAACAGCACCATCATCAATCCTTGGGGAGAAAAATTCCAAGGTTTGATCATCATTTCCCCCAAAGAGATAGCTCTTCCAATCGACCGAAGACATACAAGAAGCTAGATCCAGAAAGAAAAGCGGAAAAACAACTAAAAATCAGAAAACCCAGC
Source organism: Hibiscus tridactylites (assembly GCA_958450335.1). NCBI lineage: Eukaryota > Viridiplantae > Streptophyta > Magnoliopsida > Malvales > Malvaceae > Hibiscus > Hibiscus tridactylites. The sequence goes on from OY288269.1 coordinate 107,254,566, forward strand.
GCCAGAAACCCCAAAATCGATCGGAGAAGAAGAAAAAATCCCTAGGCCGTTAGGCCTGCTAACTTGCGCCCACAGAGCATTTTCTCTCTCTTCTCTCAATATAGCGAAATCCTTAAGTTTAAAAATATTTATTATTTTCTATTAGTTACTTGTAAGATATTTACCCTTTTTCTTTGACGATTAGTATGTCATTTACGCAATATAATTGATCAAATTTCAGTATAAATCCTTAATTGTAAATGTGATTCTAAAATATTTTGAAATTTTGTATGATTTTTACGTGATTGTAACAGAAAAAACAAGTAGAAACCGTAGAATGTTCTCAATTTATCGAATAATCAGAAAATTTTCCTTGAAATAATTAAGTTAAATAGCTAAAGCAGATGTCATTAGTTCCAAGTCATCATTCCTTTCATGGCTCGGTGCAGATGTCATCTCTTTTGGTAGTGCAGTGGTTGTGTCCACAACATCACGCTCTCCTTCGAAAGAAATCTTGTTTTCAAAATTTTCGACAGACTTATCATCGTGAGAATTATCCAGCAGAAGAGACTGCGGCATAATTTGCTGATGTGGTTGCCCGCGACATGGTTTGAGCTGGGAAACATGAAAAACTAGATAAATCTTGGCGATGAGACCAATGAGTCGGAAGAAGAAGTGATGAGACTTGGCGCAATTGCGAGTGTCAATAAGCCAAGAGAGAGCCATGGAGGCGACTACGTCTGTCAAAGTAGCCGAACCAAGGCCAAAACTCGGTGCGATAGAGGATGATAAAGCTATCAAGCCGAGGGCAGAAAGACGGAATTTGAGTGCTACTGATGCAAGGGACCTCACAAGGTGCGTGCATGCCCACATCGAGTTAAGTCACCAAGGTGGTGGACGAGCCCGAACAGAGCGAGGCTACGAGACTTGGTTCGATAATACTAAATTCTGCTAAGGCGAAAGGACACAAGCAGAAATGGTTGATGTTTGTCGACATCAACGTTGCGGGACGACCGAGGAATGCTCTAGTAGACACCAGAGCAATCGATCTATTCATGTCAAAGAAGGCTGCTGAAAAATTTGGTCTTAGAGTTGAGAGTTCAACCGGTAAGATCAAGACTATGAACACTGAGGAAGTTCTGATTGTCGGGGAGGCAAGAAAAGTTGAGCTGCAGATTGGTGAATGGAAGAGCAACGAAAATTTCAAGGTAATCTATTTGGACGACTTTGATTTTATTTTGGGACTGAATTTTCTTGACCACATAAATGCTTTCATTGTTCTTTGTGTCGACGTTGTCTGTAATTTTGATTCCAAACAACAATGCATTGTGCTTGCGTACCAAGACGAGGGAAAAAGAACCAAGACGCTAACTGTCATCCAGTCTACCAAGGATGCTTCAAGTCAAGAAGACATCGCTTTGGAGGCTACCGTTGAAGGGACTACTTTAGTGGGGGCAAAGAGTTGCCCAAACCAGTTAGCGACATGAGGCCCGTGGGAAAAGCACCTTGAGGCAAGGTAGAAAAAACATTGGACTTCAAGTGTGAAGAAGAGTCAATACGAGAAAAGTTACCAATGGACAATGAGGCACCAAACTTCATAAGCAAATGGTTGATGCCGATTAGAGTAAATGCCACGAAAGAGGTACATCTCAAACTTCACCGAGATGTGTGGAATGATACGGAACAAATAGATGTTACATGGTGGCATGAACCAAGGTGAGCAGTCCGTATGGGAAGACAACTCAATCCAAGTCGAGCGCTCCTTAGGGGTGGAGCCATTCTTATTAGGGAACATCGTTGCCCGATTTTGAGTTGGGAGCAAGCCAAGGTACCATGGGAGATTCAAGATCAACCAAGTTAAGTGCTTACTGAGACAACAATGAGGGCGTTGTCGAATTTGGTGGGCGAGAATGTCACGGCCCGCACATTTGAGTTCGAGACAGTTGCGCAACAGGCAACCCAAGAGGTTCTGGGCTTGCCTAGAAGACCATCAGACTTGGTCAGATCATTAGAGACTAAAAGAAAGTCCGAATACATTGAGCCTGGTAAATCAATGGTTGACATCTTACCAAGAAAAAAATAAAACATGTGGAGGACTAAATTATTATATTTAAGGGTTTATGGCTTACTATTTAGGGTTGAATTATTTTTAAAGAGGGTTAGATTTATTATTTTTTTAAAATTAAGATTAAATTATTTGAATATACATATATGGAGGACTAAATGTATTATTATACAAAAATAATTTAACATCTATTAACGACGGTTAACACTCGGTAACATTGAGACAAAACTAAAAGTTTAATGGTAACATTGAAACAATTGAAAATTTAGTTACTAAATTAAATAATTAACCAAAGTTTAGGTACCATTTATGTACTTTACCCTTAAAATTAAAACCCAAAAAGGTATAAACAAATATCGGTAAGGTAATTTTCGCCTCAAGTTACTTAACCCCCAATACTTGTTCAATAATTACCCCCTTTGCTTTTTCTGTGTTAGATTTGTAATCATGAAATTCAAAATTTTATTCTTATTGGAACACTGAAGATTCGCGGGAAGAACGTGCGGATTTCATTGCTTCATTCCTTTTGTTGTTTCCTTGTGTGGATTCTGTCCTCTTTAGGGTTTCAATATTGGATTCCGGTGCGATTTGCTTTCAATTGTGCGAACTCCGATTTGAATTTAGGGCAATCTACTACGTTCATCTGGCCGGGGTTTTGATTCGATGTAAAAAAGGGGGGAGATACGATGATTGTCAAACGGAACGGGAATCTTGGAATGCCGAGTGTGAAACGCTGCAAGATGGAAGGGGGGAGATACGATGATTGCGGGGAAGAGGAAATATATTACGATTATGACGGTAACCCGAAGAGATTCAAACCGAACGGTTATTATTCATACGGCGACTTGGATGATTTCAGCAGCGGCTCGGGTTATTGGAGCAGCGAGGAGTCGTACTGGGCTGGTGAATTGGAGTCTAATCCAATGAAATTGAACAAGGGAAAACAAGCTAAGAAGAGGTCCAAGAAGAATTTGAAGCCTCCATTGTTGAAATCATCTAGAGGAAGAACTCAAATGCTTCCTTCTAGATGCAACGGTGCCGTTCTTGATTCGTGGAAAAGTAGAAAACTCAGGGTTGATTACTTGGATTCGAGCTTGGAGGACGATGGGTTTGATGGGTCAAGATATATGAAAGGTAAGTTTGGACGTGGAAGCTCGGATTTATATCTAATTAGTAAAAGAAGAGACGAACGAGGAATGGGTTATGCAGGGATCAGTAGTAGTTTCAATTACGGAAGTTATTTGAATTCTTCTTCGACATTGCTGGAAACGAATGAGTTTGTGCCTTGTAGTGGATATAAGGGTTTAGAGAGGTTAAGAAAAGAGAGAGCTGGAAAAAGGAAAAAATTTTATAAGCCGGAGGATTTTGCTTTGGGTGATATAGTTTGGGCTAAATGCGGGAAGAAATACCCTGCTTGGCCGGGTATTGTGATTGATCCGATATTGCAAGCTCCTGAATCAGTCTTAAGTTGTTGCGTTCCTGGTGCAATTTGCGTTATGTTTTTTTGGTACTCAAAAAATGGAACTCAGAGGGTAATCTCATCTCTCATGTTGTTTTTGTTGTTTAGTGTATGGTAGTATACTCTATTCTTTGGAATTGCATGCAGGATTATGCGTGGGTGAAACAAGGAATGATATTCCCGTTTGCTGAATTTATGGACAGGTGTGTACTCTGTATTGTAAATAACTATTCTTGGCTGACTTTAATTTGTGTTTGGAAAGCCACTCAAAAAATGGATTTGGTTGTAATTACTTGTAAATACATAGCTGTAATATGTTTTTGTAATTGTTATAATCATTATATTAGGGGTCGTACCAGGGGCGGAGCCAGAAATTTATTTAAGGGTGTCATTTTTTCGAATGGTATTTAACATGAATTAATATTATTTATAAAGGGGTGTCCTTTTATTTGTAAAGGAGTGTCAATTATACATATTTTCCGTTTTTATATACAAATTATATAGAAAAATACAATTTTCAAAAAAAATTGGGGTGTCAACTGACGCCCCAATGTTCAATGTGGCTCTGTCCATGGGTCGTACTGAATGAGTGTAATTGAAGAACTATATTTACTTGCTCCATTTCTTATAAGGATAAACAATCGGAGGAAAACTTTTTTAAAAGAACTTTTATTTTGTTTTTAAGTAGTGGTCTCAGTGGATGGATTGAGTGTAATTAGACTTTGTTATTCAAATACGTTTAGCTAATTAGAATTTCTTATAATTACAAAAAGATGTAATAAAAAAGTCACTCAGTGGCGAAGATTGACTTTCATGAAGTATATAGAGATGGCCTTTACCCAGGGGGTTCCTGATAGCATTTGCTACCCTAGTAATACAGTTTTTTGCAATTACTATGTTGTCCAAACACACTCTTAGTGTTTTGAAAATAAGGTGTTTCTGATGTTCCTGAAATTTTCCTAGTTCAGATATCAGGGGCAGACCCAGTTGTATAAGTGGAAGCAAAGTGATTTTCAGATTGCATTGGAGGAGGCAGTTTTAGCAGAAAATGGTTTTCTAGACTCAGAACATAAGACCCAACAAATAGAATACGCAGATGCTCAACCCAGTTGTTCAAGTCGGGATATTGACTGTCTATACTCCCACAACCAGGTGAGTTTCACTAGAACAGTTTTTCTTGTATTTATCAGTTGAACTTCACAATACCACTAGTTTAATGGGGTATCTGATAATTTCATTGATCTAAGTGACATGTGATTTCTTATAGTTAATAGTTATACTATGGACTAATTCAGTTGGATATTTCTTTCTTTTCCCATAAATTTTGTTTAAGTACTCTGGTTTCCTACATTTTGGCTTATAGGACTTGCAAAATAGTTCATTTATAAAAATCCTTGTTGGTTTTTGCAGGATGCAAGACCCTGTGATAGCTGTGGTGCAGTTGTTCCAGTAAAAACTTTGAAGAAAATGAAAAAATCTGCATATGAGGCTGAACTTTTGTGCAAACATTGTGCTAAGGTTAATAAAAAGACCCTTTTGAGGATGTAAATGTGTTTGCATTTTTTAGCACGATTACAACTTTAGTTCTTAAAATGTTGTTTACACTTCATTACAGCTGCGGAAATCAAAACAATATTGTGGCATATGCAAGAAGATTTGGCACCATTCAGATGGTGGCAATTGGGTAAGATATATACATCTCAGTGTAACTAATTTGAGTATTTTCATAAAACATTTGCATATTTTGAGATTGTTGGTTTAACCCTGTGATTTAGGTTTGTTGTGATGGATGTAATGTGTGGGTACATGCCGAATGTGACAACATTAGCATTAAACTATTCCAGGTGTGCTTATTTTATCCTACTTGCCTGTTTTTATGTTTATGTTTTCCTCTTATGTTATCTTGTACTTGAAGTCATTAGTACTGATTCGGTTATTGTTTGAAGGATATGGAGCACATTGATTATTACTGCCCTGAATGTAAAGCAAAGAAAAAAGTTGAATCATATTCGGCGAAAAGAGAGCCAAAAAACAAGCATGCTGGTCCAATGTGCGTTTCTTCTTTGAATTTACATATTTTTATTAATGGAATCCTCTACTTCATACCTAATAACGTGATGAAAAACTCAAACAGATCTGGAGAAAAAAACGGGGAAAGTGTTCCTCCTGACAAGTTAACTGTAGTCTGCAATGGCATGGAAGGATCATATCTTCCAAAACTGCACGTGTAAGTCCTTAAAAGCTTGAAATTCTTTGGTGTAGGCTAAAGTGGGTTGTTAGCTATTGTACTTCCATCTACTATTTGTTCTTACATAGACAATTCCATCATGCTCTAGAGTTGTATGCGAGTGTGGTGCATGCAGGCCAAAGAAGTATACACTCGGTGAATGGGAGCGGCATACTGGCTGTAGAGCAAAAAAATGGAAGTCTAGCGTGAAAGTCAAGGACACAATGACAACTCTGGAAAAATGGGTCTGTTCTGGCGTTTGTGATTTTGCTGTTCTTTAATGTTCTTGAATTCTTCATAATATTTTTGTTATTATTCATGGCTATAATCTAAGTAACATGCATTATATCCACCTGTTATTTCTGTGCAGATTGTTGAGTATAATAATGCCTTTGGTGTTCATCCTATGAAGCTAGATACGCAGAAGCTAATTGGTATTTTGCAAGGTAAAGGACTTCTCTCTCTTGAACTTGAAGTTCTTTTTAATACCCTCTTTTTTCCTTGAGTTGGAGAAGTTAGTGACTTTCAAACTCATGAAAATTAACAATAATTTTCAGAAAAATATGATCCTGTTGATGCAAAATGGACAACAGAAAGATGTGCCGTGTGTAGATGGGTTGAAGACTGGGATTATAACAAAATTATTATCTGCAACAGGTATTTTAGTCATGCACCAGTTATTGATATTGACTTGCATGTCATTTTATAATTCCCAGATTTTTAGAAAGAGAATTATCTTTTTACAGGTGTCAAATAGCTGTTCACCAAGAATGCTATGGGGCAAATGATGTTCAAGATTTGACTTCTTGGGTTTGTAGAGCTTGTGAAACACCTGATATCGAGAGGGAGTGTTGCCTTTGCCCCGTAAAAGGTATATCATCTAAAATTAGATTTTGCTCTCATTTATTCATTGTTAGATTCATTATTCATATATGTAATTATGTAGATGATGATCCTTTCAGAAAGCATCAATGTATGTATGCTATCTGAGAAAGAATAGGTGGCAGGGCCAAGGGTATCACTTAACAGAATAATTTTGGGGCATTTATTTGATGGCAATGAAATATGAATGACACTCAAGTTAACCGATTTAACATCTTGCCATCAAGTTTTTGTGATTTATTTTAGCCACTTTAATAACTATTTGTGGACGAGATGATTACAGGGGGGCAGGCAGTGGCCTTAGCTGCCTCAAAATGGAAAAAATTAATGCTTTAGTCCCTTTGCATTTATAAAAATTTAAATGCATACAATTCTAAAATTGCATTTTTAGCCCCTCCAAAAAAATTCTAGCTTTGTTCTTAGTTCTATTAGTTCTTTCAACAGTTTGTTCTCAAAATATGAAAATATGCTTTTCTAGGGGGTGCTTTGAAGCCAACCCATGTTGAGTCACTATGGGTTCATGTCACATGTGCCTGGTTTCGGCCAGAAGTTGGTTTCTTGGATCATGAGAAGATGGAACCTGCTGTCGGAATCCTCAGAATTCCACCAACTTCATTTTCCAAGGTGCCTTCCTAATGGAGTTATTTGAGAATTCAGTTTTAAGATCTTTTTGTACTCTAAGTGTGAGATCAGAAGATCTCATTGTTTTCTGCAATTCAGCATGGTTTCATCACAATATTTCAATACATTTCATCTAAGTATGCTTTAATTGTGTCGATGACAGAGTTGTGTGATTTGTAAGCAAACTCATGGTTCCTGCACTCAATGTTGCAAGTGTGCTACTTATTTTCATGTGATGTGTGCATCAAGAGCGGGATATAGCATGGAGGTAAGTGCTTAAGCCTTTTATGTTTAGTTTAAGAGCAAATGTTGATCCCAAATTTCTGGGTTGAAGAGTGTCTTTTGAACTCCAATTGCTGCTGAAATGTTTATGGCTGACTTTTTAAGTTTTTCAACTTTTACAGATCATGTTGTTTCATGATTGACTTGTATGTATGTCTTTCTTTTTAATTCACAGCTGCATTGCTCTGAGAAAAATGGGTTGCAAATGACGAAAAAGTTCATATACTGCTCTGTTCACAGGTTCAGATCGAATCCCTTTTTTTATCTTCTTTATAAAGAAGAGTATACTTCTTGTTATGCTTTTGTATGCGTCACCCATATTGTATGTATTGTATCCTCATATTTTGGTCATCGTTGCAGGAGCCCAAATCCAGATGCAGTAGTTGTCATGCATACTCCTTCAGGGGTTTTTGATGCCAGAAATGTTCTTCAGAATGTGAACGAATGTCTTAGAGGTTCAAGGTTGATTTCATCCAAGACCGCAGAGCACCCTGGATCCCCAGCTCATATTTGCAGCGACTTTGATGCATTCTCTGCTGCTAGATGCCATGTTTTTACAAAGTCAAATTTTAAGGTAGATTCTAGTAATCTTCTGATGTACTGTCTTTTAATTTTATTATATTGGTAATATTTTCCAACTTTCTCTGATTATATCTTTTACTTCCTGAAACCTTGTTTTTATTTTGTTCTTGATGAAGGTGAAGCCATTAACTTTATGTGCTTCTTTTTCCAATTAAGAATGCCATTTTGACTGAATTAAAGCTGTTAGCATGATGTAATTATTTTTGTAGGTTTTGTCTTTGCTTATACTATTCTTGTTGCTTGCCAGGGGGCTGAAAGGGTGCCAATATTCCACAAACTGAGTGGGCCAAAGCATCATCCAATAGATGCATTAAGCGCATTGAGCACATATATAGTACTATTCTTTCTTTTAGCAGATATCCTATCTTTTATTGTAAAGTTTTAATTAGGAGAATAGCTATAAATTAATTTGGCTTCTGCTTCTCTTGGATTCGTCAATGAGATTACTATCTTCATAATACCATTGTCTTGTAACAGGAAGTGGATGATTCTACCATCCTATCGTCATTCAAGGATCGGCTGTACCAGTTGCAGGTAAGCTATGATTCTTGATCATGTCATGCTCTGGTTATTTCATAGTGATGTAGTTTTATTCAGTTTTTTGTATGCGTCTTTAGAGAACTGAGAATCACCGAGTGTGTTTTGGCAAATCTGGTATTCATGGATGGGGCCTCTTTGCACGAAGAAACATTCAAGAAGGAGAAATGGTACATTCTTTTGTACTGTGATATCCCTTTCTCAAAGCATCTACAATGATTTGTTTTGAAGTTGCATTTCCTCGAGAATTATAATATTTGGTGTGTTGATAATCAGCATGTGTATTTCAGGTTGTTGAGTATCGTGGTGAGCAGGTTAGGCGTAGCGTTGCTGATCTTAGGGAGGCACGGTACCGTTCTGAAGGGAAAAATTGCTATGTAAGATTTTATTGATCCCTTTCAATTTATGAATGTGTTATGCTTGAAACACCCTTTCTTTCTGGATAGGTCAATTTTTGTTGCTGCTGCTTTATTGTTTTTAAATACTGGGTTTTATGACCATTCGACATGTAATGCAGCTGTTCAAAATCAGTGAGGAAGTAGTGATTGACGCTACCAATAAAGGGAATATTGCACGCTTAATCAATCATTCGGTATGGCTTTATAATTGGATTGGTGCCCCCTCCCCCACAAAAAAGTTGAGAAAAATAAGGACCTAGTGTTCATTGTGTAGCATTGTGAATTCATTTTTAGTATGCTGAAAATATCACTCGCATTGCAGTGCATGCCTAATTGCTATGCGAGGATCGTGGGTGTTGGGGATGAGGAGAACCGGATAGTTCTTATTGCTAAGACCAATGTGTCTGCTGGTGATGAGCTAACGTATGATTTACGGATTCGTTTTCTTTTTCTCTCTATTTGCCGTCATTGTTTATTCATCCTAGTTTGTATTCTTTTATCGATTAATTACAATTCAAATGATATTGATATGGCATATGTATGATTTGTCTGACAGATACGATTACTTGTTTGATCCGGATGAGCACGACGAACTCAAAGTTCCTTGCCTATGTAAAGCTCCCAACTGTCGGAAGTATATGAATTAAGGTGGCTATACTTGCCATTTCTCTCTGGTACAATTTTTGTGCAGTTTGATATATTCAGAAGTGAAACAAATGAAGAATCTCTGTTTTTGTCTCTATTCACCAGTGAGCTAGTAATTCTTTTTTGGTTATTCTTTTCAATAGTTTGTAAATTGGTCAGCTCCTACGCCATTTTATTTGCCAAAATATATAACTTTTAACAGATTAACTCCATTTGTATACAGATGACAATATGAATATGAACAACACTTCTGTATGCAAAAATTTTCTATATTTTGGTGTGCATATTCAATGCTTGTAAAAATGCAGTACATTGTCAGAAAAAGGCATAAAACTTGTCTGAATTTTAATGTGCAAGGGTGGATGAATGGCACAAGCTAGTGTAGCCGAGAAACAATAATAAAACGGAAAATAAAACCAACAATCAGTTAGTCTAATGATCTAAGGTATTAGATTTTTTTTTAAATATTGTGGTGTTATGAACGGAACAAATTAGATTATAAATTGTGACGCCGATTCAAACAAGTAGACATGTTGTTTGGACTAGGGGTGTAAACGAGCCGAGTCGAGTTCGAGTAGTGCTAAGCTCGGCTCGGCTCGTTTAAGATTTCGAGTCGAGTTCGAGCTTGAGTTATTTTTAACGAGCTTGAAAAATCTGAGCTTGAATCAGCTCGTTTAGAACTTGAGCCGAGTTTGAGCTTGATTTGAGCCCAATCGAGTCAAGTGTTGACTGATCTTTGACCGCATTGGACTCGAGTAACTCTTCATCTGTCACGTCTCATTTAAAGTCCTATGAAGAAAAAATTTTGATACACAAGATGTGTAAACTCAAGCTTGTTAATTTTAGGGTTTAAGGTGTGTTAGCTTAGGGTTTATAAGTTTAGGTTGTTGTGGTTAGATTTTAGGGTTTAATACTTATGTTTAGTGTTTATATTTAAGGTTTTAAGTTTAAGAATTTAAATTTTAAATTATAAAAAATAAAAAAATTAATATATTATATTTTCGAGTAGCTCGTGAACTTTTCGAGTCGGATATCAAGTAGCTCAGCTCGGCTCGTCAAAAACTCGAGCCGAGTTCGAGCTTGAGTCGAGTCTAATTAAGTCAAGCTTTGACCGAGTCGAGCTCAAGTATCTACCACTTACTGAGCACAAACAGTTGCCTTGGATGATGTCAACTTTGGAATTTTTCTATCATAGTACAAAACAAGAGAAACCAGTTTTATTAGTTGACTTTCTATCAAGTCTGAATAATTTAATAGAGTCTTATAAATGGATTGCTTGCCCATTTCTAGCTCTACCCCTTTTCGAACATGGATATTCTCATCTTTTTCTCTCTTCTCTTTAGCCTTTTACATGCAGCAGCACAGCCTTGTTCCATAACCAGGTGTGGCGAAAATCAAGTCCCTATACGATTCCCTTTCCATCAACAACATAACCAGCCCGAAAGCTGCGGGTACCCAGGCTTTCACTTAGGATGCGACAGTCCGAACATGAAGATTTATCTAAATCTCCCTCATTCCGGACAATTTTTGGTCCGCGACATCAACTATTTCGACCAACAGATTAATCTTTACGACCCCGACGATTGCCTTCCGAGGCGACTTCTCAGCTTCAACCTTTCGGGATCTCCCTTCGTTGCTGTTTTCCATCATAACTACACGTTCCTGAGCTGCCCGAGTCAAGTGATGAGGCCTCGGTTAACTACCATTGGTTGCCTAAGCAACTCGACACACTCGGTGTTGGCTACTTCATCGATTAACCTCGCACGTAGAATGGCCTCATCGTCGTGCCGTATCATCGCTACGGTGCGGATCCCGGTTTCATGGCCGGCTGAATCCGATGAAGATTACACAGCTGAACTTGGTGCTGACATTAAGCTAACATGGCATGTACCTCGATGCGGAGAATGCGAAGAACAAGGCGGCACCTGTGGGTTAAAGGGCAACAGTAGTGAAGAAATTGATTGTTTCCGTCATCATAATTCAAGTAAGACTCGAATTACTCAAAAATATTTAGTGATTAATAGATCGGTTTTTAAGTTCAAGTTAGACCTTTTAACTTTGTCTAATATATGTATAAGATACAAAAAATATGAATATATATGTATATCATATGTGATTATAAAAAACCGTTATAATTGATACCAAACTAATACCATAACCGTATAAATATTTATGATTAAATTTGAACAAAAACTTGAACAACTCGATTTGGTTCAACTAGAAAAATTTTCAATCAAAATTTTGAGTTGTAAAATATATGGTCTATCAATTCCACTAACTTAAAATTTTTATTGACTTTTTCGACTCAATACTCACCCTAAATATTTGGCTAAGCTGTGGATTAATAATAAAAAACAATGAATGACGAATGAGTTACTTGTACGGATGAATAAGTTACTTGTACGGATGAATTACTTGTACGAGGTTGTTTCAGTGTGTTTTTTTTGCTTGACTTTCGCTATGGATGATGCAATCGCATTATCTTTTGTTAGAGTATGACGCCATTTCTCTCATATAATACGGCTCAGACAAGGATGCCTGTTGTATTAAATTAAACAACGGTCAACTGTCGGTTTTTCTAACGTGAGCCGCCTTAAAAAAAAAAGTTAAAATTTCATTTTTTGGTATCTTATTTCAGGACGAAGTCTTCAAGTTTTCACGATCATGTGCTTGTCTATTGGTATACCAGCACTCTCATGCGCAGTTGGAATTGCCCTTTTTGCATGCTGCAATGATAATCGACGTCAAGCCGGGCAAAACCGCACGGAGCAGAACAGTCCGGCAGCAGTGTCGCCACAACCGATGGTTAGCGGAACGGGACTGGATGAGTGTACGATTGAATCGTACGAAAAGATTGTTCTGGGCGAGAGCCGGAGAATACCTGGCCCCAATGATGCCACTTGCCCTATATGCTTGTCTGAATACCTTAGCCAAGACGCTATTAGGTGCATACCGGAATGCAAACACTGCTTCCATGCGGAATGCATTGATGAATGGCTACGAATGAACACTACGTGCCCGGTGTGCCGAAACAAGCCGTCGGCAGACGATGCTAATTTACATAATGACCCTGTTTGATTCAATCGTCTTGTAAATACAAGTATTAGTGTTTTGATTGAATCGTTTGTATTTAATGAAAGTTCAGTAATCAGTATCAAGTTGAGATGAAATAATCTTTACATACCAAATTAAGAGAAGTGAATAAATTCAGGGACCATATACATATTTAAACCATTTTTTTCGAAACTAAAAAATTAGCATAATTTCATTAAGGCGATAAAACATTAGTATATTATTTCAAAATAGAAAATTTATTTGCATTTAAAACATATATACATGATTTAATTGATTCTTGTGTAATGGAAGCTCAAAACTCTTAATTAAGCTATATGGAGTATATATCATTCTTCAGCACTAAAATCCGGCTCGGCGGGCTTTTGAGGAAGCAATGGCGACAATCTTTGAGCCAATCTGGCGCTTTGTGAAGCATTGCTCCGCAACGTCCGTAAAGCATTGACAGCAAATCTCGATGCGTAAAGAGTGGCGCCGAGGCTTGCCGAGGCTTCAGTCTCTTTTGCCAAAGCCTCTTCCTCGGCGTCACGTAGAGACTTTAGCTGCTTCCTCTTGCAGTGCCGGCGCCAAGCTGCTTGTATAAACGACGCCGCCCATGTCTGCCACCGCACAGAGTAGTACCTGGATGAACAAATCACTTTGATATAAGCATTCATGTAATGTAAGCATTGGAATTACAAGGAAATGTTGTTGTGAAGGAGACTTTTACTTGAACGTGTGCATGAACTGCTTGCTGGAGAGACGTCGAAACTGCGAGGCCACAAACTTCAAGTCATCTGCCAATAGAGCAAATGCTTCAACTTCTTTTTGTGCCTGCACCGTTCTCGTCGATATCGGTAGGTTGGACGATGACTGGGGATCCAAGGCCCAAGTAAGAAGATCGTCGCCGCAGAAATCACCGGCCTCGAGATTAGCTGTGTTGAAGAAACCGGTTCTTCCACCATTTGTGGTCGTACTTATCAGTTTCCCTCGGATGATAAACAGCATCTCCTCCACCGGATCCCCTTCTCGCAGAATGTAGCTATTGTCGGTGTAAAGCACCGGCTTGAGACGATCACACATTGCATCTAATAGTTGTTCATCCATCTTGTCGAACATCGGTACCTGAGAGAACACAACAAAAGGTTTTAATTGTTTAAATCTTTGATTGCATGAACGTATGAATATCGAGGCTTTAATGAAAGCACTCACTTTTTTGAGAAGATCCAAGCAAAGATGTCTCTTTATATCTCTCCTGAGATCTCTGGGAAGATTAGCAATGAGAGTCTCTTCTTCGACGCCTCGGGTTTCTTGCCATTTATACTGCTCGTATCGCCTAATACGTTCCCTCAGATTCTCGGGGAGCATCCGGTGCGACATCCATTGCTCTGCATCTTGCCTTTTCACTCTCATTCCTTCAATTCTGACTCCTGTTGATTCCAGATATTTCTGGGAAAATAACAAGAAACAATGAGAAACTAATGTAGAACTTATTTTAATGTCGAAATACCAATGATTTAATGAAGAAGATTGTAAAGAAAGTACCTGCATATTCCCAATAAGCAGTGCAAACAGAATCAACCCACCAATGGAAATAGCAATGGCAAATAATATCTCGAGCTCGTAAGTGCTTGTTTCGAGACCTTGGCCCAATGAGCTGAAAAACAAACGAAAACCGGGGGAGTTAACAAATTGTTCGAATGAAGAAAACTAGAGGGTTGTTGTTTAATGTTTACAAACCTTAGATTACGCAAACCCCACCAAAAGCAGTACAAGAACTTTCTGGGAAAATTCATGGTTCTGGCCACACCCGAATCGAGTACATCGATGAATATCCCAAAGTTGAAGGCATTGGGATCCTTTATGTCATCAGGATCAGTTAAAGGGCAGGCAGTATTCAGCAGATTCACTAATGTCTCGTTCCTTGTCGAGGTTGTTTCTTTGAAGCAGTACAAAGCGCTTTTGTCACCCGAGCCTAGAGCCTTGCGCCAGCACTGTTCTTGTCGTTCGATCGAGAACAAGTACCAAAAGGCTCCAACTGCCTGCCATGCCATATTTAATTGGAAACCAGAGAAAATCAGGGAATTGCTTGTAATTGTTAATGTTTGTTCAAATGATTCATAAACTATATACTGAATCAAACTTACATGACTGGCTAGCATGTAGAGGAAGAGATTCAAAGCAGCACCAGCCCATGCTGTCTCGGTCAGTATGCCGGAAGTTCTTGTAACTTCTTTGAAAAGAGGGATGGTTCGAATGATTCGTGGCACATACTGGCAGAAAATAATCGATTTCAACGTCTCCTTCGAGACCAATGCAACCGGGCCTTTCAACGCAGGAATTACGATTATCACTACCACCTAATCAGAAAAGCAACACAAGATATTCATCTTATTGTCAATTGTCATTCTAAGCACAGATTGCAATTTGCAAGTGTTGAAAGCTGAGTGAAGTAAGACCGGTTAGTACCTGCGGAAGTGGAAGAATTGCCAGAACATCGATGAAGAAGTTCTTGCGCATATATCGCTTCGCTATAGCCCATCGATCTTCGATCAACTCACCCCTACCGAATACACGAGACGACGGGGCGATAAACGCAGTGCGGAATTGAAAGACGATGTGAATTATATAAAAGGCATCGACGAATGTACGAAGGACACAAGCAATGATCCCCAATCTCTTGTCCAAGTCGAGACATTTCTTGAAGTCATCAACCACGGGGATGTAAAAGAACAAAGGATCAAGAGCCAGAGCAACGGAACATGAGAGAAGGAACATTTTGTTCCATGTCTGAAGAAACTTTTCTTGTGGATTAAGAATCCAGTTCCTCGTACTCAATGCCTTGTCTTTTCTCGGTCGTTTCTTACCCAAAGAACCGAAAATTGTTGGTTTTCTGAAGCTTCGAATTCTTTCAGACCCATTCTCGAACACCCTACGGACACGATCCATAACAGCACCAAACGATGGCCTAACTTTCGTTGTAAATGATCCATCGTATGAACTCCAATCATGGAACCTGAATTATCAAATAAAACATCATAAAAAACCCAAGTCAAAACACCATTAGACTGGTTCTAAATCAAACAAAAAGGCCGACAATGAAACCAGAATATTACAAACCGGGCAGAAAAACTAACCTTACAAATTTGTCTCGCCGGAAAGTCATGATTTCAGCCAATTTCTGGGGGTAGTTAAATTTCATACACAAAAACTCCAACTTTGAGATTTTATCTAACTTCTTCTTTACAAAATCCAAACCCTGAAATAATAAGTGAAACCATAACTTAGAAGATGGGAAAAATTAAAAAATTAAACTTTCAGTACAAAATGGAGTAAGGATTAGTTTAATTAGAAAACCATTGGAGAAATAAGAAAGGAATTGCTTTTTGATGAATTGATGAGACAACAACAACCATTAAAACGGTGGTTGTGAAGTTGTTTTCTTACAAAAAATTATATGTGCATGGAAGACTCGCCTTGAGAACAAAAGTCTAAAGATTATCAGACCAAACGAACGAGAAACAGAGGGAAGAGCAGTTTGTTTAAGGTGTCATAAAAAGAACAAACGAAGTCGGAAAAACAATGGAAAAAATGGAGAAATTTCGTTTGAGGGAGTGGGAGCAGCCCTTTTAGAACAAAAGAAAGTTCGTCGATACTGATAGAGTCGAGAAGTCAGTTATTGTCTGCGTGAATATATATATATATATATTACAAATTGTGGAAAAAAGGCAGAGCAAAATCGAAGACGAAGTCAATGGGGACGAAAACATAGAATAGTCAACCCCAAAGGCCGAAGCTTTTTAGGATTTGCAAGGAAATTAGCTTTGGGAGACCCATTCCTCAGTACATTAAATAAGGGGTAAACTAAACCGGTAACCGCTTAATTGAATAATTATTTTGACCACCGAACTATTGAACTCGTCAATTAAACTATTAAACTTATTAAATTAACTTATTTTAATTATCACCGTTAAAAAATCAACGGATGGGTGACGAAGGGTGATGTGACAGTTAACAAAAATTTATAAAATTACATATTTAGTCTATATTATTTACCTATAATATCAATTTAGTTCTAATTTTAATTTAATTAGTTAAATTTAATCATCGAATCGGATGACTCATGTTTCATCACCTGATTGGACAATTTATTTTAAATTTTTAATTATTTTATTTCATATTTAATATGTTTATTTTCCTCCAACCAAATTGTGACACGTGTCACCTCTTAGTTAAAGGAAAATCAAAGAAATAGGGAATGTGCTTGGTGTGATTTAAACTTGGGACTTCCAAGGTAATAACTCATGTTATTACCACGGCACCAAATTACTTCTATTGATACAAATTACATCATTTTGTATATATCTTATAATACAATAATTGTTAGGGAAAATGAAGTAAATATGATTGAGAAGAGATTTGAACTTAAGTCATTTGGGATGTGTAAAAATATATAAACTATTAAATTAAGTCAATTCTTTTCGGAAAAAATTAAAATATTTTAAATATATTTAACGCGTAGTTAAAGTAAGATTTAAAATGAAAATAAATTTATAATTTTTATATTTTTAGATTAAATTCAATATTTTTTTATTCTCACATTTAGTTTAATAATTTCATAGGTATAATATTAAAACGATTTAAAATGAATATTTTTCTTTCTCGCATTTATGATTTTCATTTTAATCTAAAAACATAAAAATCAAAAATTTGTTTTCATTTTAAATCTTGTTTTAACTTTACTTTAAACATATTTAAAATATTTTAATTTTTTTCTAAAATAATTGACTTAATTTAGTGGTTTGTATATTTTCCTATAAAAGAATTGACTTAATTTTTAAGTCTGATTGATGAGGTTGATAGTTCGATGGTCAAAATAAATATCCTCAATTATTTCGATGGTCACTAGTGTAGTTTACCCTTAAATAAATGATAAAGTTTCTAATACTGGAATTTTATATTGTTTTAAAAAATATTTAAAATTAATTTTTGGTCCAACTGCAAGTTGTGTGTACGGAATAGTTCTCTCAATAATTTATGAATAATATATATAAGGGTTTTATTTTGATGCACAAGCTGTGTAAATTTTTTTTACACATTCCTTTTATAAAATTTAAAATCTAAATCACAAACCCTAGCAACTTAAAACCTAAGCCCTAAATCCTAAACTCTAAATTCTAAATTCTACCCATAAACCTTAAATTATATACCCTACATACTAAACCCCTAAACCCTAACCTAAAACCCTAAACCCTAAACTCTAAAATTAAAGGGCTTGTGTAAACTTTACACAAGCTTATGCATCAAAGTATTTTCCTATATATAATATTATAGAAGAGTAAAAGGGCTGGAAAATATAACAATAGTTTGCGTAAATCATGGTGTTAATCATTCAACTTTAGTTTTTGTATCGATTTTATCTCTAAATTTTAAAATAATTCAATTTTAAGTATTGAAGTTCTGTTAATAATGTGACATTTTTTATCGTTTTTCTACGGAATCCTTCGACCATCATTATTAGTCAATCGTTATCAGTCATTCTTCGCGACAAGATTAGTATTAAAACGTTTATATTTAGACTAAATTGAAACATTATCAACAGATCTTAACACGTGACAAGTCCAATCAACATCAGCTGTTGACCGTCAGTTAACTGACAATTTTCATCCAACATGGGCATATTTGGACCAAATTGAAACGTTGACGGTTGTTTGCTCAAAAAAGAGAATAAAAGACCAAATGACAAAACATACAAACGTTGGGGGCATTTTTTGTCATTTTGCCTTAATTTTGTTGACTTTTAACTTTTGGACAAATATCTTATGCCCTCGTTAACTGCACTAGAATATTTGAATTTAATAGATGAAAATGGTGTTCGTTGTAAGTTCAGCAAAAGAAACATAATGTACCATAATTTGACCCTCAACAAAGAGCTGGGTTCTTATTGGAATTTGGAAAAGATGGCAATGAATTTCTCATTGTACGCAAAAGAAAAGATAACAAACAAATGGTCCCTCAGATTTTTCCAAATAACAATGAAGTCCCAAATCCATCACCTGTAAAATTACAACTAAGGAGAGCTTGGCTACTTTCCTGTTTGCTAATTTCTATTTGGTTGTTCAAGCTAAAATTACAAGGCTGAGATGCTGGAATTTGTTAACAAAATTCCCCTACCGGAAAGACGTCAAACGCATGCTCTTATCGCCCGAACTCTAACCTATCCTAACAATTTTAAGAAGATAAGTTACAACACTCACCTTGGCCTAGGATTTTTCGTCATCATATGGGGAGCATGGCTCTCCAGGGACAGAATCAACAAAATATTCCTCCACTGAAAACAAGTTAATAAGATCCATCAGTGTATGCTCCAACATATACGAGTCCGACCGACCCAAGTATTCCAAAATGTCACATTGGTACCATTTGTGCACTTATTATAAGAATTCCCAAGCCTTAAAAGGACATTTTAAATGCACATGGAAGTATGAATATAAGTTCCCACGCAACGAGCGCACCCTCTTATAATGCTAAATAGACATCAAGATAAACATTATTATGCAACCTCATTACCTATATCCTCTTGCTCTGAAGCATCAAGCAACATTTCTGAATCAGAAGGAAGAAAAGGAGAACCAGGGTAGTTTCCGAGGGCTCCTAGATCTGATACAATCCAATGGGCCAATTTTTATGAGAATTGAGAACAAGCTTCATAAAGAAAAAGAATAATAAAGTAACAATCGTGCCAAGTTCCTGAAGTGACTGAAGAAATTCGGAAATTATTAAGAGCAAAAAGTTGAAAAGCAAATATTAAAGCATGAGTATTCAGATGCATGTATCTATGAGATGGAGAGATAGACAGATGAGAAACATGACCTGAAAATTTTAATGGATATCTTTGTGTGGGTTTCATAGGCATAACTTACCTCCCAGGTTTGACAAATCTGCTGTCAGATCTGTGAGACTGAAATTCCACGGAATCTGATCAAGTGATCTAAGGGAATCTCTAGAATTCCCAGCTCCATTATCAGGTCCCAGCTGCAATCCTACTGAACTTGCCACATCTGTTGTGAAGGCTGAATCAAGAGCTGCTGTGTCTACTCCGATACCTGACATGTCTGATGTAGTGAAGGGAAAATTCCCACTGGACGCCACTGAAGTAGGGCTCACAGGCATCTCTGACAAAGATGGCATGGCAGTTGTAGGAGGAAATGTGGGTATTGCATCACTAGCATTGTTGTCGATCACCATGCTAGAATAAGATACATTGTTACTGTTAGCTTAACTTCTGCGGAACAAAATACTTGACTAGAAAATTTAGAAAAATGAAGCAAGAAACAACAGGCAACAAAGAGTAAAACTAAAGATAGTCTGAAATAACCATAAGACAATCATGCATTTGTCACAAATCTGATCAAGTAGTTTCTGAATATTTCCACCAAAAATAAGGAGAAAGAAAAAAAGCACAATTGCAAGCGATCAAATCATTAGGTAATCTTATGGGACGTGATAATGAAAAATAAAGAAGAAAAGCACCTTCACAATTATGGACATCAAATATTTGCAAGTATAATAGGCAATTAATAGTAGACCAAAATGAAGATAGTTAAGTTCTCACTCATTCCCAGAATTCATCCGCATAGGTTGGAAATTGCTGGGAGCGGGTACTCCATTGACCACATGACAGCTTGATATACCCATGGAGTCAATATGAAGTTGTCCTGTTGCTGGTATCGGAGGTTGTTGCAGCACAGGGTATCCCATTGGTAAGTTGTTAACTGCACTGCAAAGAAGTTGTTGAATAACCATGATTGTAACATAAACATGCAGGCCAAATAATCCCAAAGGAAAGCTGTGGTATGGTTTTCCTGCCCTATCCCTCTTACCAGTTTTTCTCTTTTCCATATCAAGTGAAGATTACAAACCATCTAATTTTGAAATTATTAGTATTAAGGGACAATCACAGATGTTGATCTTGTTTAAAGAAAGAAATAGCATACTAATCCTCTTAAAATTTCTTAACCATTCGTGGCTGTTCCATGCAATTTGACTTGATGATTCAGTAAATAAGGTCATCATTATAACCATGTCTAAGTTAACATCATGATCAATTCATAATATAGCTAAAATAATAGAGCCTTGCAATTGCATCCATATTTTTTATTAAGTGAGAACTGAGAACTTACCGGGCATGGGATGAATCCCATTTTGTATTGGGGCCAGAGGAACCTTTGGAGGCACAGGATATTTCATCAGATGATATTGATGCTCAAGCAAATGGTTGAATAAAATGATTTGCTTCTTTAACTTCAGCCGTATATAATAGGCACTGAAAAAATCAGCATTTTCCTCTTCCAGCTTCTGCCATACTGAATAAACAATAATAGTGAAGATACCATAACCATTGTAGTAGATTGGGGTTATATATTTATTTATTTATGACATGTTCTACTTTATCACATACACATGCAATGCATTTTATTGAAAATTCCAAATAACATAAATGCATATGCGAACTAACAAAGAGATTCGAGTCAAGCATACCTAAAGTTGTAAACCCAGGGTCTATCCTTGCTCGATTAAGGAGGGTTTTGACAACCTCATCTCTAGTCATGTATAGTTGCAAGCATCGTTCAATTAAATTCTGGACCTGGAACAATCAGTTTTCATAAATTAAGAATCTCTAACTCAAAACTTATATATAATATGAAAGTCCCTCCACTGAGAAAAATAGAAGGAGATTAATAAATGAAATATAAAAACGGATACCGTTTCTTACAAGTTCAATATCTTGCCGTGAAACTTTTCGGCCATCATTGCTTGAAGCAGATAAAGAGCCAGAGTCCATCACAGGGCCATCTTCTGTTTGGTTGTTTTGCTGTTCCGTTTTTGGTTCATGTGAAGCATGAGTTGAGGGTTTTGTATCCTGTGTGCGCTGCAACGAATAATACTTCTCTTCAAGTTTAACATCAAGGAATCAATGGTAAGCAGATTCATGTATCAAATAGAAAGGTAGTAAGGTGGAAAAAGTTTGTTTCTATGTTACTTCGGGAGTAATGAAATGACTGGTTAGCAGACACCAATAGAGCAATTATATAGATATGGAATTACTTATTAAAAGAGAAAAACACCTTTGAGTTCTTCATTCCAACTGAAAGCCAACTGCTTGCATCTCTTTGCTCAGCTTAGACACTCGGCACCTAAGGTCAAATAACTCATCAACATCACAATTCTGGTATCTAAATAGACAAATCGCCTACGGCAGATAAAAACTAAAACTGTGTTCACAATAGAACAATAATAAGGGTAAAACTTTGATACACATGCTGTGTAAAACTAATTTTACACAAGCCTGTGTAGTTACACTATAAAAACCCAAATCCTAAATTTCTAACACTAACCCTAAAAAACTAAACCCTATACGCTAAATTCTAAACACTAACCTTGAATTCTAAGCCCTACAACCTAAACCCCTACACTTTAAACCTTAAACTAAAACTCTAACCCCTAGAACTAAAAGGCACGTGTAAACTAAACTTTACACGGCCTGTGTATCAAACTTTTTTCCCAATAGTATACCCCAAATAGCACTTATCATCTTTTATCAAAACAGAGAAAAATCCCATGTTTAGCTATTTTCAAACTCCAAGTGATGTCCCAAACTTAAACAAGTTTAGTCATTTTAAAGTGCAAGCAACCGTGTTGATCAAGTCAATAATTAGACTAGATAAGCATTAATTCCAAATAATAATAAAAATCCTACTAAGAACAAACTTCTTCAAATCCAGAAAGCAAAATATCGGCCAAAATAACTAATCAGTGTTTTTTACTTGGAAATCATTATTAAAAATCAAAATCCTTTGCTTCCACTTGATTCTTCTACTGATTTTCATATGCAAATTATGAAACAAAAAGAACCAAGCCCATATCTGTTTCATAGCAGACTTTCCCCTTTTAGCTAAAAACAACAAGTACAGTTAATTCCGGTTAAAATAAAGCGAAAATCTGAAAGGATTTATGACATTACGATATAATTATAAACAAGCATACAATTAAGAAAGAAATAAATGAAGATCTAGCTGAATTCACCTCACAACCAAAGTTGCCGACACTTGAAAACGCGCAAAAACAAAGAAATTCTGCTCTTCTTTTTATTTCGACGAATTAAAAAGATTCAACCACAAGTATTACGATATACATCAAAATGCTACGAAATTTTCACTGCAGGAAACAGTTACAAATTCAGAAGAGTCACTTAAACTGTAACTTCAAGGAGTATTCAAAGAAAGGAAGATTTTGGATTGAAGCTGAAATTCGTTTGAATTTACGGAGGAAGAAACGGAAAATTCGTTTGAATTTATGTAAAAGAATGAAGGCCGGTGCAGCAGCAGTGAAGTTCGGGAGATTTTTAGGGTTTATCATGACATTTTAGCGCCAAATTGAAAAGGAAGAGAACAAAACTGGGAAATTAATAAATCTCTCGCCGAAGTTCTGTGAGTGAGTTTTTTCTCTGGGTTTTTATACTTTTGATTTCTGGTAATAAAAATTGCCCTTAAAAAGCGCCAAATTGTATAATTTGAACCGTTAATCGAGAAAAATGATGAATTAATTATAAATATTTTTCCCAACTGTGATATAATTGAATTATTTAAGCTCAAACTAACTTTTAAAACTAGTAAAATTATGAACATTTTTTCATTATATTTTTTGTTTTCTAAAAGTATAAATATGTTAAAAAGTATAAATCTCTTTAAGTATTCGCAGGTATCTTTGTCTCGTTTGAAAAGTTAAGCTAACAAATTTATGTTTTCAACAGTATAATAACAAAACAAAAAACGAAGTTATCATTAATTTTTTAAGGCTTAAATGAAAAATAGTTGCTTAAAGTATATTTTTTAAAACTTTAAGTGTTTAATTTTTCTTTTAATAAAAATAGATATTTAAAGTTTTAAAAGTTATAATTTTTGGTGCTTGACTGTTGATGAGTGTTAAAAGAAATTCTTTAATCAATCAATGTTTGACATGTAACATATTTATTTTTTTTTTAAATTTAAAAATTTTAAACAAAAAAATTAATTTTACATAAATTCTCAAAAATTTAAAATTTTACAAAAGTCTTAAAATCCCTAATATTACCCAAACCTCCAAATTGCCGCCGCTTTCGTTGTCGATAGCTGCCCCTAAGCAGACCCCTTTGGTCGCCTAACCAAGGCAATCATTTTCCCCAATACGGCGTCGCCAAAAATGGTGAACGACGTGCAGCCGAACATCGAATGCAAAATCGACGTTCGGCTAGCACGTTGTTCGGTGTTTTCGGCGACGTCGTATTGGGAGAAATGACCGCCTTAGTCTGGCGACCAAAAGGGCGTGCTCATGGGCGGCGATCGACGACGAAAGCGGTGGTGATTTGGGAGTTTGAATTTGAGTAATTTTAGAGATTTGAGGACTATTTTATAAAATTTTCAAAAACAGAAATTTTAGGGTAATTTTTTTTAAAAAAAATAAATTAGTGTCACATGTCAAGCATTAATTGGTTAAAAAAATTTAACACTTTTAAAAAGAATTTAACTGGTAATCGATAGAACACTTAGTTAAATCAATTGATTAATCAAAAAAATTTATATTCCGTCGATTAATTTAATTTTAATCAAATAATGAACACCCCTAACAAAAACAACAAAAAATAAAGAGAGAGGTGGTATGGGCTCCAAATTAAGGGATACCCTAAGAAAATGACAACGGAAGGCGTAATGGAGAATTCAAGTTGTCAATTGTTGGTTTACACCATTTCCCTGCCCCACGTAAGGGTGGGCCCACTAGAAATGTGGTCCACGGCCAAATTGGCCTTGTCAAATCTCCTGGTCCTAAATATTTTAATTTGCCCTCTTCAATTGCCTAGGACTAGGAGCATCCATTACTACAACTAGGTCTAGGACCATACCCTACATTTTTATCGTATCATAACTCTCCTCTTTTTAGGAAGTTCTAGAAAACTGCCGCTTAAAAAACGGCTAAAAAAGTGTGTACATAAATTTTTATAAAAAATCGTAAGAATTTATATATATGTACTGAAATTTTTACAAAAGTGGTTAGAATTTGTGTATGTACACAAATTTTTACCATTTTTGTGTACATACATAAATTCTTACAAAATTGGTGAGTATTTGTATACATTATACATAAATCGTTACATTATAAGATTTTTTTACGAAATTATGTACATCCGTTTTTTAACCATTTTTTAAGCGGCCATTTTTTAAATTTTCCCCTCTTTATTTTAAAAATTATAATTGAAAATCATGACGAATTTATGAGAACTTTAAAAATAGGACATCAAGGACGGAGCTATAATTTAAATGTGGTGGTAAAATATAAATTTTGAAAAGTGTAAAGGGTAAAAATTCTTTTCGTTGTCCCTTTTGTCTCCGTCATTAAAGGGCATGATTAAATTATATATGTTTTTCTTTGTTTTTTTATATTGATTTACTTTATCTTATAATTCGATTTTTTTAATTTTATATGTCTTTGTGATACTTGTTTCTTTTAGTTTATAACACATTTTTCATATGCTTTGCAACACGTTTTTGTCTACTTTCGTGATATATTTGTGTTCGTGTTAGCTTTTATTTACAACTGTCGGATGTCTTTCACTAGTTTAACCAACTTTTATATTTCGTTTGTCGATGCAGTCAGATTTATTTCACGAAACAACTTGTAAAATTATTTTAATTATTCTGCTATATTTTTGTTTCGTTTGAATTATTTAAAAAGAAACATAATTAAAAAATATAATTTAAAGTCAATTAAAAGAGCACCGAATATAAAATCCATTTTGCTTTAAAAAACGAGAATATAAATCCATTGTGTATGCAAATAGATCGCATTGGGCGGAGAGGCCGGTGGCGGTGATACGAAAAACTGGCTGGTAGTGGCCTCACGAAACTACACGTTTCAAAAATCTAGAGGAGGAGCGTGGCGGTGGTGTGGCCGTTTATTGCCTGGAGATTCGGGCGTGGTTTAAAAGGGCCCGGGGAGCCAGAAAACTGTCGTTAAGGTAGTTGTCTTCATCGTTTCCGTTACTAAAATGTTTCCTTTTCAGCTGCTTTGGTCGCATTTGCAATTCCAGACTCGGTTATAGGGATGGGTATTTTACCCGACCCGGCCCGATCGGGCTGAATATTTTCATAGAAATTTTGGGCTCGGGTTCGGGTCGAGTCGATTTTTTAAAGGGTAAAGTCGAGTTTGAGTTTAAGACGAAAAAAATTCGACCCGACCTAACCCGGGACTAATAGTTTATTCATCGTGAACAATACGTTTTAGTGACCAAACTTCAAACCAACATTTGCCTAACAGAACCGTGACCGTGAATATGTTCAAGTGATAAATGATGATATATTTTATTCAAGTGACTTGAAATTAATCACCATATGTGTACGGTATGTATACGTTATAAAAAAATTAAAAAAATTAAACATATACTATTTTATAATCACGTTAGCGTATTAAAAAAATATTTGCCTAACAAATTTGGGTCACAATAATGTGCATTTTCCATTTAATCCAACAATAAATTTGGTCTTATGTTTGCCTTTTCAATTATTATACTCTCTTTGTTTTTTTTTAACTTGTGGTGCGTGTGAAATTAGGGGTGGTTATTGAGCGAGTCAATCGTGAGTTGGGCAGTGTTCGACTCGTGCTCGTTAAAAAAATTTATTACTCGACTTGTTGCTCGTTAAAAAATTTTGTTACTCGACTCGACTTGTTGCTCGTTAAAATTGTACTCGACTCATGTTCGTTAAAAAAATTGTTTCTCAACTCGACTCGTTGCTCGTTAAGCTCACTAAAAAAATTTACCTCATTTTTAACTAAAAGTAAAATTTAATAATACTATATGGGGCTTCATATTAACATAATTTAACAAATTTAACCAAAAAATATCAAAAGAGTATATAAATCACTTTCAAAGTCTAATTTTCAAACTAACAATCCACAAATACACCAAACTAACATATTAAAACTAAAGTAACAATCCACAAATACATCAAACTAACATATTAAAAGCATTCTTGAAAAAAAAAAGTTTAATGAAACATAACCAATCTTGAAAATATGGAAATCAACATCTCTTCACTCCATTCATTGTTGATTGCAATTACTAAAAAAATATTTTTAAAAATTAACGAGCTACTCGCGAACTTATCGAGTCGAGTCAAACTTTGCTCGACTCAATTCATTAAGGTCTCGAGTCGAGTCAACCCAAATCGAACGTTTACCAAATTTTGACCGAATCTGAGTCCAAACAGCTCATGAGCCGCTCAACTCGTTAAGCACCCCTATGTGAAATAACAATATCATTAACATCTTTGCTCACGTATACTTGCCTAAGGGTTTAGGTATCCAAGGATGAGCTAAGATTTTTGGTTGAGAACAAAATATATATATATATATTTAAAAGTGGAAGATAAATTTATAAATAAATTAATTTAAAAAATTATATACGAGGACACTTGAAATATTGTTATCAAATTTTAATAGAATATTTGAAAACTAATTTAGAATCTGAATGTAATTTGAAGATATACGGTCCAATTCGCCCTCAGAATAAACATAACATGCCATAAACACATTATAGTTTCTGTTTCTGAAAATTTGTAAATTCTAATCCTCTTTTTTTAGCCATGGAAAATGTTGTTATCAATACACTGTAAACTTTCAACAAGAAAGTTAAGAAAAGACAGCTAACACTGGAACTTTTAAGATTAAAAAAATGGAAGGAAAAAAAACCCTATTAAGATCTATAAAATGATATAGAACTCAGTTGTAATCCTAAGGAGCATCTATTTCAGTTACAATGTATAGAACCCTAAACTCAAAAACTCTTTTACCTTCTAGTCCTGCATTCTTTTTCAGTTTTCACCATTACTCCGTTGTATCTTCGAAAACAGAGTACCTCCGAAAATGATTTCCATTGTTCGTAGTGTACATACAAGCACCAGGCAAGTCGTATGCGTGGCCGACCATCTTGTGAGAAAACCATTAAGAATCACTGAATCAGAAAATGCACTTCTTGCTTTCATGAGGGTGATGAGAACAAAAATGCCTGGTAAAGGGACGCCCTCGCATTATAGGCCGTCCCATCATCATCTCTTCCTTCAAATGGAAAGGGGAGCGGGTGAGGTGGGGACTTCTCTTCCTTCAATTGTTATTCTTCTGGGCTGCTCATCTGTCGATAAAATCAAAGTCCCCTGTTAAGAGTAATAAATGGGAGCATCATAACACAATCCAACCGAAACTAAAGGAGCTGAAATAAGATATGACTAAGAGACAACCGACCGGAAATACCAGAACACCAGCCTAGAAGAGGGTGGCAGCAGTAAGCTATGTCGGGCAGCAATTTCCACACAGCTCATTCAGGTTGTGCCATAGAAATTACTACACCATCTACCCTTTGCTGGTCAAACAAAAAAGAAGATAAATTACCTTTGGAAGTGGGGTGAAGAAGGCTGGTCTTGTGAAGACCGTTGAGCAGAGGCACCAGGAAACCTTTGCTCGTCGAATACCCCACCTGAGCTGCTTCCATCACTTGGCTGTGATACTTCATTCATGCCCGAGAAACCCCCTGGTCCGATATAGCCAAACTCAAGCTGTTCAACAGAACCATAGCCAGAATTATGATCATACGGGTAGACCATGACAACAGGTGGCATGGTAGGTCCATTAGATGATACCCCACTGGGGTTCATGGCTGGCAGTGGGTACATGCCATATGGAATGCTGGCTGAATTACTTTGAGAAGAGTTTGAGTGTACTGGTCCATTACGAGACTGGTATGATGTAAATGAATCATGCCTATGTGACCCCCAAGGCCTCTCAGTCCTGCTCTCACCATTAACTGCTGCCAATTGGTCAAATGTGAATCTTGATTTTTCATTTTGATTGCGACTATGGCTCCGCCCAGCAGCTCTGGACTTCGAATTGGCATTCCAGTTTCCATCTCTATCGCCTTGGTGGTCATTTCTGTCATAGTTATATTTTCCCCTCCTCAAATTAGCAGAATGTCGTTCTCTCATTGGAACTTTCTGAAGTGGGGAAGAAAATCATATAAAAAGGTTATTGAAGACTATAGTTCCTTATTGTTAAATGTCGCAGAAATGGGACCAAAGCAACATAAGACGTCTTCAAAAAACTGAAGCAATAGAGTAACGAAGTTGTATCTTATGACCTATATAAAATTGAAACTCAACAGTGCATACCCAATTAATGGAGAAAGTGGAAAAAGCAGAACCATGTAACCATCATTACTCTCCAAAACATGAAAAGGTCAAGAGCAGAAATTTAAGGTAATAAAGGCTCATTACAAATTGATAGTACCTGATTTACAGGGTTTGGCAGATATGTCCCGGTACCACTGCGATATCTTGGCATTTCATCAACATACCGTTGATATACATTGGCAGGTCTATTTGAAACAGATTGGAGAGGTGTAACGGGAACAACACGAGGCCCATAATTCATAAACTGGGAGAAGAGATTCACATTTGATGAAGGAGGTCTCCCAGGACCATCCCATGGGAAATGACCTTGTAAATAGACAGGTGGCACCACAACAGGTGAAGGATAAATCAGAGGAGGATATCGTGGATTTTGACAAAACCGTCCATACTGCAGGTTTTGCCAATGACTAGCAATGTCACCATTAAGAATGTCAGATTTATGCTCCAATGGATCAAGGGATGCAACCTTTCTTGTAGAACTAGAAGTACTTAACACGTCAGACTGATCAAGTCCCTCAGATGATTCAACATTTTGTCCTGGATTATCCAAACCTTCATCCCAACTAAAATTGCTTGTTGATGCATCTGGAGATCCTGCTTCACCTGGAATGTTGTACACAGGGCATAACAAAAATGGAACCGGCGGCCCTGTTATTGTGAAAGCCAGGGGAGGAACTCCAGAATTATCCATAGTTCTTTGCCCTGAACCTGGACCTAGGAGGAATGGAGCAATGGGTATCATCGAATCTGAGCCACTTGCCTGAGCTTCCGCAAATCCAGGCATTTGAAGAGTTGGAACAGGAAAAGAACCAATCGATTGAGGTCCAGTAGCTCTTTCTTCCATTTCAGTGCCCACTACTGATGGTGGATTCCAGTCTCTGCCATCATCTGCCTGAGAAGAATGTTCAGATACACTCTTACCTTTCCCACCTGCAGCGGATGGAAGCACAGAAGCAGCTGTTTTTCTACCCCGTTTCTCCCTAGCTGGTTTAGAGACCTTTGCTAATGAACCTTCCCAAGAACTTTCAGATGAGGTTTTACTTCTAAGTGAACTGGTATGCGAAGCAGACAAGGATCTAGAATTTGCAGTTCTTTCATCAAAGTAAACATCATTACCTCTGTTATCTTGATACAGGGAAACATCTGCATGATCTTCCCTACTTGATCCTCGAGTTTCTTTAGAAGACTTCTGTTGGATTTTTGAATGAAGCATTTCAAAGCCTCCATTATCAAGATCAAAACCTCCGCTAGAGCCCCTGTCTTGATCATGCCATGACTCATTTTCCATTTCCCCTGGGTTTATTTCGGGAGAACCGAAATTCTCACTGGAAGGCTCAATTTGATCCTCTGGGTTTGAGGCTAATCCAATGCCAGAAAAATAATGGGCCAAAGGAGAAGAGACCAATCCTTGGGGAAACATTTGAAAATTTGAAGGAAGAATTCCACTCAAATTTCTCTGATTGAATCCCATCGATAGAGATTGGATGTGAAAAGGCAAGTGAGCTGCAGCTAAATTTAATGGAATAGGAATCTGACCATTAAAGCCATGAGCTGTAGATGCCATCAAATTCACTAGATCTTGCTCTTCTTGTGGCATAACTTGTGCACCAGGAATTGAAGAAAACTCCTGACCAATAGTGCCCAAGCCCAAATCATCTTGGTAACTATTTAGAGGACCGTTTGAATTACCAACAGCATCAATGCTCGGAAGTGTCGAGGCATGCCTAATAGATGAAGGATCATCACCTGAAGATTTAATGTTATCACTTGCCTTCATACCAAATTCAATATTCTTTATCCCATTATTATCTGACCTCATGGAAGGAATCTGGGTTTTCCCGCCCTCTGGCACTCTGTTCCGCCTTCCCTGAGATGTAACTTCTCCATATGTTTCAGTAAGCTCAGGACTAGAACGAGTCCTCGCAAAAAGATACCTTCCTTGAACATCAGTCACCAAGTTCTCTTTAGCATTAGAACTCTGACCTTTATCATTGTGCACAGTTTTATTGGAATTAGAATCCCGCCTAACCTTATCAGAGGTCTTTGAGTTGCTAGTGCTGCCATAACTCTTTTGACTCTGAGTACAAGAAACAGTGGATGCATCACTTTTCTTACTTGTGCTTTCTGATGGATAACTAAC
This sequence comes from Hibiscus tridactylites, assembly GCA_958450335.1. Classification (NCBI taxonomy): domain Eukaryota; kingdom Viridiplantae; phylum Streptophyta; class Magnoliopsida; order Malvales; family Malvaceae; genus Hibiscus; species Hibiscus tridactylites. Next base: position 107,285,705 of record OY288269.1, read on the forward strand.
ATGCTGTGAGGAAACACAGCATGATCCTTGAACTCCTTCAGCTCGAGTGTCATGTAAGGAGGAAATATCATTGTCTCTACTGCTTGAAGTGTTCCTGGCATTATTGGATCCACGAGTGTTGTCCGAATTTGACAACCTCAAGCACCGCAGATCAATCCTGGGCGCATCAGGGCGTTGACCACTGCCATGCCTTTCCCATGTATTCATGAAGAATTGGTTTACTTCATAATAGAGGTCCTCTTTGGGACAATCAAGTAACCTTGCCAACTTATTAGCTCCAAATGCAAATGCACTGCGTATCCTAAAGAAATTACCTGGAAAATAAAATTATTATTATTCTGCACTATAAAACATATTATTAGCAGTGCATGCAAGCAACCATAAAATTGACAACTCAAATAATGCAAAAGCATCACAACCATTAAAAAGATTTATGAATGGTTAATCATATAAGTTTCCAGTAAGTGCCGATGTTTATTATCACCATTCTGCCACCAGTCTCTCCAACTTACTTTCTACCAATTTAAGTTAAATATTTCGGAAGTTCTTAGCATATGACTCTCTTAATCAGATAAGATTCCAGTAAGTGAACAAAACCATGCAGAACTAAGATTCTAATTGTTTACAATTACCTTTCTTCCCCAAAATAACAGTTTATTCACATTCCTTTCTATCAATATAAGTTCACTATTTTCAAAATCTTATAGCATGAGAGATTATTAGAAATTTATTACTAAAATCTATCTTCAAAAGGATTGTCCATAGGTCCATAAAAGAAAATGATATCTTAAATATGTAAAACAGTTATAGAAGTAACTACCTTTACTGACGCTGCGCCCAAGGTTGTTATTTATACGCAAAGGATCAATCACATTGAAATGTTTAGAAACAAAGGACTGGCCCTGATTTTCTTGGGAAACAGAATATCTTGAACTACAAGTATCAAGAAAATATTTGCTAAGCAGCAATTCTCCACCATCTTTCCGAGGAGGTTCAGCTGCAGCAAAAAGCATTTCAAACAAAGAAATTAAGACTAGGAAACTGGCGAACATTACATGTTCCAGAAATTGCAATACCTGTAATGTCCGGCAGAGAACTAATTGGAACAGGACCCCAGAGACTGACACAAAAGTTCTCCCAATCAAACTTGCTAAAGAACTCAAGAAAACGATACAGGACCTATGCACGAAAAGGATAAAAAATCAAACAGATGTACAGGCAAATGCAAAGCCATAAAAATAGAAAGGTAAACATAAACACCTCAAGCGGTCCAGAAAAGGACTTATTGAAAACATGGAATATGTAAAGAACCAAGGTTTCCAGAGCATAAGTTGAGATAAGTCCATGATGGGCACCCAATATGCGGCTCTCGTAATAACACCAGGCCTTTATCAATATGATGCTACGTTTGAACAAATGGTTCTGATCTACCAAACGATCAACCTACATACACAGATGTTAAGTTAGGTTTAAACTTACACAAAATCCGAAAAGTCTAATCATTCAAAAACAAATCTGCAGACTTGTATTGAAGTGTCAGGATTGGCATCACTAACCTCTTCAAGGAAACAAAGGGTACATAATCCGCCAAGCTGATTGAAAGAAATGTCTACAACAATATTTTCTACAAGACACTTGATTATCTTCACCTGAAAATGTATGAGAAGGAAAAATAAATATCAAAAGGAATTAGTCATATGCAAGAATTCTAAATATGAAGAAACGGCATTTCATTCAGACTTACCTCAGCCTGAATGTACTGAACTTCTTTAACTCGGAATTCAGTATTCTCATTTTTCCCGAACCTGGTGAGCCCATGTATCCTTCAAACTTTGATTCTTACTGAAGGCCGTCAAGTCAATATCCCCATCAGGCAAATATGTCTTGAGGGGCACAGACCCAAAAGTAAACACCTGTTAACAAAAAGATTGCATTCATCCCTCGACTCATCGACCCGAACATGAAATGTAAAGGATGCAACTTTTCAATCATTCATGTGATACCATTTAGCCTTAACATTTTTAATCAACTACATGGAAACGAAAATGCACAATTAGACAAGGCATAATATATAATTCAACATAATGGCATCGAACCGGGTAGAAATTATAACGGGATAGCCATTGGATTGGACCTGACAAGGGAAGCACTTAGAAATGAGGCGCTGGACATAATCAGCAACGGCAATACGGCGACCTTCAGAGGGTGTATTGGGTTGAATGCAGTCTATGAGTTCGGCTGTTCTTTCCTCAGCCCTCCTCCACCGCTCCGAGTCAAGAACCCGAATCGCCGAGGCACCCTCGTTCGGTAACAATCCGTTCAGCAATAGCCCGCTCGGTGGCTGCTGCGCCGCCCACCCTACATGCTCTCCCATGCAATCCTAAACCACTATTCCTCCCTAACAACTTTCTAAACCCTCCCGTGTGCCACAACGCGACCAAAAACTCCAAATTTTAAAAAGAAAAAAGAATCGTTTTTGTTCAATACGGGCAGTTTTCTGGTGAATCTATGATTTAAGAAAAAAAGGGGGGGAACAGTTTTTCTTGTTTTTTTCTTTTTAATTAATCAGGCAACAAAGCCAGATTGTATTGAAGTTTCCGAAGCAACAAAATGGCAAATGCAGTAAATACTGCCAAGACGAAGGGGGTGTTCCAATAAATTTCCAAGGTAAAATGAAAAAAGGGAACTTTTTTTTTTCCTTTTTTTCCTGGTCGGTTAAGAAAATCTACAAAACCCTAGAAATAAAAATATGGAAACTGAAAAATAGGAAAGAAAAGGGGGGGAAAGAAACCCTAAAAAGTAATGGAAATGGGAAACAATAATGGCGGTGAGAAAATCAAAAACCCTAAATATAAACTGCAACAATCCTGGAGATTGGGAAGTATCGGCAAATCAAAATGAAACAAAAAACGAACAACAAGGACGAAATAGCAATTGCAAAAAACCGAAAAGAAGGATGTTAAAGATCCAAAAAAATCACTTCTTTAGGTTTTGGTGGAAAATTGTCGTAGAAAAAGAAACAGAGGATGAAGGAAAGAGAAGAGGGTGCGTTTGGTTACAAGAATAAGAGGCTGTGGAGGCGGAATAGAGGTATATAGTATTTGTTTGACGACGATGAAGTTCGTGCATTTGATTTTGAGGGTTTTCTCATTGATTTTTTCCCCTTTTATTTTAAATGAAAATTGGGGAAGAGGATGATAATAGAATCTCTGCCAGAGAGAAAAAAGAGATGAAGAAAGAAAAAAAAGAACAATTTTACACGGGAAATTGAAGAAATTATTTAATTTTTTTTGTATTTTTAAGATTGTTTAAATTCATCTCAAATTTTTACAGTCTTGTAATTGTATTTTAAAAAATAATAATTTTATATTAATCCTCTCTTATTGAGGATGAATAAAATTTTACTCATTGAAAAAGATTATGATGTATAATATGCATTGTCAAAATTAATATGTATAATATGCACAAATGAAAAAATAAGAAATATGCATATATATATATATATATCTCGTATATAGTTATATAAAATTATTTTGATTTGAATAAATTAGTATCATAACATTATAAATATTTAGAATTAAATTTGAACATAATCTCGAACAACTTGACTTGACTCAACTCGAATTTCATAATTCGACTAGAAATTTTTTTAAATCATGCTTTAATTATAAAATAGAACTCGTCAATTCGACTAATATGAAAATATTTTTTGGATATTAATTTTAATATTGCATGAAACATATATAAAATATGTTGATAAAATTTAAGGATAAACTACACTTGTGAACACCGAACTAATTGGGGATACATATTTTGATCACCGAACTATCGAACTTGTCAATCAGACCTCTAAACTTATAAAATTAACATATTTTGACCACCGCGATTAAAAAGTTAACGGAGGTGTGACAGAACTGTCACGTGGCAGTTAACAATAAATTTTTAAAATTATGATCAAATTGATTTAAGAAATAAATAACATGGACTGAACATGTAATTTTGAAAAAATGTTAACTGCCACATTGCAGTCCCGTCACCCCTTCAATTAGCATTTTAACGACGGTGGTCAAAATAGGTTAATTTTATAAGTTTGGTGGTCTGATTGACGAGTTTGATAGTTTGATTGTCAAAATAAGTATCCTCAATTAGTTTGGTGGTCATTGGTGTAGTTTTTACAAAATTTAAGATTGATAGTTTGAAGTAGTATCCGTCGGGCTAAAAAAATTAACTATCGATTTTTGATTTATTGATCTACTAATTCAGATCAAATTTTGTAGAGGTTCACTAAGGATGTAACTCTCTCAATTAATTTTTTTTTCATTCGCAACATAAGAATTCGAACCTAGTATTTGTATTGGACTTTTATAAAATTTGATTTGAATTAATCAATTAATAAATAAAATAAGGATAATTAAACAAAAAATGAATTTTAGAAAATGAATTTTTATGTTAAAATTACATAGAAGGATCTATGGAGGTAGGTCCAATGATAGATCAAAAGCTGTGAATAATTTATATATTTTCCATGCATTTCTATGTACACTTTTATAATTAACAAAATATAAGATAATTAATCCACTGTATTCAAACAAGATATTTTTATAAATAAAAGAAGGATTTGTTAAATATTTCATTGGATTTTGTAGAGATTTAATATGAAACAATTAATTCAATTCTGTTTTTTTCATTCACAACGTCAGATTCGTTAAATGTATCCATGAGAAGGCTGCATAGTTCACGCACCAGTCATGATCTCCTTATTTGAGAACAAGTTGCTTTCTAACGTTCTATCATGGCTCCACGAGCGAGGAGACGGCGAAGCGAGCAGCGGCCACAATAAGCTTCCCTCCGGTATCCTCGCGTCGCTCGGAATGGCCTTTTTGTGTTGCCTTAGGACTCCATTAATTGCTTTTAAGTAGTTGCTGGAGTCGTGATCTCTTAAAATGGTACCGTCCGCGCCATAGGCGGTAAGATCGCTGAGGGTATCCAACGGATGGGGACAGTTAAGGAAGGCCTTAAGTGCCTTCATGGAGATTCCGATACGCGTCTTGTCCAATTCGTAAAGAGCATTTCCGGGAGGGATTAGAGGGTGCGGCGGAGACGACTTCTCGCTAGGTTGGAGGACGAATAGTTTCCCGAGTGGAGTATACAAAAGTTTCTGCATCGAAACAACGAAAGAAGTGAATAACCGAGTATAACATAAGTCTATATATCTGTGTTCCAATTTCCACCCTAAATGTGAAGCAAGTACTTACATTTCTAAGTAAACAGGGGTGAGATCGGAGGGAACCGGGCAAACGCTTGAGAACGACGGCCACATGGTTCGGATACTTGCAGGAGAAGGCTCTAGGGACAATGTCCCGGTGCATCATCACGCAATGAACATGGTTGTCATGTAGTCCCAATTCATCGAGTAGCTTTTGGCCTCCGCAGAACACAAATGGTGCCCCGAATGTGACTACCGGTCGAAGAGCGGAAGGCTTTACAACCTTCTTAGTCAACAACATCAAGCTAACTAAAAGAGAAAGACTGCCCCCGAGAGAATGACCGGTGAACTGTAGCCTCGCGCGATCCCCGTGCCTCTTCAGATGGTCCATAATTTCTGGCAAGAATTGTTCATATATGCCCTTTGCAGCTTCATAGATTCCTCTATGAACAAGCACATCAGTGCCCTATAAGAGAATAACAGAATCATATTTTGAGCAACTTTTCTAGTATCTGTTAATTAAGCAGCTACTCTCACCTCAAATGTAGTAGGCTCGAACAAAAGGTTTGCCTGCCACGACGCTAGAGAGTCCGACCCCTGCAAATATGAACAAGCATAGTCTACGAGACGTCACGGTTCGATAATACGGTCTTTCCTTACTTAACACCGTCTTACAACAAAGGATATGTATGATGATTTGTGTGTTGGCATGAAAAAGAATGGACCTACTACCTGAATTATGAAACAGCGGGTATACGTGCTTAAGTCGTCGCATACAAACCATTCGCAAGGCGATGACTGTAGTGACTGAAGGTCTTTTGCTGTCTCCTGTTTTTCCTTCTCCCCAGCTCTAACCACAGCGGTCATTGCTGATGCTGCCATGTAAGCAGCCACCTCCGAGTTATACACTCGAGGCGGATCCCCATTATCCTTCACCTGTGACTTAGAGCCAGGGGACAACAGGCCCTTCGCCCGTGACTGAACATAGCATGCAGCCAAAGCAGCAATCTCATAAACAGCAGATAAGGCGATCGACCTCTTCAGTTTGGTACCCTCAACTTTCTCGGACCTCGATTCAGTAGTTTCCAGGACAGAAACAGGTACACGAATCGAGTCCTGATCCATCTTGCCTTTGAACATAGCCGCTTCTTCTTTCTTTTCTAGGGACGATGTTACAAACTTTAGACCATAGTATCTTCTTAACTCATGTCCCTGCATATACATAAATACCACCAGAATGAAATCAATCCTTCGTGCAAGACTAATCAATCAACTTGGCTTGTAACTTTAATTTACCTAAACCGGCATTACGGATTGAATAAGCTAAGATTTTAACAAGTAGACTACCCTGGAACACCGGAACCGGAACCGGATTGAATAAGCTAAGATTGTAAGAACTGGAGATGCATACCTTAATCTCTGGTATCACATAAGCTATGTTGCACAAGAAGGCAAGGCGAGAGAACAGCTTTGTATCAGACAATGGCACTTTAGCTAATAACTTAGAGAATGATTCAATGTCGTATTTAGCTTCACCTTCCTCTTCTTCGGAATCGTAGTTCACTTCGCAGCCACTATAATCTTCATCGCCATCGCCATCATCATCGTATTCGTTCTCATCGTATATTCCAGCTTCTTCAACACCATTATCTAGTTGTCTATGTTTCCAGCGACTATGAATCTCCATCAACCTATTCACCCAATTCGCTCTCTTGATTTCCTTCTCTTCATCATCGTTTTCCATGGACCTGTCATCAAATTCCCCATCCTTGTCCACTATGCTCGAGCTCTTACTCGTCTCCACGTCAAACAAAAACGATCTAACGGAGTTTGGAATCATCGAACTCGATATCTGAAACCGAAGCGACCCGAGAATCCCAACGGAACGGCTGTTCTTCAGGGTCGGCTTCGTCGATGCAGCACGTATCCTATTGGAAGAGTAACAAAGGTGATTATCTGAAGAAGATCTTTGAATGCCAACTCTCTTATTAAGATTTATGCCTGAATGTGATCTCCGAACCCCATTGATCTCTTCTCTGCATCCATCTTTCGCCTTCGAGGCAACCTGAGAGGTATGGACAGCCATGGACGTGCAAGCCATAGCTTCAATACAAGTTGTCGACACCGGCCTGAAAAAATTTGACAAACTTGAAACTTCTGCAAGAGAAATAAACCTTATTCCATGAGAAGACTGAGCTGAAAACAAGGGATGTATGTAACGAACATTATAAGGACAGTGTTCCATTATTAGATTCATTACGTCCGTGGTACAACATGATACGGTGCGGCACTAACCGAAAATGTTATAATAACTAAAACACTGAACTGAAAATATTATCAGAAACGATGAAAGTTTCGAAACTCAAAAGTAAAATTTGGATACTTACCACCAAAGCACTTAATATCGATGAAATCTATGATGTATTGATTGTTTGAATCCACAAGATTTCAACTACTCTGTTCTCTTTTCGCCATAGATTTCAGCAACTCTATTAGGACAAGAAACATCATTTACAATCTACCTTTCTATTTCTTTTTTCTTATAATACTCGTAATCTATTAGTCGATTAATCTGAATCCAATATTACCGACACAAGTATAATATTCAAGCAATCATGTTTAAGAAAATGATTTTTGCGAGTATTAATTCGGGCTGAGCAACGAGTATTAGTTCAAGCTTTTCTAGGTGGGGTGGCGCAAGTAAACTAGATCGGAATTGTCTACCTACTCAGCGTTTGCATATGTCTAATACTTAAACTCGCGAGTCGCGACTGAGTTTAGGATCGGTTAACTCGTAGACGAAAAGTGAAATGGAAAAGTTGTTGAAGATGGCGGCAAGTGACTCGGTTAAATAAACCGAGTCGGGCGAAGATGATGGCGGGAAGTAATCTAGCTAAATTATTGTAACGTACCTGGAAAGAAACAGACGCCGATGTTGTTGATCTCGACGGCGAAAATATGTTTCAGTCTTTCTTCAAACGTTTCAAAATAAACAGTTTCTCCGTTCTTGGAAATCGCCGTCGTCGCCGGTCGTTGAATCGCCGGTTAAACTCTCAAACTCTAGCACTTTGGAATCATCGAGCTCGGAGCCAACGCTGTTTGAAATAGATAGTTCTATTATTTTAAGTAACGTGCCAACTCTAAATTAAACATGAAATGTCTGTTTTTATTAGAATTTTTAATATCGTCTCATAATAGTGATTGGTTTTAATTTTTTTTATTAAAATCATATACACATTATAAATAATATTAATCAAAATTGAATCCCTCAAGAAGAAGAAGAACAATTTTCCTTTTCACTAAAAACATTATATTCAAATGTCTATGTTTTCTAATCTAGAATAATGTTGAAAACATTAGTTATATATATATATATAATTGAAGAAGAGACAATATTAAATCATAAATAAAAGATGATAATATTATTAACAGTGAAATAGTGAGAGTAGGGAAATGCATTTTATCTGATTCGACCGGGTTCCAACACGACTTGATTGGGTCGGATTTTCAAATATAAAAAAAGTTTGGGTCGGGTTGAGTTCGGATTTAGAGTAGAAAATATCCGACCCGACTCGAAATTAATTATGTAATTTTTTCCTAAATTTTTTATAGATATTTATAATAATATCCACTATTTATATATATTTTTAATAATTAGGTCCTTAAAATTAAATTTTTATTTATAATTCAGTCCTTCAAATTATATTTTTTTTACAATTAAGTCCTCTAAAATTATTTTTTATAATTAGGTCCCTAAAACTAATTTATTTTCTATAGCTCGGGTCGATTTTAATATATTTATTTTCTATAGGTCGGGTAGATTTTTTTAAGGATATTTTTGGGTCGGGTTTATTTATTTTTGGGTCAGGTCTGGGTTGGCCAAAAATTCGACACATGTCCATCCCTAAGAGTAACTGAAAGGGAAAACTGAAATCTCTAGAACTAGGGACTAGAGAAACTAGACTCGAAAAAATTTAATTATTTGACTTGACAAGATAAAAAAACACTATTCATTTTGACTCAACTTACAATTTCATAATGGATACTCGAATAACTCGAAGAAATATATATATATATATATATTGTATATGAGTATAGAAAGTTGTTTAAATTGAAATTAACTACAAATAATTACAATTAAATTTATAAAGAAAATTAACTCGATTCGAACAATCTTAAAACAAAATTTAAATCGTAAAATAGAATTTGTAAACTCGACTCCATTTATAAAGCTTTTTCATGGTTGGACACTTGGGCTTTAATTAAGCCCTCGTATTAAAACGACTTACATTTTTGCATGTGCGCCGCGTGGGACTCAACAACATACTGATAATCACGTGGGAATATAATTTCTTATTAATATGTGTCGTTCAAAAAGAAATGTGATTAAATTATCATTGTTTAATATACTTTAAAGTGACAGCTTGTGTTCTTACGATCACTTCAATTAGCTAAGGTACGAATAATATACATAAAATATAGTTTAAACATTAATTAATTAATTAAACTTAATTTAAATTAATATATTTAAGCAAAATAATGTCCCAAGTGAAACGGGTGTAATTAATTATTAGATTTTGTGATTTTTCCTAAAAAAAATATTATATATTATGATTCCAAAAACACGTTTTGAATTGAAACACGCAAATTCATGAAGATAATAGACTCTGGTTAATGGTTATTGAATCTTGAGATCGATGAACGTTGGATTTTGAAAATGTAGCTTTAAAATCATTCATAAACCAAATAATTTTCAAAAATCAACAATGTCTAAACAAAAGAAGAGTAGAATTTAATAGAAGTCGGAAGTCTTGATATGTACCTTGGTTTATAATCGACGGACACACCGCGTACGGTGGAGGAGCCGAGGAGGTGATCGCCGGCAAAGCGAAGGAGAAATCAGACAATGAACCGATAGATTATAGCGTAGAAAACGAAGAACCTTGAGAACTTGGCATGACGAAATAAACCGAAAAATTGGAACATTTTTGTGGAGTGTTAGTTCTTTGAATCGGAAACTTCGTTTTCAGAGTGAGATCTGATTATTTATAGAAAAAGCGATGATTATGAAAGAATCGATGAGGAAGAAGAGTCCCCCAGTCAAGGGAATCTATTCACGTGGACAATGAGAGTTTGTTTTCAAAAAAGCTTAAATATACATTTGGTACTTGAATTATATCTTTTTTTCAAGTTGGTACCTAAAGAATTTTTACTCCTAAACTGATACTTGAACTAAATATTTTCTCCCATGTTGACATCTAAAGAATTTTTCCTCTCATTTTGATATCCAAACTTTAATTCCACCAACTATTCTAATACTTTTATTAACATATTTAGTCCCAAAAGTTATACATTCTATCAATTTTGTCCTAATTCGAAATAATTCAATAAATTTAACCATGTGTATTTAAAAATATCATCAATTTAGTCATTTTTATGATACTTTCAAATTAAACAAGCCTAAGGATCAAAAAACAATGAGATAACTGCATTCTACCATAAAATAACATCAATATACTATTAAAAAAAATTATACTAGGAAAGTGATATAAACATTTGTAGGAGAAAAACAAACAATTTAAGAACATAACAAAGAGTAAATTGATAAGATTTTTAAATATAAAGGGTTAAATTTATTAAATTATTTTGAATTAGGACCAAATTGATAGAATGTATAAGTTTAGTATCAACTTGGGAGAAAGTGCATAGTTCAAGTACCAACTTGGGAGTAAAAATTCTTTGAGTACGAATTTGAGAGAATATGCTTAATTCAGGTACCAACTTGGGAGTAAAATTTCTTTAAGTACCAACTTGGGAGAAGGTGTATAGTTCGAGTACCAAACGTATATTTAAGCCATTTTATAACATGAATTCCAAATGACATAAACGCCCCTCTTTTCTGATATTACTTCTCTTACATTCTAATTTTCATACTATAGGTCATTTAATTATAGGTTTAGTAATAAACAAACATACCGCTCTTATTCTAAAAGTAACAATTCATTCACTCGTTTATAGGTTTAAGAACAAATAAGCTACTCAATTAAAATTTTGTGACAAACGAGTCGCTTTGTCATTAAAATTGAAACAAGAGTATGTTATAATAACAATTTTAGTCCTTAAAACTTATGCATTTCATTAATTCAATCACAATTCAGAATAATTCAATAAACTTATTCCTTATTATTTAAAATTTTCATTAATAAAATGTTTGTGTCTACTATAACATGCCATTAAGGTCATAATGTGTCAATTCCATTAGTTTGTCATTTGTTTAATGGTGAAGTGATTGTGTTTGTCGAGCTATCGCATATGTTGATTATCGAATTAATGGACAATAGCACGAAGTGTGGTAAGTGGTCGAAAAGTGTGTCAAGATGGTGCATTGTCAAAAAATTAAAATACGAAGGGTTAAATTTGTCGAATTTTTTTAATTAGGACCAAATTAATAGAATGCATACGTTTTAGAGATTAAAAATATATCATGCTCTTATTTAAACTTTAATGACATAATGACTTGTTTATCACAAAATTTTAATTGAACAACATGTTTGTTCTTAAACTTATATATGACTGAACTGTTACTTTTAAAAGAAAAGTGACATATTTGTTTTCAAATCTATAATTAACTCAATTGTTACTTTTAAAAATATATATGTGCACTGCTACGTATGCATATAGAAATATATACGAAGAAATATATGTGTACAAATAAATTTTTACAGAAACTCGAAAATTCGGTTCGATTCAAAAAAATTTTGAATAAAGTTTGAACCGTATAATAAGACTTGTAAACTCGAATAACTCAAAAAATTTTGACTCGACTTAATCGAACGCCCAGCCTTATAAATAAGGGCCCTTCCCCACCCATGATGATTTTAATTAGAATAAACGTGAGAAATTAGTTTAAAAAAAAAACAGTGTCTCAATAATTCACAAAACCAATAGTTTAATAATTCATATGTAATAAATTACGGAAATTAGTAATTTAAATCTAGATGTTTATCGCCAAGGCAGTAATTACATTAAATTCTCGATTTTGATAAAATACGAGATCAAATTCTAATTAATTAAAGTGGAGGATAAAGTTTTCGGGTTTTATAAATTACGAGAATGAAATTCAGAATTTGACCATTTTGTTCAATAAGTAGCTACGGACTTCTGCGTAAAATCATCGAGTACGATGGGTAAAATTGTCATAGACTCATAGTGAAACCAAATCTGCTCAAACCAGAAGCATTGACTCACTCGGGACTCGAGAGTTAGAGTAAGAAATGGCGAGGAGGCGGGATCGCCGAGGGCAGCCGAGTCAGGACCGGCGCAATGAGCGAGTTGAATCGGAAACTCGGGAAGAGAAACTCAGCGATGCAGATGCTTCGGAGCGTAAGCTCATCGGAATATTCGTAGTCTTCTTCATCGTAATTCCGGCAGTATCTGTTCTCGTATACGTCTACAAATACGGTTCAGGGACGAAACCTTTGGAACCAGTCGTAACCGAACGAGGACTCATCAAAACAGACATTAGTTTCCAAGAGATCCTCAGTGTAAGAGCCGTATTTAAATTAAATAAGTTGAGTTTATTCATCAATTTGTTTTCCATTTTTGGCTAAAAGTTTGAAATTATAAGTAATTTCAGGAGAATTCGAAGGTATCTGGAAATGAATCGCTACGGAATTATGATTATCCAGTTTTGGCTTACATTACGCCATGGTAAGATCATCTCAATGGTGTTTTTCTTGTTCTTTTTTAAATGAATCAATTTATTCATTTGGAGTGAAATTTTTGCAGGAATTCGAAGGGATATGAAATGGCAAAGAGGTTTAATTCTAAATTCACTCACTTATCACCCGTTTGGTATGATTTGAAAAGGTAAATCCGATTTTGAATTAACGAATTTGAAGTTAGCAGGTGCCTAAAATTTCTAAAAAGAGAAAACAAATCTTTGGCAGCCAGGGAAGCAGCTTGATTCTGGAAGGGAGACATAATGCTGATAAAGGATGGATGTCAGAGCTTAGAATGAGAGGAGATGCTTTGGTAATTTAAGTTTTTTTTCTTCCTTTTCCTTTTCGGATAATTTGTATCAGGGTTTTAAATAGCGGTCGCGGCGTTATATCGCTGTTTCGGACAAAAGCGGCTGAATTACGGCGACCGCGGACCGTTTTTATCTCAATCGCGGTTTCTGACGGCGGCGCAACCGCTATATCGCGGTCGTGGTCCGTTTTTTAAATCCCTGATTTGTATGCCTGCTAGGCTGCTAGCAAAGTATTTTCATTATGATGAAATATGTTCTTGATATATCTATAGATATTACCTAGAATAGTTTTGGAAGCATATCCTACAGAGCTGTTCAAAAAGAAGAAAATGAGGGATAAAGCTATTAATCTCATAGTAAATGAGTGCAAGTAAGTCTAATCTCTTATTCCATGGTCTTAAGACATTTTTTACCTGTACTTACTAACAAATTGCTGATGTGTTGTATTTTTATTCGTTGTGGATTCTTTCCTTAATGAATAGAGAAATGGGGTACGACGGTATTGTGCTGGAGTCTTGGTCAAGATGGGCTGCATATGGTATCTTGCATGATCCAGACTTAAGGAATGCGGTAATTATCACCCTATTCGATGTCTCGTATTTTGTTAAAACAGTGTAATTCTGGTTCCCTAGACTTGGGCTTTTAGACATGTTTTGAAGTGGCATTTTGTGGACTATGCTGCCTGAGCATGCAAATTTGCTATTATTTTCTTGACTCTCTGATTTAACTATGCCAATGTTTAGCTCTATATAAAGTTTGGGGCTCCAAAGCATTATGCTCAAGTTTGAGATTTTCTTATGCAATGCATTCTTTTTGGGTGCCTAAACATTATGCACCCTTTTAGCTCCATATTAAGTTGATGGGAATGAAGCCTTGACTCAGTTTTCTTTTGAGGCTAACCGTTAGTGGTATCTAAACTAGAAGTCTTGTTACTATAAGGAAACGTGTACAAGGAAAGCCTTGCATTTCCTTTTTCTTATTTGATGCCAAACTTTGAGGTTCGCTCCATCGTCAAGCATTCTTTTGTTCTGATATGTAGCAACTCCTTGTTTGTAGTCTACCTGAATTTAGTTCTTTCTGATTTATGAGGTCTGAAAGATTTTTTGCTGTTTTCAAACCTAGGCCCTAGTGTTTATAAAACAACTTGGACATGCACTGCATTCTGTGAAATCTGCCAGGACTCCTGAGCAGCAATTGCAGTTGATATACGTTATAGGCCCACCACGTTCGGATGCGCTCCAGCAGCATGATTTTGGACCAGAAGATCTTCAGAGCTTGAGCGGTGCTGTGGATGGTTTTTCACTTATGACCTATGACTTCTCAGGTCCTAATAATCCTGGTCCAAATGCACCTATCAAGTGGATACGCTTTACCTTGAGTTTGCTTCTTGGTTCCGCTGGTAATAATGCTAAGAGATTGGCTCCAAAGATATTTCTTGGCATCAATTTTTACGGCAATGATTTTGTCCTTTCAGAAGGTATCGGATCTTCACCTCCCATATTTCTTAAGCTGATTCCGAACCTGCCTTCCATTGTTTAGACTGTCTAGACTATAGTCATATCCCTAAGACCTAGCCCTATATAACAAATCTGTGAACTTGATAATTTAGTCATTAGCTTATGTTAAGTAAATTGTTCCACGTCTTAAATATGCTTCCATAATAATTTGTAACATATACCAATAGTGGTGTATCCGTCGACAGACGTGTTTTGCATGCGACTTTATATAGCCTTATATTAAACCTTGAGCAGGTTCTGGTGGTGGTGGAGCTATCCTTGGTAGAGATTACCTCTCATTGTTGGAGAAGCACATGCCTGTACTACAGTGGGAAAAGAACAGGGGAGAGCATTTTTTTGTTTATCTTGATGATGACGGTGTCAAACACGCGGTGTTCTACCCGTCATCGATGTCAATTTACATGCGGCTAGAGGAAGCTCGATTCTGGGGAACCGGCATTTCGATATGGGAAATTGGGCAAGGTTTGGATTACTTTTTTGATCTTCTATAATCATTCCAGTTTTGTTGAAACATAATTTTGGGTTTTGGGTTTTATTCCATATGCAACGAAGCACTCTTTTTCTTTGCTATTTGTCCTTTTTGCACGGTTCAACCTACCAGTCATTGGTTCGAAATATCAATATCATATTAATAAAATATTTTCATCTAATATCAATTTGAACGTTAAATGTTAGCTTGAATATGCAGTATATTTTAAAAATTACATCGAATTTAAACATGTGTATATTTATTGCATGGATTATTTAGTTTTGATATTTTTAAATAATAACATCGTTGAAGTTTACAATATTTGTTATTGTTATAACATGCTTAATCTAAATTGCATGTGTTATAGGTATAAACCTTAAAAATTTATCACACGCTTTAAATGTGTCGTATTAGATTCCAGCTAATCTTAAACATTTAACTGATATTTTAAAAATTGAATTAAAATTCAAAATTATGATTAATTTAAAACTTCAATCATAGTTTGAGGTCAAATAACGCAATTAGTCCTTGAAAGTTTCAACAACCAAATTGATTGATTAATGGACCTATTCTCAACCTTTGGAGTTGGGAATCGATTGTCTACAAATGCACAAATCAGGCCAAAAACCCATCTTTAACAAAGACAACATGACTCATTTTCATCGTTTAAAATGTAGTAGGTTCTTCAAAAAAAAAAAAAATGTAGTAGGTCCCATTTTTGTCCCCATGCAAATCTCACATTGACATTGAAATGTCTCAAAATCTTCTGTACTTGTGGATGTATATGATTCGGTTCGGTAAAAAAAAATTAATAATCCACCCGATTTTCGTTCGGTTAACTTCGATTATCAGTTTTTCTACATTAATTTTAGATTTTAAGATTTTATATTTTATTTTGATTAAAATAACTTTATTTGATGACTTTTACACCTTACGTAATAAAATTTTAATGCATTTTTATAATTATTTCTCAAAAATAAAAGTTCAAGTCAATAGTTAATAGTTAATAATTCATATATAATATTTTTAAGTATAAACTATTAAAAATTAATTATAAATTAAATAAAATTTCAAATTTTGTTCGGTTGGGTTAACCACAGTTTTTAAACTTGTGAATCATAAATTGTCCAAACACTTCGTTCAGTTTATTTTTTTTTTTATTTTTCGGTTCGGCATGCTCAACCCTATCCTTTCTAGTGTCCTTATATTTCAACATTAAAAAAGTTATATTTTAATACACATAAAAAAAAGATATAAAATCTAAAACATAAATCTTAAACTGACCGTAATTATAAATTTTAAATCATACAACTTACATTAACACCCTAAACTATAAATCTATCAAGTCTGTGTAAACTTGCACAACTTATATATTAAATTTTCTTCTTTAAAGTTAGAATTAAAATTTAGGGTTAGAGTTAGAGT
Organism: Hibiscus tridactylites; assembly: GCA_958450335.1. Classification (NCBI taxonomy): domain Eukaryota; kingdom Viridiplantae; phylum Streptophyta; class Magnoliopsida; order Malvales; family Malvaceae; genus Hibiscus; species Hibiscus tridactylites. Next base: position 107,302,354 of record OY288269.1, read on the forward strand.
TAAGGGCTAAGACGTGATTTAATTTTTAAATTTTAAGGTTAAAAATTAAAGTTAGAGTATATAGTTTAATTTAAAGACATAATTTTGGATTTTAAATGTGATTTTGAGAAAAGTAAGGTAGAAGTAGTTTTTGCATTCGTCGTGATTTTTACACTATATTGTTACACAATCGTGATTTTTAAGTATTACTTTAAAATCATTTATACACAAAATCAATTCTATAAAATCATCATTATCCAAAATCAATTCTATTACGACAAAACCAAACGCACAAAATGCTACATTTGCTGTACAAAAGCCAAGCTATTGAATTTCTCCGGACAATTGTCAGCCACACAAATAAACCAGAAACTCCAGCTAAAGACATGATCAAATGCATCTGATTTCACTTCCAACGTGTCATCAAATGAATGGCAAAGATCTCAATATCCGATTCCACCTCAGTTCCTTCCACTTTCCAGCACCCCAAAATTCCTCAAAAACCCTCCATTTCTGCCCAAGCTTCAAGCTTTTCCACCATTTCTGATCTCCTCTTAGCTCAAAAACTATGTCATGAAGATCCTCCATGCAGCAGCTAGCTTGCCGCCACTCCCAGTTCTTTCCGAAACCAGAAAAGTCTCATCATTCCCAGTTGTTCCCCTGCTCAAAAATCCAAATTCTTCAGCTTTTATCGCCAGAGCTTTATCATACGAGGAAGCACTCCGGCAGACCACAGGCGCCGAGGCATTGGATTTTAACCCAAATGGGGTTGTCGAAAGTGTTGTCAAATTCATAACCGAGAACCCCACTGTTGCAACCGGTGGTGCCGTTGCTTTGGCGGTTCCATTGATCTTGTCTCAGCTGTTTAAGAATTCAAAGCCATGGGGAGTTGAGACTGCAAAGACTGCTTATGCCAAGCTAGGTGAGGACGCCACTGCTCAGTTGCTGGACATTAGAGGAGCCAAGGAGTTTAGAGAAGCTGGTGGCCCTGATATAAGGGGTTTGGGGAAGAAGCCTGTGTTAATTGCCTTTAAGGTTGAAGACAAGCCTGAGTTCTTGAGAAAACTGGCTTTGAAATTCAATGAACCAGAAAAAACCACCTTGTTTATCATGGACAAGTAAGATTTTGAGCCCCATGCCTTTTGATTATACATATATATACTTGTTGCTAGGGGTGTAAACGAGCCGAGTCGAGCTCGAGTAGTGCTAAGCTCGGCTCAGCTCGTTTAAAACTCGAGTTCGAGCTTGATTTGAGCCCAATCGAGTAACTCTTCATCTATCACGTCTTATTTAAAGTCATACAGTATGAAGAAAAACTTTTAATCTGTCACGTCTCATTTAAAGTACTATGGAAAAAAAAAATTCGATACACAAGTTGTGTAAACTCAAGTTTGTTAATTTTAGGGTTTAGGGTGTTAGTTTAGAGGTTTAAGTTGTTAGGTTTAGAATTTAGGATTTAAATTTTAGGGTTTATACGTATGTTTGGGGTTTATATTAAGGGTTTTAAGTTTAAGAATTTAGATTTTAAATTATAAAAAATAAAAAATTTAGTATATTATATTTTTGAGTAGCTCGTGAGCCTTTCGAGTCGGGTATCAAGTAGCTCGGCTCGGCTCGTCAAGAACTCGAGCCGAGTTTGAGCTCGAGTCGAGTCCAGTCGAGTTTTGACCGAGTCGAGCTTGAGTAGCTCGCGATCTGACTTGTCTCATTTACAGCCCTACTTGTTGTTGCTAAACCATAGCATATGCATATGGCAATGGCATTTCTGTAATTATAACTAGTTAAGAATCCATTGCCATTCTGATTGATGATGATGTCTATATATCTGATATGAAATGGATTATTGCCTTACTTGTTGCACAAGTAATATAAGATCTTCAATTTGCCTGCTTGCTTCTGGATGAGAATTGAAAACTATATAATGCATATGGTCATCTGCCTTCTCTTTAGTCCTAGTGTTGTTAAATTTGTATTGAAAGCCAGATTTGATGGGAATTCTGAGCTGGTTGCGGAATTGGTCACTGCGAATGGATTCAAAGCTGCTTACGCCGTGAAAGACGGCGCCGAAGGACCGCAAGGATGGATGGTACTTTTTGGATGTCCTGAATTCTTTTGGTTCTTTAATTTAGCAATTGCATTCTATGAGACTGGTTGCAATTTTGCAGAATAGTGGTCTTCCATGGATACCACCAAAGAAAGGTCTTGACCTTAGCAACTTGACAGAAACATTAAGTGAGGCCTTTGGGGTATGTATCTTCGTTTCATTTTTTCTCATGCAGTTCCTTGATTTTGATCGCTTGGGGTATTTTTACATCTTTTGTTTCGGCAACGACACGACACGTATAATGTATAAACCAGAAACTTTGCAGCTCGATTTCATTGTTCTTTGTCAGAAAATTATACTGCCTACCTTTTTTTTCGTGTTCTTATGTTTGTGATGCTATGCAGGAGGGAGATGGCTTGTCTGTTACATTGGGGCTTGCTGCCGCTACTGGATTAGGCTTATTGGCATTTTCAGAGGTATGGTTTTCGAGCAATGTTACTTGGACTTGGATTTGAATGTCGGATAGGGATATGTGTCAGAAACCGGTAGGCTCAACTTTCTGTAAGTTGTTTTGCATTTGGATGGTCCACGGAGGATCATGTCCGGAAATGTGTTGTACATGAGTACTTCAAGAAAAATGAAGAGTCTGATACAGTTTCTGAGTCCCTTCTAATAGCTTCTCAATATATATATATATATATATATATATATATATATATATATATATATATATATATATATAAGGATAAATATTCTATACACAGGCGGTGGAAACTGAAAGTTTCTACAAGCGTTTTAGTTTTAGGGTATAGAGAGTTAGTTTAGGGTAAACTTTAGTTTAGGGTATAAGGTTTAAGGGTTTAGGGGTTTAGGTATAGGGGTAGAATTCAGGAATAGTTGTTTCAATTTAAGGTTTAGGGTTATAATTTAAGGTTTATAGGTTAAAACCTAAATCCTCACCATATTACCCTAAAAACTAAACCTTAAACCTTAAATTGAAACAACTATCCCTAAATTCTAACCCCTACACCTAAACCCCTAAACCCTATACCCTAAACTAACTCCCAATGTCTGTTACATTGGGGCTTGCTGCCGCTACCGGATTAGGCTTATTGGCATTTTCAGAGGTATGGTTTTTGAGCAATGTTACTTGGACTTGGATTTGAGTGTCGAATAGGGATATGTGTCAGAAACCGGTAGGCTCAACTTTCTCTAAGTTGTTTTGCATTTGGATGGTCCGTGGAGGAACATGTCCGGAAATGTGTTGTACATGAGTACTTCAAGAAAAATGAAGAGTCCGATACAGTTTCCGAGTCCCTTCTAATAGCTTCTCAATATATATATATATATATATATATATATAATACTTGGGTATTTTTCATCAAAACAACTCAAATTGTAGTTTTCTCCCATCTTCAGATAGAAACTGTGCTTCAACTTGTGGGCTCAGCTGCTATCATTCAACTTCTGAGCAAGAAGCTCCTATTTGCAGAGGTAAGTCTCCACTTCTATTCGAGTCTTTTTTCCCCATGAATTTAATTGAACATTAAGTATATTGTGCCTTTCCTTTTTACCTTGCTATTTGTAACAGGATCGAAAGCAAACTCTTAAACAAATCGATGAATTCTTAAACACAAAAGTGGCTCCTAAGGAACTTGTTGACGATATAAAGGTAGCTAGCCTTGATATTAATCGTGGTTATTATTGCATTCTTTATTTATCTTGCCAAGAAAAGCTATTCTGGACATAGAAATAAATTATGTTGCATGTGCTAAACTTGTTGTCTGAAATGCCATGCTGCTCAAACATAGATATCGTATATGTCCGACACGGGTATTTCGTATTCTATTGCAAGGTTTCATGTATTCTCTTTTAACCACTGGTGCTTCTATATTTGTATTTGCCCTGGACCTCAGGAAATCGGGGTGGCCGTTCTACCAAAAACTACCACTAGCAAGGCTCTTCCAGCACCTACAGAGGCAAACCTGGAGCCTAAAGACGAAGTATCAGCACAATCCCCACCCCGAATTAATGCAGTACCGAAATCAGAATCCAAGGCAGATGGAAGCTCCGGAACTCCGAAACCACTTTCACCATATCCTTCAGTAATGCCATCTCCATTTACCCTTACGAATTATGATGTTGTACAATATTGCTCGTAATAGAAACGGATTCTATCTTTTTACATGCAGGAAAATCACTAACATTTTCTCGATAATGGTTGCAGTACCCCGATTTCAAGCCTCCTACATCTCCTACCCCATCACAGCCCTAGAGATTCATGATTTTGGTGAACTCGGTGTTCGGCTCTGACTGCAACCAAAGGAAAGCAGCAACTAAACCGGTCGATCGGTAAGTTTTCAAGCTACGGAGGGAATTGTGTAATCCACTCTCCTATTAAAATGACTTATTAGAGCTTAACATGGATTTGTATGAATAAAAAATGGAGTAGTCTGCCTCGATCATCTCGGCGCTGCCCGTCTTTCTGTAACTATTAGGAATCTTGTAGATGTTGCTGTATGATTTAGCTTAATTCCATAGCTTCTTATTTGACATTTGAACAAATAATATGCAGGAGGATCAGCTGAATACTCAATGTTTTTTGTTTTAGGATTTGAACTTAAATTAGCCTGAATCATTAGTTAAGAGCTCATTCAGTTTGTAAAATAAAGGGTAAAACGACCTTACAGGTCCTTGTTCTGTATCTTGGAATGCATTTTAGTCCCTCTACCTGAAAAATGGCCTATACATTACATTTTGGAGAAAAATGGCATCCGTTAATAGTTGTCTACTTGTAACATTTTAGCATTTTAATTTGTTGAAGTTGAGAGGTTGTGGGTGTAGTTTATCTACTTGTAACAAGGGTAATTATTTTGTGCATACGCCGTGGAAACTTTTTGTTTCTATATGCGCATCAGTTTTAAGATTTAGAGATTTTGTTTAGATTTTAATGTTAAGAGGTTTAAAGTTTAGGGGTTGTGGCTAGAATTTGGGGTTTAGGGTTAAATTTTAGAGTTTGTAGGTTAAAACCTAAATTTGTAATCATATTACCCTAAAAGCTAATCCTTAACCTTTGAACCCTAAATTCTAACTATGAACTAGGTCGGTAAACGAACTGAATGAACACGAACGAGCGTGTGTTCATGTTCGTTCATTTAACTTTAACCGAACAAATGAATGAACATGAACATAAACGAACACAAAATTTTTTGTTCGTGTTCGTTCATTAAGGAATGTAGCTTGTTTATGTTCGTTCATGTTCGTTCGTTTAAATGATAAACGAACACAAATGAACATAAATGAACACAAACGAATATAAAAGAACATATATAATGTGTTAAATATTTAATATTTTGGGTTAGTTCGATTAATTCATTTAATTAATCGATTTTAAACCAAATTAATCGATAATTGAAATTTGAAAAAACTCTTAATCATTAACCGAAGGCTAAAATTATCTAATAGATTAACCAATTTTGTTTTGGTTCGGTCGGTTAGTTCGGTTTAACCGAACAATGAACACCCCTAGATATATGTGAATAAACTTAAATGAACATAAATGAACGAACATAAATGAACATAAACGAACAAATTACTGAACGTTCACGAACATAAATGAACAAACAAGCCCTTTGTTTGTGTTCGTTCATTTAATTAAACGAACAAAAAATCTTGTTCATGTTCGTTCGTTTAATAAATAAACGAACATAAACAAACTTCTCGCCAAACGGTTCGCTGAACATTAAAGTACTTATTTAAACAAATTTAACCGTATCAAACTTTTTTTTAAACAGTTACTATCTAAGGGGAGGAGAGCGAAAAATTGCTCATAATAGATATTCAACCATAACCTAAAAAAGATGGGAGGATGTAAACAAAAAATTTCTAACCTTTACTCTAAATATTGTTGACAAAAGCATCAAACTTTTATTCAAACGTTTTGAAATATAAAATATAAATTACTATTGAATAATTAGACCTTTATCTAAACATTTAACCTTAAAGTATTAAATTCCAGCCTTGCTTTTTTGCATGAGTTAAATGTGCTGTTTGGACTAAGTTTTGTATGAATCATTTCTTACGCAAACTAGTGGAGTGGACATTCATTGTCTTTGTCCGGATTCTGGAGTCAAGATTTCAGATGGAAATCGTCTGTCTCTTATTATGTTTATGTTTTCATTTTAAAATAGTGAATTTATGGTTTAAGATTAAGGGTTGTGATTAGAGTTTAGAGAATTAAGAGTATAATGTATTTTTAGGTGTAAGGTTTAGGGTTTAAGATGTAAAAATTAAGGTTAGAATTTAAAATTTAATTTTTAAGATTTTTAGTGTGGGTCATAAAATGAAGCATGATTAGGGACAGAAAATTTTTACCCCAAATTTTTGAAAATATGCGTGCATGCTTTCAAGTAATTGACCAACCCCAAATTTCAGCTTAAACACGTTCTGAGAAAACATGTTTGACAATTAATGATCATTAACTAATACCAACGAGATTGGTCCAAGTGGTAAGCAATTTGATAGTATTTAAGCTGGTCTCGAATATGAGGCATTGTGTAGACAGAAAATTTCCGCGGAAAGATTCATCAACGAAAATTATGTGTGCAATGATGATCGGTCCGAATTAGTCAATGTTAGAATAAAGAAGTATTAATCAACTCAATGTTTCCCAGAAAGCAACCTCGAGGTTTCTGGGAATTTTCTTAGTTTATTAAGTGATATTCAAAATTGAAGACTTGTTGTCTTTTCAGAATTTCAATTTGGAGGAAAACCTATTCCCCATATATGGTTTTATTTACGACTTTGTCAACCAAAAATACAGCTTATGTATTTCATGGTTCGAATTCAATGTAAATATTAACGATTTTTATATATATAGGGTTAAGATCAACTTATACAGTGTAAAAAACTAATTTTCATATCTTAAACTCTAAACCCTAAAAAATACAGCCCACCCTTAATTTCTTACACCCAAACCCTTAACCTTAAACTTTAAATTCTAAACTCTAAACCCGCTATTTTAAAATGAAAGCACCAATGGGAGTATAGTTAGGGGTAGACGATTTCCATCTGTGATTCAGATATGTTTACAATTTGATTCACACGAATAATATATTAAATACAAATAGAACAGTGTAGTTGATACAATAGTGAGACTTGATTTGAAGTACTGGATTGCAACATTTAAAGCTTTAAGGACCTTAAAATTTTTCATTTTGTTGTTATTAACCTGACCAATTCCCAAACACAAAATTGACAAATTATATTGATGACCTTGTTGTTGGGGCACTGGTTTGAATCGGTCATCAACTCAGTCTTCACCATCCCTTTCAAAAACAACGATATTAAAACCCCCAACACCCCTCTCTTTTCCGCCACATTCTTTCCAATATCCAAGCTCCGGCCTCGGCGGTTTCTTCTTCATACAAACTCCCAGCTTTACCATCGAATACAGATTTGGCTACATTCTGCTTTTCAATGGAAAAAGCTATTGAATGGGAGCAAACAACTCTGTTGGATGAGTTAACTCGGGGGAAAGAACTGGCTTGTTTACTCAGGCAGCATCTCCACCCTTGTTCGTCTCCCGAAACACCGCATCTCTTGCTTCAGGAATTGCTCTGTTCCTATGAGAAAGCACTGTCGATGCTGAATCCGAGTGGTTTCGAGGTTGAAACCAAGGTCTGGGGCACCACGCTGGGAGCCCCTGCTTCCCTTGGCGGCGGCTCCGGTGGTGTTAAAAAGAGGTAAAGATTTTGAAAGGGCTTATGCCATTTCCTTTTTCTTAGGCTTTCTTCACAGCTAAAGGGATTTTGAATCAAATTCTAAATCTTCGACTCAAGGGCAAATCTTGGGGTCGGAGTTTGACGAGGCCTACTTAAAAAATTTAAAATATTTAAATGTTTAATATTAAAACTTTTAAATATTTTGATGGGTTTAATTTAATTTTTATTTTAAAAATAGAGTCAACTAAAATTTTTAAAATATAACACTGAACTTTTTAAAATTTTAAGGAGAGTACTTAATTAAAAATATTCATAAAAATAAAATATAATAAAAATATTTTGAAATTTTGAAAGGGTCAAATTGAAAATTTTTAAAATATTAAAGACTGAATAATAAAATTTTAAAAGTTTGGGGGGCCAGGGCTGCCACTGGCCTCATTATCATCCGCCTCTACTCCGACTAATCCACAGAGACAGTGCTACACGTTGAATGGGAAGGAAATTTTTTTTACCCTTTGATTTTTTATATTTTCTTTTTGAAAGAATTGAGATAATTATGAATTTGTCCCCACCTTTCAAAATTTTTGTTTTGTTCCCTTAACTTCAAATTCTGACCCGTCCATGCTAATCCATTGCTTGCTGTTACAGAAAAATATCGTCATTAGAGGTGACTCTAGAAGATGGATATTGCTGGCGAAAATACGGGCAGAAGGATATTCTTGGATCCAAATTTCCCAGGTGAGGAAAAAAGTTGGTCTATTTTTGTTTTAGTCCCTCTACCTTTTTAATGTTAGTAGTAGGTTCAGATTATTACTATTAATTGTTATCATTAGGGGTGAGAAAAAATGGACTTGACTTGAAAAAAAATTAAATGAAGTTTGAGATATAAAATGAGACTCGAATAACTTAAAAATTTTAGTAAATAGTAGATCAGTTTTTAATTGTGTCTATTCACTCAACTTTACTTGATATATGTATATCACATATGAAAAATATGAAGAAATATAAATGTATATCATATATGGTTATAGGAAGCCGTTTAAATTGGAACTATTAGTACCATGACATTATAAATATTTATAATTAAATTCGAACAGAAGCTCGAACAATTCAACTCAACTCGAATTTTAAATAATATTTTAGTTATAAAATAAGATTCGTTAATTCAATATTTTTACTCGACTTGACTCACTTTGCTGTATTTATATATAGCTTCTAACATCTGAGTTTTGGACACGTAATTTCAGGGGATATTATCGTTGCACACATCGTCACTCGCAAGGCTGTTTAGCCACGAAGCAAGTTCAAAGATCGGACGACGACCCGACAATCTTTGAGGTGAAATATAAAGGAAGGCACACCTGTAACAAAGCCTCTCACTTTGCCGCGCCACCGTTGACGGCGGAGGCGAAGCAGCTGCAACGAGAGGAAAAACTAAAACAAAAGGTTAATAAAACAGAGGATTTGGATGACAAAGAAGGCATTTTCCCTTTATTTTCTTTCCAATTTGAACCAGAAGAAGTTGAAAATGGGTTATTTGTTGAGACCCTTGTGTCTCCGGCCACTTCTGATCTTACGGAGATAATGTCTGCACCGACTTCGGTCACGAATTCGCCGGTCGGTGACTTGGACTTCAAGGAATTTGATCAGTTCGAGTTCGATCCGAGCTTTCTTTTTTATGATAACCCTGAATTCTTCTCTTAATGTGGCTTTTTAAGATTTCCACCCCATTAGCAAAACGAAAGGAAGAAAACGGATATGTGCTGCTGCGGTGAGTTGTTAGAGAAAGCTCGGCCGCCACCCCACTATTGGAGAAGCTCGCCGGGGCGGGAGGCATATAAGTTACGAATATTGTTTCTTTTAACCAAGCTGTTACAACTAATAACAGCTTTAGTTAGTTAATTCAATTATTAGGGTTTGTTAGCTTAAACTTGTTGTTGTATAATCTATATAAGTGTAACTTTGTATCCTGTAAAGTTCAAGTTTCAGTTTAATAAAATCATTTACTCTTCCTTTATACTTCAATACAAGCCATAGTGACCAAGCCCTTAAAAATTGATTTGTTAATTTGTTATGATCAAATCAAATTGGGTTGCATTCAAATTCGAGTCTAAAAATACATGCCTAAATATATAGTTTTTTTGGCTAAAGGTCACTTCTACTTCTGTAGTAGACTCAATTTATTAATTTCGACTCTATGATATTTTTACATCAAATTAATTCTTGAAGTAGTCCAATTACATCACCATTTGTCACTTGACTGACGAAAGCCAACGTTGACCCTTTAACGTATTTTTTTGATAAATTATTTGAATATTACCTAAGAAAAGCTTAATCCTAAATGAATACTTATGTTTAATTAAACTTGCCGTTTTAATCATTAATATTTTAAAAAGTTACGCGCGTGTTTCTTTCTCTATTTAAAAGCAACGCGCGTGTAACATTTTGCTAAGCTTACATTACAGCTGATGAGCTGAATAGCTTATCTTCAAGGTTTATCCATTTCTCCCTTTTCCCTTAACATAAATGAGATGCTGATAAGCCTCCAAAACCTCCATTTTGCTCCCAAGAACTACACGAATAAGCCTTGGAATTCGATTATCAAACACCAAATCAAGCTCAAAGATGACTCTGCAATTCTCTCCACATTTACCCACATGGAATCTCTGGGTTTACCACCCGATAAGGCCACTTTGCCTTTGGTTTTAAAGGCTTGCGGGAAGCTTAACGCCATTGAAACCGGCAAGAGAATACACAAGAGCATTCGGAACACTAACTTGATCGAGGATGTTCGTGTTGCGACTGCCCTTATTGATTTTTACAGTAAATGCGGTCTCCTTGAAGACGCGCGTAAGGTGTTCGATGAAATGGGTGAAAGGGATTTAGTCTCATGGAACGCGATGGTATCAGGGTATGCCGGGTGTGGGGAATTCGAGGAGGTGGTCTTTTTGGTGATGACAATGCAAAGAGAGGGTTTTAGGCCGAATTCGCGTACGTTGGTAGCGATGATTTTAGTGTGCGAGGAGGTTGTGGAAGTGAGGTTAGGAAAGGCGCTTCATTGTTATTGTTTGAGGAATGGGTTGTTTGATTCGGATCCTCATGTTGGTACTGCTTTGATTGGGTTTTACCTGAGTTTTGATGTGAATGCTTCGCGTCTTTTATTTGATTTGATGCCGGTTCGGAATACAGTTTGTTGGAATGCTATGATTATGGGGTATTTGGGTGTTGGAGAATCCTTGAAAGCTTTGAGGCTTTTCGAGAAAATGCAAATAGACAGAGTCCAATTTGATTCTGTTACAGTGTTGGCTCTTATTCAGGCGTCTGCGGAATTTGGAACTATTGAATTAGGTAATCAAGTTCATCAAATGGCTATTAAGTTTAGTTACAGCAATGACTTGTTCATAGTAAATGCATTGATTAACATGTATGCAAAGATTGGAAGTTTGAATTTTGCATGTAAATTGTTTAATGGTATTCCCACACGTGATGTTGCTCTTTGGAATTCTATGATTTCTGCATATGTTGACTACAGCTATTTTGAAGAAGCCATTAGCTTGTTTATTAAAATGCGAACCGAAGGCAAAAAGGAAGATGAAAGAACTATTGTTGTTATGCTTTCTTTATGTGCAGAATCAGCTGATGGTTTAAGAAAGGGTAAAACCTTACACGGTCATGCATGCAAGACTGGGATGTGGATGGATATTAATGTTAGGAATGCAATTTTGAATATGTATGCTGAACAAAACTGTATAGATTCTGCCCGAAAGGTTTTTGGTGAGATGAGTAATGTAGACGTGATCTCGTATAACATATTGATCTTAGCTCTGGCCCGTAACAATTTGGGAATTGAGGCATTGGAAGTCTTTGGAATAATGCAAGAAACTGATGTTAAGCCTAACTCTTACACAATTATTTCAGTCCTTGCTGCGTGTGAAGATGATACTTATTTAAATATTGGGAAGTCATTTCATGGTCTTGTGATAAAGCAAGGGATAGAAATGAGTATACCCTTGAACACTGCATTAACTGCTATGTATATTAACTGCGGCGATGAGGCTATGGCTAGGAATCTTTTTGAGAGCTCTCCCGATAGAGATTTGATCTCGTGGAATGCTTTGATTGCCGCCTATGTTAAAAATGACCTTGCTCATGTTGCTTTTTCAATCTTTAGCCGCATGATTTCAGAAGTGGATCCCAACTCAGTTACAATAATAAGTATCCTCTCATCATGCACCCATCTTGCTCATTTGTCTCTGGGTCAATATTTGCATGCTTATATGATACGTCGGGAATCCTCTTTAGGTCACAATTTGTCTCTTCAAAATGCATTTATAACAATGTATGCAAGGTGTGGAAGCATGAGAAATGCTGAAAAAATCTTCAAAACCTTACCAAGGAGAAATATTATCTCATGGAATGCTATCATAACCGGTTATGGAATGCATGGTCGTGGTTACGATGCTATTCTTGCTTTCTCACAAATGCTAGAGGATGGTTTCCAACCAAATGAAGTAACTTTCATATCTATTATATCAGCTTGCAGCCATTCTGGTATGATAGAGGAAGGACTGCAGCTTTTTGATTCAATGATTCATGATTATAACATCACCCCTCAGCTTGCTCATTATGGATGTGTAGTCGATTTACTTGGTCGGGCAGGTAGATTAGACGAGGCTAAAGAGTTCATTGAATCCATGCCCATCAAACCAGATGCTTCAATCTGGAGAGCGCTGCTTAGTGCTTATAAAGATCATAGTTATACTAAAGAAGCCAAGGCCATTTTTGAAAAACTTGTTGAATTGGATCCAATGAACCCGGGGAATTATGTCTTGCTTTGTAATGTATATGCTGCGGCTGGTCTTTGGTCAGAGGCCAGACAAATGAGAAGACGTCTAAGAGAGAAGGGCTTAAGAAAGCCTCCTGGAATCAGTTGGATTGTTGTTCGAAGCCAGATTCACTCTTTCGCTGCTGGAGATAGATCACATCCGATGGCAGACAAAATCTATGCAAATTTGAATTCCTTGTGGCACTCAATGAAGGAAATAGGATACGTTCCCGATCTTCGTTGGGTATTGCACGACAATGAGGATTTCATTTGATGTCCAGCACAGGAGAAGCAAGGTTTGGCCTTTAAAATGATTTTATGAGGGGGTGCATTAAATCATCATCCTGAGACTCGGGTTTGAGTATGTGTTGAATTATTTCCGAGATTTTCATATATTTGAAGGATCCTCGGAGGACGGGATTCAATACACAGGTCCAAATATGCATCGGAATGTCAAACATGAGTGCAGCAAGACTTGTAAAAGAGTATGAGCCGCATGGCTTGATAACATGAAAGGTTGATCATCAATGAGAGCAGGACTTTGACCAGGTACTTGCTTCTACTATCAGTTTTACTTTCTATCATGTGAAGGATAGTTCTTGCAAGATCCTGAAAGTCCATATGGAAATATTTCCGACCCCATATGAAAGTCCGATTTAAGGGCGGGGCGGGGTCTGTGTATTCTAGATATTGTATCATTTTTTAAAGGAATTTAACATGTTAAAGCAATGATAAAACTATATTTGAACAACACAAATCAACCCATCATCTTATTACACAAGCAAAACATAGTACACATGCATTACTTGTTACACTGTAGCTTACAAACAAGTATTGTAAGAGCCAGGATTATTAATGATTGTTTCATGGTTATGTCCTTACCAATAAACTAAGTGTATTGGTTTCACTAGCAGTTGTGATCGGGGGGTACTTGCTTACCACAGCGTTCGAGTATGAGTTGTATGAGAATGTTGGGTTCCGGGACACGGAGTCTTGTAGGGACGAAATTGGCACAAAGGCAATCTGCAGCCTCAAGATCAGTGAGACCAGAAAGTTGCCTGCAGCATGGGCTATTTTGGTCAGACGGCAAACTGAAGCAGTCTCCTAATTCTCGGCCGCTGCAAGAACTTGGAGGCGGAGCCAGCACCGGAGTAAAGAAGAGAAGGTTAAGGGAAAGAAGAAACATGGTGGTGAAGCCTTGGAAGTTGGAAGCCATGTCCCCAACAAAACACCCTAAACTTGCCAGGCTGCTATTACACTGTATGGTATAGTGAAATGCTTGTGGTAATGCAAATAGTAAAAAAAATGTTGAGGTATTTATAGAAAGGGAAGATGTATCAAATTACATATTCCTACAACAGAATATGTTAAGAATAAGGAAAGTTGGTAAAAAATATTTAAAGTTTTAATCATAAAATTTTAACCTTAAACTTTTTACCCTAAATTCTAAATACTACAACCTAATTATAAATTCTATATTTTTGGTATTTTTTTAATAAATTAATGGTTGGCGTTGAAGTCGTAAGAAGCCTAACCTAACTATAAATTACAGAGCTAAGGACATTAATACTCTCCTTAAATGTGAAATTAATGGTTGGCGTAGAAGTCGTAAGAAGCCTAACTCTCAAGTTGCAGTAAGGCAAGGGATTGGCATGTGATCATACAATAAAAAAATGGCAAAATGACAAAAGATGTTTCCAACGTTTGTATGTTTTGTCATTTGTCCTCTATTCTTTTTTCGTCCAAATATGTCCCTAACGTTTGCTTGTCTTGTCATTTGGCCTCATATTCTTTTTTTTGGTCAAAACATGCCCTCAACGTTTCATTTGTAGTCCAAATATGCCCCCAACGTTTCAATTTGGTCCAAATATGCCCCCGTTAAATAGAAATTATCAGTCAACTGACGTTCAACAACTGATGTTGACTAGACTTGCCACGTATTAAGATCTGCTGATGCCACGTCAAATTTTTTTTATAAGCCATTGATCGTCAGTTGATTGACAATTTACATTCAACAGGGGCATATTTGAACTATGAATGAAACGTTGATGGCATATTTGAACCAAAAGAAATAATATGGGGGCAAATGACAAAACAAGCAAACGTTGATGGCATATTTAGACAAAAAAATAAGAGGCCAAATGACAAAACATGCAAACGTTGGGCATCTTTTTACCATTTTGCCTAAAAAATTACTTAAGATTTATTTGAAAAATCTTTTTAAGAAAAAATCACGAGCAACAAAAAATATGAAATTCACTGATGTTAAAAAGTCTTACTCCCTAAAATCATTATTTAATTTCAATAGACTTTTGTATCGGGAAGATTGATGTCAGATTATATCCTAGTTCTCTTTGATCAAAATGACAGTATACAAGAAAACATAGGGAGCTAATATGTTTCACCCAACTCAAATTTAAATTTTAGAATAAAAAATTAAATTTGACCTGATATAAATAAAAATTATCAATTTTTATTATTATTCTAAAAATAGGGAGCTAAATGAAAAAATACAAATAGAAAAAGAACATTATAATAATCATTTTATTTTTATCAGGCAAAATACGGAGATAAATGAAATATATATATGAGGGACATTGTAGTAATTATACTTAAATACTTAAAATAAAAGTAAACTATAATTTCGGATCGGGTTGGGTATTTTCACCTTAAACCCAAGCTCGACCCGACCCAGCCTTATTCTCGAAAAACCAGACTCGAACTCAACCTGAACCTGAATTTTTTTAAAATCAACCCTATAAAACCGGGTCGGATCGAAACCTATCGAATATGAGTTAAATGATGTTATCATGTATGAATGTTTCCTCTGTTTCAGAACCGTAGGTGTCATCAAATTTGGTTCTAATTTCTTCAGATAATCTCATATGATCATAATTATGATAAAAGAGTTTAAAAAATAAGGTAATTACAAGCAAACCAAATTTCGGCCTTCCCGTTGTCCTGGAAAAGGAAAAGAACATTTTTGTACCTCAAATCCACAAAAAATGGTTAATCATCATTTTGATCCTCTAATTACCATCTCCATGACAATATCATTCCAAGAGTCTATAGGCCCTGGTAAGCACCAATGCAAACAGTCATTCTGCACTTTAGCATTCTTATCCTTTGCAAATGGCTGGAACTGCCGATACGGTCCCGGGTGCCCGTCCGGCCTCAGGAGCGACATCCGAGTGGTATCCAGCAATTTCAAGGTCACCCCATTTTCAGCTCCTACAAATGCCGCTTTCTCGAATTCTTCCATCTCAATTCCCCGCATCACGGCATCGACATCTTTCGTGTCCACTTCCCCGTCTTTAAACGGTACGGTCCTATTACACGTCCCTCCGCTGAACCATTCCCCGTTCTCGAAGTGGTCCGGTGTCGTTGTTCGAAGGAGAACGAATGCTTTGTGACTCGAGTCCATTGTAAAGTTCAGCACCGAGTTCAATGCCTTGTGGTACGCATACTCAAAGCTCATTTCCGTTAAGTTCTTTCCTGGACAGTTATGACAACCCGTCACCGTGTCATTCTCGCGGTAAATCGCGGTTTTAAGATACCATTTCCCGCCGGCAATCACGACGTAATCGAAATTCTTGTATTGTTCGGTCCATGTTTTGTCGAGTTTGTCGAGGTGGAGCTGAGTCTCCGACGAGGAAACGCCGTTTATGTCCTCGAAAACATCGGCTTTCAAAAGGAACGGGGTCCAAATCACCGAGAGGGTGAAGTTGTGGGAGGGGAAGTGCCATCTTCTCGATTTGTATTGCTCATCGTGATAAACCTCGACAGCTTGTTCCACCTGTGGGACATAAGCCGATCAATTATACCATCTGAGAATATTATGACACAATCCAACAAAACACAACACGAAGATTTACAGACAGAACAACATATCAGGCTCCGGTAGGCCATTCCCTTGTGTCAGAATTCTATAGAATGTGCAGAGTGTTGGTTCACTGTCAGGGACGGAGCCACAGCTCCAATTCCTAAAAAAATGGGATAATTGTGAATTTGACCCCACCTTTTAAAATTTATGTTTTGCCCCCAACTTCAAATCTTAGTTCCATTCCTATTCATTGTTGGTGGCTTCGGACAGGAAACGTTTAGAAATTTGGACAAAAGATTGAGAACTTTTCACTTCCATGGTGGGTGGAGAACCAGCTAAGAAAGAGACAGGAAAATGTCTGAACCGTCAAAGCTAAGCTGTCTTCCACTCTCTTAGTTCAGACTTTCCCATCGAAGCTCAAAAGGAATTAAGATGGGAGACCCACAGCACAAGCTCCGGCTAATATGGACAAATCCTTAATATGGCAAAAAGCTGTAGCTAATATGGAAGTTTGTGCGTAAATTTTAGTCAAAATGACAAAGATGCTCTCAAAGTTTACATATTTTGTCATTTGACCCCTATTTTTTTGGGTCTAAATATGCTCCAACGTTTGTTTGTTTTGTCATTTGTCCCTCTATTCTTTTTTTTTAGTCCAAATATACCGTCAACATTTTATTCATAGTCCAAATATATTTTTATTGGATGTAAATTGCCAATAAATTGACGATCAACAACTTATAAAAAAAAAATTGACGTGGCATCAGTAAATCTTAATACGTGGTAAGTCCAGTCAGCATCAGCTGTTGAACGTCAGTTGACTGACAGTTTTCATCTAACGATGGTATATTTGGACTACGAATGAAACGTTGAGGGCATATTTGGACCAAAAGAAAGAATAAGGGGCCAAATGACAAAATAAGCAAACGTTGAAACATATTTGGACCAAAAAAAGAATAAGAGGCCAAATAATAAAACATACAAACGTTGGGGTCATCTTTTAGCATTTTACCTAAAATTTAGTAATAGTTGGTCTAATTATGCCCCAATCCTTGTACTCTTTAAACTTTCGAAAATGTATCCCACTACTTTGAATTCCAGTAAATTAATTCAAAATTAAAAATCCATAAAATCCAATTGGACTTAGATCTTTAAATCCATTTCTAAAGATAAAAAGTAAAGGGACTAAATTTCAAATGTTCGAAAGTTACAGGGACCGAATCGCAATTAATCCGAAAAGGCTTCATATTAATATTTTGACAGAAAGAAACATGGCAAAAAAATTTACGGTTACCTGCGAGAGCATACAAAGCAACGACTGGACATGGTTGCGGGAGATTGAATCGCCGATAAACGCCCACCATTTGTTCTTCATGAAATCAAGAAACTTTTCCGGGTCGAACCTGGGTAATTCGCAGTCCCGGGGATTCCACCGCCAGTAAAGATATTCCGAATCGGGTCTACCGTTTTTCATACAATTCTGATGAGCTTCAATGTCAAGGCAAGTCTCGTTGGTGTAAGCCGGAGCTGACGGGTCGGGTACCCAATCCCCCACGAACAGATCACATTCCGCCGCAACAGTACCTTCAAATATACACAATTAACAATTTACAGATTGCCGGAAAAATGAACACTGGGTTTAACCTGTAGGCTTATTTTCCCGGAAAATGTCTCACCATTTTGAATCGTTTGGCTCTCATTTGCCAACAAATCACCAGCAGCGGCAACTTGAACAGGCAAAGAAGAGGAAGAAGAAGGAAGAGGGGGTTCGGCTACGGTGTTTGTCTCCAAACCGGAAGGCGGCGGCGGCGGCGGTGGTGGTGAAAAAGTGAGTGAATCGGAAACTAGAAGACGAAAAGCCAAACCCAGCAAGAGAAAAGAGACTGCAAACTTTACGAAGATGTGGTGGCGTTTGAGTAGAGAAGAAGGATTCAAATCTAAGCTCGTTTCCTTCTTCACCATGTTTTAGGTTTGATTTGATTAGACTGGTTAGGACAGCACAGGTTTTATTACAAGGACGTGGCTTTTGTCTGAAACTTGACAACTGAGATTGCTGTTGGATTTCTTTTTTATAATTTGTGGTGTTTATGGGGAGGTTTTATTGATAAATAGAAAAGAAAAGGTAAGTAGAGAATAATGAAGGCAAAAGAAAAGGAAAGGAAAGGTTTCATTTCGTTGTCATTAAATAAAAGGGAAAATTGATAGATGGTTATTAAGTTTATTGAATTGTTTTAAAATAGTCATTAAATAATATAATAAAATTTATGATTAATATCTTATATACAGGTGGTGAAAATTGAAAGTTTTCACAAGTGCCTTAATTTTAGGGTATAGTTTAGGGTTTATAGATTAGGGTTTAGTTTTAGGGTAATATGGTAAGGATTTAAGTTTTAAGCTATAAACTCTAAATTGTAACCCTAAACCTTAAATTGAAACAATTATCTCTAAATTCTAACCCTTGCACCTAAACCCCTAAACCTTATACCCTAAACTAACTCTTTATACCTAAAACTAAGGCGCTTGTGGAAACTTTTAATTTCCAACCGTGTATAGAATAGTTATCCTAAAATTTATTAATAAATTATAATTTTTGTATAATTTGATAAAAAATGATTAATTATTTTACAATAGTTTAATGAATTTGTATACTTCACCTTATTATAACAGGCTTAAGTGTCAAATAAGTGACTAAACAAGTGAGCTCATGTTTACCTAATATTGTTTATTAAACTTAATTGAATGACATGGCAATTAAATTAAGGGCAAAGGCCAATATTTTGCGACGAAAATGTGAATAATTTTTCCAATATATATAAACTAGAATCAGAAATTTAGATCTAATTCACATGGCACCTTAGATAATATAATTAGTGCATTGGAACTAGATGATGATAAAGTACAGCTGGCTATATATAACTTTAGCATGTAATGTCATGAATGGACCACTTTACCAATTTTATTAATTATAAAATTTGATCCTCCCTTTTATACTCTTTATTTTCTTTCATTGGAATATTTAAGGCAGACCAAATCTTGAAGCTTTAAATTAAAATATTTACATGACTATTAAACGCTGAAAACTTTAATAAAAAAATTATAATATAGTTTTATCCTAGCGGTTCCAAAATTGGACCTTGGGAGTCAATATCATGGCGCTATGGCCATGCCAACCAAAAACCCATTAGGAAAATAGAAAAAAAAAATATTTGAGCGTGAACACGAGAAATGTGATTTTTGATAATAAAGAAAAGAAATATTGTTTGTCACGTGGCATGATTGTGGAAATGTATTGTTTAATGGAGCAAAATAAAATATTAAGAAAGAGTCGGTCCACGAGGAGGAACATACCATGAATGTTAAGCACATCTTCCGTGCTATTGTCCCACTCCCCCCATGCAACGGTTATGTTTTGTATTGTAATTAGGACCGGACGGTCTTGGTGTTGGTTCGTATGCGCCCAATGCTACATCTACCCACTGGGTAGATTACCCAGTTGATGTGGCACAAGATTTATTAACTATTAAATGTAATACAATATATACTTTAATAAGCAATAAATGCAGTACATTTAATACCATTTTTAAGTTTCATCAATAAATAATTTTAAAAATTATTACTAGAATACAATTAATACATTTTTACCCATAAAGAATTTTTATAACTATAAACGTAATATAATTAATATTTTTATTTTTTAATGAAATATTTTTTAATATAATAAGAAGAGATATTAAGCTAACTAAAAAATATTTTGACTCATCATATTTTTACCCCATAAAAAATATTTTGCTTCAAAAAATAGTACTTGAAGAAATATAATATTCTAAAATTAAGATGAAACAGTTGATTTTTGTTCTTTTAGAACAAAAAAAATCAATAGTTCATGTATTCTAATTTTGATAGTTTCGATACATGTATTTTGTGGACAAAACTGCTCGAACCCAGGTCCCTTTAGATAAATATAATATAATTTCTCTTTCCACTAACACAACTCATTTTAATTTTTAAAATTTCAATTTACTCATAATACCAAGACATTATAACTAAACCATATAATTTAAATTTATCAAATTGGAGAATGAGATCACTGGATGGGTTCGATTCATGTACTTTTTAAATTTAAAAGTTCTAATTGGCTCATAATACCAACACAATATAACTAAATTATATAACTTAAAATTATCAAATTAGAGAACGAGAACTAATCTTTAAATAACATATTATATAAGGAACATTTTAATTTAATAGATTTCATAATTATTGTACAATAAAAATAAAAATTAGATTTTATTAAATGTAAATTGGGCATAATGTTAAAAAGAAAACCTAATTAATTAAGGTTATGTGGCAATAATCCGTGAACGAGACAATGAATAGGATACAAAGTGAGGGTAGACGAATTCTTTTTGTTAGAGGTAAGAAAAACTCGATTCGACTCGAAATTTTTTTAAATAAAGTTTGAGTTGTAAAATGGAATTCGAATAACTCCAAAATTTTAGTAATTAGTTGATTGATTTTTAAGTTCGAGTCAACTTCCTCAAATTAGAATCAAATATATATGCATATCTTATATGATTAGAGAAATATGAAGAAATATGTGACGCATATGAAAAAATAGGATGAAATATATATCTATCTATCTATATATGCATATCTTATATGATTAGAGAAAGTTGTATAGGACGTAAAAAATTTATATAGGAACTCAAAAACTTAGCTCGACTCGAACTTGACTCGAATTTCATAAACTTGACTCGAATTTCATAAATTCGAGTTGTAAAATATAACGCATCAACTCGAATAACTCGAAAATTTTTTACTCAACTCGATCGAACGCTCACTACCTTTTGTATATAAATGTAAGAGTATTTAATTTTTTTAGACAATAATTTTGTCTAAATTTAAAAATAAAATTATATAATCATCTATGAAAACAAAATATTTTTAATCATTTAATAATAAATAAACGTAAAAAATAAGATTATGAGTATTTCCTAAAATTTATATCATATAAATAAAAATAATAATTGAAAATGTTATTGAAAATGTTTGAATTGACAAAAAAAAACATTAACTAACACATTAATTATCATGCATGTTTTCTATAAAAGCATTAAATAAATTCAAGTGGGTAGATTACCCACTGGGTAGAGGAAGTTTTATCCTGCATTGTCGTCATAAACGAGTTGAGTCGAGCTCGAGTAGTACTAAGTTTGACTAGGCTTGTTAAGATTTTAAGTCGAATTTTAGTTTGAGCAATTTTTAATGAGTATGAGAAATCTGAGCTCGACTCGGCTCATTTAGAACTCAAGTCGAGTTCGAGCTTGATTCGAGCCCAATCGAGTCAAGTGTTGACCGATCTTTGATCGCATTAGACTCGAGTAACTCTTAATCTATCACATCTCATTTAAAGCCCTATGAAAAAAATACATAAGTTTTATAAACTTAAGCTTGTTAATTTTAGGGTTTAGGATGTTAGCTTAGGGTTTAGAAGTTTAGGTTGGGTTTAGAATTTAAGATTTAGATTTTAGGGTTTAATACTTATGTTTAGGGTTTTAAGTTTAAGAATTTAGATTTTAAATTATAAAAAATAAAAAAATAATATATTATATTTTCGAGTAGCTCATGAGCTTTTCGAGTCAGGTATTCAATAGTTCGACTTGGCTCGGCTCGTCAAGAACTCGAGCCAAGTCCTAACAAATCGAACTTTAACCAAACTTTGATCGAGTCGAGTTCGAATAGCTCGCGATGTGTCTCGTCTCATTTAAAGCCCTAGCCGTTACATATTCACATCTGTCTAGTACCTTATTTGTACTATTTCGCAATTCACGGAAATGTAAAAATATGGCCTTTGCTTTAAATATAGCCAGCTGGGCCATGTTTCTATGATAAACAGTTAGAGATAGGATAAGGAAAACTTGATTCGAAGCGTAAATATTCTACTTAATTTGACTTGAATCAAAATTTTATAAATTCAATTCGAAAAAATTAAAATAAAATTTAGATCATAAAATGAAACTCAAATAATTTAAAATTTTTAGAAATTAGTAAATTAATTTTTAAGTTCGAGTTGAGTTTTTTAACTTTACTTATATATGTATATCAATTATCATATATAAGTATATATGATATATGGTTGTAGAAAGTTCTTAAATCGAATGCTATTATGCCATAATATTATAAACATTTGAATTAAATTCGAACATAAACTCGAACAACTTAAAAATTTTATATACATTTTGAGTTATAAAATATGAATTATTAACTTAAAAAAATTTATTCGACTCGATTAAATACTTGCCTAATTGAAGATCCATTTGTTCTTTTGCCGAAGAAGAAATGGATAAAATTTCGGGAGACGTGATGGGCCCATATAAAGGATTTTAGGTGGGTGGTCCACCTACTACCCAAAGCATATGTCTTTTATCTCCAAATTATCGTTTTGGTCCTTCTATTATGCTTAAATTTGGAATATAAACTTTATATTTGGACCAAAACCGTAATAGATCCCTGATAAAAACAAAGTCTTTTTGCTGCCATTCAGGCTAAGCATTCAGATTGTCCCTCCCTGCCCTATTCAATACCTGGAAAATGTTTATAGCTATGGAAAAACAAAGAAACCCGGATCTATTCGATAAACAATGTGGTGGAAACAAACAGAAATTTACATTACTTGCATTGCATACTCGAAAAAAAATCATTTGGATGTGTACTTTTCACTTATCAGGGGATTAAAGAAACCATCCAACATCGATAAATCGAGAGTACCAAGAGATACATCATCCGGATTTCAAACCTTCCGAACCGGTTGGCCAAGATGGTTATTTCCGCAATTGATGACAATGAACCAAGCTTGTTGTATCCATGGGATAAATCTCGGGATCGTCACGCACCTACTTTTGGAACTTTCATGCCGAAACCATGCTTCGCTTTCTCAACTCTGTTAAAAAAATCATATCAAGAATGCTCAAGGATACACTAAAGCAAGAAAAATCCTATGTTTTTTATTAAGAGATTGATTTCAAACATCAACACAATGATGTAAGAATGATATATGAATGTTATAGCCATCAACACGTATTCACGGTCCACGTAGGCTACGATCTCATTGGCCTCGAGACTTATTCCATAATTCGACACATAAAGAAAAACAACTACACTAGAATTATGGCTACTAATACATAAAACATATAAGGACTCGTTGGCTGCAGGGTGAATTAGAAGAATCAAATAATAAATTAGTTCTAGCACGATTTAACTAACTACGGAAGCATGTATAGGGCATGGAACCAAAATTCGAGTGTGTGCTTACGTAGGGGCAAGTTTGCCAAGGCAATCTAGCTCTTCACCAGTGTCCTCGTCCAGGATTCTGCCCGATATCTCAATGATGTAAGATCTATCTCTATCGGTTGGAAGCCCTCTATTAGCAAGCAAATCCAAATCTTTCTGATGGAGCTCTCTCCCGTTTACGAAAACACCAGTGGTCCCACCGGCACAGTTTTCTGGCATTGGATAGTTAAATTCTTCGATAAATGGCTGCAAGAGAAATTCAGTTTAGAGAACATATAGATGGCAAAACCAAACAACATCAAAATGTTTGGCTGCTGATATCTAGGTAAGAATCACTTGATCTTACAGGAATTATGCCAAGACAAGGCCCACCGAGAACACCCCAGAATCCAGCTCGGAAATCATACCTGATATAGGCATGTGCAACAAAAGAACGTCATGAGAAAGACGGTTGTACCGGAGTGTACATGTCCATCACGATAGACACTGTAAAACTCGTAGCACGGCAGACAAAAAGAGAATATATGCTTACCAGTACTGTCCAGGCTGAATTGGTCCAGCCATCTTTTCAGCTTTTTTAAGCACACGTTCAGGTATAGGATGTCCATTAACTGAAATATTACTTTTCCCGCGTTCCTCTGATTGATTAGATCTTGAGAAATCCTTAAAACTCTTCTTGATAATATTTACAAAAAACGATTCTCCTTTTGCCACTTTCGGTTTATCATCTTCTCTAGTTGCTTCCCCTGAATCTCGAGAGATTCCGGTATTAGAGTACTCGTCATATGACACGTCCATCTCAGTAGGTAATGACACCTCTTTTAATGAATTTTGTCGTGCGTTAGCCTTGTTAGATGCATATTTCTCTTGATCAGAGCGATTACTACGATTTCCCTTCGCAAATCGGTTGGCTGCTTGATTGCCAAAAGAGTAATCAAAGTGCTCTTGAAGTGGTGAGCCTGCAGGTGGTGGAGACACAGTGGATTTGGTCGGCTGCTGAACAGATTTCACTTCCTCTCTTGAAGCAATTAAAACATCAGAAGTGTTATCATCCTCAGAGACGCTAGGAGATGAAGAACGAAAGCTTCGCATTTCCTGAGGTCTGATTGAATTCAAAGCCCGACCCGTTGACGAGGCAACAAGTTCTCCATCCATTGACTGGAAATCATAACCGGAACCATCATAGTCATTAGACGAGAAGTTAGCAGTAATTCGGTTTGCACGGCCACGGAAATATGAGGAACTATCATTGACGAGTTCATCAGAGATATCATCAACCTCTACAGAACTTCCCTTTGTTTCCGCATGATCACGCAGAACAAGCTTCTTGTTGGTGACAGTATAGTTTATTACACTTGAACAGGCACCACACCGCAGTTTCTTTTCATTTTTCGCAATGAGCTGCACTTTCTTGGGCATTTGTAGTAATTCAAGGCAATTATAACACAAAATAAACGGAGCGCCACCAGCAATAGGACGAAAACGGCGACCAGCACTGGCTACCACCACCCTCTGTGGATGGCACTGAACAAAACCACCTATATCTGAGTTAATATCACTTGGCCATCTAGCATGAGCTTGTGAGTGAAGCACACTCGGTTGAGGCATCATAGTCTTAGACCTATGGAAATGTGAACTAAAAGTCCCAGGGTTCTCGATGTGGTACATCGGATTACAGGGCACATCAGGGAACCTTTTATTGCCAAATGAGCTGGGTGGAACAGATGCTGGAACTCGCCGATGTTTCTCATAACAATGAAAGCAAGAACAAGAAGCTTGGTGCAACACTGAACTTTGTGGATATGGCATGAATGGGTCATGATTACTTTCCATATACTGTCCGGAAAAGTATGGATGAGGTGGCTGTTGCGGGAATTCTCCATGTAACTGGTGCGGAGCTCTTCCGAGCATTTGGGATCCAAAAGGATCTCCATATGGGGGAATATGATTTGGATTGTGCATCAGAGGATACAAACCATGCCCGACAGGATAAGCGAATGGTTCCGGAAAATGACTATAATAAGAGGGTCCTGCTCCTACAGCTGTTTTATCAGGTCCATACAAAGGCATTGAGGACTTCTTTGATCCAGAAGGTCCACTTGGGAACAAGGTATCAGCACCACCATACGAATCCGGAGGAACAACCCTCCCGAACGTAGCCTTCTCTTTTGGTTTATCAACCACATTGCAAGACCGGCTAAGTTGCTCCTTTAGCTCATCTAGCTTCCTCAGAAGATCAGCTCGCTCTTGTTCAAGCTGAATTCTACCAGAAACATCCTGGTTTTGGTTCTGCAAGGAATCGCTATAACCACACGAAGAATCCAACTGATGGTTTGATGGGCCTTCATCTGGATGGTTTGAAGTAGAATACAGCTCACCTTCAACAACTGCTCTCGGAATTCGCTGCAACACCTCCATCTCTGCTTGCTTCCCAGCTTGCCAATCGGACATTTGTCCCAATCTTTGTGATCCACCGGTACATCCAAAGTTGGAATCTGAATCCTCCAGTTCTCTTTCAATAGAATTCACTACTACATCCTTATTCCTGCCGGAATTATTCGCATTCTCAACAGGCAGCTTATCACCAATAACCTTAGATTTGCTCCTACTTGTATCAATGCGGTCAACATTCTTCTTCTTTTTCTCCGCTTCACTCTGATCACATGTCAAAGAGCCAGCACTCGATTTAACATCCGCATCAGAGGCATCACTCGAGTCTATTATACCTTTCTCCAAGGGAACTTGGGATTTGCTAGAAACTCCACCAAGCCTATCTTCTTCCAACTTGTCGGACGAGGTATCTGCTTCACCATTCCTAATTTTTGCTGTTCAGAAAAACAATATGCCACTATTAAAAGTTGGGAACATTACATATTTCATGGAAGGTCAAGACCAAAAGGCTCACAAAACAGAACAAGGAACTCTAATCCAAAACAAGACCAAAACAGAATTCAGCAGAGAGTTCGGTTATAACACTAAATCATCAACCAAGGAAATGAAATGAACAAATCCCAACTCCGTATTTTCCATTAATGTACATCGCCATTGCTGATAATTACAAAGTTACACGGATTCTAGTAAGTTTCAATTTAAACCAGTTGGTTCAAGTTTCAACATTTATGGGAACAAGGTTAACAAGAATCAATGACTCAAAATCAACTTCTTTTCTATCATCTTCAGCAATTTTCTCACCAACCAAACAAGCAACAATAGGGGGAAAAAAGGTACCTCGAAGAACAGCGCCACAGCCACCACACTGGTAAACGGAATAACCAGCAAGCTCCGGGAGAAGGCTTTCGCACTTTGGACAACGAACCAGCTTCACTTTGTTTGACTCGGCCATTTTTGAGCCGTTCAAAACCCTTCCGAGTACCGACGAATAAGAAAACGACGTTACGCCAGAAACAAAGAGCTTTAAAAATCTGCCATTACTCCCCCAACAACCATCGCCATCAAAGTATCAAACGCGTTTTATTTAATATAAAAACAAAATCTTTCTACCGAAAACCCAATAACTAAAAGAACAAAGGGGGGAAGGGGAAAGGCAGATATAAGCTCGATAAAGGGTTGTCTTGTTTTTCTGCTTTAAGCAAATTTCTCTCTCGTTTCCTTGGGTTTCTCGGAAACCAAACAGGAAAAAAAAACAAAGTTATGAACAGTTTTTAGAACAATGAAGTAACCCAGAGCTGTAAAAACTCAGAAATTTCCAGTCGAAAGAGAATAAGTTATGTGTTTTTTTAAGAAATCTGGGTTTTTAAAGAGCAAACGAAAGGAGAAAGACAGACACAGAAACCGAGATCACATGATCATTTTTCCGGTGTTAGGAAATGAAAGAAAGAAAATCCCATAAAACGTGATTATTGAGGGTGAAAACGGCAGCGTTTGGACTTACTGTGGAATCGGCTACTTTTTTTTCCCAGCTAAGAGCTAAGGTAATAATTTGTTTATTTTTTTATTTTATGTAGGTAGCTTTAGGACTTTAGGGTCCAATATTATGCTTTTTTTAGGTTACTTTCCCTTTCTCGGTTGGGACATGTGAGAATAAAGCAGAGTTTTGGCCGTTGTGAAAAGAAGTGAAAGGGGGCAATGCCTCGGTGGAAAAATATGCAAAAACTCCTCTTTATCTGACTCAGTCACTCTTGACTGACATCCACACAACTGTTTGATTACCTACTATTTTTGCTTTGAATAGAATAATATTCGAGTTTTGTAGAGGTTCAGTTTGAAAGCGATTCTTTTTTTTATCAAAGAAAATATATTAAGAAACGGAATTATAAGTACATAAGAAGGTTTGTCGGAGAGGGATTCCTCAAGAGGTCATAACCTTAAGGTTTTTAGAAAACTTAGCAAGCCAATCAGTTGTTTTGTTACAAGATCTCGAAATAAAAGAAAAAAAATAAGCTTGAAAGCTTCCAACTTTGTATCTAATATTCTCTTCAATAGCCGAGGAAGTCCAATAAGATAACGACCGGGTCGTTAAAGCCTTTTGATGACAGCTTGAGACTCTACCTCTATAATGACATAAGAAGGTTTCGAAGCTATTCTTTCAACTTAATTTTTATTTATTTATAACATTAAAATTTGGATATTTGGCTTTGCTTAATAGATATAGTGGCTAGCATCTCATTTCACTAGACAAATTGACTGTTGGCTCTATATTAATGTTTAATTGGTATTAATTTTAATTTCTTTAATACATTGATGTGGTTAAATCAAATCTTTAATTGACATGTATTTATATTTTTTCTTAATCTTTTAACAACGCATATACATGTACTTAAACTCAAATTTTATAGACTAAACATTATCATTTCTTTTTCATTAGAGCCACTTATAGGGCTCAATAGCAATTTCAAATTCAATTCTTATAATAATCTTATGAAAAATAAAATATAGGGTTAAATTGTATCATATGTTTTTACATTAATTTTTAAATCGTTGAAGGAATTGATGTTACGAGTTAACTGAATACCTACTAAATTGAAAAGTGGTCTAGAGACTTATTTTGGATGGAAATCAGATGTTCCTAAATTATGTCTCATTTAGTGTCTTAATTTTAAAAAGTGAGTTTATGGTTTAAAGTTCAGGACTTATGATTAGAGGTCATGGTCATAGTTTAGGAAATTAGGAGTATAGTGTAATTTTTAAAGTTTAGGATTTGAAGTTTAAAATATAAAAATTAAGGTTATGGTTTAGAATTTAATTTTTAATTGTTTTCTAGCTTGGGGCATGATTTGTACATAAATTATTTATATATTATAATCATTTTATACATCTTTAAAAATATATTTATAAACAATAAGGTGTGTTAATCATTTACATATCATCATCAAACTCTTTCACTCTTGCTTTGGTCTAAAGACTCTCGCTGGTACTTTGTTTCGTTTGACGGAGACATCAAATAAATAACTATTGTAATGATTTGGTTGGCATTTGAAATAATGTTGTTGGAAACAAAGTCATTTTAAACATTTTCGGGGTTTGAGAAAAATAATAATTAGCTTCTACATAACAAAATTACATGTCACTATTTTGGGTAATTAATTTAATATTTTATTAATAAATCATAAAAACAGTGACGAAAAGTGGGAGAGATTGGAATGGGCTATGATCCCCAGAAAATTAAAAATTAAAAAAAATTATGAGTTGATATAATGGTAAAATGATTATTCAATCTTCTAAAATATATAAAATTTATTGTTGCCACCATAAATGTAAACAATTTTAAATGACCCAACTATAAATAATACTATCTAATTTTACCACTGCATAGAAATATGATCAAATTTTGTCTAACATATTTTTTTAGATGTTTTGTTAAGAAAACATCTTAAATACGGCTAAAATAATAAGTTATAATCACCCACTAACATACGAAATTGTCACTTGAAAATTTATCGAAACTGTAAATGTATTATGTATAAATAAATTTTTTAAATGAATACTCATATTATTTATAGGTTAAAATGGAATGCTCTATACGTTACATTGGCTTATATACATAGACTAAAGGTTTAAGGATTAACGTATAAAATAACAACAATAATAATGACAGTACACTGTAAATAATAAAAAAAGCCATACAAAATCCGACAGGCATCCAATGCAAGATCGTTGTCTTGTGTCTTTGTACTTAAAAACTAAACATTTTGTTAGAAAAAAAAAAAACTCAAACAATTGAATGTCACGTGCGAAAATAAAACAAAACATGAGTGTTTTTATTCAATAATAGATATATCTTTTCGTACATTAATTTAATTTTAATGTTTAATAGTTTTTGATTTATTAAATGTATGGTTTGATTTTAAGGTTTAATTTGAATAATTAAATCTTTTATGTCTACTTAAATATATAAACTAAGATTTTAGGTATAACTTGATACTTCCACTTTATTTCATGGTTTAAATAAGTCGTTTATCGTGAGTATTAATTTAAAACAAAAAACAAATTATAAGTATCAATTTAATCCATCAAATCAAATTTAAATATCTAAATGGACAACAAAATCAAATTACACTTTGAAACCAAATTCAAATACCAAAAATATTTATTTTTTATTTTATTTTAATGTAATAAATAATAGATTTTTTGTGCAAACAAATAATGGATTAATTAATTAGTGGACTGCAGAGACAAATCCGTACCAGATTCTTATTTCTTACACTTGAAGTTAAAGATTTACTCATTTGATTGGATTGAAGTGTGACGTATGATCTGCAGCAATAATTCATCGTTAATATTATAATTGGTGGAGATTATTCTAATTTACTGTACCAACTTTGAAAGAAGTGAGAATTTCTTATTCTAAAAAGGAGACACTTTTTTGGTCAAATAAGGCTTGCTTTATAGACATGAGACCTATACTAGAAATGAATTACTCCATATAATTTTGGGATAAGGGTCGGATCGGGTCTAGATTTAAAGTATATATTTTCAAGTTAGATTTTGGTGGGTTAAAAATTTGACCCGGCTCAACTCATGTCCATCTTTAGATAAGAGCACAATTAGGATCTTAACTCACCACTAGAAATTCTAAAATTTCAAAAATAGAACTTTAACCGTAAACTCACACCACTACGTTAAATTTTTCAAAAATATTTTTATTTTATTCAAATTCGCCGCATCACCACGGCGAGTTTCACTTTTTTCTTAAAAAATCTTGCCATACAATCGAGGTGAGTTCGAATAAAAAAATAATATAATTTTAAAACTCGCCGCAATAGACTAATGGTGCGGCAAGTTTACCGTTAGGATCCTACTTTTGAGAATTTAGAATTTCGAATGTTGCGTCAGACATAATAGAATTCTAAGTTCCTATTTTTTCCCTTATCCCTTTACTAATTTGGTGTAAATTATATCCAAAGTCATTAAATTATTGGCCTAATTTTATTTTGACTGTCAACTCATAGATTTTATTAATTAAATCATTAAATTATTAAAAAAACAATAAGAATGTTTGGAATTTTGAAGGCATTCACAAGGGAGAACTAGCCCGATAATCAAGGCTATAGCCCAAAATGCTGGATCCTTCCACAGACTTAAACCTCGCCTATTCTGAACGGTGGTTTCCGGCATGACATGACGGACATAACAAGCTCTTTGTAGGGATGACAACGGAGTAGTTCGATCCAGGGTGATTCTAGCATTAGACCGCTTAGCTGAAATTTTAAGCGGTTTAACGCAAGAATCATCTGTTCGGTTCATAATTTATAAATTATAATTTAATCATGTTTCATATTAAATTCAATATACTTTTACTAAGTTTTGACTTCGACCTAACATAGACACATAGTAGAGTATAATCTGATCATATAGAATCTCAAAACTTTAACAAAAAATTTGATTCAACCAATTTTACCCGAAAAATAACAAAATATTAAATATACTATATAAAAATGTAATAAATATTTATATTTAATTAAAACATATTAAGTTTTGACGAATAAGATTTTTTTACTCTAAACTCGATCTTAACGTGATTTAATTGAGTTTTTTTAAGTGTCGTGCAATTCAATTATGTTAGTGATATTTTTAATAAATAATATATTAATCAGCAGTCTTATTTATTTTTTTAAATATAAAAGAAAAGCACCTGCATAATTCTAATATTACTCGTGAAAATTAACAATATATATATTAGTCATCAAATGAAATCTCCAAGTTTCCGCATTCTGACAAACACTGTACATATAAAAAAATACGCTGACCGTAGGAACAAAGTAACTGCTACAAAATCTTTGTCTCACTCGCGAGTAGAGCTCACACACCCCACTTTAAACATGGACATTAATTCAATTTATAAAATTTAAAAATTTAAAGTACTCATTGTATAATTATAAATTATTTAAAATAAAAAAAAAATTAATTAAAGTATATTATTTTATTTTATTTTAAAATATAAATCAAAATACATATCTCTACCTAAATTGCAAAACCTTAATATTTTTTATTTGAAATTTAAGACGTCACCACCGCTAGCCACCTGCCGTCGGCTACATATTCGCTGTCTTGCTGTCGTCCCTGCGTGACCGCCGGTGAGCTTTGCTGCTAATACCAATTGGAGAGTGTAGATTACTGCCTCATTCACTTCTTCAATTTAGATCAGATCGATTTAGATTGTAAAACTTTAGGAATTGTCTTCTAGCCTAATCACCAGATCAATTCAAGTTTAGGAATTGTTTCAGATCAATTAACAAAACTTTAGAAATTGTCTTCAGATCAATTCAAAACGCAGGGACAGAAGCAAGGCGTATGATTATGCGGCCGGCGATATGTGGCTACAGGGACGGACCCAGGACTTTAGGTTAGAGGGGCGAACCTATAAATTTTTAGGGGGGCGAACTTATAAAAGTTTAGGGGGGCGAAAATAGATTTTTAATATAAAATACATAGAAAATTTCTAAAATTTTTCTAAATCATATATGATTTTCAAAATTTTAGGGGGGGCGGTTGCCCCCCTCAGCACCTCCCTCCGTCCATGAACAAAAATTAGGGTTCTGTAATTTAAGGGTAGATATGTATTTTAATTTATGTTTAAAAGAAAATAAAAATAAAATAATATATTTTAATGAATTTACTTTTTTATTTTTTTAAATAATTTATAATTATACTGTGAGTCTTTTAGATTTTTAATCTTTATAAATTAAATTAATAGTGATAATCGGTGCTCATCGTTAATAGTGTTCATCGATGCTCGTTGAGCGTAACAGACTTATCCTATTTTTATAAATTTCAAATTGCTTACCGTTCCTTTTTGACAAGTTTAAATTAGTGTTGTGTTATTATTTTATAAATATATTTAATTTCATTTTAAATTTTAAAAAACAAATTATAAACTCTAAACACCAAATTCTAACCACAAACTTTAAATTTTAAACCTCCCATACACTCTAATCTTTTTGTTCAAAATAACTTAACTTCATTAAAACGTAAAAAGGACAGAGGAGAGAAACCAAGCGGTCACACCGACGTAGCCTGCAGGCATAAAACAACAGAAACCCAAACCATGCCATGCTGCGCTACGAAACAAGCAAAGAACAGCCGATAAAACACTAACAAACCTACAAATCGTGCAACAAAAGCACTTACAGACGCCATAAGACCAAGCCCGATCATCAAGCCCACAACGACAACATAAACCACTCGAAAAACAAACAACAAAGACTAGAGGCAAGACAAATAAAACACGACCTAAGGACCACGCAGGGCCACACTGAGATAACCGTAAACAAAGTCAATACAAAGACCGGGGCATCCCCGAAAGACACTTCCAACAGCACATTCGTGGATCGTGTTCTCAAAACGATAAAACCTGAACGAATACGGAGCAGGCCAAAAGAGAAATCCCATGATCCATTCCCGGGAAAACATACAGTAGCCGCGCCTGAGAGCTTTATTCAGAGGCAAGCTTCAAATGCATTGACATTGGTCCTTAACAAGGCATTATCCACTACATCCCATATGAGAAGAGGGCAAGAGACTTCCGAACCACCTCCCGTTCTTGGTTTATCGCTGACACAGAGAAAGACAAAAACACTCCTACAAAAAACCCACATAAGCGAAATCAGGCCATTTTATGAAAGGACTTAACAGTACTGCTACCAACCGTTCCTTCCGATAGT
The DNA here is from genome assembly GCA_958450335.1 of Hibiscus tridactylites. Lineage (NCBI taxonomy): Eukaryota > Viridiplantae > Streptophyta > Magnoliopsida > Malvales > Malvaceae > Hibiscus > Hibiscus tridactylites. The sequence continues at coordinate 107,336,156 of OY288269.1, forward strand.
TAATAGCGGGAACCAAAAACTTCATTTGTGGTGCGGATAACTTTTGATCATTAGATTATATCCACTTATAGAAAAAATATTTTTAAACTTAATTTGTGATTTTAAAATATATACATTTTAAGAAAATTACTCTTTTTCCATAAAAAAATTAAAAATTAGTACATCAAAATAAACGTGACCACCAAAAGTTTCTTTCCTTAAACGGACAAAACTTTCCAGATCCACGCGCTATCAAAGCAACAACGCACACGCCCTCAAATAGTTGAGGTGTCACTTTATCAGGCTACCAAAACCAGTCGTCACCACTACGTTTCTCTTCAACTAACCATTTCAATTCCCAACACAAAAACTTAAGAAAAAGGGCAAGAGAGAATCGCGGAGCCTCTTTTGACTACAAAACAATCATCTCGGAGATCGGACACTACCGGTCGCCGGATAATCCCCCGGACAGTCCGAGCTTCCCCCGAAGCAACCGGGAAACACCTCTTTCAGTGTTGCGGCGAGAGAAGGATTTCAATTATATATAGGCGGTGTTTGGTTTACGATGGCTTCGGAGGATGTGAAGACTACTGAATCGGCTGTATCGACGATCGTGAATCTAGCTGAGGAAGCGAAGCTCGCGAGGGAGGGAGTTAAAGCTCCTAGATATGAAATTGTTAGCATCTGCAAGTCTCTCGTTGCTGGCGGCGTCGCCGGTGGAGTGTGAGCGGAAACCGTTCCGGAAACATTAAGTTCTCAAGTTTTAGAGGAAATAGAATTGAAAATGGATTTTTTACTTAATTTTATCTTTTATGTGCTGCAGGTCACGAACTGCCGTTGCTCCGTTGGAACGTTTAAAAATCTTACTTCAGGTTCACATTTTTTCTGCCTGTGCATTTTATCTAGATTAAGAAAAATAGAGAATTAAATTTCTGAGTTAATTTGCATCTTTTGAAAAAAAATTGCAGGTTCAGAATCCACATAATATTAAATACAATGGAACAATTCAAGGCTTGAAGTACATTTGGAGAACAGAAGGTTTTCGCGGACTATTTAAAGGTAACGGTGCTAATTGTGCACGCATTGTTCCGAACTCTGCCGTCAAGTTCTTCAGCTACGAGCAAGCTTCAGAGTAAGATTTTTAAACTCTGTTCAATTTCACTGGTTATTTATTTTTCTGTTGGTTGATTAATTTGATTTTCTTTTCGACTCTCTTTGTATTGCTAAGTAGTAAGCATGAGTCAATTTATCATATTGAAACTGGCTATTGTCTTTAAGAGTAGTGTTCTAAAGCATTTTTCTAGTTTTTAATTGAAGGAAACTGAGTCTATATCTTTATTCTTTAGGCTAATTGTTCCTTGTAATTGTTTTTGACAGGGGAATCCTATATCTGTATCAACAGCAAACTGGCAATGGTACGAGTATGACTAGTATTGTGATCATCTTTTTGCGGAGGAATCATCACATCTTTGCATCATGCATTACATTATACACATCTAGAAATCAGTTGGTTTAATAATAGTAATATAAAAGCAACAGGTTTTGGATATTTCGTGGAACTTGATATTACATTGATAAATTACGGTAAACAAGTTCATTAATATTAGGAAGGACTGCATAAGCATTCATAGAATGATCTACACTGATGTTAACTTGTTCGATGTATGTCATGAAATTTATATCAAGATGTCTTCAAATCTTGAAAGCTCATATGAGGCCTTTTCCCTTTATCGCTTTTAATTCTGCAGAAGATGCCCAACTCACTCCGCTTTTACGCCTTGGAGCTGGAGCATGTGCTGGAATAATTGCCATGTCTGCAACTTACCCAATGGACATGGCACGAGGCAGGCTCACTGTACAGGTATTGCCTTAAATATCATTTACTTGGAAGATGCATGATGTTTAACTTGCTGGTTTTATCAAGCTGGAGCTTCAGAAGGGAATACTTTGTAATAAATGATAAACTTTAACATAAGTTATTAGTTCCTTGATTTATCTGTGTAAGAAGAAAATTTGAAAAGTATTTTATTTCTTCAATACACATATCGATTCATTTTAAGCTGCTGCATCTTCTTTCTGTGATATCAGGAATTGTTCCTTGTAGTTTTGTTAAATGAGCATCTAATCATTTAGTCGTGTCTGCTGCAGACAGAGAGGTCTCCTTATCAGTATAGGGGCATGTTCCATGCTCTGTCAACTGTGTTGCGGGAGGAAGGCCCACGAGCATTGTACAAGGGTTGGCTTCCTTCAGTCATTGGAGTTGTGAGTCATTTAGTTCTTCTATTTGGAGTTTTTAATGCAATCTTGCCAGTGTCTCTCTGATTTTCAAGTCAAATAGTGAGCTGCCATTTCTTTTGCAACTATTAAAACTAGAAATGTTGATGTTCAGATCCTGGATCCAAAATGTTAATTTGTTTGCAGGATAAGGATTATTTAGCCAAAACATCTATATCCATGTAGTTAAGAAAGAGAGGAAAAATTGCAAGCACAGAAGAGGGTCTTTGACCGAATGTCCATCATTCATTGATTTTTGAATGTTATGGGTCACGAGTGCATGCCTTCTTGGAAGAACATAAGGGTGTTGAAGAGAAACAAACGAGGAGGGGGTGAAGCATCCATCTTTCTAAGGGTCTAATAATTATGAGATATACACATCTAAAAATAAGCTTCTCCCCCTTTCACTTTCTGGGGAATTTTGTTAGGGAGCTTTCTGCAGTTGTTTTTCTATTTTTTGACTTTAAGTTTTTTGGTCTTTAGTTGGCTCTATCATGTTCCTGCAAATCATGTGTAATGTTTATATCCCCATTTTGGGTGGTCAAAAGTGATCACCGAGTTCTTTGTTGGTAATTAATCATTTAACTTGACAAAGAGAATTGTTTACTCTATTTGTTGTACGTTGATTTGAATTCTTGTTGTGTTTGCAGATACCATATGTGGGTTTGAACTTTGCTGCATATGAATCTCTAAAAGATTGGTTAATCAAAAGTAAACCGTTTGGATTGGTTGAAGACTCTGAGTTGAGTGTGACGACCAGGCTTGCTTGTGGGGCTGCTGCTGGAACTGTTGGCCAAACTGTTGCTTACCCTCTTGATGTGATCCGCAGAAGAATGCAAATGGTAGGATGGAACGGTGCAGCCTCTGTTGTAACTGGTGATGGGAGGAACAAGGCCTCCCTTGAGTATACCGGCATGATTGATGCATTCAGGAAAACTGTTAGGCATGAGGGCTTTGGGGCATTATACAAGGGTCTGGTCCCTAATTCTGTTAAGGTCAGTGTCTTCTGATTCATAGACATTTACTTGCTTATAAATGCTGGTCCCTATCTTTAATCTTTAGTATTCGTAACCGAACAAAAAATAAGGATCCTTGTGTATTTTGCATCAGAATCATAGACAAAATGTTATGACTCAATAGAGACCTCAGAATTATTTTGTCTTCGATTAGTTTATGCATGGATGTAGGCAAGATTGGCACGACCTTAAAAACAAGACTATTGATATTAAACATGCACGCTGGCTGAATGCATTCGATTGTTATCTTGTAAACATCCTTAAAAGTTGCCCCATTAAGCTTTTGCATTAACCGAAGCAGAATGGGTTATTTGTATGTCCTTATCATCCAATATATCATGTCCTTCAATGGTCAATATTTAATTGTTCATTCCTTTTCCTTTTCTTTCTAGGTCGTGCCGTCAATAGCTATTGCATTCGTGACCTATGAAGTGGTGAAGGACATTTTAGGGGTTGAGATTAGAATATCAGACTGAAGTGGTGCCAATTCAGGGTGTGCCATTTTTGTAGGCAAGGGAATAGATACAAAGTCGAAGCCGGGATGGTTTTCTTAACTTTTATTTTCTCTCGTAAACGAGTCTTAGAAACATGAATGAACCTGTGTCACGGATAATTGTACTGGCTTGGAGCTCGAGTCTCGGCTTGTGACACCTGCCTGTCTGTAGTTTCTTGTGAACACAGTAGCTTTCAGCTCTTCATTCATGCACCGTGTCAATAAGGATGCAGGAACATTGCGAATAATGCATTTCAAAGCCTTCTGTGCGATTGGTTCAGGTTTTAATGGATACTAGTAATGAAAATCAACTTCACTAGTTAATTGCGTCCCAAGTCCCTTTGCTATTCGGACTTTTAAAAATTGGATTAATATCCTATACACTGGCGGTGGAAACTTAAAGTTTCCACAAGCGCCTTAGTTTTAGGGTTTAGAGAGTTAGTTTAGGGTATAGGGTTTAGGGGTTTAGGTGTAGGGGTTTAGAATTTAAGGATAGTTGTTTCAATTTAAGGTTTAGGGTTATAATTTAGGGTTTAGTTTTTAGGGTAGTATGGTGAGGATTTAGGTTTTAACTTATAAACCCTAAATTATAACCCTAAACCTTAAATTGAAACAACTATCCCTAAATTCTAACCCTCCACACCTAAACCCCTAAACCCTATACCCTAAACTAACTACCTATACCCTAGAATTAAGGCGCTTGTGGAAACTTTAAGTTTCCACCGCCTGTGTATAGAAAATTTATCCTTAAAAATTTAGCTATTCTGTTTCTAATTCCAAGATTTTAGTCCATCTATTTGTTTAATTTGGAAAATTTAGTCAACTTTCGTCGGTTTAATTTGAATATGTGCTGTTTTATTATTCAAGGAATTTAAAAAATTAAAATCCAATTGATAACAAATGGCTAAATTTAAGAGAAATCAATTAACAGCAGGTATGTTAAATTCCTGAAAGCAAGGACTAGGGACATGATTAGACTAAATTGAATTGTTGCAAACCGAAAAGGTTTATAACACAAATAAATATTTAAAATATATTACTTTCTTATCTAGGTATAAAATAAATACCTAAAGCATATTCTTTTGGTCAAGATTAGGGGTGTTTATCGAGTGAGTCGATTGCGAGTTGGGCAGTGCTCGACTCGTACTCGTTAAAAATTTTGTTGCTCGACTCGACTCGTTGCTCGTTAAAAAAATTTGTTGCTCAACTCGACTCATTGCTAGTTAAGCTCATTACTCAATTCGTTGTTCGTTAGGCTCACTAAAAAATTTACCTTATTTTTAACTAAAAGTAAAATTTAATAATACTATATGAGGCTTAATACTAACATAAATTAACAAATTTAACAAAAAGCATATCAAAAGAGTGTATAAAATACTTTCAAAGTCTAAATCTAAACTAATAATCCACAAATACACCAAATTAGCATTTTAAAACTAAAATAACAATCCACAAATTCACAAAACTATCATATTTAAACTAAAGTAACTATCCACAAGTACATCAAACTAAAGTAATTACTAAAATAATATTTTAAAAAATTAACGAGTTGCTCGCGAACTTATCGAGTCGAGTCAGACTTTGCTCGACTCAACTCGTTAAGGTCTCGAGTCGAGTTAACCCGAATCGAGCGTTTACCGAATTTTGACCGAGTCAAGTTCAAGCAACTCAACTCGTTAAGCACCCAATCAAAATTAATACTTAAAACCACATTATTTCATCTAAACTCCTAAAATTGACACGCGATATTAATTATAAAATATTTTAGCATCTATTTTGATAAAATAAATATTTCAAATATCTACTTTGATAAAAAAATATCTTAGGTACTAAAATGAAAAAGTTGATATATTTTATACACTTATATGTGATATAAACCAACGAAAAACAATTTTCCTAACCTTCGATCGGGCTTGGGATCAAAACGATTCGTTTCATATGAAACAAGAATTAACAGTATTGGGAAAATGCGACGACGTTTTAGCCTGAATCAACTGGAATGCCCGTCTCTGTACTCGTCGCTCTCTTGAACTAGCTGACAGTGGTTCTGCTCCGTACACTCTTACGCTTTGGAAGAAGTGGAAATGAAGTGGTGCTTAGTAGCTTCTCTTCTCACCGTCCTCACCAGTTCTCAGGTCATTTTCCTAATTATTTCCCTCAAAACCCTAAAATTATGATTAGATCTGTATTTCACTCCCATGTTTTTGCAGGGGATCTTAACAACTCTATCGCAAACCAATGGGAAATACAAGTACGATTACGCCACCATCCCTTTCCTTGCCGAGGTTTTTAAGGTATTTTTGTTAATCAATTTGGAATGTTAGTTTTTATATTAATTTGTTTAGATCTAAAATTGGAATGTTAATTTTTATATAATTTTGTTTTTGTTTGTTACAGCTTATTGTATCATGTGTGTTTCTATGGAGAGAGCGGAAGAAATCGCCTCCGCCGAAAATGACGACGGATTGGAAGACCGTACGGTTGTTCCCCATTCCTTCCGTCATTTACTTGATCCATAATAATGTCCAGTTTGCTACTCTTATGTATGTCGATACGTCGACGTATCAGATAATGGGCAATTTGAAGATCGTCACTACTGGAATTCTGTTCAGGTGTGTTACTCTTTTAGTTTCTGTGTTTGAATTTTGCTATGTTGCACCGACACGGATACAGATATGGGTACGGGAATGTTAAGGTACGACAAATATAAAATAAATTTTATACTCTAAAAAGATGTAAAAACAAAAATTCATAAATAAAATCATGGGAGCATGTCATCACACATACTTATATACTTATAGTTGAATCATGTGAGCAAGAGAAAGTCGAAAGAAATAAGAAAAAACCAAAAAGTGTGTAGTAGAATAGAAGAATAAGAAAAAAAGGGAGATGAATTATTGTGGAGTACCCAAGCCGTACCCAATATGGGGACGTATCGGGTACGTGGTACGGCACTAGATTGAAGTACCCCTGCTTCGTAAATTTTGAGCTCTCTTTTTTGTATGTGCATAACTGGATTTGATGCCAATGTTGTTCTCATGAATTATTAGATACTGTTGTTGATTGATTTAGGTTGTTTCTTAAGAAGAAGCTTTCTAATCTACAGTGGATGGCTATCGTTTTATTGGCTGTTGGAACGACCACGAGTCAGGTACTCCGCATTCTGAAGTCCGAACTAAGCCGTTTATGTTTTTGTACTGTGATTTGTGCTGCATTGATTTAATATTTCTTGGCCCGTGAGAGAAATCAGGCAATGGTTTGCTAGATTTGGAATATATACGGAGAAATCACATATTAAATAAGTTGGAAGAACTAGTTATTATGATAATCTTCTTTGCCACTAGTAAAGTGAATAAAATGCTTTGTAAATTTTGTTGCATTCTGAAAGTTATAGGAAAGGAAAGAAAAACGGAGGGACGGTTAGAAGTAAAGGTGAGGAACAACAACTAGTTAGGAGTGCGATATTTTAGAACTTCTTGGTGCGAACTCTTTTCTGTTAACAATTTAGTGAAGTATATCGTTCAAAATTTTCTTCTGTCTTATCAAGGTCAAAGGATGTGGAGAGCCTCGTCGACGTTCCAGTCTTTCATTTCTGTCAAAACTTGAACCCCGTGAGAGAAATCAGGCAATGGTTTGCTAGATTTGGAATATATATGGAGAAATCACATAGTAAATATTTTGGAAGAACTAGTTATTATGATAATCTTCTTTGCCACCAGTAAAGTGAATAAAATGCTTTGTAAATGTTGTTGCATTCTGAAAGTTATAGGAAAGGAAAGAAAAATGGAGGGACGGTTAGAACTAAAGGTGAGGAACAACAACTAGTTAGGAGTGCGATATTTTAAAACTTCTTGGTGCGAACTCTTTTCTGTTAACAATTGAGTGAAGTATATCGTTCAAATTTTTCTTCTGTCTTATCAAGGTCAAAGGATGTGGAGAGGCTTCATGTGACTCCCTCTTCTCAGCACCAATTCAAGGATACATGCTAGGAATTTTGTCGGCTTGTCTTTCGGCATTGGCTGGTGTTTATACAGAGTTCCTGATGAAGAAGAACAACGATAGCTTATACTGGCAGAATATACAGTTATACACGTAGGTTCCCGTTCAATTTTTTTTTCAAAATGTTTTTGCCATGTTAGTTGCAGAAAATACTTTTACAGAGTATCATTTTTTACCATTTAAAGTGATTGATATGATCATTGGTTGATTTATTCTGATTTGACTCCTCATCCAGGTTTGGCGCAATCTTCAATATGGCACGGCTGGTAATGGATGATTTTAGAGGTGGATTTGAGAACGGACCTTGGTGGCAACGGCTGTGTAATGGGTACAGCATCACAACCTGGTTGGTTGTGCTAAATCTAGGTTCTACTGGGCTGCTGGTTTCATGGTTAATGAAATATGCTGACAACATAGTCAAGGTACCCTCTTTTTGGCTATCCTTGATTCTGCTCGCGTTTACGTGTGCATAGGGTAATTGCCATTTCATCATCGATCGTTTGTGTTTTTATGTTTGATTTGGTGATTTCTCCTCGATATGTTTTATGTTTCAAAATTTTTCTCAACTTGCTTAAAGATTATTGAAATTTTGGATGGTGAATTCATCGTCCTCCCCCCCCAACCCAATTTGTTTAACAACTATATGTCTTCACTTATTCTTTTAGGTGTATTCCACATCGATGGCCATGCTATTAACAATGGTTCTATCCGTGTTCCTCTTCAGTTTCAAGCCAACACTTCAGGTAAGCTTCCTTGCTGTGGTCCGAACAAGATATCCAGCCTTTAATTTTATATCTAAGCATGTTATTTTAATATAGTGTTCGAGCTTGGATGTTGGCCTTAAATTTATGTTCTGTTGGGCTTTGATTGTCATGGTTAATGAAAAATATTTAAGTGTTCTCTCTCTGTGAAGCCTATACATAGGGGTGATAACGAGCAGAGCCCGAGCCTAGCCAGGCTCGGCTCGGTTCGGAAACAGTGTAATTGGGCTCGGCTTGGGTTCGAGGCTCGCCGAGCTCGGAATTTTAGGCTCGAGCTCGGCTCGAAAACAATACTATTGGGCTCGGCTCGGGCTCGAAGCTCGTCAGGCTCGGCTCGGGCTCATCAGGCTCGGCTTGAAATGAAAATTTTTGCTATAGTGTTTTTTTTTAAGATTCGTTAAAAATCCCTTTCATAACCAACACTAAAACGAAATTCAATGACCGGAAAGAGAAAAAAGTGCCAAAAATTAGATTAATCTAAATAATCAATAAATATTCTTATAATACAAACACATAATTAAAGAAAATACAAAATCAAACAACAACCAACTAATGAAAGAAAATACGAACACATAATTTATTTTAGTGCATATGTAGATTCTGAGCCTGTTCACGAGCTTTTCTAGCCGAGCCTAGGTAGGCTCGGCTCGGCTTGTTAAGGTTTCGAGCCGAGCCCGAGTCGAGCTCACTCGAGCCGAGCTTTGACCGAGCCGAGCCCGAGTAGCTCGCGAGCCGGTCAAGCTCAATATCACCCCATACGTATACACAAACATCGGTCCAAGTGTGTTAGTGTTCCGAACCTGGATGTTTACTATCATGGTTAATGAGAAATGTTACCACACATGCAAACACACATATAATTCAGAGTACTTTATAAACTTGTGGGAAAATCCATTTGTCTTTACAGAAACTTACCCACAGCTCCCCCAGCAGTGGTGAAGCCAGTTTTGCTTTGTAATTTTCTTACCTCTTGTTCATGGCATTCTTGCAGCTTTTCTTGGGGATCATTATTTGCATGATGTCACTACACATGTACTTTGCCCCTCCGAATATGCTTGTAGACATGCCGTCCACAATTAAATCAGATCCGGAGAGCCTCGTCGACGTTCCGGTTGATCGTAAAACAGATTCATGATGATCAGCATCTTTTTTTCTTTCTTTCTGAAGTATGTAATTCTTTTGCAATTCTCCTATAAAGGGAAATTAATTTGTAATTTCATTTATTACATAGTGAAATTCATCCGTTAGGTATTTAGATATATTACAGCTGAACCATATGACACGATAGGGATTCCTTGTAACAAAGTTCAACCTATCTTTTAAAATTACATTTTGAATCACGAGGGAGAAAAATTGTTTGTTAAATTTTAATTCAGACGAAGATTAATTCTTTCTTATGGGATGTTAATTCTTCTCAGTCCCTTCCGATATTAAATATTTAAACATGTTCGTTATCATATCTTTTTATATGGTATGCCGATAATAATACTAACTGAACTAAAATCAATCGAGGAGCATTGTCAATAATCTTTATAGCACGCTGTTGAAAGTTCTCGGTTGACACATTCTCCTCTTTTTTAAATTCAATACTTATTGACTTTCTTTCAAATAACTTTTTTAGGTTGTAAATTCAATACCTATTAACATTTCTTCCAGATAGATATAGTTAAAAAAATTGTGAGGAGCATTTGTTTGAATTATGAAGATAAAATTTAGAGATAATTATATTTTTAGTACCCATTTTTATCTGTTTTTCTATTTTGGTACCTTACCTATTTTTTAGGGTAAAATAATACCTAACGTTACGTTTTGTTTCTATTTTGATACCCCACCGTTAAAAAAATTAATGAAAGGTTGACTAGGAGAGAGAAAATCACACGTGGCATGCTGCCACGCCATTTCTCTCTCCTAGTCAGCATGCCACATGTGTTTTTTTCATGATTTTTGTTGACGCGACATGCTGACTAGGAGAGAGAAAATGACGTGGCAGCATGCCATGTGTGATTTTCTCTCTTCTAGACAGCCTTATGTTAATTTGTTAACGGCGGGTACCAAAATAGAAACAAAACGTAACGTTAGATATTATTTTGCCAAAAAAATAAGTAAAGTACTAAAATAGAAAAACAGGTAAAGATGAAGTACTAAAAATGTAGTTATCACTAAAATTTATTAAGAGAGGCAATTACAGATATATAAAAATCAAGCGTGCCCCCATAAACCGTATTTAATATTAGTCAGCACTATATAACAGCCAAAAGGAATTGCACTGCCGGCAGCAGCAAACACTTTTCTTTTTTGAAAAAAAAAAAGAATTTCCCTCATCTTTTTCCCTTGTATTTTAAGCATCTGGCGCCAAACGCATTTCCCCCCTTTCGATCCAAACCCTAGTTTCAGTAGAAAGGAACAGAGGAAAAAAATGCCTAGAGAAATCATCACACTCCAGGTGGGACAATGCGGGAACCAGATCGGAATGGAGTTTTGGAAACAGCTCTGCCTCGAACACGGCATCAGCAAAGAAGGCATTCTTGAAGATTTCGCTACTCAGGTTCTCTTCTTCTTTTCGAGTTTTCTCTTATAACTGTAATTGTTATTAACATTTCTTGTTTAAAGCTTCACTTACCGGTTAATTATGAAAGTTCATTTTGATTTTTTTGGTTCTTGGTAGATTTATTAAGGATGCAATGTCTGTGATGCATTTGAAACACAATACTTGCTAATTGAGCTGTGGAATTAGTTCTTGAAGTTTCATTAGGCGTAGATTATCCCATAATTTATTGATATCGAGATAATTTTATGTGAGAAGTAACAGAATATGTAGTGAGTCGCTCAGTTCTAGCGAGTTAAACATCAGTATCTCAATTTTCAAATGTTTTAATTTGCTCAACACGGTTGATGCAGGGAGGTGATAGGAAAGATGTCTTTTTCTACCAAGCTGATGATCAGCATTATATACCGCGAGCTTTACTCATAGATTTGGAACCTAGAGTGATTAATGGAATTCAAAATGGTGAATATCGGAATCTCTACAATCATGAGAACATCTTTGTTGCTGATCATGGTGGAGGTGCTGGAAACAACTGGGCCAGCGGATATCATCAGGTAGTTTCACTTATATTTTCGTTTGCGTGCAACTTTCTTCTACTTTAGTAATGTTCAATTAATATGTAAGTCCATTGATCCTTGGACCTTTACACTTTTGGTGCTTATATTCAAGTAATATTTAACCTTTGTTTCCTATCTCATTTGTGTCATCATTATAGTGTGTTCAAGCAACAGTGGGCTTCTGTGCATTATTTTAAGTTAACATGTTAGGACAATTGTGTTGGATTTTTTTCCTACTAACAGTAATTATTATTTACAGCAGAATAGATAAATGGTTACATGAAATATTAAGGTTAGCAGCGTTTTCTTTTTCATTCCGCCTTCATGTTTTTCTTGGTTTTATGGATCAAGTATATTGCAAATTCCTGTGTAAATATCTGACATGACTCGTGTTGTATGATTGTTTTCTTTTCAATCAATAATCTTGATCAAAATCTAGTTCCTTATTTCATGATTTTGATTCAGGGAAAAGGTGTTGAAGAGGATATAATGGACATGATTGACAGAGAAGCCGATGGAAGTGATAGTCTTGAGGGTTTTGTTTTATGCCATTCGATTGCCGGAGGGACAGGCTCAGGTTTCCTCTTCTTATCTTCATCTTTGTCTTTTTTATCTATATCTTTTGGCCTATCTAGGATTTTTAATTGATGGATTAAAGCTTTTTTCCCTCTATTTTTTATTTGTCCACATATGTTAATTAGGCCCGTAGACAGTAGTATATTCATCAGAAGGTAGTGAAAATTTGTTGAAGACTTTGGCTTGGTTACAACTTGATTGTTTTCATTTTATAATGAAGGTATGGGCTCCTATCTGTTGGAGGCTCTGAATGATCGCTACAGCAAGAAGCTGGTCCAGACATATAGTGTATTTCCTAATCAGATGGAGACAAGTGACGTGGTGGTCCAACCCTACAACTCACTTTTGACTCTCAAGCGACTAACTTTAAATGCTGATTGTGTTGTTGTCCTCGACAATACTGCACTTAATAGAATCGCTGTGGAGCGTTTACATCTATCGAATCCTACATTTGCTCAAACAAATTCTCTGGTCTCCACTGTGATGTCTGCAAGCACAACTACATTGCGGTATCCGGGTTACATGAACAATGATTTGGTTGGTCTTCTTGCCTCATTAATTCCAACACCAAGATGTCATTTTCTTATGACTGGTTACACACCACTTACAGTGGAGCGCCAGGTGCGTTCATTTCTCATACTATCTAGTTTGTACAACTGATTTTTGGCTATAACTTTTATTTTTTATATATTACTTTTTCAGAGTCTCACGTCACTGTATATTAATGTTTTTAGTCTAGTCTTGTACTGTAGGAAAGAAATTTTGGTGCAATATGATGCCACTGTTTCTCTTCTTGGCAGGCTAATGTGATCCGCAAGACTACTGTCCTTGATGTTATGAGAAGACTTCTACAGGTAAGATATATAAGTCGTCTTTTCTTTGCAAAACAGATTGCATTTTTCTGACCATAAGCTTTCTTGCAGTCAAAAAATATCATGGTTTCCTCTTATGCACGGACAAAAGAAGCTAGCCAAGCAAAGTATATTTCTATACTTAATATCATTCAGGGAGAAGTAGATCCTACACAGGTATTGTAGATTATGCTTTTATAAATGCTATAACTTTTGCAGGAAATATATTTATTAACTCTCGCATTTAAATTTTGTATAAGAAAATTATGCATATCATTCTTTGTTCGCTTTTTCATGAGCAACCACCTAATTACTTTTCTATTGACTTTGGCCATTACAATAACATTTGCATTCTTTAGCAGTTTAGTATATCTTTGCTTAAAGAAGTGGAACTTGTCTGTGAATGCATGCATTTTTTTATTATGTTGGTAGTAGTTCTAAGGTTTTGCCTGTGAATGCGTACATTTTTTTTCTTTATCATGAGATTATCAAACATCTTGCTCTTCTATTGACTGTGTCCTAATTTTTTTATTATGGTTCGGCAGCTTTACCTTTTAAACTGATATTGTGTATTTGACATGTTTTATTGTGGTTCAGTATCATCTTCTTACTGGTTTAAGCTGCTAATATTAAATAATTTCTTTTCTTTTATCAGGTGCATGAAAGTCTACAGAGGATTCGTGAAAGAAAGCTAGTAAATTTTATTGAGTGGGGCCCTGCAAGTATTCAGGTATCTTGATAGTTGAAGCAGTTCTCTTCGCTTTGGTTAATTCTTCTTTCTTATGATTCCTGGACTAATAACATCTGTTTGATCTTTGGGTGTTTTGTAGGTTGCTCTTTCTAGAAAGTCCCCATATGTCCAGACTGCCCATAGGGTACAACTCTAGTTCTTGTCTTCGTAGATCTGATTTCTTAGTTTGCTGTATTATACAATAATTTGGAATATTTGCTCTGAATTTAACAATAACAACTTTGAGCATGTTTTTTTAATCTCCTTAAATGTTGCCCTATTTGTTGGACAATTTTTTTTTGAAAAAATAAATCGAGAAAGAATAAAGAAGTTCATGTTGCCTGGATCAGGTGAGTGGTCTTATGCTAGCAAGTCACACCAGTATCCGACACCTCTTCAGTAAATGCTTGAGCCAGTATGAGAAGTTGAGAAAGAAACAAGCATTTCTTGACAATTATCGGAAGTTCCCAATGTTTGCAGTGAGTTACCACCTTAGTGCTTGCTTCCATGGTTTTATTTCTGTTCCAGTTTCTTATTTATGACTGCTGCCGCTAAGCTTTTTGTTTGTGTTCTTATGAACCTTTGAAATATTTTATACATGTGTTTTTTTTTTTGCATATACATGTAAGTTGCTAACCTTTCTATTTACATGCACGTAGGGACGTGTGTTAACGCCATAGATTGGTTAAACATCTGAATTCCATGAATAAAATATTTAGTGCTATTTTTTGTTGTTGTGCTGCATGTTTTGTTTTTTTTGCTTCCAAAATCAAATACTATTTTGCATTTGGATGCAAAAGCAATGGCATTATGACGACGTTTTATCCTAATCTAGTTGTCAATGTGAACAGGACAATGATCTTTCAGAGTTCGATGAAGCAAGAGATATAATTGAAAGTTTGGTTGATGAGTACAAGGCTTGTGAATCACCAGATTATATCAGATGGGGAATGGAGGTATGTGCCTTGCCAGTCCTAACTTCTTCAATTTTGAGCACCTAATGGTTGTCATTGATAAAATGCGGTATGCAGGATCCTGGACATAATTTAACTGGAGAAGGAAATGCCTCGGGAACACTGGATCCGAATTTGGAAGTGTGAATGAAATTGTGTTTTCTCTCAGGTAAGGGCTGTGTCATTGTAACATTTAGATTCTTTCGCGTTGCTAACTGTTTTGGGAGATTGCTCCAGTCAAGTCTCCCTTTCATGTTGTTATAGCTACTTTATCTATGTTGCAATAGTAATGCTTTAAGTTGTTCGGTTCTATGGTGTTACTTATGTCGGAGTTAGTGAGACGTGAAGTCATGAACATGTGCTTGAGTTGATATAGATTTTGCGGTCATTGTCATTGCCGTAGGTTCTATCTTGTGTGCCTTAGCGCAGACATAGATAAAAGGTCACCTACTTGGAATTTGTTTCTTTCAGGATACCGCATTAATATTAGGAGCGTTCTGGAGAGTGGATTGTAAAAAATGAAGAAAAAAACTGTGTTGTTTTTGTATTTGATGTACAAGAAGAAAACACATGAAGTTGTTCTGTTTCATGTATTATTTAAGCATATACAGGGGCATGTAATTTGGTATTTTTATGAGTGTTTTTTTTTATTCTAGGCAGTTAAAACCGTTTGGCCCGGGAAAATATTATCCTGCTACTGTTATTATCGAATCCATGTGCTTGGATCGACATAGCATGTGATCTCATTTGTGCTCAACATGCGTTAATGGTCCCAATCCCATCCATATATTTGCTTTGTGGGTTTCTTATTTTACACGGTATTTTATATTTATACGACTTTAGATATGTTCATGCTTTATATTACATGGGTTTATTATTTTACACGGTATATTTATATTACATGGGTTTTGACGTGTTTGAATATTTGTTGTGTCGTTTAATCGTGTCTGGTCTAATGTTCTCAAGTTTAAGTACGGGGAATTAGTTTATTTGTCCAATTGTTTGTAAATAAATAATTCCCTTTTTCAAATTAGAATTTTCAATTTTTTGTCTTCTCCAATCAACGAAGTTGATAATGAAGGTAGGTAACAACGGCCACAAATAAAAGTTAAAAGGAAAAGGAGAAGTAAAAAATGTTTATTGCAATTTCTTTTAATTTTTTTTAGTTTTGAAATTTGACCCAAATATTACATTTGGTTTTTTTTATTCTAAAAGTAAGTTACCTCAAATTATTTTTCAAACTAGGGATGTTTACTATTCAAAAAGTGAAGAACTTAACACCCTGACTTTAAACAGTATTTTTAGAAAAAATATTTAAATATTGAAATCGGGTGGATTACAATCCGACTTCAAACATTGTTTTGAACAAGTGACGTGTATGGGTAGGTACATTTCAATGGAGGAAGGTTTGAATCTTATTTTTGTAACATTTTTTGGTAGAATTATTGTTCAAAGTCGAATTGTAATTCACCCGATTTTAATATAATTTTTTTTTTATAAAAATATTGTTCAAAGTCGGGGATTCTCAAAAGGGTCTTCATTTTTTGAATAGTAAACATCTCTAGTTTGTAAAATAATTTCAGAGGTACCATACTTTTAAAAAAAAAGTAATATTTGGGTCAAAATTCCAGATAAATTGGTTCTTCTAAAAAACCGAACATTTTCTCTAATAAAGCAATTTGATTATATAAATTAAATGTTTAAATTTTCTTAATCAAGATCTAATTAAAACAACCAAATATATCCGTTAACAACAATTTGAAAAATAACCATGAAATCCGTTGGTATATGAAATATCAACCTGTGAAGCAAGCAGTGGCCCGTCAACCGTCTGTCTTAACAGAAATATTGAAAAAAAAACCCACTTATATTGTCGTTAACACTTCAACAAAAATACAAAATAATCTAAAAAAATCAACAAAACAAGTTATTTATAGGTCCTCAATCATACTGCTTACACTAGAACTTAGCCTCAACCTCTCTATTTAAATCTAACTTCGCCCCTCAATCATTTATCTCCAAACTTTCCAAAATGGCAGCGATATCTTCCGGTGCTTTAACGGGCGCAATGGCTATTTTGGCTCTTGTTTTTGCCATTGTTTCACCTTACGTGGAGGCCCAATCTGCAGCACCAGCTCCTTCTCCTACAAGTGACGGTAACTTCCATTTCAGATCTCTCTTTTTTCTGCAGATTTCTGGCAATTGAAAAAGACATAATCTGATTGGATTTGGAGCAGGAACATCAATTGACCAAGGGATTGCTTACGTGCTGATGGTTGTGGCGCTGATGCTCACATATCTTATCCACCCACTAGACGCTTCCTCCTCCTCCAGCTTCTTCTGAATTACTATTTCTTTAGGTTAGGGATTCAGAGATTGCAATCGAAATTGCTTTGCGGATAAATCTATCAACTTGTTTCTTGTTTTTCTCTTCATTTTCCGAGATGATTTGCATTTGTTTCTTCAGAGATCCGTTGGTTAAATAGAGTTTATTAAAATTTTGAAATTTTATGTGTGACTGTTTTCAAAAATATTTTTAGATCTGTCACTGCTCGCAGCTGCATTTAAAATTTTAGTTATAATTTAGAAAAGATTCAGGCCGCAACTACCGCAACCACATCTGTAACTGTGACCGCATCCGCAATTTAATACTACTGGTTGATGATGAAGGGAACTGACTTCGGACATTGCACCGAAGCAAGACGTTGCCAGTGGACGTGGAGGTTTGGACGAAACTTGGTTTAAGTGTGGCGGGGTTTAAGATCGGTAAGGTGGCAGTGATGGTTAAGTGCGACGGAATCACCATTAAACAACTTGACGGTCAATGGCGGATCTAGAAATATATTTGAGGTGGACACATATAAAATTTCAAAATTTTAAGGTGTACACAAATAATAAATATTATAAAAATTTAAGGACTAATTTAAAAAAAATAAAAATAATGTGAACTTTAAAAAGTTTAGGTGAACACAGGCGCACCTTAAGTTATATGTACATCCGCTATTGTTGACGGTGGCGACATGCCTACATGCAGCATCAACGTGTTAAGATAGTAAATAAGACAACACTCGTCATTTCAAAAAGTTTAAATCCAATTGAAAATTTCAAGTGGTTTTAGAGATGCAGTAAATGATTTAATTTCGATTCAGTCCCTTTATTATACCAAAGCATAAGATTTTATATCTTACTTTAATTTGACATAAATTTTAGTCTTAATTTTAAAATGTTATTAGTAAATTGATAAAATTATTTGTCTTTCTCATTAACGAGATGACATGGATCAATTGTTATAGGGTTAAGATCAATTTACACAGTGAAACTCTCTAAGTTATACACGATTTTTGGATCGTTGAAAATGGATGACTGAGATTAACTCCTTACTTTTTTTCCCAACTGATAATCTTCATATATTTTACTGTTAATTTCATCCATCCGTTTCACCCATCCAACGATCCAAAAAACATGTAAAACTTAGAGAGTTTTACACTGTGTAATTAGATTCTATCCCTTTGTTATATAATAAAATTGTCATGTCTACGTGTATCTACTTTGGGCTGCATCTTTTTCTTATATGTAATTATTTTATTACACTTTTTTTGCCGTTAAATTATAAAAAATTACAATTATGACCGGACTGAAAAAACAATTTAGAAAATCTTAGTGCTATAATTGCAGTTTTTTTATAGTTCTGTCCGATCAAAGTCTAGTTACTAAACATGTAATTTACTCATTGGTGTTAGTGTTAAACAAAAACAGAACTTTCCATCCCTGTCCTAAAACAAACAAACAAACTAATAACATTTCTATTTGTGTAACGTTTCATCAGAACCCACTGCTCTGGAGATCAAAATACTCACTACAGAAAGTTGATGGTACAACCGACAGTTCCATCTTCCCGGTCCATTCCTCGCCCGGTTTCAACGTCACGGGTTTCTCGATCGCTGCTCCATCAACGCACAGCATCTGCTTGTACTCATCGTCTCCAAAATCGACCATTGCTTTTGATTTCTTCTCCCACGGATTCCACAACACTGTATACAAACACCAAAGCAAAATTATGTAGTCTGAGTGATTTTTGTATCGAGCAATTTCCTCGGGAAATACTTGAGCTTACCAACATCGGGTACACCCTCCTTTCGGATGACGTACGTCCGTTTCTTTTCATGATCAAGTACAGCAACCACGTTCGGAGTACTGAGATAAACTCGATCTACCTGTCAGATGGTTTGAAGAACATTTCAATTTCGAGCCGAAAGCATACCGTACACAATGGGACACTTCAAAGTGCAAAGTAACCTTGTGTTGCACAACTTCGAGCCGAAAGCATACCGTACACAACGGGACACTTCAAAGTAATAGGAGAAATCATGTACCTCGGATTCAAAAGTTATAGCATCTCCTTGCTCTGTAAAACGTTCTTTCCGACAAAGGTTGTCGAGGTAGTCAATCGTCTCCAGCCCTTCTATCCTCACTTCGCTGTGGACGCAGTTTATTAATACGAAATCTAACCAGAAACTTTTACATTTCAGCAGATAATGCAATGTACCTTATGTCAGAAACCGACAAGTACGTATGATACGCAAACGAGAAACTAAATGGCTTCCCATCGACATTCCTAATCCGTGATATAAACGACAGACTTCCATCTGCTGCAAGCGACACTCTCAATCGAAACTCAAAACTGCATCGGGAGAACTCGGTTAGCAACATATTGACAACAAGAACAACTAATGCAGAGCATTCAACAGCTACGAATTATGATTCCCTAAACGTGCTTCTCAAGCATTAAAACATTCGAGCTCGTACCTGTGAGGCCAGCACTTGAGATCTTCATCAGATGGTTTAAGCAACAGGTCGATGAACGATTTACCATGGGAATCACTCGGATCGAGAAGCGGAGGACCATCATCGACCGTCCAAATCTTGCTCCTAGCAAATCCGTGTAGATCGAGTGACCCGCAGTTACCAAACTTAAACAAGCATAGAAGACATCCACAAGCAACCATCAATATTCCATATAATTACATTTTACAAAATGACAGGGAGAAAAAAACAGACTACCTGTGGGAAACAAATATGGATACCGCCTCGAACAGCTTTCGGAGGCTTAACGATCGCCTGAAATTCACGAAACCAGTGTTCATCGCTAAACTAATGCCAGAAATGCTCGATAATCATCGGCCATATCACGAAATTTAGCTAAAAAAAGGCCATAAATATTTAAAAATATGAACTAGAATTGCTTACTTTGCTACTGGTAAACAAAAGTTCTTCCCCTTGCTCATTTCTCCAGGAAGTGACATGTCCTCCATGTAAGCAAACCTATTAACAAACGAAATTGCTCTGTAATAATTTCCAACACATATGAAAACATTAACTAATGTAATTGACATTGATTTCAATAAAAACAATTAAAAAATGAAATAAACAATGATAAATATTCTATACACAGGCGGTAGAAACTGAAAGTTTTCACAAGTGCCTTAGTTTTAGGGCATAGGAAGTTAATTTAGGGTATAGAGTTTAGGTGTAGAGGGTTAGAATTTAGGGATAGTTGTTTCAATTTAAGGTTTAGGGTTATAGTTTAGGGTTTATAGGTTAAATCTTAACCTAAATTATAACCCTAAACCTTAAATTGAAACAACTATCCCTAACTTCTAACTTTATACACCTAAACCCCTAAATCCTAAATCCTATACCATATACCCTATACCATATACCATATACTATATATCATATATCATATACCATATACCATATACCATATACCATATAACATATAACATATAACATATAACATATAACATATAACATATAATATATATATATATATATACCCTAAATTATAACTCTAAACCTTAAATTGAAACAATTATTCCTAAATTCTAACTCTCTACACATAAATCCCTAAACCCTACCTTAAAACTAAGGTATTCGTAGAAACTTTCAGTTAAACAAATGTGAAATCTCACCTTTGCTGAAAAACCTCTAGGGTTCCTAAGAAGAACCTTATAGAACCCATCACCATCCTTTGTAATCTCAGTTGCTGCCTTACAATCCCACACTGCTGCAGAATGCCCCATTTTTGGAAACCACAAATCCCAGCTCAAGAATTCCCAAAATTTGTTTCCACTAAAAGAATGCAATTGAAACCCTAAACCCCAAAGAAATAAAGAAAGGTGGGAAATCTGAAAACTTTATGCATCTACACCAACCAAACACCCCCAGATTCAGAAAGAAAACTGATAAAAAAGAACTTGCCAATTTGCCATTTCCACAGCAGAAGAAGACAATTTGAGTGAGTTCCAATAAGGATTAAAACCCATAAATGTCTACACTCAAAATGGCCAAAACTCATTAAAACATGGAATTGATATGAACAGTAAGAAATTCTCTTACTGAGTATATGAATGAATTAAAAAAGTGGAAGATTTAAACCCATCAAAGCAATGCTCATATGCATGGAAAGAATGGGCAATGGAGATTGATTTTAAATAGACTAAAAAAGACTAAATTTTGAAGGAAAAAAAGAAGAAGAAGAAGATGGCCATAACCTGAAACATTGATTAACAGGAAAGGTAACAAAGGAACAATAAGATGTGCGGAAAGGAAAAGGAGATGGAAATACCATGTCAATCGGTCAAGGCACAAGATTTTGAAAATGCTGAAAAGTTTTTCTTATTGTCACAATTCGGTATTTTACATTTTTAATCTCTCAATTATTGCACGAACCAACTTGTCTTAGTGGTTAAGAGAACGGTTATTGTTCTTAGAGGTCAGGAGTTCGAGCACCAACAGCTGCATCAGAGTTAGGGGTGGGCAAGACCAGATACCCGGCTAATTTGTCTAGAATTGGTCCCGGACCCGGTAACCACCGGTTCCTGAAAATTAGAATCGGTCCCGATACTAGTGAGAATCGGTACCAATACCGGGTACCCGGTCAACTAGTCTATTATTAATTAAATAACAAAGTCGGAAAATTGTAGGCTTGAACGTTGAAGTCTTAAAACGATTCATACTCATAATATTCATACATAAAGAGAAATAAAAGAGCGCCTTCAGTTGTTTTCAACCTCTTCAACGTCATTCGGGACCGGGTAATCGAATTTTTTGCCCACCCCTAATCAGAGTGATTGAATATGCATTGTCAAATGGTTAAGACTATATTCAAAACAATTTGTAATCACCTTAGCTTTAAAAAAAAATCTCTCAATTATTTGTATCAAACTTATTAATCAATTAGTTCAAATTAAATATTTATTATATTTATAATATCAATTAGAAAACCTAAAATTTCATTTGTTTTTAAGTTATATGTGTTGTTCTTATCTTATCTTAACAGGGAAGAGAAAATCCAGCCGTCCATTTTGAGTTTGATGTCACCAAATCACCTTATATAAAACAAAAGCCTTCCCCTGTTTTCGAGTCAAAATCTTAGACCTACTACAAAAGGTTGTATGGCATTAGTGTTTGTTTACAACATAATTCATTTATTAATCTTGTATTATATTTAAGCAATTAATTTAGTTTGATTATTCTAATCTAATTACTTTTAATAAACATGTGTTTTTCAAATATAAAGATTAAATTTATCCGAATCAAAGTAAAAAAAAAATCAAATCCATAACTTATGATATAATGTAAAAACGAATGAGAAAATTTTGCATAAAATAATTCAAAAGCTAAACAAATATTAGTATAAAAGTTACTAATTGTTTGGTCCAAGTTATAAGCAGTTTGATATCGCTTAAGCAGGTTTTGAGTTTGAGTCTTTGTGTATGCAAAAAATTTGTTGGAAGACACACTCATTAAAATCAGATGTGCGACGTGGGTCGGTCAGATTAATCAGAACAAAACCCTAGAAATTAAAAGAGTAACAAAAGAAGTATTAGTATAAGTTTTGATAAAGACACTTTCGAACATTTGAGAAATAAAATTTGTGATGAGAGTCGATAGAGTTTCAATTTTATTGTTAAAAAATAAATAGGATAAATTTATCGAAATATTAAAAATGAAAAAGAATCTCATACACATTTTGAAAACTTTATAGATAATATACATTAAAAATAATTGTCACACGTCAATTTATACAGTCGTGATAATAAAGTTTAAGAAACACCACCGAACGCTTTCATTGACATATTGTGTATAACATATTCATCACACTGTCACCACTGAAATTATGCTTACACCGATTTTTATGAATTAATTACAGACGCAGAGTTTTATGTTAGTGAGCGAATTTATAAAATTTTAAGATGCAAATTTATAAAATTTTAAGAGATAAAAGTAATAATCTAATAAAAATATATAATTTTTTTTAAAATTATATACAAATTTTAAACTTATAAGGGATGATTGTTCTCCTAACACCTTTGGTCTATCTCTGATGTGAAGTACCATTTGGTCATTCATTCAAAAAGAACAAAATGGCTAAATCTAAAAATTGTTCTCAATAAAAAGTATTATTCTTTTTAAAAGACTCGATTTCGAACAATTTTATCTGTATGATATGAGTGACGTCTATCATCTAAAAAATATTTGTACAATCAGGGATTGACCTAGAGGGAGGCAGACGCCCCCTAAAATTTTGAAAATTATATATAATTTATACGTATTTTCTATTAAAAATTTACTTTTACCCTCTAAAATTTTATAAATTCGCTCATTTTAACATAAAATCATGCGTCTGTCTCGGTATATAATTCCAACCAACACACCTAATTCAATAAAACAACGGGGAATTAGGATTTTGAAACCATTTGAATTGTGGTGGAGAAAAAAGGTGGCAACGCTTGGGGTGGATTAGGATTTTGGTCTTTGTTTGTGGCATTGTGCCCCACACCCCCAATCTCATGTGCAGTGGATGTACACACACGATTAAATTGTATGAGCATGATATAAAATTGAGTTAATTTCATTGAATATCCCAAACTATAACACTAATTTTAAATTAATCTCTAAAGTTTAAAATGTACTAATTTCATCTGTAAACTGTGGATGTACATCAACTATATCCTACCGTTAAGTAAACCGTTGAGTGTCGCGTCATCGTTGATGCATTATTATTTGAATATTTAAAAAAGTAAAAATAAAAACGAAATATAAAGGAAAATATTCAAGAAAGAAAGAAACTAATTGGCATGAGCCCATGACACTTAAAAGAGCCTAATTGTTAGGCTCCATAATTTAGAGATGAAATTAGGATGTTTTAAAATTTAAGAATTGATTTAAAATAATAGTCATAATTAAAAATGATTACTGCCATTAATTTTATAAAATATAATAGGATATAAAAGATTAATATAAACAATCGATCTAAAAAATCATAACTTTGTTAAGATATAAATATAATATCTTGAGAAGAGTTGTTGCCCTTCTCAAAATATTTTAGTATGATATTATTTGAGGTCCTTTTAAGTTTAAATACTACTCAAATAAAGACTTTGTCTTTTTAATTTTAAAGGTTTAATAGAATCTTGCTCCTCCAATGTTTGATCCTAACTCCGTTCCTACATATATAGACATATACACGTATGCAGGATAAAGGTAAAATTGTTTTTATGGAGATCATAATTGAATTATTAACTTTTAAGGGGTGAGAATACAATTTAATCATTATACTGATGAGAAACGGTAATTTTCTCATTTCACACATCACACATTAAAATTTGCATAGAGATTTACGGATAAAAATCTTCTACCCCTTTTCGGTGCCCCTACTTATGCCCAACACTAAAAAACACAACAAAATTAAATTATACTCTTGTATAGGTGCACAAATAAGGGCACCGAAAAGGGTAGAAGATTTTCATCCGAGATTTACATATTAGATGGTTTCCAAGATTCTTCCCTAAACGAAAATATAATTTCTCGTTAATATACACTGTGCATTCTTTCTAAGCTTTCTCAGCACTCTGATTTTCCAATAAAAATACACATCAGTTCTGCCACGAGAAAGCTAAACATATAGTTTCAATCCTAACAAACACTGATTTATCCCTCTGCTAACTGTTAGCAGTAGTTTTGGGTCATAAATTACATACCAAAGCTACGTAAAAAATAACTTGGGTTACCTCTTCTCCTTGTTCGTCAAGCCGCAACAGCATCGGCTCTAGGACTCGGATCGAAGAGTTGATGTAACTTGGCACCCGAGTTCGACTTTTTCTCATACATTTCACCGTCTTTGCCTTCTTTCTTATTCATAATAATCTCCTGTGCATATCCTCGCTCAGCATCTTTCAGTCCCTCCTGTATTGCAAAAGTCGTTACAATAAAATATGGAGTTGAGAGGGAAATGAAGTACAAAAAGGGTAAACGTACGTACCACTAATGTAGCATTTTCTAGCCTTAGTTTCTCGGATTTTTCGTTTAGTTGATTTATTTCAGATCTAAGTGTTGCATTCTCTGCAGTCAAGGATTCGACTTTACGAGCAAGCTCTTCTGTCTCGGCCTATACAAGAGTGCAGTGCATTAGTTTCAGATCATTCCACTGTTATAGTCAGACGAGAAACCGGATATATTTCTTATACCTGCTTCCTCAACCTTGATCTTCTAGCAGATTCTCTATTAGACTGTTTCCTTCTCTCCTGCTTCAGCTCCCGCTCATTCTAGTTAAATTTCATTTGAATTAGCTAAAGGTTAAGACCCGTCACGGAAAATAAGAAAACACTAAAATGTGCATTCGCTACCAATGTAATCAACAGCATTAGATGATATACCGGAGGTCCATTCGGAAAAAATTACCTGCGACCAGACTTCAGATGGCATTACACCAGGTACACTTGTAGGACTGGACTTAGCATTCATGGTGTGAGGATTCCTAAGCTCTAAAGCCATGGTCATGCCAGGAGAAAGTACAGGTCCAACTGGTATAGGAGAAATGGTTGCGGTCACCTCCCGCGTAGCAACTGATTTAGAGCTTGCTTCACTATTCCCTTCTCCACCTGCTAACACAAAGACCATGTTCCATTTTTCTAACACAAGTTGGCTTCAGAAATCACTAAAAAAACTTTTGCATATCGAGGTCATTACTCATGCGTCTAAGTACCCGCATACAATTCCCAGAAGTGAGCCTGCAGATCTCTAATGGGATTTCCTATTATTATGTAAAAAATGATAATGTCCTAATTTGGTGAAGAACGTTGCGCTTCAGGTAAACTCTATTAGACATCAACAATAAATATGGTGAAGAATGGGATCATACCAATGGTTGGTGTTCCCTCCCTGCTTCTTTTCCGTCTTGTTTGATCCGCCTAACAGATGATATGCAATGACAAAAATAAGCTTTAGCGTTTGGAACCTTATAATTCTTTTAATGCACTATTCAAATAAAATGGCTCATAAAGAAACAAAAAGGTTGTTGGAAATAGGTTATACAGATAGAAATGAGATCTCACCGCATTTGTAATCCCATCACTATCATCAGTGGAACCTTCAGTCTTCACACTGTTCACATGATCATAAAAATTAGTCGATCAACTGGAAAAGTTCACTTGGTCATGCAGTATCGTACAAATAGGTTGCTAAGTCATAGCTGTGATCTCCTAAATAATAGTACTAGTTTGTCCAGAAAAGATTAACAAACCTCTGGGACGGTTGGGGTTCAGCCCCGCCTTCAGCATTCTCAGCAGAACCGTTGCCTATTGGCATTGCAAGGCCATCAAATCTTTTCAGCTTCTTCATTAAACCTTGGTTTGTATTTCCTGAGGACTTTGTTGGTGTTTCTACAGGGGCCTGCATTACAATGCTCTGGTTATATTCATCACCATATTAGCTTAAAGCAAAGACTGGCAACTTGCAAGCTAACTCATGGTAGCAGTGGATATGCATTCGTATCAACAATAATTAAGGATAAAAATAGCAACAGTTTGTAAAGATTCATTCAACAACAAAAGCCTCCTTATTCCTTACTTCAGGTGACGATGGAACACCGTGACCATGCGATCCCTGTATTTCAGGAGCAAATGGATAACAAATTCATTAGGGTAGAACATGATACAACAGAAGCAGAGATCTTGGTTTGATTTAGCACTCGTATGATGCAATTTTCTTTTTCTTTTTAATTTAGTGTTTCTAGTTATATTGGTAAGGTAAGGAATCCAGGAGTATTACGAGTTGGTAAGCATTAAAAAGACCACTATCTACTTGTATGGCAGTAAGAAAGGTGAGAATTATACAATTGTATGTGTACTGTACATACCCAAGTGGAATAAGCTATGCATTCATTCGTATCTCAAATGCAAAACAAGATGAACTCCTAGAATTCTTTCTTTTTTTAAATAATACTCTAATTAACAGATACCGGTGAAGTAAACTTACCATGGGAACTGCAGGATGCAAGTAAACTCCCCCATGAGGATAGATTGTCGCATAAGGTGGCCCATAAGGTGGCATAATTGGCTGGAAGAGTCAAATTAGTATATTCACCAATTATTTGCAAAGAAGTTCAACAAAAACTTGAATGAAGTTATTAAATGCACAGGAGCTATGTGCATTACCTGTGTTGGCCCCCACATATAGGGGGGAGGAGCATGACCAGATGCCACAGCTGAATTATAATATGGTGGCATAGCGAATCGAGGACCATAATATGCCTAAATATGTAACAAAGAACCATAAAATCCCCATTAGAAATTTCATAAAGAATATATTGTGAACTTTAGTTGAAGAAATGCCTCAAACAGCCGCACGAAAGAGGTAACAAAGTGCATGCATTAGGAAGATAACCTGCATAGCTGCCCAATCGGGATAGACACGAGTAGTGCCCTGATCCTGTGGATAGAAAAGTATTGACTAA
Source organism: Hibiscus tridactylites (assembly GCA_958450335.1). Lineage (NCBI taxonomy): Eukaryota > Viridiplantae > Streptophyta > Magnoliopsida > Malvales > Malvaceae > Hibiscus > Hibiscus tridactylites. The sequence continues at coordinate 107,363,689 of OY288269.1, forward strand.
CACTCAGATATAAGCTTTAAAGATTATTCTACATATTTAAATAGTCAGGCAAATTCTACTACAACTACCATTAAAATCTTTCCCTGAAACAAGTTGGATAATCATACATAGCATAGCAGTTATTCTTTTCAAGCATGAAAAGTTACTACTTTTTAGATTCAACATATAAACAAACATAATCTATTAACATACCGGTGGCGATGGTGAAGATGATTTGTCAGATTTAGATGACTTCCCTTCATCGCTGCTTCCCATGGTCAAGCACCAAAGCTGAAACTTAACTTCGATTACCTATCTCTCAGCTGCAGTCAACGAGAAAAACATTAAGTGTTTCTTGAATGCAAATTTCTTGATGACAATAGGAATGGTTCAGGAAAACATCATACAAACAAGCAAATTGACACCGAATTGTGATTAGATTTGAATCGTTGTGATTTAATGTTACAATTTCTATTAATTTTAGAGATGCAGACATTCCATCACCTTCCTCTAGAATCAAACAGGAGTTTCAGATTTGCACTTCTTAACGTTTAACGAAGATGAGGTTACAACCGTCTTTCTAGTAGTCTGTCACTCACTTAGCGAGATGGTATACGTAAAGAACGAAGACAAATCGCCGATTTAATCTGTTAAGTGTTAACTGAAGGGCAAAAATACCTTGAGTCTGCAGTTATAGATTTCTGCATTTTCCCCCTATGAAATAATTCGTAGATGAATCGGCAACAATTTTGAAACGAACAGGTTCTGATAACCGCTAATTCAATTTTCGTCGTCTAATGAAATTCAATACCGAAGAAAATCAGCCTAAATTGTCATGAAAATCCAAAGTTTCTGATCAGAGAATGTCACCAATTTACGAGATCTACGAACAGAAAAACGCTTAAAATTACTAAAGCCAAAAGTTACGGAGCTCGACGGACTTTGTTTTCACAACAATCAAAATCTTGATCAATATAGCCTCAAATCAAATCCAGTTTCCTACAGCACCTCGCCAAATAAAAAAAAATCCAGAACTAAATCTAAATCTAATCCTGCACGTTCATCAGTTTTCTCAACAACCAAACATAACCTTACGCAATAATCCACTCAATCAATAATAACGGGGAGAGGGAGCTTCAAAAAATAAGAAACTACACCTGGAAATTCAATTTTAACATACCTTGAAAATATGAGGAAAAAAAATCCGAAACTCTTCCTTCCCTTAGCAGCGTAATTCACACTTTACAGCACAAAGTAGTAAAAAAGACTGCATTATCTTTATTTACTCAGAAACTCAACAAAAGTTAAGAGTTTATTTTTTAATTAAATTCGCAGATTATAACAGAAGGGGAACTGGGAAGGAACTATATGAGGGTGAAGAGGAGAGGAAGAAGAAGAAGAAAGGAAATGAAGCGCCAAGGCACCAACCACGTCACCTAACACGTGTCGTATAAAGGAGCCAAATACGTAAATACACCGTATGTACGGGGGACAAGGTTGGTTCTTGAGTTGGCCCATTCGATATTCGCGTGGCCATTTTATAAAATCCAACGTCACCGGGACCGGGTCTGACTTATCACAACTTTTTAGATTCAACATATAAATAGACATAATCTATTTTTTAATTAAAAATAATATATATTATAATTCATAAGTAATTAAAATTAAAATATAATATATATATATAATCGGGTAGTCGGGTATCCGACTGGAACCGATTTTTTGGTCTAGGCATGACCCAAGTACCCGGGATAAATACCGGGCTGGGTACCCGACCCGAGAAAACAAAAAAATCGAGTAATTATCTGTTTAATTTAATTTGAGTTATCGAGTATTTGGGCTAGATCAATTAGGTCGGGTAATTTTGCCCACCATGGAAGGCATAAAAATGAACCACGTGGCATGGAAATGGGGAGGGCATCTCCGGCTCTGCCAACGACAAGGAGACCTGCTTGCGGCAAAAATAAATAATAAAAAGCATTGAAAAATTATATATATTTGGTCCTTAATCCTTATGGCATATGGGATTAAGGAGTTTTGAAAATTTCAGACGACAAGGTGACGTGTCGTCCAACAACTTGGTTTACTAAGCAAACCCTTGGGTGGGTCCTAGTTGACGTAGAGCACATGCAAATTTTTGACATCCAATTTCCCATATCATTTTCAAAATATTTTCGATAACAGAAATTGCGAAAAATGTAAATCTTAAAATTTGTTGGGCTTTTTAGGAAATGTTATAATTTTTTTTTAAAAAATCAGAAATAGAGGTATCTCAAAAAATATTTTAAAATTTACTATCATTTAAATAAGGCAAAATGACAAAAGATGCCTAACGTTTGTATGTTTTGTCATTTAATCCTCTATTTTTTTGGTCTAAATATGCCCCAACGTTTGTTTGTTTTGTCATTTGATCCTCTATTCTTTCTTTTGGTCCAAATATGCCCCAACGTTTCAATTTGGTCAAAATATGTCCCCGTTAGGTAGAAACTGTCAGTCAACTGACGTTCAACAACTGATGCTGACTGGACTTGCCACGTATTAAGATTTGTTGATATTACGTTAAAATTTTTTTATAAGCCGTTGACCGTCAGTTGATTGACAGTTTACATCCAACAGTGGTATATTTAGACTATGAATGAAACGTTAGGGACATATTTGGACCAAAAAAAATAGGGAGCTAAATGACAAAACATACAAACGTTTGATGCATCTTTTGTCATTTTGCCTTTAAATAATGGTCAAAAACTCGTTCTGCCTTCTAACGAATATCTTAATATGAGCTATATTCCAATGCGGTCCAAGCTAAGCCCAAATTGATTAGCTGCCCAACTCTTTTGCCACCATAGCTTTCAGGGAATTTGAAGGCCTAAGGATTGAGAGCTATTCCAATACCACAAAATATGTGTATATATAAAGGCCCAATGGACCGAGTTTACTTATAAAATAGGGTTAACTACATAAATAATATTACACCTATTCTCGCGTCACTATTTTAGTATTTCAACTATTTTTTGGTAAAATAATATCTAACGTTATGTTTCGTTTTTCTTTTGGTATCCGTCGTTAAAAAATTAACAACATGTTGACTAGGAGAGAGAAAAATACATGTGGCACACTAACAAGGAGAGAGAAAATCACACGTTGCAGGCTGCCACGTCATTTTCTCACTCATAGTCAGCACGCCATGTGTATTTTTTATGATTTTAGTCGACGTGACATACTGACTAGGAGAAAGAAAATGATGTGACAGCCTGTCACATGTGATTTTCTCTTTCTTTGTCAGCATGCCGTTAATTTTTTAACGGCATGTACCAAGATAAAAATAAAACGTAACGTTAGGTATCATTTTATCAAAAAAATTAAGTAGAATACTACAACAATAACTTGAAAATAGGTGAGTTACTATTTATGTAGTTAACCCTAAAAAACATATCACCCATCTTTCCTCTTCTTCCATAATATATATAATAATTAATTAGGGTAGCATTAGCCGACGTTTATAATATATTTATTGATAACATAAACAAGAGGAATTTCCATTTGTTGTGGTTCCAATTACAATTAGAGGAAAATATTAAATTGTTCACCTGCCGCCAGCTTTGCAGGCACAACAATAAACCCGATATTTAAAGGTTGCCGGCCTTGGGTGGGGTTGCCTACTCATGTTTGTTTAGTTTCCACCTTTCTAATTCTAATGCTCAATCCTTATTTTTGATTCGAATGTGTTCTGATTTAGGGTTTTGATTTTTGAAGAGATTACGAATGTAATTGAGTGGTTATAGTTTTTAATGTCTGTTTGATTGAGTGACAAAGAACTCGATACTCTTTAAGTAAAGTCTCAAGTTTAAAACTTGTATATCGAAAAAGCAGTGTTGATAGAGTTTAGAACATGAAAACAGCTTGAATTCGAATATAATCGGGAAGATTGTGTAAAATAAATTGCAAGTAATTCAAGAAAACAATGGTAACATATTAAGAATTCAAGATTACAATTCAAAAACTGCCTATAACCTAACAACATAAGAAAAGCGTGTGGGTCAAGGAACATAATCATGCTCAAGTGCTGGCTGTGTTCTGATCATTGAAGCACAAGGCATTTTATGATCTCCCCTAACCCAAAACGTATCCAACGCCACCGATGAATCGGATTCCTTCTCCATATCCTTTATCTTCCTCTTCCTCCACCATCTCAACACCACCACTCCCACCGAAACCGAAACCATTAGCCCGGCGGCTCCGATGACACACCCTATAACCCACCATTTCCAATCCCTCCCTTTCTTCTCCAACATCGGCGGCGGCAAAGACGGTGTCAATGCCGGTATCACAATGCAAAAATGCCCCGCATTTTCGGTCACACAAACATCTCTCTCCGTCATGTTCTTAAACTCAACCGACCCGTCATCTCCGAATCCGACACATTTAAGTCGTGTCACATTTTTCACTCTCGTGTCTAAATAAGGAAACCGAATCGAAATAGGCTCCCCGGTGACGTTCAATGTCGAATTCCCAACAGTTAAATCCGTGTAATCGTAAACCTCGAAGCCGATGACCGGAGAGACTAACGAATAACCGGGGACATGATAATATTTCGAAGACCAATTCCCCATGTTATCATAAACTATAGCTAATCTTTTAACGTAAGGCAATGTCCTAACACTAGGTGGGATGTTAACAAATTCAGAATTAACTCCTCTACCCCATAAACTCCCGCTACGTAGTCTAACAACAGAAACCTCCATGCCGGAGAAATTAGAAGGAAGTGAAACTCGGCTTAATGTACCTGTACGATGATGTATCGCCAATGTCCGATTTGCGTAATATCGAAACAAAGCGTATAATGCCTCCGGATCATAGCCGCTGCCGCCGCCGCCGATGACCGACGATAACAACGATGAGAAAACCATGAAGATGATGAACCGACTTGTATCAGACCCCATCAAGATTACCCCATATTCAAGCAAAAAGAAAGCTCTCAAAAGAGTGGAAGATGTAAATGGAGATTTTCCATATTAAAACAAGAACAATAAAGGAAAGGGTTCCATTAAAATAGTGAAAATTATTTATATAAACGAGTTGTGATGAAAAAGGAAAAAGACAGCGGTTGCAACGAGGAGGGATAAGTTCCGTAGGGTAAGAGAGAGAGAGAGGACGAACATGTGTACTTACACACACCTCCTTCCAAATTTAGGGTTTGGTTATTTTTAGGCAAATGGACTTTGGAAGTTATTCGATGTGTTAAAATATATATAGAAGGTATTTATATTATGTATTTTTGGTAGAAATTAAATATTCAATGTGTTAAAATATATATAAGGTATTTATATTAGGATAAATATTCAATGTGTTAAAATATATATAAGGTATTCTACAAGCGCCTTAATTTTAGGGTATAGTGAGTTAGTTTAGGGGTTTAGGTGTAGAAGATTAGAATTTAGGGACATGTGTTTCAATTTAAGGTTTAGGGTTATAATTTAGAGTTTATATGTTAGGGTTTATATGTTAGGGTTTAGGGTTACCCTAAACTAACTCTCTATACCTTAAAACTAAAGCGTTTGTGAAAACTTTTAATTTTCACCGCTAGTGTATAGAATATTAATCCTTTATATTATGTATTTTTTGGTGAATTTCGTCTCCTTATAAAAGAAAATTTGTTTATATGTATACATATGTGACATATTTCTTAAAATAAGATATGTAAGGTTATTCGCTCAATGAGTTGGCCTATAAACAATTTGCAACCATATAATATTGTTTTAAAGAGGTAGTGGTTTGGTTGGGGAGTGGACGGCTGCTATTTTGCAAGGCATAAGGGATTAAGAATAAGCATTGGGCACGAACCAACTTGTCTCGAAAGTTAAGGGAACAATTATTATTTTTAGAGGTCATAATTTAAGTACTAGCAGTTGCAGTATGATAATTGAACATGCATTGTCAAATGATTAAGAGTATATTCAAAACAGATACTACTTATAATCACCTTAGCTTTAAAAAAAATAAGCATTACAAATATATGAATTTTGAAAAATTCAAGCTCACCCAATCATATATGTGGTCTAGGTCAACGTTCAAAAACTCAAAAGCATGTTTTGTTGGTCCTACAAGTCAACTGGCTTATGCCATTCACAACGCGTTATTAAAGCGGTGCACCGGTGTTCCACTTGGGTTTTATTTATTATTACTATATACTAATTTTTTGCTGATTGACTTCAGTTTGGTTGGTTAGTATAATACATAAAATAAAATTAAAAATAATTAAACACTTAATATCTTTCGATTCAAATATAATCCCAATTAAATCGGGTCTAGGACGAAGTATCACATTTTGATTTCAAGCAAATTGATGATTTAAAAACAGAAGATCAAACCCATTGTTCAACTTGGTACATACATACTGAATTTTGCTAGGGTCAAAGTGTTAAAAAATGACAACAAAAAGAGATAACGGAGTTAGTGCAGCTAAAGTAAATAGATCGAAGCTCATATGGTCAGTGCCTAATGGTTAACTCAGCCCTAAGATGGAGAACACCGTTTATGAAGTAGAGACTGTCTTCAGCCATGAACGATGTCCAAGGTATGGCAAATAAATTCCGATAGCCAACAGCCTTGCCACCGGTGAATGTGTAGTTGCCCTTGTATTTGCTAATGAACTCCTCTGTTGGCTTTGACCTTGCTGCAAATTCGTAATCTACCGCAAAACTAACCGAACCCTTTTCCTGCATTCCTAAGAACAACCCAAAGCAGTGGAATGAGCTCTGCTGGTCCATGTTGCAATGAGCTGACAGGAAGAAGCCTTGTCCTCCCAGGTGGAAGGCTTGAGAATAAACCCGTCCGGATGGGAATAGATTTGCACACTCCTCCCTCTTCAAGTCCAGGTATACAACGCACTGTTGACGGGGAACTTCAAATTCAACCACTTTAACGGGACGATATTTGTAAGCCCGTTCGATAAAAAAGCGACGGTTCAAGGAGGCAGACTCCTCTGCAGCCAAGCTCCGTTGTCTATGTGGAGCTTCAGCCTTGAAAAAGAGAGCCTCAAGCACAAGCTTCGATGAAAATTCATGATCAAAGTCATTACATGCTAACACCTTCTTAAGCTTCCTGCACGTCATATAAGGGAAGCGAATAAAGCGTGCAAGGCGTGAACCAAGAACTTCCCTTCGCTCTTCCAGTTGGGGGTACTGAACCCTGGCCCACTTCAAAACGAAGTCGTAGACAGCATCTTCAGATGCAATTTGCAGATCATCACTGGACAATATTGCCTCAATTCCAGCAAGTGGCAAAGCCATTACCTCTTCTTGGAACCTGGTAAAAGTGTGGCAAAAGCATATGTAAGCCCTCTAAATATGCGTAATTTTCACTTTGACAATGAGAAGAGATAGAGATGTAAACTCACTGTTCAGACTGTTATGTTGCCATTAAAAATACCTTACAAAGAGTATAACACTAAACTTTTGTATTTTGTACTTTTCCTTTTTGAAAGAACTATAAAGTTTATTCCATGTTGAACATGACCATTTTCAAAAAATATGGATCAAAACAGCTCAGAAACGAATACTGCTAGGACCATGTTTAAGATGAAGATCGAATCTTATTGAACATCGGTTTTTGTCTAACAGGAAACCAAAACTGGATAAGGCATGTACCACATTGCAAGGTTAATAAAACTACCAACTCATGTAAAAAATACATAATACAAACATAACAGGTGCTTACTTGGTCATGTCCTTGTAACGGGAAGCAAGATACTGTTTAGCAGCATCAGTCAAAGGCTGGACAGCTTCTCCCATTAAAACACTCGATGGAAGATCCAAATAGAGCAGAGCTGACTCTGGTGTCATAGGTAAATTGCGTAATAGCCGGCTGCAATATCTCATGCAAGAGGCAACCTCAAATTTATCAGCAGCCATCAGCACATCAAGCAAGGCAGGAGCGGTGGTGACAGATAAGGTGTTGCTATACATAAAATTTAAAAGTTCCATGAGGGCAGCTTCCTCTGTACATCAGAAGAAACGTAAAAAATGTCATTTCAAATTTGACAGCTCAAACCTGTTTGAATAACTAACATAGCCAATAACACTAAAATAAAGTTTATGCATACCAGAGGCACTAATTCTTAGGGTTACATGTCGTTGCTCTGACTCTCTCATCCCATTTGAGAAAAGCTACAATCAATGAATAAACAAGTAAACGTATAAGCATTTACCTACGAAGAGAAGCGTAACAAATATTCTTATAAGCTATATTTGCGTTATAGAAACACAATATATATTTCCACTTTCTTTTTAAAACCTATTACTATTAATTACATATCATACCTTGTAAAAGAATGGACTTTTTGCGGCTAAAATGGGAGAGCTGATATGCAATGTTTTAACTCTCACAACTGTAGAACAATCCATGTTCCAACTTGATTCATTGCTATTTGCATCCTCATCGCCTGCAAAAGTTCAAGAAGATCAAAATGCTGACTATGCCACAGTTGAAACAAACAAGAGCCAGGGATAATGCAGCCATGGAACAAGGAGTAATTATTCAAAGTGACAAACTAAAATCCTCTGGTAAGTATACTATTTAAGAAATAAATAAAAACTCCGCACGTGCGTTTGTAATTCAGTAAAAAACACAAGTACTAGCAAGGTCGTAACCATGTTCAAGTGAAATTTTCCAGAGCTTTAAGCATAAAAACTAATATAAGCAGTAAATGAACCATGTAGTATGTTGAACAACATCAAAACCTGATTGGGTTTCTTCAACCATTGCCACCGCCTCCTCGTCTTGATTTTCACAACCCACAGCATCATCCATATCAGGTTGGTTGTCATTTAAAACCTGCTCCTCAGGACATATACTAAGATCCAAAGCTACAAAAAAAATATAAAGTAAAAAGGGTTAAACACTGGCCTGAATTATAAAACAGATTTCGTTTTATAATTCACAAAATTATCCAACAAGCAGAAATTATCCACAAAATTATCCAACAAGCAGAAATTCCTTAGATATAATTTTCCTTCAAAACTTCAAAATTTCCCAAAACTAGTAGAGCCCTAATTTTCATTTTTAATCTCTCTCTCAACTTACGTACACAAAGAATCACATAGATGCAAAGTAAGCTTCAATTTATTTCCTTTCCTTTTTTAAATTTTTTTGTCTCATTTTCTAAGCATTTAGGAAGACTTAAGGGGGAACATAAACAAACCATTTTCCTTCTTGATATCCTCTCGACGCCTCTTGCGGTGGCGAGCCCAATCGGCGATGCTGGTGCAACCCTCACCATCGGGAGCGCAGTCGGAGGGCCCACCCAAAATCTCGATCCTCAGAAGCCGGTCGGAGAAATTACTATCGTTGAAAGCGAAACCGAAATCACCGCCGGAGGCTGCAGCACCACGAGTGCAATCGGAGTCCATCTCATTTCTCGGGTCGAACAGATCCGAATTCAATTGGTCTCTCATCACAATCCCTGAACCTAAACCCTCTTCTAGTGCTTGTCGCCCCCTTTCTACCTTTAAAAAAGAAGCTGAAAATACGAGAAAAGGAAACACGTAGCTGAACAAAAGAAAACCCTAGAAAACGAAGAGCTGGCGTTGCCTAAAAGAAGGTAGGAGATTGATTAAGCTGCTGCAACTGGTAAATTACCAACAATCCAGTATAAAAACGAATAAGCTTCGCAGGCATTTTATACTAACTTTTGTTTTGGATTATTTTAAAAAAAACAAGGGTAAAGTACACCTGAGGTCACTAAGCTATTATACAACCATTTTTTTGGTCACTGAATTTTTAAAAAATACAAAATTGTCATTAATTTTAGGGTAAACTACATCATATACCACTAAACTACAAAATAATAATCAATTATACCATCAAGTCATTAAAATCAATGACGCTGACAGATCTTAATGGTTCACATGCAATGACGTGTATGGGCGGATGTAGTATAAAAATTGGGGGTGTAATTGCCCCCACTTGGTTTGTTGAATATGGAGTTTTCAGTGTAGAAATATAGAATTTTTCATAGAAAATATTAGATTGACCTTACTTAATTTGTTGTGGTATGGGGTCAACAATACTTGTTTTAGTGGTATAAAATCTTCTATATCTCATACTTTATTTCTGTCCCCACTAGATGAAAATTCTGGCTCCGCCACTGATGACGTGGAGCGATTGTAACAATCCAGTGGTATAATTGAAGCCTAAACTAAAGTTTTAGTGCTAAAGTGATATCAGTTTTCAATTTAGTGTTATGATCAATATTAAACTTAAAGTTCAGTAGTATCTGGTGTAATTGATGACGTAGAGGGATTATAACAATCCAGTGATATAATTGAAGTGCAGCTAAAATGATATCAGTTTTCAATTTAGTGTTATGATCAATATTCAATAGTATCTGGTGTAGTTCACCCTTAATTTATCACTGTTATAAAATAATCATTGTGACGTTATACTAATAATAAAGTGATAGTTTTAATGATCATTTTAACAGTTCAATAAAATTTAAAGACTACTTCTACACTAATTTGATAAACTTATTGACCATTTGGTAACGTTGCAGTGAACCATTTTTAAACAATTTGATAAATTTAATAATTATTTTATAATAATTTGATAAGTTGGATGATTATTTTGAAAATTTAATAATTAAAATATTCATTTATCATAGTTTAGGGAACTTGTGTGTAATTTATCCTTAAAATAAACAAAATCTAAGCTTTTGTTAAATTTTATTTTTTAAGCGCGCGCACATATATATATATATATATATATATATATATATATATATGCTTAATTAGAGTAGATTTGGAAATAGCCAAATAAGGGAATTTCAAATCGGTCAGTCGTGGTGAGCTTTTACGTATTTTTGTTTATTAAAGTAATCTCGTCAGATTTTTTATTTTAATTTTGTTTTCCTTTTTCTTTTGGTAAATGATATTTAGTCTTGGTTGGTCTGTAATAATTAAAAAAATATATTAGATTAAAATAAAGAAATAAGAGCATGGTTAAGGAATGTTTAATTCAAACATTAAAAAACAGATTTTTATTATATCAACTTGTCACCTTTAATTAGTATGAATGATTAACGTTATCAAAATAACCAAATAATCCAAACAGAAAGTGTTCACATGATGATAAATTAATCCCAACAATTATCGACTTTGGTTAGTAATCAATTGTTTCAAAATTGTAATAATTGTACATTTAATCCCTTTACTTTGAATTACACAATTTAGTCCCTAGATATTCGCGGTGCAATTAGTAAGTGTTCATTCTAAAATTTGATTTTTTATTATTATCTATTTTATTAATTCTGTCCACCTAAAATTTTATTTGTGTCCACACACGTACAAATTATAATCGAAAGTAGGGGTGCAAATGAACCGAGCTTGAACGAACAAGCCTATGTTCGTGTCCGTTTGTTTGTTTTTAAAGGTGTTCATGTTCGGTTCGTGTTCGTTTAAATTTTTAATATTGTGTTCATGTTCGTTTATTTATTTTTGAAGGTGTTCGTGTTCGTTTATTTACTGTTCGTGAACGCGTTCGTTTAAGTGTTCACAAACGTGTTCGTTTATTCGTTCGCGAACATGTTCGTTTATATTTTAAGAAATGTTAAATAAATTAACAATAAATAAAATAAATAAAAATCAACAAATTAAAACTTACATTTAAACATGAACTTAATGTCCTTGGCAACAACAAAAAGTAGTATTTAGATACATCTATAGGTATTTCCTTCTTACAAACGAGCTTATAAACAAGCCTGTAAACGAGCCTATAAATGAGCTTATAAACGAGCTTGTTCGTGAACATAAACGAGCCGAACACACCTTTGTTCATGTTCGTTCGTTTATTAAACAAACATAAAAATTTTATTTATACTCGTTTATTTAGCTTAATTAACGAACATTATACAAACGGTTCGCCGAACGGTCTATTCATTTACACCCCTAATCGAAAGTAGAATAAAGATGCACATCCTCCAAAACATTTCTGAATCCGTCTCTGATTATAAAAATTATATAACTGAGAATCAGTTGGTCCAATTGCTCTATAATGTCTATTTATATTAAATAAGACTTTTCTAGTATACGGCCGCCTAATATACGACTAAGAAACAACGTTACCAGAAACATTATAAGATATATAATGTATCCGGTAAAGCGCTACCGGATATGTTGATATGAGATAATGTATCCGGTAAAAAACATGAAAAAAAAGAAAAAAATGGTAACCGGCAAATTTAAGTTATCGGTCAAAGATAACAAAATCCGTAAAATTACCTATTTTGTTGATCCGAATATCAATATATTCAGTAGCGCTTTACCTATTTTTATATTAAAGTTTAAGCTGATGGGGCCTTCGAAAGTATCTATACTTTTTTAAAAGTATCCATATTTTTTTAAAAAAGTATAGTACAACAAAATAGGTAAAATTTTACTTATTTTGTTGATAATAGTATCAACATATTCGGTAGCACTTACCTATTTTGTTATTAAAGTTTAAGCTTATGGGGCCTTTGAAAGTATCTATACTTTTTAAAAAAAGTATAGTATAACAAAATAGGTAAAATTTTACTTATTTTGTTGATAAGAGTATCAACATATTCGGTAGTATTAAAGTATCGATACTTTTTGTTTATACTTTTTTAAAAGTATCGATACTTTCGAGCCACATTGCAACCGGTTACATTGCTTTTTAAAAAAGTATCGATACTTTTAAAAAGTATGGATACTTTCGAAGTATCAACAAAATAGGTAATTTTACTTGATATGTTGATACTCTTATCAACAAAATAGGTAATTTTACCGAATATGTTGATACTCTTATCAACAAAATAGGTAATTTTATCGAATATGTTATGTTTACCGGCCACCTTTCTAACCGGTTACGCCGTATATTAACCGCCTTACCGCAGAACTACTCATTATTCGATTAAAATCAATCAATTAATAAATTTAATAATGATGATTATAAAAAACGTATAAAATGCCAATGAAGTAGCACATATATTTTATGGTATTGGTGCGCTTGGCCACCGACTCGTAGGTTGAACAAATCCACCCAAGTTGGTAATATAAGAATGAGAAGCGATTGCGTCGTGGATTCAAAACGTAGCCGCCCTCGCCATTGGTTGCCAAGTCTTTCTTAATATATTTTATAGTATAAGGTTACTTTATCAACATCACGAACCAATTTGCTTCAGTAGTAGGGATGAGCACGGGTCGGGTTTTTGGCCCACCCGCACCCGACCCGACTAGACATTATTTTTTAAAAAATTCGACCCGAAAATAAATGTACTAAATTCGACTCCGACCCGAACTATATAAAATAAATTAATTTAAGGATCTAATTGTAAAAAAATAATTTTAAGGGATTTAATTGTAAAAAAATATAATTTAAAGGACTAAATTATAAAAAAATCAATTTTCAGGACTTAATTATAAAATATATATAAAGAGGGGTATTATTATAAATATCCCTAAAAAAATTTAGAGGAAAATTACACTATTAGTCCTGGGTCGGGCCGGGTCGAATATTTTCCACCCGAACACGAACGAGTATACATTTAGTAAAAACCTGATCCAACTCGACCCTAACCCGATTTTTTCATTAAAAAATCTGACTCGGTCGGGTCGGATCGAAACCTGTCGAATTCGGGTAAAATGCCCATCCCTATTCAGTAGTCAAGGAAACGGTTGTTGTTCTTAGAAATTATGAGTTCGAATACTAACAGCTAGAACAGAGTGATTGAGCATGCATTATTAAATGGTTAAAAGTATATTCAGAACGTATACTATTTGTAATCACTAAATTTTTTTGACACTCAGCAGTCAATGGACCGTCGTATACACTTCGGCTACACGGTGACAAATTGTAGCATAAATATTTTCATTCAACCAAGAAAACACGTGATGGAGATGTAAAACCAATATTTATTTAATTGAGCATGAAAATGAATGATTTGAGTAATCATATAATAAGATTGAAAACTAATATCTAATAATAATATTCCAATAATCAAATGCATTGTATTTGTACATATTAAAACATTTATTTTGATTTAAGTTTCTAACATACAACATAATACCTTGATTTGACCATATGTAATAGAAACTAAAATATTTGCCATTGCTACATACATACAGCAGATGCATACGGTAAACTAATTTACACCAGCAAATTGGAATGTCTTCACAATACCAGCAAATTATTTACATTATGGGTTATGGTTATTCAAAAAGTCGAAAAATAAATACGAATTATGATGTTTTGTTTATCTAAAAATATATGCAACATGCGTGCATTATCAAAAGATTAATAATGTGCAGCATAAGAAATTTGAAGTAACACTTTAAGTCTTTAACATTGGTGCCAAATGAAAGCTTAAATACTCTGCAATTAAGAAAATTTAGAACTTGTGTATGTGTATGTGTATATGCAGTATATATATATAAAGATATAAGCCGCTTTACCAATCCCAGATATAAACTAAGGAGCAATTTCAAGTCTCGGTTCGAAGCAAAATCCGGTGAAGAGCTGGAGCGGGAATTTCTTCGATACCGGACACTTGGTTGACCATTTCCAGAGTTTCCGGTTCATGTCGAAAACAAGAAGAGCCGGAGCACCATAGCTTTGGATGTATATGAGAATATCAGTACCACCACTGGCGAAAACATCGTCCAACTCGCCAAATCCTTGGAAAAACTTATTCGGCATACGAGCAACCTCCACCCAGTTCCTACCATCCAAAACCCAGATACCTATGCCCTTGATAATATCGGGCCGATCTTGCTTCCCGATCCCTCCCACCATGACTAGCTTTTCCTTTAGGTTCATCAGTCGAACACAGGTAAGAAGGCCCGGTACTAGAATAAAACTCTTTATCAATGGGGATGATCGGCTGGTGAGATTGTATGTAACTAGACGGTGACGATTCCCGGGTGTGCCACCCCCAGTTGAGTAAATCAGAAAATATAACACCCCATCACAGATTACACTTTCATCTCCACCCCTCCATCCTGTCAGAACCTCAGTCAAGGAGGTCGACCACGTCATTGTTTCCGAATCATAAATATGAATCGAAAGGTCCCATTGGAAAAAATTTCCAGGAACTTGTTTAGACTTCACAATGGATACAGTGTAATTGTGTGATGTCCGGTTCACTGAGATTGACACTGCACTGTAATCCGAGAATTTCACGCCCGGAGGCTCCTCGAGCTTCTTGCAACGTTTGGTGATAGGGTTACAGATATGCAACTCGGTTCTACTATCGTTGTCCATGAAACAAACCAACCCACATGATGAAGCAATGAACCAGTTGGGAGTCTGAATGCAGGGCAGTTCAATGCCATACCACTTTCGAAGGATTGGGTCATTAGCATAACCGACCGGCTCATCTGAACTCGTGAACATGAAATACCAAGGCTTTTGTGATAGGACACTTGACAAGTTCCATAGGAACCTTTTGGAACTGACAATCTCATGCCATCTTCTACACACAGAACCAGCTCTGAATATGCTAGCAACTGGGAGATAAGCCAAGATTCGTTCCAGCAAATCATCGGGTAGGATTAAGTCCGCGGAAACCACAGTCGTTTCTTCATTACCTTCACCGCTCTGTTCCGTGAATGACTCAAAGTCGCCAATGTCTTTTGACATGTCACCGAAGCGACGGCTGATCCATGAAGCCTCTCCTTTCATGACTCAGAGCAGGTAAAGAAAATTCCTGAGAAATGAATTTCTTCACAAAATCAAGCCAATGTGAAAAAAAAACATAGGCAAATCAAAGGACATAGACATGTAATATTACAAAAGGCATACCAAATAATTTATGCAATCCCTACTATGATTAAGTCAAGCAATTTCGAGGTGGAAAGGGCGAACGAAAGTCGATTAAAACGTGACGAAATTGTTAAAACAATATTTGATCTCCACCAAATTCCCTCAAAACAACAGCAGAACACAAACTATGTTTAGATTTCTGCAAAAACTTGTTTTCCTTAGCAAAATGATAATCCCATTGCCAAGCAACAACCCCATAGCTTGAAGCTTGAGAAAGGAGAAAACAACAAGTAAAACCTTTTTGTACATATAAATCATATGTATGTAAGATTATACACATAGACAGAGATACAATAGATTAAGCAAGCAAATTAGCCAACAATTGTGTCCCCACGTCGTGCACGCTCTGCACATTTACGAACCAACAATTGTTCCACAATTTCCTCAACAACATTTGAATCAATTTCTCATTCAAAGCTCCAAAATTATAGAATTTTTCCAACAATATCATATCGATTGTTGGCCATAGGCCATAAGAAGATAAAGCTAGAACACTGAATTTAGTCATTTATAAATCTAAAATCATACCATTGAATATAAGCAGAAGCAAAAAACAGAAAAGAGTGAACCAGTAATTTATTACTTTAAAAGGAGAAAAGCATTTATAGATATCAACATCAAAATGATATAAAAGGAAAAAAGAAACACGTTTAAAACCAGATTTCTTACTAAAGTAGGAGCCTTTAATCCAAAACAAGTTGTAAAAATACAACCTTTGCTGAATCTAGGCCACCCTTATTCCTTACCTATCAATCGAACATCAAAATGAAAAGAAAAAAACCCAAAAAACTAAAACACCGCTAGATTACAGTCAGGCAAACAGATCAACAAAAAGATGAAAAAATTGCTCCAAAATGAACGTGGTGACGAACCTGTATGTGCTAGGCCTGGTTCCAGGGTAAATGAACAAATGGGTGTTGGTAGATTCGAACAAAGTTTCGAGATTTAACCCCAAAAAATACAAAGTACAATGAGAAAAGTGTAAAACTTAAGACCTCGTAAAATGAAGCATTTAAAGAAGATGAAAGGGGGGGGGGGTGAAAATTTCCTGCTTTTTTTCACTAAAATAGCAGAGAACGTTGAACTGGGTTACTCCAGAATTGGCTCATAGCCAATCCGTAAGCAAACCCCATTCCAAAGAGAGGAAGAGAAAGACGAAAGAGTGATAACAGACAAACCAGAGTTTTATTATTTATTTATTCGTGTTTCTGTTTTGCTAGTGTTATGAACAGAGTAAAGAAAATAAAAGAGACGACTGGCAGGGAATGAAGAAAGGGAGAAGGGTTATTTGTAGGGGTGGCCGGGTGGGAAAAAATACCCGAACTGGTTGACCGGATTCGACACTCCGAACCTAAAAATACTGGGTAATTTTTTTTAAAAAAATTACTAGACTAGACAAATTTTACGAGACACGGGCCAGAAGTTTTTCTTTATCGGGTACCCACCCGACCCGATAAAATTTAATATATTTTTTATATTTAAAATTATATCTTTATTTTATGTTTCTTAATATTTTTACTCTAAAATTAAATTTAAATCCCTAATTTTTTTATATTTGTATTATATTATTTTAAGTTTATTTTTAAAAAAAATATTTTTGTGTTTAACATGTGATTTTTTTAATTTTAAAATAAAAAATGAATCGAATACCCGATACCCGAGTACCTGAATTTTATAGGTATCCAATTCTCGAGTACCTAAATATAATAGGCCGAAACACGGGCAGTTTAATGAGGTACCCGAAAAATGGGTATCCAACAATGCTCACCCCTAGTTATTTGTGCTTAATGCTGTATAAAAATGCCTCTTTTATAGTTCTAATGGACCTCCCAATCTGGTCCTGCCAATAATGATGAGATTTATTTATCGACAGTGACAAAGTTAAGATTAAATTACGATGAGACATATCAATTAAATTTTAAACGAATAAAATTTTAAAAAATAATTAAATCGTAAAATTTAAGAGAATTGAAGTTTAATTTTCAACATCGAATTGGAATATGGACATTAATTGTGATTACATTTACTTATTATTTTATTTGTAAAAAATAATCGTAATTTTATTTTATAAAAATAGTTCTATATATTTTAGTTTTTAGAAGTTTAAATTAAAAATTTCCATTTGAAATTAGATCTTCATCAGTATTCTATTTGGGGTTTCTTCAGTTTAGATATATACTTTACCAACCAAAACAAGTTAGCCCAAAAATGTTATTCAGATTTCCACCTTTGGGGTAATTTTTGTTTCTTCTTCTTTTCATTTGCTTTTAACACTTTAAGAAAAGTCCTTTGCCCCGGGGTTGAGATTAGGGCCAAGAAAAAAATGAAATTATTCGAATAGTTTATAAAAAATAAATTTAAAATGAAGAGATGTAATTATAAAATTTTATTTCAGCCATAATTGTTTTTTATTTATATAAAGAAAAACAATTTTTATTAATTCGATTTGGGTTTCTTCAATTTAGGTATATACTTTACCAAACAAAAGAAGTTAGCCCAAAAATGTTACTAAAATTTCCACAATGGGGTAGCTTTTGTTTCTTCTCATTTGCTTTTTAATAGGCGGTTTTAACGTTCATAGGTCTAAAGTGCGGTTTTAAAAATGACAAGTTTTGAAATTTATCCAAAAACTTAAAATGTTAGACTATTAGATAACATTTCAAGTTGTTTTTTTTTTCGTAATTTTTGACAAGTTTTGATATTAATTTATAACATTTTAGGTTCTTTAATAGAGTATCGAAACTTGTCGGAATCACGAAAAAATAAACTTAAAATATTATCTAAAAGTCTAACATTTTAAGTTCTTGGACAAGTTTCGAAACTTGTTGTCTTTTAACCGCAATCTAAACCTGCCGCTAGGGACGAACCCAAGATTTTATGTTAGGGGGCAAACTTTTATATAAACCTCTAATTAATAATTCTTCTCCTCGGCTTATCTCAAATGAAATTTAAGGGGTGCAAAATTGTAATTTTTAGGGGTGTAAAATTAGATGTTGACAATAAAATACAAAAAATACATATACTATAAGGTAATTTAAAATTTTTAGGGGGCGACTGCCCCCCACAGCACCCATTCGGTCCATCTCTGCCTGCCGCACCTCAAACTCACTCGCTATTAGCAATTATAGAAAAGTCATTTTTTTATGATGGAGAAAAAACTAACCGGATAGAAGTTTTTAAACAATGTATGAAATATAAATTTAAAAATCACATATATTTGACATGCATTTATCAAGCTGCAAAATCAAATCTGCTTAAAATTTAATTTGTATACGAATGTGCCAAAAATATGCCACAATTATTTGATAAAATTCGTTTGCCCTTTTCGGTGCTCCTACATATGCCCCAACATTAAAAAACACTACAAAATTAAAATTTAAGCTCTAACCCTAAATTCTAAATCCTAAACCCTACACCCTATACTCTAAAAAATACACCATACCCTAAATTCCCTAAACCCTAACCACAACCCCTAACCCTAAACCATAAACCCTAAGCCCTAAAATTAATTTTGAGCGTGGGGGCATATGTAGGGGCACCGAAAAGGTGCAAGGGAATTCCATCCCAATTATTTGTATGGCGAGATTAAAAACCAAAAAAATCTCATAACCAAATACAATAAAGGAACTTTTATTATTATTATTATTATTATTATTATTATTATTATTATTATTATTATTATTAATTTGGTTAAAATGTATTTTAAAAAGGAGAAAGAAATCTCATACGTCAATAGTAAGACCAAGTGGAATAAGTTAGTAGTATTTGTCAAAGAATCAAGATGATGCAATTTTTTTTATAATAATAACAATAATAATAATGAGATATTTAATTAATTAATTAGTCTAAATGGCCATTTGTGTTTAGGCACTATGAATTACTTTTCTAGGTTGCTATGTTAGTAATTTGTGTGCGTATATATATTTCCATTTGATGTAACATATTTAGGAGTATATGGTTATATTTATTTATTTATTTTGGTGCATAGCAAATACGTATAGGTATATAAAACTCGTTAAGTTTTCAGCCATGATTCTCGAATGAGACGGGCAAAATATTAAATTACGATTTAAATGTATGTATAATTGTATTGTGCTGGATTTATAGTGATGATGAGGAAGATAATGTTAGCACAATAACGAATTTGTTGGATTTATCTCGAATTTATCTATACATTCTACAAAATTCAGAAGAACATGCAGAATTATCAATTTTTTTATAATACGAACAATTCAATTCGACTTGACAGAATATCTGGGGCTTAATCTTGAGCCTAGCATGACAATGCTTGACAGATGTCATGCTTGACGGAATGTATGGGGCTTAATCTTGTGTTGTATTTGTGTTCTTAATCCATCTAGTTAGACATCTAATAAAATATAATTATAATGACAATTAAGAATGTAAATATAAAACGATGTGTGTGAGTTTATTGAGTGGTATTAGGTGATCCGTGTTCGAATAGTGTAGTTTAGAGGTATGTACGTGTTGGAGAATGACAATTCACTACACCACCATCGTAGATTGATTGTTTGGTACAATTTGAAGCGGCTAATAACGGATAAAATTTTTTTGCTCTTTTTTGATGCACATTTTTATGCTCTAACATTAAAAAAATAAATTTTAAATATTAAATTTTACACTCTATATCCTAAAAATACACCATATTCTAAATTCTATCAACATTAACTTTAAACCTAATTTTTAATGTTTAAACATAAAAAAAATACTGAAAAGGAATAGGAGATTTCTATTAGCCAATAACATATAACTTCTTAGGTGTGTTTTCAGCCTTATAAAAATGAGATTTTTTAATTTTAAACAAGTCAATGAACTCATGTCAAAAATAGTATATAATTAAATTAATTATAATAATTTATTAAATTTAGTTCAGTTGACATGCGATTGAACTTGTTTAAATCATCTATTTCCGATTTCTATAAAAAATATGCGTTAAAAATATATAATTTTAAAAAATTATTATTTTATTTTTTTCTGAATATGCCGGTGTGATTACAAATTAATATTTCTTCAACTTTTTTAACCTTTTATAACACGTGCACACCGTACACATATAATACTCGAACTGAAACAACGAATGAAATACATCACCACTCCACGGGTTCAAAATCCTTGTTTTACTCAAGTCAAACATTGTTTTACTCAAGTCGGGATGTAACGGGCCAAGCCAAACGGACCCGTTTGAAAATCTACCCGTTTGATCTTCGAGGATAATCTCTGATTTTTTTACTAGTATTCGTTTTATTTCTACAAATTGATTGCGGGAGCTTTGTAATATGTGGAGTTCGATTGCGGATTTGAAAGAGAATTTGAATAAGATCGCGCTTGATGTGCTTGACGATGAAGACGATGAACTCGAGATCTATGGTTCGGGGAATGGAGACCACTCGTCATTCTTTGAAAGAAGGAATTCTCATAGGTTTGCGCATTCAAAGCCCATTTCTCTCTCCCCGATCGCCAATGGAACTGATTCGCCAATCAATTTTGAGGTATTATTGAATTTAATTTTCGAAATTTTCGCGCTTGGATTTTTTTAATTAATCTTTGGCGCCTCTTAGTTTGTGTCATGGATTCAGCTTCCTGCTCAATTTCTTTGTAGAATTATGGAATGATATTAGTTTACACTATGAGAGTTTGAGTTTGGGAATGAGTGAACTGTCTCTATTAATTGAGGATTGGAGTTCTTGAAAACTTTGACTTGTTAAGTTCAATTTCAAAATGTTCATTGCTTAAAATTTTATGTGTATCTTTGTGAGGTTTGAAGTTCTTGATAACACAAAATAGTGCTGAGATAGTTCATATGGATGCATGGAACTTTTCTTTGATAATTAGTCTAACACAGTATACTAGTAACATTTGTCCTGGGATTTGTTCTTGGGGTCTTAGTGTTGACTGAGAACCTCTATAACCCAAATAGCTGGGTTTAATCTTTTCTGGTATTACAATTTTCATATTTGAGTGAGGAACAGTGAGAAAAACTTGTTCAGGTTTGTAATACGTTCTCTGCCATAATATTTGAAGAGCGTGTGGTTTAGGCTTGAATCTAACCTCTTTTGGGGTTTCCTAATCTCCTCTTTTGGTGTCAAGATTGGCTGTTTGTTTTTTGATCGAGTTAATTGTAGGCTTGATTTTTTCCCCCTTGATCTCATAGAAGGTACTTTACTAGCGGGCTTGGCATTTTTGGGGCAGTTGTACTTTACCCTTTATGCATGATAACTGAACTCTGTTATGGTTATTTTTGTAGATTGAAAGATACAGAGCTGAAATCAAGAAGCTTCAGGAATCCGAGTCTGAAATTAAGGCTTTATCATTCAATTATGCTGCTTTGCTAAAAGAAAAGGAGGTATCTGCTAGTTGTGGTTTGGTTCGATTTATAATATCTTGACCCAACTTGGTAGTTACAGTTATGACCAGTGATATTTTCTATGGCAATAAGAGCAAGCTGTGGTTGTAGTTCTTCCAGTTTATTTCCAGGATTGGTCTGAAATTCAAATATTATAAACATTAACAATGCAATTATTTTAAAACTGTTCTAGTTTTTTTAACATTTTCGAATGGCTTCTTTCTCTCTATTTGCCTTACATTTCATTTCCAGGAACAAATTTCCAGACTGAACCAAGAGAATAACTCATTGAAACAAAATTTGAATGTGACAAATGCAGCTTTGGGTGCAGCTAGAAGTGAAAATTCCAAAGTATCAAGTAATGGAATTAATGCACCCAAGGTAGTTTCTAGTCTCAGTTAGAATTTTTGTCTGATGTTTATTGTTTATTGAGAAATTCTGGAACTAATGCGATAGGTTCAGCAATTCAGAAGGCACGCTTAGTTCCATGTAATAAACCTAGTATAGTGTGTGCTACTGAGTAGATGTAAAATGGATTTCATCGTATCATGTTTCACACCTTCGGTAACCTTGAATCTCCCTTCAGGTAGATGCCATATAGAATTTAGAGATGAATCCTTGTCATAGAATGAAAAATTGGCTTTTTACTTCTTGTAACCTTGTTGTCTTGATGTCTGTCCATCATGAAATGAGTTGGCTGGGATGCTTTGATTGTTGAGTTTTTGTGTTGTTCCTGTACTGGAACATATATTTATTTCCACTAGATCTGTTGTGAGTTTGTCTTGAATTATCATTCCGCTGCCACTAGGTCCGTATTAACCTGCTTTCTTGATGTGCTTGTCTTTATTTGCTGATCAACTTTAGCCATTTATCCAGGGAAATGGTGACCAGTCACCACACCAACTGCGCAAGTCAGCAAGTCTAGTAAAAAATCGTCATGGTGGAAATCAAATGTCCAATGGTGTATCTTCTAAACATGATGGAAGAGAAAAGGTAATTGCACTCTCTATATCTCTATTTTATTATAAGAGGCTTTATTAGGATGTTTGGATATAATTGGTATTCCCTTGTGCTTTTTGTTTTTTGCCCTCGGGGGATACTAAACACATTCTATTGGTTTTCCCATTTCATTCCAATAGAATTTTTTTTCCTGGTGAACTTGACGAATATATATATATATATATATATGAATGTCTTCTAGGAGCTTGCAGATATGCTGGAAGAGAAAAATAGGTCCCTGGAGGCAGTTCAAGCTAATCATGAATTACAAATAAAGCAATTGAAGATGGAACATGAAAAGGAGCGTGAAAATCTAGTTAATGTACAGATGAGATTTCAAGGTATATTTGTACACCTTGAAGTCCCAATTATGTTACTTGCAATATCATCCATTGTCAAAAGAAAGGAAACATCATCATCTTATTTGTAAAATTCCAGAGGAGCGCAAGCTGAATGAGTCTTTTCAGGAGGAGCTTAAGTTACTGAAATCGGAGAAGGATAAAGTAAGCTTCTAAATTGTTTGGTGTTGATAGATGTTATCATTTATTTGGTTGTTTAAAGTAAACCCCCACCCCAACCCTTTCTTTTATAGCACATAATGGTTACTTTGTATGTTGAAAATTCAACATATTATTCTCTCAATTCAGGTAGTCTTCATATACATTTACCCTTAATTATCAATGAGGATAGTGATGATGACTTGACAAGTTTTACATGCTTTCTATTGTTTCAAATTAGCATGTTCCAATTGTATAACCAAGTTGTTGTACTTTTGTTTCTTTATTTTTAACATCAATCCCAGTATATAGGGTCTTCCTTGAAATTATTATGTTTTTTAAATGGATTTTGTATATAATGATTGTTCAACGTCGACTGATCATTTATTTTTGAGCTGTTTGATACTTTTTATATGATTGTGTTCTTTCTTTGAATAGCGTTTAGACAATCATTTCATTCTATGTTAGTTGAAGGTTATTTTGAGTTCCTCTTTTGTCCCATGGCTAAAAGAATCTTGCATAAGCTCTTCTTTATTATTCTCTCTCTTGATTTTAATTGTCAAATATTCTTACTCTGTTGAGCATTGACAGACCTTCACTGAGCTGAGCAAATTACGCAATGAATTGAATGAAAAAATAGTTGAAATAAGACGTTTGCAAATGGAGTTGAGTAGACAGGAGGATGAAAGTGCAGATGATACAGACACGGTGAATAATTTGAAAAGAGTGATTGAGGCCTTGGAGAAAGAAAACACTCATCTGAAGGTGGATACCTCCTTGCCTTGTTAAGAGTTGTCATTTAAGGAAGTATTATCATTGATGAATACTATATTGCTCTTTTATGTTAACATCTTGAATGTGCTTCTGTTTATGTCCTCTTGAAGATGGAGAAGAATGGACTTGAGACTGCTCTGGAAAGTAGCAGGAAATCTTTAGCTGGCAAGATTGATCCCGATTCATCTGGAAGTTCCCCCCGAATGAAAGAAATGGAACTTTCACTGCAGAAAATGGAAAAAGATCTGAAAGAAACATGCTATGAAAGGGATAAGGCTTTGCAAGAATTGACTCGTCTTAAGCAACATTTGTTAGAAAAGGTTGAAGGTTCCTGAACTTTTATGGAATTTTTTGTGAAAATTTGATCTTATACATGTTCAAGTTTCACGCATCTGTCAAATTGTCTAGCATAGACTATACGATGTTGGATGATTTCTTTGTTCCTTTTGACTCTTTAATATTACATTAGAATCACTTAGTGGAGTCTTGCATGCAACTGTAATTGTCTAGCCACCATTTGCAAATATTAAAAACATATTGCTCTAACTTGATATCAAAATTCATACCCCTCTTTGAGGGAAGATGAATAGAAGATTTCTGACATCTGTTTTTTAAAAATGAAATGCAGTCTTGATTTTGTAGCTTCTACTTATATTATGTTATAGGTTTATGTAGACTTGATTTTGTAGACATGCCACTACAAGAAAAACAATAGTAGTGTGGTTGTCTAACTTTATAAGCTTTGATTAGGATCAACTTCAACTTTTGTTTCCTTTGCTACATTCTATTAGGATCCTGGATCATGTATGTTTTAAAGTAATTTCTTACAAAATTGAATATGGTTTATCTTTCTGCAATATTTTATAGGAATCTGAAGAATCAGAAAAAATGGATGAAGATAGTAAAATTATTGAAGAACTTCGTGAGAGCAATGAATATCAAAGAGCCCAAATTGCACACTTGGAGAAAGCCCTAAAGCGGGCAATGGCAGATCAGGAGGAAGTTAAGATGACGAGCCACCATGAAATTCAGAAGTCTAAGGAAACCATAGATGATCTGAATAAGGAACTTGCAAACTGTATAGGAACAATAGAGGCAAAAAATATTGAACTGCGAAATCTTCAAACCGCTCTTGGTCAATACTATGCTGAAATTGAAGCTAAGGTAAGTATATATATCTTTACTATTGTGAATGGAAAAACTCTCAAGAAAGTAGTGACCTAAGTAAAAACTTGGATTTAATGCTTACATTGTTCTGTTATAGGAACATTTGGAGCGAGGTTTGGCTCTAGCAAGAGAAGAAGCAACTAGACTTTCTGGTCTTCTGAAAGTATAGTCTCCCAATATTCCTGCTTATTTGCTTCTCTACATTTGTAAATTCATTCAGAAATGGGACTTATGATTAAGTTTAATTCTATTTCTATATCAGTGATTTTCTGTTATTCATTCAGAAATGAGACTTATGATTCTCCAGGATGCAGATGAACATGCAGAATTATCAAAGAGGGAAAAGGAAGAAATTTTGGCCAAGCTTTCACAAACTGAAAGAGCGGTAGCAGAAGGGAAAGCAAGAGTAATCAAGCTTGAGGAAGATAATGGAAAACTAAGGCGTACTCTTGAGCATAGCATGACAAGGCTTAACAGAATGTCTATGGACTCTGATTATCTTGTTGACAGGTTAGCCTGTTCAAATGTTGAATCATATTCGTACTATAGGGAATTGTCTACATGTTAGAACTGGATGTATGTATACAACCTATTCGCTTCCTTAAGTTTTTGGATGAGCCTTTCTTTTCTAAAGAAACTCATTTATAAATAAATTAGCACCCTACTCAAAGAAAAAGTTAAAAAGAAGTGGACCAATTTTGAAATCTTTGGTCAATACTGGAGTAAATTTCAGAACGGAGAGGTCATTTTGTGTTTAGAACCAGCTTAACCATAATCATAGATGTCAACTGAAACTAACTTCCATAAACATTGAATATGTTTGGTTATTGTTATTTTTTGTGTTGGTTGATTATTTATTATTTCAGTTTGAAATTGATGTGGTTTAATTTTTTTTTTTACTTTTACAAATTATTTAGAATGCTAATTTTATTTCTCTTGCAGGCGTATTGTTATCAAACTACTTGTGACCTACTTCCAGAGAAACCACAACAAAGAGGTATAAAATGGTTCAAGTAAATTGTGTTACAAAACTAGATAATGAATTTTCTCTTCGGATGTCCTTTTGCATGCTAATATTTAATATAATCAAGGCTGTGGCAGAGTAAGAAAGCTTGCATCACTTACTGCACTGACCTCAAATGCACTTCTACTGCTGGAAAAAATTACTGCTTCTCGGTTAAAATAGATGCTCTCTCTCACACATGTATATATATATATATATGTATATTCATAATTATTGTAGGTTCTGGATCTTATGGTTCGGATGCTGGGATTCTCAGATGAAGACAAGCAGAGGATAGGTATTGCTCAACAAGGTACTGGCAAAGGTGTTGTTCGGGGTGTTTTGGGTCTACCTGGTCGCTTCGTTGGTGGCATCTTGGGTGGAGGTTCGGCTGATGTACATGCAACTATTGCCCCTGATAATCAGGTAGCCTTTTTTCACCATGTTCAGAAAACGGAGACAGACATACGCTTTAATCCGGTTATGTTTCCAGAATTTGGAACTTGGGTTTGAAAATCTATTTCTAAATCATATTTTTTCTTTCACCTCAGTCTATTGCAGATCTTTGGGTTGATTTTCTGCTCGAAACCGAGGAAAGAGAAAAGAGGGTGGACGATGCTAGTAAGTCGAACGAAGAACTACGTGGAAGACCTCCAATTGCTGCAGGACCAACTTCATCTGTGTCTGACCAAACAACCAGTGATTCCGGTTTCTCTAGGTATAGCCAATACACAAGCCCTGTATCCTCGGTAGGAAATTTTCAGCAGTTTGAACATTCTGATTCTGAATTCTCAACTGTTCCTCTCACGACATCAGAAGGTAGCGGTCGTCTATCGAGACTACTACCGAACTACTGAAGGGTTTCTCGGGTGATGTAATTATTCAAAGGTATAGTTTCTTTATCGGATGTTGTAGCCATGGTGAATTCACTTCAAAGTCTTAAGTCAATTCCTTCATACGTTTGAAATAAGAAGAAATCCCTCCATTGTTCATACACGACAGTAACATTGTGGCATTTGATTTTGACTGATCTTGTTTATGTTTCCACATGAAGTTTGAAGTAGGCCCGTAAACGAACTGAACGAACACGAACGAGGTTGTGTTCATGTTCGTTCATTTAACTTTAACCAAACAAATGAACGAACACGAACATAAAGGAATACAAAATTTCTTGTTCGTGTTCGTTCATTAAGGAATGTACCTTGTTCATATGTTCGTTCGTTTAAATGATAAACGAACATAAACGAACACAAACGAACATATATAATGGGTTAAATATTTAATATTTTGGGTTAGTTCGATTAATTCAGTTAATTAACCGATTTTAAATCAAATTAATCGATAATTGAAATTTGAAAAAAATCTTAATCATTAACTGAAACCTAAAATTATCTAATAGATTAACTAATTTTATTTTGGTTCGGTTGGTTAGTTCGGTTTAACCGAACAATGAACACCCCTAGACATATGTGAATAAACTTAAATGAACATAAACAAATGAACATAAACGAACACAAACGAATGAACATAAATGAATATAAATAAACAAATTACCGAACGTTCACGAACATAAATGAACAAACAAGTCCTTTGTTCGTGTTCATTTATTTAATTAAACGGACAAAAAATCTTGTTTACGTTCGTTCGTTTAATAAATAAACGAACATAAACAAACTTTCCGCCGAACAGTTCACTGAACGTTTGGTTCATTTACAACCCTAGTTTGAAGCATCTGCAACTTTGTTGGGCCACGGGCTATGATTGATTCATGAACAATTCAGGTTGGTTTAAAATTATTACATCCATATCGTTTCATTCAAATAGATATAATAATATCTATTAATTTTGCAGGTTGGATTGGGTATGAAACCAAATCGGTTTAAATTTAACTATCATGTCATTTAAAAAACTTTTATCATTTAATTTAAACTTTTCTTATAACCATCGGTATTCAAATTATTACTATCAATATTTATTTTATTAATTAACCAAAATTAAATTGATAATTCGAGCATTGAACATTATTTATTGAATCTAATATAATGTTTCATCTCGTTAAATTAAAAAATAATTAATCAAAAATATTTAAAAAGTAAACTCTCGCGTTGTCAGAATTATCAAAAATACCAAAGGTCAACGCAGATTATACCTTTTAATTTTAGGATTTAAATATTTATGTTGTAGTTTAAAGTTTAGAGTTTAGGGTTTAGGTTTTAAGGTATTAGGGCTAGAGATTTAGGTTTTAAATTTTATAACTAAAATATGAAGGATTATATAATTTTCTTTACACAGGTTGTGTATCACCATATTTTACACAAGATATACATTCTTTAAGGCAAATGCAAAGTTTCGAATTCATACAAGATAAGACTATAATGAACATCTTTGACCGGATGGAAATCCTCTACCTCTTTTCGATGCCCCTACATATGCTCATACGCTCAAAATTAACTTTAGGGTTTAGGGTTTTAGGTTAGGGTTTAGGGAATTTAAGGTAGGGTGTATTTTTTAAGGTATAGGGTGTAGGGTTTAGGATTTAAAATTTAAGGTTAGGCTTTAAAATTTAATTTTATAGTGTGTTTTAGTATTGGGACATATGTAGGGGCACCGAAAAGGGACAAACGAATTTTATCCTCTTTGACCACCCAATGAATCTCAAATATATATAAAATTTATTAAACAAACTTCACGACTATTACTATCAATATTTATTTTATTAATTAACTAAAGGGTTTTATTTTGATGCAAGTAAATTTTTTTTACACATTCCTTTTATAAAATTTAAAATTTAAATCACAAACCCTAGCAACCTAAAACCTAAGCCCTAAATCTTAAACTCTAAATTCTAAATTCTATCCATAAACCTTAAATTATATACCCTACATACTAAACTCCTAAACCCTAACCTAAAACCCTAAATCATAAACCCTAAAATTAAAGGGCTTGTGTAAACTAAAGTTTACACAAGCTTGTGCATCGAAGTATTTTCCATTAACTAAATCAGATTGATAATTCGAGCATTAGACATTACTGAATATAATCTAATGTTTCATCTCGTTAGATCAAAGAATAATTAATCAAAAACATTTAAAAAGTAAACTCTTGCGTTGTTAGAATTGTCAAAAATACCAAAGGTCAATGCAAATTATGTCTTTTAATTTTAGGGTTTAAAAATTTAAGTTGTGGTTTAAATTTTAGAATTTAGGGTTTAAATTTTAGGTTTTATAGCTTAAATATGAAGCGTTGTGTATTTTTTTTTACACAGCTTGTGTATCGTATCACCTTCTTTTACACAATATATACATTATTAAGGCAAATGGATAGTTTCGAACTCATACACAATAATACTATAATAACATCTTTGACCACTTAATAAATCTCAAATATATATAAAATTTATTAAACAAACTCCACGACTAAAAGGAACTTCCAATTGATGTGAAACATTTTATGTCACACGAGCAAAATCACAGTTCATTGAGCCAAAGAACATCAATCGCCAAAAAAATAACAGAAAAACACAAATTTAACCAAAAACAGGGGAAAAAAAAAGTGAAGAAAAAGGAAGGCATCCCAAGAGTCACCTCCTCCTACGATCACCATCGTACTGAGACAAAGGTACAACTTCCGACAAAGGCGTCGAAATCGGAGTCGGAAGTGGCGAGTTCCGACAAACGGGACAAGACCCATTAAGTTTCAGCCAAGCATCAATACAAGTAACATGAAAGTAATGTCTACACTCGGGCATCATCCTCAACATCTCCGAATCTCTATACTCGCACAAACATATCGGACATACAGTGCTCACGGTACTAGAACCCGCCGCCGCAGCCACCTTTTTGCTGAACTGGAACTTGGGGTAAGAGTTTATAACGGCACGGTCAAGCCCCACGACGACGACGTGTTGTTCGTCGTCTGCATGGTCTTCTTCGCCGATGAAAACGATCCTGGGAAGGAAGATCCCGTCGGAGTTTGCGGCGGCGGTTGTGATGGGGTTTGGGGAAAAGGCGCGTGGGGGGGAGGAGAAGCGGAAGCAGACGTAGGAAGCGAGGAGGAGAGTGGAGAGGAGGAGGAGGAAGCCCAAGGCGATGACGATGGCATAGCCGAGGCCTAAGTTGGTGAGATAGGTAGGGGAAGAGAGTGGAGGAGTTGACATTTGGGGCGGAATGGAGAATCCATTTGAGAACAAAAACACAGAAAGGGAAGATTTTGGAAGAGATGGTGGGCAGATGATGCTTCAGCTGTTGCATTTAATTTAATACTTAAGCAGGGTGGCATGGCATTTCTTGTGATTTTCCCCTTTCTTAATTTATTTAAATTTTAGGCAAAATGACAAAAAAATGCCCCCAACGTTTGCATGTTTTGTCATTTGGCCCCCTATTCTTTCTTTTGGTCCAAATATGCCCCCCAACGTTTCATTTATAGTCCAAAAATGCCCCTGTTGGATGTAAACTTTCAATCAACTGACGGTTAACGGCTTATAAAAAATTTTTGACGTGGCATCAGCAGATCTTAATACGTGGCAAGTCCAGTCAGCATCAGTTGTTGAACGTCAGTTGACTGATAGTTCCCATCTAACAGGAGCATATTTGGACTAAATTGAAAGGTTGAGGGCATATTTGGACTACGAATGAAATGTTAGGGAGTATATTTAGACCAAAAGAAAGAATATGAGGCCAAATGACAAAACAAGCAAACGTTGGGGCATATTTGGACAAAAAAAGAATAGGGGGCCAAATGAAAAAAACATGCAAACGTTGGGGGCATATTTTGTCATTTTGCCTAAATTTTACTACTTGTATTGGTTGAATTATGGTTTTGGTCCCTCTACCATTCCTCAATCTAAAACTTAATTCATGTACTTTGGCATAACTACTAATATCTAATCTATTGACTAATTAGTTCGAAACGGGTACTGCATATGTCTATTATGGAAATGACTCTTCTAACCTAATTTGTTGGATTCACAATATTAAGATTCAAATCTTTGACCGTATTTAAGGAATTAGTGTCTTATCGTGTTAGATCAATTGATTGTTGATAAATTTATATGGTATATAAATATGTGGTGTGAACTAAATGGAAGGGTCCTAAATGCAATATAGAGTGTTGGTTTTTGAGTTTTAATTGAAATTTTTATTATGGTCACTAATTGCAAAAAAAAAAAAAAAAGTTGAATGAGCAAAGGGTGCTTTTTCTTGCTTTTTGAAATCAAAGGGGGAATTGTCTTTTTATCTCTACAAAAAGGAAAAGTTTTCAAACTCAACTAAAGTATTTCATTGAAAATTATTTTGGAAAGTGCGACATACATTTTCTTCTGAAACGTGATGCATATGTACCCGAGATTTACGTACACGAGATTTTATATTAAAGGATAGAAGATTTTAAAATTTTATATAAAATTTTAAAATACAAATTAGATCATTTAAAAAATATATAAATTATACGAGAATTTAAAATTTTTAAAGGTACGATCGCATTCTCTAGTACTCTGTCGGTTCATCCCTGCACAAGGCCTCATTATTAAATCCCTTATGAATTCTTCTATTATCGTAATACAACAAATAACCGATCAGCCACCAGCTGTTCTCTAACCATGATCCTTAAAATCACATTAGCTGAGCCCTAAACCAGAGGCTCCACTTAAACAGCATGTGTGCAATTCAATGCACCATTCAATTACACAGAGCTGGACTCAAAAAAAATTAAGGGTTAAATCACGGTAATTAGATGAAGAAAGATGAGTTTAATCCCCGCAGAATTGGGTTAGATTGTATGAAAAAAGCACAACAGATTGATAACATGATGGAGCCAAGTCTAAAGCCTGATGGTTATTCTTTTTAAGCCATGCATGGTTTGATTGGTGCTTCTTTAAGGCTTGAAAAGCAAAGCACTGGCCCCCTTCTTTTTTTCATACGCTCCCCCATATACTTTAATACCATGCAAATGTTATTACGGATGGAAATCGTCTGCTCTTTATCATATTCTTTTTTATGCCTTCACTTTAAAATAGTGAGTTTAGGGATTAATGTTGGAGATTGTAGTTAGAGTTTAGGGAATTAGGGGTATGATATATTGTTTAGGGTGTATGATTTAGGGTTTAGGATGTGGAAATTAAGGTTATGGTTTAAAATTTAATTTTTAAGTGATTTTTGTGTGTGGAGCGTAAAAGGGGACATGATTAGGGGACAAAAGATTTTTACCATGTTATTATTCATATTCACTTCAATCTAGGAACTTTCATTGAAAATATGACTGCTAATTGATTTAGTAGGACGATACATTAGATTTTTTAAGCGAGTTAAGGTTTAGATTTTGACATTGTAAATGAAGTAAATTGAATTGGAATAGTCTCCCTATAATGGATTTCTGCAGTATCTGGTCCAGATTAGTTAGTCCAAGAGTGTAACTAGGATGAAATTGTGGGAGAAGTTAATTTTAGAATAGACATTAATTTAATTTTAATAGTTTTAAAACTTTTTAGGGGGTTAAAATTAAATTAAACTCATGTTCTCTTAACCTCATTAAATCTAATAAATTAATCAATAAATTAGACATCGATAATTATACCAAAAAAAAATAATACTAATTGTAATCAAGTTCTTAACCTTTGTTAAAGATGTTTATGAATGAAATCTCTCTCTTTCCCCTTTTTTTCTCCTTTAATGTCCCCTTTCCCTTTTTCTTTTGCCTTCAAAGTAAGCCATTTGAATTAGGCTTAGAGCTAATTTATTAATAGCTGTTCAATTCAATGCTAAAATGATTGAAGTAGCAATGGCGGATGTACCAAATACTAAAAATGATTATTAAAACGACAACCCCAATACTCATCTGTCTCCCTTCAATAATAAATTACAATCACAATATGGTCCAAAAATGAAACAATTAATCACACATGCAAGGTCGGTCCAAATCATTTTGGACGATTTATGGGCTTTCAAGACTGGTTTTAGAATCAATCTTTGGTCTGGTTCATATTATCCTTTGTATAGGGGTGTAAATGAATATAGATTACGTCGTGTTTGTGTTTATTTGTTTGTTTTTAAAGTTATTTATGTTTGATTCACGTTCGTTTAATTTTTTTATATCATGTTTAAATTTGATTCATTTATTGTTTGATGTGTTCGGGCATTAAGAGGACACTGTCAATAACTTGTTTTTGTCAAATTATCAATAGTAATTGCAACTAATATATATAAACGCCTTAGTTTTAGGGTATAAAGAGATAACTTAGGGTATAGTGTTTAGGGGTTTAGGTGCAGGAGTTTAGAATTTAGGGATAGTTATTTCAATTTAAGGTTTAGGGTTATAATTTAGGGTTTGTAGGTTAGGGTTTAGTTTTTAAGGTAATATGGTGAGGATTTAGGTTTTAACTTATAAACTCTAAATTATAATCCTAAACCTTAAATTGAAACAACTATCCCTAAATTCTAATCCCCTACACTTAAATCTATAAACCTTATACCCTAAACTAACTCCATATACCATAAAACTAAGGCACTTGTGGAAACTTTCAGTTTCCAACGCCTGTGTATGAAATATTTATCCATATATATCATAGAAAAATGAGTTAAAATTCAAATATAAAAATAAAGGGATACATTATGTTATTAGTTTTTTTATTAAAAATAATTGAAATACAAATAAATTTTTCAACTATTTTGTTTGTGAGCATAAACGAACCGAACACACATCTGTTTGTGCTAGTGCGTTAACTAAAAGAATATAGAATTTCTACTCATATTCGTTTATCTAACTTAATAAGTGAATATAAACGAACATTATATGAGCGACTCACATATAATTCATCAAACGCTATGTTCATTTAACCTAAACTGACCCTCAAAATTCTATGATTAAACCTTAATGAGTTTATGTAGTAGAGTGATGGTCCCTTAGTATCAAGCTTCACGAAGAAGCCTTGGATTGTCCCATGGGCCACGTTTTTAGGCAAAGTTTTTGGTGGTTTTCGGGCTTCTTTGCTGTTAGGCCCCACATGTAGTGATTTCGTTTCAAGCCTAGCATTGTAAGGAACTCATCCCGAAGATTTAAAGGGTTTCGTGTAATTTATAAAAATACAAATTTTAAAGTAATTTAATAAAAAAGTAGATGATGATACAAATTTAAATCGTTTTGTCTACAAGGTATATATTAATTGTCAAAGAGTTAAAAATATCTATGAACAAATACTAATTACCTTGTAATCACTTTTAAACTATTTAAAAACAGATCTCTAAAGGTCAACAACGAACTGATCATATGATTTATAATTGAATTAATAAATAGGTTATATTTTGATACACAGTTCGTGTAAAATATTTTTACACAACCATTCTTTAAAATTTAAAACTCTAACCTAACACTCTAAATTTTAAACTCTAATCTTAAATTTTAAACCATACAACATAAACCTCTAACCCCTAGATTTGACTAACGTGTGTAAACTTTAGTTTAATTTACATAAACTGTATATCAAAATCTTTCTCAAAAATAAATTAAGTTTATCCACATAGTTATTTGCTTTAACTGTATTTTTTTAATAGTCTAAAGGTGATTATAATGTAGTATATGTTCATACATATTCTTAACCCTTTGACAATACACACACATCTTGCAGATATTGTGATTGAACTTGAATATATCATCCGCTTTAACTGTATTTTTAATCTATAATACATGTAAACTTAATATACTCTTTTGACTTTAACAGGGACGGAGCCATTAAGGCTTCGGGAGGGGCAATGGCCCCACTCCCCCGAAGAATTTTCTTTTCCACTTTTGTTCTCCTATTTAATTTTTTTAAAATTAATTTATTTATAAATTTACCCTTTCATTTCAAATATTTATAGTTTGCCCCCTAATTCCAAATTATAGCTCTATCCCTGGACTTTAACAATTAAAAATTATATATAATAAAATTCGAACTTGAGATTTCAAATTTATTCGACATGTTAGTTATCAACACGTAAACAAAATATATGTGCTAGCCCATTGATTACAATAAGACAGAGAGAGAGTGTCACAAAATAGTATGATTTCAACAGTAGCCAACTTCACTCCCAAGAAAGAAAATGTATTCATTTTGGGAAAAAAAATTCAAAGTCAAATTTGATTTTTTGTTTAATTATATGAAAAAAAACAAATTGGTAGAGTTTCGAACAAATGATCAAAACTTTTTTGACATAGTTTACAAAAATTAAGGAATTGGTCAGTTTTGTAAAGTGTTTGAAAATTAGGGAAAGAAATAAACCTAATCAATGTCGGTACGTAGTTGCATATAAAGAACAGGATGTTCCTATTCTTCTTACAGACGTTTACGTTAATTTATTCTAAATAAAACATGATTGCAAAATACAAATATGTTTTTGACTGAATTACGAATGGATAGAGACACGAATTTGTCTTCAATTTGACATTAATTTTAAATTCGGTTTCTAATAATTTTTACACTTTTGTGGAAATATAAAATAATTAAAACAAATTATAATGCATAAAATATATTGATATAATACGAAAATATGGGAAGAGATTATTAGGGCTACAGTAGTGGAGTGCAAAATCGATTTTTTTTTAGATAAATGTTATTTTATTCATCCAAAGAAATCAACTATAACATCATCTAATACAAACTCAACCAACCAAAACAAAAAAATAATTACAGATCAGGTCCAATCTATCAACTAAGAAAGAAGAACAATTTACAAGTTTAGTAAAGCCAACCAATCTTATATTAACATTCTTTCTGATACGAAAGAACAGAGTATTAATCGTTTGAAGAGCTCTCTCATGCAATCTTGAGTTCCTCTCTTAGCATAGCAAATAGACAAATCAATACTAGGCAAGCCTCAAGATGATTGACATCAAAGCCTTACTTCTACCCTTCAATTGCAACCAAATCTGCAATTCAGCCCAAGAACTGTAGCTATATAAAATACCACAATGCGACAGAATCATCCCAAACAATTATCTCGTAAACTGACATTCAACAAAAAATATTCCTCGATTCCATCCCCTCACTACATAATAAGCATAAGGGATCAACTGTGAAACCCCATGCAATTAATCTATATTTAGTAGAAAGTGTATCAAAAATTATCAACCAAGCTATAAAAGAATACCTGGGGATGGATGGAGAACCCCACACCACTTTGGCACATGAAACCTTTTTCATGTTTATGCCTAAACTCTTCCCACACTAGCCTTAAAGGTACTCTGCATAATGAAATCAACCTGCAGCCATAATATACGCAAGCTTAGGAGCTTCTTCCAAGCTCAGTATGATAGGCTTTAGCCTGAACTTCCTAAATTGAACAGCCTCTAAGCAGATATCTATCCACCCATAGCGAGCTAGAGTTGGCAAAAAACAACCATAAGCATTTTAAAAAATAGGCTTTGTTCCAAACATAAGGTCATTAATTCCTAAACTCCCTTCATTTTTTGGGTGGCACACTTGCATCCAACTAACTCGTGCATTCTTAGTAGAGCCAATGTCACCTTTCCATAAAAAAGAGGCACACATACCTTTAATAAGTTTGATAACCTTCATAGGAAGAAGAAATATCCTACCCCAAAAATTCAAATTCAGTTAAATGATATAATCAATTTCTTAATTTTTGATTTTAAATCGTAATTAAACAGAATAATCAATTGAGCAATTAACTAAAATATATGTTCACTTTGATTCTTATAATGGTTATTTTACTTCGCTCATTAAAGAAAAGAAATTAAATTTAATAATTTTTTGTTTGTGATAAAAGTGTAAAAACAATTAATAAATTAAAAATTGAAAGTTCACAGTTATTAGTAATTAACTCATTATCAAAAGGTCTTCAAAGAATTATAAGGGTATCAAAATCTCATGAATATAGGATATTCTAATGCATAAATTTTTTAAATATTAAATATTGTAGATAATCGGTTGTATAAATATTCGTTTTTTTTCTTCTTGAAACTACATATCATAATTGAATCTAACTATTTTTTTTAAAAAAAAAAATCAATGGTATGATAAGCATAGTCCATAGGTATTTAGATTCAACGCAGCTATCGTGGTGAAGTGGATGACAATAAGAAACAAGAATGATTCGAGAACATTTGACTAAAATGTGTTCATTTACACACAGAATAAATAGCCAAAAATAAATTTATTTTTCACCAAATAAATTTTTAAAATGTGAAAACAAAGGGAATTATCATCTTCTTGCCACACTGCCCTGCTTGGAATGTTTATTTCCTGTAAGGTGCAGTGAAACGATAAGTAATTATAGATATATAGTACCAAAGCTTGTCGTGGAAGTTGGACCGATACCTTCAAGTCAAACCGATAATATATATGTGTATATATACGTACTCACATGAAACCTCAAATTTTTTTTTAAATATTTTTTTATATAATTTGTATATAAAAAATGAAAATATATAAATAACACTCTTTTATAAATAAACTCATGGCTCTGCCTTTGTCCCGTGAGTAAAATTTTTCTGCCCCCTAACTATGAATAAAATTCGTCTGCCCCATTTCGGTGCCTCTACTTATGCCCCAACACTAAAAAATACTACAAAATTACATATCAACCCCTAAACCTAAATTCTAAATCTTAAACCCTACACCCTATACCATAAAAAATACATCATACCCTAATTTCCAATACCCTAATCACAACCCCTAACCTAAAATCATAAACCCTAACTATGTCTCCTTATACGCTTCCTACTAAAAAACACCTAAAAATTAAATTCTAAGTCATAACCCTAATTTTCATACCTTAAACCCTAAACTTCAACCTCAAACCATAAACCCTAACTCTAAACTCCAATCTTAAACATCAAACCCTAAACTCTAAATTTTAAACCCATTATTTTAAGATGGAGGCACTAATAGGGTCATAGTTAAGGATAGATGATTTCCATTTCTGTCCAGTATGTATATACATAATACATATACTTTATTGATTTGATTTGGTTAAACCACGTTCAAGTCCTTGGTTTCTATTTGTGGTAAGAGTGACCTACAGCTTCAGTGAATTGAACCTGGCGTCTCTCTTTCTGGTTACAATATGAATATACCCAAGGAGCCAATAACACGTTTCACGTTGCATTATAGGGAAATCATTAATGCTTAAATCCATGGGAAATCTCTGACTCTGATTCTGAAGAAGAAGAAGATCATGAAGATATCAAAATCAACGACGATCAAAGTGGACGGCAGGAATCCATGGATACGATTCAGCCGACTTAGTATATCGGCTGTGGACTCTCCCCAACTTAGCTAAAAATGGGTTCGTATTTGTGTTTGCTCTTTGTTTAGAATTCATGATCCAACCAAATGGGTATATCTTTTTAAAAGTTGTAATTCGATGACACGAGTATTATCGGAATCAATCATTATAAGTATTAATTTGATTATATTCGAATCGAATAACAAAATTTCCAAGAGCGGATAAGTTAGGGTTGAGGGGATAATTCATTTACGTGAAGCTAAGATCCCATGAATCAAGTAAACCAAGCAGCATTTGCATCGTGTTTTTAGTGATGGAAAACCGAGTGGGAAGAGCGGATAAGTTTTTGCCATTTTAGGGCAAGACACGAAGGTACAGTTTGGCTGAAGCAGCAGTAAGTGGAGGACGTCGAATCAAGAAATATTTAGGGATTCCCCATAGGTTTCGGTTTCATATTCCTGACACTTGTCTTCAACCGACCAAAAACATTTTGACTTGTACGGACATTCTTTCAAACTTACCCTGTCTGTTTTTATCTTATTTACTGCTCTGCATTCTCAAAACCATGCCAGTCTCCTGTTACCTGATTGTAAGAGTTTAGTTCATAGAAAATATGATTATTTCTAAGAATAAAATTATTGGAATATAACATATTATTGAGAATGTTATATTTTCTAGTTTTGTTTATTTGACATGATTGTAAGATGATAATGTTTGGTTGGAGGAATATAATATTACTTAAATGTATAATTTATCAATGTATCCTTGTGATATATATTGTCAAAATAATAGATTTACACCGGTGTAATTTGTAATTAAGTTTGAAAAAGTATAACTTATTTACACCGGTGTAAATATGTTGAGATTATTATATTAGAGTTAAAATTTTAAGGGTTAGGATTTAGGGTTTATGTATAAAACGATATTGGTTTTTAAAAAGAAATTTAAAAAATACTACGAAAAAGTATACTTTAGGGTTTAAACGATATTAATTTTTAAAATAAATTTAAAAAATACGATGAAAAATTAGGGTTCATATTTTCATATTGTAGAGAAAGACTAGGCTGAAATTTTCATATTTTATGAGAGTAAATTTTTCCTAAAGGGAATGAATTGTCAAATACCTAAAAAAATTAAAGAGAATAGGATTCTCGGTGTAAAGCCCGAAAAGTAGAACTGCTAGTAATGTTGTATTACTCTCTAGTGAGAATCTTTAGAAACCAAACGCGAGTTTAAGATTCTGAAAAAGTTTATTCCCGATAATCTTCTTTTCCACTATCTAAACTTACCCTAATGGTAAATTCTGAAAAAGCTGGTTTCCACGTGCATGATCTCACTGCTGACACGCAACGCAAGCAGCTTGGACCAAGAAACACACAGTTGAATTCACTCGTGTTTCCGGTTTTTCTTAAATTTCTTGGTGTCTATATAAACGACTACAAGTCCGATGATGTTTGCAAATTGCAATCCACCCCAGCAGCACCCGCACAAACTAGTACTGAAAACTGATACTTTAGTACAAAAAAATGGAGTTTAAAAGCAAGAATCTCTTGTCTAAGATAGCCACTAACGACGGGCATGGCGAGAATTCACCTTATTTTGATGGCTGGAAAGCGTACGACAGCAACCCTTTTCACCCCACTCAGAACCCCCACGGTGTCATTCAAATGGGACTTGCTGAGAATAAGGTCTGTTTTTTAACACAACAGCATCATGCTCAAAGCTTTTGTCCTTTTTAGGTTTTGATAAAGGTTTTGTCTTTTGTTTCATTTTCCAGCTTTGCTTCGATTTGATCAAGAAATGGATTCTGGAAAACCCTGATGCCTCCATCTGCACTGCTCAAGGAGTTGACAAGTTGAACGAGATTGCAATCTTTCAGGATTATCATGGCCTCAAAGAGTTCAGAGAGGTACCAAAACAACACAATATTTAATCTTACAAGGACTAATTCGTAAAATTTTAAAATATTAAAATCAAATGTGTGAACTTTGAAGTAATGACGTACAGCATTTTCTTCAGGCTGTAGCGAAGTTTATGGGGAGAGTAGGAGGAAACAAGTTTACATTCGATGCGAACCGGATAGTGATGAGCGGCGGAGCCACCGGAGCGAACGAGACGGTCGTGTTTTGCTTGGCTGACCCGGGCGACGCTTTTCTTGTACCTTCTCCTTATTATGCTGGGTACGTACTTTCATTCATGTATACAGGGACGGAGCCAAGATTGAACTATGAGGGGTAGACCGATTAATTTTAAAATAATAGGGTCTCAAAAAGTAATTAAATTATAAAAATTAAGGAATTTTAGGTTTAATTTTATAAATTTTAAATTTAAAAGTTCTCGAAAAGTAATTAAAATAGAAAAACAGAGTCAAAGTTTAATATTATTAATTTTAGATTACAAGGTCCTAAAAAATAATAAACTATAAAAATTTTGGGAGGGGCAAAGAAGGAAAAAGAGCTTCATTGCAATTGTTTTAAAATTATTAGGGACTAAAATATAATTAACCCATAAAATTTAAGGGGGGCAAATGGCCCTCCCACATTGTATATAGATCCATTCCTGCACGTATACATTTTATTTTCATTATTAAAAGGGATTTTTATTTAAAAATTATGTAAGGAAAATGTTGGTTTTAATTATTTCAATCTAAGTATGATCGTGATTTAAGTCCAGAAAAAGTATTGTTTATAATTATAATTGCAACATGTTTTTTCTAAAAATGTTTTAAAAAAAACTATGCAGATTTGCCCGGGACCTAAGGTGGCGCACTGGGTTAGAAATAGTTCCGGTTGACTGCAAAAGCTCGAACAATTTCCGTATAACGAGAGCAGCCTTGGAAGATGCCTACGAAAAAGCTCGAACATGGAACGTAAACGTTAAAGGCGTCATCATATCTAACCCTTCGAACCCTTTAGGCACAGTCCTGGACCACGACACAATGAGAAGCATTGTCAACTTCGTTACCGAAAAGAACATCCACCTTGTCTGCGACGAAATCTATGCCGCTACAGTCTTCGCCTCTCCTAGATTTATTAGCATTGCTGAGATTATCCAGGACATGGATAATTGCAACCGTGATCTCATTCACATTGTTTACAGCTTGTCCAAGGACATGGGGATTCCGGGTTTTCGAGTCGGTATCGTATATTCATTCAATGATGAAGTTATGCATTGTGCTCGTAAGATGTCGAGTTTCGGATTAGTCTCGTCGCAGACACAGTATTTGCTAGCTTCGATGCTGTCGGACGACGAGTTCGTGGGGAATTTCCTGAGGGAGAGCTCCAAGAGGTTGGCCAAAAGGCACCATGTGTTCACCAAGGGGTTGGAACAAGTTGGGATTTCTTGCTTAACAAGCAACGCTGGTTTGTTTTTCTGGATGGACATGCGACCGCTCCTTAAAGAGCAATCTCTCCCGGGAGAGTTAGAGTTGTGGCGTGTGATTATCAATGAAGTGAAGCTCAATGTTTCTCCGGGTTCGTCTTTCCGATGCTCCCAGCCAGGTTGGTTTCGGGTCTGCTTCGCAAACATGGATGACGAGACCGTCGAAGTAGCCCTCGACAGGATTCGAACGTTCGTGCTAGGTCGAGAGAATCAAGAACCCGAAAAGTCGAAACATTGGCGAAAGAAATGCCTTCGCCTCAGCTTCTCTTCCTCTAGACTATACGACGAGACCATCATGTCTCCGCACATCATTTCCCCTCACTCGCCACTAGTCCCTACGAGAACTTAACTATTACCTAAAGTTTAAACGCTAAATCTCTAATCTTTTAATCCAACAATAATTTTATTAAACCATTCGAATTAAATTCAGTGGATAATAATATGTTTCTCTACAAGATTTTTGACATATTCATGATACTAATATCACATTATAGTATCATAGTAATAATTGTTCTTTTCTTACAGAACTAGTAGGGTCTTAAAATTTGTACTAAAATGATCATGTACTAATATTAATATATATATATATATATTTATTTATAAATTGAATTTGTGGTGTGAATCTAAAGCTCGATTGTGATGTCATTTGCCTTCATTTTAATTCACAAAATATACATTAGGTGGAATATTTCAGAGTGGGACAAATATGTCGACAATATGACATCATATGATAGGCCATCACATTCCATTTCCACGCCTTTTTAATATAATTACCTTAATACCTTGGTGGCGCAAACATGTAGACAACAACAGTTGAGACAAACAAACAAACATGGCATGACATGGCATGGCATGGCATGGAGCATGATGTGATCTTACAACATGTGCATCATTGCATAATAATATATACTTATCCAATAATAATAATAATAATAATAAATCAGTATTGAGTTGCGTATGCTTTGTGTTCACCGTCCAAGGCTTCCCTCGTCCTACTGCTTTCGTACATAGGGACGGAATCAGAGTCGAATTGTAAGGACAAAACATAAAGTTTAAAAAGTAGAAAATAAATTTATAATTAATTAATTTTAAAAATATGTATATATACAAATAAGGGTAGGAACAAGAGCCTTCCGTCACTCACGTAACTTCTTGTTTTACTTCAGAATTTAGTAGGTTGGATGGAAATCGTCTACCCCTAACTATGCCTATATTAGTGTTTTTATTTTAAAATAATGAGTTTAGGGTTTAAGGTTGAGGCTTATGGTTAGGGTTTAGGGATTTAGGGGTATGGTGTATTTTTTAAGGTTTAAGGTTTAAGATGTGAAATTTAGGGGTAGGGTTAGGGCTGTAAATGAACCAAACGTTCAGTGAACCGTTCGGCGGGAAGTTCGTTTATTTATTAAAGGAACATGAACAAGATTTTTTTGTTCATTTAATTAAATGAACGAACATGAACAAAGGGCTTGTTCGTTCATTTATGTTCGTAAATGTTTGGTAATTTGTTCGTTTATGTTCGTTCGTTTGTGTTCGTTTATGTTTGCTGTTTATGTTCATTTAAGTTTATTCACATATGTCTAGGGGTGTTCATTGTTTGGTTAAACCGAACTAACCGACCGAACCAAAACAAAATTGGTTAATCTATTAGATAATTTTAGATTTTAGTTAATGATTAAGAGTTTTTTCAAATTTCAATTATCGATTAATTTGGTTTAAAATTGATTAATTAACTGAATTAATCAAACTAACCCAAAATATTAAATATTTAACCCATTATATATTTCGTTTTTGTTCGTTTATGTTCATTTGTGTTCGTTTATCATTTAAACGAACGA
This sequence comes from Hibiscus tridactylites, assembly GCA_958450335.1. Taxonomy (NCBI): domain Eukaryota; kingdom Viridiplantae; phylum Streptophyta; class Magnoliopsida; order Malvales; family Malvaceae; genus Hibiscus; species Hibiscus tridactylites. The sequence continues at coordinate 107,407,740 of OY288269.1, forward strand.
ACATGAACGAACACGAACAAAAAATTTTGTGTTCGTTTATGTTCGTGTTCGTTCATTTGTACGGTTAAAGTTAAATGAACGAACATGAACACACATTCCTTCGGTTCGTTTACAGACCTAGCTAGGGCTTAAAATTTAATTTTTTGGTGAAGATTTTTACTCTTTAGGGTTTATTTAGAGGATTGGTAGATGTGGAACAGAGCAGAGCTAACATGAGGTAACCGCAATAAGATCGTTATATAGTAATTTTGATAGTGTCTAAACCGCGATACCTACAACCGTTATGTCTGTGATAACATATGTTATTTAAAAAATTTATGATAAAATTTTACATAGTAACCGTAATAGCATCTGTTATAACTACAATCATGATAAATACAAATCGGCGGGTGAAATTAATCATTGATGTGACGGTGCTGAAAATTTGACGACATTGATTTGATTTTTTTTTTCCTTTACTCGTTCTTCACGTCTCCAACATTGTTGGGGTTTTATCTTAGATTCGCGCTTATCACCATTATCTTAATTCTCACGCATCTAAACAAATTCAATTCTTTGTGTTTTTCACGTGAAAAATCTATTATTCGACATTGCTTTGTGTTTTTTACGACATTGCTTTGATTATTTTGTTAGAATAATGATACGTGAAAGAAGAGTTTTGTATCGTTTAAATATGTTTCGAGTTTAAGGTTTAGTGTATGAATTTTTTTTTACGAGAGACTCATCTACTACAACTAAATATAGGACGTATATCGATTCGGATCAGTCTGGGTAAAATTATGGGTCACATGCATTTTCAATTTTAATTAAAATCGTACAACTACATGGCAAGGGTCTTCACGTGGAATATTGCCTTAAAACAGTTGTCTGTTGTTATTATTGTTCCTACTTCATTAGTTTATGCAAATAGTTTAATTAATTTAATCTGAATCGAATTAAGCTGAGCTACTAAATGACAAATAAAGTGATGGAACTACAGGAGATCCTGAAGCTTTTAGATTCAATAAGAAAATAATTCTTTATTGAAAAAAATAAAATGTGACGATTGGTGCATTATTTCATATTATTATATAATTTTATAATTACGTATAGTTTGTTATATATATATATATGAGCTAGATCTGTTTACACTGTGTAAAACTCTTTAAGTTTTACATGTTTTTGGACCGTTGATGAGTGAAACGAATGAATAAGATTAACAGTAAATATGTAAAGATTATCACTTGAAAAAAAAGAGTAAAGAGTTAATCCGAGCCATCTATTTCTCACATCTAACGATCCAAAAAACGTGTAAAACTTAAAGAGTTTTACATTGTATAAGTTGTTCCTAACTCTCTATATATATACACAATTTTGGATGATTTAATTATAAATTTCGTCCGATGAAAAATGAGAAGTTAATTCTTCAACTTTCATGTGTCAAATTTTAATTTCATACTTTACAAATATTGAAAAATTAATCTAATTATTGATAAATACATGAACTCAATACTAATTTTTAACATATAAATTAATGAAGTAATGATTTTTTTTTTGTTAATGATTCAAAGAATTAATATATGGGTAAACTACAATAGAGGTCACTCAATTATGAGCAAGGTTACATTTAGGTCACTTAATTATTAAAAATTATATTTAGATCACTCAATTATGGGTAAGGTTACATTCGGGTCACCCAATTATTAAAAAGTACACTTGGGTCACTCAATTATGGGTAAGATTATATTTGGGTCACTCTTCATATTTGAAAAATATATATCAATTTATGTATTAGATTAATTAATGATTTCAAATGAAGTACTCTAGTGTTAACAAGGGTATACAAGTGATTTGGGAGAAAAAATGATGAAATTGATGTATTTTTTTTAAAATAGGAAGGGTGACCCAAATGTAATATTACTCATAATTGAGTGACTCAAATGTAACTTTACTCATTATTGAGTGGCCTCTGTTGTTGTTTACCCTTAACTTATCGATTAAAGCAAGGGCCTTTCAGACAGAAAATTACATGACGGTAAAACAACATAAGTAAAAATCTATTGCCCCCTAATCATGCCTCCTTATATGCCCTTACTAAAAAATACCTAAAAATTAAATTCTATGCTCAAACCCTAATTTTCATATCCTAAACCTTAAACCATAAACCCTAAAAAATACACCTACCTCTAATTTCCTACACTCTAACTCTAAGCTTCAACCCTAAACCCTAAACTTTAAACCGTTATTTTAAAGTAGAGGCGCCAATAAAGACATAATTAGGGGTAGACGATTTCAGCCAAACGGCGGACCTTATGCTCTCCAGCTAACAATCAATGGCTGCTAAACTCTTAGAAGAGAGAGAGAAAGACCAGGAAAAAAAACAATGATTACTTAAAAGAACCGACCAATGCATAGGAACCATTCAGTTTTTACGTAGGAGATTTTGTTTGATAGATCCATTACAAATCAATAAATGAACATTGACATATTACAATAGATTGTAATAAAACATGTAAAAAATGCAGGAAAGAAATCTCCAAATAAGAATTTCACAGTGACCCACCATGGTCATGGAGTTGTCAAAACATGTGAAGCTATTGCTTTTTCATCAAACAAAAAGTACCCCAAATTTTTCAATGCTGCAATTTATGTTTTTGCTTCAAGCATTGTGTTTCGATTCGAGAGAAGTTTATGAAATGTTGTTCGAGTTCGTACCTGGGATCCTGCCATGGATTCAAAACAAATTCCAAAATTTCATTTATTCAATCTGGTCTCTACACAAAACACATTACTTATACATGATGAACAAGAAAAAAAGGATTTAAAGAAGCAAATCACCATATATATACACAAAGGAGTTGTACTTATATGTTCTCATTGGTGACATTCAATTTCCATCACCAACTTGAGAGGGAAGCAACCATTTTTTGCCTCTAAACTCAACAAATAACACAAGCATTTGGGTTCTCCTCCATGCTTTGAACATAGTAATAAGTGGTCATATGAGGATTGTATGCTCTATATGCCTTGACAAGCTCCAACACAGGGTCTGGTTGTGGCTGTGGCTTTTTCTCCTCTTCTTTCTTCCCTTCTTCCTTCTTGCCTTCTTCCTTCTTTTCTTCCCCTTCTTTCTTTTCTCCCTCTTCTTTCTTTTCCTCTTTCTTTTCCCCTTCTTCTTTCTTTTCCCCCTCTTCTTTCTTTGCTTCTTCCTTCTTTGGTTCCTCTTTCTTCTCCGGTTCTTTGGCCGGACCGACCGATACTATGCCGGTTGGCCAGTACTTGCGCAATTTGCTCACCACGTTCACGGGGTCGACTGTGCCGATCACTGTTAATTGCTTTGCCTTCATGTCCATGGCAATGGAATCAATTCCTGGCAAGTTGAATCAAAAGGAGAAATCAATAGTTTTACAAGGCTAGCTCACTATGATATGACAAGTTCTTTTCTTTCTCCAAAACACTCAATCATTTTACTGTGCTTTCACCTAGGATTCACATCTAAAGTTAAAAACAAAAGCATTGGCAGAAGATAAATTTGAACAACAAACAAAACACATGTTACTTGAATCCGAGTGCAAGTGTTCGATACAGCATTAAGATGAGTCGGACATGAATGTTAAACACGAATACTTAATGAAGAGTCCGAACAGTCTCAGCCAAGGTTCAAACTTCAAACGCATACCAAAATTAAGCAGTACTTATGCTAAAATCTTTGTCTGCAAAGAAATTGGTTTAGGCAAAACTACATGTTCTGGTCACCAAATTGGAAAAACCTGAACTAGTAAAAGGGTAAAAAAAGGAACTTTTTCATATGCAATTCTAAGAAAGACACATATGGTTTAAACAAATTAAGGAAATTGGTTAAAATTAAAGCTTACCTGAAAGAGTTGAGACTGTTTTTAAAGCCTTTTGCTTGGCTTTGTCATCATGCAAATCCAGCTTCAACACAACCTTCTGCAATTAAACACAAGAGATCTGTTTCAGAATCATTAACATGTAAAGTTATATAATTGATGCAATATTTCACTGCCTTGAAGCTATAAATTTCTAAACAAATCATCAAAATAGTGAGCTTTATTGTTTTTTGGTTCACTGAAAGAGAGCCCCTTGAGTTCCATGGTCCATCAAAGTAATCATTTTGATTATTCTTAGGAATCAGTATAATGGAATCTAAGAACAACCCATCAACAACAATCCCCTTAGATTCCCTTTAAAAGCAAAAAGTTTTCAATATATAAACACACACACACACAAATCAAAAGTATATACAAAAAGGATCAAAACCCAGAAAAGGAAAACAGATAATTTAGTCATAAACAGAAAGAGAATCCCAAAATAGGAAGCAGACCTTCATTTGTGTTTAGAAGTTAGAACCTTGTTTAGTTTTCTTGAGGGAATTACAGAGAAGCAGAAACACAGAAACAGAGAATGTGCACGAAATAGAAGAGAAACGGAGAGGGATAAAAAGGCAGGGGAAATGGGATAATGCTGGGTTTGAAAAAGATTGAAAATTTTGACAGAAAACCAGAAAATCCAAAAAGATAAAGAAGAAGGCAGAGCAGAGCAGAGCAGAGAAAAGGAGATGGAGCACTAAAAATGGAGGGAAGTGAAAACAAGTGGGAATGGATGGGGGAGTTTATAAGAACGAGAGAGGAAGAAGATGACGAAATATGAAAGAAAAGCAGTAATACAAAGTATCGCTGTCTGAGTCACCTCCACGCTATTGAAAGGGGCGTTGGAACCACACCATTGTCTCAAATTTCTTTTTTCCTTCTTTAATGTTTAAGGTTATATTTTTTTTTTCTTAACCGTCAAATAGGTACCCAAACTATGTTATTTTTTAATTAGGTGTCTAAATTATTTTTCGGGTCAAATTGGGCCTAAAATTCATTTCGTGACCCATTTAAAGTTCGACGTTAATTTTCACCGTTAAATGCCATGTATCACCTCCAGAAAAATTTAAAATTATATTAAAAATAAATAAAATTAATTAATTTTAAAAAATCTCTAAATTTTACAATTTTCAAAATCTCAATTTGGGCCGATTTCACCGCCGATTGCCACATCGGTCGTTGGACCATTACGACCATTATCTCGTCGCCAGATATCGACAAACGTCGTACGAATCGATAAAATTGTCGAATGGTTCTTTCGAACAATTCGCGACGAACGACGGCAGGATGGGCGACGAACGTCGTGTGGGTTGTTCGGCGAGAGGAGGACGCTTCATTCCAGCGCCGGCAACGCGGCCGCTGCCGTCGGGAGTGGTCGTTTTGGGGTATAAGGATTTGAGGACTGTTTTGGGAATATTTGAACATTTCATGATATATTTTATTTTTATTTTGTTTATTATTATTATTTATTTTTAATATAATTTTTGGAATTTTCAGGAGATGACACGTGTCTTCAACGGAAAAAATTAACGGCGAACCTTAAATGAGTCACGAAATGAAACTTTAGGTCCCAATTTGGCCCGAAAAATAGTTTGGGCACCTAACTGAAAAAAGGCATAGTTTGGGCACCTATTAAGCCTTAGTTTTTTATACCGAATATAATTTATTTGGTATTTAATCTGTAAATGTGTGTGAGTTTATATATATTTAAAATTAAATTTAGATGTCACATTATACTCTAATGTTATGATTAAAAAGTTATTAATGTTATAAGGTTTGATACACAAATTGCCCCTTAAGAGTTAAGATCTATTTTTTTTTCATTCTTATTCCAAATATATTTTGTTATTAGTTCTTGTAAATTATTAAACCTTACTCAAATCACTCTAAAGTTGTTAACATTGTTAAAAACACAGTGAATCAACATAAATGTAACACTTCGATTATATTTTACTTTAACGAAAAAGATAAATAACATGTAAAATCCCTAACAAAAAATTCAGTTTAGTCATGAAAATTTTGTTTAATCTTGACTTGACTTTGTTTGTTTCTATTGTTTTGTTTTCTATGATTTTTTTACCGGAAAATATCAATTGAGTAACAAGTAAGACAGAAATTTAGATTTTATGTTTTAAAGAAAGGTTATGTAATTTTTTTTTTAAATATCTTGTATTAAAAATATAAGTAAAATGATAAAATATGCCCTCAACGTTTGCATATTTTGTCATTTGGCCCCCTATTCTTTTTTTGGTCTAAATATGCCTCCAACGTTTGCTTGTTTTATCATTTGGCCCCCTATTCTTTCTTTTGGTCCAAATATGCCTCCCAACGTTTCATTCGTAGTCCAAATATGCTTCCAACATTTCAATTTGGTCCAAATATACCCCCGTAAGATGAATATTGTCAGCTGACGTTCAACAACTGATCCTAACTGGACTTGCCATGTATTAAGACCTGCTGATACCACGTCAAATTTTTTATAAGCTGTTGATCGTCAGTTGATTGACAGTTTACATCCAACAAGGGCATATTTGGACTATGAATAAAACGTTGGGGGCATTTTTGGACCAAAAGAAAGAATAGGGGGCCAAATGACAAAACAAACAAACATTGGGGGTATATTTTGTCATTTTGACTAAAATATAACCATCGTATATTTTTTTTTAATATGTTGGTGTGATGCAAGGGTATCTCAAGGGATGATAAACATCTACCTTTGACACCAAGACACAAGGGGATGAGCAACCACCATATAAAGTTATTAATTAATTATTGAAGATGTGAATATATTATTTTAAAATTTTGAATTTTTAGGAAATTATTGTACAATTCGATTGCAGGTAATTTATTAAGAGTGGATCCCACTCGGGTTTACTCCACGAGGGGTGAATATTTTTGAACCGCAGATCGTGGCGCGTGAGAGTAACTTCTCACGTATTTGACAATATTGATAATTTCAAAATCTGATGGCACGGAAAGTCGCGGATTTGGGCCTCTAGTCGGGACGTGGTCCCTACCGGTCAAATTTCTACGTCCTAACCCCCACCGGCTTTTTACAATTAAACGCAGCAAATCTTATTATCTATTTCTTACATTATTTTCATTAATAAATCAACTTGACTCAGTGGTTAAGGGAACGATTGTTGTTCTTAGAGGTCACGAGTTCCAGCACCAGCAGCTGCATCAGGGTGATTGAGCGTTCATTGTCAAATGGTTGAGAGTATATTTAGAACAGATATTACTTGTAATCACTTTAGCTTTCATCAAAAAAAATAAAAACAAAAAAAATAGTTAAAATGAAATTAATTTTTGCTTTATTCGTTTAATTTAAATTCAATTATTCGAAAAATCCAAAAAATATATAAGTTTAAAATTCAATTATATTTGATTCGTTTTCTCTCGTATTATAATTTATAAAATAAATTAAATTTCAACCCTTACCTACTCTCCATGAAGTTCAGCCCTCAAACCTACTACTAGTTATATGAGCTGTGGGTCAAATATTCAAATGTGTGTAAAATATATTGGCGGCATTTGGCACGCTTATTTCTGTTGAGTTTTTTTTGGTTAAATTTCATTTCAAGAGAAAGGATTATAATTTAATCATATTCAAAGTAATAGAAGTATGGAATACATAAAATATATCAACAAGAAAAGGGTATTAAAATTAAAACAAAATTATATACTCTATAGAAGACTGTACAAAATTTTCAAATAAAAAATAGAGAAAATGAAAAAAAAAAATTACCTCAGATAAAAATTTAGAGATAAAACTTATAATAATTAACTACTTACAAGTAAACAAAAGTTTGGCATTGAAATTTCTATGACTTTCAATAATAATATGTGGCATATTTATTTATATCTAATATCTTAATGTCCGATAATTATATTTAATTTTAAGTATATTCAGAGTCAGATTGATTTAAAATTTTAAAATATTTTTCATTTTGTCTCGAATTATTTTTCTTCAAATTCTATATGTTTTATTGTAAAACTAGGTATTGTTAATACTTGTGTTTTCTTAAGGTATATATTTTATAATGTTACTAGAGAGTTCAATTGGTCTGGCTGACATGGATGTTGCAAAGACGTAAGCCCGGGTGCACGCTGATGCCGTTAATTAACAGCTTATTGAAGTTTGAACCATAAGATAGAGAAATGTGGAGGACCACCACAAGATACGGTACAACCACACCATATTAGTGGCAGGTAGAGATAGCAGACAGGTACAATTCCGTGGATTTCGCACCGCACCCGTCTCAATTAAGGCAGAAATGAATATAAGTTTAGTGGGTAGTGAGCGAGTGTGAATGTAAAAAGTTATACTCGCCGCGAGTAATGGGTAGGTGGTGGACTTAAGACCATACTCACCCCGCATCGGTCCGCCCCGCATCCTACCCGTCATATAAATTTAGATCATTATGAATTTAGATGTAATTTCACAAATTATTCTATAAATCTTAAAATTTTATTAGATATTGCTTATAATTTATGTTTTATGTGTATGATTGCTGTCAGACGGGTTAATAGGCGTGTATAGGCGGGTACGAGGTGAGTAATGACTATCCAATTGTGAGGAGTGTGGGGATGAATTTGAGAATATACTCACGTGGGAGGATGTGGATTTAAAAATTGTACCCGACGTAAGTAATGGGTAGGTGGTGGTTATGAAAATTTTAGGTGGGTACGAGGATATGGGAGGGATATCCGCACCTGCCTCGCTCGTTTGCCATCCCTAGTGGCAGGGTTCTACAGACATTCGTGTATGTGTATAATATCAAAGCTGCCACCTTCACTTTTCCTTTTTACTTATTACAACCCAATTAGCAATATAAATCAAAATGATTAACATGAATTTAACTCCATACATTTTACAAAATAGATACAGCATCCCCATGGATTAATTCCAGCATTTGACCAAACATCATTTCGACCAAACACAACTTAAATAAAAAAAAAAAGCTTTGTAAATAACGTCAAATTATGGTACAAGGACATAAAGCTTTCGTTTCGTTATATGAGGGCAGTTGCTTTTACTTTGCCCCATGTATTCTCAGCTTTCCATGGTGAGTCTCTTGGCTGCTGTTATTCTACTCGATCGACTCGAATAAAAATGTTTTAAGTTAGTTGAATTAGCGAGTCATATTTTATAACTTAAAATTTATTTGAAATTTTTTAGTTAAATTTATAAAATTTAAACTGAGTTAAATCGTTCAAGTTTCTGTTAAATTTAATGTAATTATTTATAATATTATGTTACTAATTGATTCAAATTTAAACATATTTTTTTATAAATGCCGCTAGTTTTATTAAAATAGAAAACATTCAAATTACAATGAGAGTTTACAACTAGTAACACAAACAAAACACAGAATTTGGGTATTTTTTAGAACTATTGACGTAAGCAACTAGCCACTTGAGATTATACAGGACCATACAAAGAAAAGATTAAAATCTTAATTAAAATACTTGAACAAAAGATAGATACAAATAGATATGACTGCATCGGCAAACGAACCACAAAATAGGATCTGACTAGAAAGACCACCGGCAACTGCAAATTAGAGTCGAGCGTCGTGACAAAACCATCCACGAACGCAAATTATGTGTCCAAATTCAATTCGAGGGTGCAAACAGGGTAGATCAGTAGAATAACCAAATAAGTGACATTTTGATTAGTCAAAGCGATACCAAATTCAACCCTAAAAATAAAATAAAAAAGACAAAAAATAAGCTAAAAGACAGAAGAATACGTGCCACAAGGTAGAGGAATATGTGCAACAAGACATAAAAATATGTGCCACAAGAGTAGAGTTATTCTTATTAAAAATTAAAAAAAACATAAACTATAATAACGCAAATATAAAAAAAAATTACTAGCGGTCAACAATCAATATTGAAGTTGGTGCCGCAGTTAACGGCCGAAGCAAAAAAAAAAAGTAAAGTTTTGCGGCTAAATAAAACCCTAGTATGTTTAGGATATTATGAAGAGAATATTTCGTGTAAACGGATTTCTATAACTATATACAATATATATACATATATTAAGTAGAGTTGAAAAACTCGATTAGAATTTGAAAATATATACATTAATTAGTATTTTTTCTGAGTTATTTGAGTTTATTTTATAATTTAAACCTTATTTGAAATTTTTTCGAATCGAGCTTATAAAATTATGGTTTGAATATAGGGACGGGCATTTTACCCAACCCGACTTGATTGGGCCAGATTTTTTAATTAAAATTCGGGTTCAGGCCAGGTCGGGTTTTTATTTAAGTTGAAGTCGGGTTCGGGTTTAGGGTGTAAATACTCGACCCGAGACTAATTGTGTAAATTTCTCCTAAATTTTTTAGGGATGTTTATAATAATACCCCTCTTTATATATGTGTTATAGTTAGGTCCTTAAAATTAATTTTTTATTTACAATTTAGTCCTTAAAATTATTATTTTTTACAATTAAATCCCGTTTTACAATTAGGTCGCTATAATTAATTATTTTTTCTGTAGGTTGGGTCGGGGTCGTGTTTAGTGTATTTATTTTTGAATCGAGTTGGGTCGGGTTAGGGGTTAAGGTATTTATTTTCGTGTCTAGTTTAGGGTTAAGGTATTTATTTTTGGGTCTGGTTCAGACATGCCAAAAACTCAACCCAACCTGACCTATGCCCATCCCTATTTAAATCAAATCAAGTCAAATTTATTCACGTCAAATAAAAGAATCATTTTTTTCAAATTCGAGTCGAACTTTATTCACTCATAATTACTATCTATCGGAAAACCAAAAAGATGAAAAGGTAGCTTAGCCGGCCTATATAACACATAATGTCGGGTTGGCCCATTGAATTGAGAGGTTGAGGTCCACTTGTATTTTGTATGTATGGTTTTTTCAATGCTCTTTTAATTTTCTTATCCAACTTTATTAGAATTCTCCACAGCCATTACCTCGTTCTTCCTAATCTGCCTTTTATTTCCATTTTGTTTAAATTGACTTTTATTTTTCAACTTTATTTGTGTATATACGCATGCTTCCAAATGTATGGATGGTATAATTCAAATCATAATTGATTTCAATTATATATAAAAAAAACTTTCATACTGACACACGGTTTCTGTTTAATATTACAATGAAGATTCGAGTTTAAACAACTTTTATCTTTAACGAATATGTGAGTTTTATCAAAAGTTAAAAATAGGACAAACACTATCATGAAATCATATTAAAAGTGCTAAAAACAAAATGATAGCCATAATTCATGAATCTTAGCTATTTATAAGATATATGCAGACTGCAGATAAATTACTCGAACTCAAATATCATAATAAAAATAGCAAACAATAACATTCTCTCTCTAAGACAATGTTAAAGCACATTACATTTTTAAAACAAAAAATACAATATGAGCTTTAAAAACAATATTATTGAGAGAAAAAAGGCAGAATGACAAAAGATGCTCCCAACGTTTGCATGTTTTGTCATTTGCCCCCCTATTCTTTTTTTGGTCTAAATATGCCCCCAACGTTTGTTTGTTTTGTCATTTGGCCCCATATTTTTCTTTTGGTCCAAATATGCCCCCAAAATTTCATTTATAGTCCAAATATGCCCATTATTGGATGTAAATTGTCAATCAACTGACGGCCAATGGCTTATAAAATTTTTTTGACGTGGCATATGCAGATCTTAATACGTGGCAAGTCCAGTCAGCATCAGTTGTTGAACGTCAGTTGACTGATAGTTTCCATCTAACGGGGCATATTTGGACTACGAATGAAACATTGGGGGCATATTTTGACCAAAAGAAAGAATAGGGGGCCAAATGACAAAACAAACAAACGTTGAGGACATATTTAGACTAAAAAAAGAATAAGGGGTCAAATGACAAAATATACAAACGTTGGGATCATCTTTTGTCATTTTACCAAAAAAATTTATGAATATCAAACATAAACCCCAAAATAAACGTGAATTATATATATATATATATATATATATATATATATATATATATAAAGGCATTGTTAAAGTGTGCGTACATTTAAATTATTTTAAATAAATAATAATATGCCGAATCAGCCTACGCTTTGCCACTTGTCCCACTCTCCCTGTCTAACGACCACATATTTATCCACGTGTACGGCCGTGTTCCCGCCAGTTAGGTAAAATCCACAGTGTTTTAATTTCTTCGCTCTCACCACAAAACTCTGTATTTAAAATGCTCGAACTGTCATTTCCTCACCATATTTCTTTCTTTCTTTTTTTCAAATTAAAATTCAAAAGTACATCAATTTTATTCAATTTTTTTAAAAAAATAATCCTTGGAAATTCCAAGCTTATGGCGTACGTGAACTTCAGCCCGGCTCAGGGGTTTTACTTCTTCGATCCCAATAATATGGGTCATAATTCTCTGCCGCCTCCCACTACGGTGGCGCCTCCTCCGTCTAACTCCGTGTCCACGTCCACGACTTCCGGTTCGGAGGATGCAAGTAAGAGGATCCGGAAACCTTACACTATTACCAAGTCTAGAGAGAGCTGGACTGAGCAGGAGCACGATAAGTTTCTCGAAGCTCTTCATTTGTCAGTAACTTTGCTGGAATTTTCGTTTGATTTTTAGCTACTGTTTGGTTAGTTGGAAATTCGCATTTAATGAAGTGAGAAATGAATGGCAAAGTGAAATAATTCTTTTAAATTTGTTTTATTATTTTAATTAGGTACCGAATAGGGAATTACAGTTTTAAATATGCGCTCAATGTTTCATTCATAATCTAAATATGACTTTATTGATGTAAATTGTCAATTAACTGACGGTCAACGGCTTTTTGACATGGCATTAGCAGATCTTAATACGTGGCAAGTCCAGTCAGCATCAGCTGTTTAACGTCAGTTGACTGACAATTTTCATCTAACGGGGCATATTTGGACCAAATTGAAACGTTAGGGGCATATTTGGACCAAATTAAAACGTTGAGGTCATATTTGGACTACGAATGAAACGTTGGGGTCATATTTGGACTACGAATGAAACTTTTGGTCATATTTGGACCAAAAAAAAGAATAGAGGGCAAATGACAAAACAAGCAAACGTTTGGGGTATATTTGGACCCAAAAAAAAGAATAGGGAGCCAAATGGCAAAACATGCAAATGTTGGGGCATCTTTTGTCATTTTGCCTATTGATTTTAAGTCCAAGTACTTGGAATTAAGTTTATGGAATGCCTGAAAATTTTGAATGTCCCAAGGTTCAAATATGTTGATCAAGTTTGTTTCTTTTACATTTTATATGCATGCTCTGTAGCTCATGGCGCTGATGAGATCTTTGTTTAATCTTACTCATTGTAGATTTGATCGTGATTGGAAGAAGATTGAAGCATTTGTTGGGTCGAAGACGGTGATCCAGGTAATTGTATTATGATGTTATGATTTCCTTTTGCAAATACTTGGCTTTATGTTGTGTTGGATATATGTTACTAAATACTTCAGTGGGTGATCTTGGCAGATCCGTAGCCACGCGCAGAAGTATTTCCTGAAGGTTCAGAAAAACGGGACAAGTGAACACGTACCTCCGCCTCGGCCGAAGAGGAAAGCAGCTCATGCATATCCACAAAAAGCTCCCGTAAATGGTCTGTATGATCAAGATTTTTCCATCAGTTGTATTTTTTTGGGTGTTTTTGATCATGAATTGACCCTATGTTACTTGTGCATCTGTTGCAGCTACTGTTGTGCCCCAAGTTGCTGGACCATTTCAATCTTCATCTGCCTTGCCTAACTCTGGAAATCCAATTGCCACTTCAGCTTTGTCTTCCTGGAGCTACAACTCTGTGCCACCCGTCTTTGTACCGCAAGTGGCCAAAGGTTTTAGTTTTTCCTGCACTGTTTTTATCTTCATTTTTTCTTACTATGAAGTCTTAAAATATAATCCTGTATTGATCATGTATGTTTTCAGATGATGCAGCATTGGCTGGACCGACTATTACGCGTAATTCTTGTTACAGTAGTAGCTATGAAAGCACTCCAAGAACTTGGTTGCTTGGTCGAACCATTGGCCGAGGGTATCGTGGGAATCAATCTAGAGGTTAGTATTTTATTTCTACTATGATCATATATCAAAGATGCAACACTGGAATAGCAAATAACAGGAGGCATGTTCCCATCCTAGGGAAAAGCTTGAATGGTAATTTATTCATTTGGTTTTTGTAGCTCACTCATGCAATGGAGCATTAATTAAAGACAAAAATATCCATGATACTCATTCCATATCATGACATCTAGAATTTGTCCATTTTCCCATTAGTGATAACTCCGCTTCCGATTTGATGCAGTTATGCCAGATTTTGCTCAGGTGTACAGCTTCATCGGCAGCGTGTTCGACCCCAGTGCAAGTGGGCATTTGCAGAAGCTGAAGCAGCTGGACCCAACAAATTTGAAAACAGTATGTCACACTAAATGATGTTAACGATCCAACCTCTTCGATGTTTTTTTGGGGTACATAAAGCTTACAACTCAATGAACTTTGTTTGGCTCTTTGCAGGTACTGTTGTTGATGCGAAATCTCTCTATCAATTTGACAAGCCCCGAGTTCGAGGATCAAGTATGTTCTTGTTCCTTCATTGAGTTGTATAAGTATCATCCGCGATACTGTTTTATCCTTCTGCATCTGCCATGGTTTCTATATTGGAGTCCGAGATAAAATCCGAAAAGGTTCTAGGTTGGTTAGATGTTTTCTGAATTTGGGTTAATGTCTTATTTGTCTCCTATATTTAGCAAGTACAGGGCCAACACAAGTCAACATCTAGCCATAGTGTCGATTACATTTGTTACTGATTAGTAATAAAATCGAAATCGAATGCAGAGAAAGCTGCTTTCAACAAATGGTGCAGAATATGAGGATGTTAAACTTGATACGTTCTACAATATCAACCACACTCGTACGTCGGCCAACGCTATTACGACAGCATAGTAAGGCACGTCATGTTTGCGAAACGGTGCGGCCCGGCACGGATGCCAAAAGCTCCAGCAGCTTAACTTGCTAACAAGGTCTAGCAGTCAGATGTGTACGTAAGCAGGTATGTAGGAGTATGTGCTTGTGAATACACGGATATGTCCCGTTTGTATCTTGCTTATTATATCATACAAAATTAGTAGTCTGTAAGAGGCTACCATGTGTAGAGCTTTGAGTGCTTCTATCAGCTTTCTCACTGCATATTTTCTCAGAAATTCTTGGTTTTGATTTGGTGCGACAAAACTCGACTCGACTGAAAAATCGAATTTTTTTATTTGTTTTGCATGTTACCAAAATCCTCATCAAAATCAAGACTGCAATTCTTTTTAAAAACAGATGTCAGAATGCTTCCATTCTTTTCCCCTCAAGGAGGGAGTATGAATTCTGATACCAAGGCAGAGCAATATCAATAATAATATGAATTATAGATTCATTAATTGGCGAGTGGTCAAGAATGTTCATATATATATATATATATATATATATGATCAAAAAGAATTTCATTCAAACCAAGGAAAAAGAAACAAACTCAAGCACAAGACTAAGGTATGAAAACAAAACAATGGGTTATCAAAGACCCTAATCGAAAACAACAACAAAAGGATCCTGTGAACCCAAACAAAAAAACTTTGCAGTCCATAAGCAAAAATCCGGTAAATAGTGTTATCAAACGGCGGCAGATTGAAGGGCCGAACTTTCGAATCCATAAGCAAATTTACCTTACAAGAAGTCCTTGGTAGTTTATCAACCGTTGATTCAAGGGACCAGACTGAAGAGAACGGCAAAATCCGGTAAGGGGATATATATATATTTTCAACATTTTATATACATGTAATTATGTTCATCATTCAAGTTAGATAATTGCATTTCAGGTTGATTTAAATGCTGGATAATTGAATTCAAAGGCCTAAAGTACAAAGCATAATATGATTTAAATGGTGAAATTCCAGTTCAATCCTTTTCAGTTTGTTGATTACTCCCTGTAAAATGGACATTATTAATTTCAGAAAGAAGAGTTGCAACCAAAGGCCAATTTCAAGTAAAATCATTTTTAATTACAGTAATCCAGGGTAATCCCTACTGAATGAAGAACATCAAACCCATTCTCAACTCAGGGGGTAGCAAATTCGAGCAAGCGAATCAATACATTGCGATCGAACAAAACTATTAATCAAAAATCCATTATCTATACCCAAAACCCATGTTCAGCTCTGGATTGTGGCCATGACCCTGATCATACATCCCTTGGCTATTGCGAGCCTCACCAAAAGGGCTCGTCTGCTTTGAGTTTGACCTTAGCTGCATATCGATAAACCTTTGCAGTGCATCTGGATGACGGCTCCCGCTGCCAGCATCATGACCTGCAATATCAAACAAAATGCATATATATGCATATTATTGGCAAATAAAATGTGAAGCATGATTACATGATCATTACGGTAATAGTACGTTCGCATGTGATTGATACAAAGAGATGACATGATATTGCAGGAAAAAAGGCCATTCAATATTCTAATCCTCTTTCATTTTTTAAAGCTAAAATTGGGGTTAAGTAAATGTTTTGGCATGAGCATGATCATAGTTTCTAAATTTAACTTAAGCCAAGGTTAGTCTATCTATATGAATTGCAGGCATTTCCAAGAATGGAATTGGTGGACATGTCTTACAAAGTTGAAACTGGCAAGAACGAAGAAGAAACAAGATATACATTAATTACTTTACCTGGAGGCATTCCGGGACCAGCAAAGTTGGGTTGGGGCTGCCGTTGACCATGTCCAAACGGAAACCCATGCATTGGATTCACTTCTTGTATGTCCATATGAGGAGGCAATGGCGCACCTCTGGGAAATCCTTGTTGCAAGTGGGGTGGAGGGAAGTTTCCAGGCATAGGCATTTGCTGTAACATAGGATGATGCATTGGAGGATCGAATCCAGTTGGTCCACTGCTAGGGTGATGGAAAGGAGGGCGAATCATACTTGCAGGAAATTGATGATTTGGGGCAGCATCATGACGAACGATGCCTTCTTGAGCCATGAACTTCATCAGAGGATTGATGTTAGAAGGATGAGAATCTAACGAATGAATCAAAGAACCTCCATGATTCAATTGAGGAGGAAGCTGTGGGGAAGATGGCTGGACATTTCGGTTATGAAATAGAAGATCTGGCTCCCTCATATCATAGAGACCGGGAAGAAAAGATGGACCTTCTTGCCGTCCTACAACAGCTCTTTCATCCCAGAAGACACCCTTTAAAGCCGCACGTTTCTCAGCAACATCAACTGGTGTCTCTTGGGAAGGGAATTGCACTGCTTTAACATTACCAACCACGAAGTTATGGAGTTGCCGAGGATTATTGCCGCCAATCAAAATGTCCTCTTCAGGAAGCTGAACTTCTGCGGATCTATCAAGATTACCAAGTCTAGGCCCTAATTCAGCTCGGAGATGTGATGATCCCGCAGCAGACCGAGCATCATTATATCCTAAGAAATGCTCTTCAATGCCATCAGATCTAATCTGCTCTCTTTGAGAAAATGGTGAAATATTTGTTTCAAAAGTTGTCCTGTTTGACCCAACGTGAACTGTGGAAGGAAGAACACTGTCATCCGTGACATGAAGAGGAAGCCTGTTAGACTCCAAACCATCAACTCTTGCAGAATCCATTGAGCCCCTGTTATTGGAAGCTGGAGCTCCAACTGATTGTAGTTCCTTCATGAAAGCACTTCCAAAAAGTGTTTCAAGAGTAAGACTCTTCCCTGAACTGGAGGCATTTTCTGCATTCACCTCTATAGAGTCACGAGGTGCTGAGTCAACACTTGTTTCGATATTTTGTACTCTTTCTGAAGACTTGATGTCTAGACTGGTAGATGATTTTACACTTTTCATACTTGTTTTATTCTGTAACAATGAAAGAAGATGCTGGGATGCATGATCGTCGACATTAACTTCTTGCTTCTCAGTTTGAGCATCAGCAATTTTCCAGCCTTCAATTGCAGGAGGCAACACTGGATCATTTTCAATACTTCCCGACAGTATTGATTTTTCAAGATCCTCACATGTGAGGACAGCAGGAACTGCGGTTGGTTTATTAACATCGTTAGTATTGCATGATTGCTCAGAGTTTTCAATCCCAGGAGATGTCAAATTTGATACAACATGCCCGTCTGCAAGTCCAGGGATTTGGAATGGATAGTTCGGCGTTACATGCGTAGTAACTACCTCATCAGAAACAATGGGAACGCCTTTTTCACCACCCTGAATTAATGAGAGCAAGTCTTTTGGCCTGCCGGTTGAGAGATCATCTGTTGATTTTTTATTCTCTGCAACAACAATTTTAAAGGATGAATATCAGCTTATTGTATTCCTTGAGACCTACAGACATTCACATAAGCTAGATAAGTTGTAATAAATGCCAACAAACCTTCCTCAAGAAACAAATGGGCAAACTTAGAAGAATGGAAAGTGTCAGGGGCCAATGTCTCATCAGGTTTGTTGTCATTATGCTGAAGAAAGAACGTGATATATTAAACACTGCTAAATATTTCAAAGAAAACTAGAAGCAAAAAGATTAATTAAAATAGTTTATGTAAAGAAAATCACACATAAATAAGATGTACAGTTCATTGAACAACCTACTTTTAATTACATTAATGGAGTGGGAAATGATCAATTAACAAGTCATTCAGCATTTCCGTATACATGTGTTTGAATGCAATTTTCTCTAAAATCAAAATAATACCTCAGTGAAATTACTGGAGCCACCTTCGTTAGGTGTAAGAGCACTGCCAAAAAGCTTGTCTAGAATAGAAGTTGAACGGCCATCCTGGTTGGTTTTAGTCAAAAGTTTATCCACTAGAAAGTTCTTGGAATCAGGTTCTGTAACTGTAGTGCTCCCTGGAACTTCAAAGGTTTCAGAGATACCAGAACTCTTGTATAACTGAGAATCCACACTTAATCTCTCGTTGGATTTATCTAAAGCTGGTGAGATATTCAAAGCCTTCCCACTCTTGTTATCAGCTAAAAGGTGGATGCTCGTACTTTCAAGCTGCTGCTCATGCAAAGTTTTCTCTACATGCTGTTTAGAATGTTTTCCCAAAAGATCACCATCAGAAATCCCATTCACCAAAAGGATGCCTTTTGCATCTGTAAGGCTGCCCTCAATTCCAGGACTCCCAACCTATAAAAGCATTACAGAATAAATTCCAAGAACGCGTGTTACAGATATGAGACCCAATATCAGTCGGTATATTTGAAACAAGCTTTATCCTAAAATAACATCAACTTTGAGTTAAACAATATATGTAAAGTGCAATGACTAAGTGGAAACCACATGCAAGCAGTGACCAGCAGCTAACATGCCTCATCTTTAATCAATCCAAACAGGAATAATAGTAACATTTCACTTTAAAGCAGTGTACAATGCACCTTTTTGTAAAATCTAGAGTTCAAAATAAGTGAAAGTTATAAATGATGTCATCTTCATCAATGTCTCAGTTTTTGTAATATTGGTTGATATAAATAGACATCTACAAAGTATAAAACTCTAGATGCATGTGCAAGTCAAATCCAAATGAATCAATAGAAAAATAGAAGTCTTCCCTCAATATGTTTCCACTGAATTTCAGTTATGTAATAAATATGCCAATTTTGTGCACTGATCTTAAGTGATAAACTTCTTCTATTCTGACCAAAATAATGGAAAATACAAAAATTCCCTTCCATTACTTCACGGATTCCCAACTCATTCCAGTTATCACAATTTTAATTGTAAAGTTGCTATAAGAATAAAACTATAAGTAGCCAGTCAGTGTTTAAAAAGGCGCTACCGAGGCGCGCCTAGGCGCTAAGGCGAGGCGAGGCGAGGGTGAAACGCCTAATTAGGTCTAGGCGAGGCGACTTCAATGAGGCGCAGCAAGGCGCGCCTAAGGCGCACAAGGCGCTGAGGCGTCGAGGCGCAGAAAGGCGCCGCCTGTTCACTTTTTTTTGTTCTTTTGGGCTTTTTTTTTAATTTTTTTTTATTTTTTACATACTAACTTGGGCCAAAAGTGAGACCACACAAAAATAACATTAATCAAATGAAACTTAAATTAATTTGGTTGAGTTAATGTGTAATTTGAACTTAAAGCATAACACACTATATATATAAAAACTAATTAAATTGGATCAAATTTAAATTCAAATGAATTTGGTTGAGTTTTAAAAATTGAACTAAATTTAATTGAGTTTAGGGGTTTTAGTGTAGGGGTTTAGAATTTAGGGTTTATGGTTAGAATTTAGAGATTAGGGTTAAGGTTAGAAATTAGGGTTTAGGTTTTAGGATAATATGGTTAGTGATTTAGATTTTAACCTACAAACCTTAAATTTTAACTTTAAATTCTAAATTCTATCAACAACCCATAAATTCAAAACTACTAAACTTAAACCCCTAAACCCTAAACCCTAAATGAACTTAATGCAATGTCATGTGCATTTATACATTCTCCTTGATTTTTCATGTTGAAGTTGAACATTTCAAAGAATCTCATTATTCTTATTACCCAAAATTTTATTGAATGTAAAGAATTTTCAAGTGATGTTTTATGTAACTTGTATATCTTTTATTTTTAAAATGTGCGCCTTACTTCAATAAGGCGTGCGCCTCTCGCCTCTCGCCTTGCGCCTCGGATATAAAACCCCTATCGCCTTAGTGCGCCTTTTGCCTTTTTTAACACTGTAGCCAGTACATAAAGGTTAAACAGAAGTAACAGTCCAAGATCATGTGATGGCAAAAAGGAGAACTTGTGAAGTGATGATTGAAATTCTAACCAAAGCACATACTACATACCAAAAGGTACAAGAGACATTATAAAGGTGTTCTAAACGCTGAAAACAAAGGTAACTTTTACCTGTGAAGGATGGGAGTGGTTCGAAGTTTTGGTTCCCAACTGCCGTTCCAAAATTGAGCCTGCAAACCCAGGCGGTACAAGTGGTCTGGATGCAGGAGTTTGTGAAGGACGAGAAGAATTGTCAAAATCAAATTTTGATGCTGGCATAGGTTCTTCTAATTCCTTGCTTGTATTTGGAAGCCCTTTATCGTCTTTGGAGTCCACTAGCAATTCAGAAATATCAAAGTCACCTTTCGGCCTTTCAGGATTAATCTTCTTCTCCTGTAAAGCTTCCTTCCTCCATGATTCAAAGGAAGCTAAGAGGAAAACCATCATGCTTTAGGTTAAATTTATTGATAACAAAAACAGAATAGAGGAAAAAACTATAACAAACAAAATAAACAAGAATCAGCTGGAAATCTTCTAAACAGATAACCTACCTCTCCTCTTTCTTTCCTCTTCCGCTCTATCTTCATCAGTGCACTCAGTAGAACCAAAAGTTTCATCATTAAACGAGTCATTAGTTTCCCTCCTTGAATGGGGTGCAGCCTGTTAAAATATCAGCACCGATAATTGACATCCATTAAAACAGTATTTCAATTGCTACTCCATCATTTTACAATTGCTTGTAAATATAAATTTAGCAAAATACCTAAGACACTTCTACACTATATAGAATATTACTGCCATCACGGTACTGCTCCCAATGATGTCAGCACTCAGCAGCACTAGTGAATAATAGTACCTTATAAGGGCGGGGTGGATGATACGGCTCAGTGGTCCTATTTAGATGGTACTGATCATTAGCTCGGAACTTTGGAGCTGATGCTCCAGCTCGATATCCAGATTGTCGGGGAAAAGAACCACTTCCCAGAAGCCCGTCACGTTCCGGACCTTGCCAGCGGGATTGATTACCAAGGCGTCTTCCGGGATCTGTAAATCAATATAGTCATTCAACTTGCAAGATGATACAATTTGCCAGTTGCGATAAGCAATAACCAACTAAAGAATGGCATTGCTATTTGCTAAACATTCTCAAGGCAATGAAGTGAATTACCACATCAATTAAGAGAAAGCATAATGCACAAAGCAATCCATATAAGCAGAAAACATAAATCAAACTATTCATAAACATTACCTGAGTCCCGATCAGATTGTGAATCACTATCTCTATCAATCCTTCCACTGGGGCGAGTGTCCCACCGTCCATGAATTCCCCGAGAATAGTTACCCGAATCCCCTCCTGTAGGCGGCGAGGTACCATATTCGTTACGCCTATAACCAGACAAGGTTCCAGGAATTCTTTGCCGATCTTGTGATGTATCCCCAAACTCACTGCTCCAACCATATAATAAAGCAATTAATACGAAAGAAAGATCTGAACCACTTCATCTTCATAGTTTCCTCTAATTCTAAAAAAATTGCTTCATGACCATAAAAAAAGAAAATTTAACCTCAAAATCGATTGATCGAATCCCGAGGGTAACTTTTTGCAAGCATCCAGTTCACTCAATGATAACAAAAATTCTCTGGTATACAAAATTCTCGATTTCCTGGGTTATTAAAAAGCAAAATGGGTATCTGCAATCAGCATCACTCAACCAAAAACATAAGCAGAACATTTAAATAAAACAAAATTATTCAGTAGTGAGAAAGTAAATTACTTTTGAGATTCCTTACTAAACTCCACAGGCTGATCTAACAAATGTCGTTCATTTTCTAAGCTCATTTCTGCAAAAATCTTAAAGATGAGTATCTAACAAATACTTTTCAATCTAGCTGCTCCCAACGAAATTCACTACTCAAGAGCTTAAAATTCTGAAAAATGCTAAGCAATTCCCATACATCGTATAACCATCAAAGTTCTCAATGCTCTATAATCATTGCATCATCATCGTCAATCAACCCCCAACGGAAAGCTAATTCAAAACTCCCCCAGCTAACATAAATGAAGAGAAAGCTTGTGCAAGGCTATTCCATTCTTTGATTCAGGTAAATCTACCATAAAAGCCAAACAGTGACACAAAAATTACAATATTAAATACCCAAAATCTTCTCTCCCGGAATTTGCCTAAACGAAACACGATCTCATTTTGGCGATGGGACCGAACGGATATTTACGCAAAATTTAGCACCTCCCGAATCCAAATCATTCCAAATATTGAATCAACAAAAGTAGCTAATTAAGATCGAAATCAGAGAATTTCTAGGGCTCTGTGCTAAGCTGAGGAACTTCAGAGGAAACCTAGGGTTTTGTTTTTAGCATAGGAAAAAAAATTGAAATAGAACTACCTGGATTGAAGGAAGTGTGTGGGGTAGAGAGAATAGAGAGACAAAGTTAGGGTTCCAAATCATTCGATGGGAGATTAATTTTTTTTTATCTTTTATCGGTTCGAATCTCGATTATATTTTAAAAAATGAATTCGTTAATTTTATTAATAAAAAAAATTAAGATAAAGTTTTACAATGTAGTTAAACAAACATGATCCAGATATAATCTTAGAAACACGAAAATTAACGTCTCTGGATCGTAAACATGACCAAATAAAGAAAAGGTAAAAACATAATTCAAAACTCGAAACAAAGTAAATACAAAACATTACCAAAGCTCGACGATGAAGGTAAAAATCATCAACAAACAACATTAAAAATATACATATTACAAAATTGGGGCACGTTGACAACACGTTTATTATCACAACTCAATCGCGAACAAGAAGTGGTGACTAAACTTGCATCAAGATCCAGTTCAAGGGTTCAAAACAAATAGATCAACAGGATAATCAAAAGAGCGTCATCTTGATCAATCGTGACAACGTCAAATCCAATATTAATAGAAAAATAAATAACAGAAAAAATGTATCAAGAGATAGGAAAGCGTGCTAAAAAGTAGGAAGAAAATTGTACCAAAAAATAAAATAAAAAACATGTCATAAATACATATTTATTAAATTAAAAAAATTAAAGTCAAAAGAACGAAACAAATAAATAAAAATAAGGTGACCAGCGGTCGACAACCAGCCCTAAAAGTGTTGCCGCCACCGGCTTGTATTTAAACAAGAATAAAAAAGAGCGACGACCCTGGAAAATGAAAGACCCGACAAACCCTAAAAGAGTGGCAAATAGTAAATAGTTCGAATCATGATTAGGGGTGATTATCTAACCAATTGATCATGAGTTCAGTAGTACTCGACTAGATTCAAAAATCATTTGACTCGTACTCGACTCGTTATTCAATTAACTCGATGAAATTTTGTTCAGCTCGATGAAAATTTGTTCAACTCGATGAAAATTTGTTCAACTCGTTGCTCGTTAAACTCGGTAAATACATAAAATTTTAAAAATTAACAAACTGATCCCGTACTTATCGAGTCGAGTTGGACCTTTCTCGACTAAACTCATTAAGATCTCGAGCTAGAGTTTGAGTTGAGTGTTGATCGAGTTTTAACCAATTTGAGCTCGAGTTGCTCAACTCAATTAGCGCTCCTAATCCCGACGACTTGAGAATATAATTATATTTATACTTTTTAAAAAAACTTATTTGCGTCTGATATATTTATCCACTAATTCTAATCGGATATATTATAAAAAGAGTTAATTGCACCACACGTCCTGAAATTATGGCCCTCATTTTAAATTGATCCATAAACTTTTAAATATTGTAATTTCATCCTCAAAACTATTACCTTTATTCTAAATTGGTCCCTAAATTTTTGAACATTTCAGTTGCATCCTCAAAATATGATTCTCATTCTAAATCGGTCCTCAAACTTTTTAAATATTATAATTGCATCCCTAAATTGTCAGTATATGCCAATCATATATTGTGTTAATAAAATTGTTAATTGTCGTGAAATACAGATGTGTATTATGTAATAATACGATGTGATATAAACAACAATTTGAGGATGAAATTGAAATATTCAAAAAGTTTGGAAACTAATTTAGAATGAGGGTTGTCGTTTGGGGATGAAAATGGAACAATCAAAAGTTTGGGGGACCAATCTATAATAAAAGTCATAGTTTGATGATAAAATTAAAACATTTAAAAGGTTAGAGACCAATTTAAAATGCATGTCATAGTTTGGGGACGTGTGGTGAGATTAACTCTTATAAAAACTCCACTAAAACAAAAGTTTATAAAAAATGACACATAAATAGGGATGGGAATCGGTCGGTTCGGGGACGGTTTTGCATTTCCCACTATGTTCCCAACACTTGCGGGTACGATTTTGGGTAATTCCCGTTACATGTTTCGGTGAATTTTGTAACACCCGAGTTTAGGGGTTAGGTGAAAATAATATTTTAATATTATTTGGGCTCGGTTTTATGATTTAGATAATGGCTCGGGTTTCGTTTTCAAATTAATTGATTTAATGATTGACTATGTTTTGAAATTTAATCCCAAATAGCCATGGATGGTGTGCCCTTGTGAATATCCCATTTCATTAAGGGCAAATTGGTCCTTAGGCCTTTAAATTAAAACAAAACAAAAACACCCATTTCCTATTCATTCTCTTCTTCACCAACGGGAAAACAAGAGCTCTCTACCCAATCTACTATTCCATTCAAAAGCTCCCTCATTTCAACTCCATTTTGAAAGGTAATGATATTTTTGACTTCCCCTCATCTCCCTCTTCATGAAAGTACCTTTTATTTTCATTTTCATGAAGGTTTTAGAAAATGAAAGTTTTGAATATTTTGATTAAAAATGAGATCTTTATGTTGTTAAGTGAAATGTTTTGATTTAATATGCTTAGTTATGGTATATAGAGGTCAAATGGTATATCATATGTGAATTTCAAATGATTTTGGGCAATTTTCGGAATTGGGTTTCAATGGGGTTTTTGGAGGGTTTTAAAGTGATTTTTGGGGTGGTTTAAGGTTGGTTTTGGGGGGCTGGTGGTAGTATGATATATGAGGGTCAACTTGGGTGTATTTGATGGTTGTTTGGATGCTTGAAATGGAAGATTTCAGTGGGTTTTAGGGGCTGCTCGGGAATTCTGTTTTGGGCTTGTTTTTGAGTGTTGGATGCTTGAAAATGTTGATCCGGGTTAGTTTCGATGATGAGATATTGATTGTGAATGTTTTGCTTGTGTTTGAGATTGATTAGAATCGAGTTTGGGCATCGGTGAAGCATCGGGAGTGAATCTGAGAATTTGAAGACGGTCGCTTGCTTGGTCTTTGAGCTTGGAAGCTTAGGTGAGTGGTTAATTGTTTTAAATGGTTTTAAAATGGTTGGTTCGAGTATATGGACTAGGTTGGGCTTGGTAGACCCACCTAGAGTTAGGATTAAGGTGGTAGCCTAATCCTAAACTTGATCTAGAGCCTTTGGATGAACTCATATATGTGGTTGTGTATGTCTCGTATGAAATGTGATATGAATGCTTATGTATATTGTGTTATACATGTGAGATGAGGCATGATTTGTAATGCTTGAGACATGCATGATGATGGTTAATTGTGAGTACGTGCTAAGCACGGAATTGATTGAAATGAGTAATGTGAAATGAGTAAAATGTTGGCACTAGTATGCTTGAGTACAAATGATCCATCATTAGGATGTTAGTGTGTACACATGAGTCAAAAGTCGCGCGTGGCCTTGGTGGCGTTGAGTCACCAAGGAGGAGTACGGGTTCGCCCGAAAGTTGTATTTAAATATAGTCGGTGATGAGTGGAATCCCATCGACGGGCGTGAGGATGAGTGGAATCCCCTCCGCGAGACCGATGATGAGTGTAATCCCACCGTGAGGTAATGTGGTGGTTGGATATGAATTTCAACGTGTTTATCCGCGTATTCAGGTCATAGCTAGGTGCCAATGTTGATTGATATGCGTATCAATGTGTTGAGATATATGAGCCTTATTGGGATGTTCAAATGTGGTTATATGTATTGTGGAATTGGGCTTATGATCATGGCATATTATATTGCATAGTGCACATGCATCCTTATCTTGTGGTTTTGTGGATCCTTGGTAAATATGTGATTTGCCTTGGCTTGATCGTGCTCGGACCCTGCAATGTTGAGGTTTGGTTTTTAGAGCTTACCCTCACTAAGCATCATTGCTTACGCTCTCTTTGTTCAACATTGCAGATCCTTAGTTCGCGGGTTGCTCGAGCAAGTGGAGGGCCTCCAAGTGTGGTTGTTAGCCTTGAGTACTTCAAGTATGAGTTTTTAATGTTGAACATGTATTAGTTAAGCAATGGGACATGTGTTATTTTGATGGCTATGTTGTGGTCGATGTTGATTGGTAGCATGTTAGACTCCTCGTATGTGTTGGCTATTTTGACTTGGGATGTATGCTCTGCTTGATACCCTGTTAGCATGTTATTATTTTGAAGTTGTCTAAGTGTTGACCTTTGAATGCTTAATTCCTTAAATGAGTTGTATGTATGCATGACTTGTGTTGTTGTGCCTCGGTGTTTAGTTCGTTTTGTTGATGTTGAAGCATGCTTGTATGTTGGTTTGCCTTAAGTTTTATTGCTAGTGTGTTGTTAGAGGTTGTGGAGGTGTTTTGGGGCACCCTTGTGCCTTAAAACAGCCAGAACGAGTCTGCAGACAGGGGGCGTTTCGAAACGGGCCACCCTGTTTCGATAAGGTCCCTTTGCATTTGGCCTGCCGTTTCGAAACGGATAGGGGTCGTTTCGGAACATTTTTGCTACTGGAATTTTGAGAAATTGGTGAGATGAAGACGTTCCGAAACGGGCCTTTGATGTTTCGAAACGGTCAAATCTCGTTGACCACGAGAAATTGACCGTTAGGGTCGTTTCGATACGGGTCACCCCTGTTTCGAAACGGTCACCCTATGGTTGACCCTGGCCTGCCGACTAAGTCAAGGCGTATCGAAACACCCTAAGGGCGTTTCGATACGGCCTGCTGTAAAGGGCTAAAATGAGCTGTTTAATGTATCGTTTGATTGGTCGAGGTTAAATTGTTTCCATTTTCTGTTGTTGTGCTTCACATAGGATTTAAATATGCCTATAGACAAGATAAAGTAAAAAGGAAATTTTATGGGTCGTTAACCGAGGGGGAACCTTAACGGGTTTCGCTTCAGTTTTCCCCGTGTGGCCCACTCGGATCGGTCATCCGACCAGACCGGGACGAGGGGGTTACAAATTTTTCGTCCTCATACCCATCGGATCTCCACAATTTTCGTAGAATCTCCATCCCCAAAAGTTAAACAAAATCTACTATTTTACAAACTAAAATGTATGGTCGATTTCAATTTACATGTCATATATTCAATACACTTAAACATATGGTTGAAGGGGAACAATGTTTTTAGGTAAAATGAACTATAGAAATAGAGATAAATAGATTATATAATTAACAAAAAATAGCAAATTACTAGAGAGGTCACCCAAACTTAATAAGGTTTAAACAAAAGACACAAATATATTGATAAAAAGATAAGTAGGTATACATGTAAATGAGAGTTAATTTTATATTTTTTTAACTTTTTTATAAAATATCAGGGATCCTTATGGATATTTTCCGGGGATTACCCAATTATTTATATGGTTACGGTTCAATTATCCCCACAGTTCGGATATGACAATCTCCATCCCCACCCCATTTGAGTTTCGGTGATAAAATTTTCCATGTCCCCGTCCCCGTGAGTGAAGATTTCGGTTATTCCAATCCCATCGGTTCGGATCCCCACGATTTTCGAATATTCCCCACCCAATTTCCACCCCTACACAAACAATTATAGAAACATCATTTTACATGACTTAAAGCAATATGTAGAAATACAATAAATGAATAAAAAATATTAATAAGTAATACTTAAAATCATATATATATATATATATATATATATATATATAAACCTACGGGGATCTAAATTGTAATTTACCCGCTTCTTAAAAATGGACGTGTAACCTATCGAAGTCTATTGCCCCGGAACCAGAAAGTAACTAATAGATCTGTCATTCGATTTTATCATAGGTCCGATTTTTAAAACATTGTAAAAAAATTGTTAACAATTTTAACAAATGATTAAGATTTAAAGTTTCATTTCCTTAAATGGTCAACAATTTTAACAAATGATTAAAATTTTATGTTAACATTTGAAGTTTTAAAATTCGAGTCGAGATTATAAAATATTAAAATTTCCTAGACTAAAATAGCTTTTTATTGCTAAAGTGTTTTTACCTAGACTAAATTCAAAAACATCAATTAAGTAATTTATTGTTTTTCTCGTAAATTCAGTAAAATAAAAGTATTACACAAAAGTCGGACTTAATTATTGTGCGTGTGAGTCCATCAATATATCTTGGCTCTTAGAAGATCATGTAAAATGGCTATAGCCAAAATTCTCATGGTTTTTCTAAAGAATGTGTGATTTGGTTCTTTTGAAATATCTCAGTTTTTACAACAAAGATTTTAAAATATATATAGACTTTTTAAAATAATTTTTTTAACAAATAATGTTGATTGTACCACTTATTGACATTTTATATGTTCATTCTTAGATAAGCTTCCTAACTTAGGACTTTCAATGATTTGATATTCTCAAGATACAAATCCACATACTTTTTACACATTAGAAGATCCTGAATTTCGTGCTTTGGTGAGTCTACGAGATCTTTTCAACGACCTATGTTGTGTTAAAGAGATATTTATATGATCTGATCGATTGCGTAAAGTTCGCGGTAGCAACGGAATCAGAACAAGTATACAAAAAAGACAATTCTTTTTTTTCTATTATATTAATATTTTCCATTCTATTTTTTCTATTATATTAGTATTAGATTAGTATTAGTTAGTGATCCCGACTCAGTGAGTCCTTTCTTCCATGATTAAATGTTGGCGTCAGTCCTACATTTTGTCTTTGTGAACCGAGGAGAAAGAGGGTCGAAGATTAATTAAACTCCGAGTAATAGATATTTGCACCACGACAATGGGCAAGTTTGATGAGAGCCATCAAACTCACTTTTTTAAGATTATAACGAATGATTATCATACTCTTTATCATCTAACTCAATAAATACCGATAATCATAAAAATAATCTAATGTTTAGAAAAATAATATATTTAATAATTTTGTGTTAAATTAATGAAAAGTTGTAAATTACCATTATTTCCCCCCTTAAAGATTCCTTTAGTGAATAACACTAGACAACCACTAACAAACCCTAAAACCATTATATATCAAAGTTGAATGATAGAACCATGAAAGGGACTATGAATGATTAGTACAATAATGCAAAAAAGCTTCAAAAACAATACTCTGAATTCCCATACAACTGTCTTTTGAAGCCACAAAACATAAGACTAATAAAAAATGCAGTAATAAAAAACAAATGTCAAACTGTTTTAATGTAATGACTTGTCTTTGTCTTTGTCTTAACTCCCCTTTAGAATATTATTATAATTACATTGAACTAACCGAATAAAAAATTAATAAGTTATTCTGTTTAATAAAGGGTAAATTACAACGGATGTCACTCAATTATGAGTAAGATTATATTTAGGTCACTCAATTATGGGCAAGATTACATTTGGGTCACCCAATTATTAAAGGTTATACTTAGGTCACTCAATTATGGGTAATGTTACATTTGGGTCACCCTCTATATTTAAAAATCACATGCCAATTTGTGTATTAGATTAATTAATGATTTCAAATGAAGTACTCTAGCGTTAACGATGATATACAAGTGATTTGAAAGAAAAAATGACTAAGTTGATGTATTTTTTTTAATATGGAGGGTGACCCAAATGTAAGCTTACCCATAACTGAGTGAACCAAGTGTAAACTTTAATAATTGAGTGACCTAAATGTAACTTTACCCATAATTGAGTGACTCAAATGTAACTTTTAATAATTGGGTGACCCAAATGTAACCTTACCTATAATTGAGTGACCTCTATTATAGTTTACCCTTTAATAAATTATTAATTTTGTATTATAACATATCATTAAACTAATGCACATTCTTGAGATTTATTAATTGGCCTAATAATTAAGAATGCTCACATTATTTTATTTTATATGAATTCAAACACTGACATTAAAATATAATATTTCTCTATTAATTAAAAACTACACCCTATATCATTTTGACTTAAAACTGGTATTTAAATAATTTTAACAAATATCAACCGGTTAATGAAACGATTAATTAAAAATCGAAAATTTAATCATATATATTAACGTTGTGTAGGACTAAAACCTACCAAATACAGCAGTTCCTCTACTTGAAAGTGGAAGACCGAAGGTGGAGCCGCCACGTGTGGCTTGCTTTATAACCCACGGGAAGTTCTGATGTGGCACGACCGTACTCAATCTGATTCGTCTGATTACATCTTGAGCGTTGGATGAATGCATGACTAGCTACAACCAAAAGTGCTGTATAATTCCCTCCAACGGTCATTCGACCGTCTCAAATTTGTCCGGACTTCGTTTAAAGTAGGTCTAATTATAAGTTCAGTCCTTGTATAAATACTGAAACCAGGTATTTTTTCATTTTCCTTATTATAGTCCATCTACTTCCATAATATTACTAGTAGGTCAAATTTGATAACATCATTTATTGCTATTATTAAAATAATAAGTTATTTTTTAAACAATTTTTGGTCAAATAAAAAACATTCTTTAAAATTTATAATTCATCTTTTTGCTATAATTAATTAAAGATGTTGTCAGGATGTATAGAATGAAGCTCAAAATATTAAAGTAATAGTGAGTTGGCATAAGCTGGTTTAGTACAACATGCATGTGTCTAAACACTCTTTAATCCCGTGAATGGCAATTCTTGACAAATTACCTACACTTGACAGATTAAGTAAGATATGGTTAAATGTTGGGGATGTATGCATACATTGTGAAAGTGGTCAAGAGAATTGAAATCATATCTTTTGTAGCTTGCACTTATTCAAAAGAGGTGTGGACTGCTATTTTATGTTTGTGTGGATTGACTAAGAGTATGAAAGACTGAGAAAGTGAACTATGTTGGCTGTGTTCAAGGCTTAAGGGAAAATCTCTGATTGTCCACGTCCTTAAGATAGTTTGGAGTGCGTTTGTCTGGGAAGAAAGGAATTGTAGACGATTTCGAAATGCATATAGGTCAAGTGATAGTTTGTTATACTATATAAGGGGTTGTACGTATTAGAACACAAAATAAGCTTACTCATATGGATACTATAAATAGTGCAATTTGTGCATCTTGAGAAATTTCCTAGGTGGGATGGAAGCCCAAAATGCCTTATAAGATTTTTTGTATTTCTTCTATATTGAATAATAAAATGCACAATTTATCAAAAAAAAAAAAACTAAAGATGTTGTCGGTTTAGACATAGTAATAACATTTGAAAGATAAATTAATCAAATTAAGGTAAAAAACAGTCGATAACTATGTGATTTATTTGTAAAACCTATTAATTACAATACAAATTATATCATAAATTCTCTTCATTATATTAGTAATGGTTTTCACTAATTAAAACTATCTACTTGATCATAATTTACGTGTCATTCATACGACTGAATTATAACCTCTAAATAATTACTTACAAAAATTATATGAAAAAGAGTGAAGATTCACCTATAGAAATTGACGATATGAAAAATAAAGTGATATGAGTGGTTTTAATGATTGGAATCTCACCCGGCGTTTATGATATATATTTTTGTAGTTCTAGGGACTAAGAGTCAAACATTGATAACACGAGGGATTAAATACTAAATTTCAGCATAGTAGAGGAGCTAAAACCAAAATTAGACCTCTAAAATTTACTGCCAGTAAAGAAAAGGAGACAAAGAAAAAGGAACAATCTCGTCATTTAAAATTTAGGCAAAATGACAAAAAATGCTCGTAACGTTAGTATATTTTGTCATTTGGCACCATGTTCTTTCTTTAGGTCCAAATCTGCCCTCACCATTTTATTCGTAGTCCAAATATGCCCTCAACGTTTCAATTTGGTCTAAATATGTCCCTGTTAGATGGAAATTGTCAGTCAACTAACGTTCAACAGCTGATGTTGACTGGACTTTCCACGTATTAAGATCTGCTGATGCAACGCCAAAATTTTTTTATAAGTCGTGGACCAAAAGAAAGAATAGGGGACAAAATGACAAAACAAACAAACGTTGAGGGGCATATTTGAACCAAAAGAGAATAGAGAGCCAAATAACAAAACATATAAATATTAAGGGCATCTTTTGTCATTTTACCTAAAATTTATACATATAATAGTATATCCAACTCCGGTCCGGCTAAGATAAGTAGGCAAAGCTTATTTAAAAAGTTTAAAAAGAAGGTAATAAAAGAAGTGTTCAGTGTCGTGAGTGGTGCAGAGCATAAAAAAGAAGGAAACTCCCTTTCCCAGTTTCTCTTTTTCTGCGTCTCTTCTCCATTTGCTTTCCATTTCCATTTCAGTTAAAACGTTACTTCCCGGCGAAGCTAATACTGCCGGAACCTCAAGATGTCGGTGTACGACGCGGCGTTCGTTAACACGGAGCTATCGAAGACGACGTCGATTTTCGGGTTAAAACTATGGGTAGTGATCGGGATTCTTCTCGGTTCATTCATAGTTTTGACTCTGTTTCTTCTCTCGCTTTGCCTAACAACTCGCCGGAAATCTCGCAGACATCGACACCTGGACACCACGCCGCCGGTATCCAAGGAGATCCAAGAAATAGTCCACCACCACAACCCGTTGGCGGCACCCGATCGTCACCAACACACGGCCCCGCCGGAGATTCAAGTGGACACGGTGAAACTGGAGCACATGTTGGCGTTTTCCAGCGGCGAAAGTAAAGGGCACACGAGCGCGAGCGAGACGACGTCGTTTGGGAGTGGGAATGTCGGGCCGGAAGTGTCTCATCTTGGGTGGGGAAGATGGTATACGTTGAGGGAACTGGAGTTAGCTACCAATGGATTGTGTGAAGAGAATGTGATCGGCGAAGGCGGCTACGGAATCGTTTATCACGGCGTTTTAACCGACGGAACAAACGTTGCGGTCAAAAATTTGCTCAACAACAAGTACCCATTTCCCCCCTCTATTTACTCATACCATTTTAAGAAATGAATGTTATTTTTTTCTGGATTATTTCAATCTTTGCTTTTCAGGGGTCAAGCTGAGAAGGAATTTAAGGTAGAGGTGGAAGTAATTGGGCGTGTACGCCATAAGAATCTTGTGAGATTGCTTGGTTACTGTGTTGAAGGCGCTTATAGGTATACTGCAATTATCTTCTATTTTTACACGAATCGGGAATTCAAATAGTGGTCCGCTATATAGCTGTACATAGGGGTTATAATGAGCCTGATCGGCTCGCGAGCTACTCGAGTTCGGCTCGGTCAAAATTTGGTCAAAGTTTAGCTCGAGTGAGCTCGACTCGGGCTCAGGCTTGGCTCGAAACTTTAACAAGTAGAGCCGAGCCTACCCAAGCTCGGCTCGAAAAGTTCGTGAACAGGCTCAAAATCTACATATGCACTAAAATAAATTATGTGTTTGTATTATAAGAATGTTTATTGATTATTTGGATTAATCTAATTTTTGACATTTTTTTTCTTTTACGGTCATTGAATTTCGTTTTAGTGTTGATAATGAAAGGAATTTTTAACGAATCTTTTATAAAAAAACATTATAGCAAAATTTTTCATTTCGAGCCGAGCCCGAGCCGAGCCTGGTCAGGCTCGGGCTCAGCTCGGCTCGTTATCGCCCCTAGCTGTACACCATAAGAAAACGAATCCGCAACTGCAATTTAAATCCCCTGTGTGAACTGTATAGAGAAGTGACTTTGTATCTGGTTTTTTTGCTGTTCAGGATGCTTGTATACGAGTATGTTGACAATGGGAATTTGGAACAATGGCTGCACGGTGATGTTGGGGATGTCAGTCCTCTTACATGGGATATCCGTATGAATATCATATTAGGAGCAGCAAAAGGGTACATTTAGAATTCCATCCTTTTCGGTTCATGTAAAGTTGTGTGTGCCGGTTCTTATTCGCGGTGTTCGTTTCGTTGTTATTGCAGTTTAGCTTACCTTCACGAGGGTCTCGAGCCGAAGGTTGTTCATCGGGATGTAAAATCTAGCAACATCCTACTCGACCGCCAGTGGAACTCCAAGGTTTCTGATTTCGGGCTTGCTAAGCTCTTGTGTTCCGAACGGAGTTACGTGACAACTCGAGTGATGGGAACTTTTGGGTTGGTTAACTTCCATTTTGCAGTCTTTGGTCCTTTTCCCCCTCTTAATAATGCACTGAAATCACTTCATTATCTTTCATATTTTCCAGCTATGTTGCTCCTGAATATGCTTGTACCGGCATGCTGACCGAGAAGAGTGATGTCTATAGCTTCGGTATACTTATTATGGAGATTATTTCCGGGAGAAGTCCGGTGGACTATAGCCGCCCGCAAGGAGAGGTTAGGCTTATGATTAACTTCATTTTTCCTCCCACAGCTCCAAATGTTGTTAAGTTGGAAATGACTGAATATATAACTGCAGGTGAACTTGGTGGAATGGTTAAAAACCTTGGTTGGAAACCGAAAATCTGAAGAAGTAGTTGATCCCAAGCTACCCGAAATGCCTGCTTCAAAAGCGCTCAAACGTGCGCTATTAGTCGCTCTCAAATGTGTCGATCCCGATGCAACAAAAAGGCCGAAAATGGGGCATGTTATCCATATGCTTGAAGCCGATGATCTGCTCTTCCGCGATGTAATCACCATTTTCATACTATATATCAGCAATTTTGGCATCCGAGAGGGAGCTTTCACTTATATCGTTTTACCTTTATCTTGTTTTGCAGGAACGCCGAGTCGCTAGAGAACCTTCGGATTCTCATTCCGGTGACCAAAAATCAAACCGGAATGCTTCAAAATTAGGTTAGAGATGATTTGTTGTATCTTTAACAATAATCTGACATTGAATCTATATGTTTGGTTTGCATTTTTTCCCCATATGTAATATACAGTATGCATTTGTACAAAGAGATGAATTCATTAAAATTTATAAGATAATGTCACAATGCCATTACTACCTCAATAAAACCGAAACAAAACCTGTCATTCTTCTGTTGGCTTTTCCTCGTCAAACCACCTCGGAGGATCAAATCCCGACCCACCTTAAATCTCAAAGGAAATTGCAATTAGACCCGAATATCGACACAAATAAATCTATTTATTGCACCTAAGACTAGGGCTGTAAACGAACCGAACGTTCCGTGAATCGTTCGACGGGAAGTTCGCTTATTTATTGAACGAACATGAACAAGAATTTTGTTCGTTTAACTAATGAACGAACACGAACAAAGGACTTGTTCGTTCATTTATGTTTGTGAACGTTCGGTAATCAGTTCGTTTATGTTCATTTAAATTTATTTACACATGTTTAGGAAAACCAAAACAAAATTGGTTAATCTATTAGATAATTTTAAGTTTCGGCCAATAATTAAGAGTTTTTTCAAATTTTAATTATCGATTAATTCGGTTCAAAATCAGTTAATTAAATGAATTAATAAATATTTAACAAATTATATATGTTCGTTTGTGTTTGTTTACCATTTAAACGAACGAACATGAACAAACACGAACAAACTACATTCCTTAATGAACGAACACGATCAATAAATTTTGTGTTCGATTATGTTCGTGTTCGTTCATTTGATCTGTTAAAATTAAACGAACGAACATGCACACACCCTTGTTCGTGTCCGTTCGATTCGTTTTCAGGCCTATCCAAAACAATAAATGAGAGAGTTTTGAATTACCAAGAGGATTGCAACGGCAAAGGCGCCAAGCTGTAAGAACTGTGCCCTTTACAACCCCATATTTCTTGTACGCTTCCATCGAGTACTCACTACACGTGGGAACAAACCGGCAACTTTTCGGCAGTACCGGCGAGATTTCCCCTGTTTCAATTCAATTACTAAGCAAGAATCATTCAGAATTGTTAAAAGAGAAAGAAAGAAGGGGAAAAAAGACTTACTTTTGTAGAATTTGAGCATTGACAAAGCAGCTTTAACTCCTAAATTCTCAACTTCATCATCTGAATTGAAAAAAATAAAACCCAGTTAGCTAATTGTGAAACTTGGTACCGGGAGAGAGAGAGAGAGAGAGGAAAAAAAGGGACCTTCGGGGGTATTTTGGCCGGAGTTTTGAACGCTGCCATAAACGAGAACACTGCGACGGCCGGAAAAAGCTTGATTTGGGGATTTCAGATTTAACTTGACGGAATTAAAATTAGGGTTTTTGATTTGAGTTGATAAGGGAAGGAAGGGTTTTTGGTATTGAAGGGAGTTAACGACCGCCATGGCAGTTTCGTTTCTTTGTGTAAAGTTGTGGGTGGCCCACTGAAAACTAAATTCCAGCCGACGGCCCTTTAATAATATCAACAAACGCAATTCTTTATTTCCCCCATTCATTCTCCTCCACGTATACATTCTGTGACCGACAGCCCGTAACAGGCAGTGACTAAATCAACACTCCTCATCCTCAACTACTCCCCCAAAGCTGAAATTTCAACCAAGCTGAAAAATACACCACGCGTTTGCAGCTTTGTTCGAAATTTCCGAATTCCATTTCCAGTCAGGTATAATTTTCTCTATTTTCCGTTTTGTTATTTTTCAATTAGCTGTTATGTGTGCGATTCGGAAGAAATCCGTTGTTTTTTCTTTCCATTTTTTAGATTATAAACTTGTTATTAACAAAACTTTAACAGATCTGTGGATAATTTCTTCTTCTGCTTCGTTTAATCGCTCGTTTGGTTTAAGGCTCTAAACTTAGGTAAGTTTTTTTGTTTACTTTTGTATTTGTTTGACTTTATTTTTCTGGATTTTTTTTGTTTGTTTGTTTTTATTTCGTTTCAGATTCATCAGATCTGCTATAGTTTGTGTGAGTTCTGAGTTTTGATTTTAAATCTTTGTATTTAAAGATGCGAATTCAGGGTTTCCTTGAAGTTTTTTGGCTTAGAATTTTTTTTTGGAGTAGTAATGACTTGGCTGTTTCTCTATATCAAGTTTCTCCTAGTATTCATGGAGGAAATCATGTAGGAGTAGAATTAAGACAAGTTATGCTGGATGACCAGAGAGAAAATCAAGCAACCAAGGAGATCTAGATATATTTCTCATGATTTATTGTTACACCATATCTTTTGCATGTATTTGTTATATTTTTGTGTTGAATATATGGTCCATCGGTTATTTGGTTGAATCTACAAAATTTAATCCAATTGATTTTATGCTTATTAAGTATTATGTGATTAGATCTACCGTGTATGGTATTTGTCAAATGAGAGGGAGGTATAGGCTTGAATTCCTTTATTGTTGGATGGTGGAACTAATGGTCTATAGATATTATGGGGATGCCATAGAGATGATTACTTATGGAAACTTCAAGGTGTTTGATGTCTTTCATGATCCATTGAATTTATTAACATGATTTGGGTTACTGAGTATTTTATTTGTGATGCGATTGACTTTGTTCTTCTGGATGTTGTAGTAAATACGTCAAAATATGAGCCGTCCTCAAGAACCACATCGCCCTTTCTTCCATTTTGGAAATCCTTTCCGTACTCCTGGGGGTTCTCAGTTGCCTCCAAGACTTCTTTCTTTATTGAATGCGTTTGAGGCCACCTTGTCAGAGAGGCTGCAAAGACTCGTGCCTAAAGACAAGAACGACATCCTTAGCTTGTCATGGATGAGACTAGCGATGGAGTCGGTTACTGAGATTCACTGCGACATAAAAAACCTGATAACTGAGCTTGAGCTCCCTGTGACTGATTGGGATGAGAAATGGATAGATGTGTACCTGGACATAAGTGTAAAGTTGCTTGATATTAGTATTGCTTTTACCTCTGAGCTTACAAGGCTCAACCAAGGCCATCTTTTGCTTCAGTGTGTCTTGCATAAGTTGGAGTCCGACTCCCCGGACCAATTCCTGCGGGCCTGTTCCTCACTTGATAGCTGGAGACAGCACATTCGTTCAAAAAATCCCAGAGTTGAAGGTTGTCGTCCTATACTGGACAAACTTGTGGAGTCATTGAACTTGCCTAAGGTGAAGAACTCTGCTAAAGGGAAGGTTTTGATGCGTGCCATGTACGGAGCTAAGGTGGCGACTACATATATTTGTAGTGTCTTTGCTGCGGCTTTCTCTGGCTCTACCAAGAATTTGTTAGATTTGCCTGTTCCTGCTACGCTCCCATGGGCACAAGTTTTCTCTGATGTGCAAACAACAGTGAATACAGAAATTAGAAATATATTTTCTCGCGGAGAATTTACTGTTCTCATTGAACTTCATGCTGTTGATGCTTGCTCCAAGAAATTGTATCCATTCCTTCAAGATGGGGTTGGTCCTACTGAAGATGAATCATTCAAGAATTCTGTTTCAGATTTGAGGAACACGGCAGAGAAACTATCGCAAGGGCTAGATAATCTTTCAAAGGTAGTAGATGGATTTTTCAAAATAGTTTTGACTGGGCGTGATGCTTTGCTTTGTAATCTAAGAGCAGGTTGTGGTATCCCAAAATCAGTCACAGGAAGAAATCTTGACGACCAAGTTGCCAGGTGAATCGTGAATGTAGCGAAGCTAAATTCTTCTGTATACAGATGGTTTAGGTATGAGACCTTCTGTTTTCTATCTAGTAGGCATATACAAGCTTGTTTAGGTAATGAAAGTATGTGTTGTGTGAGTTGCAAGGTGTGTTATACTAAAATAGTATGTTGTACATGTATTCGGACCATCCTATGTCAAATGCTATATAAAGGGCCTATATTGGTTTGCAAATGTTCGCTTCCTATTGTTATCGATCATCATTTGCGTAGGATATATGGTGTTCCTAATCTCTTTTCCCTTTGCAGCTCAGGCTATTTTTTACATGTATAGCATGCATTAGCGTTGACTCCCGAAAGAGGTATAAATTCTGTGCAGTTTTTCTCGGTCTTAAACCGTATGGAAAATTTGGTGTTGTTCATGTGAAAAATTTGGTGGACATTCAAGTCCAGATTGAAGCCACTCGAGTCTCTGGTGTAATTTTTTATTCCTATCTGCTTTATATTCTTCCATTCCCACGCATTCTTTTTCAGGGGTGATATCTTGATTTGGTATCGAAACCTCTGAAATCGGAATACAGCCGACCGAGCTCTGGGTGTTTTAATGATCCCTGGCTTGAATGCTGAGAGAAGATCCTCAGGTTGTATCTATTGTAGTTGTAGCTCGTAAAACTGGGAAAATAATGTTGGTGATATTGTGAATTGCATGTTTAATCTATGCATAGTATTGTTGCAGATGCAACTTGCGAGAAAGGGATTTTCTTGGTACTATTCTATGGTATGATAGAATAGTTCAAGGACTGAGCACCGCCCATGAGGTGGTGGCCGGTGTGGATCGGCCCTTGACTCGTAGCCAACTCAACTCGGATGCTATTATTAGGCGTTGGCTGCCTCTTGGGTTGGCTGTGGAATCACGAGCAGGGATTTAAAAAGCGGACCGCGACCGCAATATCGGCTGCGATATAGCGGTTGCGCCGCCGTTTGAAACCGCGATTGGGGTAAAAAATAGTCTGCGATCGTCGCAATTCAGCTGCTTTTGTCCGAAATCGCGATATAACGCCGCGATTTAAAACCCTGATAACGAGTTATAGGCCTAATCTTGAAATTGGAAGGAGTGGCGGGAGGAAGAATATTATTTTCTTGGTACTATTCCATTTTATTATTCTTTTCAGCTGAAAGAATATTATTATTTCTATTCAAATCATGTGGCAACCAATCATTTATTAATTTAATAATTAATAAAATATTGAATATTTTTTTCATCATTTAGTTATGAAAGTGATTTATATTGATGGGGTTTAATTGTTCCTTATCATCTTCTCTCTTTTCAGATCTGATAAATCTTCAGATGACCTCGCCTGAGCTATGAACTTGTGCGTCAAAATTTATATTATTTTTTAACATGGAATTATTAATTTGTTCGATTTCAAAGTCTGATAAAATAAAACATTAAATTTTTTAAATAAAATTTAAAGTTTAAATTTTGAGGATATGAATGAAACAATTAAAAATAGAGAATCGTATTATAATATACCTTTGTCGCATGCTGTTAGAAATTTTCGGGGCTCGTGTGCTTAGTTTTGCGGTGATAGAATTGATTTTAAATCAACGTGATTTTATAGAATTAATTTTGTGTATAATTGATTTTAAAGTAATATAATTTATGTTTGAATTTTTTTTTAAAACCCGATCATCCGCCATATAATAGGAAGCGAAAGTGTCGTCTGATACCATATTAAATTTTTTAGAATGAAAAAAGCGATAGATGAAGTATTGAATCTTGAGTACTGTTCAGAGAGTAATCGAGAGAAAAAGTAAAAGAAAGTAAAGATGCTTTCATTCATTAATTAGAATAGTTTCACACACGTGTTTATATAATAATAAAAAATAGGGAAAACTACGCTGGTAGTCCCAACGGTTTTGCTGACGTGGCATTTTTTAAGAAGAGAGAGAAATAATTAAAAATATTTAAAAAAATGCCACATCAGCAAAATCGTTAGCTATTTAACGTCGGGACTAAAACAATAAAAAATAATTAAATAGATCACGAATCTTGTTTATTTGATAGTTTATTCAAGTTGGGGTTGTTTACATATTTTAAGAGGCAAAAGATTGTATGCCGACAAATGAAGAGACCGACTCGCTCAAATTTGGAAGCCGACTTTAAACGTGTGAATAGTTACATTTCTCCCTTTATATCGGTGTCGCATCAAAACCTTGATTGCTAAGTTTCAGACACGATGGCTACAAATCTGCATGTAGTGATGGTTCCATGGCTGGCTTTTGGCCACTTGATACCATTCTTTCAACTCTCTTTAAAATTAGCTAAAGCTGGAATCAGAGTCTCCTTCGTATCAACCGCCGGAAACATCAAAAGACTCCCTAAAGTTCCGGCAAATATAGCAACCCTCGTAGACTTGGTTGCCTTTCAGTTGCCGAGCTTGGATAACGAGCAGCTGCCGCCGGGCTGCGAGGCCACCGTGGACATCCCTTTCGACAAAATCCAGTACCTGAAGGTTGCCTACGATTTGCTCCGACATCCGATGAAGCGGTTCGTGGCGGAACAAAAGCCGGATTGGATATTGGCTGATGTGATACCTTATTGGGTGGCTGAGATAGCATATGAACACCATGTTCCTCTTATAAATTTCTCTGTTTTTTCAGCTGGAGCGTATAGTTTCATTTTGAATCCAGGATACCTCGGCGGTGATGGCCGGAAAAAAGTGAGGCCTTCCCCGGAAAGCTTGACGTCCCCGCCTGATTGGTTTGATTTTCCTTCACCGTTGGCTTATCCTAAATTCTTAGCCGCCGGCATGAATGAAGGTGTATATGGAGAGAATGCTTCTGGAATACCGGACATCCAAAGGGTTGCTAAAATTGTTCAGACATCTAAAGCTTTTGCTTTTCGTACTTGCCCTGAATTCGAAGCCGAATACTTGAACCTATTGGAGAAGGTAATCGGAAACGGTAAACCGGTGTTTCCCATTGGTTTATTACTACCGGAAAAGCCCGAAGGTGAAGGAAGAGGAGCGACTGAGTCTGGAAGTAGAATCTTTGAGTGGTTGGATCTTCAAAAGGCTAACTCGGTTGTGTTCGTTGGGTTTGGGAGCGAGTGCAAGCTGAGTAAAGAACAAGTACACGAGATAGCGTACGGGGTGGAACTATCAGGGCTGCCTTTTCTATGGGCGCTAAGGAAACCCGATTGGGCTGTTAGCGAACTCGATGCCTTGCCGAGTGGTTTTCGAGAGCGTACGCAGGGGAGAGGGGTTGTGTTCTTCGGGTGGGCGCCGCAGTTGGAAATATTGGGACACGCTTCAATCGGGGGGTCTTTGTTTCACTCTGGGTGGGGTTCTATCATCGAAACTCTGCAGTTCGGACACACACTTGTGGTGCTGCCTTTTGTAATAGACCAACCGTTGAACGCGAGGCTTTTGGTAGACAAGGGTTTGGCCGTGGAAATACAGAGAAGTGAAGATGGGTCGTTTAGTAGAGATGATTTGGCCAAGGCACTGCAGGTGGCAATGGTGTCCGAAGAAGGACAAAAGCTGAGAATCCGAGCAAGAGAAGCAGCTCAAGTTTTTGGGAACAGAGAGTTACAAGATGGTTATTTGAATAGATTTGTGGAGTATTTGAAGAAAAATGGAGCTGCAAATCAATAGACATGTGTATCAAGAAAAGACAAATGTTTGGTACCTTTCTGTTTTATTTCGATTTCTCAAATAATTGAACTTTCATTTAATTTTATCAATGTCTGCAATGAACTTAAATTATAATTGTAATGTTTACCGCGATTGTGATTTGTTTTGAAAATATTTATATGTTTTGCAACTACATTTTAATATTTTAATATCAATATACTCGTTGACGTTTTTTATTTTAAAAATAAAAATCTAATTTTATAAATCAAAATTCATTTGAGAATAAATATATATGGACTATAGTCACTATACAAATCATACTAATAATGGATAATAACAACAATAATTTTAATGAATAACGTATAAATAGTCTCATATTAGAAAATATATATAAATATTTTGACATTTTAACTTAAAGAACGCATTTTACATAACTTAAATAATACACAAATATAACTATAAAAACAACGTGTGCATCAAAAAGATGAATCATTGATAAGGATCATGTGAAAAATATATCACATTTCCGACAATTTAGAAGTTTAGTGTGGCATTGTGAATTTTTAACACAATATATTGCATATTGATGCGTTACGTAACGGTTTTAAATCGTAATAGTTGTGATGTGGTTTCCTTATCACATTACATTAATATTGTATCGCGAAAATCTTTAAAATCGTTACGATGCGATGTGGCCGTAATTTGCTACTATACTATAATTAAAGGAATACAAAGACATTATAATTTTGGATTTTTGAAATTCTAATGGTATACAAATCACTTCACATAATTTAAAATTATGACGTTTATTTATGCCTTGAAAAACCAAACTGAAACCTTAAAAGAATATGAAATTTCTCTATAATAGAATAGGAGGTTTATTTACTCCGTTTTTCTTTGAATCAAATTTAAAATTGTTTGAATTGTATAATCGTTAATTACTAACATTGATAAACGGCCCAAAGCAATTTGATTATAATTCAATTCATGCTGGTCGTAAGTAGAAAGCTCATATTCTTCAGTCATTGATAAACAATTTGTTGGACAATACTTAACGCAATTACCACAAAATATACAAATTCTAAAATCAATAATGTAATTAAGCAATCGTTTTTTTTTAATATCCGTTTTAAATTTCCAATCAACAACAAATAGAACTATAGAACATACACAAACACATACTTCACAAGTAATACATTTATCAAATTCAAAATGAATCCATTGCCCAATGTAGCACAATTCATCTTTGCTCTATAATTGCATATCCATTATCCAACATCAATGTAAATATAAGTGAAATGGGGAGGGTAAACAGAAATCAATCTCAAAATGATGAAGTTCAGAGAAAATCCCACATAATATCCAACATTTGGAAATCATAACAAAATCCGGACAGAAAACAATATCAATTGGAGTTATATTCATGTAAAATTCAAACATTAAATCAGTGTTATTGAAAAAAAATATTTGTTATACCTAATATGTCTTTCGACAATAACTTATTCTTATTAGATGTCTTCGTCTATCAGATTCTTTAATATTACAAGTAATATATGTTTTGAATAACTCTCAACCATTTGAGAATGCATGCTCAATCACCCTGCTGCAGCTGTTGGTGTTCGAACTCGTGACTTCTAAAAATAAGAATTGTTCCCTTAACCACGGAGACAAGTTGGTACGTACACTTTATTGTTCTTTTAATTTTATTTTGTTTAGTTGTTGGTGATAAAGGCTAGTTCACTTTCAAGACATTTTATCTAAAAAAAATCTACTACAACATTTCCATGAATTATGTAACAATTAATGTATTAGAACGCGAGTCTCTTAAGATGAATATTGTCCTCTTTTTCACTGGCATCACTTGTTGAGTTCATAAAACGACTAAAATTACTTACATAAAGAATAATTTTATAATCTGAATATTAAAAGGGTTAATAGACCGATACATTTAGAATGTTTACATA
Source organism: Hibiscus tridactylites (assembly GCA_958450335.1). NCBI lineage: Eukaryota > Viridiplantae > Streptophyta > Magnoliopsida > Malvales > Malvaceae > Hibiscus > Hibiscus tridactylites. The sequence goes on from OY288269.1 coordinate 107,452,564, forward strand.
ACTAATTCTCTAACGGATTATAACAATGGTCCAACCCAACTAATTATAACATCATGTAACTAATACTAATCCAATATATTAACAATTTATTTATTTATTCGATTAAACATAGACGTATTACATTCTTAAAAGTTTTTTATTAACGATTTATTAACAAACTGACAATCAATTAACAACTAATTGTCTAACATCCTCCTATATATTGGTGTTGGCATATGTGTCTTGTCAAAAACCTCGATTTTGATTGCTTTGTTAGAAAGATACAATTATGGTTACAAATATGCACGTGGTGATGGTTCCATGGCTGGCTTTTGGCCACTTGATACCATTCTTTCAACTCTCTTTAAAATTAGCTAAAGCTGGAATCAGAGTCTCCTTCATATCAACCGCCGGGAACATCAAAAGACTCCCTAAAGTTCCGGCAAATATAGCAACCCTCGTAGACTTGGTTGCCTTTCAGTTGCCGAGCTTAGATAACGAGCAGCTGCCGCCGGGCTGCGAGGCCACCGTGGACATCCCTTTCGAGAAAATCCAATACTTGAAGGTTGCCTACGATTTGCTTCGACATCCGGTGAAGCAGTTCGTAGTGGAACAAAAGCCGGATTGGATATTGGTTGATTTGATACCTTATTGGGTGGCCGAGATAGCACAGGACCACCATGTTCCTCTTATAAATTTCTCTGTTTTTTCAGCTGCTTCGTATAGTTTCATTTTGAATCCAAGACACGTCAGTGGTGGTGGCCTGAAAAAAATGAGGCCTTCACCGGAAAGCTTGACGTCGCCGCCTGTTTGGTTTGATTTTCCTTCACCGTTGGCTTATCCTAAATTTTTAGCCGCCGGCATGAATGAAGGTGTATATGGAGAGAATGCTTCTGGAATATCGGACATGGAAAGGGTTGCTAAAATTGTTCGAACATCTAAAGCTTTTGCTTTCCGTACTTGCCCTGAATATGAAGCTGAATACCTGAACTTATTCCAGAGAACATTTTGCAACGGTAAACCAGTGTTTCCCATCGGTTTGCTACTACCAGAAAAGCCCGAAGGTAAAGGAAGAGGAGCGACTGAGTCTGAAAGTGGAATCTTTGAGTGGCTCGATCTTCAAAAGGCTAACTCGGTTGTGTTCGTTGGGTTTGGGAGCGAGTGCAAGCTGAGTAAAGAACAAGTACACGAGATAGCACATGGGTTGGAACTATCAGGGCTGCCTTTTCTATGGGCGCTAAGGAAACCCGACTGGGCTGCTGGCGAACTCGATGCCTTGCCTTGTGGTTTTACAGAGCGTACGCAGGGGAGAGGGGTTGTGTTCTTCGGTTGGGCGCCGCAGTTGGAAATATTGGGACACACTTCGATCGGGGGGTCTTTGTTTCACTCCGGGTGGGGTTCTATCATCGAAACTCTATAGTTCGGACACACACTTGTGGTGCTGTCTTTTGTAATAGACCAACCGTTGAACGCGAGGCTTTTGGTAGACAAGGGTTTGGCCGTAGAAATAGAGAGAAATGAAGATGGGTCGTTTAGTAGACATGATATGGCCAAGGCTCTGATGCTTGCAATGGTGTCCGAAGAAGGACAGAAGCTGAGAATCCGAGCAAGAGAAACAGCTCATGTTTTTGGAAACAAGGACTTACAAGATGGTTATTTGAATAGATTTTTGGAGTATTTGAAGAAAAATGGAGCTGCGAATCAATAGATTCATGCATGAAGGAAAGGTAATATATATATATATATATATATAACCCTTAGGGCTACAATGTGTGTATTATATATATATATATACCCTTACAATGTACATGTGTATCCTAAAATATATAACCCTTACAATGCGTGTATTATATATATATATATATATATATATATATATATATATATATTCAGTTTCCACAAGCGCCTTAGTTTTAGGGTATAGAGAGTTAGTTTAGGGCATAAGGTTTAGGGGTATATGTGTATGAGTTTAGAATTTAAGGATAGTTGTTTCAATTTAAGGTTTAGGGTTATAATTTAGGGTTTATAGGTTAAAACCTAAATCCTTGCCATATTACCCTAAAACCCCTAAATTTTAACCTTAAACATTAAATTGAAACAACTATCCTTAAATTCTAAACCCCTACACCTAAACCCTAAACCATATATTAGCGCTTGTGAAAACTTTCAATTTTCACTGCCTGTGTAAAGGATACTAATCCGTATTATATATTTATAACCCCTTACAATGTACAAGTGTATCCTAAAAAATGATACTCATAGATATCTTATTGTCACAGACTTATTCTTTCAGACTCAATCCGTGCGGCACTAGCACTCCCGACACAATGCTAGTAAGCCTTACTCGCGCAACGCTATGGCAAAACAAGTGAGAACTTAAAAAAGAGAAGCTTTGTTAAGCTTGAGAGAAAGCTTACAAGAGAGTATACAACTTATGAGTTTTGTGGGATGATTTACAAATGACCCTAGCTAGCCTATTTATAGTCTCCAACCTTCTCAATGGATGGTGGAGATTGATTTGATCCAACGGTTGGCATTTTGCCTCCAAAATATCTACAACACCTACACTTTTCTAGATAAGTCCATATTTATCTACATAGGTCTCTAGCATTCTAAAGTATTCTAGAATATTCTACAACTATCTAGTTATGTCTTTAACTATCCAAAAGCTTCTAGAAAGTTCCAGAGACTTCTAGAGTAGTCCCAAACTTTCCAGGGTTTTCTTCAACATTCTATATCCTTCTAAAATGTTCTAGATGCTTCTAGGATATTCTAGGTCCTTCTAGAATGTTCTAGAACCTTCGAGAACCTTCCAGGGTGTTCTAGAATCTTCTAAGGCTTTCTGGACGAGTCTAGACCTTTGGAGAACCTCCTGGATCATTGTGGAAATGTTCAAGATGATTGTGGGCCTCTCTAGGCCGTTCTAGAACCTTTCTTGATTCATCCTTTGCCTTAAAACGCCCAAGACACTTCATTTTGCCTTGGTTGGCCCGAGTGCACCTAGGGGGCACTCCTCGGTCGGTCCTGGTGCACTTTGGCGGGGTGTGACATTATGCTATACAAATAAAAGAATTAACCAAATCAATAATTGAAGTTTTACTTAATCTCAAACGTTGTCATTTTTACTTAATCTTTTCAGTTCCTCAATGCAGCAGCCAGCTAGACATATTTTTACATTAATTTGTTTATCCAGCGGGATTTTTCTTAAATAAACTAAATTATATTTAAAGTGATAAGATTATAAAGGAATCACACTGTGAATATTAAAATTCAATGTGTAAAAATAAATACAATAAAATTCTAAGGGTGTGAAAGACATTAAAATACAAAATCTATCACTTTCAGAAGAACTTAAATAATCTTCTAAATGAAATCCAGCAAACAACTATTTTGACCAGAGTGCTCTATGAAGAAAGCATATTCTTTCGTTGTTTGTTCTTGGCATATCGACACAACCACAAAGGAAATCACAAGCATATACAGATCGACCTCCTTCGCTGACAAGAAGGCTTGTTGATACTCATCACTCGAATGTTAAACTGTCAAAAGACAGTCACAAAGACAGACTATTACTGTCATAAAAGCAGACGAAGAAACTGACATAAAAGCATACGAAAGAACTGCCATAAAAGTGGATGTAAAGAACATGGCAAAGCAAAAAGTAAACATATAAATTAAAAATAAAAATATTCATCAGCAAAGATAAATTTTATTTATATACAAAATTAGCAAAACTGCCAAAGGCTGACGCCGACAAAAAAATATCACGAAAAAAAAACTTTAAACAATTTTAAAAAAATTGTAATCGCTACAGAACAAATGGGTGAGTGGGGCATGATAAAACATCTAGTGAGATGTTTTAATGTTTTGATATGAAACAAAGATCAAAAGTAGTTTGACATCTATTAATTAGCATAATCACTAAGGATACTTATTTAGTCTCATTTTGCATGGGTTCTAATTACAACTTAGAAATACAATATCTCTATTTATTTTTAAAAAAATCAACTAGGAAACTGATAAAATAACAAGGTAGACCTAACCCATACAAAACTACTCCGAGGACACATCGTTCTTAATTGATATATACATTTTCAAATCTCACCCTTCTTTCCTCGCTCCCCCTAATATTCCTTTGCACATAGATTTTCATATTAGAAAATTCTAAGTTCTGATTACATCGGCTGTTCGTCGGAGAGTCATTTGCAGAACATTAATTTCTCCTACGGGATGGCATACGGCGGCGGAGGGTTCGCCGTCAGCTACCCTTTGGCCAAAGCACTTGCGAAAATGCAAGACCAGTGTATACAGATCGAGATATCCGGGATTGTATGGCTCCGATGATCGGATTCACGCTTGCATGGCGGAGCTCGGTGTTCCCCTCGCCAAGGAACCGGGATTTCACCAGGTTTGCTTCTTATTCATTTTTTTTACTTTTTTGTTATTTAAATTCTAAAACATATCACTTCGTGCTAAATCACATGTTGATGTTGGTCTAAAGTTCTTGAGTGCGAAATTAAATTATCATTCTAAAATATAAAAGAATAAAATTTAAAGATTTAAATGAATACAACCATAATTATAAAATATGGTGGGATGGTTATTCACTTCATTTCTTAATTATGAGGTTAGGAATTTAATTCTTACAAATAAAAATAAAACATATTTTATAATTAACCGTTTATCTCTTAGCAAGGCTGAAACTTAAAGAAATTGACGGAAAGGCACCACCAGGAGTGGAGCCTGCGGCTTAATTTGACTCAACACGAGGAAATTTATCAGCTTCAAACATAATAAAGATTGACAGACTGGGAGCTCTTTCTTGATTCTATAGGTGGTGGTGCATGGTCGTTCTTAGTTGGTGGAGTGATTTGTTTGATTAATTTCGTTAACAAACAAGACCTTAACCTGCTAACTAGCTACATGGAGGTGATCCTCCGTGACTAGTTTCTTAGAGGGACTATGGCTGCTTAGGCCAAGGAAGTTTGAGGCAATAACAAGTCTGTGATGCCTTTAGATGTTCTGGGCCGCACGCGCGCTACACTGATGTATTTAGCGAGTTTATAGCCTTGGCCGACAAGCTTGGGTAATCTTTGAAATTTAATCGTGATAGGGATAGATCATTACAATTGTTGGTTTTCAACGAGAAATTCTTAATAAGCGCGAGTTATCAGTTCGTGTTGATTACGTCCAGCGTGAGTCATTTTAAACAACACATATGAATGCTAACTAGCTGCAGCCATCTAATAGAAAACTTAATAAGTGACTAAGAAAAGTATTTAATTGAAATATTAGGGATAGTTTAAGGGTTCAATTAAAATATTTTAAAATTTTGAGACCGATTTAAAATCTAGCTGATAAATTTCCCCTTTACTTCTTATCCTATAAACTCTGTCGTGTCCGGGCAAGTGAGTTACTGACAACTGTCTTGACTCAGAGATACGCCAGACTAAAGTCGTCGCCTTTGACTCAGTCTTGTCGGAAACGCGCTCAAAATTTCCTCCTCCATTTCCCCCTTTACTTCTTATCCTTTATTAATTTCATGTTCTTCGACCATTAACTCTGTTTTCTCTCATGGAAACTTTACTTTCAAGACTTGGGTTCTCTTTGTTCCTTCTTTGTACCTTCACTTTTTATCATCTCTCTTCTTCGTTCTCTCCGATCGACAATTATCTCATCAACTGCGGCGCCTCCCTCGACTCCGTCGTAGACAACCGTCGATTTGTTTCCGACTCATCCGATTCACCCGACTCACGCCTCTCTTCTGCTCGGACCTTTTCACTCTGTGCCGGAACTCTTCTTCCGGGTCTGCCTCAAATCTACCACACCGCCAGGGTTTTAAACGCGCCGTCGAATTACGTTTTCAATGTCAAAGATCCAGGGATGCACACGGTACGTCTCCATTTCCACCGATTCAACTCATCGAGATTGAATCTGGGTAACTCTCAATTTCACGTTTTGGTTAATGAATTTGTAGTTTTAACCAATTTTAGTGGCGGGAATTTGGTGGATACGCCTAGGGTTTTGGAATATTTGATTTGGGTTAATTCAGAGAAGCTTGAAATTACTTTCGTTCCTGCTAAAAATTCGAACTTTGCTTTCGTTAATGCAATCGAAGTGATATCTGCACCTAAAGATTTGATACTGGAAACTGCTCAGTATGTTAATGGCGGTAAAGTTGAGGAATTTGAGGGTTTAAATAAACAAGCATTTGAAGTTGTTTATAGGGTCACTGTAGGAGGTGTTAAAGTTACTCCTTTCAATGATTCTTTGTGGAGGACTTGGTTGCCTGATGATGCTTATTTGAAATCGAGCTTTGGTTCGAGTAAGGTGTATTTTGGTGGTAGGATCAAGTATCAAGATGGTGGGGCGAGTCGTGAAGTCGGTCCGGATAATGTATACGATTCAGCTCGGTTGATTCAGAGCAAGAACGCTTCGATTCCTAATGTGAACCTTACTTGGGAGTTTCCGGTGATCGAGGATTATAAGTATCTTGTTAGGATGCATTTCTGTGATATTGCTAGTATATCCCTTGGATTGATGTTTTTCAATGTTTATGTCAACGGACATTTGGCATATAAGGATTTGGATCTCTCCGCCGTTACTAACTACGTGTTGGCTTCTCCGTTTTATGTGGATTTCGTGGTCGATGCCGATCGTTCCGGGATCGTGAGCCTAAGTGTTGGACCTTCGAGCAAGAGCATGGCATATACAGTCGATGCGATCCTAAATGGAGTGGAGATCATGAAGATGAATAATTCTGTATCGAGTCTTGACGGTAAGCTGCCTGCAGAGATGCTTTTGAAGTGTTGGCCGAGAAGAGGTGTTGGCATTCTGCTTCCCTTGATTGCACTCTTGTGTTTGCTGCTGAGCTTCTCGGCGATCATGCATCGGAGGAAGAATAAGGCGGACACCGTGCCTTGGTCGAAACTGCCTATGGATGTCCATGAAATTTCTCCAAAGCAAGCCAAACTACAATTGTCAAACATCGGTACCTAAATATTGTAAAAATCCAATTCAACTGGCTCTATGATGTATTATGGTGAGTAGTTAACTAGTTATAATATATTAATGGTTTGGTTTCTTCGTGTTTAAAGTCGAAGTTTGCTGTCTGGTAATCTGTCTGTGAAGCTATATTAACAGAATATAATGTTATATTCAATGCCTATTTTGCATTCATGTCTGTGATGCTGGAATTGTTTATATTTGTAATGGTACGCAATTTTTTTGAAAAATTGAAATCTACTACTTTGATTAAACAAGGTATATCCGAAAATTACAATAAAACAATAAAAGTTCACAATTTAATAAAAAAAAAACACCTAAGCCTAGACATAAACCTAGTAAATAAAATTAGCGTGATCATACAAGGAAAAGGTAATAACCTATCCTGAACACTTGAAATAAAAAAGGATACAAACATGACCAAAATCGACGAAGATAAGTAAAACCATCAACAAACAACATAAAAAAGCATATTACAATGAAGTTACATTTACAATAAGATCATTACCACAACTCAATCGTGAATAAGAAACAGTAGACGTAATCGTGTATTCAAATCCAGTTCGAGGGTCCAAGACAGAAAGATCAGAAGCATAATGAAAGGAGCGTCATCGTGATCAGTCGTGGCGTCGTCAGATCCAACTCTAATAGAAATAAAGAAAAACGTGTCAAAAGACATAAAAACGTACCAAAAGGTAGAGTAAAATCGTGTCACAATAGCAGAATAATTTATTGAAAACTGAAAAACAAAACAAACGAAACGATATTAGCGACCAATATTAAAATTGGTGTCGCCGCTGGTGTTTAAAGCAAAAGATGAACAAAAATGAGCGACTCTATAGTTGAGAGAAAAAGATTAGTGAGCGGATAGATTTTTTTTTTTTGGGGGGAGGGGTTCGATTCCCACAAGCAACAAATCCTTGATGATACACAAATTTAGATTTAAGGTTTATATACAATGAATTAGGTAAAATTAGAATGTAAAAAACATATAGGTAACAAATTAGCAAAAGGAAAGGGATGAAAGAAATAATTTGACCAAGATTAGAGATGAATGATTTAAAGATGGTGACTAAATACAATGCCACATAAATAAGGATAAGGGTTATAATTGAAGGCCGTGGGCGAGAGAGACAATGGGAGAGAGGACATGGATCAAACATTTTAAGTTTTGGATTGGGTCCATTGACATGATTGTTTAAGCTCTATAAATCATAATTATTGCCCTCTCTCTCTTATTTTCGTTTTTTTATAATCATTAATATTTAATATATTAATTGATTGATCCCAATGTAATATTGCATAGTTTTAATATAGGAAGGATCCTTCTAGCCTGACTATTTTAGCGACAACAAACAAAAGTTGCATTATCTTGTTTTTTTTCTTCTCCCATGTAATTGTGGTGTATAAGCCAATTGGACCCGGATCCATCTTTATCTTAGGACAAGAAAAGCACTTTGAGGCAAAGAGGCCAATGAAGAGAAAACAACGTTGGAAGCTGTTGGGGCATTGATGTCTGCTACTAAGGATGGCAGACAGGTATAATTTCGTGAATTTCTCACCGCACTCGTCTTAATTGGGACGGAAATAGGTATAAGTTTAGTGGGTAGTGGACAGGTGTGGGTGTAAAAAGGCATACCCGCCGCCGCGAGTAATAGGTAGGTGGTGAATTTAAAACCTTACTCGCCTGCCCCGAATCCTCCATGCCATATAAAGTTGGACCATTATGAATTTAGCTGTAATTTCACAAATTATTCTATAAATCCTAAAATTTTATAGGATATTTCTTGTAATCTATGTTTACGATTGTTCTTAAATTTATGTTTTATGTGTATGATTGCTGCCAGACAGGTTAATAGGCGGGTACGAGATGGGTAATGATTATCCAATTGGGTGGTGGGTGTGGGGATGAATTTGAGAATATACTCGCGTCGGCAGGTATGAATTTGAATATTATACCTGCCGTGGGTGGTGGGTAGGTGGTGGATATAAAAATTTTAAGTGAGTATGAAGATGGGAAGATAATATCCGCACCCAGCCCGCACGTTTAACATCCCTATCTACTACCAAGACTTGTGGCATTGCAATTTGCACCATTTCATTGGTTTCAACTTTTGAAAGGACGTTATCCTATTCCTATGCCATTTCGACCTAGGGATCATTTCTCGTTGGTCGGCCAGAGTTACTTCGAATTAAGACAATGACATGCTATTTGATTTATAGTCGATGTACATGCACTTTAAATATACTGAATTGTTATAAAACGGACATTTTATCTTATCAAATTGTTACAAAACATTATCGAAAATCATTGGAGTTTATTATTATATAACATCACAATGACCATTTTAAAATAAATTGATAAATTCAATGACCAACTAGCAAAACAATCATTTAGTTATTGTTTAGGGAGCTCTAGTATACTTTAATAAATACTAATTAAGGCGTAAGGCCTGCAAACAATGATTAGAATTTGATGGACAGTTTCTAAATTGATAAATATGATTGGCGGCTTTAAATCCTTGTTTTCTGCCTACTTTTGAACAATTTATTCATTTACAGTTAGTAAAGACAGTTATAACTTATATTTTGGTAGTCCGTCCATTTAATATGATTTTTAACATTATTGTAGTCTAATTTTATATTTTAATAAATTTACTCATAATTAAAAATAAAAAATTATTAACAATGAGATTAGTTTAAGTAATATGTGGTTTGGTATCGCTTAAATATGTTTTGAGTTTGAATTATTGTATATGTAAAAAAATCTTCGTTGGGAGACTAACCCACTAAAATCAGACATACGACGCGAATTGGTCTGAATTAATCAGGACAAAGCTCTGACAATAAAAAAACAACAAGGGACAACTTAGCGACAATTTTACAATAGTATGATAAATTTAGTGTATTTCTTTTGTAATTTTTGAAAACATTAGTGTACATTATTATTATTATTTAATATACTAATTTGATTACATAGTAATATCTTTTCATTTTTTCTTTATCATTTGAAAACACACACTTACATAGATACACTAATGCTCGAACTCGAGTTTACTAAAATGAATATTAATCTTTATCCTCATTTTTATTTGAACCTATGATTGGTTCTACATTACCAATTATTTTATAAACTTATACAATTAAATTATATTATGGAAAAATACTTTAATACACATGCAAACATTTTAATTTTAGGTTTTAGAGTTTTAGGTTAAAGTTTAGTGTGTAATTTTTTTACACAACTTGTATATCAAAATATAACTCTTATATTATTAGAACGATATTGTTGGGAGCCGAAAGGGACAGCCTCGCACCTCGTACATATACCGTAAGACAAACATGCATATTTCCGATTCACATAACCCTTATATTTTTGGGGATTAGGTGTACCCCGCGTTTCACTCACTTCCTAAGTCCTTCCATTTAGGCCACGTGAGACGGGTGCCATTTTCTCATGGTTTCCTACTTTATAATATAAAGAGTAACCTCAAACGCGGCCTTCGTTTAGTCCTAATCTCACTGCGACACAAATTATTCCTATCTCAACGACCAATAAAAATCGTCCATCTACATCACAGCCGGTGACTCTATCAGTCAGATATTTAGTATATGTACTTCGTTTTCGCTTGAATTCGTAGCTGAAAGTGAAAACAACATAAGCTTCATCTCCCTCTCTCGTTTTTTTGCTTTCAACTCTATAAATCCGCAAAACAAAGCTTTCTCTTGTAATTTTGATTTGATTTGATTTGTTTAGTTGTTTTAATTCTTTATTTTCATGGGTTTTCCTGTTGGTTACACTGAAGTTTTCTTCTTACCAAAGATCTTCGTTCACGCTCTTTCATTTCTGGGTTTTTTCCGGCATTTAATCGTTTCACTTTTCAACTACCTCGGACTCTCCGACTTCCTCGAAACGGACACCGTTTGGCCGGAAAACCCGACCCGAACTATGCCCGAGAAGCCGCCGGTATCCGCACTCCTGCTCCGGGAAATCCTTCCGGTTATAAAGTACGAGGAGCTTGTGGTGGTGAAAGGAGATCCGCCGGAGAGCTGCGCCGTTTGCCTGTACGAGTTCGAAAAAGGGGAAGAGATCAGGTGGTTGAGGAACTGTAGGCACGTTTTCCATAGGGCATGTTTGGACCGTTGGATGGACCATGATCAGGTAACGTGTCCGCTTTGTAGGACACCGTTTGTGCCTGATGAGTTGCAGGAGGAGTTTAATCAACGGCTCTGGGCAGCTTCCGGAATCGACGATTTTTACAGTGAGTACAGTTCGGTTCCGGGATTGTAAATCTTTTGTCTTTGTCAAAGGCTTTTCTTTTCTTTTTCCCCTCAATGAGTTTACTGGAAATTTGTACGCTGTAAATGTACACGGATCAAGGTATCCGTTTTTTAAGCTATAGATTTATTATATATTTGAAAAAAAAATGTAAGTTAAAAATGTAGATTTGAATTCTTAAAACCAGAGTTCTAAACATTTGTAATTCGGTCATAGAAAAGAAAAAACAAAACTACATTTACAATGTGAGTGTTACAATCATGCTTCTTGATGCATGATTGTGTTCTGTTCACCACGTTACATGTTTCGTCTTATTAGACTTTTAGCTTGTACGTTGGTTGTTTTTGTCCCTTAAGGCAAGTCTTGTAAACGAATAGAACGAATAGAACGAACACGAACGATGGTGTGTTTATGTTCGTTCGTTTAATTTTAATCGAACAAATGAACGAACATGAATATAAACGAACATAAATTTTTTTGTTTGTGTTCGTTCATTAAGGAATGTAGCTTGTTCGTGTTCGTTCGTTTAAATGGTAAACGAACATAAACGAACATATATAATTTGTTAAATATTTAATATTTTTAGTTAGTTCGATTAATTCAGTTAATTAACCAATTTTAAGCCGAATTAATCGATGATTGAAATTTGAAAAAACTTTTAACCATTAGCCGGAACTTTAAATTATCTAATAGATTAACCAATTTTGTTTTGGTTCGGTCGGTTAGTTCGGTTTAACGGAATAATGAACACCCCTAGACATATGTGAATAAATTTAAATGAACATAAATTAACGAATTACCCAACGTTCACAAACATAAATGAACGAACAAGCACTTTGTTCGTGTTTGTTTATTTAATTAAATGAACAAAAAATCTTGTCTATGTTCATTCGTTTACTAAATAAATGAACTTCCCGCCGAGCGGTTCACGAACATAAATGAACGAACAAACCCTTTGTTCGTGTTTGTTTATTTAATTAAATGAACAAAAAATTTTATTTATGTTCATTCGTTTACTAAATAAACGAACTTTCCGCCGAACGGTTCACGAACGATTTGATGAACGTTGAGTTCATTTACATCACTACTTAAGGCGTAAACCGATCATGCTTGTATATCTGTTTGGTGTTTTGCAAGGTCGGCGGTGGAGTAGTTGGGCTAATTGATTGAGGTGCAATTGTTGGGCTTCCTGCAAGGCTACATAGATTATGTAATTGTTGGGCTAAACTTTTAAATGTTTTAATTCTATCTTTAAATTATAGTTTTTATTCTAATTTAGTCTCTAAATTTTTAAATGTTCCGTTTCACCCCAAACTATGGCTCTTATTTCAAATTTATCCCCAAACTTTTAAATGTTTCATTTTCATCATCAAACTATGGCCCATATTTTAAATTAGTCCATAAACTTTTAAATGTTCTAATTCCATCCCCAAACTATGGCTCTTATTCCAAATTCATCCCCAAACTTTTGAATGTTCCATTTTCACCCTCAAATTATGGCCCACATTCTAAATTGATCCCTAAACTTTTAAATGTTATAATTCCATCCCCAAAATATGGCTCTTATTCCAAATTGGTCCCTAAACTTTTGAATGTTCCATTTCACCCCCAAACTATGGCTCTCATTCTAAATTGGTCTCTAAACTTTTAAATGTTCTAATTCCATCCCCAAATTATGGCTCATATTCCAAAATGGTCCCTAAACTTTTGAATGTTCCATTTCACCCCAAACTATTGCTCTTATTCCAAATTCATCCCCAAACTTTTGAATATTCCATTTTCATCCCCAAACTATGACCCTCATTCAAAATTGGTCCCAAACTTTTAAAATATTTCAATTTCACCCTCAAAATATTGTTTATAACACATCATATTGTTACATAATACACATCAATGCTTCATGACAGTTAACAATTTTTATTATGATTTTATTAACATAAGATATGATTAACATATACTGAATAGTATACTTTGAGATCATGCCATACAATTAAGTTAATTAACTTTGTTTTTCAACCAAAAACATTTAAAAACGAGAAATTAGTAAGATTCCAGAACCTCTAATGGTCCACTAATCTTCAAGATTAGATCAAGAAAAAGTAGAAGTCTGTGCCTAATTTTGGCAGATAAAAGGACCATTTTTGCAACTACTAGCAAAACTATTGGTAGAATCAAATCAAAGCAGGTAGGTGTAGGGTCCCTGCAACTCGCCAACTCCCCAGTGTTTCAATGTTCAACTCCCAAAACCATTTTCAAAACTCCGGTTTTCAACGCCATGGAAACTATTGCTTGAATTCAACCTACTGCTGTCTGCTGCTTGGCTTTGGTTTTGTTTCCATGTCAAATTTCAAGTTGAAAGAAGAATCTTTTGCATACCCTTCCCTTCAGACCTATCGTTCAACTCTCAGACCAAACACAAAAAACACAAACCCTCTTTGTCTGTCTCTCTACAACCAAACTAAAAACTCAAACCTCTTATTTTGGTGTCATTATTCACTTCTCCTTTCATGTCTTCTCTTTCTTTCTTCTTCTTCTTCTTCCTTTTACTCCTTTCGTTTCACACCCAAAATGCAATCTTTGTCATCATTAGAGGAAATTCAACCATTCACAGCGTTAACCGTACTTTCCAATTGGGTTTCTTTAGCACAAATGGTGAATCCGATTGGTATTTAGGAATCTGGTACTCTTCTATCCCGACCCAAACCCGGGTTTGGGTCGCCAATTGCGAAAATCCGATCAAAAACATCACCGGAGCTTCGCTCGAGCTCACCGGAACAGGAAAATTAGCAGTAAAGGAATTCCCAGATTCAGTATTGTGGCTGAGCTCAAACACCGAAAAAGCAAGAAAATTTGATCTTTTAGAGAATGGGAATCTCGTTTTGTATTCTTCAAAGGGGTCGAAAACATGGCAAAGCTTCGATCATCCAACGGACACGTGGCTTCCGGACATGAACGTCACCGCACAACGAGCTTTAACCTCTTGGAAGAGCCCGGTCGACCCATCACCCGGTCTTTTCTCTTTACGGCTAAATCCCAAAGAGTTCAACAAGTTCGAGCTGGTTTACAATTCAACCAAAGTGTATTGGTCTACAGGGAACTGGACCGGCAAAGCTTTCGTCAATGTCCCACAAATGACAATCCCTTACATCTACAAGTTCCATTTCTCCGACCCTTACTTGCCGACGGCGTCGTTTCGATACACGGAAAGACCGCTGGATACCGGTGTCGAACCGCCTTTGACGAGGTTTCAGGTCGATTTCAACGGGCAGCTGAAGCAATTCACATGGTCAACAGAGTCGGAGAATTGGAACATGTATTGGTCAATGCCGGAGGATAAGTGCCAAGTCTACGGCTTGTGCGGCAATTTTGGGTCTTGTTTTGTGAGTACAACGTTAAAACCTTGCCTTTGTCTTAACGGATTTAGGCCTTTTGATGATGAGGCTTGGAATTCTGGGGATTTTACTAGTGGCTGTAGGCGAGAAAGTGACGATTTTTGTGCTGATAATGATGGGTTTAAGAAACTTGATAATGTAAGGTTCGATGGCGGGAATAGTGTTTCGTTTCAAGGGGATAGGATTGCTTGTGAGGAGTCTTGTCTGAATATATGTTCTTGTATTGGATTGTATCATAATGGGGGGACTAATCTGTGTAAGAATGTGTATGGGACTTTGTTGAATTTGAGGAACATGAGCTCTGGTTGTTCGAATAATGATGTCTTTTATGTTAGGGTTCCAAGAGATGGAGTTGTGAAGAAACATGAGTCAAAAACTAAGGTTTTGGTTTTGGTCTGCAGCATTTTTGGGTCTGTTGTTGCTTTGGGGTTAATGGGAGTGATTCTGTTGGTTTCGAAAAAGATCGTAGAGAAGAAGGGGAAAGATGGTGATGATGTTTTTCCGGGGTTGAATCTCAAAGTGTTCACTTACAAAGAGCTCAATGGTGTGACTCGAGGGTTCACGGTGAAACTCGGGCAAGGTGGATTTGGAGCGGTCTTTGGAGGTGAGTTGTCGGATTCGACTCCTGTTGCTGTTAAACGCCTCGAAAGGCAAGGGAGCGGTGAGAAGGAGTTTCGTGCCGAAGTGTGTACTATTGGCAACATCCAACATGTTAATCTTGTGAGACTCAGAGGGTTTTGCTCTGAGAATTCTCATAGATTACTGGTTTATGATTACATGCCTAATGGTGCCTTGAGTGCATACTTGTGCCCGGATAGTCGTAACTTGTGTTGGGATGTCCGGTTCCGGGTGGCAATCGGCACTGCTAGAGGCATAGCATATTTACACGAGGAATGCCGGGATTGCATCATTCATTGTGATATCAAACCCGAAAACATTCTCTTGGATTGTGATTACACTGCAAAGGTATCGGATTTTGGATTAGCAAAGCTTGTGGGCAGGGATTTTAGCAGGGTATTAGCTACAATGAGGGGCACTTGGGGCTACGTTGCTCCAGAATGGATATCCGGCCTAGCAATTACACCGAAAGCCGATGTTTATAGCTATGGAATGACATTGTTGGAACTAATAGGTGGTCGCAGAAACGTGCAGGCACCACATTCTGCAGGAAATGACAATGCTTTCGGTGAGGGAGTGAACATGGAGAAGTGGTTTTTCCCACCATGGGCTGCACGCCGAATAATCGAGGGCAACATAGCTGCAATCGTGGACACACGACTCGGTGTTGCATATAATTTAGAGGAGGCTAAGCGTCTTGCTTTGGTAGCAATCTGGTGCATACAAGACGAAGACGAAACGAGGCCTACAATGGGTATGGTAGTAAAGATGTTAGAGGGAGTGGTGGAAGTGGCCATTCCTCCACCACCTAAACTGATACAGGCAATAGTTGCTGGCAATTCTTATAATGGAGTCGGAATGGATTCCGGCATGTCGAAAGGCGGTGGATGCTCGGATTATAACGTCGGGTTTTCCAGTGCCGGTTCACGGTCGTCTCTCAGTAACTTCTCTTCCCCGTTGGATCAGAATTTGTAAGTCTAATTCATAGATCCCTCCTCGAGCAACAGAAAATAACTATATTAACGATAAAACAGACCAATTGATGACATTGAATAATGCTTGTCCTAAAAACATGTTTGGCGCTGATTTGTTTCCATGGTCATCCTAGTTTATAGCTCTAATAGAACATCTCCTAGAAACCTTTTTGTAAATTTCCACAAAAAACAAAAAAAATCATAAATTAAAATCGGGGAAAAACAGAGGGAGAGATTGCTTGTTCTTCGTATAGACTCGCTTGAATTGATAGAATCGAAGAAAATAAAACCAGAAGGATCGAAGGGGTTCATTAAAAGTGTGCCAAAATTGCGAATACTAAGGAGTATGAGCTGCAAAATGCAGAGGGGACGACTAATCCGTTCTCTGCCGGTTCGTCACCGACGCATGAACTTATGGAGGATCAACTTCCCGATGCACCATATCATATCTCCCCCTTTGAAGTTACGGAGCTGCATCCGGCACCGTCGAGTTTAATCCTCGAGGAAGGAGATTATCCTCCGATACAAACCTTTGCAGACGCGAAAAGCATATGGTGTATCGAGTCCTCCAAGATATGGGCCATAGCTACTCCTATTGCATTCAATATTTGGTGCAATTATGGTATCAACTCCTTCACCAATATCTTTGCGGGCCATATCGGTGATATCGAGCTTTCGGCTGTCGCCATTGCTTTATCTGTTGTTGCAAACTTCTCCTTTGGCTTCTTGGTGAGCTTCTCTATCATGGTCATTTATTAAGAGCAAAATCTTTACACTTGTTCATTAAATCTGCAGCTTGGAATGGCGAGTGCTTTAGAGACGCTATGCGGACAGGCATTTGGTGCAGGACAAGTAGACATGCTAGGAGTATACATGCAGCGGTCGTGGATAATCTTATTCGGGGCATGTTTCGCGTTGTTGCCGCTCTACATATACGCCACCCCTCTCTTGAAACTCCTTGGACAAGAGCCTGGAATCGCAGATCTTGCCGGAGATTTCACCATGCAAGTTATACCTCAAATGTTCTCATTAGCCATCAATTTCTCAACACAGAAGTTCCTACAGGCACAAAGCAAGGTTGGGGTCTTGGCCTGGATAGGCCTCGCCGCCTTCATTGCACATATCGGGATAATTTACCTCCTCGTTATTGTGTTAAAGTGGGGTACCCTCGGTGCTGCGGTGGCTTACGACATCTCGGCTTGGTTGGTTGCCCTGGGACAACTTGTGTATGTGGTCTGCTGGTGCAAGGATGGTTGGACCGGGTTATCGTGGTTAGCCTTTAAGGATCTTTGGGGTTTCACCAAACTTTCTATAGCTTCGGCCGTGATGCTTTGCTTAGAGATTTGGTATTTCATGATGATAATTGTTCTCACCGGTCACCTCGAAGATCCGGTCATTGCAGTTGGCTCTCTTTCGATCTGGTACCGATAGTCCGATATCATAATCATTACTCTAAAGTCTAAACCTCTGTTT
This sequence comes from Hibiscus tridactylites, assembly GCA_958450335.1. Classification (NCBI taxonomy): domain Eukaryota; kingdom Viridiplantae; phylum Streptophyta; class Magnoliopsida; order Malvales; family Malvaceae; genus Hibiscus; species Hibiscus tridactylites. The sequence continues at coordinate 107,470,284 of OY288269.1, forward strand.
TGTTTTTAATTAATCGAGCTTCATTCAACTCAATGTTTCAGCATGAACGTCAATGGCTGGGAAGGCATGCTGTTTATAGGAATCAATGCAGCTATAAGTGTGAGAGTGTCGAATGAGCTCGGGTCAGCACATCCGAGAGCCGCAAAATATGCGGTGGTCATCATTGTCATACAGTCACTTTTCATAGGAATACTTTCAGCGCTGTTAATCTTGGCTACTCGAAACAAATTCGCTGTCATCTTTACAAGTAGTATAGAGATGCAAAAGGCCGTGGCTGGTTTGGCTCATCTTCTTGGCATAACCATGGTGCTAAACAGTGTGCAGCCAGTTATATCAGGTGAGCCATTGAATCGAAAACACACACGCCACACCGCCCGAACCGCAGAAAAATTCAGCATTTGTGTGATGAAATAATTCCGTGCCATCATGTCGCGATTGCAGGTGTTGCTGTCGGAGGAGGTTGGCAAGCCTTGGTAGCATACATTAACTTGTTCTGCTATTACATCGTTGGCCTCCCGCTCGGGTTTTTTCTCGGTTATCGCAGCCATTTCGGGGTGGAGGTAGCTTCATTGTTTTCATCTGGGAATCTGATTATGTCAAAAACATATTTCACAATGATTGGATTATTGCAGGGAATCTGGATTGGCATGATTTGTGGGACATTCTTGCAGACATTAATCCTCCTGTATATTACCTACAAAACTAACTGGAACACAGAGGTGGGGACATGCTTTTTTTCGTAAAAATTAATGAATATGTCTTGTAAGAATCTAAAGAAGGGATCGGTCGTTTTTACAGGTTGAACAAGCATCGGAACGAATGCGGCAATGGGGAGCTGAAATGCGTGCCCCCGACAATGGACCCAACTTGTCCGAATAAATTTAAGACCTTACTTTTGTACACTTGTTGTACCATTAGCAAAACGCAAAGTATAGTTTTAAACATTAAAAAAAAATACAATTAGCCAAATGCAAAGAGTACGTGGCAACACGTATGTACATAGCTATTAGATAGGTTTGCTTACCGGATGAAAACATGTTAGACAACCAAATTGTAACTATAATTTAATGATAAATTAAAACACTAATTTGGGTTATTAAGATTATGTAACTAAATTATAATTTAATGATAAATTAAAACCCTTAAATTTCAATTCATTTGAACTTTGCATCTCACGTTATATAAATTTTTTAAGCTAAAGTGATTACAAATAGTATCTGATCTAAATATATTTTCAATCATTTGATAATGAACGCTCAATCATCATGTTGCAGTTGCTGGTGCTCTAACCTGTAATCTCTAAAAACAACAAGCGTTCCCTTAACCACTGAGGCAAGTTGGTTCGTGCTCTCACATTTTATAGTTATTTATACGTTGCCCCGTAATCTTGATTCTTGGCTACGTCCCTGCTACACGATTATTAATGAAATTCAAATATTGGTGTTTATCAAACACTAATAAGTTTTTTTTTGTAATTATTTTTTAGTACAAACAATATTTGTGTTCATTTTCAAATATAGATAAAATTGTATATATACATACATATTAAATTGTTTGAACTCAAACCACTTAAATAGAATATGTTATGTTTTATTGTTGAGACCATTCTTTGAGTTAAACACTAATGAATTTGTTAAGTATTGTCACCTGTGAAATCTTAAAGCCATATAGATGTAATTCTTAAAAAGAAAACTTTGATTCTTTAAAACCTTTGCTTGAAAATCATAACAAAAATGTTTACAAGTAAAGTGGCTTTATCCAACTCACAAGTTTAACCCATTAAAGGTGGGTAAAAATGTGCTTTCCAAGCCCAAATACTTGGGTTGTCCATTTAAATCTTCATATTAAAATTATTTTAACACTTTGTGTTAAGATTTATATTTATTATAAAATCTTCCAAGCCCAAACATAACAAAATTAGAAATTAGAAATCAACCCAACAAGTATTTTAATGAATAATGTTCATTTGAGGAGACACTTGTTCAAATCGTTTTATATGCATTATTAAAGAGTTAAAAATATGTATGAACAAATATTACCTTGTAATTACTTTTAGACTATTAAAAAAAATTAAAAATAACAAATAAATACATATTTAAAATATTGGAAAAAAGAATTTTGAATAACGTAAAAAATTCGAGAAAAATCATATAATACTTGTAAGTTGACTGAAATCTGATTAGAAAAGAAATAAATTGAGGCACGTGACTACAATTTTTTTAAGACAATTCAGCCATTTATGTGCTATTTGAGATTATCGGTCGTCTGTTTTATAAGATACAGAAACTAATTGATCAAATACAATAAGACATTTGTTGTTACATTGTCTTTTCATAACATTGAAAACTATATTAAAAAATGGAGATAATTATTCTTGTGTGTTAAACCTAGTAGGTTAGTACTTAGTAGGTTTATACGGTATATATAGGTATTTCATATAGGAGAATTATTTGAAAAGTTAATATTCGAGAATTAAGGAACCATTAATACAATATATTCATGTATGTAAATTAAAATATCATTACCTAAAATAATGCATAAATTAAATGAGCCATTAATACAATATATTACCATATATTTGTCCATTCAATTCAACATATTTAAAAGATACGATCTATTTAAGGAATTTTTTTAAAATTGAATCTACTAATTTTATTAAACGAGGGGATATCTGAAATTACAATGAAAGTTTACTACTAAGTAAACCAATATCTAAATCCAGATACAAACCCAAAAACTAAATTAGCGGCTCTAGATCATAATAAGACCATACAAGAACAAGTAAGAACATAATCCAAAGACTCGAAACAAAAGACGGATACAAACATCCTCAAATCGACGATGATGTGTAAAACCATCAACAAACAACATTGACAAATGCATATGACAGTGAACGTACGTTGACAAAAAAGTCGGTACCACAACTCAATCGCGAATAAACGGTAGATGTAATCGCGTATCCGAATCCGATTCAAGGGCCCGAGACAGGGAGATCAACAACATAATAAAAGGAGCGCCATCTTGATCAGTCATGGCGTCGTCAGATCCAACCCTGATAGAAAACAAATAACAAAAAAACGTGCCAAAAAAGCAGAAAAACGTACCAAACAGTAGAGAAAAACGTGTCATGAAGATAAATTTATTAAATTAAAAAACTGAAAAATAAAAGAACGAAACAAACAAATAAAAGTGAGCGGCCGACGGTCGACAAAACAACCCTAAAGTTGTTGCTACCGCCGGCCTTAGTTTAAACCAAAATGAGTGGCGGCGTTAGAGAGAAAAAGAAAAGCTAGGGCAGAGAGTAAAGAAAAAGAAAAGCTCTTACAAGGAAAAAAATATTTTGAATTTGAGCTAAAATACGTAAAATTATATTATGAGTTCTCCCCACCATGTCATACATGAAACTAAACAATAAAATGTATCTATTTCATTAGTTTTTTTCATCTCATCTTTTTACAAAGTGAATCTTCACTTTAAATCAGATTCAAAAATAATTTTTACAAAGTGAATATTCACTTGGTAAAAAGATGAGATGAAAATAAAAATTAATCAAATTGATGCATTTTATTGATTGGTCCCATAAATAACATCGTGAGAATGACCCATGATATAATTTAACCTAAAATACCCACATAACCCCAAAGAGCTTATCTGATTTGGATATTTGCATCACCCACATCAAATCAACTTAAGTCATTCTATAACTATTAAGTTGTGTCTTGTACATAAATATATCTCACAGTTGTTACCCATCAATATAGGATATAAACTTTTTTTTTTCTCTTAACACAGTTCACAAGTAATATTCTCCATATCCAAACACGGAATTTAATGTATAGAATTTGTTTTTTAATAGTCTTAAGGTAATTGCACATACCTTAAGACTCCTAAGTCTCCTATAATGAACATCAAAGCAAGGTAGCATCTGTACATACATGTTTTTCTTTATTTGACAATGCACATACCTTGCAGACAAAGCGATTTGAACCTAAGTCTCCTATAATGAACATCATCCTATCTTCCATTGGGACCACTTGTTGAGTTCTAATATTTAGGATTTTAAAAATATTGATAAAAATAATCCCCCATCCTAAAAACCTGGTTTCAAAGATTAGTAGTTAGGGGAGCAAAACATGACTCGACTTGAAAAATTAAATTATTTGACTCGATTTGACGTGAAAAAAAATCGAGTCGAAAAAAATCAAATAAAGTTTGCGTTATAAAAACTAAAAAAAACGTGACTCGATTTTCAAGTTCCAACAAAGTCCTTCAATTCTACCCGATATATCGCAAAAAGAAATATGTAGTATATGATATAAAAAAACCGTTTAAATTGGAAGAAATCAGTACCATAACATTATAAATGTTTACAATTAAATTTGAACAAAAACTCGAACAACCCGACTCAGAAAAATTCAAATAAAGTTTGTATTATAGAAATAGGACTCATAAACTCGACTAACTCAAAATATTTTGACTCGATTTGACTCGATTGAATACCCATCTCTATTACTAGTAGTAGTGATCGCTCCAAATCTCTCACTAAATGAAATTATTGACGAGATTCAAAGGCTAATAGTTTGTTTTAGATCAACGTGATTTTATAGAATTAATTTTGTGTAAAATTGATTTTAAAGTAACGTTATTTATGTTTGAGAGTTTTTTTCTTCTTAAAAATCACGAATGTATAAAAATATAGTGTGAAAATCACGACGAAACGCAAAAGCTACTTCTACCTTGCTTCTCCCAAAATCACGTTTGGAGTCCATAATTGATTTTGAATTCTTGAATCCAAACACGTGAGCACGGTGTTCGAGGCCAACAATCCCATTCAATCGGGATTTTAGGCCTCCAAACGCCCATCCAAACACACGCACTTATGAGATCTAAAATCAATGAGTATATAGTTCATAGTTTTAGATCTCTCACAAAAAACAGAGACATTTGTTTAGCTTTAAATCTTGATGTTTATCGAATGCTAATGAGTTTCTTTTCTACGATAATTTGAGAGATACAAAACATCGGAAAATTTAAAAAAAAAAAGCGAGTTAAAAAGAGGTTAAAAAGTGGTGGTACACAAATTCTTACAAAAATTGTAAGGTATATCGACTTTTGTGTACAAATACAATACACAAATCCTTACAATTTTTAAAATTTTCTAAAATGGTAAGGATTTGTGTTTGTACGCAAAAGTCGATACACAAATACTTACAATTTTTATAAGATTTTGTGTACCAACTCTTTTTAGCCTCTTTTTAGTCGGCTTCTCCTTAGGATCTCCCACGAAACACCCACTTATCAAATCCGAGTACATATAGGAGTGTATTAGATAAATTTTCAAACTTTATTTTATTTGAAAACCCTTTTCTTCAATTGTGAATTACCAAACTTGCCCATAAACCCCCTCAATCTCAACCCATGGTTAATAATTGACCCAAGGTTAACCAACCATGACCACTAGCTACTATAAAATAGAGGGTTGGGGGCCTTTTGTTTGAAACCCTACACCCTACTCAAAAATCCCCCATACCATACCTTCTCTATCATTGGTTTATAAATTTACCCTCTTTTAACCCTCTCTCCTAAAAAAATTGCAAAAAGGGGCCTAATAAAAAACCCTCAAAAGAAAAGGGTAGAATAGAAGTATTTAGGCAAAACGAAGGTAGCAAAGGGAGAAATTGAGGGAGAAACTGTCGTCGAAATCCCACCAAAAGGGCCAAAAAATAAATAAAAACACAGGTATTTTTATTATTTTCTTTCTTTGAAATTGTATTAGAATGTAGGTTTTTTTTCCATCAAGGGGTTGTATCTGTTCAAAACTTGCAGTTTAGTCCCTTAAAAGGTCCAATCTTTTCGCCTTCTGCAATTAAGAGAAAGAGAGAGAAAGCGCGGGACAAATCGAAAATTCATAACCCAAACCCTAGATTAGTAAATTTTCAATTTTTCCGCCAAAAATCCATAGCATGTAAGACCCCAAATGTTTTAGTTTGTATTTAGAACTTGAAATTTTCTGCTGTGCTTTCTTTGTTGTTTATCGTTTTTTTAAATTTGATTTTTTTTTCGAATAATGGAAGATTATAGACAACTATTTGTTTCTAGGTTTTGAATTCGAAATCCATGGCAGGGTGGTCGATGAGAGCTGCTGATGGGTCTTTGCTTGATTGCGCTAAATCCATAGAAAAGCTTTTGTTTTTGAAATCCGATCCCAATAAGCTTAGGTTCTGGTTTAACAAGTTTCTTGGGTTGTTTTTGAAAGAAATTTGTGCCCAAGGTTGTGTTTGGCCTTTTCCTCCATTGCTTTCAGATGGGCAGCCTGTGGATCTGTTTAAGCTTTTCTTGGTTGTAAGAGAGAATGGAGGATACAATGTTGTTTCCGAAAGCGGGTTATGGGATTCGATTGCTAAAGAATCCGGGCTGGGTTTAAATGGAGCTTCATCGGTTAAGTTGGTTTATGTTAAGTACTTAGTTACATTAGAGAGATGGTTGGAAAGAACTGTTCAAAGCGAGGACTCGAAGAGCGAATCGAGTTGTAGTGGTCAGTTGATGGAATTGGGAGCTGAGCTTAAAGGGTTTCTGTTGGAATCAAAGAAGAAAGTTTCGGAGTATTCGCAAGTGGAGGAGAGTATAGTAGCGGGGTCGAATGGAGGAGAGAATTGTGTAAGAGGTGAAGAATCTATTCGTATCGAATTGACAAACCGGGTCTTGCGATATGAGGAAGTTGAAAATTTGCAGAATGACCATGATGTAAAGAGTGTGGTGTTTGATTCAGAGGGTGATAAGAAGTTCATTATAGTTGATGACTATGAAGATATGGCGAAGAGTGCGGTTAACTCGATGTGTAACGACAACGAGGATTGCATTGAGTATAAAAAATGCAGAGATAGTGATGATGACGATAATGTTACTACATTGGATTCGAACGACGTTAAGGAAGTATTTTCGTCTCGTAAACGAAAGCGGGATTCTAAATGGGAAATGCTTAATTGGATAGCTGAAGTTGCAAAGAATCCTTGTCATTTGGTGGTCGGTTCGTTACCGGACAGTTCAAAGTGGAAGGCTTATGGGAGTGAAGAACTTTGGAAGCAGGTTTTATTGTTTCGGGAAGCCGCCTTTCGCAGAAACGATAATCATTCGAGTGCTGGCCAGTCCAATTTGCAGGTACATACCACCCATTGTTAAGCTTTCCTGCCTTTTCTTTTTCATGCTCCATTATGCATCATTAGTTCACCATTGTTCTGAACATATCAATTCTTCACTCTGCTTGCCCTTGAATTTGTGTTGTTTATATGAGTCATTGCATTAGAGCCATCATTTTGTGTATTCGGTATGGGTGGTGCTACTAAAAATATTTGTGGTGAGATGATAATGAAAACATTTTTATTTAAATATTTTAATCCATTTTTTATGCATAAATCTTTTGAGACATTGAAATTTCTGGCTTTGTGGTAATTCAAAACCTATAATTACTATCCTTTTGGGATTAGGTTCAAAATCATCTCTATACTTTGGATGACAGATGAAATTTACCACTCATGATTGTAATTTTCCATAAAGCCAGCTTCTAAAAACTAAAAGCTCCATTTTCTTGGCTTTTTAATGGATTTTCCTAACCATGGTTTTAACAACAAGAGCCAAATTCGAGTGAAGTCTGAGTCTATGAGATTTGAGTCGAATTGTTCGAGTATCTGTTCAAATTTAAGGTTTGAGGTTATAATTTAGAGTTTATAGGTTAAAACTTAAATTCTCACCATATTACCCTAAAAACTAAACTCTAACCTCTAAATTTTAAATTATAACCTTAAACCTTAAATTAAAACAACTATCCCTAAATTCTAACCCTCACATCTAAGCCCCTAAACCCTATACCCTAAACTAACTTTTTATACCCTAAAATTAAGGCGCTTGTGGAAACTTTCAGTTTCCACCTCCAGTGTATAAGATATTAATCCTATATATGACTATGATTAACTCCTTACTTTTTTTTTCAAGTGATAGTTTTTACATAATTACTGTTAATCTTATCTATTCGTTTCACTCATTCAACGGTCCAAAAAATGTGTAAAACTTAAAGAGTTTTACACTGTGTAAACGAATCCTCCTCTCTAAATCTCTGTGTGTGTGTATATATATATTTTATATTTTTTTCATAGGCGATGTACATATATCAGGTAGAGTCTCTCGCTGAGTCTCTGTATATAACTATATATATATATATTTTATATTTTTTTTCATAGGCGATATACATATATCAGGTAGAGTCTCTCGTTGAGTCTCTGTGTGTATATATATATATTATATTTTTTTTCATAGGCGATATACATATATTAGGTAGAGTCTCTCGCTGAGTCTCTCTGTGTGTGTATGTATATATATATATATATATTTCTTTATATTTTTTTTCATATGCGATATACATGTATCATGTAGAGTTGAGTAACTCGACTTGAACTTAAAAACTAATATACTATTTACTAAAAATTTCGGAGTTATTCGAGTTCTATTTTATAACTCAAACTTTATTGGAAATCTTTTCAAATCTATTCAAATTTATGAAATTGTGATTCAAGTCAAGTCAATTTAAATTTTTTACTTTTTCGAGTCTAGTCGAGTTTTGTTCCCTTCTAAGATGATGATGGTGATAATACTTGCCGTTATGAAAAATCAGTCTTCCATTTGTCCTTTTGTACTAGATGATCCACTTCCTGAAACTATACTTATATTAACGTTCTAATATAATAATTCCATTGTGTGCTTGCTCTGTAGAAAAACCAGAAGATGCATCCCTACATGTATGACGATAACAGTAAACTTGGGTACAACCTCAGAGAGAGGCTGAGTTGCGCGGGGAAGGTTTTTTCCGGGAAAACGCCATCTAAACGAGAGGATTGGTCACGGCCATCCTCATTTTTGAATCGTAGTGTGTCAGACAGTTCTATGATAGGGATTGACAAACGGTTGCATGGAACTTGTGATTCTATAACTCCAGGTTCAGTCTTCGACTATGATGTCGACATTCAAGTTCCTATTGGGCCATTATTTCAAGTCGAGGTACCGGAGTGGACAGGAGTAGTGTCAGAAAGTGATGCAAAATGGTTGGGGACTCGTGTTTGGCCACTGGAAAAAACGGAAAAGAGGGCTCTGATTGAATTGGATCGGATCGGAAAGGGAAGACCAGATTCATGTGGCTGCCATCTTCAAGATTCTGTACAGTGTGTGAAGTTTCATGTTAGAGAGAAAAGATTGAAAGTAAAACTCGAGCTCGGGTCAGCTTTCAACAAGTGGAAATTTGATAAGATGGGCGACGATGTTGCTCTTGCCTGGGCGGAGAAAGAACAGAAGATGTTTTCAACCATAGTGAAGTCGAATCCTCCGTCACTAGAAAAATCCTTCTGGGATGATATCTACAAGCATTTCCCTAAGAAAACTCGGGAAGAGCTCGTATGCTATTACTACAATGTCTTCCTTGTGCAGCGTAGAACGCACCAGAACCGGATCACTCCAAGCGACATTAACAGTGACGATGATGAACCCGAAGCAGAACCAGCTGTTAAAGGCAGTGGGCGTGAAGCGATCAAGTCCTACACCTCCATCTTAATTTCCCCAAAGAAGTCGCATAAGAAGGCGAGATACTCTTCGTAAAGCAAATACGGTTCGGGTTTAGGTCATTTACATTTCCCTCAGGGTGTTTGTAGCTTTGGAGAGTGAGGATTTGAGTGGTCAATTATTTTTGTTTAAAGGGGAAGAATTGATCACACTCACACCTCAGGTTTCAATTTCAAGCAGTGTTTTTGGGTTCATGCTTTTCGGTTTTTGGGGTAACATCAAATTCAAAGCACAACCAATCCAATGAAAATTTTAAATTTCATTACAATTTAAATATTTTTTGTATTTTAATATATATATTTTTTAAAATAAGCACTTTGTTACTATTAGCAATAATTAAGTTTGAATTAAGCAAACAAAGCCTAAAAATCTGTTGAGGTACTATTGCAAATTCGTGCAATAAATATGATATTTGAATCTTAACATTCACGGCACAAAATACAATCGATGGCACCTATTTTTTTCTTCATTAGATTATATTCTAGATAGTCATAAATGGCTTGGCCTCCTTTTACCTGCGTCTGTTCTCAACTTCTTCACAGGATTGGCCCAACCAATGCTCCCGACACCACCATTTGACGGATGAGCAGGTTGGTTGGGCCAGCCTTGCTGTTGGGTCAGTCTCGAGACTGACCCTGATGCTGGACTCCTGATGTTGCGAACTATACTTGGAGGTGAAACAGGGCCAACAGATCCGGTCCTGGGCTTCACCGTAGACTTTTCCCTGTCTTTCCTCTTCTTCTTGCAAGTAACCAGCTCCCCTGGATGAGTTAGAAGCGAATCATCGTGTTGATGTTGTTCCCTGGTAATGCCACTCCCACTCCCAAGCCTTGATTCCTTTTGGGGGATGTGCACTCTAATCTTCGTGTCCTCGCCACCAGCATGGGTGGATCCACGTTGTAACGACTTCTGAGTGGAGCCTGAATCAGATTTGAACTCATTTATCGGTTTCTGTCTCTTGCCAACAGCTACCTGTCTAGAGGAGGGACCTGAGGTGGAGGTAGATACTGGACTCGAGAAGGAAAGAGAATTTCTAGCTTCCCGAAAATCTGTATCTGTAAACGCTATCTTCAACAATTCAAAAAACAGATCATGTACTTTCTTTGCTTCAGATCTGACCTGTGAGTCCCAATTACATTTGCAGTGTAAGAAAGCAGATCAGGAGATTTATGAGAGAAGTAAAGCAAATATATATTGTTCAATTTGGTAGGAAGGCGAGTTTGTGTATGAACAAATAAAGATAAAATACGAGATTATACCTCGAGTGAAAACCCATAAAAATGCATTGCACTTTTTAACACTAGCTGCACATCTGAAACAAGCTCCATAACACCACTGTACTCTAATCTGTCAACACGCTGATCAATCTTCCGGAAATCCAAATTATTACTTCCACTTCCACCGACGGAACCAGAGTTTTCAACCCTCTTCCACAAATCTGTCAAAAGTGGTACAATACGCTGACCCTCCTTATCTATTCTCCTCTGAAGCTTGTTAATAACATTTTTGCACTGGAAATATGAGAAATTTCTAGTCAATAGTGGTCAAAGGTGAAAACAGTTCATTCCTTAAAAGGGTAAGACATTTTGATATATAAAGCTTTCAATTACATAGTATATGCAAACCATGAAAAATATCATGCCTTCAAGACTAAACAACATCAAGATCAATTCTAAATGAATGAAAGACAGATGGACATGGAAAAACAAAACAACCAGAGGAACAAATGATTGAAAATACTATATAGAACACATAAAACTTCCTAAATCTCAAAAAGAAAATTCTTAACCACAAAAAATATACCCCCTTGTCCAAATGCCTATCCTAGCAAAATCTAAACCATTTTGTGGATGAGAGAACACACTAATACTAAAGCAAGGGTTTCCAACATTTCACCAATGGCCATCCATGATGGCTACATATTTAAGGTAAAAAGTATACCTTTCTCTGGATGACGTCAGACATCTTAGCACCAAAACTTGACGACCTACTTGAATTAACCAGTTTACTGTCTCCATTCTCTCTAGAGGGTTTGCCGGCTTCTTCTGAAGGAGATGACATCGAAGTCATTCTATCAGACTTCAGTGATGCATGCAACTTTGATGTATTAGCTATTTTTCTTGAAGGCAAGTTCTTCCTACATTTTGAAGATGAATCATTTGGATCATGCTTGGAAGCATTGCGCTCATGTGCTGGTTTTCTTTCTGTGTCGGTACTAAGTTGTGGTTGGTATTTTTGGCCCAGCTGGAAAGGCAACGGAGCTGAATCTCCACGCTGGAGATGAGGCACTTCCATGGCAGATTTCTTCTCTACCCTTTCCGCAGTATGACGAGGTCGAATCCGAATACTGCGCTTTCGTTTTATCTTGGGTTGGACAACTTGTTCGTCTTCGCCTTCATCACGATCATGGTTCCAACTTTCAGATTGCTGGTGGTCCATGTGAGAATCTCCCGATCCTGCAATCTCACCTTCCTCTAATTCATCGGACTGCCAAAATTAACATAACATGAGAAAACAGCAGAAATCAACAAATGCCATAATAACATATCATTATACGAAAAGAGACATACCAGCCTTCTTGCAGCAGAACCAGGCCTAGCATCTAATGCAGAGAGAGATCCAAATTTTTTAGGAGATATAGGAGAGACCATCTGCGCTGGTCTATGACCGTCCATCGGAGATCCTGACAAACCACCATCTTCAAGTATGTGGTTGTTTCTAATGTGTTCTGAAGCCTGGTCACACTCATACCCATCATCACCAAGTGCACCATCTTCTTCCGACTGATCATTATTTATAGGTGGTGCTCCAACAGCACCGCTAAATTCATCGTCTTCAAATTCACCAATTTCTCCCTCTTCTTCATTTCCAGAATAACCGTTTCTTTCATCAGAACTTGCCTCAGAGAATTCCTCATTCTCATCTATTTCCTTATAGCTGGGGTTCTTTTTCTTGGGTCGTCCCCTTTTTCTCTCGGTCTCCATTTCTTTGGATTCAGCACCACCATCAGCAGTAAATAAAATGTTCTTTGATGGCTTTTTTGATAAGGCAGCTATAGTAGCATTTACTTCTCTTATACTGGCTCGAAGCCACTTAGGTACCTGTTCATGACAAGTCATCTCCTCAGTCCAATCCAGTTCTTCATCCATTTGATCAAACAACTCAACTTCTTCCTCACTTCTTGCTATCATGCGATTCACCTGGTGCAATGAGGGAACATCGTGAACAGTTTCTTGATATCTCTCCTCATCATGCAACAATGTTTCCAAAGTCATGCGTCTCTCTTCATGTGTTGTTCTCTGGTCAAAACGTCCAGCATTAATTACTTCATCGGCCATGTCGATTTTGTACTGTTGAATGTTATTCCTTATGAGGCTCTCAATAGATCCCACATATCTATCCTTACCAGCAAAATCATCCTCAAAATCAACCGTACCACCACTCCTTAGTTCATCCTCCTTCTGCTGACTAGAGATTTTGTCAACAACTGCTTCCATGTAAATTACTTTGACTTCCCTTGTTTGTCCAATTCGGTGAGCTCTAGCAACGGCCTGTTCCTCATTTTTAGGATTTGGATCAGGATCATATATAACAACAGTGTCAGCAGATTGAAGATTTAGACCACGTCCAGCAGCACGAATACTTAGTAAGAATATGAAGCACTCAGAGTTCTTGCTATTGAAGTCAACAATAGCTGATTCTCGATCTTCCAAACTAGTTGTTCCATCAATACGCCTGTAAACAAGCCGCCTCCACTGCAAGTATTCCTCCAAGATATCCAGAAGCTTTGTCATGGTACTAAAGAGTAATACTCGATGCCCAGTTCTCTGCAGTTTTATTAGGACTCTGTCAAGGATCCACAATTTCCCACAAGATCTAACAAGGAAATCTTTGGAGAGATCATTGAAATATGGGTAATTAAGCAAAGGATGATTGCAAGTCTTCCGAAGCTCCATACACCGGTTATTTAAAGTTTTGTACACCTTAGCCTGGTATATTGGATTTTTTTGAACCTTGCGCTTCTCATCTTCCGGATCAACTCGAAGAGTCCCAGTTGATTTTATCCAATCATAAATGACACTCTGAATAGCTGACATTCTGCATTTTAAAACTATCGACACCTGTAGTCGGCCAAGGAAATAACATCATTAGAACCAAGAAATGATAAGTGATGTTTAAAGTATGACACAAAAACAGCATACCTTTGGAGGAAGTGAGCCTTCCACATCTTCTACACGCCGTCTAAGCATAAAAGGCTCTAGAATTTGATGAAGTCGGTGGATGATGATAACCTTCTTCTCAGTCTCAAGCCAATCATCTTCTGCATTATGTGTAGGTTCCCTTTGAAATGGTTGAGAAAACCAATCATGAAATGCTTTGCGATTATCAAACACCTCAGGAAGGAGAAGATTTAACAGTGACCAGAGTTCTTTCAAGTCATTCTGTGACAAAAAAACTCTTGTTCAACACATCAAACAATGATAGACACACACGCATATACATATAAGAAAATGAGCCTGGGGGAGAAAAAGGTGAATGGGCTTATACACTTTATTGCATCAAATAAGCCACACTATAGGATATAAAGTAAACTGTGAAGAACAGGTTTTCTGAACATTCCCCATTTTGGGACAAGGAAAAGCAATACTGTGATTCTGTGAATAAATTAGAGCATAGCAAGGAGTCCTGTTAATTTTTGCCAGCTGAAAGATCTTTAGGAAAGACCATTGAAAACTCCAACCATTAATAAACAGCATTGTACGACATAGGTAAACCACATGGAATCTCATTTTCATTCTTCAAATGGATATTTAGTGAGGAACCAAGTACGAGACGTGATGAAAACTTAATAATAGAAGTTTAAGATTTCTAAAGTTACGAGAAACTTGTTATAAAATTAAGCCTACCCCATAGAAGCACAGGTGTCTATGCGTGCATCTGAGTATGCAATAAAAGGTGTTGGCAAGGAAAAATGGCGGTCATACCGTTTCAAGTAGAAGGCACTAGGCAGTCATGATAATAAAGCATAAAAAGTTGTTCAAAGTTTTCAAATCTGTATGAATGTTTTATGTACATACAAGTGAGTAATTTCAATTGCCAAAATATTAAAGGTGCCTTAACAGACCTGTAATGGTGTCCCAGTAAGAAGTAAACGCCTTAGGCAACGGTATCTATCAAGATCACGAGCTAAAACAGATTCCCTGTCTTTCATTCGCTGTGCTTCATCAATTATGATGTACTTCCAATCAATTTTAGAAAGTTTTGACCGATCATACATGATGAATTCATAAGTTGTCACAAGGACATTAAATTTCATTGCCAAAACCTCCTGTAAGATAAGTAAACCAAAAGAAAGCTCAGTAAATTTTGACACTTAAAAGAACAACTAAATACAGATACTTATAGTTCTTACCTGAGAAAATAACTTCGAACGTTGATCTTTTCCTCCGACATAATAGATGCATGACACAGAAGGCAGCCAATTATGGAGCTCACTCTGCAAGAAATGACTCATTTAGTTCTTTACAAGATCTTAGAAAAATGTCACAGCAGTCAATATAAAGCAAAAATAAAACCAACCTTCCAATTGACTAGAACAGCATTTGGAACAATTATAAGATGTGGGCCATAGTTTCCCTTAAATTCCATCAAATAAGCAATCAATGCCATAACCTGCACAATAAGGTAACCTAAGAAATTAACAGCTTTACTTTATCATATGATTATCTGCCAAAAGAATAAATGCTCCGACTAATCCCAACACCCTGTCTAACTCCCAAATAACATGCAAAACTGCAGTGATACTCGCAATTTTTTTAAAATAAAATACCTGAACAGTTTTCCCAAGACCCATCTCATCAGCCAAGATGCCGTTTAGTTTATTATTATACAAAGAGAGCATCCACTGCAAACCGACCTATCAAAAAACATACATAGATGTCATAAAAATCTTAACAAGCTATAACAAATGGTAGTAAACTGACAAATACAAAAACCAATCAGGGAAAAGTTAGAAAGGAAAAACAATATTTTAGATATAGCCACTTACAAGCTGATAGTCTCGTAGTTTTCCAGCTCGTAGCATTGATGGTTGCCTTATGACCTTTTCATTGACAGCATGAGCAAGATTATAATACCTGTTGATGACCACAAGAAATGAAGATTAAAATACCCCGAATTGGGTGGCTTCTGATAAAATGTCATTATAATAAAATAAATAAATAATAAATTCGTATCAATCATATGATATTATAGTTATTGATCTAAAGAACATGAGAAAAACTACTGCAGAAGCCCCACCTAACTGTCACAAAATTACCACGCATCCCACTCATGCTTTGCAACTGAAGCCACTACTGTATAATCAGTAAGTCCGAGAAATAAACTATAATACGATCAGAAACATAACTTACTTGCTAACAGATGAACTTTCCCTGGGTGCATTCATTTCCATAAACCGATTTCTTATCGTTACTTCCTCTCCAGCACAAGCTGCAGCAGCTCTAACTTCTTCTTCTGATAAGCCCTTTAGTCAAGACGTACAAAACGAGACGTAAGTAACAGGAAGTCCACGTAAAGCATGGTGATAGGAAAGCAAATGGCTTTTTTTTTTCCTTTTAGCTCAGAATTCAGTCCCCCCCCCCCCAAAAAAAAAATAATAATAATAATAATAATAACAATAATAATAAAATAAATAAACTGAGAAAGGGGGAACACCCTAAAAGACAGCCAGAAGTGGGTACAAGGGAGCTAGGGTTTAAGAAACCATACCTGCAACCGTGCAGCAACAGCAGCAGCATTTGCTGCATCAGCTACTTCCTGCTGATTCTTGGCAGTTGTTATCTTACTTCCCAGTTTATGAAGATACTCTTCAGTCTGAGTCAAGAATGATGAAAGAACTTCATATCTCTCTGCAGCATCTCCAGATATATTTGTCTGCTGCTCAATCAACATCTCCCGGTACCTTTCAACATCATTATTCTTCAAGGCCTCCATCCTTTTATTTCTATCATCATCTTTCCTCTTTGAAAACTCCCGTAACATTCTTTCGTGGTACTTGGCAACTCCCCTATTACGAGCAGTCCGTGCATCACGGATAGCCCAATGAGCCTCCAGGAGCTTCTTGCGCCACTGAAAGATGGATTTCAACTGCTTCTCTCTTAGGGCCTTTTGAGTGGCTTGTACTTGCCTGGCCATCTCAATGCGCTGACGCTCACACAGGCGGACAAATTTTCTGTATGGTCTGTCAGGCATCGCCATTATCTCTTGTTGCTGCTGGTCAACTTCATCCCTCAAACGAGTCTGCAGATCTTTAAGTCGCAGCTTTTTTTCTTCAATTTGCAGCCGCAGAACAAGATCTGGCCAAATCCTTCTCGTCCCCATATTTATTGCTAGTAAGCCACCAATCTTCCTCAAATTCTCTGATCGTTTCTTGCTAAGGACTTCCATGCCTTCCTCAAAGAGAAGATCTTTGACACCATATGCCAAAGTTAAATTATTATTGCTGTTAGGCATTGCTGAACCATATGAATCGTGTTTCCTAGTGAAGAAGGGGAAATCAAAGAGTGGACCATGATACTTTCTGGCAGAGGCAGGATCTTTTGGCTGGGGGGCAGAGCTTGCCTGCACGGGTTTCTTAGTTTGCCCTCCATCAGATGCAGTAACTTGTGGCGAAACTGCTTTCCCTCTATCCACACTAAAATCATTTCTAACTGGAGCTTTCGGAAGACCATGTTCTACTTCTTCGTCTGAATTGGCAGAAAAGACAGAACTTTGCTGATCTTTTCCACCAGGTAAATTAGATGGAAGTTCCTTGGCCGTGACTGAGACACCTTGTATATGAGATGCTGATTCAGTTGCTCTATCATCTCCTATATAAACTTCCTCTTTAGTAATATTCTGTCCTTTGGTAGATGGCTCAGATTGTGCAACCTTCTCCTTTGACTCCACATGCTTGGCTTGATCCTCTATATTCTTTCCACCATCTCTGCCCTGGTTATTTCCACCTAAAGGAGGTAATTGCAACTGCTGCAGCTCAAGAGGTGGGGGAACAATGGCTCGAAGGAGCTCTTGTGGAAGTGTACCTTCTCCTTTCTGTTAATGACCACATAAATCAGCATGATACAATCAATATTTCTTTACAAGCTTCATGCAGTAGAAAGTAAGGCAAAATACATAAATGGTCTGGGAGACGAGGATAGGGTAAAGAAAGAGAGAAAGATTAGTGTACCTTCAGGCGCCTAAATGCTAGTATTTGTGCTTTGAGAACATGAAGTTGTTGTTTAGTGAAACCAAAACGCTGATGTGCCGTCTGAGTAGCAGCTCCTCCTTGTGACGGTAAGTTATTAACCGATCCCCCATCATTAGTAGTAGCAGCAGGCTGAAGCGAAGATCGATTTAAGTGTTTCAGATGCTGCATTTGCAGCGTTTCTATGCCACCTACTGAATTTTTTGCCGGCAAAGAAGGATCAATACTCTGGCTAACATTTGCAGATGATTGCGGAGGAGGCATCTCATTTCCATGCCCAGCTGGCTGTGTAGGAAGCACTTGGTTATCTTGACCATGAATAGCCAACTGCTGCATTGATATGTTGTTAGCATTGTTAACCACCCCAGCACTTGAAGTTGAGCCAAAAGGGTTATGTGGAACCGTCTGTCTAGCTCTTGCAAATCCAGACATGCCAGACATATCATTTGATGAATTACCACGGGGAGAACTCTCACTTGGAACTGATGGTGAAGTGATTTGCGGCTTGGACACAGCTACTGGTGACTGAGTACCCATATTCCTTTCATTTGCTTTTTGCTGGGCAGCCATCCGGGACTGCATTAGTGGAATGAGCTGAGCCATCAAGTTGGCATTTGCAGGTTGTGACAGATCAATATTACGCTCAATGGCCCACGCCTGCAACTGTGCAGCCATAGCAAGTTGATTGTTTCCCACGTTTTGAACATTTTGCTGAGCCTGTTGTGCCTGCATGGCCCTTAAAACATTTCCAGGCATTAATTGTCCAATAGCTGTTGCCTGGCCGGGTGGCTTGGGCTCATTTCTGTGCTCAGAAGCTGACCTTGGTCCTTGCTCCATCTGTTTTTCAGCAGAGCCAAGCTGCTCAGATGCATTCTTAGAGGATGACGCCTGGGCCTGGTTAGCAGCCTGCATGGATATAAGATCCTGCATTTTTAAGTTTCCAATTCGCATATCCTGATCCTTAACAGATGCAGAGCCCAACATGGCCATCTTAGCTTGCTGCTGCTGCGCCAGAAGTGCCTTCTGTTGCTGAGCAGCCTGGTGTGCAAACTGATAATAAGCTTGCTGAACAGGATTCAGCATTTGTTGCTCAACACCTTGACTCCTATTCTGGCTGTCCTGGGCAGAAGAATGTTGTTGAGGCAGATCAAAGAACTTCCTCGACAACTGAGGCGGTTGCATGGAGCCTGGAGACAGAGGAAAATTGCTTCCTCCCATCATACGTTGCAGACCACTGGCTTGATATGCTAGGGCAGCTTCATTTCCTTCAGGTTTTCTATGCAGCTGTTGTTGTAATGACTGCAAGAACAAATATAAATGCAAAATATAAAATGTGTGATCTTCTCAAACAGATGCAGAATGTTAACTAAACTATACTCTTCAAGCAATTCAAAAGTATTTTTCTATTGGTTTCAAGAGAAAAAGAATAGAACTGTTTAATGCCACTAAATAGAACCCTCCTACAAACCCCCTGAATACAATTGAATTGCCAAATAACCTATCAACCTTAAGTAGTACATCAGAGATTGCATTTATTACACCAAATTAAAACCCCCAAAACCCGCCAAATTCTTCAACTTACCGCCGCCCAATTACCAAAAACAAACTGAGTTCACAAAATCAAGTTCAATTAACCAAATTTCCATTCGGTCAACTAGAATTTCAGAAGCACTTTACCTGCCTAGATGCAATTTGCTGCTGTTGTTTCTGGCTTTGTTGTTGCTGTTGCTGCACCACCGAATCGAACCCCAAGTGTGGGGTTGAAACGGCCGATGACGAGGAAGATGGCGAAGCTGCGGACGATGTGGATGCCGCCCGACCCACCGGGTTCCGGCTGGGCCCACCTCCGCCACCACTACCAGAATGCATAAAAAAAACTAACCCCAATTCTCTTTAACAGAAATTCACCCGCGAATTCCAAATTATTACGACAAAAAATTCAAAAAAGAAAACCCACCACTCTCACACAACTCGAATCCCTCCAAAAACCTTTTTTATTTAATAAAACCCCTTTTTTGCCCTCCGATCCTAACGTTCAAAATTAAAAATAAAGAAAATTGACTAAAAACAAAAACAAATACTCAGGTTTATTTCCGTTTCTCTCTCTCTAGAAATCCGAAAATTGCGGTGGAAATTAGAGATAGATCTTGATGAGTTAATCGAGAGCGAACTTGACGGGAACTGGGGAAAATTAAAACTCGGTGATTCGACTCACTGCTCACAAATCTCTCCCTCTCCGGGTTTTCACGCAATTTTCCCCTCTCGGGTCAAACCCTAGTGAGGTAATTATTTTTCTTTAAAAAAAAAAGAAGAAGAAAAAGAAACTCTATTCTTCTTTGCCTTGGTGTTTAGTGCTTTCCTTTAAGGTGGGCTCCACTGGGGTTGCCAACTGTTAGAAATTTACGTAAAGGGTATAAACATGTAAATTTAGCCATTTTAGCCCTTGCGTTTCAATGATTCTTACAGGAACGCCCCCATATGCCAAGAAAATATCTGATTCGATTAATTTTAATTTTTGATTTTGTCATATTAAGTATACGATTTGAGATTTTCTATTTTATTTTATGGTTTTTATTATTTGATAGAAAAAATTAACCTGTTTTTCTTTAAAAATTATTTTTAAGTAAATAATTAATAATTTGTGAATCATAAATCGTTCAAACACTATAATCCGGTTCAATTTTTGTTTTTTTCGGTTTTGGTTGATAAACCTTAATCACAACAAATGAGTAATTTTAACAAGAACTTGGACCAATAAGAGCCTTACATATAAACACCAACAATCAGTTAATCTAGCATGATGAAGCCTTAACCTTTTAAGCAAAGTCATAAAGGAAATTATCAATCCTTTATAGAAAATATTAATTATATAGTAAATTTAATTCAAAAAGATAATAATATAAATTTGGAAAATATCGAGATTCTTTTAGGGATTAATTAGGAAATAATTAAGAATCACGGTAACCGTTGATTTTTTTCTGTGTGATCCGATCGCATGCATTGATAGGGTGTAAATATTTTTGCATCATTTAGAGTGTATATAAACTGTTTTACGTTTGGCCAATATTATACAATAGTAAAGTATTGAATATTCAATATTTAGAGTTTTGAACATTAAAACCTAGCAATTGGAGTTACACTGATTGGTCTATTAGCTAAATTTTTTTATATTGCTCTATTTTATATAAATTCGAATGTCGGTATAAGAATGTAATATTATTATATTAGCATAGGCGGGTGTACATGGGAATTTGAGGGTATAATTGGTGGATAAAATTTGTCTGCCCCTTTTCGGTGCCTTACTTATGCTCCAACACTAAAAAAACACTGCAAAATTAAATTCCAAGCCCTAACCCTAAATTCTAAATCCTAAACCCTACACCCTATACCTTAAAAATAAACCATGCCCTAAATTCCCTAAACCCTAACCACAACCCCTGACCTAAAACCCTAAACTTAATTTTGAGCGTGGGGCATATGTAGGGGCACCGAAAAGGGGTAGAGGATTTCCATCCATAATTGGTCTCGGTTGATTTGTTTGGGTACGATATTATTCTAATAATATAAGAATCTCACATACCTCGTACTCTACTCTAACCTTACTATATAAAAATCCCGGGTCCGCCACTTTCTACCAAATAAAAAAAAACATAAGCAGGTGCAAGTGCAACTAACTAAAGACTATAACATGAGTATTGCTATTTCTGGCTTATATTTGTTTTAGAAAAAGCTCTCAGCCATTTCTCATTCATTGCTCCATCCTTAAAATTTCAAAAAGTAAGTTCTAAGTTTCCACCTCTTTCTTTTAGGTTAGACGAGGAAGATGGCAGGCTACAAACATCGTATATAACTTAAATTGTTCTTTATATGTTTTCTTTGTTCTTGTTTTTCAAAACTGAAACATTAAATCACCCAGAATTCTGTGGATTTTCCTTTTTTTTCTTCTTTTATATACATGTTGATCCATGAAGATAATTGATGCAGGCTTCTGATTCCTAGTGGTTTTGGTTGATGCGGCGGAATTAGCGACACGATGGATGAAGAGAAAGGGACATTGAATAACCCTGGTGCTGGTAATATTGGTGTGACAGAGAAGAAGATGAAGAAGAATTTGTCCCAAGACATAGCTGATGGCTTGGAACAGTGTTTGGAAGAGAACAAAGGAGACCACACCAAATGCAAGGACAAGTTTGAAGCTTTCAAATTGAAATCGAAATCGAAACCTATAAGATTAAGGAGTGGTTCATTGATTGATGTTTAAAATGGACCAGACAGTAGCACTAGCAGTGTTTCTTTTCATTTCAGATTGTTGTTTCAAAGTTTGTCTGTCAAGACTCAAGAAAGCAGTTTGGAATTCCATTTACATGTAATGAAAGGATTCTAATGTACAAAAGGAATCAAAATGTTGAAAATTTATGGAAATTAAATGCTTGGTTTAACATTTATCAACCAGAAATGGTTGAAAGGGTTGAGTTAGCCCTCTTTTGATATATTTCTTGTTGTGCTGTCTACAAAAAACACATCTTCAATCCAAGCAACAATGTTGAAAGCTAGACCTTCCAACACTCTCGAATAACTCTCGAGTATCGCTTGCCCCACGTCCTGCAAAACCCATAGTTTCCATTGATTTCTTCTCATTAGAGGTCATAAAGCTTGCATCTTTTAGAGAAAATACCAGTTTTGATCGCTTACCCTGTTGTATTGAATTTTGCAGGTGTCTAAGGACGTTTGTGAAAGTTCGGGATACCTTTGCTTCAAGGCGAATAACAAGCTCTCTGCTCTTTCAGCTAATATATGGTTTTTGTCGGTTCGATCGACATCAGACATTAAGTCTTTCATCATGCTCCATGATGATTTCGAATGGCTCATGCACGCTTTTCGTCTCCATGTATACATTGAAGCTTCGACACGGTCTGCAAGCTCAAGTGCTTCGTGTTCGGATGCTATATTGAGACAATCAAGCAGATATTCAGGGGAGAATTTTTCTGCAGAATACATGAAGCGGTAAATTGCATCTCCAATACTGGCTTTCCCACTCTGTAGGTAAGAGGAAAAGAGAGTTAGAGATCGAACCGGGACTTGCCATCGAACATCAATCTACGCATGGACTAAACGAGTTAAGCTCCGTGTTCAATATAGTTACTCTAATATGATTAGCCGAGTTCATCAACTCTCTAAGAATATACATGAATGGAACATTTGTGTATATACAAATTGATCACCAGAAGGACTAACCTTTGGAAGGGATGCCATGTATGAATCTGGTATTTCCATCTCAGAAAGGACATTACTGTTGATAGACATAGCTGCCTTGTGAATTTGATTAGCACACTCTCGTTTGTGTCGCAAGTGCTTCCTTGCTTTCTCAGAGAGACCATTTGGAGGAACGCATGGCACCGGCACCCACCATTTCTCGTTGTTCCTCTGAACAACTCTTCGAAACGAGCCTGTACGGGTCGAATTTGACGACATACTCCCTTGCTCCGCATACCAGAATTCTCTATCCTGGAAACTATCCAGTATTTCCTGTAAAAAGGATGTGAGATATGAGATAACCTTTTCAAGTACAATAAAGGACTTAATTTTTCTCACATGGAGCTTGTCTTACAATGAGCATTGCATCCAATTTTCTCAGTGCTGGAAGATTGATGTAAATATCCGATCTCGGTCGGCTTTCCATGATCTAATAAGATCAAAAGAACATCATACTAAAGCAAGAAAAGATCACAAATCTCCATCCAAAGACATCTTTTGGTTTGGACCAAAGAAACATTACCTCAACAGCTGTTCCATTACACAAATTCTGTGATTTGGTGGGAGCAAATTCCACAATGTAATCACAAATAGATAAAAGACAGTCCATTTCTCTTTTCCAAAGTGCCTTCTTCTCAAGGTTCAAAGGCTCCAACCTCAAATTTTGCCCGAATACAGTCGCTGCAGTAATCAACATTCGACATAAAAACAAAGCAAATTTCATAGATTCGAATGACAACTAAAAAAACACAGTCATGTCTATGTACCATAAAGATTGGTTATGGAATTTGAGATGGTAACAGCTGTGCAGACTCCTTTTCCACTCCCTGACATGTCTTCTCCAAGTAAAAGTTTTGCAAATCTTTCCTTCATTGTTTCAAGTTCTATCAAACATTGTACACCCATTAGCATAAAAAAACATAATTTAGCATGAAAGATAAAAACTTTGCCAAATATTTTTACCTAAATCCAATGATTCCAATGCATCAAGCTTTTCATCCACATTGCTTTTGTACTGCCTTGTAAGAACAGCTAATTTCTGAGCCCCAGATTTTCTTGCTGGCCAATGAGAAGGTGAAGCTTCACTACAACAACTATGATCATCAACCGCCTCCGAAAACGCCGAGGTCCCCGAATAAGTCCGGCAATACAAGAAAGAACCGCCGCTCACCGTTGAACACCCCGGAGTTTCGGTAGTGGACTGATCATTCTGTTCAGTGGAACAAGGAGAAGGCTGATAACCCAGATCATAGTTTTCCTCAGTGTTTGATAAATTGTCCATTTGAGCTGCTTTAATACTACTACTACCACTATAATATTGTCTGCAAATAATCATGGAATTTGGTCAGTGGGGCTCAAGATTTGAACACTTTTAAATCATAATCAAAACAAACTGAACTGATGGGACTTTAAGACATGGTCCAAAACATGGACCCGGGGAAGAAAAAAAAGGCTTAAACCGAATAATTCACATCGGAAAGAAGAAAAAGAAGAGAAAAAGACATAACCATTTTTCTTGCAGAAACAAAAAAGCAAAAACTTGGTGTCCTTAGCAGTCACAGGCCGTTTTTTTATCAGATTCTAAATATAATTCACTGAAAATTTGAAAAATTTAAAGGTCAAGCCAACGGTTTGATGATAAAGCAACATTCTTTTTCCAATAACTTACCTTTAAAGGGTACTGTAAATATATAATTTGAATTCGGGAACCGTTGAGATAGCTAGTAAATCCGAGGAACGTTTGAAACAGTTCCCTCCTAAGCATTTCTGCTGCCGTTGTAACCTTTTTCTCCCCAAAAGAATCACTTTTGATTTCTGACCGTCTGATTGCTGGGTTCCTTTGGTTTTTCGGATCAAACAACAAAAACCCAGTTGCAAAATCTGGAGAGAAAAAAAGGGTTTGATTTAGAAACTTTGGAAAAACAAAAGTTGCAAAAGTTTTTGGCTTCTTTTTTGTTGAAAAAGCACTGCTCCCGTTTCTGATAGAACATGCAGAGTGTGTCTTAGTTGTAATATTAGATTGAATATTTATGAAGACTTGGGGTTGGTTAGATTATAATTTATATGATTGCAAATTGCAAATACGTGATGAATATTTTATAGTTTGGTGGAAAAAGAATCCCAACTATTTTCACCTGTTTTTTTTTCCTCTAATGAGATGAAAATTTCTAATTTCCAGACTCTATCTTTTAATCCTGAAATTGATCCATAAATTCAGATTTTTTTCTTAGATTGTGTAAAAGTAAAAGCTTTATTTTTTTACCTTATATGGAATAGTTTAGTTTATAAGAAAGTGTTCCTATTTCATGTTTTTGGATTGGAGAAAATGATGGGTTTCAAAGCAAAATTAACCACTTTAATTACCCATATATTTCTAATGATGTAAAACCAAAACATGTGAAGAAAAACAAGTTGGAAAAGATGGTGTCAGAGTCAAGAGGTGGTGTAGCTCATTAGGTCTCGTGAGCTATTCAACTTGACAACAACATATCCATTTCCCCAATTCTTTGCAGCAATATTTTTTTAAGTATATTTGTTTTACTGTCTATATTTAAGGTGTGAGACTGTTTCATTCAATAATATTATTTTTAAATTTTAAACTCACGTCTTCTATTTAAAAACGTAACGTGTCTTACTAATGCACCCAACATTTATTGATAACTTTGCCAAAATTTAACTTGATTTTCATGGCGTTTGGGAATGATAATTCATGGGGTTCTTTTAAACATTGTTGAGTCAAACATATTAGAAAAATCAATGGATTTAAAGAGGGCAAACAAATGCAATAATTCATTGAGATGGACGTGCCTTCCATTTCTTTTGAACCCTTTGGCTTTTTTAGGTCAAATCGAAACTTCTGCTAAAATGTTCCACAAACACATACTTTATGTACGTATATTTGAATCATGTAAGAGAAAATAAAAAAATGGTGAGATAATATAAGAAAAAAAAAACAGGGGTGCTCATAGTAGGTTAACTTGTATCGTTTTATGATTTTTTCCCACATATTCACTATTTTAAGAATAAATGTTTGAGAAAAGACCCTAATATTGTCTTCCTATTTTTTCCCAAAAATATAATACCACCTAGATTATTTCTCAAAATATTGTTTTTACAGTAAAAGTGAAGTTAAATGCATTACAATCCGACTTTGAACAGTAAAATTCATTTTTATGATTAAAAAATTTAAAATTCGAGGCATTACAATTCGACTTTGAACAATATTTTGCACTAAAGTCGGAACCCTCAGTCACAGTCTTCTACATTTTTTAATCCAGAAAATTGGTTGATCAGTAGATGAACAGTAAAGTCGGATTCCTTTATCACCGACTTCACCCCTACTATAACAAATGTTATAAATTAAAAAATAATCTGACAAGTATTATATTTTTAGAAGAAAAAAAAAACAATTGCCATATTTAAGTAAAGCTTCTATAAATGTTATAAGAGGCCTTGAGATTGACGTAATTAAACAAGGAGATAGTTTGCCAGCGGTGTGCTTTAGCTTATGGCCCAAGGAAGAGAGCTTATACTCGCTAAAAGAAGGAAGCCCAGAAGGCCTATACATTCACCGAAAGCCACCGCTTACGGCGGCGTATAGGCCCAGTTACCTTGCTTAGGTCTATCCATTTCCCCCGGAATATTCCCTTCTCCGTCATTACGTTATTAAATCCTACCCAAAGATTACCGACTTCTCTTTTAATTTGGAAAATAAAAAATAAAATTGCTGCCTTTTCGTCGATTTCCGATCATTGAAGCTCCTAACCCGATCCGATAACATCAGGTCAGCATTTTTTCCTCGAATTTTCCACCCAAATGTTCAATTTCAATGCTTTCTGCATTTTTTTGAGATTTATGTTCATTTTGATTTTGCCTGTTTTTCATGTAATTGCCTTAGCGAATTTGATAGTTTTCTTTTCATTAAGTGTTAGATGTCAACATTTGGATCCTTGATTTTGTTGTAATGCTTTTATCGAATCAAATTCCAGAAACATGAAGAAAGTAATGATCTTTTCCCTGTTCTTGGGATTAAAATGTTATTGGACTTGAATGAAGAAAGTGATTATTTTTGAATAATTATCTAATTACAATTTAGAAAACTTGAAGGTGAAATTGTCTGTTTAACTCTCTTTATGAATCATAGATTGTAAATTGAAACAAGGGCTCCCATTAAAATGGATAATTTGGAAGGCGAATCGGAAGAAATCGGACAAATGGAACGACCTCAAGAGCCATTGATATGTGGTCTTCCTGATGATATCGCGCTTTTATGCTTGGCTCGAGTCCCTCGAGAATATCATTCTGTCCTTAAATTTGTTTCAAGGAGATGGAGGGATTTGGTGCACAGTGAAGAGTGGCATTCGTGTCGTAGAAAGCATAATTTGGATGAAACTTGGATCTATGCATTGTGTCGGGACAAGTTTGAGCAGGTTTGCTGTTATGTATTGGATCCCAATTCTTCGAGACGGTGTTGGAAGCAGATGCGGGAGCTTCCGTCTCGGAGCTTGCTGAGAAAAGGTGTCGGTTTCGAAGTGTTGGGAAAGAGGCTTTACTTGATGGGAGGCTGCAGATGGTCTGAAGATGCTACTGATGAGACCTACTGTTATGATGCTTCAAACAACTCTTGGACTGAAGCTAATCCCTTGTCAACTGCTAGGTAATAATTTTGCTTCTGTTCTTTTCGAAGAAGTTAAGGTTGCACAGGTCGGTTTTTTAGTACATCAAATCCCTCCTTTCGTAGCAAAATAGATGAATTGCAAATGCTTATTTATATGTGTATGTTTGGATTTCTTGCATGTGGTTTCTCCAATTTTGCTTACCTGTTAAGAGGATACCTCTAGATAACTTTGAAGTGATCTCGAGTGTTTTTATGTTTCAGATGCTACTTTGCATGTGAAGTTCTCGATCAGAAAATATATGCAATTGGTGGATTGGGTTTAAACTCGAGTGTTCCACAATCTTGGGACACTTTTGATCCTTGCACGAACAGTTGGAGTTCTCACGCGGATGGAAACATTATCCCCGAAATTGAAGATTCGTTTGTGTTGGGTGGGAAGATCTATATTCGCTGTGGCATATCCACTGTAACTAGCCATGTATATGCAGTAGTTTATGAACCATCGAGCGGGATTTGGCAGCATGCAGATGCTGACATGATATCAGGCTGGCAGGGGCCTGCGGTTGTCGTAGACGAGACCCTTTACGTGCTAGATGAGAGTTCTGGAACGAGGTTAATGATGTGGGATAAGGATATTAGGGAGTGGGTGGCCATAGGTAGGCTTTCATCCCTACTTACAAGACCACCCTGTAAGCTTGTTGCTGTCGGAAAAAGCATCTACGTGATAGGGAAGGGGCGTAGCACGGTAGTTATTGATGTTAGCAATGCAGGAAACGGCGGAGGGATGATGGTGAGTTCCTCGATACCTAAACTGACTTCGAATGATGAGATAATTAGTTGTAAATGTTTGGCCATCTGAATCTTTGATTTGTTGAAAGTCTATTGTTTCTGTACTGACCTCCAAATGAAAGATCATCACTTGTGTAAGCTAATATGTACTATTCTGTACAAGACATAATAGTTTCTCCTACAGTTGAAACAATCATGTATTTGTTTGTAATTCTCTCGACTTCTAAATCAGGAACAATTGTTTTTAAGCACACTCAAACCTATGATTTCTTGAAATATTGTAACAATAACGATGTCAACCGAGTTAATGCTGGATCGACATGTATAACTTGATTACTTATACATGTCATAGATGGTATTGTCCAAGGGCAGAACATAGGGGGTTTCGTCCGTCAACTTTTTTTTCATTAGAAATATGATAAATTTTTTTAAAAAAAAGGTAAAATTACCTCTATAATCCTTTCAAATTTTGTAAAATATTAGTTTGACCCCTCAAAATTTTTAATTTTATTTTTGTTGATATCATATGGAAAATTTGAAAAAAAAAATGAGAAGCTAAAGACAATTTTTCGAGTAAAGTGAAAAATAAGTTTAAGAACAAAAAAGGCAAAATGACAAAAGATGTCCCAACGTTTGCATATTTTGTCATATGGCCCTTTATTTATTTTTTATTCTAAATGTGACCCTAATGTTTGCTTGTTTTGTCATTTGACCCCTTATTTTTTGGGTCCAAATATGTCCCACAACATTTCATTCATAGTCCAAATATTCTCCTGTTGGATGTAAATTGTCAATCAATTGACGGTCAACGACTTATAAAAAAATGACGTGGCATCAACAGATCTTAATACGTGGCAAGTCTAGTCAGCATCAGCTGTTGGACGTCAGTCGACTGTCAGTTTCCATCTAACAAAGGCATATTTGGACCAAATTAAAACATTGGGGGGCATATTTGGACTACAAATGAAACATTGGGAGCATATTTGGACCAAAAGAAAAAATAAAGGACCAAATGACAAAACAAAAAAATATTGGGGGCATATTTAGACCAAAAAAACAATGAGCCAAATGACAAAAATATGCAAACGTTGGGCATCTTTTATCATTTTGCCAAAAGAAATCTAGGAATCGGGTATAGTTTAGGCTTAATTTGTGAATAAAGCTCCAAACCTAAGCAAAAAACGACGCCGTATTTACTCATTTCGAATACCCCGCCCGAAAAACAGTTGAGATAACATTCTATTTTCTGTTTATGCTAATAGCCAGTAAAGAGATGGAAAATTTCCCAGAGCCAATCAAAAGGAGAAAAGAAAATCAAAGTTATTACTTTTTGGTTTTTCTCGGTATCCAAACAGTAAAATTCACCGAGATTCCTCTTCCAATCCAACCCCAGTGTCGAAACGGCTCTTCCATTTAGAGAGGCGTAGTTAACGAGGCTGTAAATTCCGAATGAAAAGAGACAAAAAAGAAAATTGGAAAAAAAATAACATAGACGACTCCGGAGACGATGAACCATTTGTACTGTCCAAACTTTTATCTTTTTAACTCTTTTGATCGTCAAACAACTACCCTTTATCGGTTTGGCAATAAAAAATGGAAGCTTTCAGGCCATCTTCTTCTTATTCAACGGTAAATCCACTTCACAATTATAACCCAAGGTGCAATCTTTGTTTATTTACTTAATAGATGGAAGGATTCTGTTTTTTTACAGAGGCTGGCACGCCTGGCAGTGCAGAAAGTTGATTCAGGGGGTCCTTATAGGCTGCTTCAATGTGCGAGTAAAGGCGATAAGGCCGGTGTCATTCAAGAATTGGAGAAAGGGGTGGAGCCTAATGGAGCTGACTATGATAGGAGAACGGCTCTTCATTTAGCTGCTTCTGAAGGTTGGACTCAAGTTGTTGTTTTGCTTCTTGAGAAAGGTGCTGATGTTAACTCTTTAGATCGTTGGGGTCGAACTGTAAGTTCAATTCATGTTCTTTCTTTCTCTAGCATGGAGATTTTTTCTTTTATGTTTGGTTTGATTAATTTATATGGATGGATTTTGATGTGGGTAGTTTTTGTAGCCATTGTCCGATGCACGTAGCTTTCGACATCACGAGGTTTGCAAGATGCTTGAAGCTCGAGGGGGAATCGATCCGGTATTTTGTGCTTTTCTCTGCATTGTATGCCTTGTTCTTGAGAAATTGTACAGGAGAAATGCAGTAATTCAAATACATCTCACATCTTTGCATGAGACCATGTGGACTTAAAGCTTGAGACTTCTGTTAGTGTGCAAATATCATAGGCAATTCGAAATGATTCGGTTATTCGATAACTAAGCGAGTTATAGTGTAGACGGTAGACGAGTATGTCTGTGTTTGATGGGGTTGGGACTTGGACCACTTGGTACATACACTGTTGCTTCTCATTGAATTCTTCTCATTTCCATGTAACAGGTGGGAGTCGATTCTCAAGCTCCGTGCTTTGAAATCGATCACAGTGAGGTGAACATGGATGAAGCAACCCTTATCGGAGAGGTAAGTTCCTCGCTTATACGAGTGACACATCTGATATGATTGCCTTAAGTCTTTATTCTTCCTCCTTTAGGTCATGTGTGCATCATATTTTCTTTTTTACCAAACCAGGGAGCATATGGTGAAGTTTATCTGGTAAGGTGGCGAGGCACTGAAGTTGCAGCCAAGACAATCCGTTCCTTGATCGCATCGAATCCTAAAGCAAAGTAAATCTTATACTTCGCCGACTAGTAAAGCTTCAATTATGGTTATTCGAGCTTGACAATCATAACCACTTTGCTTGTTTGCTGTTGAATATTTAACAGGAATACCTTTCTGAAGGAATTGGCTTTGTGGCAAAGGTTGCGCCACCCTAATATAGTGCAGTTCCTTGGTGTTCTAAAGCACTCCGATCGTTTGATCTTCCTCACCGAGTACCTTCGGAATGTGAGTCTTGCCCCCATTACATTATGAGCAGCCTTAAGATCGTTCGTCTCGTGCTTATTTTCATTTAATTTTTTCGAGTTAGGGAAGTTTGTATGATATATTGAAAAAGAAGGGAAGACTTGATCTACAAACAGCCATCTCTTATGCTCTTGATATTGCAAGGTACATTTTACAGTAAATCATTGATAAACTCAGCCCCCTACTCTGCAATTCGATTATGTTTACTTGTAGTGTTGGGGTAGATATTGAATCCCGAAACGAGCTGATATCTTTTTGGCATTGCAGAGGCATGAACTATCTCCACCAGCATAAACCACATGCTATTATACACCGAGATTTGACGCCAAGGTATCGGAAATTAGATCTTCTAGCCGACGCACGAGTCAAGTCCTTGTCACTAGGACAGACAGTGCTTACTTAGGTAAGAAGCAATTGATATGGGAAAATGCTGATGCCTTCATCCTGTTGGTCTTGCAGAAATGTGTTACAAGATGAAGCCGGCCGCCTTAAAGTTACTGATTTCGGTTTGAGCAAACTTGCACAGGAAAAGGATTCCTATGGTTACAAAATGACTGGGGGAACTGGTTCATGTAAACTTCACTTCCTTCTGAAAATTGAACATTAGTAAATTATATGAGTTTGACTTGGCTGCTGTTTTGAGATTTTCCAGATCGGTATATGGCACCCGAGGTTTACCGCCGCGAATCCTATGGGAAGAGCGTTGATGTCTTCTCCTTTGCTTTAATACTGCATGAGGTAACTTAAATTGTAAGCATGGATTTCTTATATATAGTTTCAATGGCAGATCAAGCATGGCTACTTAAACATCACTGGTTGTTGCTGTATATTTCCTCACAGATGTTCCAAGGAAGACCGTCAAACAGGGCGGAAACAGGCGAACAGATCGCAGACAAGAGGGCATACGAGGATTCGAGGCCGCCTCTCTCTTCATTCATATACCCCGAATCCATCAAAATGTGAACTCTTTCTCTCGGTTCACCGTGCTAATATAAGGCTTACCCTTGACATTTCTGATGGGTTTTGTTGCTATCTTGATTCAGGCTTCTTAAAGAATGCTGGCACAAGAATCCGGATTGTCGACCGACGTTCGAAGAGATAATATTACAGCTAGAGGTAATCGAACAGGATTTTAAAGATGGGAGAAGAATGATTGCTTGTTCTAGCTGTGTTGTCTTATAAAGCTATATAGCTTGTTGCTCCTTTTTAACTGTGTTCTGTCGTTTGAACCTGTAATTTGATTGTTTTTCGACGGCAAAAACAATTCAGACCGAAAATGTCAATCATCCCTTTGAATGTTTGTGTATAAAAGAACCTTATGGGGAATCTTACAGACATATACATACATATATGCAATCCATGCTCTTATAGAAGTTAACAAAATGGTTTATCAACATAAGAAGTTTTGATACATAAATTACTGTGGAAAACACCCGACAAAAGGTAAGAACAGGGGGAAGAAAATGTTTCTCGGTCCCGATCAATGTGACGGGAAATTCGGGAAGAATTTGTTACATAAACGAGCACTATTGATCAAACACAACAAAGAATGAAAGAACTCTCACTTACAGAATGAATGAATGAACACTTGGTTGCGCGGTCGTTGCAGACTCCCAAGATCGATGCCAGGCAGTTGTCTTCACAAACAAAGCACTGCGATTACGAGAATCACAATCCGCGTGGAGCTGTTTACTTTTTCCCAGCCACTGAGCTTCTCTTGGCTTCAAGAGTTGCGCCCTCCTTGAGTGCTGTTTGAGACTCGTTCTCCATACCGAGAGCAGCGAGTGCAGTAGCCTGGAGATAGGAAGCAATGTGCCATACTGGGGAAATCACTTGGGCTTGCATTGCATCATTCAGGGCTTCTTGAGGCATGTCATTAATGAGATAACACAAGCTACGCCGTGCAAAAATAGTCGGAGAAACCATGGTACCAACATCGATAAACTGTGAATTTGTAAGAATATTCAAAAGGAAAGCTAGCAGAGATAATATTATGAAGTTACAACTAATGTTCTTTAAATTGACTGAAAATATCGTAGTAAGAACTTAACCTGCGTGTAGCTCGCAATAGCTTCTTTAAAATCTTTCTGCCTGAAAGCAGCGTCACCCTTCTTCTTTGAATTCAAAGTTTCCTGCATTTGGCCAGTCCACATTTGGAAGGAGAGCTGCACGAAAACACAACAAATGTTTCAGAAACAATGGAAAACAAGTAATTTGCATGTTAGGCAGAAACCAAACAAGCACATGGATTCCTGAGTATCTGCAATTTTTGAAAATTTAGATTTTAGCAAATATAACCAAAAAAATAAATGGAAATTTGATTATAACCTACAATGTAGCAAACAAGAAACTGTTATTACAATTCGAGAGAGAGAGAAGCGAAAAAAGAGTATAAAGCACACTAACACAAACCTCATTTACTACTCCTTCGTCATCTTTGTAGCCAAGATTCTCTAAAATCTCATGTATAGCAGTCAAGTCCCCTCTTGAGCAAGCCTCCCCAAGTGGGGATAGAGGAGTGAAAGAAGCACTGTTTGGAATGCCCATTAATACATGTGAAGGAACCTACACAGGAAAGGAAACTAGAAGTCGGTGAACTGCAGACCCTTTTCCCTTTTTTTCTTAGTAGTGCAGGAACCTCCATGAAAAGAAGATTCCTTATTGAACACCAATATTGTTTCTCACCATCCGAGTCGCATAAAATGTAATATATTGCCACTTGAGAGGAAAAAGAAAAAACCTACTTACCTCAGTTTCCTTCTGAAGAGGTGTCAAAGCAGCAACTAAAGATTTAGGATTTGGCCGCTCTCTGGGTTCATATTGCAAACACCTAGAAGCCAAGCGAACTAGCTCGGTTCCGTCATTATCAGAAAACTGCCCTTCCAAGCAGGAATCAGTCAACATCTGAAGATTTCTGTCTCGTATTAAGTCAAGTGCCTGGCAGAAATTGCTTAGGCATTAGCAATCAAGATTCAACAAGTCTTTAGCATGTCAATGTCAAGACAACCACATCGAGGACAGATGTACTACTGTGTTCAAGTGAGAAATGAAACAAACCCGAAGATTATCTTAAAAAAACAAGCAACTTACATGGCTGGGAGGGATATGTTTTCCACTGAGAAGATCAAGCAGAAGAGTGCCGAAGCTATATATTACACTTTCTGGTGTTACTCTTCCTACATAACAAAGGTAAGGCACATGAAATAAGTTCTTGATTAGAATGTATCAAGTACAAAAGTTAGAGCCAGATAAATGTGCAAGCAAGTTTGGCATTTCAATTAACATTTAAAAGTTACGATGGAACAATATCATAGTGTAGATCCAGTTTTCCATGCTGAATACGGAGACATAGCAAGACTATTATTCACCATTATCCAATAACAAAAAAAAGTAGAATGAATAGTGTAAAAATATCCATATTGGAAATACCAGTCCTCAAATATTCAGGAGGAGTAAATGCCAAATTTGTACTGTAACTCTTTCCATCTCTACTGTTTTTCATCAAGCCAAAGGTTGAAAGTCTCGGATTCCCATCCTGCAAGGATTCTAACATATAAATCGTGGAATCATGTACAAGATAGCCAGCTAACAAAATATTACCTCATCAAACAGAACTCTGTAAGCATTGAGATCGTGGTATAATTCACGCCCTTTGTTCATGCAGTATTCTAATGCTTGTGCAAGATAGAGTACAACCCTTAATCGCATGGCCCATTTCATTGGCTGTGATTCCCCTGATTCAAGAAAACAAAAAAATCACTCCCGACACTTACATGGAAGGTTAAATTAATAGTAATGTTAAGAGCCATTTACAGGACTTGGCAATAAACTTACAAACATAAGGATTATAACCCTTACAATGAAAAAGGTGTTTCGCGAGTGTCTCATTGGGCATGTACTCTGCCACAAGCAACCTTTCATCACCTTGACAACAACAGCCAAGCAAATTCGCCAATCTATTGTTGCGTAGCTGACCAACTGATCTTGCTTCCTCCTATAGATGCAGAATAAAATAGCTCAAGTTACAATCACAGGAAAAAAATGAAAGCAAGCTTAACTAAGTGCACAATTTGATTAGGCATTTACCATAAATTGTCGCGGATCGGGCCAAGCCATTCTATTGAAACGTTTAACAGCAATTCTCCTATGATTCTCTAACTTTCCTCTATAAACAACATTAGGAGCCTTCTCCCCATGCTCAGAAACAATATTCTCGACTGCAAATCCAGATGTTGCATTCTTGAGTTGCTCGAACGTGAATTCCCGAAACGCAGGCAACTGATCAACCTCACTACTCTCCTCATTCTCTACATCAAGTTAAAAAAAATTAACTACTCTTTCTGATTCACAGCAACAACGAACACAAAAAACTGCCAAAGAAAATTTTATAATAATTATACTCACCAACATCAGGGGCTTCTAACACTGCAGCTTTGAACTGTGAATCCCAGCAACATGGCGCTAGCTTAGAGCATTGACCTCCCATCTCAGTGACTTCAAAATCCAAAACAAAACAAAAAAAATAAGCCGTTAAATTTCAAGCGGTGAATAATTAAACGAATAGCTGAAATGCAATCGTGTTCTCTACTTTAAATTTGCAGTGCATTTAAAAGCAGGAACAAAAATGAAAACTCCTATTAAATACGAGAAATAATTCAATACTAACATTCCAAATATAGGAGTAATAAATGATATATAACGAGAAGCAAATAAAGAGAGAGAGAAATTAAATTAAACGCACCAGAAAAAGCTGTTCGTCTTCCTTTTTCCCCGAGTCAACTCAGTTTCAGTGGACGCTTTCCTTCCGATTTATATCCTTGAAGCAATAAACTCCTTGTTTAGATCAAATCAGAACTCACTCTTTTTCTCGTCTCCACAGTTTTCAAATCACAATCAAATCCAGCGTATTTCAGATTCCTTTTTCCTTCTCTAAATCTCCTCGATCCGATAAATATTGCTGGTACAAAAAAGAAGCGGGAATTGTTGAGGAAACTGAAGAATCAAATCGTGATCCAGGACATGAAGAATATACGAAAATCTGCGGATGCGGATTGATACAAAATGGGGGAGATCAGATTCATGAACAGGAAATTCATGCCATACTTTTTGAGTTTAATAATTATAATAATTTACCGACATTTCATGAATTTTTATTCGGAAAAGCTAGAATCTTCTCTTCTGTTTATTAATTTAAACGACTTTTTTAATTAGCGTGTGCGTTGGAATAATTATGAACTGGGAAAAATATTATATGTTTGCTTTTAAATCAAAATTTTTTAAAAAATAAGTTTCTTTCATAAAAATTCAAAAAGAAATTAAAATTTGCGCCGTCTGGTTATCTTACTTAGATCGGCACATTGGATGGAGAAGAAATGGGGTTATGTTATTAATTAGTTTAAGGTTAATTACATCAATTACATCTAATATTTTAAATTGATTCTGTTCAAATAAATATTTTAAGTTTCAAAAATTATATTTATTATTACATAAGTTTATTACACGTGTCATCTCTAGATTGGTTGATTAATTTTATTTATTTAAATTAAAATTATGACTAAATTAATATAATAGGTAATTAACAAGAACCAAATATATAATTATATACATTTTATTTTAACGACCATGTCACCTTTCGTTATCTTTTAGTGGTCGGTGGTCAAAATATATCCATTTAAATAGTTGAACGATCTAATTTTAAATATTTTAATTAGGTGGTCAAAATAAGTCGTGATCAATATTTGGGCGGTGACTGTGGATCCGCCCGACATTATATAGCGACTCTGTGGAGTGTGGACACATCGAAAGTCAACCATGACTTGGCCCATGATCAATACGTGGAATACACCCAAAGGCCGAAACAGTTCACCGCGGCTATCATAAAGTCTTTGAAATTTAAAATTCCATTGAAATTAATCTGTTATATTAATCAATGTTATTAAGGTTTAGGAGTTATCAGTGAAAAATAATTTGATATTTTTAAATTAAATATTAATTTTAAATTTTATTAATAATTAAACTATTATTTTATTTATAAAATTTAATTATTTTTAAAACTCTATTCGTTTTAAAATTAATCGATCGTATTTTAATTCGGACTACATCCTAATTGGGGGCTGAGGGATAGATATTTTTTGGGTGATGGTCAGACTGGTCTATAGCAACAGAGGAAGGTCACATGCAAACGAGATAAAGGCGCGTAGAGTCGGGACACGAGGCTTTTATTTTCACAAAGCTAAGAGGAATGGATATCTTCCCCCATCTGTTTCCCTTCAATCATATTTTGCCACGTTGGATTCATCAATCACAGCTTAAATAAAACTAGGGATCCACATTTCACCCGGGCCCGACGGGTTCCAACCCGACCCGGTCGGATCGGGTCAGATATTTTTATGAAAAAAAAATTAAGTTCAGGTCGGATTTTTTGTGGGGCAAGGCCAAGTTCGGGTTTTAGGTTGAAAAAATTTGACCTGACTCGATCTGAGACTAATAATCTAATTTTTCGCTAATTTTTTTAGGTATATTAGTAATAATACCCCTCTTTATATTTTTTTACAATTAGATCTTTAAAATTAATTTTTTATTTACAATTTAGTCCTTAAATTTATTATTTTTTATAATTATGTATCTTAAAATTAATTTTCTACAATTAGGTCTTTAAAATTAATTTTTTTTCTATAGGTCGGGTCGGGGTCGAGTTATAATATTTATTTTTGGGTCATATTTTTTTAAAGAATGAGATCGGGTCAGGTTCAGTTTTAAAATTATTAGTTTCGAGTCAGGTTCGGGTGGGTCAAAAGCCTGACCCATGCCCATCCCTAAATAAAACACACTTCAAACTTACACTAGTATGGTTTAGGGGTTTACGTTTAGTAATTTAGAATTTAAGAACATTGAATAAAATTTAGTGTTTAAGGTTATAATTAGAATTTATAGGTTAAAACCTAATTCCTCAACATATTAGCCTAAAATATGAACTCTAACCCCTAAACTCTAAATCATAGCCCTAACCCTTAAATTCTAATTATTACCCATAAATTCTAAACCACTGTCCCTAAATCATACACCGAAAATCTTAAAACTAAAACACTTATAAAAATTTAAAATTTCTACCGCCATTATATTGAATATAAATCCTCTCGTTAAAACTTCAAATCCTTGATAAAAACTCACAAACAAGGGTATCATAATTTTGTTAAAAAAAACCAAACGTATCAAAATTTTTGGTATGTGGCAAAGCAAAATCAAAGACATGGGTGACGCAAAACCGAGACAAAAGCATCGTCACTATTTCACTCACCCATTTGTCGCGGAAGAAGATGATAGAGAGAACATTTCTAAAGATAAGTATAAAGATAAAACCTTTCTAAGAAAGCAAGTGAAAAACGAGAGCAGCAACAACAAAGTAAGGAGACTGGAAAAGAAAGATGAACAGCTTTTATCACGGTGAAGTGAAGAAGGAGGAGAGAAAAAGAGAGAAAAAGATCTACCCTTGAAACATTGCATCCCGATAAGGACTGGTGTATTTGTATGCAAAGGAGCTTTTCGTAATAAGAGAAAACAAAAACAAAGCTTTCTTCTTCTACTTCCTTCACACCAACAATGGCTACTTAACTTTCACTCTTTCGAAAAGACCCCATTTTCTTCAAAGCTTCTTACTTTCAAAAGGCTGCACCTTTAAGCACAGTTCACTAATGTAAGTTATTTCCTCTTTCATGGGGTTTTTGTTCCAGCAAAGAAGCAACAAATTTTGCCCATTTCTGCTTAGTGTTTTAAGAAATATGTGTGTAAATTGTTCTCTTTGGGTTGTGATTTTGCCGTGAAAGATGCTTGGTGTTAAAGGTGGACCTGGTTTCCAGTTTCAACCTGCTTCTTTGTTTCTTTTAACTTGAACTTTTTTTCTCTTTGTTTCTCGTCCTTTGATAAGCTGTAAAATGGTTTGCGTTTTTATGTCTTTTCCTTTTTAAAGTTCTGAGCTTTTGATGTGCTTCTTTCTCAATTTCCTGCAACTTTAGCTGTGTTGTGAACAACATTGAGCTTTATTTCCTTGTCTTTCATGTCTAGATTCGAACAGCTTCGTTTGTAAGTTGTAACGCTAAAATGTTATCTCTTTGATTAGTGTTCTGAGTTTTGGTTTCTTGGAATATGAACCAGGAAACAAGTTCTTCATTGATTTCTTACAATTCGGAGCTTCATGGGTTTTTTTTTTCTTTTTGATTTAGCCTTTTTGCATTGAATTATCCTTTTAGTAAACTAAAATAAGCTTGTAAGCTGATTTGAAAGCACATTCAAGTATAGGTTATTCGAGGTAGATGCATGGATCGAAGGGATGCTATGGCATTATCAGGGTCTGGATCATATTATATTCAACAAAGAGGAATAACCGGTTCCGGGACCGGTACACAGTCCGGGATACATGGATCAGCAGGCATTCATATGTTATCTAGTCCAAATGTACACTACCAACCGAGTATTAGTGCCACTACTTTGGGATCGACCTTACCTGTGGAGTCTTCACCAGGAGTTACTACCCCTCACAGTGTCAATGTAGGCACACCTTCAGCGGTGCCTCCTAGTGAGACCGTGAAACGGAAAAGAGGAAGGCCTCGAAAGTATGGACCGGATGGGACCGTTTCATTGGCATTGACTCCTGCTGCATCAGCTACTCATCCTGGGACTATAACACCAAGCCAGAAACGAGGAAGAGGGCGGCCACCGGGTACCGGAAGGAAGCAACAGCTTGCTTCCCTTGGTAAGATACTCTTGGCTATTTTAATGCTAGAATGTCAATTGTATTTGTTGGTGTCCAAATATTTTGCCTAATGTTGCCAATGTCCACTTGTTTTGCTAGGTGTATGGCTCTCTGGTTCAGCAGGGATGGGTTTTACGCCGCACGTCATCACAGTTGCAATCGGAGAAGTATGCGATTTTCTTCTATTTAACATGGTTTCTACCCTCTAAACTATACTAGGAATTTGGAGTCAATAGAGGGAAATATTAGGCCTAGTTTTCCAAGCTATTCTTCATTAACTTTCGTTTTATTTGTCCTTGTATTTCCAATTTTCTTAAGATTGTACCCTGTTTCTCTCTCAAAAGTAGCTGTTTTGCAAGTTGTTTAAATGTGGCACTATATCTTTTGGCAGGTTATCTTGTAACTAGAATAAAGCTCTGTTGTCTTTAAATTGCTTTCGATTTTTTCGTGTAGGATATTGCAACGAAATTAATGTCATTTTCACAGCAAGGGCCAAGAGCAGTATGCATTTTGTCAGCCAATGGGGCTGTCTCTACTGTGACTCTTCAGCAGCCTTCATCCTCGGGTGGCACCGTCACATACGAGGTTTGTGCACTCAATAACCCGATTCTTGAGACTATAATGTTGTGGCTGTTGAGGGAATTTAACTGTGCCTCTGATTGTGAATTTGGAGAAACACACTTGGATTGCTTATCAACCCATTTATTCTGAAACTCTTATGTTGATCATATATTTTGTGTCCATTTTGATTTCCTTAGGGGCGATTCGAGATATTATGTTTGTCAGGCTCGTACCTCCTGACCAGCGATAGTGGCTCACGCAATCGATCTGGTAGTCTTAGTGTGTCCCTTGCCAGTCCTGATGGACGTGTCATTGGTGGAGGTCTTGGTGGGATGCTTATCGCCGCAAGCCCGGTTCAGGTGAGCCTTTTGGTTAATACTAGTTTTTTTTATGCATGCTGCTGAAATTGTTTGTCTGCTTAAATATAATCATGTACCATCACTGAACATGATAAATTCTATCGTTTTACACATCTTAACCGACTGTTGAATGAATCAGGTGATAGTGGGAAGTTTCGTTTGGGGTGGTTCGAAGACAAAGAACAAGAAAGACGGCGGCCAAGACGGTCTAAAGGACTCCGATAATCAGAGTGTTGATGATCTAGTAGCTCCGCCTGGCATGTCACAAACTCAAAATCTGTCTCCATCTTTGCCTGCAGGTGTCTGGCCTGGTCCACGGTCGATGGATATGCGCAATAATTCCCATGTCGACATTGATCTCATGCGCGGATGACACTTGCCTCTAATAATTTCATGAGCAATGTATATATTGTTTGCTGCTGAAGGCACCTGATTGTAATCTGAAAAGTCCTAGGAATCCGGCCTGATTTTCGGCTCGACGATTCTCACTTCACTATGGGATTTGTTCTGATATTTGTAGCTTGATGACGGTTAGTACAAAATCTTAGCGGTTGCGATTTCAGTTTATACGTTTCGATTGTATGCTGTAGGAAGAATTTCAGACCAAAGAAAGTTAATCTTATTAACCATGTCCAAAATGCATTTTCTTGTAGTGTTATTAGGCATTAACGTAAAAGAACTGCAACATCTTTGATATCTTTAACTCTGCAAACTACAAAATGTTATTCTTGGGTGTCCGAAGAGCCGCAAATTTGTCCTAATTTCATGTTTGAAAGACTGATATTTTGAATTATTTGAAGCTATAATCTCTATATAATGCTTTCCCCCAGGTTTTAGTTTCTCACAACCAAACCATTAAGACAAAAAAATGAAGCAGCAAACTGGTTCAAGTGTCTTTTTAATTCTCCTTTGCGTTCTTTATATTTTCGCAAGTGTTGAAGCTCAAACTTGCAGGCCTAGTGGGGCAATAAGAGGCAAAACTCCTCCGCCGGGGCAATGCAACACCGAAAACGACTCCGATTGTTGTAAAAATGGGAAACTCTACACAACTTATAAATGTTCACCGCCTGTGTCGAGCCATACGAAAGCAACACTAACACTAAACAGTTTCCAGGCCGGCGGGGATGGTGGTGGACCGTCGGAATGTGACAACCAATATCACTCGGATGATGACCCCGTTGTAGCACTTTCAACCGGGTGGTTTAACAACAAAAAGAGATGTTTGAATTATATTAACATCTATGGTAATGGAAGAAGTGTGAGGGCCAAGGTCGTTGACGAATGTGATTCTACAATGGGATGTGATTCAGATCATGATTATCAGCCTCCTTGTCCTAACAACATAGTTGATGCCTCGAAAGCAGTTTGGAAGGCTCTCGGGGTTTCGGAAAGTGATTGGGGTGATATGAATATCTATTGGTCAGACACCGAATAATTTATCTAGTTATATCCCTATAAGAATAAAGATTTCCCATGTATTTAAAATTACTGTTTAAT
The DNA here is from genome assembly GCA_958450335.1 of Hibiscus tridactylites. Lineage (NCBI taxonomy): Eukaryota > Viridiplantae > Streptophyta > Magnoliopsida > Malvales > Malvaceae > Hibiscus > Hibiscus tridactylites. The sequence continues at coordinate 107,512,918 of OY288269.1, forward strand.
TAATATATTAATGTAAATGTTATGCATTGTAAGTTCTGAAAATTATTTTGCCTCCGAAGTAAATCCGCGATTAACATCAAAGTCTCGAGGATCTGACGGCGGCAACGTTAATAGTTAATATACTGGTCAAACTGTAATATTTCTTGCCAAATGCCGATATATAAAACCCGCATAATTTTGTGTTAGGAAGCAGACCTATAAAATTTTAGGGGTAAAAACAATTTTTTAATAAAAAATATATAACTTTTTATAAAATTTCTAAATCATATAAAAATTTCAAACTCCATGTTGTTGACGCCAAGCAGCGGTGATTACAAAGAAAATTGAAGATGAATAGCAAGAGGTTTTAAGAATAAAGATGTTTTTATAGAAAAATGTAAAATTAAATCTATTCAAATTTATCATGTGAGATCAACATGAATGATAAATTCTTGTACACCTTAACATATTTCTATGCATTGATATATTAAAATACGAGACATGTGTTTTTTATAGTCTATTTTTTAATAGAAGCCGCTAGTTTTATTAAACGAGAAAGTACTCAAAATTATAATAAGACTTTATAATTATCATCATTAATTATTTGGATATTTTTTTTAAAACTAGCCACTTTAGATCATATAAGGATGAAAAAGGTTAAAAACTCATCCAAAAGACTTGAACGAAAAATAGATACGAACAAATCTGTCTACATCGACAAACAAACCACAAAAGGGGATTAAGCTATTAAAAGACCACCGAGAACTGCAAATCAGAGCCGAGCGCCGTGAGAACCTATCCAAGAGTGCAAACCACGTATCCAAATTCAATACGATGGTCCAGAACATAGAAGATCAACATGATTAAAAATAAGCGCAATCTTGATTAGTCGCGACGTCGTCAAATCCAACCATGAAAAAAACATAAAATAAAATAACGACCAAACGACGAAAGAAGAAGAAGAAAAACATGTAAAAGATATAGATAAACGTGTCATAAGTACTTTTATACAATAAGCTAATACAATCCGCTAGTCAAATCAACTATCAGCTAATGTAATCTGCTATCGGCCGCTATCAGCTATCCGCTAATTGCCAAACAAGACCAATATAAAACTAAGTATTTAGTAAAATTTCAAAGACCAATATTATATTAAGTCCATAGTCCAATAAACTCCCATTTTATGTAGGTTATTTCTTGGCATAAGGTCGGATGTGACTATAACAATACAAATATTTTCGATATTTTATATATATATATATATATATTTTTGTAAATTACTATTGCAAGATATCAAAAAGATAAAAGGATTTCCAATGACAAAACTTGGTATATGATTTTACACATTAATTCAAATCATAAACCTTCCATTATAGAGTTCCACCGTAATATTTAAACTTATTACTGTCAATATTTTCTGCAAACTACAAAATATTATTCTTGGATGTCCGAAATGCCACAAAATTGTCCTAATTTAATGTTTGAAAGACGGATATTTTGAATTACTTGAAGCTATAATCTCTATATATTGCTTTTCCCCACTTGTAGTTTCTCACAACCAAAACATTTAAACTAAATTGGATTTCGAAAAGAATGAGGAAACAAGTTGGATCGAGTGTTTTTTTAATTCTCCTTTGCGTCCTTTATATTTTCGCAAGTGTTGAAGCTCAAACTTGCAGTCCTAGTGGGACAATAAGAGGCAAAACTCCTCCGCCGGGGCAATGCAACACCGAAAACGACTCTGATTGTTGTAAAGATGGGAAGCTCTACACGACTTATAAATGTTCACCGCCTGTGTTGAGCCATACGAAAGCAACACTAACACTAAACAGCTTCCAGGCTGGTGGGGACGGCGGTGGACCATCGGAATGTGATAACCAATACCACTCGGATGACGACCCTGTGGTGGCACTTTCAACCGGATGGTTTAACAACAAAAGTAGGTGTTTGAAGTATATCAACGTCTATGGCAATGGAAGAAGTGTGAGGGCCAAGGTCGTCGACGAATGCGATTCTACAATGGGATGCGACTCGGATCATGATTACCAACCTCCTTGTCCTAATAACATAGTCGATTCCTCGAAAGCAGTTTGGAAGGCTCTCGGCGTTCCTGAAAACAATTGGGGTGGAATGAATATCTACTGGTCAGACACTGATTGATTCATTTAATTATATATTTATATTATCTCAAAATTAAAGTAAAGAATTTCCCTACACGTAATCTCGTACATTGTATGTTTCCCTACACGTTAAAGCATTGAAACTACAGTAAAATTTCTATAAATTAATATCATTGAGACCATGAAATTTTATTAATTTAGAGAGATATTACTATATCAATAAATTAATAATTTATTAATTAAAAGAAAATTTCTCAATTCAGCAAATATTGTTGAAAGTTCTACTAATGATGAAGTTGAAGGTGATTCAACACTACTTGAACTAATCACGCGAAAGGAAGTATTGAATGCGACAACAACTCTTCACAACTTTTTATTGCAGTTGGAGACCTCAACGCCATAACTTGTGGGTTCAATTAGAAAAGTTAAAGATGAAATTGAATTAAATTTGAATTTTAAAAAGAAACAAATTACAATAAATGTATATTTTAGCAAGTTACCAAAGTAGTAATTGTAATATTTATGAATTATTAATTTATAGTTTTAATGGGACCTTTATATTTATAAAGGGAATCTCTAAAAAACTATTATATTATTATCTTATCGAATTTGATAATTTTTTATATTGGCCCAAGTCAGAACCGGAGAAATTTATTATTTAATAGAGTTTATTAATTTATAGAGATTTTATTGTATGTCGTATATATGTGCTTGGAACAACAAATATTCTATGAAATAAGTATCGACAGACAGATGCCTTTAAAAGATCAATATGCTAACTCAGTTATCTCATATTGAAATCCTAAAGAAATCTAACTGGAAAGTTTAACATACTAATCGGCTAAATTTAATGATATTTTTTAACCTTGTTATGATTCCAAAGCTATGTAAAATGTGACGAAATTTAACCTTTTGTGACACATTGTGCCACTTCGTGCGATACTTGCGATAAAATTATGGAAATTTCTGGAAAAATCGAGAGGGCTGATTTCTATATAAACCCCACATCTTACATGTTGTTGGCACCAATAAGTGGTGATTAAGAAATTAATTAAGATGACTGGCAGGGGTTTTTCTGCAATTTTTCTTTTTATTTGCTTTGCTTTAGTTATTACAGATTGTTTTATGGTTGAAGCTGGCAGAAACAGTGGAAAGATAGATGGGGAAGACACTTGCAAACCCAGTGGTAAAGTACGATGTAATAACGGTAAGTCTTACTCAACTTACAAATGTTCACCGCCTGTGTCCAGCCATACAAAAGCAACTTTGACAATCAACAATTTCGAGCAAGGCGGGGATGGCGGCGCACCCTCGGAATGTGACGGAAAATATCACTCCGATAATGACCTTCTAGTGGCACTTTCGACCGGGTGGTTTAACCACCAAAAGAGGTGTAACAAGTATATCCAAATCCATGGCAATGGAAAAAGTGTGAAGGCTAAGGTCGTTGATGAATGTGATTCTACGCAAGGGTGCGCTCCTTGTCGTAACAATATCGTTGATGCTTCAAAAGCAGTATGGAAAGCTCTTGGTGTTCCTGAGAACGATTGGGGCGAAATCGATGTCTACTGGTCCGACTGATTGGTCTCTTCAATCATATATTTGCGATGGATGATGTAATTTTAGAATAAAGATGTTTTTGATGAAAAAAAAATATCAAGTGTGATGTAAAACTCAATTAAGTATTATTACAATTAAAATACATTGGTCCTGTTTAGTAAAAAGAGGTTTGGGAAAAAATTAGAAGTTTGAGGCATAATTAGAGGTTTGACCAGTTAAATCCGCTAATATTGTTGTTTGGTGAACAAATGATTAAAAGAGCGGATTGGGGTGAAACCGCTAATTTTAAAAAACTCATAATATGAGCTTTTTGAGATTAGAGGTTTGATATTAGAGTTGTAAAGACTCTTTTACCCTTACCAGTTACCAAAAATCTCAAAATAACCTAAATTAAATATTTTCTCACCCTATTTATAAGCTAATCCTATTTACTTTATTTTCTTTTTATTATCACATATTTATATGTGTATTTAAATTTATTAATTAATTAAATTATATTAAAATAATTATATAAATAATAAATTAATATATAAATCATTCGAAAATATTTAGAAAAGTTATACTAAAAATAATTTTATAGATCTAATGAATATTAATTAGATACAAAATATTGATAACTAATAAACTATTCAAACAAGTATTAAATATAATCATGTCATTTTGCATGTTTAAATAATCTAACAGCTATCAGTTAATTTTACCAAACACTTTTATACAATCAGCTAATACAATCCGCTAGTCAAATCAGCTAATGCAACCAGCTATCAGCTAATGTAATCCGCTAATTGCTAAACAGGGTCATTAAGTCAAATAATAAATCTTCGATTATAAATGTCCATCACAATATTTAAACCTATTTACACTTGATGTTTTAGCAAACTACAAAATATCATTCTTGGATGTCCGACAAGCCACAAATTTGTACTAATTTAATGTTTGAAAGACTGATATTTTGAATTACTTGAAGCTATAATCTCTATATATTTGCTTTCCCCAATTGTAGTTTCTCAAAATCAAAACATTCAAACAAAGTTGGATTTCACGAAGAAAAAGGAATGAAGAAGCAAGCTGTTTCAAGTGTTTTTCTAATTCTCCTTTGCATCATTTATATTTTTGCAAGTGTTGAAGCTCAAACTTGCAGGCCTAGTGGGACAATAAGGGGCAAAAATCCTCCGCCGGGGCAATGCAACACCGAAAATGACTCTGATTGTTGTAAAGACGGGAAGCTCTACACAACTTATATATGTTCACCGCCTGTGTCGAGCCATACGAAAGCAACACTAACATTAAACAGCTTCCAGGCCGGCGGAGACGGTGGTGGACCGTCGGAATGTGACAACCAATACCACTCGGATGATGACCCTGTGGTGGCACTTTCAACCGGATGGTTTAACAACAAAAGTAGGTGTTTGAAGTATATCAACGTCTATGGCAATGGAAGAAGTGTGAGGGCCAAGGTCGTCGACGAATGCGATTCTACAATGGGATGCGACTCCGATCATGATTACCAACCTCCTTGTCCTAATAACATCGTTGATGCCTCGAAAGCAGTTTGGAAGGCTCTCGGTGTTCCCGAAAGCGATTGGGGTGGAATGGATATCTATTGGTCGGACACCAATTGATTTTATAAATTATACTTTTAAATTATCTATCAAAATAAAATAAAAATTTCTGGTGTGTTTTAGATTAATATTTAATTAATGGAGTACCAATGTATATCTCATACATTGTATGTTTCCCTAGACGTTAAAGCATTGAAATTATGTCGTATATATGTGCTTGGAACGACAAATATTCTGTGAAACATTTATAGACAGGTAGAAAATTTAAAATATTAAAACCCTAAAGAAATCTAACTGGAAATTTTAACTTACTAATCGGCTAAAAATTTAAAATATTCCAGGCATTAAACCAGAAACAAGATAGCATCCTTGTTACTTGCATGTAAAGTATATTGGTCAACACGTTAAATTCAAAGCTATAAATATGATTTGTAGGTTAAAATATTCCATTCCCGAGTTAAAAATCATGATTTAACGGCCATTGACAATATTAGTATTTTTTTATCAAAATTTATATACAATTTATTTTCCACCACAAATTGGATTGTCAAACAATGATTTAGTGATATTTTTTAATCTTGTTATGATTCCAAAGCTATGTAAAATGGGATGAAAATCTCTTCCCTACTTATTTCCCACGCTTAAAATTAAGTTTAGGGTTTTAAGTTAGAGTTCATAGTTAGGGTTTAGAGAATTTAGAGTAGTGTGTATTTTTTTAGCATATATGATTTAAAATTTAGGATTAGAGCTTGAAATTTAATTTTGGAATTACAAATTGCTTCATGGTCCGACTGATTGATCTTTTCAATCTTATATTTACGATGGACGATGTTGTTTTAGAATAAAGATGTTTTTGATAAAAACAAAATATCAGATATGTAAAACTAAGTCTACTAAGATTTGTCGTGTTTGATCGACAAAAAGAATAAATTGTTGAAGACAGAAACTTACTTAAATCCATCGATATATTAAGATCTTTGAACCTTGTATTTTTATAGTCCAAATTAACATCAAAAAATAAATTTTTAAGAATTTGACTCTTTTTTATGTATATAAGATACTATAAAGCTAGATCTAGAGATGGGCACGGGTCGGGTTTTTGGCCCACCCGAACCAGACCCGAAAATAAATACCCTATACTCGCACCCGACCTGAACATATTCTTTAAAAAATCTGACCCGAAAATAAACACACTAAACCCGACCCGACCTATAAAAAACTAATATTTAGGGACATAATTGTAAAAAATAATTTTAGGGGACATAATCGTAAAAACTATAAATTTAAGGACTAAATTGTAAATAAAAATTCAATTTTAAGGACCTAATTTAAAAACAAATATAAAGAGTGAGTATTATTATAAATATCCCTAAAAATTTAGGAGGAAATTACACAATTAGTCTCGAGTCGGGTAGGCTTTTTTTACTCTAAACTTGAACCCGACCCGACCTCACCCTCCATAACAATCCGACCTGACCGGAACTCAATTTTTTATTAAAAAAAATTCGACCTGATCGGGCCGGGTCGAGTCGGGTAAAATGCCCATCCCTAGCTACATCACAATTTGAAGATCAAGATTAGATAGTGAGATGAACCAAATTGTCTAACTTTAAAACTAAACTAGACTAATAAGTATTTTGTCTCAGTTTTTTTTTTTGGGATAAATTATGCCCTATTTCATTTACTTTTTTAAAAAAAAGATTATAATTGAATTATTTAATTAAAATATTATTCAAATAAATTACTCAACAATTAAGTATTATTACAATTAAAATACATTAACTCAAATCATAAATCTCCACTATAGCGGTCCACCATAATAATTAAACTTATTACGGTTGATGTCCGAAATATTATTCTTGGATGTCCGAAATGCCACAAAATTGTCCTAATTTAATGTTGAAAGACTAATATTTTGAATTACTTGAAGCTATAATTTCTATATATTGCTTTCCCCCACTTGTAGTTTCTCACAACCAAAACATTTAAACTAAATTGGATTTCGAAAAGAATGAGGAAACAAGTTGGATCAAGTGTCTTCTTAGTTCTCCTTTGCGTCCTTTATATTTTTGCAAGTGTTGAAGCTCAAACTTGCAGGCCTAGTGGGACAATAAGAGGCAAAACTCCTCCGCCGGGGCAATGCAACACCGAAAACGACTCTGATTGTTGTAAAGATGGGAAGCTCTACACAACTTATAAATGTTCACCGCTTGTGTCGAGCCATACGAAAGCAACGCTGACACTTAACAGCTTTCAGGCCGGCGGGGATGGTGGTGGACCTTCGGAATGTGACAATCAATACCACTCGGATGATGATCCTGTTGTCGCACTTTCAACCGGATGGTTTAACAACAAAAGCAGGTGTTTGAACTATATCAACGTCTATGGCAATGGAAGAAGTGTGAGGGCTAAAGTCGTCGACGAATGCGATTCTACGATGGGATGCGACTCAGATCATGATTACCAGCCTCCTTGTCCTAATAACATTGTTGATGCCTCGAAAGCAGTTTGGAAGGCTCTTGACGTACCTGAAAACAATTGGGGAGGAATGGATATCTACTGGTCGGACACCGATTAGTCCCTCCACTCATATTTTTATAACATCTATTTGTATTAGAATAAAGGTTTCTCGTATGTTTTAGCTTAATGTTAAATTAATATTAAAGTAAAAGTCATATATTGTATGTTTTCCTATACATTAAAGCATTAAATTTAGGGTAAACTATACTAATAACCACTGAACTATAGGGTTGATATCGATTTGACCATTACATTTTTAATTGTGTTAAATATACTACATAACTATTTAATTGGTTCCAATGTAGCCATCTGCCGTTAAAAAAACAAAAAAGTTAACGAAATTGTTAAAATAATTGGTATAATTACACATTTAGTTTTAATTTTAATTGGTATAATATGGGGTTGGATGTGGATTATGTTTAAGAGCTTTCTTAGCTTAATGGTTTGGACACTTTGTTATTATCCATATGATTGTGGGTTCAAACCTCTTGGACATCAGTCATTTCATTGTTTTAGACACTTCATTATTATCCATATGATTATGGTAGCTTTATTTCATTGTTTTGACAACCTGACTCCTGATGCTAGCCCTGTCTTATTTACTTGCTTTTAAGATTACTTTAACCGAGTTTTACTGTATTCTTTCTTCAATCTCTTCATGGACTAAAAAAAGAGTGAGCTTTACTGTATTCTTTTGTGTTCTTGTGATCGTGTTATCTCTTACTTCTCTTATACCATCATTGTCATCGGAGACTAATTGTCACCTTCCAAAAAGCATCCCATGAAAAAGCCTAGTTTCTCTGCCTGCATTTTTCTTTTTATAACTAGATTAGTTTGTTTAGGAGGAGAGGACAACTCAAAACTATCCTAAGTTTTTTTTAAGAATATTTTTATTAGTTTTTTTTAAATAGTCTATTAATTTGTAAATTTCAATTTGTATAGGTGGATGAAGAACGCCATAATGAGATCACTTTTACAGAAAATTGGCACCAACGTCGTAACGTAATTCAGCAATTACTAAGTTCGTATAGGAAGCACCGAGATATAAACGACCTCTAGCGAGGGATTGCTGTTACGGTTGCATGGGAAAAAATGATAGCGACTATTGTAGACTCCGGCCGGTACAAGAATAACCTCGGTCAATTTGACGATGCATAGGTAGATCAAAACTAAGAGCCACAAATACGTTTGTCTTGATTAATCCAGTCCGATTTATATTGCTTGCCATCGTCTACCATAACAAGCTTGAATCTGTAAACTTGTTTACTTTAGTAACTCGGTGCAAACCTGCATAGAAAAACTTATAACCCAAATCATTCATCTTACATATCACCCTGACGTTATAATTATAGATCATACTATTCCGCAACACACAACTTTAATCCCTTCAATAGGTCCTTTTTGCGACCGGCATATGCGGAACACTTGTGCCCTTAAACTTGAACCCTTAAGAAGTTTGACTACTTCGTTAAAAAGCTTACGCCGAGACTTCCTTGGTTGTGGTGGGATCTCCTTGTACTTGTTTGCAAGTTTGGAGCGTAATCTTCCGTACTGTAGCGCGAGTTTGTTGATATTTTCACGACAATCATTCCAGTGTGTGGTAAAAGCAGACTCTGGTTTTGCTCGCTTTCGCCCAATTTTTACTCGTGACACCATCATGAACTGGTAAACCATAATAAAACACACCAAAACAAGGTTAAAATAAACTATACAGAGCTACATGTGAGAGTGAGACCTTACACCAAAAAGAGAGCAAGCAAAATTACTAGACAAAACTCACAGAAATAAACATGAAAAGCAATACAAAGAGATGAAGATTGAAGGCTGTAAGGCAAAAATAAGCATGCGAGGAAAGAAATCCTATAAAGGGATGGAAATCGTCTGACTCTTTTGGTGTCTTCAATTTAAAATAGTAGGGCTAGGGTTTAAGCTTTAGAGTTAGGGTTAAGGTTTAAACTTACTGTCATTGACTTATTCTTCCAAACTCGATCCGTGCGGCGTTAGCACTTCCCAAACAATGCTAACCAGCCTAGTCTCACGCAACTTGATGGCTAGGCAAGTGAAAGACAAGAGAAGTAAAAAGGACTTTACAAAGAAAGCTTTGTATTAAGTGTAAGAGAACTTACAAGTATGCTTCCAACTCTTAGGTGAGGTACAAAATGAGAGGGGTGACCCTATTTATAGGTTGTCACCTCTTCAATGGACGGTCGAGATTGTTTTGATACGACGGCTAATAGTTTGCCTCCTAAAATATCTACAAGAGTCTATAAGGTTCTAGAGAACTCTACACATGTCTATACATATCTATAAGACTCTAAAGAGTTCTAGAGAGTTTCAAGGTCTTCCAAAGTTGTCCCGAACTTTCCTGAGCCTTCCAGGGTCTTCTAGTGCCTCCTGGGTGAGTCTGAACTTTGGTAGAACATCTCGGATATTTCTAGAACGATTTAGACTCCTCAAAACAAGTGTTGGTCGTCCTAGCCTTTGTAATGCTCTCTTTGGTGCTTGCTTGCTTCAAAAGTGCCCAAAGAGTGGTGTGAACTTCACTTTGAATTGTGGGAAAATGGTGAGTTGTGACATTACACTGCTCTAAATACGGCAACTCAACTGAAAATGATCTTACTTCTTCACATCCAAGCAAACGGCCCATTTATTAAAATGCTTTGATCCGTGTCACGTGGGCTTTACTCCCCTTAAGAATAAAATTTGAGTTATAAAATAAGATATGTCAACTTAACTAACTTAAATTTTTTTTGACTAAATTCTCGACTCAATCGAACCCTTACAATTAAGTATTATTACAATTTATAATCGAATTATTTAATTAAAATATTATTCAAATAAATTACTGAACAATTAAGTATTATTACAATTAAAATACATTAACTCAAATCATAAATCTCCACTATAGCGGTCCACCATAATATTTAAACTTATTACGGTTGTTGTCCGAAATATTATTCTTGGATGTCCGAAATGCCACAAATTTGTCCTAATTTAATGTTGAAAGACTGATATTTTGAATTACTTGAAGCTATGATACCTATATATTGCTTTTCCCAACTTATAGTTTCTCACAATCAAAACATTTAAACAAAATTGGATTTCAAAAAGAAAAAAAATAATAATGAAGAAACAAGCTGGTTCAAGTGTCTTCTTAGTTCTCCTTTGCGTCCTTTATATTTTTGCAAGTGTTGAAGCTCAAACTTGCAGGCCTAGTGGGACAATAAGAGGCAAAACTCCTCAGCCGGGGCAATGCAACACCGAAAACGACTCTGATTGTTGTAAAGATGGGAAGCTCTACACGACTTATAAATGTTCACCGCTTGTGTCGAGCCATACGAAAGCAACGCTGACACTTAACAGCTTCCAGGCCGGCGGGGATGGTGGTGGACTGTCGGAATGTGACAATCAATACCACTCGGATGATGATCCTGTTGTCGCACTTTCAACCGGATGGTTTAACAACAAAAGTAGGTGTTTGAAGTATATCAACGTCTACGGCAATGGAAGAAGTGTGAGGGCTAAAGTCGTCGACGAATGCGATTCTACAATGGGATGCGACTCGGATCATGATTACCAGCCTCCTTGTCCTAATAACATTGTTGATGCCTCGAAAGCAGTTTGGAAGGCTCTTGGCGTACCTGAAAACAATTGGGGAGGAATGGATATCTACTGGTCGGACACCGATTAATCCCTCTACTCATAATTTTATAACATCTATTTGTATTAAAATAAAAAAAATTCGTATGTTTTAGCATAATGTTAAATTAATATTAATGTAAAAGTCATATATTGTATGTTTTCCTATACATTAAAGCATTAAATTTATGCCTACATTCATGATGAATATGCTAAGATCAAAAGCTTAATATGGTATTGTGAATTACTTTGCTTATTATTCAGATTTTAAATATTCAAAGCTTACAATAAAAACAAGATGGCATCCTTGTTACTCATATGTGCCGAGGTATATCGTTCCACATTGTTTGATTCAGATTTTAAGATCAATGAAGTTTGAGATTTACAAAATAAAAGTTGTATTTTTAGATTTGAAATTTCTAGTCCTATCGTTGATACGAATAGAAACAATTCATTATGTGTAGTCAGTGAATTTTGATAGAAAATTATCAATAATATCAGCAATCAAACTAGAACCATTGAAACAAGAAATTAAGGTCTCAAGATCATAAGAGATCATGCAAGAAAAAAGGTAAAAATTTAACTCAAAGACTCGAAACAAAAGATAGATATAAAAGGTGTATGGCCAATTTGTTGTTTACCGGGCGTGCTTTAATAGGGGCTCATGGTTGGCTATGGTGTTGATTATGTCTTAGTATATCCTGATTATTTGCTTGCTGAACATTGAAAAATTGGCATATGAGGGCCTATTTTTTTCTACAGGAAGGTACAGGTTTAACAAGGTGATTAGTTTTGTGGGTAGAGTCTGTAAGTTGGTGGGTGTTATTTTGGTTAGTATGTTGGCTGCGATTGAAATGTCTGCGATTGCTATGTAATCTTGCGTGGTGATTTTGAGTTCGAACGTGTTGTAATTTTTCGCCTTGAGTGTACTCTTTTCCTCCATTTAGGTTTAGGGAGGTTTTTAACGAGGCACTCAATGCGGGAATATACTTTAAATTATAATAAATAAAAACATAATTTGCCGAGCAAAAAAAAAAAAAAAGATAGATATAAACAGGGATTGAGCTAGGATTGAATTACAAGGGGGCAGACCGATTAATTTTGAAATAATAGGGTCTTAAAAAGTAATTAAATCGTAAAAATTAAGGGATTTTAAGTTTAATTTTATAAATTTTAAATTCGAAAGGTCTCAAAAAATAATTAAATTAGAAAAGAAGGGTCAAAGTTTAATATTATTAATTTTAGATTACAGGGTCCTAAAAAATAATAAACCATAAAAATTTTGGGAGGGGCAAAGAAGAAAAAAAGAGCTTAATTACAATGGTTTCAAAATCACTAGGGACTAAACTTAATCAACCCATAAAATTTAGGGGGCAATTGCCCCTCCCACCTTGTATATATATCCGTCCCTGGATATAAACATCACCAAAGATCAACGATGAAAAGTAAAACCAACAATAAACAACATAAAAAATACAAATTACAATAAGACATGTTGACAACATGGTTATTACCACAACTTAATCGCGAACAAGAAACAGTTATTGTGTGCGCGTATCCAAATTCACTCAGTGGGTCCAAAACAAAAAATCAGCGGGATAACTAAAAGAGCGCCGTGTTGATCAGTTGTGGTGGTGTCAAATTCAACCTTGATAAAAAAACTAAATGAAAAAAAATTGTCAAATGATCGATAAATTAAAAAAACATGTCAAAAGACAGAGGATTCAAAACTAAAAACATAAAAAATAAGGCAAACGATAAAAAATAAGAAGAAAAAGAAATAATGAATCTCGATAGTCGGCAACCAGCACTAATAATGAGCTCTTCTATAATTAATTAAGATTAAGAAAAAAAGACAGAAAACTATGTTATATATACAATTAATTAAGATTAAGAATTACTGTTTTTAATTATACCATTATAATTAATGTAACATGTGTCGTCTTATTATTGGTGACATATAAGATAAATCCTCGAATAATAGCAGTCTACCATAATATTTAACTCCCTAATCCTATCAATGTCAATATTTTCAGCAAATTACAAAACATTCTTCTTGGAAGTCCGAAAATGCCCCAAATTTGTCCTGATTTCATGTTTGAAAGACCGGTATTTTGAATTAATTACAAGCAATAATCTCTATATATTTCTGTTTCCCTGTCGTAAATTCTCACACCCAAACATTAAAACAAAATTGGATTAAAAGAAAGAAATGAAGAAGCAAGCAAGTTCAAGTGTCTTTTTAATTCTCCTTTGCGTTCTTTATGTTTTCGCAAGAGTTGAAGCTCAAACTTGCAGGCCTAGTGGAACAATAAGGGGCAAAAATCCACCGCCGGGGCAGTGCAATACCGAGAACGACTCCGATTGTTGTAAAGATGGGAAGCTCTACACAACTTATAAATGTTCACCACTCGTATCGAGCCATACGAAAGCAACACTGACACTTAACAGCTTTCAGGCCGGTGGAGATGGTGGTGGACCGTCGGAATGTGACAACCAGTATCACTCGGATGATGATCCTGTGGTGGCACTTTCAACCGGGTGGTTCAACGATAGGAAGAGGTGCTTGAAGTATATTAACATCTATGGTAATGGAAAAAGTGTGAAGGCCAAGGTCGTCGACGAATGTGATTCTACAATGGGATGTGATTCGGACCATGATTATCAACCTCCTTGTCCTAACAACATCGTCGATGCCTCAAAAGCAGTTTGGAAAGCTCTTGGAGTTCCTGAAAATAATTGGGGCGGAATGGATATTTACTGGTCGGACACCGATTGATCTCCTTAATCATATTTTTATAATATATGTCTGTGCTATAATTAAAAAAATCCCGTGCATGTGTTTTAGATTAAAGTATTGTAAAATCCTACATTGTATGTTTTCATACACGCTAAAGCATTGAAATTATATTACCAAAAACTACATTAAAATTATGTCTTAAATTTTGTAGATCTTACCGGAAAAGTGAATATTGTTCTTATTAGAAGAATTGAGTTCGGGTAGCTTTGTCTACTATATACGCATGAATTTATTAAGGATTAAAATATGAATCATACCAACGAGAATGAACCACATTTCATGGCCAGCCGTTTACCTCTTAATGAAGGGATTAGTCACTGCTACCGGCGGTGGATACCTTGGCTCAAACCAAAGAAAAAATATGAATCATACTGCTACGCATGGACGGAGCCATTAAGGCTTCGGGAGGGGCAATCGCCCCCCATCCCCGAAGGATTTTTTTTTCACCTTTGTCCCCCTATTTAAATTTTTTTAAATTGATTTATTTATAAATTTGTCCTCCCAATTTTAAATATTTATAGTTTGCCCCCCAATCCCAAATTCTGGCTCCGTCCCTGCTGCTACGAGACTGAATTAAGAATCCCCGGTTAAACCGACTATAGTCAGATTCTAATCTATGGTCTTATTCACTTTATTGATATTTTGACCTTTCTATGATTCCAGCTTTGTAAAATGTGGCAATTTTCGACCTTTTGTGACACACATTGTGCAGCTTCTTGCAACACTTTCGATAAAATTAAGGAATTTCTGTAAGAACAGACTTTAAAATTGTAAGGGCTGATTCCTATATAAACTCCACATCTTCACGTTCTAGGCACCAAACAATAGTATTTACAGAGATGAATATGAACATTTTCTCTGTTTTTCTTATTACTTGCTTTATTTTAGTTTTTACAGACAGTTTCATGGTTGAAGCTGGTACTTGCAAACCCAGCGGCAAGCTAAGAGGGAAGAAGCCTCCGCCAAAGAAATGTAACAAAGAGCATGATTCTGGTTGTTGTCAAGACGGCAAGCTTTACGACACATATACGTGTTCGCCCCAAGTTTCGGGTCATACCAAGGCAACCCTGACCCTCAACGGGTTCGGTCCGGGCGAGGACGGTGGAGGGCGATGTGAATGTGATAACCAGTACCATAACGACACAGAACTGATTGTGGCACTTTCGACCGGATGGTTTAACAAGAAAAAACGGTGTATGAATTATATTAACATCCATGGTAACGGAAAAACAGTTAAGGCTAAGGTAGTCGACGAATGCGACTCGACGATGGGATGTGACGCCGACCATGATTACCAGCCTCCGTGTGACAACCACATCGTCGATGCCTCGGATGCAGTTTGGGATGCCTTGGGAGTGTATGGAAAGCAACGTGGTGAAATGGAGATATACTGGTCTGATGCTTGATTAACCCTTTGGCCCTTCATAATTGCCTTTGTTTCGAGCAAAGAACTGTAATAAGTTTATATGTTTCATTAATGTCGTTTATCTAAACATTGTGTTCTGTCTTGGGGAAAATGTTGTCGATTTGGTGCCTGGACGGCAAAGTTGTCTGAAACATATATAAATCAACAGGCAGATACCTCTAATGATGAATATGCAAACAGATACACTTTGTATTTGATCTAATTTGGACAAAATTTTCCATATCAACTGGACAGCTGCACTAACAATGTCGATAAAAATTAACCAAAAAAAGATTATATGAGAGATCTCCATCGATTCTTATCGTTTAGTTTGTTCGAATATACAGTCTCCCACTTCTCCACTTGCTTAGCCATTTTCTCTTTGTTGTGGAAAGAAGCTTGAATGGCTTGAGGTTCATATGGAGGAGGCAATTCACATGGAGGTTTATTACTAGGAGACTTCACAATTGACTGCTCCATGAACTTCCTCCATAAATCTTTCTGCGGGCACGCCAAGGACTCGACGCATATCCTTCGAGCTTTCGGAGGTTTCGCCGGTTTAAACTTCAAGAGCTTCGAGTACTCGTTCAACAAATGATACATGTAATCATACACATTTCGCATTGTTAGAAGCTCTTGAATAAATTTGCTCCCGGCCTTCCCTATGGCCTGTGCCTGCAAGTTCATGTATCTGATCAATTCAGACTAATCGAGCTGTGTTATCGAGTTCATAGGAGAACAACAGATTACGGATGTTTGATTTTAAGTACCCGTTGGGTGTGATTATTGCCCCATTCAACTGCAAATTTAAGGCCTCTGCATTTTTCTTTGCGGCGGATAGGCCAGTAATGCTGCAATGGCACCAAGCTTCTCGAGAAGAAATCGTAGTAATCAGGCTTTATCATCAGTGTCATGCTATCACATGCCAGTATGTATTTCTCACTTACAGACCACGTCGCTCCTTCCGTATAAATTTTGTATCTTTCGTGTGCCGTTCGTATAATAACAAATTTCAAAATCTTATAAATAAGAAGAGGAAAAAAATAAATTTTCATTAGAATAGGGAGATAAAAGAAAAGTTCCACATGTACCTGTAGTGGCATTGATCTTCCAATTTAGAACCCTTGAACCCTTCTTGAGTTGCTTTAGTCCAATTCTGAATTCATAACAAATAAAAGTTACAGACACCCATTTCAACAAATTTCAAGTATAGTTTTGTTTTTCCTTTAAATTTTATGATTTTTGAGGAAATTAATTGATTACCTGGTGAAAAAGCCGAACGTTCCAGTCGAATTTATCTGTAAGGTTACATTTCATAAGGTCTAATCTATGTTCAGCAACATAAGGATTACCTTTCCAGAAGGCATAAGGTTCTCTATCTTCCCATTTGAGCCTCTCTGCCCCTTTCTTTATTGCACTCAATGTATCCTCCCATGGCATTATGTTAACCTCAGCCCTGCGAAAACGAAGCGAATAAATCTAAACTGTTCATGCGATAGATACACATGTGTTTTAAATAATGCTCAAACAAATGGAAAGACTTGTAGTGTAAGTTACCAGCCCCAGAAGGTCCAATCAGGGAAGACAATGTCCAATGCTTCCTCCGATCCGCAGTAACGAAACACCGGTGGCGGTGCTACCGTAGCATTCGGTCCTTGGTAGTCTCTTTTCATGATCTTAGCCTCGTCTCCACTAAAGAACAAAAGGTCCAAATCCGGTACTTTTCCAGTGTACAACCTTAGAAGCTGCAGGATGCCCCATTTCGTGAACACATCCCTGCTTTGAAACGGCCTTTTGTATTTCTCCACATAAACGTTGCCCCCAACAATCACCAGCCTAAAATGTGCACTCGATTTCCCTCGTTCGATCATGTCTTCTGTAATGCCTGTAGTTTTCCATTGCTGTAAATCGTGGTGGATCCACCGGAAGTAGTCCGGGCAGGTTTCGGTTGACGATTCTTCGGGCTCGAATACATTCGGGTAATTTTTCGGGCATTTTCTACCTTGCAAAGCAGCATGGGTGCAGTTGAGTGGAACTTCAACCCTTTCATGGTGCTTTTTAGTATTTCGTGAGATATAGATCAATGGGGAGCCCTGGATAATAGGCTGAGAAAAATATATATGAAAAACAATATTTCATGCACCGACAGGGGAAATGACTAGCATCGGGGCTAATAATAAAGCTTACAATTTGCATCCAATTAAGAAAGGCCGCAATAAGAACGAAGGAGACGAGGAAAACGAAAGCCGTTGTTGAGAGCAATCCATGGAGGCGTCCAATCCCAAGCTTGTGAAAAACTTTTAGCATGTTCTCCCATGTAAAACTCCACTTATGGTTTCATATTAATTTGTTGAAATAGTAATGCTCTATAAAAGTAGACAAATTAAATGTTTCTGCAAAATTAATATCTGCAATCGACCATAGGTAAATTTCTTGTATTTGTATTATGTTAAACATACAATTCTCAGAATAATCTATAAATCTTTTAACATCTGATCTAAAAGAAATGAAAAACAATTATATATCGAGTCTAATTTGAGGTGATCATAACTAAAAAATCATACCCGTAGTTTAGGCAGAAGATGAATCCTCTTTACAGGAGATGACAGAAAAATATGGGAACATAAAAGATATATCAAATGATGAAAAGTCGGGGGAATGAGAAATAACAAAATTAGGCAGTGTTTTTCTTAATCTATTAGTAGGAAAGAAAAGAGTTCATTGACAAATATACATATATATACGTGCAGTACTTTGCGGGAAAACATGAGCTTAAATATCTTAATTCAACCAAGCAGACGGCCTATTTATTAAAATGCTTTGATCCGTGTCACGTGAGCTTTTCCCTCCTTAAGAATAAAATTTGAGTTATAAAATAAGATATGTCAACTTAATTAACTTAAATTTACTCTCGACTCAATCGAACCCTTACCTTTACAAGAATGTATTAGGTAAGTAAAGTAATGTTTGTCAATATTAGTAAAAACAAAATAGAAATTAGCATCTAACAAGAGCAATTTGACGTACATTGCTTATTTCCCATGTAGCTAGATCAAAACTAAGAGCCGCAAATACGATTGTCTTGATTCATCCAAGCTGATTTATATTGCTTGCCATCGTCTATCATAAAACCACCATGCCTACCTCGTGATCGAATATCCGACGTCTCTGATCGGGACATGTATTATCTTCCATGTCCAACTGTATGGACTCACTTGAACCAATCGATCACCCTTGAAAGTCACATGACTAGGAGGAGGGATGCTTGTCCTATTGAAAAAAAGAAATTAATTAAGGTCAATATCGTAAGCATCTTGTCCCTCACCCGCTTCTCTAAGACGATAACATATACAGTGGTAAACTACTGCATACCTTATTACTGATCATTGAGAAATTCTCCAAGTTTAAGGGTTTTGTTATCCAATTCTGAAATGGAGGTCTCCCCTTGAAAACTTTGGAAGCTAAGTTATATTCTTTAGCCCTGTCCTGCGGATAATAGACCGTATCAATCAGCAAAGACGGTAATCGTTACTCCATGCCACCGACACACTCGTGCATTGTTCCAACATTAGGATAGACCTTAAGGAGTATAATTTCTATTTATCACTGGTAAACTATAATCGAAGCCATTAAAAGAGTTCACAAAGAACAACAAAAAGCAATCACATGTACAATGCTTTCAGTGCACATCTTCCACATTTCTTGTCTAATAAATGAAACTTGCAGAATAGCATACACAAGCAACCATGTAAATTCCGAAAGTTATCAGTTAACTCAAAAGACATGCTTCCCATATCAATCACCAGCTTCATATTTGCAAACCAAATAAAAAAATGCATCAGGTCAATGATGAAATACCATAAAATAAGTCCACAAGTATCCAAAATCATTACCTTGAGTTCTCGATAAGAGACCTCACTCGATGAGCATTTGATTTTGCATTCATCTCTTAGTGACAAGAAAGTTTCCAAAATCCGCTTTCTAAGGGGAAATTTTTCTAATAAGAACAAGACAAGGACAATAATATTTTTGTTCTAGATTGAAGATTTGTCGCTTACTTGCACAACAATGATTCAGTAGATGGGTAAACTGCCCCTTTAGAGGACGTGCCTTGCTTTCGACCAGTAGTTCCAAGAACAACTTCATGCAGACCAGACTTATTCCAACATATTGAATACCTGAAAATTGATGTATAAACCATATAAAAATAAAAAGAATAAAATAATACCTACAGCTATAGTTGGGTACATCAGTGTGGATACCCGCAAGTTAAGGTGGCTTGAGCAGTCTCAGAATGCTGAAATTCTTTTGGGGGTACTGGCGCGGCACAAAATATGGGCTGCTCAGACATTAAAGTAATTGTAGTCAAAACCCTCCTGTTTTATTTATATAGGAATAACACACTGTAAAATTTTACAAACCTTGTTAACTTGAAAAGGCTTTACAAGCTCATTTGACAATGGTATAACCCGATCATATAAGGATCTTTTCAATTGTTTCACCAAGCAAGTATCCTCGGAAACATAAAGGGATCTTCCGACAGTAATAGAATGCAGGTAAACAGGTTGAAGAAAGTATGAAAGCAGAGCCCCTAAGATAAGACAGTTTTTTTAATATCAAAATATGCAAAAGCAGTTCACTAAATAAAATCAAGAAAGCCAAAAGGTCGGTAAAATGTAAAATCATAAAAGGGAAAACATATATGCCGCATGGTTATCCATGTTTCCATATTGACGATAGTAGAAACGAAGCATGTAGCATGCAAATGATCATAGATGCGTGTCACAGTTAAACACACTCTGTGGTATAAACTACAACACCATAATTATCTCGGCCATTGCATGAATGCATTGTATTGCAATTACTTCATAGCAAATGATGAACCTTGAACTCCAACAACATTCCAACGAGCTATTTTGTCAGAGCAGCTAACTGACAATGTTGTATCGCCTCGACCAGGCTTCCTCTGAACCAAGCCAATTAGTTGAGAGCAATCTCCTGAAAATAAACTTCCTAATTAGTCCATTTCTATAAAACATGATTACAACTTCTACTGGAAAATTGATTATCGATGAAAAGAAAATGATGATACCAATGCAATCAAACACACGGGTCATACATATTACAATTAAAACTAACCCTCCCAAAATCACTTCAAGTACCCAAATGACAATTTCTCAATTACGTATAGTATAACTCTTCCCCGGAAATCTTAAATGCAGACTGACCGTGCTCATCAATTGAAGATGGTGCCGAACTAAGTGAAGCATCCCCGCCTAGCAAACACAAACCAAGAGGTAGAAACTCAAAATGCAAGTCTTTATATGGAAGCTTATAACTTCTGTATGAAACTGAAAACCCAAGAAGTAGAACATTAGAAGATAAATAAAAGCAATCACTAAGAATTACATGGCAACTGAGATATGTACAAATGTAATTTCCACCCTGCTCGGAGTTTATATTTTATTTCACCAGAACCATCCAATTCCAACTGGAAAACCGAGTGTTCAAGGCCACCAGTTTGCAACTCTGATGTGCCATTTTGTTCTTCTTTATTCAAATTGTCATTAAGACGTTGAATCTCTCCATAGAAGAACCTGAATCAATCACAAAGGGCGGAAAAAAAAAAAAAACTTACAACTCACTAAAACTTAATCCAAGTCCAAAAGTTAACTATGTATAGCTATTCCTAAAACCCTTCACACCCGGGATGGACCGAGGGGTGCTGGAGCAATCGTACCCCTAAAAATTTCAAATTCTCCTCTAGTTTAGATATTTCCTTTGCATTTTTACCGAAAATCTAATCTCGCACCCCTACATTTCTAATATAGCTTCATAATAGTTCGCACCCCGTACATTCGAATCAAACAATGTCAAGTAAAATAGGAGGGAATGAAAAAAAGTGACCTTAGCAAAGCTCTGCGAGCAATAATTTCAGCATGGGAGTCATTCACAATGTCACCGCGATGGGTTAATCGAGAGCGGCCTATGCATTTCGTTCCTGTGCCTAATGCAACCACTTCCATATCTGAACTGAAGTTAAAATAATGGAGCTTAGATCATTATAAATTGGAGCTAGTTTTAGGGTTTTAGAGATTGACCTTGGGAGGGAGATGAGAGAAGAAAAGCAGCCAAGACGGTGACTTCACGTCCCTGAGGCTTCCCCTTCTTTGGAAGTGAGTTATAGAGAGAAAACACTTTGTCTGCAACAATGGGTCCCCATTGTTTTTCTTCAACTTCCAACTCAGACTCCATTGAAGCAAGTCAAGCAACTGAAAACTGAAAAAAGTGTGAAGCTTTCCCTGTTTTGTACCTTCCACTTTGATTGGACTTGGGCTGCGCTTGGGTGGACTGGTAGTTGCCCAATGGGGCATCTTTGAAGTACCTAGTTGGGTTTGTGGGGCTCAATGGGTAAAAAAAAGTTAACTATATCACATATTTTAAATTATGAGTTTTATTTTAAATTAATCTTCAATTTTAAAAAAAAAATATTAATTCTTTTAAGTATCAATATCATATCAATTATATATTTTTTTCATGTTAGTATCATTTCCGATCTTAAAAAATATAGTTAAGGTATGAGAGACTCTTACAAGTTACAACAAGTTTTAAAGTTATTCCATGTTGAGAACAAAGATCAAATCCTCAACCACTAGTTAAGGTATGAGAAACTTTTACCATATCACTTATAGGGATGGGCATTTTAGTCCACCCGGACTCGACCCAACCCAGATTTTTTAAAAAAAAAAATCTGAACTGACTCGAAAATAAATATACTAAATCCGACTTGACCCGACATGAACTATAGAAAAAAATAATTTTAGGGACCTAATTGTAAAAAATAATTTTAAGAGACTTAATTGCAAAAAAAATTATAATTTGAAGGACTAAATTTAAATAAAAATTAAATTTTAAGAACCTAATTATAAAAAAAATATAAAGAGGGGTATTATTATAAATATCCCTAAAAAATTAGGGGGAAATCACACAATTAGTCTCGGGTCAAGTCAGATATTTTTCACCCTAAATTTGAACCCGACCCAATCGGAACTCGCCCTTAATAAAAATTCGACCCGAACATAATTTTTTCATTAAAAATCTGACCCAATCGAGTCGGGTTGAAACTCGACCGAATAGAGTAAAATGTTCATCCCTACTTCCACTCGTATTGAAACAAAACAAAGCATTAAGCATGATATTGTTGTAACGTGCATGTCTAAAGCAAGGACTAAAGTGGTTTGATTATTGAATTAATAATGCAAGAAGAATGATTAAAGACAAATCGGTCCCCCTTTTTTCTGCCGAATTGGCCAACCGAGTGATGAACAAACAGCGCAGCATCAAATCATTCACGTTAACTAAGAAAGGGACCCCATGCACACATCCTCACATGTTGCACTTGCTTGGCTGGTCACCACCATAATATTATGAATTTTTATAATTAAATTTAAACAACTCAACTCAAAAAAATTTTAATAAATTCTGAGTTATAAAATACGACTCATTAACTTGAATAAAACTTACCGAAGCTGTTGTTAATTCCAACTGCCAACGGCTTAGCATCCTCCCGGCCACCACCAGAGCAAACCAACATGGGGTGTCGTTGTTCTAATTAACGCTCGCAACACAAAATGAGAAAAGAAAACAAACGAAATCAATGAAAAAGGAATAAAATATTATTTAAAGACAATATTAGTCCCCTCGAAAACTGGCAACACACGCATCGGATTCTGTCGCCGCTCGTCCATTTCCACGTTTCTGTAATTTTCACCCCAACGCTGCAAACGCTAAAGCCAGATGGATTTCAATTCGTCAAAGCAATCAATACCGCTGGCGGGCCCTCACAACTTCACTACACGACACCACGTTAGTTCTGCCTTTAAGTTTTTTGTTTTTGAAATCTACTCTACGACGTCGTATCTCACTTGCCGACATACGTGGCCACGGTTTAACCGCTTTACCTGTCGGCATAAAATTTTTCACTCAGTCTACGTATTTGTCTCTTTCGAAACAAAACAACCGTTGGATCGGATTAATCAAGATAAGTATCCAAAATCAACGGTAATTAATGACTACAAACTATGCCACTTTGCGTAGGGTATAAAAATCCAGCATCTGATTACTTAGATATTTGAATATTCGGGAGTCATCCATTACGAAATTGTCATTTTTTGTTTGGTTTTCCGAAAGCTGTACACTTGTAAGCTTAATTATGGCGGAGGAAGCGAAGGAGGTTGCAGCTGAAGCGCCCGCCGCTCCAGCACCGGTAGCGGAGGCTCCGAAAGCTGAGTCCGAGAAAACAACCGTAGCTCCGCCGCCGGCGGAGGAAAAACCTGAAGAAGCGAAAGCTCTTGTGGTGGTTGAGAGTAAGCTTTGCTGCCACTCTCATCTTCTTCTTTTTTTATTTATAGTTTGAACTTACAACGTTCAGCACTGTTTTAAGCGGATCGATCCGTCGTTTTGTTAATTTTTATAAGCAGGACGGACCTAGGACTTTAGGTTAGTGTCGAACTTATAAAATTTTTAGGAGGCCGAAAATAAATTTTTAATAGAATAAACATTAGAAAAAATCTAAATTTTTTCTAAATCATAAATGATTTTTAAAATTTTAGGGGCGGTTTCCCCACCAACACCCCTCGGTCCATCCTTGGTCGTAAGCTACAGAATTAGCAAAAGTTGAACTGCTTCAAGCTAATAATCAGCATGGGAATTATATTCAAATTTAAATTTTATATAATCCAAGATTCCATCTTTTTCTTTAGCTAATTGAAATTTATATTCAAAACTAAGATATTTGGAAAACAGAGCTTAAGATTATTCAGTATAAAACTTTATCTTTAATAGGTTTCAAAAATCAAATCCACTTAAACAGCTATTTGGTCGCTTTGTTGTAAAGTATGAACCCTGGAGCTGATTGAGAAAGACTTAACTTTTTGAGTGAATTAATTGAATTCCACTTCAAAAATGAAAGCTTGGCTCCTAAGGAAACTATAGTTCTCTAAACGTAGAATCTTACTTTTGCAACTAGGCTTTTTTATGAGATGTTTTTTTCCAGTCATGTTCATTTATTTAGTTTTCTCATCAGAATTCATCAATGTTATGAATGGGTACTTTTGTTATAATTTCCTTAGGAGCCAAGCTATGTTTTTTTGTGAACATTGTTCTTTGATTCGTTTATCATGTGGCATTTAATAAACGATTATGGTAGCTTCATTTTATTGTTTTGACAACCTGACTCCTGATGCTACACCCTGTCTTATTTACTTGCTTTTAAGATTACTTCAAATCTGATGTTATATAAATCGATAGAAGTTCCATAGGTTTCCCAGTTTTGTTGATAGTTTTAGACCAAGCTTTACTGTATTCTTTCTTCAACCTCAGTTATCTTTATGGACTCAAAAAAGAGTGAGCTTTGATTTAACTCGAATGATGCACCGGTTTTGAAGATGTTTTAAAAAAGCATTGATTTGGACATGCATTCTAGATATAGAAGTGACCTTTCTTGTGTCACAACATCAATTTCTTACATAAGCTAATTGTCATCATGGGTTGTTATTCATTATGTTCTTCTAGTGTGTTTCTAACAATATTTTTCATTTTACAGAAGCTCCGGAGCCAGAACCAAAGAAAAGTTCAAGTGGATCACATGACAGAGGTATACTTCTTTAACACAATCATTGTCATCAGACACTATTCGGTAGGCCCTCGGAATTTTTAGGCCACCGTGGCCAAATCACGTATTCTTTCGCGTTCTTGTGATCGTGTTACCTCTTACTGTTATTGTACTAAACAGCCACAATAGAGAATTCGGAAGGATGGTATCTAAGATTGGTCGTATTTATTTTGTTTTTCAGATGTTGCCCTTGCGGAGGTTGAAAAGGAAAAAAAGTTGTCCTTCATCAGGGCATGGGAAGATAGTGAAAAGTCCAAAGCGGAGAACAAGCAAGTCCCAAAACCCTCTTTTGTTTACTATATTTCTATCTTGTATATGCATGCATGCATGCATGTATGTATGTATGTATGTATGTAATCAACTTTACTGAAACTGGTGAGCAGGGCCCAGAAAAAGCTCTCTTCTATTGTAGCATGGGAGAACAGCAAGAAAGCAGCTCTAGAAGCCAACCTGAGAAAAATTGAGGTACATTTTTTTCTCAGTCCTTTTTGGATAATGAAAGGATGAATATTCGACATTTGTGTTCGACATAGGTATTCCGGTATATGTAAAAAATTAAAGGAAAATGATGAACGTATACACACACTCGTACTAGTGTTAGATACATACACATATCGTAATCTTGGTAATTCTAACATGTGGAAGCTTTGGCAGGAACAATTGGAAAAGAAGAAAGCAGAATATGCAGAGAAAATGAAAAACAAGGTAGCTTTACTTCACAAGGAAGCAGAGGAAAAGAGGGCAATGGTCGAAGCCAAACGCGGAGAAGAGCTTCTCAAGGCAGAAGAAATGGCTGCAAAGTACCGTGCAACCGGGCAAACTCCGAAAAAGCTCCTTGGCTGTTTCTGAAAGTTACGAAATTTCCGGTCCGGTCTCGAAGCAAATTCTATTAATACTGTTTCCCTTGCAACACTTTGTCTTGTTTGTAACTCCTCCCGTTTCAACTGTATTATCTATCTTGTCTGTTTCTCTATTGTTTCATGTCTGAACAGAATGGAAGGACATCAAAATTATCTATTATTGAATTGAATGTGTTGATATAGAAATATAAATTTTTATTTCTTGGAGAACAAGTTTGAGGGTTTTCTCATCTGGATTATGATAGAATTGGTTAATGTTTGTGTTGTTATCTGTATTCGAGAACGATATTCGAATGCGAGTATATGTTTAATATAAGCCAATAAGCAATAATCTTAGCATACAACTGGTTTTTTGCACTTAAATTATGCCTACAACTACAAGTAATCTTCGGAAGGGGAGGTAAGATATGTCTCAGGACCAGCATTTTCCAAGAAACTCATATCATTGTCAATGGGGAAATCCAACAGCAATTTCAGCGCGGTATCTGATGAATCGTCTGACTTGTTCGAACACGATGTTTTCGATGCATTGATCGGATCCATGGTGCATGACTTGAAACTCTTGCATTCAGTATCCTCAACTTGATTGCTTGCAGCTGAAGATGTTTGCAAGATCAGGCTTTCACATATAGTTTTATCTTCTTTATTCAACTTCCGAAACGAGTCTCCAACTTCGGAATTCCATAACCGTAGGAAAAAATCAGAGTTGGATTTGAAGAGTGATGACTCCTCTGAAAGACGAACTTCGGCTTCGAGTCTAGCACTCTCCCATTGAGCCATATGGCGGGTGGCTGGACATGTAGGTGCTGCTGTGGTTGTATCAGTAGGGGTGATCGGCTCGTGAGTCTTCGGATCAAGACCGATCTGGAGTAGGCGTTTCTTCAGGTGTGTGTTCCATAGGTTCTTGATCTCATTGTCCGTTCGCCCTGGTAATTGAGAAGCAATGGCAGCCCACCTGAAATTCATTGAAGATGAAAGAAATGAAACCTTTTCATTCTCAAGAACCAACAATTTCGAATTCCGACATGACAACATGCCTGTTTCCAAGGCTGCCATGAAGCTGAATGACAAGGTTCTCTTCCTCAACGGTGAACGGACTCCGTTTTATGTCCGGCCTAAGATAGTTTGTCCATCGGAGCCTGCAACTCTTGCCGCTACGAAGAATACCTTCCAATCAGAGAAACATTAATGGAATTTCATATGAAAGCCAGATCCCAAACGGGACCAACCGCTCTTTTTTTCATCTACAAGACTCAAACTCGAAATTTTAAAGGTATCTCGAGTTCTTAACCAGCCGGTCCAACACACTAATTTACAGGGGAATGTGTCCCTCCAAAAGAAAAAGAAAAAAAAGAACATTAATGAAGCAGCATTAGGAAGTAGGAACAACTTGAAGAAGGTACCAAGTACCAACTCATAATAGTTAGGGGTGTGCAAGACCATGTACTCGTCCAATTTGTTCATAATTGGTCTCGGTCCTGATAATCACCAGTTCTTGAAAATTAGAATCAGTCTCGGTCAGATCGGGTCTAAAATTTCAAGAACCAGTCTTGATACTAGTGGGAATCGGTACTAATACCGGGTACCCGGTCAATTAGTTTATTATTAATAAAATTTGAGCAGTAGTGGAAAAAAATTCAACTATCAATAATAATATTAAATAACAAAGTTAAAATATTGTAGTCTTGAAGGTTGAAGTCTTAAAACGAGTTATATTCATATATAAAGAGAAAGAATAAACTAAAGAACTTTATCTATTACCAGCAAGACCACTAAAAAGTTCGATAAAGAGAAATAAAGGAGCGCATTCAATTGTTTCCAACATCTTTAACGTCATTCGGTACCCAACCAGTACCAAGTATCCGTTACTGGTCCCGGTCCCATTGGGTATCCACCGGGTATCAGGTCTAAAAAATCAAGATCCAATCCCGGTCCCGTCGCAATTGGGACCTAAATTTTGGATCCAGTCCCGATTTCACCGGAATCAATTTCGGGTAAAAATCCACCGAGTCTGACTGGATCTAGAACCGGAACCGGGTAATCTAGTTTTTTGACCGCCCCTAATAATAGCTAACATGAATTGAACACATACATGGTACTTGCCTACTTGGTTACATTTCCTACAGGCAAAAAACCAGTAAATAAAGAAGAAAAACACAATTTCAGATGGTAATAGAAGTATCAACAGATCTATGAATCATAAGAAAAAGGGTTTCTTTTTCTTAGGGAGTGAAACCTGCAAGCTTAGGAAGAGAACGCCAGCTTCCATGGCCATGTTTGTTAATGTAATTTACGAGGAGCTCATCTTCTTCAGGAGACCATGGCCCTTTCTTCAAGCTTTTCGAGTCAAAACATGGCGTCCGCCCCATATTTTCTTCAAGAGAAAAAAAAAAGTTAACACTAAAAATAGAGTGAGAAGGAAAGGGAAAGTTCACAGTTTTGGAGTGACAAGTGCCGTGGAGTAAACCATATAACATACGAAAGAGATACGCTTTAAATGCGAGCTTCAGATTATCTGATAAACTTTGAATGTTGAAAATCATCATTGAGACCAACAAAAATTTCGTACTAGAAATTAACAGAGAAGAGAGTTAATGAGGGCTCATATTTTTCTTGAAAGCGACGTGCATGAATTAACTCACACCCACATTTGTTTCTGTTTGTTTAGTGAGAAAATGAAAGAAAAGAGAAACTAAATAGTTTATAGGGCCAAAAAACAATGGAACGTGCATGGACATGTAGTCTGTTTCCTGTTTGAAAATATAAAAGAAGAAATAAAGAGTGGCAAAGTAAAGTCTTTTCATATTAAATGCGGTCAATACGCGGTCTAAAGGAGGAAACTTTTGGAAACAGTAGAAAGAGTTGTTCATCCGACCAGCCTTTCTTCGCCATTGCAGCACTTCCCTGAGTTTTTCCATGCACGAAATTGAATTATAATTCATTTTTCAACTATGATTCTTGTTTATAAAATGATGTTCAAATTTTTTAATGTTTTAGTTTTATCCTTAAACTATGACTTTTATTCTATATTGTTCTTTGAATTTTTGAACACTCTAATTTTATCCTCAAATTAACGTTTATGTCACATAATATTATTAAATAATACACATAACTGTTTACATGATAATTAACAATTTTTATATCAGTTTTATTATCAAGGGATATGATAAACATATACTGATAATTTGGAGATGAAGTTAGAATTAGGGGCGAGTAAAACTCGACTCGGAAAAAACTAAATAACTCGACTCGAAATTTCATAAACTCGACTCAACTCGAAATTTTTTTAAATAAAGTTTGAGTTGTAAAACGGATATTCGAATAACTCGAAATTTTTAGTAATTAGTGGATCTATTTTTAAGTTCGAGACGGGTCCCTCAATTTTTTATGATATATATATACTCGATATATAAAAATATGAAAAAATATTGTCACATGTGAAAAAATATGAAGAAATATGTATGTGCATATCTTATATGATTAGAGAAAGTCGTTTGAATTGGAATCAAACCGTACTATAATATGATAAATAATTACAATTAATTTTTAATAGGAACTCAAAAACTCGACTAAACTTAATTCGACTTGAATCGAAAAAATTTCAAATAAAGTTTGAGTTATAAGATAAGACACATCAACTTGAATAACTGGAATTTTTTTTACTCGACTCGATTGAACGCTCACCCCTAATTAGAATGTTCAAAAGTTTGGGACCAAGTTAGAATGAGTCAATTTGGAGATAAAATCGGAATGTTCACAAATTTGAGGCCAATTTAGAATGAGAATCATAATTTGATGGTGAAATTGAAATGTTAAAAAAACTGACGCGCCAATTGCATGAGACAACGTCAGTTCCGAGTGGGTCCCTTGGGTTGGACTCCAAATTTTGGTTGGTAGTTGATCGTTATCCTAAACGTGGATATAGAATTGTAAACTTCACCTTCATTTCAAGCACGTGTATCACACTGCCCAACCACATCGCTTCCCGTACAACACTCCGTGAAACACACGCTCGCCTGTTTTTCATTTGTCGCCGCTAAATCTCAGTTAAGCTTAAACTATCATTTTATTTAAATAATTTTTAATTAAAACAAAGTTTTCAACTTCCTTATTCTGATTCTTTTTTTGTTGTTCAAGCAGTGATATCTCAACCGTTAGCTCCCGACTCGCTTCATTCTCAACTCACTAAAACCCTAAATTTCTAAGCACACGCATCTTCTTTCTCATCAACATTCTGGTAATTTACTTTTTCCCCCCTTTTAATGAGTTTTTATTGCTTAAATTGAAGAATATGTTCAATTGGAATTTCTGTATTGCTTACATTTTAGTAATCTTCTATTTTTATTGCTGTTGTTGGATTAGATTACAGTCTTCGAATGATTGAGTAACCGAAAGCAGTGAGCTTGTGGATGTTAAAAGTTTATTTTCCGTTTGAAAGGAAGTTGAGATTTTTATGCGAATTTATAAAGAATGCATCTTTGTTGCGTGAAGAATTAATGTTACAGTAGCAATTTTTAGGGTTTGTATGAATTGAGGCGATCGTTGAGATGGCTACCGTATCATTAGTAGCTGGACATTGTGGAAGAGGAAGAGGAGTTGAAGATGGAAGGTTTGAGTTCAGGTCAAACTCATACTTTGGGAAGGATTTTTTGGCTAGTGAATTGCTTAATGGTTCATTTAGAAGAGCAGTTTGGTATCAGTCAAAGGCGTTAAAAGGTTCCAGGTATGAAAATGGAAGGAGGTTTAGTGTTGTTGCGAAAGTTAAGAAGCATGATTACCCCTGGCCAGATAATATTGACCCAAATATCAAAGATGGATACTTAACTTACCTGTCTCACTTCAAGCCTTTGGATGAGAAACCGAAACCGGTGACTCTACCATTTGAGAAGCCACTGGTTGATCTCGAGAAAAAGATTATCGAGGTCAGTTACTTTTCATCGGTTTCCAATTCATTTGTAAACTTGTTCAGGATATTTGAAGCATGTTAATGTTTTTGTACATATTCTTTAAACAATCATTATTTGTGTAAAGCTACATGGTGAGGATTCATGAAGAGTGAAACTAGAGACGAAATTTTCAACTTTATCATGTTATGTCAATATTATGTTTGCTTTGTTTCTGATCTTAAAATGGGGCAACTTTCTTTCCTTATGCCATGATGTTTTAGGTGTTCGTAAGCACAAAATTGAGATGTAGAGTCTTTCTAATTCTAATGACTTTGTTATTTTGCTCAATACAATTTTTGTGCAGGTATGCAGAATGGCTGATGAAACCGGTCTGGATTTTACTGATCAAATTGGAGCTTTGGAAACCAAGTATCAACAGGTTAATCTTATGTTTTCTTTTACCCATTTTGTCACCTTGTTTTAAGGATTTTGTGAATGAATTCCCTAAGGGCACTCTTTAAGGATACAAGGATATGACATAGGGGTTCCCTAAGGATACTCACTAGCAAAATCCTTTGTTTAATATTCATTCACTGGCATGGTAAATTTTTCCATTCATTATTTGTGTAAATTTCTGAATTTTACGTTTTCGTGTAAAACTAAAGATTTTATGGTAGTTTTCAATTTCTTTTATCAAAAAGTAGGTATGGGTTCCATTTTCTTAGGCTCCTAGTTTATCAGTTGTAACAGTGAGAGGTTCACTGATTCAGTCCGAGTAATCTTTGCACAGGCCTTTGCTGGTTGCTTAAATATTCTACTAAAATTGCAATCCACATTTACATTTTACTGACATGCTTATTACCATATCTGTAACCTTTTATCCATTCAAAACATCAGGCTCTGAAAGATTTATACACACACTTGACACCTATTCAACGCCTGGCCATTGCCCGACATCCCAACAGACCCACAGCTCTTGATCATATATTAAAAATCACAGAGAAGGTATTTCAATGGTACAAAACTTGTATGCGTTTATGCTCTAAAAGAATATGAAGTTGTTTTCTTACAGTCTCACTGTTTTTACTGTCATATAGTGGGTGGAACTCCATGGAGATCGCGCTGGCTATGATGATCCAGCCATGATAACTGGTATTGGAACCATGGATGGTAAGAGTTACATGTTTATAGGCCAGCAGAAAGGTAGGAATACAAAGGAGAGCATTTTTCGCAATTTTGCAATGCCAACTCCCCATGGGTACATTTCAAGTATCTTTTATTTGAACAATTAACTTTAAGGCTCAGCTTTTTATCAACAAAAAAAAAAACACTTTAAGGCTCAGCTTGCATGAGATGTCATGTCTATTTAGAATTGTCCTGGAATTTTCTTATGTTATGTTACCTTTCATGAAACAAATACTCATATATGAAAGCTCTTTTTACAAACAGCTATCGAAAGGCTCTGCGAATGATGAAGTATGCTGATCATCATGGTCTTCCTATTATAACATTGGTTGACACTCCTGGGGCATATGCTGATCTCAAATCAGAGGAACTTGGTCAAGTGTGTCAAACTATCTTCTGACATTGGAAATTGTGATATTTCGTACTCTGAATTCTGAAACACCCAGTTCATATAATAACATGACCCATTTCATGTCTTACACCTATACAGGGGGAAGCAATTGCCCACAACTTGAGGACCATGTTTGGCCTTAAAGTGCCAATCGTAACAGTTGTTGTTGGTGAAGGTGGTTCTGGTGGGGCTCTGGCCATTGCTTGTCCGAATAAATTGCTTATGCTTGAGAACTCTGTTCTGTATGTTGCAAGGTGGAATTAGTTCCTTCTTTTCCCTCCTTATTCAGTCGCATCTCTTGGAAAGTAAAATTTTAACTGAAGATTATGATGCATAACTTTATTTAATCAAATACAAATACAACTAATCCTTCCAAGTTTTGAAAGGTGCTTTACATGTTAATTTGAGTTTTTAGTTTTTTTTAGGTCAGTGATCTTTATATAGCAACAGAAATATCAGCTTATTAACAAACTACTCATACTTCTACATCGTTTTCTGTAACTTCTGTTTCTCAAATTCAGCTTAGCAGACAACAGATATATTTACATCTATATTTTGTTTACTTTCAATGCGGTGTTTGGTTTTTCATGTACACATGTTTTATTTAGACATGAACTCTGAAATACATGTTTCTTTTGACTCTGATTCTCTGATCAGTCCTGAAGCATGTGCTGCTATACTGTGGAAATCTTCCAAAGCAGCTCCAAAGGTACGTGATTTAATTTGATGGTTGAAAGGAGAACCGTTTTTATGTCAGGAATGATGTTTCATGCTTGTATAGGCAGCTGAAAAACTGAGGATAACAGCTCAAGAACATTACAAGCGCAGAATTGCCGATGGTATCATCCCTGTAAGCATCTTGAACATATAAAGTTTTATCCTGTCTCTTGAGCCTTCCAATTCAGTAAAATATCAATGGCTGTTTTTCACAACACTAGTTCTTTTTTGTCCACTTTTTCATTATTTCTTATCTATAGGAACCTCTTGGAGGTGCGCATGCTGATCCAGTATGGACTTCCCAACAAATTAGACTTGCAATCACCGAGGCCATGGATGTAAGTAATATTAACAAATCTATGTGCAGAAAGCAAGAAAGAAAATTGCATAACGAAGTCCTGTAGTGATTTTAAAGTGGGTTATATCTTTATAAATCTCTAAGGTTGTAATAACTAAAGAAGAAAGTGGCATTCAAGTATATTTATGTGTTTATGTCTTGTTATCAAAGCATCATTTCTTCAATGAAAACTATTGTTTTCCAGGAAAATTAATTTTAATAGAGGATATTGTTTTCGGTAAGCAGAATTGTTTACATTTGCTTCTGGATAATTTCTTCAAAAAGCGGCCTGTTTTTATATTTGAAATTCTTTTGTGCCCTATTGGAAGAACCTACACTTCCAATGTTTTAGTTGCAGGATTGATTGATTACTATTTTTCTTTTCCTTTTCCTTTAGTTAAATTCCAATTCATTGGCTACTTACAATGACGTTCAAATGAATGTAGGAACTAACAAAAATGGATAAGGAAGAGTTGCTTCGCCATCGGATGCTTAAATTTCGGTCAATTGGAGGTTTCCAAGAAGGCAAGCCTGTGGAACCTGAAAGAAAACGCAACAT
Source organism: Hibiscus tridactylites (assembly GCA_958450335.1). Taxonomy (NCBI): domain Eukaryota; kingdom Viridiplantae; phylum Streptophyta; class Magnoliopsida; order Malvales; family Malvaceae; genus Hibiscus; species Hibiscus tridactylites. The sequence goes on from OY288269.1 coordinate 107,547,111, forward strand.
GAAGCCTTCAGATGCCAGCATTCTGAATGCTGCTGATATAGAATCAGATCTCGAGAAGTTGAAGAAGAATATTTTGGAGGCTAAGGTACCTTCAGATCCTATCACAGACCAAGCAATTGAGAAACTTAAGCAGGATGTTGACAAGGAGGTCACGAGAGCATTTATTTCGATGGGCTTGCAAGAGAAGCTTGAATCACTTAAGTTGGAGTTATCCAGGGCCTCTGATAATCAGACCCTGAACCATAATTTGAAGGCGAAAGCGGATAAACTCATGCAGGAATTTAAGCAAAATTTGTCAAGACCAGGGGCCTATCTTGGCTTAAAGCAAAAGCTTGAAAAGCTAAGCATGGTTAGCAGACTCGTTGAGCTGAAAGAGAAAGGTGAGAAACTGAAAAGTGAGATTAATCGGAAGATTCCATCTGAGATCAAAGCAAAGTTGCAACAATTGGAAAATGCTCAGGCAAACTTGTCGAAAGGGGATCTACTTGACGAAGATTTGGTGGCAGAGGCAGTAGAAGCTAAGAAAGAGCTGATTGAAGTTTTAAAGTCGGCAAACTTCGAAATTGTTGGAGTGGCAAAGAGAAAGGTTGCAAATGCAGCTCCAGAACTACAAGAGAAGATTGTAAGTGTGCAGAAAGAGATTGATGGAGAAATCAAACGGGTAGTCAACGTAACTGGTCTTCATGACAAAATCGAAGAATTGAAGGCAGAGATGGCTAAAGACTCTAGTTCACCAAAGGTGGAACAATTACAAACAGAGATCAAGGAGGGGATCTGTGCTGCCTTGGATGACACGGAATTGAAACAGAAGGTTGAGAATCTAAGAAGAAAATTTGCATCATCCTCGGAAGTAGACATCAATGATAAAGTTACCGCTGAAAACAGCAGATGGTGAAAGTACAACATTTTACATAACATAGAGAGGAAGGGTGTGATTTTCTATGTCAATTGATTGTTTTTGTATGTTGCAGAACTTGAACTTTGATGCCATGTATAATAAGTACAAATGTTAAAACAATTAAGGGCACTTTCATTTACTTCAATTTGCATATAAAATCCAGAGAAACAAAAAAACAGGGAATTATTCAAAGTATATATTACCAGTTGATCATGCATGTTGTTTGTATCATCAAATTACATAAATTAAATCAATCAAATCCAAAAAAAAAAAAATCAAATCTTTGATGAGATGGTCTGCCACCCAATCAAAAGTTCATTGCGAAAGCTCTCAAAAAACAGTGGGGGAATTTATAAAGAACCGATGGTGTGTTTAATCCTCAGACTCCTCGTTGGATTGGTCTTCATTGGCAGCAGAAGTTTCCTCTCGTATGGCTTGAGTTTCAGTCATGTCGGACGATGATGTGGTCGAGCTGTTCCTCCTGTGTGTAGCTGCTTGAAGAACATGGTTGTAGTTTCCTTTCACCATGAAAAGCTGAGCAAAATGATGCTTGCAGTACAGGATACCATTGAGGGCGGCATACGAAGAGTGAGTCAGAGGACAGCCTCCATGGGCACACCTAAAACATGTCTTGTGGTAACATTCACCTTCCATGGTAACCTTCTCCAACGGGTACACCGTTTTCTCGCAAGCTGCACACTTGTCTTGTGTTCCAGAAAACATGGATGAAAGTTTGCTGGGAGTCCTATTCTGTAACACATTGCGAAAAACCGTGTAATAACAATATTCGATTCGAAAGATTAAACACATCTGACATCTCAGTCTATTTTACTAGTACTACATATACATATTCATAAAGGAAGAAAGACATACATGTTCACCTCTCTCAGTTTTTCCTGCAAAAGTGACCAGCATAGAAGATTATTGTTTTTAGCCTTGGCCATACAGGCTAAAGTGCAAAAAATAGCACATAAAAATGGGGTTTTACAGTTTTACCTGATTGAAAATTCTTGCTGAAATTGCCAGATTCCTTGAATAGTTGCTCAAAATGAGGCTTGCAGTACAGAATTCCATCCATCCAAGAATAAGTGCTCATCTGTCAATGCCACAAGAAAATGGTTAATTCAAATCGGATGCGTATCGTATTTAAAACACGTGGATCAAATCGTAAACAGAAAGACCTGAAGGTTTCCCTTGCAATGGCTGCATTTGAAGCAGGTTTTATGATAAGGGACTCCTTCAAGAGTCATCATGTCGACCACATGGACGGTCTTGTCACAAGCCTTGCACTTGTCTGTAGTTCCGGTGAATGCCATTATTATTATTATTATTTTCTTGTGCTGAAACTCGGAAACTCCTGGGAATATGTTTTATTATTCAGGTACAGATCCGAGGAACTGTGGGACAAGAGAAATAGCAGCTTGCCCCGTTTGTCGATTCACCTCTGGCATATGAAGGACAAATAAAAAGCTCCCGTCCTCTGCTGTTGCTGCTGACTGAAGGACACGTGGTTGGATTTCCCCAAGTTTTGGAATGCTGTTGGTGTCCTAAATTTGGATGGATTCTGTTTCAATCCCTTCCATGTAGGTGGAATTCTGGTTTTGCGTGTTTTGACCTGTTCAGGGTGGAATTTTGGATTAAGAGCCAACCAACTAATAATAACATTATAATAACCCAAAATTTTTAATCTGAATCGAGTATTTTAAACGGTCTGTTATGAGACAATTCTCTAAGTTTGAATTATTTAAATCATAAATATTTAGTGGGAGAAGACTTAAACTTATATAAACTCAATATCTCAAATTTTGTTGATTGAGTATAACTTAATTACTATTGTTGTTAGTGTAATATACGGAAGGACATGAAAACAAACATGTTTAAATGTTTAATGTTTTTTAATTTAGGTAAAATGACAAAAGATGCCCTCAATATTTGCATATTTTGTCATTTAACTCCCTATTTTTTTTGGGTCCAAATATGCCCCCAATGTTTGCTTGTTTTGTCATTTAGCCCCTATTTTTTATTTTGGTCCAAATATGCCCCCAATGTTTGCATGTTTTGTCATTTGGCGCCCTATTCTTTTTTTGGTCCAAATATGCCCCCAACATTTGTTTGTTTTGTCATTTGGCCCCCTATTCTTTCTTTTGGTCCAAATATGGCTCCAACGTTTCATTCATAGTCCAAATATTCCCATGTTGGATGTAAATTGTCAATCAACTGACGGTCAACGACTTATAAAAAATTTTAACGTGGCATCAGCAGATCTTAATACGTGGCAAGTCCAATCAGCATCAGTTGTTGAACGTTAGTTGACTGACAGTTTCCATATAACGGGGGCATATTTAGACCAAATTAAAACGTTGGGGTCATATTTGGATCAAAAAAGAATAAGGGGCCAGATGACAAAACAAGCAAACGTTGGGGCATATTTGAACCAAAAAAAGAATAGGGGGCCAAATGACAAAACACGCAAACGTTGAGGCCATTTTTTTGTCATTTTACCTTTAATTTATAAGTGAAAAGATAATGTAAATATTGTACACTCAATGTTCAAAAGAAAAAATCTCAACTTCTACCAAGTCTACCGGTTACAAAATTATAATTAAACGAATCGCAAATAAAACATTATTGATGAAACCTTTTTCAAACCCTTGAAGTTGGCCCGATGAAACTTAATCCGCCTTTTATAAAGTAAGAGGCTAAGAGCTAAAACAAAAGCTTAATTGAAACCCATAGGCCATAGCGGAAGAGGCAACGATCCAGGCGGCTCTTGGAAACCAGATGGGGGTGCATGAATCAGGCTCTCTATGAGTAATAATAATTTAATCCAGTTTTTACCACTATTTTTATTATTTAAATTTTGTTGTAAAAAATTGAGTTGATTTGTGAAATTCGAACGATTTATAATATTAATTGATTCTAATTTAAATGTTTCTCTAATCATATATAATATATATGTAAATTTTTATATTATTTTTTTATACGTGTAAGTAAGATTTGTAATATTTGATAAAACATATATAATCTAAAATTATATAATATAATTACAGAGTGTAGATTTTGAGGACAAAATATTGATGGGTGTATAAATGAATCAAAAAATTGGTTTAAAGAAAGACTTTGTAAAAAGTTATCGTCGGATGATAATTTGAATAAAATGCAAAATTGATAGATTAAATTGTAAAAATATTAATTTTTAAAAGATGAATTTAAGCTATATAAGTATTTTTACAATGACACATGAATATGTAGTTCAGATTTGGTCAAAATATATTTAAAATCGACTAAATAATGAAACCATGTAAAAATAAGAGAATAAATTATAAAACATGAAATTTATTGTCAAAAAAAATGAATCGAAATTACATAAGTATTCTACGGTTGTTGAAGAGCATATGGTTTAAATTTGATAAAAAAATGAACTTAAAAAAAAAAAGAGATTGAATAAACAAGAAGATTAAAGACTAAATTACATCATAATTAAATTACTTAACTAAAAATTAAAATTATGTATTTTAATTTCCTATTTTAAATTCAATTGAGGTGAGCTCGATATTTGATTGATTTAAATAACTCAAAATAAAAAAATAAATTTTAAATCAAATCATTTTTTTTTAATTCGTTCATTCTTGGTTCAATTGCTTGTATGATATAATAATCGGAATATCCATAGGGCATAAAATTCAATTCACCAAACAAAATTCTACCATTTTTTCCCTTTTCTTTTCTTGCCAACAAATACTACCACATTAATAATAAGTTTCCATAAAAAAACAAATATATATCCACCAACCAATCATCTAATTTCCTTGTGTGTATTTATTTCCCCTTCTCTTTCCTGCTTCCCAAACAGAAAAAAAAAAAAAGAGAAAAAGAAAGCATAGCTATTAATTTCTTAATAGAGTGAAAGAAAACCAAGAAATGAAGGAGAAAGTAAAAATAAGCTCGTGAATCTAATAATTGAAAGAAAATAGAAGCAAGAAGGGCCACGTTGATTTGTTTATCAGTTGTGTCATTTTCATTTTAGTCTCAAGTTTTTTCCTCCCAAACTCCGCCTCTCTCCTACATTTCTGCCGTTTCTTTGATCGGTTTGTTCACTTTCTCTTTGTTTTTACTTATCGAATTTTATTGAGTATCTATTTTGTGTATATGTGTTTTGAATGAGTATATACTATTCAGTATGTTCTGATCTTCTGTTCTAGGGTTGCTAGTGTGTATTCTTTAATACTTTTTTTCTTTCTCCAGGTGTTCGATAAAAGGTCGATGAGAGTACTTGAAATGCCTTGCTAAGAATAAAGATCGGTGTGGCCTAGAAATATGGATGTTGCTTGTAGTTTTAACCGTCCTACTGCGATCTTTTATGGTGGTGAAGGTACTAGTTCTAGGATACTGGATCCATTATGTCATAGGTTTAAATGTAGAAATCTCAGTTATAATCCCAAGATTGAATTGAAGGCTCGTTCCCTGAAGAAAACGAGGAAAAGTATGGCATATGGTGGTTGTTTAAGTTCGAATTTGGTTTTCAGGGGAAAATTCAATAGTCATTTGTGCAGTACATCTTTGTTTTACAGTTTACATGATGTGTCGGAACTAAGAGGAGTTAGGTCGCTTTGTCAAGGTAATGATTCATTAGCTTATGCTGATGAGAATGATCGGAATGTGGAATTTGCTGAGAGTGGTGATGGGAGTTCTGGCGGTACTGTATCAAGCGGTTCGGGAGAAGAGAGAAACAGTGAAGTGGAAACACCTAGTCTGGATGAGTTGAGGGAATTGTTGCAGAAGGCAATGAAGGAACTGGAAGTGGCACGCCTTAACAGTAGGATGTTTGAGGAAAAGGCTCAAAAAATATCAGAAGCTGCTATAGCTTTGAAGGACGAAGCAGCCAATGCTTGGAATGATGTTAATAGCAGGCTTAATATGATTCAAGATGTTGTGAATGAAGAGTGTATTGCTAAAGAGGCTGTTCAAAAAGCAATAATGGCGCTATCTTTAGCTGAGGCAAGGCTTCAAGCGACAGCCGACGGTTCTGGGGAGAGTGATGCGGAAGTTGATGTTAGGGAAGATAATGGAATACCATTGGATGCACAATATGAGATTAGAGAATGTCAGGAGAAGTTGGCAAATTGTGAAGCAGAGTTAAGGCACTTGCAGAGTAAAAAGGAGGAATTGCAGAAAGACGTGGATAGATTGAATGGGGTTGCGGAGAAAGTACAGATGGATGCGTTGAAAGCTGAGGAAGATGTGGCAAACATCATGCTTTTAGCTGAGCAAGCTGTTGCTTTTGAGTTGGAGGCTACACAGCGTGTGAATGATGCAGAGATAGCTCTGCAAAGAGCTGAAAAGACTCTTTCTATTTTGACTGTTGACACTGCTGAAGCTTCTCAGGGGCAGGTTTTGACTGAAGAGACTGTTGTCGAGGAAGAGATCAGTCCAGGGGGTCCTAGTGATGTTATTGTTGAAAGAGAAATGGATGCTCTGGTTAATGGCGATACAGTGGTTGCTGAGCCTACAGCAGACATCTTATCTGGTAAAGCGAGAAAAAGTTCTGAAGATCTTAAACAATATGATGATCTGAGTGATCATGAGAATGGAATGCTGGGCTCAGATTCTACAAAAGATGCTGAAATTGAAGCAGAAAAGTCAAAAAGCGTTCAACCGAAGAAGTCGGAATCTCAGAAGGAGCTGACAAGGGAGACTTCACCCCTTAGTTTCCCAAAGTCATTGTTGAAGAAATCTTCACGTTTCTTCCCTGCATCTTTCTTTTCCTTCACCGATGATGGGGCAGAGTTCACCTCATCATCAATTGCCAAGAGTCTTTTGGAGTCTGCAAGGAAACATATTCCTAAACTGGTTGTAGGAGTACTGCTCTTGGGAGCTGGGTATGCTTTTGAATATTACTACCTTATTGTGTTACTAATTTATTCATATCTCTCTTTTTGTAAAATTCCTGTATGTCTTTGCTGAGCATTGTTGATTTCTCCTTCATGACTGAAATGGCATGTTAGGTTAACTTTAGCTTCTGATGCAAACTGTTAAAACTAGATGTGTTTTTTATGGAATGCTATGTCCATTTATTCTTCAATTAAAAGTTTAGATCTAGAAAATTCACTGCTTGAGTATATTACAAACAATTAATCAACTCTTCTTGAAAAAAAAAACCATTTTATCGAGTTTGTGTTTTGATCAGTTTGTTGCTGTTTTATAAGATTTGATGCTTGGAAACATGATTGCCCACCTTTGATCACAGGGTTGCCTTCTATGCTAATCAGGCAGAGAGGAGAGCTCGGCTGATGCAGCAGCCAGATGTCATAACCACTAGTATAGAAGATGTTTCCTCAAATGCAAAGCCTCTGATCCGACAAATACAGAAAATTCCTAAAAAACTAAGAGAACTAGTTGCACTGCTTCCGCATCAGGAGGTATGTGACCCTGCACCATTCATTAAATTTTCATTTATTTCTTGTGATTGTAATTGTACTACATATAGCAGTTTGTCAGAAGCTTATTTCAATCTTTGAATTTCCCAGATGAATGAGGAGGAGGCCTCCCTCTTTGATGTGTTGTGGTTACTTCTTGCAAGTGTAATTTTTGTGCCTATATTTCAGAAAATTCCTGGAGGTGACTAACTCTCTTTCCATTAGTTCATTGCAGTGTGTTGCATTGAGTTGACATTCTTAAAAAACACATGATCTTTTTGTCAATTATGAACCTTTGCGAAGACTTTTGGAGTTCATGTTTGAATTCTCTGTTTGCTTTTTATGATGTTTCATCATAGTCTGGAGTAAATAGTTTTTTTGCTTTCCCACTCCTTATCATTATTTCCCCCTTTTCCTATTTCCTCTGGCAATTTTGTATATGTTGATGTTTTTACTTCTATCTTCTCCAATTTTTAGGCAGTCCTGTTCTTGGATATTTGGCTGCTGGCATCTTGATTGGACCTTATGGTCTTTCCATAATCCGTCATGTGCATGGGACCAAAGCAATTGCTGAATTTGGAGTTGTTTTCTTGCTATTCAATATTGGCCTTGAGGTGGAGTTTATTTTTTACATCCATAGTTGCATCTTTACATTGAATTCCATAATTATAAGATGATATCAAACGTGTACCTATTTTTTTCCTATTGCAGTTATCTGTTGAAAGGTTAAGTTCCATGAAGAAATATGTTTTTGGATTAGGCTCTGCCCAGGTGATTGAGAAAATAAATTTCTGTTATTATCACTTGTGTTTTAGAACTTATTTTAACTTATACTTTAATGTGATACAGGTCCTTGTGACAGCAGTTGTGGTTGGCCTGATTGCTCATTTTGTTGCTGGGCAGCCTGGTCCTGCTGCAATTGTGATTGGGAATGGCCTGGCATTATCTTCAACTGCTGTTGTCTTGCAGGTAATTAACATAGGCACATTTCGCTTCAGATGTCAGTAATTTTGACATTGCATTATTACTATTACTCTTGTACTTCCTGAAGAAGGGAAAATATATAGCAAGCTTGCTATTGCAAAAGAATCAAATTTTAATTTTGTTTAATATAATGCATATCTGTTTTCCTTTTATATTCCTCTGTGGCATCTTAAAATAATTGGAAATTAGAAGATAACTTGGATTCTTGCCATTGTCTTCACAAATCCACCTATAATAGATTTAATATAGCATGCCTATGGCCTGATTGTATTAGACTTTTGTCATTTGTTTTAATTTTTATAGTTTTTCTTCTTTTACAACAACATATCTACCACAGAAGATGATTAAACATAATGGTTCCATTCTATGTACATATAACTGAAGTTGTCTTCATTTGCAGGTTTTACAGGAGCGAGGTGAGAGTACTTCACGCCATGGACGCGCTACATTTTCAGTCCTACTTTTTCAGGTTGTCCTAGGATCTTGAGAAAAGAGATTTGACTTCAGGAGGCATTTTGTTATGAATTGAATTTTGCAGGCAGTGATAATAGTACTTTATGCAGTTTTCTTACAAATGAACATCTTGACAACTGATACATGTGTTTTTCTGCTTCTACTTTTTTCTGTTAATTTCTTTTTCTTATTATTACTACTATTATTTAAATCTTTCTCCTTATCTTCATGTTTTAAATTGACATACTTACTGTTGAAGTAAGCAAGAGATGATCAGACTAAATTAGCAATTAGGAGTTAGGACAAATATAATAATACCTAATTAATGTGTTTGGAATCCTCCTTTGTTAGTCTTTCTAATTCTACTGGGAGATTTAGTTCATTTAGATGATTTTGGTTGCAGTTTTTTATTGATTAATGTCTCTTATTTTCCAGGATTTGGCTGTTGTTGTTTTGCTTATACTCATACCTCTTATCTCACCAAATTCATCAAAAGGAGGGGTAAGTTCTAAATTCTAATAAATCCATGTTTTTTCCTTTCTATTCTTCATTTCGCCTTGAATGTTTTATAGGTCTTGCTTTTTATATTACGCCATTTACATATATCTAGATTCTTTGTTTTGATACTTGCATAAGCCATAGAGTTCACTTGGGGCTCAAGTTTTGATGAATAAACCATAAAGTTCTCTTTGGGCTCAGGTTTTGATGAGTGATTTTCCTAAGCTTCTATTAATAGAAGTCTGCCTGTTCATCTCCTTGGGGTCTCTTAATTTCTGCTTTGTTTATTTCTTTTCAGAATACTCCACTAGTTTGCTTTAAGGGAGCATGTGCTTTTCCCAAAATCTTTTTTTTTCTTTCTAATTTGATATTTGCCTCCACAAATAGTTCCAATGAAATTCGATGGAAGTATTTTGGATAAACATTTGCTAGTGGAGATATGTAGGAAAAATATGAAAGAATTTTGATGGCTAAGGCAAGTTGAGAAGTGAAATTACCCTTGCCTGGTTTATCTGCTATATTATTGTTATCGCTGCCGGTACTTCTATGTTTTATATTGGCACTTTGAGTAATGTAATTTTTCTGGTTTTCAGGTTGGTTTTAGAGCCATTGCAGAAGCTCTTGGACTGGCTGGTGTTAAGGCAGCAGTTGCCATCACTGCAATTATTGCCGGGGGACGGTTGGTAAGTTTTATAAGACATTCTTAAAGGCCTTAGGTTTGGACAATAATTCTTTTATTGTTTTACCTTATCATAATTTATCCTGTAATATTTGAATTAATTTATCATCTAATATTTGAGTGATGAGAAACTTTGAAAATTATCTTTTAAGAGTATTCAAATATAACCTTGTTGGATTAATGTAGTATCATTGAGTGGAGTTAACCGATAGCCTGTGAGAGGTTTGTTATGCATATAGTAAATGCTTCTAATAATCTGGTAGTATTGACTCATAGAAGCAATTTACCCACATTTTTTGAATTTACTAATGTTCTTGATACCTGTGCCTGACTCTGAAAATGAGCAATGCTTCAGAACGCCGCAGGTGCTGATTTTGTATACTTTTGTTCGTTTTTGCAGTTACTCCGACCAATCTATAAGCAAATAGCAGAAAATCAAAATGCAGAAATATTCTCAGCCAATACCCTCCTTGTTATTCTTGGGACAAGTCTGCTTACTGCTAGGGTACGAAAACTATACATTCTTGTTCTTGGTTTTCCTTTTTCTTTTGTAGTAGTATCTTAGATCCTTCCTTTTTTCTTTTACTCTTCTGGTTGAACAGGCTGGACTTTCAATGGCATTGGGAGCATTTCTAGCTGGTTTGCTTCTTGCAGAGACTGAATTCTCTTTGCAGGTTGAATCAGATATTGCTCCATATCGTGGCCTCTTATTGGGTCTTTTCTTCATGACGGTTGGTATTTTATTTGCTGGCGTCTCCATTTTAGATGACCAGATGTTTATTTCATTCTTGCTACAGTTGTAAAAGCTACCTGGAGCTCATTTCTTATGAAGGCCATTTAGTGTAAATATCATGTCGTATCACCAAGATTCTTTATTATAACAGTAGAGGATGATTTTATCTCATAGTTGGAAGTGGGAGAAAACTGGGGAGCTGGTTGGATAAAGTCTTCACATCATTTATTACGTTACTGAGTTTGGAGAATGATAACACTTGCTTAATGGGCTTGTTTTTTGGTTTTAGGTTATTGGTACTGCCATATGTTGATGCTCAAGTATATACAACTATTGACAATTTGACTTTTCAGGTTGGCATGTCCATTGACCCAAAGCTTCTTGTATCAAATTTTCCTGTCATTGCGGGGGCATTAGCACTCTTACTCGGTGGCAAGACTGTATTAGTGGCAGTTCTTGGGAAACTTTTTGGTATTTCAATCATATCTGCTATAAGGGTTGGTCTTCTTCTGGCCCCAGGTGGAGAATTTGCATTTGTAGCTTTCGGTGAAGCTGTTAATCAGGTTTCTTTCTCTATTAACTGACATCAGTTGGTCACGAGATTATCTCATCCACATCTAATAGTTTATCTTGCATTTGGTAATTTTTTAGTTAACCTTTTGGGCTATTGCGTTTTATGTTTGATTTTTTCAGTGCAAGATTTGTTCCGTAATAATTTGGGATTTCATTAATTGTATCATATATCTTAGGTAAATGGGCATGCCTTGTTACTAATCAACAAGGATGGTTGTTCTTTTAATAATGAAATCCAACTTCCAAGTGCTAATAATGAAACTTTTATTCTTATGCAAGTATTAATGGGGTTTCTTTTGGCAGGGGATAATGTCTTCTCAACTATCCTCATTGTTGTTCCTTGTTGTGGGGATTTCAATGGCCATCACACCTTGGCTTGCTGCTGGAGGCCAGTTAATTGCCTCTCGTTTTGAGCTGCAAGATGTTCGAAGCTTATTGCCCGTTGAGAGTGAGGTAACATGTCTAAATTGAGCCCCCCCCCCCCCCCCCCGGTAGTTTGTAAGTAACTAAAGCAGGCCTTCCCATGGTTCTTTGAGTGAACTTCATGTTTTGTTGCATTTTTGAGGTAGTAACAAATAGGTATGGGAAGAAATATTCATTGATTTTGCAATAAAAGTTATTTGAGGTGATTATGATCAGACATTAAATATTGGAGGGTATATGAAGTATCTGTGTGCCGTAAATCTCCTTCCAATATGTTAAGCATCTGATTTTGATGTACTGGGATCACTGATAATTACACACTAATCTGTCTGACTTTTATTATATCCAGACTGATGATTTGCAAGATCATATTATCATTTGTGGCTTTGGGCGTGTGGGACAGGTATTTATATATTTACACCTTTGAATTCGAAAAATTAGTCGGAAAATGCTAATCTGATGAACCTCCTCTCTAATTAGTTAATAATGAATTTGTTTTAATAATGTCATATTTTTTCTTTTTCTTCGGGTGTTTTCAGATCATAGCTCAACTTCTCTCAGAACGCCTAATTCCATTTGTTGCTCTTGATGTGAGGAGGTAACAAGAAAATTTATTTGAATGAATTATTTTCTCTTCTTTTAAAAACATGAAAAAGCCAAATAGTCATCAAACACCCGTGTTTGTGATTTTGCAAACCTCTAACTCCATCTTAAGCTAGGGTATAGATCCTTATGTTTGCCAATTTAATTCCTCCAGGATACTTGTCTGTATGGTGACTTACTCGTGAGTTTGTCTTTCGTTATCTATTTCCCAATGTATTGGTATAATATTACATGTCCACTAACAGCATATGCGTATGTGATTATGAGCTAGAGAGACTGATGTAATATGGGAAAGTTGGCTTCTCGGTGGAGAACCTGGTTCCTCTCTCTTTGAATGCTTTTCGAAATAAGAGAAATGAAAAAATAGGTTCTAGATGTCACTTTTGCGGCCTACTATATGATTGACATTTTTGTTGAACAAAATAGCAGACATCTAAAGTTCATCAATTGATAATGGTAAGATGCTAAAATGTTCTGCTCTTTCAGTGATAGGGTGGCAATGGGGCGTGCTCTGGACATTCCTGTTTATTTTGGAGATGCTGGTAGTCGAGAGGTAAGCAAAATTAGTTTGAAATAAGCCAACTCGTAAACTCGTAGATCACTATTTGACTTCCTTTATACTGGTGAATAGGTCCTTCATAAAGTTGGTGCTGAAAGAGCATGTGCTGCAGCAATAACCTTGGATACTCCTGGTGCCAATTATAGAACTGTTTGGGCTCTGAGCAAGTATTTCCCTAATGTGAAAACATTTGTCCGCGCTCATGATGTTGATCATGGCCTTAATTTGGAAAAAGCCGGGGCTACGGCTGTAATACTCTGATACCTTCTACTAAAATCTCCTCCTGTTGTTTTTCTTATTCTGGTTTTTTTTCTTACTCTTCTCGTCTTGCTTGTTGATCACAGGTTGTGCCAGAAACCTTGGAACCAAGTCTACAGTTGGCAGCTGCTGTTCTTGCGCAGGTACGATGGATCCTTGTTCTCGTATTATGAGCATCCATGGCAATGAAGGATCTGCCGATCTGGTTTGACATTGTCCCTTAGCAGGAGATAATGATTTTGGCAACTTACTAATATGATTAAGGCCGGAGAGTTTAATTTGTCGGTCAATGTTAATATCTTAAAACATCCAAGTCTTATCTTTTCGTGTTTCTTGATGCAGGCTAAACTGCCCACATCTGAGATTGCAGCAACAATCAATGAATTCAGGTCCCGCCATCTTGCGGAGCTAACAGAGGTATACTCCCTACAATCCGACTCTCTCCTTTTTGTAGCAGAAAGTTTAAGATCACTATATCCCCTTCATTTCCGTTGCATTCATACCTAACATCTCAAGGTATGTTCTTATCGTATTCATATGTGTTTTCGTTTATAACAGCTATGCCAAGCTAGCGGAAGTTCTCTTGGTTATGGATTTTCTCGAGTCACGAGTATATCCAAAACTCAACCGCCAGATTCTTCAGATGAAAACCTTACCGAAGGAACTCTGGCGATATCAAAGGTTCCCGGTGTTAACCCCCACCCCCGACAAGGGGGAATAAAAAAACAGGATAGAACTACATGCCCCCTCCCCCCTCTTTGTTGTAAGTTGTACAGAAATATAACAGAAAGGGATTTTTCAGTTATAATTTTTCAAGGGGTTGATAAATTTTTGATGAATCCTTCGTTAATAATTTTTGAGACCATTTGTTGCACATACTTTTTATATTCTAATTTATGCACTATTTCCTATTCTTGACCAATTTATCAAAAATTTATACGATGCATTACCCTCTTCCTTGTCTTCAATGTATATTATTACGGAGTCATTATCTTCTTTCCAAAAGATATGTCTAATAGAATGTGCAATGCCACCGTCTTTTCTCGGACATGACAATATGCATATTATACACTAAAAGACATAAAATTGCTGCAACCCCAAGATGTAAAGGCTCAAACGTGAATTAGAATTCCTCAAATTGTAGAAAAATAATAATCGTAATACAATAATTTATGCAAGTTCTGAATAGGCAAATTTTAACCAATTTGACAAATATATATCACTACATACTTGAGCCAGCTCCGGCTTGGCACTTATTCCTCTCATAAATTACGTGACAAATTGATAACATAAAGAAGAGAAATGGTGTTTGTTGTTCAAGGGTTGCTTAGGAAGAGAGCTTTGCACTGCTGCACTGTATCATCAGGACTTGTAACTGCATTGTCGATGATCGATATTAAATCATTGCATTTTGAAACCAACTGGACATCGAAGATCTGTGTGCAAACAGTCCGAGTTTGAGAAGAAGAAAAAAACTCACCTGTGTGTCCCGCTGTTCGATCCGATTCATAAATTTCATGATCATTCCCTCCCTGATCATAAAATATCCAGGCACGGCCGTCAACGTTATCAAAATGTAAAGGCTGAAATAATTTATGAATTGTACAGAATGGAAGAGCAAAGAAGTGAAATGGAACCAACCTTGTAAGTTTTGTCCCCAAAGAAGTGAATTTCTGGAAAATCTTCAAGATATTTCAAGCAGTATGTTTTGTCCCAGCCCTGGGGGAAAACCTATTACGAGCAAAACGGAGCAATAAATAACCGATGAATCCTTTCGATGTTCTTGGTATTTAAAACTTTAATCACAAACCATGTCCATTACTTACATCGAAGCTTATTTGCCCTCCGATGGAGAACGTCAAGTTAAGGTGAGCAAATTTTTCTCGAAGCACAGAAACCATTTTCGGGCGAATATTGTGAACCTGAAAGCTCATGTGTTCAGATCTGTTTAAGCATATGCAACTAAAAGTACTGATATCCATACCTTTTAGATAGCAAAAACTAAAGGTTTATAATATTTTATACCTTGTCATACTTCTCGAATTCATCCCTTTCTTCTTGGCTGCAGTTTCGTCCGATTGGAGATACGTTGAGCATCCCACTTCGGAATTCTATGAATGTCCCCCTAAACCGAAGAAAAATGATAAAGAGGCTGTGCTATTCATCTCGAACGAGCGCTAGACTATAAAGTATGAACTCCATTCTTCAAGTTTTCTCACCTTTTTATTGGGATATCCAAGTCAGCAATATAATGCAGCGTGAAGTTTATAAATTCCTGCACAATCATATGCAATCAATGAACAAACAGCATACACCATCAAGTTCTCAGCACGTAAACTATTCCTACCTAGTACCTACCATTCAACCACCACTTCGAACATGTTCAAATTAGATATACAAGAGTATTAAGATCAAAGAGATTCTTGAAATAATAGTTAGTCCGACATCGGTACAAGCAGCAAACGAACATCACGGAGTCATAACAATACTATAAACCGAGCTTTTCTTAATGCAAACTATTTCATATGTCAAATGAAAGAGCCACCATATCTAAGAGGGAAAAAGAATCCAACCTTCAGCTTCTCATCTCCAAGAAATGACTTCAAGCTCTGGGAAACGAGACCGAGTTAAAGAAAACATGACATGACAAGAAAACATGGTGTTGGACAAATAGAAATTGCAAGCTATAAGTAATAATACCTGGGTGCCAATGAGTTTCCCATCTTTATGAGCAACAAGCCCATTTTCAGAAAACACATAATCATAGTCATTAATGACTGCATTTTTTTCAAAAAATGCAAACTATGGTTAACAATCAATGATAGACATTAAAGGAACAATGAAAACAACATGTGAAAAGCTAATTGAAGCAAACCTGATTTCCCAAGTTGCTCAGATATCTTAATAAGGTCAGATCCACCCACTACTCCAATACTAACAACCTTCAATTGAAAGTAAAAGGGAGTAAGTTCTCTAAACAAAATTTGACAAATTTTTGGACAGATTTAACAAAATGGTCATCATAAGAAAATCAAATACCTTTCTCAGGTCCTTCATGAACTCCAGCATTTCAGGGGTAGCCGTCTGTACCATTTAAAGGAAACATACATTAAAATGAATGTCAGTTTCACAGAAATTCAACACACCCAAAATTTGTATACCTTTCTTGGAGCTGTAAGAGTTCCATCAACATCAAACAGAGCAATCAAACCAGGTTTTCTTAGAGCCATTGAAGTCTATTAATCTCGCTTCTGCTATCAAAATTTCAATGCTTTTAGTAAAAAAAATCAAACCAGAATCAAAAGATGAAAGCTTTGAGATAATGGGTGGAAATTTAGAGGTGGGGTGATATGAAAGTTGAGACCTTTGAATCTTTGATGAAGTTTGGAAAAATGGGTGTATGAGTGTAATGGAAAAAGTAGAGGGAATGAAGTTAAAGGCGGAGCTTTAATGGCGGAACTTGGGGGATTAAATAATAAGTGTTGAGGGAGTGTGAGTGTGAGTTTTCCCTTTAGATGAGATCTGGCGTATGAGATTACTTACTGTCAAAGAGAAGTCCACTTTTACAGGTTAGAAAATAGCAACGTCGTTCACAAAATTTTTAGTCTTTGTATTATATTACTCCATATCTTAGATTTATTGGAACACGAACCATTCTCCGCCACGTCAGAACACAAATCAGGCTCTTCCACGTTAGAACACGAATTAGGTTCGGCCACGTGTACCTTTCTATACATATATATTGACTTTTCAACTGTGTAATTTTCTTTTACTAATTCGGACCAACATACTTAGTTCTGTTGGGTGAGTCTATCAACTAGAGATTTTATACATGCATAAGGTTTCGAAGTCGAGACTTGTTTAAGTGATACAAGTTGTTTACCATTTAGACCAACATGTTAATTATAATTTTATTTTTTAACCTTATTAATATGATCTTATGGTAATATTCCTACTATTTTAACATTATTTTATGAAAAATAAATTGTTTATTAAGATAGAATTATTTAATTGTATTTTATTTATCAGTTTAAATTCGATTAATAGTCATAATGATTATATTATATTATATTATATTGTATTATATTATATTGTATTATATTTCTATCTATACAAGTAATAAGGGGGTTATTACTCAAATATGGTTCTTCCATATTTTTTTCCAACAATGTGACACTCATCATTTTATTTTTAACAGTTTGGTATATTATTGTTTAAAGTCAGAAGTCGAGTAAATTATAATTCAAATTCAAATAGTGTTTTGCAAAGTAATATTAAAATATTGAAGTCGGATAGATTAGAATCGGACTTTGAACATTATTTTACTTTGAAGTCAGAATTTTCTCCTACCATCTTCAAGCTAATCACCGGACTTTAGGTCTATTTTTGAGATAAATAGTGTTCAAAGTCGGATTGTGTTCACTCCGACTTTTAACTTGAACAGTGAACAACCATAATTTTGAAAATAAACAAAATAGAACCATATTTTGAGGGGGAAATTCCAACCACAATATTATGGTCTTTTTGTCAGTAATAAGTGTATTGATAAAAATATATTACAAACTTTAAATGTTGAATATAATATTATTGGAAGAGATTATTACAATAGCAAAACGTAAATTATAAAACGAGTCTAAAGAATAAAAAATGATAATAACATATTTGCAATGTACAAATAAGGCAAATAATAAAAAATAGCATATTCCCAACTTACAAATTTGGAGGAAGCAGCCAAATTTGGGAATTAATGGATTTATGATGAAGAAGACAACAGTGAGGAAGGCGATTAGTTTTTGTTTCCATCTGAAAGGAAATTTCCCATTTATCAATATTTAACAGTGAAAGTACCTAATAAGTCCCTTTATTATAATCACCTATTTAAATTAGTAACTCTATTACCTAAACTAATAAAAATAATCGAATAAAATTAAATTGTAACAGAATGGACATTAACCGTTTTGAAAATATATGTAATCTACTTTTAAATAAGCTGTTATTATCTTGTAAACAAACTGATTTAAATCAATTTTTTTTGAAATGAACATCATTTTTGTTGGGACCATTTGGTGGTTTAAGTTGTTATTACTTTTAAAGTTTTTATACAGGGATAGAGTTCCCTTGGGGCTCAAGGAAGCCCTGTTAAAAATTAATTATTTGATCATTTTAGTTTAATAATAATTTAGTCTTATAAAAAATATTTATTTAAATTAAAAAATATAAGAGTTTTATTAAATATATAATCAAGTAGTGTTGAACTAGGGTGTAAATGAACCGAGCTTGAACGAATAAAGTTTTGTTCATGTTCATTTATTTATATTGGAAGGTATTCATGTTCGGTTTGCTTAAATTTTTAATATCATGTTTGTGTTCGTTTATTTTTTTTTTTTATGGTGTTCGTGTATGTTAGTTTAATGTTCGCGAACATATTTATTTATATGACCGTTAAATGTTCATTTATATGTTCTCCAAAATGGCAGAATTACACCACTAATCTTTAAGCTCATTAGGCTTCACAATTTAAACTCAATAGTTCACCATATGTTCAATTTAGTCCATACATTCATCAATATCTAAAATGTAAAAAATAAAACGAAAAGGAAAACCAAGTTAATGAGCTTATAAACCAGCTTGTTCGTGAACATAAACGAACTGAATACACATATGTTTTTGTTTTTTCGTTTATTGAACAGACATAAAAATTTGTTCATACTCAATTATTTAGCTTAATAAATGAACGTTATATGAATGGTTCACTAACAATTCGTCAAACGCTCTGTTCATTTACACCTCTAGGTGGAACTAAAGGATAATGAGCATATATCCTCAAAATTTTTGATCTAATAATAATTTAAGTCCTTATAAATTTAAATATTAGACACATAAATTTTGAGTTTAAATATATAATAAGCCTTTGCATTTTTAAAATTCAATATTTTGGCTCGTTTGGAGTTAAACTAGGAACAAGAAAATCAATAACATTTTCTAAACAAAGAGTAAATAAATATGGACTCTATTAAAATTTAGCCTTATTAAGGCTCTTAAGGGGTCTTAAACCCAAGACTTAAAGGGAAGAGAATGAAACGAGTGAACGTATTCTGACCACCAAACCGTCTTCGCGTGCTAAAATATTTATTAAACATGGAAAAGACCATACATATTGATAAGGTCAATATGATCAAAACTCTTCCGGTTCCATCCTAACAAAGAAATGGCCACTAGGGCCGTTATTAGGACACAAAGCCAGCCTCACGCCACTCTCGGCGCCCTCTTCAACAGTCAACATACCTGTATTGTAGTTTATGTCTGTTTTTACAGTCCCAGGGCAAACACAGTTGATTTGGAAACCGGGGTGTTTCTTAGCCAATACCCTTGCATACGCATTCATGGCCGCTTTCGAGATCGAATATGTTGCCAAAAAAGTAGGCCAGCCTTTGCCTTCTAATGAACCTTCCCTGAAGTCATTCACAAATATACTCACAACTTGATCCACTTTGTCTTCTGTAAGGTTCTCAGCATCCCCCAGGACTGCTTTTGCCCATTCATTTGATATGTTCTGAAACACAACAGACAACAGGTTTGTCGTCGGTCTCGGTTCGAAACACTAATCAAGAATGTGTCTGTATTGATTGTGGCATTTACCTTTAGTTGTCCCATTGAAGCAGAGATGTTTATAATTCTTGGCGAATCGGATAACTGGAGAAGGGGGAGGAGTGTTTCACACATTGTTTTGACTCCATAGTAGTTTGTTTTGAGGCATTCTTCGGATGACTCGTTTGTTTCGATCAACATTTCACTCCAATTTATTGCAGAAAAACTCTGGATCAAGAGACAAGAAACAAGAAACATAATGTTTTGTTTGATCCCATAATGATGGCCAATGAAAACAGACTGAACAGTAGGAAGCCAGGATTTGAAGTTGAGGGGGCAAAACATAAATTTTGAAAGGTGGGGGGTCAAATTCACAATATCCCAATTTTTTTAGGAAAAATATAAAGAATCAAAGGTAAAAAAAATCCCCCTACCGGGGCCACCGCCCCTCCCATTGAAGCTGTAGCTTCGTCCCTGATAGTGAAGATTACCTTGTTAAGAACAGCAGCTTTTACAACATCTTCATCTGCTGTAAATCCACCAATTCCAGCATTATTCACCTACATGGATTTCGGATCGAGTCGAGTCAAGCTATAAAATTTCATGGTCATTTCGAAATAATCGGATCGGTTTTTCCGGATTCCGGTGAAAATGAAGGTATATGACTATATGGTATATAATTTACCAAGATATCAAGCCTTCCAAATTTGGTCTTTATGAAATCTGCCAAAGTAGAAGCACTTGCAGGGAGTGTGACATCCAGTTGATGAAACACTACGGTTTCAGACAGACCAAACTGTTTGAGTTTCTCGACAGCATCGAGACCCTTGGTTTCATCTCTAGCAGTTAGCACCACCGTAATTCCCTTAGTAGCCAACTGTTTGCATAGTTCAAATCCGATGCCCCTGTTTGCACCTGTAACCACTGCATACCTGGAGAAAGGAAGGCAAACAATGGAGATTAGGTTTATTTAAGCTAAGTAGCAAATTAGCAATATTAAATATATGTATACCTCTTTGTTGACTGATGTTCCATTGGTATTGGAACTGGAAACCGATCTGAAAACTCTGAGAAAATGATGAACTTGAAAGTTGTTATGGTTTGGTTGACTTTGGATTCGTTTCCTAACCTGTTCAATTGCTCAACTTGTTGCGCTCTTTTAGGACGTTGTCTGCAGGTGAGAAAATGGGAGCATCGAGTTGCTTTGTCGTTTTGTATGAATTATATTTTGTAATTTTTAGGGCGTATGGTTTAAGACCTGAAAATTAAAGTTTGGGTTTAAAATTTAGTTTTTAGTACTTTTTAGTATGAGGCATAAAAAGAAGCATAATTAGAGGCAGGAGATTTTTGTTCTTAACCCTATTATTTAATCTAAATTCTAAACTTTAAAAAATATGAACTTCTCCAGCACATAAATCCTCCAATTCTACATCATCAAGCCCTTCAAACAAGAGGAAGCATTCGGATTTGACTCTTGTCTTTGGTATTTTTGCTGGTTTACTGATTTTTACTATAATATTTGTGCTTATAATTTGTTCATGTGCATTCCGTGGGGAAAAGGCAAAAGCATCTCCTCAAGAACATGGTATGTTAAGCGCAATTTCACCTAATCCAATTCAATAACGTTCAGCAAACAATATCAAAAACCTTATCAGAACAAGAAAAAAATTCACCTCAGGTTTAAGATCCCAATGCACAACCCCCTGAAGATGGCAGAAAGCAACAACATTAAATATCTGAATCATCACAGCTTTTGTATCATCCTCAGAGTATTTTTACCCCTACATGAACAGAAGCATTCACTTCATAAGTAATCAAATCCTAGCAAAGTTTATTCATCCTCAAACTCCTATATTGACCTCAGAAGCAGCTATTATTAGAAGAAATACCTTGAAAAAATTATGTCCAAAAGCTCACCTCCTTCACATAACCTGAAAGATACATGAAAACTAATTAGAACACACCGCAAGAAACACATGATCGTCATCAAACCAAATGATCCCAATCAAGCTCATGTTTTCAAATGGTACTTACTCCATTACTATGTAGACATTATCATGGTCCTCGTAGGCATTATAGAATTGTACTAAATTGTTATGTCCAGATAGAGCTCTTAATATTTTTACCTCTCTTCTAACATCTTCAATGGCAATTGCAGTGATCATCTATCAACAAAAAAAATCAATAACCGTAACATGTTAGTTCAAGCCATAAAAATGGATACTCTTCGAAAATAAAATTGCAGAAAATGCTGCATTCCAAAAATACATCTGTGAGTATACATATATTTTAATTTTGAGTTATCATCATTATTTTCTTATTCAAGTAAAATATAAAAATCCTTCGAAGTATTTCTCAACGGATTTATTTCTTCAATGCCAAAGGTTTTAATTCAAAATCATAACGCAAAAAGGTAAAAGTTCTGAAATTAAAATAAAGTGCTATATAAAAATAAAATTAAATGAAACCTTCACTTTAGGTATAACTTTAACGGTAACTTGTTGTCCTTTAAGCTTTCCACGACATATCTGAGAATGTGCTAAATTTTCAGTTTGATAAAATTGCGCTTAACATACCAGGTTCTTGAGGAGATACTTTTGCCTTTCCCCACGAAATGCACATGAACAAATTATAAGCACAAATATTATAGCAAAAACCAGTAAGCCAACAGAAATACCAAAGGTAAGAGTCAAATCTGAATGCTTCCCCTTGTTTGAAGGGCTTGGTGATGTAGAATTGGAGGATTTATGTGCTGGGGAAGTTCATTAAGTTTTAGGGAAGATGGTGAAAAATGAAGTTTTGAAAGTTTGGGGTCAAATTAGAAATTATTATTTTTAATTAACGAAGGTTAACGGTCCAGTGACCGAAACAGGAACGGTTTCGAACGTAAGTGATTAGAATAGTCTTTTTTAAATTCTGGTGACCAAAATAGAACAAACCTAAAATAAAAGTGACCACGAGTGAAGATTACCAAAAAAAAATTATCCATCCAACTATGTCGGGTGACAAAAGAATTGAGGTCAAAATCTCGAGGTTTATTTTTTTTATATCTTTTAATATTTTCGTATACACATGTTACGTGATTTATAAAAAATCGTAATGATTAAAATTTTAAAATAGAGATATCATTATTAAAACATATAGAATGAAATCGATTCAACCAAAAAAAAGAAAGATAGAATAGATGAACATGGCATTTTCCTGCTAAAATTTCAGATTAAACAGAAAGAAAGCTTTTAGGACTCTACTTCTTATCCTTGTATTTATCGGGTTTATTTTTAAACTGTATTTCATTGAGTTTCAACTTCCTATTAATAAATTATTTTTTAAAAAAGAAAAGAAAAAACTTTTGAAGGAGACAGAAAACGACCTGTTTCATATATTTTTCTCTTTGAAAAACAAAACCCTAAACGGTATTGTTGTAGTTTTAGAGCATGAAACAAGTGAAGGAGGAAGGTGACACAACTGATAATGCTGTTCGAAACACATGTTCTGTTCAAGGGTAATCTTTTAACTATTTTTTAATCTGATTTTTTCTTCTTTTTTCGTCATAATATTGAATTAGAATTCTGGTGTTTATTTAGGAGAATCTCAGGTCCTACTAGACGGTCGACTAAGGGAGGCTGGACTGAGGAGGAGGTCAGTATTTGGTAGCTTGCCTTCCAAGTTATTTTAAATACACCATTGCTTATATTATTTAGTTTTGTTCTTTCCACTTTTTGAACAGGACAACATGTTGACCATTGCTGTCCACAAGTTCAATGGCAAAAATTGGAAGAAGATAGGTATTTTTGTCTGTGTGTTGGTGTCGGAATGAAGTGTGGCAGATCATAATCTCGTGTTTGTTGACATGTTTCGCTTATTGCAGCCGAGTCGGTTCCTCATCGAACAGATGTTCAGTGCCTACATCGGTGGCAGAAGGTTCTTAATCCCGACCTTGTTAAAGGACCTTGGAGCAAGGAGGTGTGTGTGTCCTAATCGAATGATGTCGTTTTTATGTATCGAATACGAGCCTTCATTGTTTTGTGTTTTTGGTCTCTCAGGAAGATGATCGTATCTTTGAGCTTGTGGGGAAGCAAGGGAAGAAGAAGTGGTCTGAAATAGCTAAACACTTGCCAGGCCGCATTGGCAAGCAATGTCGGGAAAGGTGCCTAATCACTTGAATTGGTGTTGTTTTCCTATAGACATTTTATAATGTAGAGCTAGTAAAGTGTAAGTGTTTATTCAGGTGGTGCAATCACTTGAATCCAGATATAAAGAAAACTGCTTGGACCGAAGAGGAAGAGTTCGTTCTGATCAGGGCACATGGAACGTATGGGAACCGGTGGGCCGAGATAGCGAAGCTTCTTCCTGGAAGGTATGTTCGGACTCCGGAAAACTTGATATCTGAAGATAAAAAAAAAAATCAACCAATTACCTTGTTTTTAACCTTACAGGACAGAAAATTCAATAAAGAATCACTGGAACTGCTCGGTGAGGAAGAAAGTAGAGCTACTGGCAGCTTCTCGAATTAACATAGGCAACCATGGCGGAGAAGCCGAGTGCATGTCATTCGGGGTAGGAAAATTTCATGAACAAAATTTTAATCATGGTCTAATGAAACCATCTTTAAGCAACGATGCACATGATCTGAGTATCGAAAACCACCGAGTGCATTCTGGTAATGCTGCAGAATCCGAGAATTGTAATGTCACTTGTGGGAATCATGTGAACTTCCCATTTTTACATGAAAGAACTGAGCAATGCTTGCCTTCTCTTGCTTGTGATAGGAAGAGTGCTCTTCCAGCATACGTTGATGACGGGTCTAATTCTTGTTTTAGATCACATAACAGATGTGGTGGTGACACTGAAGATATGGAATTCAGAGTTGGTTTCTTAAGGTACAAGTCACTTCAATTGAAGGATATGAATACTTATCTTACGACCGGTAAATTTCCCGACACAGATACTTACATCCGAAGGGCATCTAGTCCGGAATCGATATTGAGAAGTGCAGCCAAGAGTTTTAAAAACATACCATCAATCATTAGGAAAAGAAGTTCTCATACTAGAACACAAACTGGCAATGACACTGCAAAGAAACTCTGTCTATCTCCTCCGAAGTCTCTGAAACTCGAAACCACAGCTTACATAAAGTGTGCAGAGAAACGCCCGGAATATGAATTTGATGGAATTGTGAAGGATTAAACATCTGTTGCAGATAATTCTTTTTTGTATTGGCAGATTGATTGCAATTAAGGTATCAGGCAAATAATTTGTAGAGGAGAAATGTGGTTGTTGTAGCATATACTCAAAGCACAAAAGGTAAATGAATTATATAATTTGTTTATGTATAGGATTACTTATACTCAATATTCATCTTGAATTCGAGTCATCGAATTCTTTATTATAATTTGTCTAGCGGAATAAGATGTTAGGTCCCTTAAATAATGTCAGGTGTTTGAATTTTAACATTGTGAATAGAAGAAAAAAATATTGAAAAAATCGTTATCATATTGAATCTCTGCAAAATTATATCTGGATTAATTGGTCAATAAATATCTAATGTAAACATTTTCCTCCAAACTAATACCCAGCTCAGCTCCCATATTTGAACAGGAAATCCATCCTTGAAATTTCCAAATTTTTTTGCTTAACTTGTCGACATCAAATTAATAATGGGAATAATCAATTTCAAAGTAATTGAATGTTGTAATGGTAGTTCCTTCCCAAGTTACCACTTTGATTTTAATATAAGAATTGTAGTATCTTAATTCTGACTTTGATTTTATAATTCTAAAGTTTTATTAAAGGAAGTTTGACCGCAAACCTTTGCTTACCAAGTTTTTTTCTTTTTCCTTTTTACAATCAAATTTTAATTAATTTGAGTTTGATTCTTATATTACTAAACTTACCGCATTTATGCTAATAATTTATAACTATAAACAAATGAGAACGTGGGAGCTTCCGCGTATTAATTGAAAATACTGTTAGTATGCGGTAAGTAGCTTAGTATTGCTTAAACAAGTCTTAAGTTTAAAACGTTGCGTAAGAATAATTAAACTTTACTGAGAGATTCACTCACTAAAATTAAATGTGTGCATGAATCGATCCAAATAAAGAGAGAAATATAGAAAAGTTCAAGTTGCCCCATATCTTAGGGCGTTAATTATCCCTAAAATACAATCCAATTTTCTATTACTTACTATATTTTTTATCTTTTATATTTATTATTTAAATTCAAAATTTAAAAACATTATCTATACTTTTATTTTTCGCGGATGAAATTTCATAAATTTGTAATTCAAATTTCGAACATATTTAAAATCTCCAAACGCAGATTTCATAATTTAAAATAAGATCCAAGGATAAGAAGATTTGTCTTTAGTCATAGTATTAGAAAATTAAAGAATTAAATAATAAATCAATTGTTGATTTTTATTTTTTTTAAATTGAGTTTACCGCGACGGTGGCTAGAAAGTTAGCAGAATATTAAAACCGCAGCTCACGCCGAAATTGAATTATATCCAACAATGCCACGTCCCCATGCTTATCATTGTTACGTTGAGTAATTTTATCAAACATCCTTAAATTATAATAGATTTTAAACTAGTCATAAACTATAATATTTTAGTTGAACCTTTAAAGTGTTAAATATTGTATCAATTAAGTCATTTTGTTATTCTAGATGTTTAAAACATATGAATCGAATTTCATGCGAACTATATATACTTTTAATCTGTTTTCAAAGACGATATCGATAAAGTTTAAAAGCTATTTTTTTTAAACACAATAATCCAAACCATTTGTATGATAGTTGTATAAATATTTAAAATTTGATCAACACGAATTAAACCTATGATTTACTTGTTATACACATCGTTTTAGTGACATTAGATTTTAAGTTTAATCCTGAACAATCCTTCTTCCTTGTCAAATAAAATATCCAACACATTCTAACCATATTCCTCTTTAGTATCAATGCCTAATTTTTTTTTATCAAAAGAGAAAACAACGTTCCATTAAAATAAAAGGGGTTCAACCCCATGCACATGGAGTGTAGAAAACAAAGAGACAACATCAGACATAAATCAAGAGGCAAACAAACGGCAGGACACAGTATACATGCAAAGCTGAGCAATGTAGAGAGAGTACAAATAATCGAAGGCAGAAAGTCTATCCAGAACCAGAGCACGCAGGCCCACAAGGCAAAGCAAGCACCATTCAAGGCAAACAAAATATCTGCCACAAAAAAAAATTTGAACTGAAAGGGCGTAATCGGAGTTTTTGTTCGTCTGGGAGAGCTCTATTTAGAGGCAGGCTCCCAATCTCATAGTGGGATTGGGCCTTGTCACCAAAAACACAGGAACACGTAACCTTAACTGATATGGCTTCACCAAAAGGACAACTAATCTTAAAATCGACATATTTGAAAAGAAAACATGATCAACCGCAAACCGGATCCACATCAATCGGATCTTGTTTAGGGATTAATTTAAAATTTGGGATGTTGTTTGGGATGTCTTGAGTATTTAACCCTTACTATATATACTTATTTTTGGATATTTCATATTTCATATTTAAATATTAAAGTCTAACGTGAACCAGCCTCTCTCTTTCCACTGCCTTTCTTATGAAATTCCTTTGTGTATGTATCTATAAAACTCTTCTTCGTAACGATCATTTCCTCTCATCGGCCGTCGCCTCTCAGATTTCCATCGGAATCCTTCTTTCATTATTCGTTGCAATGGAGACCAAATCCAGCACCTTGGAGATCACAATATTGTCAGCAGAAGACCTTAGGGTCGACAACAAACCGGTGAAAAAGAACGCCTTCGTCGTCGTTTCGGTCGATGCTTTCACCGGCAAGGCGACGAGGATTGACGGAGAAGGCGGGAGCTACCCTACGTGGAACGACAAACTAGTGATGGACATGCCAATGCAAACACGCTTCATTACCTTGCAAGTCAAATATCGGAAGGGCTCTTCGGGAGGGGAAAGAACCGTGGGGGTTGCGAGAATTCCGGTGACGGATTTCATCGGAGGGTATTCGCCGGAGACTTGTTTGCAGTATTTGAGTTATCGGTTGAGGGATCCAAAGGGGCTGAAGAATGGGATTATTAATGTTTGTTTGAGATTGAAAGAGCCTTTACACAATTGTTCTTCCCAGGCGGCGGCGGCGGCTGGCGGTGGTGTTGGGCTGGGAATTCCCATTGATGGACGAAGAGATTTTGGAGCGGTGACTGGGATTCCAATTTGGAGTGGTTATCCTTCTAATTCTTTGTTTAGATAGATTTGGTTTTGGAGGGACTAAATTGTACAAAAAAAACATACATTTATACCAATCATTTTCTTTTCCTAATTCAATTTGGAGTACTAATTATTATGTTGCTAGCATTTTTGTCTGTTGTTAGATTTCTCGAATTTAGATGATTTTGACAAACTATATTTTATTTGAAAATTTTATAGTATAATGATTCTAATGTAGTACAAAAACCTTTGACATAATTATCATTTTTTTCTATTTGCAACTACTATTAAAGAATACCGTATCTAATTATAATTAATCTCTTAAACAATGTCATAAATTCGGATAATGATATTATGAATAAAATAAATTGTGTTGGGAGAATGATACTTATTATAATTGTCTGCAAATACTGGATATGGATTAGTCAATACTAGATATAGATTAGTTAATAATGACGCTATAAAAAATAAGAGAAAACTACATATTTAGTATCCAACTATGTATGCATTATTGTTTTGGTACTCTGACTGTTAATGTCTGCATTACTGTTTTGGTACTCTGACTGTTAAAAACTAACGAAGATAATGACGTGACTTGGTATAATCACAGTTTTAGTCTAAAACACTTATATATGTTATCAATTTAGTCTAAAACTCATCAATTTGAAACATCATCTTAATTTTAATAGAATTTTGTCTCATCCTTTTTCCACACCCTTGTTTGATCGTAGAGTTTGGGTCCTCCAAAACCTAAAAATGTGTTCGACTAAAAGAAAAAAAATTGAGGAATTTATAATAATCTTTAAATTGATAGGATTTTAGACTAAATTGATAGGTTGTATTCGTTTTGTGCTAAAACTGTTATTAACTAAAGTCACGTCACCATTTTCGTTAATTTAAACGGTAGAGCTACCAAAACAGAACAAAAATGTAACGATATGTACCATTTTACTAAAATTAATAGTTGGGGTACCAAAATAATAATGCGGGCATAGCTAGGGTAGTAAATTTGTAATTTTCCCAAAAAAACAAATCTAATAGGACTAATTCCAACCTCAAATTTCATAGTCAAGCCGCCGATCACCAATTTGTCCATGGGAAAATACAAGCCGTCGTGTTAATAGAGTTTACAAAAAAAATAATAATAATAAATATATATAGTATTAGTCTTTGTTGGTTGTAAAATTTCAGTTTCCTAGAAATAGTAACCATTTTGGTTAATTCACGAATAGAAAAAAACTGGATTGAGAGGGTAACACTCCTAATAAATATATGTAAAATTTAATCTGAATTAGGCGGTTAATTAGATTAGAAAAAGCTATAAATTTCTCTGCAGCAAAAACATGTTTTTAAATGGCAACAAGACCACTCATATACTTCACATTTTACGTACAAAGCAGAGAAAGAAAGAAACACTGTTAAAAACTACAGTTAAGTTTGGTTTCTATCTTCTTTCTTTTACACTTCTTCACTACCATTTGAGGCACTGGTGTTCAGAATGTTGAACTTGCAGAGCGGACAGGTTGCGTTGAGCCGCAACCATGTCTCGATACAGCTGCAATGGAAGTGATGAAGGCATGCAAGTTCCCGCAATTCGATCCCATCTTCATAAGCACACAGGCAGATGCAGCATTCCTATGTATGCATCAGATAGCAACACAAATTTTATGTCAAAAATGCTGCACTCTAGACCCAATAGGCCAATAATGTGACCAAAACAGTATAGGTCACTTACGGCATCCTCGTGCGAAAGAATCCGTTCCGTAGGTGTATCATTGTTACATTCGATCATTATCCCTCCGTGAGATTCCTGAATTTCACCATTTGCTTCTTCGGAATGACCGGTTTTGCGAAATTTGTACTTCGGTAATCGGTCAATCTCTTCATCGGTTGCACCCTCCTGTTTTGCAAAATAAGGCAGGATAAAGTATAACATTACAGTAAAATGCAATAAGAATCCGCATTGAAAGTGAACATTTCTACCCTGTCTGTGAGAACAAACATAAGTGCTATCATGCAAGGAAGACAGCAGCAAAGAACAAGGCTAACAAGGCATGCAAGAACACAGCATATTACGGCAAAAGCGGCGTCGAATGCGAGAAACGTAACGCACAGCCTGCGCAGTTAAGAAAAGTTAGCAAGAAGAAGAAGAAGAAGAAGAAGAAGATCCAAGTTAAAATGATGAAAAGAAATGGTACCAGTAAAGCAGAGGTGAATGAAGTGATAAAGCTTGTCCATTAGCAATTATCCAACAAAACCCAATGACCAACAAAACAAATGAAAACAGCCTATTTGCAGACTGCAAGCATTTGGCAACACTGCAAAAAGAAATGAAAAAGGTAATAAAATTACAAAATCATAGAATTTGGCTTTAAGTAATCTTGATTTTATTCCTAATTAATCCTCTAGTTAATTTCATCCAACATCCTCAACAATTATTTTCCAAATTTTAAGTAAAAGTTTTTTCTAAACATTTTATTATTTAATTATTTACTTATCATTATCGTATCGGTTATAAATCATATTTAAAACATGATATCAACCGCACGAACACGTGTACAACATTAAACAATAATGTAAATTATTTACTCGGGTGACGACATAGTTTTTTTGTAATTATTATCATATGTAGATTAAAATTTAAGAGGTTTAATGAGGCATACGGTAACACCTCTTCATTTATTAAAAAAATATGATATCAACCACACGAACACGTGGGTCATTTTACTATGGAGTCTTCTCCTCTCGTGTCTAAGGCTCTGCTCGGGTTACGGTTTTGTGAAGAGAAGTTGAGATCGTTTATGAGTTTGTGCGTTCAACATCTTTCCCCCTGTGTCTGTCGAACTTTTCAATAGGGATTTCGTCCTTCACCTCTTTCTTC
The DNA here is from genome assembly GCA_958450335.1 of Hibiscus tridactylites. Classification (NCBI taxonomy): domain Eukaryota; kingdom Viridiplantae; phylum Streptophyta; class Magnoliopsida; order Malvales; family Malvaceae; genus Hibiscus; species Hibiscus tridactylites. Next base: position 107,577,886 of record OY288269.1, read on the forward strand.
GGCGGATGTCTTGACTCCATCCTCTTTTTCGACTACCTCCTTTTATCGACGATTTCATATCTTAACGCGATAATTTTGGTAGACTTCTTACTGCATCATTCTCAGTATCCAAATCCTACGCAAACAAAAGCGTTCATGCAAATTCAATAACGACAACTAGCTTGATGTCTCTCTCCCCCTCTCATCCGATTTGGCTTTTCCGTCGTGTTTGGGTGTTGGTTGTCCACGGTTTCTGTTGTGTTTCTGCTTGTATTCTTCGTGTGTTTTCTCTACTATATTTTTTTGTTCCCTTGCTCTTGTTGTTCTCCTTGTCTATGTTTACATGTTTATTGTGTTCTTCCCATTTATTGTGATTCTCTCTTTCTCTTGTACCTCTTATCTTTTCTTGTATTGCTTATTTGTGACTTGAATGAATGGTCGGCTTTGTTTAAACAAATAATGAAAAAAAATATTTAAGTCCATATAAAACATACACATATTACTAATTATGTATGCATGTTTTAAATATATTACATGCCGTTTATTTTTAAATTCTAAATTTTTTAACCTTTTTTTTTACTTTCTCTCTTATGAATGGTGTCGCTAATTTAAAAAGAGCGACCGCCACCCTTCATTTTCTTTTCTTTCTCTTCTCTTGCCAGGGCCTTTGATACGCTCGCAAAGACGTCGTTGCCTCGATCATGGAACTCAGCATGCACTGTCTCCGCGTGCTCTAGCACCAGCGTGCTCTGGGCGTCGGCCTGCGGGCTCCCCATTCGGCCAGCTTTCTATTCTCATGTCTATCTTTCTCTTTTTCTTTTTGTGCCTGCTCCGATACCAACATTATTTGGTTTGTTGATGATTTTTATCCCTGACGATTTTAATTTAGGTTTGAATTCACTTTCCTAAGGAGAAATACATACTCTCCTAACTCCTAAGTGACCGAGGTCACGATAATTGGAGTGGGAGGCTGCTATTGTCCTCAATTTTGGATTGGTTTATTTATGAGGATCTTGTCTCCTTTTGTAGAAGCTTTTGACTTTGTCTCAAATTTATTGAATGTCTCTCTCTTTCGATTTTGATACTTTCTTTGTGATCCACGTGATGATTAGTTCCTCAATCTTCTCATCTGTGAAAGCCTCTATTGACCTTTTAGCTCTCGTGGTAGTGGCCGACATACTCCAAAAGCATTCGATTCTTTTGTTGGCTTTGACATTCCTTCCTTTAGCCTTTGACTTGTGATTGGTGCTGAGCTAACTATAGTGCAAAGTCGTCTCTTTAGTTAATAAAATCTAAGAAGTTTATCGATCTCAGGGGGTACAGAACCATAATAGGCATATAAAAATTATTGTACGTCAAATAACATCAAAAGTATTAGTTTTAGAAGATGGAATGTCTAATGTTCTTTTACGGGAACTTATTGGATTATTGCGAGCGGAACAAACGGGGCGTGCTTTAGAAGAAGCGATTTGGTATCGAGTCGTCTTATTGAGAATAACGAGAGCATATCTGAACACTCAAAATTTTATATCTAAAGCAAGTTTTAAGAAACTGCTCGAGTTTTAGCAAAAGCGGCTCTACAGGGTCGTATCGAATGGTTTCAACTGCCCTACGTCTTTAGATTTCTATTTTTTTGCATTATATTAATACTTTGTTCTTGAATCGTTTGTTGGCAACGGCTTAAATTCAAATCTTAAACATTTATATAATAAATACGATAATGCTAAACATTTGATGCAATTAACTCTAATAGACTAACAGCGAAAAACAATACTCCAATAACATATTTAATTTAATTTCATTTTAAAAATTAAAATTTAAATCTTTAACTTTAAAACTTAAGTTCCATCACAATATCTATAAGGTGTGTACATTTTCAAAAAGTTAACAATATTTATGAACAAATATTAATTTGTAATCACTTTTAAAATATTAAAAAAATAACTTTGAAACCTAAGTTCTATTCTTAAACTTTAAGACATAAACTCTAATCATAAATTTCAAATTCTAAATCTTAAATTAGATTTATCTATTTTCTCTTTAATTAATAAATACGATAATGCAAAACATTTGACGCAATTAACTCTAATACCCAATTTAGCGAGTTACCTTATTTGATCTCCATTAATGAGCTCCTCTGTTTCATTATCCTCGGAATCCCCTGTTTCACTCCCGGGCCGAGAATTTAGATCCGAACCAGGAGCATCGTTATGTTGGAAACCCGGAACCGGAACCGGAACCCTGCTTTCGTTTCTTCTTCTATATTCTAAAACGACACAAGCCACGTGAAGTAAACACATTGACCCGTAACCCGAAATCCAGATCCTTAAAGGCACGACGGGTTTTTCATCACGGCTGAGTCCCAAAACGGCAACGGCGATAACGACTAACGCCAGGTTCAAGAGAATGTCTACGACTATAAGGGGCTTCGAATAGGCCCAACCGCTTTGACGCTCTTCGAGATGCTCGGCTGCTGTTTCCCGCACTCGAACCGACGGCTCACGGAGCATGAAGCGACGAGTGCTGGCAACGCGGACGAGCCTAGCTGCCGCGTCACGTAAAGGTGGAGGCGAACGACGGAGGAAGCGGCGGCTACTGAGGACGGGAGGCGAATGGGTCAGGAGGGGTGCAGTGTCCACCGCATCCGATGATGGCTGAGCGTTACATGAGTCCATTTTTTTAAGGGTAAAGTGAACTCTTTGAGGAAATCAAGGTTGTAATGTAAGAGAAAGAGATTGATCCAGTAATAAAGATGAAAACCCGGACTTTAATGCAAAGTAAAAAAGGAAACTTGAATAATTTGGTGGGTTTATTTGGATTTAGTGTACCTGAAAATTTGAAACTTTGAATTCAGATAAAAAAGGCTCAGAAAAAGAGAAAGCGGTTACAAAAAGGCAATAGAAGAAGCCAAGAGCTGAAAATGGTACCAAAGCGTAAACAAAGACACCTGAGACTGATCGGAATCAGCTCGGTTCCCGCCGAGCAACTTGAAAACTAGGTGCTCCGTGCAACTCAAAACTGCACTCCACCTGTTCGTTCAAAAACTCAGCTGACATTCCAAAATGTTTTAGCAAAAATATTTCCTTTGAAAAGTGTGAGTAAACGAAGACAAATATTATACAATCCAGACGAGCAGTTAATCGTGTTGAACGTAAAACACAACAAAAGCCAAATCATTTAAAAAACAGTCTCCACGTCCAGCACGATTCAAGGAAGCTAGATGAACAGTTTTAAATCATTTAAAAAAAGTCTCCAGAAAGATGGTCCATCCCAAATTCAGCCCAGTGGTATACAAAAGATTTATTGGGGCTGAACATTGCTTACTGGACCACAACAAATGGTGTTAGGCCCGCCAGTCCAGTTTAAGAAACTATAAATTCAATGACTTGGTTCACCCATTGCCCCAAGTCCTAAATTATTAGCACCTTCAAAAATGCAATATATATTTTTTATATCTATTTTTTAATTTATATTTTAGTTCGTTGGTGTTTTATCATTAATATTCAATTTTAAATTTTCTCCTTGAAAACGATGTTTTTTTAATAGTCTAAAGTTGATTACAAAATAGTATATGTTTATACAAATTTTTAATTCTTTGATAATGCACATACACTTTATAGACAAAGTGAATTACACATAAATCTCCTAAGATGTAAATCATCTGTTTTTCTACGGGAATACTCGTTAAGTTCTAACAATGTATTATTAATTGTGGCATTAAGTGCGGGAGCAGAAGCTGTTGGGAGAAATCGTTTCTTCCCTTAATTAATGCAACGGGTTTGGGTATGTCTCAAGGAATACGTGGAGAAAGCCACGTTTCTGGAGGGTATTTCTGAGGCATGATAGTGGCCTGACAGAAACGGGGTTTGGTTTGGTGTTGAGGAATTTGTTGGGTGTAACAGGCTAAGCGTTAAACCCTTTCACGTTGGCACCCAGGAATATGAGTTTTGGACGTTTTAGTTGATATGATTCTGCACTGCTTTGTCTGTTTTTTCAGACCCAAGTTGTTGTTTGTGGACCATAAAAACAGGTATATTTGAGCTGTGACCTGTTGGATAAAATGTTTGGTTTCATACCGCCTTGAACAAGGAAATATAAAGGTGGGAAATCATTCTGGCAAACATAATACCATTTCTCTTTCAGAAGCTTATTAAGTGGTACAATGTAATTTGAGGACACTCTATTCTTCCATTCCATGCATGCACGTACACGAGGAGGAAGCGTGATAATCAGTCACCAATGGGATGGCAATGGATCATGGACCTGACCCGAATCCGTAGATTTAGATCCGTTTTATAGGGTTTAGATCTTAAAATTTTGGACCTGACGAATCCAAGTCGAATCTGAATCATCTGATTAAAGTACGGATCTGAGTCCGAATCTGACACTAAGATTCGGAGCTGAACCCGTTTACAGAAAAACCTACTTTTGGTTTTAAAATATATATAAACGACATAATAGGTTTTAATATATATATATATATATATGACAATATATATGACATAATAAGTTTTAAAGTGCGGTACTCGGCTTGCGATAATGAATGTTTCACGATTTATATTTTTTAATGTTTGTGTTATTCAAAAGACATTTGTGTAATTGTGTTGGAGTTTTTTTAGACTTTAGTTTATCGTTTTTATTATGCGATGTGAAATTAGTCAATTGACAATTTTATTACGTTAAAAAATAGGTCGAATGGTCATTTTTTAACAGACACGTTTTTGACTCGAATCCGTGAGATTTGTTGGATTTAGCTCTCAATTTTCTAGACCCGCAGATCCAAGGTGGGTCTAAATCCAGGATGTAAAAATGGGTTTAGATCTGAGTCCAACTGGATCCGGTCCAAATCCGGCTCGTTGTCATCCCTAATCACCATTACGTGTATACAGATAAGTAAGGTGGGCGAGGACGAGATAAAAATTTTCTGCCCCTTTTCAGTGCCTGTTTTATTTCCCATCACTAAAAAAATAAATTCTTGCTTCCTATTAATTGAATCTTCCTTATGAAATATAAAAGCATAAATTATAAAAGAAAATAAGTTTTTCAGTTTAGAAGATTAAAAACATAAACCCCCAACCCTGAAAAAAAAAACAGATTTGAATAATACAACAATAAGGCGCTGTTTCCAAAGATTTCTTGCTTTTTGAGTATTTGACTTTGGCTCAGCCATCTCCAAGGGTCGACCTGAGTCAATACCCGAACCACCACCCTCGCCTCGTGCTGTCCACTTGATTAAGCCTATCATCACTACGCAAGGAGTCTCCACGCGCGGTTCGCTCTTGACTCAACACCCCCGAACTCACTGAGTCGCATACTTTCTTTAGTCTTTAACTACAGTCAAACCTAAGTAGTAGCTAAATACACATGCATGGAGAAATTCAACAAAATGAAAAGGAAAAGGCTTAGTACAGAAACAGCCCTCGGTCAGCTTTCGCACTGAAGGGCAGCTTTGATCTTCTGGACGGTGCACGAAATCAGATTATTCACCGTCTCCACCGAATCTACCGTCAGCTTCGCCGTGGGTAAACTGTTGACCAGTATTTGGAACGCTACCGTGAGAAGCGAACCACCCACTCTCGGCGACCCTCCATTGCCAGCTCCGTTCCCGTTAACATGTCCATTATCTATTGTCCCACGAGATCCCTGGCCGTCTGGGACGATGGCGAAACCCGAAGGCAGGAGTGCCACGTAAGCAGAATCGCCACCGTTCATTACGACGTGCATGGCTGGGATGTCAACGGGAGCGTACACCACAAGCGAGCCGGCCGCGTCTATGCAAGTCTCCTGCAGTATCAGCATGCTGCTCTGGTTCGGGTTCATGGTCTGCACCCAAGTGAAAAAGTTAACTTTTTTTACCTACTAAACCCTAAATTGTTTACCCATTTCCTTCAAAAGATAACTTTTTTTTACCATATCTGCATGTGAAAATGACAAGAAACGAGAGAGGGGGTATATTTACACTGGCACGGAGGAGGGAGACGCAGTTGCCAGGATCTTGGCCTTTAGCAATGTGGGCCATTTCTTGCATGGGACCATCGTTGGACAATATGTCCCACTCACTCCTCAACCGTTCATCACGTAGAAAATCGAACAGTCGTTGAGGCGACACCGGCAACCAAACCGATGTGGCAGCGCTCAACACAATACCCGACGGTTCACCGGGGTCGTCGACGCTCTTCCGAGTCATAACCCTGACGTTTTCATCCACGTTCCCGGCGTTCAGCTTGTTCCATTTATGAACAGTGGAGGCACAAACTCCGGCACAGAAGTTATCGGTCATGCGTTGAGCTAGCTTTAACATGCTTCGTCTCCCACTTGCGGTTATAGCTACAAAGAGGAAACAAATAATCATCCATACTCGTACATTGCACTATAGTGTAATTAAAATATTAGATAGTATAATTTATATGTTAATTACCAGTGTTATCTCTAGTGGGAACAGTAGACATAAGTATAGCAAGGCATTCGCATTGCCGTTGAAGGGTGGCCACCCACCGTTGGGCACCAAAGCCGATACCGGAGCTCAGTAATGGACGGTAAAGTTGGTGAACTTCACTCTTGTCATATTCAGCATGTTCAACCCATGTAACCTGCAATTTTCTCAGTAAATAATTAAAACAAGTATTAGTGCAATAGAAAAATACAGGCAAAAATCCTCGAAAATGGCTGAAATAAAGGCAAAAATCCTCGAATACAAACAAAAGAGCTAGCCGATGGCATTTTGACTAAAGGCTCTTTCTCTAGGTGATAGGAAAACGAAAACCAACAAAAACAAAACATCAGCCGGGGCTGGAAACCAGGTCCACACGCGGTTACATGCATGGCTTGAACCGAGGCAGCATCAGAGAATACAATATTCTATTCAGTAAGAAATTCCGGATTACAATGCATTTTGTGGATATATATTTATGAAATTAATGTGTTCGAGCCTTAAAAAAGTAGCTAAAAGAGTAGTAAATAGAGGCTTCCATTGATATAAAAAAGTAAAAAACAATGGGAGCTGGAGCAGCCTCGATTTGTGGTGTTGCAGACTTGCAGTGGGATTATTTTATTGTGATGAAGCAAACCCAGTTGTCGAAACTTGAAATTTATACAATATTTTGACATTAGAAGCATTGAAATCAATAAATTAACACACTAGGAACTAGGAAGGTTCAGATTGAATTGGAAGCAAACCAGGCACTGACAGTGTGGGGTTTGCATTGAGTAATCACTAGACAAAACAAGGTTCTTACATGCACAATCCTCAAATGTCTATGGACTCCTAAAAATCATGTTTTTCCCACCAAAAATGAGTAATTTAGTGTTAAAAAACTTACCTTGGAGTACCCATTGGGCATATCTTGGACAACACAGCCAGAAGGAAGCCTCCTACAGCTCACAAACGTGGGTACACCTGAAGTAGTTTCTCGGATGCTATCAATGGACACATCGACCACCGCCCAAACCCCTTCGGCATGTTGCTTGCAGAACCTTAAGAAACTGACCTCGCGAACTGGAACCAAAGGAGAAAGGACTTGGAGCTCAGCATGCATCTGAAACCAAAGGAGAAATATGGAGATTTTCTTATTATAAGACTTATGGTATAAGCATTAGACTTTTGCAGCAAATTAACATATATATACCAGTTGAAGTGCACCATTTCTGGTCCCTCCCATGCCATTAGATATCACATCAGTGGTTGATGTTCTAGCAATTATACAAGGAAACATCTCCGCCCAACGATTCTGTGGAGGAAAATGCTTGGAAACTGAGTTCAAAAAGCTTAAATTCAAGTGGAAACTGTTTAATTAATGGAGTGAAATCAGAAATGTAGTAGCTAACCGAGTCCATCAGAGTTTCAGCAAGGGCCAAGCTGTTGATAATCACTACACCGGTCTCTTTAGAAGCCTCGGTCACAAAGCCGGTTGGTTTCGAGCCAATGCAGGGAGTGAATGTTCTTAAGTACTCTTCATGGTTTAACATTTCTCTCCCATTTTCCAAGCTCCTAATCCAAAGTGGTTCATCAGTTTGAGCCATCTTAACCAGTTCATCCATTGCGGCCAAAGCGAGTTCCAAAAACATAGATCTTTCCACCGATGGATCGAGTCCGGTGACTCCGGTTGTTGGTCTATTAGGAGTAACCACCGGTGGCAAAGCATTTGTAATCCCACCTCCAAAATCAGGCCCCAAAGGCAACGTTGTGCTTAGACCGTCAAAGTCATTGCTACCAACAGCAAGCTCCAAACTTGAGTTCGGCATTGGAGGTGTCGAAATCGGACGGCCTAAAAACTTGCCCGCGAGTGCACAAACTCGATCTAACTCATCTTTTAAGCGAGCATTCTCAATCCTAAGATGCTGCTCTTCAAGTGATATATCACCAACAATTGCCGGACCCCCACAGTTCGTACACATCGGATTCCTCATAGCATCCCGAATAGACATGTTCTCAGCTCGAAGCTTGTCGTTCTCTTGCCTCAACAAAGAGTTCTCGTGGCGTTCTAATTGAGTCTGAAAAAATTATCAAAGTTTCAACATTTAAAAGTAACCCCAAAATAGATATATTTTTTTAAATGTTGGTTCTTGGGTATACCTTCATTTGAGTACGGCGATTTTGAAACCAGAACTTGACCTGCCTGGTTTCCAAGCAAAGCCTTTTGCTAAGCTCCAATCTCTGTTTTTCATCGGGATGTGGGCACTCCTTAAAGAGACTAAACCAAAAAAAAGGGCAAAACTTGTTAAGGCGATGTTCCATAGAAGGAGAGAAAAAAAAGGAACATGAAATCATACGCTTCAAGCTCTTGGATTTGCTGAGGAGTGTGTCGGTGGTATCTCTTCTTCCTCGGAGGTTTGTCGGCGGCGGCGTCTTGATCATCACCGGAAACACCATCCATATTATCACTACCAGATCTGCTCTCATGTTCCTCTTCTCTGCTTCTTCTCCCGATACTCCCCTCAAAATTCTCATCTCCTTGGTTATTATCAATGTTAGGTTGTTGCTGCAAAACATCAGGAAAAAACAAAACAAAACAAAACAACCCAGATCAGTTTTTGTTCCAAAAACAAAACATCAGAGAAGAGTGTTAATGTTTTATCATTACAAGAGCAAGAGAGAGGCCTGAGGAGTTGAACATGTTCTTAGGAAGTTGAGCAAAAGCACCAGTTGGCATGTTGTTGTTGTGGCTATAAGCGATGTCTGCAACTATTCTTGCACCCATAAGGCCTTCATTAGTACCAGAACTGTCATCTAGAAATCCCCCAAAACTCATCAAAAAAGGTTCCTTTTTCTATGCAACTTTTTAAAAAAACTCAGCTTTCCTTTACACTTACACTCCCATCAAAACCCAAATTTGCAGACTAAAACATATACCCAAAAAAAAACTGTGTTCCACAAAAACCAAACAGATGTAATAAATAGAGAGGATAGAGGAGACAAAAGGATGAACAAACTCCAAATGTCTCCAACTCCCTCTCTACAAAAGAAGTGATTTTGAATGGAGAGAAAGAAAGAGAAAGAAGGCAAGCGAAACCCCTTTTGTGCTTATTTATTGCAGCTTAGCCCTTCGTTCTCAATCCCTCTCTCTAACAAAAAAAACCCTTTTTTTCTTAGTTTTTAAGGTCTGGGAAAGTAAAGAAGAAAGCTTTAAAACCAGTTGGCTGGAGCGTTTCAAAGAAGATAGTAAATGCGAACCCTAGTTTGGCTCGTTATCTGCATGCTTTACAGTTCACACTCTTACTACTATTTCTAAAGGTTTGAGATTTAAAAAAAATAGAAAAAATAGAAAACAAAAAGGGGGAAAAAGCTGAAGATAAAACGTAATGGGTGGACTCTTCGAAGCCTTACATAGAGATACCAACCAAAAAGGTCGGTTGACTCTTTTTCTCTTCAAGTCTGTGACTGACAGTGAAAATATTTTACTATCTTTTTTAGTCATTTTAACCTTATTTTAGGACAATGTAAGTTTTTTTAAACAACAAAAGAGAAAAGTCTCAACTCAATTTCTTACATCGACATTGATGGGGACATAGTTTCAGATTTGCTGTCCCCTTTTCTTCTTCTTCTCTCTCCCCGTAAAAATTTCAAAACCTCGGGATCTGTAAAAACACCAAATTTATGGAGACAATTTGCATTTTTTTTTCCTTTTCTTTTCTCCTTCCGTTGATTTTCTTTCTTTATCATAGCCTTTGGTTTTTTATTTTGCTATCATGAAATTGTTTACATGTCTATAATTTTAGAAAAAATGGTATATTTTAATAAAAAAATCATATAAAGTATTATCAAATTACATACAAACAATTTGTGTAATTACACAAAATGTTATCAAATTCTAATAATATGTGGAATTGAATAATATATTGTGGAATTGAATATTATGAAAAATGTTAATAAAACATAACAATTTGTATAATCTAATAATATTTTGTATAATTTTACCTAAAATAATATTTAGTGTGTTTAACGATGTTTTAACCAGTGTTTTTGAAACTATGTCATTTCTATTATAGGTAGGAGTGTAAACGAGCCGAGCTCGAGCTCGAGTAGTGCTAAATTCGGCTGGGCTCGTTAAGATTTCGAGTCGAGTTCGAGCTTGAGTAATTTCTAACGAGCCTTAGAAATCTGAGCATGACTCGGCTCGTTTAGAACTTGAGTCGAGTTCGAGCTTGATTCGAGCCCAATCGAGTCAAGTATTGACCGATCTTTAACTGCATTGGACTCGAGTAACTCTTCATTTGTCACGTCTCATTTGAAGTCCTATGAAGAAAAAACTTTTATACACAAGTTGTGTAAACTCAAGCTTGTTAATTTTAGGGTTTAAGGTGTTGGTTTAAGGTTTAGAGGTTTACGTTGTTGGGTTTAGAATTTAGGATTTAGATTTTGAATTATAAAAAAAATAGTATATTATATTTTCAAGTAGCTCGTGAACTTTTCGAGTCAAGTATCAAGTAGCTCGAACTTGGCTCGAGTCCAATCGAGTCGAGCTTTGACCGAGTCGAGCTTAAGTAGCTCGCGATGTGTCTCGTCTCATTTACAGCCCTAGTTATAAGTTTCTTGATAGTATATATTTATTTTTTAATCATTTGATAAGACCCACATTATAAATAAACAACATTATTATCTCTTTCCTTGAAACTACTCAAAAATTTATCAAAAATTTAAATCTAAATCATAATTCTATATATTAACCACTGGACTAGATACACTTAGACTAAATAAAGAATAAATTATTATCAATGAGACAAAGAGTAAAGTTTTTATTTAAAATTCATTTAATTAAATAAAACTTAGGGAGGTATGTGTTTTTATTGAACTTGTATGAGCATGTGTGCTTTTTTAGTTTTTTTAGTTCAACAAAACTAATGAACTTTAAGTTCATTATACAAATTGATAGTAAATTTTTAACATAGTTTTAAAATTAGTTCACGAATATATATATATATATATATACCATAAATTGACCATGGAACTTTGAAACCTATTAACAAATTGGTACCTATGTTGACATATGAGTTCAACCGTCAATTAGGTTGTCAATGTGTTTTAAAGTACTAACCTCATTAAGTGTCATATATCTCATTATGATTAGTTATTAAACTAATATTTTTTGAAATTTAAATATCAATTCGCCTAATTTGTTAGAGCAAATTTACTATATAAGCCTAAATTTGATGCATGTAGCCTTTACATTGGTTAGTATAGAAATTAGAAAGCCACGTGGTATGTTTTGCCGACATAAGGCAATCATAAGACTTAGGGCCTGCTTTTGGGTGCAGTTGCGGTGTCAAATATTATTTTACCCTCAACAACTACTCTAAATAACGTTCGGTTTAGTTTTTAAAAGACGGTTACAGCTGAATTTTCCAACCTTTTTAGAACGGGGTTAGGCTCTCAAAACCCGTTTCTAACCTCAACTCCAAACTAAGCCTTAACCAATGACTGTTCCACACTGCACTGGGAACACAACACTCTCGTCAAAGGACCCATTTCATCTCAACAATCCATATTTTTCACCTAAACTACTGTAATAATCTCTGTACTCTACATTCAGACCAAAACTTGCTTCCTGCTTTGTTTTTTGTTTTTTTTTTACGAATTTCACCTCTCTTTCTTGTAAGTACTGTCGGAGTTGGTAATGATCTAGACGACACCAGTAATAATGCACCGGGAAAAAAGAGAACACAGGCAATGATCTAGGCAATGGCAATGTGATGGAAGGGGCAGATGATCCAAGGTGGCTCGGTTAGTGCGAGCAATCGTTCAATATAATTTCATTTATAATATTAAAATTCGAACTCTCGACCCGTAAAAATATTGGATTTGAGGTAACATTTTGATTTGAGTAAAGGGCAAGGCCCACTCCACCAACCCACCCACCCTCGTTCCTGGCATCTTTTCTTTTGCCGTTGCATTAATGGCTTCCGCTACTATTTCCAGCCTATCCCCATGCAGCTTACATTAAAAACGCCTTTGGATCTTCTTTTCAGAAACACTGTTTCCACACAAGAAGAATGAAAAGCAAAGCAAATTAAACCTTCACCTTGCTTTTCACGGTCCCAACACCAAGCCTTTAGAAAGAGTATGGCGTTTTCATCCATCCCATTACTAATATGTACATGTTTCATGTTTAGGGTTTTGGATATCATCATTACAGTTAGTCACATGTATATTCATAGTAAAAACTTTGACATTCTCTCCATTGGGAGGTTGAAAACAGCAAGCACTGCCCCCATTCCCCATTCCTATACTTATTGCTACTAAAATGTTGCAGGTACGACTCGATGTCATGAAGACAGCCTCCCCAAGCTTAGTCATGGCAATGGCAGCTCAGTTGATGGAATAAGTTCTAGGCCTTGGGCCCAAAGAAATCAAATCCTACAAACAAATGACCGGGATAAATATTCTATATACAGGCGGTGAAAACTAAAAGTTTTCACAAGTGCCTTAGTTTTAGGGTATAGGTGTAAGAGTTTTAGAATTAAGGGATATTTGTTTAAATTTAAGGGTTTAGGGTTATAATTTAAGGTTTATAGGTTAAAACCTAAATCATCCCCATATTATCCTAAAAACTAAACCCTAACCTATAAACCCTAAATTATAACTCTAAACCTTAAATTTAAACATCTCTAAATTCCAAACCCCTACATCTAAACCTATAAACCCTATACCCTAAACTAAGTTCATATACCCTAAAACTAAAGAGCTTATGAAAACTGAAAGTTTCCACCGCCGGTGTATAAGATATCTATCTATATTAAGATTATGGACAACACTACAGGTACAGGGTAAGCAGAAACTTTAAAAATGTAAAGGAAAACGAATAATTGAAGACTCGTGAGAGAATTTTAGAGTATGTACAAAACAATGTAGCCCCAAATCCATTAAATGCACTCTCCACCATCATGAATCCAAGCCAGGCCGGGCCATGCTTCAGACTCTCCTGGAAGCCGTAAGATTGCAGTCACGCTTGAGAAGATTGGCCCTTAGAAGCATTGCCCTAACACCCTGATCAAATTCATTGCCAGTTTGCAAAACCCGCTGGAAAGTTGCATTTCTTTGATCTGCATGCCGTGCATAAAGAATTTTGTTGTGCGAGTCGATCCGAGCCTGCGGAGAATTAAGCAGATTAACAAGGACCGACTCTACTCCTTCCTCTATTTATTCTCGCTGTTTTGGAAGGTTCTAGTCGATAGGTAACCATTCAATTTATTCCTCTCCAGTCCACTATCATACACAATTTATATATCCTATTTAAATGGTGAATAACCATTTTCAGTCTAAATATGAAATTTGTACTCATTGACCGCAGAATAATGAACAAAACAATTGGATGTGATATTTTGAAAGCCTGCATACAACATATGTAGCCATGCACTGATAAAACATATGTAGGCAACATACTAGTGTCACAAATACCTGTATCTGGTTGTCGGTAATCAAAGCTTCTAGTTCTTTCTCTAGCCCTGCAACACTTGTTTTAAAGGCATCGGCCATCATTCGCATATCAACAGAAACAAATGGGAGTGTATACTGGATGAGCGCTTTGTTGCGGATTTGATCATATAGGGTCTCAACATGGTCATATAAATGGATGTCAAAAATCAGGTTTGGTTTGAGGTTTCCAAGATATTCCAAGCAAGAGGCATAATGGCTGCAATAAGAAAAGACGAGTTACAATCTAAACCACCAAATAACAATAAGTGCTTCTCATCCGTTGGACTAATAACAAATGATGACTTGCTCAAAACCCCGAGCAATCAAGTACATATTATGTTATTTATAATAGTTATGATCAGTTGGAGTAATAATAAATAAGTGCGTCTCATTAATAATCAAAGTAATCAAGTACATTTTATGTTATTTATCATAGTTATTACCAACAAGAATGACAGCATAAAACACACTTACCATCTTCACTACTTACAATATTTTCTCTTGTTCTTTGCCTCAGGTAATAAGCCAGAACAAAAACCAAACAAGTTCTATAAGATTCTTTACTGTTGAAAAAAAATCCTTTACACCGGACTAAAACAAGAAGATGAAATACCTCGAGTAAAAATCATTGATAACCTCCCTTACTTCAGGTACTAACTCCAAGAAATCACGGAAGTTGATATTGTCTATAACTTTGTTCTGAAAGGTAAAAGCATTCAATTACTAAGATCTACTAAATGACCATAAGACATGAATGGAAAATAAAGGAGGGGTGGGGAGAAGCAGAGACAGAATAGATGCCTTTAGCTCAGTTCGATCAAAGCTTGCAAGTGCGCATAGCCCACCATATGTAGCAACATCTTGAGGAGCAATAACCTCACTGTATGAATTCCCCAATTCTGGACCCACTTCCAAAAACTGCATTCATAGAAAAGCAACCCCACAATGAAATGGTAATTGGTCAAAATAGAACTAATCTCAGAACCCCCTGTTACAATATCAAAAGTTCAGCAATTATCAGTGCAAGCTGACCAATCAAAGCAACCCTCAACCTTATAAAGCTGTCAAGAAAACTTGCACAACCTACAACTTTAGGATCAAAAGAATACTATGATATTGGTTTTCTCAAGTCACCCCAGCAAAGTGTCAAAAGTTCTCCGCCATAATCCACGACAAAAATGCAAACTAAAAGAGGATTTCAGGATTCCTTCTAGAATGCAGCGTGCTGTGTGATGCCTAGTAGATTGTTTGAACTTGGTCCATAAAAACTTACCAGGCTCAAGCTCAAGTCATCTTCATTTTGAGCTTATAGCACAAAATAGATTTTGAACTCAAATGCCAGTCACTAGACAATGAGTGGGTAAAGGATGAAAAATGGAATGGTTAGTGCCTATGCAAAAGCTAAATAAATCATATATGCTACTATCCTCTTCTACAGATTTTGGGCATGTTAACTTCAATACGCCAGGCCAACAAAAGATAGCATATGATATCAACCAACGGCATGCAGAAAAACAAGAGTCGACAAACCTTACGAGCAGCAAGCTTGTACTTCTTAGCCTCCAAATGAGCCAACCCAGCAGCACAATATAGCTTAGCAACAGTGGGAGGGTCAAGTGCTTCAGCTGTTTGCTCAGCTTTACTAACGTAGCTAGTCACATTACTAAATTGGCCCATCTCAATGCTCACAAGAATTGCATTCAAACACATCTGGATAATATGCTTTGACGTAGTGCAATAATCGCGAGTTCGAACATAGCTTTTAAAAGAATCCCCCAATGCACCATGAGCATAGTAAAACTCTCCGAAATCATTGTATCCCATTCTTATACTTTCTTTAATTAAATTCGTCTGAAAATTTAGAAACAAAGAACAAAGTTACCCTACCTACACAATTTAAAAGGAAATAAAATGTTGAGTGGAATAAATTGAATTACCCTGTAAGAATTGAGTTCGCTTTCGAGCTTTTCTTTCCTCTGCTCGGCTTTTCGCTCAATCGTAGAACACCATGCAGCATCCATTTCATAGTTGGGACCTAATCGACCTTCGATCTTCTGAACCACTTCACGGAAAAGCTGCGTGTTCTCTCCCTTTTTGATCTCGTCACAAGCCATCCTTAATGCTTCCAATTGCAGCGTGGGATTGTCGCAGTGGCTGGCGATAAATATGAGCCGCTTAATCTTGGTCCGACCGGTGTAAAGCCCAGCGTACGCTTCGATGTCCAGTGGTTCGGCGCTTATAATAGGCCGGTTCTTCCGTGTCGCTGTTGAAGACAACGGCGCTTCGCCGCCGGTTCCGTTAGCCTCGATCATTGGATTTGGAGCGTCCTCTTCGCCATCCATAATGAAGAAAAACAAATAACTAAAGATTGATGGAAATTAGATTCAGAGGTTTTAGGGTTAGGGTTAGGGTTAGTGTTTGGCTATTTGTGAATTAATTTTGGATTTTCACAGTAACACTGAAGGAGGAGAAGGGGTGGCATGGCACGTGACGTCTTTAAGTGCTTGCTTGCCGACGTAACAGCTCCGTTTAATCCGCTTACGGTTAGTAGATTAGTTCGCAAGCTGTACTAAAATCTAGGGAGGTAAACAAACCGAATGAACATGAGCGAACACAAACATAAACAAACATAAAATTTTTTGTTTGTGTTCGTTCATTAAGGAATGTAGCTTGTTCATGTTCGTTCGTTTAAATGGTAAACGAACATAAATGAACATAAACGAACACTAAAGAACACAAACGAACATGAACAAACATCTATAATTTGTTAAATATTTAATATTTTTGTTAGTTCGATTAATTCAATTAATTAATCGATTTTAAACCGAATTAATTGATAATTAAAATTTGAACAAACTCTTAATCATTAGTCGAAACCTAAAATTATCTAATAGATTAACCAATTTTGTTTTGGTTCGATCGGTAAGTTCGGTTTAACTGAATAATGAACACCCCTAGACATATGTGAATAAATTTAAATGAACATAAACGAACGAACATAAAAGAACATAAACTAATCAACAAACATAAACAAACGGATTATCGAACGTTCACGAACATAAATGAACGAACAAGTATTTTGTTCGTGTTCGTTCATTTAATTACACGAATAATAAATCTAGTTCATGTTCGTTCATTTAATAAATAAACAAACTTCCCGCCGTACGATTCACAAACGATTTGCTGAACGTTCGGTTCGTTTACAACCCTACTAAAATCATTTAAAAAAAACCTTGTATTAGTTTGTTCGAAGCAGACTGGGTAGACTTATTTTATCATTAAATTTAAATGAAATTGTAATAATTTATGTTGAAATAATATCATTATTATGTTTGATTGGTGATAGGTTGAAGATTAGGGGTGAGTATTGATTAGATTAAGTCAAGTTGGATAAAAAATTATATTTTATAACTCATAATCTATTTAGGGATTGTCATTATACTCGGACTCGACGGGTTCCGACCCGGCTAAGTTCGATCGGGTCAGATTTTGTAATGAAAAAATCAGGTTCGGGTCAGGTCGGGTCGGATTTTTGTTAAGGGTAAACTCGTGTCGGGTTCGGGTTTAGGGTGAAAAATATCTGACCCGACCCGTGATTAATAGTGTAATTTTTTCATAATTTTTGTTATATTTATAATAATATCCTCTTTATAAATTTTTTATAATTAAGTCCTTAAAATTGATTTTTATTTATAATTTAGTCCTTTAAATTATAATCTTTTTACAATTAAGTCCCTTAAAATTATTTTTTTACAATTAGGTTCTTAAAATTAAATTATTTTATATAGGTCGGGTCGGGTCGGGTCGAAGTCTGTTTTAATATATTTATTTTCGGGTCGGGTCAGGTCATGTTTTTTGAAGAAAAAGTTCGGATCAGATGCAGGTTTAGGGTGCCTATTTTCGGGTCGGGCTCAGGTGGGCCAAAAACCCGACCCTACTCGACCTGTGCCCATCCCTAACTTTATTTAAAAAGATTTGAGTGAACTCGTAAAATGATCTCAGTGATAAAAGATGATGCATTTCATCCAGATGACCTAGGTTCGAGTGTGTGTGCGTTGTTAAAGGGCTAAAAAAATTGAACAAATACTATCTTGTAATCACGCCAACATATTATTTCGAATAAAAAATTTTAATTCTCTCAAATTTAATGGATAATGTAAGTTTCATCAGGTGAAACGTGTTGGTGATCGAGGAAGCCTCGTTTCTGGTCCATCGGTGCTGACGCAACTCTTGCTTTTCCATTAGTTTAATCAGTGACCCTGACCAGAATTCGGCCTACTCTACTCCTTCCATTGTTGTGAAAAAGCACCCTTTTCTTCTTCTTTGGGTTTTGATTTTCGTATTCTCGAAGCTTTTAATGGAATACGTATTCAATCTGTTAATTTCTGGGCTTTCAAAGTATAGGTTGGCGTAGAGTAAGAGTAGTTCACTTTTAATAAAATGCGTATCTTGAATTCACTAACAAAGGATTATCATTCATTTAACAATGATTTGATCCAAGATGATTGATTTAAGTGCGTATCCCATGCGTCTCTTAAACCTAGGGCGGGGCTGCGTTTTCTTCTTCTTTCAAACTGTTCATTTAAAGTTAAACGAACACAAACAAAAAATTTTGTGTTCGTTTATATTCGTGTTCGTTCATTTATTTGGTCATTCGTATTCGTTCTGTTCGTTTACAGTTCTATCAGCCGCCAACTCCAATGGAAATTAAAATCTTACCTTTTTATGTAATAAAAAAAAGGAAGGTCCAACCTGTTTAAACGGATAAGGTTGAGGTCTAGAATAAATTTGTCATAAACTAGGATTCGTATTATAAGTACATAACCTGGGACTTAGCAAACCAAGTGAAACAAACTGTCAAATGTTGATTAAGGCAAATCTCTGATTCAAGAACAAAACTCTGGGTTTTGACCTTTCGAGTTTCGGGTTAAAAAGAAACGTGCTTGATGGGTGCCAACTTCTCTGGTGCTGCTGTTGGAGGGGATGACGGCGGTCCTCCATTGAGGCTAAGACTCGGTGACATACCAGAGAGCTGCGCGGCCTTGATCTTAGCACAGTTAAACCCGCCTGAGATTTGCAGATTGGCTCGGTTGAACCGATCGTTTCGCAGTGCTTCATCAGCTGATTTTATATGGGAATCGAAATTACCCTCCAATTATAAGTTCATTATGGAGAAAATACTGCTGGTTGATTCAACTTTGAAAAATCTGCAGAAGAAACAACTTTATGCCAGGTTGTGCAGGCCTAATCCCTTCGATGGTGGCACAAAGGTTAGCATTATTTCGTACCAATTCTTATAGTTTCCTGGTTTAGGTTATTGAGCTAACAATGTTGATGTTTGACTAATGTGCAGGAGGTATGGTTAGATAAGAACACAGGTGGGGTTTGTTTATCGATTTCATCCAAGGCGTTGACGATCACCGGGATCGATGATCGGAGATATTGGAATCATATTTCCACCGAGGAATCTAGGTGTGTTTGTCATTTCTAGATGTTTTAAGTTATAATTTGGAGGCATATGGTGTGATTAATCCTTTTTTTGGCCATATTTTTAACCCAAGCTCTTCCCTTTGATTTGGTCTTTGCTGCAGATATCCTACAGTAGCATACCTTCAACAAACATGGTGGCTTGAAGTAGATGGCGAGCTCGAGTTTCAATTCCCTGCAGGCACATATAGCCTATTCTTCAGACTCCAGCTCGGGAGATCCTCGAAGAGACTCGTTCGTTGGGTTTGCAACACAGAGCACATCCATGGATGGGACATAAAACCGGTCCAATTCCGGTTAACAACTTCAGACGGTCAGCACGCTGTTTCTCGGTGTCATTTAGGCAATCCAGGGATCTGGGTTCTTTACCATGTCGGAGATTTTGTTGTTGAGAACTCTAATGCATTGACAAAAATCAAATTTTCATTGACACAGATCAACTGCACTCATACCAAAGGCGGCCTCTGCGTCGATGCTGCATTAATATACCCCAGCAGTGTTGGGAAAGAGGTTAAATCATGTTGGTGAGAAATTAAGAGGTGTAAATACCAAGCACATGTAAAATCAAGGTTGTTTTGGTAGCTCTCGTAGGGTTGTATTGTGTGAGAAATAATGTTTATATTTGCAGGTGTGTTTTGCACTGGTTTGCTGCTGAAAAGTAATATCTGTCTCAAAAACAATCCCGGATGGAATCGAATCGAAAAAAGCTTGCCTTGAGTTGCAAGCAATAGTTGCAGAATATGAATCTCATGGAACACAAACGGGAATCTTAAACATTGTCTTGGTTTACATGTCATTATGAACTACTTTGTTTCATACAGACTATGAAACATAAGGTTACATGCAAGGAAAGAAGGTGAGCAGAAGATCTCATTATACAGAAGGAAAGAGTGTTTTTTTCTCCTATTTTCGGATGAACAAACTTTTGAGCTTTCCTCTTTCTAACCTCTCGAGTAGCTTCTTGGCACCGGTGATTTCCGTCTCCGATAGCTTCTTCAGATACCCAATTGCTCCATATGATATCATGAGCTTTTTGCATTTCTTACTCGACGAGAGAGATGATAGGCATGAAACTGCGTACTTCTTTGCAGTGTTTTGGGGGCTTGGATCGAGCAACTGTACCAGATTCGGCACGCTTTTATCATCCTTTTTTACTTCTCTGCAATTATGAGAGACGGTTACTAAGCTTGATAGAGCTTGAGCAGCTACCTCTCTCCCACTGTTCGATTTAGCTTCGAGCATTCTAATGAGAAGAGTTATGCAGCCAGCTTCACCCACCAGTTTTTTCATTTCACTCGAACTACAAACTCGGCAGATGGCCGATGCAGCAGCTTGTTGAGCGCCTAATGATCCGAATTTAAGCACGTGAACCAGTCGAGGGAGGAAATCATGTGACATCAGGATTTCTGTAGAAACCGAGCCAACCAAATTCCTCAAGGCTGCAACCGGAGATTCTTGGGGCAAAGGGCCATCGAGGTATACCAATAGACTTCGAATTCCACCTTCGGAGATGACAGACCTTCTCAGATTCTCATTGCTGGCTGTTAGATTCTGCAAGCACTCTGCAGCATATTCTTTGGAACCCAACAAGATTCCGCAGTCGAGGAGATTGATCATGACCTTTATTATTCCTTCCTCGGCTAGTATTTGTCGAACCTCGGGAACAGCTGATATGTTTTTTAAGGTACAAGCAGCTGCCGCCTGTGAAATGGAGTCTCCAGTCTGGCAGATTTCGATTAGTGGTCGAACCCCACCATGCCCAACAATTGCACGGGCTGTTTCTTCAGTCATCGATAATCTCTGCAGTGAAATCGTTGCCTTCTCTCTACCAACGGTGCTGCCGGATTCGACAAGCCTTATGAGAGGTGGCAGAACACCTTCTGAAACAAGCCAGCTCTCGCAACTCCCAGATTCTGCAAGTGAGCAGATTACGGTCACCGTCTTTTCCCGGATACAAGTTGAAGTTGCTGTTAATAGCTGGACAAGTGCAGCAACGTTACTCCGTCCCATAACAGACAATACACTCTTTTCATCCTCCTGCATGACCTCAACAAGGTTGTCAACAGCTTTGTGCTTTGCTTCTAAGTGCCCGATCTGAAGCCGTGCAAGCAGTTCCTTTAGATGGCAACGTGCTGCAGTCTCCGACTCGGATGAAGAACCGACTGAAGATAAGCTCAAAGTAGCTTCACCAAGTACACCGGTCTTGATTAGAAGTCCGATATCTCGTAAATTCAGATCCAATTTCCCCGACAACGCATCAAGATCACTCTGCATCTTAAGCTTTCCCTCAAACTTCTCCTTTAGACATAAATCTGCCAATTCAATTGCTTCCTTCAATGTTTTCGATACAGCCAGCAATTGCTCCTTACAAAGAGCATTTTTCGAGAAGAAAGGATGGCTCGACAAGTCCGATAAGAGGGACGGGATCTGCTCCAATTTGGAAATTATCATCTTCCACCTACCAGGGAACCCCTTCACCTCCCTTGCCTTAACAAGTGCCGTGGGAACAAGCTCTTTAGCATAGGATAACAATTCCTCCGCCGATCGAGCATCAGCTGAAATCCCATTTCCGGTATCTTCTCCCATGATTCAGATATGAATGTAGATATTACTAGAGCTGCATCAAGTGAAATTCATAGAAACCAATGAGAAAAAAAGGATAAGTAATAAGGAAGAAATGATATTTTTCATAGGAAAAAAAAGGGAAAAAGCAGTGGAGCAGGTGGAATCATTCAAAGATTTACATCACAAACTAAAGAGTTTCAAGAATCTTGTGTTGATCACACAGCTTGTTTACTGAAAATAAGACCCAACCAACAAATATTGCTCACACGAGCTCTTTCCTTTGCTTTATCAAGTGATCATTAAATGCCAACTAAAAACTAATGATTTTAGGAAACCATGTAATCATCCACATATATTAAAAGCCTACAAGATATTATAGTTTATGAAAATGAAAGAAGTTACTTTTTTTTTTTTACAAATACTACTTCTACCTAGAAGGGAGAGGAGACTCGAGGGGAAGGAATGTTCTTACTGAATATTGAACCCGTAACCTAAGAGAAAGGGACCGGCCATCAACGCTTGCTCGAAAGAAGTTACCTTAGCCGTCCACGAATATTTTAGCAAAATACCAGAATACCCTTTGCAAACCAAGTGAAATAATATAATTTAAGGGGCATACTGGAAAGTAACTGGAAAATTGCAAAAAAAGATCAAAACCAACTTTATTTTTAACCAGGAAAATCATGGTTTCAGATTTTGGTAGAGATCTTGACTTAATCTAAACCCAAAGGTCAAGAATTTCCATGGCAATGAAAGCAAAAGCTGGATTCTTAGCTGCAATCCTCATTTAAACCCCAAGAAATTGTGTTTTAACCTATTGCATGACTTTGTGAGCCATAGCATAGACTTCCCTTGGAAGAGAAGATAGGCCATCGGAGAGAGTCCCTATCCAAAGCACAAATTCAAAGTAATAAATTATTAAAAGAAATATACCTCAAATTGCTTGGAGTTTCCTTGAAATTCACAGTACTCTACCATTTACAGCCACCAGCTAGTCACCATTACTGTTCTTGTGGGTCTAAAACATTTGAAGTCCAAACAAAACGATCAATTTTAGAGATATGATGAGAACCAGAAGGATGAATAATTGCATCAGAAAAAGAGAAAGCAACAAAAAATAAAAACCACTTTTCTTTTCTTCCTTTTATCAGGTTAGGGATCAAAGAAAGCAAAGCTAAAACAACTTAAAGGACCATTGAGAGTTGAGACCAACCTTTAAGACTCAGATGCTCCAAGATTTCTCCTTTTTTCTCTACCAAGCAATCGAGTGTAGTAGCTTAATCCTCAAACTTCCCTTTCCCAGAAAATGCATCTAAGAATCAGCAGCAGCAGCAGCAGACCACTGTATTTTTTTAACTAAAAGAAATAAAAACCCTTTCTTTTTACACTCTGAATTGGAAACCTGCAGAGGCAGAGATACTTCCAAAAACAGCAATCAGATCTCTATATAAGAATCAGAAATACCCAGAACTCAGTTTTCGTTTCCTAATGAAGGGTGTCTTAATTCTTAAACTATGAAGATAAACCCCGGCTCAAGATTTAAAAACTGAAAAAAAGACAGTTTTTTTATTTGTTTATTGAAAATATTCGAGCTTTAACAAAACCAGAAGCAGACAAAGAAGAAATAAATGCAACTGTAGCAACGATCATAAATCAGATTCAAAAATTGAAGCTTCTGCAAATCTCTCTCTCTCTTTATAAAATATAATAGAAGAAGGAAATGCGAGTATTTGTTTAAGCCTTGCAAGTTGCTGGTGGGGTTTCTAAAGAAAGAGACGAGTGCTTGTTTATTCAGTGTTCAGACATGAGTGTTTAAATGTCGAGCAACTTTGTGGGATTATACGGTTGTGATTATTGCTTGCGAGTTGCGACAGAGGATTCGACCGTTGTGATTAGGTGAATTTTTGAATTTGTTTTCATTTTACAACGTTTTACGACAATTTTCTTCTCCAAATTTTACAATTTTTTAAGTTATCCATGTGCTCTAGATAAACTTTTTTACTATCTAAATCTAAATAAACTTATATTTACAAATTATAATAAGATTTAAATTAAAATAAATATGAAGATAACTTATTCATAATTCTCGAAAGATGAAATTCAAAAAGGATTTAAACATTCTTTACAAATCTCAAAAAATGTATACTTAAATACTAAAAATGTATATTTAACTCAATCTCAAAAAATGTATATTTTACCCCCCTAAAATTAAAAAAAAAGGAAATATATTAATTGCAGGAGTACAACGTACAACAAGTTGTGGTTAGGCTATGGTGAGATACTAATCGAAAATGTTATAAATATGAAACTTAAAATGTTACATACTAACTTAAAATATTATTAAAATTATAACATTTTAAGTTTGTGAGTAATAATTTAAGTTGTATTTTATAATATTTTAATTTGTATTGTACTGTACCTTGTCGCACCCTAGACTCAACCATAGTACTTTTTTGAAACTAAAATTGGCCTTTACAAAAGACCTGGGTAGGCTTGTAAACAAATCGAACGAATACGAACGAAGGTGTGTTCATGTTCGTTCGTTTAACTTTAACCGAACAAATGAACGAACACGAACATAAACGAACACAAAATTTCTTGTTCGTGCTCGTTCATTAAGGAATGTAGCTTGTTTGTGTTCGTTCGTTTAAATGATAAATGAACATAAATGAATACAAACGAACATATATAATGTGTTAAATGTTTAATATTTTTGGTCAGTTCGATTAATTTAGTTAATTAACCGGTTTTAAACCGAATTAATCGATAATTGAAATTTAAAAGAACTCTTAATCATTAGCCAAAACCTAAAATTATCTAATAGATTAACCAATTTTGTTTTGGTTTCGTCGGTTAGTCCGATTTAATTGAACAATGAACACCCCTAGACACATGTGAATAAATTTAAATGAACATAAACTAATAAACATAAACGAACGAACATAAATGAACATAAATGACCACAAAAGAACAAACATGAACAAATGAATTACTAGACGTTCACGAACATAAATGAACGAACAAGCTCTTTGTTCGTATTCGTTCATTTAATTAAACGAACAAAAAGCTTTGTTTATGTTCATTCGTTTAATAAATAAATGAACATAAACAAACTTTTCGTCGAACGATTCACGAACAGTTCGCTGAACGTTCGATTCGTTTACTACCTTAGACGGCTAGACCTAGGATGCTTAAAGAGTGAGATGCTGCGTGCGCGGTAGGCTTTAGCGTGGGCGTGGGAGGGATGTGACGCTGTCGTTTGTCGGCTATACTAACTCAAACCATTTGCCTTTTTATTTTCACCTTGTAATTCTTCTTTTTGTCTTTTCTGCCTATTTTAACCTTTTTTTTATTTTTTTGTTGTTTTACCCCCACCAACCGTGCACTGCCTAGGGAAAAACTGCACATTTCCCCTTCCCACTAAAATATGCCCTATGTTATACATTTAGGACACTACTTACCTTAGATGCTTTACCAAGAGTTAATATAGAATAGATAAATTACATCACACGTCACCTAATTATTAGTAAGCTTACAAATAAATCATTAAATTAAAAAAATTATAAACGAGTCACTCAATTAATTAAACACAACATGTGTTGAACTGTCGATTGCCATTGAACAAGACATATGACAATTGAACATGCAACCCAAACAATCGAATCAAGACCGGTTATAAGACAATTTGCTTTGATTCTTTTACTAAGAGTAAAAAAGATGTTGAAACATTTCATGGTTCACCGAATCACCGGCAATGAGAATCAAGCATGTTCAGCTTGAAACCGATAATGTGAAGGTGTCTCGTATCGTGCAGGGGTTATCACCGACATTTCATAGTTCAGCCTTGGTGATTTCTATCCGTAGATTATTGAATTTGGATTGAAAAACGAGGATCAAGCATGTTCGGCGAGACTTAAACATGGTTGCTGATAGTTTGGCTCGTCTTCTTCGCGAGGCACCAGTTGGAGGCTCTGTCTTCCATGTCCCACCTTCTGAAATTGCAACGTCGGTTCAAGCTGATGTTCAAGGTTTAGTCTAAGGTTCTTTTATTCAGTTTCACCAAAAAAAAAATGTTGAAACATTGGCATTAATGTGACAAAGACGGTACAAAACTAAGCATACCAAATGTATCATGGACCGACCAAATCTTATGAATCTGTCTAGAAACCGATGCCTTGAATTGAACCCCGTGTGCTTTGAACCAAGATCTAAAACTTGGCCACAATACAAATTCTCGCCCTCAAAAATTTGAAAATGGGCCCTTACACAATTAATATTCGAATCAAATTTTAGATACATGTGTTTGTATTTTATGGACAATTTAAATTTGTTGCATTAAAAATAGAATATATGATTAATATTTTAGAGAATTCCATCTTTTTCTCAAAATATCATATCCAAACTATTCATAAAATGAAATTACACATTATGTTTTTATGTATGATGCACGTCTAATACTCAAATTGATAAATAAAAAACCTAATTGATATTATACTAATATGTTTAATATTGAGTTAAATTTGTCAATTTTAAGTTTAAATCTTGAATTTTAAGATCTTGAACTTTAAATAATAAATTTAACTCATAAATTCTAAACTTTTAATATGACCCTAAACCTAAAATTAACAAATTTTTTGATTAAATAAAATTAACAATTTTGTGCAAATTAACTTGTGTATTAAAATGTTTTTCATTTAATATTACTATTTCTACAAGTAAAAAAACTTTTATTTTTCTGAAGAAGTAATGTATTACAAATGATGTTGAAAATAGCTACAACAGTTTGGTAGTGGGTCGGGGCCTCGACACATGAAGTTTTAGTCTAATTATGAACACAAGTTTGATTTATTGGTTTAAATTAGTATTTGAATTTATTTTTTTGTTGCACTCTCGACTTTTAGAGTTTTTTTCTTGGTTAATTTAAATTGACTTACGACGCACAACTAGTTTTGATGGTGAATAGGGATGGGCATTTCACCCGGATTCGACGGGTTCCGACTCGGACCGATCAGATCAGATATTTTATGAAAAAATCGAGTTCGGGTTGGGTTTTTGTGTAGGGTGAGGTCGGGTTGGGTCGGGTTCGGGTTTTAGGGTGAAAAAAATCCCATCCGACCCGGGACTAATAGTGTAATTTTCTCCTAAATTTTTTAGGGATATTTGTAAAAATACCCTCTCTTTATATGTTTTTTTATAATTAAGTCCTTAAAATTATTTTTTATTTACATTTTAGTCCTTAAATTTATTATTTTTTTATAATTATGCCTCTTAAAATTATTTTTTTGCAATTAGATCCCTAAATTTATTTTTTTCTATAGACCGGGTCGGGTCGGGTCAGGTTCGGTTTTAGGATAATTAGTTTCGGGTCGGGTTCGGGTGGGCTAAAATCCCGACCCGTGCCCATCCGTAGTGGTGAATTTTTCAATTATAATTTTCTGCATATACAATGTCTCAAACTCAAGACTTGTTCAAGTAATATTAACCTGCTTACCACTTGGACTATCCTACGTTAATTTTGGACTCAATTTTTTTTATCTCATATAGATGATTTGTTTTAATCAATTTGAATAGTGAAACTAAATTCATGTACCAAATTGAATGTTAAGACCAAATTTAACCATCAAATTAGATAAAAATAAATAAATACTAAACTATACCTTAAAATCGAATTCAAATAAAAACAATATATAATCAACAAAATTTTATTATTTTGGATGGCAACAAGTTAATTGGTTTGTAATTATCAAAAAAGGTTAACTGCTTTTTTATTACCTAATAGAACGTGTAATTTCGTTAAAAGAAATCTCATAATATCTTTTCATAATTTACCATATGTTATAAAATTTGGAAATTAGGTTATTTGATTATATTTAATAAAACAATGACACTAATTCAATTAAAGCTTTTTACCATAAATACTACTGATTTACTCACAGCTGAGTTGTGATCATATATTTAAATCGTATAATATTTAATAGTATGGTATAGCATTAAATAAATATATCAATTAGTAACATAATTTTAAAAAATATATTTTATTTAAACAAAATATTTTTTACCGCCATAAATTAAAGCTAATCAAATAATTAAAGCACCATTAATAAATATATCTTTGACTAAAAAGTGCTAAATTTTTATGCAAACCATAATTAAACACTTTAAATACCCCTCAACCGCCATAACTATATTAAACATGATAACCAGTCTCATCCATTGCCTATAAAACCAGACCATCGTCCTCCTTTCAAAACCTTCTTCGTCTTCACATCGCTCGTGTTGTTTCCTGCTCTCCGTTTCTTGCTCGTCAAGCAGCTAAGAATTCTTATTCTTTTTCTTCTTTGAATGAGCTACGCTATCCTTATGCACCCGCGCCATATTATTCAGTCGTTCTCCGTCGTCTTTCTTTACTGGTTTTACGTTGTCGATTAATCTGCTACGCTAAATCTCTAGTTGTTGTAAATTATATATATATTTTTTATTTTTGATTAAATCTTATCCTGTGCAAAAAGTATAGAAAAAAGAAAAGTTTTACTCTGAAATGGCTACCGTGCAAAACCCGGCGAGTTCCTCCGATTTGGACGAGAAAAAAAGGAAGAGGATGGAGTCGAACCGTGAATCGGCAAGGCGATCACGTGCGAGGAAAGAGAAGCATCTGGAAGATTTGATCAATAAAATAAGCGCATGGGAGAAAGAGATGAGCGAGCTCCCCAAATTGATCGAGACCTACGAAGAACAACTCACCAAGGCGGAGTCTGCCAATAACGAGTTAAGAGCTCTGGATATGGAATTTGCCAGCAAAACGAACTACTTGAACTACATGATGCAGTTGTTCTTCCTCTGATGCAGCCGTGGCCGGTGGCTGCCCCCTTTCCGACGGCGGCTTATATTTCCGATTTCTGATGAATGGACTAATATAGTAATTGATGTTTAATTTGTTTATAGTTATTAATTTCTAGGCAGTATATATAAGTAGGTTTATGTTAATTTGGATTCTGTTTATTTTGTGATTTCTATGTTGAAAGTCTAGACTTTATTTTATAAATAAAAGTGCTTGCTCTATTATTATTATTATTAATTATAATATCAAGTTTCTTTAGGATTATTTGCTGGATGCATGGACTTTGTTAGCATTCTTATTAGATGAATCTTAATAATTTGTGTTTTAAAAATCTCATTGAATTGAATATAGAAAATAATTGAATCGAATCGAATTGTATTAATAAATTAAAAAAAGTAAATTGAATAGGTTGCATTTAATAATAATTTATTCGAACTATAACTAAATTATATTATCTTCAAATATTAGGATTTACGTGAAGGTGCAACGTTTTTTTGGTAGAAGGAATAATTTCATTAATGTGAGAACGATACACATGTGTTATTACATGATAAAATTTTTTTGACATTTTTTAGTGTCTTACTTATGCGATGAAAATTTTCTACCTTTTTTTAGTGTCCCTACTTATACCTCACACTCAAAATTAAGTTCAGGGTTTAGGGTTTTAGGTTAGGGGTTATTAGTTAAGGTTTAAGAAATTTAGGATAAGGTGTATTTTTTAGAGTATATGGTGTAGGGTTTAGGATTTAAAATTTAAGATTAGGGCTTGAAATTTAATTTTGTTGTATTTTTTAGTGTTGTGGCATAAGTAGGGACACCGGAAAGGGGCCGATGATTTTTATCCCCACTTATAACCTAACACTAAAAAACGCTACAAAATTAAATTTTAAGTCCTAACCCTAAATTCTAAATCATACGCCCTAAAAAATACAACATATCTTAAATTCACTAAACTCTAACCATAACCCTAACCTAAAACCCTAAACTTAATTTTGAGTGTGAGACATAAGTAAGAGCACCGAAAAGGGCAGAGAATTTTCATGATAACACAAGAGCAACAAAAAAAAACTAAATGAATGAACAAAAAATCAACAAGTACCTAACCAACTAAGAAATAGAACCCGGATAATCTTCAACATTTATTTATTTATTCAAATATTTTCATATCAGAAACTTGCAAAGCTGATGCAATATTCTATATAGGAAGTTGGCACTTATTAGGAAGTGGAGTCCCGCAAAGCAATGGATTCCCCTCATAAATGGAGGAATCATTGAATTTTGGTATAAAGGGAATGCTACCAGAAAAGTTGTTGTACGACAAGTTCAACCGAATCAAAGCAGCTAGAGATGCCAAGCTTGTCGGAATTGCCCCCGAAAGATGGTTGTGTGACAGGTTCAAGATGCGCAGCGCCAACAGGTTTGAAATCTCATCCGGGATTTCTCCGCTAAGCTGATTCCCTGAGAGGTCTATGCTATTCACGTTTGCCTCCACGCTACTGTATTCGGGATCTCTTCCTCTTGTTACCACCTTTATTAGCCCTTCGAATACCTCGCCGCCCTTTCCGTTCACGAGGGCGGCGAGGTTACCGATACACGTAGGAATGGGGCCTGAAATCTTGTTCCCGGAGAGATCGAATATGTGAACATTTTGAAGCCTGCAATACGCATCAGGTATGTTCCCACTGAACATGTTTGAACCGAGACGTAGCATGAATAAGGAGGACAAATTTTGCACCCACAAAGGCAGAGTCCCTGAGATCTTATTCCCTCTGAGGTCTACGCTTGTCAAACCGGAGCAGTTTCGCAACGACGGAGGGATTTCCCCATCGAGATTGTTGTTGCTCAACATTAGCACACTTAGAGAAGAAAGGAAACCGAAGGAACTCGGGATGTTCCCTGTCAAGGTATTATTCGATATGTCGATTCCCCATAACACATGCGATCGATGCCAACAGTTTGGGAGTTGTCCACTCAACATGTTGTTTCTTAGAGAAACAATGTTGAGGCCCTCTATATCACACATGGATGATGGGATTCTCCCGCTCAGATGATTCCTAGAAGCATATAATTTCTGCAGTCTTGGCATCAAGGCACCAATGTTTTCGGGTATCGGCCCCGAAAACGAATTTTCTTGGAGCAATACATCGGTTGCATTAGTCGACCAAGAAGGGAAAGGACCGTCGAAGTTATTGTAACTCAGATCGATGACGTTTAAATTCGGATAACTCAACTGGTGTGGCAACTCTCCCCTGATTCGATTTTGAGACAGAACCAAATAGGTCACTTGATCAGACATTTGAGAAAACCATTCCCCAGGTATGGTGTCGGATATGCCAACATTTCTTAAGTTGACAGAGGTAAGTTGATTTTGAACTTGAAGCCATAGAGGAAACGATGGACCTATCATGCAGTTCTCAAGTTGGATGGTCTTAAGATTGAAAGGAGGAGACCATCCGTCCGACACACCGATACCCAAGGACCTTGTCGGCTCTGTCGTGAGACGAACATGCTCTAGTTTTCTGAGGTTCATGAAGTGGGCTTCTTTTAACATACCATTCCAAGAATTCGCAACAAGGTTCATATCGACAAGCCGAGAAAGTTGCCCGAGACTTTCAGGAATTGTACCATTCATCATGTTATACGAAAGGTCTAATTTTCTCAGCTGCGACAATCTTCCGATTGACGACGGAATCGAACCCGAGAAAGAGTTGCTAGAGAGATCCAGGTGTTGTAAATGTTTAACCGATCCTAACGAATCCGGTAGTTCCCCGATCAATGAGTTCGAACTGAGATCAAGTGACTGTAACTTATTATTTGTGCTACTTGAAAAACCACTAAAGAACTCGTAGATGTCACCATGGAAATTGTTTGCAGAAAGATCTAGGAACTCTAGTTTGCTAAGATTGGCAAAGAAACCAGGAATTTGGCCCTCGAGGTTCAAATTATCAGACAAATCAAGGACTCGGAGAGTTTTAAGGTTTGCAAAACCAGCAGGAATGGAACCGGTGAAAAAGTCCCATGTCAGATACAGTTCCGTGAGACCGGTGAGATTGAACAACCACTTCGGAAACAAAGAGTTAAAAGAATTCTCCGACAAATCAAGAACTGAAAGCGAGGTGAAGTTAATGGACGGTAATGTCAATGGCAGACCTTGAAGTTGACACCAGTGCAAGCGTAAGTCTACCAAGGCGGGAAGCATATTCAACATGTGAAGCCAGTGTTCAGCTACGCCATTGAGTTTGGAGAATCCCAGGTTTAGATGTTTCAAAGAAGACAGAGTCGTGAGCCATTCCAGACTCTGTGAACGTAACTCCCAGGAACCTGTACTGCTGAAGGAATCAGCATAAAGGTCCAGATACTCCAACTTGGACAAATTCCCCAGCGAAGTTGGAATCTGTCCGGAAAAAGACGCGAAAGAGAGATTGAGGTAGAACAAATGTTTGAGCTCCCCGAAGAACTGGGGAATTTCAAGGCCTTCAAAATCATTGAGGCTAAAGTCCAGATAAGTGAGATGTTCCAACTGAAGCAGAGACTGGTTGATCTTACCTCCCAAACAGGAGCTTTCGTATGCTGTTCGGTCACCGTTGATTATGTCGTACGGGTTCCTAAGGTCGAGCTTGGTGACACGTCCTGTTCGGTTGTGGCACTCGATGCCTTCCCATGTGCAACAATCTTCACCGGACCAGGAAGTGAGCCTGCCTGAAGGGTCGGTGAGACCTTGTCGGAGGACGGTGAGTGCTGTTCTTTCGGTGGCTGTGCATCGGATATGGGTGGTGCGGACGAGAAGCGGTGAATTGGAAATGAAAAGGAGGAGGAAAAGGAAATATGAAACAAGGTTGGCAGCCATAGCAATAGAGTATTAGAGTGGGGCGGAAGAGGTATTTAGAGAGTGGGTGGTGTTTGTCCATTATACATAATTAGTGGGGCGGCCAGCGGCGTGGATTGTGGACTTGGAAGTCATCCATATCATCACTCGTCACTCATATTTGCCTCTTTGGAAATTCCAGAGGCAAGATTCGACAGTAAAGAAAACACTTCTGAAGTTGCAACTTTCGAGTCCACGTTTTCGGGTTAAAATCTTCTGCCTCTAATTATGTTATCTTCTATATACCACATTAAAAATCACTTAAAAATTAAATTTTAAATCTTAACTTTAATTTTTACATTTTAAATTATAAATTCTACACTCTAAAAAATACACTTTACTATTAATTCTCTAAACCCTAATCGTAACTTCTAATCTTAAACCATGAACCCTAAACCCTAAACTCATTATTTCAAAATAGGGGCATAATAAGAGGCTGACGATTTTCATCCCACGTTTCCATCGTGATTTACATAAATTAACGAGTAAAAATCTTCTGACCCCTAACTAGGGGTGATAATGAGCCTGACCGGCTCGCGAGCTACTCGGGCTCGGCTCGGTCAAAGCTCGGCTCGAAACCTTAACAAGCCAAGCCAAGCCTACCCAGACTCGGCTCGAAAAACTCGTGAACAGGCTCGAAATCTACAAATGCACTAAAATATATTATGTGTTTCTATTTTCTTTCATTAGTTGATTGTTGTTTGATTTTGTATTTTTTTAATTATGTGTTTGTATTATAAGAATATTTATTGATTATTTGGATTAATCTAATTTTTGACACTTTTTCCCCATTTCCGGACATTGAATTTCGTTTTAGTGTTGATTATGAAATGAATTTTTAATGAATATTTTATATAAAAAAATTATAGCAAAATTTTTCATTTCGAGCCGAGCCTGGCCAGGCTCGGACTCGGGCTCTGCTCGGCTCGTTATCACCCCTACCCCTAACCATGCCTCCTTATATGCCCCTACTAAAAACAACACCTAATAATTAAATTTTAAGCCATAACCCTAATTTTTATATCTTAAACCCTAAAATAGACCCTACCTCTAATTCCTTACACCCTAACTCTAAGCCCCAACTTTAAACCCTAAACCCTAAATTCCTATTTTAAAATGAAAACACCAATAAAAATATAGTTAGGGGTAGACGATTTCCATCATAAATTAACCACCAAAAGTTATGAACGGGGAGAGTACTAATTATAAGATAAATATGGATTTCCATCATAGTAATAATCTCTTCATACTTGCACAAAATCTAACTAGATAACTACAACCATTATATGTCCAGTTTAATTACGAAACTTAATAATTGACCATTATTTATATATAAAGTTATCAATTAAGTCATTGTTTTAGGTAGGATTAACAGTGATTAAGATTGAGATAACCATATTATATATGCTAATTTGTCCGTCATGTTGTTTGTTACAACATACAAGTTCATCTTCATTTTCATGTTTTCTTCTTTTCTAGCCCCGTAAAAATTTATGTAATTGTACAAAGTTTATTTCTACATCACTGAAAACAACAAGTAATTAATATTTTTATTTTTGGATAGTTGAAGTAATTAAGCTTTTAATTGTGGTTTGATCCACTAAACGTTGAAGGAACCAAAACAGAAGAAGAAACCTTCAACCTCTTACTCCTCGAACCATGATCATGATCATCAAGACCGCCGATTAGTCTCGGACCGATGTCGTTATTGTCGGGGCTATCGATCCACCCCATCATTTCATCTGTGAATCCATGGTGTTCACGACCGAAGCTCACTTCACCGATATCCGACACATCCGAATCCAATCCATGTTTCCCGAACCCGATCCATTCGTTGCTACAATCCGAAACGCTGGAGCTGTCCCAGGACAAGGGTGGTGGCACAATGATGCTCGGTTGCACCACTTTGTGAATATTCTTCATATCAACATCCGGGTTCTGGTACTGATAGTTTCTAAAGTGGAATATGCTAGCGAAAGTGAAGTGGTCACTCACTCTGCTTTTGGCCGACTTGTTTTCACCATTCCTAGCCATGATACTCTGTAGGTTCTTGCTCAGTTTAGCCTTCAACGAAGAGAAGCTAATCCCGGGCTGCCGCCCGTTAGCGGAACCGGACACTGGCCGTGTCGAACCGTGGTTAACCGATGCGAAATTGGTTCGAGCATTTTCCCCACGCAGAGCACGAGCCGCTTCATCATATGCACGGGCAGCTTCTTCAGGTGTATCATAAGTGCCTAGCCACAATCTCACACGTTGAGACGAATCCTTGATCTCCGCCACCCATCGTCCCGACGGTCTTTGCCGGACACCAACAAACCTTCTTGCCATTGGTTTGGTTGGTTGAGGCACGGTGTTGTCGGTGTTGGCGATGACAGCGGTTGTCTCGACAGTCTCAGATCGTGCCATTAACATTAAAACTTGAACAACTTCCGATTATTTAACTGAGAAATTAGTCTTTTTGATTCACTGAATGGCTGGTGAAATAATTGCATGTGGTATGGATTGTAGTAATCCGCCACTATATATACAAATATACAATAAAGTGGGTCCAAAATAGTGATGTCAGCGTAAAGTATATACCCATCTCCATTATTAGTTTTATTTGGTTATTTTAGTATCCAATTGTTTGCTTGATGTGCTTGCAGCTTGCCAATTGCTTTCAGATGCCCTAATTCAATATCAATCATATGCAAAAAGGTCAAGTTGCAACATTGATCTTCTACTCTACTAAAATTTGGAATTTAGTCCTCTATTTTAGTTTGATACTATAATTTAAGCCTTTTATTTATGATGATATGTTTTATTATTAGTAAAAGTGCCATTACAACTAACATAAATATTTGTGTTAGCTTAAGTTGTTTTGACTATAAGTATAGGATAATTATTTGATACATTGGCGGTGGAAATTAAAAGTTTCCACAAGCGTCTTAGTTTTAGGGTTTAGAGACTTAGTTTAGGGTGTATGATTTAGGGGTATATGTGTATGAGTTTTGAATTTAGGGATAGTGGTTGAAATTTACAGTTTAAGGTTATAATTTAGCGTTTATAGATTAAAACCTAAATCATCACCATATTACCCTAAAAACTAAACCCTAAACTTTAACCACTACCCCTAAATTCTAAATCATTACACCTAAACCCATAAATCATACCCCTAAATTAAGCCTCTAAACCTTAAAACTAAAGCGCTTGTAGAAACTTTTAGTTTGCACCGCCGGTGTATAAGATAATGATCCATAAGTATATAGAAGAAAACATAAGGATCGATATATTTTTTTAAAAAGTTCCCAAGTGTCCTAATTGACTAAATACTATAGTAAACGGACTAATACCATAATTTTCCTTGACGAATTGAGTTTAGTATTACACAAATTCCAACTTTTGACGTTTCATAATTTACAAATAATATAAGGCGTGAATGAACTGAAAGTAAAACAGATTAACGGTATGAAATTACACGAGAAAATTGACAAGAAACAGAGGGCGGTCCTTTATTTTAAAAAAAATGGTGGGGAAAGTTAAGTTTGATGAACAGTAACGTGGAGGTTAACGGTTGGCATTTAGCAGTTGGTAATAGAATGATTAGTGGGGCTAACCCTCTTTCGGGCCTTAGCTCCGTACCGTGTCCTTTGTGTTGGTTGTATTTCCCCTTGCCCGAACCTGCCTTTAATTACATGCTTAAAACATTAATTCATTTTAATTACCTTTCGTCTTAATCTCCTAATTATGGTCCCTGGGATTCCTCAAAGGAAGGAGGTTGCCAGATTTGTCTTCTAGCACGTGGTTTTTTGCACACCATGACACTTGTGGAATGACACGTGGAGTTTCCCACGTTTGCCTCCCTTCACTTTCGGCCGATGGGGATTTGCATAGGGGTGTAAATGAACAGCGACGAACCGTTCGTATAACGTTTGTTTATTAAGATAAATAAACGAGTGTGAACAAAATTTTTATGTTCGTTTAATAAACGAACGAACACGAACAGATGTGTGTTCGGTTCGTTTATGTTCACAAACAATTTCGTTTATAGGCTCGTTTATAAGCTCGTTTATAGGCTCGTTTATAAGTTTGTTTATAAGTTCTTTTACAGGATAAAAATACTCGTGGATGTATCTAAATACTACTTTTTGTTGTGTTGCTAAGTATGTTATATAAGTTCATGTTGAAATGTAAGTTTTATTTTGTTGCTTTTATTTTATTTTTTTGTTTATTTATTTATTGTTAATTAATTTAGTTAACATTTTTTAATATATAAACGGACATGTTCGCGAACACTTAAACAAACACGTTCGTGAACACTTAAACGAACACGTTCGTGAACATTAAACAAACCAACACGAACACTTTTAA
Source organism: Hibiscus tridactylites (assembly GCA_958450335.1). Taxonomy (NCBI): domain Eukaryota; kingdom Viridiplantae; phylum Streptophyta; class Magnoliopsida; order Malvales; family Malvaceae; genus Hibiscus; species Hibiscus tridactylites. The sequence continues at coordinate 107,614,879 of OY288269.1, forward strand.
AAATAAATAAACGAACACGAACACAACATTAAAAATTTAAACGAACACGAACCAAACATGAACACCTTTAAAAATAAATAAACGAACACAAACATAATCTTGTTCGTTCAAGCTCGGTTCATTTACACCCCTAGATTTGTATTTCGGGGTTTCTTTAGTTTATAATCCATTGAACACGAGGTTGAAGGCACGGTTAAGCTTGAGCTACAATTAGAAAATTGGTGTTTTTGTCTATTATTCTCCATTGGTTCGCGCAATTAAAATATTGAATTAAATGAACTCAACGAGTGATTTTAATGGGAAGAATAATAATATTAGAGATATGAGTTCGAGCAATTTTGTCTACTACATGTGTGTCGTGTTGCTTACAAAGTTTATCACTAAACAAGAAGGCTAATAATCAAAGTGCAAACCCTTTGCCATTCAATAAAAAATCACGTATTCGGGATGCTCTGGGTTGCTGGTGTCATTTGTTTTGCTTCGGAAATGTCCGGCAACGGTAGACGGCAGACCGGGCATGTGGATTGTTTTCTTAGCCACAAGTCGATGCAGGAAAGGTGAAAATTGTGGCCGCATTTAGGCATGATCCTCAGCACATCTTTCTCTTGGTACTCACCCAAACATATGGATCATCTGCATACAAACCAAATATGGTAATATTATCTTCCATTTTGATGCAAAAAGTCCTAAACCAAATATGTAAATTCCTCATTTTGAACTGAATATTTGATTGTTTATGAGGACTCTGAACTTACTGTGTTTCTTCAAAGGAATTGAAACCTTCACTGTTGAACTTCAATGTGGGCATTGCAGCAACTACAACACCACCCTCAGATTCCCATAAGGAAGAAGAAAGTTGGTTTCCTTGTTCTTTCATCTTTGGAATTGCAGTAAAGGGGTCCACTTTGTAACCCCTCTGGACCCTCCAAGTTCTTACATTTTAGTATATCAGCCGGTTGACACTTGACATGGTAGTAGGGGTGGTTAACGAGTTGAGCAGCTCGTGATCTTAACGTTCAATTCGGGTTGAATTGACTCGAACTCGACTCGAGACCTTAACGAGTAGAGTCGAGCAAAGTCTAATTTGACTCGATAAGTTTACAAGCAGCTCGTTAATTTTTTAAAATATTTGTGAATTGTTACTTTAGTTTAAATATGTTAGTTTGATGAATTTGTGAATTCTTACTTTAGTTTTAATATGCTAGTTTGGTGTATTTTGGATTGTTAGTTTTGAATTTAGACTTTGAAAGCGCTTTATACACTCTTTTGATATATTTTTTTGGTTAAATTTGTTAATTTATGTTAATATTAAGCCACATATAGTATTGTTGAGCTTAACGAGCAATGAGTCGAGCTTAACGAGCAGCGAGTTGAGCAACAAATTTTTTAACGAGCACGAGTCGAGCACAATTTTAACGAGCTTAACGAGCAACGAGTCGAGCAACAAAATTTTTTAACGAGCAACAGTCGAACATTGCCGAACTCGCGATCGACTCGCTCGATAAGCACCCCTATATGGTAGCCTATTTTGGCAGCAAAATTCTAAGAAAAGCAATGATAAAATAAAACAAGTGTATATAGGGATGTAAATGAGACGAGACAGATCGCGAGCTACTCGAGCTCGAATTAATTGGACTCGGCTTAAGTTTTTAATGAGCCGAGCCGAGCAACGTGATACTCGACTCGAAAAACTCGCGATTTACTCGAAAATATAATATACTATTTTTTTTTATAATTTAAAATCTAAATTTCTAAACTTAAAACCCTAAAATATAAACCCTAAACATAAGTCTTAAACCTTAAAATCTAAATCTTAAATTCTAAACCCAACAACATATACCTCTAAACCTTAAACTAACACCTTAAACCCTAAATTTAACAAGCTTGAGTTTACACAACATGTGTATTAAAAATTTTCTTGATAGAGCTTTAAATGAGACGTGACAGATGTCGAGGTACTCGAGTCCAACACGGTCAAAGATCGGTCAACACTTGACTCAATTGGGCTCGAATAAAGCTCGAACTCGACTCGAGTTCTTAACGAGCTGAGTCAAGCTTAAATTTTTCAGGCTCATTAAAAATTACTCAAGCTCGAACTTAACTCAAAATTTTAACAAGCCGACTCGAGCTCAGCACTACTCGAGCTCGACTCGGCTAGTTTACACCCCTAGTAGGATAACCTCAGCTTTACATCTGTGCTACGTATGGAATATATATTTGATCTTATTCTTTGCTACTTTTGAGTAAGCCTAGTCTAATGTTCAGTAGAATTTGCCTAGAAAAAATGGCTTCTTTTCCTTGGTTTTTTTCCTACCTGGTTTAACAGTAAACAGCTCAAAAGAAGGATCCTGATAATTTTCTTTGTTCTTAAGAAAAGACCAGAGTTCCATTGCTTTAATTTCATTCATTTTGCCATCCTTATTTCATTGTTGAACTGTAATAGGATGGACCTAGTACTTTAGGTTAGGGGGCGAAATTATAAAAATTTAAGGGGACGAAAATAGATTTTTAATAGAAAATACATAGAAAAATTCTAAATTTTTTCTAAATCATATATGATTATCAAAATTTTAGGGGGCGATTGCCCTCACCAGCACCCTTGGTACATCCTTAATCATATTTAAAGCTAACTCTCAATTGTGGTTCAAAGATACAGCACTTTGGCTTCTAAAACAAGCCAGGCATTGTATTTTCTTCTATGTCTAAACAATTGGAACTGATGGATCTACCAGAAATCATCAAACAGGGTTGAAGTATAATCTCCATTGTTGAAAAGATCAGTTTCTTCCATCAGAACTCGCTCGGAATTCCCCATCTGTTGAAAAAATTCCAGCCCTCCATTATTTGTGACATTGTCCCCAGTTTGGTTACAATCTGTGTAAGGAACAGGCATGTAACCATTAAGATTCTCCCAAGTTTGGCCGTCGATGATATCTTGTTGCTGTGCTACCGCCATTGTCTGTGGATCTGAAAAATGATGAAGCGCTGTTTGTGGATCGAATTCAGACAAAACATGATTAGATGCAACATGTTCTTCAGTGGAACCTGTGTCCATTGTCTTCTGAATTGTTTCTTGCTGCCGTTTCACAGCTAGACGATATTTCTGCAAAATCAACATCAAAACAAATCTGATTGCCCGACTAAAAAAGATGTTACTTTAGCAAATAGCAACTTTAGGACAAGTTACATTCACAAACCTGCAAATGGCTTGCCACATTTACTTTTTTCAGTCCCGGGACATTCATAAGCTCAAGTATTTTCTTTGGATGAGCTTTAATTCCCAGCAATTTGATAGCTTGGAGGAATCTATTATGCAGCTCATCAGTCCAAACTAGCTTTGGCTTCTTTTGAATCACAGAGCCATCAATATCTTCCTCTTTTTCGTCTTGTATTTCATCCGATCTTTTCCTTTTCCGGTTTCGGAGATTCCGCCTCTTGTCAACACCCGTTGCACTCTCCATCGATGTCGCCTCCTCGATGCCGCTAGTCTCATCGAGGATGGCTACATTTTCTCGTTGCTGAATGAATGCAAACTGCCACAGGTTCTTGAGATCATACATGGCGATTGGCTTCACCATGTATAACATTGCACCTTTAAAGAGGCTACCTATAACGGCATTCCGATCGTAATCGGCCGACATGACTAGGCACGAGATTGACAAATAAACACCATCAGACAAGGAATGTTGCACAATTCACACTAACAGAAACGATACAGAAGGCAACTGCTTACGAATAATGGGAATGGCAGACATGTTGCTTATCGTCTCAAGTAGCTCGTATTTATCCATGTCGGGCAGCCAAGCTTCCGCTAGGATAAGGTCGATTTCGTGTTCTCGATCGTGTATTATGCGGAATGCATCGGTTGCTCGTTTAGCCGTAATCACTGCAAGGGAACTCAAAGCACAAATTTTTTAGCAGATCAAAAAGTTTGAGGATGTATGAATTTAGAACATAAAAATACCTTGATAGCCAATGGTGCGAAGCATTTTTGATATGATAGTGAGACAGGTTGAATCAGAATCCACAAGTAAAACAGTAACAGCTGCAAATCCAGTGTTGGAATTGGATTCAACTGAGATAGTCATTTTGCCCTTGTTCATATGTGTGTGGAAGAATGTTATTTTCATGTATAAGCTCACATTTACTAGCTTCAGATGCTTATATATAACTCATTTTTAGGGTTTTGACCAGTTATTTATAACGTTTAAACTATGCATATCTGAATGACTGAATGGTCAAAGTTTCCATATTAAGAGATTGAAAAACATGGAAATCATCTACCAAGTTGCCTTATGAATTTGTTCCATTTCTTCAAATTTAATAATTACTTTTGACTCATTTGACTGCAATGTTGTTGTTGACTCATTAATGTCCTAAGAAAGTTTCCATAAAATCTCTTTTTCTCCTTATGAAATAGTGGAGTCTAGCGGTGCTTATCGAGCGAGTCGGTCGTGAGTTGGACAGTGCTCGTTAAAAAAATTTGTTACTCGACTCGTTGAGCTCGTTAAAATTATGCTCGACTTGTGCTCGTTAAAAAACTTGTTGCTCAACTCGCTGCTCGTTTAGCTCACTAAAAAATTTACCTTATTTTTAACTAAAAGTAAAATTTAACAATACTATATTGGGCTTAATGTCCTAAGAAAGTTTCCATAAAATCTCATTTTCTCTGTATGAAACAGTGGAGTCTAGGGGTGCTTATCGAGCGAGTTGGGTAGTGCTCGTTAAATTTTTTTGTTGTTCGACTCTACTCTTTGCTGGTTAAGCTCGTTAAAATTGTGCTCGACTCGTGCTCGTTAAAAAATTTGTTGCTCAACTCAACTCAACTCGTTGCTCATTAAGCTCACTAAAAACTTACCTTATTTTTAACTAAAAGTAAAATTTAACAATACTATATGAGGCTTAATATTAACATAAATTAACAAATTTGACCAAAAAAATATCAAAATAGTGTATAAGCACTTTCAAAGTCTAAATTCTAAACTAAAAATCCACAAATACAACAAATTATCATATTAAAACTAATATAACAATCCACAAATTCACCAAACTAACATATTAAAATTAAATTACCAATCCACAAATATTTTAAAAAATTAATGAACTGGTTGCAAATTTATCGAGTGGAAATAGGCACCAGATCTCGCCTATAAAGACGAGTTAATGCTGTAGCGGTGGAGTTTGCCGCCCTTTCTTCTTTACTGATGCAAGAGTAATCCCAGTTTAATAGCATTGGTGATGATAGCTTGAAAATTAAGGTGAGTTGATGGGTAATTATTTTTATTGTTCATTAGATTGGGTCGGATAATTAATAGGATTTTAATTAGGGTAATTGTTCTATACACAAGCGCTTGTGGAAACTTTTTTACACAAGCGTCTTAGTTTTAGGGGTTAGAGACTTTGTTTAGGGTTTAAAATTTAGGGGTATAAGTGTAGTAGTTTTGAATTTAGGGATTGTTGATAGAATTTTAGGTTTAGGGTTAAAATTTAGGGTTTATAGGTTAAAACCTAAATCCCCACCCATATTACCCTAAAACTAAACCCTAACCCTAAACCCTAAATTCTAACCCTAATTCCTAAATTCTAAACATGAACCCTAAATTCTAAACATTTACACTAAAACCCCTAAACTCTAAACCCTAAACACTAACCTTAAACCCTATAATTGAGGCGCTTGTGGAAATAAAAACTTTCCACCGCCAGTGTATAGGATATTAATCCTTTTAATTAAGGGTAATTGTTCTATATACAAGCGCTTGTGGAAATTTTTTTACACAAGCGTCTTAATTTTAGGGGTTAGAGACTTCGTTTAGGGTTTAAAATTTAGGGGTATAAGTGTAGTAGTTTTGAATTTAGGGATCGTTGATAGAATTGTGGGTTCAGTGTTAAATTTTAGTGTTTATAGGTTAAAACCTAAATCCCTACACATATTACCCTAAAACTAAACCCTAACCCTAAACCCTAAATTCTAACCCTAAATTCTAAATTCTAAACATGAACCATAAATTCTAAACATTTACATCAAACCCCCTAAACTCTAAACCCTAAGCCCTAACCCTAAACCCTATAATTGAGGCGCTTGTGGAAATAAAAAATTTACACCGTCAGTGTATATGATATTAATCCTTTAATTAAATATTATTAGTGTTTATATGGTGATAAGAGGAGGTGGAAATTAAAAGTTTTTACAAGCGCCTTAGTTTTAGAGTATATGGAGTTAGTTTAGGGTTTAGGTGTAGGGGTTTAGAATTTAGGGATAGCTATTTCAATTTAAGGTCTAGGGTTTATAAGTTAAGGTTTTAACCTATAAACCTTAAACCTTAAATTGAAACAACTATCCCTAAATTTTAACCTCTACACCTAAACCTCTAAACCCTATACCCTAAACTAATTACCTATACCCTAAAACTAAGGCGTTTGTGGAAACTTTCAGTTTCCACCGCCAGTATATAGGATATTAATCCATTAATTATTTGATTAACAAAAATTGAGAGTGAATTTGGTTAGTGAAAAAAATGATAGAAAGAAATGGTGAAAAGGTAAAAAAAAAAGGAAATAAATTTTTTGTATAATGCAGGGTTATCGTCACCACAAACAAGCTGTTAAAGAGGTATCATTCACAAACATACATTGGCAAATTATTAACATTTTATTTTGTGGGATCTAAAAGTTACCTTTAACTTTTTGTGTAGGTTAAGGAGCAAGTGAAGAAGCACGTGGAATGATGTAGAAAGTTGATTTGGCAACGAATTTCCATGGAAAATTCTCAAAAATAACTAATCTATGTTTACCTTGTATTGTATGAATGGCGATTGAAGAGTGGGAGTAAATGAGCAAAATCTCACCCATGGAATTTGAAAGTGACCATAATGTTGAAAATAAAAGGGTTAACCTTGACTTTTTTATATATAATTTATTCTCTAATTTTTTATTTTGAGCTGCAATTTTTTCAATGAAAGAAGTGAGCTATATAATCAAAATGCTAATTCGCCAAATCAACAAGTGTTGAATGTCTTGATAAAGAACATTACACTTTCAAGGAGATGACATAAGTTCAAATTTTAGAGACGACATTATTAAGAATGACAGTCTTTCATCTCAGACATAAACTGTATTAATCTTGAGCCATCCCTCCTTTGATGGCAACATCCCTCAGTCTAATTTTGTATATTTTCAGGGGCGGTTCAAAGATTTTGGGGGCCCTGTGCAATTTATTAAAATATGACTCTTAATTTATAATCAGTAAGAGATATAAGTGTTTTTTCAACAAAAAAATACTTTAATACAAAAAATATTATTAAATTGTCATCTTGAGAACAAAAAAATTGACTTATAAACATCTAAATATCAAACATTTTCACTTCAAAATTATCATTATTTTTGCATGTTTTAAGTTTTAGATAATTTTTATATAAACATAATTATATATAATTTTATAATTTTTTTACAAATATTTAATTTAATTTAGGTTCATTATTTTCGGGGTCCCTCTCTCTTGGGGGCCCTGTGCGGTCGCTCATGTCGCGCCTGTCCAAAACCTCCACTGTATATTTTAAAATACTGATTAGAGTATTTTACTCGATATTTTTTATTAAACTCTCATTAGTTTAAATAAAACAAACTTGAATGGAGAAAATAATATACCGTCATTCCCCAACATCAAATGTAAAAGAAAACACAAGATGAGACAACCAAGACGCACAAAGGAGACTCGTAAACATCCAAATCCGCAAAACAATGCCAAAGTAGCAACGGAACACATCACCGACAACGCGTCCATCCCGTCACCCCTCGTGAATTGTACCACTTTTCACTATATCCGGGGTCAAATGTGTATTTTCAAGAATTATTATTTCGATGAATGGTATATGTTGTCTTGATTAGGACCATAAATGAGACGAGGTTGATCTCAAATTACTTAAGTCTGATTTGGTCAAAGTTCAAAAAACACTCGAAGTAATTAGACTTAAGTTCAAACTTGAACACGATTCGAGTTCTTAATAAGTCGAACCAAACTGCTCGATATTCGACTTGAAAAGTTTTATAGCAACTCAAAAATACAATATACATTAAAAGCTCTCTATCACTAATGTAAAATATAAAATATTCAAATAGTATTGATTTAATATAATTAAAACTTAATTTATCAACAATCAGTTAGTCTAGTATGATTATGTACTATATCCTTTAATTAGTGCTAAATGTTCGAATTCTACGTTGTACATTAAGTGAATTGAGTTGAAAGATTCAATCACACATTAGACATATATAATATTTGATCTAAATTAATCAATTAAATATTAATACTTATAATTTATAAGTGTGTCACTATTTTGTTTGGCCCCTATGTGTGAGATAACATCATAATTCATAATAGTGCTATTATTACACTGATAATGATATAAATCTTTGTTTTATTTATTTAAACTCAAGTTTTAAAAAATATTAAATACCCACCAACTATGGTTCAAATTATAAATTAATCGCCGAATATCAAAATATTTTGTTTGAGTGTTTAAAATATCAATATAAAATCAATCATATTTCAAATACGAAAAATACATACGTTAATCAAATTTCAAATACATACATACATATCGTGTGGGTATCTTAGATCTAACATGCCATATCTTCTTTTTAACATAAAACATGCCATATCAAGCTGTCCGAGCAATAGGTATGCATATGTTTGAAATTTGATTGTGAGTTTTTTTAAGGGTAAACTACATAAATGACCACCATACTATTAGAAAAGTCACGATTTGACCATCTTACTTTTTTTTGCAGCAATTAAATCATCAAACTATTTAAATGGTATCAATGTGACCACCAGCCGTTAAAAATAACAGAAAAGTTAACGGGACTGTTAAATAAAATTGGTATAATTACACATTTGGTCCTTATTATTTACACATTTCTTTCAATTTAGTCATAATTTATATTAATAAAATAAATAAATTAAATAATTAGATATTGACACGTGTCAACGCCTTATTGGAGGACTTTAATTATTTATATTCGATTTAATAAATTTATTTCCCTCCTCCAATCAGGTGGTGACACGTGTCACCACCTGTTTAAAGGAGAAAAAATGCCTTCAAGCATATGCGGGACAGGTGAATCGAACCCAGGAACCCATGTTTGGCTAGCAGCAGGATAACCACTGCACCAAACCCAATCTTATGCTTAAATCTACTCAATTGGATATATATTTCTTATGTTTTTACATTTATTCTTTTAATTCAACATATATAATCATCAAACTCATTTCACATATATAATACTAATTGTTAAACACGCCTAATACTTTTTCATTTCATATGACAATAGACTAATAATAGGAGATGAGATTTGATTAATGTTATGAAGTCCAATTACATTTCTACATCTTCATTGTTATTTGTTTCTTCTTTGCATGACAAAAATATGGTAAACTATTTCTTTGAATTGTTGTTTAACTCGAGTTTCCCGTACAGGCAAACAGGGATGTTACGAGGGTGGAGATATTTATGTCACTTGTTCGTCTTCTGGAGCAAACTGCCAAGGGCAGCAGCCCTTCATCTGCCAATGCTTCCGATGGCAACAACAAGGTGGTTCAGCACTCTTTTCCCGAAGCTGCATCTATCCCGGCAACTGGTAGGGCCACTAGTTTACAGTGAACCATCTTCCAACCTGGTATTCCGGTTCATAGACATGTTAAGAGCAGGCCCTAGCTTTGCGTGCCATGACTAACATACAGTCTGTAGGTTTGGGTGGTTCTGCTGGTTCGGATCTTGACTAACGCTTTATGTTTCCCACGACTGACCTCGTTTTTAAGAGGTATGTGAATTTTCTGGACCATTTGATGGAGAAACCCTCAAGCATAATAGTCAAGGGGGTTTCATAATGTATAAAGGAATGGGACATGAAATGAAGGGTATGGGGTAGGTGTTGTGCTAGATTTTCTTTCTATCATGTGGTGTTTGTTTTTCAGATTATAGTCGCGTGTTTTGTCGTGTCGTGTGATCGGATTGTGTTCATAATATTTAGGGGTTTGGCACCAGCCAAGGGACTGCATTTTGTTTTGTTTTTGCTGCTAATCTATGCATCCGACAAATGTTGAATGTGACTTCATGAGAATGATTGTACGAATCAAATGGACCAAGCTGTGAGTTCATATATATATTCGAACAAGGAATATATATGTGAAATGAGTTTGATGATTGTATATGTTGAATTAAAAGAATAAATGTAAAAACATAAGAAATATATATTTAATTGAGTAGATTTAAGCATAAGATTGGGTTTGGTGCAGTGGTTATCCTACTACTAGCCAAACATGGGTTCCTGGGTTCGATTCACCTATCATGCATATGCTTGAAGGCATTTTTCTCCTTTAAACAGGTGGTGACACGTGTCACCACCTGATTGGAGGAGGGAAATAAATTTATTAAATCAAATATAAATAATTAAAGTCCTCCAATAAGGTGTTGACACGTGTCAATATCTAATTATTTAATTTATTTATTTTATTAATATAAATTATGACTAAATTGAAAGAAATGTGTAAATAATAAGGACCAAATGTGTAATTATACCAATTTTATTTAACAGTCCCGTTAACTTTTCTGTTATTTTTAACGGCTGGTGGTCACATTGATACCATTTAAATAGTTTGATGGTTTAATTGCTGCAAAAAAAGTAAGATGGTCAAATCGCGACTTTTCTAATAGTATGGTGGTCATTTATGTAGTTTACCCTTTTTTTAAATATGTTTAATATCATATCTAAACTAACATTGAATGTTCGAACTGATGGCGAAGTTAATGTAGTGACGAAAATTAATTGACATTGATATTTGAATACTCAATTAGAAATTTTAAAGTTATAGGACTAAATTTATAACTTGGACCACAATTTAAGAACACATTGTGCAATTAATCCACCTCCTCTCTTCTCACCGTCTAAAATTGTGAACGGTACACTTGTAAATGAAAAAGGTGGCCGTCAAAGGAAAAACGAGAGTTTTGTTTTCACGTGTTGTGCATATCAGCAATGAATTTAGCGCCCAATATATTTTTGTTAACAATATATATATTTTTTAAAATTATTGGATACCCATTATCAAAATATTTATGGAAATTCTTCTTTAATCAAAAAAAATATTTATGGAAATTTATTAGACTTGGCTAATGTATTTAATTTCGTTTTATAAAGCATAATTTCAAAAGATTATGACAGGTTAAATTAAGAGATTTATGCGTTAAAAAAAAGTAAAGAATTTTTTTTTTTTTACCAATTACGATTGATTTAGTGAGAAATGCCAATTATGAGTTTGAATTATGAAGTCGTATATGAAGTAAAATGGATTAAGGTAATAATCTTAAAGAATTTTTATAGTATTCGATTCAGATTAGTTAGCTAATAATTCATTTTTAAAATTGACAGAGATTTAATTATTTTGTTTATTCCGAAAACACTCAATTTGTTTATTTTTAAAACTAAGAGGACCTCAAAGGTCATTTTACTCTCAAATGTATTATTTAAGTATATGATATTTGAGAACTCGATTTAAAAGATGAATCTTAATTATTTAGTTCATTTTCTCAACTGAATTATGTTGAGATGAAAGTGTTGCATAAATGGAGTAGGTTTTTTTTTGTACTTAAGAGCATAATAAATAAAAAATAAAGGCGGTGGCAATGAGCATATGTTTCTATAAATAAATAATTCCTATCAAAAGAGAAATAAAAATATATAGTACACGTTAAGTTCTTATTTTTGTGTTATTTAAAGAATTTATATCTAATACTAGTTTTAGGGTTTAGGGTATTAATTTAAGATATGAGGTTTAGAATTTAAGAATACGTATTAGAATTTAGGGTTAGATTTTGAGTTTAGAGTTATAATATTCCTTTTTAAAAATACATTATCACCAATTATGATCTATAGATTAAGGGTGCTTATCAAGCGAGTCGATCGCGAGTTGAGTAGTGCTCAACTAGTGCTCGTTAAAAAATGTCGTTGCTTGACTCGTTTCGTTGCTCATTAAGCTCAATAAATTTTTGCTCAACTCGTGCTCGTTAAAAAATCTCGTTGCTCGTTAAGTTCGCCAAAAATTTTACCTTATTTTTTAAATATAGTTAAAACCTAGTGATATTATTAGAGCCTAATATAAACATAAAATTTCAAAAAAAAAACGTGAGGTAAGAGGAGATAAATAAATGAACCTACCATGACCGAGTTAGAGATGAAGTCGAAATTCGAGTGTAATACTCTTTTAATTTCTCAATAATCTTCAATGAACAATAAAGAAGAAAATTTCTTAAGAATTTGAAGAATTTTATTTTCAATCCTATTTTTTTTAAATGGGAAGCAAAAATCGTAGATTTTCCACTTTTATACTTTTATACATAAAGTAATAATAAAAGAAAAGGAACAAACTTTAATAAAAAAAAGGAACGACTTATTACTATAATTTAATTTTTTATTAATACAAATTAATATTTTAATTATTGGAAAATATAAAACGTTTTGGAAATTTAAAACCAAAATTTAATGGACAAATTACCTAGCAATTCACTGAATTCCAAAAAAATCATAAAAGACTTTATATAATAAAAACAACGAGCTGCTCGTGAACGTATCGAGTCGAATTGTGACTTGCTCGACTCAACTCGCTAAGATCTCGAATTAAACTTGATTTCGAGTCAAATTGAACATTAACCAAGTTTTAATCGAGTCGAACTTAAGTTATTTGCGAGCTGCTCAACTCAATAATCACCCCTAACATAGATTAATTCCTTGTATTCAATTAAATTTGAAATACAATGGTTAAATATTTCCGTAAAATAAGTTTTGTTTAAAAACCTAAATTTAATCTTAAACAATTTCTTCCTCGACCTTATTAAAAAAATAATAATCCCTAATATTTTCTCCATAATTTTCAAAATATAATTTAGGTAATGAATCTGGTAGATTTAGATATGTTTCAGCCGCCGAACTTGAATTTTCTTAATAAAGGATAAACCAGAAATAAACACTGCTCAATTATTATTCAAAAAAAAAAATCAAAGCCAACTTAATTATAATTTTATCTCCTCTTAAAAGAACACCAAATCTTAATTTCACGAAAAATTATATTATGGCCCTTCTCACTATATTAATTATGGTTCAAATCAATAGAAAATACAAATTTTATTAATTTTTTATGTAATTTTTTATCAAATAAACCTTCACTTATATTTATTATAAATTAAATTTAAAAATAACTTTTATAAAGTAAAAAATTCATTAGTAAAAATAACATTAAAAGCTAATAAAGTAAGCACTTTTTATTGGTTGAGGTATTTAATGAAAAGGACTCATGATATGATTTTCCAAATTCCAGCGATGAGATCAAACTCTAAATCAATTTAAAAATATTCCTAATTTATACAAAAGGTTTGGCCATAAATACCAAGCTATTATTTTTTCTCTCTAAATCAAGTGATATATTTCGCATAAAAATCTTCTGACCCTTTTTATGTCTCTACTTATGCCTCAACATTAAAAATACAATAAAATTAAATTTTAAGTCTTAATTTTAAATTTTAAACCCTACACCATATACCTTAAAAAATACACCTTAAGCATAACTCTTAATCTAAAATTTTAAATCATAAACCTAATTTTGAGTGTGAGACATAAGCAGAGTTTCACCGAATATATTTCTCGTGAAAACGCACATAGAAAATACAAATTCCACCTCTTTTTATGTTTTACTTACCACAGTTACAATTATTTCCCTCCCTCTCTCTCTCTTTGCTCTGTTTTCTCTCTGTTGGGCAAAACCCAGAGCAGAGTAATACAACACTGAAACACAACCAAATCGCTACCAAATTCAACATGCAAGGGAAGTGAGTTCTAAAGGGTGTTTTCTATATGGTTGATCCGACTTCATTTTTGTAGCTTTCACCAAATTGAAAGCCTTTATTTCTAAGTTATTAATTGGAGCGAGTGGGAAAAAAGCAGAGACAGCAATGGAAAAAGAAGAGCAAGCACGTTCCTTGTTTGGGATTTCGCTCTCTGATAAACCTATATGGAAACAGTTTCTTATTTGCTCTGCTGGATTCTTCTTTGGCTACCTTGTCAATGGCGTTTGTGAGGTATTTTTTATTGATTTCGTCATTTCTGTTTTTTCTTTCATTTTTAATAGTGTTTGGTTTATGGGAAAGTCTGAAAAACCGAAAAGTCTTAGTCTTGAATTTTGTCTTTTAGTTATTCTTTTGATTTTTCCGTTTTCTCAGCAACCAAACAAAGTTTAAGGCGTGATTTTGTGAGGTTTTTCTCGATATGATAATTCGTTTAAGAAATAGTACCTGTTATGAATCTGTAATGGTTATCAATTTTTTCGAATTCCCTTTTCTAAATAAATAATTAATGCATGGATTCGTCTCGAGATTTCATTAAATATTATTGCCATTACACTTGCTTTGATTTAATTTTCTTTTTGGTAATAAAATTTTTACTGTTTTCCAGGAATATGTATACAACAGGCTCCAGTTCAGCTATGGCTGGTACTTCACATTTGTCCAAGGATTTGTTTATCTGTTTCTGATTTATCTTCAAGGTTTCACCCCAAAACAAATGGTGAATCCATGGAAGACTTATGTGAAACTCTCTGTTGTTCTTATGGGTTCCCATGGCCTTACCAAAGGGTCTTTGGCTTTTCTCAATTACCCTGCTCAGCTCATGTTTAAATCCACCAAGGTAATCGCACTATATCGTGTTCGAATGTACTTTTCGAAAGCACTATATCGTGTTCGAATGTACTTTTCGAAAGCACTATATCGTGTTCGAATGTACTTTTCGAAAGCACTTTTTAATCCCAACAACCATATTAAACTAGCCTTTAATGTCTTAGGTTCTTCCTGTAATGGTAATGGGTGCATTCATACCGGGTTTGCGACGAAAATATCCGGCACATGAATATGTTTCTGCTGTTCTTTTAGTGGTGGGGTTGATTCTCTTCACCTTAGCAGATGCTAAGACTTCCCCAAACTTCAGTGTGATCGGTGTAGTGATGATATCCGGTGCTCTAGTAATGGATTCGTTTCTCGGCAACTTGCAAGAAGCTATCTTCAAACTGAACCCCGAAACAACACAGGTGATCTAATGTTTTGATGTGTGTGGAATAAGGCTCTTATTCATGGAAACATTGTGACTTTAGCTTTACATTCAATGCCTTTTTATGATTTTATCCATAGATGGAAATGCTGTTTTGCTCGACGGTGGTCGGTTTGCCATTCTTGATCCCGCCCATGCTTGTAACGGGAGAACTATTCAGAGCATGGAATTCATGTTCACAGGTAAAGAATTCACATACACACACATACCGACATACGTTACGGTTTTACTCGCTCTACCGTGTTGAACTCGGGATTATATTGTTTTGAGCAGCATTTATACGTGTATGGCGTGTTAGTGTTCGAAGCAATGGCCACGTTCATCGGACAAATATCGGTCCTTTCCCTGATTGCCATTTTTGGTGCAGCCAGCACAGCAATGGTAGGGTTTTGCTCACATCTTGAACATTAATTGCTAATAAACATTTGCACATTCAAAGCTTTATTAATACGTGTTGTCACAGGTGACAACCGCAAGAAAGGCAGTGACTTTATTACTGTCATACTTGATATTTACTAAACCGTTGACCGAGCAGCACGGGACCGGGCTTCTGCTTATAGCCATGGGGATCACTTTGAAGCTCTTGCCGTTGCAGGGTGATGGCAGCAAACCGGTTTACAAAAGGGTCTCCAGTTCTGCTACAAGTGAAGATAAAGCTTCTCCGGTTTAATAATTTTATATTGTTACTTTTGCTAAATTATTTGAAAGTTAAATGTGTTTTATTGTCGCTGTTGAATTAATTTTATATAGTGGCCAACTCTATTTCTTTTCGTTTTTTTAACTTTATTTGGAACTCCAACTATTTTATAACAAAAAAAGCTAAAATAATTGAAGGAAAAGGTTGCTTAAGTAACAATGAATCAGTAACATGGAGAAATCTCCATGTTCAATGGAGAGATAACGAAGGCATTGTTTTTCTCTAAATCTCGCTATTGGCCTCGGTTTTAGCTTTAATTCATGAAATTATTAAGTAAATTAGCTTCAATCCTGGTTTTAATCTTCCACTTTGCTGAAATTTGAAATTTTATTTTATTTTATTTTATTTTCACGATTCAATTCTCTATTCTTGGGGTTTTGACTTTATTCGATACGATAGGTTGACTTTTACAAAGTTTAGGATTTCAAGTTGAATTTTTTTAAAACAGCTCGACCCGATTTAGAAATTTTAAAAATAATATATATATATATATATATATGTTATTAGTTAGATTTTGATTGTTTTACTGTTTTGACAAAATAATTTGTGAAAATTAGAGTTTATGTTGAATCGGATTAGATCGAATTGAGTTTCATTGAATTTTTAAGTAAGTATAGACTAATTAAAAAATTTATAGGGACATAGATTTTAAGTTTTAACTTTAAATCTTAAATTCTAAACCCTAAAAAATACTATATCTCTAATTTCATACACTCTAATCTTACCCTTTATCCCTAAATATCATCCCAAAACTTTAAACTTAATTTTTTTAAGTATAGGAACATAAAAATGAATATCGAAAAGGTGACATAAGATTTTTATTCAGATTGTGGTGCCGCTATGACCAATAAAATGTGTTCTTTTCTAATTTCTGTTGGTAAATTGACAAAAGATGGCTCCAACGTTTGCATGTTTTGTAATTTGACTCCCTATTTTTTTGGAGCAAACAACCCTCAACGTTTCAATTTGGTCCAAATATGTCCCTGTTGGATGAAAACTGTCAGTCAACTGACGATCAACTGCTGATTATGACTGGACTTGCCACGCGTTAAGATCGGCTGATGTGGCATATGTCACGTCAAATTAAAAAAAATATTTGTTATAACATTCGTTATGGTGACACATGGCTGACTATCATGCTGACACGTAGCTGAATCGGATGGTGACACATGGCTGAACCGGATGGTGACACGTCAGCAGATCTTAACGCGCGACAAGTCCAATCAACATCAGTTGTTGACCGTCAGTTGACTGGTAGTTTCTATCCCACAGGGATATATTTAGATCAAATTAAAACGTTGATAGGTTGTTTGCTCAAAAAAATAATAATAAGGGATCAAATAATAGTTTCTAATATGGGTATATTTGGACTAAATTAAAACGTTAAGGATTCCTTACTCCAAAAAAAAGAATAAGGGGTCAAATGAGAAAAATGCAAACATTAGGGGTTTTTTAGTTGCATGTTGTTTTCAGCTTTAAAATATTCCACCGCAGTCATGTTATTTTTCTTTCGGCCCTTACATATCATCCTCTCGCTTTTCTCAAATTTGTTAACCAATCCATGAAGAAAAGTAATCTAATCAGTTAATTGTTCCTTTTTCTTCTTCTCAGGTACGGAAATCTTTGCATGTTTCAAACTTTCAAAAGCTAAAGAAATTTCATTAAAAAAAGGAAGAGTAATTAAATCCCCCATGAACTCAAGCAAAGGTCCGTTAGGGTTGTTTTTTAAGGCCTTACAAAGAAGGTGACTCTGGCGTAATACAAAAATCGTGGACCTCTTTATAATAAACCCTCAAAACTGGTCCTCACACCACACTCGTGCCCCCCCGGGGGCCCCCTCTTTTTTTCTTTATATAAATACCAAACTTCATCATCTTTCAATTCTTGTCCCCAATGGCTTCTTGCGATCTTTGTCAGAGCCAGCGGATTTCGGAAGCTTCTTGTTGGTGCTGTGTTTTCATGTTGGTAACCCTACTGCTATTACTAAACTGTTTCGACCAAGCTTGTACCATAACAAACGGCGGCCGCGACGGCAATGAGGGTATTCATGTCAAAGGGATGAGTTCGGTGCTGGAGTTGGACCGAGCATGTGATGAAATCTATGTTGTCGGAGAAGGTGAAACGCTTAACTCCATCGTCGATAAATGTGGTGATCCATCTATAGTGGAGCACAACCCTCATATTCATGACCCGGATGATGTGATTCCTGGGTTTGTTATTAAGGTTAAGCCTGCCAAGTCTAGGAAATCATTGAATTAGCTTCCTGCATTTCGTTACCCAACCCTGTGTGTAGATATTATACTTGAACAAATCCATGGTTGAAAATTTAAAGCTTACCTAAGGAGAGTTGGTGAATATTACTACTATAAGATAAAACTATGTAAATAATACTAAGTTGAGTAGAAAGTATAATAGGATAATAAACTTCTATAGTACCCAAATTCAGATTGTTCCGACCTTATACGGACAACAAACCATGTAGAAAGGCCCATTGTAAAGCTTGAAAGAGGGCCACATAGCCCATTAGATATGGATGGCTCATCCTAAGCCTGCCATCATGCATCAATAAAAGGCTCATTACAAGTGTTTTCTTTTTCGGTGCCCCTATATATGCCCTCACGCTTAAAATTAAGTTTAGGATTTAGCGTTTATGGTTAGGGTTTAAAGAATTTAGGGTAGAGTGTATTTTTTAAGTATAGGATGTAGCGTTTAGGATTTAGAAACCGACCCTTGGGTGAATTTAGGATATAGTGTATTTTTTAGGTATAGGGTGTAGCGTTTAGGATTTAAAAACTTTTCCCCATAACATGTTCATAAAGATGCATAGTGAGATCAATTTGCTTTAAATTTTGATGAAAATCCAATGACTGATATCGAAAAGTTTGGTAAAGAAACTGACCCTTGGGTGAATTATCTCCACAATGGGATTATATGGGAAAAATTCATAATGTAGGGCACCATATCTTTGAGAGCTTTGGCTTTTACTGACTTTTTAATGGCCTGAATATGCTGCCTGATAAGCCGACAAAAAGATATCACTGTCTTAGATAGGGGTGTAAACGAGCTCGAGTAGTATTGAGCCCGACTCAATTAGTTAAAATTTTAATCAAACTCAAATAATTAGCGATTTATCTCGTCTCATTTACAGTTATAGTCTTAAAAATTCGTGCGTCTTATATAAAATTACATAAATTGTTAGTGTTATCTTTCCGCATATTCTCAATTAGTCATGTCAATGAAGTAATTAAATAAAGATAAAGTAGGGTTTGCACTACTCTCCACTCATAAAACAAAGTGGAGAAGATGGTGGACGTGGTGGCTTGGGGTTGGCTCCTGTTTTGTTTATGAAAAGCCATCCAAATTATAAAAAAAGTGATGAACCAAATTAAATTCCCTTTCAAAAGCATGTAATTTATTTTAATATCCGTTTAAATTTAAATCTTCTAAAAATAATAACATTGATCATTGAAATGTAAACTTGCAAAGTTCGGATATCATAAATTTGTTTTTTCCATTTTTTATTCATTTATACACAAAATACTACAGGGAATATTCATGAAAAAATTGAAAAAAAAAAGGGCATTGCAGATTGCATGGGAATGGATAAGATTCAAAATAGAATATTCAATAGTAAAGGACCACATTGAAGAATATGGTTGTCATGCAATTTTGGGTGTCCAAGCAGATAAAGACATGGCCATGGTTCTAGCCCTTGCAAATTTGAGAATATATTCTCACATGGTTTGTTATTAAAATATATGTTTGTGGTCGTTCTTATCATCATGAACGGACGCAGAATTTTAGGTTAGAAGGGCTACCGCCCTTACCGGTTTCTTCTCGGTCCATCCCTGCCCGTGATCCTCAAAGTAAGAAGTAAGGACATGTACATAAATTACTTTAAAACTCCATAGTCCAAAAGCAGCAGTGAATGGTATGGTAGGTAGACTAATATTTTAAACTTTATAGCAAGGAATATACGGTTAATATCCACCTTTTATGGATTTAACTTTTTAACTTTCTGGAAAAACAAACCCAAGAAGCGACAGTAGTTGATGGTAAAGTAAAAGATATTCTACAGATTTCCAGAGGTGGTTTAATGGCGACCTTTCAATATTTTAAGGAGCCACACAGTTATCCAACGACACGTGTTTTGTCTGGTGACTGTGTAAACAGTAGCTTATAGCCTATTTTCTTCTTCGTCCTACTCATTCCATTTTATGAGGCTGTGTTTACAGATTGCAGTCCCCCCACCCTCTGCACTATATATATATTTACACCAATGGAGTTTACTTACCACCCACGGTATTAAATTACTTCCCCTTTCTTCTTCAATGTAAACCTTTTCTGCTTCAGCTGCAATTCTGTTAACTTTTGAGGGGACAACCTTCAATTTTTTACCAACTCTAAGGTATTGTAAGTTAGTTTTCTTACCTGATGTATACGTGCATGTTGATTTATTGCTTATTTGTTGCTGTTTGGTTGGTTTAGCGTTGTCTTGTTTGTTTTTCATGGTTAAGGATGACTTGAAAACTTTCATTTTGGCTGCTAATCATGATTAAAGCTTAGTATTAACGACACATGGGGCTTGCAGAATTGCAGATAATGACTTAGTATAGCATGCTATTTGTTTAGACAATGATAAGCATAATCATAATCATAATCAACAATTTTAATATATTTTATGCAATTTCTTATAGTATACGCGATTTTCTAGTTAAGGTATATTATACTTTTTAAAGATAGATTTATAGATTATAAGTTTAAAAATGATTTTGTTAAAAGAGATCATCTCATAAATAAATTATAAACTTTTCATAAAAGATTAAAAAGAAATAAATCAACAGTGAGATTAGACACTAAATTTTTTAAACAAACTCAAAAGTTCGAATCATATTATAGTAAATGAAACCCAAAGATTAAAAGGGGTTAACTACTAGAATGGTTACTTATGTTTTCTCCCAGTACAGAGTTGGTCACCGACTTTGAAAAACGACCAGTAAAGTCACTTACATTTTCGTGGTGTAAACTTTTGGTCACCTACATATGGTCACTCAACCGTATGTAGGTGACCAAAAGTTTACGCCCCGAAAACGCAAATGACCTAAGTAGGTGATCAAAAGTTTACGCCCTGAAAACATAAGTGACCTAAATATGCTTAAATGAAACATAAGTTCCTAAGTAGGTGACCAAAAGTTTACGCTCCGAAAACGTAAATGACTTTACTGGTCGTTTTTCAGAATCGGTGACCAACTCTGTACTGTAGGAAAATATAAGTGACAATCCCAATAGTCAAACCATTAAAAAAAATAAAAGAAATAAGGGAACGGACTAGCTTTGAGGAGCGTAGCCCAATTCAAATGAGGCCTGGCTCGAGCCTACTATTGCTTAACCCAGTGACGTATTAATTTTAACCTTAATATTATTTAAATTTAAAGATAAAAAATATATATGAAACCCAGGAGAATCTCTGTAGTTGCGGTTCGTTAAACACGTGTATATGGATGCCACGTGTTTTTTTATGTAGTACATAGACTACAGTAATATTATCAACATCGTAAATTGTCTTTGCCAACTAAAAACCAAGGCCACATTATAAATTTCGCGCGAATTTGATCATTAATTTCTGTCGGCCCTTCTTTTTAATTTTCTCCAGTAACCTTATAAAGGTGCTCCTTTTAATTTCTCGTCCAAGGAAACTCTTTTTATTTTTTACCCAGTACTTGAAATTCTTTGCTTAATATGTCTACTGTTCTCAACGCAAATGACCAACGTGTTCGAATAGAAACCTTGTTTCTTTTCATCTTTATGTATCTGGGTTTCAGTTTAAAGGTCCAATGCCCCCCGCCCTTCTTCTTTTTACTCTGGGATTTTCTTCATTCGGTGTATTTTTCTGGAGTTTTTTAAATTCTAAAGTCGCTGGTATATAAAGAAAGTATCTTTGGGGTGCGAATTTGTGTATTTGTTAGTTAATAAAGTTCATATCTTTTGATCATGTGGTTTTAAGATTTTGAAAGTTTCATAGCTCCAAGAAACATAGATGGTTGTTTTACAACGGATTCTCATGATTCATATTGTATTTTGGTTCTTTTTGTTTACAGGAGTGAATTGGATTTTTGACTGAAAGATGGTGGCCTTTGGGAAGAAGTTGAAAGAGTCACAAATTCAAGAATGGCAAGGGTATAATCTGATTGATAGTTGATTTACTTTGTAATTTCTTCAAGTTCTCCTAAAATGTGCTTATTTTTTCCCCAGGTATTATATTAACTACAAGTTATTGAAGAAGAAAGTCAACCGATATGCTCAACAACTGGAAGTTGGAGCACAAGATCACCATTATGTTCTCAAGGATTTCTCAAGAATGCTAGATAGTCAAGTAAGCTTAAACAAATTTGATGAGTTTTATTTACAACAAGAAGTAATGCTAAAACAAATCTGTTTACTACTTTCTTTCTTTGCTTGTTGGGGTATTTTTTTAGATTGAAAAGATTGTATTGTTTCTGCTGGAACAACAAGGAGAACTGGCAAACAGATTATCTGATCTTAGGGAACAGCATGATGAAATTTTGCAGCTGTCTGATGGATCCAAAATATTCGAGTTACGAGAAGCATATAGAGGAGTAGGATATGATCTTTTAAGGCTTCTCTTTTTTGTTGAGATGAATGCCACTGGATTGAGAAAGATTTTGAAGAAATTCGATAAGCGCTTTGGCTATAGATTCACCAATTACTATGTCAAAACCCGTGCAAATCATCCTTATTCTGAGCTTCGACAAGTTTTTAGGCATGTGGTAATGCACCTGATTTCAGAATCAATTTTCTCTTCTGTTTTAGTATGCTTTATTTTATGTTACCGGCATTTCTTAGTTGTAGTGCCCCCTCCTTGATAAATGACATGCAGATAATTATACAAGCATGAATCAGCTACTAGTTGACCATTCATGCAGGGTATTGGGGCTGTTGTTGGAGCTATATCTCGCAATCTTGCGGACCTGCAAGACCATCAAGGGAACTACGTATCAATATACGATCAGCCTGCTTTATCCCATCCGGTTTTTTCTTCAATCCTTTTGCACTATTTAGGCAGTGTTCAATACTCTGTTTTTATATAGACGTGTTCGTTTGTGTGCCTCAAATTTAGAATATGTAAAACATGCAGGACCCTGTGATTCATTCCATAAAAGCAGCTGTAAACAAATTATCAAATTCAACAAATTTTCTCGAGTTTTTGGGGAAGCATGCATTTATCATGCAAGATGATCTGCCAAGTCCATCTGAAGATGATGCTGCCGAGCAGAGATACCATTTTATGTCGCTGCTCTTGAATCTGGTTAACACATTTCTTTATATGGTTAACACATATATTGTTGTCCCAACAGCAGATGACTACTCCCTTAGCCTTGGAGCTGCAGCAACTGTTTGTGGTGTTGTAATTGGTTCAATGGCTGTTGCACAAATATTCTCTTCAGTTTATTTTAGTGCATGGTCGAACAGATCATACTTGAGGCCACTTGTGTTTAGCAGCATCGTGCTTCTCATTGGGAACACCTTGTATGCCCTGGCTTATGATCTTAACTCGATTGTTGTTCTTCTGGTCGGTCGACTATTTTGTGGGTAAGTTATCTGAAAAGAAGTTTGCATCAATAAGTGCTTCATGCCTCTTGTTATTTTAAATGATTCATCTTCACTACTATTACTATATTAATGAACAAGTTCATGCTCATGACATTCCCAGGTTAGGTTCTGCTAGAGCTGTAAACAGGCGTTATATCAGTGATTGTGTACCACATAAACTGAGGATGCGGGCATCTGCAGGTTTTGTTAGTGCAAGTGCCCTCGGAATGGCATGCGGTCCAGCTCTAGCTTGCTTATTCCAAACTGATTTTAAGATTTACAAGCTCACGTTTAACCAGGATACTTTGCCTGGTTGGTTTATGTCTCTTTCCTGGCTTGTCTACTTATTGTGGTTGTGGATTTCTTTTAGAGAGCCTCCTCAATACGTCAAGGAGGACAGAAGGCCACAGGAAGCTCATGCTGGTTGGTCAACAAGACTGCAACACTTATTGATTACATCTTGAATTAACTGTTATTTTCTTTCTTTCTTTTTTCTCTTTTAATTCATTTTACATCATATCAAAGTATTGTCGTTTTCTGCATCGCTAGAGATCATTTTGTGTGAGTTATGCTATTCTGGCTCCAACATTTTCTACTCTGTAGAAACTCCACATTTTATCTTGTATATACAACTCCGTCCATGGACAATATCATTCAACAGTTCATTCAAGGAACAAACTTTGTCTGTTTTAGGATCAGCGGTGAACTATACTGTAGAAAACGGTTTCACACAGCCGCTGCTTTTAAACATGGAATCCAAACAAGTTCAAAACGGAGACCAAGAATATGATGATGACGATGAGGAAGATTCTTGTGAGAAAACTAGCAAACCTGTCACTTCAATTGTATCAGCATACAAGTTACTCACACCATCTGTGAAGGTATTAAGTTGATGCTTCATTTTCAGTTTAGCTTGCATGAACTTCTAGTATCTGAACTGAATTTGCATCGAATGTGTGTTATTGTTTGACAGGTGCAACTATTTGTCTATTTTATGCTTAAATATGCAATGGAGATATTGCTTGCTGAAGCAAGTGTCATCACTGCATATTACTTCATATGGTCAACCAACAGTGTGGCCATCTTTCTTGCATGTCTTGGCCTAACAGTACTTCCTGTAAACATCGTTGTCGGAACCTACATCAGCAACATGTTTGAAGAACGGTAAGTTCAAGATGAAAATAAGCATACTAACAGTACCATCAAAATCACTTGGAGCATAATGATAAAAAAATAAACTGTCAAAAGGTATTTCTGTTACTTTCAAGTACCAGGAGCAAGAGCATAAATATTGCAGCTGACAAACTGAACCAATAAGTTTCTGAGTTCTAGAATTCTAGTTATGCTCTATAACAGTGTAGTGATTATAGTCGGATAAGTTTACCGCAATTTTTTTCGCTTTAATTCTTAAATGAACGACCTACATGTTAATTTAACTTGATTGCAGGCAAGTTCTGCTGGCATCTGAAATCATGGTTTTGATTGGCATACTCCTAAGCTTCCATATTGGAATCCCTTACTCTGTGCCTCAATATGTTGCCTCTGCACTCATCACTTTTGTATCTGCGGAAGTGCTTGAAGGTACTTTTTTGGGACAAATCAATGCAGTTAAATCTAAATAACCCTGGCTGCTATAGCAAAATTGAGTAGTTTAACTTTTCATTAGTGCCTTAGCTTTTGCTTCTTACTGAATCCAGGTGTGAACTTGTCACTCTTGTCCCGGGTAATGTCATCGAGGCTTGCACGTGGAACTTACAATGGAGGGCTTCTTTCAACAGAAGCCGGAACTCTAGCTCGTGTGATTGCAGATGGAACTATAACACTGTCCGGCTACTTCGGTGTGGCTAGGCTCTTGAATGCTACCTTGCTTCCTTCATTATTCATTTGTATCTCCTCCATTGTTGCCACCTGCGTCACTTATAATTCTCTTTACTAACACTGTTGTATGCAAAAGATTTTGCTGATAGTACTATAAATAAACCTTTTAAATCAATTGCTAAATATACCAAAATTAGATCAAATTTCTCGAGCTTTTCTAATGGTTGCTGTTTTGAAACATTCAAAGCAGCCTGCGGCAGTTACAATTATATTGCAAATTTTATATTATTAACGTGACAATAAAAAAAACATCACCTTTAAGAAGAAAAAAAAGAGCTCTACTTGAATGTAAAGGTCTTGTAAATTACAAACATTTATGTTACGTATATACAATATGAAACATTCCATGCATGTGTTATGTTATTAAAAATGATACCTTTCCACAAATAACTCCTGTTTTGTTGTAAGATTTTTTTGGTTGCTTCCAATTGGTTTTTGGGCGACACAAAAAGGAAGAAAGCAAGAAAGCATTGTTTGTTAAAAGGAGAATGACGGACAATCATGATTTACCGGTGCCGACGGTTCAAAACATATTGGACCAGAAGAGCCTGAAGTGGGTTTTTGTTGGCGGCAAAGGAGGTGTGGGTAAGACCACCTGTAGCACCGTTATATCGATCCTCTTGGCTGGGGTCCGACCCTCTGTGTTGATTATATCCACGGATCCTGCTCATAATCTCAGCGATGTTTTCCAACAAAGATTCATAAAGACACCCACTTTGGTCAATGGCTTCACCAATCTATATGCCATGGTACCCTTTTTATTTCATTTGAATCTGTTTTCTGGGTCTTTAGTAAAAAATATATGTGTTGGTCTAGATGTTTTTATATTTTGATTGTTTGTTCGCGGAACTAGTCACGAAAATTCTCCATTCGAACTTATTTCGGCTGATTGATCATTTGTCAATATGTTTTGTTTGTGTTCATTCTCTATATAATGCATAATAGGAGGTGGATCCTACATCAGAAGAAGATGATGTGAGTGGGGGTGAAGGGATGGATGGTTTGTTTGCGGATTTGGCAAATGCAATTCCGGGAATTGACGAGGCGATGAGCTTTGCAGAGATGCTTAAGTAAGAATATTTCTTTATTCACAAGTTTCAATGGCTGTTGATTCTAGGATTTATTGGAAAATCTGCAGCCTTTCAAACTTTTTTATATAGACTACGATGGTTGCTTTGTTTTGCATGCTCTTGGTCACTTTCTACTTGTGTTTTTTTATCTTATTGTTGTCTGAATGTAACACTTTCTTATAGATTGGTGCAAACAATGGATTACTCTTGCATTGTGTTTGATACTGCCCCGACTGGGCATACGCTTCGGCTTTTACAGTTTCCAGCTACCTTAGAGAAGGGACTTGCAAAACTGATGACATTGAAAAGCAAATTTGGTGGCTTATTGAGTCAGGTATGACATTAAATTCTTCTCTGTCTTGTAACCTGATATAGCTCAGCTGGTTTTCAATAGATTTCTCTCAACAATGGACCTCTAGATGAAAAGATGATAGGCTTATACGGCACTGGTGTATTACCTTTGTTCTTTATTGTTGATCAGTTCTTTCAGCTCACGTATGTTGAAACTCGTCGTGGCAGATAACCCGTCTTTTTGGGATTGATGATGAATTTGGGGAGGATGCACTTGTGGGGAGGCTTGAAAGCTTGAAAGATGTGATTGAACAAGTTAATGAGCAGTTTGAAGACCCAGTAAGTTATACAATGCTCTTCATTTTCCCATACATTTTATATATATGTGTGTGTGTGTGTGTTTATCGAACAACAAATTGTGAAATATAACCTCAAAATTAACAAGGAAAAGAGCTGCAGGTGCCTGTGGAGATCTACTAGAGCTTGCGAAGTGTCGGAAGCATTTATTTTCACCTTTCATTTGTGTGTGTATGTCTAAATGAAAGTTTAGTGTAAATGTGTAATGCTCTTTCCTTTTGGCAGGACTTGACAACCTTTGTCTGTGTTTGCATTCCAGAGTTCCTCTCTCTCTATGAAACAGAGAGACTGGTGCAGGAACTCACCAAGTTCGAGATAGATACGCACAATGTTGTCATTAACCAAGTAATTTTCGATGATGACGGTACGGTTATTTAATTTCTTACTATGTCTATCATTTCCCTTCTCCTCACTCCCATTGGAACTGTCCTTTAAACAAGATGTTTACCATTCGATCGACCTGTGTTTTAATTTTAAGAGGTCGAGTCCAAGTTATTAAAAGCAAGAGTGCGGATGCAACAAAAGTATCTCGATCAGTATTACATGTTATACGATGATTTTCACATCCTCAAGCTGCCACTGCTGCCAGAAGAGGTGAGTTCAAGGATAACTTTATGTAAAACTTTTACTTTTAACTATGCATAAGTCCTTAATTATGTTATTTACCTCGTATCGTTCATCGTTTTAGTAAGAAACATTGCAGCATTTATAGAACAAGCCTTTGAGCTGGTTGAATCTGAATATCAATATCTAGGCATATGTTGCTAGGCATTTTTCCATTACAATATATTAGCCTTTGGATGGTTATAAATAGGTTACTGGGGTTGAAGCACTGAAATCATTTTCGCAACATTTTCTCACACCGCATCAACCGGCCATCGCCCGAGGAACAAAAGATGAACTCGAGCGAAGAATATCTGCATTAAAGAAAAACATTTTGGACACCGAAGCTGAACTTGAGAAACTCGGATAATGAAACTAAAAGGTCCGGTTGCTGTATATGACTTCCGATGACCGTTTCCGGGTGGCCATTTGGTCAGCCACATCTTAATATTATCATGTTGCAGTGCATTTAGATTATTTTAGAGAAGATTGTTTACAATACTTTTTCAACATTGACAATTGACATCAATAAGCTGTTTCCCTATTAATGTTATGGAGGCATTCTTTAACGCCTTCTTGTTTTCGCGAGCAGCATCGAAACCGTTGAAAATAGTTCAAGTTCGGGTTTTATTGAAAACAATTGAAACACCAAATTCATAACTTTCAGGACTCTAGACGTACAATTCTATGTATTTTTCCATATCCTATAAATTTGGTGTCAAATTGTGTCAAACTGAAACAAAGGGATTCGGATTTTAACATAACCGAGGGACTAAAGCCATAATTTAACATTAATATCTATGTCCAAGTCACTGCAATGGAGCTTCTGACATGGTACGTATTAGAGTACACCCATTCTATAAAGCCAAAGGAGGAGTCTTGGAGTGTTGATCCTTTGTTTTGTGTGAAAGTGATCTTATAACTAAGCTTCTGGCCTGGCTTTTCGAACTTCAAAATCTGTGGCTCGATCACCATCGACGCGCCATTCGGTTCATTCTTTTGTACTGAGTATGTAACATCGGGGATCCCGACATGGGTGACGGTCCTTTTGAAGGTTACACTGTTTGTTTGGCTGTTTTGTTTGAAATTCACTGCAAATGAAGGGTAGTTTAGGTCGCCAGGTTGCATGGTTGAACCTCTGGGACAAGTGAAACCCTTCCCTGCAAATAAGGCTATCTGGGGAGCTGAATAATTTAGGGTGCACAGATAGTTTTGGTAATCTTCTGGGGTGATGTCGTAGATCAATCCCGGGTCTGAAGCCTTTTCCGGGTCGACATGACCTGAACCGAATGTGAAAGGTGTAGCCATAGTAGTGTTAGTAAAAGCGACATCTATGATTTGTCGGTCTGTGTTGTCGTGAACGTATGCTGTTGTCATGAGAGCGGATTTGATAGCTGCAGGGGACCAATCCTTGTGCACTGATTTGAGGAGTGCTGCTAGGCCGCTTACATGTGGGCAAGACATCGAAGTGCCGGAAACAACGTTGAAAAGAACACTCCTTTTGTCATTCTTTAGCTGAGTTGGGCTAGTTAAGGGTGGCCATGCTGCCAATATGTTCATCCCCGGTGCGGTTACGTCTGGTTTTATCAAGTCCGGTCCAACCTCATTCGGTCCTCTCGATGAAAACGCTGCCATCAATGGTGCAGGCTTTCCATAAACTGTTCCTTTGAATATAATTGAAGCAGTTGGCGTTTTAGTAGAGTTGAGGTAGTTTTTGATGGCTTTGCCTGCAGTGGCTCCTAATGAAGTTGCTGGTAAAATGTGTGCATCTGCGAAAAGTTCCTCGCCTTCTTTGTCTGCGTTTATCATTAGCATTCCGGCACCTCCGGCCAATTTTACTTGCTCTCCCTTTGCAGCTCGGCTATTGATTCCTCTTTGGCAAACTACAATTTTGCCTTTGACAATCTTTTTCTTGAGTGAGCCATCAACACAATATGAAGCTGATATATCACCAGCTGAGTTTGCATAAACAAGGGGTAATTGCTTGGTTGCCTTGCCAACATACAGAGATGAGCCCACGAATGTTTGTCCGTCTCCAAGTTTGACAGTAGTTTCAAAGCTCCGATCAAGGTAGCTTGCAGCCACGGTCATAATCCATGGCGCGGTATTGGAAACGGTTGAGCTTGATGGGCCTGAATTACCAGCAGAGCATGAAACAAAAACCCCATTCTTGATTGCATGAAATGCGCCTATTGCGATGTTATCGTTATAATAAGGCCTAGCGGAGCCTCCTAAAGAGAGTGACAGCACATCAACACCATCAGCAATGGCTTGGTCTATGGCTGCTAGTATATCAGAGCTAACACAACCTTGGGACCAGCATGCTTTATATGCTGCGATTCTCGAGGTGTACCTCAGTCCACCAGCTAAGCCCTTGGCCAAGCCGAAAATGCTTGCGTTTGCCACAAGGTTACCAGCTGCAGTTGATGCTGTATGTGTTCCGTGGCCTTCAGCGTCTCTTGCGGACCTATAATCTTCCGTTTCGTTGATTCTTCCAACAGCAGCCTCGTAGCCTTGGAAGAAGGCTCTGGCACCAACGAGTTTCCTATTGCAATTCGATTGAGAGAACTTTGTGCCTTCCTCACATGCACCTTTCCATCTCGTTGGCACTGGAGGCATGCCTTCATCGTCGAAACTGACATGCTCTGGCCAGATTCCAGAATCCACCACACCTATTATCACATCAGACTCCAAATACGAAGCACTCCAGAGTCCTTTTCCCGGTTCTAGGCCGAGAAATTGAGGCGAGCGTGTAGTGTGTAATGACAGCATTTCATCAGGAGTGGCAGAGAGGAAACCATCGAGTCTTTTCAGTGATTCTAGTTGCTTGGTTGAAAGCTTTGCAGCAAAACCAGAAATAGCTCTTTCGTAGACATGAATCAGCTGGGGAGATGTCGGTTGTTTGGACTCACGTTCCTCTTCAGCCGAGAGTTCGGTGATAGACCCGATCACCGATTCGTACCATTCTTTGGAGTTGCCTGGAGACTGATCTGAGGTAGTCATCATGGTATTGTCCATGTGAACTATATAGGTCTTCATATTCTTCGATGCATTCGAAGCTATTGCTATGAAGATTAACAATAGCAAGGCTATTTTACACATCATGGCAGCTGTAATTAAAAAATGACCAAAACAATATATATAAGTTATCTGATTGATATAAAACCATAGATGTTAACATGACAAATTAAATCTCAAATTTAAGTATAACAGAGGGACTAAAACCATAATTTGACCCAAAAACAGATTAAAAAAAAGAAATGAAAGATGAAAACTAAGCTATGCTAAGAAGTATAAGATTATAAATTAAAATGACCACTATAACATAGGGCTATGCACTCATTGAAAGATCACCTGTCTCCATTGCAGACTGAAGAAGGAATGTAAAGGACACAGAACAACCAACCAGGAGAGGTTCATATATAGGCAAAAGAGTGGTGGAAAACTAAGTGTGTTTATGGCAGGCAGCCCCAAAGTGTGGTGGGTTGCCCCCCATCCAATGGACCAAAAACCTCAATGCTCATCATCATTAATCATTATACACAACAAAAGTGTTTCCATGCCCCTTTTTTTCTTTGCTTTGATTAAAACGGTGCACGCTTGTACACATTCTTCCTCCATCAGCAAGTTTTTAAGGCTTGTTAACTGTTTCTTTAAAGTTCGAAAATGGATTCGGATTAGAAGAAACTCCCTTTGTAAGAAAAGTTTATTTTAGCCTATGGAATATGCAGCTTTGCCATGATAACGGATTCAAAGGTTTGGATAGGATGATTGTAACTTTTCCGTGGTGCTGAGTTCTTTAATCATTAAGGTTAGGAAAACCAAGTTAATGGAGCATTAACATCAAAAGCTTGTTAATGGAGAATCTTGTTTGCATGTTACTACTATTATATTGCAGATTTCATATTTTGGCATGCTGCAATGGAATATGGATAGTATATTATTGCAGCTGAGTGAAGTGTGTGCAATATGAAATAGTTTATAAGATATGGGATCTTAAAATAATAATATTATTATTATAGGCAGAAAACACACACCATTATTGGGGTGGAAACCACAAATAGTGGTTTTGACAGAGGAAAAAAATAAAGGGTCTTTAATTCAGTAAAGCCACCTACATGGACCATAAGTGTTTGTCTATGTTAGATTCATCTGGCATTTCAAATGCCTTTATTTTGCTTCAATAAGCATTTCAAATGCCTTTATTTCCAAGTCATTGCAATGGGACTTCTTACTCTGTGTTTTCCAGACACCCACACTAAGGATCCAAAAGATGAGCTAGCAGCTGTCTTCTTTCTGCTCAGTCCTGTGAAACTCACCTTGTAACTCACTTCCTCATTCAACTGATTCAACTTCTTAAAACTCAGAACTTTAGGCCTTACAGTCACAGATACTCCTTTCGGTACTTCGACTGATACTTTATATGTACTTCTAGGAATCCCGACATTTGTGACTGTCCTTTTGTAGGTAACGGTAACATTATGAGCCTTATGCTTGAAATTCACTGCGAAAGAAGGGTAATTCAGGTCACCCGGTTGCATACTTGCTGCCTCCGTCGAACATGAAAGAAAACCCTCTTCAAACAAGGCTATCTGAGACACATTATACTTCAGGCTGCATAAATAATTTATGTAATCTTCGGCAGTGATGTTATATATTAACCCTGGATCGGAAGCTTTGATGGGGTCAACATGGCCTGAACCGATAGAGAAAGGCGATGCCATGCCGAGTGAACCAATACAAAGTAAAAGAAGTAAGAACAGTTAGCTCACTGTTTCTGGTTACATTTAAGGCATCTTGTTTTCTAATTGCAAATTATTGAGCCAATGAAATGGCCATTAAAATGGTCCAACTGCTAAAATTCATGATATTTCACACACATAACGAACTCATTGAAAACCAGATCATCTAGCTCGGTACTAAGGTCACACACACAGACTTTATTCTTTTGGCAGGTGACATTATTCTGACCCAAGCCATTTTCCATGCCCCATTCGGCAGAAGGCTATAGCCAAGTCACTGCAATGCTACTTCTAACTCTGTAGTTTCCAGACACCCACACTAAGGATCCTGCAGATGCGCTAGCAGCCGTCTTCTTTCGGCTCGCTCCTATAAAACTCACCTTGTAACTCAGCTTCTCATTCAACTTCTTAAAGCTCAAAACTTTTGGCTTTACAATCACAGATACTTCTTCGGGTGTTTCAACTGATACTTTATACGTACTTCTAGGAATTCCAACATTTGTGACAGTCCTTTTGTAGGTAAATGTAACATTCTGTGCCTTCAGATCGAAATTCACTGCAAAAGAAGGGTAATTCAGGTCACCAGGTTGCATGGTTGCCTTCTTTGGACATTCAAAACCATCTTCAAATAAGGATATTTGAGACTCATTATACTTCAGGCTGCATAAATAGAGTAGATAATCCTCCGCAGTGATGTCGTATATTAGCCCGGGATTAGAAGCTTTGATGGGGTCAACATGGCCTGAACCGAAAGCAAAAGGCGATGCCAGGTCATCAATTGCAAGATCTTCTATAGGTTTTCCCCTGTTGTCCATGGTATAGGCAGTTGTCATGAGGGCTGATTTGATTGCTGCAGGTGACCAATCTTTGTGCTTTGATTTAATCAGTGCTGCAATGCCACTAACATGTGGGCATGACATCGATGTGCCCGACATTATATTGAATAACACCCTTCTCTTGTCGCTCTTGAGCGTGCTTGGACTAGTCTCCGCTGGCCACGCTGCTAGTATGTTGACTCCCGGTGCCGTTACATCCGGTTTGATCACATCAGGCCCGGCTAAATTCGGCCCTCTAGACGAAAATGTGGCGACTTTCGGTGCACGGCTACCGTAAGTTGTGGCTTTGAAGACAATGGAAGCTGTTGGTCCTTTAGTTGTGTTTACATACTTCAAGACAGCTTCACTGGCTAAGGCTCCTAACATAGCAGCTGGTAAAACGTGAACAGCAGTTGGAGGATCTTCACCTAGTGGGGTCATTATTAACATTCCAGTTCCTCCAGCCTGTTTCACTAACAATCCCATTTCAGTCTGCCTGACCACTCCTTGTTCACAAATAACAAGTTTTCCCTTGACGAGCTTCGGATTGAGTGAGCCAGGGGCGCAATACTCTGCACCTGAAGCACCAGCAGATTTTCCGTATACGATCGGCAAAGACTTCAAGGTCTTACCAGTAGTGTACAAATATGACCCTTCAAAAGTCTGACCGTTTCCGAGCTTAACAATTGCTGGGAAGCTTCGGTCCATGGTGCTTGCGGCTGCAGTCATGATCCACGGTGCGGTGTTGACAGCAGTGTAGTCCCCCGGTCCACTGTTACCTGCGCTAAAGGCGACGAAAATCCCTCTTTTGACAGCATAATAGGATGCAATAGCAAGGTAATCTTGATAATAAGGCTCTGCTGCTGTAGTGGATCCCAAAGAGAGAGTCAACACATCAACCCCATCTTCAATGGCTTTTACAATAGCCATCAGGATATCAACGCTTGAACATCCTGGCCAACATACTTTATACGCTGCAATTCTTGCTGTGTACCTAATTCCGGCCGCTGAGCCATTGGCCAAGCCATAAAGATTTGCATGTTCCACAACATCACCGGCTGCTGTCGACGCTGTATGTGTCCCATGTCCGGATGTATCTCTTGCAGATAGATATTCTTCGGTTCCGTTGATGCTGCCACCCGAGGCTAGATTGCCTCCATAGAAATATCTGGCACCAATTAGTTTCCTGTTGCAATTCGATGGCGAGAATCTGGTGCCTTTTTCACAAGCACCTCTCCATCTTTTCGGTACAGGGGGCAAGCCGTGGTCCCGGAAACTAACATGCTCGGGCCAAATTCCACTGTCCACCACGCCAATGATCACATCTGAGAGTATATCAGAAGAGCCCCATAGTCCTTTCTTCCCTTGTAACCCAAGAAACAGTGGACTCCGAGTGGTGTGGAGGCTTAGCATTTTATTAGAAACCGCAGACACGAAGCCATCCATCTTTTTCAGCGATTCTAACTGCTTACCAGATAACTTTGCGGCGAAACCAGAAAAGGCGGTTTCGTAGGAATACAGTAGCTCGGGAGGTGTGGCTTCCAGTTCCTCCTGAGCTAAAGAATCAAGGACGGCTTGGTGCCATGGTTTGGAATCGACAAGGGAATTGTAAGTGTATGTGATCTTGGTCTTGTCCATATGAACTATATAGGTTTGTTTGTCCGCTGAGACAGTTGAAACAGCGGTAATGAATGCTAGTAACAGCAACATTGTATTAAAGATCTTGCCAACTGGGGAAAGAGAAAAACAAAAAGAGTCAATTTAACATCAAAAATAGTAAATTAACTCAAGCATGAATGCAGTTAGGTACAACAGTTAAATCCTGCGTACTATCGGGTTCAAAAATGTTTCAGGGCTGATCTCCAAGACTTTGGGAACTGAAGTACTTCAGTTGTTAATTAAGCATGGAAGTAAAAAAAAATGGAATTACCAATACTCTTCATGGCTATCTTGGAAGCTTAAGATCAAGAGGAATGAGAACCCATGGAAACTGACGAGTGACCAATAGCAGCATATTATAGGCAAGGCCAGCTTTGAAAAAAAAATGTCACACGTTTTGGATAGGATAAATTACTAAGAAAATTCCTTGACATAAAAAAGAATTCGCTATGGCATATGATTTCCGAAGCAAAATCTTTTTGTTTTGCTTTAAAATAAAAATAAAAAGCATTTAGCATCCGAAACTTTTCATTAAAAATGAGCTGGTGACGATATCAATATTGATGTTGGTACGTATCTTTTATCTATTGACATCTTTTAATTTTTTTGTTCGGTCGTTTGGCCGCTTCTTTTTTTTATTTTTATTAGGATTGAATTTGACGTCGTCACGACGGATCAAGATGGTGCTCTTTAATTATCATGTTGATCTCCCTGTTTTAGACACTCAAATTGGATTCAGATACGAGCTCACAATCACCATTTTTGTTCGCGATTGAGTTGCGGTAATAATTGTGTTGTCAACGTGCCTTATTATTGTAATATCCATCTTTATAATATCATTTGTTATTGGTTTTTTACCTTTCATCGTTGAGCGTTGATGTTTGTATCTATTTTGTTTCGAGTCTTTGAATTAGGGTTTTACACATAACGGATAAAAAAAAGTGGTGAGCGATGCAAACTATCGGGTAGAATGTTTCGTTATCCAGGACTGATTACATCGGCAAACAACCATCAGCCGAGTGGGGATCTAACTTTGCATGATCACCGACAAAATCATAATCAGAAGCTAGCACCGATTAAAATCTCTATGCGAGCAACAATCTTTCGTTAGGATATGTTGAATCATGCCACAAGGACATGAAACAAACCACAAAAATAAAGAAAATTTGTCACAATAACAGAAAAAAATGTGTGTCCCAAGAACAAAGAAAACACGTACCATAAAGATAAAAAATTGTATTAAAAAGTAAAATTAAAAATAAAACAAGAAAAATAATAAACACTGACGATTGATAATCAATATTTAAGTATCGCCAATCACCAACTAGCTTAGAAAATTTATAAACGTCACAAAATTGTTAGTGAAAAAAAAATAGAGTTAAGAGAACAAACAAAATTAAGTATTTATTTTCTTCCGCTTTGCAAGTTGCAATAAAGCATTTTTTTCACGTTGAATAATAATATCCACGACCTTTATTAAAGACATATGAACGCTGAGAATAATTCGCAGGAGAAAGCACGTTCGTTTATAGTCAAGTCAACCATCCGAAGACCCGAATCAATCATGGAGCAAACTAATTGCTAGGTTTATAGTCAAGGACATAAATGTTTATATTATTTCATTTAATATGAGTTCGAACTTCGAATTTTAATAATACTTCTTTAATTAATAAAAGAATATAACAATTAACAATATTATAAAAGTAAGAGAATTAAATCGTACCGAATTAAAATGAAATGATTAAATCTCATATCTTAACGAAGGAAAAAAGAGGATTCTATGCCAAAAGCAAAAACAATATCAATATTCTAATCAAAGTAGCTAAATGAAAGGCAAAAAAAGTCGATATATCTATATGAACATACGTGTAAAACCTTGAATAGGAAGCTTCAATGGAGAACTGAAAGTAATCGATAAATTAATACTTTATTAATTTAAATATATTTTTCTGATTTAACGAACTTACACTATACTTTATGAGCTCGATACATGATTTACGGCCTTGGCTACCGCAACAAAATAGATGTCAATCACCTATTGGATAACCCGAGTAAAAATGATGCATGTTCAGAGATCCAAAGTTTAGAATAAATTATAGCTAGTGTTATTGAAAATTCTATTGAGAATGAAACTGAAGATGATATAATACTTTTACAACCAATTACGCAAAATGAAGCACTTGTATCGCCAACAACTCTTCACAATTTTTTGTTGCGGTATGAAAACGTAACACCAGAACTTTTGGATGCAATAAGGAAAGTTAGAGACGAAATACATTTAGATTTAAATTTTAAGAAGAAGCAAAAACACAATATAATCATATTTTACTAAGTTGTCCTAGTTATATTTGTAATTTTATAGAATTATTAATTTATAATATGGAAGGGACCATAATTTATACAATGGTCTTTTGAAAAATTATTATATTATTAATTTATCGAAATTATTAATTTAGACCTTAGGCCCAAGTCAAAACCGAAAAATTATTATTTTGACAAAGTTATTACTTTATCGAGTATTAACTTATAGAGGTTCTATTGTAAAATCAAGACTAAATCGATATAATACGTAAATATTAAATGTTAAATTTATTATTATGTTAATTATCGTTAATCAATTCAAAGTAGGTGACCAACAATGATAAGCTCCATAAATTAGATAATTCTTTTATAATTGAGGAACAAAGTTTAAAAGAAACTGTCGGTATAATTTATCTTTACATTAAAAGAAATAATTCAGTAGTTTAGAAAGAATACCAAAAAAACAAATCACACACTAGTAAAATGTA
Organism: Hibiscus tridactylites; assembly: GCA_958450335.1. Taxonomy (NCBI): domain Eukaryota; kingdom Viridiplantae; phylum Streptophyta; class Magnoliopsida; order Malvales; family Malvaceae; genus Hibiscus; species Hibiscus tridactylites. The sequence goes on from OY288269.1 coordinate 107,652,538, forward strand.
TTGCATAAAGGCTAACTGGGTGGGACTCATAGCCCGACAAGAACGACCAGGACTTGGTTTGTTTTTGTTCTTCTTTCGACTTTTGCAATAATTAATGCTGGGGTGGCTCCATACTTTTTGTAAAATCTAAAGTGATTATAAGTTCAATATTTGCTCTGAATATAATCTCAATCATTTGACAATGTATGCTCAATTACCATAATGCAGTTACTAGTGTTCGAACACATGACCTCTAAAAACAACAATTATTTCTTTAATCACTGAGGCAAGTTGGTTCGTACCATACATGAAATATTGAGATAGTGTTTATTCCTTTCATTGCATTTATCTTCATTTTTTCTTAATGAAAGTCTATGCTCTTCTACTTTCACTATTTTTCTCTTCATTAATAGTAGTTTTGTCGGTCTTTTTCTCTCGCTTTTATGCATAAAATAAGATGGTATTTAATAGATTTAGATGTTTACCTGATCCACTTCTTTTCTCTTATATCTCGGGTTCAAGACCCTTCAAGAACGTTACCTTTACTTAAATTTTTCATCTCCCTTCTAAGTAAAAGTAAAATAGATTTTTTTTTAAATGTTTACGTGGTTGAGGTTTGCATGGGGTGATTGGGAATCCAGCTGTTAATTTGAAAATTATTATACCAAGTTTTGGATCTACTTTATATGTTTGTTTTCTCAAGACATAAAAGCTAATGTTTTTTTTATGCAAAATGCAATAAATTGTCATTTTTTTCAAATCAGAGGCCGCCATGCACCCACTAATTCTTCATTCATGAAATATTGCTATAAAATAAATAAACAATCATGCAAAATTGCAATGTGGGTCATCATCGAAATGCAATTAGTATACATCTTCGATGTATTTCATACAATAAAAATTCTCTCATTTTTTCAGTATTCTTATTTATGTTTTTATATTAAAAAATTAAATTTACGATTTAAAATTAAAGTTTAAAGTTAGGGTTTAGGATTAGAATTTAAGAAATTAGGAGTAGGAGATATTCTTTAAAGTTTATGGTTTATGGTTTAAGATTTAAAATTTAATGTTATGAAAAAATTAAATTTTTTAGTGTCAGACATAGGAATAGGCACCAAAAAGGGCATACGATTTTTGTCCTATTTCATACGCTTTAGTAGGCATAGTTGTCTTTTTGAAGAAAAAAAGTAGGTATTAGGGGTGTAAACGAGCCAAGTTGAGCTCGAGTATTACTGAGCTCGACTCGTTAAGAACTCGAGCTTGAGTTGAGTTCAATCGAGTCGTGTATTGACCGAGCTGGACTCGAGTAACTCGCGATCTGTCTCGTCACATTTAAAGCTCTATTAAAAAAAACTTTAATACACAAGTTATGTAAACTATAATTTACACAAGTTTGTTAATTTTAGGGTTTATGGTATTAATTTAGGGTATATAGGTTTAGGTTGTTGGGTTTAAAATCTAGGATTTAGGGTTTAGGACTTATGTTTAGGGTTTTAAGTTTAGGAATTTAGATTTAAAATAAAAAATAAGTATAGTATATTTTCGAGTAGCTCGCGAGCTTTTCAAGTTAAGTATCGAGTAGCTTAATTCGGCTCGTTAAGAATTCGAGTCGAGTTCAATCGAGTCGAGTATTAACCGAGTCAAACTTAAGTAGCTCACACTATGTCTCGTCTCATTTTACACCCTTATAGTACCGAATGTATTTAATATTTTCTACACTTAATTTTTGCAAATCAAATATTTATATAAAAAAAAGTTAAAATATGCTTCAAATTCTTGTATTTTGCGCACATTTGGAAGAACGTATTTATGGGAAATTCTAGGAAAATACCTTTTAAAAACTAAAAAAGATATGTACATAAATTCTTACAGAAAATCGTAAGAATTTGTGTACATGTATCGAAATTCTTACAAAAATAGTAAGGATTTGTGTATGTACATACTTAAATCCTTACAAAAATGGTAAATATTGTGTATATGTACCGAAATTCTTACAAAAGTTGTAAGAATTTGTGTACATACACAACTCCTTGTAATTTAAAAAAAATCGGTACATTGTACACAAATGCCTTATTATTTTTGTAAGAATTTGTATACAACCGTTGTTAGGGATGGCAAACAGGCGGGGCAAATGCGAATACCCCCTCCCCATCCTCATACCCACTTAAAATTTTCATATCCACCACCTACCCTCCACCCACAGTGGGTACAATTTTTAAATCCACACCCGCCCATGCGGGTATATTCTTAAATCCATCCCATCACTCACCACCCAACTAGATACTCATTACCCATCTCGTACCCGCCTATACCCGCCCGCTTGGTAGCAACCATATCACATAAAACATAAGTTCAAGAACAATCATAAACATAAATTCAAGCTTGATCATAAAACACCATAAACGAACCAAAATCTTAAGTACATAAAACAAACCAAAGTCTTAAAATTCTATAAAATTTTAGGATTTATAGAATAGTTTGTGAAATTACATCTAAATTCATAATGGTCCAAATTTATATGGCGGGTATGATGCGAGGCGGGCGGATGCGGGGCGGGTGGGTACGGGGCGGGTAAGGTCTTAAATCCACTACCTACCCACTACCCGCGGTGGGTATGACTTTTTACATCCACACCCGCCCACTACCCACCAAACTTATACCCATCCCCACCCTAATTGAGGCGGGTGCGGTGTAAAATCTACGAAATTGTACCCGTCTGTCATCTCTAATCGTTGTTTAGCTTCTTTTTAAGAGATCGTATTTAAAAAATTTTCCGTATTTATACCATTTTAGTGAGAGAAGTCTTTTGGAAGAATGTATTATTTTGTTCCAATTCTTCATGCACCAAAACAACACGTAGGTTGAAAAAAAAAAGGCAATACGATGGCGATAGGAATGAAAGAACGGTCAGTAATAATCAATTCCCAATCCTTGGCAATAATTACGGGTTTAATGCTGCCCTACTGACCCGAATATTGGTTTTTTCACCACCCGACAAACACGTTATATACTTATACAGATAAACCTATAAAATTTTAGAGAGTGTACAACATTTTTAGAAGGCGAAATAAATTTTTAATAAAAATATATAAAAATTATATAATTTTAAATTATATATAAATTTTAATTTTTAAGGAAACAGCCTCCTCCACGGACATACTTCTATCCATCATTGAAGGCCAGGGTTCCCTCATTAATATTTACAACTGCCTCTTCGGTTCCTCAAGAGCCAGGCTCTATCCTATCTTTTGCTCTTTAATACTACACTTCACATATTGCCTTATATAAATAAAAGAAATTGTATTTAAATAATAAACTTCTTTTTCTCCATGGTCATAAATATGAATGCGTACCATTGTCTTCATTAATTTTTCCAAAATTCTAGGAGTCAATTTGCCATTGATTTTATGATGGAAGTGGAACCCTCTCCAACAATATGAATTAATGGATTTATAGTTCGTATTAAATTGCTGGGTTTATTGACTTTACTCTTTAGAGATATGATAGGGACCTTGAAATCATCTTTAATGAATGTACCAAAAAATAAAGTATATTGATTTTTCTATTAAATAGAAATGTATTATATCTGTTATTTGAACTTATGCAAAATGAGATGATTTAAACCTATTAGCGGATCTCAAAGTATATAAATTTTAATTAGCATAGACAATGGAATACATCTATCAACCCTCTATTATTTTAGCTTTTCTTAATATAATTTGAGTGGATGAGATGTGTACTATTTAAATGACTCGAATTTGAGTAATATATAGATACATATATGTATTATTAAAAGACTAAAAATTAAGCAAATATTATTGTATAATTACATTAACATATTAAAATATATAATATAAAATTATTATGATTTTATTATAATAGAGTGAATCGCATCGGACACGCACATGCAGGTTAGTAAATATTCATGGCTCTTCCCATGGGGGCTGGGCTGCTACATTTTTTTATTCATAGAATTAGAATCTACACTACACATACTCACAGGTCACAGCGTCCGCAATCCCAAGAAATCTGAAATATTCTATGTCCATCATCCTTGTTTTTCCTTTTAGAAAATAAAAAGTATGGTAAATTATACTACATATCACTACTATGGTTTCTGAGTCGAAAATGTTACTGAACTTTATAATTGTTTAAAATTATCACTGAACTTTAATATGTGAGTCGAAAATATCATTCCATCGTTAATCGTTAACTCTCCCGTTAAGTCAAAAAGACGTCGTTTTGGTGCAGCTGTTTTGAAACCTATTTTAGGCCAAAACGACGCGCTTGAGGAGTTTTGAACCCAAGACCTTTCAGAAAAAAACTAAATCACTGAACCAATATAACATTATGTAATATCTTACCACAAATATTATATATCTCAAAGTCCTGGGTTCAAAACCCCATGCGCATGGTTCTAATATTTTTTCCTCCAGCAAAATGACGTCGTTTTGGGCTAAATTAGACTTTAAAACAACAGCACCAAAACAATGATAATTTTGAACAGTTCTAAAGTTTGGTGACATTTTTAACTCAGAAACTATAATTTAATGGTACGTGGTGTAATTAACCTTAAAAATTAATAGTAATAGTGGAAATAATTTAATTTCAATATGCGAAGGAATCATTCAGACAAATGGCGTTAGGACAAAGCCCAGATTAAGAAACAATTTAAGATAAGATTTTTGAAATGTAAGAAAAATGATGATCCTCACATGCAAATCACGTGGCAACAAAAAATGTAAGAACCAACGCACTTCTCCGGTTTTTGGTCGGAAAAACCAATCAACTTCAACTCCACCATACAAAAAAGAAAGAACCCAACCTTTCCTTTTTCCTTAATTCACTCATTCCCTCCTTTATTTTTTTCAATCTCACATTTCTGATCTCAGAAAAGTAAAAAAAAAAAAAACGCAACGTGTTCCCGCTGAATCTCTTCATTTGATTCAGAAGAAATGGCGGAACACGATCTGACTTCACCTCTCCTCTCTCCTCGATCGTCCGATCAACCCCAAACTGTCCTCACCTTCCGCGAAGATGAAGATTCCGAATCATCCCATCAATCGCCGTCCAATCAACAATCTTCCATCCAAGCCAACACTCATCATCGGAACCACAATCGCACCCGAGTCAACAACGGGAAACTCACCGTCACCTCTCCGAACCCGTACGATTTTCTGGGGTCGGACGAGTACTCAGTACCTGCTCCGACAACCGTTGATCCATTTCGAAACGGGACGTCGTCTATATCGGGGGTTTACGAGGTAATAAAAATCATCCTGTGTTTGCCGATTGCTTTAGCGAGATTGGTCTTGTTTGGGGCGTGTTTGGCTGTCGGTTATGTTGCTACGAGGATAGCATTGGAAGGGTGGAAGGATAAGCAAAACCCAATGCCCAAATGGAGGTCTAGAATCATGTGGGTCACTAGACTTTGCGCTCGCTTCATTCTTTTCTCCTTTGGGTAAGCTAAAAAAATTAAAACTTTATTTTCTCTACTGGAAAAATTTACTCTTTTTAAAAATATACATATTTTCTTGTAGCTATCAGTGGATTAGAAGAAAAGGAAAACCAGCTCCAAGGGAGATTGCTCCAATTGTTGTATCTAATCATGTATCATATATTGAGCCCATATTTTATTTCTATGAATTATTTCCGACAATCGTTGCATCAGAATCCCATGATTCAATGCCCTTTGTCGGAACTATTATTAGAGCAATGCAGGTAATGTACAATCTTAATTTTAATTATCTTCTTACAAAGTTGCTGTTTGCTTTCTTCGTGTACTAAAGCTCTTTTTTTATCGGTTGTAGGTGATATATGTTAATAGATTCTCACCAGCATCTAGAAAGAATGCGGTGCATGAAATAAAGGTAGAAACTTTCTATGGCATATGTGTTTTGGCTTGTTCAGTTGTTTGATTTTGATGTTTCAAACTTGAGTTGAGGAAATGAAACTATAGAAATGTTTTTTTTTTAAAGAAACTATAGAAATGTTTAATGGTTACGAGTCTAAAGTATTGTTCGATAAACTGAAAAATTAAATATTTTTTTAATGTTGAATATATGTTACTGGGTTATGTTAGTAAAGATTAAGTATGGAATAAAATTATGTTAGATCCCTTACGCTTTGAATGGAGAAAACTGGTTTGGGAGTGTCGCTCCCATTTTGGGACTTTGCAAAACCCTATACCGAAGGTTAAACCCAAAAATAAAATTATGTTATTTGATAATTGGATAAATCTCAAATTTTATACATGAACTCTTATTCAATGTGATGCATGAATTTCGATTTGGTGCAATTTTACACTTTTTGTTCAATTATTCACACAAATTTTTATTATCCATTTATTTTCATATTGGATAAATAAATGGATTTGTTTGCACATAATATGTAAACATAAGGTGGTGTTATGTAGATAATGGTGTTTGTGGTTTGTGAAAATTGAACCAAATCAAAGTTAAACATAATAATTTGAATATTTTATTTAAAAATAATAAAAACTAAATGTTGCAACTTTTCTTTGAAAATGCAATGAAAACTTTTAGTGCTTTATCGAACACACCCTTAGCCAAGTCTAAAGAAGTAAATTTATAGGTTTCTTTATCAATTTATTAGCTATTTGATACAGAAATGTGCTTTCAAGGATCTAAATACAGAGAAGGGCTGCATGCGATAAATTTCCTCGAGTGCTACTATTTCCAGAGGGAACCACCACAAATGGAAAGGTCCTTATGTCATTTCAACTTGGTGCATTCCTCCCGGGTCATCCAGTTCAACCCATAATTGTTCGTTATCCTCATGTACACTTTGATCAATCTTGGTAGGACTCGATTTCTTTGGTCTCTAATTTTTCAAAATTTTATTTTCTCCTCACACTTGCTAATTACTTTTGTTCTTGTTTGTTTAGGGGGCTTATTTCTTTGGCTAAGCTCATGTTTAGAATGTTTACTCAGTTTCATAATTTTATGGAGGTCTGTCATCTAGCATATTCAATTCAAAATTTCAATGTTGCATTCCAAAGTCAAGCAAATTTCACTTTTTGTTTAAATCTATTTAATGTTTTATTCTTAATTGACAGGTAGAATATCTCCCTGTCATTATGCCCCCGGATAATAAAATACAAAGTCCTGTCCACTTTGCTGAGAGGGTGAGTCTATGCTTGTTCTTTATCGTTGTTAATTCGTGTCACCGTTAGTGTGTATTTTTAGTTTTTAAGAGCTGAAATCCAATTTACAGATTATTGATTAGTTCATATGTGTGTTGCCAGACTGGTCAAGCTATGGCAAGTGCTCTGAATGTAGTACAGACATCTCATTCCCATGGGGATTTAATGCTCCTCATGAAAGCTGCTGAAGTTCAACAAGTATGTGCTTCTCTCAATGGTTTTTTTATGAACTTTTTAAGAAATGGGGTCTCACGACTTGTGATTCATCGGATTTTCTATTTGTAGTTGGTGTTAATAGTTATTTAACATGAATTTTGCAGGAAAGGCCCTGGAGTTATATGGTTGAAATGGCCAGGATTGAATCGGTGAGTCGAGCATTGAAACTTGAAACTCTTCTCCATTGAAATATACTTCATATTCTTTTTGTCTTCTATGGAAAAACATTTGTATTTAAATTTGAACTTGATTTAGCCTTGTCTACATTGGTTTCTCCCTACATTTTGCAGCTGTTTCAGATAAGCAGCTTGGAGGCTGTGGACTTTCTGGACAAGTTTCTTTCAATGAATCCAGACACCAGGTATTGCTAATGTAGCATCTGCAGACTTGTAGAACAACTCCACCTCTAGTTCAGAAACAGAAAGATGTTTACTCCTTTCTTTTTTAGTAGTTTTTAATGTTTCGAATCATCTCTTCTTGCAGCGGTTGTGTTAAACTTCATGACTTTTTGAGGGTTCTACGATTAAAGGCATGTAAACTTTCTGAAGAGGTCAGTTGCTCTTACCCTGTCTATTGATGTCCGAGTACGATTAACTATAAACACTTTCTTCTTGCTTGCTTAGTTTTCCTTTGGCTTATATCATGTTTATTTCCTCGTACAGATTTTTGGGTTCCTTGATGTGGAGAAGAATGGATCAATTACATTTAAGCAGGTCCGGTTATCACCACCCCGAATTTTCTACTTCTGTTTATTTATTTCATGTTAGCATCACACCATAGCGTGTTTCTACCTGACCATGCGTCCGTGCCCATGGCAACATATTCACGGAAAATTATACCGCTCTTATCTCCAATGAAGTTGTGAATTTGTCTTTGGACTCATCGCCTCTTTCTCTTTGTCATTGCCACTACTTTTTCTCTCTTATTTATTCCTCATGTTTTAGTACATGAATTAGCAATAAACTAACTCCACTTGGTAATTTTTAGTCACTCACATGAATTAGTTTAGACAAAGAAAAGGAATAAATATTGCTTATCTTCAATAGGTACTATATTTTTACTAATTTTTTACTCATCTTTCTAACTTCAAGCTTAGATTTGTACTACCTTTGTAACCAAACGTAGCGTTTAGAGATAAACTTCCAGTGGTCTGCTGTGCCTGCCTAAGCAAAATTTAGGAGAAGATGTACAGATGATGATATTTAGAGGCTTACTATACGGTTTTCTTTTCTTCCTGACAGTTCTTGTTTGGAGTAGCTCATGTTATGAAGCAACCACTATTCACGCAAGCCTGCGTACAAGCGTTTGCCGAATGTGATGTGAGGGGAGATGACTACTGTATGAAGGAGGAAGTATGTGGCTCGTTCTTGCTTTCTTTGATACCTTGCTCATTTTTCATCAATTTAAGGTTTTTGCTTTGTGCTCAGAACATTAAATCAAAAACTCTTTTGTTTCTGTTTTCTTTTGGAACAGTTAGCAGACATTATTCGACAGGCAATTCCAGACTTGGCTGAAGATGAGGTAAATAAGAATACTATTCAGATTGGTTTATGCAATGAGTAGTAAATTTGTGACTTGATCGAACCTATATATGCACCGATGGCTACATGTAGGTCGATGGGCTATTCAACCTATTCGATACAGACAATGGTGGGAGAATCAGCAGAGATGATTTCCTTTCCTGCCTGAGAAAGAACCCTTTGCTGATAGCATTGTTCTCACCCCGATTGCTGCAAAAGGACTTCCCGACCGCCGCTGATAGAACGCTGGAGGAGATTGTTTGATGGGCCGTTGTCTTCTGCAATGGAATTGTTTTTGTTTTTGTGTTGTATTTATGAGGAAAAATCCATTTAAACCAATGTAAAACTTAATCACATTCGTAGCAATTTTATATGATTCATATAGGAGCGGTTCACATTAGTGTAAAACTGTATTAGTTTTACTTGATAAGAATATGGGTTCCTACCTTGTCTTTCGTGTTACTCTCAGCTCTGTTGAAACGTAATGGTGCTCGATTTAATGTAAATTGATTATAAAGAAACTAGAATTCTAAAACAGAAGAAAAAACATTTCACAAACCAGGCAGCTCTTTACATTTATGGGCATGAACAAACCCAAAAGCCCTAAATACATACTATAAACTCGAGCAAAATTGGCTACATTTAACACGCTTGGCCAAGGCAAGGTTTTTGCTAACTATGAACATAAGGAGCGAAGAGTTTCACACAAGGATTTGGATCATACTGTATGATTTCAGCAGCACGTTCAAACTCCTCTCTCAGAACTCTAATGCTGAACTTGTCCACCACGCGGCCAAGGTCATGAGAAATCTCAAACGGATCCTCTATGCAGATTAAATGACGATCATTGCCGACTCTCCTTGTCCAGTCTTTCTCTTGCTTACTGTACAAAGAAATGTCATAAATGAGAAACATGTTTCTTCCTGCCCAAATATTGTAAAACTGTGTCGAATTTCTAGAACTAGAAGAACCAGAACGGTAAGGCATATAGAATAAGATGGGGACATAGATTCAAGCAATTTACTCGCGCTTGCATGTTCAGCAATCGTCAAGACAATTTATATCTCACCTGATTAGACTTCCTGTGCGAACAGATATTACTGAATTTGCATAATCGTGACCATATGCCCAATAATTAAAGAATCCCCACACCAGTTGAGCAATAGTTTCCTTGTTAGGAGAGCCAAAGTTTCTAAGTTGTTCGACTTTGTCAAAGTAAGCACACTCAATATTATCCACAGTGACATTGTAGGTTTTCTCCATCCCCTGAAAGAGAATTAGCAAAAACAAAATCCAAATGATAACCCAACAACATTCGGTCACAGTATTAGGCAAGTAAGAATAAAAGAAAAGGCCGAGCTTCTCATTAAATGTTTCATGCAAAGGAATAAAGGTTGTGATAGATTCAACATGAAACTAACCACATTAAGAACCACAAGATTTATCATAGGAAACATAATCAACAATCATACAGGTTTTTCCATTAGTTACATTATATAACTCTCGTTGTCTGCCACACTTCTAAAATATCATGCAACTGAAAATGGTCAAGCAGCAAATAGATATCATGTTACCATTACTATCTAAGAGAATGTTTTCTACTAACAATATAGTAGTAAGGGTAGATAAAAATTCAAATATTAAGTTCCGCAAGTTTTTGCACCATAGAAATAACATAAAGGAGCCATATGAAATAGCAGATATATGAAGCAAGAAGTCCTACACACCTGCAAGCATGGAAGGATAGCAGGTCTACGGTGCTGTAAGAAATGAATGCACATCAAAACATACCTGCAAAGAAAATTCTAATTAAAGACATAACTTGAGTACAAGCAAAAATGTTTCCTACTCTTTTTTAGATGCACAAATCCTAACCACATTGACCATCATTAGCTTGTAATCTTATCTATGTTTACACTCCAAAGCAAGCTAAACAGCCTAGCCACTAGCACTAATTGGAATATGCTGCACAAGAATTACATTGCTGATTATTAGAATAGAGTTGTAGTTGCAAAAACTTACGCATAGCTGGATAAAGTTCCTCGATAAGTTTCATTCACTCCTCTGGACTTGGCCCAATGTTTAACAATAAATGCCAACTGCCGTAATCTAACATCTATCTTTGCATAATCCCGTAGAAGCTTAGTATTTACCACAGCCAAAACATTGTTTATGCATATGTCACAGGAAATTCCAGTTGCCGGATCCATAAGCTTTACTATGGGGACTCTAGCACGAGTCAATGCCTGCACAGGCGAGAAGCGGTAAGTTACACTGTATATTTTGTGTAAGTTTTAGTCTAAACCATGGAAGTATGGTATCAGGAAAGGACAACGAAAAGGAAGAAGTTTAATGAAAATATAATACAAAGAATACTGAACCTAACTTCACAAAATAATATAAATCAGATAATGAATCTTAAATTGAAGATTTCTTAGGGTGCATGTACTTATTCAAATTCAGAATAGTATTCTCAACTTATATTAACATCCACCTAGAAAAACAGAAAAGTGATAAAATAATCTAGGCAACTATTTTGATATCAACTTAAAAGGGAAAAAACACAAGGTAAGATTGCACTTATAGTTGATTGCATTAAACTTTAAAGGAGTTAGCAATATAACCAACCTGCACATTCTGAAGATTATCTGACTGCAAAATATCTGCCAACTTTAACAAGACTTCAGACTTGTCGCTAATGTCCTCATTAAATGCAAGACAAACATCGATATCACTTTTAGAAACCCCAAAAGAGTTGGCACATGATCCATAAAGAAATAACTGTGCTTTCGGCCATTCTTTGCAAACTAGTTTCTCAAGTAATGCCATTAACTGTTTTTGCTTAGTTCTTTCCTCCTCAGGTGGTATAAGTGACTCATAAATAGCAAGCAAAGGTGCATTAAGCCTGTGAATGTCACCACGACATGCCATCTGCCTTTTCAACATTCTAACTCTCTGGCTAAGTAACCTTTGGCCTCTGTTATCTATTCTGGATTCCTGATATAAAAATCAAAAGTCAATACCAAATTTAAACAAGAGTCTATTTGGACTCCATTTGAACTTTATAATGCGAGGCATCGGAATTTGGAAACTAATGTTACAAACTAAATTAGTGATCTATTAAGCATATTGTACCAAAATTACTTGTGTGTCTGTTGAATCTCTATCTAAAATCCAGACCTACTTGGCTACACCTTAATCTTTAATTCTCTTATCTCTCAAAGCTTCATAAATCATTGTAATGACTTCAAGAGAATAAAAGTAACATTGGGGGGGGGGTTACCTTCTCATGACGATGCTGCTTCTTATCATTCTTATCATCAGATTCTTCCTCAATCAACAAAGACTCAGCAAGCTTTTCCCCAACTTCATCCACTTGGCCACCATCTTCCCTCTTAAACTTATCACGCTTTGAGAACCCATCTCTATAACCAACCCTACGCGATTCCAAAAGAGACTCTTCAATATCAGTAGCTGAAACAGACCGCAGATTACTCCCTGCCGGCGGCCCGGGGTGATCAAGCTGTCCACGAAGTCCCATCTCATTGTCACCGCTCAAATGATTGTATTCAGCTTTTAATTTATCTACATTGTACTCAACATGCTTCCTCCTACTTCCAAAATCCTGGTTCCCTCCTCTAGGTTTCCCCGAAAACCCTGGAGGCCCTCTCATAGTTTCCTCTGATGGGGGAGGCCTGTAATTCCCAAAATCCTGCCTTTGCTTTCCTCTTCCACCGGAATTTTGATGTTGAAAGGCGTATGGACTCGAATTCGGATTGGAATTAAGATTGGACACCGATGGCGGTTTAGATAGATCCAACTTCGATTTTTCAAGCAAATTCCCATTAACTAAACCCTCACGCTTCTGCAGGATTTGAATATCACTAGGCAAAGAACCAAAGAGGAGCTTTTGTTCGTGATGCTTTTGCTGCTGGATCAGGTTCTGGATCACGTGAATGTTGTTATTATCAAGACCTGGAAACCCTAACCTTCTCAAGTCATCGTTTAAAGCTCCTTGATTACCGACAAATTGATTTCCCGATGAAGACCAAGGGTTCTGAGGAAACCCTAGTAAATTAGGCGCGAAAGGCGGAGGGTTTGTTTGCGGCCACGGAGTCTGGAGATCCATTCCGTTCGATGGCCATGATGGAGGCAAAGGGAGTGCGCGCCCAACCGCTGCAACGGCAGGATCTAAGGGCAGCGGCTGCTGCTGCTGTTGTTGCGGTTGAGGTATGAGCATGGCAGTAACACTAGACAGTAACGGAGAATGGTGTTGCTGATTTGATTGGGGCTTTTGGAGTAAAGAAAGAAGGAATTCGCCACCGTTGGAAGTGGGTGCCAGTGGCGCGTCACCACCACCGCCGGCCATCGCAGCTAGTTTCTCAGGATTTCGATTGGCAAAGGAATACGTGAAAACCTGTCAGGGTATCTGATTCGGCTAAAAGGTAAAAGCTTTTTGAATGTTTAAATAATCGTAGGGGAGCATACAGTTGGGTCGACAGACAACCGTTGGATCTTTTAGATCGAAGGGTGTCGGATGGTGGTTCAGATATTGACTTGGAGTGTTTGACCAAAACTCAAACTCAGCTGCTGATCTGAATTCGGACTTCGGGCGCGTATTTGTCACCCAACGTTGCACAGTTTTCCTACAACTTACAAAAGAGCGAGGCCACCAACCTGAGTTCGTTCGAGATTGTTTTGGGATATTAACCGACCACACCGCTTTTCCTTGCCACACGCTATGAAGGGAAGAGCCCCGCAGCCTATAAGCTTGTTAAGTCATGACACGAGCAGAACGAGCTTGCTCGAGCATCCTTACACAAGGCTGCCAAGAGGATGAAGAAGTAGGCAGATAAGAAAAGAAGGCCCCTAGAGTTCAAGAAAGGAGACCTTGTCATGCTCAAGCTCTTACCCCAGCAATTCAAGACCCTACGAAGGGTGAACAAGGGACTAGTCCGCAAGTACGAGGGACCATTCCTGGTGATCAAGCGAGTAGGCAATGTGTCTTACCAACTTCAGCTTCCACCGAGGCTTAAGATTCATCCAGTCTTTCATGTGAGTTTATTGAAGCCTTATCATGAAGACATGTCGGATTCATCAAGGAGAGTCTCTGTAGAACTAATGTTTTGATATAATAATTGAAAAATGTTTTGGACTAATTTGAAAAGAATTTAAAACTTGTTTTTAAGTCCAAACAACTTGAAATTATGTTTGAAGTTTTTGACAAAGATTTTTCATGTTTTTAATAGCCAAACGTGTGTTTTCAAAGTACCCGTATCGATACGGTTGTACCCGTACCGATACCTTTTTGCCCCAGTTTGGCCACTGTCAAAACCCATATCGATACAGGCCTTTGCCGTTTCGATACGGATCGGGATCGTTTCGATACGCCAGGTAAGCGTACTGATCCCCTTTCAACCAACCCCAACGGCTATTTCCCAACGACCATTTAAATGTGAACCTGTACCGATACGCCCTCAAGCGTATCGATACGCCCAGGCTGGCAAGAGCCCAATGGCTAGTTTCTGATGAAGGCCGTACCGATACGGATCCAAGCGTATCGATACGGATAGCTGCAGAACAACATTTATGAAGGGAAATAAAGTCCTCAACGGCTCCAAATCATCCCCAACGGCTAGAAACGGCTACAAACTCAATTGGAAGTATAAAAGGGACCTCCAAGCATCAAGAGAATGCTAATGCTCATATTGTCAGACATCAAATGATCAAAAAGTGTTTTAGTGCTTAAATTGTCGATTCTTGTATAGACAAACACTAGTGAGCCTCAAGTGTTTTAGGTTTTGGGTGAGTGCTAAATTGTGCAAACAACTACCTATTAGAGGGTTTTAAGTTTGCTTTTTATTATCTCTTTGTAAAGACGGTTTCAATCAAGGCTTTGGGTAGAAAGCTTGATTGGTTGTAAGGGTTTCCTCCTAATATGTTTGCTTTAATTAAATACAAGTTCTGATCTTACCCAAATCAACAATTTATTAATAAAGTTCGAAACAGATTGAGTAAAATGCGATATATACAATAAAAGAATGTAATAATATTATTTTTTTTTAAAAAAGTAAACAAAAGTTTCCTTGAACACTATGTTGGAGAATGAAGCAAGAATATCACATGCAAAATCCAATTCCAGACTATGAGCAAGAACAATGAAGAAGCTTTTGAATCACTTAAACCCAAGCTTTAACTTCATATGCCCCTTCTGCACTGGAATTTAAAGTGGGGCTTTGCTCCACCTTATGCTTGGATGAATCAGGATGATGCTACTCACTTCTTCTACTAGATTGCCCAGTTAATGTCCTGCCCATGAACTTCCCTGCCTTACTCAGTCCACTGCCAACACTCCCCTTCATCCTACCACTAGCACTACCAGGACCACCAGGTGCGGTCACTGTTGCATCGACTGCGGCCGTTGTGCTTTGGATAATTCCGGCTTCTTTCATTTCCTTTCTAGCTTCTAGGATCCTCTTCTCTTCTTCCAGCGCGTCCGTCTGTTCCTCCTTGCTAAACAGATGGTACGAAAGCTAAAAGTATAAAATAGATAGTTAAGTTAATCAAAAAATCCTATACTACAAATAGTTAAAATGGCATCAAAGCAAAAATATTACTTTGAAAATCCATCATCTTAACACAAAAACATTATAAAAGAAAACATTTGTAAACAAAATATCTATACCTTAAGGGTACAAGTTCCTCTGTCTTTCTTATCTTTTACTTTAAGTGTATCAAGTGAAGCCAGAAGCCTCAGATTAACCTCTTTGGGTTGTTCTGGTTCCAGCTCACTCAAACGAAGTTTCGCAATTCCTAATCTCCCGTCTTGCCCGATATCCTCGTCGAAAACCTGTTTGAAGCAATAATGAAATTTGCACAAATTGATGCTAATACGTTTATACCATACATTAATAGAACAAACAAAAAGAAATTATGTTTCTGATAAGCCCAGACGGATATGTATCCTACACGAGTATGTGCACAATTCATTAAAAAGTCCATAATGGATACGTTCAATGAAGTTCTTCTGTGTATTTAGATATTCATAGAGGATGATATTTCAATATCTATATCCGAAGATGCATTGGTGAGGGATACTTCAAGAGAAATGAGACAAAAATGTGTTCAAGGTAAAATGTAATCTGTCAAGAATATCCAAAAATTTAGAAATTTCCAACGTTGATATTCAATATAAAAGCAGGAATAGAAAGAATGGTTCAGTACCTCTACGGTGAGTGACTGTGTCTCTCTGTCTTCTGCAATCAACTCAAAGGTTTGGTTCCAAACAGGATTCAGGTTGTTATCAACGACTTTGGTTTTATACTTGAAGCGAGGACTAATGTGCACAACCACATAGGGATCAGATTTTCCAATCACTTCCTTGTTCTTTAAATCGTTAGCTTTCACTACTGTAACTGTCAGCCTTCCCTCTGGTTTAAGCTCGAATTCACTGCATAACAAAAGAAGTGATATTCATCCAACAAACCAAAATTTCTTGACATTCAAAAAATAAAAATGTTTTTATAAAAAATTATGTTTCTTTTGCTTTTAAAATTTGAACTAAAAGTTTCATTATTACCTTGTATCAACTTCTGTACCCAATGGAACAACAATTCTGTGCGGCCACTGAAGCGTGTCTGTGACAATTGACTCCACAATATCCTACAAAAAATGACCAAACTGGAGCAATCAGCAACATGAATGAGTGTATCTAAGAAATTAAGAATGAAAAATCAATGGAAGAATATTAACATATTAAGATGTAAAAACAAGAACCAAAAACTTACATCCATAATATCTGAAATTCCAGGAAGTCCAGTTAAGCTTCCACCAACAGCCTTCAGAGTGTAATCAATTCTAGGTTTTGGCTGATAGGGTTTAGAAAAGGAATCAGCCATTTCCACAAAAACCATAAGACTTCAAGTTTCATTCTTTGGAATTTTTATTAAAGCCATTTATAAATAGTATTTCTTAGCAAAAGTTGAATGAAAACAAAGAATTTTGGGGGGAACAAGCAAAAAGGACACCTATAAAGCTGGACATCTTCATGTATAGGAATCATATATATACTTCAGTAAAAACTATAAATAATCATTTCTCTTTCAGAAGTTTATGAAAATCTTATCCAGATTCAAGACAATCTTACAACAATTTAAGTCGCATGTGTCATATATTGCAAAATTAAATGTTTTTGTGGAACATCCTAGATTGTTTGTTCAACCAAAAAAACTATACAAACCCCTGTAAAATTTCAGCCATTCAGAAATTACTTAATGGTACCTCAGAAAGAAGAGCCACGAGTAGTGCAGAAATACAAGGCATCTCAACAGTAAGTTGGAAAATGACTCGAACAACCGAGAAAAATTGAAAATCCTTGAACTGCATCATGGAGCAAAACACTAATAGTAAGCCAAAACAATACCATCTCATAAGATTCAAACTATAAAGATGGCAAAAACAGCATGGTATGCTGTAGTGTTTAAAATATATGATACTAGAATATCATGTGCATGTTTGAAAGGTTGTTAATGCCACAACCTGAATTGGTATTGAAGCAACAGGCGTATCAATATCTAGAACTATATTTGGATCACCACCCCACCGAAAATCAATATCCATTGTGACTTGACCTTTCTTAAAGCTCTGAACACGAATACCTGCATTTCCATAAGTAGGGCAGGTAGAAATGCTTAAAAAGGACATATAGATATGTGGTATTCATTTTATAACACGTATAAACGAATCCTTAGGGCTTAATAACATGAAACACACCACTAGCTGAAAGACAGCCATAACAATTGTAAATGAGTCCTTGATAAAAGATAAAGAAGATATATCAAGAAAAATTTCGTTGGTTTATACCTTCAATCTTCGGAGCAACAGTTCCAAGAGACAATTTGGCGAACTTCAGTGAATTAACTCCTGGAGGTCGGTAGTCTTCCAGGATTGGTTCAACAGATTCTTTGATGACAGCTGACGCTGCCTGGAAATATTCAAGTTAAACAATATTTTGCTCAAAACTCATTATGGGAATCCATTAAAACATATCAGAGTTTTTTCACTCTTCCATTCATTTACCTTTCCAGAAAAAAAATAGACAATAAACAGGAAATCCCAATTCGGTTCCATTAGAATACACTTGATGCTCAGCATACATTATTGCAGGCAAAGATAATAGTCTGATATAGGTTTTATCCACTTTAAAAACTATTTAATTACACATCGCATATAGAACAATGGCAATTATTTTCACTTCAGAAAGCACCATAAGTGCTGAACAAACTGTCTAAATCTAATCTGCTATGATGGAAAACCTTAGTTACACGAAAGCAATATTGCTAAGTTCCTTTTACTAACATAGTCTCTCAGCCTACTTGAAATAAATAGCTAGCAAATACTACGAATCTTATAGCAAAATATGTAAGAATAACAAGTAGCTTACCTCCGCAACAAAAGGCCATAATTTGCTCAATTGCTTATTCAACCATTTTACCTAAAAGAGCCAACATAGTGCGACTGTAAGCAAATGCACTGCATGAATCTTAATACAGAAAACGGGAGCACATTTTTCTATACCCAACACATACAGATGTATATGTTCTTTGAAGATGCATATTTGAGGCACCAACAGTAGATGTTAAATATAATTGGACAACAAATCAAACTCTCAAACAAATTGCCATAGAATATCTCAAAAAATTGCTAGAAAATATTTCCTTTCAAGAAAAATGAAGGATTAACGCATATACTGGTTCAAAAAAGGAATGCATTTCGTTCTTTCTTTTCAAGTATAAGGTATATAAAAGAAACATATCATATTCTAATCTTTCTGTGATGAAAAAATTTGCACTAATGCGAGTGATCAAGAGAAATTTGGTCTCAACAAGTTGAATCAAGCGTGTGGAAACTTATTAAAAATCGTAGTAGCCTAAAAAAGGTTAATAGGAGTACTAATTAATCTAACACCATTAGACATACCTGTTCAAAGACAGGGAATGATATCCATTCAGGATAATTATCACCACAGATTTTCCTAAGATCATCTCTACTGAGAGACCCAAGAGTTCTTATATCGATTGCCTGTCAAATAAGAGAAATATAATGGTTAATAAGCATTTGAAAAGACGAATGCATTCAAAAGTTTAAAATCAACCAAGTCAGAAGATCTAAACTACCTAATGAAAAGTTCAGCAAGTTCAGCTTTCATGAAGACGAACTAAAATGTAACCCATTACCTAACTGAAATGGCAGGGACATATGCTTCTCCCACATTTTTGCATCAAACTCTTAATGTATAATGAATTTAGACGCAATTGATGAGAATATTGTTCAGTGTTAAGCATAAAAGAAGATATTGTAAAACCACCTTATAATGCTCAATTAGTTTTTAATTACTGTCTGACCACATATAATCATATTCTAAAATAACATGGTAAAAAAATAATTTCTTCTCCTCGAGGATGCTTCTGCTGACACAGTTCCTTCGAAAAATACTCAAAATTAAACCAAGCAACCAATTATATCTACTGATAACAAATGCAGGTTGTTTAATGAGTTGATCCCTTCACTGTGCAATAAAGCTGAAAGCATGTCCATTGAATTGATCGATTGGACATGGAAAATTGAAATGAACTTACTCAGGCTTCATACGGATGCGATCCAAATGATGCATCTACCATTTTTCAATAACTTTAGAATTCTCTTCAAATCATTTCATCAATCAATGGAAATAGCAACAATTAACGAGAAGATCAACGGATTGTGATGAATTAATCAAAGAAATCAAACAAATTACCTTTGAGATGCGCTTGTTGCTTCGGTACTTCATCATTTGAAGCCAGCCAGCCATCAATGAAACTCCGAAGAGTATCCCCATCAAAATCCCCGAAATCAACCCCATTTTCCTAGAATCCAAACAGAAACATCATGAAAAATGCATGCATGCGCGCGTGTGTGTAAAACAAACAAAATGAATTCAAATTCGAAACAAAAAAAAGTATAGAAATATTGGAGATCGGATAAGAGATTACTGATGTTTATTTCGCAAGTTGAAACTATATCGCTTGAAATCATTCAAAAATTAAGATATTAACAACATGAAGATTTTATGTGGATCCAAACAAGATGGACGTAGCCGTTGGGCAGTTGAAAGGATTGGAATGAAAAATTCAAGTAATGTAGGACGTAGCTAGGGACTGTGGGAGAATTGAACAGAAATGAAGATAGAGAGCTTTTCTCCTCCCCCTTGCCTTTGAATCTTCCGCATTGAATTTTCTCTCCTTTTTTTCTAGTAATTACACGTCTAAGGCATCTAGCGTTTCTGTTTCTAACTCGTTGCAGGAGATTTGATTAGATTATTAAGAAATATTTAAAAAAATTAAATTAAAAGCAACATTACTTTTCAATTAACGTGACATGACATGAGTTCCAGAAAAGGTGATTTATGTTCTTATATTAGTCTTATATATGGAATAGAAGTGATTCAATTATTTAGAGTTGAATTTATTGTTATAATGGTATTTACCATGTATAGGTAGGGATGGGCACGACAGGTTCCGACCCGGCCCGACCGGGTCGAGTATTTTTATGAAAAAATCGGGTTCGGGTCGGATTTTTGTGTGGGGTGAGGTCGGGTCGGGTTCAGGTTTTAGGGTGAAAAAATCCGACCCGATCCGACTCGGGACTAATAGTATAATTTTTTCTTAAATTTTTTAGGGATATTTGTAATAATACCCCTCTTTATATATTGTTTTTATAATTAGGTCCTTAAAATTAATTTTTTATTTACATTTTAGTCCTTAAAATTATTATTTTTTATAATTATGCCTCTTAAAATTATTTTTTTACAATTAGGTCCCTAAAATTAATTTTTTTCTATAGGTCGGGGTCGGGTTTAGGATATTTATTTTCGGGTCGGGTCGGGTTTTTTAAAGAATTTGATCGGGTCGGGTCGGGTTCGGGTGGGCCAAAAACCCGACCCGACCCGACCCGTGCCCATCCCTATGTATAAGAATTTTCTAATCAATTTTATAATTTTATCATATTGATCTAGAACAATATTTTTATTAACAATGTATATTTAACACTTGAAACTTTTTTATATGAATAAGATAATTACATATTACGAATTTATTTAAAATTCGGCATGCATAATTTGTGTGAATAAAATATGAAATATAACTTAGACTTTTGTTTTTTATTAAATAGAGAGATAATTATATTTTTAAGGCAAACGTTGAGATTCAAACTTATACAATATAAGACAACATAAACATCATTGACCGCTTGATAATTAATGGATCTTACGATAGACCCTTATTTGAACATACACAACGTATGACCATAGCCCCTTATTTGATTGAATATTACAATTTTAAAATCTCCTAATAATGCTAATCACTCTCATTTCTCTAACCACTGATACTAATAATTTAATTTTTTTTAGATAAGTGTTGTAATTTTATTTATCAATACAGTAAAAAACAATACAATGCTCTTATGTGTACTTTTTAGGCGGCCATCTCGTTTAGAGAATTCCCCAAGCAGTACAAAAGTCTCTATTTACATCATCCATTTGTATATTCCTATTCTGAAGTTTTATACATAGAATCTCCTTTATACATTCTACTAGAATTTCATACTCTCTACTTACATCTTGAAAGCGTCGTTTGTTTCTTTCCTCCCTATGTAATATATGTACGAACTCCAAGCAAGTTTGAAAATATAAACGAGCAGGGATTTATCCTTCAAACGAGTACATAGCCATCTCAATTCCCCATCCCAATCAAGCATCTCTCTGTGCAGTCCACATCGTGCAAGAACAACGATCCAGATAGTAGGAGCAATTAGCAAACAAGTGATCTCTAAATTCACCGGCAGCCCGACATAGCACACACTGATCACATTGCTCTGCCAAAACACCAGCATTCAACATTTTCAACAAAATAAGTCTGAGTTTGAGCAATTTACAGAGACACCAACTATGCTGTAGTTTGCTCGCAGCTGTTCATAAGTCATTTCCTTTAAAACAAGTTATATTAAAGTATAAATTGATTCTTATTATAACAAGTTATATTAAAGTACACGTTTTATTATTCATCTCATTTGATAAGTAATTTGTAAGTCATTTATAATTTATGATATTAATTTTACGTGTTAATCTTAAACTGAACTAATTTTTCAATAAATATATTTCAAATTTAAATCATACACTCAAATATAGAAAGTATATTCATGAAAATGGGAAAAGTATTCTTTCAATATTAACTAAATATATAATATAATAAGCCTAATATAGATTGTTTTTTCTCATCAAGATCGATGAAAACCTATACTTTTATCAAAACGTTTACAATGAAATCAAAGATTGAGTTACGTGAAGACCTCAAATCATAAATTAGCTTCAAGCTCCATGTATACATTACCATTCTTTCTTCCATTTCTTTCACTAAAAAAGCTTAAAAAACCAAAGAATTATATCTTCTATATTGGCTTCCTAATTATGATTCAAGACTTATTCAAGCCCCATCTAATACTTAAATCACAACCCTACTCCGGCACCGACTCTTCCTCGTGTAGCCGATCGAGCTTCTTCTTGGTGTGAATGCCGATAAAAATCGTAGCCCCCACTGATGCACAAAATCCAGAGACGTTGAGTATTATCTGTTTGGGAGTAAGACTCCTTTTGTCTTGCGTCGCCTCTGCAAATGATCGTATCAAAATCCCACTACAAGAACAAGAACATAACAGTTGGTTTACACAAAATTATGGTTTTATAGTGTTAGTTTAGCAGATGATGTTGGATGTTCTTACGTGTAGAGTGCGATAAAAACTTCAGGCAACATCCCCACCCATGTCCCCATCAAGTAAGGAGCGTAACGGACGTTGGTGGCCCAAGCGGCGTAGTTAAACATAATGTAGGGCAACGGACTGATCCTAATCAACGTTACAGTTCGAAACTGATGAAACCAGTTCCCTTCTCCGGCGAGTCTCAGTATCGAAGCTTCCTTTGGATATTTCTCTAACAACCGCTACGTTATAGCAACATGAAAACAACAAAATATTAAACAAATGATTAGTAGTCAGTTAAGAGTAATTAGGATAAATTATAGATTTAAGGATTAATATCCTATATCAAAAAAAAACATCCTATACACTGGCATAAATGCTTTAGTTTTAAGGTATGTAGAGTTAGTTTATGGACTATGGTATAGAGTTTAGAGGTTTATGTTTAGGGGTTTAGAATTTAAGAATATTTATTTTAACTTAAGGTTTAAGGTTATTTTATAGATAAATTATAACCCTAGACTTTAAATTGAAACAACTATATCTAAATTCTAAACCCATAAACCCTATACCCTAAACTAACTCTCTATACCCTAAAACTAAGGCGTTTGTGGAAACTTTCAGTCTCCACCGACAGTGTATAAGATATTAATTAATCCTAGTTTTAAAAGGATTAATATCATATACACTGGCGGTGGAAACTGAAAATTTCCACAAGCGCCTTAGTTTTAGGGTATATAGAGTTAGTTTAGGGTATAAGGTTTAAGGGTTTAGGTGTAGGAGTTAGAATTCAGGCATAATTGTTTCAATTTAATGTTTAAGGTTATAATTTAGGGTTTATAAGTTAGGGTTTAGTTTTTAGGATGATATGGTAAGGATTTAGGTTTTAAGCTATAAGCGCTAAATTATAACCCTAAACCTATAAGCGCTAAATTCTAACCTTAAACCTTAAATTGAAACAGTTATCCCTAAATTCTAACCTCTTACACCTAAACCCCTAAACTCTATACCCTAAACTAACTCTCTATACCTTAAAATTAAGGCGCTTGTGGAAACTTTCCGTTTCCACCGTCAGTGTATAGTATATTAATCATAGTTTTAAAACTCACTTGAATTTTGGCGTGGAAGACAGAACCAACAAAGTAAGGTAATGATACACCTACAGAAACCCCGGCCATGACCAGCAGCAGTCCTTTTACATATCCATAAGCCATTCCGGCCATCCACATTGAAGGTGTAGAAGGCAAACATATGGTCGGAAATACAGCTAATATAGCTAAGATTACAATTATTCTCTCGGTGGTGTTGAACTCAAGGGCCTCCCATTGTAAAGCTGGGACAACCACCTGCCGTCAATTCATATAACACCAGCAACAATCATTAATTTATGGGTTCAAATCTTAGCATCTACAATCCGTTCTACATGAAAAAAGAATAGATTTCGAGACCGTTTGTTACCTTTTTCAACACAAAAGGTCCGATCCATTTAACTGCAACTACTAGCACAATGACCGAAGAGATGCCGATGGCGATCAACTTCAGCAGCCGCTTCCATGATTTCTCGTTGGTAGGGATTTGAGGTAAGGGTTCTTCCTGCAAAGGAAACTCAGCTTCGGAATTGCAATAGATTTCTTCTTCTTCTTCTCCTTGTTCTTGTTCGAGTTTTGTTTCTTTTTCTGCTTCTGTTTCTTCTTTTATTCTCGCATACTCCACGTTATTAATTTCCATTGAACGTCGAGATTCATGACCGGTGATGTTGCTGTTTTAAATTCATAACAATAATAGTAATTTTTTTACAAGCAAATCTGATATCCGGGTTTGATCCTTTATATATTATATATGAAATGATACCATTAGTTTTGAAAGAATTGCAGTGGTTGGGGAGAGAGAAGCTTTGTATCGATTCGGAGATTTTTTTAAGGAACATGATGCAAAAAAAAAAAAACTGTTTTCTACGAGATATTCGGCCATGAATTCTCAGGAATCTATCAAGTTTTTGTGTGGTCTGTTGAAACTGGCTGTCAAAATTAACCTCAGAACTATGTTAATTAACTAGAAAGTTGGACATGCAACACAAATCCGACACGAAACAAGCTCGGTAGATTATCTTATAACTAAATTAAGACATTGCACAAACACAAATAAAAATTAATTAAAACACAATATAACCTAAACAAACGAAAACATTATCTTATAACTAAACACTAAAACTAATCTCTAAATCTTACTTCAAATAATTTATCTCGAGTTTATATAATTATTTTATGGGTAATTATACTATATCCTGGCGGTAAATTTTTTTAGCTTTCACATGTGCCTTAAATTTATAGTTTAAGAATTTAATTTAGGGATTAAAATTTAAGAATTTATGTGTATGTATTTAAAATTTAGGTGTTATGGTTAGAATTTAGGGGTTGGGTTAGAATTTAAAGTTTATATGTTAAAACTTAAATCTCTAACATATTAACCTAAATCTTAAATTCTAACCACAACTCCTAAATTGAAAACCTTCAAATTTAAACCCTAAATTTAATGCGTTTATAGAAATTAAGGGTCCATCTGAGTCTAGAGAATGGAGTCCGTTTTTATTTTTATTTTCTTGAAAAATAGAAAACAATGAAGAAAACATGTTTTGGTTGTAAAAATAGAAAATGATTTTAGAAATTGAAAACAAAAATAAGTGAAAATTTGAAAACATAAAAAAAAAATATGTTCAATGTTTTCATTGAGAATGTTTAGGAAAATTGAAAATATGAACAAGAGTTTTCTAATTTTATCATGGGTTCGAATTCTTTTAATACCATTTTTTCTTAAAAGTTTGAATTACTTACTCATATTTTATTTATTATTATTATAATAATATTTTCTAACGATATTTTATTCTAATTATTTAATAATTATTTTTTTCATTTCTATTTTAAATATTTATATACTAAATACATTTTTCTCTATTTTTATTTTTAAAAATAACGTAAATTATTTTCAAAAATAAGAATAAAAAAATATATCTAAAATATTTTCTAAAACCGAATGAAACCTAAAATTTTCATCACCAATGTATCAAATATTTTTTCTCTTGCAGGGGAAATACAAAGCAAAAAGAAGTTTGGAATGTTCTAAGGCATCGACAGTCTAAGGTTCTATGGCACAAAGTTGTTTGGGGTGGACCCCCGACACCTAAACATTCATTCATTTCATGGTTAGTTGTGCTAGACAGATTGCGAACTAGAAGCCAAATGATGCAATGAGGATACCAAGGGGATACATGGTGCTTATTGTGTGGATCCGCTTATGAATCGAGGGATCATTTATTTGAGGAGTGTTGCTACACGAGAAATCTGTGAGCGTTGCTCTTGTAAGGATGTGGGTGAGTCGGGCCTCTGATAGCTATAAAGAGATGCTGACCTGGGTCTAGTCAGCTGGTAAAGGGGGACCTTACGTGCGAGGATTACTAGACTAGCATGGAATGATTTGAATTATTACCTCTGGCAAGTGAGAAATGATCGAATACATGAAAAAAGGCCGAGGCTAGTGACTGATATTTTTTATATCGTAAAGTACAGTGTAAAATGAAAAATTATAGGTTACAATAAATTCACTTTTATTAGTAATTGTATAACTGAAAATTAAAATCTGTATGAGTAGTTTCTATTCTTTTTGGTCTGTATATAAAAGGTAGACCACAGGTGATTTTACTATAGTCTTTGTATTTCTTTGAGCTAGCTTGAATGAATGAAGTTATCAATTATCTAATATATATATATATATATATATATATATATATATTCCCTAATTTTATACTAAACTGATTTTTATTGACACTAATTACGTTTCTCTGCCCCCATCTTTTATATTATGTATAGATGATTAGATTAATAAAGCAGAGATAGTGACAGGGTTGATGTGATGATGGCAGAGACATTGGTGGGTCGCTGAAATGCCTCATAAATCACACTCCCCTGATCTAATCGAACGGTCAGGAAATTTCAGAAGAAAAAAATACGAGTCTTCCAAGACAAGCTTCTGTCTACGCTAAAAACCGCTAGGGTTTCAAAATCCCCGCCATTTTTACTTCGCTGGTTACTCCACATTCCCATCAATGGCTACTCATGAAGTAGAAAAACCGGAGACCTCGAATTCTTCAAAGTACAGTCAAAGCCCCAAAGACAATGTTCCGCAGCCGGCGTCGGTGCAACCCAAGCAAGCCGATGACTCCCCGCCTTCGAAGCCGCCGTTGAGTTCCAAGCAGTTCATAGTCTCGGTTGCCGCAAACATCTCCTCTCAGCCTCTCCCAACCTACGATCCCAACGTTTGGGGCGTTCTCACCGCTATCTCTTACAATGCCCGCAAACGCCCTCTGGTTTGTTAAAATTTCCCCTCAATTTTATTTTGCTAGTAAAGTTTCAACCTTTTTTGTTGCATCATATGGAAAGCCCTCTTTTTGTAGGTTATTTTTACGCTTGAACTGCCTAATCACCAACTTGAAATGAAAATTTGTTAAAATTGTTTTATAGAAGTGAAAGACTGATGAAGATACTATTTCTCTAGGGCATGAATATGCTTTTGACTGCGGATGAGCACCGCATTGGCCGATTAGTAGAGGATACAAATTTTCGAATTGAATCAAATTCTGTTAGTGCGAAACACTGCATAATATATAGGAAGAGAGTGACTGATGAAAATACTGAGCAGTCGTCCAACTGTTCTTCATGTGTTTTCTTAAAAGATACGAGGTTAGTTTGCTGTTATCAACTTTTATTTCCTTTACGGGGATTTTAGTATTTCTAAATTCTGATGGTGTTATTCATCTTTGTAGTACAAATGGGACTTTTCTTAATTGGGAGAGGTTGAGAAAGAATAGTCCTGAATTGAAAGTTCAACACGGAGACATCATTTCATTTTCTGCTCCTCCACAACATGGTAATACTAATACCTATCTTTTATTTCAGATGACAAACAAGCAATTCTTCTCTACTTCTTTCATTTCAATCAAGGTTTGAAGCATGGAATGTCTTTCATAAGCAGTTACCTTTCTGGTTACAGAACTTGCTTTTGCATTTGTATATAGAGATGCTCTTAGGTCTGCTCACTCAGCGGAAGGTGTTTGTGCGAAAAGAAAAGCTGGTATATCTTCTAAATTCATGCTTTTTTTTCAGAATTTTCATTTATTTTGCTGGTTTGTTCTTATTGAGGAATGACTTACGAAGCTACTACGATGTGAAACTATTGCCCCATATTGCTTAGATGAACTTGCTTGTGAAAACAAGAGACTAAAGGGTATTGGCATTGGTGCTCCAGAGGGTCCTATATCTCTTGATGATTTTCGGAGCCTTCAGCGGTCAAACAAGGTATCCTTTTCTGGATTCATAAGTCTTCTGATTGCTCAAACAGTCAAACCCTTTGAGTTCCGTTGCACAATAAATAATAATGAAACTGATGCATGCAGGAACTGAGGAAGCAATTGGAAGATCAAGTGCGTACAATAGATAAATTGCATAATGAGAATCATGCAACCGTTGAGCATCATGAGAATGTATGCTCTTCTAATGGACCATAAACCTTTCTTTTCTTTCTGATTTATGTGTATGTTGCATCATGAGAATGTATGCTTTTCTAATGGACCATAAACCTTTCTTTTCTTTCTGATTTATGTGTATGTTTGGGGTCTTTGAGTTGGTATTGTTGAGTGCCTATGTTACTGGATACTGTGGTTCTGTTAATGGTAAAGTCAATTGATGCAGCATTTAACTTTTATTTCACGCTGTTATGATTAACGGTGGTTAAACCTTCTTACAACCTGAAATTATAGCATTAATATTTTTTCTTTGTTAACAATCAGTCCACTATTACTAAGTTCAACTGGCCATTATCCTTAATAAAGAGAGAAAATTAATGTGTAATGGCAGACCTCTTTCTGTTTTTATGCTATTTGTTCAATTGTACGTCACATGTTTGTTGTTGGCGAATTACTTTTTGTTGTTTGCGGTCCTTGGTGATTTAGATATATTCTTATCTGTTTCTGCAGGAAATCAAAGAAATAAAAGAATCAGTTGCAAATTCATACCTTGATCGACTCAAAGAATTGGAAATTTTACTAGATGTTAAACTAAAGGAGCTTGTAGAGGTCAAAAGGATATCAGCTGAACAAAAGCATGCTATAGAAGACCTTAATGAAAGACTTAGTGCTTCCATGCAGTCATTTACAGAAGCAAATGAAAGAATAATGAGGTAAGAAATGAGTTTATGTTGGCTTTATTACTTTTCCTCAATTTATGGAGCCAAAGAGAATAGAAGATATGATGGCACAGCTTCATACTTTTAGTCAGAAGTCTTCTATGGCTGAACTCAAGGTTCAGTTAGAGGAGGAGAGAGATCAGAGACGAGAAGAACGAGAAAGGGCTGCTGTTGATTTAAAAGCAGCAGTGCAAAGAGTGCAGTCGGAGGCTCAAGAGGAAATGCAAAGACTCTCGGATGTTGCTTTAAAACGAGAAGAAGAGCTAGAAGAATCAATTAATAAGCTTGAGGTCAGAATGCTTTTCTTCTTTTGCTTGCTTGGATTTCCTTCATGTGTAATTTATATAAAAAGAACTGAGAAATGAAATGTTATGCATCTCAATTCTAAGGACTCACTAGGAAAGAGCTCAACACAATTGGAAGGTCTGGTGTCCAAACTGGTACTGTCTGCATTGCTATCTGATTTGAAGTTTAAACCTCTGATACCACATTTTCATCTGAATTCTGAAGTTTCTTAATTCCTTTATCTACTGCAGGAAGACACTAGGCAGAAGTTGATCAACTCTGATATTAAAGTTCGCCAACTAGAAGCTCAGGTTTCAGAAGCAAACCAAGCCTCAGCAAATGCAACAAAAGTAAACATTTTTTTGGTGCCTGCTTATATGGACAAATGTATGCAAATAAATTCTAAACCTGACATTGAATGTGCTTTTGAGCAGAAAGTGGAAGAACTTGAACATGAAATTAAAGGATTGAGGAAACTGCTTGAGACTGAAAAGGTATCAATTTATATTATATTCTTTTACTTAATTCAAATGTTATATTTTGTATGATATAAACTGCCTGACACTCGCTGCGAAAGGTTGATGGCTATTTATTGGTTGATAACTTGTTATGACTCTCTTAAATCGGCATGTAAAGCTTGCTTCTGCCTGGAGCTTTTGAAGTCATAATAAAACGCAAGCGAATGTCATGAAAACTATTTAACTGTACACACTTCAATTGATTTCTTTAATCTATCAAGATACACCTTTATCAACTAAATAAATTAATCAATATGGGTATCGTAGACCTTGGTATGGTCATGTTTACCAAGTAACTATATGTTAAGCTGAGGTTTCCTTCGTTGTTGGTAGCAGGCAGCTCGAGAAGAAGCATGGACTAAAGTTTCTGCTCTTGAGCTTGAAATAAATGCTGCAATGCGGGAACTTGATTATGAGAGGAGGCAGCTGAAAGGCGCCAGGGAAAGAATTATGCTTCGGTATGGTTTCTGTGACAATAGTTATTGTTTGATCTGTAGTTGCACTATTGGTCTAAGCATTTTGCTGATCAAGGTTTGATCCTGTTTTTATATTTTGGGTGTTAATATGGATGTTGTTCATATATATTGTGGATTTTCTTGATTGAGCATGGTGTCATTTATATGTGGTTGAACTGCAGAGAAACTCAGCTACGAGCATTCTACTCCACAACCGAGGAAATCTCCGTACTGTTTGCAAAGCAGCAGGAACAACTGAAGGCAATGCAGAGAACTCTGGAGGATGAGGAAAATTATGAGAACACCTCAGTTGATATTGACCCAAACGTACCTAATGTGAACAATTATGGAACCATAGGCAGAGAAAAGATATGCACCAGTTATCATGGAAACCATGCCACTAAGGCAGGCTCCAGTACTTCAGCTCAGAGGGTTAATATTTCTAATGATGAAGCCAGTGTTACTGAGAAAGATGACTGTGGTATAAGAAGTCAAGAAGTTGGTGAAAACACACAGGAGGCAGAATTTACTAGTGCTGATCATTTTGTTAAAGGTGGCTTTGGTTCTGACATAGATGGTGTCGGTACAGCACCTGTTAACGAAGGAGATACCATTGGAACTGAGCGTGTTCTTGAAACTGAAAGCTTGGGAATCGAGGTTGAACATAATTTTGATTTGAACAGGTCTGGAACTCTAGGCATAGATATAATGCAGTTAGATTGTGAAACCGATGCACATGAAACCAATAATCGAATTCAAACAACTTGCCCAGATACTTCCATGCATTCTCAGTCGAATAAACCTAATGAGACTCAAAATTCTGTGGAAGACACTGAAGCTCGTGGCACAATCAGGACGACAGACCTTTTAGCTTCTGAAGTTTTGGGGAGTTGGGCTTACAGTACCAATCCCTCTGTCAACGGAGAAAACGGATCCCCTAAAACTGGGGACAATAATGTGGATCATGCCATGGCTTTTCATGATTCTGCTGGCCTTGTAGCTGAGAGTCAAAGCATCCCATCTTCTGACGCTGCTGCTGGTCTGCTAGCATTGAGTGAGATGATTGGGATTGTGGCTCCTGATTTGAAGGAGCAATTCAGGGGTGCTTCCATCAATGGTTTTGATCATCAGGGGAAAAAACAGAGTTCTGCTTCTGATTCAGATGCCACGGGTTGTTCTGACAGTAACGATGAAAATAACGAAGTAGCTGCTGAAAGTGGTTCAATATCGGATATAGGGACAGAGGGGGGTAGTGAGCGGGCAAAAGTGGATGAAAAACGTAATGATGTAATGGATGAGGATGATGAAACTTCCAGTGGAGAGTCCCATATCAAATCGTCTTCATCTTGAACGTCAGTCATTCATATTTACTTGGCGTGGGACTATGCTGTGTATATCCTTTCTCTCTTTTAATTTCTTATTTCTCGTCTCCTTCCCAGTTTCCAGTTCATTCATATTCATCACCAATTACACTATCTTGGTTTAATCTGGTTTTTAAAGCAGCGTTGAGTGGCTCAAGCTATGAATTGGGGCTCTCTAACTTGTTTTTCGTCCTCAGGCTTTGATGAGAACAAGGTACGAGAGCATACTAAAAGTCTTAACATTATTGCTCAGTCTATTGCTTATTTGCTTGGGACTGATTGATTCAACAATGTTATGATTAAGAGATAGAAAATTGTTAAGGGGCTAGTGTATTTAATAGTGGGGAGTCAGATGAACATAGATTTCTGAAAAAGAGATAAAAGTAGGAGGAAAAATATCAAACATTTTGTTGGCTCAAGTGACAAAAAGGTTATTACTCTTTAAATTTTAAATGAGATATTAATTTGAATCTTATAAAAGTAGGAAACAAAGTTGAAATTTCTTTTCTCGAGTCCGATTCGATTCTAGATTAGTTAGAAGATTTTGGAGAGAAGAAACCAAAATTAGGACAATTAAATCATTTTGGAACGGAGGAGGGGAATGGATTTCATTGTTGACTACTTCGTATCAACACAATATTATTGTAGTAAATAGTAATCGAGTACTTTGTCTTAGTAAGTAGGACAATAATGAATGGAGCCTAGAGCAGGCTAGGCTAACATAATGGTTTTTGGTCCCCCATCAATTTCTTCAACCATTTGTATTCTTCTTCTTTTTCGATTATTTTGAAATTAACCATTTATGCTCTTCAAAATTCATTGGTTAACTTGTAAAATAAGATGTATTAAATGCATCATTTTCTTCACATTTCATGAAGAAAAAAAACTATGGATTAATATCCTATACACTATAGGGAGTTAGTTTAGGGTATGTGATTTAGGGGTTTAGGTGTAGGGGTTTAGAATTTAGGGATAGTTATTTCAATTTAAGGTTTAGGGTTATAATTTAGGGTTTATAGGTTGAAGTTTAGTTTTTAGGGTAATATAGTGAGGATTTAAGTTTTAAACTATAAACCCTAAATTATAACTCTAAACCTTAAATTGAAATAACTATCCCCAAATTCTAACTCCATACACCTAAACCCTTAAACACTATACCTTAAACTAACTTCCTATACCCTAAAACTAAGGCTCCTGTGGAAACTTTCAGTTTCCACCGCGACACATTTTAATTCTTTGAAGGTAAAATATATAAAGATGGGAGGGTGATTGTGTAGTGGAGAGACTCAAATGTGGGCTAACAAATCCCAAAGTGCCCCCAATTCACCAAATGAAAAGGGCCATTTATGTGAGTGAAGTAGGTAAGGTGAAAATGGACCAAAATGAAGCACCCCAAAATGCCATTTTTTTATCATGATCATGATGATTATGGAGGAGGAAGATTTTTTTTGTGTGAAAAAGAGTCCAAAAAAGGAGGGTTCGTTTTCCAAATTAAATGAGCATGGGTACTCGATGACATGAAAGGAATAAGGACAAAAGAACCTAACCACATTGACTACTCCCTCTTCCACACCAATCCCCTATTACCCTCCTTCCCCACCCCCACCCAACCCTACACTCATTTTCTTTTGGACTTCTCTCCTCCCTTTCGTAGGTCTCCACACGTGCCTTCCCCGTCTGTTTATTAAAATTTTGGGTTAGAGTTAAATGCCCCTAGTTCCTTGTCTAAACTAATGATAAAAACATAGGCGAAAGCAAAAGGTAAAAAAGCATGTAGCCCATCAGAAACTAACAGAACAATCATGAAGTATATGTGTCCACAGACAAGTGATTTGACATTTAGACAAATTATTATTAGTGATAATAATAAGGATTAAAGGAAGTGGATTTGTACTTTGGCAAATCATAGACGTCTCTGAAAACCCAAAACTAAAACCCGATTAGGAAAGTGTTGGGTTCTGTCGGCTAGTAGGAACAGTAACATGTTTCCAATGTCCAAACCTTAAAAAAGATTCTACCAACAGACATTCTTCTTGATTAAGAATGTATATTTTTATACAATATCAATAATTTGTATGATGATATCATCTAAATTAAGTTATTTTTTAGAAAAGTCAATATTATATTGTATGCTAAACATGCCTAGAATTATATATTATTAGTACATCAAATACAAATATTTTAGTTATATGAAGCATGGACTGGAAAGAGTCGTTTTCTCATTTCTTTGTACAACTTGAAGCTTGTCCACCCAACACCACCTTTGGCTTTAAAGTCTCTCAGACTCTTCGCTCAGATGAAAAAAAAGTAGGCATACTACTTGCAATCAATAAAAGCCATGTATAATATATATATATATATATATATATATATATATATATATATATATATATATATATATATATATATTATGCAATAGCGTGGATAAATAGTTTTTACAAATGTTTAGTTTTTAGGGATTAAGATTTAATATTTAAGTTAAGTTTTAAAGTTTGAGAATAGATCTTATGATTTAAAGTTTATAGTTTAAAATTTAAGATGAAAATTTAAGGTCCTTACAAAGAACAGTGACAACTTTAAAAACTTGCTTGTAGAAAAATAATTTCAGTTCGTTAAATAAATTACTCATATACATAGGCGGATGTATGTAGAAAATTTAGGGTACAAATGATCACATTAATCTAATTAAAATGTCTTTTGAACCCATTATAAAGTATAAAAAAAATTAGAATTTTTTCATAAAAAAATATAAAAATTGACCCTACTTGATTTTTTGGATATGGGGTCAACAATACTTATTGTAGTGTTATTGAAATTCCCCAAATTTCATACCCCTACGACCCCACTATGTGTAAATTCTGGTTGTGCCATTGCTCATATATATAATATGGGATAAAATTTAATTACATAGTATATTTTTTTTAAAAATTTTACACGCTTTTTGCATCGTTAGATAATATGACCAAAATTAATAGAAGAATATGAGAAAATTATCACTTAAAAAATAAATAAAATTAATTTCAGCCATTTATTTTACTCCTTATAAAAAAAATTTAAAACATAAAGAATTTTAATGATCTTTCTGCCTTCTTCTCTCCGCAATTCTTCCATCATCCCTACATTGCTGCCCCTTTGTAATCATTACTCCTTTTGTCATCATTACTATGAAAAGCACCCTTCTCTGTTTTAATATATAAGAAATTAGTTAAATCAATAATGGAGTTTGAAACTGAAAATTTAATATTACGTAACAATTTCGGGTACAGACACAATAGTTCAACTATATAACACTTGTTTTATCTGGCTAGTTGAAGCACTCACAAAACATAACCCACTAATATCAATAATATTATAAGTCCCGACCCTCTCGGCTTTTGCTTTTCCCCGGTGTAAAGCAATCACTTTTCTCCTCTCAATCCTAAGATGTGCTTCACGTCGGGTCCAAGCAATTCCTTGTCTCGAAAACGTTCTTACAGAAGACAACACATTCGGGTTCCAAGACTCAGCAGGTTTAAGACTTCTTTCGTACTTTGATTTGTCTGTTTTCTTTGTTTGGTCGTTAATTAAAACAAGTGTCAAACAGGTGGAGGAGGTTAAGGAAGAAGAAGAAGATGGTTGAAGCAGATGATATGGAAAGGAAGAACTTGAAACTGTACATGGAGAATCAAAGCATCCTAAAACAGAATGAAGCTCTGAGGAACAAAGCTCTTCTCCTTCACCAGGAGAACGAAACCCTCTTGGCTCAGCTGCAAAACAAGTTCTCTAATCCTCAAAATCACCTGCAAGCTCCATCGTTATGAGGAATTTGTACCATGTTCTGTAATATTATGTTCTGAAAACTCCATCTTTGTTTCTTCTTTTTATTGATTCGAGTTGGGAATAATTGTGTATTTGATTGATGAAGGAAAACACTAGATTCCCGCACATGTTAATGTAGAAAAGTTATGGTCCAAAACACTAGATTCCCCCTCTGCAGTCGCGGCTGAAGTTATGGCAATCGGGCTAGGTTTATTTCTGGCATCTTCAAGGAGTTTCTTATAAATCACCATTGTATCGGATTCGGATTGTCAGGCGGTCATCAACAAGCTCTGTTCTGGATCCTGTTTTGATTGGGTCTCTTCGACTATCGAAGAGGATATTTTATGTAAAACGAGAACCTTTATAGGTTGTTCCTTTTCTTTTGTTCCACGTTTTTGTAATCAGGCAACTCATTGGCTTGCCAAGCATGCTAGAAACTCACAGGTCCAAACTCTATGGGATCATCCTCTTCCCTCCAGCCTTTTGATGTATTTGTAACTTATTTTGCTAATGAATTCCCTTTTGATAAAAAAAGACGATTAAGTATTAAATCCTAAGAGACCTGAATTCGAACAAAAACATATGCGGTTTCTAAAGAGTTTAAAAAGAGTATTAACATATACTACCATATAACTAGAACACAGAAGAACGAACACCTTTCTGTGGAAACCAATGAACGCCCATGTCTGAGTGAGAAGTACAAGGCAAATCAGTCTAAACGAAGCAAATATTCAAACATCCATACATATATCAGTACCATATGTTCTTTTATTTTAAGGGAAAAAACAAACGGGTAGACTTTATCTGTACTTCTATAAACGAAAATGTAAAATTGCAGAGTCGAAATCAAGACATCAGCTGAGAATCCTGAACATCGACAAAAAAAACTAATATCTCCCAACTAAGACAAAATCATCATCATCGAGCAACTGAACGTCTTTTTCTCCAACAAAGTTCTCCCGTCCGATTTCCTTGACCAGATTAACAAATTCCACCCTCTTTGCCAGTGGAAGAGGTACATATGGTAACCTGAAAACTGGCCTCACGACCCCCAGTTGGGAAAGGGCCGTGTTAAGGCCAATGGGGTTAGGCTCCTGGAAGAGCCACTCAATCAGAGGTAAGAGCTTTGCGTTGAGTGAAGGGTTTTTCCCACCGAACATGAGTTCACGCATCAAGCCAGGAATCAGATTGCTTGTAACAGAGATTACCCCGGTTGCGCCATGGCTCCACCTAGCATCATGGCACTGATCGTCATTCCCACTCCACACTACAATTCCATTACCTGTATATTGCTCAATGCGGTCATTTCCAACACATTCCTTGATACCGGCCAAGTTAGGACTCTGTGCTACAGTGTTGACGACACGCGGAGGAATATATTGGCCAGTTCGTGACGGCACATTGTATATAATGGTAGGCCCCATTGGCAGAACGCGATCAAAGTGGGAAACCAAACCTTCCAGAGAGGTTTTGCCGTAGTAAGGATTGATGTGAAGAGCAGCATGCATCCCAACAGCAAAACCTTGTTCGGTGGCATGAATTGCTTCCCTGGTTGAGTTGCTTCCCGTGTTACCAATTACCTTAACCGATCCACCAAAACAGTTGACCGTATGACCAATAAGCATTATGTGTTCATCCCAGCTCATCAGCTGGCCCTCACCGGTTGTGCCACCAACAATTACCCCTTCAGCACCATTTTCAATCTGCATATTCACCAAGTCATCATATGCTTCTAGATCAAACCTTCCATCAGGTAGATACGGGGTTTTGATGGCCGTTATCAGTCGAAGAGCTTTTATATCTTCCGCTGATGTCCTACAAAGCAGAAGGCAGGCAAAATCATCCACAGCAGTGATTCTTACAAAAAAAAAACCTTCATTTCCAAGAAACCTAGAAATCTAAAGCTACAGATAAACCATCTCCCCATCAATTAGGACACTAAAATATAACATTCACCAAAACTTTATCACACACTGAATATACATACCATAGCACCATCATCACAGAACTAGTACATCTTAGGTATTCTCCATGTATGTAGAAATACGCAAGTACCAGGGACGGAGCCATTAAGGCTTCGGGAGGGGCAATCCCCCCCCCCCCCCCCCGTTTGTCTCCCTATTTAATTTTTTTTTAAAATTTGCCCCCCCCCCCCCCCCCCTAATCCCAAATCCTGGCTCCGTCCCTGGCAAGTACCAACTTCAAACGTAAGATGGTAACAAGTATGATAAGATTCTTCTAATTGAAATTATGCATGGATCAATAGCAAGTAGTTCGTTTATGTTAATTTCAATGCTCCGTCATAAAGGTTTGAATAACGGAACAATGTCAATTGCACAACCAGAGCATATTGATTATACCAACTATAAGAAAAGACAACAAACAGATACAACATCGGAAACATCAACATTTCAAGAAGGAACACAAGGGAAATGCAGTACTTGTCACAAAATGGAGAAACTACAGGCAAATTAACAACAAATTCCACCCATTTAAACATCAACCGGATTCAAATAGTGGAAAATTTATTAGTTACCTATTTTTAACCTCAAGACTACGCATAGGGAGGTGGAAATTAGGCACCACAGCTGCTTGCGGGGATCTCCATTTTACATTTCTCCTGCTACAAAGTAAGCAAACAAGATGATAAGCATGCAGATATAAATTCCAACTGAGATTAACCTTGCTTCTCGATAACACCAATCAAGGACTAAATCAAACAAACCTGAACGAATTTTCACTTAATAATACCAAATCAGCCAACAAATAACGTTGATCAATAAATTAATTACCTAATTTATCGACTACTACAATTAAAAACAAAACAAGAAGAAAAGGAAAGGAAAGAAAAGAAAAGAACAATATCTTTCTTAATAAAGAATGTTTAAAACCTCTTGTGGTTATCGGCGCGACTGGGACGCGGAAACTGGGACGTAAACTCTCTCAAGCAAGCGCCATTGCTCTTCAAAAAGGCCATTTTTTCACGAAACAAACAGCTAAACAGAAGCCGAAGTCTAGATAAGCTTGAATTTGAGCTGGGAAGGAATCTTTAAACTCTGAAATTATAAATGTACGGAAATCCGAGGGTGGGATGTAGGTTCACTCAATGAATGGTAATGGTGGTGATAATAGTGGTGAAGGTGGTCGATCGGAGAAAGACGGCGGAGCTGCTCAAGGGACGGTGGTAGTTTGGAGCCATGACGTCAGATTCCTGTTAAGGGGTGGCGGGAAGGGTTGTGGATTGCGGTAGAAGTGAAGAGATTAGGAAAGGCAAAGGGGGTTATTACTAGAATTTATGTGGGCTTTAGGGTTGGATGGCTGCGGTTCTAATGGTCTACTTATGCAATCTTGTGCCCAATTCTACGACCAAATCAAACACATATACTATCTCGTACTCGAATATAATAATAAAAAATTCTTTAATATATTTGTGTTTATTTACAGATTTTATCTTATAATCACACCAAGATATTCTAAAAAACAAATTTCACCGCGAAACCATTATAATTACCATAAAACATCTATTTTAATTTTAAAATAATATTTTTTAAATATACTGATGTGATTACATGGTAATATTTGTTCAATTTTTTTAGCCTATTAATAGCGCACACACTGTGCACAGTACTTGAACTCTGGTCACTTAGATGAAATACATCATCTTTTACCACCGAAATCCCTTTTCAGTTTCCTAAAAAATATTTTAAACTCAAAATCACTTAAATTTAAATGAAAACACAACTACAAAATACAAGTGAACCCACGTTATATTAAATTAAATTAAATTATGTAAAGCGAATTCTACCGCATAAGACGCAAAAATTGAACAAGCTCTGTTGAGCCTCGTACAATTATTAACAACCCAATGTAATTTAGAAGGGTCCAAATACAATCGAGGCTGAACCAAAATACTAATTGGGCTACCCGAAAGTGTAATAGATTCAATATCCAATTTATGAAGCTCAATAGTTTAGCTAGCACCATGGATGACAGGTAGTTATTTATGTATAAATATACATTTAAATTAAAGATTATTATTCTATAGAAATACGGTGAAATTTTTTTACTTTTACAACCGCCTTAATTTTAGAATATATAGTTTAGGATTTAGAATTTATTGTTTAGGAGTTTTATTGTAGGAGTTTAGAATTCAAGGTTCATGGATAGAAATTAAGGTTTATGGTTAGAGTTTAAGTTTTAGGGTAATATGGGTAGGGATTTAGGTTTTAACCTATAAACCCTAAATTTTAAACATAAACTCAAAATTCTATCAACGTGCCATAAATTCAAAACTACTACACTTAAAGCCTTAATGTAGGTCCCTAATCTCTAAAACTAAGGTGCTTGCGTAAAAAAATTCTACAAGTGCTTGTGTAGAGAATAATTACCCTTAAATTAATACTTAGTGAATGATGTTTTGCTATAAATTTATCCTTAAATTTAATCATATGTTATATTTGTTTGTATTTATCTTCTGTTCGAGATTTTTAGTTGAGTTTTTTTTTTCTTTTATTTTTTTCCCGTATGGTCTTTGTATGACCTCCGGTGACTAGTTTATGATGTGATCTGCGATCGATATTGTTATTCATATTTTCAGTCTAGATGATTAAACCAATAAACTACCATCGATTTAAACTCACTAATTTGATCTAATTGCTTCATACAAGTAATGAAT
The DNA here is from genome assembly GCA_958450335.1 of Hibiscus tridactylites. NCBI lineage: Eukaryota > Viridiplantae > Streptophyta > Magnoliopsida > Malvales > Malvaceae > Hibiscus > Hibiscus tridactylites. Next base: position 107,692,529 of record OY288269.1, read on the forward strand.
ATATTATCATTTTGGATTCAAATCCCCAAATCCATAACCATTCCCCTTAATCCTTATCCTCAAACTCTCTAGTACCAAAAACATTTACTATTATTTCGCTTAGGACTCTCTTCTACCTTTTAATTTCAAAAGGCCAACATTTGATCCTGATTTAGAGGTGAAGTAGGCCTCCATTATCATCCACTTGTAAATAGAAAATAGGCAAAATGGGTGAAGTTTCCAGCATTCGAACACCATGTATATATAGTGATAATAAGGTGTGGGAGATTGATCCATTTTAATTGCTTTGCTGTTTAAGTTGTTGGCATTAGATATCTGCCAAAAAAGGAAAAGCGAAAAGGCAAGAACAACGAAACCTTAATATTTTAGTACATTCAAAGGATCAAGCAATTGATGTTAATGATGATGAAGAAGAAGAATGAAATGACTACATGTAAGTATGGTCCACCCATTATTACCTCCAAGTTGCGGAAAAGCCTATAAGGTATGACTATAATTCTATATTATTACGGAGTGAAATCCTCTATCTTTTTCGATGTCTCTACATATGTCCTCACGCTTAAAATTAATTTTAGAGTTTATAATTTAGGATTTTAGGTTAGGGATTGTGGTTAGAGTTTAAGGAATTTAGAGTAAGGTGTATTTTTAAGGTATAAGGTGTAGGGTTTAGGATTTAGAATTTAAGGTTAGAACTTAAAATTTAATTTTGTAATGATTTTTAGTGTTGAGGCATATGTAGAAGTACCGAAAAGGGACAGACAAATTTTATCCATATTATTACATAGTTGATTCTATTTCTATATTATTACATATTGAACCCTTGTAGGAAAAAAACCATGAGCTCCTAGGCAAATTTATAAATGAAATGTTTGAGTTTATTAAAGTTTTGTACGCAAGAGATTATCCGTTTATATATATTTTTAATCTTTTAATTAGATATACAGCTTACAGATAAAATGATTTAAACTTGAATCTACTAGGATGAATATCATTCGTTTTTTTATTAAAATTCCTTGTTTAGTTCATATATATATATATATATATATATATATATATATATATTAAATAGATATCCTTATCCAAGAGGAACCTAAGTTGTTGCTTTACATGGAAGTGTATGGAAATGGTTACCTCGAAAAGGAGCTTTTTCTTTGATGTTATTTACAGAGCAGCGCACGTGTAACCCAGTACCCAATGTTCATCTCTGATTCATAATGAACCCTAGAAAGTCAGAAAACACCATAAAAAGACAGCAAAACCCTAATGCCCATAACCTCCCATCACCCAGCTTTCTTCCTGTCATGATTTGCCGTCCAACTCCAACCTTAACCAATATATATCTCCATTTTTATCCAAACATACCATCATAATTATTCTTACATCAAGTTATAAAAATAAAATTCCTTAGCATTTTTTGAGGATGTGGGTCGAGTAAAAGAATCTCAAACTTAAAAGTATTACCAGTATATGAAGAAAAAGGAGCCCTCTAAGTGTCTTTTTTTGTTGGGAAAACGAGGCAGAGACAAGCTGAAAAGGAATGCATAGAGAAATGACAACCATCTTCGGGTGCTTCTTCAACCTTAAGCTACTATAATGAGAACAATTGGAAAAGGCTATGTTTTTTTTATAAAATACTACTGATGATAATATTAATAAAATTAAAAACACCCATCAAACTGAAATCCATGAAATTTGTACATCCTCCTTCAAATCAAAGCCAGGTGAATCCCATATTCAACATACTTAAATTAAAACATCAACTATCTTATAAAAGAAGAAGAATGAAAAAGGTTATCAAAAGGTCAAACTAACAAGAGAAGTAAAAAAAAAAAACCCGAAAGTTTCTGTTTTGTTAATAAGGAGGACGACCTGTGCCCCAGTAGGCCTCGTTTGGCATTTGGACTGAATTTAGAAGATTTGGCGGCAACCCTTGAGCAAAAGTTCCATTGGGATCTTGCAATAGTTGTTGTTGCTGCTGTTGCGGCGGACTAACCATGCTTCCGGGTGACCCTAAGGGTCCACTTCGAGGAATCGGCGCGGCTGGTGGTTCTTCTTCTTCCTCCAATGGAAGCCTTTCATACGCAGCATTACCGAAAGAAGCTGCCATAATAACCACGGGACCTGAAGCAACGAGTTGACCCACCACGGTTCCTCCAACTACCTGACCTTGACCGCCGGCTAAATATATAGTCAGCGATGATGCAGCCGGTGGTGCCGGAGGAGGTAAAAATGACCCGGATAGTGATAAAATTTCGAATCTTCCATGTAAAGTAACGACCGCACCAGGAGCTCCAGGTTGCCTTAAGGTTACATTCGTTACAGTTCCGCTACCACTCAAGATGCAAACACCTCTTTGTCTTCGCCTAGCGAAAGTCGAAACACTCTCCATAATATCACAGCCGGTGGCAATTTCCATAACGTGGGAACGGAGGGCATTGGCGCTATCCCTGGTTATTATGATGGGTGGCTTAGGCTTGTTCTTGGAACCCGCTGGCCTGCCTCGTGGTCTTCTCGAGATTTCACCTTCTGTTCCGGGGACTACAGCTAGTTCTTTGCCTTCGCTCGTGTCGGTAGTTGTGGCCGTTTCTTCTCGATCCCGTTTCTGTCCTCGGTTTTGTTCGTCCTCGGAGTTCTGATGTTGTTGCTGTTGGTGGTGGTGGTGATGTTGAAATTGCTGGTGCGGATTTAGATGAAGATCTCGTGTGAGGAAAGGAGGAAGAGGGCGTCCATGTGCTGTTACCGGGTCCATCTCTTTTTTCTTCCCTTCAAAGTTCAAACACTACTTCTTAAACAAATAGCTAAACACATACAAGATAATCGACAGGATTGAATAACTGCAGATTTGAAGAAGAAAAGGGGTTTGATTTTTGAAGCACCTGCCACCAAATTTGCAGCTGAAAAAGCTCAATCAAATGAACCCATATTTCTTCTCTCCAGTGCTCATCATGTGAGCTGAGATCTGTGTATCTCTTGTATGAAGATAAGTTGTAGGTTAAGGGTTTGGGCAAAAATGGTAGAATGGGGAGAGAGTTTATGGGTTTGAGTTGATTTGGGTACAATGTTGTTGGGTTTAGGGCATTGAAAAAAACGGGTTTAGTATTTGGTTATGACAGCGTGCGCATGGGCGGTGCGTGGGGTCTCCTTTTTTTCTCTCTCCCCCACCAAGGGTCCCCAACACCCCACGTTCTCCCTCTTTTAATGTCTCAGTCTTGAGCTGAGAATTAAAAGCCTGCAGTATAAGATGATACTGTCTTTGGTTTACTTGCCCGTCGTCTCTTCTTCCCTTTCGCTCTCTTTAAAGTTAAAACTACAACAAATGGTACTAAGCTTTGTGTCTTTCAAGTCCCCAAAAGGTATGTACTTGAAACAAGTACTTTGATGATGACAAGACTGGTCTGCTGCATCCTTAAACAAATCTTGGACACCAAAGCGGTAAAGTAGAGAATGTTTGTTCTGTTTCATTGTCCAAACTCCAAACCATAGATATATGCAATCAAAATCAGCAGAAACAGATGAAAAGACAACATGCGGTTCCCGAAGCCGAAGGAATAAAACTACGAGAAGTATGATAAAACCCGTGCGGACTGTAAGAGATCGTTTCATACATATTAATGATCTTGACTCGTTTGTTTATGAAAATGAAAACCGCTGCTGTATATTTTAATAAGTCAGTCGAGGAGAAGAAAACCAGTCAGACATGTGAAGACTGAGAGAGGCGTTATAGTGGTCGGAAATTGACAGTAGTGAAATAAAAACCGAAAGAGGCTACCGTTACAAAATGTTGCTTTTTTATACGAATATAAGTGTTAAGTTAGAAAATTCATCCGAGAGACACTGGTTCAATTACAAAGTCTGCAAATTGTGTACTTATGCTACATTGTAATCACTTTTAAACTATTTAAAAACGGCTCAAATAATCGTTTAATTGTGATGGTAATGGGTGGGAGATGGGGAAGAGGAAGGTGCATGTGGGTCATGGGAAAATGGAGATGGACCCACCCGGAATAAAAATGAAAACGGGTCATGGGAGTCAGAGCGTGTCTTAAGGGGGACTCTCGTTTCTAGGAATGAATGAATCTCGCTTCTTCATACCTCTATTCCTTTCTTTTTCCTGGCCTGTCCTTGTCTGGCATCTCTCTTTTCTTATTCAAATAATTAGGGTTTGAACTTATACATCTAATCTTTTGTTTTTATGTTAATCTCTGTCTCTAATAGTAAAACAAAATTGATTAAGAGGGAAAAAGGAAGCGTTGGATTTTGTACGTAAGCTAGTTGCCAAGTCACGCCGGTGCTAGTGCACAGCACAGCTAATCCCAACACGAACTCTCATGCGCTCCTCTCCCTCGCACCAATTCTTTCTAAGGTATTTTATACGCAGACTGAATATTCCCATTCCCCCCGGCCACCAATATATTATTCTATGCCTTCTCCTTGCCTTTTGATTCAAGCACAGGCACGCAGTTACTTGTACACTTCTACTGTCCCTCTGTGCAAGAAAAGTACTGTAGCCTACTAGCCTTGCATCCCAAGTGAAGTCTAATGCTTTCATATTACTTCATCTCATCTCAATCTTTGGATGCTTTTCATCATTGGATTCATATATACATACTCCATCAAATTATGGACTAAATTGTCATCAGACTAAAAAATAGAGGGCCCAAACACAATTAATCCTAATATTTAGGATATGTAATAAAAATGAGATGGTGTTTAAGGAGAAACGACAAAGAAAGCATTAAAAGAACCGACAAAGGGATTTGACTGCATCGTCAATGGTGCAACGCTGTATGCTGAATCAGAAACCAGGGCGTGTGGGCGTGAATGAGATGAAATAAAGAGTAAAAATAAAGCGTGGGTGGCGCTGACAGTATATGCCCTGCCTTCACCAACAAAATCCTACTCCCAAGCAAAAGTAACCTAATATCAGCAAACGCTAATTACACCAAATCACTGCTTATTCAGGTCCAATGAGAAACACCAGCCCATATCTAATGGGGGCGTTTCACTGTCCTTATACCGCACCTGCCCGGTTTGATTTACAATACGGTAACGCTCCGACTAGAGGTGTAAATGAAACGTTCATATAGTGCTCGTTTATTAAGCACACATTACTTATGTTCACGAACCGATCTGAGCTCTAACAGACCAAATAATAAATATAAGACACTAAAATTTTAAATCAACATGAGCCGAACACTAACAATTTAAAAAATTAACACGAACAAACACTTGTTACTTTACACCCGGCTCCACCACCCTCCATGGTTCAAACCCTATTATTATTATTAATATAAACATGCAACAATCTTTCGTTATTACAACTCCATCAGAAGACAATTCCATTTTTTTGTAATAGATTAGTATAGTTGATGGAAATTAATTGATTTTATTTTTTTTAATTGGTCGTAATGTGTAATGAAACATGAATAAACTAGTATACCGAACTCAAAGTGATGGTATCAATTAGGTTGTTTTTTGAATGAAAGTCCTTTATGAAAAGGATGGCTCACCTTGATATATACTACTACTTTGCTACCTTCCAACTAATTAATATCAACTTGTTTATTATTAAATGTAAGACAGAATAGTTGGACAGCAACGTTATTTTTAATGTTTTCATGTTTGGTTTAACAAGACTTGTTTACCCTATATTTTAAACGGATAAAATTTACTATTTAACTTAGTTGATTCATATAATTATCTTTGAGTTTATTAATATGATATTTAGAGTTCGAATTTTAACGTTTGCAATATTCATTTATGCTTCTATAGGCATAATCTTTTCTTTTTAAAGGAAATTGAAACAAAGTAATGCTTAGAAATTGTTGGGGGGCTTAGTGATCTAAATTGACAAACACTAATACTTTAACACTTAATAAATAATAATTTAATCAAACCAACTTTTATTAAACAAATCAGAACCCCATTATCTCAGCCAAATTAACAAATATTTTAGCAAAGCTAATCCATCAAGAAAGTGGACCAGCTGAACGTGAAAAAAGAAGAGGGTTTGGATTCCATGTGAGGGGGGCACCAATTGCATTTTGTGTTGCATGTTCTGGCTGCTTTAGTAGCCAAAGTGGGTTTGAGATTTCGGCTGTCCTCCATGCCAATTCAAAGCTTTTAAATTTCTTTTTAGTTAATTAAAGAAAACACACCACATCGAGCACTGGGGAATATTTTAAGAGGCTAAACAGCCGACCAAACTGGGGTTTTCCATGTGGCTGATAGCGATTGTTTTCGAATCATTGTTGTCATCTCTTCACCTCTTTTAATTAATCCAATCTCTCTACTGCAAGTGTTGCAGCATTATGTCAACGGTTTCTCTCCACACTGGTTTGAATTTGATAATTTCGTGTTTTTTTTAATATGCTGGTGTCATATAAGAGTAACATCTGTTCAACTTATTTGGTATTTTTAAAGACGAAAGACATAACATGTATTACTAGTGCTCGAACTTGGGTCTCAATAGATGATGAACATCTACCTTTGCTACTAGGATATAAGGGAATGAGCATTCTAAGATTTTTAAAATACGAGAGTCGGCGTTAATAAAGACATATAAACAACTTAACATAAGCCATTTATCACAATATCAATGACTAGAGAATCTAAGCAGGGATGAATGTAGTAGGAGCGCGGAAGAGAATTGTATTCTTTATAAAAAAAATTGTCTAATGGTAATATAGGTTATGTTAGTTTAAATATTTATCATGTTCGGATGTTCCTGTTAATTTTGAAATTAGACGATTTTATTTCTCTTATTATCTAAACATGGCTCTAACCTTAAACCTATCAATTATTTTTTTATAATATATCTTAAGTACCGTTTAATTAATTAAATATAGGAAGAAAACAATATACATGAAGTGAACATTTTTTAATTCGCCGAAGTGGTAATAAAAACATTATCCACCCATAAATGAAACTCTTTTTTATTTGCCTTTAGTATCCACACATATATTTATATTTGATACATAAAAAAATCCTTATAAAATTTGGTTCCCACATATATGGGAGTGCTGATTATTGTTAGGAACCTCCTTCAATAATACTTTGAAATTTGTAATTTTAATATTTAGTCTCCAAGGGACAATATAATGATAACTTTGAGAAATTACCTTTTAGCTATCTTTTGCAATTTTAATATTTAGTCTCCAAAGGACTATATATACACACACGGAATTTTATTTTTGATATTTGTACTGTGACTATTAATTTATGTGGTTCATGTCTCTTATATTACTCATTTTCCACAATGAGTTGGATATTGAATAATCATTACATGATATGTATGATAGATGTTACATCATCATCATTATTATTATTATTGTTATTATTATTATTATTATTATTATTAATCATGACACATGTTACAATTTGTTTTAACAATAAATATTATATTTTTAATATACATTTTGATATGATATTTATATTGTTCAAATCAATTTTTACCCAATAAATCAAAAGATATTGAACGTTTGATCATGTTCGATCTCACGCCCTATTATATATTATATCAATGATATACCAACCAAATTAAACTCAACTAACAACTCATATCATAATTTAAGGAAAATAGTGGCAAAACATTGGTTATTTTTAGTTAAATTTCATACTAACGTGGCATTATTTTAATGTAAAGGTCATTTCAATAAATTATTTAATATAATAAAAAATATTTTAAAATATAAAAAATAATATATGGTGGTTGAGGTCATGGCCTAGTTTTCTTATGGACCAGAACTAAAGCACAGAGTCCAGATTGAGCAAGATCAACACTCAACAGAGTCCAGAACGAAAGGGCCCATCTAATTCCAGAATGTGTAATACTAGTTGATGTTACTAAGCATCGTGTTAAACACCTAAACTTCATTATTTATGTTTCAAGTTGGAGCTTGAATTAACTATTTTAATTATTAGCTAAAATAATGAATTAGATTAATTAGCTATTGAAGTCGATCATTAGAATAAGTAGAGATGTTATAAGTTGGAATCGGGCGAGTTTTTTCATCGTATTAAGTTTTACGCACCTTATCTTGGACCATAAAACATATATGAATATATTACATGGTAAAATACAACGCAAGTCATAATTATATATGTTTCGATAACTTACATGTCACTTTTTTAAAAAAAATAATTTAGTCGCTCAATTAAATTTGTGATTAACATGTCATTGTACTGTTTGAATTGAAACACGGTGTAACACCTTTGACCCAGAACAAATAACTCGACCAAATTTAATTAGTCACATTTAAGTAATAAAAGCGACCAAAAAATATGAATGTTTTTTTAGTAGTTTAAAAGTGATCACAAAGTAGTATTTATTCATACAAATTTTTAATCTTTTGACAATACTATACACATTGCAGACAAAGTAAATTGAACATGGGTCTCTGAAAAATAAATATCATCATCTTTTCCACTTAAACCACTCGTTGGGTTCAAAAATATTTATAATTTAAAATTTCGTTTAAGCAATTCAAATTACAAAACTGAATCCAAATGAAATTACATTTAAAAAAAAGACTCAAATACAATTGAATGGTGGTATGACCTACATGTCCACTAAACAAGGATGAGTTAATTATACCTAAGATCATCAAAGTTATAAAAGTTTGCACAAAGGACAATCAAATTTTAACTCTCTTACAGATTGGTCCCTAATTTCCTTTAAATTGAGCTTTCAAGTTCTAATTTCCTCCAATTTCGTTCCCAATTCAATATTAAAAACTGAATCCACAATCCGAACTTCTAATCCGAAAATTTTGTTATTACACATAGTATGGCATAATAATAATTTTAGTTATCGAAACTTATACACTCTATTAATTTGGTCCAATTAAAATATAATTCAATAAATTTAATCATTAATATTTAAAATTTTCGATAATGCACCTTTATGGCATACCCTCTGACCACTTGTCGCACTCCATGTTGTTGTCCCTTAGCTCGATAATAGACAAATGTGCTAGCTCGACAAACACATTCACTTCACTAATAGACAACTGATAAACTAATGAAACAAACAGATTATGACCATAACATCGCCTACTAGTAAACACAACCACTTCTCTAATGTAATTTTTAAATATAAATAATTAAATTTATTAAACTATTTTGAACTAAAACCAAATTAATTGAACATATACTTTCTGTAGGGACTAAAATTGCTATTATATCAAGTCGTTCGTTTCAATTTTAATAACAAAGTGACGTGTTTGCAACAAAATTTTAATTGAGTGACTTAATTTTTTAAATTATTACTTTTAGAAGAAAAAAAATTAATTGTTTGTTATAAAACTTGTAACTAAATGACATGTAACGTATTTTATCATGTATTACATTAACTTAGAAAAACGGATAACACTAGAGGAAACTTGGTTCATGAATGTTGAAGTTCAAATTTAACCGATAATTTAAAGCAACGTAACATTTTTGTCCAAGCTATTTTTAAAATTAAATACTTGTACTTAAATCCGCTTAAGTTTTAAGCAAACTTTGAGTTTGGATTAGGGGCGTACAAAAAAATCAAAAAATCAAAAAATCAAAACCGATTTCAAAATTCAAAAAAAAAATGAACCGAAAAATTCAGTTTCGGTTCGATTTTTTATTTTTTAAAAAGAAATCAGTTCGGTTACGGTTTACGGTTTTGGGATAAACCGGGTAACCGAACCGACCGATTATATAATATATATTATTATATTATATGCCATTTTATTATTTTATATTAAAAAATTAAATTTTATTTTATTTTCTCATTCCCAGAAATAAAAGCATAATTTTATTTTATCAAGTTTAAGTGTTTAACTTGCTAGTATTAAAAAAGATAATAATATTGCGTTGTTAGTCTATGTGGTTATTGGAGTTGTTGGATCTGGTTCATATAGTTGCTGGGTTGTTAGAGTGGTTTGACTGTTATTGGGTTGTTACCCGTGTGGGCCCACTGGTCTAACAGATCAGTTTTATATAACTGATTTTGTTAGATGCATTTGGGCTATATAAATGAAAGGGTGGCCCGACCCTTGGCTATCTCAGTTTTCTGAGTCATAGCCCACATTCTTTTGCTTCATCCTAACCGTTCATCTTTTCTTGTGTAATCTGATCAATATGGTATCATTCGCTGGGATCTAGGGTTTCTTTCTGGTTGCCATTTTTTTTGGTTCTTTTCTCTCTTTCGATCTAGGGTTCCTGTGGCTTCTCTTGTCGTTTTTTCTTTGATTCTTGTTGCGACCGCCGTTATGGTGCGTGTTGAAGGTGACGGTGATGAAGATTCGTCCGGCCGATCGGCCAAATTCTTTGCGAGCAAACGTGTTAACGTGCTGTTGGATGAGACGAACTTTCTCATCTGGAAACAGCAGGTTCTTCTGACGGTGAGGAGTCATCGTCTTGAGGGGTATCTCACTGGTGCGTTGAAGGCGCCGCCGGCTAAGGTTCGACAGGCTGACGGCACAGAGGTTCTGAATGAGAAGTATGAGGATTTTCTTGCGCAAGATAGTGCGCTGTCATCCTGGATCTTGTCAACGATGAGCCCACATCTTCTGTCTAACTTTGTTGGTGCTGAGTCCACGACGGAGATCTGGGCGATAGTGGTGGAGTTCTACAGCAGCCGTTCCACCACGACGGTGATGAGTCTCCACTTCAAACTCCGGACGATTCGCAAAGCAAATCTCTCGATGCGTGCTTATATCTCGAAGGTGAAGGAGATCTGTGACGCTCTGGCTTCTTGTGGCAGTCCGGTGTCGAAAGTGGAACACATCGCGACGATTCTTGGTGGTCTCCCGGCAGAATACAAACCGTTTGTGGCGGTTATCATGGCAAGTCGAGAGATTCTCTCTCTGGATAATGTGACTACTATCCTTGTTGATGCGGAGGCTCAGCAAGGGCTCTTTGACTCTGACGGTTCAACTCCGATGAGTGCTCATGTGGCGAAGTTCTCTGGATCTTCTGGTAATAATCAATCGTCTGTTGATTCCTCGTCTGGTGGGGTGTCTCAGCGTTCGTATCGCCAGAATGCTTCTGGTGGTGGTCGTGGCAGAGGCCGTCCGCGATTTTAGTGTCAGCTATGCGGTAAAATGGGCCATCTCGTGGATCGTTGCTTTCGGAGGTTTGATCAAAGCTTCTCTGGCGTTTCTGCAAGTCTTTACAAGAACAATGATGTTGAGGATAATATCTCTGCTAGTGTGTGTACGTTGACTGGTGCCAAGTCTGGTAGTGCCTCGAATGGTTCGAATGGTGGCTCTACTACCTCCAACACTGGTGGCTCTTGCCTTCACTGTGCTTCTAGTGGTTCCACATCCTCTGGTTCGTGGTTCATTGATACTGGAGCCACACATCATGTGACGGCTGACTCGGCTAATCTGCATCAGAGTGTTGACTTCTCTGGACCAGGTAAACTTGTGGTTGGTGATGGTAAGGGTTTAATTATTAGCAAAGTTGGTTCCAATAATGTCTCTACTAAAACTCGTATGCTGCGTTTGTGTGATCTTTTGTTTGTGCCTCAAATCTCTAAAAACTTGATCTATGTGTCAAAGTGTGCTAGTGATAACAGAGTCTTCTTTGAGTTTCATACTGATCGGTGGCTAGTGCGTGATGAGGACACTCGTGAAGAAATGCTCAGTGGTACAATTTCTGATGGCCTTTATGTGTTACCTTCCAATTTCAGATTTGATAAACGTATGCCCTCTATTAATAACGTTGAGCTGAATAATGTTGAGGTTAATGTTTCTGTTGTTGATCAATGTAAGTATGAAACCTGGCATCGCCGCTTAGGGCATCCAGCTCAAGTTACTTTAGATAAGGTGTTACATAACTGTGGCCTGTCTGTTGATGCTACTGTTAATAAAACTGGTTTGTGTTCTGCTTGCTGTGTTGGTAAAAGTCACAAACAGCCCTTTCATGCTTCCTCTACTGTCTATACTGAGCCGTTTCAACTTGTTTTTACTGACTTGTGGGGGCCTGCTTTTGTTAAATCTGAGGGTTATTTGTACTATGTTGCCTTTGTTGATGCGTACACTAGGCATACTTGGTCATACTTGCTTAAATCTAAGAGTCAAGCTGTGCATGCCTTTAAACTCTTTTCTAAGATGGTCTCTACTCAGTTTGGTGTTAGTATTAAGGCTATACAGAGTGATTGGGGTGGGGAGTACCGTAGTCTGTATCCTTTACTTGCTGAACTTGGGATTATTCATAGAGTCACGTGTCCTCATACGTCTGAGCAGAACGGTGTAGTTGAGCGTAAGCACCGTCATGTGGTTGAATTAGCATTAACGTTGCTTAGTCAGGCTTCTTTGGATATCAAATTCTGGTCCCATGCTGTTGTTACTGCTATACATTTAATCAATAGGTTGCCAACTCGTGTTCTTGACAACCTCAGTCCTTTTGAGAAACTGTTTAAGCGTAATGTTGATTACTCATTTCTTCGGGTGTTTGGGTGTGAGTGTTTTCCACATTTGAGGCCTTTTCAACACCATAAACTCGAGCCTAGGTCTCAATCTTGCATTTTTCTGGGGTATAGTATGCAACACAAAGGGTATAAGTGCCTTACTTCCTCTGGTAAAGTTGTTATCTCTCGGCATGTGGTTTTCAATGAAAGTGTGTTCCCTGCAGCTTCCTCCAAGCCATGTTCTTGTTCCACCAATCCCAAACCATTTCGTTCTGCTTCTTTTCCCTTTGTTCCTCCCACACCTAATGTTACCTCTTCTGTTGGTGCATCTGATACCCCCTGTTAATTCTCCTGCTTCGTCACCTGCCATCTCACCTGTTCATTCTCCTAGAGCTGTGCATGTACCCTCACCTGTTAATTCTCCTGGTTCTTTCCCTGTTGCCCCATTTGGTGCTTCCTCTCCTTCCTTATCTACAGGTGCTCCTTCTTTTGAGCACTCTTCTGTTGTTGTGCCCGTTCCACCTTCTACTGAACCGTGTGCCCCAAGTTCTGAAGCTGCTGTGGACAGTCTTGCAGCCCCTGATCCACCTTCGGCTGCTGTTGGTTCTGGGTCTATTCTCAATTCTCATCCGATGGTTACTCGGAGCAAACTCGGTGTTTTCAAGCCCAAGTCGTTTGTCGCACAGACTGTTTCTGATTTTGTTCCAGAAACTGTTGAGCAAGCTCTGGCTATCCCTGCTTGGCGTGATGCTGTAATGGCTGAGTATAACCCTCTCATGGCTAATGGTACTTGGAAGCTGGTCCCTTTGCCTCCTGGTCGCACTGCTGTGGAATGCAAGTGGTTGTTTCGTGTCAAACATAACTCTGATGGGTCAGTGTCGAGGTATAAAGCTCGGTTGGTGGCCAAGGGGTTCTCTCAAATACCTGGTCAGGATTTTGGAGACACGTTTAGTCCTGTTGTGAGGTTCTTCACGCTTAATATTCTTCTCTTTGTTGCTGTGAGTAACAAGTGGGTGTTGCGGCAAGTGGACGTTAATAATGCGTTCCTCAATGGGGGTCTCGAAGAGGAGGTTTTCATGCTTCAACCTCCTGGTTTCACACAAGACTCGGGTGATGGAAGTTCTCTTGTGTGTCTTCTTCAAAAGGCCCTGTACGGACTACGACAAGCTCCTCGCAGTTGGTACACAAAGTTACGTAGTGCTCTTTTCGGGTTCGGGTTTAAAGAGTCTGCTGCAGACACCTCTCTGTTCATTTGTATCAAGTCTGATGTTTCTTTGTATGTCTTGGTGTATGTCGATGACATTATTATTACTGGGTCATCTGCTGCTTCTGTTGATAATGTGGTTACACATTTGAATTCTCAGTTTTCCTTGAAGGACCTTGGTGAACTGTCCTTCTTCCTTGGTATCTCTGCTCACCGTGTTGGTGAGTCTCTCGTGTTAAGTTAGAAATCGTTTGTCTTGGATCTTCTCCGTAAGGCCAAAATGGATCGTGCAAACCCATCTCCTACTCCTATGTGCTCTAATGTCAAACTAACGTCTGATGGTGGTAGCCCAATCTCAGATCCGTATGAGTTTCGTAGCCTTGTTGGGGCCTTGCTCTATGTGTGTCACACTAGGCCCGATATTGCTTTCAGTGTTCACAAGGTGGCCCAGTTCATGCATCGACCCTGTGAAGAGCATTTGGCTGCTGTTAAGCAGATTCTTCGATATCTGGTTGGTACCTTGAATTATGGGCTTACGTTCACCTCAGGTTCTAGTGGGTCAGTGAGTGTTGTTGCCTTTTCTGACGCAGATTGGGGAAGTAGTTTCACTACAAGAATATAGGTTTTTAGTGACAATTTGATAGTGACTCAGAATAATTTTGTCACAAATATTAACTTTTTGTGACAATTTTTTTGTGCGACACAATTAGTATAAGTAATTGTGACATAATTTTATTTGGTCACTGTAACAATAGTAATTGTGACGATTGCATTTTTCACAAATGAATTCTCACTATAAGTATACAATTGTGACACAAAGTTCATTGTCACTAAAACTTTGATACATGATAGTGACGATATGTGAAGTGGTCATTATTATTTGATATTTGTTGTTACAATAAAATTACTTGTCACTTAAAGTTTCACTTTTTGTTGTGATAAATTTTGTCACAAATAAAAAAAATAAAAGTAATGACAAATTAGACATTGTCACAATGATAAATTTATTTTTATAATTATAAAAAGTAAAGTTATCATAAACTAGTTTGTCAAAGGGTAAAATATTTCTATAGTTTATACTATGTGTAAATTGTTGTTTTAGTCAATCTATTTTTGATCAACTTTAGTCCCTTTATTTTTCATATTTTAAAATTTAATCCTAATCCTAACGAGACACCGACAATATGACTAAATTACAAGGACTAAAAATGATGAAATTAAAGAAAAAATTAAATAAGCAACTTATGTATAACAAATTAGCTAAAAAGAAAATTTTACTTAACATATTTAAATACGACCATTCATGTCAGGATAAAAAATTCAAAATTTAAAAAGTATAGAAATTTAAAGTGACCAAATTAGAGTACAAAGACTACTATGTGATTTTAGCATAATATATGATAGAATTTTTTTGAAAAATTTAACAGATATATTTCATTTTGATTAGTTTTTTCTACAGAAAAAATCTAAATGGTTTCTTCAACATACGTACTTCGTATAAGAAACCATAGAAAAATTAGGTAAATTATTATTATAATAATGTGTTATAATTAATAAATATTTTTAAAATAAATAAAATTAATTTCGATTACAATTAAACCTAAATATTATTTTTCTTTCAAAATAGTATAAAATTTCTTGCCTAGCCTAGTGGATAAGTATTGCACTCTCGCTCTAAAGGTTCCAGGTTCGATCATTCTTGAAGCCATGCATTGCATTTATTTACTAAAAATTGATATTTGAATATGCCATATCATCTCTAATTAAATTTGAGTGATCTAATGAAAACTTAAAAGTTTGCGGACTAAAATGCAAAAGTTTCATTAAAAATCTCAGGGACAATTAGTGATTAGTTTAAACCCTAAAAAATGGTTACAACTAAAAATATAATTAATTTTTAATTATTGACAGTGACGACATATTTTAGACACTATTTAAATATGTATTTGTGATAGAATGTTTGTCACTAGTAAGAATAACATTAGTGTCTAAATTTTAGTCACTATTAATAATCACTTGTGTCAAATAGTGTGGTCATAAAAAACAGAACTATTGTGACGAAATACATGAAAGTTGTCACTAATATAATAGTGACAGAGTTATTAGTGGCGACAGGTGACGATTCAGAAAAATAGTCACTGTAAATTTCAGTGACTAAATTTAACACTTTTTGTGACTATTTTCAATGTCACTACAAATGCATTTTTTTGTAGTGTTTGGATGACCGTCGTTCAACAACGGGTTACTGTATCTATGTTGACAACTGTTTAGTTGCCTGGAGTTCGAGGAAACAAAAGTCTGTTTCTCGTTCGACGTCCGAGGCTGAATATAGGAGTGTGGCAGATGCGGTGTCTGAGTTGTTGTGGGTGCAGACCATTCTTACGGATATACACGTTTCTATTCTGGGTACTCCGGTTGTTTGGTGTGATAACACCAGTGCAGTGGCTATGTCTGCCAACCCTGTTTTTCATTCCAAATCAAAACATGTGGAACTTGATGTGCACTTCGTTCGGGAGAAAGTGAGTGATCGAAAAATTCAGGTTAATTATGTGCCTGCTGATTCTCAAGTTGCTGATGGGTTTACAAAGCCACTGTCCAAAGTTTATTTTCGTGACTTTCGCCATAAAGTTGATGTTCATCCTGTGGTTGTGGATTCCGCTTCGTTGAATGCTGCAAGTTGATCAAGGGGGAGGAAGCCGGGGAAATGTTAGTCTATGTGGTTATTGGAGTTGTTGGATCTGGTTCATATAGTTGCTGGGTTGTTAGAGTGGTTTGACTGTTATTGGGTTGTTACCCGTGTGGGCCCACTGGTCTAACAGATCAGTTTTATATAACTGATTTTGTTAGATGCATTTGGGCTATATAAATGAAAGGGTGGCCCGACCCTTGGCTATCTCAGTTTTCTGAGTCATAGCCCACATTCTTTTGCTTCATCCTAACCGTTCATCTTTTCTTGTGTAATCTGATCAATATGCGTGGGGATGTGGTTGTGGACTTAATATTTGGTTTGTTGTGCCGGGAATGGGAGGTTGTGGTTAAGCATATTGAACGCGAGGGGAATATGGTGGCGAATTTTCTCGCCCGACAGATTGGTAGACAGCAGCGTGGGAGTGTGTGGTTGTTTGAGCCGCCGATGGAGGTGCAGGATCTGCTGGAGACAGGCCGATTAGGCTAGCACATGGCTTGGTCATATTACTGTATTAGCAAAAAAAAATATATATATAATAATATCATGTGTCAATTTTTTAATGTATGTACTTTTTTCTAATATATTATTAAAAATTTTTAATAAACAAAATAAAAAATCGTTACCCGAACCAAACCGAACCGAATTTTTCGGTTAACCGACTAAACGATTAACCGGTTGAATGGATATATACGGTTTAAGGTCGAGAATTTGGTGACCCGAACTTATCAGTTAATCAAAATAATTTACTAATGGTTAATCGAACCCGATTTTGTACACCCCTAGTTTGAATGAATATAGTAAACTTTTGAAGAGAAAATTTAGTCACTATTATCGATTGTGTATATCTTGACTCAAACCAAAAATAAACTCTCGAACAGGTGTAGATAATTGTATTATTGGTTATCTCACAATCTTACAAAAGCATAAGTTTCTAATTCAAACTAAATTGAGGTGGAAAGATGATGGGATTAAGACAGCACCACCCAAAATCTTCTAAATTTGAAAAAATCACTTTCTATTTCACTTTTGCCTTACGTGTAAGACCATTATGTTTGTTGCAGTTCATCCTTTTAATTTGACTGCCTGCCTCGACTGCACCGAGAATATTTCATACCAAGAATGTTCCAATTATTATTATTATTATTTACACGAAAATAACGCTTTTATTCAGTTTTATTATTCATAGCTTTTAATGTAGTGTAAAACATGATTCTCGTTTAACAAATTATTTACGGCTCCAAAAATAAACTAAATTTGAATTTCACTGGTACCTCATAAAGAAATTAGGGAGAAGAAACCAAAAAATAAAAATAAAAAAGATTAGATATTAAGGTTACTTGCTCAATGAAATATTATAACATGAAAATTAAGCTAGTACGGGTCACACGGACATTTCAAGGCAAGCACAATTAAGGGTCAGTCACTCAAGTTTCACTTCGACAGAGATGGCGATGGAGAAGCATTAGTGCATGGTTGTTGCGGAGACCCTTGTCTATGGAGGAGTTCACGAGCCAACGCTTGAAGATCGCCGCCGCCGCCACCAGTTAATGATGATGAGCCACTCCCTCCAAATTGGCGCGGGTCGATTTGCCTTTGCTGCATGGTCCATGAAGGTTGCACCATAGGGTCAAAAAGCGACGATAAGTCATATGTGGCCGGCACTGAAGAGGCGGATGGGAGGTCCGATATCGAGAGAGGCGACGGTGCCATTAGTGTCTGTGGTGGCTGAGACGGCAGCGGTGGTGATGGAAGCTCGAGTGTAGCTAAGTGAGCTTGCAAATACGATAGCTCCGCTTGTAAATTCACCACCTACCAACAAAATGAATCAGTCGTGTACAAATGAAATGAACTGTTTCCAATATAGGATAGATACATTTAATAATGCGAAATAAAACAGTGTTTTTTAGGCAAATTAAAGGCATGTTGTCTTTGTTTACACTAAAAGGATGCTTTGGATTATGTGCACAAGAACATGGCGTTGCGAACAAATAAAGCTTCCTTAAGGAAGACGAGGAATAAAAGTACTGACTGCTCAAGAATTTCCACGGCATAATTTCCAAGCAAAATGTTTGATTAAATTAGTATTTCCAAACAAAAGATGGAAAGTAGCTAAGAAAATGAAATGAAACTCCGACCATTCCCATAATACCTGCAATATCCATAATTTGCAGAGAAAAACTGGCCATCCCATTGCTGTAACCACCGACCAAATGATTTGTTAATTAGAAAACGTTCTAGATTTCAGGAAAGTCCTAAATACTGCAACCAGCAAGCCCCCCATGCATTCTTTCTTTCTTTATCGTACTGTTTTTAATATGGTCTGAAAAGGATGTCTTTTCTTTCAACTGAATATGATTCCTTCTTTAGGTTTTATGGAAACCAAATTCTGTGCTAAAGCTACACACTTTGATTTGATCCATTTAGATTGATTTATGAATCAAAACAAACAGATACTGAGTTATTTTTAGATAGTTCATTATATGAAACAGTTTTGTATTTTACTTAATGAAGAACGCGGTAATAACCTAGAGAAAAAGACAACAAAACTAAGCTGCAAAAGTGTGAATGATGACAATGAATCCTTATCAAAAGTTAATTACCTGTTGTTGAAGAGCAAAGATGTGAGCAACGCAGCCATAAACAGGGTCTCTTAGCCGAGCCTGAGCCTCGTAACATATGGTGACCACCGCATCGAGCCGTTTGTGAACCGGGATATGAAGGAGCAGCTTCGACACATTGCTTGCCCCGAAAACCTTGTGCACCGCTGCAAAATGGGCTGCGCCTTGCTCCGAGTCAAAATAAGGCGCAAATATACAAGCAGGCACACATTTCCTTCTCAAGAACTTGCACGCGCCACAAGGTCCACCTCCTCCTCCTCCTCCACCACCACCACCACCGCCAGTAGAACTACCAGCACCACCACCGCTGCTGCAAGGGTTTGCACTCATGATTGGAACTCTTTTAGCCTGACTTTCGTTTCCCTTTTAAAGTAATAGGATAGGTCCCATGATTAGGGTTTGTGGGTTCCTTCTAGAAGTTGGAAAAAGGGTTAAGAAGGAGAAGGAAGATGAAGAAAAGGAAAGAAAAAAGGGTGTTCTTTTAGGGTTTGGGTTTGGGTTTGGTGGGTGTTGGTTTTTTGGTGAAGGGGATTTAAATTAAAACGCTGGAAGAAGTCTTTAAAGCCACGCGAGAGAGCAAACCCCCCCTCTTTAGCTGCTTGCGTGAAGCAAACATGCGATAAGCATAAGCCTAGCTATTCTCAACTGCCCTTTTTAATTTATTTATTTCCACTTATCTTCCTTTATCTCGTGAATTTTACAACAAAACACATGTTCCTCCCTCTCTAGTCTTAACTCTTTCTTGTTCTGTTGTGTATATATTGATTAAACCTGTAATTATAATTTATCATTTTTAAAGAAAAAAAAGGGTTTTGATGTTTTGTGCAACTAAGGTTTGGCCTGTATCTGAATCTGTCTTGCAAACAAAAGAATGGATTTTAGATATCGAAACGTGTCATCGGGGTCTGTCTAAATTTGCCACTGCGTGTTTTAAGCTGCGTAGAGGGCAAAAGACGCCATCTCTCTATACGTTGAAAATGACTCAGCTATTTGCTTTCCTTTTTCTGCACAATAAGCCAAAATAAATCCACTGGATTTTCGAGAATGACTTGCTTACCCACAGTCTTATTTTTCATTTAATTCTTGTGGTTGAATACTATAAATAGTATGACTCTAATAAATGATAATGGGATTCTTTTTTTAAGAATAATTATTAATGTTTTGTTCAGTGGGGAATGAGAAATTACCAAGAAATGATTAAACTTGGGGAACTGGATTTGTGTAACCCAAATATCACTGTCCATTTCTGATTTGGCTTGTGTTAAGGTTACTTTCACAAATGGAAACACATCACCATCTCAAAAGCTAGCAAAATTTATACGCATTGCTTCATTTTTTATTCTTTTTGCTGGGTTCAGATGTCACTCAGCTAAGCTCGCATCAATATGGATGATCGTAATCAATTTGACGATGACAAACAACAACACTGATTAATTTCGGTATTCTAATTATTATAGGATGTTTTGTATATGTGCGAGATGAGCGACCGTACAAGGTCTCCATAAAAAGGACTCTAAATAAATTAAATTAAATGTTTGTACGGGAAAACCTACAAGAAAAAAAATGACTTTAAAGAGAGCCTTGTTTTGAAAAACATTATATATCTTTGCCATTATAAATTAAAAGCTTTGTTTTAATAAGCTGCACATGGCACATAAACCTTTGAACCTCCTCTGCTTATGCTAATTATCATCGTCTTTCGTAAACAAAAAATTCTTGTCACTTTTGAGTATTCTTATATATGTTCCAGCATTAAAAAAATAAAATCATATACTTTAACCATAAAATCTTAAATACTAAACCATAAAAATTAAACCATACCCACTAAATTTTAAACCGAACCTTAAACTTTAACTCTAACTCTAGACTTAATTTTTTAGTGTTTGAACATAAACATAGACACTAAAAAAGTAAAAAGATTTCTATTTTTCTTTCGTGGTTCTTATTACGTGTCACCCTTTATATTAGCATTGTCATATAAATTATAAAGCTTACGTTACTTAAAATGGAGATTGCCAATATAAAAGTTTTCCCGGCCCTAAGATTTTTATGTGTCATTTAATCACAACAAACTCGAATTATTTCAATTTTCAATATTCGAATCAAGTCTAGAGAAAGTATTAAATGAAATGGATGTGCAACATCAGCTCATATCCTATTCCATTCATTTTAAATTATGTCGTCATCTTTTATGTGTGAGTAGTGTGTTTATGTTCATTTCATATATGTTAACTTCATGAAAAAAAATCCTTTAGTTATTGTTTTAATGGTTTTGTAATTAACATACATTTAACCGTATAATGTTTATTAAGTGTTAGTGTTATGTATAAATTTATATTGTATTGATATCATTTTAAGATTTGATTTGCAATCCAAATTTTTCGTCTCTCTTAGATGTGATCATATTAGGGCCAAAGTAATATAATAAGTAAGTTTCATGGGCTAAAATTATTATAATTATACTAAATTTTATTTCAATTTTATTGACTGAGCGGTTTGTTTGTCACAATATTTTAATTGAGTAACATGTTCGTTTCTAAACTTTTAATTGAGTGATTGAATTGTTATTTTTTTTTAAAATTACATGTTTGTTCTAAAAATAATGATTGATGGACAGAATTAATACTTTTTTTAGAAAAAAATGGCATTTGTTACTAACCTATAACATGTGTGATTTACACACAAAAAATATGATTTACAATCCAAATTTTCTGTATGTCCTGAACTAAGTCATATTGTATGGACTTGTAACAAATATTAAGTCGTTTCAATTATAATTAGTAATTCGTTTTTAACAAATTCTGCTTAAGGGGAGGAGAAAGAAAATTTGTTCCTAATAAATTTCAAACCAAAACTTAAGAGAGAGAAGAAAGGTAGTATCTGTTTAATTTTTTTATCTTTTCAAAAACGACACACATAACATGCATTAGTGCATTACTAGTGCTCGAACCCGGGTTCTCAAAGAATGATAAATATCTATCTTTGTCACCAAGACACAAAGGGACGAACAATTTGTACATTAAAATTAATAGAATGATATGCACTATTAATATTTAATAGAATAAAAACGTACAATAATCTTTTAATTCATTTATATATAATATAAAATTAAGGTCAATACTTGAATTCGGCGTTCAAAGCAGAAAACATGAGCCATTCGAATGCGTTGCTGCCACGTATGACTCTTTGACGAAGAACGTAACGTCCTGGTAAAACCATGACCTCATTTTTTTTCCGAGTGGGATCCACACGCCGTTCAATTGAATAGTGTAAAGTAACGTTCGTCAAAATATATATAATAAACAGTGGTTTCCCTCTTCAAAATTGAAGTTTTAACTTTTAATTGATAAAAATGCAAAAATATTTCAGAAAAGGGAAGCATAAAAGAAATTGTAGTAATAACGGAGTTGTCACCGCGCCGTCCGGCGATTGTCTTATCCGTGTGGTGTGAAGAAGAAGCATTGGCAGAAATTCAAACCCTCTTAGAAGCAGCAAGATCGAGACACGTGGCAGTGAAGGTACGACTTTGATGACCAAGGGGTGACGTTGGAACAGTTCCACATGAGAAAGAACAACATCTGCAATTCTGAATTGAATCCTAGTATAGTGTAGTAGCTTGTGTTGTCTCATGTCTACATCATAAATATATATCTATATGTCCTTTCGTATTCCCAATTCATTCATTCAAATCCCATGTTTCAATTAAAATCAAGAATCCATAATTTGACACGATTAATGATTAATTGGACCCCCTATATATAACATGTATCGAATGTAACATATTTATTATCTGAGGGCAGAAAATCTGCTATAGTAAACTGAGTTACAATGAGAACCCAATTAAAACTGTCAAGTATCAAGTATTCTCTTTATACAAGTATACCCCAACTACTACATAATCGAATATTCACAAAATAAGTTTTGACAATATTTTTTCCTTTTAGTCTAACTTGTACAACTTCTTTAATGGACTGTAAAATAGCTTGTCCATCCGAACAAGAACGACGAAATTGCCTGTGGTTTCTTTCCTTCCAAACAAAGTAGATAAAGGCACACCAAGCCATTTGAAGTATCACAGAAAGAAGTGACTTCCCCTTGAGAAACTTGATGGCCCATTCAACCTCTCTACTCTAATCATAAACATTTCGAGCGATATTGCAGAGCTCTAATACTCCTTTCCAAATATTTTTCGAAAATAAGCATTCGAAAAATAAATGACTACCAGTTTCCAGTTCACAATCACACAACGTGCATCTCTCATCTGTCATCCCCCAGTTGAGTAACTTATCCTTAATAGGTAGCCTACATTGGATGGTCATCCAAGATATCAAAGCATGTTTGGGTATATTGAGGGATGAAAATCCTTTGTCCCTTTTTGGTGTCCCTATTTATGCCTCACGCTTAAAATTAGGTTTAGGGTTTATTGTTTTAGGTTAGGGGTTGTAGTTAAGGTGTAGGGAATTTAGGGTAGGGTGTATTTTTTAGGGTACAAGGTGTAGGGTTTAGAATTTAGGGTTAGGACTTGAAATTTAATTTTGTAGTGTTTTTTAGTATTGGGGCACAAGTAAAGGCACCAAAAAAGGACAGATGATTTTTATCCTGTGAAAACCATATGAGCTTGCACCAAGGCTCTTTATCAAGAGGCACACAAATCACCCTCCAGATCTGCACTATATTTGTCAAAGTATTGTCCAAAAAGTTTAGCCCTTTAGAAGAATAATGATCTCCCACCTTGATAAGTCTCCTATTAATCCAGTTCATTGAGCTTTTGAGCTGAATTTGCAGTAAGCTAACTTCCTTGAGAACATAAGCATGGACCCAAGCAATCCAAATGGATCACTGCCCTGCCAAAATATTCTTGATCAACTGTAGTAAGCAAGCATCACTCTAGCTATACAAGTCACGTAAGCTAAGTTCTCCTTCAGACTTGAGTGAACACACTGCATCCTAGCTCACTCGAGCCCCACCAACACTATCATCCTTCCCTTTCCAGAATGAATTGGTGCACAATTCACTAATCTTTTTAGGGATGGTTTTCGGTAAAATCAGTTGCCGATACCAAAAGTTATGTATGCTGAAAATTGTGGACTTGATGAGTTCCAATCTACCAACAAAATTGAGATGCATTTTTTTCATTTGCTTATAATTATTATTATTAGATGTAGGATGTTCGAGCAACATTGTTCCCACAAATGTGAGGAAGTCTTCCTTATGTTATGTCCTAACAAGACATCCTCATTTTTTTCATGAGAAATGCATTTTAGTGTTGTATAAATTGTCTTAACTTTAACTAACACCTACAGTCTAATCAGAGCTCGAAAATGTTTTATACTATACTTCCCCACTCGTGCAGTCAAAAAGGAAGATTAAACAGATATAATTATCATCTGCTTTACGAACTTTATGACCAAAGAAATAGGTTATAAATTGCAGGATGTTTCCTTATGAAACGGCAAAGATGCTTTCAGGTCTAGTTTATACTAGATTTATAAATCGTTTTAGGTACTAAATTTTAGCTGATCAGATTTCTAAACCGTGCTAGGAACGAAACCTTAAGTCCTGGTCAAACTGATTAATTATATTTGTTAGGTATATAAATATTAGGTTGCAATGATGCCATAATGATGTGTGAACAATGTTATCATTGCTGCAGTTGGAAAGCGGCAATCATTTACTCTTTTGCACTAATTCCCAGAATATGAAGCAGTCACTCTCATGCATATAATTTATAATTTATAATATAGATATTATGGTACACTGTGCTGCAAATTTATGTAGCAAGTACTCCACAAGCTTAGCTTTTCTTTGAAAGGGTAATTTAATCATTGTTTAATGGTGAGTGCTACTTTTTACAGCTCTTTAGGAATACCCTTTTCCGGTTCTTATTGGACTCAACACTGACACCTTGGGCAGCTTCTTGTAACAATCTCAAACAAGGAAGCTGACAAATTGTAAAGCCAATGTCCAGCTTCAAAACTAGCAAATGTTTCTTTCATTGCCTTGCATATGTAAATTTACAAATATGCCACATGTTTTGATGATTCGAACCCATTTCATTATCTAAATCGATATTTAAAATGTTAAGATGACATGATTGATATAATATTAATGTCTTTTACCTTTCCCTGAGAGAGAAGTCTTTTTACCTTTCCCTATCTATTTCAGAATGGAATTTATTTTCTGTAACATTTTGCTTTCTTTTTTAAATTGGAGAAGTAAAAATCTCTCCTATTTTTCTTACAAGAGGGACGACCGTTTCAGAATAATATAGTATCGTGATTTGATGTTCTAATTGGTAATTTATTAAAGAATGGGTTTTCGTGTCACGACTTAAATTATTTAACCAGTCGCACCTATTCAAATTTCAAACTATATTTTATTTGTTCAATGTAATTTACAGCTTCGACCTTTAATTCATGTATTCGAAGGCTAAAATAATATTACTCAAGAAGAGAAGTACTAGCATAGTAGAAAAATAAGGCCCAAATTGATAACAATAGCCTGATCCCAAGCCCACAAACGCCCAAACCGGGTAATGAATCCAACCGCAGACCAAGCATCAGCAGAGGAAACAAATAGTATCAAAAAACCTAGCTGATATGTTTTTTTTACATTCTAAAGTAATTATAAGATAATATCTGTTTATACATATTTTTAATCATTTAACAAATGTATATATATTTTGTAGACAAAGTGATTTGAAACCGTATTCACCGAGACACTTGTTAAGTTCAGTTGATATGTATTTATTATAAGGGAAACTTTATTAAAAACATTATAAAGTATTTTTTTATAAGGAAAATGGTAATAAATTTCACTCAATACCTATAAACACATATCTTATTTAAAAATATGAGTACAGTCTAGAGAGGAAGAGAGGTGAAAACAAGAGAATAAAGAAAGCAAAGGTGAAGAAAAAGAGAAGGAGCGGGACGCAAGGGGTAAAAGCCAGCAGATGGTCTGATCTGATATTTGTGCGAGCCGAGTAGAAAAGCTGAAACCGGAGGTGACAAGAGAGAAAGATGATTGGATGGGGAAGATGTTTGCTGTCCCACGTAGGGCTCGCACGTGTCTACAACTGCTGCTGTTGGAAGAGAAACACAGAGTTGAACGCACAGATTGACTGAGACTGACTGCCACTCACCGCATCCGCATGTTTGTTTGCTTCACGCAACCACCAGCTGCTCCACTTCCTCTCCCCCGTTCTACTTTGCCGTGACTTTCAAGTCTTTTTAATCCCAAACCTAAAGCACCCTTTTATTATATACATCAACGGTGAACCCTACCTACTCATAGCAATAAAATATTCCATTTGGTATTATTAATAACAATGGATTATGATTTATGTATGTGTAATATAATGGTTAATTATCTGCATTAACATGTATAAAGGCTCGTTCCAGTTAAAAATGGTCAGGAATTATATATTTAAAAACCAGTCTTTTCCTTGCATGACCCCACGGTCACCAACAGAACCGGTTAACAAACAATACCCATTCTTCCTCTCTAAATACCCATTTTTACCCTCTACTCTCTTTCTCTTTCTCTCTGAATATGAGTTCAACAAATAAAGAAGGTGGGCCTTGCGGCGCTTGCAAATTCCTCCGGCGGAAGTGCGTGAAAGGGTGTATATTTGCACCATATTTTGACTCGGACCAAGGGACGGCTCACTTTGCTGCAGTCCACAAGGTTTTTGGTGCAAGCAATGCTTCCAAGTTCCTGCAGGGAGTGCCGGCTCACAAGCGTGTTGATGCTGTTTTTACACTTTGTTATGAGGCTTTGGCTAGGGTTAAGGACCCTGTTTATGGCTGTGCAGGTCAAATATTTACCCTCCAACAACAGGTAGGTCACCCTTCTCTTTTTCTTCCCCGTTTGCTACTTTAAGGATGAGGCGGCGACTTGTTAGTATAAGTAAGAATTGATCAATTCATTGAATACAATGACAAACCTTTCTGCATGCAGTCAAACAATTTAGATTTCAGTAAAGAGAGATTAGAGATCTATTCCTTATCATTAGGGAACAAAAAAGAAAAAAAAGAACCAATTAAAGAAATCAAATAGCAAAACATAAATCTTAAGAGTTTCAGTTCATGTATTTTCTTCTTTACATGCACCAGGGTTACAAGTTTCTCTCAGTTAGAACTGTAAAATTAAGTTTTTACTGGTCCATAATTACTACCCTAAACCCTTCAAAGAAAAGGCTACAACTTGGTTAAAATTCCAAAGTGTTTCATGCAAACGTGTGCTTTGAACGGTGTACCCGTCCGGTAAAAGTTTGACAACTGAAGTACTATATTTTTGTTATATATAGTGGAAGCAATCTTACCAAGTTAGTCAAAGGTTTCACATTTCAAGAACAGTACTTGTGAAACTCAAGCTAAATATTACTTGGAAATGTAGGTTTTGGGTCTTGACTAGCTACTTCTTTTAGTTATATATATATATTGAAATAACAATAAATTCATACTACTATTTTGCCCTTCTCGGAGGGAGGGAAATCAGAGAGGAGGACTGGCTAAGTGGTCCGGTTGCTTGCCGGAACCACCAAGCAAATTTAGCAACTCGAGAAATATTCTAAGTATTTTGGTTTTGACTTTGTCTTAGCCTTTTTTTATAAGTTAAGAAACTAGGTAGAATATTTAGTAATCTTATAAGAAGCGTTTATAAAGTATAATTAAGATATTAGAGAATTGATGGGTGTTTCTTATGGGTGAAAATCGTCTGCACCTAATCATGCTTCACACTAAAAATCACTTAAAAATTTATATTTTAAACCTTAACACTAATTTTTACATCTTAAACCCTACACCCTAAAAATACAGCCTATCCCTAATTTCTTAAACACTAACCACAAGTTCTAATCTTAAACCTTAAACTCTAAACCCACTATTTTAAAGTAAGAGCACAAAAGAGACATAGTAAGGAGGCATACGATTTTCATCCGTTCTTTATTGCATGATCAATGGTTCATTTTTTGTCTCGGTTATGTAACCTTCAAAGCACTTTAGATGTATTAACCGTTGTATTACTAAACTGTATTAACTATGATATTGTAGGTAGAGAATTTACAGGCAGAGTTAGCCTACATTCATGCCCGTGTTTCTACATTGCAACGTCTCACTCAAATGCTGCCACCTCAAGTCGAATGCCAATCGCCCACGACCATTCGTTATTCATCGGAAATAGGATCTGACATGGTATGTTCTTCTAACATGTCCATGAACTTTGATCTGCCACAACCGCATCAACCTTCAATCGAGCTTGCAAGTTCTCCAAACCCCTTTGAACAGGGAACAGACGACGAGGAGCTTCAAGCCTTGGTCCGGGATTGTGTCTCAAGATATCTACCCGGTATTCGATTTCGACCTTCAGCTTCCGGCCAAAACTTTTAATTGTTGTTAGCTTCCATAATGTGCGTTGTCCCGGATACCATTGATTCTGGATTCTAATGAAACTATCACCTTTAATTCTATTACATGCATAATTTCTTTTCATTAGATCAAATATCTCGTTTTCTCACTCCTAACTCAATAAAAAACATTATCGATGCAACCGAGTTGGATACAATACGAATCTTGTTATAGTTAGCAATTTGAATCTTGTTATGTCCAAAAATTTGAAAATTAAAATTCTCATAGTAATAGATGCGAATCATGTTATATTTTAAATTTTGTTGATTGTTGTATTTGAAAATTTAAAATTTTCACAGATACAAATGTAATTTGGATTATAGGATATAATACCGATATCTGTAAAAAAATAGATATTTAATTTTCAGATCGAATACAAATTGTTATTTTACTGATGTAAAATATTAAATATCCGATTTTCTTTTGAATCTGATCTGATTCGAACAACACTAAAAACCCAAAAATTATATACTCGGTCCAAAAACAAAACAACAAGATCTGTTTAAAGGAATTGGTCGGGATACAACAAATATTGTATACATTTTTAATGCATGGGGGAGGGGGTGGGGTTCGCTATGAGAAGCCCAATAATACAAATACTAACAACCCTTCCTCATCAAAAAAATATATTCTATTTTAGTTTTTTTATTTTTATTTTTAAAATTAATTTAATTTTTTCAAAACAACTAAAATTTTCACCCACACAGAAGGTGTCATAGAGTTTAGTGAATACAATGGAAATTTATCAAGTGAACTTGATCCGTTTTAAAATGAAACAAATATTCATATCCAAAAGTAAGTGAAATGTCCAATAATTAAACAACAAGCTCTGTTTAAAGGACTTGGTCTGGGCAGCCATATTGGGGGATGGGGTTGGTATAGAAGCCCAATAATACGAAATGACTATTAAAGCTTAGCTGATTCCTACACCCAATTGTCCGAACGAGAACTCATCCGATTTAGGTAACATGTTGACTTGTTTGTTGCTTTATTAGAATTAAAAGCCTTACCAACCATTACCAGACTGTCTGAACTCTGAGCTTCAACCTTTCGACAGTTGAACCACACAAAGCTTGTACAAGCTCCGAATGGCAGCGGTGAGATTTCAAGAGCATACTATTATTTATTTATTCATTCATAAGCAATTGTTTTATTTCTGTCTTAGGCTGACGTATTTATGGCACTTAAGATTGTTGTAGCTACAGAATGGTTTAAGATTATCATGGTAAAGTTATTTTTCTCTATTTTATTCTTAGATTATGGGTTATACTTATTACACTATTGCATTGTCCATTACTGAAACATGAACATGTTCAAGTTTGCACACATGGTGCTCTTCGTTTCTTTTCCGCTACCCGACAGACATAATTGTGTATGCTTTGTTGATGCAGTCCAAATTCCCTACTTTGAGTAGAATATATGAGTCTTTGAAGGCGTTGCCGGAATTCTTAGCTGCCTCCCCTGAAAGACAACCTGACGCCGTCAAGTGACTGATAACCAAAGCATACTACCACCAGTCTCGTATTTGGAACTTGGAAACAAATTATCTGTATTTATGTTTTGAAGATTTTAATGTTTATGCTGTTTGGTTGTTTTAAGAGAGAAAAACTACTGATATCAAATCTTAAGCCTAAATCGAGTATATCAATCGAATTAAATTCGATAGATGAATTGGATTGAACTCTTTTTTTTTGAATTGAAGGAAAATTTCCACGCGCGGCGTTAAAAACCTCCTTAGAAAAGGAGGAAACAGAGTGCCCATGAAAATCGTTATACAAGAAAGGAAAACGAAAACCAACAAACATCACACACTAGACATACAATCCGAATTAAGAATATCTTGAACATCCAACGGAGGTTCAAGAAACATGTGATACTCCATCGGAAGGTTCTTAGCCATCTTCGCAAGCTTATCCGCAACCATATTCGCCTCACGCCGCACCCACAAAAAACGAACATCTCAATCTCCTGACAACATTTCCGCAAGATGAACTCGGGGAGAAGACGAGAACCGTAAAATGTCACGCATAACCAAGCCTTCATGCACGTCTTTGTTATCCGTCTTCACACTGATTCTAGTGAAACCTAAAACTCAAATCGTCGCGAGACCTTCATAAACCGCCCACAATTCAGCCTAAAAAATGAAGCAAATCTCGATTTTTTTCAAAAATCCAAACCGACACTTCCCGGAATCATCGCGTTCAAGACCACCACATAAAGCTCTTAATATGAAAACAAGCTCCAACTGTTGTTTCTTTCTTTTTTATATATGGTTGTTAAAAACATTTGTCATTTTTTTTTCATTCGAATTGACCAAAATTTAGTCATTGCTTACTCCGACCGACTGCGTCAAGGGTGCCGCGTTTACCCCAACCCGTTTTTGTCTGAGCCGGAAATTAAATAGAAATAAATATAATCTCTATCTAGCTCCATCCGGTCTCTGTCTAGCAACTTGGATTCCCGAATCCCATAAACCCTCGATTTCTTAATTTTATCTCAGAAAAAACTCTCCTTTTGTTCTTATTCTACTGTTATCCCTGTTTTCTTATCGACTGTTCTCAATTATCTCAACTTCCAAGTCATTCAGACAACCTTAATTTGAACTTTTAATTCTCAACCAGTAAGCACTGCCAGAGAGAAAGAAAAAAAAGATCAGATTTTTGTCTCTTGTTTGTTAGTGGTTAGCTGTGTATTATGCATAGATCTGGAACAACGATGGCGTGGAACGTGTTCAAGTTTTGCACTGTTCTGAGGGGTCTGGGCTCGATCATGATCCTGTTGGTTTTAGGGGTCGTGGGTGTCACATACTACTCTGTCGTTGTGACCAATTATGGTCCTGCTTTGTTCGATGGTGGCCTTCACTCTCTTCTTTCTGCTGTTGTTTTGATCTTGTTTCATTGCTTGGTAAGTCTCCAAGGTTAATTCTCTTTTCTTTGGTGTCGTTTTGCTAGCTTGTATATATTGTGCTTCTGGGTTTAGAATTCAACTAAATATCATCTTTTTAGATTGAATTCAACTAATATATCTAAAAAGTTTAGAATGGTTATGAAAAATTGATAATAGTGAAGCTTGAGTTTTGTGTTTGATCTCAAATTTTCTTCCTTTTTGTCTTTGGTGTTGTGAATCAGTTAAAACTTCATGTTTCTTGCTATTTGTTATTTTTCAGGGAAAAAGAGCAAATCTGAAGTGTTGTTAAAATACAAGCTTCCCTTTTGGACCCTTTTTAGATTTAGTTTCTGACTTTAGATGCTAAAATAATAAATTGGGTTATGGAATTGCGATTAATGTAATCAGACTGCTAAAAGAATGGATAAATAATTGATGATTTTAAGTGTGGCGAAAACTGACTCTAAATTTGGAAATTTTGATGTGCTTCTGCAGTTGGTTATGCTGTTGTGGAGTTACTTTTCTGTTGTTTTGACTGATCCGGGGAGTGTGCCACCTAACTGGAGGCCAGCTGCAGATGAGGAGAGAGGGGAGGCTGACCCGTTGAATGATTCTGAGTTCAATGGTTTGCAGTCAGACTCGTCAAATCAAAGAATTCGATATTGTCGGAAGTGCAACCAGCTGAAACCACCTCGCTGCCATCATTGTTCTGTTTGTGCGTTCTTCTTATGCCAAATTTGTTTATTCCTTTTTCTTGATCGGCTTATGATATTGTTATTCTTGAGGATCAATTTCATATCGATTTCATTGTTTTAGGTGGGAGGTGTGTGCTAAAGATGGACCATCATTGTGTGTGGGTTGTCAATTGTGTTGGTGCACGAAATTACAAGTATTTCCTTCTTTTCTTGGTATGTCTCCTTTATTTGTATCTTAGATTCTCATACATTTTATGCTTCCTAGGTCTTACGTACTATATTAGTCTTATCTTCGAGAAGTTCCTATTTTCAAATGCATAAATTGAGTTTGGGAGTTTCTTTTCGGCTTTTTGCTCGTCCAGTCTTACCTCTCTGCATTGATGATTGTAACACAGGTCAATTTACGAGATGTTGCTGGAGTAATGCTTCTGTTTTCTTGGCATGCATTTGACTTTGATTTTAATCCTCAATGCAGTTTTACACATTCCTTGAGACGAGTCTTGTGACTTTGGCCTTATTGTCTAATTTCCTCACATTCTTTAGTGATGAGGAATTTCCTGGAACTCCTGGCACCCTCGCTACAACTTTTCTTTCCTTTGGTATGGGTTGTTTGGCCAGTGTTCTTCTGACCTATTGAACTTTTTTTTCTGTTGATTGTCTATGTGCTAATATATGACAATTTTCTCTTGTCACAGTTTTGAATCTCGCATTTGCTTTGTCTGTCTTGGGGTTTTTGATCATGCACATATCTTTGGTGACTGCTAATACCACAACTATTGAGGTATCGTCTTCATCTTGAATTTTATTTATTGTCCTAAATGTAATAGTTGGTGTTTTTTGTGTTCATCATTGTTGTTAGTTTAGTATGATGCCATAATACCAAGAGACATGCTCTTTCAAGTGTGCGAATCTTTTCGCCCCTCCCCTGCCCAAAAGAGAGAAGAAAAGAAGTATTCATTTTGAAAAACTCAAATACCACAACAGAAAAAACATCAACTGAATACCTAGTGAGAATATAGGTTCATCTTTCGGCCAGATATGTGGTGTATTCACCCTCTTTAGGATTAAAATGCATAGATTTACTGAAAAAAATCTTTGGTCTTTTGAGCAGGCATATGAGAAGAAAACCACTCCAAAATGGCGTTATGACCTTGGCCGAAAGAAAAATTTTGAACAGGTTAACTGTTTTTTGCAACACATTGCTGTTTTCCATTGTTTTGGTACATGCATTTATTGCATTAAAGAACATTCATATAATGTTAATTTGATGACCGTTCTAGTCAAAATCCGAACCATTTGAAACTCTGCTCAGAGTTTGTGCTCTTATAACTGGTCTCTCCGGCAAATGTTAACTGTCATCCTCACTTGTTGGTTTACTCAAGTTTTGGTGCTTTTCTCTATACAGGTGTTTGGAACAGACAAGCTATACTGGTTTATTCCAGCTTATTCAGATGAGGATCTACGACGAATGCCAGCACTTGAGGGTCTTGAATTTCCATCGAAGCCTGATTTTGATTCCCAGGAGTTCTAAAAAGTTAAATCCTCATCCACAGCCAGAAAATTGGAAAAACTTTTCTTGTAATTATAGATACGGAAGCCCCCTGCATTGTTCCCTTGTATTCGTACAGGTATATTACTAGGCCGTAGTCAATTCGAGCTAAACTTCTGAGCTTTAAAAAAATTGAGCTCAATGAATCAACTTGAAAACTATATCCAAAAAATAGCATGCATTGTGGGGGGCTGACAATTTGATTTCAATTTGGTAGGCAGGTTGAATTTATATTCTTGGAAGGTCGTGGAACAATTTGCTTAGGCTGTGGATTGTAACAACATTTGGCATTGTGCTATTAATTTGGTGGTTGTAGATTTGTTGTACTTGCTGACTGAAAATACAGAGAATGCATTTGTAGAAATCTGTCATTGTTGTTTCATCTATTTTACAGATTATATAAACACATGATTAACGTCCATTCAAATTCGACTCGAACTCGCATTCTCAATAATTTGAATCCGAAACAACCTCTGGTCTCCAAAGCCTAAAACGAGGTCGAATCGCGAAACCATAGAACAAACAGTTGAACATCATGGGTAGGCTGCGATTGTCAATGCATATGCCTGAAAAAAAACAAGGTAATCTTACTTAGATTCCAGTGTTGGCTGTTCGGGGGAAACAACCATTAATGTAACCTTATTCTAGTGTATTTTATATGTCAACTTGGTTGGTCTCGCGCATCAAAGCTTTCAATTTTGTATCCATTTCTCTTGTTAATAATACTATTGTAGATTCCCTTGGCCGGTGGTGAAGCTAATTATTTGTTGGAATCAACAAAATAAACTCGACAGTCGACAACTATGGTAATCTTTCAAGGTTAAGTCTGGACTCGGCTCTATGTCTACTGGAAACTTGGAGGGCTCTGTTTCTGAAATTCCATTGAAACATTAAACTTTACTAATATGTGAATATTTTGGGAATGGCGTAAAACAAGTAGAAATCAAAGTCCAATATGATTCACAATTTCCAGGATTTGAGCTATATCTAGGAAGGTCACAAATTTATAAACAAGAGCTGGTGACTCACGACTGGTGCGGGGAACTGTCCCTGGGACTTGTTGGCAACATGTGGGAGTCATTGCCTACAACATGTTCCACCTCTGCTCAATGCTTTATTCATTAATATTTAGTATGGATCGTGGTTTCGAGACATTTTTAAGTTGTATAGATTGAAAAACTGTGGGCTGAAAGAGATTTTTGATATATTCTAGGTTGTCAAGCTCCCTTTGTTGGCTTAACACAGCGAACACATTGGATGTGGCAGAACTGTTCTTTCTCATATATGGTTTCAGTCTTTAGGAAATTTCCTATTCCACTTTATCTCCATTGTGTCAATTTATTCTCTGATCAGGTTAACTGTATCCACAGTAGGGCGGCAAGACATTATCCCATAACAAGACAGGAAATGGACAATAGGCTGCAAACTGCTCCATACCAGAAAATGATGTCTTGACGTCTGAGCTACTAACATTTAACTCTGTCCCATTCCTTGTTGGCCATTGGATAATGTGGATATTGCATATTAATTCAACATACACTGAATCTTGGACAAACAAACTCAACTCCCCATTCTTGTTTCATTTTCAGTAACTTTCAACTTTTGTCGCATTTACAAGCATGTGTTCGAACTTGAGAGAAGACATGGCCAGTTGGCATGGCAGAATGTATTCAATAAGAACCTACCTCAGTTGCTTGCATGCAAATATAATAGTAATAATCCAATATTAATATATTAACAATACCAATGAGTGTGATGCCGGGGCTCCCCCTCTTAATATATATAAAACTAATGCCGAAGGTTATGGTTATCAAACATACTTTCAAGTTTCAACTTCCAAGTTTTTCAAGCAAGACAACCCTAACAAAGAATGGCTCATTGGTCTGCTGAGAATGCCACCAAAGCTTATCTCCGAGCCTTGAAAATGGTAAGCAAAAGCTACATGGTCGATTGATGCTGTAAAATATATGAATATATATATTCTCATTATTATGAATGTTTTTTTTTCAGGGGAAAAGAGGCAAAGAGCCTGACGTAGCTGAGTTCATATCCGCCATGGCGGCAGGCAACAACGCGCAGCTCATGGTGATGACATGTGCCGGTGTTGCCGGATCCACCGCGCTAGCCTTGATCGCGGCGTCACGTCAAACAGGAGGCAAAGTGGTGTGCATCTTAAATAGTCTCGACGATTACGTTGCATCCAAAAATGCACTAGGAAACTACGGAGGTTCTTTAAGCTTTGTCATAGGGGATGCCAAGAGGCTTCTAAATGATTACAGAACTGCAGATTTCGTGCTCATCGACTGCAATATCAATGACCACAAGGAAGTATTAGAGGCAGCAAAAGAGGTTGCAAAGCACGGGGAAGCTCTCATTGTGGGGTACAATGCCCTTGACAAGGGACCATGTTGGAACACTGATGAATATAAAACCCACTTTCTGCCCATCGGGGAAGGTTTGCTGGTGATTAGAAAAGCTGCATCAAGCAAAGCCGGTGAAGCATTTAACAGCAGAAATGCCAGAAAAACAAGCCGTTGGGTTGTTAAAATAGATAAATGGACTGGTGAGGAGCATGTTTTTAGGATCACTTCACCATGTTTTTAGTTTCAATTAATATTAAACTTCCCTTGTCTTTGCTAAGCTATCGAGCTTGGAAAAAGGTTTAACTTTTATGCTACTGATGTCCTAATCAAATCAAGTTGTAGATAAATTATTGGACCTAGTGACCAACATGTAACGCCCATCTGGCTCTGTAATTTTTAAAACAAGTTAGATGTTTTCTTTAGAGCATACATCTTGTTGTCTGCCCAAGATCCACTACTCTGGATGACATACCATCGCGGATAGTCTATCTCACGATTCAAGGTTCCGTTCGCTGCTGTTCAACAGAGAAGTCATAATCACATTGAGACACACCAATATCGGACCATGAAACTTGATCATTTTGATCATATATTACAAGATTTCAGAGAATATTGACTGAATGCTGATCGTCGAATGCTAATACAATAAATTTTATAATAATTAAGCATACCTTCTGTTGATTTCAAGAGGGTTGAAACAATCTATTTGTATTGAGAGTTAGTTTTTTTCTTTTGTTGAAATAGCATTGTGTTATTACAAGACAGAAGCTGCCACCTGTGTGGAAATGGTGAGTATTTGCCTCATACTTTGAAGTCCTAGGTACTATCGAAAATCGTCTCATTGTTGTGGTTAGTGCCTCTACTCGGTCTGTGTTGTAAATCTCGACATACGTTTGTTTATGCAGCGAGTCTACCGCCGCTTGCACCCTCATGGCTTAACAGAAGGCAGTTTCTGAACTGGCTTCTGTGTTTCGATTGACATCGTCCCAGATATGTAGGACTCAAACTTGAACATTAGTAATTCTCTTTCTGTTTCCCTTATGGTTTAAAACCTGGAAACGTTAGCTAGTCCTGGGAATGGTTTTGTAGTTTGCAAAAATTCCCCATTTGAGCAAACCAATAGAGTACAGTTGTTTGTTTTAGTTTTAAGCAGATATGAAAGTGAAATTTTCTTGCCTCTCTACATGATCATCACGTTGGAATGGGTATTGTTTTCCCCCTTTTTCATTTTTGCAATTATCGAAATGCACTTCAAATATGAATTTTATTGGAATTGCCTGGCAATGATACATGTCCAGCAATCAGCATATGCTCTATTGGCCGCTACAATGCCAAAACCACAACAATTACATTCCAAAGTGTTCTTTTGATACAGCATCTGCCTACTCAGCAGCAAACAATGTTAACCGACCACATATCTTGTACAAAGTAGGACTTGATATCCCTCCTTAATACGGCATCACCGAAGATGTTCGAAACAAGGATTATCGAGCAATGACCGGTGAAGTGGTTTACCCGGCAATGAACAGAGAAATATTGAAAACAATGATAAGCAGTACACAATGAACAAGAATTCAGAGGAACTTTACCACAATACAAAGGATGAATCATCCCGCAGCCTTCTTCCCACCAGAATAGTAACTGAGATACCACTTCACAAATTTCTTCAACCCAGTCTGCAAATCAGTCGGGGGCTTATATCCGAGCTCTCTCTGAGCCAAGCTAATATCGGCATGCGTAAACGGAACATCCCCATTTCGTGGCAACTTGGTAATATTCCGCTTTGCGTTAACCTTCAAAAGCCTCTCCAAGATACTCACAAGATCTGAAACTGGCACAGGTGAAGTATTCCCCAAGTTATATACTCTCAATTGCGCCGGACCCTTCTTTTTTCCTCCACTACCAGTACTCTTCTCAGCAGTATCCAATGCTGCCAAGCACCCTTTCACTATATCATCAATGTAGGTAAAATCCCTGGCCACCGTTCCATGATTAGCTGTCTCAAATATTGGTATGGACTTCCCTTTCAAAATATCCCTAGTGAAAAAGAAATACGCCATATCTGGCCTTCCCCAAGGACCATAAACCGTGAAAAACCTTAAACCAGTCAAAGAAAGTCCATATATATGATTATAAGTATGTGCAATTTCTTCACCAGCTTTCTTAGTAGCAGCATATAAACTAGCAGGCTGATCAGTTCTATCTCTCTCAGAAAATGGAACTTTAGTGTTAAGTCCGTAAACAGAGCTGGAAGAAGCCCACACAATTGCAGGCTGTGGATTAGCAGATTTACAAACTTCAAGTAAACTGACAAGACCAGCAATGTTACTGTGCACATAAGAGCTAGGATTTTCCATGGCATACCTGACACCAGCTTGAGCAGCCAAGTGCATGACGTGGGTAAATGGAACAACATCGAAAAGCTTGCTTAAAAGAGCCGAATCATTGATATCTCCTTCCACAATGAAAACCCCAGTTCGTTCCAGGAGCGCTTGCCGAGCTCGTTTCAATGAAGGGTCGTAATAGTCATTGAAATTATCGAGTCCAAGGACACCGTCCCCACGCTTTCTCAAAGAAATCGAGACGTGGGTGCCGACGAAACCAGCAGCTCCGGTGACCAAAACGGTGATGCCGTTGCGGGAACGGACACGTGCGGAAGAACGGACCTGGCTTTCCCAAGCGGGTCCACCCCAGTTGTACGTACGGAGAGAGCGGCGAAAGGAATCTTGCGGGAGGGGATTGGAGGAAGGTGATCGGAAGAAGAAGATCAAGATCAGGGCCAAGAAGATAAATGACCAAAATGTGAGCTTCGCGGTGGAAGAGTGCCACCTCAGTCTACTGTGAATGTGAGGTGATTTTTCCATCTTGAATTTCCCCGGCGTTGATGGAACGTTGTCAAGATGAGACATTTGTTTTGATATCTCTGAGTAGAAAAGACTCTGCTTTGTGGCGGGTGTCGGCGGCGGAAACGGAAGTTCTTTTTAAAGGGTTGGTTTTGGTGTTGACTGTTGATAATGGAGTTTAATCTTTGGCTACCTACTTTTCATTTTGTGATGAACATCTGAAAACGGGGAATCTTCCAGTTTCTTGAAAGGATGTTTTGGTTTCCTTTAAAAGGAAAGAACAAAGATCAAGATTTGATTTTTGTTTTAAAAGAAGCAACTCAACTAGTGCTAGTGGTAGTTATAGTAAACTAAACTAAAACCAGTTTTGTCCAATTTTCTTTTCTTTTCTTTTTATCTACGAGGTGAGAATTTGATTTGTTCGGGTGGCCTTGGAAACTGGGGCTCCCCTTATTTTAATCATAAATTCCCCTAATTTGGGATTACCTTTAACGATGGTTTAAATGAGATGGGTAAGTTTGTTCAATTATGCTAATGCCACTCCCAAGTCCTATCCCCACTATAGTACCTTAAAGCAATTGCTTGCCACAACATGTTTCAAGATGAAGCTCTTGTCTTCCGCTATTGACATTTGGAAGAAGCGGTTGGTAGCGGTGCTTTTAAGCCTTTCCTTGAAATAGTCTGATTTTGTTTTTGTTGGGGATTTCCGTAAGTTATTAAGTCTTTTTCTCTATGATTACTATAAATTAGGGTCAGGAGGAGATTCGGAAGTTTCATGCTCTCTTCACGTCCGGGGTACAGTGGTGCATTAGAAGCCTGCCTCTGGATAGAGCTCTCAGGCGCGGCTACTGTCGTTCTTCTTGGGAAGAGAACATAGAGTTCACGTTTTGGCCTGCTCCATAATCGTCCAAGTTTAGTCGTTTTGGAAACACAATCCACGGATGTACCGATAGAAGTGTCTTTCTAGGCTGTCCCAATTGTTTTTCGGTTTGGTTGTGCTTGTTTTCAGCGTGGTCCTTAGGTCATTTTATGAAGCAATCAAGCCCCCAGATTTCTACAGATTCATGCAGGCAGTGTACCAGGAATTGCTTTTAATTCACATTCAAGTGTAAATTCTTGACTTTGCAGGTATGGTGCCTTGATTGTTGAACCTTTGTTACTCGATAAGATGAACAAATAAATGACCGGCGATAAAAGGTTTCTAAAATTAAATTTCCAGGCAGCTTCCACTCGCCCCGTGTGAGGATCTTTTTCTTTTAGTTGGCAGTGCGGCCACATGTTCCATGCGTTGCTAGTTAACGGAAGCTAAGGAAAGAACACACACTGCAAGACACGAGGGCTACTGAAATATTAAATGACTAGCCATTGCAAAGGAATCAATCCTTATTCGAGCTACATTGTTTAATATTACATGTCTTTGTGACACGGATCAAACATTAAGAATTCACTCATAATAAACAGAAAACAAGCTACGTAGGAAGAAATGATAAGAAACTCGAGTTGCCGATGCGAAATGATGAGAGTTGACATCAAAGAAAGGGTTCAACTGCTTTCAGCCTATGATTTTAAGGACAGTGGTCGAACATATCTCTTGTGCTCTTCTTTCATTCTCTAGTATAACAGAGTAAAAGAGCCACTCAATGCTTTGTAACCCTTTCGAGAACTTCAAAGTAATCAGGGAAGGTTTTCCGGGTACAGCCCGGATCCTTGATGGTAACTGGAACCTCTGCACAGGCAGCTAGAGAGAATGCCATGGCCATTCGGTGATCATCGTAAGTATCAATGGCTGTCACGTTTAATTTCTCAGGTGGAGTGATCACGCAGTAATCTGGCCCTTCTTCAACTGTTGCTCCGAGCTGAGATATGAAACAGACAGAGATAAGGAAAATAAAAAGGCAAACTAGCATCATCTATCTGATCTTTTATTAAGCATAAAATTAGATCCAGCCTACCTTCCTGAGTTCTGTGCATATAGCAATCATCCTTTCGGTCTCTTTCACCCTCCAACTTGCCACTGAAGAGAACCAAAGATGTTGTTACATAAAATAATAGTACCAAGGCTATATCAGTATTCTTTAGTCGAAAAGAGGAAAGAAACATATTTCAAAAGGTATATATGAATCTTAATTCGAAGACATTTCAGGCATTAAGTAAAGTTTCATGCCAATGCCATTCATGCATACTAAAACATGTTCATCTTAGAGAAACAAAAAAGCAATATTATACCATCTCTTATGGCAGTGGGACCATCAGCATAAAGGGCAACAACAGCGAGAGTCATGGCAACATCTGGCATTTTGTTCATGTTGACGTCAATAGCACGCAAGTGCTTACTCCCAGAGGAATTTCTTGGGGGTCCAGTGACAGTTACGCTATTCTCAGTCCAGGTGACTTTGGCGCCCATCATCCCAAGAACCTCGGCAAATTTTACATCACCCTTAACAAAAGAAAAACACGCATGAGTTTATATTCAGATGCAGCATAAGATCCAAGGAAGTCTGATAGCTCTAGTGGAAAAACCAACTGGAAAAGTCAATGTAAAAGGAATCTGAGATCAGCCTTAAAGACGGTCATACAATTCAACAACACTTTTGAAAGGCAGAAAGCAATGTTGTAATAAGCCAAATGTAAAGACCACTGATTCTGGAAATATACATTTACTTCGGTAAGAAACATTCATGGAGTTAACAATAAAAAGGTACCTGTAAACTACTTGTACCACACCCTTCTACTGTGACCGTCCCACCAGTAACAGCTGCACCAGCAAGGAAGTAACTAGCACTTGAAGCGTCGCCTTCAACGTAAGCATTTCCAGGAGACCTGAAAGATGTATCAGTTTTATAACTTTTGTCAAAACAGAGTACACAATCGTGTGGTGCTGTTTGTGAGCGCAAGTTCAGAAACCTACTTGTACTTTTGACCTCCTCGGATAAAGAACCGATCCCAGCTATTTGTGTGCTCCACAGTGACCCCAAACCTTTCCATCAATTTTATAGTCATATCAACATATGGGATTGAAATCAGTTTATCAATTATCTCAATTTCCACATCCCCAAGAGCCAACGGAGCTGCCATGAGTAAAGCAGTCAAGTATTGACTACTGATAGATCCAGAGAGTTTCACCTGCAAAAGGACCCAAAACAGAAGAATATCATGAATATTGGCAACAACACCAGAAGCTATGTCACAGTCATTTTCCTTTTTATCTTAATCAAAATATAGCTTTTTACAACCTAGAATTTAAAAAGAGAAAAAGAACATGAATCTTAAAAATCACAAGTAGTTCATACATTTACTTCATAAAAACAGTTTACCACTAGAACATAACAAAAGTAATTTAAGCCTACCGTTCCCCCAGGAAGACCACCCTTTCCGTTTATACGAACAGGGGGGCAATTCGTGCCAAGAGTACAATCAACATCTGCACCTAGCTGCTTAAGACCAGTAACTAAGTCCCCAATTGGCCTCTCTCTCATCCGGGGTACGCCATCAAGTATGTAGCTAGAGAGACATGTAACATATATGCATTAGCTAAAAATTTGATTCACAATACACAAAAACAAGGAGCATCAGCATATAAGCATATGGTTCATAGAATATGCAACTTTTTCTTTACTAAACTATGAAAATAAAGGGACAGACCTTGAATTGCCACCAGCGGCGGTGATAGCAGCGGTAAGAGGTCGCATTGCAGTTCCAGCATTCCCAAGGAAAAGCTCAATTTCTTGGCCTTCCCCTTTCCCTACTGGAAATTGACCACCGCAACCTTCAACAATGGCTCGTTTCTTTTCACTGTCATGTTCCACACGCAGGCCAAGTTTTCCCAAGGCGACAAGCATGTGATGAACATCATCACTGTTCAGCAAATTGTCCACCAC
This sequence comes from Hibiscus tridactylites, assembly GCA_958450335.1. Taxonomy (NCBI): domain Eukaryota; kingdom Viridiplantae; phylum Streptophyta; class Magnoliopsida; order Malvales; family Malvaceae; genus Hibiscus; species Hibiscus tridactylites. The sequence continues at coordinate 107,735,052 of OY288269.1, forward strand.
AGTAGTTCCCTACATATCAAGACAACCATTAAAACCTAAAATAATTAAAGAATATAAACTACCAAGTTTTTATTTGATCATGAAAATCAACATACCTCGGATAGAGCAGCTAGAAGCAGGATCCGATTGGACAGTGATTTGGACCCGGGTAACTTTACCGTACCCGATATTTCATTAATTGGTTGAAGAATCAGTTCAGATGCGCTGGATGGCTTCTCAGCTGTTGCTGTTGAAGCAGAAACCTTTAAAGACCGAACCTTGATTGTTCCCAGCTTGCCATTGTTCTTCATGGCCAAACCCCAGGAACTTGAAAAGCCTCCTTTGATATTTGATCTGAATGAAACTGAAGGAACATGTTTTGGCTTCTGGGGTTTTGAGACATTAGGCAAAACACATGCCTTTTGTGTTCCATTGTAGATTTTGCTAACCTGTGCCATCTTTCCGACTCTTAAACTTTCCCGAGACAAAGATTACAGGTTTGTTTCTCTAAATTGAGAATGGAATTGTTGTGGGATTAAAAAAGGAATTTTTTTTGATGTAGTGGTGGTGGTTGTTGTGGGATTGACTCAAGTGGAAGGGTTCACCAACAACCAAACTCCAAAGGCTACCGTAGAGGTTGGTGTTGAACCAAAAAGGAAAAATAAAGGGGGGTTGGTGTGGGAGCTGGCACTGGCACTGGCCTCACCAAATCCCAATCGCTTAAACAAGGTCCACCCCACAGGCAACCATTGGCGGGTAATCCAGCAGTTATTTTTTACTTTAGGCGAGCCCAAAAAGCAGTAGGTATTGTTTAACACCGCTTAGAGCCTTAGACACCATATCCACATGTTTCGTAAGGCTTCGGCTTGGGTGGGTGGGCAAGAGTTTCCTACTTCAAAAGCCATCATAATTGCTTAGATTTGATGGTATTATTTTTCTCCTTTTACATTTCCTCTGAACGTCTCTTCATCAACATTTCTATCAAAACATGATAAGACATGCAAATTATTTCATGTCTTAAGCAAATGATTTAGGGTTCGAGGTTAAGTTTATCAATGCGGGTGTGTTAGTTTGTTCGAGGGGAGAAAAAGCTAAGCATTCACAAAAGAAAGAGGAGAACAAAGGCAACTCTAATTTAAAGCAGCAACAAGTATTGCAAAATCTCAGGAAAAGTTCCAAGAGGAATTACAAACTCAAACATAAAGAAATGTTTTGCCATCGATGAATCACAAACAACAGAAGAAAATTTGATTCTGTTTCTTATTAAGACAAAAAGAGACCGTCGGAATGTGTATTGCCTCTCTATAGTACTTCTAACCGCGCCTAGCAAAGTTCATTCGCTGCTGCAACAACAGCCTCTTGAGTTAAACCAAATTCATTGTATAGTTTACCAGCTGGTGCACTTGCCCCGAACTGATCGATTCCAATTGCCTTCCCTTTGGATCCAACAATCCTTTCCCACCCGAATGTTGTTCCAGCCTCAATGCTTACCCTAGCTGATACGGCAGCTGGCAAAACACTTTCTTTATAGGCATCTGATTGTTTAGCAAAGAGCTCCCAAGAAACAAAGGAAACAACCCGAACGGCCTTTCCTGCCTTCCTTAGTTCATCAGCAGCTTTAGCAGCAATCTCCAACTCAGAACCAGTTCCAATCAGGATTACATCGGGGTTGTTTCCTGAAGAATTGTCTGAAATAATGTAACCACCCTTTTCAACCCCCTCGATAGAAGTTCCAGGAAGCTGGGGCAGCTTTTGCCGAGAGAGTGCAAGGATGGAGGGTGTTTTCCTGTTGAGGATAGCAGCCCTGTATGCACCAGCAGTTTCATTTCCATCAGCTGGACGAAGCATCAAAACATTGGGCATTGCACGGAAGCTAGCCAAGTGCTCAATTGGCTGGTGGGTTGGTCCATCTTCCCCAAGACCAATGGAATCATGGGTCATTACATAGATAACTCCAGCTTGACTCAAGGCAGAAATCCTAATGGCAGCTCTCATGTAGTCAGTGAAGACAAAGAAAGTAGCACAGTATGGAATCAGGCCAGGGCTGTGATGTGCAATGCCATTGCAGATGGCTCCCATTCCATGTTCCCTAACGCCAAACCTAAGATTGCGTTCCTCGGGGGTGTCCTTCTGGAAATTACCATGCATTTTGAGCAAGGTCATGTTGGAAGATGCAAGGTCTGCACTTCCACCAAGAAATCCTGGAAGTACTTTAACAAGGGCATTGAGATTTTGTTGAGAGAGATTTCTGGTAGCATCGGCAGGGTTCTCCGGAGTGTATGTCTGGAAATCACAAACAGAAAAAAGACTCATTTTTACATACCAACATAATCAGACTATATTAATCTAATGAACAAGATTGTCTAAGAATACAGGTGTTTGACTCTAATTAGTCAGGACAATATGAGGGCTACTCACTGGAAGTGCCTTCTCCCATCCAGTTGGTAGTTCACCAGTGATGATTAACTTAAGCTCTGCAGCTTCCTCTTTGTACTTCTTCTCGTATTCAGCAAACTTGGCATTCCATTCAGCTTCAAGAGAAGCACCCTGTTGGACATGTTGACTCCAGTGCCTAGAAGTGCCAAGAAAGTATTGAACACCAAACCAGAAAAGATAATTAAACGGATATGTAGAAGTTTCTATAATCCCCTTACCCTTTAACATCTTCAGGTACATGGAAAGGCTCATGTGGCCATGCAAGGTTTTCCCGAGTAGCATCCACTTCCTTGGCACCCAGTGCACTACCATGCACACTATATGAGTTTGCCTTGTTTGGAGACCCATAACCAATGGTGGTTGTCACCTGCAATTATCAAGACGAAGACGTTTTTATGATCCTAATCCCGATTCCCAACTTAAACATAAAAAACAAAGTCAAGCATAAATATGCAGAGATGCAAGTTTTTATCACTTTTTAATTAAGGCTGTGCTTCTAAATGTATGCACCATCCTTTTAGCAAAGGCTATAGCTGAGAAATTAGTTTAACAAAGAACTACGGAACTTAAATTTCAACCATATGAGATTCACATCAATGTAAAATACAAGTGTGTTACGTCCAAACAAGATAGATAAAAGTAAGCATCTTGAAAATATCTGACCTTGATCAAAGTGGGTTTGTCTTTGACAGCCTTTGCTTCCTTAATGGCAGCACGAATCTCATCATAGCCAGTGTTTCCATTCTTGACCCAGATAACATGCCACCCAAGCCCCTTAAAACGCTCATCAACATTCTCCGTAAATGCAATTTCAGTGTCACCATCAATCGAAATGTGATTGTCATCATAAAAGGCTATAAGCTTCCCAAGTCCCCAGTGCCCAGCAAGTGAACAAGCTTCATTTGCAACACCCTCCATTTGACAACCATCTCCTAAAATACAATATCTGCAAAACAAAGGCCAATATATCAATACAAGATTGTATGTGCAAGCAACCGGGAAATAGAAAAGTCCTCGAGTTATCATACGTGTAATGGTCAATGATCTCATTGTCTGGCTTGTTGAATCTAGCAGCCAGGTGCTTCTCGGCAAGAGCCAATCCGACAGCATTTGCAATACCTTGACCAAGAGGACCTGCATGTAAAGGAAAAAAGGACCACATATTAGTACATACATTTGCTTAACTTTTAGTATGACATTGACATGTTCTTGATAAAAAAAAAAAACAAATGCAATCGCTTTTGCAAAGGAATCTAACATACCAGTTGTAACTTCAACTCCAGGTGTTTCAAAATTCTCCGGATGTCCAGGTGTTCTGCTTTGCCATTGACGGAAATTCTTCAAATCATCTTCCTATAAGAAAATCCAATAATCATAAAGTTCAGTTCTTTAGTGCATGAATAATTTTTTCCCATGAGTTAACCTCAAAATCTAATGCCTAACAACTGAACAGATCATTAAGAAAACATTGAAAAGGAATCTGCAGAAAATTACCCAGATCCAATTTTCACCAATCAATTTTTTTATAAAAAAGAAGAAGAAGAAGAAGAAGAAGAAGAAGGAATCACAAGATCTAAAGTAAAAAATAAAAGCTTTACCTGGACGCTGTCGTAACCAGCTAGATGAAGCAGAGCATACTGCAACATACAACCATGACCAGCAGACAAGACGAAACGATCACGGTTGAACCAGTAAGGGTTCTTCGGATTATACCTCATGACTTCATCGTAGAGAATGTGACCCATCGGAGCACAGCCCATGGGCAACCCAGGGTGGCCTGAGTTAGCCTTCTCGACAGAATCAACAGCCAGGAATCTGATCGTGTTGATCGATTTTTCCACCAAGGAAATATCGGCAGCGGTGCCAACTGTCTGGACGGCAGAAGCACGAACTCGAAGGCTCTGGTTTGAGCGCGTGGGAAGGAATCGACGGGAAGCGGAGGAGCGCAGGGAAGTAAGCTTGAGGCCGGAGAAAGAGGGGGCGGAAAGAGAAACACGGTGGTCAGAAGAGTGGGTGGAGGCATTGGAAGAGATGGCGCGAGCCAAGAGGGCTTGAGACAGAGTGAGAGACGAAGTGGAAGCCATTGTTGCCTGAGTGAGTCGAGTCGAATGAGGTTGGTGAAAGGGAGGAGACCTGGATCTGTTTGAAAATGTGAAAGAGAGTTTGGTAGATATATCCGAGGAAGGAAATACAAGAGTCGGGCAAACTATGCAGCCACCAACCCCACATCGATCTTCTCGTCTACACCAAAGGACGTCAAATTGTATACAGGTCCTTTCTAGTAAATGTCACTCTTTTATTATAAGGGTAAACTACACCGGTGGTCACCAAACGTTTAGGGTATGTTCATTTTGGTCACCAAATTTTTAAAAGATTTATTGAGGTCGTCTAACTTTTAGTTCGTTTTCATTTTAATCCCTTCCGTTTACTTCAGTTAAAACGCTGACGTAGCACGTTAATTCGCTTTCTTCCTCCATTTTTTTATTTGCTATGTTTTTTCCTCCATAACCGAAACTATGTTTTTCCTTCATTTTTTCTTCTTTCATTTTGATCCTTGTAGAACTAATGTTTTGATATAATAATTGAAAAATGTTTTGGACTGATTTAAAAAGTATTTAAAACATTTCCAAAGTCCAAACAACTTGAAATAATATTTAAGGAATTTTTCATAAAGGTTTTTCATGTTTTCAAAGGCCAATTTTCACAAAACTGACCAAGTGTTTCGAAACACCTTAGGGCGTTTCGAAACAGGTGCCTCCAGTGGCCAAAACGTTTCGATACTCGTATCGAAACGAGGCCCAGCGTTTCGAAACAGGCTAGGCCGTTTCGATACGCCCACGTGGCACTGACCACAACGGTCATAAACCCCAACGGCTCTTTCCCAACTAACTTTTAAATGCAGGCGTTTCGGTACGGGCTTATAGCGTTCCGATACGCGTTCCAAAACGGCAAGGGGGTGTTCCGAAACGGGTACCCTGACAGACTGCAACGACTCTTTCTATATTGAGGGTGTTTCGAAACGGCTTCGAGCGTTTCGAAACGGGGAGCTGCAGAACTGCATTTATGGAGGGAATTAAAGGCTCCAACGACTCTATTTCAACCCCAACGGTCCTAAACGGCTATAAACTTAATTGAGAGTATAAAAGGGACCTCCAAGCATCAAGAGAAGGCTAATGCTCATATTGTCAAACATCAAATGATCAAGAAATTGTCTTAGTGCTTAATTTGTCATTTCTTGTATAGACAAACACTAGTGAGCCAAAATTGTCAAATTTGCTCAAGTGTTTTAGGAATTGGGTGAGTGCTTCATTGTGCAAACAAACACCTATTAGAAGGTTTAAGTTTGCTTTTATTTATCTCTTTGTAAAAGAGGGTTTTGATCAAGGCTTTGGGTAGAAGCTTGATCGGTTGTAAGGGTTTCCTCCTAATCCTAGAAAAGGGGACGAATCAATTAGTGGATTGATTGAGAAATCCTTAGTGGGAAGCTAAGGTAGTGGATGTAGGTGCTTGTTAGAAGGCCGAACCACTATAAATCTTTGTGTCAATATTCTTTCTAGCTTCCACAACCCTTCCACCCAATTATCCACCTCTCCACCACTTGGTGAGCAATATTGGTTGATCGAATTGAGCCCCACACAACTTAACAATTGGTATCAGAGCTTGGCTCAATCGGTGAGGATTAACATCCTATTGAGAAGATCCGGCAAGCTCGATCACTTTTTCATCAACCGGCTCAATGGCACAATCAATCGACAAACCGACTTTCTTTGACGGAGCTCACTATGCCCATTGGAAGACAAAGATGAAGTTCTTCATCAAATCAAAAGATTACAAGCTATGGTATGTAGTTGAAGATGGCCCGTTCGTGCCTAAAAGAAGTAAAGCGGAGTGGAATGCCGACGATCGCAATAAGATGGAGCTAAATTACAAAGCCTTGCACATTCTATTTTGTGCATTTGGTCCATCCATCTATGAGAAGATGTCTTCTTGTGAGAGTGCCAAGGAGGTATGGGACAAGCTTGAGGTCACATACGAGGGGACAAATGAAGTCAAGGAGACCAAGATTGGGCTCCTAACCTTGGAGTATGAGAACTTCAAAATGGATCCGGAAGAGAACATCGAGAAGATGTTTGATAGGTTCTCCACCATCACCAATGGTCTTAAAGGTTATGGAGAAGCCATCCCGGAGGAGAAGCTTGTTCGAAAGCTCATCTACTCACTTCCCGAGTCTTGGGACTCAAAGAGGACCGCCATCATCGAAGCAAAAAATTTGAAGACTTTGAAGCTTGATGAACTCATGGGGTCACTCTTTACTCATCAAATCATGAAAAGAACAAAGAGGATGAGAAGAATAGGGAAGAAATTAGAGCTATGGGAGAGAAGAAAATCAAAGGGCTTGGCATCAATGCAAGTGCCATGGCTCTCAAATCCTCCACTTGCCATCATGTCTACTTAAGTGAAGAGGAGGATGAAGATGAAGAGATAGTTCATCTCTTCAAGAAGTGTGCCCCTTTCATGAAGAAAGCCTTGAGAGAGCTTGAACGAGAACCTAAAAGAAAGGAGAGGGCAAGCACTTCAAGCCATAAGAAGAAGGCACATGTGGCTACTTGGAGTGATGAGGACTCCACCGACGATGAACAAGCCAACCTTTGCCTTATGGCCATCGAAGAAGATTCAAGGGTAACTTCTAATTCATCTACTTCATGTTCTTACACTTTTGATGAATTACAAGATGCCTATGATGATTTGGTTTTAGATTTTAAAAGCCACATTTTGAAAAACAATAAATTGGTTTCAAAGTTAAAAATTCAAAATGATTTGCTTTCTAAAACCAAACTTGAACTTGAAGCAAAACTTGAAGAGTTTGAATTAAAATGTCTTGATTTACAAAAATTGCTTCAAAAGGTTCAAGGAGAAAAAGATTTGATTTCCAAGGAACTTGAAAAGAAAAACAATTTTGGAAAATCAAATTTTTATGTTAGACAATCTAGTGCCCCTAGATTTGTAAATGGAAAATGTTTTAGAAGTGTTTGGGTCCCAAAAGTACTTAATACTTCAACTAAAAAGGATGAAATTGAAAAATGGATTCCAAAGGGGACTAAATTTTGTGCAACTAACGTTTATGGATCCAAAGCAATTTGGATACCAAAAGTTACTTGATTGTCTATTGTAGGTGTGATGGAGATGTTCAACAAGTCAAACATTGAGGGGGAGCTCCATACACACAAGGAAGAACACTTGAAGAAGGAAGGCTTCACATCCTCCCTTGGGTTCAAGTGTTGGTAAAATTTCTAGTTGTTTTGATTTTTTTAGTCTTATTTTTATTTAATTCAACTAGATGATCATATATGTTGGACTAACATTTCAATGATGCCTTGAGTAAGGGGGAGCCATTTTAAAACCAAATTCTTACTTTTGTCAATTTTTTTTCTCTATTGTTATTTTTGAACTTAATGTTTTAAATCTTTTTGATATAACAAAAAGGGGAGAAATGGTTTGAAAAATTGAATTTTCAAATGAATAAGGGGGAGCCTTATGTGAATTAAAATTTTATTCTCTTATTCACATTTTTAAAGTTAAAGGGGGAGAATTCCAAACAATTTTTCAAGTGGTTTTATTATATCAAAAAGGGGGAGATTGTAGAACTAATGTTTTGATATAATAATTGAAAAATGTTTTGGACTGATTTAAAAAGTATTTAAAACATTTCCAAAGTCCAAACAACTTGAAATAATATTTAAGGAATTTTTCATAAAGGTTTTTCATGTTTTCAAAGGCCAATTTTCACAAAACTGACCAAGTGTTTCGAAACACCTTAGGGCGTTTCGAAACAGGTGCCTCCAGTGGCCAAAACGTTTCGATACTCGTATCGAAACGAGGCCCAGCGTTTCGAAACAGGCTAGGCCGTTTCGATACGCCCACGTGGCACTGACCACAACGGTCATAAACCCCAACGGCTCTTTCCCAACTAACTTTTAAATGCAGGCGTTTCGGTACGGGCTTATAGCGTTCCGGTACGCGTTCCGGAACGGCAAGGGGGTGTTCCGAAACGGGTACCCTGACAGACTGCAACAGCTCTTTCTATATTGAGGGTGTTTCGAAACGCTCGAAGCGTTTCAAAACGGGGAGCTGCAGAACTGCATTTATGGAGGGAATTAAAGGCTCCAACGACTCTATTTCAACCCCAACGGTCTTAAACGGCTATAAACTTAATTGGGAGTATAAAAGGGACCTCCAAGCATCAAGAGAAGGCTAATGCTCATATTGTCAAACATCAAATGATCAAGAAATTGTCTTAGTGCTTAATTTGTCATTTCTTGTATAGACAAACACTAGTGAGCCAAAATTGTCAAATTTGCTAAAGTATTTTAGGAATTGGGTGAGTGCTTCATTGTGCAAACAAACACCTATTAGAGGGTTTAAGTTTGCTTTTATTTATCTCTTTGTAAAAGAGGGTTTTGATCAAAGCTTTGGGTAGAAGCTTGATCGGTTGTAAGGGTTTCCTCCTAATCCTAGAAAAGGAGACGAATCAATTAGTGGATTGATTGAGAAATCCTTAGTGGGAAGCTAAGGTAGTGGATGTAGGTGCTTGTTAGAAGGCCGAACCACTATAAATCTTTGTGTCAACATTCTTTCTAGCTTCCACAACCCTTCCACCCAATTATCCACCTCTCCACCACTTGGTGAGCAATATTGGTTGATCGAATCGAGCCCCACACAACTTAACAATCCTTCTACTCATGTTTGAAACCGAAGTTAACGGAAACGTTTTTAACCGAAGTTGACGGGAGAGACCAAAATGAAAGCTAATTAAAAATTGGGTAAAATTTTAAAACTTCGTTGACCAAAATAAACCTAAAAGTTTAATGACCATTGGTATACTTTACCCTTATTATAATTTAATCATTTCGAATAACACCACTTATCCTTTAAAATATGTTTTTGCGCATTTAACTTTTCCACTATAATTTAATCATTTTCAAGATTATGCGCCAAATAATTTATTTAAAAAAATACCTGTCGCAATCCGAGTAAGATTACAATTGTGTTCATAACAATTAAGGCCCTATCAGTTAAGTCAAAATCGTAATTTCATAACAAGATTATCTAAACAGTTTCAAAATTAAAATTTTAAAAATAATACCATATGAATATAACAATTTTTCCAAACCTTAGCCGCCTCAGGAATATTATGCGGCAAAGTTTTAAATTGGACCAACATTGCTATGCTAAATAAAATATGACATCGTCGAGAAGCAAAGGTGGGAAGGTTGTTGGCAAGTAGAATTCAGCTTGGTTGTTCGGTGGAGTAGGTCAAAGAAGATGATCAGCTAACCTTTTGCTTGGAATTCAATACATTTTGTTCAAAATTTCCTGCAAAAAACTTTATAATAAATATGAACTTAACTAATACGTAAAGAAACTAAAAAATTTCCTTCAAATAGTAACCATTTGACCTCACTTCTTTCATCATACAATTATTCTTGTTACAAAAGAAACCAAGGGAAGCAAAATCCATTTCATACACGATCACACACTAAAATACCACTACTTCATTATCTCTTTCCCACCAGGGGTAACTTCACTTTGGGGTCCCTTATTTTAATGCGCCAATGAGACTGGTCACTTGTTTAACCAAGGGAACACGTCGGGTGATGAAGGTAGTCGAGCTGTAAGAACTTCGACCCCGGTTTCCGTTACCTGCAGGATAATAACTAATAAGCATTGAAGAAGATTGCACAGATAGAAATCATGAATCATTAGAAACTTCGAGAAGCAAGACACAATCGAGGTGTAGATGTCATGCCAACTATAATCACAGTTCACAGATGATCTCAAATTATTGCAAGACAACCAAAAGGAAGATGAAAATAAATGAAGTTCAAAATACATGACTATTTTATCATGAATGGCGCAAAGAAAAGAAGATGAAAATGGAAATGAAAAGTTACCAAAAGGGTGTGTTCAAACTGAGCACTGCGTTTGCCATCTGCTGTAACAGCAGTCCATCCATCAGGCCACATTTGATCACGCCAAACCCCTAAAGAGGGAAATCCATAAAGACAGAGTAAGTAAAATGAAAGGATTATAAATGCCCCAATAAGTACCCATCTTCAAGAGTTACCTGTGTTGATCATCGGCTCAATTGTAAAAGTCTGTCCAGCTTTCATTACCCCAACAGCTTTATTTCCTGCTTGGGTTAAGGGAAGCAACAGATAAAGCAATAGAAATAACATGCTATCTGTCTAATTGAATCAATTTCATAGACCTCCAGTTTATATAAGCAGTTGAATCATTACAAGTCGTTGAGGATTTCCCGTTAAGCATTTAGGATAGTCAAAACAGAAAATAAAACACAACCGGTTTGCTAAGCTTGATCTAACAAGGATACTTCCATAATGGGGAATATTTGGGGCACAGTGGAAGAGCTCTCCAATTCCATGGCCACAATATGACTTCACCTATAGTAACAAAAGTTAACGAAACAAGAAACAAACAAAAACTGCAATTGGGATGATACGAAAACTGGGATATATGCATAAGACCAAATTTCACATTACCACAGATAACCCTGACATTGAAGCATGGCGATTAATAACTTCTCCAACATCACGAAATCTCACTCCAGGCTTAACTGAATTTGAGTGCCAAAAAACGAGAGAAAGAAATATTAAGCAGAAATCAAGTTTAAATTCTAGTTTTTAACTACCTATATCAAACACAAGTAGATGTAAAGAAATCAGCATTCTTTGTGTCAGTGTAACCATTCTATCTTTTAAGACAATCCCTATGCCATTGCAAAGATTACAATAAGTCATCAACAAAATGATTTCTTGAATCACATACCAATAGATATTGCTTTATCTAAGCACTCATATGTACACTGAACCAGCTTACGAGATGCTTCATCTACATTCCCCACAAAATATGTTTCGTTTAAATCACCTGCATGATGAGTCAAATCTTAGTCAATTATGGAGCTTCATTATTTTCAGCAGCATTTGAATCAATATACATGAACAGATCCCTACCATGAACACCTTTATAGTAAACAGTCACATCAACATTTATTATATCACCGTCTTCCAGTTTCCTAAGCCAATTAGCACATAGTTGGGCATCAATATCAGTTCAAGTAGAAAATGAAAAATGCCACAAACAAATATTAACACTTCAAAGTTTCTAGAATTAGAACACAACTAATACCTTGCATCAGGAATCCCATGGCATATAACTTCATTAACTGACCTGAAAAAGATAATGAAACGTTCAATCAATCAACACAATAATCCCCATAAAATTCAAAGAATATGTACAGAAGTACTTACGTGCAACAAGACTTCGGGAAGAAATGATAATTGAGAGGTGATGGATATGCTCCTGCACGAGAGATGCATATAAAGTGAAACAAGAAAGATGCTCTATCATAAATATATGCTGCAAAGTAACAGCTCATTCAAAACATGCACCTGCAGCAATAGTTGCCTCATGAACCACTCGATCAATTTCATCTGTTGTAACACCAGGACGGATCATTCGAGCAGCTGCATCCAAAACCTCCCTTGCAATCTAGCAGAAGAAATTTAAACAAAATGAGATTTTCAAACAACTCAAGAAATATTAAAAGTTGATTTGAAGAAAATTAGATAAATAGGACGATTTCCAAGGAGAAATGGATGTACTTGAGATTGGAAAGGATTTTGCACTAGTTCCTTCCTTCCTTTCTAAAAATTATTCTTAAGATTTGATCAAAAAGGGTCAGCCTTCTCCTATATAGCACTTATGGTGCAAATGTCCTAATCTAGAGGAGCAGACCTCAACCATAATGGGAATTGGCTTAGTAAAAAGAACTTCTACATTAAACAGAAGTACAATTCCAGAATCATTCTACATAAATTTGTTATTACTCTAATTTAAACCTCAAAATTTGGCCAATCCAGTCTACTATCTGTTAAAAAGAGTTTAATGTAGAGGGCAGAAATGTGCTTATCAAGCCATTGTCAATCCTTCCATTTTACAGTATGTTCAGTAAACCAAACTATGCTGAAGCTCATTTTAAGATGATTTGCTTTGGTGGTAGGGAAAGACCTTAATTTTCAAATGAGGTGGAGTAATGCAACATTTGTAGGAAAGACAGAATACAAGTAGGAAACAACATACCATGATAATCTCCCAAGTAAAATATAGTGGGGGGGGGGGGGGGGGGGGGAAGGAAGGCGGAACTTACTCGACAAGTTTCCCGCATTCTCTCAATTTGATCTGGAGTCTTGATCTTCAGACAGACACACCCAAAGTTAAAAAGAAAATAAATAATAAAGGGAAAATTACACGGAGCATATAAAGGTATATGTTAGAACTATAAGAATTACGAGATTTCACTAGTATACACTTACCTCAACACGATGTTGCAAATCACTGTTCGGTTCAACCTTTGGAATTCCCTGCATGTGGAAGGAAAGCAGACATGTCTTAGAGATGCAAAAGCAACCGTAAAGCAGATAAAAAACTAAGGTTAATTGTTCATTTATCACTCTCTCATCAACAAGTTTACTCAATTGCTAATAAGTATTCGATATAAACACAACTAATTCCAAAATACTCACATCATCGGCCCAGTCAGGTTTATCAATGTGAGCAGGTAAAATTCGCTTGACGGATATGGGATATGGTCTAAGTGTCCTGAACAAGTAAGATAATAATAATAAGATTCAGAATAACGGGGAAATTACTATCCAGGGAAAAAAGTTTATGAAAAAAGCTTGAAAATACTATAGAACGGAAAGTAAGAAACTGATTCAAAGCAGTAGCATAATAGAGGAACTACAATACTGTAGGAGTACCCTGTCCAATTAAAAGGAGGAAGTTTCGGAGTCCGACTCTGTCCTTTCCTCAAGCAATATAGCCAACCATCACTAGCTAAATCTGAATTTTGTTCACCAGCACCATCTGTACCAGGTGAGGGTAACTTTGCCTTCAAATGAACCGACTTGTGTGAGCTCCAAGAGGCCTTGAAACAGTCCTGAGTGCTGTCAATAAAAACGGCAACCAAGAAAACAAAAATGCTTAATAAGAATTTATCAAATGTTGGTAAGAACAAAGAAAACTCAATTGGTATCAGTTTATTCAGCCAGAAACAACCAGCCAACGAAGTTTTAGCTATGGATAGAATAAGTTGATTCTTGGCATCTTTTACATTCTACAAGAAAATAATTACATACCAAAAAGCAGCACCTTCACGAGGAAGCTTTAACTCCACACACTTGGGACACCTGCATATAAGAAGTTATATCAGAAACAAAGGATTCAGCTCAATTCTAGAGTTCACACTATTAACCAAACAGAGGATAATACACATTTTAAATCACCGCCAGATACTAAAAAGATTACATTATTAACCAAATAGAACCTAGTTCAAAACGAATAAAAGTCATAATTTTGAAAACTACCATATGTTAATTGCACCAAGAAAATTATACCCTGAGAGATGTGATTCTAATATTAAGTGAACCAGAAAAAGAACAAAAATTTAAAACGAAAATAGTAACGTACTGAAGACTAGCAGGCTTGCCGCAACGAGCACATGAAAGAGTCTCCGCCACATTCGAGCCGCCGGCCATCGGACCTTGAATTCACTACTTGTCTCTTTTTAATGTGAACGATTGAACCGCTAAGTTCAACTCAAAATACAGATGAAAGAAAGTAGTAAACTGTTAGTTATTGTATGTGATTGGAAATATTGGAGGAAATCTTGTATTGAAAATAAAGGATTAAACTTGAGTAACAAATAATCTAGTTCTGCAAGCAAATTCCCCAAAAAAAGTTGATAAAATTTCTCCCCAACCTGGGGACCGAGATTGTTATATTATGATAGACAGTGAAAGAGGTTGACAAATGAAATTTCCGCCGAATCTCGGCTGAAAAACCTAGTTATCTCAAGGAAGAAAAAGCCCTAAACTTTTTGGCGCTTATTAGAGAGTTGGGTTTTAAACAAGCACGTTTTTTAAGTCCATCCCCAGCTCAAAGATATTACTTTTTTTTTCTTTTGGGCTATTTGATTTCTCTTTAAATCGGTTGAGTGACACTGTGCAGGCCCAATCTTGCATCCTTTTTTAATTGATTTTGTGGTTTCATATTTGATTTTGGATAAATATTCTATGTACAGGCGGTGAAAACTGAAAGTTTCCACACGTGCCTTAGTTTTAGGGTATATGATGTTAGTTTATGGTATAGGTTTTATGGGTTTAGGTGCAGGGGTTAAAATTTAAGGATAGTTGTTTCAATTTAAGGTTTATGATTATAATTCAGGGTTTATAGGTTAAAACCTAAATTCTCACCATATTACCCTAAAAACTAAACCATAACCTATAAACCCTAAATTATAATCCTAAACCTTGAATTAAAACAACTATCCCTAAATTCTAAACCCTTACACCTAAACCCTTAAACCATATACCCTAAATTAACTTCATGTACCATAAAATTAAGGCGCTTGTGGAAACTTTTAATTTTCACCGTCAATGTATAGGATATTAATCCTTTGATTTTGTGGTGCAATCCGAATAAGCTCACTAAATCCTTAGCCAAGTTCCTAGATTGCACAACCATGGTCCTATCTTCAACAACTGGTTGGGAAGGGTGAGCTCTTTCAAGAGTTGTATTTGTTGCGTTTGCCGGATGTGCATTCAAATGATGGTTTGATTCGTGCCAATACATCTTGTATGAATTCTGTTTTTTTTAGCTTCTTGGCATGACAGATTAGGTCATCCAAGCTTGAATGTATTGTGTTTGTTAAAGGATGTTGTATCACCTTGTCCTGTGAATAAAATTGATTCTCTTTGTTCTATCTGTCCACTTGCTAAACAGCATCGTTTGCCGTTTTTACCTTCAAATTCTCGAGCTGATTGTCCCTTTGCTTTGGTTCACTTTGACATTTGGGGTCCATTTAAGACTCCAACATATAATAAGCAACGTTTTTTCTTGACCTTGGTTGACGACTATTCCAGATGTACTTGGACTTTCTTGTTGTAGCATAAATCTGATGTTATCTCCATAGTTCCCTCGTTCATTAATATAGTGAAAACACAATATGATTATGATTTGAAGGTTTTCCGGTCTGATAATGCACTTGAATTGCGTTTCACTGAGTTGTTTGCTTCTCTTGGAATCGTGCGTCAATTCTCCTGTGTTGAGACACCTCAACAAAATGCTATTGTTGAACGTAAGCACCATCATTTATTGGCCGTTGCTCGAGCCTTATTTTTCCAATCAAGAGTTCCAAAGAGGTTTTGGGGTGATTGCTTGTTGACTGCTACATATCTAATCAATAGGTTGTTTTCTCCCTTGCTAGGTGATAAATCTATATTCAAATTTTTACATGCTCGTCTTCCTGATTACAATTCTCTTCGAGTTTTTGGGAGTTTATGCTTTGTTTCAACATTACAAGCTCATCGAGACAAGTTCACTGAGAGGGCTTTGTCTGGTGTTTTCATTGGTTATGCTCCTGGTATGAAGGGGTATAAGATTTATGTTCTCAAGTCCCGTTCCATTGTAACATCTCGTGATATGATATTTCATGAAGGAGTATTTCCTTTTCACACTATTACCAACTTTGAGGCTATTATCGATCCTTTTCCTGACATTTGTTTGCCCAATGGTGTTTCTACCAACATGCATGATCCTTCTTCTCAGTTTGATGCTTTTCGAAATTCTCCAAGGGTGTAGGGTGCTTAGGTTATTGTTGAGATTGATGCGCATGCTGAACCGGTAGTTGAAACTGAAACAGACCCGGTTCTTGTGCTTGTTATTGAACCGGTTGTTGAGAATGAGAATGACCTGGTTATTGAACCTGAGCCAATGCTTGAGACCACACCTCTCGTTGATCCGATTATAGTACCTTGACAACATCTTGATCCTAAGCCACGCAGATCTACTAGGGTTGCCAAGAAGCCTTCATACTTGCACCAATATTAATGTAATATTGCTTCATCTTGTTCATATCCAATTGAGGATCAGCTTGTATCTTCTTCATTATCCTCTTCTTATGTTGCTTTTTTTGCCAACCTATCTTCTACAACCGAGCCCTCGTTTTATCACCGGACTGTCAAAGTTCCTGAATGTAGAAGTGCCATGCAAGATGAGTTGCAAGCCATGGGAAACCTTCATACATGGACGGTCGTTCATCTTCCTCCAGGCAAGAAACCGATTGATTGCAAGTGGGTCTACCGAATTAAACACAATTCTGATGGCACCATTGACAGGTACAAGGCAAGGTTAGTGGCTAAGGATTTTACTCAGATTGAAGGCATCGACTACACTGACACCTTTTCACCTGTAGCCAAGATGACCTCCTTCAAAGTTCTGCTTTCTCTAACTGTAATTAATGATTGGCATCTTCTCCAACTGGATGTCAATAACGCATTCCTTAATGGCTCACTCGATGAGGAAGTATATATAAAGCTCCCTCTTGGTTACAAAACTGATGTTCGAGGGACTGATTTGGTGTGCAAGCTTCATAAATCTACCTATGGCCTGAAACAAGCCTCTCGAAAATGGTTCCAGACCTTTCATGTTGTGGTAGTAAAATTTGGTTTTGTTCAATCCCCATCTGAGTATTCTCTTTTCATTAAAGGAGCTGGTGATGATTTAATAGCATTGCTTGTCTACGTTGACGATGTGGTTCTTGTTGGCAAGCACTTAGATTCCCTACTGGCTGTTCAGAATTTTCTCAAAGACCATTTCAAGCTCAATGAATTGGGACCTTTGAAGTACTTTCTTGGTTTTGAAGTCACTCGCAAGCATGATGGCATCTCCTTATGTCAACGCCATTATGCCTTGCAGCTTCTTGAGGACACTGGTTCTCTAGGTAAGAAACCTGCTGACTTATCTATTGTTGCTAATCACAAGCTCAGTATGAATGATAGGGAATTGTTGCTTGATCCCCAAGTTTATCGTCAATTGATTGGACGCCTTTTGTATCTCACGCACACCCGTCTAGACATCACTTATGTTGTTCACTCATTAAGTCAATTCGTGTCCATGCCACGAGCTCCTCATCTCCATGCAGCACATCATCTTCTGCCATACATAAAGAAAGCTCATGGTCTAGGTTTATTTTTTTTCTTCCAAGGCAAGTTTTCAACTCAGTTGCTTTGTAGATTCTGATTACAGTGTCTGTCCAGACACGAGGCGGTCTATAACTGGCTTTTGTACGTATCTCAACACCAACTTGATTTCATGGAAATTGAAGAAACAACACACCGTGAGTCGGTCTTCTTGTGAGGGAGAATACCAAGCCATGGCTTCAGCAACTTGTGAGCTTGTCTGGTTGGCTGCACTTCTCTCTTCATTTCACATTGACACATCACATGTCTTTCTCTACTGTGATAATCAAGCTGCAATTCATCTTGCCTCAAATCAAGTGTTTCACGAGCGTACAAAGCATATTGAGGTCGATTGCCATTTTGTATAGGATAAGTTGAATTCAGGGTTTCTCAAGCTTTCTCACATCCGATCTAAAGGCCAGCTTGCTGATATATTCACAAAAGCTCTACATTCCCCTTCTTTCTCTGATTTTGTGTTCAAGATGGGACTGGTCAACATTCATCCTAGTCCATCTTGAGGGGGGGCTATTGGAATATACATGGTATGGTTAAGATTTGTTAGAAGTTAGTTAGACGTTAGTTAGCCTTGTTTGAGTTAGCTGATTATGTTGTATAAATAAGAACCTTGCTTCTAGGGTTAGGCAAGCTCCGCGCAATTGGTATTCGAAGTTGAAGGAGCATCTCTTGTGCATGGGGTTTCGAAGTTCGCAAGCTGACACTTCCATGTTCATCAAGCATGAGCAAGGGCATGTTGTGTATGTGCTAGTTTATGTGGACAATATTATAGTTACAGGTGATAACAATGGTGAAATCGAGGATGTGGTTAAACAATTGGGAGAGAAGTTCTCGTTGAAAGATTTGGGACAACTTGGTTTTTTTCTTGGCATTGAAGTAAGACGTATAGGTGAGGTCGTATTTTTGAGCCAAAAAGAAATACATATCAGAATTGCTAGCCAAGGCACACATGCATGAAGCTTCAACAGTTCCAACCCCTATGATACCATCTCTGAAACTTTCTAAGGATGTTGGCAGTCCACTAGAGGATGCAAAAGAATATAGAAGTTTGGTAGGATTGTTGTTGTATGCTTGTCACACTCGACCAGACATAGCATTTAGTGTCAATAAGTTGGCTCAATTTATGCACACACCTTGTGAGCAACATCTTGTTGCAGTCAAGAGAGTCTTGAGATACTTGAATGGAACACTTGACTATGGTCAAGCATTCTCTCCTACAGCTGATTCATTCTAGTTGGTGGCTTTTTCTGATGCTGACTGGGGTGGAAGTATAGACGATCGACGATCAATCTCTGGAAGCTGTTTGTATCTGGGTGGTAATCTTGTAATGTGAGGATCGAAGAAGCAGAAAACAGTCTCTAGATTGACAACAGAAGCTGAACATCGAAGCTTGGCAGATACGGCTTCTGATGTTACTTGGCTAAACACCTTGCTGAATGACATGCGCGTTGAGCTGCAAGCAACACCTGTGATATGGAGTGACAATTCTAGAGCGATAGCCATGAGTGTCAATCCAGTGTATCATGCAAAGGCTAAGCACATCGAGCTGGATGTTCATTTTGTACGAGAAAAGGTGGTTGACAACAAACTCAAAGTGAACTTTGTTCCTTCTGAGCATCAAGTAGCAAATGGGATGACAAAAGCCTTGTCCAAGGAAGGTTTCAGTTTGTTCAGAAGAAGAATTGGTGTGGTGTCACTTTCAGAACTCGAAGAAGAGAAAAGCAGGGAGGATATTGGACGTAGTACATGCATACAATAGCTAGAGGGTTCTTTTGTTAGTTTCTTCTTCTGTTAGTTAGTTGTTGACTCAGCAGTCTGTTGCTATCAGCTAACTAAGTTTGTTAGATGGTTAGTGAATTGTTAGCCGGCCATTCTTATGGCTATATATATGATTGATTGTTCATTGTTGTAATACACGTTCATATTCAATAAAGTTCTTCTTCTTCATTCTTTTATTCTTTTCAATAATTAGAAGCTTTCCTTTTACTTTGTACATGAATAAACAAAGTTTCCAGCTTCATTTCTGTAACGGATTGTTTAAAAGTTGAATCACAGATTCTCGTTAATGTTTTTCATCTAAAATATCTTATTTAAGGAATATCAAAACATTAATCTAACTCTTCTTCTTTGTTACAACTTTTACATGTACGTGAAACAATTAATTAGCTTGTATATGTATCCTTAGCGTCCAACTTATTTTCTTTTCCGGTACAATGTTTCAGCTGCAGACACTTAAACCTTCGCGGCATACGATGAGACAAAATCTCAATATAATGAAAGCATTGAATGCGTCTTACCTGCCAACAAAACCACGAAATCAATGCATTAATTGATTCTACGTTAGGCAGGACATGTTCAAACTACCATCACCTCATCAAAGCCGCGATGACAAGTGGTAGATGAAAGATGATACGAGGGCATTAAGTCATCACGAAAACCCTCAAGATTAAAACAAGCTGCTGAAGCTGATGTACTTTATAAAAGTAGGGTCATTTCTCTGATATGATTACGGTTTTGACATTATATGTTGCTTTTTTTCCTCATCCAAAGTCAATTATATGTCTGAATCCTATCTCTATAGATTGTACGAAGAAGCCGTTATGTTTCATGTCTTTTGTCTTCAAAACCCTACTTATGTTCTAATCAGTATGAATATGCCATGCACCAGTAGCACATGTAGTATGTTATGTATGAAGAACAGATAGATTTATTTATTACTCCATATATGTATATTTTTTAGTCTGTATTAGTAACATTTACTTATTTTATTAATTACGTCACATTTTTTTATTTTATTTTCGGGTCATTTGTAACGAAACTACTCAAAGGGAAATGAATGTTTACAGTTACAGATGTGAACAATGTAGGAATTAGGGTCTTATGATGGGAAACCATCAAGGGTAAAAAAATGTGTGATTGGTTGCTGAATTTGTAACTCCGTGGGGCACCCACCATTACCAAGGGTCATGGTTCTTGGGGTGTGGTTCCAAAGGCATACCATAAACTTCCAACAGAGCCTGCAGATTGCAGGCCAGCTATGCCCTAATTATACAGAGAGGCGGTGAAAGCTGCCCAAAGGCATCTATGCAGGACCCACCCTCACTTTTAACTAAGTGGCTTGGAATTTTACCTATAAGGGCAAATCTGGTGCGAAAAACAAAAGGAACCCTTTTGCACCCATGGGGGATGGATGGATGGTGATAGTTTTCAAAAATGTTAGAGAAATGACAGCCATCTTTTCCAGCAAAGTTTAGGGTTACCTTGCAACAAAAAGTAAAAACCACAATATCCATTGAGCTGAATAGCAGTTGCAGCAGTGCAGGGTAGTGGCCTAATGAAACCAGCCTAAAAGAAAAGATTAAAGAAAAAACCCTCCATCTGTATGCAATGTAAGGACAAAATAAAGAAAATTTGATTAAAGGATCTGTGCCTGCTGTTATCACTGACAACAACGTATCTCTGTAGTCTGTACATTATGAGAGAGAAGATTAATACGTGAGTAGTCAAGTCGATACTTCAAAAAACTTGTTTTTTTATTATTTTATTTTGTTATTGTTATGTTGTAGTAGTAATAATTTGGGGGTGAATTCCCTCCCAAGGAGGCTCCCAGAGTATCTAAGTTGTCCGGCTCTAGCTTTTACCGGCTCCGTTATATGGCAGGCCAGGCTTACCCTATTCTTAAAGCTGTCGCAACGTTTTATACCGCTAGCTGCTATTCTGTTTGAAGTAAAGTGCATTGGATGTTAAATCAGATACCATTAAATAAGTGATAAGTTTAACATGTTGGAAATTATTGCATCTAAGAGATTAAACTGAGTTGAATAGGGCTGTAAACGAACTGAACGAGGGTGTGTTCATGTTCATTCGTTTAATTTTAACAGAACAAATGAATGAACACGAACATAAACGAACACAAAATTTTTTGTTCGTGTTCGTTTATTAAGGAATGTAACTTGTTCGTGTTCGTTCATGCTTGTTCTTTTAAATGGTAAACGAACATAAACGAACACAAACAAACATATATAATTTTTTAAATATTTAATATTTTTGGTTAGTTCGATTAATTCAATTAATTAACGGATTTTGAACTGAATAATCGATAATTGAAATTTGAAAAAACTCTTAATCATTAGCCGAAACCTAAAATTATCTAATAGATTAACCAATTTTGTTTTGGTTCGGTCGGTTAGTTCGGTTTAACCGAATAATGAACACTCCTATATATATGTGAATAAATTTAAATGAACATAAACGAACGAATATAAATGAACATAAACGAACGAATTACCGAGCGTTCACGAACATAAATGAACGAACAAGCCCTTTGTTCGTGTTCGTTCATTTAATTAAACGAACAAAATTTTTTGTTCATGTTCGTTCGTTTAATAAATAAACGAACATAAACGAACTTCTCGCCGAACAGTTCGTTGAACGTTCGATTCGTTTACAACCTTATTAGAGACCTTTAACATATATATGGCAAATCACATTCGCTTTATCTAGGGACCCTTTAAAGTTAATCACATTCAAATGCATATATTAAATGTCTCTAATGATTCAACATGTTATTTATTATAGATTAGCATGTATCCCAAGGAACCCACTCAGAAGAATATAAACTCTTCTCCATTGAAAGGTCATATTAAGACACCTTTACATTATGAAACTCAACCAAAACACTTTCAGAGCCTCACACGTTCTCCTTGGTTGCTTGAACCACTATTCAGAGGCTAAATCATTTTTCTAAAAGGAGCCTGAGTTGAAAGAAAAAATTTAAAGAGTTACAATGATACTATTCAATTGGTTTCTAACTTTATAATCTTGAAGGATTAAACTGAAGTTTTACCATTTAAGGTGTAATAGAGCTAGAATTTCACCATTGCATTACTCTAACTATAATTTTTTTTTTTCTATTTTGGAGTGACAAGGCACTTGTCTATCCTTTTAGCTACGAACAAAAGCTCTATGTCCCTTTTCAGTGCCTTTATTTATGCATCATATTAAAAATTAAGTTTAGGGTTTAAATTTTTAGTGTTGAAGCATTAATATAAGCATCAAAAAGTAGGAGATGATTTTTATTCTCTAGGTCTATCATATATACCAAGGTAAAGAACAGCTAAAAGCTCAAATCTAAGGAGAGTAGGTGCACTGAAATTAGGATTTTGATTAACTAAAAATGCATAGAGATAATTGGATGCAGCCATGGAATTGTAGAGAACCGAGAAAAACTTGGAACAGCCCCTCCCTCCCTCCCTCTTAACTGTGAAAACAACATGTGAATGAGCCGAAAGCTAATTACTCCCATGCACACGTCCCTTTCTTACTCCCTCTCCCCCACATCTGCCGCCTCTACTCTCTTTCTCTCCTACAAAGCACCAACATCCATCGGGAATGCCAACCGTTCATTGTTTTTCTTTTCCTTTTTTAAAATTTCTACCGGGGACTGTTTATGATACATCAACAACTTGTACCATACTATTGAAACACACAGCCATCCCACAGCCATGTACAAATGGGTTATATTTACAATACAAAAGTGAAAGAGAGAGATAAAAGGGGAACACATTCTGGGATAAAAATCCTCTGTTGTGCTCCAACACTAAAAAAATACTATAAAATTAAATTCTAAGTGTTAACCCTAAATTTTAAATCCTAAACCCTACGCCCTAAACCTTAAAAAATACACCCAGTGACGGAGCCACAGCTCCCATGGGAGGGGCTGTGCCCCCCCCCCGGTTGGGGGAATTTTTTTTTTTACCCTTTGATTTCTTATATTTTTCTGGAAAAAATTGGGATAATTGTGAATTTGCCCCCCCACCTTTCAAAATTTATGTTTTGCCCCCCCTAACTTCAAATCCTAGCTCCGTCCCTGAATACACCTACCTTAAATTTCCTAAATCCTAACCACAACTCCTAACATAAAACTCAAAACCTAATTTTAAGCATAGAGATATAAGTAGGGGCACCGAAAAGGGTAGATGATTTACATCCAACGTTTTGGGTCTGTTTCCATCTACTAGTATATTATCAACTTCCTTTTCTCTTTCCTCTATCCCTCATCCATCTCCTTTGTATCTTTAGCACAACCAAGAAGATCAGATCAAGGTGTGGGTTAGAGTCTTATCATAATCCACTGATCAGTCAATCTATCAATCAATCAAAACCTCATCAAAAAAGAAAGATGTCGTCCTCGTCAGCTGCTTTTTCACCGGACCACCTCTCTCCCTCCGACCAGCTCTGTTATGTCCATTGCAACTTTTGTGACACTGTTCTCGTTGTATCCCTTTCTCTCCCCCTCTTTCCCTTTCTCTTGTCCCCATTGTGTTCTATATTATGCTCTTCTTCTACCTTATTTAATTTGTTCTTGTGTATTTGTATCATTATCTTTTCAGGTGAGTGTTCCTTGCACTAGCTTGTTCAAGACTGTCACGGTTCGATGCGGCCACTGCACCAATCTTTTGTCTGTCAACATGCGTGGCTTGCTTCTTCCGGCAGCTAATCAGCTTCACCTTGGCCATTCCTTCTTGACTCCTCAAAATCTCATGGTATATGAAAATTAGGGTTTCAAAACATTCCGACACAGTTAATTTTGTGTAGCTTTTGCCAGTAACATTGACATATACTATATGCCAGGAGGAGATCCGAAGTACTGCCCCACTGAATATGCCGATGAATCAGCCAAACCCAAATGACTTGATTATGCCTCCTGCTATTCGAGGAGGAGTTGAGGAGATCCCAAAACCTCCCATGGTCAACAGACGTGAGAATAGTTTACATGTCTACATGACTTTAATTCTTACGCTTTCTTCTTTCTTCCTTCCTTTGAACACCTTTAATATCATCTCTTGCTATCTGTAGCTTCAGTGCTTCACACTATTATACTTTACATGCTACTTTTGTATGTGTAAAGGACAAATATTCTCGAGATTCATCATATCCAGGATTTTCTTCATGGTATAGATTGTTTTCATGTTCTTTAAGCATTAAACCATAGCGTACGAAAATGTGACTAGATTTAAGTTGTCTTTCTCTGCCGGAAATATAGATCTATATGTGTAGAGATGATGATGAGGTGATCATGAGGGTGAAGAGAGAGAAGATACTGAAAGTCGAAATTTACAGAAAAAAGTCAGCGATGTGATTTTAATGCATCTGTCTCTTTGTTTGCCTGTGCTGATTTGTTTTTCTATATGTCCAGCTCCGGAGAAGAGACAAAGAGTCCCATCTGCCTACAATCGCTTCATCAAGTAAGCCAACTCTAAATCATGATTTATTTACGCTCCTCTTTAAACACATTATTACATGTTTACTTAATCCACATCAAAAGTTTATTTGTTCTGACAAAAAAATGAAGCACATGCATGATCTCGACATTTATCATATCTGTAGGGACGAAATCCAACGTATCAAAGCTGGGAATCCTGATATTAGTCACAGAGAAGCCTTCAGTGCTGCTGCCAAGAATGTGAGATCCAAGATTCGAGAATGTCTTTTTTCTCTCTCTCTCTTTTAACACTTCTTTTCTTCCAAAAGAAATATGTAGGGTTTAGTTAGTCATGTTGATGTACTAAATTACTAATTTTCTTTCTTTCTTTTTGTTTGTTTTGTTTTTATCTTCTTCTAGTGGGCTCACTTCCCCCACATACATTTTGGACTCATGCCTGATCAACCCGTGAAGAAAACTAACGTACGCTAACAGGTATTCGAAACCCAGCTGAGACATAAAATTCTGTGATCTGTTAACCCTAAACAATAAACTCGTTTTCACTTTTATTTTGGTATATTTTGTGTTGTAGGAAGGAGACGACGTGGGGTGAAAGATGGGTTCTTTGCTCCAACCAACGTGGGTGTCGCTCCCTACTAATAAACAAGTGGAAACTACTGTTAGGGTTTCTTTGTTTCTTGTCTATTTCCTATTTCCTACTGCTGTTTAAGCTGTTATTAGGTGTCATTATCAATTTTTAAGTTATGTTCTTCTAGAGACACATGGTTCACTTAGAACGGGCTTTAATGTTTGTGTAACTTAATCAACATTTGGTCGACGTACCTTGATTTAAAGAACTCTTATGAAGATGAAGGCTTTTAAGGTAATGAATTTATAATTCTCAGATGTTAGCCTTATGTCATAATAGTTTGTCTAATGCTTAGCCTTCCCCTTTCAATGTTTACTTTGATTGTATCTTTTTATTTTTGGTTTCATTTAGGGTTTGAGAAGTAAGTAGAAACGTAATTAAACACACGCAGAAAAGTTACTTGCTTAGTTTTGATAAATACACTCCACCATCCATACTTTTGCACGCAAAGTTATATTTAAAACATAAGATACTGCAATTTGTCTAGGGTTGAGGTAACTGGTAGGACTAAATTTCAGCATTCAAGGTTTTGGATCAAATTAACAAAACGATGAAGATACGTCCCTTTTGTTAGCGTAGAGCATATATGGCGTGGAGGTAATGCAGTGGCTGACTCTTTGGCCAAATGTATGCGTGGGATAGAGATTAGAGAGCGAAGAATTGATGTTTATTGCACCACCTCCCAGTGTGGCTGGGTTAGTCGAAAAGGATAGACTGGGCGAATTTGGGTAATGCTTATTGCTGTGTTTAGTTTTCTTTTATAGTCTAACGATGTTATCTTATTGTATAATACAAATACGAGTAATCTTTTCCTCCATTTAAGTTTAGGGATGTTTTTAACGAAGCTCGTAGGCGTATTTATTTTCTACCAAAAAAATTCTTAAATGTTTTAGGTGTCATAACTTTCGGTTCTTCTAAAAGAAAACCATAAATAGTAGGGGTAAACTATAACAGATGTCACTTAATTATGGGTAAAATTACATTTGGGTCACTCAATTATTAAAAATTATATTTGGGTCACTTATATTTGGGTAAGTTAATAATATAGTGCTTAGGGACATGAAAAGGGAACTAAACAAGTTTTTGCCACTGCATCCTCTCCCCTTGTCTCTTTATCTTATCCCAAATCCACTGTGAATTCACTTCAAACAAGTTGCATCCCTTTAAAAAGGTCCACCGCCTATCTCTAAGTTTAATAAGCTTCTTAACTACCCAGCTGAAATGAGGCTTGCAGCTCACATTGTCCAGTAGTTTTCGCCCCTAAACACATAGGCATGAAGCCATGCCACCCACAAAGATCCTTCCCAAGCAAGTATGGCCTTGATCAAGAGGAGAAGACAAGTTTTGTTCCAACAGTGAATACTCTTTAGACCTAAGCCACCCTCAGCTTTAAGTTGACATACTTGCTGCCAGCTAACTCGTGCTCCCTGAGCTGAAGCATTCTCTCCATTCCAAAAAAATCTCATGCACAGTTGCTCGTTCTTAGTGATGACATTCTTGGGTAAGACTAACTGCCGACACCAATAATTGGCTATGTTGAACAAGACAGCTCTGATAAGCTATAATCTCCCTCCATAACTGAGTTTTCTATTAGCCTATCAACTATATTATGACTTGGATGGCTATTTTGGATGGGCTCCCTACAAGGGACATGCTAGCTCGAATGGGGATAACCCAGGAGATTTCTTGTTTGTTCTGTGACGAGTTGGAAAGTAGGGATTATAACTGTAACACCCCCTTCCCGGCCTGGTAGACAACCGGGTCGGAGAGCGTTACCGGGAACGATGCAAAATTTTTTTTTTGTTCATTAACCTTAAAGATCTTCTTAATGTCACGACTTATTAAAATTTACGGAACCTTTTAAAATCTATTCGAATTATTAACTAAGTTCTTTAGTTTCCCAAACTTATAATCTTTACCGAATTTACGAATTAATACATTTAAACTTGAGAAGCCAAAAAGAAGATGCCCGTACCGAAACACCCTGAGCCGTTTCGGTACGGCTTGACCATGATCAGTGTTTTGACTATTTCTTCCCGACTGTTTCGATACGGCTTGACCCGTATCGGTACGAGTTGACTGACCTTGACTTGACTTGGACCCGTTTCGAAACCAGTTTCGAAACAAGGGTCGACAGTGGCAAAAGTGTACCGAAACGGCATCATTTCGTTTCGGTACAGGGGGTCGACAGTAGCAAAACTGTTCCGAAACGGCATCACCTTGTTTCGGAACGCTCTGTCCCATAGACTTATTTCTGGTTAGCTGTATCGGAACACCATCACCCGTTCCGATACGGTGGCCTGTAATAGCAGAATTTTATCTGGTTTTTATTGTTTTTACCATATCAAACCATATCCGATTAAACCGAAACTTTGTATACAACTTATTCTAACTAATATTTACCAGCATACAAATTTCCATGGACATCCTACTAAGTTTGCCCCATTTTTACCATAATACCAAAAGCATGTCATTAACTAGATTAGCCATAAGTCTAGTAAGTCATATTAAAGCCTTTGAGCTTATTACAAAATAGATAAGCCCTTGCTACCACAAAAAGAGCATAGTGATTATGATAGTTACCTTGCCACTTCACTAGGAGTTATAAAGTAAGTACTTTACTTGATATAGAGTAGTGACTTGTCTTGCAACCGATCCGATTCTTCAAGAAGCAACCCCTTAACCTGAAAATGCATGAAGATAACTTCGTTAGGCTCTCAAGCCTAGTGAGGTAATCAATGAATACAAATAAAGAATGTCATGAATACATCATTATCATTTCATATGGACACCTTAATACTTAGCATATACATAAGATTGATCTATGTAAAACTTAAATATTCATAAACCTTCCTTGGATGGAATTAAATTCATGGATACTCGAATTCCCCCGCCTCGCCAAAACATATATGGTCTTATTCCCTCCGCCTCACCAATTGACCAATAACACACATCCCTCCGCCTCGCCAATCATCATAGGCCTTAGCCTTAGGACCGTAGTCCACCCGAAACACTGAGCTCATGAATTCTATGGCATGCCAATTGTATCCCGAGTTATTCCAATCCAAGGCGTATCATATTCGTAATTTCTAATGAATCATAATAGAACAATGACATGGTGATTTCATAATTTCAACATGGATAATAACTCTTGCACATATACTTGACATAAAATTTCATGGCAATGCTTACCTCAATGGTAATGTACACTAACTATAGTCAATACTTAAATAATGACTTACCGACACTTACCCAAGTGTCCAATTTATTATCCGATGCTTTCGCCTTGAAAGTAATGTTTAGTGAAACGATAATAAACACTAGATGACAATCCGGGAAGGCATTTCGCCTATCCCGAAACTCCGATTACACTCACCCTGACAATCCGCAGCTTCAAGGTTCTCGAATGGAAATTCCTTTGCTTTTAGCTTGAGATGGAGATGGTGTAGCTTCTATTCCTTCTCCTTGAGCTAGGAAATATTAATGGAAGATTGTTAGAATCGATACTTCGATATCGAAATCCGTATAACAATACCACCACGGGTATCCGATTCAATATGAACAACTTATTGAAATACCTATAAATCAATCAAACCCTAGCTTAAGATTGAAGCTAATTAACTATGAAAGTTCATAATTAACTAAGAGATATAACTTACCCGGTTACTAGGAATGATTCGAGATTGATCAAGTCAAGGATTTACAAAGCTTGAAACTCCTCCAATGGAGGTGTGTGCTTAGGTAAGGATGAAGAAGATGGTGATTTATTCCTAAGGAAATTTTCGGTGGATAACATAAAACCTAGCACTAATTTAACTTATGAGCTTTCCTTCTCTTGAAGGAAAGAAACCTGATAACTCCACGTATGGAGTAATTTAATTTAATATTGGCCAAATTACTTAATTGGTCCTTCACCTTCCTAACTTTCTCAAATTGTCTCTTTATTTTATAATTCTTACAATAAGGTCACTAGATGCTTGGTATTACATACTAAACTTAAATTCAAATGCTTTTAAGCCTGATTAACATTTGATAGCCATAATTAGCTTGCCAGAGGGACCTCTAAAGTTTTATCGAGCTAAGAGTTTTCCCTTCGCCGAAGTGAATTCCGACTAGGCTGACTTTTGGGGTGTTACAACTCTCCCCCCCTTAAGAAAATTCGTCCTCGAATTTTTACCTGAAATGAAGAGATGCGGATATTGTTGCCTCATAACTTCCTCAGGTTCCCAGGTAGCTTCTTCAATCTTGTGACTCCTCCAAAGTACCTTAACCAAAGGTACAGTCTTGTTACGAAGCCGTTTTGTTTCCTTAGCAAGAATTTGCACCGGTTCTTCTTCATAGGATAGGTCTGACCTAAGCTCCACAGATTCAGGTTCCACAACGTGTGAGGGATCAGATTGGTACTTCCGAAGCATTGATACATGAAAAACATCATGGATTTTATTCAACTCTGAAGGCAGAAGGAGTCGATATGCCACCGGGCCAATCTTTTCAATTATTTCAAAGGGTCCAATGAAACGAGGGCTCAACTTTCCTTTCTTGCCAAATCTCAAAACTTTCTTCCATGGCGATACTTTAAGAAAGGCTTTTTCTCCCACTTCGTATTGAATATCTCTTCTTTTAAGATCAGCATAAGCTTTTTGTCGATCAAATGCAACTTTAAGACGATCGTGAATAATAGTAACTCGCTCCTCAGTTTCACGAAGCAATTCAAGGCCTAATACCTTTCCTTCACCCAGCTCAGACCAACACAATGGCGTTCTACAACGTCTACCATACAGTGCTTCATACGGCGCCATTTGAATAGACGCTTGATAGCTGTTATTATAAGCAAATTGAACAAGAGGTAAGGACTTCTCCCACGTCCCACCGAAGTCGATAATGCAAGCACGAAGCATATCCTCCAAAATCTGAATAACTCTTTCTGACTGTCCATCAGTCTGAGGGTGAAAGGCTGTACTAAGGTTAACTCTGGTGCCCATGGCTCCTTGCAAAGTCCTCCAAAATCGAGATGCGAACCGCGGATCTCGATCTGAAATGATAGATTCGGGCACACCATGAAGCTGGATCACTTCCTTAATGTACAAGCCAGCTAACTTAGTAAGTCCGTAGTCCATTCTGATAGGTATGAAATGGGCTGACTTTGTAAATCGATCTACAATAACCCAAATAGCATCATGCTTGGCAGGGGTTAATGGTAGACCACTAACAAAGTCCATGGTGATCTTTTCCCATTTCCACTTCGGTGGATCAATGGGTTGTAAAAGTCCGGTAGGAGCACGATGTTCTGCCTTAACTCGTTGACAAGTAAGACACTTCGAGATATGGTCTACAATAGCCTGCTTCATGCCTGGCCACCAGAAAATCTCACGTAAGTCCTTATACATTTTCACAGACCCCGGGTGTACAGAAAAAGAGCTTGAGTGTGCTTCGACAAGAATATCTTTACGGAGAGTCTCATCATTTGGTACACAAACCCGATCATGAAAGCATAGGAGTCCTTCAGCATTAATTCTGAAATCCGGGTTATCAGGTAATTTAGAGACGATGGTTTGAAGCTCGGGATCTTGTTCTTGCAAATCTTTAATTCGAGAAATGACAGTAGACTGAACCTGAAGTTCAGCTACGAGACATTGATGTTTTCGAAGTCTGAGATGAGCATTAACTGCTAGAGGAGCTACAAGGAAGAAAATGGCAATAATGAATCATTACTCCTTAATATACTTATAACTTTAACTTCATGAACAGACTTACCAGGCAAAGGTTTGCGGCTGAGTGCATCAGCTACAACGTTGGCCTTTCCCGGATGATAATCAATGACTAAATCATAGTCCTTAAGAAGTTCCATCCATCTTCGATGTCGCAAATTTAGCTCCTTCTGCGTTAACAAATACTTGAGGCTTTTATGATCTGTGAAAAGATAGCATTTCTCTCCATAAAGGTAATGCCTCCAGATTTTCAATGCAAAAACCACTGCAGCCAATTCTAGGTCATGTGTAGGGTAATTCACCTCATGAGGCTTAAGTTGTCTTGAAGCGTAAGCAATAACCTTACCTTCTTGCATCAATACACACCCTAACCCATGATGTGAAGCGTCACTATAAACAGTATAGTCCTTTCCAGACTCAGGCTGAGCCAGGACAGGTGCATGGGTTAAGACTTGTTTCAGTTGATCAAAACTTCGCTGCTGATCTTCGGTCCAAATAAAAGGTGTCTCCTTCCGCAACAATTTTGTCAAAGGAGCAGCTAACATAGAGAATCCCTTTACGAACCTACGGTAATATCCCGCGAGTCCAAGAAAACTCCTAACTTCACCTACATTCTTAGGTGGGTGCCAATCTAACACAGCTTGTATTTTCTTCGGGTCCACATGAATGCCCGAGGCTGACACAATGTGCCCCAAAAAGGATACTTCGGCGAGCCAAAACTCACACTTAGAAAATTTTGCATACAACTGTTTCTCTCTTAGAGTTTGGAGTACAATTCGAAGATGATCTCGATGTTCTGCTTCATTCTTTGAATAGATCAAGATGTCATCTATGAAGACCACAACAAATTTATCCAGATAGGGTCTAAACACACGATTCATTAGATCCATGAAAGCTGCAGGTGCATTCGTCAGTCCGAAAGGCATTACTAGAAATTCGTAATGTCCATATCTTGTACGAAATGCTGTTTTGGGCACGTCACACTCCTTGACTCTCATCTGATAGTATCCCGACCTTAAATCAATTTTAGAGAACACAGAAGCATCCTTTAACTGATCAAACAAATCATCGATTCTCGGCAGAGGATACTTATTCTTAATGGTAATTTTATTTAGTTGTCGGTAGTCAATGCATAAACGCATCGAACCATCCTTCTTTTTGACAAAAAGAACCGGAGCTCCCCAAGAAGAAGAGCTAGGTCTCACAAAGCCCTTATTCATAAGGTCTTGGATTTGAGTTTTTAACTCTTTTAATTCCACAGCTGCCATTCTATAAGGTGCAATAGAAATGGGTGCAATCCCAGGTTGCACTTCAATACCAAATTCAACTTCACGGGTTGGGGGCAGTCCCGGAAGCTCACTTGGAAAAACATCCAAAAATTCATTCACCGTGTCAATATCATTAATCTGAGGTTCATTCTTGGGCTCAATAGTCAGTGTACATAGCATAGAATTCCGAGATTCCATCAAAGTTATTCTTTCCTTGCCCAGTCCTTGAAGATACAACTTCCGCTTACTACAATCCACCCATGCTTGATGTTTACCAAGCCAATCCATTCCTAGAATCGCATCAAACTCGTGGATTGGTAAGACCAAGAAATCCGCAGGGAACGGAATTCCTTGAATCATGATTGGACAATTCTTACATACTAGGTTCAAAACAACACAATCACCCAAGGGATTTGTTACAGACATCTTTTTTTCTAAAGGTTCACTAGACATCTTATACTTCTTCATCAACTCCAGACTTATAAAAGAATGTGTAGATCCAGGGTCAAATAATACATACAAAGGACATGAATATAACATAACGGTACCTGCTATAACATCAGGCTCATCCTCCTCCTCACGACTCCTTACATGATACATTTGTGCTGAAGCTTTTGACTCTTGTTTGTTGTTCTGCTTCCCAGATCCACCTGGCCTTCCCGAGGTCCCTGACTGTACTTGTTTCCCCCCTTTTCCCCGAAAAGACTGAGCAGGTGATGAAGTATCTCCTAGCATAGCAACTGTCTTTGACGGGTTCTGGGGACAATCTCTAATGAAATGTCCCTGCTCTCCACAGAAGAAGCATGCCCCTGTCTGTCTGCGACAATGCCCTGCTACATGTCGCTTTTGACAAAAGTTGCAAATTGGATGTTGCACACCTCGGTTAGAACCTCCTGTACTCTCCACAGAAGCCGCCTTGGACCAAGACTGAGTGATAGTCTGCGGTCTCTCAATATTCCCTGTATGGGAAGGCTGAGAGTAAGAAGTCTGCTTCGAGCCCTGATATTTGCCTTTCTTGTTCCATTTGGGAGGTCGGGAATCACTCCACGCCCTCTTCTCAGATCTACTAGACATGTTCCCCCTCTGGCTTTTCTGTGCAGCTTCAGTTGCCTTCACACGATTCACCAAATCCTGAAAATTTGTGATCCCCAGAGCAGTAAACATAGGCCGCAACTCATCACTCAACCCAGCAATGAACATTCGACACTTATCCTCTTCCTTCTTTATAAATTCAGCTCCATATCGGCAGTACTTACAAAAGTCGTGGATGTACTGCTCGATTGGTTTTCCTCCTTGCTTCAAATGGAGGAAGATGCTTCGCCTCTCCGCAAGATAGTACTCACTGATGTACTTATTTCGGAATTCTTTAAGGAAAAATTCCCAGGTGACTGATTCTTCCGGGGCCGTAAGGATAGTAGTCTCCCACCACATTAAAGCTTCATCTGTCAATAAGGCTATAGCGCATTCCAGCTTGTGTTCATCAGAACACTGCAGTTGTTTATTCAAGATGCGAAGGGTATTATCCAGCCAATATTCAGCTATCTCCGGATTATCATCATCTTGACCCGTGAATGAATAAGCCCGCAACGAAGCCAATTTGTCTACAGGGGCTCTAACATATTGGGAAGCAAGGAGATTAGGTTGGACTGGTGGTGTCTCTTGCATTGCAGTCATGAACTGCTTAAACATATTGGCCATACTTTGGTAACATTCAGCCTGAGCAGTAGGTGCTACAGGCTCAGCAACCTGTTCAGGAGGATCCTGCGGTTGCGGTGGATTCAGAGGATTCCCTCCTCCCACCTCCTCGCCATGAGTCGAGGAGCCAGCAGTATGCTCATCTACATGAGCTTCGTTCGTCGCAGACATATCTATATGAAAAATCGGATTAGTCAACAAGTCACAATTTACACAATAAAACTCCTAGTGGCAAGGTAACACAATGGACAATACCAACTCGCATATGTTTAATCCAGAACCGGCTAAACTCTAGCTCTGATACCACAATTGTAACACCCCCTTCCCGGCCTGGTAGACAACCGGGTCGGAGAGCGTTACCGGGAACGATGCAAATTTTTTTTTGTTCATTAACCTTAAAGATCTTCTTAATGTCACGACTTATTAAAATTTACGGAACCTTTTAAAATCTATTCGAAT
Organism: Hibiscus tridactylites; assembly: GCA_958450335.1. Taxonomy (NCBI): domain Eukaryota; kingdom Viridiplantae; phylum Streptophyta; class Magnoliopsida; order Malvales; family Malvaceae; genus Hibiscus; species Hibiscus tridactylites. Next base: position 107,769,566 of record OY288269.1, read on the forward strand.
TATTAACTAAGTTCTTTAGTTTCCCAAACTTATAATCTTTACCGAATTTACGAATTAATACATTTAAACTTGAGAAGCCAAAAAGAAGCTGCCCGTACCGAAACACCCTGAGCCGTTTCGGTACGGCTTGACCATGATCAGTGTTTTGACTATTTCTTCCCAACTGTTTCGATACGGCTTGACCCGTATCGGTACGAGTTGACTGACCTTGACTTGACTTGGACCCGTTTCGAAACCAGTTTCGAAACAGGGGTCGACAGTGGCAAAAGTGTACCGAAACGGCATCATTTCGTTTCGGTACAGGGGGTCGACAGTAGCAAAACTGTTCCGAAACAGCATCACCTTGTTTCGGAACGCTCTGTCCCATAGGCTTATTTCTGGTTAGTTGTATCGGAACACCATCACCCGTTCCGATACGGTGGCCTGTAATAGCAGAATTTTATTTGGTTTTTATTGTTTTTACCATATCAAACCATATCTGATTAAACCGAAACTTTGTATACAACTTATTCTAACTAATATTTACCAGCATACAAATTTCCATGGACATCCTACTAAGTTTGCCCCATTTTTACCATGATACCAAAAGCATGTCATTAACTAGATTAGCCATAAGTCTAGTAAGTCATATTAAAGCCTTTGAGCTTATTACAAAATAGATAAGCCCTTGCTACCACAAAAAGAGCATAGTGACTATGATAGCTACCTTGCCACTTCACTAGGAGTTATAAAGTAAGTACTTTACTTGATATAGAGTAGTGACTTGTCTTGCAACCGATCCGATTCTTCAAGAAGCAACCCCTTAACCTGAAAATGCATGAAGATAACTTTGTTAGGCTCTCAAGCCTAGTGAGGTAATCAATGAATACAAATAAAGAATGTCATGAATACATCATTATCATTTCATATGGACACCTTAATACTTAGCATATACATAAGATTGATCTATGTAAAACTTAAATATTCATAAACCTTCCTTGGATGGAATTAAATTCATGGATACTCGAATTCCCCCGCCTCGCCAAAACATAGATGGTCTTATTCCCTCCGCCTCGCCAATTGACCAATAACACACATCCCTCCGCCTCGCCAATCATCATAGGCCTTAGCCTTAGGACCGTAGTCCACCCGAAACACTGAGCTCATGAATTCTATGGCATGCCAATTGTATCCCGAGTTATTCCAATCCAAGGCGTATCATATTCGTAATTTCTAATGAATCATAATAGAACAATGACATGGTGATTTCGTAATTTCAACATGGATAATAACTCTTGCACATATACTTGACATAAAATTTCATGGCAATGCTTACCTCAATGGTAATGTACACTAACTATAGTCAATACTTAAATAATGACTTACCGACACTTACCCAAGTGTCCAATTTATTATCCGATGCTTTCGCCTTGAAAGTAATGTTTAGCGAAACGATAATAAACACTAGATGACAATCCGGGAAGGCATTTTGCCTATCCCGAAACTCCGATTACACTCACCCTGACAATCCGCAGCTTCAAGGTTCTCGAATGGAAATTCCTTTGCTTTTAGCTTGAGATGGAGATGGTGTAGCTTCTATTCCTTCTCCTTGAGCTAGGAAATATTAATGGAAGATTGTTAGAATCGATACTTCGATATCGAAATCCGTATAACAATACCACCACGGGTATCCGATTCAATATGAACAACTTATTGAAATACCTATAAATCAATCAAACCCTAGCTTAAGATTGAAGCTAATTAACTATGAAAGTTCATAATTAACTAAGAGATATAACTTACCCGGTTACTAGGAATGATTCGAGATTGATCAAGTCAAGGATTTACAAAGCTTGAAACTCCTCCAATGGAGGTGTGTGCTTAGGTAAGGATGAAGAAGATGGTGATTTATTCCTAAGGAAATTTTCGGTGGATAACATAAAACCTAGCACTAATTTAACTTATGAGCTTTCCTTCTCTTGAAGGAAAGAAACCTGATAACTCCACGTATGTAGTAATTTAATTTAATATTGGCCAAATTACTTAATTGGTCCTTCACCTTCCTAACTTTCTCAAATTGTATCTTTATTTTATAATTCTTACAATAAGGTCACTAGATGCTTGGTATTACATACTAAACTTAAATTTGAATGCTTTTAAGCCTGATTAACATTTGATAACCATAATTAGCTTGCCAGAGGGACCTCTAAAGTTTTATCGAGCTAAGAGTTTTCCCTTCGCCGAAGTGAATTCCGACTAGGCTGACTTTCGGGGTGTTACAATAACACCCCTCACCCGGATTAGGGGCAAGGAGCGTTATATTAACTTAAACAGATTCGTATTAGAAGGCACAGCGGAAGGGGTTTATCTTATTACAAATTCGTGTAACATTTTTTTTATTCGAATACCATATACATACATGGTTATCACACACACAATAATACATAATAATTCCCAATCATAACATATAACATAATCTGTTTTAAACATGAACTCCTACCATTCGGCCAACATCAAAATCTATAATCCATACTAATTAAATTTACCAAATGCATCATAAGTTGACATATACATGTAAACCATTTCTTTAAACTTCTAAATTCACTAACTATGTCCAATTCGGTTAACTTAATACATTTCATGTCGGATTGGAAACTATTCTTATAAATCGAAATAATTAAAATTACTAACTATGTAATAACTGTTATACTATCCCAATAAGATCAATTTTAAGTTCCCATTTCATTCGAACAACACGTGATCAATTCCAATTGATTTAAACAAATTTCTAATTACTAATCCTCCAAATTAATCATTCGAATAGCATACATACCATCCAAATCATACATAGCCGAAACATACATCATACTTATATATAATTAAAGCATCATAATCGGTTCATACAATCCATAGTATTTAGTTTCCCTTTACAAAATAACTGGGGTATCAATGGCTAAACCTAATGGTTGCCTATACAAAACGTGATTATCAACAAAAAGAATCGAGCCCTAACATATATACGGGCGATCTATACCCCAACATTTACCCCCTTACTTACATAACAAAATATAGGGAAACATATTGAAGTCTATATAGAACCGAAATAGTAGTTCATGAACATGACCAACAAACCGAACTGCACTAACATGCCAAATGCTAAGCCACCCACCATGAGTATGACAAAGATAGGGAAAATCATACTTAAGTTGAGTACGGAAAAGTCTCAGGTCGAGGTCAACGATGTTAGAACCTGAAATTTAGGGGAAGGCAGGAAGGTTCGAGTGGTAAGTACATTTCGTACTTAGTGAAGAAACCCTATTCTATCCGGTTTCCAATTAACATTGTGATCAAACAACTTTAATTTCACTTTGCACATTAATCCATTCGAATGAACCAAGCAAGATAAGCAACAACATTATCAATAATCAAGTATCAATCATTCGAACATGTACACAAGGAAATCAAGTAATTCCATTCGAATACATATCACAAAATTTACATTTTCCATGAATCAATTACACATACAAGCCATGAAACCTAAATAAATTTTCAATTATCAAATTATCATAAGTCTAATTTCATGGCATATCAAACATGGCAAAATTAAAAAATTTAGCATTTCATTCGAATGCTTCCATAGCCAATTTCATCAATTTATTTTCAATTTCATATTTTCTTTTCTTTAATCGTTTGATTAGTCAAATTGCAATGCCTTGGATAGTATAGTTTGATAGGTAAGCAAGTCACATATAACATAGGTTGTGAATCAAATTCACCATGTTAAGGTATCACGTACCAATTCGTATCACATATATCATATTAAATGTCGCAGACATTAATCAAATAGGTACACTTACGTACCACAATATCGAGTACACTAACGTACCGATTTTCTTATTGAGCTCAGACTCTAGGCTAGCCGTACTACCTAAACAGACTGTACACACCAAGGGCTTTGCATTTAAGTCTTTAATTTAGTCAGATACATGATCAATCGAATTTCAGAATTTCTCAATTAATCCTTTCGATTAATTACTTATAATTTCAATTCCAATAACATGTTATCATACATAGTCGTTTAACAATTTACAAGTTCAATTCGCACATTTCAAGATAATTATCGAACAAACCAAACTCATATCATATAATTTCAGAATCTTATTTTATGATTCAATGCTCAGTTGAACTTATCAAACATGTATAACGCGGCATCAACCAATTCGACTAATTTTGACCATTCGGCCAACCTATAACAAGCTTATATTCAGAAATTCATGAATCATAATCAGTCCAATAGACTTAATCAAAACAACATATCATCATCATGCTCCAATCATACTTGTAATTCCTCAAAATACACATAGCATAATTAAATTTCAAAACTAACATATCAAGCATACTCACAGAATTAACCAATTTAATTCCCATGTCAAATAATTTATCAACTTATCAGTTATGCTATCAATCATCAATTCAATACACTCAAAGTCAATCCAACATATATAAAATTTCAGATTTAAACTAACATACCAAGCATCACATTTAGATCCAACACATAGGATACCAAGATCACATATCACATGCATATAACATTTTCCTTTTAATTCCTTCTTCCCTTATTAAATTAAATAATCAATTAGTCCAATTTGCATGCTTTTTATAACTAAAAATCAGGATAAGGTAGTTGGAACTCTAATTCCAACTCTAAGATTCGTTTCACTCACAATTCGCCGAGCTAATTCGTAATCCGTATGCCTTCCGCCCGATCTGTAGCCGATCCCGGAGTAGCCTCTTCTTCTACCCTTTCGCTTCTAAGATCTAAGGCACTCAATACAAACAAATAACACATTTTCATAATGCAATTCATGCAATTTAAGACTGAATTTCTCAATTTATTCAAAACAGTCCCTGAATTATTTTAATCCCATTCGACTAGTTTCCAAATTTCTTAATTCTTTCAATTAACTCTTTAATCCTTCAAATTGACCACCAATTTTACTAAATTTCATATCCTTCAATGTATGGCTCGACTTAATAATGCTTTATAAGCTTCAATTTTACCAATTTATAATTTTTAAATCCTAATTTCACATATTTCCAGTTTTGTTCATTTCTGACCACCTAGATTGACACCCTTCGTTCTCCTTGTATACAACTCCAAATCAGGTGACGTTTGTTTCTAATTTCAGATTACATATCCAATTTCATCATATCAAAAATTCAGATCAAACCACCTAGTAAATTAATTTCTACAGATTTTCAAAGTCCACTGTCCAGCTCGAATTTGTGCTGGACAGTTTTGCATGCTATCACATTTACCCTTTCCAGATTTTAACACAGCCTTTAAAATCTTGATTTATCATTTTTCTTTAATTCTAAACATATTAAAGTGAATCATATCAAAATTTCAGATCCAAACTCCTATCATATCATTTTCTATGATTTTTCAAAGGTGCATGTCATGTAATCTACCAATTCTGCCACATACCTTACATGCATGCTCTTAATCTCTTATGATTCTTATGAATCTTTAAAATTTCCAGCAACCACACTTAAGAACATTATGTTTATGATTTTCTAGACACATTAAAACACATGATTTACTAAATCAATTACTATAACCGGATTGAGAAGAAGATGATCTACTTACATTAGATTTTTCCTTGATTTTTCTAAGTGTTTTCCACCACCATGCAAGCTTCTTCTTCTTCTCTACCGAGTTTTCTATTCTCTCTAACTTTCTATGTTGATGTTTTGAGTGTGTGTGAAAGAGTGAGGAAACTTAGTTGGTTTGGTAGTATAACCGGTTAAGGAAATGAGAAAGTGGGGAGGGGACACATTAAATGGGATATGACCAAGGGGTCATGTCCTCAACTAATTTTCCCTAATTAACCACTTAATATTCCTACTACTCATGTATAAAGGCTTAGCTAAATAATAATCTCATCTTATTAGTAGTATTAATCCATGTACTTTCATTTTAACATGCAAACCTTTTGTTTTTATTCTTATTCGAATTGGTCACTAAATCAATTGACCGAATTCTTCTTATGCATTTATTTACATTTCGATTTGGTCCTCATGTACCAAATTTCAATTCGAATGTTAAGGAATTTCATCTAATAATTCACTTAATTATTAAATTAGACCTCAAATCTCCTAGGCTAATTTTTGGGATGTTACAGGGATCATATTTTCTTCGGTTGTTCGTTTGCAATTGGTATTTAGAAAGCCATTTTGCGCGCTTGTAGTGTGCAAAGATCAGTTATGTGCTGGAAAGAAAAACTACATTGGTTAGTTACTCGACTCAAGGGCATATCACTGGTGGTTCATATTCTGAAGTTAGAATGAGATGCATATATTTACAGCATTTGGAGGAGTGTAACTGTAGATATTTTAAAAAACCCTCAAAGTGCTAAGGGGATATTATACAACAAATTAGGGACATTGTTAGTACTAAGCTGAGGAAAAAGAGTATAAACATAGATGATAGTGTTAATGTGTAGTTGTGTGAAAATTGGGGTGTACAAATTGATGTATAGGTGTGAGTTTCTGTAATCATGTAACAATGATTTGCTGTTTTTTTGTGCAATAAAATGATAATATTTATCCAAAAAAAAAATATGAGTAAGATTACATATGTGTCACCCAATTATTAAAGGTTACATTTGTATTACTCAATTATGAATAATGTTACATTTGACTCACCCTTCATATTTAAAAAAACATATATCTATTTGTGTATTGGATTAATTAATAATTTCAAATGAAATACTCTAATGTGATGATTTGAGGGTTACACTTCAAATAAAGTACCCAATTATTAAAGGTTACATTTGAATCACTCAATTATAAATAATGTCACTCAATTGAGGGACCTCCGTTCTAATTTACCCAAACAATTGTAGCTTTGGATAGAAAATTTAAATGTGATGACCGGAAGTAATTTAGAGAACGTGAAATGGGAAGTCGTGTAAAATCGCTAATAAATGGTTAATATTTAATCTTTAATATTTTTTTTGATGAATAATCTTTAACATTTTGATAATATATTCCTAATTTTTGTCTTATACACTCATATAAAATAAACATTGAGATTTTCTATTTGACCTAGTGACAAAGAATATTCATATTAATTTATTTTATATGTGTTTAAATTTTGATATAAAAATACAATTAGGGATGAACTTAGAGGGAGCGGTCACTCTAAAAATTTAAAATCCCTATATGATTTTTAAAAAATAAAATTTTTTATGTATTTCCAATTGAAAATCTATTTTTACTCCCCTAAAATTTTATAAATTCGCCCAACATAAAGTTCTATGTCCATCCTTAAATTCAATACCACTTTATTTAATTAAAAATTGAAATAAATTTAGTTTTAAAAATCTTAACTTATCCGATCATAGAATACATAACTATACACTGAATTTAGCTTTAAATTCTATAAATATATATGTTATAATCTGGCGAATAAAAATATGTTATAATTTGTTTAATTAACAAAAAGTTAACGGTTGAGTGATGTTTTTTTTATAAATTAAAATGTTAGTGATTAGTTGTAATAGTTTAAACTTCAGTGGTAAAAATAGAAATATAACCAAACTTTAGTGACCAATGTGTAATTTACGCCATAAGTTAAATCAAACCGCTTTGTCTCGTAGCCCCTTTCTTTCTTCCTGATCTCGCAGATTCCAGTATTTCGTTTTCCCTCTATTTCTTTCTCTTCATATTTTTTATTTTCCCAGGAAAAAGATAATTAAAAAACTATAAATTTGTTGATCTGGATCCACGAGTATGGGGGATTTCATCAGTATTCATCCATCAGAGCTTAAATTCCCATGTAAGTTTTCGACTGCATCCTTCTCTTTTTCTTGTTTTTGTTGTAAATTTTGGTACTAAATAAAAAAGGAAAAAAAAGCGAATGTAAATGAAGCAAAGCAACAAAAGTTTGAAATGTAAATTTTTAATCTGATCTGAGAAATCAGGAAATAGGAAAACAATCGTGAGTAAATGTTGGTGCCTAGAAGAAAATAAATGGAAAGTGTTTAGGTTTTATTTCTATTAGTGTCATTTACGTTTTCTTCTCCGTTTGATTTTAATCTGTGTACAAACAATTAGATGTTTTCATTTTCTTATATGGAATTTCACAGTTGAATTGAGGAGGCAAAGTTCATGCTCTATGCAATTGACCAACAAGACAGAACAATATGTTGCTTTCAAGGTAATTTTAATGTTCATCTAATTTTATCTGTGATTGTATTTGATGTTGGTAAACTTATATCATACTATGGAAATTCTTTTTAATGCTATTCATAGGTTAAAACAACCAACCCTAAGAAATATTGCGTCCGTCCCAACTCTGGTATTGTTTTGCCTGGAAGTTCATGCAATGTCACTAGTAAGTATTGAGTAATTTATTGGTTTTTACTAGAGTTTTTTGTTCATGCTTTTGATCTCTGTGACTGTGGCAGCTAAGTCATTGGCGTTTACTTGTTTTGTTGTTCATTTTCTCTTCTTAGATACCTTGTGTCTTTACGGTTTATTGACACGGATTTTTCTGGCAGTTACCATGCAAGCTCAAAAGGAGGCACCTCCTGAGCCATGCAAGGACAAGTTTCTTATCCAGAGTGTTATTGCTCCTGATGGTTCAACCAACAAAGATATAACCGCAGAAATGGTATGACGGCTATGCGACTGTTGCTTACTTTGTCAACTTATTGATTTCTGCTTTGTGTTGCGTGAATGTGTGATTTGAATCCAGTTTAACAAAGAGGATGGTCGGGTCATGAAAGAATATAAAATGCGAGTCATTTACATTCCTGCCAATCCCCCCTCTCCTGTTCCTGAAGGATCTGAAGAGGGGAGCCCTCCAAGAGCATCTTCACAAGAAAATGGGAATCAAATTTTTGAAGAGGTATGTCTCTTCCATATTGCTGGCTGGCAAGAAAAAAATTGTCTTTATTTAAGGATCTTTTTTTTCCCTTATCAAATATTATTGGAGAAACTATTACGCACTAGTGATATACTTTGTGCATCACTTGTTGCTCTACTTAATATGAAATTTAGGTATCGAGATCTTTAGAGGATACTAAAGAGAAGTCATCAGAGGTATTCCTTCTCTCTGTTGCTTGGTTAATATTTCAAACTTTTCTCTTCAAAAAAGCATTTCAGCTTAATACCAACTGTAGTGACCTTTACCTGTTAGTACCTTTGGTTGTCATCTTTAGTATGCAGGTTTCTTAACATTTCATGCTTTTCCAATCTCCCTGTTGTTTTAGAATATGAAATATGTATTTAAACTATGTGGACCTAATTGTTATTGTTGTACAATTTGGTTTGTGTGAAATGCACGATTTATAATCTAGTTATACTCCATAGAGGCATAGACTCATCTGGAATTTTCTTTCAAGTGTAGCTAAAGGAACTATGGGGCATGCTCATGTTTAGTATGAATAATGATAAATTTCTTGCAAAAAGCTTAAGAAGGGTAGTAGTTAAAAGAATCTATACCAACTACTAGTTTGTCTAGCGGGATGGGGCACTAGATCCCTTAAAAAATGTCCAAGGTAGAAATCCTGGCGTAGTGAGTGAAACAAACTGTGTTGGAAGGGTCACCCCTATAATAGGCCTCTGCAATACCTGATCCAGATTAGTCTGCCAATGGCGCATGATCCCCATAACATGTGACATTGTAAGCCATTAATGTTTTTATATACTTCGTATGCATGAGGTGTGCCTAAAAATGGGGAAGTAGCTCCATGTAGAGATGGAAGCAAACTCTTTTCCATATAACAAAAACTATTTCTATTTCTAGATGGTACATTGCCCTATTTGTTAACATTCCTCTGTTTTGTATATATCATGTTAGATATGATTCTAAAAGCATTGTAGTCTCATACCTGTCATTTTCTTCACATTGATCTTTAAACCCATGTTTATCTCCAGGCGTGGTCTGCAATTTCTGCAATTTCAAAGTTGACAGACGAGAAAGTTTCTGCTTTGCAACAAAATCAGAGGCTACGTCAAGAAATGGTATGTGCTTGTAGTAGCAGGTATCTTTGTCTTGATTATCTTGTGCATCAGAGAGTACCCATTCTTGCTCCTTTTCCTAGTATCTTTTCTAAACATCTTACAATAGTATCAGTTCCATTCAGGCTGACTTGCCTTATTTCAGCTCTTAAGTTAAAGGTGTGAAGTTTAAATTGAGAATCGGTTAGAGCAGAATTTCAATGTTTCCATTGGCATGATGACTGCTTTGCGGTTAAATATTTTTTTCTTGGTCACCACAATCATGTTGGTGTTCTGTATGAAGTATTGCTTCGCATTACTGCTTTCTACTTCCTGCCACCATAGTTGCGTGTTTAGTTCTCTTGTTAGCTCCCCCTCTCCCCTCTGTTTTTTTTCCTATGTAACCCCTTAATATGACCACCACAGTTTTCAAATTTTCGCTGTAGAATCTTTTTGTTATTTTTTGTTCTTATTCATGCTCATTATGGCTCCACCGTAACACATATCTTGTGCAGGAGATGATGAGAAAAGATATTAGCAAAAGTCGTTCCGGTGGCTTCTCTCTAATGTTTGTGGTACTAGTTGGTCTTCTTGGTGTCTTGATTGGCTATCTTGTTAAGAGAGCTTAGGAAGAACTTGGAACAGACTCGTATTAAAAAATTTCGGAACAGGCGGTAATCAGCTGCTGTTTTTAAAATTTTGTTTTGCACGACTCTTAGGTCCTTGCATTTAGGGTGTAAAATTTGTATCCCTGATAAAATGTTTTGATGGTAATCAAATGATTGATTGTTCAAGCTGATCAGGTGAATTGATTCCGTGGTGGTTAGATGTCTCAAGCTTATGTAAACTAAGATATTGTTAATGAATTTGCGTTTCAAGTTTCCCTCACACATACACTTACACGTGTAACATGTTGGTTGGATTATAATGATGTATTTGGAGCCACAAATCTAAGATAATGCAGGCAGGGTACTAATAAGAACCACAAATCTTTAATATTGCTTTAGAATTTTCAATGTGAATCACACGTCCATAAAAATCTAACATTCTAGCTTTCCTCAAACCCATCCTTGAAAGATTTTTCTCTATAAGACAAAGTGCCTACCTCACTTTCCATGGCAGACTGAAAACAATGGCATTCAGCGGTTGTAATGCATCCATTGTTTTCATGCTGATTAACATGTTGCTTTTCACTTGCGTTTCGTCTCATAAGGTAGTCCCCTGCCCGCCTCCACCGACACCGTCTGCCGCAGCCAAATGTCCCAAAGATACGCTCAAGTTCGGGATTTGCGGAAGTTGGTTGGGGTTGGTTCATGAGGTAGTGGGGACTCCACCCAGTAAGGAGTGTTGTACACTGATTTCGGGTCTGGCTGATCTAGAGGCTGCATTGTGCCTGTGTACTGCGATTAAGGCCAATGTGCTTGGAGCTATCAAGGTCAAAATACCCGTCGCCATCAGTTTGCTGATAAATGCTTGTGGGAAAAAGGTTCCTCAAGGCTTTGTATGCCCATAGAATATCCTATTAGTTCTCTCTATTTTGATGCTACATTGTTGCATATTATCCCCCCTCCTCGCTTATGTAATGGATTCATCCTGTTTTTTAGTATTGCACGCAAAGATCTCGATTATTTAAGTCCGAAGTTGAGTTAAATTCAATATTTTTAGGACTGGGTATCAACTGAACTTTTTGAAGAAAATTGCTTTTATTTATTTGCTCCTTATAAGTTTCGAACCCACAGTTTAGGGAGAAATGAGGGTATCAATTGAAAATTGTAACCACTTGTTTTAAGGTTGTTGACAATTGCTTTTATTTAAATTTTCATATAATCCACACTATTATAATATTATTTGAATAAAAGTAATGTGTTCATATTTTCTTTTGATACCCTTTGTTCCTATTTGTCCAATTTGTGAAAAATGTATATAATAAACCACTTACAATTTGAAATCTGTTTCGGCCCAAAACCAATTGAAGTCTTCGGGAAGATCCAATAGCATATGGATAGGCAAACCAGACCCCAACCCAAACAATATCGAGATTAGCCCATCACTAATGGTCCCCTAGCACTGTTTTATTTGTGAAATTATGGCATCAAGAGACATTGATTGAACTCGGACCATTAAATCCAACAACATTCATATGTCCCACGACTAGCGAAATATTAATTCTTCCTGGATGTCCTAGGGTCGGTGAAGGCACAAAGAAATTTAATTTGGGACCATGTGCATTGTGCAACATGATTCAAACTTCAACCGTAGAAACTGTTACAGTTGATAAGCAAGCCGACCTCATTTAAGAAGAAAACTCAAAACTCGACCGCCGCATCTTTAGACCTTACATATATGCTCCATCAATGTCCCTACATGTCTGTCATTTACAGACCATTCCTGCTTTTATTTTCCTTTACCACCACCTTCCCATGCTTATTTTTTGAATCATATACACAAATACCAGTAATTCTGCTCATTTTAAGGTATGGTTCACTTTGGACAATATACGTTGTTATTGCAAGCCGAAACCAATTTACATTGAAATCGAAGTGAACATGCATCATGCATGCATCAATCATAGTATAATTCTCGCTGGTTTTCGCCGACATTACGTCTAGTATTAGTGTAAAAGATGGTGTTATACTGTTATTCATCGTATGAAAAGATTAATGAAACATAGATAGATTAAACATATATATATTATATATATGATACTCGATCAATGTACATTAAATCTTAGAGGGGGGGCTTGTAACTCGTTCTAATCCATCAACCTATGTTATATGTTATGTCGTATGTTAGAATGATGAACATATTCAAGCCCTAATATATATGACTTGGACAGTACTCTCTATAGTTGCTTCCCCGGAGAAGAAAATGAAAGAAAGAAAAAAACATGGAGCAAGTGTTGAACATCTCAGTTGTGGGAAGGAGGATGTGTCTTTGGTGGTGAGTAATCGAGGTTAAAACCAGGATGTTTTTCGCCACGTTTCCTATGAGGCACCCGCCAAGAAACCGAAACAACAGGCTTACTTGTTCCAGTTGTTCCTGAAGTACTTTTGTCTTTCTCGTCGTCAACGTCAACTGTCTTAAACTTGACCTCAGTGTCTTCCGGCTTTTGGGAATCATTCTGCTAAATGACAAGTAAGTAACAAGAATAAGTTAAGTTAAATATCAACATGCAAAGATGATTACATATAAATACAATGATGACAAACCTTGGCCAATACGTGAACTTCTTGTTTATGCTGATTCTGAGTGTGAACTGCAGCAATGCGACGAGCAGTAGAGGCATGCAGAGAAAGACAGAGAAGGAAAACAAGGAAAGAAGATGCGATTGACATGTTAAGGGCAAAATGGTTTGTACTTTGTAGTGTAGTATAGGAGTATAGGAGTATAGGAGTACGTATTTGTAGTCAGAGAATTAAATGCGGTAGATTAAAGAGATCTCTTAGAACATGCAGATGGTATGGGTTGCTTCCCTTATGTCCTTGTTCCGATCAGTTGGGTCCCAAAGACACAGAGCTTTGTTTGGAAAACTATGTGGGGGATTCAGAAGAATGTAGAAAAGGAAAACCCCATGTTAAATAAAGGGAGAACTTAGAAGTGAGAAACAAAGGAATTGAAAGAAAGCCAACGCGGTGCCTAAGTAGCTTGGCGTTGCTAATGCTAGCTAATTGAGTCTTCCGAGGCTGATGCCTGATGGGCTACTATTGCCTATTAAGCCCTGTCCCCTCGGCCCTCGTGTTCTACTTCATTTGGTCTTGAAAATACTTACAACTCAAATATTATAATGGTGCAATTGAAAAGTGGGAAAGCCTTTTTAGATCCAAGTCGACAACAAGCTGGTTTAGTGACCAAAATGTCTCCTATTTTTTACTCCTACTAACTAATAAAACCATAATGAAAAATGCATATATATCACTTCAAAAGAAATCGTGCTTAAGTAGAGAAATATTGTTTGCAAAATTGGCATTCAAAAATCAAATATATGCAGCTACATATTTAGGTGAGTTCAAAAACATTGCAATTTGCAGAATACAAGGAGGGGACGGTAGGACCAAGCGGATAAAAATCTTATGCTCATTTTTGGTGCTACTACTTATGCCTCAACATTAAAAAACACAACAAAATTAAATTTAAAGCTCTAATCCTAAATTCTAAATCCTAAACCCTACGCCCTATACCTTAAAATTACATCCTTCCTAAATTCTAACAATAACACATAACCTAAAACCCTAAACTCAATTTTAAGTGTGAGGACATAAGTAAAAGCACCGAACAAACCATATAAGAAAAAGAGACAAAAGATGCGTGGACCACCGCTTGTTTGTTAATGTTGTGAAACACAAGAGGGGTCCCCCTTAACCGTCAATACCGGCTCTAATGGCACGTGTTAGTCAATCCATGTGACCCATTAAATTGCCACCCGCCCCAAATCCATGGTTGCTAAAGCCTGTTGCCTCATTTTTGTATATGTTACTAAACCGGCAACTAATGACCGTGATTTGTTTATTTATACGTTTAATTCACTTTTATGTATTTCCTCGTCAAGCTGAGAATACCTGGGACCAAAATCTTTCATATTGAAAATACAAAACCAGGCGTTAAAACTCTTTTTCTCTAGTGCCGATAAACATTCTCCTGCCGAGAACATGGCTTTGATGTTTTGTTTGTACCATCAACCATGGCTTCAGGAGCTGAAGCTTGGCGATGTTTATGGGTGGATGTTTGTGTTTGTTGGGTTTAGAAGGGAGCGACGGCGGGACAGGCTCCGATGGGGATTCGAGCTACTCCAATCGACATGTCTTGTAAAAGTCCAGCATTCTCGGTTGCTTCACTCTCCGTTGTCCCCACGCCAATTTTGGCTCATTACTTTCCATTTTCCAATTTCCAAGTTAGAGATTTACATACACTTCATATCATATTGTTAAGACATGTATTTCACTTGGTTTTATACAATTAATACTTCAAAAGAAATAATAAAAAATCCAACTAGCATGCGTGCAACTAGCTATACCACATACATGCAGAGATATGCAAGGTTGTAGTTTAAGCTTGTACAAGAAAATAGTATAAACATTGTAGAATTAAAAATGCTCATGATTTGAGATAAAATACATTCGAGTTGTCGGCGCAAATTAACCATAGAAATGCATGAATATAACACACGCCAATGAATTTTAAATCATCATGGTCTAAAATTTTAATCTAATGAGAAGTTGTATACACTATACAGAGAAACTTTATACGTAAAGACATAATGATATAGGCATAAGGTATTTCCCCCATTGTATTCACCGAAACCCCTCATTAAAAAGTTTTTTACCTCGTTTAGGAACCCTTTTATCTTCAGAAAAAAGCTTATTATATATATTGGTACACGAATTCAAAATCTTTTCTTAAATTGATACTTCAATTTAAATAAACAAACTTTATGTTGACGTGCCACATCAATAAGTGTCACATGTCACAAAATTATTAGTTTTGAAATACCACATTAACATAAGATGCCAATTTATTTGTTTGTAAAAACTAAACTTCATTTAGATTAAGATTAGTCTAAGATGAGGCATGGGTTTGAGCCGTTGATAATGGGTTTTAGTAACAAAAAGCTTCCCTCCACCAAGTGGACAAGTTTATTTGGGCTAAAAAGCTAAACAAGAAAGATGACAAAGGCTGACTAGACCCAGACCTAGTGCTAGCTCAAACAATGTCGAAAATAGGAACGCACATGGGCTTGCAATGTGAAGGAAAGTAAAAAAGATGTCCATATTTAGGCCTTTCCAAAACCAGCCATCGTTCTTCAACATAGTAAAACAGAACAGCTAAATGACAAACCAAAAAACAGTGAAGTAAATGAATGGAGTTAAAATCACACCGGCCTCCTTTGCCTAGTTTTGTTTGCTGAATCTCTGGTCATATAGACAAGAGAAGCAGGACGATCTTTGTCGTAAAAGAAGAAGCAGATATAGAGTCATCTACTCTTTATTTGTACCATTTTCAAGTTGAGAATTCAGACAGGAACATGCAGAAACTATTACCCTTACATGTTTTTTTTGTTTGTTTGAAATTCCCATGCTCAGTAACTTCAGCTAACAAGCTTCTTCCCACTTGATCCGGTACACATTTATATATATTAAAGTACAAAATTTAAGTTGATTGAAATTAAGTTGGTTTGTCCTTCACGGATTCAGCTTACTGCTTACCCTTGGTGGCCACCAATGGTCAAACTCATCAGAGTATTTAAAGACAGTTGTCTGCTTGTATTTGCAATTTAATTAATATCTGCTTCCAGAGTAGCGGTTTCGTGCACAAGTTTAGAAGGTAACAAAGATAATATTTTTATGAAATTATTATCTGCAGTCCTGCCCTTCACCGACTCATTGCTCAAAACAGCAATTGCCAAAACCTAATTGTCTGTTTAATATGCCAAAACATTGACTAACATTAATATTTTTTTAATATATATTATATTGATTAAATGAAGTTTATGTGTATGAAATATGATTAGTTTTATTTAATATGGATAGTTTTAAATCAAATAAAAGATGTGCATGCATTTGTTTCAGTTTCATAATGAATTGAACCCGAGTATTATGTTCATTGTTTTTGTGTTATAAGTGCTTAGAATTGATTATCCGTGATCTAAATTGGCGGCGCCTTCTGGTTAACTAAATGGATAAAATTAGTATGACTCTTTTCGGTGCATTTACATATGCCCAACACTAAAAAATATTATAAAACTAATTTTTAGGCTCTAATCCTAAATTCTAAAACCTAAACTCTACACCTTATTCTCTAAAAAATACACTCTACCTTAAATTCTCTAAACTCTAACCATAACCCATAACCTAAAATCTTAAACCCTAAACCCTAAAGTTAATTTTGAACGTGGAAGCATATGTAGGGGTACCGAAAAGGGTAGAGGATTTCCATCCTAACTAAACTGTATATTTGTTTTCAATGGTCCATGTGGACCAATGAATATTGAATAATTTATCGTGTTAGATGTTAATCATTCATGGCCTGCCTCACATGCCACGTAAGAAAATAAAATGACATGTTGTTGTGATTATGATACATTGAAACAAATACTACTATTTTCGTAAAGCCTTTGTAGAGGCTCCCACGTCGGGATCGTCCATCGCAACAACACAAGTTCTTATTTTTTCCCTCCATTTTCTGGTAAAAGTGAATAAAACGGTTGATGTATGTTAAAAGCTTAATAAAATATCACTAAAATGTAATCCAAAAGATAGGGTTAGCTTTGTAAGGGTAGCTTATTGTATCTACCTCTTTTTTTGTCTAAGTTGCTTGAGATTTGGGGTGTCTTGAGAATGGAGAAAAGAACTTGTCACCATCCCCTTTTAGACAACAATGAACACAAATGAAAAAGATAGAAAAGGTAGAGAAGTAAAGAGAAAAAAGTTAGGAAATGTGTATTTGAATAACGATATACAACTGCAATAACAAACTGCTATATGATAGTATAGACATTGTTCGAAACTGTGATAACCGCAACTGTTATGTCTGTAATAACATATGTTATTAAAATAATTTGTGCCACCATATTAAATAGGTTGAAAGGAAGCTTAGAGTTGGGTCACTTTACACTTCATAAGAGGTAGAGGAGTTGTTAAGAATCACATGGGGGAGGGTGATAAATTAAGCCATCACCCTGACATGTCCAAATCATGGATTTCCTAAACAATTCATGGCAAACCTAAGCATGTCTCACCTCCCCACATTAATGCCCAAATTTCCAATCTTTTTCCAGACAAATAGACACCCAAAAAAAACCCATCTTCCTGTAATGCCCCTGCAATTTCCATTATTATCTACTCACATTAATAAATCTGCCCACTTGAATTTAAAAATTAATTACTCTTTCAAGCATGCATAAACAAATACAAAACGCTCCTCGTTTTCACATGACTAATTATACCATTTTTATGGATTCCAGAAAAAAAAAGTGAAAATTGATGATGAAATCACTCGAGGAAAGGGTTCTGTTTAACCTTGTAATATTTTTCATTTTCATGATTATGAGTTCATAGGGAAGTACGTACATATGATAAAACGATTGATGTTAAATAGATTACAATGTAGTACTTTAATTATACTCAAAGCAAAATTATTTTTTTTTTCATTTACAAAATTCGAACGTAAAAGTTTATTAAAAATATTGAGTTCTTAATTATTCGTGCAATGAAATTAAGCAATAATTATTCCTTGCTTCTTAATGGCGGTCGATGAAATGGAGATGGGAAACCTTATAAGATCATATCTCTTTACCTCTATTAGATAATTATTATATGTGTTTTGCTTTTTACATTAATTATTTAGTCCAAAGTAATATTGTTTTTGTTTCATCATGTGACTCTTGAGATATGGTTATGGTTTAAAATAGTTGATTAATTTATTCAAAACAAATTAGTTGATTAATTGCTTAATTGGGTCTGCTAACCTTCCGTTGAGTATTACTTTTTTCTTTCAATTATGCTCTAAGAAAAGGAACAAATACTTTTATTAGTTCACACAACCTCAATTATCCACCGAAAAACATTTAATTATCTTAAGATAGAAGGAACTGATTCTTCTCACTCACCCATTAAATCCATCCTTTACTAATTTTTTTGTTAACCAGAAAGATAATTATATTCTCAAGATAAATATTGAGATTCGAACTCATAGAAAATAAAGTAATATAACATCTTTTATCACTTAATCAATTAATAGAAAAATTATTTAGGGATTTAAAGTTTAGAGCTTAGAGTTTAGGTTATAGGCTTTAGAATCTAAGGTTTAAGGATTA
Source organism: Hibiscus tridactylites (assembly GCA_958450335.1). Taxonomy (NCBI): domain Eukaryota; kingdom Viridiplantae; phylum Streptophyta; class Magnoliopsida; order Malvales; family Malvaceae; genus Hibiscus; species Hibiscus tridactylites. Next base: position 107,788,365 of record OY288269.1, read on the forward strand.
GAGTTATAAGATTAAAAATTTAAATTTTTAATTATGGCTTGAAAACATACATACTTGTATAAATATTTTTACACTACCAGTATATTAAATATTCACTCTTTTTTAAAACACATATGGAACTACACATGTTTTTAACATGTTTTTGAAAAGAAAAAGTATTTTTAAGAATTTATCTTATAGATGAGTAGAGGAAAAGATTTCCAAAAGATCGAATCTGAGCTTAACTTCAATCGAAAATTTATTATAGCTGACATAACTATTTTTATTTTTAAATATACAAAAGACAACTAACTATAAACTTGTTTTTGATTAAAAAAATATGAGCTTATCCCCCAAATAATTATATTTTTTGTTACTTTTTCTAGAGCTTTGTCTTAATTAATTCAGATTAATTTATATTGCCTATTTAATTTAATAAGTAAAATTTTCAACAGAAATTTGTATATACATAACATCTCAAACTCAAAACATGCCTAAACAATATCAAAATTTAAATGAAGCCGCTAATAGTAATTAACATCTTTAATCTTTTTTTTTTGAAATAAAAGGAAAACGCACCTAAATCACGCCTCGTTAAAAAACCTCCCTAAATCTAATGGAGGAAAAAGAGTACGCGATATAGGGCGATTAAAACAAAACAACCAAGAATATGATCCGAAAAGGAAAAGAAAAACAAGACCTCCCTACCAACAGCTCCTAAACTGCTACAAGAGCACTCCTAAACCGCCACTCCTATTGTTACCAATTGGTAATTTAGGCTGCAAATACACCTAAAACCGACACACCAATTGGTAATCTTTTAACGTAACATGTTTTACCTGAAATAAAAAAACGACCGGTCATGTAAACGGGCCCAACCCAACCGATTGGTCCACATTAGTCGAACTTGAAGGACTTAGCAAATGGCATGCAAATTCAACAATTGATATTTAAATTAATTGTTTAATAAACGAGGCCAACTCTCATCGGCTCGTGTCGTCAGATTCAGTTTCGAAAAACAAGCCGCGCAGTATCTGTTGGGTTGGAATTCCCAAACTGCCTTCCTCGCCCAAGGAGAATACAGCCGAAATCTTAGGACAAGGGAAGGGTATTATAAGGATTTCATTAAATAACCAAAAATAACTTCTGACCCACTTCACCTTTGGTCTCTGTAAAAGAAAAATATATTATAATAAAACCATACGAAACAAAATATCGACGTGCCTATAAGAAGCGTGTCACTCTATTGAAATCCGGTGGATTATTAACCAAATACATTAGAAAATAACTTATAATTTGTAAAACTAATTTTAAAATTTTATTTTTTGAGCTCAAAAAAATATAATGTCTTATAAAATTCAAGTTTAAATATTTATGTTAAATAATATATTAGTTGAAATAATAAGATTGAATTCTTAAAGTTTTAAGTGACTAGATTCGGCTCTCATACCTTATAACTATGTACAGTCGTTGACTAGATTTATTTATTTTCCCTTAAATCATGTCCAAAATTACTCTAATTGAAGTTTATATTCAATTTGTGATTTATAATCAATAGTTTTATTTGTAGTGATTAAAATAACCTTTCATAACTAATAACTAATATGGTCATATTTGTATTTTTCTTAAAAAATGTTACTAATTTAAAATTTAGTCCATTCATTCTAATTCCAAATAAGTTTATGTAACGAGTTGCTGAATATTTATGTTATATTTTAAATTCTAATTAAATTGATGCAATGAGTTGACAAGGAAACATTTTATTTGAGAGTTTACTAAAATACTTTTTCATAAATTATAGTTATTTTTTTAAGTTTGTCATGAGATATATTTTAATAGAACTTTATTACTTAATAAATATAGCCGTAGTTTCCTTAATCGCCGTGGGGGATAGAGGAACATCTGAAATACACGCGCAGGTGAGGTGAGAGTCGGGGTTAAATGAACGACAGAAACCCTACTTAGAGAGATAACTACGTCTACAGACAAAAGCCACATAAAAATAATGAAAATAAAAAAAAAGGAAGGATGAAGGGAACTTTACCACTTTTATATGTTGCAGGCAATAGCAGTAAGCAGAAGAAGCAAAAGTAAAGGCGTAGAAGAAACAACAATAAGGAAAAGATGGGTTCAAAGCTCGACTAGTGTAGGAGAAGAAGATAAGTGTAGCATGGTTCTTTCTTTCCAAAATTTGAGTTGAAATTTGTGTCTTATTTTGGGAGGGTAGTTTTGTTTTTGATTTCTGTAGATGAAGGCCATGCCCCTATCCTTTGAGGAGTTTCAAGGGAAGGGGGCGTTAGATTTTTCTTCTTCTTCTACTTCTTGCTCAGATTCTTCACTGCTACTCCAACAAGGGAAGTGGCACAACAGCAAGGGAGGTCGTTGCTATGCGGGCAGTGAGCCCACATCTATTAATACTAGAAGAAGCCCTAGTCCTCCAACATCTTCCTCAACACTGTCTTCCTCTCTCGGTGGAAACGGCGGTGGAGGTGGAGGTGGAGGCACCGCTGCCTCCACGGTCAACAACAACAGCCAACCCTTGGAAAAATGTGGTTTAGTCATGGAGGATTGGGAGACTGTTATGCCCGGCTCTCCTAGTCAAGAGCAATCCATTTTGAGGCTAATTATGGGTGATGTCGATGACCCTTCCATGGGACTAAACAAAATTCTTCAGCCGCATGATATGGAGTTCAATGCTGGTTTTGGTGTGGTGGATCAAGGTTTCACCTTTGACTCCATTACTACTGCTGCCAACTTGGTAAGCAACATTCACCCTCCTATAGCTGCGAGTTGTTCTGATTTTCCCGCCGCCGGTATTGTTCCGGCTTCTACAAATCCTGCATTTACATCTTCACAACCCAATCTTTTGCCTACTTCACTCCCTCCTGGTGTCTTTGCACAGCAGCATCTTGAAGCTTTGGATGAAAAGCCTCAGATTTTCAACCCGCAGATGATGATAAACCAGAATCAATCTCAGTTTGCTCAAAACCAGACTATGTTCTTGCCCCTTCCATATGCTCAATTGCAAGAACATAATCTTTTATCACCACCACCGCCAAAGAGATTTAATTCTGGCTCAACTGGGCCAAACTATCAGGTCTCCAAGGTTCAGTTTTCGGGTTCACCGCAGGAGCTTTATCTAAGGCACCAACAGCAACAGCAACAGATCCAAATGCTTCGGCAACGGCCAACCACAATAGGAATGGCTTCAACAGTGAAACCAAAAATTGTTAGCGATGAACTGGCTAACCAGCAGCTTCAGCAGGCAATAATCGACCAACTAATCCAGGCTGCAGAGCTGATCGAAACCGGGGAATCGGTACTCGCGCAAGGGATATTGGCGCGGCTCAATCACCAGCTCTCTCCTGTAGGTAAGCCCTTTATCAGAGCTGCTTTCTACTTCAAGGAGGCCTTACAGTCACTACTTCCTTTGAACGCCACCAACTCACCGGCTCTGTCCACATATAACATGATTTTCAAGATTGGTGCTTACAAGTTATTCTCTGAGATTTCTCCAGTCGTTCAGTTTTCGAATTTTACTTGCAACCAAGCACTTCTTGAGGCTTTTGAAGGGTGTAGTAGAGTTCATATAATTGATTTCGATGTTGGTTATGGCGGGCAATGGGCTTCTTTGATGCAGGAACTTGTTTTAAGAAATGGTGGTGCTCCTTCTCTGAAACTTACTGCCTTTGCTTCTCCATCCACCCATGATGAGATTGAACTTGGTTTCACCCATGATAATCTCAAGCACTTTGCTAGCGAAATCAACATGGATTTCGACATTGAAATTATGAGCCTTGAGTCCTTGAATTCTAGCTCTTGGCCATTGCCTCTGCACTTGGGTGAAAATGAAACAATTGCTGTTAATCTCCCAATTGGTTCATTTTCAAATTATCCTTCAATCCTGCCTCTGGTCCTCCGTTTTGTAAAGCAGTTGTCACCCAAAATTGTAGTCACTTTAGACAGGGGTTGTGACAGAACCGATGTCCCATTTCCTCACCATATAATCCATGCACTCCAATCATATTCTAGTCTCCTTGAGTCCCTTGATGCTGTGAATATGAATCTCGATGCCTTGGAAAAGATTGAACGCTTCTTCCTTCAACCAAGCATCGAAAAGATTGTGTTGGGTCGACATCGGTCCCCGGAAAGAAGACCTCCTTGGAGGAGTCTGTTTATACAATCTGGATTCTCTCCATTAACATTCAGTAACTTCACCGAGTCACAAGCTGAGTGTTTGATTCAACGAACTCCGATTAGAGGTTTCCATGTCGAGAAGAGGCAGTCTTCACTTGTTCTTTGCTGGCAGAGAAGAGAGCTAATTGATGCTTCATCTTGGAGGTGCTGAACATATCGGTGATTCTATCATTTCAACTTTGCTTCGTAGCTTCAGATCATTGTTTTCATGCTTTGAAATTTTTGTTGCCTGTGGTTCTGTTAAAGCTAATCGTCTCCGATAAAAAAAAACATTTTAGCAACTGTATGGCTGTGTACAGCTTAATTACTTCGGATGTGGGTATAACTCTCTGTTTTGGTTCTTTGTTCCTTGCTAAGTTGCCCCTTTGCTTGTTGTACACTTAACAACAAAGGTAAAAACAAATTCTGGGTAATGAAGAACCTTTCAATCTTTTAATTGTTTGATCATATCATTTTCTGCACTTATTTGTGTTGAATGCAGCATTTAAACTTGTAAACTGCATCTGTATAACCTATTTGGTTAGGAAAGCTTGCGTGTTTGCTTTCCCCTTCAGATAATCCTTTACATTTTCTTGTACTCGAGTCCAGTCGAGTCGGGTTGGTGTCGGATCTTTAACTCTGCATGGCATTAACTTGTTGCGGGTGTTGGCATTAATCATGAACTAGTTCATAGATTTATGGCACCGAAATCCTAAATTCCTTCCGGTTCATGCATTAACCGAAGCTTATTAAATAATAATTCTTTGTTTTCTTGAAGTATTTGTCATGAAGGGCGGTTGGAATAGATAATTAATTCCGTTTTTGTCAGCTTATAGTTAATCATAGTTTTGAGACCTTTTTTAATATATATTATGCATGCTAATATGTGTTAGGTTAAACACATGAATTTTTGAAACGCCTCTTAATATGATCACATGGGTGTTGTACCATTGGACCCCCCACATAATTAGCTTACAACTCCTTTAGCTTAAAAACACAATTATATTAATTAAGGATAAAGGCCAGGTTGCATGTGAGAAGAGAAAGACAATGAAATGTTGTGGCTCATTGTTATCATACATCAACCAAATAATTTAATGTCTAACAGATTAGTATTAAAAATGGTTAATTAAAGCCAAACTGGGGTTTGGGGTCAATGTTGAAGATAGCGACAAGCCGACAGACAGAGAGGCGATAGTTTGAATTTTAATACTTACTGAATTATTAATGAGTCTTAATCAACTTAGCTAACACAAATGGACTTGTACGTACATATTCAATTCAACTTCATGCATATTGTGCTTTTGTAGCCATACACAATTTGCTTCGTTGCTCTTATAAGTTATAACCAAGACTGGGAAAAGCAAACCAGGAACAGAAAGAATATTTTTTTTTTCTTGTCCATAAATATGATAATAGAAACACAATGTGGAGTCATTTTCAGGGCTTAATGGACGGAACCCTCGCCCTCGACTCCACCGAACTAGGCTCGGCTGGCTCCCCCAATGAGCTTTCATGGAGGAGATTAAAAAAAGGCACTTTAAGTGTTGAGCAAAAGAGATTGAGATCATGGCACTTTGAGTGGAGTGAGCATGTAAATGGATGTTTTGCTCCTAGCTTGGTACGTGGTCCATTCAAGGGAAAGGGAATGAACATAGGCAAAATGCAAAGGAAAGTGGGTTCCTCTGGAAACCAAATTCAAATCCCCCTCAACTGTGATTTAGCTTGGCATCTTGTTGATAAAAGTTGCACACTTTTGTTTTGTTTTGTTTTTGAAGCTGCGAAAAGAAAATTCATGCCTCCACTGGAAAGTGTAATGATGAACAACTTTCCATTAAGGAATTGAGGTAAGCACTTTTGTCCTGATGAAGCCTCCTTGGAGTGAGGGATTCAGTTAAGAACAAAGCCTAGACATATTTGGCAGCTTTTCCGCTTCAAAAACACGTTTGTTAATCTAGAATTATACCATGAATACATCTAAAGCTACCATCACCATGAATACATTCTTGCTTGAGCTAAAGTAAATGAAGGTTAATTTAAAGAATTAACCCTGATTCCCGAATCAGCATATAGTTTTTACGATCGTCGGTGATAAGGTTTGATTAATTCGTGGTTGCCACCAGGAGCAATGCACAATACTAAAACGTATCTTTGGGTAGGAATGGATAAGCTGTAAAGAAGAGAGGAAGTTTGAGGATATGATTTGTTGGTGTAAGTTTGATATTCCCTGTGGGCATGCTGTTGATGTTGTCTTAGCCTTGAAGCAATCTCTTAGCCTTTTTAACAGGCATGACCCATTACTTGGCAATTGGCATACACAAATCAAGTAATCAAGTAGTAATAAACATGAGAAAGGCAAATGAAGCAAAAGCCAAAAACACCTTGTGAGCATATATGAGATGCATGGCTGTGTGCTTCTGCAACAAAACATTAGACACTTGGAAATCAAAGGTGGTCGTAGTCAAATGTTAGAATTAAGTGAATAGAGAAGAATTTAATGCCTCTGAAAACTAAAAAATATTATTCCAATTCAGACAGGATGCTTGAACATATCTAATTCACTTTAATAGATGCTTGCCCACCATATCTTCTTTTAGTCAGCTTAAAAACAACGCGTTCGTTGCGTCCCACACAATGCTTTTTGTTTTTGTTTTTATTTTCTCTCTTTGTCAATTCTGATTTTTCCCCTTTTACACCAAAACTAAAAAGTAAGCACTCAATGCTTTGTCAAAAGCCAATTATGGTGGCCCTCCATTACCAAACACGACATCCTAATTCATTTCTCTCTCTTTCAAAACTCTCTTCTTTTAACCGGTGGGTGAACTGGTGGATTATTGAATATTGGAAACTGCTTTTGATTTCCTTAGATGAAGGCCATGCCCCTATCCTTTGAGCAGTTTCAAGGGAAGGGGGTGCTTGATTTTTCTTCTTCTTCTACTTCTTCTTGCTCGGATTCATCTCTCTTACTCCAAAACCACCACCATCATCAACAAGCCAAGTCCCACAACAGCAAGGAAGGTTTCTGCTATGTGGGCAGTGACCCCACATCTATTAATACTAGAAGAAGCCCCAGTCCTCCAACATCTTCCTCAACACTGTCGTCCTCTTTCGGCGAAAGCGGCGGTGGAGGCAGCGGTGCCTCCACTGACAACAGCGGCGTGGCGGCAACGAAAGCTGTCTCCAGCAGCAACAACAAGGGCAGCAGCCAGCCCGTTGATATAGGAGCGGAAAAATGTGGTTCGGGCATGGAGGATTGGGAGAGTGTTATGCCCGGGTCTCCTAGTCAAGACCAATCTATTTTGAGGCTGATTATGGGTGACATCGATGACCTTTCTTCTATGGGACTAAACAAAGTTCTCCAGTCAGGTGGCGGGTCCCAAGATATGGAGTTCAATGCCGGGTTTGGTTTGGTGGATCAAGGTTTCTCCTTTGGCTTTGAGTCCATGACTAGTGGTGGCACTGGCAACTTGTTAAGCAACGCTAACCCTTGTATTGATATGGTTTCAGCCCCATCAAACCCTGCATTTACATCTTCCCCACACAATCTTTTGCCTACTTCACTCCCTCCTCCTGGTGTCTTTGCACAACAACAGCAGCAGCAGCTTCAGCGCCTTGAAGCTTTGGATGAAAAGCCTCAGCTTTTCAATCCACAGATGATAATGAACCAAAACCAAGCTCACTTTACTCAGAACCCGGCTACGTTCTTTCCACTTTCTTATGCTCATTTGCAAGAACATAATCTTTTATCACCACCACCGCCTAAGAAACTCAACTCTGGCTCAAGTGGACCGAACAGTCCATTTTCGGGTCCAAGGCAGGAGCTTTATCTCAGGAGCCCACAACAACCGACACATTTGCTTCAGCAAAGGCCTTCAACAATAGGAATGACAGCAACAGCGAAGCCGAAAACAGTTAGTGATGAATTGGCGAACCAGCAGCTTCAGCAGGCAATAATCGATCAACTAATCCAGGCAGCAGAGCTGATCGAAACCGGGGATCCGGCACTCGCGCAAGGGATATTGGCGCGGCTCAATCACCAGCTCTCCCCTGTAGGTAAGCCCTTTATCAGGGCTGCCTTCTACTTCAAGGAAGCCTTACAGTTACTCCTTCGTTTGAACGCTTCCAACACATCGGCTTTGACCACGTATAACATGATTTTCAAGATTGGTGCTTACAAATCATTCTCTGAGATTTCTCCAGTCGTTCAGTTCGCGAATTTTACCTGCAACCAAGCACTTCTCGAGGTTTTTGAAGGATGTAGTAGGATTCACATTATTGATTTCGATATTGGGTATGGTGGACAATGGGCTTCTTTGATGCAGGAACTTGTTCTAAGAAGTGGTGGTGCGCCTTCTATGAAAATCACTGCCTTTGAATCTCCATCCAATCATGATGGGCTAGAACTTGGTTTTACCCAGGAAAATCTTAAGCACTTTGCTAGCGAAATTAACATGGCCTTGGACATCGAAATCATGAATCTTGAGTCCTTGAATTCATGTTCTTGGCCATTGCCCCTGCACTTTGCTGAGAATGAAGCAATTGCGGTTAATCTCCCAATTGGTTCGTTTTCCAATTACCCTTCAACCCTCCCTCTGGTCCTTCGTTTCGTTAAGCAGTTGTCACCCAAAATTGTAGTCTCTCTAGACAGGGGCTGCGACAGAACAGATGTTCCGTTTCCTCACCATATAATCCATGCACTCCAATCGTATTCTGGCCTCCTCGAGTCCCTTGATGCTGTGAACATGAATCTCGATGCACTGGAAAAGATCGAAAGGTTCTTCCTTCAACCTAGCATCGAAAAGATCGTGTTGGGTCGACACCGGTCCCCCGAAAGAAGGCCTTCTTGGAGGAGTCTGTTTATGCAATCTGGATTCTCACCATTAACATTCAGTAACTTCACCGAGTCTCAAGCCGAGTGTTTAATCCAAAGAAGTCTGATTAGAGGTTTCCATGTTGAGAAGAGGCAATCTTCACTTGTTCTTTGTTGGCAGAGGCGAGAGCTAATCGCTGCTTCAGCTTGGAGGTGCTGATGATTGGTTCGTAACTTAGTTTCTCATTTTTGTTGCCTGCGCTTCTCTTTAAGCTAATTGTCTATGTTCCGTTGGCCTTGTTGTGTCGTATCAAGAAACCAAACATTTTAGCATTTGTATGGCTTTGTACAGCTTAATTCAGATGTGGGTTTAACTCTGTTTTGGTTCTTTCCTTGGCTAAGTTATGCACTTGACAACAAAGGCAAAACAAGTTATATGTAAAGGTGAACTTTCCGATCTTTAAATTGCTTATCAACCCATCAACTCTCTTATATTTACGCATTCAATTCAATGAATTGTTGTTGAATACAGTGCTAGATCATTGTTTTCAAAGAAACTGTTCCGTTTTCAAGTTTTTGGTTGAAAAACCCTAACTTAAAAGCTAAGAAAACAAGCTTGTTAATGCATATTCAGGTTGTTATAGTACAAATTGAGTTCGGAAGGTCGTTCCCTAACCATCTGTTGTATTATTCATAAATTTATTTGAACTTTTTTTAAAGTCGTTCACATTTCACAATGAGATCCCCTACATAATTAGTTAAGTATTGGCCCTGTTTGGCAATTAGCTGATAGCTGATAGCGGATTACATTAGCTGATAACTGATAGCTGATTTGACTAGCGGATTGTATTAGCTGATAACTGATAGCTGATTTGACTAGCGGATTGTATTAGCTGATTGTATAAAAGTGTTTGGTAAAATTAACTGATAGCTGATAGCTGTTTGATTACTTAAACAAGCGAAATGACATATAAAGACTTGATTATATTTAATACTTGTTTGAATAATTTATCAGTTATTAATATTTTGTATCTAATAAATATTAATTAGATTTGTAAAAAAATATTTTTTAATATAAATTTCCTAAACATATTTGAAAGATTTATATATTAATTTATTATTTATATAATTATTAATTTTTTATATGCACATATAAATATGTGATAATAAAAAAATAAAATTAACTTACAAATGTTACCATATAAATTAGTAGTAACAACAAATAAGTCTAATATTTAATATGTTATTATTTATATTAAAAAGTATTATTATTTAATTTAGTTTATTTGGAGATTTTTGGTAATTGTTAAGGGTAAAAGAGTCAGTACAACTCTAATATCAAATCTCTAATCTCAAAAAGCTCATATTAGGAGCTTTTTCAAAATTAGCTTTTTCACCCCAATCCGCTCTTTCAATCCTCTAATTATACCTCAAACCTCTAATTTTTGCTCAAACCGCTATTTACCAAACAAGGCCATTAACTTTTTTTTCTTAAAGACAATCATATTATTTAAGGATAAAGGCCATGTTGCATTGCATATGACTTAAGGTAAAGACAAATAGAAATATTATAGGCTGTTTTGTAATTAAAAAAACAATGATAACTAACATTGGTAATATTTTATCCAATTAAACAAACAAACATTTGAATGTGTCAGCTTCAATCAATGACTATAATATTTCACTGAAAACGACCTTACCACTGTTGTCTTTATTATTGTAATTGCTATAATTTGTTCTGTGATTGCAATTATAAGATTTACTCAACTTTTTTAATCCCTAAATGTATTCTTTTTATTACTTGTGGTATATATACAAACAAAGAAATAGAAATGTTGAATAATGATTGATGTGTATGTTTTATCTGTCTTAATTCTAATTGGAATTATGTAAACGAGTCTCGCCGGTGGTTGGTTTTTGTTGTTATTCTCAAATTTATGTCTTATAATTGATGTTTTCATTTTTTAATGCAATTACTATTCTACATAAATTTTTGTATATCAATAATCCATCTTCTGAGATGGATCGAGGAGGGCAGGAAGAGGAGGTCACTCTCTGAAAATTTAAAATTCGTATATGATTTAGAATTTTTTTATATATTTCTTATTGAAAATCTATTTTCACCCCCTAAAATCTTATAAGTTCGCCCCTTAGAATTTTATAAGTCACCTCCTAACATAAAGTCTCACGCCTGTCCCTAGTTATATCGTGCCTAATTAAAAAGAGAATAAGTAAATTGTATGGTTTGTTAATTATTTTTTAACATTGGTAATATTTTATCCAATTAAACAAACAAACTATAATATTTCACTGAAAACGACCTTAACACTGTATCCTAAGTTCAAAGTTGAAACCACATATAAGTATAACCCGGCCGCATGCTGCATGTTTGACGGCGTTTTATCTGTTTGAAGGTAATTGCAAGAGAAATGTAAATGTAGGGGACATATCCCAACAGTACTCCCCCAAGAAGACTGAAAGGTCGTGATCCTGCGTACGTACAATGCCCAGCAAAACCGAGACTGATGATGCCAGTCCAAAGATGTACGGACACAAACTATTTTTGCAGGGACAGAGGCCTTGTAATTTTGTAGCTTGAGAACAGAGAATGGTGGTGGAAACATGTCCATTTTCAGAATCACCTACAGACCGTCCTAGTGAAATGTCTTTGTCGAGTGAGATTAAGCAATCTTTAGGCTCAGATTCACGACGATCACCATCTCCATTGCCTCAAACGCAGATTTTAGTTTATTTTTAATGGAATCCATGCCAAAATCTAAAGTAAGGAAGAGAAGAATGCTTTTCGTTTGACATTATCCTTTTAAAGTTTTTATCTTTCGGTCAACTACACATAATTTGGCCATTTGGGAGGCAAAAGAAAAGCAAGAGCGTGGATGAACAGAAAGAAATGATCTTTTTTATTATTAGGAAGAGGATGTAGTTGTAGAGTCGTTTTCAGAATCAGGGGTTAGAGAATGTCTCAAGTAGTTAGGCTCCACAATGAGTTTTTACTTTTAACAAGACAATTTAAGACAAGGCTTGTGTTTTTGGCGGTTGGTGGAGTAAAAACATTGTTATTTTTTCCATTGAAAGTGCTCCACATTTTGGTTGGCATCTTCTTTCTCTAAAAAAACACCCTTCCCTGGAAAGTATAGTGATAAACAGGAACAGCTTTTGTCTTCAACAAGCCTCCTTGGAGTGAGGGATTCAGTTATACACCGTTTCTAGTCAACTCATAAAAATATTCAATACCTGTTGATATTCCATTTTGCTTTCAGCCCCGCAGCTGTTGCCTTAGCGGTGAAGCAATGTATTTGTGTTGATCATGTGCAATATTAATTATCAATGATTAATCAGTATTTTAATTCACTAGATTGGAGGGAAAGTAAGAAATGGTTGAGGCAGCTTTTAAACCAACATTACCAAAATGAATATCATAATTCATAATTAGGAACAAAAGAAGCAAATGGTTGAGAAAAGCAATAAAACCTTTGGGGTTTTCAATTTTCATCTGTTCAACTTTAATAGATGCTTGCCCTGCCCAGTCCCACCATCATTTTCTTTACTCTGCTTAGAAACCACGCGTTTTTATTTATAATTATATTCTGATTTTCTTGGATATTTATTTATATAGTACCAAAACCAAAAGGTAAGTAAAGAATAGGGCAATGGCCATCCATTCAGATTTCTTTATTTCCCCCATCCCCATGATCTCTTCATGCTCAAGACTCCCCCCTTTCCATATATTTGGATTTGGATGACTAAATGTCAACCCCACCTTCATCTTTTCTTTTCATTCCTATACCATCATCATGATTGTTAATATTATATTCACCCCCAAATGTAAAAAAAGAAGAAGAAGAAAGAAACTGAGGTAATTAAGATGGTGGAAAAGAAAGAAATTGGAAAAAGTGCTGCCTGGTTTGGCAATAAGACATTTTTGGGCCTTCATTCAGGGTTCACCATATTGTTTGAATTGGACTTATTATGTTCTATGAAAGTAAGTAATGACCCACTTGCAATTCAAATTTTATACAAGGAAAAAACAGTGCTATTCCAATTTAAAAGTCCGACAAACTCGACTCTGAGACCAAAACTATATGCTTACGGTACAACGGAAAATCTCCAACAACAAAAAATCTAATGATTGTAATCAAATTAAGTTAGTTTTATAAAAATAAAAAGCATAGACTCTAGTGATCATAAATCACACTAAATTTCAACACCCTGTTATTATGTAAACGCATTCAAGTAGAATTTGTACAAATTTAAGCTATACTTTAAAAAATCTGAGAATTTTTCATAGAGAAGCTGGCCACGATTATGAAATCCAGTTATTCCCACTGGAAAGATCAACCTGCCAATCCATCACCTTGGACGTGTTTTTCTAGCATTCATAGTAAGTGATACGTCAAACAAAAGCTAAAGTTCATCAGTCAAAATATTTTATTTTTCATTTTTTTCGAGAAGTTGCGTCGAGGAACAAGAGAGTACCTTGTGGTATGTGGTCATGTTCTTTTCAAGAGGTATCCCAAAATGATGCCAACTAAGCAAACAAGAATTATATACACGAATGGAATACCACCGTGACCTTTTTTGGCTTCACGTCTCAAGAGTTCCTGCAAAATTAGTTTCGATGTAAGGTCGCAATGAAGCAATTAACATAACCCTTTCTAAACTCGCTCTAACCCTTTGTAGAAGCTCATTTCCATTTTGTGTTTCCACATAAAGGAAGCCATGATTGAATTATTACGCAACGACATAGCTAACATATTAGCATTTTGTGTCCTAATTCCTTCATCTTTCAACAAAGTACTACAAGAAACTGAGTAACTTACCAGTTCTTGCCGAAGCTTGTTATTTTGCTGAGCCACACAGTTTTTCTCTTCGGTTAGCTTGGAAATGAGAGACTTTGTCTGCAATTAAAAGTATCTCTCAGAATAAAAATGTCATGGCAAAGCATTAATCTTTTAAGGCCTTCCATTTTTGGATAATTGCAAATGTTTAGGATAGCTTTACGGATAGAGAAAAAAGAAAGAAAGGTAGAATTAACTTGCCCTCCATGAAGATTTGTATTCAATCTTTCAGGTCTTTTCACATATTTCAATTACATCATAATCATATCGAATCATGTAAAAGAGATAGTGCCACATTTAAACCTTAGATCGGTGCTTATCTCTACATCAAGTGCACATGAAAAGAGAAGACCGAAGGTTGAATCTTCTACAAACTTTTAGAGGAGGTTGTCTTCACATTTGCATAATTGGGTGTACACTAGTGTACCCTAGCATAGAAGTCCCGTACCCCGTTGTTGCAGCACTCTGGCTAACTTTTCTTTTTCTCTTCCAATCTTGGAAAAGTAGTCGTTAATCGTCCAGTCTTAGTGACTTTATGATTGTCCGGCACAGTGGGGGCACTTTTCATCATATAAAAAGAAAGTAGACTAAGACAAGGTTCCTTCTATCCTTGTTGACTGTGTGCATATATGGTTACCCTCCAAGATAGTCCCAGGAACAGGTCTAAAAACATGGGACAAGGAATACATAGGGTAATATCACCATCCAAGTGATATACATGTTCAGTGCTGCTGTATAACGCTTAACACGAAGATAATTCACTTGTTACTAGCAAATAGTTCTCTCTATGTAGAAGTTAATACCAACTAAAGTGTTGCTATAGCATTAAAGGGGTATATTAAAATTGCTCTCTTTATACCACTATGTGTGGCCTGCAAACACAAGCCTGATACAAAGTAATCTTTGTTAGAAGTGACTGAATGAAACCTAATCTAGCTTGAAAGAAGATATTGCCAACCAAATAGACTACAACTTAAAAGTATTCCTAAACGGAAGAAATGAACCCCATAATTATCAGTAGTAGTGCATGATCATGTTAAAACTGCCTTGCAAATTACCACTCAATAAGGTCAAAACACCATTCAATGTCAAACATAAAGGCAAGGAAAACTCACAGATGAAAGTTCAGCAGCATTGAAGCTGCCGTTGTCTGAATCCGAAGCCCTGGGTGAAGAGCCTTCTTCAGATCCTTCTTTAACAGGGGAAGGAGGCCGGGGAGGTGCTACATAAACAACCCTCAATTTGCACTCCTCAACATGATGCCCGGATTCCTTATTAAACTAAGGCATCAAAAGAACACAGTTACAAAACAAAACCCAAATTTAAAATCTGATCCAGTAGGGTATGATGAATACCATTTCTGGAGTTATATCCTTCGGTGTGGCGCCAGGACTAGTAACCACACTCTGAAGTAAAAACTTATCTTTGCATTGCATATCGGGAGGTGCTTCCTTTTGAGCTTGCATTGTAACTGGTTCCATAATTAAACCAATTATTAACTACACAAATATAACGATAAAGTTGACAATAAAACTAATGATTGATTGCCATGAAAAAAGAAACATATTAATACAAGTAAACATTAAACATGATTAATACAAAATTTTGTGCAAGAGAGGAACAAGGAGAGAGACCAATAACGTTGCACGTAGACCTAGGCAGCATAACTCCAGTGTTTGGCCTTACACAGTACTTCTTTGGGTTCGTCGTTTTGACCTGAAAAAACAACACATATAAATATAAATGATTAAGAGTGACGAGAATCAAAGTCTTCTTAGGTCACAACAAAATCCATATTAAATTACCTAGAAGTTGAGTTCTTTCTGTTTTAGCAGAAATCTTTACGAAAAAACAAGTAACAGACAAAAAAGAGATTTAAGAATTAGAAATAGAGTGATTACCTTAAAAGCTACATAATTGTCGGAGTTGTTAGACAAATTCAGCGAACAAGAAATCTGCTTTCTTAATTCAACTAGTTCAAGAGCAAGAAATGTTAAGAATTCGAAACTAGTGGAAAGTGTGAAATATATGGATCTGGAAAGCAACGCGAAACTTTGATTTATAAAAAATAAAAGGCTTCGGAAGATGCTTACAGGGAAATTGAAGCTCTTGAGGTTGGATGCTGAGAAGTTCGCCAGTGGTCATCCTGCTAGTGAGAGGGTCGCCGGAGATATGAAATATTGGCGGCTCCGGCGAGACAGGAAAGAAGAGATGGAGGTAGGGAATAGGGATTTAAGACAAGGGTGAGCGGTCTTCAAGAGAGAGCTTAAAAGCAAGAGCACAGTGATGTTTGTATTGCTTTCCAGTTGACCGCGGAATCACAAACAATGGCGTTGGATTTTTTGCACAACTCGTAGCAAGTGGTCTAATTGGGTTTGTAGCTCCAGGCTCCAGAGTCCAGCCCAACTATTTATTATTGGTTTGCCTCATTGGCCAATCACCAACTCTAAGCCTAACAAGCTTGATTGCTCATTTATTGTGCTACTTTTGACATAACTTTTAATGCTTATGCTTATGCATTTGCAACTTCTCTCGTTTCCATGCCAAGGTAAGATTCGAAACTTGCCATTAAGATAGCGATGCAATTCAGGGGTATTAGGTTCGAAACTTGCCATCAAAGAGCTACCTTATACACTTATTGCTTTCGAATGCGGTAAGATTCTCTACGAGTGCAGATTATGCAATGACTTAGCTCATGAGCTCAGCAAAATGGATGGTTAGATGGAGTATCATATCGTCTTATTCTTTACGTTATACATGTAACTCTTTTGAGTTAAATGTATGCACTTCCAAATTCACATATTTTCCCAAACTCTACATAAAACACTAGAATCAATACAAAGCTAATATGTTCCCAATCTCTTTGTCTACAGCAGAAAACAAGGATTTTGTTACCCGTCAAGCTGTCAATCAACAAATTCTTCCGGTGAAAAATCAATGTCCAGTGGTGCACCTCTTCTAAGTTTTTCTTGCAAATCCATCTGTTTCGGAAAAACAATTTCAATGTCCTCACTATTGAGCATATATGTGCACGGGAAAAGCTGTTATAACAGCTCATCACCATGCAGCTGCTGCTATCACAGCTGGCAGGAATTTGTTACACTCTCTCTCTCCCTCCTTTCTCAACAGAATTTGTTTTAAATTTCTTCTAGTCGTTTCCTAACACTCCTATATATATGAAGCCTGTGTAATCCTTTGAAAATCAGAAATGATATTATGAATTCTCTCCATACATTCTTCTACAGTCGTTATTAGGGTTTTAAAGAGCTTTTCATTATGGTATCTTTCGCCGGTGTCCTGGTTCTTCTTTAGTTGTTTCTCATCGTCGCCATGCCTGGAGATTCTGCCGCTGCACAACCTGACGTGGTGGGTTTGTCGAAGAATGGCAAGACCTTTACCAACAAGAAAGTGAACATCGTTCTGGACGAGATGAACTTCCTTCTTTGGAAGCAACAAGTGCTTCATACCGTGCGAAGTCACCGTCTCGAACGCCTCCTCACTGGCAAAGTTAAAGCTCCTCCGGAAACTGTCCCTGACTCCACCGGACAAATGATCCTCAATGAGGAGTATGAAGATTTTGTCGCTCAGGACAGTGCCCTGGCGTCTTGGCTACTCTCCACAATCAGCTCTAACCTTCTTCCTCAATTTGTTGGGGCTGAGCCTGCATCTGAAGTTTGGTCCACGGTGGTTCAGTTCTTTGCCAACAGATCAACAACCTCAGCCATGAGTCTTCATTGTAAACTTCGTTCCTTCCGTAAGGGTGATGAATCCATGCGATCGTATCTCACTCAGATCAAAGAGGTCACTGACGCCTTAGCTGCATGTGGCAGCTTCATCTCGGAGATGGAACAAATTGCAACGATACTCAATGGCTTACCACCTGAGTACCAGCCATTTATGGCGTTCATTACTGCCAGCAAGGACCCTTACACCCTTGATGGTGTCAAAACAGTTATTGTGGATGCCGAGACTCAAATCAAAGGCTTCCACAATCAATTGCAGTTGCCCATCAGTGTTAATGTTGCACTTTATCAGGACAATTCTGTCTATCCGTTCTCACCTGGCTCCCGATCTGGACGCTCACAACAGTTTCAAGGAGGCAGAAATGGTGCCAGAGGAAGGGGTCAACCACGACTTCACTATTAAATATGTGGTAAGCCAGGCCATTCAGTTGATCGCTGCTAGCATCGCTTTGATCAAGCTTTTGGAAGTTCATCTACTCCAGCTCCTCCCAAAGATACATCGAATGCACTGGTAACTGTCATGGATACATCTGCTTCATGCCTTAATTGCACACATCCTCCTGCTCCCTCTTCTCCAGCTGAATCTGATGCATGGGTTGTCGACTCTGGGGCGACTCATCACGTCACACATGATAGTAACAAACTCGCGCAGGGTTCTGACTTCACAAGCCCAGGTACGTTGGTTGTTGGTAATGGCCACAATTTACACATTCACAAGACTGGCTCATCTTTTATTCAGACTTCATCTAGAGCATTGTTGATAAATAATCTGCTTCATGTGCCTTTCGTAACTAAGAATCTCTTATCCGTGTCCAAGCTTACTAGAGATAATCAGGTTTATTTTGAGTTTCATGCATCAAATTGCCTCGTTTGGGATGAAGCAAGTGGTGAAGTACTGCTGGAAGGTGAAGAAAATGGTGGTTTATATCAGTTTAAAGAAGGTGGTTCAGTTGATCCTTCAAAGTGTGAAGTCAATATTGCTTACAAGTCGATTCAGCAAGCTGAGCTATGGCACAAGAGACTTGGGCATCCAGCTCATTCTACTTTAGTGCAAATCTGTAATCAACTCAATATTGTACTACCTTTGAAAAGAAATAACACACTGTTACCTGCTATTTGTGAGGCTTGCAGAATGGGCAAGAGCCATAAGTTGCCATTTCTTGATTCCACTACCACTTACCCTACTCCATTCACTCTAATCTTCACTGATCTATGGGGTGCTGCCCAAGTGACATCCAATGGCTATCGTTACTATGTATCATTTGTTGACTCTACCACGAGACACTGCTGGCTCTATTTACTTAAAAAAAAAAGATCAAGCATGTATGGCATTTCAGGTGTTTGCAAAACATGTTCAAACTCAATTTGGTACAACCATTAGAGAGGTGCAAAGTGACTGGGGAGGTGAATTTAGAACACTCTCCACAATTCTGAGTTCCTTGGGCATAAAGCATCGACTCACATGTCCACACACCTCAGAACAAAACGGTGTGGTGGAACGCAAGCATCGACACATTGTCGAGCTTGCCCTTGTTCTGTTGGCTCAAGCATCACTTCCCTTTCGGTTCTGGTTGTATGCTGTTAGCACTGCGGTTCATCTAATCAATCGACTTCCTACACGAGTGTTGGATGGTTCTTCTCCTTTCGAAAAGTTGTACAACAAGCCACCAGATTATAATTTTTTACGGGTGTTTGGATGCTGTTGTTATCCCCATTTAAGACCCTATCAACATCATAAGCTTAGCTTCAGATCTCAGGCTTGTACATTTCTGGGATATAGCACTCAGCACAAGGGTTATATTTGCATGGCAAAAGATGGTCATATCTATGTTTCTAGGCATGTGGTGTTTGATGAGCATCGGTTTTTGTATGCAGGTGACATTGCCTCAAAAGCTCCTAGTAACTCAACTGCTCGAAGTCCAATCTCCTTTCTCGTTCCACAAGTAACAACAACACCACCTCCTGTTGACACTTCCATACGATCTGATGAAGCTTGTGCTACTACACATCAGCCTACTACTTCACATATTGCCCCTGACAGTCCCACAGTAAATGCCTCTCCTCCCAATACCCCTCGTTCAAATCCTCAAGATGTTGTTACCCCACCCTTAGTCCCAGCAGCAACTACAGAACCTCATCCTTCACCTTCCACTTAGGTTACCACTCTCCCTACATCACCTATTACTACCCTTCCACCACAACCTGCTGATATTGCCTCTATCCCCGCTGTCTCTTCTTCTTCTGAACCTGGTCCTCAAACCAATAGTCCCATTGATACTTGTTGTCATGATGATGATGCATCTGTTCCCACCTCCTAAGTTCAAACACAGTCTGAAGGTCATCATATGATAACCAGAAGCAAATTGGGCATATTCAAACCCAAGCTGTATATCACAAGTCTTCAGTGCATAGATGGTGAACCCTCTACAATTCAAGAAGCTCTTGCACAACCTAAATGGAAGGAGGCTGTCTTAACAGAATTCAATGCCCTTCGAAACAACAACACCTGGTCTCTGGTTCCTCTTCCAACATGCAGATCAATTGTTGGTTGCAAATGGCTATTTCGCATAAAGAAAAACTCTAATGGGTCTGTTCAGCGATACAAGGCCAGACTCGTGGCCAAGAGGTTCTCCCAAGTTCCTGGGAAAGATTTTCAACACACGTTCAGTCCCGTGGTAAAACCTTCCACAATAAATGTTGTTGTGAGCTTGTCAGTTAGCAACAGATGGCCCCTAAGACAGGTAGATGTGAACAACGCGTTCTTAAATGGGGAGCTACATGAAGAAGTCTTCATGCACCAACCTCTAGGATTTGAAGAGACAACACCTGATAGTTCTCAGCTGGTTTGCAAACTTCAAAGGGCCTTGTATGGCCTTTGACAGGCTCCCAGAAATTGGTACTCGAAACTCAAACAGCATCTACTTGACAACGGGTTCAAAAGCTCTCAAGCAGACACTTCATTGTTCATTCAGCATCAATATGACTTCATCACATACGTTCTTGTGTATGTTGATGACATTATAGTCACAGGATCCTCGATCAATGAAATAAACAAAGTTTTTCAACAACTTGGCACCTCTTTCTCGTTAAAGGATCTTGGTGAATTAAGCTACTTCCTTGGAATTGAGATCATTCGAACTGGAGATACATTAATGATGAGTCAGAAGAAGTTCAGCTTGGAAATTTTGAACAAAGCTCAGATGACAAACTCGAAAACAATGCCTACACCTATGGTTACATCTTTGAAGCTTACACAAGATGCAGAGAAACCTTTAGACAATGCATATGAATACAGGAGCTTGGTAGGGTCACTTCTGTATGTTTGCCACACTAGACCTGATATTGCAATCAGTGTTAGTAAGTTGGCTCAATTCATGCATAATCCGTGTGAGCTACACCTTTATGCAGTGAGACGTGTATTGAGATACTTAAATGGGACACTAGATCATGGTCTGGTTTACTCGCGTTCATCAGAACCATGTCAAATAGTGGCCTTCTCCGATGCTGACTGGGCAGGAAACACTGATGACAGACGATCAATATCTGGCAATTGTGTCTATCTCGAAGGAAACCTGGTTCAGTGGAGCTCCAGAAAACAGAAAACTGTCTCGCGATCGACTACAGAAGCGGAATATAGGAGCCTGGCAGACGTTGCTTCAGAGGTGACTTGGTTGAATACTCTTCTTCAAGAAATGAAGATCCATATAGCATCCACACCCGTCATTTGGTGCGACAATTCAGGAGCCATAGCTATGAGTGCTAACCCTGTTTACCACTCGAAGAGCAAACACGTTGAGATAGATGTGCACTTCATCAGGGAGAAAGTTGTTGCAAATGAACTCAAAGTAAACTACGTTCCTGCATCCGATCAAGTAGCTGATGGCCTCACAAAACCCCTCACGAAAAGCTACTTTCAAATGTTTCGACAAAAGCTTGGTGTCCTGTCGAATGAAGAACTTCAGCAACCCAAAGAGCAGGGAGCATATTGAGCATATATGTGCGCGGGAAAAGCTGTTATAACAGCTCATCACCATGCAGCTGCTGCTATCACAGCTGGCAGGAATTTGTTACACTCTCTCTCTCCCTCCTTTCTCAACAGAATTTGTTTTAGATTTCTTCTAGTCGTTTCCTAACACTCATATATATATGAAGCCTGTATAATCCTTTGAAAATCAGAAATGATATTATGAATTCTCTCCATACATTCTTCTACAGTCGTTATTAGGGTTTTAAAGAGCTTTTCATTACTCACCAGACATGGCAAAATATCTCTCGAATAATATCTCCAGGCAGCAAAAAAAGAGAGAAAGAAATGAGCTCAAAATTAAAATCCACGGTCTTCTTCAAACATAGAAACCTAAAAACTGTGATAAGGAGACTCATTACAACTTTCTTCGAGTTTTTGAGAGTCTATGCTTTGTTTCAACATTACGAGCTCATCGAGACAAGTTCAGTGAGAGAGCTTTGCCTGGTGTTTTCATTGGCTATGATCCTGGTATGAAGGGGTATACGATTTACGTTCTCAAGTCTCGTTCTATTGTGACTTCTCGTGATGTGGTATTTCATGAAGGCGTATATTCTTTTCACACTATTACAAACTCTAAGGCTACTATTGATCCTTTCCCTAACATTTGTTTACCC
This sequence comes from Hibiscus tridactylites, assembly GCA_958450335.1. Classification (NCBI taxonomy): domain Eukaryota; kingdom Viridiplantae; phylum Streptophyta; class Magnoliopsida; order Malvales; family Malvaceae; genus Hibiscus; species Hibiscus tridactylites. The sequence goes on from OY288269.1 coordinate 107,810,570, forward strand.
AATGGTGTTTCTACCAACATACCTGATCGTTCTTCTCAATTTGATGCTTTTCGAATTTCTCCAAGGATGCAGGGTGCTGAAGTTGCTGTCGAGATTGATGTGCATGCTGAACCGGTAGTTGAAACTGTCACAAACCCGGTTCTTGAGCCTGTTATTGGACCAGTTGTTGAGAATGAGGATGACCCGATTATTGATCCTGAGCCAATGCCTGAGACCACATCTCTCGATGATCCAATTATCGTGCCTGGCCAACATCTCGATCCTGAGCCACGCAGATCCACTAGGGTTGCCAAGAAGCCTTCCTACTTGCATCAATATTACTGTAATATTGCTTCCTCTTGTTTATATCCCATTGAGAATCAACTTGTTTTTTCTTCATTGTCTTCTTCTCATGCTGCTTTTCTTACCAACTTATCTTCCACGACCGAGCCATCATTCTATCATCAGGCTGTCAAATTTTCTGAATGGCGAAGTGTCATGCAAAAAGAGTTGCGAGCCATAGAAAATCTTCATACATGAACGGTTGTTTCTTTTCCTCCAGGAAAGCAACCTATTGATTGTAGGTGGGTCTACAGAATTAAACACAACTTTGATGGCACCATTGACAGATACAAAGCAATGTTAGTGGCTAAGGGCTTTACTCAGGTTGAGGGTATCGACTACACTGACATATTTTCTCCTGTAGCCAAGATGACCTCCTTCAAAGTTTTGCTTTCTCTAGCCGCAGTTAATGATTGGCATCTCTTACAATTGGATGTCAATAACACATTTCTCAACGGATCACTTGATGAGGAAGTATACATGAAGCTCCCTCTTAGTTACAAAACTGATGTTCAAGGGACTGACTTGGTGTGCAAGCTTTAGAAATCGATTTATGGCCTGAAACAAGCCTCTAGGCAATGGTTCCAGACCTTTCATGTTGTGGTTTTAAAATTTGATTTTGTTCAATCCCCATATGAGCATTTTCTTTTCATTAAAGGAGCTGGTGATGATTTAGTGGGATTACTTGTCTATGTCGACGATGTGGTTCTTGTTGGCAAGCATTTAGAATCTTTACTGGCTGTTCAGAATTTTCTCAAAGATTATTTCAAGCTCAAGGAGTTGGGACCCTTGAAGTACTTCCTTGGTTTTGAAATCTCTCGCAATCACGATGGCATCTCCTTATGTCAACGTCATTATGCCTTACAGCTTCTTGAGGATACTGGCTCTCTAGGTAAGAAACCTGTTGACTTACCTATCGTTGTCAATCACAAGCTTAGTATGAATGATGGGGATTTGCTGCCTGATCCCCAAGTTTATCGTTGATTGATTGGACGCCTTTTATATTTCATGCACACTCATCCAGACATCACCTATGATATTCATCAATTGAGTTAGTTTGTGTCCATGCCACGTGTTCTGATTATATTGCAGCACATCATCTTCTATCATATATAAAGAAAGCTCCTGGCCTAGGTCTATTTTTCTCTTCCAAAGTAAGTCTTCAACTCAGTTGTTTTGTGGATTTTGATTATAGTGCATGTCCAGACACGAGGCGTTCTATCACTGGTTTCTGTACATACCTTGGCTCCAACCTGATTTTGTGGAAATCGAAAAAACAACACACCGTGAGTCGGTCTTCTTGTGAGGCGAAATACAGGGCCATGGCTTCAGCAACTTGTGAGCTTGTCTGGTTGGCTGCACTTCTATCTTCGTTTCACATTGAAACCTCACATGTTTTCCTCTACTGTGATAATCAAGTTGCACTTCATCTCGCCTCGGATCAAGTATTTTACGAGCGTACGAAGCATATTGAGGTCGATTGCCATTTCGTATGAGAGAAGTTGAATTCAAGGTTCCTTAAACTGTTTCACATCCGATCTAAAGGCCAACTTGCTGATATCTTTACAAAAGCTTTGCATTTTCCTTCTTTCTCTGATTTTTTATTCAAGATGGGACTGATCAATGTTCATCCCAATCCATCTTGAGGGGGGGTGGGCTATTGGAATATGAAGGTTCTGTTAAGATTTGTTAGAAGTTAGTTAGACATTAGTTAGCTTTGTTTAAGCTAGCTTATCATGTTGTATAAATAAGAACCTTGCTTCTAGGGTTAATTAGAAGTTTTTCTTCACTTTGTACATGAATAAACAAAGTTTCCAGCTTTATTTTTGTAACATTAATTGATAGATCAAAGAAAATTAGCTAAACCAAGGCCCTTGGTTGAATTGGACCGGCAAACCACAAAATAAATTGGTCACCAAAGCCTAACTGTTCAAAGTCTATTGCGTAATGAGTAGGCGTGATTGGTTTAGCAGTGCCAGCCAATATTAACAAAGCCCTTCAACTCTTGTTTTCTCCACGAGTGCTTCCCCTTGTGGGAATATAGTAAGGAAATAATGGGAACTAATGGTTTGTGCCCAGCTTTTCAAAGTTTCACAGTGAGTAAAACAACCCAACTAAACCCACCATTGCGTTAGGGGAACTTAAAAGAAAGAAAAAAATTAAAAAAGATGAGTCAAGAGTTGACCTAACATGCAGGAAAAAATTTACACATCTGCATAATTTTATGAGGTTAGTTTGTGAAGATGTTGTGGTCCAAATAACTCTTTTCCCTTTTCTTTTTCTGGTTCATTGGAAATTCATGCAGAATTTTACAATGATCAAATACCTAATTAAATGAACAACCGTGAAGGTTGAAAGCAGCAGATCCCAAGGCCAAGAGACTCTTAGGTTAGACCGCAACACAAGTTAAGTATGCAGTGCTCACAGGTTTCCCATTTCTCGTTCAACACGACCCAACACGTGCCTTTGCTTCATCCAGGGTTAATGGATATCATGGGACCATGCAGCAAAAAAGAAGGTCAAATTAAGCATCTTCTTCTCAAATGGTTTGATCACATGTGAGACCTACAATTGCAAGCACAGCCTTTGAGTGTATATGACTTATGGGAAGGGGCAAGACATGATGGTGTTTGTAGCGTGAACCAAACATAATTCTCCAAAAAGGAAGAACTTCTTCTGTTTGTAACCATTTACAAATATTAAAATGGAGAGGCAAAGGAAGCATAAAATATGTGGAAGATTGAATCCCACAAAAGAATAGTAATAAAAAAAAGGTTGGAAGATAAGCTGTCGTTATTTGAGTGAAAAATCCATCGTCGGGTTCCATCACAAGCCAAGCATTGGAATGAAAACACTAAAGCATAGCTTTTCCACCGCAAATCCCAATGAAAATATTTTATGGCATATTAGTTTGGCAGGTGGGCTTGGGGTTGCCGAAATGTGGTTTTCGTTTGGTTGGGCAGTTAAGTTAGTTCCAAAACCAAGACATCAAGGCTTTGTTAAGAATATGGTGTAATTTACACCATTGCAGACAAGTGTAAGTGAATCTGTCTTGACTTTTTTTGCTTGTTCCATCGTGCGATGTTGGTGGCCAAAAACAACATGATAACTCTCGTAGATTTTGCACCGGTTTATCAACCGAAGTCATCTTGCCTGTAGTAGAAACGCAGCACCAGGGATCAAAGTGCGGTTTCAAGCTGTATGCAAATTAATGATAGCGATGTGTGTAAATTAATCACGATGCTGCTACTTTTTTAAGACTAACAAAAAGTGGGTTTTCAATGATGATCAAGTAGCGTTTGGTACAACTTTGAAGAGGGGAAAAACCAACATTGTTGACCTCGTTTGTTTTAATGAATTGAGTGCGTTTTCAAGTCATAAGCCGGCATATGACGGGGCGGCTTCTCTGTCTCTTCTCCCCTCTTTTAAATTCAAACTTGTTCAACGCCATCATCGTTGTTTTTTTTAATGGAAGAAACATGTAGATGTTAATTAAAATAGGAATATATGTAAATAAATCTTTTTAATGGGTAAGAAAAGTGCGACCCACATATACATATTGATACAAGCGTCTCAAAATCTCAACTACAAAGGGCAGGCAGCCAACCAATTGAAGCTGTCATGGCCGCTGCTGGATTAGGTCAGCATTTTATCATAAAATATGAATACATCGTTGAGAACCAAGACTTTTTAGCATGGATGGTTGTGAATTTCGGATGGAAAATAGGTTTAAGATAGCCTTTTAGTGGAAGACCAGGAATTAATTAAACCCACTTGCCTTGTATCAACTATTTTGGTCCCTAAATGTCTATTTATGAGGGAAATAGGGCTAAAATATGAAAATAATGGTTGAAATGAACAACAATGCATGTGGATATTCCAAACCTTGTAACAATAATACACAATACGTTCCTTTTTACTTAATTCGATTTTGCATGTAATTCAACCATTTCTCTTAGGTATCATCTTTTCAAAATATTCTCATTGTCAATCCGTTTTTTTTCTCTAAAATACTTGTTGGGTTCTAAACTCTTTGTTTCTTTTATTTCAATAGGATAAGATAAATATGGATACTAAGTTTAAGAATTATTATCCTATACACTGGCGGTGGAAACTCCACAAACACCGTAGTTTTGAGCTTTAGGGTCTTAGTTTAGGGTGTAGGGTTTATGGATTTAGGTGCAAGGGTTTAGAATTTAAGGATAGTTGTTAGAATTTAAAGTTTAGGGTTATAATTCAGGGTTTATAAATTAAAATCAACCTAAACCCTAAATTCTAACCAATATACCTAAATTTTAAACCTAAACTCTAAATCCTAGCAACTATCCCTAAATTTTAAACCCTTACACATAAATCCTTAAATCCTACCCCTCAACTAAAGCTTTAAACAATAAAATTAAAGCGTTTGTGAAAACTTTTAGTTTCTACTGCCGGTGTAAGATATAAATCCTAAGTTTAATAGTAAAATGATTCCGTCAATTCGATGGATGTTTTCGTTAAATGAGTAGTGTGAAACAGTTGACCTGTTTGTTTTAAAAGTTATACAAATCTAGAATTTATTTTGATTTTTATGTTGATGAAATTTAATGTTATAATTACATCGTAGGGATATTATGTTACCATATTTTCCTTTTTAGTCGACTCTGTTTCCCATTTTTCACGTAAGCTTAAAGCATTATCTCTTGTTAGCTTTAATTATAATATTTTTATTTCTTTTCTTTTTGACAGTTTTTTTATTTATAATTAGATTTCAAATAACAAATATACTCACCAATAATTATTTAATATATATATATATAGGGTTAGGATCAACTTACACTGTATAAAACTCAATTACTTTTACACTATTTTGGACCGTTGGATGATGGTAATTAATGGCCCAGATTATTTCCTTATCTTTTTTTCCCAAGTGATAATCTTCACATTTTTTACTGTTAATCTCATCCATACATTTCACTCATCCAATGGTCCTAGATTGGTGTAAAACTAAATGAGTTTTACACCATGTAACTTGATCTCATCCCATATATATATGTGATAAGGTTTTTTTTTTTCATTTGATGAAGTAATTTCCTGTTATTGTATATCAGTAAAAAGTGTTATATATGGACCGTGATGACATGAGGATTCACGTGAGGCATGCACGTGCTATTTCATTTGATTGGCAAAAACTCAAACTCACTATCGTGACCAATAATATTTATTTTTATTCAATTATTTAAATTACGACCGTAAATGCATTACCGAACGCATTAGGCTTATTTTAATTGTGAATATTATTATAATAAATATAATAATGAAATAACTATCTAATATTTTTAGAATAAAAAACACGTGGGAAAGATATTTGTATATTCAACAAAACAAATAGACCATGAAGGAGGGTCAAGACGTGCAATTACTCTTCATTAACTGAAAAGGGAGACCAAATAATATGTTAGTGTTTCAGCAAATAATTAAAACTTCTGACCAAGAGACGTTTACTCTAGCTTATTAATACTGGAGCGAGACGATATGTAGAATTAAGGCGGCTAATTTCACCGTTTAATATAATATATACAAGTTGGTTTCAGAATCGAGAATTATTCATTCTCTTAAAAAAATGGAAGTGTATTTTTTTTTATCAAAATGAGACCGAATAGTGATAAAAATACTTTATATATATATATATAAATTCCCTTTTATTTATTTATTAAACATAGATGTTTTACATTGTAAAGGTAAATGCTAAAATTTAAATCTATATAAAATCGAATATTAATAAAAATATTTTTTAGATAAATATTTGATTTATTTATCCAAAAGTATCTCCAAACAAATCAACAACATCCACCCCTAATTCAGCTTATTACAGACATGAAGCAAACTAGACAACAAACTATAAACCCCATTAAAATTTATATAAAATTAAATAATAATAAAAATATCTTTAATCACTCGATAAATTAATAAATTTAGAAAACTATTATATGATTAATTCTTTTTAAGCTTAATTAGACATTCTCTATGGACCTGATAATAAATTAAAAAATAAAGCTTTATCTTCAACACTCTCACATAAAACTAACCTACATTACTAATGAAAGGAAAAAAAACTCTATTGTTGAATTTCTTTTCTTATTACTTAAAGGAAAATTTATCACGACAAATACCGCTGAACACCATTAATGACGAACACCGCTGAATAATATTAAATTAATTATTAAAAATTAAAAATTTTAAGGACTCAACATATAATTATAAATTATTTAAAATAAATTTTCAATTAAATTATTTTCAATATATATTATATTTTAAATAATTGAATGTTTTTTCAATTAAATTATTTAAAAAATAATAAACCCTAAACCTTAAATAATAAACCAAAACCCTGAACCTTAAAACCTAAACCCTAAAATAATAACGATATTTTTCAATTAAATTTTTTAAAAATAAAAACCCTTAAACATCAAATCAAAATCTCCAATCCCTGAACACTAAACTCTAAGATATAAATCATGAACCATAGGCCATAAACCCTAAATCTAATATTCAAATTTAGGCCATGATTACTCTATCTCACTACCTCAAACGAGATCGGCAACGATGGGAAGAAAGGCCATGATTTAAAGGTCTTCACTTTTACTTCTATAATGGATGCTACCAACGATTTTTCGTCCGAAAACAAGCTTGGAGAAGACGTAAAAGTCTCAACAATGAAATTAAATATGTTATGATTGACATTCGAGGCTCGATTACAAGCTTGGAGAAGGCGGTTTATGACTTAGGGTTTAGATTTAAGGTTTAAAATTTATAATTTAAGCTTTTGTGTTTTGGATTTAGTTTTTTTATTTTTAAATAGTTTAATTAAAAACATCTTTATTACTTTATGGTTTAGGGTTTAGGATTTATGATTTACTATTAGGGTTTTGGGTTTTGGAATTTTTATTTTTTAAATAATTTAATTGAAAAATATCCAATTATTTAAAAAATTTAAAAAATATGTATGAAAAACAATTTAATTAAAATTTTATTTTAAATAATTTATAATTATATGTTGAGTTATTGAGATTTTTAATATTTATTAATTAATTTAATGATGTTCAGTGGTGTTCAACGGTGTTTGTGAACGTAATAGACTCATCCTTACTTAAATTTGGCTATGTAAAATCTCAATTAGAGTCGTGCTCTTTCTTTCTATATGTTCTAAGTTCTAACTATGTTTTTGCGTCATGCACTCTCCTCTAGTTAAATCTCAATTATTTGAGGATTTACTGAACTTTAAAAAGGGTAAAAATATTATATTATTATTTAAATATTTATTTGACCCAATCTTATAAACTACCATATCTTCAAATTTCTAATCGAAAAAGTTAACACATTTAAGTGCATTTAAACTCATATTTTATACTATTATAACAATAATCATGTTAATCAAATTAAAATTTAAAATATTGTTCTTTTAAAAAATAGGGATGAATGGGTCGAAGTTCGGACTCGACTTGCACCCTCCCTAGCCTTAGGTCCTGCTCCTATGTTGGAGCTGGTCCAGTTGCTACCCCTTGCATGCCTAGCCTCTTTCTACTAGTACATAAATGCAAAATAAATAAATAAAACCCTAAAATTCAAAATAAATATGAAGAGAATAAAAATCAAAATTAAGGACAATGTGTAAAAAGAAGTACATTTATTACAAATTTATTGAGGTGACCGAAGTTTTTATATATTGTTTTGATAAAAAAAAGTTTTTATATATTGTTCATTGATCCAATGATCTCAAGTTGGCAGGATGCTTTGCTTTTTTCGATTTTTATTTTTCATATCAACTTCTCTGTCCTAGTCTACTGGTTTAGCTGATTTGTAGGTAAAGCATGAAACAGTTTCAGACAGAAAACTCAGAGAGAAAGAAGCAGGCACCAGAATGCTGTGAAAGGAAATATTTAAAAAAAAATAATGATTACGAAATTAAACAGAATGCAGAGAATTCTTGATGTATTTATAATAATGGCAGTAGCGACAAGTGGAAGTTACCTTTAGTTTTTAAAATGAAAAAAAAAAACAGTGTTTTGCTGTTGTTTTAGGACAACTGGTTTTTGAAGTAAAACAATTGTACTAGAAAAAGTAAGAAACACTGATTGAATTGAAGAGAACCCCAGAAAATCTAATCCAACAGTGAAATAAACAAAAGCATGGTTTTATATTTGGTGTGTGGTGAAATAGGTTATAATGATCAGTTGTTACAAACAGCACTTAAAAGAGAAAAGCATTACAGTTAGAAACAGAGTAGAAGAAACTGGCAAAAAATCTTAGATCCCAAAGATAGGTAAGAACTAAGAAGCAACCAAAATTTGTTTACCTTTGGATCAAGCAAAGACGAAGGAGATTTTTCCTTGGCAATTGGCATCAGTTGACAAATTCAGCATCAGACACGGCGGAGAGTTCAATTTGGCTGGCATCATCGTCATCGATTGGAGCAGGAAGGTTAAGATCTATCAAACTATCTCCCAACTTTTTGGAACTTTTAACGGCTGTTTTGGTTGTTGTCGCAGTTACATGAGATCTTTTATGTCCACCCAGAGCCTGTCCAGATGAGAAGACCCTAAAACAAACAGGGCATTCATGGAGTTTCTTTTCTGGCATTGAACAAGCACCCACATTCCCTGTTTCGTGAGTTGATACTGGCGTGTAGGCTTTGATCTTTTTGTGACTCGCTCTGTGTCCACCCAGTGCTTGGTACGATTTAAAAACCTTGTTGCACGTTTCACATCTGTACTTAGCCCGACCTGTTCTGTTATTATTATTATTATTAACCTTGCTTAATTTGAAGTACCCTTCTGATTCATCCGTTTCTTCTTCTTCTTCTTCCTCGTCTTCCTCGTCATCGTCGTCTTGATGTATTTTTCTTTTCCATTGGTCCCTTGAAAGCATCATAAGACAGAAAGCGACATCTTCTTCGGTTGTTGTATCAGAGATCGAACTCACCGGTTCAGCCCAAGACTCGGTCTTACTCAGTTGGTTGATATTAACTTTAAGCTTCTTTTTTTCTTCTTCTTCTTCTTCATCGTCATCGTCATCATCTTCTTCTTCTTGGTCTAGTATTTTCCGAGGGCGTTTAGATCGTCTCCGATTTGGATTCTTAGACGACTCGGTCTCGCTTTCTCTGTCTTGAAGAACAACCGAGGCAGCATCCACAAAGTGAGGATCTACCATGCGAACACTTCTCTTTGGGTTCTCTCTAAGCCTATAAATCTGACCCTTTTTCTCCTCTCCTTCTTCATCAGATGAATAGGAAGCGGAAGCTGCCTCGGACTCTTGACTCAGTTGATTCGTTGGAACCGGAAGATTCAACATATGGGACCTCATATGTCCACCCAAAGCTCTTCCATTTACAAAGCTCTTCAAGCATAACTTGCACCTATGTTTCTCCATTACAGAGCTTAATGTTTGTGTCTGAAAATTCTATCAACTCTGGGTTGAGGGAGAGAGAGTTTTAGAGAAGCATGGAAAGAGAGTGCAAAAACTAAAAAAAGGAGTAGGTGACAACTGACAAGCATTCCTCCACCAAGAGATGTATACAAAGAAACAACATTTTTGTTTTTATTTTCTCGATTTAAAAGGTAATTTATTTTTGTTTTAAAACGGAAAAATATCAATAAATAAAAATTTAATGAAAGCGTATACATGAAGGGAGGAAGAGCGACATGTAACATGCGAGTCTTTGCCCGTTTTCTCTGTATTTATTCCCTCTCCAATTCCTTCAATTTTTTTATATTTCCAAACCACCCTTTCTTACAACAGAAAACAGAATACTCGGTCCAACCATCTTTTCCCTTAGTTTTAAAAATAAAGGGTATTTTAGGAATTAAAAGGAGGGTTTACCAGAATAAACCGGCGGGTTTGCTTTGTTTTGTACAAAGTCAAGAAAACCGCTGGGATATGGAAACCAAATCACACGGTGTCCCTCTTTCCCTTTACTGTGACATACAACAAATTGACAAACAAATGATATTTTTACAACACTATTTTCTTGTTATTGTAATAATGAATCTGTATTTTTTTCTATTGCAATTAATTAATTAAAATCCTAAGAAGTATAAGTTTAATTTTGGCTTAAGGGTGTTTTAAGCCCTGAACTTTTATAAAATAATCAATTAAATTTTCAATTTTTATTTTGCAACGAATTAAACTTAACCAATTAAGCCCTTTGACAATCAATTTTTGATGATTTTTTAAGATATTATTGTCATGTGACTAACTACAGTTCTATTTCTTATAAATGAAGTTTTCTTATTCATCTAAAGAACAACCCTTTGCAACGAACCGCCAACTGTCAAAGAGAAAACTATCATAAATCAAAGAAAATAGCAAATGAATCTGACCTTTGAAATCTACTAACTATAGTTTTGTCATGCGACATTTACAATTAAAAAAAAACTATTTTTTATAATTTTTTATAATCTCTAGAACTTTGAAGAAATTTTAAATAAAAAAATATTTTAAAAATGTCAAGTGATGACACTGTAATACGAATTGGTGCAACAAAACTGTTAGCATTAACAATTAATGTGGTCAAAGAGGTTAATCGATGGAATTTTAAAGTATAAAAGCTTAATTGGGTGAAAAAATTAAGGGCTTAATTGATTTTTTTTCAAAAGGTTAAGGGATTATGATACCCTTAAATTTTTTTTTTTGTGGAGAATCTGTTACACCTTTTTGCGGGTGAGATTTGGGCCAACTGTTAGTGCAGGTAGCTTTAGCATGCCGGCTGGGCCGTTTACAACCATTATAGTTTTTACCATCATACATGTACATAGAAAATAAAAATAAAAAAGGGTATGAAATGAAAAAAGAGAGCAGTAGGGGTAAAGTTCCCTTTAAATTTGGATCTAATGGTTGAAATGGGAAGGAAAGTAACAACCTCCCATTGAGGATGGAGTTTTGTATGGGGAGTAAATGCCGTTTTGGTAGGGTTTGGTAGACCCAATCCTAGTCTTTCATGTGGACAAATTAATATTATAAAATACATGTATGCCCAATTGCCCATTTGAATTTTGATTGAGCCTCACCCAAGCTCTAGTTGTGTGCCTGGTCCTCACCACCAAAAATATATTTAAAAGTCAATCCAAACTCAAAACACTGCTACTATTTAATGGTGTATGGAGTTCAATCAATGCACATTATATTTTACCTCTCATACCACATTTTTCAGCTTGGAATTCAAGACTTGCTGCTGATGTAAAATATAGGAATAACTAACATGCACAAAAATGAATAAATAAAAAACTTATGGGGCTCGAGTTTGAAGTGGAAATAATCATAAGGTTTAAAAAGGAAATGAAGTGGTCGCCTTTCTCACGTTATCATAGATGATATATGCAAAAGCAATTTGGGCACATTAAGATGGCGTCCTTTTCGGTATATTTAGACCAATTCAAAAGGCAGAGCTGGCATGAAACAATATCCAAGGTGCAGCTGTGGTACACATGCACGTATATAAATATCGTGTGTGCTAGTTGTGTAAATTGGGGAATTACTCAAGTATTCTTTTCACACACTGCGTGTAGTCTTGGTTGAAATGAGAATAAAAATTAAGGATTCTCCTATGTGCATTGTTGGCCCTCAAATTTGCATGCCAAGTTATTCTTCTAAAAGGAAAGGAAGTTGTTTGATTCAAGTGTATATGGTTGCATTCTTTCTGGGGAAGTTTCGACTTTGTTGTGTAGGGAACTTCATTCTGTAGTAACCAAGATTCAATCACGTGAAATTATGAGTTGGAACAGTATTGATCATCACATGAATAATTAAGATATTTAGAATACTGATGCTGTTAATTATTGTCGGTGGGCATGGGTTTTATAAGAAACAGGTTCTGCTTCACTCAAATCCTTGCTTGTTCCAATTCCACACACTCAGACTTAGACACCCCAACCAATCATCATTAACACGATACTTTAATGTTTTTAATTACACTCACATTGTAAACAAACACAGAGAGTGGAGAGGGTTTAAGTTAGATTAAATTATTCATTATCGGCTTTCCTGAGTTGTATGTAAAAAATAATCCATATTTCCAAAGACTAACAACATTGGAAATTTGGAAACAACCCAAACCCAAATTATTAAATAATGTGATCTCAATTCCCACTTGATGTAAAGTCAAATAGGTAAGTAATGGCAAGCACTTTCGTATGTTATAAAAGGTACCGGCATGTGGCAAATTGACATAAAATTTTCTTTCAGTTGGTGCCTAAATAAGGTCCTGAAGGTTCGAGAGGAAGCTTTCTCTATTTTTACCTCAGTAAGTGATTGAACTTTGATCGACACCTCTTAGATTTGGTCTGAGCTTCGAGTAAAAGGTGTTGTTGTCCCTTGGCATAGGTTAGTTTGGTGCCCCTTGCAGATTTCCAAGCATGCTATCATTGTTTGGGTTGCCATTATGAATAGACTCCCTACTAAGGATCGCCTCCTCAAATGGGGTGTCAGGGTGGACGCAAATTGTTTTTTCTGTGATGCTTATGAATGCAGGGATCATATGCTCATCGCTTGTCCTTTCTCGAGGGAAGTTTGGAGGTGTGTTTAGCGTTTATGTAACCTGACTAGACAAGTCATGGATTAGGATCAAGAGCTCTTGTGGGCTTTTTTCCTCCTGAAGGGCAAAACGTTGCTTGCTGGTATTCTTCGTGTGGCTTGGAGTGCTCATCTGTACTTTTTTTGGATTGAGAAAAATTTCAGGAGTTTTAAAAGTTGTGCTAGTTCTGTTGAGACAACTCTGGACCTTATTAAAGTGGTGGTTCGTCTTCAATTTACTAGAAAGAATATTGATAGGCTTGATTCTGTTAATTCTAAGCTTTGTAATGCTTGGGGCATTCTGCCCTGAGCTACTGGTTCAATTTTTTTTTTGTTCTTTGTAAATTGTAGCAGTTTTTACTGCTTCTTTAGGTATTAAAATTAAATTTATCCAAAAAAAAATTTCCCAAACATTACAACAAGAATCATTCACTACTCTTTCAATTCCTTGGCGAAGAAAACCTCAAAATTACATTGGGGCTTTCAGACCCTCGTTTTCATGCTATTTCAAGCTTATACTCGTTGTAATTGCTAGCTGTTTGTGTCATTAAGATGATATGTATAATAAGTAAATTTATTTTTAAATATCATTTTGATTTTCTCGATTAAATGTTCATCTTATTTTATTTTGTATGAGTTTGAATCTTAATATAAAAATGTGTTATTTCTACTTAATGAAAAAAAATAAAAGAGATTTAAACCGGTGGGTAACAATTGGGCCAAGGTCTATGGGCTTGTGTCTTGTTCGTTTCCAACACTAACCACTCTAATGTTACAAGTTGTAAATTATAGTACATATATTCATGTAAATATACATGTGTTATAAAACATTTTAACTATCAGTAGTTCAGTACAGATATCCATGTATTACAAAACAATTACAAAGCTCAAATAAAGATAAAAAAGAGAGTTAGCGGAGCCTTGTCTGAAATTCATTGTTCTTTTTCATCTAATACCAAAACATGCCGACAATAATAAACATGTTTGATTAAATTTGTAATTACAGTTTCTTTTATATATATAAATACAAAATGTCTACAAAATATCAATTTTAAAGTAAATATAGCGAGAATGTTCCCATAATGCAACATTGCATCACAAAATTTACGGATCGGAGCCAACATTATTAGTAGTTGCACCGATCCCAACTTGCAGCCATGGATATGAAGCTCCGCTGGTATTGATGTCCTTGAGTTCACTTAGTTTCGCTAACTTTGCCTTACTGTCTGCTTCGTCATCCGCATTTTGCAGGGAAGGACTGCAATTATTGTTGTTATCATTGTCAGCTTGCAGTTGGTGTTGTTTAATGGCATCAACCCCTTTCCAAGGCTGCAAATACATTTCTGTAGAGACGTCAAAACTTGATGGATTAGTGTGGTTGCGGCGTACATGATCACCGGCCGATGCAGGAAGATTGAGATCAAGCGGCTCGGATTTGTCAATGAACATTGGTCTTTGTTGAATGTGATCTTCAAACTGATGAGTGTCGGGTGAATTGGAAGTGATCCAATGGCATCTTTTATGGCCACCCAATGCTTGTCCTGATGAGAAAACACGGTGACAGATTGAACATTCATGTAGTTTTGATTTCCTTTTGGATGTAGAGGCCAATGGAGGAGTACTAGTTCCTGGATCAAATTGCAAAGGTGACCTAGATTTTGTTGGGAAGAACTCTTCGTGTTCTTCATCGGCTTGACTATCATCCATATGATCAAGCCGGGCTGCGAAACATCCTTTAACCTTCTTGTGACTAGCTCTATGTCCGCCCAATGCTTGATGGGAATTAAACACTTTCTTACATGCTTTGCACTCAAACAACCCTTTGCCCACGCCTTTAGCCTTTTCCATTGGTATCCTACAATCAATAGTTGTGTTTCGTCTCTCTTCTTCTTTGCTGGCGGAAGCGCAAGACTCTTCTGGCTCAGTTACAAAAGGATCAACGGTGGCGTTTGATAACATCATAAGGCAATTCGCAAGATCTTCCTCTTCGTTGGATGGACAAAAGGAGTTGAAATTCCCCACGTTACTTCTCAACGATCTTTTCCTTTTAGACCAACCGCACCCTCTCCTCCCAACTCCGTCGTCACCGTCGGACGAGATGAGCGACTCGGCACATTCCTCGGAGCTACATTTACCGTGATCGAGAAACGATTTCCACGACAAAAACTCCTTGCCACAATTCTCACAAACCCTACAACTCTCTAACCGATTAGGGTTGGTTCTTAATGCGTACATGCGCTTGTTGCTAGGTGGCACATTTCCTCGTAATTTGTCTTCCCAATCACTAGCCGGATCATCATCGCCTATTCCATGCGCCCTCATATGCCCACCGAGCGCCCTCCCACAGCCAAACCCTTTGTTGCAAATCTTACAAAAGTGTTTGAAGTTTGAATGTTGATCTACGACAAACGCCATGCAACGAAAAGAAAAGGAAAAATGAATGAATTGGAAAGAAGGGTGAGTTGTATAGTGAAATGTTGTTGCAGAGTTGTATGGTGAGAAGGGGGAGTAGTCCTTGTTTTTAGTAAGAGTAATGGCTTGGTTATTTTTGGACAAAAACTAGACGATAGGGATGGCAAAATGGAGAGTTGAGGAACGGTGACAAGTGGTAGGAGAAGGAGAGGAGAGACTTTTTCAACGGCTTTGTGGTGGCGCCGCCGGTGTGAGAAGAGATGAGTGAAAGAGAGAGTGGTTCTAACTTGTAACTGCCATACCTATATCGTCCCTTCAATTCCAAGCCAAGAAAACTGTAACACCCCTTCTCTGTCGGTTGGTCTAATAGGCTTTTCCACACATTCTCTCACTCTTTATTATTACATCTGCCTATTATTGTCTTTGCTTTTGCTTTTGTGGCAAACCTAGCTAATTAACATGGATACGTTAATAATTTAATCTTGATGAAGTAAAATTGTGCACTAGGCAAAGCAATGAGTTTGGTTGAAAGAGTAGGGTAGTGGGAATTTAGTCTCTGTAATCCATGATTGATGGAGTAATTAATTTCTGTTGCTTTGATTCAAAGCCAAGTAGCTGAGCTAGTGAATTAAGTAGTGATAGTGATTAAGCAAAGGGCAAGTGTTTGGCACTCTACTCAGTTCATTAGGAAATTCTTCACTTCCATGATTTCTCTACCTTAGAGTTATTCAAACTCCAAACCCCAACTGTTAGACATTGTGGAAGCAATTCAAGAAGCTTCCAGATTTCTCCAGATTTCTCCAGTTCTCCAGAATTGTCTACAAGCTTCTCCAAGCGTCTCAGTAATTCGGCTATCTTCTACAGAATTCTTATTGTTTAGCTTTCTTCTCCATTGTTCTATAGGTTGTTAGGTGGTTTGGAGAGTTTGTTATTTTGTAACAAACCCAAATCTGACTTTAATAGAGGCACCCGTCCATCTATAAAAGGGACTTGGGCTAGCCCATTAAGGTCTTATTGTATTGGGTTGTTACTATCACTTTGTATTTTTTACCCAATGATTAATAAAATAACCAGATTTGTTTCTATACCTTTTCTCTTTCCGGTTTTCATTTTTCCCAAATTCTAGGTTTAGTCGATCTTCATCAGAGAGAAGCTCCGCCGTGTTCTGTTCAGTCACCGTCGTCTGAGAGCGTCCCGACATGGTATCAGAGCTACGGTGAATGCTCTGGTCAACAGAAGTAGCGGTGGTTTGCAGATTCACGCAGTTGAGGTGAACTCTCTGTTCCTTCTTCTTCGACTTCTTCGGTTCTTCAGTTCATTAGTTTTCCTGCTATTTTTCGTTCGACTATTGGTGGTTTTGTCTCCGATCCATTGCAATGGTGAATTCTGGTGATGATTTCGCGGCGGCTCATCGTAATGAAGACTCCACTGCTCAAGTCTTCTCCAATAAACGCGTTAATGTGTGTCTCGACGACACTAACTTCTTGCTCTGGAAGCAGCAAGTTATACTTACAATTCGAGGGCTTGGATTAAAGGAGTATTTAGATCCTGAGGCACCTAAACCAGCGAAATATGTTCAGAGTTCCACTGGAGAAAGAATGCTCAATCATGTCTATGTGCAATCGGTGAAACAGGATAGCTCGTTAGCTTCGTGGTTGTTATCCACAGTGGGTTCAGATCTTCTGCCACAGCTCGTCGGAGCAGAAACATCCGCAGAGATCTGGACAGTGATCACCGGGCTTTATTCCAAGTTGTCCACCACGAAGGTAATGCACTTGCATTGCAAACTTCGTTCTATGAAAAAGGCATGATGAGGATGCGCGACTATACGGTGAAGATTAAGGAAATTTGCCATTTACTCGCATTATCAGGGAACAAGGTCTCAGAGGTTGAACATGTGGCAACAATACTCAACGGGCTTCCACCTGAATATGCCCCCTTCATTGCCGTTATCACTGCCAGCAAAGAGCCATTTTCTCTCGAAGGGGTTGTTTCTGTTTTGATTGATGCTGAATCCAGGCTAGGCGAACCAGTTGAAATGCCGGTTGGAATTAATCTGAATCAATTCCAGTCACCAGAGTCTCCAGGCAAATCAGGTTATGTTCGAGGGTCTAACACGTATGATCGAGGATCTAACTCGTATGATCGCGGCAGAGGATTTCGAGGTGGTTTTAATCGTGGTGGCAGATTCAGAGGACGTTCCAGGCCACAATGCCAGTTGTGTGGCAAAATGGGACACATGGTTGATACCTGTTGGTATCGTTTTGATGAAGAATTCAAAGGAGTTACAGCAGTGCAACCAAATCGGCAGTCAGAGGTACCACAAGCCAATGCATGTCTTTATCAGTCTGATGAATTTGGTCAGTATTATGAACCGTGTGTGACTACCACGGCTGGAGTCTCTGGCACAGTTGAACCACAATCGACCCAGGAGGAATCTACTCAAATTAATTCTTTGACTACTGTTGGAGTAGATGCTGGCTCTCTTAAATGGTTTTTAGACTCGGGGGCGACCCATCATGTCACGAACTGTAAGTCCTTCTTCTGTTCTTCTTTTCGTTATACTGGCAATGGTTGTGTATACTTGGGAGATGATTCTGCTGTTATAATAGAAAACATTGGTTGCTCTGTTATTCATACTGACAAGAAGAAGCTTGTTGTTGATAATCTGCTGCATGTTCCACGTATTTCACGCAACTTGCTATCTTTATCTAAGTTAGCTTGTGACAATGACATATTTTTTGAGCTTCATTTCGATAAATGTTATATGAAGGATGCAAAGTCTGGAGAAATCCTTCTGCAAGGGCAGCAAGAACAAGGACTTTACTGTTTTTTGCTTCCGTCCCTTCCTATTTTTGTTTCTACCCTTACTACCACTGTTAATAATGATGAGCGTCTCTACTGGTTGTGGCACAAACGGCTGGGTCACCCTTCCTCTGAAGTTCTTAGTGCAACTGTTCATAAGACACTCAGTTCTAGTTCGACCTTAGTTTGTGAGGCATGCCAACAGGGCAAAGCTCATGCTCTTCCTTTTGTTTCTTCTCGTACGATTTATCACTCTCCTTTTGAATTAGTTGAAGTCGATGTCTGGGGGCCTGCTCCAATACTTTCTGCTGGTTTTGCGTATTATGTGTCATTTGTCGATATGTACAGTCGAAATTGTTGGACTTACCTCTTGCGAAATAAAAATGAAGTTACTATTGTGTTTGATAGCTTTGTTGCTCTTGTTACAAACCAATTTTCAACTACTATTAAAGCCATTCAAACTGATGGCGGGGGAGAGTTTAAAGCTCTGACTTCTAAGTTAAGTAACCTGGGAATTCAACACCGTGTCACTTGTCCTTATACGTCTCAACAGAATGGCATAGTCGAACGTAAACATCGTCAAATTATTGAAACGGCCCTGTGTCTTCTTGCACAAGCTTCAGTTCCACTTAAATTCTAGTCGTATGTTGTTCTAAGTGCAACTTATATCATTAATAGGCTGCCATCTAGGAGTTTGGGGAATGTTTCACCTTATGAAAGGCTTACTGGCAAGTCACCAGATTACTCATTCTTTCGAGTCTTTGGTTGTGCTTGCTATCCGTATCTCAGGCCTTATAACAAGAACAAATTGGATTTTCATTCCTCCAAGTGCATCTTTCTTGGTTATTCTCCAAGACATCATGGCTACCAATGTTTAGGTGCTCGGGGCAGAATATATGTTACACGTCATGTTAAGTTTGATGAGTATCTGTTTACATTTGCTGAGACTTCTCCACATCAGTCCTCTCCTTCTCATGGTTTGCGTTCTACATCCCATCCGATTCCAATTGTGTTTCCTTATACTTCACCTTTTACTTCCTCTTCAGTTCCTACTGCACCTTCAGCTGCAACTCTGCAAACTGAAGTACCACCTACTGGTCACAACATTCCTGAGCAATCTGTTCCTCCCATTTCTTCTGAGCAACCTACTGTTCCTACTTCTCCTGAGCAGCCTGCTGCACCTACCATTTCATCTTCTGACACTAATGTTTCTTCCACATCTGCTGCTTCTATACCTGATCTACAACCTGTGTTTTCTTCTGTCGAAACTTGTCTTGCACCTATTGAGTAGATTCATGAGGTTTCCTCTGGAGATGCTATTGTTGGCCCATTATCTGAGGCACACAGTGCTGCTGCTAGTCTTCATGAAAATATTCCCTCTCATGCTCTAGAGTCCATTGATGATGCCTCAGCTGCAGCTCCTAGTGCCAAGGTAATAGCTAATGTGCATTCAATGAAGACTCGAAGCAAGCAGGGTATATTCAAACCTAAGGCTTATTTGGTCAGTAGTGATGAAGTGCCTAGTTCTATATATGAAGCCATGGAATGTGATGAATGGCGTACGGCAGTAATGGCTGAATATTCTGCTTTGTTGGCCAATCAGACTTGGGAACTAGTTGAGAAACCAGCAGATCGGAAACTTATCGGTTGTAAGTGGCTTTTTAAAATTAAAAGAAATGCTGATGGCTCGGTCAATCGTTACAAAGCTCGGTTGGTTGCTAAAGGGTACTCTCAAGTTTCGGGTCATGATTTTCACGATACTTTTAGTCCAGTTGTGAAGTCTTTAACTATCAATGTTCTACTCTCTCTTGCGGTTTCAAACAAATGGGTAGTTCATCAAGTTGACATTAATAATGCGTTTTTAAAAGGAGACTTACATGAGGAAGTGTTCATGATACAACCACCAGGGTTTGAGCAAAAATCTCAGGATGGTCATCTTCTTGTTTGTAAGCTCACCAAAGCTTTGTATGGGCTTAGACAAGCTCCCCGAAGCTAGTTTTTGAAGCTTAAAGAATTTTTGATTTTTCTTGGTTTTAGAAATTCACTTGCTGATACATCGTTGTTTATCTATAAAACTGATGTTGTTACCACTTATGTCGTTGTGTATGTGGATGACATACTTATCTCGGGTAATTCAGCAACACATGTGAGTTCGGTTAAAAAGCATCTTCATGATAAATTTTCTTTGAAAGACCTTGGGGTGCTAGATTATTTTTTGGGCATGGAGGCTTCGGTTTCTACTGATGGCATATTTCTTGGTCAGAAAAAATATATTTCGGATCTTCTACAAAGGTTGCAACTCAATGATGTCAAGCCTGTTGATACTCCTATGGTTGTTTCTCCAAAGTTACATAAGAATGATGGTGATTCTTTTTCTGATGTTACTATGTATAAGAGTACGGTTGGTGCATTAATATATATTTGTCATACCCGGCCGGACATTTCTTTTGCAGTGAACAAGGTGACACAGTATATGCAAAACCCCACCGTGGTGCATTGGTCTGCTGTAAAAAGGATATTACGCTATCTGTGTGGCACCATTGATTATGGGTTATGGTTTTCTACTCATCAGCTTGGTCTTCCCTCTTTGGTTGCATTTAGTGATGCGGATTGGGGCAGTGATGAGGATGACAGAAGATCCATCTCTGGCCACTGTGTGTTTTATGGCAATCATCTTCTTTCATGGAGTTCCAAAAAGCAAAGGTCGGTTTCTCGCTCCACTGCGGAAGCTGAATACCGGAGTCTCGCTGATGCAACTTCTGAAGTCATGTGGGTTCGTAATCTGCTGGAAGATATGTGCATTTCATTATCAGACTCACCAAAAATTTGGTGCGATAATACGAGTACAATCACAATGGCAGCTAATCCAGTCATGCATGCTAAGACCAAACATGTGGACTTAGACTTACATTTTGTTCGCGAAAGAGTATTAGGGTGTTTGCTTCAAGTGGCTTATGTTCCGGCAAAAGATCAAGTGGTCGATTTGTTCACTAAACCATTGTCAACTCAGCAATTTTTAGTCTTTCGACACAAGTTGAATGTTGTTCCTTTTTCAAGTTTGAGACAAACCGAAGAAGCGGGGTGAATGTTAGACATTGTGGAAGCAATTCAAGAAGCTTCCAGATTTCTCCAGTGAACTACCAGATTTCTCCAAATTTCTCCAGTTCTCCAGAATTGTCTACAAGCTTCTCCAAGCGTCTCAGTAATTCGGCTATCTTCTACAGAATTCTTATTGTTTAGCTTTCTTCTCCATTGTTCTATAGGTTGTTAGGTGGTTTGGAGAGTTTTTTATTTTGTAACAAACCCAAATCTGACTTTAATAGAGGCACCCGTCCATCTATAAAAGGGACTTGGGCTAGCCCATTAAGGTCTTATTGTATTGGGTTGTTACTATCACTTTGTATTTTTTACCCAATGATTAATAAAATAACCAGATTTGTTTCTCTACCTTTTCTCTTTCCGGTTTTCATTTTCCCCAAATTCTAGGTTTAGTTGATCTTCATCAGCGAGAAGCTCCGCCGTGTTCTGTTCAGTCACCGTCGTCTGAGAGCGTCCCGACACCAACTACAAAACAATATATGTTTATAGATATTTTTATCGGTTTGACAATACAATTGAACTTGAGTCTTTTAAAATGAATATTATCTGTTTTTTCACTGAAAACACTTGTTGAGTTAATAGGTACAATTTTTTAAAGGTTTATATCTTCTAACATAAAATTTTGTGTCTATCTATGGATGGAAGTAGATTATCATCCAATTAGCAAGCATCTCTTAAAAGAGGATAGTGAAAGTACCTGCAGATCCCTCTACTACAAGGATGGTTCAATTTAGTCCCTTATTGTTAAATAGACCCTTGTTGGATTCTTTCTTCTAACTCAAGGATTAATTTGAATCGTTTTCTATAATAGAAGGAGTTAGTAGGGAGTTTTACAAAAAGGACATGGTTAGAATATGATCTTCCAAATCCAATGATGAGATTGGTTTTGGATGAATTAAGGAAGAAGAAGCACGCAAAAAGACAAATTCAAAGAATGACCTAGTCGCAGTGGGTGGGATATGAGCTAAACAAAATGGCCCAATGGCATTTGCTGGCTCATGGTTGGATCCGGCACTTGAACTTTATAAGCCCAATCTGTTCACAAGGCTTTATCCTTTATCCGGTTGTTGTATAACCCTGTGCTGTCCAGAAGTCACCAAGAATAGAGGTGGGATCAGTGAGGTTAGGTTCATTAACAAATAGTCATCTGACCATTTCATTGATATTTTAACACACAATGATTATATATACTTCTACAGCTTACAATATAACTGAAATGGGATCCAACTCCATTTTTTGATTTCCAATCAGCTGGATTAGTTGTTTGAGCAGAGAACATTAGCATTGGGCCGTTTCCGAGTAAGTGTAAAAAATATATGGGTTTCAAATGGCAGAGCCAGAAATGTTATCACCGTGTCAATCATTTGTAGGGATAGCTTAGAATGATTAAGTTCATAAAAAGCATTGCAACTTATTTTTGAAGAGATTGTTTGTTGCTTGGAATATATATAAAGTTGAGAATTTGGAGTTTGGACCCTAACCAAAACAAATGTTGGGTTGAATCTATACTATATATCTGGCCTGGCATGGGTTTGCCTTGTCTAGACTCTAGTGCATTGAAATTTTGCAAAGAAAACAATGGGGCCTGAGCCAGGGTTTTTATAATGCTGATGATATGCTATGTTTCAGTCGGAAAGTTATTTGTGAGATGGCAATGGCATGCATTATGAGCTTACAGATCTGTGATTGGTTAATTTCATTTGAGAAAGTGAAGCACATATAGCATCATCATTCTTGGAACTTACTCTTTCAATTGCAATTCACAACATATAACTTCTTCAGAGTTGCAGATAATTAAGACGTTCATTTACAATTATAGACCCTAATTTTGTTCTATATATATGCATGGTTTTTAGTTTAGTTTTGGTATTAAGTGAAACGCTAGAGTTAGTTCAAATTTGGTACTGGAATTATCCAAACTTCATGTCTGCCTAATCTTAAATAAGGAGTAGTACAACTACAACTACCGAGTCAGTGAGTCGGGTCAGGATACAGACATTTTCCAAAGCAACCCCCCAAGAAAGAAGCAAAGGAAAAATGAGGTTTTGCGATGAGATTGAGGGAAGCAATTAGCTCCCCCTCCCCCATACTGTAGGTGAAGTCCCCAGTCCCCACCCCAGTGAGGGCGAAGCAAGTACCAAGGATCACGTGAACTCTGCAACTCCATATCATGGCAAATCAGTTTAGGCCCCCCCTCCCCTCCTACCTGCTTCACCAAAAAAGAGACTCCACGTGCAACCCCACCCGGAGGAGCTTTCAAATGTATATGCAAAATAATGCATTCAACTTCACCTAAACCACCATTACAATTTTTAAAAGGTGAAACTGTAATTCTATTAACATTAAGACTAGCCAGGCCAACTTATCAAAAAAAAAAAAAAGACTAGCCAGGCCAAGGCTTGGTTAGTTTGGGCGAGTAAAGGGGTAGGGACACAATGGCAGGGGGGGCAATGATAAAAGGTGTGTTTAGGGGACCCTACAAAGATGGAGAATGGGGAGCTAAGGGATTTGCTGCACTTCTTTCATGAAGCAGTCTGTGAAACGTTGCTTTCACCCCTTATCCAGACACAGAACCAAAACTATACCAATTACTGCTTTTCATCAAATATTTTCTAAAAAATTCAAAATATTTATGTTTTGATTGTTAATTAACAATGCTGTTTTTTTCTTAACTAATTAAGGTTTTGATCCAAAGGAAATCAATTCAAGGCATCATTAATTTAGCTCATTTCAGTGAAACATAGATAATCCAAGCCTAAGATAGATGTAAATAGAGACTTTGAGAGCTTGATTATATATATATTTTTGGGTCCGAGTCATGAGAACCGCCTTCCCAATTTAATTTTTTCCATTCACAACGTTAAAATTCATATCCCTAACATTATTTAAGGAACCGGATATCTTGTCCCGTTAAACCAACTCATTGTTGGTTGGCTTAATTTAGATCCTGAATATTGGTTTATTTATAAAGTAGTGGGGTCAATCTTGGCATATTCTCCTTTTGTGTTTGTCCAGTGAACAAATTATTTGGTTGTGCCCCTGCAGCTTGCTGTGTTTAAGGTTTTGTTTTCTCTTCAGCAGAAAACATGTATAAGCTTCTCTTTTATTTACCTCCACTTCATCATCCTTTTTGTCTATCGAATTGAAATAATTAAAAAAATGCACGTTGCCTGAGGAAAGTGTTTAATGATTAATGATGTCTGTCAATCATACAACAATTATAGGGTGGGGAAGTGAATTATTATTACATACCAAATGGATTTTCTTAAAGAATTTATATTTAGTTCACAGTAAAAATTTTAATCATATCAGTGAATTGTGTTTTCACTATAACCTTTGTATCAAATACAAACAATTCTTTTAATATAAGAAACTGTAATATTTGTACAAGTTTATTCAGAGAAAACGATGTTTATATTTCTTCAGTTTTACCTTGAATAAATAATTAAATTACAACTAATTATATATTTATCTAATGAAATTAGATAATAGATATTTTAAAAAAAGGTATGAGTCAAATTTTGACATTATAAACATAATCGATTAAATTAGAATATTTTTTCATAATATATGTTTAAAGAGAGTAATCGATAAATGAATTAATGATTATTTTTTATAAAATAAAATACATTTTCAAATTTTGACATTACAAATACAATTGATTTAAAAAAAGGAAAAAGGTAAGTGTTGGTGGGTGATAACCCCACCTTAGACATATTCATGTGCGGCCTAACCCTTTTTTCTTTCAAAAAAAAAATCATGTGCGGCCTAATTACAATTATTTACCAACTATTTTCATCATCCATGTAGATGTAGGGTTGACAATAAAAGCGACTGGATTAAATACCACAACCTTAAAACAGTATACACGCACGAGTGACGTCAGACATGCATCGATTAGTTTACATGTTTTATTACTCAATCAAACACCAAAGTAAGAATAAAGGTTAGTTTAGCATTACTTTAGAAAAGTATTGTCAAAAAGAAATTTTAAAGAGTTAATTATAAAATTTTAGTGTTTGACATTACTGTCAAAAAGTACTCTTAAGAATATAAATGCTCATTTTAAACATTATATTGTAAGTTATATATCTAAATGATATTCAAATTCTTTAATGTTATAATATATGAAATATATCAGCTTAAGTTATTATTATTTTTATATGAAAATATAATGAATTTAAAATATTTTATTTAAAAAAATTTGACATGAATAAATACATATCATTTTTAAAAAACTTGACATGAAAAACACTTTTTGAAAAAAACACTTTTTAAAAGCAGTTTTTTCTCCAAAAGCTAGCTGTTTAACATTGCTTTTGGCCTCAAACCAGTTTTTAGAGCCAAAAGCTAGTTTGAAAAGAATGCTAAACGGAGCCTAAGTATTCTAGGTGGGACAAAAGTCGAAACTAGGGATGAATCGAGGGGGGCTGGCAGGGGCGGTCCCACCCCTAAAAACTTGAAATTCCTATAAGACTTAATTTTTTTTAGAATTTTTTTATATATTTTTTATTAAAAGTCTATTTTTGCCTCCTTAAAAATTTATAAGTTCGCCGCCAAAACTTAAAGTCTTACGTCCGTTTCCGGTCACGAATATACAATACAACATCTCATCACAAAGCAAATCCTGAAGATTAGGGTTGAAGTGGGGAAAGAATTTCCTGGAAATAGCAAGGGTGTTTGGGTAAGCTCATGAAAGAGGAAATGGGATCATTACATTAAAGTGCCAACTTTCATCTCACCCCCACATTTACAACTTCTACATGCTTCTTTGGCTTTGCTTGTGTCCACTCAGTTTAAATAAGAGAGAGAGAGTGAGAGAGTCTTAAAGGGTCTTTTCTCTCATCTTTCATTACAATCTGATTTCCCTTTCCTTCCCATTACAAAACATTCTAAGTTCCAACTCCCCTCACCTTAGTCTTGTAAGAACATGGGTCCATCCAAACCTTTCAATGAAATTTATTCTCAAGCCCAATCCATCTTTTAAAACTAAACTGGTAGATTTTTATTGGGAATTATATTCTGTATGATTTCAATGTTGAAATAAGTATATAGTGGGGATGGATCAAATCATATCAGGTGTAAAATTTTGTAGGTTGGGATCATCTTTGGCTGGAGTTGGGTGGGACCCCCTGCCTTTTTACCGCTCATATGTCCTAACAAAAACATAATGATAATGCTGATTGAATCTGACCATGTTAAACTTAAGAGAGAGAGAGGTTACAAATCATAACTTTGCTTTAGTACGGCCAGCCTCCACTGAGGAGACAATTGTATTCATTGCTTTGCTTGGGATCTCTTCCTCCGTAGTCCCCCAACTTTCTATTTCCCAGAATTCCTAATGTATAAGACTGCACACTGCATTTTCCGGGAAAATTCCAGTACCAAACAAAAATAATAACAATCACATTCCCATAATGCAAAAAGTAAACCTGGTAAAATTATAATCATACTAAATTACACAAAGTAAGTAACACTACCAATCTACCATGCATAAAATTAACATAAATACTGTAAATTGCAATTTTAGTTGCACATAATGTCATTAGGGGTTTAGGACTATATTTCCAGCGAAAAAAAAATATGTATTATATGCTCCGTTGCTCCAAAGGCGTTGATGTTTATAGTATAACCAAACACCAACTAATATTCTTGACATAAAACACTGAAATTTCAGAAGGAAAACACTAGGGAGATTCAACTTGTTATTGAAAAAGCCAATTCTTTGCCTTTTTTTTTTCAACCCCCCATATGTACTTTCGATGGCATCTCACCTATTGGCTATTATTAGTACTAATCACCCACTTGAGAAAAAAAATGTGCTTGGTGATGACGATGATGAAGATTCCGTTGCATTATAAGGTCTTTGCCTGAAATAATCCAATGACATTCGCGGCGGCGAAACTGCCACTCTTACTGATGAGGATGATTGAACCCCAGCATCCGGCGGCGGCGGTGAACCTATTAATATCACCAAATTAAAACAACACGTCTAATACCAAGAAAAAGTATATTTAGAAAGAGAAGTTTTGTGGAAAGGACTTTACTTTGGTGGTTACCAGAGGAATTGCAGCCATTTTCAAGCTTCACTTGGTTTTCCTGATTATTGGGTTGCTGTTGCTGCTGTTGATGAGATTTTCGCCTTCGACGATTATGATCGGCTAATCTCTTTCGACAGCTACGCTTTCCGTTGTCGAACTCTGAGAGAAGATGAAATCTGTACGACCCGACCAACGTTAATGAAGTTAAGCATTGATTGCAGTAGTTACTAACCGTTTCTAGACCAATGAAAACATAATTGCCAGGACACCATGGTCATCATCCATAAAATAACTGGAGATATAAATACAACTCCACCAGCAGGAAAAAAATGATTCTGGGAAAACTGGTAAAGAGTGAAAATATGAATGCATGCGGAGGGTGTTTATGTATTTTAATACTGTTAAGTATAATGTCTCAGCTAATATACACTACTCCTACTATAATAAGTAGCACAGAAAATGAGACGTAAATGGTAAGAACAGGGAGCTTTTAGGGACACAAATACCCTCCGGATAACCCTATGTACGGGTAGCCAATCATTGGCCTTCACAGGCATCTACAAGGGCAGTTCCGTGATTTCGAACATACATCACAATGATTATTACTGCAGAAATGGGAAATGGCATTCTGGTAAAATTTTCCCTACCTGCTGCACTGCTGGCAGAATCGTTGAGTCAAGCCGGCGGCGATGACGGTGGAGGCTTTTGAATGGAATTCGCAGACTTTATGTCGGCGGTGATAGTGCTTAGCATTGCTAAGATCCGCAATGCAACCCTCGGCTTGACATCTAGGGTAGTTGGTCGAACTGGGATCTCCCGGTCTGGACCTGCGATAAAGCCGGCTCACAAAGTCATCTTCGGAAGAAGAAAAATACGTACGGCCACCTAAGTTGAGCCCAATCCTCGCAGTGAAGTCAACAGGTCTGGACACCTCCTCAGTCTTAGGAACCAGAAAGTAACCACCTCCGCTCCCTCCGGTGCCGGAAAAAGGGTCGAGGGAGAGCAATGAAGGATGGGGTGTGGAGTAAGCAGAGGCGGTGGAGTAGGTGCGTGGGTCGTATAGGGTGTGGGGATAGGCATGGGGTTGGGGATGAGTTTCATCGTGGTTAGGGTTGTGGAAAAGGTTGTGGTGAGCAAAAACAGCGTTGTGGTGATGGGAAAGGAGAGTTTCGTTGAATGATTGCTGCTGGCTCGTGGCGTTGGTAGTATAGTGATCGAAAATCTGACGATTTGGGTCGGGTTCTTGGTTAGGGTCTTCACCCGATAATATTATAGCAGTGGGGTTTCCCCATTCATATTCCAACATTTTTTTTTGAAGTCGCACGATTTGCAAAGATAATGAAACCCTTTGTCTTCCCTGTTCCGGCGAGGTTGTGGTGACGTTATTTGTCGGTATGATTGCAACTACAGTCTGTCAACGACAAAGAATAAAAAGATGAAGATGGAAATGTGTCAGCTTTCATATTCATAATAATAGTAATAGATAATTCAAAAGTAAAAAAAAAATGTTGTTTTGAGGGGTTTTAAAGGTCGGGTTTTGCAAGGAGTTGCATGAGGAGACTAGTAGCAAAGCTTATGTGAGTGTTGAAGGTGGTTTTAGAGAAAAGCTTACACTTTTAGAAGCAGTGGATGAAATTTTGGAAACCCTAAATCAAGCTGTTATTCCGATGGTTGAAAACTCACTCATTTTTAGCTTGAAAGAAGAAAGCTCACTCCTTTTTAGTAGTGAGGAGGAGGTTAATCCCGCCCTGTATTTAAATACCCACACTTGCTCCCTTTCTCTCTCCTTTTGTCTCTAAAAGCCAAGTTTGGTTTAGCTCTTTCTCTACAGTCTGTATGCAAGAAACTGGGGGAAATTATGGTTTAACCCAGATGATGTTGATGGGGGGCACCAATGGAATTCAGTGTAGAAAAGTAGGGGAGTGGAATGGGGTTGGCCTAATCCCTACTGATTTCCTTAGTCCTTTCCTGGTCCAACTCTGCTTAGGAAATTAAACTCCAGTTTAGAGGGAGGAGCTTTTCGCATCTTTCTTTTTTGATCTCACGTAAACGTCATTCTGATGCATGATTTCTAGTTTTTAAAAACAGATTCGCTTGTTTTTACAAAGTGCTCCTTGTCTGAAAACTAAATTAAAAGTATGTTGTAAATCTGAATTCGTTTTCAATGTAATGTAGGCAAAAGGCAAAGCAAATGAAGTACATGACTACCCGTCAGGCACAGCCATTAATAACTGTAAAATTGCAAAAGGAAAGGATTAATGCAGAGAGGGAGAGAGAACCGGCCAAAAGAAACAAACAGTACAATGATCGTCTGGTAGCATTTGGTGAAAGCCTGACATAGACGTTGACTCTTTTGTACGGAATGCCAGAGTTTTTTATTATCTTCAATGGGTAATAGTAATAATATGAATTGAATATATAATCTTAAATTACCTGAAACCTCAGCTAATTCAACATTGTAGCCTGTAGTTGGCTCTCATATATCTACCGACAAATGCTCACAAGGAAGAGATATTAGAAAACGTTTATCCATTTGTTGTCCCACTGTTCAAGGATTTGATCTGTTTTAGGTGTAATTAAAATCCATCTGGCTATGAGCTATTAAGAAAACACAAAGTAAAAATGGGTGGCATTGGCATAGTGTGTTTAGCTTGTCAACTAACAACCTAGCTAGCAAACAGAAGACAAAACGACAGCAATAATGTAAATACATGAATCATGCTGCGTTGGGCAGTACGTTTGAGATTGGATGCTTAAGTTAATCACATTCACACCCTGTTGGACAGAAGCAGCAAGGTTGGTAATGAGATGAGGCAGATCTCAACAAATCTGGGTGCTTATTATCTGCTATACCATTTTCAACTTGAAAATCACACTCCTATTCCTATGTTTGAGCTAAAACGCAAGTGTTTTTGTGCAAGGACAATTCACAAGTCACAACAATATTGTTAAGCCCTTCACTGCTTAAACAGTTGTTACGAAACTTCACAAGTCTTGACAAAATTAAGCATATATCCAAATGATCCCTCCTTCTCAATCAAATGACTATGCATAATACATGCCCCCTCCTTCATGTTTCTTGGCTTAAAGATGTATATATTTGGATTCTATATTTTGTAATCGAGCAAAGAGGCACCATCACCATGAACTTAAATATAAAGATATCTGTAATTTATTTAAAATTTTGAAAAAAGAATGAACATAATTGCTTATCGTTATTTTAATGCAGCAAACAAAACTGCCCTGGATTGGAGAAGAGATCCTCCATTTTATTTCTCATGGATTATTCTCCTAAGAAAAGCGACCAACTTCATTCACTTCAATTAAGACAAGAATAAGCCAGTGTTTTCTCCTCCACAAGTTCTTTTGCTGTTGCATCCATCTTTTGCCTTGAGAAATCGTCAATCTTCAGCCCTGCACATTATTATCGATTAAGCCGTATGAAACATAGAGCACAAAAAATAACTCTCAAATACAGAACAGAAATGTAAAATGTACCCTGAACAATTGACCATTGTCCTTTATCACATGTGACTGGGTAAGAGTAAATAACGCCAGGCTGAACTCCATATGATCCATCAGAATACACTCCCATGGACACCCATGTTCCCTGATTTAATGACCCAAAGCTATCAATTTGAGTTGCAGAATGTAGACTTATTGCTGCTCAACCTCAAGTATTTATATATTAGACTGAGAGAAAGAGCAATGACCTTGGGTGTCCCAAGAACCCAATCACGAATATGATCACAAGCAGCACTTGCAGCGGATAATGCACTCGATAGCTTTCGAGCTTTGATAATGGCTGCGCCACGCTGCTGCACCGTGGTAATGAACTCCGTGTTCAACCTATGAACATGACATCAACAATTGTGAACATATAGTAAGCAAAAAATAAACTAGGAATTTATTTTACCAATTGTCATCTGCTACAACACTTCTGACAGGCTTCTCTTCAGCATTGGCGGGCGTGACAGTTGCATGATTGACATCCGGGTATTGAGTTGAGGAGTGATTGCCCCATATGATTACGTTCTTCACCTCACTCACATGAATCTTTAGCCTCTCGGAGAGTTGGCCTAGTGCTCTGTTATGATCAAGACGGGTAAGGCAAGTGATGTTTTTCTCTGGGATGGAAGGTGCAAATTCTTTCAAGATGAGGGCATTGGTGTTTGCTGGATTGGCAACCACTAGCACCTGAATGGTAAACGCAAACATCAATTGATGCGTCAACCAAGCAACATACATACTACTTACTAGGCACAGGGAGGCACTCTCACCTTGCAGTCTGGAGCTGCTTGCTTCTCTAAGGCTGAAGCTTGAGCCTTGTAGATTGATACGTTTTTCGACATCACATCCTTCCTTTCCATACCTTCCTTCCGTGGGAATCCACCCACCATCACTGCTACATTCACACCTTTACAGGCGACCGTGACATCGGTGGTGGCAACAACATCTTGCAAAATAGATCAAAGCATAAAGAAAATCATTAAGAAAATGTCCAAGGAGATGATTTTAAATCGCTGAAACAAATGTGAACCGTGAGGGAATACCCCTGAGAAGAGGAAAGGCTGCATCAACCAGTTCCATTCTGACTCCATTTAGGGCATCGGCTGCCGGCTCAATATCAAGCATGTGAAGAATTACAGGCTGATCAGGGCCTAACATTACCCCCCTCGCAATCATAGGAACAAGAGCATACCCAATTTGCCCTGTTCAACAAAATCAACCTTGTGAAGTAACATTACCTAACCATTTTTGGATTGGAATGCACGTTCCAAATCCAGCAATACAATTTAGTAAAACTAAAAAACCTATGAAATAATTAAGTAAAACAGAAAATGCATAAGTTATAGAAATAAAACGATGGTTTAAGGCAAAGAAATCATATTTGTTCTTGCTAAATGAATCGGAGAAGACCACCCTAATCAAATTGTTCAATCCTTGTTCTGGATAAAGTATTAATCTGTATAATCTAGTCATATTTTATGTGTATCCATTAAGATTATAGTGATGTAAAGAAAGTGCAGGAACGCAGTAAACAAGCCTGATAAAGAAGGAGAAGATCACATACCAGCGGCACCAGTTACTAAAACTCTAACAGGGTCTTTCGCCATGGAATAAAGAGCGATGCCGGAAACTATATTGGTAACGTTGTGATTCAAATAATAATGTTATGGGAACAGAGGGAAACCACCCTTTTTGTTTGTTTATTTATATATGTTCTTCAATCTTCATAACCGGGGGATCCTCAGTCACTTGTTAGTTTGTAGAAAACTTGGAATCATCCAAAACCTGACACCTGTCATTTGACCTTTTCAATTCGTAATTTGAGGGAGTTTTTGTAGATAAGTGAACGGTTTGTAAGGACTCTCCAATAAACATCCCTCATTCCGATAATCTTCACCATATGAGTTCAAAGAGAAGCCAGATATTACAAATATAATGCATCAAAAAGAGAAATAAGAGACTAATTCACTAAATTTTCATATAATGTTGCAAATAAAAGCATATACTTCCATCGCGATTAGCATACCAATTTTAAATTTAATATATGATGGGAATTTCAATTTGTTGTAATATGCCTTGGTGGGAAATTCATCTAGTTATTAAAACAAGGTAAAATCAAATGATCGTCTAGTGTTATTCTTTAATATGCCTTGCTTGCTACAGACGCATCAGTTCCTCCCATCCTTTTAGGGTCCAAAATGACAAGATAGCATCACCGGTGATTGCACATTTAACATGTCCTCTGCAATGATCAGGAATGTTAAATTCTTGTTTCTGCAACAACTTGAAATCCGAATCGAACTTTACTAAAACTAGAACATTAACAATCTATTTTATATATGAGAGGGAGACAGAGCATAAAATGTAAAGTTGCTGCGAGGCAGTAACATGTCCTCTGCAATCTGCATTGCAAGAAGTGAGCATCAAGTTTATATTGCAGACAGGCATGTTGTATTTTTTATATTCCTCTGTGGGGGAAAGGGGGCAGTTTCCAGTGAATGATGATGGAGTAGCATGGCTATTAGGATATTACAAGTGAATGTTGGCCACTTGGACAAGTCTAATTTCCCGAGAATAATTACAGATTTGCCAGTCGTGTAGTGGTTGCTGGTGGGGTGTCATGGAAGGCAAGAATGTTGCACCATGGAAATGGCACTGGCCACCAAAACATAAAATCAAGCCCAACCATAAAGGAAACAATGCAAATATACATGAATGACTAAGAATGCAAACCGAATGAGCCTAAATCTAACAATAATAACGAGTAAAAAAGATAGAAATTTACTACTTTTACATACTTAACATGTACCTACCCTAGCACTAGCAGATGTGATGCTAGAGTCTTATTTTCCGGCAGTAAATTAACATGGGATATTGAAGTTGAGCTTTAGTTTTGATCTATCACTGATTGAATTATAAAATGGATGGAGGTATTAAAGTAAAAGGATGATGATGATGATGATATAAGATAGAAAAAGAGTTTTAACTTTTAATGATGGTGATGGTATATGAGGAACATGGCAATGAAGAAGAAGAAGAAGAAAGGCATGATATCATAAAATGGATGGTGTTATGATTGCTAACGCTCCCAGTCGCATACATTAAGAAGCATCATAATTGGTACATGGCCCTCCACAGGGTTGTGATTCTGATGCTACTAGATGAGCATCCTCCGTGGAATATTGTTTCATGATAACTAGTCACCAGCAGCACCAACCACCAAGGCCTGCAAACTGATCAAATTAACAAAAGCAAGATGGAAGGGTGAATCATCACCATGCACGGTGGGGGTTCATGCAATCCTCAGTGGATGAAACACACTGACACTGCATCTCCCTCTTTCTGCCAAGCCCCACGGTATGGACTTCACTTCCTCTATCATGCTGAATTGCTGATGCTGTGTCTGTGTGTAATCACCATAGTCCATAGATACTGTCGCATCCCATCAATTTCAATGTTAAACGTATTTAATCATTTTGGGTGGTCCATGTTATTGGGGAAATTTTCTGTGTTGGTAGGCGCGTGAAATCCTGAAAAATGAGAAGAGTATCCAATGATTGTGGACAAGTGGGTGTCTGGTCGTGGAGAGGCAAAGTAGCACGCACGCCTGCCAGATGATGGGGTACACGTGCAGACTGCAGACTGCACTGGTAAGTAAACTTCCTTAGAAACATGCATCATCTACTGCTCTTTTTTTGATGAATTGTATATCAATTATTAAAGATAGGCGTGAATTTTCTTTTTTTGTAACAAAGTTTTGATTCAACTACGTACGTACATGCATGCAAGCAATAGTAAGTCAGACGCAGGAACATATCTCAATAGTAAGCCACCGTGAGATGTGGATGATTAATCTGCAAAAGGCAATGCACTTCAAAAGGTTTTTGTGCCAATGTCGAAATCGCGTCATAAGTTCATTGATAACATTAGCCGCATCCCCTTCGACTACCACCTTTGCCCAACCCGGATCAAATGCTAATAACATCGCCTCATAGCAATACCATGCATGCGCCTACACTGTAGAAGCAACCGGTCCTATGTAAAGTGGGGAGGGTTTTTTGACATAAAAAAAGTGGGGAGTTTTTCAGTCATGGAAAAGATGTTGAAAGTCAAGCAATTCGGTGCTTTAATGCACCTGACATTGCTTTGAAATTTACCATGGTAATTTTCCATGGTAGTTGCAGCCAAGGTTGAAAAGAATGGCATAGGAAAATTACAATTTTAGTCTTTAAACTTTAAGTTATTTATAAGTTAGTCCCTAAAGCTCAACTATAAATAGCCTGGCCATTTGCCATTCTTACACATCCCAAATCATTCTAACATCCTCCCAATACTAGAGAAATTAGAGAGTTTTTATAAAGTTGTTTTCTCCTTTTTTATCAAGAGAGAATTGTCATTGTTTTCTCCTTGTTAGATTGAGAGAAGTTGTAATTCCTATTTTCTCATAGTGAAATTCTTCTACCTTTGTCCGTGGTTTTTACCCTATATTATTTAGGGGTTTTCCACGTAAAATTTGTGTCTCTTTTATCTTCATTATTATTTTCTCAAATTATCAGTTGCGTTTTTGCTCTATCCGACGATCGTATTCCGCAACAATTGGTATCAGAGCCTAATTTGGGTGTGTATATCTACTTACCGTATTCTCTGTTGGTTGCCACTGAAAAGTGGATCCTCCATCATAAGAAAGTAAGTTAGATATTACTCATTCATTGAAGGTGGTGGGCACTATTCACGTCAAAAGGTGAAATAGTGGGAGCTATCTGAAATAGAAGCTATGGCAACGAAATTTGATATTGAAAAGTTCAATGGGAGAAATTTCTCACTGTGGAAATTGAAGATAAAGGCCATCCTAAGAAAAAACGGATGTCTAGCGGCTATCAACGAAAGGCCGGCAGATTTTACAGATAACAAGAAATGGAATGAGATGGACGAGAATGCTATTGCAGACCTTCATTTGGCATTAGCAGATGAAGTACTATCAAGCATCGAGGAGAAGAAGACAGCCAAGGAGATTTGGGATCACCTCACAAAATTATATGAGGCCAAATCATTGCACAATAAAATTTTCCTTAAGAGGAAATTGTACACTCTTCGGATGTCAGAATCTACTTCAGTGACAGAGCACTTAAACACGTTGAATACTCTATTTTCTCAGCTTACATCCCTAAGCTATAAAATAGAGTCACAAGAACGTGCTGAACTTCTGCTTCAAAGTCTACCTGATTCGTATGATCAACTCATCATCAACTTGACAAACAACAACCTTACCAATGATCTAGTCTTCGATGACGTTGCAGATGCTGTTCTGGAAGAAGAAAATCGGCGCAAGAACAAGGAAGATAGACAAGGAAATTTGCAACAAGCAGAGGCCTTAACGGTGATGAGAGGAAGATCAGCAGAACGTGGCCAAAGTAGCAATCACAATCATGGTAGATCAAAGCCAAGGAGTAAGAAGAATTTAAAGTGCTACAACTGTGGAAAGAAGGGTCACATGAAGAAGGATTGTTGGAGTTTACCTAAAAACTCCAATCCTCAAGGAAATATGGCAAACACTTCAGATGATGGAGATGCTCTCTGTTGTGAAGCATCAACAGCCATGGAAGGTAGAAAAAGATTTGCAGACATATGGCTTATTGACTCGGGAGCCACATATCACATGACCTCAAGAAGAGAATGGTTCTATAATTATGAACCCGTTTCAGGAGGATCTGTGTACAGCTGCAATGATCATGCCTTGGAGATTGTTGGCGTTGGAACCATCAAATTGAAGATGTATGACGGGACAATCAAAGTTGTTCGAGATGTGCGGCACGTGAAAGGCTTGAAGAAAAACTTATTATCCTATGGATTGTTGGATAATAATGCAAGCAAGATTGAAACACAGAAAGGAATCATGAAGGTGTTCCATGGAGCGCTTGTGGTGATGTAAGGTGAAAAGATAGCTGCAAATTTGTACATGCTGAAGGGAGAGACCTTGCTAGAGGCAGAAGCCTCTGTTGCCTCATGTAGTTCAGATTCTACCATTTTATGGCATCAGAAACTTGGACACATGTCAGAACAGGGAATGAAAGTCCTTGTGGAGCAAAAGCTACTTCCGGGTTTAACAAAGGTATCACTTCCTTTGTGTGAACATTGTATTACAAGTAAGTAGCATCGATTAAAATTCAACACATCAAATTCTAGAGGCAAGGCTGTTCTAGAATTGGTTCATTCTGATGTATGGCAAGCACCGGTTACATCCCTAGGCGGAGCAAAATATTTTGTCTCATTCATTGATGACTACTCCAAGAGATGTTGGGTGTATCCTATCAAGAGGAAGGCGGATGTGTTTTCAACCTTCAAAGTTTTCAAAGCGCGGGTGGAACTTGATTCTGGAAATAAAATCAAGTGTTTCAGATCAGATAATGGAGGTGAATATACAAGTGATGAATTTGACGACTTTTGCAGAAAAGAAGGCATCAAAAGACAGTTCACAACAGTATACACTCCTCAACAAAATGGAGTGGCAGAGCGGATGAACAGAACTCTGTTAGAAAGAACACGAGCAATGTTGAGAGCTGCAGGACTAGAGAAAGCTTTCTGGGCAGAAGCAGTCAACACCGCATGTTATTTGGTGAATAGGGCTCCATCAACTGCAATTGAGTTGAAGACACCGATGGAGATGTGGACTGGTAAACCAGTTGATTATTCAAACCTCCATATATTTGGAAGTATTGTGTACGTGATGTACAATGCCCAAGAAATTTCAAAGTTGGATCCAAAATCCAGAAAATGTAAATTCTTGGGGTATGCTGATGGAGTAAAGGGGTATCGCTTGTGGGATCCCACTGCCCGCAAAGTGATTATCAGCAGGGATGTTATTTTTGTAGAAGATAAGCTGCAAAGAAAAGAAGAAGAGGATATCACTGATAAAGAAAAGCCAGAGACTACACAGATACATGTTGAAAATGAGTTTGAACAGAGAGATTGTTCTGAAGCAGAACCAGAGCTCGAGGAACCAGAACTAGAGAATTCTGAAGCTCCAACAACTCGTCAATCAGATCGTGTGAGAAGACGCCCCAATTGGCACTCAGATTATGTTATAGAAGGTAATGTTGCATACTGCCTTTTAACGGAGGACGGTGAGCCATCATCATTCGAGGAGGCAATGAACAACTCAGATGCTTCACAGTGGATGGCGGCAATGCAAGAAGAAATCGAAGCCCTTCATAAAAATAATACATGGGAACTTGTGCCACTACCACAAGGAAGGAAGCCAATTGGTAACAAACGGGTCTTCAAAATCAAGAGAAACGGTGACGATCAAGTGGAGAGGTATCGTGCAAGACTGGTGGTCAAAGGATATGCTCAGAAAGAAGGTATTGATTTTAATGAAATTTTTTCTCCTGTGGTTCGACTAACAACTGTTCGAGTTGTCCTGGCAATGTGTGCTACATTGAATTTACATCTAGAGCAGCTAGATGTTAAAACAGCTTTTCTTCATGGAGATCTTGAAGAAGAGATTTACATGCTCCAGCCTGAAGGTTTTGAAGAAAAAGAAAAGAAGAACTTGGTTTGTAGGTTGAACAAATCTCTGTACGGTTTAAAACAGGCGCCGAGGTGTTGGTACAAGAGATTTGACTCCTTCATCATGAGCCTTGGATACAACAGACTTAATGCAGACCCTTGTGCTTACTTCAAGAGGTTTGGTGAAAACGGCTTTGTTATATTGCTGTTGTATGTAGATGACATGTTGGTTGCAGGCCCCAACAAAGATCATATTGAAGAATTAAAGGCACGACTGGCTAGGGAATTTGAAATGAAGGACTTGGGACCAGCAAACAAGATTCTAGGGATGCAAATTCACCGAGATAGAAGTAGTAGGAAGATTTGGCTTTCACAAAAGAATTACTTGAAAAAGATCTTGTCACGATTCAGCATGCAAGATTGTAAGCCAATTTCTACCCCTCTTCCTATTAACTTTAAATTATCCTCCAGAATGAGTCCTAGCAGTGAAGAAGAGAGGAGGGAGATGTCTCGAGTACCGTATGCATCAGCAGTGGGAAGTTTAATGTTCGCTATGATTTGTACAAGACCAGACATTGCACAAGCAGTGGGAGTAGTTAGTCGGTACATGGCGAATCCAGGCAGAGAGCATTGGAATGCTGTGAAAAGGATCCTGAGATACATCAAAGGGACCTTAAATGTTGCATTATGTTACGGGGGATCAGACTTTCTTATCAGCGGGTATGTCGATTCTGACTATGCAGGAGATTTGGATAAAAGCAAATCTACAACAGGGTATGTGTTTACAGTTGCTGGTGGAGCTGTAAGCTGGGTTTCAAAACTGCAATCGGTTGTGGCTACGTCAACAACGGAGGCAGAATATGTAGCAGCTACACAAGCCAGTAAAGAAGCAATATGGTTGAAAATGTTATTGGAGGAGCTCAGGCACAAACAAGAGAATGTCTCTTTGTTTTGTGACAGTCAGAGCGCCTTGCATCTTGCAAGGAATCCTGCTTTTCACTCAAGAACAAAACATATACGGGTTCAATACCACTTCATTCGTGAGAAAGTGGAAGAAGGGACGATAGATATGCAGAAGATCCATACCGATGACAACATAGCAGATTTCATGACAAAAGCAATCAACACTGATAAGTTTACTTGGTGTCGATCCTCTTGTGGCTTGTTAGAGACGTAAGCAACATGGAAAGTACGAGGTAGAAAGAATGGTGTGAAGATATGATTGTTCCAATCAAATCTTCAAGTGGGAGATTGTTGAAAGTCAAGCAATTCGGTGCTTTAATGCACCTGACATTGCTTTGAAATTTACCATGGTAATTTTCCATGGTAGTTGCAGCCAAGGTTGAAAAGAATGGCATAGGAAAATTATAATTTTAGTCCTTAAACTTTAAGTTATTTATAAGTTAGTCCCTAAAGCTCAACTATAAATAGCCTAGCCATTTGCCATTCTTACACATCCCAAATCATTCTAACATCCTCCCAATACTAGAGAAATTAGAGATTTTTATAAAGTTGTTTTCTCTTTTTTTATCAAGAGAGAATTGTCATTGTTTTCTCCTTGTTAGATTGAGAGAAGTTGTAATTCCTATTTTCTCATAGTGAAATTCTTCTACCTTTGTCCGTGGTTTTTACCCTATATTATTTAGGGGTTTTCCACGTAAAATCTGTGTCTCTTTTATCTTCATTATTATTTTCTCAAATTATCAGTTGCGTTTTTGCTCTATCCGACGATCGTATTCCGCAACAAAAGAAAACAAGAAAGGTAAGGATGAAGTGCATGGTTCCATTCCGAAGAAAACGCCAACTCTGTAACCTAATCCTTCATAGCTAACACCACAATCCCATTCTGTCCACTGCCACGAGCCCTTCACTCGCCTTCAGACATGCCTCGTGATTCGATGTTAGCATGCTGCCAAAAAGCCACGCATTGGCATTAGCACAGGCACAGCTTATGAGGGGAAAAAAAGAATAAGAGATTACTTTGCTTTCTTTGCTGGTGCACATGGTTATAATCATGATGTGCTGATTTTCAAGCGCGTGGCTCATCGAGTGGGGATGCAGCAGCTTTTTTCCATTAGTCAACGGTCAACGAGCGAAAAAAGCCACTTTTTAAGCCGAGTTAAGAATATTATTATATTATAAAACCGAAATCTCAAGACACCTAACTGCGGTTAAAAGGACTTAATAAAACCAATAAATTGAATACCAATGTTAACATCTAGCATCCGTTATCGATAAAAAAAACTCAATTAGGATGCTATTTAATTATAAGTGTCTATTTAATCACAAATTTTCAAATATAAAATGAATTTAGATATAATTTCGTAAAGAGTTTAGTTTACTTGATAATCTCGTAAAATTCATGGTCAAATTGTTATCTAAACTGAAAAAAACATCAGTAAATTTGTTGAAAAGAAAAAAAAAGCATGAGTAAAATGGAATCATGGTTAAAAGAAAAATCAAAACTGCGGTTGAGTCAAGTCAAGCAATTGGTTCAGGGTAGAGGAAGCAAAAAGCTATATAAGCATGATTGAGGCAATAGGTCCACTGACATTAGTCATGATTGAAGGCTACACTCGTCTGTCTCTTTCACCTTCTCTGCCTCTGTACTCTGTAGTGTATAATCCCATCCTCTCACTGTTTTGCTCAACCAAAAGCGAGACGCCCTCTGCCTGCTAAAGATTTAAGCCATTTTCTACCATTATTTCTTCCTCAGAGGAGAAAAGTTGGGAGCTTTGGTTTGGATAGTGAGAATTTTTGTTGGAAGAGGAAATGGGTGACAAGGATGATGGTTTGGGGTTGAGTTTGAGACTGGGATTTGCTCAGTATCAGCCTTCTTCCAAGTTAAGTCTCATGTCTTTAGCTTCACACAAGATTACTTGGAATGAGCTGTTTCAGTCTTCTGGTATGTTCTTGCCCTCTTACTCCTTTGTTTGGTATTAAAAACGCATGCATTTATGTTTGTAGTAGCAGTAAATTGTTTCATATGCAACATATTATCCATCTGTTTTCTGATTGATGCAATGAGTTGTGATTCACAAAATATGCATGCAGATGGGCAGTTGAATAAAAGATCATTTCTTAAAGGAATCGATGTGAACCGGGCACCGACAACAGGTGATTGGGAGGAGGAAAGTGGGATGCCGTCGCCCAACAGCACAATCTCTAGTCCAAGTGGAAAGAAAAACGGGAGAGAGCACGTGGGTGAGGCCGACAGAGATTCATGCTCTCATGCCAGCGATGATGAAGATGGCGGGGCCTCAAGGAAAAAGCTTAGGCTTTCAAAGGAGCAGTCCTTGGTGCTTGAAGAAACTTTCAAGGAACATACCACTCTTAATCCGGTGAGTGGTATCTCTGTTGTTGATTTGACTTTTACAATTTGGTTATTGGTGTGAAATGTTGGTGTTAAACTGCAGAAGCAAAAGTTGGCATTGGCAAAACAATTGAATCTGAGGCCTAGGCAAGTGGAGGTTTGGTTCCAGAATAGAAGGGCCAGGTGAAGGTGTTTTTGGGATCTCATAAAATTGCAATTAAGCCTTTTTTACAAGTTATAAGCACCATCATTAATGTCTTGTTAAGGCTAGTGTTGTCCTTTCCAGCTAAACAAGTTCTTAGGGGATTCTGTGTGTGCTATCAAGTTTCACGTTCATTAATTAGACTAAAAAGGCTATGTCAGCCTATTAGCAGTTGTCAAATCTTTAGATTTTCAGGTAGGTCCAGGAGATTTGTTCATGGCATTAAAGGGAAAAGATTTTGTTTTACAAGTAGTAGCTGTAGTTATGGATAAAGATAAAATCTGAATGCTTGGAATTTACTGTAATTGGTGCAGAACAAAGTTGAAGCAGACAGAAGTGGAGTGCGAGTACTTAAAGAGATGTTGCGATAATCTAACAGAGGAGAACCGGAAGCTGCATAAGGAAGTGCAAGAGCTTAGAGCATTGAAACTCTCCCCACAGCTTTACACGCACATGAACCCTCCTACAACCCTCACCATGTGCCCTTCTTGCGAACGTGTGGCCGTTTCTTCCACCCCAACTTCATCTGCTCCGAATTGTCGCCCTGTGCCTTTTAGCCCCTGGGCTGCAATGCCAATTAGTACTAGTCCTAGACCCTGAATCTAGATCATAAAATTTCAATTGGGTGGAAAGGGGCGTCATACATCTTCTGATTCTAATCAAAGGAATAGTAACTATAGACTTTGTTTCGCTCTTTATAACTTATTGCTCACTGTTTGTGAATGGATGCCCTATTAACTATGATCAGATTCCAAACTTTCTGCCAAACTCTCTTTGTAACCAGGACTTCAGGATCTCCATATTTAAGAAGAGGCAAGAAACCAACAAATATAACCAAGTAAAAACAACAAAACAGAATAAGAACCAGAGCACTGAGATAAAAACAGAAAGCCTCCAATTATCCCAACATGAGACTACCCATGTGATCGTGACTCTAATACGGAAATACTACGAATCCTGAGGAAAAGCTTCCAATGATTTAGGAGAACAACACCTAAACAAATTTCAAAGGGAAGGGCCGCCTATTGGCGTCAAACCGTATTCACAGTGTCCGCAAGGGAACGAAGTATGCAACCCAAGCCAGCCCTCTCCGTCAGCTTCTCATGGATCCTAAGGCACTGATCGCATGTAGGGCGATCTCCCGTTGACAATCCTCTATACAAATACCTGGTAATGACATAACAGTCTCTTGTTATTATAATTTGCAATATCAAATACTCAGCTTATGCTTCTCGAGAAAACAAGCGCCACAACATTTCACTAGGCAATATTCAGTAGCAGGACTTAACAACCTACCTAGTGAAAGTTTCACATTCAAAACGTATTCTATTTGGAAATTCAAAAAAAAATATTGCAAGTGTCATCAGCTGAAGGAACTTCTAGACTTTCCTTTGCCACTATTCAATATGGATATTGATCAGAGTAACTATTAATCAGAAGCTGAAAATACCATCAGAATGTATCCTGCAGAAATCAAAACAGACATTTTTTCAACCCCAGTAGTTCCTAAGCATTCTAGCCAAATTGAGAGATATCTTGTCACCAACACTCAACTCGAGTTTGCAGCAAAGACCAAACTAAAAAAAAGCCTTAAAACCCAATACACTTTCATATCTTTAATAACCAAGTAACATAATTTCCTATCAAACTTATCATCAGTACAATATTGTAAAATATAAAACCATAACACCCGCGCCAAATATGAAAATTCTGGAAATTCATCTAGAAAATAGAGGGAACCTTAAAGGGTAGGGAATTGGACTCATTATCAGCAATAAGAATGAAGATAACATAAAGCTACAAACAGGGAATATAAAACAATCTACGATTAAGAGATTTTAAACTAACAAGCACAATTGGGAATAAAGCTAGCATGAGAATGCCCTAATTTCCAATTAATAATTCAAAACTAGGAATACCAAAAAGAAACTCACTTCATAAGAATATCATAGTACTCAGGATCCAAAGAAGAGAACATTCCTTCAACATCTTTTATAGCCATTAGTGCTCTATGCACAGCTATCCAATTCGCCGACTGCAAATCCCCAAATCGGTGAAAAAAAGGATTAATTATTTATACAATTCAATAAAAAGAAATTGGAAAAAAATCTTTTGGATCGAAAACCTTGCATCGCTCGTCACGTGTCATAGGAGGAGATCCCTCGAGCGCAGTTTTAAGAGCTTCAACGGGCTTATTCCTGACAGATATGAACAAGTGAATTTCGCTTAATTAGGTATTAAAAAAGAGAGAAATTTGGTTAGATTAGAAAATCTCACTGTTTAAGTAAGCTCTCGATTTTTATCGATTTGTGCTCGATTCTTGTTATTATGGCCTCTGCATTATCAGCTTCAACGAATTTTTCTGCTCCTGCCA
Organism: Hibiscus tridactylites; assembly: GCA_958450335.1. NCBI lineage: Eukaryota > Viridiplantae > Streptophyta > Magnoliopsida > Malvales > Malvaceae > Hibiscus > Hibiscus tridactylites. Next base: position 107,854,699 of record OY288269.1, read on the forward strand.
TCATCGCTGATTCACTCACCCCTCCGATCTAAAGCCCCCTCCCTTCGAGGAAGAAAACCGTTTTCTCATCCAAAACAGCGTCGTTTATGCCTTCTTCTAAACTGTAAACATTTTCTTTTTAGCTAAAATACCAAAATCGTCACCATATTAAGTAAAATGATCTTTTTGGCTATTAAACTTTCAGCAGTTATAAAATGATCATTATATTTATAAAATTCTTACAAAAAGCCCACTACACATTCTAAAATAAGTTTAAAGACCATTTTGTAATGGTTTAATAACATTTTATAATTTCTGGATTTTCAATAGCAGAAGAAAATTAATTTTTCTAATCAAAGTACGTGGAGTATGAAGGTGACGAATAATTTGTACAGTAGAAAGTCGTAAAAAAGAATATTTAATATATGGATAAATATCCTATACACAGGCGGTGGAAACTGAAAGTTTCCACAAGCGCCTTAGTTTTAGGGTATAGGGTGTTAGTTTAGGGTATAGGGTTTAGGTGTAGGGGTTTAGAATTTAGGGATAGTTGTTTCAATTTAAAGTTTAGGGTTATAATTTAGGGTTTATAGGTTAAAACCTAAATCCTCACTATATTACACTAAAAACTAAACCCTAACCTATAAACCCTAAATTATAACCCTAAACTTTAAATTGAAACAACTATCCCTAAATTCTAAACCCCTACACTTAAACCCCTAAGCCATATACCCTAAACTAACACCCTATACCCTAAAACTAAGGCGCTTGTGGAAACTTTCAGTTTCCACCGCCAGTGTACAGGATATTAATCCTTAATATATATATGTTTTATTCTGCCATTATTCCATACCCTTTAAACAGTTTATTATACATTAACGGATCATGGAAAATGCTTATTCATTTGATTTGGGCGCTGTAATTCACCTGGGGTCCTGAGCTACGAATATGTAGGTTGGTTGATTCTCGGAAATGAAAAAGATGAACATATAAGTAAATGCAGGTTGAAAAGGATAAAATAATAGGGTTTTTTTTTACATTGATTATTCCAAACGAATACCTTGAAATGAATGCTAAAAAATAGAATTATTACAGACAGCAATAAGCATGGTCTTTGATTGATCGTTAAGCACTATAAGTATTGTCCTTGGCGCGGTTCCGACAAGCACAGACACCAATACAATATACGATGATGAGGAGAAGAAGGAAGACAACATTGACAGTGGCCTCTTTCTTCAAGGAGCGCTTAATATTATCAGCCGCCCCAGCCTTGCAAGATTGGCAGTTGAAACACAACACTTGGGGGGTGTTTTCCCATGCTTTGCAATCAGGATTATGATTATAGTACACCCCATTCTCCTCCGTCCAGTTCGTCGGACCCCTGTACGTAAATCCACACTCGTCTGGCGGTTTACAGCACCCAGACTGTAATAATTATTAGTATTACATAAAGAAAACGTTAGAATCTTATGAAATGGCTGTTAAAACTTAAAAGATACCTGAAGTGAATTCAGTGGTTCTTGGTACAACATTTGGAGGGTGTCGTGGCGATACCTGGTTTCGTAACCGTTGCAAATCTTGGAATCAAGGATACATGTTCTGATACTTTTCCAACTACGGGGTTCGTTGATTAACAATTGAATAAAGCTGGAATACTTTTGAAGCTTGTATTCTTTGTATTCTTTCCCGGGGATTGTTTGTCCGGATCCTTTGTTACTCACAGCAAATGTGAAAACGGTGAAACCAAAGCCGGTGAGGATTAATATTATTACAACCACGAGGTAAGCGCAGAGTACCCATCTAACCCATCTTCCGCGACAGCAGGAGGCGAAGAAGCCCACCAGAGAGAAGATCATGATGGAGACTCCGATACCGACGAGGGACTTGTCGGAGGATAAGCCGCAAGCCGTGATGCCGCTCTTGGTTATAAGAACCCCTACTACGATGATTGGGATGGAGAATAGGAACATTAAAATGTTGATGACTCCAAGCACGTTGTTACTCCACTGGAAAGACATGGTTTGGAACTGGTTGAGTGAGATGTTGAGGCCCTGCCTGCAGGGGGCTTTTAAATATGGCGCCAGATTCGTTTTAAATAGGAAATCATGATAATTAAGAAATTGCTAATTTGCTATTAATTAAAAAAACGCGTTGCTCTAATCACCGTTTGCTTAAGGTAAAATAATTGGATTACGAGGAGATTTAAGATTTAACTTTTTATGTTACATAATGTCACAGTGGTATTAATTTTTCTAGACATTAGTGAGAATTAAGCTTCCAAGCTAATATATAATGCATAATACAAAAAAAATGACCCTAGCGTTTGACTGAATTGTCATTTTGGTTTTTATTCTTTTTTTTTTATAAATAATTTAGCCTTCAGTGTTTGGGTCAAAATGACCCCTCTATGGATAAAATCTGTTAGTCAACTGACGATAATTAACTTGAAATGACTTGACAGAATGACACGTAAAAAGAAAAAAAATATTTTATATTTTATACAATTATATAAAATTATTTTTTATTAATGTGGCCATTTGTAAAGTGAGAATATGTGCCTAAATGTGCCAATTATTTTATACAATTACCTGTATCATTATCCTTAATAATTATTAACAATTTAATTAAATTTAATAAATACCGACAATCCTTAGAATGCGTGGTTAAAAATTTTCAATTAACACATTTTTACCCTTAAATTGTGGGTATAATTCTCATTAAGGACAAAATTTTCTTCTCCTCTCTTATGTAGATATTGTTAAAAAAATTAATAAACTTCATCAATAATGATAGTAAAATTTATTTAATTTGGTAAATAATCTTTTCTGCTCTTATTTTTACTCGTTTAAGAAAATCAAAGATTTCCTGGTTGGTCTAATCAAAGCCAATTATCGGAGGTATGCTTCAAAACATGCAATTCATTCAAACGCTGTGATACTTTCTTCTTTCATGCTCTTCGACCAACGAGGAAAGCATCCGAATGAATTAAATATTGATTAGCATCAGATGGTGTTTTACTATAAAAATCCTTTTCGAAATCAAACCCAAATGTCCAGACATCAGAATTTTATACAAGTGACCAATCAATAAATTCATCAAAATAGTCACCATGTTAAATTTATGGTCATAAATATGTAGAAAGAGAGGGAGAGAGAGAACATACAAATCTTTTGACATTACTCAAAGCATACTTGAATTGAGAATCATTGCATTGGCCGCATTCAACGTTTCTCAAATTACAGTTGTCCATGAAACTAAACTTCTCTTCAGAAACCTTTTTAATTTCTAAGCAAAGCTGTTGAAAGTTGGAACATACAAATCCAAGCAAAACCTGTTTTTCATAGGGTGTGCATGTAGCAATGGCATTGCAAAGAACCATGCCACTTTGATGAGATCTAATAGTGGAGAATTGAAGATGTTGAGGTCGGTGATGGGTTATGGATGGAAATGAATGAGACATCCATCTCAAGGAGTGTAGCTTTTGTGTTCTTTTGCTTGGGAGTAACACAAGTAAAAAATCACAATAGAATTGCACATAAGAATTCCATCTTCATCCACCGGACATGTGGTGATAGCTTTGATCATAGATGCCCAATCTCCACATATATATTAGTCATAATAGAAGCTAAAAACCAAGTATAACCTGGACTGTATTCAGACAAGAGAGTATCACTCCGGTTTTTTAGTGCATCGTATGCAGCAAAGGTTGATTCTCATTCAGCCCAATCAGAGCCTTAAAATAGTACCAAACTCTTGAAATCCATTCATAAGAGGAAGCTTGTGTCAATGCCTGCTCTGTTGCTGCAACTGTTTGGTCTGCCAAATACGGTACCATGTACTTCTTCATGTCGCTTCTTGAGATTTGTAGATGGTTACCTGACACATTTACAAACTTAACTTTTCCAGCTTCATCTAAGCTTTTCAAACCAATCCAGTCTTCCTTGTAGAGCTTGGTCTGCAGAGAAGAAACACATTGATTTCAAAGATGTTCATGAAATAAAGGTTTTAGTTGAAAGCCTAGTCGTCGAAAAATGATCTTTACTTATAAAACTGTGGCATAGATTGTTTACCTCTTGTACGGGCAATACAGGATTAAAGGCCCCGTCAGGATAATAACCAAACCAGGCTGTTTCCTTTGGTATCAAAACTGTATCATCCTCAAACTGGTCCGAACATGGAAGAGATTAGCACAACAACATTGTTACAGATTACTTATCAAAAGTTTCCGGAAAGAGTGATAATGGGACACTTCAACTTACCATTATAAGCACCAGATTCTGCAAACTGGCAAACCGCTCCTTGTAAGTAGAATTTCTCAAATCATCGATTTCATTGTTGAGTTTAGGAAGGAATCTACATCCTTTAAGATAGTCAGTCATGTCCTGGTGAACCAACAAAAAAGGGAAAATATAATTGAAATGGGAAGATTCATAGAAGCATAGAAGTACGTGTCTTAATTTAAAGGGTAAATGGGAACAACATAATTAATTTGCCTAAACAGGTGAATGGAAGGAAAAGCATCAAGAAACAATTCTATCAACAAAAGAAGGAGGATGGTACCTAATCCTGTATTAATGCAAAGTTCCAAGTAAATACTTAAGTACCAAACTATTAATGATATAACATGATATTGGTATAACCAAAGATAATGGACCAGAGTTGGGAAATATTCTCACCGTTGGAATTTTAACATAACCACTGGGAGCCAAGTGTTCCTGCAATTACCGATGCCATGTATTTAAGATGGTATTAAATTATCATTTAGATATACAAACAAGTTAGAACAAGAACCATACTGAGACGGAAACACCATTTGTATTTATCAGTTTCTTTCCCTATCAACAGACTTTTTTTGGATAAGAGTTGTGATTTTATTCCACATCTAAATCCACCAACAACATTACAATAAATCTATTCGGGATCCACTTTAGATATGGATATCCCACTCTATACACAACCGAGCATTTACACTATCTTCTAAGTCTATACTTTTGCTGTGAAATTTAAAACCAATCACCAATTGTATACCTCCAACAAGATCAGCCACAGTACGAGAAACACCTCTAAAAATTCGATAGTTTCTCTCCTCCCAAATACTATATATGCATGCAGACCAAGCAAGTCGTAAAATGCAAGCAATAAGCGACCTCCCTCTAAGTCTCGTCACAGCCCATTGCAATTCATCTTCCCAAGCTAAGATCTGTCTATGGACATTACACTTCAGCAAAATCGAATTCCAAAGTGCAGCAGCAAAAGGACATTCAAAAAACAAATGGTTACGAGATTCAACGCCATCCGGGCACAACACACAATCAACACAAGAGATAATACCCATTCTAGACAACCGGTCTCTTGTAGGAAGTCTATCTAGAACGCACATCCATGCAACAATACTGTGCTTCGGTATATGAGAAGAACACCAAACCAATCTCTGCCAGCTAACCTTCTCCTTACGCTTCCTAACTCTCTCAAAAATCCACGCAGTATTAACCACTGACCAATTCAGAACACCCGCGAAAAGCAAGCCAATTTCTGTGCGCATCTTCAGAATTTTCCTCACCATCCAACTAAAATAAGGCTGACTCTCAAGCAACCAGAAATCAGTCCCCTTGAAAACATATGCTTTAAGCCATGCTACCCAAAGCGAGCCCTGATCAGCTAGGATATTACGCACTAGAAGGAAGATACAAGTTTTGTTCCAACAACCAATATCCTTAAGGCCAAGACCACCAACAGACTTGCTAACTGTTTAAAGACCAGAAAGTACAAAAGAATTTTATACCTGACAATAGTTGCTATAGACTCCAAACTTGATAATGCTATCCAGAAGTATGCATATCAGAGCAGACTGCCAAAAGAAGGACACATCAGAGTTCAGACCAGGTTGCAATACCAAGGATAGAATGAATGTTTAAAACCAGGGAACAGTTACTCACTCCACAAAAGGGAATTGATGCAGTACCAGCATGGGGCCCTCCTAGTGATATGAAATTTTTGACCTGACTCAAACATACGTAAAAATAAGTTAGATTTCAGTTTGAAGACAAAAGTATATAGCAATAGTGCAAGAAGAGTTTGAGAAGTAAAAGCATGCAAAAAAGCTGATAAAGAAAACAATACAGCAACATAGATGGCTGAAAGGAAACAGTGCCAGCTGAATCAGTTACATTTGTTTTCAAACGATTCACTATGGGAGCAATAAGAGAACTATGTTATGGTGAAGAGAAAAAGTAAAAAGCTAAGGGATATTACTAATAAATAATGCTATGAATTTCCATACATGGAAGCTCAATACCAGTATGCAGCCAAAAACTCCACATAATTATCTCATATTTTATGAATTTGACAATTGACGAAATGAAATTTGTTGCTACTAAATAACTGAACCTATTAGACCTTATATAATGACTAATGGATCAGTAGAGGTCATACAGCTTAGGTATGCAAGTGGATTTGATCAAATTGGCTGCCTCATATTGAAGATGAATCCAGAGTTTCTTAGTAGCATTAACTGGCCAAATAAAATATTAAATGAAATGCAATATCAAAATTTTAAGAATAAGCTCTTACAGGGGGTCCTCCATCACAAAATTCAATAACCCCTTGACCAATCAAATTACCCTGTGTAAAAAGGGATCATATGAAATGTTAAGGCGGAAAACCATAAAAGAGAAAACTTTGAAAGAACGTCAGCATACATTTGTGGGGATGTGCTGATGTGCACACATACAACAGGTATAAATTACAGAAATAAGCAAAACTTCAACTTGTATTAATCACCTGAGAGAGTCCAACTATGTTGTAACCCTTGCTAAGTTCACTCATTTTTTTCACCTGTAAGTTGGAATGATGATCCATTCAAAAACAAAAATTCAAACTTTAACCGTTATGCAACAAAGTAATAAATGTTACCAAATGGTTTCACTACCTGCTCACAAACAATTGATGTCTGCAAGAACAAGTAACATAGGTCAGAGTTATATGACTATTATAAGATTACAAATGAAGAGAAATCTCAATTCTCAAGCACAATTCAAAATGTCACCTGTTCAGAGAGGGGCATTGTCCATGAATCCCAAGATCCATCTCCAATTTCACTATTGCCAAGGAAAGGATGTCAGGTTAGTAGGATAATAAAAAGAAATTTTGCTCCAGGGAATAGCACAACCAGATAAACACATTTACAAACTCACACGATGACAGATATGTATGAAGAAGAGTGCTACACACATGCTGCAAATTGCATGCATAGATAACTAAAATAGCTGCATGAGTTTGCTAACATAAGCAAAAATGGTAGTCAAGTCTGAGAATAAAAAGTAGATTTAATGCCTTCCCCTAAGTTTATTAGAAATTACATAATAAAGATCGTTCCATCAAGTAAAAAAGATCTACAGTGCAAGTAGCTAAAGCAAGCCTTTATGAACAAAATTTGCATAGACACATAAATCATATTTCAGATCTGGTAAGTATAGTAAAGAATAACTTTTACACTATCAGGCTTCAGCCATAGGAAAATAAAAATGAAAAGTGAATAATAAAAGAAAGTTGATCATACACACAGTAGCCTTGATTATTAGACCACTGGCTTAAAACCTCAGTGAATTCGGAGATTCCTCGGTGAGTGCATTTATCACCAATGCCTGCCATAAAATGTATTAGTAGTGAATAACATAGTTTGTCTCCAAAAATAAATCTCCTGCTGTTATAAAGAAGATACATAGTTGAGGTTCTAGATACAAAGATAAATGTTATGAAGGAACATTTTCCATCAAATTTGTTCAAGAAGCAAGTAGAGACTACAGACTCATAGAGAGTAGTTTATCCTAATTCCTAGGTTTTTATGAATATTACAATGCATACTTAAGATAAAAAATGTTGGATCACAAGTAAATCCTGCTGGTCTATTTTCTTTTCCACCATGTTCAACCATTACTAATAGAGCTCCATAACAAATGATAAGTTTCAAGAATTCCACCAATCAACTGCAGAAGAAATGGTATTATACAAAACCGCGGTTGTGGTTCACTGTTGTCTACAAAATAAGGTCCCAATTTCTTGGAGATCAACAATTGACCCTCCAATACTACTCATTGCAGTTTTATGAATCAAAAGTATATCTCAAAGTAGAATAAGTGGAAATTTAGCTTAGGCAATTAATCAGCAATCAGCATGTGTTTCTCAAAGAAAATGGTGGAGCAAATTAATTTAAATAGAATAAGAGATAACTTGAGGTATTCCTCAACATAAAAAAGTTGGTCTTGAAAACAGATAAATAATAAGAAAATTGTTGGATTACAGAGCAAGATTACCGTGCAATACGATGAAGGGAATGGCGTGTGTGGCTGGGATAAGAATCAATGTGATAAGGAAGAAGAAGAAGAAGAAAGTAGTTGACTGCAAAGCAGATGCCATTGCTGCTAAAATAGAAATAAAGTGGCTCACTTGGGACTTTGCAAGGATCCGTTTCCTGGGATATTCTGGGTGGGTTGAGATCAACAACAAAAGTATAGAAAATATATATAAAAAAATTGTGTACAGCAAAGGCAAATACAGCTAAAATAGTTCCATATGAGTTGGGACTTGAGGAGATTAGCTAAATGAATCGTGAAGAAGACCCATGCCTCGATTGCTTTTTCTGATTTCTGACGCCGTGGGCCCGTGGCCACACGCACGAGGCAAGCCCTGCCGGGACCCAAGCCCAATCAATCCATCAAAATCCAATTTTGGTGGACTCAACAAGTTCCAAGGCCCACAACGTTTTATTTTCTCAACTGTCTTCTTTTGTTTCTTTTAGGTTTTAGGTCATTTCCATTATATTCAAAATTAAACCAGATTAAAATGTATTTTAATTGGTATCACAATAATCGAATAATGAATTTTGTTAAAGGTTATAAAATGTCCCTATCTTAACTATTTTTTATGAAAATTAAAATTTAAATTTAACAAATTTAATAATGAACTCGACTCTAGATGGGTTGAAATCAGTAGAGATAATAAAATTAAGGAAAATTCTATAGCGTTTAACGAACATCGACGAGCACCACTATTCAATTCTCATAACATTAAGAATGTTAGTTTTAAAATAATAAAAAGCAAAACCATGGTTTCCACATGCTGCATATAAAATTAAAAGCAAACAATTATTCCTTATTATTATTTTTTGAACATGCAATTATTGCTTATTAGAAAATCCCCTCCACCTGACCCAAAGCATAAAACGGCATCTTAGAAAGCAATGCCTTGATTTTTGGATGCCTTTTACATTTAAAACTCTCAAACCCTCTGCTCTCTCATTCAATCAATATTCTAATAAAAAACTTCATTTTAATGTTATCCTTAATTTCCATGGAAAATGGACAAGCTTAAACAAATTATTGCCCTAAATCAGAATCAAGCTGCATTCGTATGGAGAATTTTGTAGGATATAGGTCAAACTTCCTTTGGAAAAAAGTTTTCCTTTCGATTTCATTAACTTTTTGTACAAAATGATCCACCATCTTAGACATGACATAAGAAAAATCTTAAAACTAAATCCAGAAATTTCCGGACAATAACCACAACATCAACTAATCTTTTCAGAAGGTCTTTATTCTCCAAATCGGGGATGAATCGAGAGATGATGAAGGGAACAATCGCACTCTTAAAAATTTTAAATTTCGTTATAGTTTAGATACTTTATTTGTATTTTTTATTGACAATTTAATTTCGATCCCATTTATGTCATGCTCGTACACAAGTCTTTTAATTCTGCACTTTGTATTACACGTTTTGGTTTGAAAAAGAAAAAAGACATCAAAACCCTTGCTTTGTTTATAAACACGTACGTCTTGTTACTCCTTTATTTCTTCGTTCGTACATATATGAAAGAAATTCGTTTTAGGCATGTTTATAATACTTAATATGATTGCCATTTTAACAATTTATGTGTCGCCCATTAAATTTTAAACAAACTAAAAATGTTTAGTTATTTCAATGTAAAAAGTTCATAATCTTGTGAAAAAGTTAAGTAGCCAAAGAAGGAAAGTAGCACGAGAGTGATAAGACATTAAACAACTATACTCTTGTCCTTTAATGAATTTGTATCATGGTCAAACCGACAGTTGATGCACCTAATTTCTTCTAACACTTTCTTTCTTTATATTAAGAATTAAGGGTTATCCTGTTCAAAAAATATATTAAGGGTTATCGTTAAATTAGGAAAGAAATGAAGGCTGCATATGGATGGATTAATTAATTTCGTCATTTAGATAAGAGATTGGTTCAATTCAAAAACAAATTCGAAACCCTAATTGTTCCATCATTTACATATAAATAACTATACGTCTTTAAGAATATCAAAATCCTCCCTTGTCTCACCAATAGGTTAATAATTTTGTTCCGCTTAAGCATGTCTCGAGTTTGAAATTTATTTACTATAATTAAGTGTGCGATATAAATTAATTCGAATTAATAAGAATAAAACCTTAAAGAAGCTAGATGAAAAAAAAAATCCTCATCAGCCTCCCCACTAGAATAAAATACTGCCACGAGGCGCGGGAGAACTTTCACAGAAATGTCTTGAAAAAATATCAGATTTTTCCTCCCTATATAAACCACAACACTCTCCGCAAACTCTCACCAACACTCCCATTTCTCTGAAAAAAAATTAAAGCTTTGTTACTTTAAGCTGGGTCAATGAATATGGCGATCATTTCAGAATCAGAGTTCAATATCCTTGAATCTTTACATCGCCATCTTCTTGATGATTTTGAGGAATCTAAGGCAACAATAACTTGCAGCAGCAATGCCAATGAAATTGTTCTTCAGCCTTGGTATAACAGGAGTTTAAGTTTCACTAGTATCTTTTTGAATCATGGTTGGGGTGATTTACCCTTAAAGATGGATGACTCGGAGGATATGTTGGTTTACAGTGCTTTGCGCGATGCGGCAAATTTCGGGTGGACTCCATTGAAGGAGGTTGATGCAGTGCCATGCAGATGCAGTGCGGACGAGAAAGGAGAGACCCTCAAGGTTGAGCCTGAAACCAATGCACTGCCAGTGCCACGGAGGGGGATGAATTTTAAAGGAGTGAGAAGGCGGCCCTGGGGAAAGTACGCAGCTGAGATAAGGGACCCTAAGAGGAGCGGAGCAAGGATCTGGCTCGGAACCTACGAAACGCCCGAAGATGCTGCTTTGGCTTACGATAGAGCCGCTTTCAAAATACGTGGGGCTAAGGCTAAGCTAAATTTTCCTCACTTGATTGGCTCTAATACTTCAGAGCCAATTAGAGTCGGCACAAGGTGCCGGTCGCTGGAGCCAAAGCCCAAGAGAAGGAATAGTGCAAGTATCTCGGAGTCCAAACCCATGCTACAGGGAAATGCTGGGCAACAAAAATCTATTTCACGGTTACGTTGAGCAAACCATTGGTCAAATTTGAAATCAAGTATGATTTACAGAATAAAACTTATCCATTCAGATCAAACTGTCATTTAAAATTGTATAATTTGGATATCTAAATGCTTTAAAAGTTCTTAGCCGCCTCACCAGATTTGATCCCTTTCTACCCCACTGAATAGGAAGAACAATAAGTTCAACACAAGCTAACAATTCTCAAATTCTTAAGCATCAATGACCAATTCACTAAAAGAAAAAAGCAAGCAGTATCACGGTCCCAAATGCATACAATCATCTGTTGCAGGATTGTTGTTCTGAACAAAAATCTGGCCGCTCACCTGAACACCCATCCAATCAGTTGCATGCTCCATCTTCAGACAACTGGATGCCGTCTCCTGTATTTTTCCATATCAGTAGACGCAGTCAGTTCAAATGATACTTACCAAAATATCTACTGCGTAAAAGACATAGAAAATGAAGCGTGGATGACTTGAAACTATGAAAGTTGATACCGTGAAAACCATCACACCTCCCCAGAAAAGATCATATTGAAAGAAAATAAATGAAGCAGATAAAGAAATTACCTCTTGGGTCGGATTCGGTCTTCCTCATAGTCCATCACTCCACCAGGTTCAGAGTAGATCTCCTCGAGCCCTCGAAAGTCGACGTCTGCCTGCTTACAGTGTATAACTTCTGCCACAACGTAAGTAAGCCACATCGACCAACATATCTTGATATTGAATGAGAGAACTCGCAGCATGCTAATTCTTTATACAGTTAATAGTCATATGCATCTTATTCTTAACTAGGAAGCTGCAACTTTAAGCTCCAAACTTTATTGTATATAATTATATGCTTTTTTGCAAGAATTAAAAGAACTCCCTTTCCCAGCATCACCCAGAAGAATAAATTAATAGTCCAAAACTGAATCACAGCAAAAGGGCAATCAATGTTTACAGGAAAACTGGAGTCAACCGACCTTGACGGAAATGGATTTCTTTACTTCTTCCACCCTATCTTCAACATCCTTCCGATGTTTCTTATCCAACTCACTCATAGTATCAGCCCATTTTATCTTCTCTTGAATAGAGATAAGTAAGTTGTCTGATGTACTCAACCTAGGTTCACACCCATAGATAGATGTTAGATATATATAAGCTGATATTTGATCAAATTCAACACTGCATTTCCATTGAGCTACTTTAACTAGCTAGCTCTAATGAACAAATCCAGAAGCTAATATAACATCAGACAATAAAAAGTATCAACTAAGACTTCAGCGAGGACAGAGACCTTAATGGCATGCCTTAGTTGAACTAGAGATTTTACCAGTTTGATAGAGTTTGTATCATGCTCCCAAGTTGTCCAGGCCTCAAATCTCTCCCAGCAGCAAATTGGACCTTCCGTAACAAATGTTAGAGACTTCAAGAAGCAAGAACGGAAAAAAAAAGAAGACAAAAGCCTTGATAGGTAAGGACTCGTACCTCAAAACATCTTCGCATCTGATCCAGCTTTCCTCTGACAATGCCCTAACAAAAAGGTTGAAAAGAATGAACAATCAGCACACTTTCAGTCTAACAATGGTACAATTTGCTTCCCTTAAAAGTCAGCCCTCCCTTTTAAAAAGCACATGCCATGTTGAACAAATCAAAGCATCAAAACTGCAAGGCCTTCAAGGCTGCTGTTCCAGACTTCCAGTAGCTAAAGCATGTCGTGATGGAGTAAATCTTTGGATTAAAAAAGACTAAAGAATCATGCTAGGAAACTACCTACCGCATATATGCATTCATTGATAATAAAATCTTCAAGTTCACGGACATTTGTGACATCTAACTCCAGCATTAGTTGATCATATGGTAGGACCTGGAGAAGATATCTAATAAAGGTGAAAAAACTTGAACCAACCAACAAGGAAAACCTATAGAATTATTATCATAAAAAGATTCTCCACAATTAGGAAGGGGAAACAGAATTCCAAAAATAAATTAAATTAACTTTTTTTCAGGAGAGTCTAAAGAACCAGTTCCATCAAGTCATGAAGTAAATTATATATTGCATGATTGATGAGAATCAAAATGCACTATAACCACTACAACGAAACTAGACCAGAAAATAGCATATTTACATGAGACAATGCCTCATATCTCAGAGAATACCTTGTTTGCCTCAGCAAGTGTAAGGACAGTCAATTGCTTTAGCTTCAAAACTTGACCGGGGTGCAATTGAGGAAGACTGCCACTATTACCTAATTAATCGCATTATGATGAGCAGAAGAAAATAGGAACAATCAAATCTGAGAAATATATCAAGTAGTTTAATTAAGTAAAAGGCATCCTACTGCCTACTGTGCCTGGAACAATAAACATAATAGAAAAACACTGTTGGAGTGAAGATAATAGAATCAAGAGAGAGAATATGCGGGAAAAAAGCCAAACCACTAAGCCGGACAATTCATTTAAATGTAATGCCTTTTGAGTTACTGCTCAATGAAATTTCCGTTTGGATAATCACATTAGTGTAATATTTTCTTTCAAGAGATTATCCAAATAACACTCTATATTATGATCATTTTCAGTAGCTTTTCCTGATTATCATCAATGTAACAGAAGGTTTCCACTTTAGGCTCAAGAAGAAACAAAATTAAAATGCTAAACATTCACGAGAGGCAAAACATCTCTAAATGACCACTTTTCATGCTCAAATCCAATTAACACATTCAGACTCCTTATTGCCTGACAAAGGCCTCAACATACATAGTATGCAACAAATTTTTAGAACTAATAATCTTCAAATTTTCTTAAAAGGAAAACTTGTGGTAGAGGAAGGAAACAAGTGTATTGAATACAATACAAAGTTCTAACCAAGCAATAGATATACGTCATAACTTACTCTTGTAATCACTCCATGTGCCATGAGCAAACAACCGAAGAACCTCAAGGTACACTGAATTTTCAGTTCCTTCAACCTGCGAGGCACATTGATTTCACATAGCTATAAGCAAACTAATGCATAACGCCAAAAAGAAGCGATCAAGAAGAAAACTAAAACTTCATGCTGTAGACAAAAACAAGAATCTAATAGCAGACTAACCATTTAATTGCTCGGAAAGTGTAACTCGCTTTTACAATTTATATATATAATTCCCCATACATCCGGTAAAGTTGAGCCAAATTCGAAGGAACTGAACCCGACAATGATCATTAATGAAAATGATAGGAACCCAGTTAAGCAGTCTGCCAGATATTCTAAAATTAAACAATAAAAAACCCCTCAAATGTCAAACCTAATTTGATTGAAGGTATTCCTGTGCTATGTATAAAAATTCAAACAGCTAAAACAAGGTATAGGTGAGGAGAATAGGGCAGTGTCTACTGAACAGTTAGCAAAACAAGGATACGTTGATCACGGCCTTGAATTCTTAGATAGAAGGGAAAAAAGATTCTAACCTCGGATAGTGTGGGCACGGCAAGGATCTCGGAGAAGGCGAAGAGAGAAGGATGCGACGTGGCTTCGACGACTACGGGGCCAAGAGCTGAGCCAACTTGAATTGACACTTCCTTCACAAAGTAATCGATTAACTCTGCTTGTGTTTGCTCCATATCCATCTAAAAAAATAATACAGAGAAATTCAGAGAAGATGAGAAAAAAAGCTAGGGCTTGCTGATTGGTACTGGAAGTGGTGGGGAAATCATTGAATTTAAATAAAAGAGTGCAAATTTCTGAGATATGATAGTGTCAGTGTTTGAAAATATGGTTTTGGCCCCGCTTTAGCTTTTCTCTGGTTTTTGGGAACAGTTTGTGTTATATAATTAATTAATTAAAGATTTTTTAGGAGATAAGAAATAACGTAGGTAGAATTGAAATGAGCAATATGGTTTGTGGGTATGTGATGACTGATGATTAGATTACTCAACTTTCAGAGTTGTACCGTGTACGTAGTTCATTGTTTTGGTGGGCGGGGGGACGTCCATTGTGATGGATTGCAGGGCCAGGGCCAGGGGTTTATATTTCTTTTTATTCTGTGCCAATGCGGCAATGCCAATATGCCATGCCACGCAGTCTAACATATGGATATGGTGGAGGAGGGCAGGCAACCCACTGTTTTGTGTAGGATGGATGAGAAGAATTGAGGTTTGGGCTGTATATGACATGCCCCATCCCTCGTCATGTTCAAATAAGTTGGGAGGTGGAATGACATATCTCATCATTTTTAGTGAATACTTGAGATTGCTGCTAATGTATAGTTAGCACCGGGGGAATGCTTGCAAATCAAGCGCGATTATCATTTTTCCAAGGAAAAAATATATAATTACCCCAATAGGCAATAATGAGTAATGAAGTATTCCTCCACCCAAACCTCTTTCCAATTCCAACTCGTATTGGTAAAAGGAAGATAGTGCTGGTAAGTGTAAAATATTGCTTATTATTAGTGATATTTATTCTTCAATTTTGCTTGGATATTACTAATTGCTCTTCTTTCGGGCTTATTTTGGTTAGAAGCTTCTTTGGACCTTGTTAGTTCAAAACCAACAATTGAAGGTGAAATCTAGATATTTACTGGACGTCATGACAGGAGTGGAGGCACGATGCAGTTTGAGTCCGATGCAACATAAATTGGTAGTACAATCAATAACTTTTAGAAGGCGGATCAACATTATCTCAAAGTCAAATTCAAAATTATCTTGAAGATAAGTGCATGAAAGATAAATATAAGGTTATCTAGAAGATAAAACATAATTCAACCAGAGCCATATTATTCAAATTTATTATCTTTGTCTTTTGTGATAAATTTTTAGATTTAATTTTAGATTTTAGTTTGAATATTTTAGCTTATCTTTATATTTTATTACAATTTTTAGTTATTTTACTTTGTTAGGATTCTCAAGTATAAATACAATTAGGTTCCACCTTTCAACTCAGATTGTATTTACTACTTCCTTGGTTAATTCTTTAAGGGTTTTTATCTTCTTCTCAATCTTTTACTTTCTCTGTTACTTATTTCTTTTCAAACCATAATTCCAATTTATGCTTAGTTAAATTTCACTTAGCCTAAAGTTTTGCAATGGCTCAATTCTGAATAGTGAGAATTAGGTTTGCACTTAATAATTTCAAGAGAGTATTCTTCGATTCTCTAGAAACTAGAAGTGGCAATCGACCATTTGTTGGATCAGATTTCATATATAGACTTGAAAATCTAGATTAACCAAAGAGAAGATTTAGCTGAGGGTTGGACCTTGCAAACTATAACCAGTGAGTAAATTGGTAACTTGGTTTATCGAGATGATATGTTAGGCCTTAAAAAATATTTAAGATCTTAATCTCAATATTGTAAATTGGTTTGGGAGAGTCACCTAATAATGAGTCTCTATAACACCTAATATAAATTAATCGATCAATAGATCGAATATAGGCCATTATATAAAATAATGATAAAATAAGATAATGGTTCATATGAAAAAAATTAAATCAATATGTTTGAATATTGAGTGATGATTATGTTTTTTTATTTAAAATTTATATAAATATGAAAAACAAAAGCACTACTATAAATTATTTATTGTTGTTTAAAATAAATTAGTTTAGGAGAATCGCCTAATGCTATAAAGGAAAATACTTTGATGCACAAGCTTGTGTAAACTTTAGTTTACACAAGCCTTTTAATTTTAGGGTTTAGGGTTTAGGAGTTTAGTATGTAGGGTATATAATTTAAGGTTTATGGTTAGAGTTTAGAGTTTAGAGTTTAGAGTTTAGGGCTTAGGGCTTAGGGTTTAGGGCTTAGGGTTTAGGTTTTAGGTTGCTAGGGTTTATGATTTAGATTTTAAATTTTATAAAAGGATTGTGTAAAAAAATTTACACAGCTTGTGCATCAAAATAAAACCCTTATATAAAATAACAATAAAATAAATTAAGATTTATATTCAATACACATGCAGGTGAAACAATTTTTTTTACATGTGCCTTGTTTTCATGGGATAGATTTAGATTTTATGGTTTAGAGGTTAATAATTTAGAGTTTACGATTAGAATTTAAAGTTTAGGGTTAGAATCTAGGGTTTAAAGGTTAGGGTTTTGAGTTTAGTGTAATATGGTTAGGAATTTAAGTTTTAACAAATAAACCCTAAATTTTAACCCATGATCCTTAAATTTTAACCATAAAACCTTTAAACACTAAATCTAATTCTAAATCCTAAAACTAAGGCGCGAAAAATTTTCAGTTTCTACCGTTCACCACGCAAGCGTCGTGTACCTTACCGTTCAACATCCCTACCCTCTAGTCATCGGATAGAAGCCCAATTGGTCTTTTTTTCTTCATTGTTGGATGTTCGTCAATAAAACAATCGACGATTTTCGACGACGAGATGATGGGGATTTTAGTCGTGAGGAGACGACGAAGACAAGAGTGACCGGTGATGGTTGAATCAGTGGTGAAAGGCGAGGATTTTAAATTTTTAGTTGGGCACCTTTTTTACTGTTAAGACTTAAAATAAAGACAACTATACAATTTCATATTGTGTATCTAAATACTCGTAACACCATTTTTTTTTTGTTTAACCACTACTTTTCGACCAATTATTACTGACTAATCTAAATCAAATTTTACAGAGACCTATTATTGAGCAACCTTTTAATTTAGTTGTGTCCATTCATAATATCAATATTCGAATCTATGACCCTGCTTAACGAATATAATGACTGTTCTCACTAGACTAATTGATTATTAGTTTGTAACACTAATTTTAATAAACTGTTTAATTACAACAAGTTATAAATCCCCGTACATTTTACGCGTATCCTATGGTAGTAACATGCAAAGCGGGCAACCGTACAAGTTATTGCTTCTCCTTCTTCTTCTTCTTCTTTTGATAACGAGGTGCAGTTATTGCTTCTCCTTCTTCTTTTGTGCAGTTATTGCTTTTGATAGTAAAGGTGATAAAACCATTGTATACAAGACATTGGAAGGCTTCTCATTATCAGAAGGTTTAAAGTTTAGACAGGAACATTTTGTTGGTAGGAGCAGCAGCAGGAAATGGAGGAACATCATTCATCGTCAAATGGAAGTTATCAAGTTTGTTGGCAGGGAAATCTCAGGAATCATGCATTATCGTGGTCAAGAAGAAGCAAATCTTGACTCATTACTGTTGAATGGAGGAACGATGAAAAAGATGAACACAAAAAATGAAGGAGAACAGTAGGTTCTCTGTAAAGAAGAAGAGAGGAACGATATATGAAAAGAGAAAAGAATAAAACTGAAAGAAAAAGATCTTTTATGAAAATATGATTTCTGAAATTGATTACAGGCCCAATTACATCAATTGTGTTTATATAGCCCAAGAGGGGAAGTTGGATAACAGACTACCCAACAGCCCAACGGCCTAACAGCTCTTAGCTGGCCTAACAACATAACAGAAAATACATCTTCTAGAAATATTCTAGAATATACTTCTAACATTCTCCTGGTTTTTCTTCTTCAGATAGCTTTATCATTTTCCCTGTCAAAATTTCTTCTATACAATATACTCCAAGCTTGGTACGTAAGTCAGAGAACACAGCTGGTGTGATAGGCTTTGTAAGTATGTCTGCTGTTTGCTCTGAGCTTGGTATAAAGTTGACAACAAGCTTTCCAGCAAGAACACGTTCTCGGACAAAATGAAGATCTATCTCCACGTGTTTAATCCTTGCATGATGAGTAGGATTTGCAGACATGGACACAGTGGAGGTGTTATCACACCACACAGTCGGCTTGCCCAAAATAGGAACTTTTAGCTCTTTTAGAAGTTGTTCAACCCAGATAAGTTCAGAAACTGAGTTTTCCAAACTTCTATACTCAGCTTCACATGTAGATCTAGACACCACATTTTGTTTTTTTGAACTCCAAACAACAGGATTATCACCAAGAAATATACAATATCCTGATGTTGATCTCCTATCTTCAAGAGATGCAGCCCAATCAGCATCAGTGAAGCAGGTTAGGCTAAAATCCTTTCCTTGCTTAAAGAACAAGCCAAAATCAATTGTTCCTTTAAGATACCTGAGTATCCTCTTAACAGCTCTCCAATGTGTTTCACAGGGATTGTTCATATACTGGCTCACTTTATTTACAGCATATGAGATGTCTGGTCTGGTTAGACACACATATTGAAGTCCACCTACTACACTTCGATATAAATGTATATCATCAAAGGCAGCACCATCATTTGCAGAAAGTTTGGGTGTGACAACCATGGGAGTTGGAACTGATGTTGAACCTGCCATATCAGTCCTCTGAAGTAACTCTGTGACATACTTCCTCTGGTTCAAAAGAAGCCCATTGTTGTCATAATGAACTTCCATACCAAAGAAAAAACCCAAACTGCCCAGATCCTTCAATGAGAAGGCAGAGTTGATTTGTTGAACCACATCTTGAACATCAGCTGAGACATTTCCTGTGATGACTATGTCATCAACATAGACCATCAAAAGAACTTGAGATGATTCCTTGTCTCGAATAAACAGTGAAGTGTCAGCTTTTGATGCAGCAAAACCCAAATTTGAGATGAGAAAGGTCCTCAAGGTGTCAAACCAGGCCCGTGGAGCTTGACGAAGCCCATATAAGGCTTTCTTCAATTTGCACACTAATACTTCACCATTTGGGCCATGCTTCTCAAACCCAGGAGGCTGATCCATGTAAATCTCCTCAGCCAGGCTTCCATTAAGGAAGGCATTATTAATATCCACTTGTCTGATGCACCAACCTTTCATAACAGCAACTGCAAGAACTGTTCGAATTGTATTGGGCTTCACAACTGGGCTAAAAGTCTCACGGAAGTCATATCCAACAGCCTGAGAAAAACCTTTTGCAACAAGCCTTGCTTTCAATCGTTCTACCGAGCCATCAGCTTTTTTCTTCACTCGGAACAACCACTTGCAACCAACTGTGCGCCTGTTGGAGGGAAGTTCTTGAAGTTCCCAAGTACCATTAGTCATTAGAGCAGAATATTCAGCAGACACAGCTGCACTCCAACCAGGATGCTGCAGGGCTTCTTCAATTGTAGTAGGTTCAGAAACTGAAACAGAGGATTCAGACAGATACACCTTGGGCTTGAAGATTCCAGCCTTAGCACGAGTAACCATAGAGTGACCATGGGGAACCAGTGGTGGTGGTGGAGGTGGGGGTGGAGGTGGTGATGGTAATGGTGGTGAAGAGGGAAGAGAAGGTGGTGATGAGGATGGAAGTGAAGATGGTGATGAAGATGGTGTTAATGAAATAGCAGGAGGTATAGAAGATAGAATAAGTGGTGATAGAGAGGATGAAGAGTTTGTATTTGATGAGGAATGAAGAGATGACAGAGGTGAGGATGAATGTGAAAGAGATTGAGAGGGTGAAGTATGATTTTGAGAAGTGTGTACAGATGCAGGTGGTGAATGCTGAATTTTATCATGCAATGATTGATTTTGAAAGGATGAATGATGCAAAGAATCATGTAATGAAGGTGATGCATGAGACTGAGTTTGACTATGTAGAGGAACAGTTTGAGAAGACAAATGATGCAAAGAATTATGAGAAGATGAATGTATTGGAGATGCAGGTGGTGAAAAAGATGTATGCTGATTTTGCTGATTTTGTTTTGACAAAGAAATGGTTTGAGAAGATGTATGCTGAGATGAACCTGAACCTACTGTTGAAGACTCTTGCTAAGAAAGAATATGATAAGGAAATGATGCTGAAGCCTTTTTATGTATGCAAGAACACTTTAAGCATTTAGATTCAGAAACAGACTTCTGACTTTTAGACTCAACTTTATAGGGAAAACTTCCTTCATCAAACTGCACATGCCTGGTGATGTAAACTCTACCAGTTGGATCTAGACACTTATAACCCTTATGAGATGGAGAGTAACCCAGAAAAGTGCAAACAACAGATCTAAACTGAAGTTTATTTTTGTTATAGGGACCTAGGAAGGGATAACAAGCACACCCAAAAGTTTTTAGAAAGATATAGTCAAGACTTTTGTGAAACAACACCTCATAAGGTGACATACCATCTAAGACCTTTGTGGGCAGTCTATTAATGAGGTAAATGGCACTTGTAAGAGCATCAGACCAGAAACTTAAAGGCATTGAAGCCTGGGCTAATAAGGTAAGACCTATCTCAACAACCTGCCTATGTTTTCTCTCTACCAGACCATTTTGTTCAGATGTGTAAGGACAAAAAAGTCTATGAATAATACCTTGCTGTTGAAGATAGCCATTCAAAGCTGTGAACTCTCCTCCACCATCAGTTTGGAGAGCTTTGAGTTTGCACCCAAACTGCCTTTCAGCTTCCTGAAAAAACTGAAGAAATGCATTATATACTCCAGATTTCTGTTTAAGAAAATATAGCCAAGTATATCTAGAATGAGCATCAGTAAATGCCACATAGTACCTAAAACCATTAGAATATAAAGGGGCTGGTCCCCAAACATCAGCAGCCACTAACTCTAAATGAGACTTATACTGAGAATTAGAAGCAGCAAAAGGAAGTTTATGTGACTTACCATACTTACATGCAGAACAGAAAGTGAGCATTTTATTTATGTCAACAGAAACATTACAACTTTTCAATACTTTGAACAGAACTTCTTTGGCAGGATGACCTAACCTATTGTGCTACACATCAACAGACACTTTACTTTCTGTAGAAGCAGTATTACAACTCACAGAATGTATATCACAATTATTTACATTATTATCATGTATAGTAAGCAAGGATGACTCAGAATCAGCAGAATGAGCAAGAGCATCACGAACATCATTATTGAATGACAAATCAGAAGCAGCAGCAGTATGAACATAAGCAGAAGTAACAACATTATTGGATGATAAGGCAGAAGCAGTAGATTGCAAGAAAGCAGAATTAGATGCAGATGAAGATGAAGATGTAAACTCATATAAACCATTGTTCTCTTTCCCAGTCAGCAGAATCTCTCTAGTGTGCAGATCCTTCACCAAGCAAAACTTAGGAAAGAATTCAATTGTCACTTGGTTGTCCTGTGTGAGCTTAGACACAGACAAGAGATTTTTAGTGATATCAGGAACATATAAAACATTTTTAAGATGTAACTGTTTCTTAGGCCCTAAGATAGAGGATTGACATATGTAATGAATGGGAAGAGAGTGACCATTACCAACCCTAACATTACCTGAACCAGTATAGCAAGAGGTAGTGTGAACATTCTGAAGATCATTTGTCAGATGATGGGAGGCTCCAGAATCAGGATACCAAGTATTATCTCCCACTGCTTCTGGTGTAGCTATGAATGCTTGAGGCTGAGGGCAAGAAGATGAAACTGGCATCAATGAAGCGGGAGCAGAGTAAGCAGAATATACAGGAGTTGTATTTGCAGGAGTGTGAAAATAAGGAGAAGGCTGAGAAGGAGTTGCAGCAGTAACATGAACCATAGGTGATCTGGGTGGTGTAGCATGTAAAACAGGAGAATTAAAATAAGGTGGTGGTGCTGTGTAGAACATAGGAGAAGGAGAATATGGTTGAAAGTTGTTGCCTCGACCAGAATAAGAGGTAAAGTTAACTTGAGCAGCTCTTCCATAACCTTGAGTTGGCCGAGAGGATTCATTTTTGAAATGCATATCAAACCTTGACCAACATCTCTCAACCAAATGACCTAGCTTGCCGCACAACTGGCATTGAGGCCTTGAAAAATTGTTCCTACCTCTACCTCTGCCTCTACCATAACCAGACTGAGAAGGATAAGAAGAAGGAATAGAATTGGGACTGCTAACAAAGTTATCTGAGTTCTGTGTTGTAGCAGCATAAAAACCACTACCAGTAGAGTCACTAGATTCCTGATATGACTGATACTGAGGAATAGCATCTGAGTTTTCAGAACTACCAAACTTAGGTGTCATCTCAACAGAATTACCAGCAGACCCAGGGGAGTAATTCTTAACAGCAATATGAGCAGAAGCATTAACAGAACCAAGCAAATGTGAGTGTCTAGCATCAGCATCTAGCAATATTGTTCTAACAGTTTTCACATCAAATGGTGAAGGACTTGCTGTAATAACAGTAATGACTGACTCATACTCAGGTGGCAGACCATTTAAGATGGCTGTAACATGCTCATGATCAGAAATCATCTCTCCACAGCTTGCTAAACTATCACATACAGTTTTGACTTTCATTAAGAACTCTCTCATAGGTAAATCATCCTTCCTTTGTGAATGTAACAGTCTTCTTAAGGACATTAACCTAGATGTTGTTTTTCCACTGTAAAGCCTATGTAGAGTGTTCCAAATTTCTACAGATGTATTATGCCCAATCAGATGAGGTAACACCTCTTCACTCACTGTAGACAAAAGCCAAGAGGCTAATGCCCCATCTTGTTCCTCATAGAACTCATATTCTGGATTAAGACTAACAATACCTTCCTTTGTAATATACTGTGAAGGCCAAGTTAACTTCCCATCTTTGAACTTTTGGAGTCTATTTGATTTAATAGTTAATAGCACTTGCTGCTGCCATAACAGGTAGTTGTTGTCATCAAGGATGACATTAATCTTCTTAGATGAAAAGACTCTATTAGTGGCTAATGAAGAGGTTACATTCTGACTCCCAACCTGAGTAACATTTTCAGTAGTTTGATGTGTTGTATTATCATTAGCACGTTCATTCTCAATTCCAATGTTATCAGATGTCCTAGCAGAATCAACCATGGTTGACAAACAAACAATTTCACAATCTCAGCAATCTCAAGCATATGACAAGCAGATCAGAGGTCATCAAACACATCAACCACAAAACGAAGCACAGACTAACTCAGAGATGCAGATAGACGAAACGATGATCCTTAAGCAAACAACAACAAAACTTCAGAGAACACTGACAGTTGTAAACAAGATTCAATCCTCAGATGAAACTAAGATGAAAGATGATATTCAATCAACTAGAACATCAACCACAGCATATGACAACTAATTGCAAGATTCAGGCAGAATCAATCGAAAGCTCATGAAATTAGGGCACTCAAACGGAACGCAAGAGAGAGAGGCAGAACGCAAAACGTATAAGATTAGATCTCACCAGATTTTTGCAATCAAGCAAAAAGAAAAGCGATCTCAGCTGCAATCCACTGTCAATCTACACTGGATCGACGAATCAGCAAAGAAGCTTCGCCTTTGCTACAGAACTTCGAGCAAAACACAGTACTGAAGCTTTACACTACCAGCAACTTATCGTCGTGCACGGTGGACAGAGAAACCGAGCTCTGATACCATGTTGAATGGAGGAACGATGAAAAAGATGAACACAAAAAATGAAAGAGAATAGTAAGTTCTCTGTAAAGAAGAAGAGAGGAACGATATATGAAAAGAGAAAAGAATAAAACTGAAAGAAAAAGATCTTTTATGAAAATATGATTTCTGAAATTGATTACAGGCCCAATTACATCAATTGTGTTTATATAGCCCAAGAGAGGAAGTTGGATAACAGACTACCCAACAGCCCAACGGCCTAACAGCTCTTAGCTGGCCTAACAGCATAACAAAAAATACATCTTCTAAAAATATTCTAGAATATACTTCTAACAATTACCACCTCTAATTCTATGAAAACAATTTGAAGATGAGTGTGGAATGGAATGGATTTGTTTTATGAAAGTACAAGGTTAAGCAAATTTTTCTTAGAAATCATAATTACACAGTTTTAACTTAACCAAAAAAGAAAATCAATCTACAAACTTTACCAGCTTTTGGCGATGGTGCTTATATAAAACTCTCATGGCGGTGGCCCGGAAAGGACAATTTGAACTAACGAAACCGTTTACCAAGTGGAGATAAGTGCTTAGATCGTGACAAGTGACCACCCCTTCCTTGCAGAGGTACGGGCACTCTTTGCTGCTCACTCTCAGCTCTTGACCCACTTCTGCATAAACCAACGCAGTCTCTCGCACGCGCTTTTCAACCCATCTCGGCAAAGCTTCCTTGTTTGCCTCTCCTATCTCATTCTTGTCAATTACAAAGCCCGGTACTTTTGTGATCACGTCATCCGAGTTTACTATTCGTAGAATCTTCGTCCCGCTTTTCTCTAGCTCACATCTGAAGCTTTGGTTTCCCACACGTGGTCCCCCGAACGAGATGACCGTCACCATCGGCGCATTGCCGAAGCTGGATTTTATATCGTACGCTGCAAGTGTTGCGAGTGCAGCGCCGAGGCTGTGCCCCGTGATGGTGATGCTGAGGGGTTCATCGCCGTGCATTTGGAGTACTCTTCCCACCTCTTCCATCACCATGTGCCGCAAGCTAGGACAGGTGTCGCTATCCGAAGTGTAGAGGCTCAAGAACCCACTCTCCACCATGGGTATGTCCCCGTCACCTTTAGGTCCCACACCGGCCACGTCATCAGGCAGGCAAGTCAGCGTGGCGCGTAAATTCTCGAGCCATTCCAAGCAAGTGGCGGTGCCTCTGAAGGCGATGACGACGTCGCGGCGGCCGAGCCTGGCGATCTCTTCCTTGTCCTGGCAAACTGCCACGAAACCTATCCAGCTGGAGCGGGTGGAAAGCCAGGTAGGACCCCTGTGTATCCAAGTGGGCAGCTGAGTCCCGCAGGTGGCACGCAAGTGCTTGGTGGGTTTATAGCCTGTATCACCAATGCAAGATCGGATGAGTATGGAGTTCTTGGGGAACTTGGAGGTGGCATAAGTGGGTGAACAAGGATCAAAATCGAAAGAGCGATATGTTGCTTCCACGAATCTCCCGTATTTTAGAATCTCACTTCGTAGAATGTCATCAAGGGGATCAAGCAAGCCTTGCCAGTTATGTATTCCCTGATACTCCGTCCAGTTCTTAGCGAGTTTTGCTGAGTAAGAGTGTGAGGCATGTTTCAAAGGAGACCAGTAGAAGTCAGTAGCCAGAGGATTAAAGGAGGTGGAGTAGGGAGTGAGTACTTTAGGTGAATAGGAATACATGGCTCCACAGTAACACCAACCCTCATAATTTAGGAGTAAAAGCTTTAAACGATTATCATAGTTAGCAATGGGGGTTGGTCTACTCTTGGCCAAATGGAGTTTTTATACACAAGGAAAGAGCTGGACGGCGTATGTGGTATGTGGACTTACACTCACTCATAAAACCAAGGGAAAACGGGTGTTAGTAACAGGAAAAACGGCTATGTAGGTGAGTTGTCAAATTTTATAAACATAAAACAAACAAAAGCTTAATTAGTTTGATTCTTTCCGACCATAGGGCGTTTTAACCTTGTGGATTTGTTAGGGCATTACCGAATTTTGTTTGGTTCTTGTTAGAGTAGCTTCTATATCACGGAATTGACCGCTTAATTTATGTACAGACTACTAGGAAGCAAGCTCTAAGCTTCTTCTGAAACATGGTAATTTCAACACAAAGTTATCAATTGAAAGACAAAAAAAATCCTTCCGATGTTAAGGCATATAAATATGTGTGTAGGCACTTTTATCCCACCTTATTTTTACTATCCAATGAGATGACGTGGCATTCTAAATAAAATCACATGGCATTACTTTGGCGGTGAAGTTTGTAATGTGAAACAAAAAATATTATAGCTGATTAATTACGGTTAATTCTTTCTGTTGGATGATTGAATCAAGTCCGTCACTTCACAAGTGGAGCTAACTAGGCCGGTGAGAAATGAACAAAATAGATGAGAGATTTTTTTGAAAATAACAAGATCCAATCATAACATCAATTTTTTTAATCTTCCAAAGTATACATTTGTTTGTCAATTCATAGCTTTTAGGGTTCCAATAATTGCAATCTCACCATAAAAACCATGTGATGAATTATCTGATTCATAGGAAATGACGACCCATTATTTTTCAACCAATACCACATAAATATAAGTATTTGACATTTTGTGTTTTTTTTCTCTCTTAATTTATAAAATCATTTTTAAAGTTTTATATCAAAAAAAGAAGGCCTATTATTAATTTGCGTTGTGTGTGTGGAAGATGAAGAGCAGGCTAGGTTGTGATTAAAAGAATGGGAGAGTAATACAGTTTGAAATCACTAAGTATAATTACAACTATGACAAATGTTTTATTTCTATAATTCTCTAAGAAATATCTTTAGTGACTAAATGAATTAAATTTCAAATATATATTCACATGTTGCGTGGATAGTTTATATACATGTACAAATTGGATTGCATCTTTAAAATTTAAAAGGACTTTTTCAGAAAAACATATTTATTTTCAAATTGTTGATACAATAGGTGTACAATATCTAAATTTGCTATGTGTCGTATCTAAACTAACACTATATTTACAAAGGACTTAATAGTTTGATGATTCATTTAAAATAATAATATTTAATGATCAATATGAAAGTTTGAAGATGCCCGATGTAATAAACTATTTTTTGTAAATACAGTAAGCTTTGTTAACCCTACTCAAAGTTCTAAGTAAACACTAAAACATTAATTTTCTTTCAATACCTTAGAAAAAGAAAAAGGAAAAAACACAGTGCCTAAAAGAAAAGGGATGATATTTTATTCTATTGAGGGAGAAAAGGGCACGTTTTGAATGCGTTAAATTCTAACAAGAGAAGATGATGGTATTGGGCCTTTGCCCCATTTAGTTCAACTCTGACTCACCTCATACATTTGAGAATCCAACTTAAACGATTGTAATTCATTTCCTAGCTGCTACAATAACAAAAAGGGGTTCGCTGAATGAGTTGAAAGAAGAATCAATATATATATATAATAAGAATCTATATCTTTGTGACATGTTTTTTCCTTTCTCTTGATACTAATATATTGCTTCGCTCACCATGTTTTTTTATCCTGTAAAGTGTCTCTTTTTTCACCACCCGTCCGCACCTTTGAGTTTTTGTATGTGATTTTGGGATTACTACTCATTATTCTTCCTTCTTGGTGTGTTGTATTTGTGATATATTTTATGGTTTTTAATAAAACTCAGTTGTTATTGTAAAAAAAATTAAGTCGGTGATTTTGCTTAAAAACTTAATTAGTTATGTGATCTTTACATGTATAGTAAAAAACAAAACCAACGTCATAGCTGAAAACCTCCCATTCTGTTGTAATATATACAGGGAAAGAGTAGGTTTGAAACTGGAAACTCGGACTTGTTGTGAAGAATAATAGCCCAAAATACATGTTGAAACTTGCCCCATAAGTTACAACATGCCTGCAACTAGTACAAGTGGGAAAGAAGGATTAAATATAATTTTTAGACTTGTCTTTCAATGGAGTAGTGGTGCCAACTGGTATATAGCTCTCCTTTAAAATCTTTCCAGATCACTAAAACATCCTGAAGTTTGTTGTATTAGATTCAGTTTGAAGTTGAGAATCTTCACATCCACCATTTTCAACTTATTCTGATTTCCCTCGGCCTCAGTCAGCATATTGGGAAATTATAAATGGTCAAAAAGATGCCTCTTTTTGCCGTTGCCAGCGTATACTTAATCATTGAAAACTAAGACCATCTATCTGTTTACTTGGAATTACACATATACGGAAGTTGTGAAAAACACATATCCTTTTTGCGGTGTATGAGAATAATTTTGGATATTTGCAGGTTCACGAGCTCAATTATTGTAAATGAATGGCTCAACACCAAATGATTCCAGAACATTCTTTCTTTGAACCCAGCATATAGTATTTCTTTGATTTAGGATGCTTGCTCACCTATCTTAACGAGATATTATTTGTATTTGATAATAAAATTAGACATTTACATCTTATTTAAGAAAAAGATTTTGCAGTCAAAGTTTTTTATTATAATTGAAAAAGATAGAGCAAGCAATGATAGGAGAATTTCAGCGCCATCTGGAAAAGTCGGTGTAGGTCAAGAGTCAAGACACCATTGTAAGTGTAACACTATTATTTGATTAATTTATCCTTCACTAAACATATAGCTAGGGTTTGATTGTTAAGGATCCACTCTCCTTGTTTTCAAACAATACAAGAGTCTTACATTAACATCATAGTCAATACATGTTGTCGGCATGAAAAACTTGCTGCTCTTTCTTAATTGTGTAGTAGAAGATTTTAACGAGCCTTTTATTCTTCAACGAACTAAGTTTATTGGTTTTGGAAATTATGTCAGAAATAACTATAATCAAAGGACAGCATTTTCAAACTTGAAACCTACGCCTACGAATAAATTAGATATCGTATTCCTCTTGCACGTACAGTTGTTAACAACAGGGAAGACCATCTCTTCATTGGGATCAACACTTTGCTAAGCTATCTAAAAAATAGTTTGAACGCCTAAATGGAAAAGTGAGATGTTTTAGACATTTATTTTATGTTTAAGCCTAACAATAATTTATAAAAAAAAAATCATGAGCGTGGCCTCGTGGACAGTATGAACGCCTTTTTTTTTAATGTCCTTTTTCTTAAAGTAAAGATATGATCACTATCTTGATATGGTATGTGCGAATTAGATTTGATATTGACAAAAACCAGAAAACCTCCAACCCCAAAGTCCAAGTTTGGTGGTGCGTATAGTAGAATGTGGGTTGCTTGAGCCACAACACTGTAGTCTTACCTGGAGGCATGCTCGGCTTCTCTCTATCAATTATTTCGCCACCATCTTCAATATATTGAACTTGGGACTATAGGGTTCTGCACCGGCAGCACCCACAGGGGTGAGGGGTGTCTATATAGTTTAAGTATTCAATCTATGCAGACATAAGTCTGACATTGCATATTCTTTATCTACGATTGTTAGCTTAATTTTCAAATGAACAAGAGGTTTCTCGGGTTTCATACCAATTTGGAAAACACATGCGGTCAAAGTCGGGGAAAACTAACAAATTAGAATTCCAGTTCTAAAGCGATGAAACGTAAAAGGGACTAGACTGGACCAAGCAAATTATTAGCCGAATGGTTGGATCACCGACGTAGGACCATATATTATTATTATTATTATTATTATTATTATTATTATTATTATTATTATTATTATATGTGGGGTCAAACGTATCAAGTGCACGCTTACGAAACGACCCAACTCACCATGTAAGCAAGCATCTTCAAATCTGCATTCATCGCGTAATTCTCTGGCTTCATATTGATCTCTGACCAAACCATCAACGGCTATTGATTACAAAGTGCGGGATGGGGACTACTCTTTGTAATTTGGGATAACGGGAACGCAATTAGCATCGGAAAACATAAATACAAACTACTCATGACTCAACTGTTAGAGAATATCACTTAACTACATCTGAGTTTAAGACAAAACAACAGACTAATAAACTCAGATACCCGTTGCTGAGTGTCTTCAATTATGTACAAACAGACTAATAAACTACTCATGACTCAGATACCAGAAAAGATATTTCTAGAAATCAAATATCATAAACTACATCTAAAATATATAACTACTTTTATAACAAAGCTGGCTCTCGACCTTATATTATATATTATATATTGCCTCGACAAGAAACATATCCAAAAAGTTGTCATCTTTATTATAGTATATGGATAAAATTCGTCTGCCCCTTTTCGGTGCCCCTACATATGCCCCAACACTAAAAAACACTACAAAATTAAAATCTAAGCCCTAACCCTAAATTCTAAATCCTAAACCCTACACCCTATACCCTAAAAAATACACTCTACCCTAAATTTCCTAAACCCTAACCACAACCCCTAACATAAAACCCTAAACCCTAAAGTTAGTTTTGAGCGTGGGGGCATATGTAGGGGCACCGAAAAGGGGCAGGGGAATTACATCCATAGTATATATACGTACTTGTATTATTGTCCAAAAAGATCAATAAAAAAACAGAGATTTATCGTAACTTATTGACAGATCAGGCGACCTGATGTATAAAAAACCCATTGGGCTTTTCATTAAGCGGCTCCTTTCCTCTAGGCAATATTGGATAAACGATGATTAACGTTGTATCATTATTACCAAAGCAACTGGTTGCTTTGTCTTGAATAAAAACCCCATCAACTCCCAGACTTTTGGCGTCGGAAACTTGACTTTTAAACTAGACGGATGAGGTCACGGTGGCACCTATGACGGCGCTGGAGTGTGTTTCGGTAACTTTAGAAAACCGACACAGTGTTTGGTATGGACGGTAGCCTGATTAGGTTGGTGATTTGAGAGCCGAGTGGCAAGTACTAGCATGTGGTTCCTCAATGTCTTTTCTCTAACCCGGTCGGCGCCTTACAAATTACAATTTTGGTCGGTGCCAAGGGCATTGTTGTCACTTGAATTTGCACGACACGTGATACCCATCCTCGTGAATAAAAACAACATTTACCTTTTTAGGAATACCGAACGCCCGCAACCATATATATTATATTGTTGTTTTGCGACTTGGGGGCAAATAAGGAATGTAAGTAAGACATCCAATTGAGGAAAATTGTCATTTTTTACAAAAAGAATTAGAATGTCAACTATGGTAGCTGGCTAGCTGCTATTCACAATTTTTACAGTGAGTGAAAGTTTTTTAGCCGGGGAACGAATTTTCTCTCGACTCTCCAACCCATAAGGTGGCTGGGAACGGACACGTGGAGCTCAGGAATAATTGACTAGATGGAGGTAAGTCTTGAGGTCGTGACACGTGGCAACATTGAGACTTTTAAAGTAGGGGCAGTTTCTGCTGCGAAGCCTGAGCTCTCTCCCCACCTCCGCATACACCCACTGCGTGTCCTCGACTCGTTTCTGGATCCAGTTTGGCAAACCTGCCACGTATACGTTTCTGGCTTTCGACACCTCAGCGCCTTCCTCTAGTACGAACCCAGGTACTTTAGTTATAAGATCATCAGAATTCACTATTCTCAAAACTTTTGTCCCTTGTTTCTCAAGCTGACAGCGGAAGCTCCGGTTGCCAACGCGTGGACCTCCGAATGACATGACGGTCACCATTGGAGCACGTTTAAAGGTGGTTTTTATGTCATAAGCTGTGAGCGTAGCTAGAGCCGCTCCAAGACTGTGTCCTGTGATGGTTAAGCTTAGAGGCTCATCACCGTAAGTTTGGAGCAAGCGTGCAATCTCTTCACGGATACTTTGTTGCAGACTGGGTACCTCGTCAGTGCCTGAAGTGTAGAGGCTGAGGAACCCTGTTTCCACCATGGGTTCGGAGTGAGCATTGGGGAGGGGCGAGAGAGTAGCGCGAAAGTTCTCAAGCCACTCAAGCCCAGTGGCAGTGCCTCTCAAAGCAATCACCACATCTCTTCTGCCGAGCCTAGCTATTTCCTCTTTGTCTTGACAGACGGCCACGTAACCAATCCAGCTGGAGTTGGTTGCCACCCAACTTGGTGCCCAACTTGGCAACCGTATTCCTGAGGTGGCACGTAAATGTCTGCTTAGATGATAACCGGTTTGGGCTAGGCCCGAACGGTCTAGCAAAGTGCTTTTGGGATAGAGGCAGGCTCCGTATCCTGGGGAGGAGGAGTCGAAGTTAAATGACCTATATGCAGCCTCAACAAAGCTACCGTAGCGAAGAATTTCACCCCGCAAATTTTGGTCTAATGGATCGAGCAGACCTTCCCAGTTTTGTATTCCTTGGTACTCCATCCATCTGTTGCCGAGTCTAACGTCTTTAGAGGTGAAAAGGAAGGGTGCAGGGTCGTACTCAAGAGGATGGTCCCAGGTCTTGAGGGGTTGATCATCTATGGATAGTTTGAGTGGTCTGACTGACGGCTCGGTGAGGGTGCAGCAACGAATAGAAACGTGCTCGGCGTGTCTGCTTGTGTGGTACTGGGTGATTGCGCTAGGAAATGTGCATGGCCTGGCCCTTGCATGTTTCATGGAGAAGCTCATTTTCACCAAAAAGTGGGACAACAGAGGGAAGGAAATGTTCGCTGATGGTGCTCACTGCTCAGCTCGGAGGAGGGGTTTTTATAGGACATGGAGGAAAGAGAGAATTATGGAGTTGAATTAAAACCCAAAAGTAGGCTACTTTTTTTTCATGACGATCAGAGGGAGAGAGAGAGAGAGAAATGGTCAAGACTCAAGAGTATTTACCCAAAAAGAAATATGCGTTTCTTCATGTCTTCTTCCCCATTGAAGCCGGCTCAAGCTCCACTCACATTGGCTCAGCTTTTTAGAGTCGCTCACCCTTTTTTAATCATTCTGGAAAAAAAATCATTTCTTTTCCTTTTCCCCCTGTCAAACCGGAAAGAATTACTTCAGATCCTCTGTTAACACCAAACACAGTGTTATACTTATACCTAGTAATCAGATGCTGCCTCCACACGTGGATGACAGATCATTGAGTTTAGGTGGGTCAGATCAAGTCCTAATACTTGTCTTCTTTACAATTAAAACAAGGCAACACAAAATTTTACCACCAAATTAATCCTCCTACTTGAGGTATTCGCAGATGATAAAACGTGAAACAATCTCATTTTGTAGGGAACAAGATGGGTGAAATATAGTGGACCTACCATTAATTTACTCCAACAACATTAACTTGCATGCTTTCCATTTCTCTTATTGTTATTATTTGAGATTCCAATTTTATAATATCTTGGTAAGAAAACAAGTGGCATTTTGAAATTCGGATTTCTTATAACAAGTGACATGTTAATTTGTTCTTAATGGAAACCGGTAACTAGAATAATATAAAAGCAAAAAGGAAAAGAAAATTAACTTCATTCACATTGAAATACAATGATTTGATTTTTCCTTCAAAATCTCGTGTTCCTTTATCCCAATTTTTTTTATCACATGTTGATTTTTCACAATTTTAAAAAGAAAAATTTTATATAATACATGTGATGTAAAATAGTTTTTTACACCTATAAAGGGAAAACTAAAAAAAAATAAAAATAAAAATGTCTTATGCATTTTATTGAATTTTTTAAAATGACAATTTTATTGGAACAAATAAAGTATTTTAGGCTCATGCTTTATCAAGGATGGGTTTGATACTTTTTCAAATATTCTCATGGTTGTGCTCTGAAAATTGGATTAATTCTAAATATAATATTAATCAATATATTTTAATCTAATAGTTATCTTTTAAATAAATAAAAATATATCATTTAAGAAAGTATCAAAGTGTGTAGAAAATAAATGGTTAATATGTAAAAGTTTATACAATTTAATCATTTAAATAAAAAAATAACATGAACACAAAAGCATATAGCATTTTTTTTCTAAATCAGCTTTAGATTACTAACTATATTAAATTCAAGTATGGAACTAAATTAAGTTACCAAAATTAAGGAATAAAGTCATAATCTAATTAAATTACTTATCTAAAGTTACCAAAATTAAGCTTTTTTTTTTCTGTATGTAAATGACATTTGTTGTGTCACAGGCTTCCAATAGCGACCTCAATTTCCTAATTCAAACATGAAAAAGGATTGAGAATCGGGACAACTTAAATATAAGGTATGGATATTAGAGTTTTTCTTTTAGATTAGATAGTAATATTATAGTTGTTCATATGTACATGTGGTATATAAATATAGGAAAATTCTACAACGTGCGACGAATACCGATGAACACCACTAATGATGAACACCGATGAATATCATTAAATTAATTAATAAAAATTTAAAATTTTAAGGACTCATCATACAATTAATAATTAAATTATTTTTATATATTAAAATTTTATTTTTTTAATAAGGGTAAACTATATATTTAGTACCTCACCTATTTCCGTATTTCTATTGAACCCTCATTATTTAAATATTATTTCAATTTGATTTTATTCTTTATAAAAAAATAATTTAACCCTTAACTCTCAACCTAAAACCCTAAACTATTAAACCTTAAACCCTTAAACTCTTAAACATATACCCTAAACTATATACCATTAAAAATAATTTCACCATCATCGATTCAATTCAATTCAATAAATTGTTGAATTCTCCTAAAAAATTAAATTAAATTATTATATATATATATCAAAATTAATTAAACTCAAATCTCCTAGAATTAACACTATAATCTTATTTGAGATGAAGAGGCCATCACAATTAATCACAATAATCGATGAATTTTTACAAAAAAAATTAGGGTGGATTTTCCAAGTCTGTATCACATCTAGGACTCGAGAAGTTTTAAGGTGAGACATTTTAAAATGAGGCGCAACTGAAATTTTTACAAAAATTATAAGAATTTTGGTATCAATTTTTTCGGTGTATATCGAAATTCTAATAAAAATTGTAAGAATTAAGTTAATGAAAATGGAATGCTGCCCAGGTTCACTTTTCTTTTCTCTTGGCTCCCTATCAGATACTCCTTGTTCCTCGGATAAAATTATTTTCCCATCATCATTGAGAGATACTACCGGGATTTCCACTGTAAGAAAATTTTCATAAAATTAAAAGAATTAGAAAAAGTGTCAGTGTTCTTAAGGGCGCTACTGCTAGAACCCTTACAATGAGAAAGGGCGGCAACAGTTAAGAGTAATGCAGTGTCGAAAAGAGCACCATCAGCAATTCAGCATCCAAACAGCATATGTACTGAAAAAAAAAAAGAATACTATGTTACTTCCATATTCAAGGATAACAAAGGCACTGCGATCCTACTTGAATTTCCATATTAACTTGCTTGAACACTAGATAACTTCTGTTCAAACTATTACACAGGTAGTTACGACATTTTAAAATTCATCGATTATTGTGATTAATTGTGATGGCTTTTTCATCTCAAATAAGATGATAATGTTAATTCTAGAAGATTTGGGTTTAATTAATTTTGATATATGTAAAAATAATTTAATTGAATTTTTTAGCAGAATTCAATAATTCATTGAATTGAATTGAATCGATGATGGTGAAATTATTTTTAATGGTATATGGTTTAGGGTATATGTTTAAGAGTTTAAGGGTTTAAGGTTTAATAGTTTAGGGTTTTAGGTTGAGGGTTAAGGGTTAAATTAATTTTTTATAAAGAATAGAATCAAATTGAAATAATATTTAAATAATGAGGGTTCAATAGAAATACGGAAATAGGTGAGGTATTAAATATATAATTTACCCTTATTAAAAAAATAAAATTTTAATATATAAAAATAATTTAATTATTAATTGTACGATGGGTCCTTAAAATTTTAAATTTTTATTAATTAATTTAATGGTGTTCATCGGTGTTCATCGGTGTTCATTATTAGTGGTGTTCATCAGTGTTCGTCGCACGTGGTAGACTCATCCATAAATATAATAATCGATCATGAAATATTTTTTTAATATTTTTAAATTAAAAAAGTTGAAAGGTACAACAAAGCATACTCAACTATAAAGAGAAATTTGAGGATTATGTCCTCAATGAACTTATACCAAACAAAAAATAAAATTTAAAATTTTAAAGACCGTGAATAAACAATAACTTCAGTATCATTGTCGTAATAATAGTTATAAACAATGTTAATCTTGCAAACTACTCTGCTGATCAAAATATTTATCGCAATTTCAATGCCATTAGATCATAAATCTTTTGTAGAATCCAAAGACATTCTAAAGGGATAATGTTGGCTTATGGGTGTAATGTTAACACAATACAACCTAAGGAAGTTGAGAGTACTTTGCCAATTGATCATGTCGCGATAATAATGATAATTAAATTACTATTCATTCCAACATGAATATATTGTTGAATATATTTCATTATTTATTTTTCTCATGTGTTGGTTGTATTTTATTTTGTTTGGCGTCATTGTTGTAGCAACATACAAGATGATAGAGTCCGCTTAAGTGTGTAATATCTTTCAATTTTTAAGTAAAGAATAGTTACAATTTTTAAGTAGAGAATGGTTTCGATAGTTTATGCATATTGTATAAAAAGTATCACATTTGATGTGTAATATATAGTTGAAGTTTTCTAAAAAAGGTTGATTACACTATAGAATAACAATGTTATATTGTGACATGATGTATTTGTTTCGTATATTCATGTCTATAAAATAGTTAAATTTTTAAGTTTTAACTAACAATCATCTAAAAAAAATCATAGATCATAAATATATTTTTCTAAAAAGAATATAAATTAAAATTGAACTCCAATAAAAAGAGAGGCCGACGGTATAGTTTACTTAAACCTTGATAGATTACACTAAGTGGCCGGAAAAGGATTAGAGACAAGTGATAAAGAAAGGGATGAAGGAATAGAGAATTAGGGATTTGAGGAATGAAAACAGAAAAGGGGAAAAGGGAAAGTAAAGCTTTCGAACTCAGTTAGAGTAAGGGAATATCTGATTAACTTGATTACAGAAAATAGGCTCTAGAATATTTATAGCCCAATCATACAAATAGTCTGTTATAACAGATCTAACAACTTTTTAACAACTTGGGCTAACGGCCCTAATACTCTAAACATATTATTATTCATCTAACATTCTCCTGGTATCTTCAATCTCTTCAAGCTTTAAACAAGAGCGAACACCAAGGCGAGTACGAAATTGATTAAACATCAGAGGTGGCAATGGCTTGGTAAGAATATCAGCTATTTGCTCTGAAGATGGAACAAAGTTAACAAGCAATTTACCAGCTAGAACTCTTTCTCGCACAAAATGCACATCAATCTCAACATGTTTCACACGTGCATGATGAGTAAGATTTGCTTCCATAGACACGGTGGAGGTGTTGTCACACCATACAACGGGTAGTTGAGCAAGTTTAACTCCAATTTCAGAAAGAAGATGCTCTATCCATACCAGCTCAGATATAGTATTGGCCAAACTTCTGTATTCAGCTTCAGAGGAGGACTTTGAAACTACACTCTGTTTCTTAGAACACCATGTCACTGGATTACCACCCAAATAGATACAATATCCAGTAGTGGAGCGTCTGTCTTCAACTGATGCAGCCCAGTCTACATCTGAATAACAAACAAGGTCAAGATTAGCAGAGTGCTCATAAGTAAGACCAAAATGAAGTGTCCCCTGTAGATAACGCAGGATGCGTTTTACAGCACGCCAATGAACTTCAGAAGGTTGATTCATATATTGACTGACTTTATTCACTGCAAATGCTATATCAGGTCTAGTCAAACACACATACTGTAGTCCTCCAACAATGCTACGAAACAAGTGCAAATCAGAGAAAGAATGTCCACTATCTTCATGCAACTTGGGACATACAATCATGGGAGTGGGAACAGGACTACACTTATGCATATTAGCCTTTTCAAGTAATTCTGAGACATATCTTCTCTGATTCAAAGTCAAAGAATCAGATTGTTGTTGTATCTCCATACCAAGAAAGAATTCAGGTTGCCCCAAGTCTTTAAGCTTGAACTCAGAATTTATTTGCTGAACAACAACATTCACCTCATATTCCATATTACTCGTTATGATGATATCATCAAAATAAACCATCAAGAGTAATTGAACTGTCCCTGTGTTCTTGACAAATAAAGAAGCATCAGACTGAGATGCTGAAAAATGCAATTTGTCAATCAAGAACTTCTTGAGAGTGATGAACCAAGCTCTGGGTGCCTGCCGCAAACCATATAAAGCTTTCTTCAAGTGACAAACAAGATGTTTCCCATTAACACCATCTTCCTCAAAACCAGGTGGTTGGCACATAAAAATTTCTTCACTCAGCTCTCCATTCAGGAAAGCATTATTAATATCAATTTGCCGGATGATCCAGCGTTCAAGAACAGCAGTTGCAAGGACAGTTCGAATGGTGGCAGCTCTCACCACTGGGCTAAAAGTCTCCCGAAAATCAGAACCTATTTGCTGAGAGTATCCCTTAGCAACCAGTCGAGCTTTTAGGCGTTCAACCGAACCATCAGACTTTCGCTTGATCTTAAACAACCATTTACATCCAACTGGCTTTCGAGATGGAGGCAAGGGCTGCAAATCTCAAGTTTTGTTTCGCATAAGAGCCTCATACTCAGCCAGAACTGCTAGTCTCCAATCAGGATGTGCAAGAGCTTCATGCATAGTAGCAGGCTCAGAAAGAACTCCCTCAAGAAGATAGGCTTTCGGTTTGAAAATCCCAAATTTTCCACGTGTCACCATGGGATGATCATTTGTAACTCGAACAGGAGAGGAAGAGAAAGGTGGTGGAGAAGCAGAATGAGGTGGTGAAGAGATGGAAATAGAAGATAATGTGGAATGAGGTGATGAAACTTGTAGTGGAGGTGAAGATGTGGAAATAAAATGTATAATGGACTGTGGTGGTGGAGATTGAAGTGGAGGTGAAGGTGTGGAAATAGCATGTAAGGTGGACTGTGGTGGTGGAGTTTGAAATGGAGGTGAAGGTATGAAAATAGCATGTAAGGTGGACTGTGGTCGTGGAGATTGAAGTGGAGGTGAAGGTGTGGAAATAGCATGTAAGGTGGACTGTGGTGGTGGAGTTTGAAGTGGAGGTGAAGGTGTGAAAATAGCATGTAAGGTGGATTGTGGTGGTGGAGTTTGAAGTGGAGGTGAAGATGTGAAAATAGCATGTAAGGTGGATTGTGGTGGTGGAGATTGAAGTGGAGGTGAAGATGTGGAAATAGCATGTAAGGTGGACTGTGGTGGTGGAGTTTAAAGTGGAGGTGAAGGTGTGGAAATAGAGTGTAATGTGGGATGTGAAGATGAAACTGTTAGTGAAGGAGAATCTGAAGAAGACACATCAGATGAGTAGTAGCTACTGCTGCCTTGATTTGGAACCAAAAGGTAACTTACAGGAGAAGAAGAATGCAAAGAAATATCAGCAGACAAAGGATCTTGAAACAAATTAATATCAGCAACAGAAATTAAAGTACCAGAATTGTCCAGAACAGATTTATTATCAGCAAAAGGATACAAAGACTCATCAAACTTAACATGACGAGAAATGTAAATTCGACCATCAGTACTCAAACATTTATAACCCTTGTGTGAGGGAGAGTAGCCTAAAAATGTGCAAGGAGAGGATCTAAACTGCAATTTATGACTATTATAAGGCCGTAAAAGAGGATAACAAGTGCAGCCAAAACTCCTAAGAAAAGAATAATCTGGTTTAACTCTAAACAACTTTTCATAAGGAGAAACATTAGCAATAGCAGTGGAAGGAAGTCTATTGATTAAAAATATAGCACTAGTAAAAGCATCACTCCAAAAACGCAAAGGCATATGAGCATGAGCAAGAAGAGTCACAAACAATCGTAACAAACTCACGAACAACCGTTGAATAAGCGCACGCTCTGGCGACAATACCAGTGCAAGACGAACTCGGAACACTCCAGGAACGGAAAACGAAAAACGAAGCAAAGCTCACGAACGGAAAGCGGGACCGGCGGCGTCACCAGTGCACCGGAAGAAGCTCTGATACCATGATAGATTACACTAAGTGGCCGGAAAAGGATTAGAGACAAGTGATAAAGAAAGGGATGAAGGAATAGATAATTAGGGATTTGAGGAATGAAAACAGAAAAGGGGAAAAGGGAAAGTAAAACTTTCGAACTCAGTTAGAGTAAAGGAATATCTGATTAACTTGATTACAGAAAATAGGCTCTAGAATATTTATAGCCCAATCATACAAATAGTATGTTATAACAGATCTAACAACTTTTTAACAACTTGGGCTAACGGCCCCAATACTCTAAACATATTATTATTCATCTAACAAACCTTATAATAAATTTTATTTTGAATTCAGAATAATGCTACATAGTGAAA
This sequence comes from Hibiscus tridactylites, assembly GCA_958450335.1. Classification (NCBI taxonomy): domain Eukaryota; kingdom Viridiplantae; phylum Streptophyta; class Magnoliopsida; order Malvales; family Malvaceae; genus Hibiscus; species Hibiscus tridactylites. The sequence goes on from OY288269.1 coordinate 107,895,601, forward strand.
AACCAAATATTATTAAAAAAAGAGAAGGGTCATTAATTTGGCACATCTAAAAGTGCATTTGCTTAGAGGGACAAGGATGCACTTTTTCTACATCTTTAGTATATCTTTCTGCAATTAATAAACTCATTTCTCATGATACGTACACTACGACGTGGACTTGTATTTTCCCTTCATTTGCATATATACCCAATAATAAGTTTTATTTTAATATTCAAGCTTATTGTTACATCACACTCATGGGCACACATTTATGCTCATATCATCTACTTTATTAAAAAAACAATTTAATTGTATTTGACATACATATCCAGATATAATAACAATAATAATAATTTTGCAATAAATATCTACACACTTGCCCATCTTCACTGTCTCACAGTCTTAATATGGATTATAATAACTTTTATATATTGAGTAATTATATTTAATTTAATTTATGATAATCATTTGATATACATATAGTGTAAAATAAATTTTGTATAATTTTGTCTAGTTAAATCTTGAATTATAAATCATAAATTCTAAATCTTAAAAATAATAAATGACATGTAAATATACACGATTGTTTCACTTGTGTATCAATTTTTTTAATTTAATGTTGAAAGAGGGCGGATGTTGGTGGGAGCCAAAGGGCCTGAGTCCTCAAGGACCATGCATATTTGGCTCTTTAATTTTTAAATCTTGTTAATTTGGTCCCATCAAAATTTTTAAAATTTTTATTAAATTTTAAATATTTGTGGTTAAGTTTCTTATAATTTTTTTAAAAATTTAATTTGACCACCAAAAATTTTAATTATATCTTTCAAAATTTTAAGTAGGCTCCCCAAACATGTTTTGTCAAGATCCGGGTTGAAAGGTTGTTATAAATAAGGGTAAACAACATAAATGGTCACCGAACTTTTAGAACGAATTCATTTTAGTCACCGTACTTTTAAAATATTCGATAAGGTCACCGAACTTTTAGTTCAATTTCGATTCGGTCTCTCTCATTACCTTCCGTTAGAAGTTGACGTTAATTTTCGTTTTTCCTTAATAAAAATGGGTAAAGTACATCAATCATCGCTCATCGCTCAACTTTTTTCTCACACCTATTTTGGTCGCTAGAGTTTGACCATTTTCAATATAATAACTTAACTTTCGAACTATTCATATTTTGGCTACTCTCAAATGACATAGTTATACAAATAGAAAAATTCGATTAATCCTTAAAAATTCAGGTAATGATTTTTTTACTATGCTTATTAAATTTACCATTTTTCTATATTTGATATTTTAATAATCAAAGTAAAAAAAATATTACTCGAACCAAATATTCCAATTAACCAGTCAATCGATTATTCGATTTAATTGGTACAATATAAGATCGAGAATTGAATAATCTGAATTTAACAATTAACCAAAATAAATTTTTAGGGATTAATCGAACCCGATTTTGCTACAAATTTTTAAAATAAATTATTTCAATTCGGTTACGGTGCACAATTTTAAGAAAAATTGATTAACTGATCTAATATATTATATACAATATTTCTAAAATTTATGCATTACAATATCTTATAGTCTAGTGATTTTGATACACTTCTGATTTTTTTAAAAACGTTTTGCCTCTGGGTAGGATTAATAGGTGTGAACTTTCAATTTTTTTTGACTTTTTAGTTGTTTTTACACTTTTATCACAACCGAACAATTATTAAATTGATCATATTATTATATTTGATATTTTAAGAAACAAAGTAAAAAATCTTTTCTAGAATCAAATATTTCGGTTAATTGGTTAATCGATTATCAGATTTAATTGGTACAATATAAGATTAAGAACTAAATAATTTGAATTTACCAATTAACCAAAATAATTTTTACGGATTAATTGAATTTTCTATTTTTATAAACATGTCACTTGAGAGTGGCCAAAATATGAACAATTTGAAAGTTAAGTTATTAAATTGAAATTTTTTAAATTATAGTGACCAACTAGGAGTGATAAGAAGTTGAGTGATGATTGGTGTAGTTTACCCATTTTTATTAAGAAAAAATGAAAACAAACTTTTCTAATGGGAGGTAACGAGAGGGGCCATATTGAAAGCGAACTAAAAGTTGAGTGACCTTATCGAATATTTTAAAAGTACGGTTTCCAAAATAAATCTGCCCTAAAAATTTGGTGACCATTTATATAGTTTACCCTATAAATAAATGGTTATGTTTTTTATTTGTCGGACAGGTGCGCGAGTGGTGGGTGGCGGGCTGTGCAGCAACCGTATGGTCGTTGTGGTTGGCGAGAAACAACTGTTTGTTTAATGGTACGAGGGCAACGTCGGGAGAAATATTTTTCTTGATTAAGACACGCTCGATGCATTGGGCGCGGATGGGGCTTCCCACATGTGTTATCTTGGAGTCGACATGGTGGGATTGCCCATGGCAATGTGCGTATCAACCCCATTGTGAGTCGGTACGGGTCAACGTGAGGTGAAAAAGACCGCCCATGGGAGTGCTTAAATTTAAGGGTATACTATTGCAGGGGTCACTTTCGTTTCCTGTTTGTACAGATTTAGTCACCACTTTTGAAAAGTGCCAAGAAGTGGTCATCTACGTTTTCGATGTGTAAAGACTTGGTCACTCCGACGTTATAGTCCGTTAGTCCCCTAACGGATTGCTGATGTGGCGGAATTAAAATAAGGATAAATTACTGCAATAGCCATTAAAATTTATCTCATGTACATTTTTTCTTCTCAATTTAAAAAAGTAAACATTATAGTCACTAATAAAAATGTTTCTTTATAATTTCACCCTTAAATTTTTAAAAATTCATTTTTCAATCCTAAAACTTTACAATCAATTAGTACAATAATATTATAAATGCTTAGATGAAAAATAGGTGCCCAAAGTATACCCTTTGAAACTTAGGTGCCCAAATTGCTCCTATTTAATAACTCAAACTTAAAAATTTAGTCCACTAACTACTAAAAAATTCGAGTTATTGGAATTTCTATTTTATAATTCAAACTTTATTTTGAATTTTTGAGTCGAGTTTATGAAATTATGAGTCGAGTATTTTCACATCAAACCAAAAAAATTAATTTTTTCGAGTCAAGTCGAGTTATTGGAATTTCTATTTTATAATTCAAACTTTATTTTGAATTTTTGAGTCGAGTTTATGAAATTATGAGCCGAGTATTTTCACATCAAACCTAAAAATTTAATTTTTTCGAATCAAGTCGAGTGTTGCACTTCCCTACATATAATTTTTAAACCAAAGTCGGTCAAACTCGCGTTACTCCGACAGGCCTTTATCGGCGTTGATCGGTCGATTGCCCAGTTGGGTTTTGCTCGCCATGGCTCAGAGATGACGATGGCACTGACGACACGGTGAAAAGACGGTCGAGGCGGCCGGAAAACTCAAAAATCAGAGGTGAGAGGGAGGTTTCCGTCGAATCTTTAAATCGATCTCCACAGCAGACGAAGCGTCGGTTCTACGCGTGGTGCTCGGGGTTCAATTCAGGGCACGGCGGCGAACAAGGAGGTGACGGCGGTGCATGCCACGACGGGGTGGTGGAGGTGATCGGAGGAGTGGCCGATGGGGTTAGGTGAAGGGTCGGGGAAGGCTTCTCTCTTTTTCTTTTTTTTTCATATTCGAAAAGAATTAAATGAGCCAGGTTAAGAATTCTTTTAAAATTAAAAATTATATGTAGGGAAGTGCAACACTCGACTTGATTCGAAAAAAATTAAATTTTTAGGTTTGATGTGAAAATACTCGACTCATAATTTCATAAACTCGACTCAAAAATTCAAAATAAAGTTTGAATTATAAAATAGAAATTCCAATAACTTGACTTGACTCGAAAAAATTAAAATTTTTTTGGTTTGATGTGAAAATACTCGACTCATAATTTCATAAACTCGACTCAAAAATTCAAAATAAAGTTTGAATTATAAAATAGAAATTCCAATAACTCGAATTTTTTAGTAGTTAGTGGACTAAATTTTTAAGTTTGAGTTATTAAATAGGAGCAATTTGGGCACCTAAGTTTCAAAGGGTATACTTTGAGCACCTATTTTTCATCTAAGCATTTATAATATTATTGTACTAATTGATTGTAAAGTTTTAGGATTGAAAAATGAATTTTTAAAAATTTAAGGGTGAAATTATAAAGAAACATTTTTATTAGTGACTATAATGTTTACGTTTTTAAATTGAGGAGAAAAATGTACATGAGATAAATTTTAATGGCTATTGCAATAATTTATCCTTATTTTAATTCCGCCACATCAGCAATCCGTTAGGGGACTAACGGACTATAACGTCGGAGTGACCAAGTCGTTACACATCGAAAACGTAGATGACCACTTATTGGCACTTTTCAAAAGTGGTGACTAAATCTGTACAAACGGGAAACGAAAGTGACCCCTGCAATAGTTTACCCTAAATTTAATGTCGATGGATCGGCTAGGGGGAAACCGGGGAAAGCTGGTTGTGGAGGTGTTTTGCGAAACGAGTTTGGGCATATAATAGCTTTGTTTTCGGGACCGATTGGGATAGCGAATTCAAATGAAGCGGAATTATAAGCAATTTGTTTTGCATTGGAGTTAATGTTGAAATCGAAGGGTGGCCACCGCCCAATGGTGATCGAATCAGATTCTACAACGGCCATTGCATAGGTATTACACATGGAAAAACGGCCATAGAAAATTTGGTGTTGGTTGCGGAGAATTGATAAGGCGTGTGAACCGATGAGTGATGTGTGTTTTCATCATGTCTATCGTGAGGCGAATAGGCTAGCGGATGCCCTTGCGAAGAGTGGTGTGGATCGTCCTGTGTGGTTTCAACGGTTCGGATAAGTGTCTTGTTTTTGATTATTTCGAGTTCTGTTGGGTCCGATTGCTGTATGGTTGTTGCGTGTAAAATAGTCTATCGCAATAGTAGTGCAAGTGTACACGACGCAAGTAGTAAAGTGATACAAAGTATCGGATATCGTCTCCACAGGGATTGGGCTAATAGCTTCACCTTGTTTACTGCACAAAAGTAAAGGAAATAATTAAGGGTTGTCACGAGAATAATAAGATAAAAACGTAAATAAAAGGATTGGAATATCAAGATAGAGAGAATGGGCTGGTATTGAATTGCTCGGTAGTGCAGGTATTGGATTGCTTAGGATCTCCAGTTCTGTCGTCGCTCCCGTCGCCGACAGCACCTGTCGCGGCGTCTGTCCGTTGGCTGTCGCGGCAACAGACCCACCAACTCCGTACTTCAAGTTTGGCAAGAATCCCAGATCTGCCTTGCCCTATCCCTAGGCACAAGTCTGTCGATGATCACGTCTTTGATGATACCTCCCGGCGTGAATCGAAGGATGAACACCGATGTGTATGAATTCTTCCTTAGCCACTTAACCTCGCCCTATCCCTAGGCACGAGATGGTTCAATTATAAACTAGAGAACGCGCTTTTATCTCTTTCGTATACTTAACTCTCCCGATGCTAAGTAAATAGATAACCTCACAATGCTCTCCCGATGCTCTTGCAAGATGTTAAAACCAAGATAAAAGAACTTGAAGTTTATTTTATTGAACTGAAAAAATCTTAAAACAAAACAATCCTTGCAACTACTTTACAAAACAACCCGTAGCCCTAGGGGGAATTTAGAACATGTCGGTGACGGGTGGACGGCAGGGGTTTGGTTTTGGTTATGGGGTAATCGGTTATGCTCCTAGGTTAAATCTATGCCCTTATATAAGCTTTGGGCTCAAGTTATCTAAGATAACAAGGATTACAACTTTAATTAAAAGTAAGATTCTAATAAAGACTAAATCTCTAAAGTCTCCTACTTTCCAGCCGCATCCCTATTTTGTGGGAATTCCTTTCCTTGAGCTTTGGCTTGACATATCTTTTGATCCGGGGCTTGGAAAATTATTTGGCTTCCACACGACAGACGAGCAGATTTTTCTCTATCTATCGAGGTCCACTTGACTTTTCCTCTTCATAAGTCTGCTGTCACCTTGCTGTCACGACAGGTCCATGACAGGTTTGTCTTCTTCGGCTGCTTGTCCAGTTCAGCTTTCCTGCTTATCTGCCCTGCGCCTGCCTTCATCGTCTACTATGACAGATACCTGTAAAAATATCCATCTTTCAGTAGAATCCGTGCTTTTAATCCTTATGTGATGTTTTACTAAAAACTAACCTAAATGCAATGCAATGATGCTTGAATGCAGCAGAAATATAGGTTAAAAAGGGTGTAAATAATAGAACTTTTACACACTCAACAATGGTCGTCTTTGTTTTCACACGTCCATGAGTACTCTTTTCCTCTATAGGCTCTAGTGAGGTTTTTAACGAGGCTTATGAGCGTGTTGGCTATGTATGTTTTCTATTTATAATAAAAGCATACATGTTGCCCAGCAAAAAAAAAAAGAAAATAATAAAGTTTGTTTCAAAATTAGTAGCGTACATAATGTATTAATTAGGGTTAAAAATATTAATTAAAAATAAAAATTAAAAGATTTGATAGTGAAAATAATAATGGATGAAAATTCTCTATCCTTTTTCGGTGCCCCTACTTATGCCTCCACACTCAAAATTAGGTTTAGAGTTTAGGGTTTAGGGTTTTAGGTTATGGGTTATGGTTAGGGTTTAGGGAATTTAGGGTAGAGTGTATTTTTAGGGTATATGGTGTAAGGTTTAGGATTTAAAAGTTAGGGTAGAGTGTATTTTTAGGGTATAGGGTGTAAGGTACATGGTTAGGGTGATTTGCTGAATATATTTTTTTGGAATTTTATTAGGAAGAATATTTTTTTAAATAACATTTGGAAAAATACCCCATTCAGGTTACGTAGGGTGAACTTTTATTTTGTAAAATGCGAGTTTCGTGTTAAGTGAATAGGTAAAAAAAGTTAATCTATCAAGTTTTTATTATATAAAACTCTCGTTTTGCAAAATAAGAGTTTAACTTACGTGACTTGAATAAGGATATTTTTCCAAATCTTATTAAGAGAAAGATGTTTTTTCCAACAAAATTCCAAAAAATAAATATTCAGTTAAATGTGCCCTCTTTCAACCCACTCACAGTCTCAAATCTCAATTATTTATTTATGGGTTGATGGAGGCCAATAAATCCAAGCCTTAACGGTTTGGAAATTAAAGCCAGAGGTGGGGATGCGGAAAGGAAGCTCCTTTGTTCAACAGAAAGCATTTAAAAGAAATGGTATTTCCAAGACGACAGCCTGCATGAGGGTTGTGAGAATTCCTTTATGATATAATGGCAAAAAGCTTCCCCAATTATTTCTCATCAACTTTTCAAATTTCTGTCTACCTTCTCAGTCAACTCATGCGTTTGTTAGATGTTAGATCTATTGTCTCCTTCTCTTGCATTCTTCATTCTATTTTTTTATAAAAAAGAAAAAAAACTACACTGCATGTTATCTTCTAAGCCTACAAGTTGATGAGTTTAAAAGAAATCCACTATATACTAGTAATTTTTAACTAGTGGTTATTGAGTCAAATTAACCAAACTCGAAGGTTGTCTTAATTAGTTTTTTATATGAAAAAAAAACAATATAAATTAAGACGTGGAAGACAAGGAATATACAAAACATTTGGTGATAACCCAATTAAAGATGCGACATTTTCCAAAATTTAACATGCAAGTTTATTTGCACATTTCACAGCTCTTCTAAAGAGGAAAATTTGAATTCGCCCATGTGTTTAAATGCCACCCTGACTTAACTGATGATTTATATGATAACTAACACACCTTTAACCTGAAAGAGGAAAAGAAAGCAATTAACAGAAAGGCAGGAAATACTTGAGAGGAATTGAAACGTGCATGCAATACGAGGCACATGACGTGCATTCATTTTGAAGCATGAGATTAATATGTAAAAAAATAGGGTATCACTGTAACCTCTTTGTCCTGTTTTGGGCTAAACCAACAGATATCAAGATTCAGGAAAGACGTATGTTTTGTTACCTCCTTTTGTCTCGGCAATGCTCGTGGCTACTGGCTACAACCACATCCTTCTTTCTTCTTGCACGATATTAAACAACAGAGCGAAGCCGATTAGCCGAGCTGATGAAATGGGAGCAGAGCCGATCCATCGCGTCAGGTCAGGAAACAATACGGTCGGAAAGTTGGATTTGTCGCGTAGTGAGGTTGATTTCGGCTGAGTCAAAGGTGGACCATTGGATTGGGAGTGGGACCCTGCACTTTGCCTATCTTCAATGGAGACCATTAGACCACTGCAGTTTTTCGTTTTACTACTCCATAAATCTATTGCTCGTTTAACTCTTAATTTCAATCTTTTCGCCAAATTCTATAAAATTACATGATAGCAGGTACTTTGTATATTGCAATTCTATCAAGTTTCCCACAGGAAACCGCTCTATTTTTTTAAACCCCAAGTTCATAAAATGAAACAAGGCTGTATTTTTGTTACTTAGTCAGCTTTATGGTATTAAAATAAAGCAGTTTCTGTTACAAAATAACAAATGAGAGCATTTCACATTAGGCCCAAGGGGGACAGTTAAGGACTGCACGTTATCCACGTATTTATAGCGTTCTCACATTCAGCTTTAGAAATTAGAGGAGTGTTAGTTAACTCTGTTTCAGGACAGATGTGTACATAAATTACTGACAACCTTTTTTTATAACCAAAGCATTCGATTGTCAGCTCATGTACTCTTTCATTCCTCACTGATTGCTCGTCCCACCATAGTTGCCAAAAGAAATCTAATTCCCTACTTGCTTCAACCAACAAAGGCAATTAATGAAATAACCGATTAACAAAGTGGTAAAATGGGAAATGCCCTCACATTAATTTCCTTTTTTATCCTTTAATTAAAAAAAAAAATCAAACCAACCCTCTACAATTTCACACAAGAGGTCATCTTGATATTTGTTTTTAAACGTCCTCCAAATTGCAATTTCTAAATACGGTAATTTCGTTTTAGGTCAAAGTTTTAGTTACGGATCCAACCAGATTCGGTTCAACTAAGTATGTTCGGTCCAATAGCAACACATTAGATTACAATACTCAGTACTCAGATGACACGTATAAATGAGTTGGGAGATATATATGTATTGGTGATTCAAATATCTTAATTGTTTTAGGCAAAAGTGTGTGTTTTGAGAAACTAATTTTCAGGAAGCCATCTATGGTTCACTGAAAATATGGGGGGGAAAAATTTGGATGCATTGCTTCTAGTTTGAGTGGAAGATTTTGTTTTTAAGTAGGGTTGATTACATTAGTCATCCCCAAATTATAGTGTGTATTTAAATTGGTTCTTAAACTTAAAAATATTCTAATTGAGTTTATATATGTTTGGGAGAGGTAACAAAATTTGAACCCAAGACAAGAGGGTGTTAATGGCATTTAATCTTCTAATGGTCGGTAGAGGTATCCATAGGTTGTGTCATGGTGAAACTCGATTCTAAACAAATTCAAAACCGTCCTTACTCTATTTTATTTTAAAAAATAAAATATTTAATTATTTTCATTGGGTTGGGCCAACCAACGAGCTGAAATTCTCGACTTAAATTCGACTTCAGTAGGGGCAGAACTCACTAGGGACTAGAAGAGGTCATAGTCCACAAAAATAATAAAAAAAAGAATTCTTTTAAAATTGAGATAATAATAAAATTGTATTTTTAACATTTAAAACATATATAATTTATTGTTGCCCCTCTAAATTTAGTAAATTTTAAATGATCCCTCAATAAATAATGTTGAGTTCAGCCACTGAACTTCGATTAGGTCATCTGGCATATAGATATGTGTAGGGTTGAAAATATTTAAAACATGTGAGTCAAATTGTAAGTACTTGTATATGCATAACATGAATAATTTGAATATGACGCGTTAAGTTAAAATTAGATTATAAAATTTTTAAAGTGACGCGACACTAATAGTTCAAGGAATCAAATATTTTGAAGTTTGGGGAGTTGGGATGCAAATAAGGATGAAGGAGTTTTAAGCCTGTAATTGTGGAAACATGAAGTAGTATGTGATATTTGAAATGGATGTGGGCAGACTGCAGAGGGGTGGTACTCATATCTTAGTCTTAACCAAGTATTAGTTAAAGCGGGACCACCCTAATGCAACCCAAGGGTGACAATGTTCCCCATTTCCAAGTTGTTGACAAAACACTTTCCCCCAGCCTTGTATCTTTTCTGCATAAAATGTTCACTTTGCATGATTTTTTTTGGTCATTGTCAAAAATACCACAGGGCAAACAAAAAAATCTACTTTTTCTTTTCCCATTTCTTTCTTACAATATCTCTGTGTTGCCGACCGTTGCTGCTACATATATTTCTTATAATTGGCCAAGTCAAAGAGTTTGAAAAATAATGGATATGATTAAATTAATTAAAAAATAAATTAACATAATTGGACAACTTTCGTAAGGGTCGTGTCAAAGATTTGATGTTGCCAAGTTCATGGTTTTTCATGACATTAAAACCTTTTAAACTATTTAATTATCTCATGGATGATGAGGGATTTGATGAAGTGGTTGAAGGGGTAGTGCGTCGTGCCGCTGCTGGTTCAAACAAATCTGGGATTATTGGATTATTAAGAAAGACCAAAGAGGAAGTCAAGAAGATTCCGGGTGGTAGCAAGGAGAGTTTGACTGCTAATATAAAAGCTTTGGAAGCTCAAATTATGGCTTTGGAGCAAAGTTTACAAGATAGTTCTGATTTAACTAATGTCCATAGTATTCTGTCAGAATTGAAAAGGAAGTTATGGGATTTACATCGCAAAGAGGAACGTATGTGGTGCCAACTTTTGAGATCCAAGTGGTCCTTTGATGGAGATCGTAATACGCGTTTCTTCCACCTTACAGCTACGAATAGGCGCAGTAGAAATCTTATCACTACTATTAACGTAAAAGGTGAGCAGTGCTCGGACCCCATTAAAATCAAGAATGAAGTTATGGAATTTTTCTCTAAAGTTTATAGTGCTGGAGGTACGCTGGAAGTTTCTGAGTTCGATGTGAATTTCTCCCGCGTGTCCAAAGATCAAGCTGATTTTGTTGAAAGGAGGTTTTCGGCAGATGAGGTTTGGGATGCAATTGCTTCGATGGAAAGTTCTAAGGCCCTCGGACCCGATGGGTTCAATATGGCATTTTATAAGAAGTATTGGGTGTTGCTTAAGCCTAAGTTAATGGCTTTCTTCGATGACTTCTATAATGGGAGAGATTGGGAGAAGGGGGTCAACCACTCCTTCATCACTCTCATACCAAAAAAACCAGGTGCTGTCAGTCTTAATGAGTATCGCCCGATAAGTTTGGTGAGCAGCGTTTATAAAATCTTAGCAAAGGTTCTCTCGCGGAGACTCAAAGAAGTGCTAAATGCTATCATCAATGAATCTCAATTCGCCTTTGTCGCGGGCAGGCAGATTCTGGATTGCTCATTTATTGCTAATGAAGCGATCGATTATATGCAAAAAATGGGGCTCAAAGGAATCGTTTTCAAATCTGATTTCAAGCGAGCCAATGACTATGTGGATTGGAACTTCCTAATCTTTATCCTAAAAAAATGGGCTTTGGTGCTAGATGGTGCAATTGGATATTTAAGTGTATTTCTACCGCGTCTATCTCGGTGTTGGTAAATGGCTCTCCGACCCCGTCTTTTCCCCTCGATCGTGGGCTTCGACAAGGGTGCCCTCTTTCGCCAATGCTCTTCAACATCGTTGGTGAAGCCCTATCCCTCTTGATCAAGAAGGCTACTTCCATCGGTCTTTTTCATGGCTTTCAAATTGGTCGGGACTCTAATTCCATCGCTTCTTCTGTGGAGCTTCCTTAATGCAAGTACGAAACATCAAGAGAGTTTTGAGGATCTTTGAGGTTGCCGCTGGATTGCAACTAAACCTTGGGAAATGTCACCTTTTTGGAATTGGAATTGATCCGGACACCTTATCTGGCTGGGCCACGGTATTGGGTTGCCGAGTTGGCTCCTTCCCGACAGATTATTTAGGCCTTCCCCTAGGCCCAAAGAGGAACTCAAGATCCCTATGGGAACCTGTTATCAGTAAATTCTATTCTGCTCTTGCTGGGTGGCGAGGTTGTAACCTTTCTCACTCTGAGAGGCTGGTTCTCATTAAAGCTGTCCTATCGTCGCTTCCGACATATTATATGTCGATTTTCAAGCTGCCTGCTAAGGTAAAGAAGATCTTAAACAATATCATGGCGCGCTTTTTATGGTCTGGTTCTACGTCCATTCATAAAATGCACTGGGTAAGCTGGGAGTCCATTTGTAAACCATTTGATCTTGGAGGTCTTGGAGTGTGCGACTTAGGCCTTCTAAATAGAGCTCTATTGGGTAAGTGGGTTTTCAAGTTCGCGGCGAAACCATTAAGTGTTTGGAAGAGGGTAATATGCTCAAAGAACAATCTAGATCGCTCCTCTATTATTGTCTCACAGAACCACCACCGATTGGCTTCATGGGTTTGGAAAGGTATTGTTTCATCTTACTCCTCATCGGATAATGTTGGTGTTTGTTTCAAAAATAATTCATTTGCATCAGTGGGGGATGGTCAATCTCTGAGATTTTGGTTGGACACTTGGTTGGGTGATCAACCCCTAAAGCAGCAGTTTCCGCGTATTTACGCCTTATCCGAGAATAAAAATGGGTGTGTGGCCGATTTCGGTAGCTCGTTTGGTACAGCGTGGAGGTGGAAAATCCCTCTTAGGAGGCAGCCTTTTAACTGGGAGATATCTCAGTGGAATAGCTTTCTTCTCAAACTGAATAACTTTTAAGTCTTCAGGCCTTAATCAGGATTGCTTGTTGTGGAGAGGGGCTGGGTGTGGGGTCTTCTCAGTAAAGGCCTTCCAAAATCAGTTTTACTCGGAGAATAAAGACCTCTTTGATTGGCGTAAGTATTTTTGGCGTGGGCTTGCTCCGCCAAGGATTGATTTTTTTCTCTGGAGAGTCGTTAGGAACAGTGTTCCTGTTCGCGCCATTCTCTATCGAAGAGGTCTCCAAATCGGAGCAAGCTTGTTATGTCCGTTTTATAATTCAGATGTCGAAAGCGTGGAGCATCTCTTTATTCACTGCAGGTTTGTATGGCCCATATGGATAAAATTGGTTAACATGTGGGGTCTCTCTGTTGTATTGCCTTTTTCTGTTGCAGATTTAGTGCAATCGTGGGCAGATTTTTATCCGGAAAACTCTCCTTCGTCCTTGTGGTCCTTCATACCGGTGGCAACCATGTGGACTTTATGGCTCATTCGAACATCTTGTTTAATTAGTGAGAAAATACACATGACTTGCTTACGCCGTATACTATGTACCCTCTCAATACGTTCTTGCCACACATAATACGTCAAGTTGTCCCAAGCCAAACGAAAAATAGTGACAAACAGTTTTCCCCTTATCATGCTGTTGGATTCATACCAAAAATCTCATCCAACTACCAAAGGAGCCAACAATCTCACACACCAGAAAAATAAAATCCCAAATTTGAGCTATAGAAAAACATGCTGTTGGATGAGATTTTATTTTTATCAGTTTTATAGACCACTCAAACAACCTTACACCGTGAGACCTTTTCAGTTTTATGCCTGAAAAATTTTCAAACCTCTCGAGCTCTATAAAACACTTGAACAACTCCAACTTGAGCCAAAGTATTCTTAAGCTTAAGAAGTTTCTTCCGGGTCCAGCTATAGGCCTGCTTCATTAGAGCTTACCAAATAGACACATCTTTTAGAACATACTTTTCCACCCAGGTCATCTAAAGTGATGAGCAACCACAAACACTTAAGCAGAAATTTCCTTCATTCTTTGGGTGACAGATCGTGTCCAAACTAAGTTGAGCTTCACAAGCAGAGTTGCCAATTCTATTCCACACTTGATTTACCCGCTTTATCATCTTTGCAAGCAATAAAAACACCTTACACCAAAAATTTTGATGCTCAACTTCTATTCTTTCTGAATATTTTTTTCACCAAAATTTGACAGTCAGGCCAAGAAAGGTTCTTCGAAACCATAAGAACTCTTAAATACCTAACAGGTAGGGAGCCAATTCTAAAACCAGTTTAAGCAACAATTTCCTGTAAGTGAGCTCCAGCTACACCAGAACAAAACAACTAACTCTTCAATACATTCATCCTCAATTCATACATCTTATGAAACTGGTTTAATACTCTTTGAACTGTCAAAACAGAAAATATAATCTAAAG